>OX359292.1:46692389-51492389 GCA_947179395.2 Pulicaria dysenterica | reverse complement strand
CTATGTCTTTGGTTCAAAATGCTATGTGCTGAATCAAAGAGATCAGCTCTAAAAGTTGGAACCTAAAGCTGATCCTGGAATTTTTGTTGGTTGTTCCTCAATCTTCAAGTCTTACAGAGTATATAACTCAAGGAGAAAGGCTATAGAAGAATCAATTCATGTCTCCTTTGATGAAATCTGTTTTGATCAAGCTGATAAAAGAAAGCTGACTTGGTCAGTCTGAGTGAGCTTGAAAAGCCTGAGGAAACCAAAATATCAAATCCTATGTATGTCATAGATGATGACAGTGATGATGATGTGTGTACATCCAAAAAATCATCACAAGCTCGAAGGGACTCTCAAACTGAGAAAGATGATGAGTTCATTAATCCCTTTGGAGCTAATATTACTCAGACTGAAGATCTTAGTGATCAACAGTTTGATGATAATGCTGTAAATGAGACTGAGGATGTAAGTTCACCTCAGAGTCCTCAATATCACTCATTTCCAGAACCACAATCTCCTACTACAACATTTAACTTCCTCAAAGATCATCCTCAAGATCAAGTGATCAGTAATCTCCAAGAAAGAGTAATTACCAGATCTAAGGCAACAGCAAACTATGTTGCTTACCTTTAGTTTTCTATCTCCAATGGAACCAAAGAAGACTGAAGAAGCCTTAGAGGATGAAGACTGGATTGAATCTATGCAAGAAGAATTAAATGAGTTTGAGAGAAATCAGGTATGGAGCCTTGTCCCAGCCCCCAAATATCATACAATTATAGGCACTAGTGGGTCTCTAGAAATAATATGGAAAAGGATGGAGTGATTGTTAGGAACAAAGCCAGGCTGGTAGCACAAGGGTATAAACAAGAAGAAGGAATTGATTAGGAGGAGACATTTGCCCCTGTAGCTAGAATTGGAGCCATAAGACAGTTCTTAGCTTATGCAGCATATGAAGACTTAAAAGTTTATCAAATGGATGTGAAAAGTGCTTTCCTAAATGGAAAACTTCAGAAGGAAGCCTATGTGAAACAACCTCCTGGCTTTGTCAGTTCAAAGTATCCACATCATGTCTATAAGTTAGACAACTCTTTGTATGGTCTTAAACAAGCTCCAAGAGCTTGGAATGATATACTGTCCAACTATATACTATCAATGGACTTTACCAGAGGTAGTATTGATAAGAAACTCTTCATTAAAAAGAGTAAAGGACAGGTGATTCTTGTACAAATCTATGTGGATGACATTATCTTTGGTTCTACAAATGAATCTCTGTGTGAATGGTTCTCCAAAGTAATGTCAAAAACGTACAAGACGAGCATGATGGGTGAAATGACATATTTCCTAGGCTTGCAAATTCAACAAAAGCATGATGGAATATTCATTAATCAAAGAAACTATGTTCTTGATTTGATAAAGAAGTATGGTTTTGATTCTAGTTCAACCATGAAAACACCCATGTCACCAGCTGTCAAGCTAAGCAAAGACTCAGATGGAAAGTCTATATGTCAGTCTACCTATAGAGGAATGATATGTTCATTACTTTATTTGATCGCTAGTAGACCTGATATCATGTTTGCTACATGTGTTTGTGCAAGATATCAGGAATATCCTAAGGAATTACTTCTTCAAGCTGTGAAAAGGATCTTTAGGTACCTTAGAGGTACACCAAATCTAGGTCTTTGATATCTGAAGGACTCTGGGTTTGAGCTAGTTGGATTTTCAGATGCTGACTATGCAAGTTAGACAGAAAATCAACTACTGGAGGATGTCAAATGCTTGGAGGGAAGTTAGTAAGCTGGACTTGTAAGAAACAGAATTCTGTAGCTACTTCAACTGCTAAAGCTGAGTATGTTGCTGCAGGAAGCTTTTATGCTCAAATCCTGTGGATGCAACATCAGCTTTAAGACTTTGGTAAGTGAATTGGGTATGCTCAACCCTTAGATAAGTGTCTAGAATCTGAGTTTCGGCTTGACAAAGATTAAGTGTCTAGCTGAGTGCCTAGTGGGTTGTGCGGCTTAACAAGAGAGTTTGGCCCAAGATAGTTTTTCCGGATTAATATGAAAGGATTATTAATTTTAAGTTATAAAATTAATAAAGGTATTATATAAACTAGTATTATATATTTTAATTAGTTTTAGTTAAAATATATATATATATATATATATATATATATATATATATATATATATATATATTTTTTTTTTTTTAGATTTTTATTATGACTAGTTTAGTCTGTTGGGAAATTGGCTAAGTCATTGAAACTGTTATACATGCAAATATCAAAAGTGTTAAGACTGTTAATAAGAGTTGGGAAAACAGTTCAAAACTGTTAGAAGAAGTGTTGAAGAAACAGTTTAGAACTGTTAGTTGAAATTGTGAAGACAGTTGTAACCAACAGTTGCTGTGAACTTTAAAGCTGTTATATAGAGTTCAGAACTGTTAGTACAAACTACTACAACTGTTTGAAGACCTTGAAGCTAAATACTGTTAGAAGAACCAAGAACTGTTGTATTCATTAAACAGTTTCTGTTGAGCTAAATATGGAAAAACCCTATCTTTGAAGATATCTCGAAATACTTTGAAGATCATCAAGATTATCTCAGAAGATAGAAGATTACCTAACTGTCAGCAAATCAAGGAAAATCAAGGAGTATATATATGCTAGATTAGAATTCATAATTTGTACGTACTCATTGATTATATTTTTGCATATATTCTTCAAGTTGTAATTTGCTTTCGGAATAGTGCTAAGCCTCTAAGTTTCTCGTTGAAACCTAAGAATAATCTGTGTTCTTCGTCTAACATAATAAGTTAGATTGGGGGTGAAGTTTGCTATTGTAATCATTCTCATTGATTAATAAAATTACTGTTTGATTGAATCACTTTGTGTTCAAAATCTTCTTTAATCAATTAAGTGTGATTCCGCAACTTCTTAGTTGATTGTGATCGTAGTTAAAGATTAACTTTTATTCAACTTTGATTTGTTATTCAAAAGTTAGTTCTTGTTATTTGATATAATCTATATCCGATCCTGACAAGTGGTATCAGAGCCTTATTATTAAGGTTCCTTTGATCACCAGTTGAAGGTTTTTACATCACTTTGCTTTATTTTTCAAAACTGTTTTTCAATCAATTTGTTTCAATGGATTCGGGAGGTTCTTCTGATAACAATGGGTCTGGGTCCAACATTTGTGTTCCCATGCTCAAACCATCTGATTTTGAGATGTGGAAACTAAGAATTAAGCAGCATGTCCAACTAATGGACTATGCTGTTTGGCAAATCATTGAAACTGTTCCCACTAATCCCATTGAACTGGATGAGAATGGAAAACCAAAGAAGAAACCACCACCAAAGACAGATGCTGAAAAGAAGGATAGAATGATTGAGATGAAAGCTCTCAGCATCCTCCAGATTGCAATTCCCAATGAGTATCAACATCAATTCAAGAAATTTGATGATGCTCATGAACTTTGGAATGCTCTGGAGAAGAGGTTTGCTGGGAATGCTAGTTCTAAGAGAAA
This sequence comes from Pulicaria dysenterica, assembly GCA_947179395.2. NCBI lineage: Eukaryota > Viridiplantae > Streptophyta > Magnoliopsida > Asterales > Asteraceae > Pulicaria > Pulicaria dysenterica. The sequence continues at coordinate 51,488,882 of OX359292.1, read as the reverse complement.
CCAAAGAGATCTTCTTAAACAAGCCTATGAGAACTTCACCAGTGGGAAGAATGAGAGTATCACCCAAATCTTTGATAGGTTTTTCAAACTGGTGAGCCAACTAGAGAGTGCTAAGGTTAGGCTTGATCAAGATGAGATAAATAGAAAGTTTCTTAGGTCTCTAGGTGATGAATGGACTGTGTTTGCTGCACAATGGAGGACTAAGGATTCTCTTAAAGACATAGAGTTAGATGATCTCTATAATAGTTTGATAGTGCTTGAGGGAGAGATAGAGGGAAAAAGAAAAACTGTTGTTCCTAGCCACAATGCTGCTCTCCTGTCATCCTCAGGTATGGAATCAAACCATTCTTTAACTAACTCTTTTGAAAATTGTGCAGGTACTAGTTCTGCTGTAGGACTAGATGTGAACACTCCAGATGGTGTTCTTGAAGCTTTTCTTGTCAGCCATGCACATTCAACCCTCACCAATGAGGATCTTGAACAAGTGCACCCAGATGATCTTGAGGAGATGGATCTCAAATGGCAGATGGCCATGCTTACTGTTAGAGCCAAGAGGTTCATCAAAAGGACTGGAAGACAAAACATGAATTTCAGAGCTGATGGCAAGGCTGGATTTGACAAGTCAAATGTGAGATGCTTCAAATGTCAACAGCTTGGCCACTTTGCAAGAGAATGCAGATCTGGTGGACAAGTCCAGAATCAAGGTCAGAGGCCAACTCAGAATCAAACCTCCTCAGCATTGGTCTCACAAGAAGGCCATGGGTTTGATTGGAGTGATCAAGCAGAAGAGGCTACAAACAATAAAGCTTTGATGGCATTGACTGACTCCTCCATCAAGATAGATTCACCAGAATCTGAGGACATACAGGTATCTTCTAAACAATGTCCTGGTGAATGTAGAGCTATTGTTAAGAGGTTTAGAGAGCACAATAAGAAAGTATGTGCTGCTCTAAGTAAAATGGAGGAGAGAAGGTATGAGTATACTGCTGTGATAGAAGATCTTGAAAAGAAAATTAAAGACTATCAGGCTAATGAACTGCAAATGGACTATGATAGAAAATATCATAAGTGGGAGAAAGAGCAGTTTCAAGATGAGATTGATAGTCTGAAAAAGAAATTGGCTGAAAAAGAAAGCAAGGTAGATGAACTCAATAAGAAATTGGAGGGTGTGGACATTGATCTTGGAATGCTCAAGGCTGCAAACCATAAGCTTGAGACTCTGCTACAATCTCAAGTGAGAGACAAGGTGAAAACTGGACTTGGATATAAGGAAACTGTAACATCCTAAATTCGGGCCCAGTAGTTTAATGAGTTTCCTCATAATTGCTAATGTGATTATTTTGAAAGCATGCGTATATGGTATCGTTAGATTCGTTTTTAAATAATGATTCCGAATATATTTTTATTAGAAATTAAGTAATTATTATTGGTCGGTTATGTGACAAACTGTATATTCGAACGGAGCGTTTTAAATACTGATAAATAAGTGTGTGTGAAGGTAGCCGAATTTTTGGCCTTTAAATATGTTTTCAAGACTAAGTCTTGTTTTTGAAGTATGTGTACTCCTAAGTGTTTTTTAGAGAGAAAGCTTACAACTTGAGAACTTGATTTTCTTCATCTTTGATTTTGCTATTGATTCAAGGTAGAAATTGATTATTGGTTACTAACAACATGAATTAGAAAAGTTACTATGCTAAAATTTTCTAAGAAAAACATGATAGAAATTGATTATAATTATGAAAAAGTGTTTCTTTGATTTATGATGATTAAATGGTTTCTATGTGTTCTTGTTGATTTGGAAAGCATGTTTAATGAAGAATATGATAAGTTTATAAGTTGAAATCATGTACAAAAAGTGTATACATGAAAATAGAGATCATGAGTTAAGGTGCTTGTTCATATAAAAGTGATAGTGTTCTTGAAGATCTTATGGATTTTTGAATACTTGAAAAAGATGAAGATGGTGAATATGGAGATAAAATATTAAAAGAGTTTAATATTAAAAGAGTTTAATATTGTAAGTGATGATGATTTATATGAAAAGGATAAATCTTATCTTGACTTTCTTGACATGCTTAGTTGATTTGATTGAATATATATGAGTATTTAAAAAAAAAAGGGGCTAAGGCTTATAGAAATGTACTTGAATCTTGGATTGGAAATTTGACTAAGTGTTAGCATGCTATAGATCCTTGCTATAAGCCTTGTTTTCTATAAGCCATGCTATAGACTTTGATTTTATTTTACTAAGTGTTGGATGCTATAAGCCTTGTTTTCTATAAGCCATGCTATAGACTTTGATTTTATTTTACTAAGTGTTGGATGCTATAAGCCTTGTTTTCTATAAGTCATGCTATAGACTTTGATTTTATTTTACTAAGTGTTGGATGCTATAAGCCTTGTTTTCTATAAGCCATGCTATTGACTTTGATTCTATTGTACTAAGTGTTGAATGCTATAAACCTTGTTTTTTTATATAGACCCATGCTAGAGCCTTGAGTTAAATATTGTATAAGTACTAAATTTGATGAGATTGTGTGTGTGTATCGCATGGATTATGTGTGTACATGTATCCCATGTGTTAGAGGTGTGTGTGTGTTGTGAGGTGTGCGATAGGTGTGTGTTGTGAGGTGTGCGATAGGTGTGTGTAGTGTTTCTTTTTTTTAAGTGGACCATAATTGTAGGTATTATGTGTGTGTACTAATTATTTATATATTATTGATTGCATGTGATGAAGTAATATATATACATATTATCGGTTCTATTGATAATATATATATATATATATAATTACATAAGATCAATTGGCTACGATGATATAAATAAATGTTAAATCTATAAGTTCTTTATTATGTACATTTTTATGTGATCGATTTTAGTATTAGTAATTATATGCATACTTGAATTGATTTTGTGGGATGATATGTACGTATACATGAGGATCGATAACATTATAATAAATGAGATTGATTAGACGATTATATTAAGATAATAATATAATAATTGATATAAATATATTTATGAATATATTTATGGGTTGAGAATTGATTCAGTTGGTTTTATGTTCTCAGGAGTTTCGAAGGCTCAGTAATTAGTGACTGAGTAGACTGTGGATTGAACACGAGGTGAGTGGACTTTGACTCACTGGTGGTTGTTAGTTGTAAATGTTTTGGTTACTGGAATTTGTATACTATTAAGCATGCGATAGACAGTTTGTCTAATGTGATTATTTGATCGAGTGTGGATTGGATGGAGGATGATGGATTGCGAGAAAGTGATTGATAGGCAATATCAAGGTATTGAACTTGTGAGCCAGTGGTTGTGCAAAGGTCAGCTAAACGGTTATTGGGCTGGGCTAGATGCTTCTGGATGACGGTTATAGATCATCTGTTGCATTTGTTGTAACGGAGGGGATTTATCTGTGCCAGTTGGCAGAAAGCTATCGGTAGATCATTGCTTGGCCGGCAGTGGTCGTAGGTTCGATTATCGATAAGAACCGTCGGTCCTTTGTGTGTTCCGATGTTAACCGATTGTGAGGCATTTGCGATGGATGATTCTTGTGAACATTGTGGTTCTGCTAATTATTGCTTGTGGTTTAGATTCCATTCACTTAGCTTTGTGCTAATTCCCCACTCTAACTCGTTGTTGAAGGTTTTTGAGAGCACAGTAGGTTGCTGCTTTTGTGTACAGGGGAAGTTTGACCGTTGCTCTGATATTTTGGATTTTGAAATGATGAGCCATACTTTGTGAAATGTTTTGTAACACTAAACGAGATACTGTGTGTTTGTACAGTGTTGTTTTTAATTACTTGTGTTCTTTCTTTTATAATTTTAATTGCAATACTTCCGCTGTGATTTAAAAAAAATGGCTTGTGTTTTACGGTGTTACAGAAACCCCACCTCCATACAATCACAACTACATAACTCCCATGTCTGATGTAGCTGATAGGTATGCTAATAAACCAAAACAGGCAAACAGTTCTACAACTGTTACATCCAAACCAACTAACAGTTCCAAAACTGTTTTAACAAAACCAAAAACTGTTGGTTTGGCTTGGATGAAAATTCAAAAACAAACTGATTCTGGAGAGGGTAAAACTGTTCTTCAAACTAAAAATCAAAAGGAATCACAAGTTGATTCATCTGTTTTACCAACTCCACCAGCTGTTTGTTCAAAGGTATCCACTGTTAATCACAACAGTTGGGAACCACATGTTCTTACAAAGTATTCCTAACACAAATTAGAGAAATCTAATTTGGATGAAATCAAAAAGAACCAAACTCTGTTTAAGTACTATGACTTAAATGGTGTACCCAAGACCTGCATGGCCTGGGTACTTCCTGCTACTAACTGATTTTATTTGTGCAGAGCATTCATAGGGCCAATCATGGATCTATCTGGCATGTGGATAGTGGATGCTCAAGGCACATGACTGGAAATCCACACTGTTTGAAGGATTTCGGAAGCATCAATGGTGGATTTGTAGTATTTGGAGAAAAATTCCTCATTAAGGGAAGAAAATGGAGTGAAATGGGTCGACTCTATGGTGGATGATATCACTGTCTCCATCTCTGAAAGCATAATAAGCCAACAACTACAACTGAATGATCAGGATGGTGAGTATTCTGATTCTGTATCACTTGAGTTTATTTATGCTGAACTCGTAAAGTTGGGATATGAGGGCCCTAGGGGAAAGGGCACCTTCTACAAAGGGTAATTTTGCTCGCACTGGAAGTACATTATCCATACTCTCCAGCAGTGCATGAGCCCTAAGGGAACTGGCTGAAATGAATTTGGGAGCAACATTGCTCTCGCACTCATTTGTTTAGCCAACAACAGAGCTTTTAATTTCTCAAAAATGATCTTTAATGGAATGGTAAAGCATCTAGAAACCAAATATGGTCTCTTTTTGATGTACCCGCGATTTGTGCAAGTTTTGCTAAACTCTTTTATGCCAAATCTTAAAGCACACAAGAGGGTCCTAATTCCCTCTGCTCATGTGGCCTCCATATTGAGCAAGTTGATGGTTAATGGGAAGAATTTCTCAGGTGCCATAACTCCACCACTCTCTGCAATGATGGAGTTTCTTTCAAGAAACAGAGCTGCCAGGGGTGAGCATGAAGCCCAACTTATTGCTACACCACCACCTCTGGAACCCACAGCTCACGATACTCAAATAATCCCTTCTGCTTCCTTTGAACGAGCTACAACACAAGGCCCTGCACTAAAAATATTTCAAAAGAAGAGGAAAAGAACTGTTGGTGCTCCTTCCACCAAAGTTCATGAAACTGAAACTGTTAACCCTGCACAGGTGCATTCACCTATGCAGAATATCGAAAGGGAACCCCTTGTGCTGTCTCACAGGCACAATGAGGAGGTGATCACTCCATTAGAGGGTGATCATGTGGTATGTGAGGCTGATCCTACTGTTTTACCCACAAGAGGTGAACAGGACAGGGTTAACATAACTAAGACCTCAGCCACGGCAACAAAGGCTGGTCAAACAGTTTCTGGAAATCCCCAGTACCAAGAAAAGAGGGGTACTGGTGTGGAATCTCAATTGAGTGAACCACCAGTTTTATCTGTCAATGATATGTTAACAGTGGCAACACTGGCTGACATTGAGGCTAGAATGCAACACCAAGCAATGACAGATTCCAACATTGCACCCTTCTTTGCTGCATATATACAACTCAAAAAGAAGATTGTCTTACAAAACAAAAGGATTCTTCAACAAGATCAGCAAATTAAGGTTTTGACCAATAGTTTGAAGCATGCTAATGAGGTGCTAAAACTGCATGATCAAGTACTACAACAGTTGACAGCTGCTGCAAGACCTCCTTCAACTGTTCCAATCAAAGAGGGGGAGAGTTCATTACCAACAGTTGCTGAAGTACCAGAACAAACAGCTGCAGTGGATGAACTAACAGTTGCATCTAGTACACAAATAGTTGCAGGTGAAGGCACAACAGTTGCACCAAGTGAACAAACAGTTGCAAGTGTCCAAACTGTTAATAAAGAAGAAGAAGAACAGCTCTCAAGTGTTGATAGGGTACTAATCAACAGGATGGTATCAACTGCAAATGTTCCAAGCACTGAAATTTTCAAATCTTGGTCAAAAGTTAAGCAGAACTACTTGGTTGATATAAGTGCTCAATATCTGGGAATAAGTTCTTCTAGAATGGCACAGAAAATAGATGATGGATGGCTTGATGGAAAGGTTGCTAAGTTAAAAACTTTACCACCAAAGAAAGGGTTTAAAGGCATAGTCATCCTGGAAGGAAAGAAAGAATCCATGTTGCCCCATGTTCTAGGCAAAGGTAAGGAAGTTGTTGTTGCTTGTCCTAAGCTCAAGCTTTCAAAACAACAACAAGAAGAGCGTGATCATGAATTTGCATTAAGGCTAGCAGCTGAGCAAAGGGAACAAGAATTGAAAGATCTTGAAGTAGCAAAGAAGCTAGCTGATGAGATCACAGCTCAGATTGATGAGGAAGAAAAACAAGAAAAAGCTGCTAAGGGGGTTAAAAGAAAAAGAATTGTGAAAAAGAAACAACCTCAACTTCCTAAGTCAGTAACTGAGAAGAAGTCTCAACCTCTACAATCCAAACCCCAAAAGTCCAAAACTGTCCAACCAACCCAAACAGATCAAACCATCAAAGCTAAAATGGTTAAAACTATCATTCAAGATAGGCTCTTGGTCGATGTTGAAAAAGGTGTTAACAAGTTTGTAAAAGAACATTTTGGCCAGAAGTCTCACATTAAAGAATGGAAGTTTGATGTTGTCAGGTTTGATACTGGAAAGGAAGGTATAATCATTGTAAGGGAGAATGATCAGATTGAACAGTTTACAGGTTACTTACAAATGATGGATAGTATTACTAGGCGGGACATACAAGAATTGTATGAGTATGGAACAAGACATTATGGAGGATCTGAGCAACCTCTAATTAAGTTATTGATGAGACATTTGACAAGTATTTGCAACCCAAAGAAAATAATGTCAATACTGATGGCTGATGAAACTTTTCCAATTCAATCTGTTAAAGTGTATGTTAAGCCAAGGGTATACTCCATGGTAATGGAAAATGCAATTACTGAATGGTTTGACATGGATTTCGTCGAACATGGTCAGATCAAGCTCCAATACTTAGTAAAAGCCAAGTTCTATGGTCCAGCTAAAGTAAGGGATGAGCTACTTCAGAAATTCAAAGATAGACTTGAATCTCTGAGTTCAAAGAAAAAGTAATTTTTCTATCTTTTGAATTTTTGATTATAACAGTTTGATTTTGCATTCAATGATAAATATATTCTTTACTTATGTTAATTTGTCTATGATTGAACCCTTAAAACAAACAACTTAAGTGTATTGTTCAATACTTTAAGTTAGGGGGAGATTGTTGGGAAATTGGCTAAGTCATTGAAACTGTTATACATGCAAATATCAAAACTGTTAAGACTGTTAATAAGAGTTGGGAAAACAGTTCAAAACTGTTAGAAGAAGTGTTGAAGAAACAGTTTAGAACTGTTAGTTGAAATTGTGAAGACAGTTGTAACCAACAGTTGCTGTGAACTTTAAAGCTGTTATATAGAGTTCAGAACTGCTAGTACAAACTACTACAACTGTTTGAAGACCTTGAAGCTAAAGACTGTTAGAAGAACCAAGAACTGTTGTATTCATTAAACAGTTTCTGTTGAGCTAAATATGGAAAAACCCTATCTTTGAAGATATCTCGAAATACTTTGAAGATCATCAAGATTATCTCAGAAGATAGAAGATTACCTAACTGTCAGCAAATCAAGGAAAATCAAGGAGTATATATATGCTAGATTAGAATTCATAATTTGTACGTACTCATTGATTATATTTTTGCATTCATTCTTCAAGTTGTAATTTGCTTTCTGAATAGTGCTAAGCCTCTAAGTTTCTCGTTGAAACCTAAGAACAATCTGTGTTCTTCGTCTAACATAATAAGTTAGATTGGGGGTGAAGTTTGCTATTGTAATCATTCTCATTGATTAATAAAATTACTGTTTGATTGAATCTCTTTGTATTCAAAATCTTCTTTAATCAATTAAGTGTGATTCCGCAACTTCTTAGTTGATTGTGATCATAGTTAAAGATTAACTTTTATTCAACTTTGATTTGTTATTCAAAAGTTAGTTCTTGTTATTTGATATAATCTACATCCGATCCTGACATAGTCGTTTTAAATAAATTCTAAAAGGGGATAAAGTTTATATAAATGAGAAACAAATAAGATAGTATTATTTGACCATAGTTGTCGGTTTTAAGTTTTTGGAAAAACTGGTAAAATAACTCGACGTAGAGGCTTTCATTCAAGTTTTGAATAAGGCCAAGTTTTTCAAAGGATTATTGAAAAATTATATTGGTCAAATAAATTAAAAGATTATAACTCTCATTTTGGTTAATAGGTATTAATCAAAAGGATAAATGAGAGAGTTTTAGACAAATCAGGTTGTGTGCTTAACAGCACAGTTTATTGTTTACTTTTATTATAACTGCGTGGTTGACTTTTATATATATAATGCGTATATATAATTGCGTGGTTGTGATAGCTATAGTTTTGCCGACTTAGGACTCGTTTTTCTTATTCTTCTTTTATTTTGGTTTTTGGGAAGACTGTTGGGAAATTGGCTAAGTCATTGAAACTGTTATACATGCAAAGATCAAACTGTTAATGGATTTTGTGAAAACAGTTCAAAACTGTTAGAAGAATTCTGATAAAACAGTCGAGGACTGTTAGCTGTAATACGAAGACAGCTGTAACTAACAGTTACTATAAGCTTTACAACTGTTAGTCCAAGAGATCAGAACTGTTAGTACAAAGTTTACAACTGTTAGAAGACCTTCAAGAGAAGACTATTAGAAGAAGATCAGAACTGTTTCATTCAACAAACAGTTTCGGTTGAGCTATTTATGGAAAATGCTATCTTCGTGGATTTGAAGTATATCTTTATCAAAGTTCGAAGATTATCAAGATTATCTCATAAGATAGAAGATTACCTAACTGTCAACTTATCAAGGAGGATCAAGAGTCTATAAATACTCGATTAGAATATAGATCTCAAAACATTATTATTTTTACATTCGTACGTAATTATTATTTGCTTTCAGAAAGTGTTTAGCCTCTAAGTTTCTTTTGAAACCTAAGAACAAATTGTGTTCTTCGTCTAACATAAGAAGTTAGATGGGAGGTGTAGGTGAATATTGTAATCATCGATTGGTTATCAATAAACATCTTTGTGGCAGTATTACTTTATGTTTATTAATTGAATTGTTCTTGTGTTCAAAACCTTTATAATCAATTAAGTGTGATTCCGCAACTTCTTAATTGATTGTGATCAAAACTATAGATTGTCTTTTTAACAACTCTGATTTTATTTCAAAAGATAATTCTTGTTATTTGATATTAAGCAATATCCGATCCTGACAAGTGGTATCAGAGCCTTATCATTAAGGTTCCATTGATCACCAGTTGAAGGTTTTTGCACCAATTTGCTGTGGTTCTTTATTTAGAGTTTTTCTAAAAGTTTAATTGTGTTTTTCAATCATCATACTGCAATGGAGTCCGGTAGATCTTTTGACAACACTGGATCTAGGTCAAACATTCGTGCTCCCATGCTTATACCAACTGATTTTGAGATGTGGAAACTAAGAATCAAGCAGCATGTCCAATTAATGGACTATGCTATTTGGGAAATCATAGAAAAGGACCCCATTACTACTGTTGATTTAGATGATACAGGAAAACCAAAAAAGAAACCACCACCAAAAACTGATGCCGAAAAGAAAGAAAGAATGATTGAGATGAAAGCACTCAGCATCCTTCAGATTGCTATCCCCAATGAGTATCAGCATCAATTCAAAAAGTTTGATGATGCTCATGAACTGTGGAATACATTAGAGAAGAGGTTTGTTGGGAATGCTAGTTCCAAAAGGAATCAAAGGGATCTACTGAAACAAGCTTATGAGAACTTTACTAGTGGAAAGAATAAGAGTATTACTCAGATATTTGATAGGTTCTATAAGCTGGTGAGTCAATTGGAGAGTGCTAAGGTTAGATTAGAACAAGATGAGATCAATAGAAAGTTTCTTAGGTCCTTAGGTGAAGAGTGGACAGTCTATGCTGCACAATGGAGAACCAAAGATTCTCTAGAGGATATAGAGTTAGACGATCTATACAACAGTTTGATAGTGTTTGAGGGAGAGATAGAGGGAAAAAGAAAGTCTGTTACCCCTAGCCACAATGCTGCTCTTCTTTCATCCTCAGGTATGGACTCAAACCATTCTTTAACTAACTCTGTTGATGGTTGTGCAGGTACTAGTTCTGCTGTTGGACTAGATGTAAACACTCCTTATGCTATACTTGAAGCCTTTCTTGCTAGCCATGCACATTCAACCCTCACAAATGAGGATCTTGAACAAGTGCATCCTGATGATCTTGAGGAGATGGATCTCAAGTGGTAGATGGCCATGTTAACTGTCAGAGCCAAAAGGTTTATCAAAAGAACTGGAAGGCAGAACATGAACTTCACAACTGATGGCAAAGCTGGTTTTGACAAGTCAAAAGTTAGATGTTTTAATTGTCAGCAGTTTGGTCACTTTGCCAGAGAGTACAGATCAGGTGGACAAGGCCAGAATCAAGGACAACGGCCAACCAAAACCTCCTCAGCATTGGTATCACAAGAAGGACATGGGTTTGATTGGAGTGATCAAGTAGAGGAAGCCACTAACAACAAGGCATTGATGGCATTAACTGATTCCTCCATCAAACTGGATTCACCAGAATCAGAAGACATTCAGGTATCTTCTAAACTCTGTCCAGTTGAATGTAGAGCCATTGTTAAAAGGTTTAGAGAGCACAACAAAAAGGTATGTGCAGCTCTAAGTAGAATGAAGGAGAGAAGGTATGAAACTAGTGCTGTTATTGAAAGCTTTGAAAAGAAAATCAAAGATTATCAAGCTAATGAACTGCAAATGGATTATGATAGAAAGTATCATAAGTGGGAGAAGGAGCAGCTTCAAGAAGAGATTGATAGTCTAAAGAAAAAGCTTAAGTCAAAAGGAAAGTAAGGTTGATGAGTTAACCAAGAAGTTGGAGGGTGTTGATATTGATCTGAGCATGTTCAAGGCAACAAATCTTAAACTTGAAACCTTGTTACAATCACAAATCAGAGACAAGGTGAAAAATGGTTTAGGATATAAACAGACCCCACCTCCATACAATCATAACTAAATAACTCCCATGTCTGATGTAGCTGATAGGTATGTTAATGAATCATTACCAGAGGAACTGAAGTCAGCTGATCCACAATTTGAAAGTGAAGAGGAAGGAGTTGTGTATGCGTTGAGTGATGATAAGAATGAAGGAGTTGTGAAGAAGGAAGAGGTCATTCCATTTGAAAATCACATCTGTTGTGAACCCATAGCCACAAAATCCTCTTTACAACCTGTGGTGTTTGTAAAAGCATCCACTGAACCCTTCATCAATAAGCCAAAATTGACCAAAGCTGTTCATTCTATAAGCAGTTCCACAACTGTTACAAACAGTCCCCACCTTTACACTAACAGTCCAAAAAGGAACCCAAACAGTTCTAACCCAAACAGCTCAACTGTTAGTGTTAAGTCAAAAGGAAAAGCGAAGGTTGATGAAGTTGTGATTAAAAAGCCAAAGAAGGAAGCTTCAAAAGCAAAGTCTCAACTCAAATATGTGAAAAGACATACTGAAGTGTCTGTCTGTACATGCAAACAGCATGGTGTACAGAAATTTCCTCAGTCAGCACCAGTGAGAGGAAACCAAAGAAATAGGAACTAGTTCTGGTCACAAAGAACTGGTTTGCCTATTGTCAAAACTAAAAAGTGCTATATATGTGGGAGAACTAATCACTTGGCTAAAAATTGTTATTATAACCCACAGATCTATAGCACCCAGAAACCAAGTTCCAGAAAACAGACTAACAGTTCTAAGACTGTTAAGCCAAAACAGGTTAACAGTTCTACAACTGTTACATCCAAACCGGCTAACAGTTCTACATCTGTTAAGCCAAAATCAAAAACTGTTGGTCTGGCTTGGGTGAAATTGCAAAAACAAACAGTTTCTGAAGAGGGTAAACCTGTTAATCAATCTGAAAACCAATCTGAGTTAAAACATGCTTCAACTGTTTTACCAAATCCAAAAACTGTTTGTTCAAAAGACTCAACTGTTAATCACAACATTTGGAAACCACATGTTATCACAAAATACTCTTCACACAAAATAGAGAAGTCTAATTTGGATGACATCAAGAAAACTCAATATGTATTTAAGTATTATGACTTGAATGGTGTACCCAAGACCTGCATGGCCGGGGTACTTCCTGCTACTAACTGATTTTTATTTGTGCAGAGCATTCATAGGGCCGATCATGGATCAATTTGGCATGTGGATAGTGGATGCTCAAGGCACATGACTGGAAATCCACACTGTTTAAAGGATTTCAGAAGAATCAATGGAGGATATGTAGCATTTGGAGGAAATGCTAAGGGAGGAAGAATCACAGGTAAAGGAGCTGTGGAGGCAGGTACACTTACATTTAATGATGTTTTCTTTGTTGAGCAACTTAAATACAACCTGCTAAGTGTATCTCAAATATGTGACAATGGAAACAAAGTCTTGTTTACAGACACTGAATGCATTATTCTGTCAAAAGATTTTAAACTGGATGAAAAGATTAATCCAAGTTATGAAAGTTCATACTGATGATCAGTTAGCTGATCTGTTCACTAAAGCATTTGATGTGAGCAGGTTAAACTTTTTGATCTCAAACATTGGAATGATTAACCTGGACTAACAGTTGTGTGTTTCTCTATGTTTTCTCACTAACAGTTTGCAACTGTTAGTATTGATATCTAACAATTGTTGGTTTAAGTATTCAGAGAAGAGAAGAACTGTGTGTCCCATCAACAGTTTTGGAGGTATCTGGCTGCATGTCCCACAAATAGTATTCCCATCTTTATCGTCTTTGCTGTGTGGTCAAGGTTTGTTACTTTATTAAGAACAGTTCTCAACTAGTCAAGGTTTGTCACTTTACTGTGTAGTGTGTTGAATGGACATGACAGGTCACTGCATGCTTAATTATTGGCCATTTTTAACCACAACTTTGTCTATAAATTAGCTTGCATTTGAATTCCAAAGAGCATAATTTAGTCTCCAAATGGCTACTAACCATTTCATCTTGAATTTCAAAGAGACCAATGCTAAGCAGAGTTATGTGACCATTCCAGCTCCCTTTGTTAGGATGCATGAGATTTGGAAGTACTCCTCATGTATTCTTGATATGAATGGAGTTTGTGAGAGTTTCACTTTAACTCAGCATCCAGACCCACGTAGGCCATACAAAATGACTGATCATGTTCGAATAAGAGGTGAATTTGAACATTTTATTCATAGCAACAATTTACCTACCCCTTGCTGCCTGTTGTTTGAATTGAATCTGGAAGTCACTGAAGGCTCGGTTGTGTGGTTCAATGTCCAAAGGAATGATGCTAATAATGAAGTCATTGTACTTGATAATGATGAAGTTATTGTAATTGATGACTAGTCATGATCAAATGAATGTACTTTGTAGTACCTCTGTGTTAAACATGAATAAAATGCATAATTTGATGATGTTTTGTCAGCTAATGGTTTTATTAATGATATCGCAGCTGCTGGTGTTACCTGATGTTCGCTAATGATTGTTGTCAGCTTATGATCTTTGAAAATGCTAATGTTTTTGCTAGCTGATGCTTGTTGACTAACAGTTGCACGTGTTCAACTAACTGTTTTTCGAACAATACAACTAACCGTTTTCAACTGGTAGTGAATGGAGTGCACAACTGTTAAGCAAACTGCATGTTCATCCAAGGGAGAGAAATTCGTTTAAGTAACAGTTGTACTTTCCTACGATAACAGTTCTCAACTGTTAATTTATTTTTATCCATCAACTGTTAGCTTACTTAAGGGTGTTTTAGTCTTTGCAGAATCTGAGGATGTTTGAATTGCATTTAATATTCGAAACATATATAAGGCATTCCCTCCTCACAAGTTCATTCACGCCTACTGAACTTCGATCATACGCAAACCCTAGAATTTTTCTTCCAACTCACAATGGCTCCCCTTCCCTTCGTGAAAGAACACAACATGCTTGCATATCTTGCCAAACCTGATACCCTGAATGCATTTCATGACATGATTGATTACCTTTCAATGTCCAATCTCACCACTGCTCTCACCTTAAACCCAACCATCTACACTTCCTATCTGGATCAATTCTGGAAAAATGCAACGATCAGAGAGGAAGTTGGAGTACAATGGATTGATACAACAGTTGATGGTATGGATGTGTCCATTTCTGAGGATACCATCCGCCAACATCTACAACAGAATGATCGACATGGTGAGTATTCTGACTCTGTCTCTTTAGAATTTTTGCATACCGAGTTAGTTAAGCTTGGTTATGAGGGCCCTGGGGGTAAGGGTACCTTTTATAAAGGACAATTCTGTGCACACTGGAAGTATTTAATACATACTCTCCAGGAGTGTATTGGTCCTAAAAGAACAGGGTGGAATGAATTTGGAAGCAACATTGCTTTGGCCTTGATCTGCTTGGCAAACAATCGTTGCTTCAACTTTTACAAAATGATATTTAACGGGATGGTAAAGCATCTAGGGACCAAATATGGTCTATTTTTGATGTACCCCAGGTTTGTGCAAGTTTTTCTAAACTTTTTGTTGCCAAACCTTCAAACACACAAGAGGGTGATCATTCCCTCTGCTCATGTGGCCTCCACATTGAGCAAGTTGCAAATAAATGGCAAGAGTTTCTCTGGTGTCATAACTCCACCACTCTCTGCAATGGTGGAGTTCATTTCAAGAAACAGGACTGCTAGAGTTGAGAATGAAGCCCACAGCATTGCTACACCACCAACTCTAGAACCCACAGCTCATGATACTCATATAATTCCTTCTGCTACCTTTGATTGAGCTACAACACAAGCCCCTCCTATGAAAACATTCCAAAAGCGAAAAAGAACTGTTAGTGCTCCTTCCACCACAGTTCCAGAATCCCAAACTGTTAGCCCTGCACAGGTGCATTCACCTGTGCAGAATATCGAAAGGGAACCATTCGTGCTGTCTCCCAGGCACAATGAGGAGGTGATCACTCCATTAGAGGGTGGTCATGTGGTTTATGAGGCTGATACTACTGTTTCATCCGTAAGGGATGAACAGGATAGTGTTAACATTGCTAAGACCTCAGCCACGGCAACAGAGGCTGGTAAATCAGCTTCTGGAAATCCCCAGTACCAAGAACAAAGGGGTACTGTTGTGGAAACTTCTAGGAGTAACCCAACAGTTTTATCTGCCGATGATATGTTCACCATGGCAACATTGGATGAACTTGAGGCAAGTCTGAAACAAAAGGCATTGACGAACTCAGAGCTTGTACCATTCGTTGCTGCTTTCCTCTATCTCAAAAAGAGGAATTTTCAATATGACAGGCTTTTGGAAAAACATAATGAAGTGATCATCAGGCAGGATAAATAGATAAAATTTTTGTCTGAGACACTAAAGAAGGCAACTGATGCCCTTCGAGTTCATGATCAACGGCTCCAACAGTCCAAAATAAGTGCAACACCCCCCTCTCAAACCGTTCCAATCAAAAAAGGGGAGAAATCTTTAAAGCCAGGGATGATTCAACCAACAGTTGCTGAAACAGTTGTGCAGACTGAACTAACAGTTGCACCAGATACACAAACAGTTGCAACTTCAGAACCAACAGTTGCTCCAGTTCAACAAACAACTGCAAGTGTTCAACCAGTTGAAGAAGAAGAAAGGTTGTCAGCAGTGGATAGGGTGTTGATAAACAAGATGATTATGATAGGAGACTATCCAACAACTGAGGTGTTCAAAGCATGGTCAAAGGTTAAGCAAAATCATCTCATTGAAATAGGTGCTCAAACTCTTAACATTAGCACATTCAAAATGGCTCAAAAGATTGATGATGGGTGGTTAGATAGGAAAATGTCAAAGCTGGAACCACTTGCACCTAAGCCAGGGTTTAAAGGCATTGCTATTATTGAAGGAAAGAAATATGAAAAGAGGCCCCCTGTGCTAGGTAAGGGAAAGGAGATTGTGGTTGACATTCCTAAGCTAAAGCTCTCAAAAGAACAACCAGAAGAGCATGATCATGAGATAGCTCTAAGGCTGGAAACTGAGCTCAAAGAACAAGAGCTGAAAGACTTTGAATTAGCTCAACAGCTGGCTGATGAGATCACTGCTAAGATTGATGAGGAAGAAAAAGAAAAGAAAGCTGGCAAGGGAGTCAAAAGAAAATGAGTTGTGATGAAGAAAACAGTTCCACCTCCTAAGCCAGCAGCTGAAAAGAAGAAGCAGACAGCTCAACCTCAACAGCATCAACAATCCCAAACAGTCCAAAAGTCTGAACTGAAAGTTAAATCTGAAATGGTTCAAACCATCCTTCATGATAGACTTAGAATGGAAGTTGAAGAAAGAATAGATAAACTTGTGGCAGAACAACTAGGACAAAAATCCCACATTACTGAGTGGAGATTTGAATTTTTGAGGATTGAAACTGGAAAGAAAGGGGTGATAATTGTAAGAGAAGTAGAGCCGATTGAAAGCTATGCCAGCTTCTTACAATTGATGGATAGTGTGACTAGGAGAGATATTCAAGAAATGTATGAATATGGAGTAAGTCACTACGGGGAAGCTGCTGAAGTTGAAATCAGAGTCTTGATGAGGCACTTAACAAGCATATGTTATCCACTGAAGGTAATGCCCATAGTGATAAGTGATGATGTCTTTCCAATAAAATCTATGAAAGTATATGATAAATCGAGAGTTTATCATATGGTAATGGGAAAGGGAAGAACTCAGTGGTTTGATTTTGACTTTGTTGAACATGGTAAAATAAAGCTGATATATATGTTGAAAACAAAGTTCTTTGGCCCTGCTAAAATGAAGGAAGATCTGATAAAGAGGGTGAAGGAAAGGTTGGAGCTAATAGAATCAAGTAAAAAGTAATTTTTCTTTTTGTATTTTGATTGTAACAGTTTGACTTTGCATTATCAATGTTAATATGTTCTTTACTTATGTTAATTTGTCTATAGTTGAACCCTTAAAACAAAAAACTTCAGTGTATTGTTCAATACTTTAAGTTAGGGGGAGATTGTTAGGAAATTGGCTAAGTCATTGAAACTGTTATACATGCAAAGATCAAAACTGTTAATGGATTTTGTGAAAACAGTTCAAAACTGTTAGAAGAATTCTGATAAAACAGTCGAGGACTGTTAGCTGTAATACGAAGACAGTTGTAACTAACAGTTGATGTAAGCTTTACAACTGTTAGTCCAAGAGATCAGAACTGTTAGTACAAAGTTTACAACTGTTAGAAGACCTTGAAGAGAAGACTGTTAGAAGAAGATCAGAACTGTTTCATTCAACAAACAATTTCGGTTGAGCTATTTATGGAAAATGCTATCTTCGTGGATTTGAAGTATATCTTTATCAAAGTTCGAAGATTATCAAGATTATCTCATAAGATAGAAGATTACCTAACTGTCAACTTATCAAGGAGGATCAAGAGTCTATAAATACTCGATTAGAATATAGATCTCAAAACATTATTATTTTTACATTCGTACGTAATTGTTATTTGCTTTCAGAAAGTGTTTAGCCTCTAAGTTTCTTTTGAAACCTAAGAACAAATTGTGTTCTTCGTCTAACATAAGAAGTTAGATTGGAGGTGTAGGTGAATATTATAATCATCGATTGGTTATCAATAAACATCTTTGTGGCAGTATTACTTTGTGTTTATTAATTGAATTGTTCTTGTGTTCAAAACCTTTATAATCAATTAAGTGTGATTCCGCAACTTCTTAATTGATTGTGATCAAAACTATAGATTGTCTTTTTAACAACTCTGATTTTATTTCAAAAGATAATTCTTGTTATTTGATATTAAGCAATATCCGATCCTGACAAAGGCCTGCGTGCCAATTACAATCCCTTTCTTATTTGTAATATTGTACTGGTTCAGGGAGGCCGGCGTGCCACTTACAACCCCATTCACTATTGTATTTGTAATAGACTAGTGTTAGTTTATCCCTCAACCAAGATGGACTCGAAGAAGATGACGACGTAAATGGTGTTCTATACGCGAATCACGGACACTTCGGGGAGGTACCAAGGCTAGTGGGAGAAGCATGTCAAGAAAGGCGAATCCAACTCACTTTGTCCTTAGGTTTGACCTTAGGATTAGTTGGCAAAACTATAGGATTTTATATGCTTTCTCTTATATCTGCGTGGTTGTGTTTCTTTTATTTATTGTTTATCATATATTCTTGCGACACTTATATGATGCTAAATAAAAAGGGATTTAATAACATGTTGTTATTAAATACTGAAAAACCACGCGCTTTATGACAAACTAGAATACGACTACAGGCTGTTAGTCGTGTTAATTAAATTTTTTAAATTTAAAGTTTTGTCAAGGTTATAAGTTTGGAACTTATAAAGGCCATTTTGTGCACCTAGTTTAGGTACACATATAAATCGTATTTTTTTAAAACAGTTAGTTTTTAAAATGGTTTTTCAAAAACTGGAAAATTACGTTTTTAACTTAATTATAAAACCCAAGAAAAATCTTAGATCAGTATGCTACCCACCTAATGGTACACCCTAACTGTTAAACGGTACTCGGGTGTCGGAAGTGCCCAAACCTTGGGCATCCGGGTTCAAACCATTGCGGGAAAGGGCATGAAAGGTTCTGCGATAATCGGGAGTCCCGGCCAGAATTCATGCTGTCTTAGGTGGTGCGATCTATTTTGGTGATAATCGGGAGTCCCGGCCCAAAAAGCACTAGAGTAGAGTTAAACATACTAGACTGGGTCTACGTGCTCTACGAGGTTCTAGGAGTCGTATCAGTTAGGTACGATTGATACAGGGTGTTACCTACCAGAAATAGCATACCTTGGCGGGAAGTGCCCAAACCTTGCGTCAAATATGTGAAATATGGGTCCTAGGTCTAATATATATTATTTATGGGTTTGATGATAATATGGGTCCTAGGTCTAATATATATTAAACCAGGTTTTAATTTGTAGATGGCAACCAACGTTACCTCTCTCTCCGCTCTATCCTTGAGAAGGATAAGCTCACCGGGTCCAACGTTCTCACTTGGGAGAGAAATGTCCGGATCGTGTTGAGGCACGAGAGAAAGTGGTATGTCCTAGAACAACCTCTAGGAAATTCCCCAGCCAGCAATGCCAGGGCAGAGGTCAGGGAGGCTTTTCAGAAGCGCTCCAATGACGCCTTGGATGTTAGTTGCCTCATGCTTGCAACTATGAGTCCAGAGTTGCAATCAAGCATGATGGAAACTCCTGCATATGACATGATCCGCCAGCTGAGGGACATGTTCCAGGAGCAAGCCCGCACGGAGCGTTATGATGTCACTAGGGCATTTAACTCGTGCAAGATGGCTAAGGGAACCTCGGTCAGTGACCATGTCATGAAAATGAAAGGTTACATGGACCGCCTAGAGAGACTCGGGTACCCAGTACCGTTGTAGCTAGCAACAGATACGATACTCAACTCGTTGTCAGATGACTATAAGCCTTTTATAGTCAACTACAACATGAACAACATGGAGAAATCCGTGGCTGAGTTACACTCAATGCTCAAGACTGCTGAGCAGAGTATGGGGACCAAGTCTAAGAACATTCTTATGGTGGGACATGGTGGACGTAAGAAGAGGAAGGGGCGCAACGGAAAGGGAAAGGGCAAGGCCCAGCCCAGCCAGAATGCACCCAGAGCTAGTAACGACAACAAGGGCAAGAAGCCAAAGCCAAACAAGGCAAGGACCGAGAATCGGTGCTTCAGGTGCAGCGAGGCCGGACATTGGAAACGAGATTGTCTGAAAGGTCACGAGGCAGGAGGCAAGTCTGGCTCCTCAGGTACTGCGTGATTAGCTTCTTTGTCACTTTCCTACTTGTAAACTTTTACGAGTATTCTGATATCTTGCAATAGTTTATTGCAGGAGGATATGGAAAGTGATGCGGCCCAGCATAAAGAGATCCTACGTGCAGCTTACGGATATTATAATAATTTATATTTCCTAGTTTTTTAAACTCCTTTTAAAGTTTTTATGAACATGTTTTATCTTGTTTGGTTTATTAAAACTTATGGTTATTAAGTTTATGGAAATTTAATTATTTAGTTATATATCCGTGCACGTATTCTTATGAATCAGGATTAGTCCAGTTGTGACTAAAAGAGAACCAATAAGTCAAGTCTTGACTTGTTTGGTGATTCATCATAATCTTTGTGCTATGATTTGTTGTAGTTATATATAAATGCTGGCTCCACTTTCAAATGCTTAAATAAACAAGTTTTGTTTATAAGATTAGATAGTTTTTCTAATTCAACAAGTTTTTAAGATTTTATGAAGAGTGAATGTTCAAAGTCTTGAACATATGGAAATAATAGTCATTATTTCTGGGTAAAGTAGTTTTTGATAAAACGTTTAAGAAAGTATAAAAGTGATTATAATAGTTATTATAGTCAAGGGAGTTTTATACTAAATGTTTTAAAGAAGTTTAAAATACCATTATATAATAGTTATTATAGTCAAGGGAGTTTTATAATAAATGTTTTAAAGAAATTTAAAATACCATTATAAGTGTTTCATACTTGTAATCATGGTAAGTTTAATGAAACCACCTTCCGTAATTGGAAAGATGGATATATGGAAGATCCAAGTTTTTGGTTTCATAAAAACAAATTTCTTTCAAAAACTAAGTTCTTTAAAACATGTGTTTGGAACACAAGTTTTAGGCATGGTAGTCAAGGATTGACTAAGGCCTAAAAGGATGTTTTTTAAAGAATGCACTTTTTTTCATAAAAGATAGTGGGAGCACCTGACTAATATATTTATCAGAGTTAATAAAAGGTTGTTTTTCAACCAGTGTGATAAATACAAGTTTGAACCTTTAGAGTATATAATTATCGGATGTTTTTAGAAGTTATCTAAAACAGTAAGTTCTTGAAAAAGAACTAATTCTAGGAATGCATGACTTATTGAAAGTTATTCAATAAAGATATTATTGCAAGATCTTTGAGTCAAGTTATGACTAAAATAGAAATTATATACGTTCTAAAATGTTCAGTGAGTCAGCTTAATATAGTTGGATTGGTTAACGTTAGAAATGATAAAATAGGATGTTTTTTAACATCCTTAGTAATGGAATTAGATAAGTGTTGGTATACACCGGGAATCTAGTTTCAAGTTTCTTACAAGTAGGTGTAAGAGGATTTATCATTTCAAAAGGACATAAATCTAGTAAGATTTAATACATCTACAAATGTAATTAAAGTTTTAATTACAGGAAGGTTGTTTTATAAATCAGAAACAAGGAGTTATTTCCAGTTCTCCAAGTTTAAGGAATTTATAAAATAAGTAAGCCTAGAAGTGTTCTTAGGTTGCAAGAATGATTTCTAGCAAAACCAAGAAAGAGTACTTCAGGGTGCTAGTCATGTGTTTTAGGGTTTATAACCATATTATTTTCTTTCTAATCCGTGATAAGCTACAATGTAAAAATAATAAGTAATTCAGATAAACACCGTGAATCGAGTCAGTGAAATGGTAGAAATTATACATCTTTATTCCAGGGAGGAATATGGAAGGGTGTTGAAATTAGTTTCATTGTTCTTCACAATTTTGTATATTTTGGTACATCCAGGAATAAACTTGGTTTATTCAAAACATTATCAGTGACTACTTATCGTGGTGGGAACTATGATAGGGTTATAAAGTCATCGTAATTTTGGGGTAGATTCGAAAGTATATCGAATATAGCTGCGAACGGTTTTTGCGGACCAAAATTTACGGATATTCGTTAGGGTTACGAATATTGGATTGACCCACCGTGAAAAATACTTCGTGGATTCGTGTCAAAAGTATTAATCACATAGGTTATCCTCAAGCCTGAGATATTTGGTTTGGGATGCGGTAACTACTGTCTTCTTAGCTAGCTCTAACGCCACGCCGTAACAGGGTGGTCATAAGGGGTGTGTCTAGACTCAGTGGGAGCCGTATTTCCAAATGCAAATATGCAAGATGGTAATTGCACCTTCTTTTTAGAAGAGATATTTCCGGGCCCCTTGACTGATAAGAGAAACTGGTAAGTGCACGTCCGTGCCCAAACGAACTGATCTGTTCTTTGTCGTTTTATCACACAGTTTCGAAATCAAGTATGTCATGAACAAATTCTTGAGTCTCTGAGTTGACTTCCTCCATGCTCATGCTCAAAATTGAAATATCGCGCTGCAAGGGACAAACCTATATATATGCAAGTTATGTATATATAAACGTACCCATTCATAAACAGGGAGTTTATGATAGTTCAGTTTATAAACAGTTAGTTTATAACATGCCACTTCTAAGCAGGTTGCTTATGAAGTTTTATCACAAGTTACTTTGGGGTATAAGAGTTCTTATGACCTGGTTATCCTAAGTGTCTGGCTAGGGACCTCCTTAGGCTAACAATGTGCAGTAACTATTACTTATCTTGCACAAGTGGGAGTCTGTTGGATTATGTGCAGAGATAATTAATGGGCACATTGTATCCGATGTTATAAGAGACTAAAGGGTCACACTGCTACACACCCAATTCAGAACAGTTGATTACACCATAAATCTGTGTGGAAATAATTAATCAGTTAGATTAATTATTAAAGATATAAACGAATAATTAATCAGTATTATTAATTATTGAGACATATAAATAATTATCCAGTTTGGATTAATTATTAGAAAGGAAATAAATATTAAATAGTTATTTATTATTTAAGGAGAATTAAATATTAAGTCTTTAATATTTATCGTACTAAGTTAATTAATAGTTAATTAATTAACTAGCAAAGTCCAGGGGGTCAATATGAGAAGAGATGAAAGTTTAATTAAAACCAGTTGGGCTTTTAATTAAACGGGCTTAGGTCCAAGTTAATCCCTATATAATATCCTTAAGCCTTAAGGATTAGACATGAGACAAAAAGGGATTAACCCTAGCCACCACAACACTCTCTCTCGATCTCGCCCTCCCTCTCCCTCGTCGCTCTCTCTCTCTCTCTCTCTCTCTCTCTCTCTCTCTCTCTCTCTCTCTCTCTCGGCTCTCTTTCTTGCCGTCGAACAAAGAAGAACACCGCAAGGGTTTTTGCGGTTTTGGTGATCGACGCAAAAGGACACACACACACTCACGATTTTGAGTGTTGAAAGCTTGGTGATCCAGGAGCGGTGTAGCAGCCAGTTCAATCGGAGGTGCAGTAGTGGTGGACTATCTTTAGCAATCCTAAAGTTTTTGTTCAGGTATATTTCATGTAACCTTATCTATGGATTGTTTGTTAAGAAACTATGTTGATCAAGTTAAAGTTTAAAGATCCTAACCCTTTTGGGGTTTAGAGGGTTGTGTTCAATCCAGTTCCGCTTTTAGGATTGAACCAGTAGAATCAAACCCAGGATTGACCAGTTTGAGTTATATGGTGGTTTGGTCAAGTTCAAAACCCTTCACATGATACCCGCACAGCGGAAGCATAAAAACAAAAGGTTTCGGGTTTAAAACATGATGCCATCAAGACCCATAAGTGGAATGCTCTACGTATGAATATTGCAACCAAAACAAAAGGATGGAGTATGAAATATACCATGCTCCAGCTTCTGAATACTTCAAGTGAGGATGAACTCTAAGCCACCAAGAGAGCAACTCTCTATTGCTAGTCCACACCAAGATTACTTGAACCCCAAATGCTATTATGCCAACTAGTGATCTTCAAAGCCTTGAAATCACTTTCTGGAACAGCCACACCACCTCCAGGAATATGTAAGAACACTTCTTGTTCCTGGACTTACTCCAGAACACTACTCAAGTGTATGCAAGTATTAAAGAGAGAGAGTGTGTGTGGTATATTGATCTAGTACATAATGCCAACCCCTTGGACTTTTATGCACCTAGACAACTGCCATCAAAGGCAGAAAAGTCATCCATGTAGCCCCCAAGATGCCTCTTCAATTACCACACTTTTTGTCTCATGTGCAGAAAATGAAAAGTCATTAACTGCAGTCTGTCAGACACCCTTGCGGTCGCAAGCAAAACCCTTGCGGTCGCAAGCAAAACCCTTGCGATCGCAAGGCCTGAACCACCCATGCGATCGCAAGGCCTGAACCACCCATGCGATCGCAAGTAAAGCCCTTGCGGTCGTAAGGGCCTATTTCAGGTTTTTAGTTTCTCTCGTTTCTTGTTGCGTGCTGTCGGGATCAATCCTTGGCGTGTGACCCAATAGGCTCGTGTATCATCAGTAGCATTACTAATCTACGCGTGTCAGTGGGCATATTATCTAACAGACTCCCACTTGCACATGACACGGTGTGTTGATAAATAATACAGACAAAGAGCGGCCTCTAGCAAGGCATCTCTGCCCCCAAGTCAACACGAGTTATGTCATCCCAAGAAAAGTACCAAATCACAAACCTATAGGTTTGATATGGTCCTACAGATAAGTGATCAATCATCCTTTTTGTCCATGATATCCATGTGAACATGAGACATGGTACTAAGTCATTCTCAGTCATTCACGATTATGTTTCTCGATCGAGATTGGTGGTGACCATAACAAACAAGTTGCAATCAGATACTTTTATCATTGCACACTTGAGCATCGCCATGCATTTTGTTGTCAGCGACCAATCATCGAGAGGCCTTGGGATATCTCTCTTAAATAGAGGAACAAATTTCTTTGACTACATTGCCCATCACATTGACCATACTCTATTCAATTACTCCCTTTATAACAGCCAGTAACGGACTGCGTTTGATAGTAACTAGAATAAAGCAAACCAAAGTGATTCAGACACATGTATCTCCAGTATGAGGATGAACTGATATTATCATCCTGATTCACTCATGACAAGTACCATAAAGTGAATTCAGGTGTGCGTTGTCCAGTCACTTGAAACACTTTCAAGTACAGGTGAAGTATTGCGTCCCCGTGTCCCAATCCTCATTGGACACATGACCAATCACTTCCCTCAGTCTTTGTTCATTCTTCCTTCCCATGAAGAATGACTGACTGTGAACATTTAGAATGTAAATACATTCAGGGAAGAATAAAACATGCTAAGTTGGAACACAGTAAAGATTTAAAGAAATACCCGTAACTAGCGTATTATTAAATCTCCATTTAATAATCGATAAGTACAATATATACAATACTGCTGAATGTTCACAAAAATAGGTAAATACATCGAATACAATACCCAAATTTACTAAAGATCAAATCAAATCGCTAGCAAATCTAATCCCGATAGCACGTGTATGAGTATCGTGCTTTGCCTGCGATAGTGGTATGGTGAACGGATCTGCCACATTGCTATCCGTGTGTACTTTGCTAATAAAAATGTCTCCACTCTCGACCACGTCCAGGATATAATGATATTTCCGCGTAATATGTCTCGTGCGTCGGTGAGACCTTGGTTCCTTTGACAAAGCAACCACACCCTCGTTATCACAAAATATCTCAACAGGGTCGGATATGCTAGGAACCACTCCCAGATCTTGGATGAACTTCCTCATCCATACAGCTTCCTTTGCAGCTTCACTGGCCGCAATGTATTCAAACTCAGTAGTCGAATCAGCCACAGTGTTTTGCTTGGATCTTCCCCACTAAACAGCACCACCATTTAACAGGAATACAAACCCCGATTGAGATCGGCAGTCATCCCTGTCTGTTTGGAAGCTCGCATCAGAGTAACCAGTTATCCTAAGCTCTTCCTTACCTCCATATACCAAGAACATTTCTTTAGTCCTCCGAAGATACTTCAGAATGTTCTTTACTGTCGTCCAGTGTGCTTCACCAGGATTGGGTTGATATCTACTTGTCATACTTAATGCACAAGAGACATCAGGCCTAGTACATAACATGGCGTACATGATCGAGCCTATTGCTGAAGCATAAGGGACTCACCTCATTACTTCCCGTTCCTCAGGGGAACTCAGACATTAAGTTTTACTCAGTATTGTCCCATGTGACATTGGTACGAACCCCTTCTTGGAGTCCTCTATCCTAAACCTCTTTAGGATCTTGTCAATGTATGTACTCTGGCTCAAGCCGATTAACCTGCGAAATCTATCTCTATAGATCTTAATCCCAATGATATATGTTGCATCCCCTAGATCTTTCATTGAGAAACAACTTCCTAGCTAGGTTTTTACACCTTGCAGAGTAGGAACGTCGTTCCCAATTAGTAGTATATCATCTACGTAAAGAACTAGAAACACAACTATGCTCCCACTAGCTCTAATGTAAACGCATGGCTCATCCTTTCTTTTAGAAAAGCCAAACTCTTTGACTTTCTCATCAAAGCACAGGTTCCAGCTCCGAGATGCTTGTTTAAGTCCATAAATAGACTTCTTTAGTTTGCAGATTTTATCTGGAAACTCTGAATGTTCAAAACCCTCAGGTTGTGTCATATACACTTCCTCTGATAGTGTTCCATTAGGGAACGCGGTTTTGACGTCCATCTGCCAAATCTCATAATCATGAAATGCGGCAATGGCCATAAGTATCCGGATAGACTTCAACTTAGCCATTGGGGAAAAGGTTTCCTCATAGTCAATACCATGAGTTTGAGTGAAACCCTTAGCCACCAGTCGGGCTTTAAGGGTGTCTACCTCGCCATCCATGCCGATCTTCCTTTTGAAGACCCATTTGCACCCTACGGGTTTGCACACAGGCACGGGATCAACTAAGTCCCAGACTTGATTATCCGACATGGATTGAATCTTGGATTCCATTGCCTCTTTCCACTTGGCAGACTCAGGGCCCACCACAGCGTCCTGGTATTTGGTAGGTTCATCAGAATCTACTACCATGTCGGTGCCATCAGATATGAGAAAACCATATATCTCCGGCTTATGCCGACTTCTACCAGATCTCCTAAGAGGTAATGGGTTTACATTATTTTCATCATCTTCTTGATGCTCAACCATTGCAGGTTGTGAGCTAGTGCCAACATCAGGTTCTACATTGGTAGGTTCTTGAATTTCTTAAAGTTCAACCTTCCTCCCACTAGCGTCTTTGGATAGCAGTTCCCTCTCCAGGAATACTGCCCTTCGAGCAACAAACACTTTGTTCTCCGAAGGTTTGTAAAACAAATATCCCATAGACCCATCAGGATAACCAATGAAAAAACACCTTTCGGCCCTGGGCTCCAATTTGTCCTCAACCTCACGTCTCACGTAGGCAGGACAACCCCAGACCTTAAGATATGAAATGGATGGAACCTTTCCATGCCACATTTCATATGGTGTTTTCTTAACCTTCTTTGTTGGTATGAGGTTAAGGATTCTACCAGCCGTTTCAATCGCATATCCCCAAAATGTAACAGGAATGTCCGTGTGAGTCATCATTGACTGAACCATATCTAACAATGTTCGGTTACTCCTCTCGGCAAAACCATTTAATTGTGGCGTCCTAGGAGGTGTAAATTGCGAGATAATTCCACAATCTTTTAGATGTTCACGGAACTCAGAATTAAGATACTCACCGCCTCTATCAGATCGTAGCATCTTAATCCTTTTCCCTAGTTGATTTTCTAATTCGTTTTGATAAGTCTTAAATACCTCAAAGGTATCCGACTTTTGTCTCATCAAGTAGACATACCCGTATCGACTATAATCATCAATAAAGGTAACAAAGTAGCGGGAGTAATCTCTTGTGACATGCTTGAACGGACCACACACATCAGTGTGAACGATATCCAACAAGTCTTGCGCCCTCTCACAAACACCGGTGAAGGGTGCTTTGGTCATCTTGCCCAATAAACAAGATTCACATACTTCATTAGACCCATGGTCAAATGATTCCAAGATCCCATCCGTTTGGAGCTTGGCGATGCGTTTCTTGTTTATGTGGCCTAACCTACCATGCCATAGAGATAACTTATCCAAAACATTTTTGGATCCCGTATCAACATTCATGATTGTTCTATTATTTTGAAAGCTTACGCTTGTCTCATATATGCCATGATATGGAAATACTTTAAAATAGAAGACATGATTCTTGTAACACAAGATGCTACCATTCTCAAATTTAAAATTGAAACCATCGTCATACAAGGCATATAAAGAAATAATGTTTCTTGTCACACATGGCGAATAAGATACATTTAACAAAATAATAGATAAGCCGGATGGAAAGGCAAGATCCACACTCCCAATCTTCTCAACAGGGACAACGGCCTTGTTTACCATTATGAGATCCATCTCTCCATCAACCAGGTTCCTACTTCTTCTTAGTACCTGCACATTATTACAAACGTGAGTACCACACTCGTTGTCTAAAACCCAGGTGTTGGAAGTAGAAGTGTTATGGAGTTCAATCATGTCCATACCGGAGGCAGCGCCACTTTTAGCTCGTAGTTTCTTGAGCTCCTCCGTGTATTTGGGGCAACTACGCCGGTAGTGTCCCTTCTCCCCGCAGAAGAAGCAGATTGCCTCTTCCGGTGAGGTGGCAGCGGTGGCCACTTGCTTCCCCTTCAGCTCTGTGGTTGGGTAAGGTTTGATCTTCGGCGTATAAGCCTTAGCCTTTCCCTTTCCCTTCCCTTTAGAGTTTGAAGCGGGCTGCTTCCGCTTCGTGCTACCTTCTCTGATTGTTAGGACGACAGTGGAGGAGGAGGGCTTTGACTTGGTAATCTCAGACTCAGCAGTCTTGAGCATGCCATGTAGTTCCATAATGGACTTGTCCATACTATGCATATGGAAGTTCACAATGAACGGCCCATATGCAGGAGGCAAAGATTGGAGAATGATAAGGCAAAGATTGGAGGATGATATCAACCGCCAACTCTTTCCCCATGGGATTGCCAAACTCTTCGAGCTGGTCCACGTAACCCTTCATCTTAAGGATGTGGGAGCTCACGTTGCCGCCCTCCTGCATCCGGCAACCGATAAAGGCCTTGACACACTCATACAACTCTTGCCTTGCACGCTGTTGGAACATGTCCTTCAGCTACAAAATCATGTCATACGCACTCACTTTCTCAAATTGACGTTGCAATTCAGGACTCATGGCCATTAACATGAGGCAAGTAACGTCATTGGTGTCTTTGAGGCGTTTTTCCCACGCCTCTTTCACAGCCCTTGTCGCGTTGGTAGCAGGAGTCTCTGGAAGAGGTGACTCAAGGACCTCTAGCTTCATTTCATGACGTAGGACGATTCTCAAAGTCCTATGCCAATCTATAAAGTTTGGCCCAGTGAGTTTTTCTTTTTCCAAAAATGGACGGAGTGACGTGTTGGTGGTGTTGTTGCTGTTAGTAGATGCCATCTACAAACAAAGTACGAATTTGGTTAGTTATGATGTATTAAATCCTCGTTAAATAATTACCCATGTGTTTTAAAAACAAATTATATTAACAAGGGCTAAGAACCTCAAAATACTCCAATTCATGATGGGTTTACCGCGGATCACTTCATGAAGCTATTCTAGGCCGATAAACACTTTACCAATTGTAATCCGTGATTACAACTCTTAGACACTTGTGGGATCCTATGTACTCATAGTACATATTTGGCATGTTTGATCCCTCCACACCAATTCCTCATTAACTCACTTTGGTAGCTCGGTATGGGCACGACAACTACCAAGGTTTATTAACTCTTGGAATTATAAATCGACCGTCAAGATACACGGTGGTACTCTAGCCCAATGGTCGGCTCGGCTAGAGCTCAACATCCGACCTTGCGAGTTGCCACACGCACCTTCCACACAGTTACACAAAACCGATCTCGGCTAAAGCTCGACGACCGATCTCGTTTCACTAGATTCGGGTGGTGTCATCTTATGGGTGGTGTGAGATTTACTTTTGAAAAACGGGATTTAGTTTTTCCGGTTAAAAATAATTTTTCAACCATATTTTGTCTATGTGGCGCGCGGAGTTTGTAAACCGATTTAAAACTCTTTGGCTTTATTATTTTGAAAAGTTTTCTAGCATGCGAAGATATCTAAACAACCATGCAAGAAAAATACAAAATAGATAACCAACCACGCATGCAATAATAATAATCCGGTAACGAACCAAATAAATCCTATGTGTCTTGCCCGTGAGCCAACGGGTAAGACAAAGTCAACTAAGGACAAATCCCATGACTTTGACGTGTGCTTCTCCCACTTGATCAATTGCGTCTCCCACCAACCTCCGGATCCAAGTATCGCCAAGACACCTTTCTAAGGTTCTTGTTGGTTGTCTTCGGTTTTCCTTTTACAATTTACAAATTTAAAAGGAAATGGCGTGCAAGCCACGAATATCTATTCTAAGCAAATAACAATTATAAAGAATAGAAATCGGCTTGCAAGCCGTTAAATAATTACAAACCGAATAAATTATTGTAAACCATTGTGGTTAAAACCACCAAATGAATGAATTACATAATTTAAACAACCAAACACATCACATAGGTCTAGTAGGCTCACAACGTTACCGGATTTATATAACAACCACACATACAAAACAACTCCACATGTTGTGCCACCCAACCATGTAAATCTTATATATCTTGGTTAAGATTATATAAACACTCAAGGCACTAATAATCCCATGTACATATGCATTAGGAACCTCAAACACTTTGAAATTCCATAGTCATATATACATAATGTAAGTATATGTAATTAACCATTTTTATTCCAAAATGCTAATCAACATATAAATACACCAACCAAGATATAAGGCAACTAGATATCATCATAAACATATATTTTGGAAAAATCCAGAATCTATAAAATGAGCCAAAACCAAAAACGAGTTTAAAACATAAAACTGTCAAAAGGTCCCTTTGGGATCGCAAGCCAAAACACTTGCGGTCGCATGCCCTGAACAACCCTTGCGGTCGCAAGCCAAAACACTTGCGGTCGCAAGGCTGTATGCAGCAGCTGTAAAATTTTCGTTTTCGATTTTCAGGCCACCAAGGTGCAATACCTATGTAGAGATGGCTCTGATACCACTGTTGGGTTTCAGTGGACATCATACCCGCACAGTGGAAGCATAAAAACAAAAGGTTTCGTGTTTAAAACATGATGCCATCAAGACACATAAGTGGAATGCTCTACATATGAATATCGCAACCAAAACAAAAGGATGGAGTATGAAATATACCAGCTTCTGAATACTTCATGTGAGGATGAACTCTAAGCCACCAAGAGAGCAACTCTCTATTGCTAGTCCACACCAAGATTACTTGAACCCCAAATGCTAGTATGCCAACTAGTGATCTTTAAAGCCTTGAAATCACTTTCTGGAACAGCCACACCACTTCCAGGAATATGTAAGAACACTTCTTGTTCCTGGACTTACTCAAGAACACTGCTCAAAGTGTATGCAAGTATTAGAGAGAGAGAGAGTGTGTGGTATATAGGGGTGAGCATGGGACCCGGAAGACCGAAAAAAACCAACAAACCGGACCGCACCGGACCGAGACCGGTCCGGACCGGGCCTGGTCGGTCTGGTCTTCGGTCCTTGTTTTTTATAAATTTCAGGTTTTGGTCCGGTTCGGTCCGGGCCGGTTTTGTGTGATACAATGTATAAAACATCTAAAAGGCCGAAAAAACCGACAAACCAAACCGAACCAGACCGAGACCGGCCCGGACCGGGACTAGTCGGTCCGGTCTTCGGTCCTAGTTTTTAATACATTTCGGGTTTCGGTCCGGTCCGGTTTTTTCCGGTCCGGTCCGGTTTTTGAACCGATCTCACCCCTAGTGGTATATTGATCTAATACATAATGCCAACCCCTTGGACTTTTATGCACCTAGACAACTGCCATCAAGATGCCTCTTCAATTACCACACTTTTTGTCTCATGTGCAGAAAATAAAAAGTCATTAACTGCAGTCTGTCAGACACCCTTGCGGTCGCAAGCAAAACCCTTGCGATCTCAAGGCCTGAACCACCCATGCGATCGCAAGTAAAACCCTTGCGGTCGCAAGGGCCTATTTCAGGTTTTCAGTTTCTCTCGTTTCTTGTTGTGTGCTGTCGGGATCAATCCTTGGTGTGTGACCCAATAGGCTCGTGTATCATCAGTAGCATTACTAATCTACGCGTGTCAGTGGGCATATTATCTAACAATTATCGCATTTTATCATGGCATAACATACATCGAGTGCGCACTTAAACAAACTAACAGGCACACCATGCAACAACTGACCCGTATCGGGTCCTATAATACACAAACATTACATAATCTACGTGTCATACCACAATTTGCAACATGTTACAACAAACTACAGTTAACATCACTTACTGAGCCTTATGGGAAACCGGTACTCACCTTACTGTCAGATAAGACAGATATAATGTCCCGAGTCCTTTGGTTCCTTAGACGTACCAAATACAATAGGTTCAGGCTTGGTTAACACAATATACATACTACATCCAGCTCTATACACAAGTCACAAACTGTCAACACCAAACTACTCCCTACGGCCACAGCCGCAGAGCACCTTTCCAACAACCATGTCCTACGGCCGTAGGGACTTCCCCCTACGCCCGTACAAATGGTCCTTATAACTTACTACGGCCGTAGGTTATGTACCTATGCCCACAGACCTCATTTCATCACCCGTAGGCGGTAAACCACATAAAACACTCTCATACGGCCGCAGAAGACTTAATTTCAATAATTCTGAAAAACACCCCTCTACGGCCGCAAGAACCTTTCTCTATGGTTGCAGGAACATAAATGGCCTCTACGACCGCAGGATCTCTTCTCTCCGGCCGCAGGAATAAAAATGGTCTCTACGGCTGCATGAACTTTTCTCTACGGCCGTTGGAAGGGTTTGAACAGCTGATTTCGTCCATGTTCTTAAAACAGACCTGCAACTTCGACTTAATCACTTTTCACTATCTGAATTCATGTTTCTAACACCCATACATGATCCTTGACGTCAGTATAAGTGCCTCAACATTTATTTACCTCAAAACAACATCTTTTTACTCAATAGAATCTTCAAATTAGGTCATCTCTTTCAAAGACTCAAGAACTAGACTTTTAATCAAGAACACATACTTAGCAATGGAGAAGATGACACTATGAACAGAATTCAACTTGTTTCCTACTACTGATTTCACAAATTAGATGAGCTTCTTTACTTTCTTTATTAAAGGATCAAGGGTTTATGTGTGTAAACTCACGTACATATGTATGTATGCAAAGTGTGTGTGTTTTGGTGTCTTCCAAGAGATAAGGGAAGACACAGAACCGACTTTAAGTTGATCTAATACCCAACACGGGTATTTTGTTCCCCTATTCAACTTATAACTCGAGCTTCGTTTATCCGTTTCAACTAACGAGGATATCTTTAGAACTATTATCTACAACCGTTCAATATATCATCAACTCTATCTATTTTCCACTAGTACAAATTTGACCTTTAGTCACACCAAAAAAGTGGACCGTATGCCTACGGTCACACTTTTTTTTCCATTAAAAGTGTGACCAAAGATCGTGTCATTTTAGGTATGTTATGGTCACACAAAAATTTAGTGACCATATCATATAAAAAAATGTGACCGTAACTAAAAAAGTGTGACTATAGGGTATGGACTTTTCATTTTGAAATCAAACAATTCATCCGAAAGTGTGACAAAAAACTTTTTCTAGACACACAATTTTGTTATTTGAGTGACTGTTGTTCAGCTTATGGCCACACAAGTCTATTATAAGTGTTGTTATTGTTTAGGTTTTAGTCACACATAAATACTAAAAATGTAGCTGAAACCGTTTTATGGTCACACAATGTTTTCAAAAATATGACTATCTATAACCTACAATCACACAAACGTTGTAACATCCCACCTTACCACAACACAAGCAATTCCCAAGGGTCACCCATCCCTGGATTGCTCCAGCCCAAGCACGCTTAACTGTAGAGTTCTCATGAGATGTGTCATTTTTGTGGTCCTTACACGCGTTGTGTCAAGGAAGCCCAAAGTTTACTCATAAGCCCATCAAAAGTGTGACATATTTTGGAAAAAGTGTGACTAAATGTCATTTTTGTACTAGTGTGTGACCGTATATATATCTATGGTCTCTTATAAAATCCATCAAAAAATTTATTCTCATATCAGTGGCATATCATGGCATTTGGTAACACTTTTTACAAGTGTGCCTAGTAATGGTCACGTTTTTATGTTTAAATGTGACTAAAGGTATTTACTTACTATGTAATTGTCACGTTTTTATGTTTAAGTGTGATGAAAGGTATTTATTTACTATGCAAATGTCACACAAACAAAATATAAAGTGATTAAAACTATGACAAAATTTTAAAAATAACCTATAGTCACACTTTAAATCAAAAGTGTGACTTTGGTTTGTTTTGGAAAAAGTGTGACTAAAGGTCATTTTTGTACTATTGTGTGACCGTATATATATCTATGGTCTCTTATAAAATCCATCACAAATTTTATTCTAATATCAGTGGCATATCATGCCATTTGGTAACACTTTTTACAAGTGTGCCTAGTAATGGTCACGTTTTTATGTTTAAGTGTGACTAAAAGTATTTACTTACTATGCAATTGTCACGTGTTTATGTTTAAGTGTGAGGAAAGGTATTTAGTTACTATGCAATGGTCACACAAACAAAATATAAAGTGACTAAAACTATGACAAATTTAAAAAATGACCTATAGTACCACTTTAAATCAAAAGTGTGATTTTGGTTTGTTTTAGAAAAAGTGTGCCTAAAGGTCATTTTTGTACTATTGTGTGACCGTATATATATGGCCTCTTATAAAATCCATCACAAATTTTATTCACATATCAGTGGCATATCATGACATTTGGTCACACTTTTTACAAGTGTGGCTAGGAATAATCACGTTTTTATGTTTAAGTGTGACTAAAGGTATTTACTTACTATGCAATTGTCACTATTTTATATTTAAGTGTGACTAAATGTATTTACTTATTATGAAATAGTCAACCAAACAAAATATAAAGTGACTAAAAATATGATAAAATTTTAAAAATGACCTATAGTCACACTTTAAATCAAAAGTGTGACTTTGGTTTGTTTTGGAAAAAGTGTGACTAAAGGTCATTTTTGTACTATTGTGTGACCATATATATATCTATGGTCTCTTATAAAATCCATCACAAATTTTATTCACATATCAGTGGCATATCATGACATTTGGTCACACTTTTTACAAGTGTGGCTAGGAATGGTCACGTTTTTATGTTTAAGTGTGACTAAATGTATTTACTTACTATGCAATAGTCACTATTTTATGTTTAAGTGTGACTAAATGTATTTACTTATTATAAAATTGTCACGTTTTTATGCTTAAGTGTGACTAAAGGTATTTACTTACTATGCAATAGTCACAAACAAAATATAATGTGACTAAAAGTATGGCAGAATTTAAAAAATGACCTATAGTCACACTTTAAATCAAAAGTGTGACTGGTCTGTTTTGGAAAAGTGTGACTAAAGGTCATTTTTGTACTAGTGTTCCCAATTATTCACTTGGCCACATTTAATCTACATAACCACATTAAATCGACAATTATCACCAATTAACAACTATAACACTTTGACTAATGTCAAGGTACAACTACTAAAACACAAGGTACAACCCCACACTACTTGGCCCTAATTCAGGGTGTTACAGATAATCCAATGGTCCAAATTGATTATTTAGGTTCTTTGTTTAAGGGTATATTCTTTATTGATGCTATATATATATAATATAATTATATACTTTTTCTCATATCGGTCTCAAATCGCGCGTCGTTAATTTTTTTAACACGAACCATAGTTATTTAGTTGCAAAATCCAGTTTTACTAGTAGTGTATTTATAACATGGTGTTGTTGAGGACACTTCCTCTTATCTCATTGCTAATACTAGCATATCACGGTTGACGAAGAATATGGACTATACATAGACTACAATGCGATTATCTTTTCTTATGGCTATACATTTTGAATGAAAAGGATAGAAGTTCACCTTAGAGCTATATAGAGATGAATGTATTTGAACATAATAATTATTGACTAATTAAGGGTTGAATTCCAAATAAAAAATCCACAAAATTAAATATTGTTTATTGTTCAACATCATTTGCAATTTGCAAACCATTCAATGTACATGGATCATATAAATGCAATAAATCTACATAACACTACTACAAAAAACACATTCAGACCCCCCGTTTTAGATCCATTTTTTTTTAAAATACTAAAAAACCGGGCTTAAAAGTACAAACGCGCGTTTTTAATGAATCAGACCATGTTATTTACTAAAAATCCGGGTCTAAATGTCTAAAAAACATTCTGGCGCAATACTTTTACAAGAAACCAGGTCTAAATGTCGTCTCTTAGCGCGTATCGAATTTTTAAATACATTCTGGCCCTGTTTTTTATTAAGGAACCGGGTCTAAATATTATATTATATATATATATATATATATATATATATATATATATATATATATATATATATATATTATACAAAATGAAAAATTAAACCTCCTTCCTCAGCTCGTTGATATCTCATTTTGAGTTTTTTCTTTGTTCATTTTTTTTGCCCTAATCCCTAATGGCCTAAAAGCGTATACCTCCTGAGTCCCACAGTCGACTTTCATGAGACCACCGATTGACAGAAGCGGCGAAGCACAGTTGTTCCACGAGACCAACGAGACCTCAGACCACCGAAGGCTACCGGCTGTTTGTTCTACCAGTCGCAAGACGCACAATTGTTCCATGAGACCAATGAGACCTCAGGCCACCGGCTATATGTTCTACTAGTCGCCGATGCAGTGAGCCAGTGATGCACAGTTGTTTGCCAGTCGCAAGACCACCGAACTCTAAAGGCTGAGCAGTGACGAACAATTCGCCGGCGCTATTCCACCATTTCTCGACTTCCACTCACGAAGGCGGTAAACGGCAGTGCTCTGTGCTACTGTTCCAAGTTCCAACTTCTAGTCTTCCATTACATTTCTTCACATTAATAGTTGTTTATTATTATTGTGATGCTACATGGGTTGAATGTTATTAGCCGGCAAAAGTAGGAAAATATAAAAATAAAAATAAATTTTTTAAAAAATTTAATAGATTCAGACCCGGTTTTTTAATATAAAACAGGGCTTAAAAAGTGAGCCTTTAAACCTTAAAAAAAAGAATCAGACCCGGTTTTTTAACATAAAATCGGGCTTGATAGTAGCTTTAGACCCGGTTTTTTAACCGGGCTTGAATCATCAGACTTTCAGCCCCCCCCCCCAGATCCCCCACAAAACCGGACCTGGAGGTCTTAAAAAACCGGGTTTGAATGTGTTTTTTGTAATAGTGTAAATAAAATACAAGACAAAATATATAACTAACTAAGGGTTGAAATAAATAAAATAAACACAACGTTAAATACGGTTCCATGTACAACTTCATTTGCAATTTGCAAAACATTCTTAAATTCAGTTTATTTCACCGTAATGTAAAGGAATGTAATGGAATTGAAATCAAATTCCATTGTATATTGCGTTGATAACATTATTTGGAAAG
This sequence comes from Pulicaria dysenterica, assembly GCA_947179395.2. Lineage (NCBI taxonomy): Eukaryota > Viridiplantae > Streptophyta > Magnoliopsida > Asterales > Asteraceae > Pulicaria > Pulicaria dysenterica. Next base: position 51,451,215 of record OX359292.1, on the reverse strand, counting down.
GAATATAATTTATATTTCTTTATGTTGAGAAATGACATTCCATAACTTATATGGATGGAATTAAAATCATTTCCATTATATTCCATTACGGTGAAACAAACAGAGCCTTAATGATGTATAGAAGAGCGAATACATGCATAGACAATAATTGCTTCAATGTATAATCCTTGACCACAAAGTCGGAAAATATCTTGGTAACTCTACTCTTATAGGTGAAATATAATCCTTTTAGGGTAAACTTGAAGATAATGGCAGTGGCTATGTATTGGGGACGCACTACAAGAAAAATCATCTAGTGACAACTAAAATTTCGTCATTTTAAACCATAAATAAGGTCACCAAGTGACAAAAATTAAAGTCATCACTTTTCATCACTATAGGTCCGTCACAATAGAGACTTAGTTTGATCACTAAATCAATAAAAACTAATAAGTTAAAACCCACTTAATGATACGCTATGTTGTGACAAAAATAGTCATCGCTATATTATGACCAAAAAAATTCTCAATAGTTTCACGACCAAAAGAGTCGTCACTAGTGTTACAACGAAAATAGTCGTCACTACCACTAATCGTAGATATTGAACAAGTTATCATTCACATTGCATAGTTAACCAAAATTGTCCTCAATATTCTTCAAAAAAGTTTCATTTGTATTAAAACCTAAGAAACAAAGCATGGCAGGATATGAATTTATTCACATAGAGTTTTGTTCAATAAAGTCTATATAAAAAAAATAATCCTGAAATTTTAATATGCAATCACATGTGATTCAGTATACAATCACATGTGATTGTAAAAGCATCACATATTAATTACGAAAATGTTACTCCGTTCAAAATTTTAAATTTCAATTTGGACCGTTGATATGGCTGATTCAAGTGCTAAAATTAGTTCCTCAGGACTATGCATTAAGTGTGGACTACATTGAACATTTCTATATTCATATAGAGTTGACCAACAATTAATAAAGTCACCGGAAATTAAAATCTAGCAAGTTTTTAATAAATAAGAAACTACAAGGAAAAAAAACTAACAATCTATACATAAGAAAAAAAAAGTGGTATTTCATATCTTGCATCTAAACATCACATGCATATCCTCCTTCCTAATAAATATTCAACCCCCTGCATACAAAATCCATTCACAGGAATTAAGTTGAATTACAATCTGAGCAAAAGATAAATAAATAAAATAGATAGAGTGGTCAACAGATAAAGAAGTTAGACAGAGTAATGGGTAATTTGTCTTTAGTAAATGAGTTCCAAATGTTAATGCGTTATTCTCTTCTTATAAAATAAGTAAAAAAAAATACATAAAATAATGTTTTCTATAATGATAATGATGAGGATTACACAACAACATATAGAGCAAGTCAAAATTTAGGATAAATATTAATAATAATAATAAACCCAAGTCAAATTTTACTTTATTTACAACATAACACATCATTATAATAAACCCAAGTTAGAATTTAGGATAATAACAATAAACCCTAAGTCAAAATTTATTATATTTATAACACATTATTAAGGATAACTATTTTAAGTATTATAATTACACAATAAGAAGTAGAGCAACTTTGATAAAGTTAAGTCAGGATTTCAAATCTCATGACCAATGAACAAATACTTTCACAAGTTTTGGGTGTGTGATGGGCATAATCGTAGAGGAGATAGAAAGTTATCCGTTGTTGCATTTACTTCAAGCTACCAATCACACGACGAAAGAGTATACACACAAAGAGAAGTAGATGATATGATGCGGAATGGCGATGCTACAACCAATGTAAATTTTGGAATATTATTTGACACTCTAAAAAAAAGCCAAGTTTGATATTTTTGACTTTCAACCAGTTGCTTCTCCTATGGCTTTAACCTAAGACGATTACGCTATGGATGAAAAGACCGGATGATGATGGTTATTAGTTATATGTTGTTATTCTATTATATTAAGCAAGTTTGTAAAAAGTATATGATCGTTTTGCATTAAACAAAGTTGTTGCAAGTTTGCTTTTCAAAAAAAAAAAGAATAGAAAAGAAATGTTGTTCAAGTTGTTTATTCTTAAAGAACTTGTACCCAAACAAGACAAAATTTGGGTTTTATGGTTTATTTCATCAAAATATATGTAACTTATCATGTTTTGCTATTATGTGTATTGAACTTTAAAAATTTCTATTATATGTATCGTATTTTAAAATTTTATATTGTATGTATCAAACATTTAATTTACCGTTATTATGTGTATTAAACTTTCTATTGTAGGTACTAAGCTTATATCATTTTTTTTCTTTTTTAATTATTCAAAATACATATAATAGCTACAAATTAAAACTTTGAAACACACAATAAAATCTTTTAAAGTTCGATACATACAATGACAAAACGTGAGAAGTTAGATACATGTTGGTAAACTAAACCTTTTTAGATTGATTGAATCGGCATGTAAAAATATTAAATAATATAACACCGAAAAAAATTTAGTAACACGACAACATCTGTCGTTGATGAATTTAATAGGAAAATAGTTTAGTTAACAAAAACACTTTTCTGTTATGTCGTCGCAAAGATAAATATATTTTTATTTTGATGCTGAGGTCATTGTTTCAACGCCTTTCACGATTAAATATAAAGTTTCACAAATGGCTTTACCCGATAACTTTTTGACGACAACATGTCGTCGCGGAACTTTCATAGGCAGGCTTTATGCAATGACTCTTTGGCGACGATTGACACTCAGCGACGACATATAGACTTTTAGCGAGGACAACTGTCGTCGCTGAATCACATTCTCCTTGTAGTGGTTGATGTTGAGGAGGTCATTATTCCAGGTTTTTTCATGATTATATAAAGTCTAACTTTAGTTGGGAATCTTACCTCTCTATGAATATTCGATACGAAAATTTCCTCTTTTCAAGAGCTTCGTGTTAAAGCATCTCGGCGATCATATAATGTTATTTTCGTTCTCCTTCTATAGATTAAGCTACGTGCCGATTACGTGTTCTATATTTACAGAGAAAACGAGAGAAAGGGAATAGCGAAGAAGAATAAGTTCCACATATATATTAGGTAACCCTCAATATACGTACGTAAGAATTAGAGAAACAGATCTCATATATATGGTAATACTTTTCTCTATTTAAACCTATGATTATCTAATAATAAGCGTTAGGATCAATAAAGTCCCTTCTTTAAACATAGTCCTTGAAGTCTCAATAATAACCATTAGATCTTAAGATGGATGGATATGATTAATTTGAGAAAACAATAAAATTAATCCTAAAAAAATTTAATTTATATAATGAAAAGGGTATAATTGTCAACATAAGAAAAGAAATATACACTTTCCGTTTACAAAAACACATATTACGGGAACTAACACCCACGTTCAAAATTTGAACCCCCGTCCATATCGTTCTTCACATCTTCACAGACGTTTTTTTGTCTTCATCATCGCAATCAACCGGCTCTGTTATTAGCATTTCATCCAAAAGTAAGTTAATGTTTCTTTAAACTTGATTTCAAAATGCATATTACATCGCAATTGACTTGCTCTGTAATTAGCATTCCATCGCAATCGACATGATCTGTTAAACCATCCGATGAGAAAGTGATAAATTTGGATGAAGAAGCATATGGAGGTAAAAATGCAGAGCAATCCAAAGTTATAAAAAATACAGAGCAAATAGTGATGATGAAGATGACGAAAATGATGAAAAAGTAGTCATGCCTTCAAAATTATATTTTATCATTTTCATATATTGCTAAGGAGTTGAAATTAGCTAGCTATAGATAATGAATATGCTAATTGGGAACATGTAATGTTCATAATTCGAAGTGCATATGACATTCTTCTAATGTAAATATTTGCGATTTTTCAGTGAAGAAGCAGTTGAGAAGAAGTGGCCAATTGTGCGTCGTCTTTAGAAAATAAAAACCATCGGATGGGAAAGTAATTAATCTTGATAAATAAGAAGCATTTGGGAGTAGAAATGCAGGGCAAAAGACAACAATGAACCAAAATGCTCATTTTACTCAAATTGCAACATGCATTCAAACTCCTGAAGTTCTTGAAAATGCAATGAGTAATCAAATTAGGGATGAAGAAGAAGGATATTACACTGTTGTCATGGTCTACAATGCAACTTATGAAGTACATGAATAGATTTTTTGTAGTTTTATACATAATGTAGGCTATTCATCATTTTAGATTTTTACATCATTTTAGGCGTTACATCATTTTCATAGAAAACTAACATAACCATATCTTGAAACTTATCTTTTTATTGTGTACCCTTATGTTCATTATTTAGATGCTATAAAAATGCTACTGCATAAACAATATTATCATTTTGAGTCAACTTAATTGTTTGTGTGATGGTATTTGTGGTTTTAGTGATACTACATGATGCTACAGTTTTGATCATAAATGGTTGAAAACCCCCAATCATCATTTTGATACCACTTACATGATTTTCTAGAGTAGTACTATGAAAATGCTACATTTAGGAATAGATTTATGTAATTTTATACCATGATGTAGGTTATTCATCATTTTAGGTTTAAAAGCATTTTCACAGACAACTGACATAACTATATCATGTAACTTATATTTTATCATTTTCATATAGTGCTAAGGAGTTGAAATTAAGTATATATAATTAATGAACATGCTAATCGGGAATATTTTACATCATTTGGATGATAAATTATAGTGTGATACATAATGTTGGATTACTACTTCAAACATTCTGATATAAATGATTTAACTATTATCATTTTGATACATAATGAGTCTACTTACATATAGTTGTGATACTATTACAATCATTCTAGCATTGATGATGTCTATGTACTACTTATTTACCATTTTCATCATATTCAGCCTATTAAAATCATTTGGCTGTGTACATTATGCTCATTGTTTTGATGTTATAAAAAGACTACTTCATGAACAATATTTGTCATTTTGAGTCAACTGACATGCTTTTGTGATGGAATTTATGGTTTTAATTGTTTTCATTCTCTTTGTATTATTTAAAAAACAAATGCCATGCTTGTATATGTTATTTATAGTTTAATTGAAATTCACTTTCCTGATGTTACTTATAGCATAATTGCATTTCTTAACCTGAAATTGAAAGTTAATTTGTTAAAAAATTCCCATCCATAATATACATCGTTTTCGCACAATTGACATTGTTTTGATTTTCATTAATGACAACATCAAACTTAATCATCATGTTGAGTACATTTACACTTTAGTATTGGCTTTATAAAATCATTGTTTACATCATTTTAGTGCGAAAATGACATTATTTTGGCTGTATAATCAACTTATATCATTTTTCTGTTTAAACCTTAATCCCATGAAGCTCAAAAAGATTTCGTTTAAAATAATATTTATCATCTTGGTGTCTCTGAGTCTAGACTTGTCCATGACAATCTGCTCTTCCACTTCGTTCCTCAAATAAGCCATATCAATGAATAATTTTTTGTTCTTACACTTCCAACGAAAATAAAAAACACGATGTATGTGATCTATTATTATATGATGGGATTCAAATATTTAGCATTTTGATTCATCATATTGATAAATAAATGATGCTATCATTTTTGATTTACCAATTTAAGACCACTTTAAAAAATGTAGCACTTTGATTCATCATTTTAAAGAGTTGCAGGAACATAATCCAAAACTAAAAAACAAACACAGAATATGCATGAAAAAATAATAATAATACAGAACATGTATCGTATATCATTTTCATACAAACAACCAGCAATCCAAAGAAACGAAAATGATGAAAAGGAAACTAATGATATATATTATGTAAACAGGGATGATAAAAATGATGAAAATTATACAGACATTGATGGTAAATTCATGTAAATAGTTAATGACAATTCAAATCATGGCAATTCTAACAAATCATTTACAATTATGAAATTTGATGTAGATGATAAAATATGTAGAACTTTTTTTTAAAATGACGAAAATGATGAAAAGGCAACTATGGATATATATGATGTAAACAATGATGATGAAATTATACACACATTGATATTAAATTCATAACAATTCACGTAAGAATAAAGAAAATTACAAGTTAATAAAGATCAAAAAAGAAAATAAATATGAAAATGATAAAAACAGCAGAAAATAACACAAAACATATAACAGATCTATAAACCTACAAGTATCATCATTTTCATCATCTCTATCAACTACCAATTTTATCATTTTCCAACTACCAATTTTATCATTTTCGTTCAAACAACATATCCTCATTACTAACAGAAAGAAAAACATATAGCATATCTATAACATCAAAAGTAAAACATACCAATAACATGTGAATAAATCAATCAACACAAGAAATGAAGAAGAAAAAAACAGCAACAACACTTCGAATGAAAAATATCGTCGTACTCATCATCATTGTCAATGGTACTGGAATAAGAAACAGAGCAATACAAATCACGATAAAGACTTGAGTCGGTCCTGTTGGAGTGGTAGTATTGGTAAAGAAAGTGAACGTGAGATTAGGAAACTGTTATTGAATGGTAACTGCCAAATTTATGAACAAGCAAATTGTCGATCATGCCCTTATGCATACTAACGAGATCAAGGGCCAGGAATGAGACTTCAAGGACTATACGTAGACTAGAATGCAATTATCCATTCTAATAGCTATACGTTTTCAATGAAAGGGTTCAAGTTCACCTTAGAGCTTATGTAGAGACGAATGTATTTGAACATAATAATTATTAACTAATTAAGGGTTGAATTTCAAATATAATATCCACAAAATTAAATACGGCTTCATGTTCAAAAACATTTGCAATTTGTAAAGTATTGAACGTACATGGATACCATTTGGGTTGTAGCCTAGTGGTAAGCACTTAGTGTTTTGGTGTAGTGCTCCGTTGACCAAAGATCATGGGTTCAAGTCCCGTTAAGGACAAACTGGTGTAAATTTAAGAGTCGTTCAAAAAAAATCAACGTACATGGATCATATAAATGCAATAAATCTACATAATACAATACAAGACAAAATAGATAACTAATGAAGGGTTAAAATTAAAAAAAAAACACAGCATTAAATACGGTTCCATGTTCAACTTCATTTGCAATTTGCAAAACATTCAATGTATTAGTGTGTAGAGGGGGGAATACACTCATGGACAATAATTGCTTCAATGTATCATCCTTTGATCAAGTGTGGACCACAAAGTCAGAAAATATCTTGGTAGACTCAAGTCAATTCTACTCTAAATATCATCCTTTTAGGTTAAATTAAGGCTAAACCTTTTAGGTTTGCTAATTATTTGATATCTTATAGGTTAATTATCTTTATGAAGTCTGCCATGTATATTCATCCCATATCCATCAAAATCGACATTGTAAGGATTTCATCGAGTCACATTGAGTGCCATATATTCCTAGTCTACACTCATACCTAAATTGATAACAAATAAAATATCAAATAATGGAAATTTTTGTTGCAAGAGTTGTTTCATAGCATTAGGACTCACCTTGTTATTCATGATTCACATACGATGCAAGCTGGGTTGCTAGTTAAAGAGGACAACATACTATTATTGTTTGAACTTTGAAGAAAATGATTTAGGACGATAGGTCGACAATCACCTGCAAGCAGGGAAAAACAAACCCCCCCCCCCCCCCCCCCCCCCCAAGTACGAAACGAGTCAAAACTCACCTAAAGTGTATATTGATCAATGCATAAAAGACGTAATCATATCGTAGAAGATAGAACCCTATGATGTGCATTCACCTTGGAACAAATGAAAAGCAACACACAACAATAACTTAAAACATGTTACAATAATTATATTCATTGATTACATGGTTTCTCATCTTCCTCAATACGTTCCTCCTCACATCTAAATACACGTAAATGTGCAACAAATACTAGAGGAATTGCCTCACATCATTAATAATGCACATAACAAATAAATCCTTGCAAGAAAAAGTTTCAATGACACTACAAGAAAAAATGGCAATCGTGACGACACCAATTGTGACGACATTGGGCTTTAGTGACGACATGTAGTTGGGCGGGCCACATGTCACCACTAAAGCCCCGTGTCGTCACAATTGCCACTAAAAAAACGCGCATTGATATCCCCCCTAAATTTTCGCCGTCGTCACAATTAGGGCTTGTCGTCACAGTTGCATCTAAATCAAAAACCCCAAATCTATCTGCTACCAACTGTCGAAACCCTTTTCCCCCAAAACCCAAGCTGCCGCTCCATCGTTGCTCCTCCGATCCCCACGCCGTACAATATATCGATCGACCTCCCCACGTCGCTGCCACTGCCGCCGGTCGTCAAACCCTGTTGTCGTACGACGCCGCCGCTGCACCCCTAAACCCTACATTTCTCCATTGACGATCGAGGTATGTACTTTTTAATTTTTGTTTCTGTGGTTCTGTTTGTGGGTGTTCCGGTGAGTGTGTGTGTTATGTGTGTGTGTGTGTGTTTGTGTTCTGTGTGTTTGTGTTCTGTGCGTGTGTGTGTGAGTCGGTGTGTGTGTGTGCGTGTGAGTCAGTGTGTGTTTTATGTGTGTGTGAGTCAGTGTGTGTGTTTGTTCCACTCTGTGTTTGTGTGTGTATTTCAGTGTGTGTTCAAATGTGTGTTTCAGTGTGTGTGTGTGTGTGTTAATGTGTGTTTCAGTGTGTGTTACAGTGTGTGTGTGTGTGTGTGTGTGTGTTACAGTGTGTGTGTTGTTTTAATTAATTTTTGTTCGTTATCGTTAATATTGTTGTTAATTGTTGGGATAATTGTTTAGATATATATTGTAAATTGTTCATTGTTGTTAATTATTTAGATAATTGTTAATATCATATATAATTCTTTAGTGGCAACAAATTAAAATTGTCTTCTAGTTTCTGTTTTCATCCTGAAACCATAAGATTTATGGCATTTCACTTTCTTTTTGCTATTTCAGAATATCTCCTCTGAAATCAAGATGTATTGATATGATATGGATCTGAGTTTGTTTCTTGATTTTTTACCTGCAGGACTTCAAGTAGACTTACTGAATTCATTTGAATTTCTTTTTGTTGACATGAGATGCTATATATTTTGGTGTCACATGTGTATGTATTACATTTTCTTCTACTTCTTTTAATTAGTATTTAAGATTACTGTGGTAGAAGCCATCTAAGGCACAACTCAAAGCATTGAGTCATAAGATCGTTGCTGCAGGCAGAAACCATGTTTCACTACAACCTAATTGACATTTAGTGACTGAGATCTATCCTGACGGTTTAAAATTTCGTGAGAAAATCCATGTTCCACACTTTTCCCTACAAGCCTCTTAAGTAGCTCATTTTTAAAAGATATTGAAAAATAAAAAAAAAAGAAAAAAAAGTTCATTCAACGGGGTATAACGCAGCTCCCAACGTATCGTCTCTACGGCTTTACGCCTCTGCCGCAGGAGCTCCGCTTAACGACCGCTTCTGACCATGTCGCCGGCATCCTTGTCGACAGTCCCACCATCTCTAATACTGCACGAACGATCGATGGTACACCTCTTCGCTCTCCAACTTGATTTGAGGCGAACTCAAAACTAGCTAGGGTTTGCGATTTTAAAGTTAGGGGAAGAGCAGGTACAAATTTTCTGTGTGAATGGTTGATTCTGTTGTGGAGTAATATTGATTTTGCAGCGCAATTGATTTAACAATAAACACTTGCGCGAATTTGACAATTGCTTATCCTTCTTCATTCTGATAATCGATTAGCCAACGACTATAGGTCCGAGAAATGATTTAAAAAAAAGATATTAAGTCCGTTTACGACTCTCCTCTTCTCGATATTCTCTTTCATGTTTACGATTATTGCATAACTTTGGGGAAGAAAAATGTAATTCTAATTTTAGTATGTATTGTTAAGTTTATAGTTTATAAGTTGATTTGAATTTTATAGCTCAAAGTAATGCATACAGTTTGACCACCATACTTGATTTGAGGATGGAGAAGCTGACAAAATGATTAATTTAGCTATAAATATCCTTCACATGGTAGATTAGTTGTCTAATTTTCCTTACAAAAGGTTTATTTCTTATAGGCTCAAGTTCATAGACATGCTTAAAAGTGTATGGAAATTCAGTAGTGAACATTAAGCAAGTGGATATGGTGAGGATTGTTCATATTTCCCTCAATCATCTAGGTATGATGTTGGAGTCAAAACTTAGAAGCTCATGAACAATGATGTTGTTCTAGGATCATCACAAAAGTTGCTTTTTTCATTTTAATTACTATTTTAATTTACAATTAATTTTTACAGCATACATTTTGCAGTGTGCTCGTGAGAGGTCTTTAGGTGATAAGGCAATGGAAGAAAGGCTCACAGTTAAGAAAGCAACTACAGAAAGAACAAAAAGATCAATTACTGATAAATTTTCTACTTATCAATACATTGGAATCATTAAAAAATTCTTCTTTATGCTTTTATTACTTCTTATAGCAATTGTTATATCATTTCTCATTCCCATCCTCCCTAATTAGATGGTAATTGGCAGGATCTCAGAGGGTCTTACATTATGTGGATTAAGATATTCTTACGGGCTACAAACAGAGTGGTGAATTATATGTTCTTTTTTCTCCAAAAATCGATGAGGTTTATTCATATTCAAGTTCTTCTTTCATATTTCAAGTTTTTGTTCTACATATAGTGATTTTTTGTATATTATTCTTATACTAGTAATAGGTGAAGATGAATCACATAGCGGTCGGTTGCAGTGGCATAGGAGAACAACTGAGCGTCTTGTATGTTCTTTCTTCTTTTTGAATCTCACTTTGTATAGTCTTCTTCTTGGAGCTAACTCTCATATATGATTTTAGGTAAGCATTTTTGCTCACATGTAACATAGATTAATATTCTTAACGTACCACATTATTCAAAAAAATTCATAGGAGTAAAAAGCCTGTTAAATTCTACATGTTCATTTTGTAGTGAGCATGGGCAATCTCTTAATTAGTACCTGTTCCCAAGTGATAACTTTACAAAAAGGCTACACTACTCATATATGTTTTTATTTTATCACTCATAGGCTTAGTTGTCTAGTTCGGAACAGTACCATTATTTTCACCAAGGATATATTGATGAGTTACAAATGGCAGAGGATTTATAAAGGTATACTTGTGCAAGTCTCCGAACCATTTGTAAAAGAAAATATGTGCAAATACATGTAAATAAAAGAAAATGAACTAAAAGGTATATTAAACAATAGAAAACATTTATTCTCGCCAAGGAATTATTGATGAGTTACAAATGGGTCAAAGTACTTTGACTTTTGATGTCAAATTATATGTTTTGTTGTTTATGCTTACTTAGCATTAAATGGCAGATATGCAACATAACAGATTGTTATGACATGCTTACTTTAGCGTAATTTAGACATTGCTCACAACCATTTTATTTTCTTAAAATCGTCATTAGTCAGGCTTCAAGTGAATGAATATAGTTCAAGTGACTTTCTCCTCATTAACCCAATTAATAAAACTAGCTCTGCATATGATAATGCACAGATTTAAGGCATATCATATTTGTTTGGGTTTATTCTTATCTTGTTTATGCTCATGCTTGCTAAAAAAGAATCCAAAACAGAGCAAAAAATAAGTTATTTGAGATAGAAAACAGAGCCCATGCATACTGATGAAGAACATTGATGTTTCAAAGCCTCAGTTTGAATGTGATATTGTATATTCTCTATTCTAAAAAAATAAGTGGTGTGTGTATGTTCAAGTGTTTGAAGCTTGATTACTTTCTTTTTGTTTTGGGGATATTGCTTCTGATTTTTGGTTAACATGAGCAAACTTTTTATTAAAGTTGATTACTGTTTTCACTTTGTTACAGAACTAACAACCGTTTTATTTTGTTTATGTTTCAGGCTGATGTTATCAAGATACGTTATGAGCCGGTTTATTTTGTTTAGCTTGAATTATTAGAGATTATGTACTAAATTAATTATAACGCTTGATTTTTTTTAATGGTGATAATGTTTATTCCCAAACTTATTTAATATCATGTTGGTTGCTTGTTTAATTGTTTCGTATATATTAGATTGATGCTAATGTAATTAAATTAATAGCAAAAGAATTCTGATTTCAAAACTGTTAGTGACATAATGGACTACTGACAGTAAAAGTTTCTGGAGTGCTAGAATTCAACTACCTTTTGCTGACGGAAATATAGCGTAGGTACAAATTTAGACCCTTTACTCACGGTAATCCAATGTAGGAAAAGACAATTAGCTACCCCTTTATCAGTGACGGTTTTAGTTTCTGTGGGAGATGGTGTCCATAGTTTTACTGACTGTTTTTTCACTTTTACTGACGTTTTACTTCCGTCAGTAAATGTCCATTCTGTTGTAGTGTTTGAGTTGTGATCCTTTCTAAGTGGACGAAAGGACTTTCATTCAGAGAATCGACTCCGTGATACTCTTAAGTCAAAGAATTCAAAACCGAGTTCAGTTTTTTTTATAGAAAATGAGAGCAGGAAGGAATTTTAAACTAATTTTTCTTTCTGTTGGTCTTTTTAAGGTCCCGTGGGCGAGGCTGATTTGGGATGAAAGGACTCTTTTTTCTCTTCTTGTCTTTCTAAAACATACAATGCAATGTAAGTGTTTGATAGTACTGTTCGATCAAACTCGAAATTAACTTTGAGCTTAGTGGTTGGGAGTTCTAGAATTATTACAAGTGTCTATTTCTATGTGATGCCTTTCTAAGTCAACTGATGGGCTTTAAAGTTTAAATGGCTTACAGAAAGTATTGACGTCAGATCCTGGTCATCTGTTTCTTTATGTTTACAAGAATAAATGTAGAAATCAAGTAAAGATCTTGTGGAACAAATAAATATTAGTTCATATCATCTTATGACTATGAAATTTTGTCTCTTTTTATTTTTATTTTTTTAGTTTTTATTTTTGCAGAATGTGGATAAAGATTGATGTAGCCAGTAGCTACAAGATGATCTCAATTAGGTATGTTCTATGTTGTTGTTGGAGAACTTGATAGTCGTCTTTAGATGGGCATTTCTAAGTAAATAATCGATGACATGTAGTAGCTTTATATATGCCATATTAGTATGAATTGATCATATTCGGTATAAATTGGTCATTTTGACTTGTAATTGAGCTTATATATGTCATATGAGTATAAATGGGTCATATTGTGTATGTATTGGTCGTATTGGGTATGAATTGGTCATTTTGACTTGTAAATGAGTTAATAAAGGTCATATGAGTATGAATTGGTTATATTGAGTATGAATTGATCATATTGGGCATGAATAGGTCATTTTGACTTGTGAATTTGTTTATATATGCCATATGAGTATGAATTGGTCATAATGAGTTTTTTTTACTTATAAATGAGTTTATGTGTGGCATATTGATATGAATGTGTTATATTTGGTATTAATGAGTCATTTTTACTTGTTATAAGTGTATATATGTTTATTTTGTAGCCGGACTCACTTCAAGCAATTTTCAACAATGTATTAAAATATTTGTACACATATTTGGATTTAGTATGTTATTAATGGTATTTAGTAGTTGCGGATTTATGAAAATTCCAATTTTTTTTTATTTTTTGATTGAAATATTAAATATACAGGTTTAATATAAATAAAATTAAAAAATAGAAAATTTAAATCTAATAAGTATTAGTGACGACACAGGGTAATAGTGACCATAGGCAATTGTGACGACAACAATAGTAACGACAAATAATCAATTGCGGCGAAACAGTAGTACTAGTGACGACACAATATGACGACGCGTCGTCACAAATTAGTGACGACATACGGGGGTATTAGTGACGAAGCCCCGAATTTTCATTTATAATCATCAAGTAAGACATTATGTAGAGAGTTCAGTGTGACTGTTTGAGAAATTATCAAACTGGGGCATTGTTTTAAAGGAAATGGCCTACTGAATTAAAGAAGAGTCACAAGAAATGCAATAATGAGGATGTCGAAGTAGAGCAAGTTCTGCAACGAAAACGAAATCAAACACTAGCAAAGAAGTTAACAAATTAAGAGCTGCAATTTCTCACGGTTAGCAAAGTAGCAAACAAAATGACGATCACAAGATAATTTAATGTAATCCCCTCAATTATAGCCATATAAAAATTTCAATAGATAAGGAAACTAAAAGGAAAATATGTTGAATGTAAATCTATTACAAGGAAAATCAATATATTCGCCGCTACAAATACACACAATGCATGTTGCATAAACGTCTAAAATGGAATTTTCTTTTAATTATTTTAGTTCCATAATTACATAACATAAATAATTGCAATATATGACAGCAAATAATTTGAGGATGATAATTATAGCTCTAAAGACTATGGTTAAAAATAAAAAAGAAAATTTTACTTTCTAAAAATAACTAGCACAATTAATGTTTTCATAATAGTTTTATATACAAAGGAAAGAAAAGACAAAGAAGATGTGAGTTGAAGAACCCAAAACCTATGTCATGCAGATAGTTTTATATACAAAAAGAAGGGAAAAAAAAAGAAAGAGTGTTATATGATGTAGGTAAAGAAATGGAGAATGAATATTTGGGTGGAAAGACACACTATCTTAATTATCTTTAGCTACTTATATTTTGTATTAACTTCTTTAATTGTTGGCAAAGATATTTTAAATAATAGCTATGTAAATAGGAAGGGAGATCATATTTCCTTTACTGGGTGATTCTCTTCTTCCTATAAAAAATAGTTCTATGGTGGAATAAAGGAATTGTTTAAAAAAAAATTTTTTTGAAAGGCAACTCAAATTTTATTATCAAAAAAACATAACTGGAGCCTCTATAAGATATAGAGAACCCCAAACAATGCACAGTTCAAGTACAATTCACAGTTCAATGAAGATTACAACATGTTAAAAGCTACTCGATCTGGAAAATTTACCCAATCAGCCCAATATACAGAATGCTTTTTCTTGGTCTTCTCTTTGAGTCTTTGGAACAAAGCAAAGAATTCACAGTTCAATGAAGATTACAGTTAGTTTAATTTGTTTCTTAAAAAAAAGTAAAGAATTCACTCGATTCTTACGCGACAACGTCCTCTTTAATGTTATGATTAAGAATAGAACATCATATATATATAAGATTATAAGATAGGTGTCCAAGTTATAGATTGTGGAAGTAGAAATTAACAATGCATTTGAGTATGTTTAGATAAAGACAACAAAATATGATCACTGAAATAATTCATGTTACTATTGAGAGAAAAGAGAGAGAGAGAAATGATGTATTGTATTGATATGTCATCTTACAAATGAACTCAGCAGAACATGTATTTATAGCAACTACCATTACATAAGAAAAGAATATGACAGACATGTTACAGTAGACTATCTCATCAACTAACACAACCAACTCAACTGACTTTTATACTCTATCATCCCCCCTCAAGCTGAGCGACAGTATTGACGCAAAGCTTGGAACACAACTGAGCAAAGCGAGTGGCAGTGAGACCTTTAGTAAGAACATCAGCAGGTTGTAATGTAGTATGAACATGACGAACAAACAACCGCTGATTAAGAACCATATCTCGTATAAAGTGAAGATCTATTTCAATATGCTTTGTCCTCTGATGGAACACTGGATTAGCTGCTAGATAGGTTGCTCCAAGATTATCACACCATAAAGTTGGAGATGTCTGAACAGGTAACTTCAATTCTTGAAGAAGAGAAGTTAACCAACAAATTTCAGCAGCCGTTTGTGCAAGAGCACGATATTCTGCCTAAGTACTAGATCTAGCAACAGTATGTTGCTTTTTAGAACTCCAACTCACTAAATTTGTACCAAGATAAACACAATAACCCGTTGTAGATCTCCTATCATCTGGACACCCAGCCCAATCTGCATCTGAGTAAGCGTGTAACAGAAAATGAGATGATTTTCGAAGAACTAATCCATGTGTCAAAGTACCATGTAAATATCTCAAAATCCGTTTTACAGCTATCCAGTGACGATCAGTTGGTTGATGCATAAACTGAGATACTTTGCTAACTGCATACGCTATATCTGGCCTAGTGAGCACCAAATATTGCAGGGCCCCAACTGTACTCCGATATAATACAGGATCAGACAATGGCACACCAGAATGCTTGGACAACTGTCTTCCTAGAGATACTGGTGTAGACAATGACTTGCAATCTGCAAGACCGGTACGTGTGAGAAGATCTCGAAGATACCTCTCTTGACTCAAATGCAAACATGAATCAGTAAATGTAGCCTGAATACCCAGAAAATAACTAAGTTGTCCAAGATCTTTTAAGGTAAACCGAGAATTAAGCCATGTGATCAAGCTAGTAACATAATCTGAGGAGCTGCCAGTGATGATAATATCATCAACATAGACTAAGACATAACAAATCCCATCAGAGGTTTGGCTCACAAATAAAGATGTATCTGAAACACACTTGCTGAAACCATAATCAAGCAATGCAGATGATAGCTTGGCAAACCAAGCTCTCGGTGCCTGTTTAAGGCCATAAAGAGCCTTACGAAGCAGACATACATGATTAGGATGCATAGAATCATGATAACCAGGGGGTTGAGCCATATATACATCCTCCGCCAATTCACCATGCAAGAAGGCATTATTAACATCAACCTGCCTAATATTCCACCCCCTCGAAAAGGCAATAGATAATACAGTACGAATAGTAGTCGGTTTCACAACAGGACTAAAAGTTTCAGAGTAATCAACACCCTCTGTTTGTGAAAAACCCTTAGCAACTAAACGGGCTTTATACTGACTAACTGTGCCATCTGAATTGCGTTTGATCCGGTAAACCCATTTACATCCAACAATATTAACATTAGGAGGTGGAGGAACTAATACCCGGGTTTGATTAGATTTCAAGGAAGATAGTTCTGACGCCATCGCATCACACCACTCTGGCCATTTTTTAGCTTGAGAACATGAAGTGGGTTCAGAAGATGGAGGAGACGAAGACATAGTGTGAAGTAGAATATGATCATGAAACTGCTTAGGTTTTCGGGTATTATCACGAGACCTGGTAACCATTGGGTGAACAACAGAAGTTGAAGGAGGAATATTGTGAGGAGACGGATCAGAGTGAAAAGAATCAGATTGAGATGAAGTAGATTGAGATGAATCAAATTGAGGAAATGAAGATGAAGACGAATCAGAGTGAGATGAGGTGGATACAGATGAAGGAAACACGGCAGCAGTAGGTAAAGGAATAGAGACCGAGGGAGTTGAGGATGAAGATAGTGAAGGAAATGTGCTTTCATGAAAGATAACATGACGGCTCGTGTAAGTCTTGGATGTGAGAGGATCAAAACACAAATATCCTTTATGATTGGAAGCATAACCAAGAAACAGACATGAAACTGACTTAGACGAAAGTTTATCATCCCGAAGATGACCAAGATAGGGGTAGCACAAACACCCAAAAGTGCTGAGAAAGCTATAATCCGGAGGATTATGAAACAAAAGCTGATACGGAGACAGATGACCAAGTGTGGGTGACGGCAACCTATTTATGAGATAGGCGGATGTGGAGAAAGCATCTGACCAAAAATACTTTGACAAGTTAGCTTGAGACAAAAGAGCTAAAGCAACTTCAGAGAGATGTCTATTTTTACGCTCGGAAACACCATTCTGTTGTGGTGTGTAAGGACACGAAATATGATAGGTGATACCACACTTGGATAAGTAATCAGCCATGTGTCCTTTGACAAGTTCAGGAGCACCATCGCATTGAAAATTTTTGATTTGATTAGATAGAAGTTTTTCAACATGTCGTTTAAAATGACAAAACACCTCAAACATTTGAGAGCGAGTAGTAAGAGGATACAACCAAACAAAACGACTGTAGTCATCAATAAAGGTAACAAAATAGCGAAAACCAGTTCTAGAAATAACTGGTGCAGGTCCCCAAATATCACAATGAATAATATGCAACGGAGAACTAGAATGTGTGATATTGATTTCAAAAGGCAATCGAGTAATTTTGGAAACATTACAAGCATTACATGGAGAAGAAACAACATTTTTATTGTAAAATGAGAGTTTTCTCAACACATAGGACCCTGGATGACCTAATCGATTGTGCCACAAACAAGAAGAAAGTTTCTCAGAAGAAGCAGACAGGCCGTAGATGTTGTAGGCACTAAAAGGAATGTGATGAAGATGTTGACCTGTCAAAGTCTGAATAGAAAAACCAAATGGTGAGAATGAAACAACACACGAATTATCTCGCACTAATTGAGAAATAGACAATAAATTTTTCTTGAGTTGAGGAACAAGAAGCACATGTTTTAAATGTAAAACACAATGCGGAAGAGTAAGCATAAAATGACCAATGTGAGTGATGGATAGAGCCATACCATTATCAATGATAACCCGTTCATTCCCAGTGTATTGTTTAGCATCCATAACAAGGCTTGGATCAAATGTCATATGAGCCGTGGCACCGGAGTCAGGAATCCATGAATGAACAGTATCACATATATCCGAAAGAGAACCATGTTCAAAATTTGCAGCTAATGCATGAGGTGGAGCCCAAAATTTATTTGATCCTTTGGTACCAAAAGAAGCCCAATTGGCAAAGTGCTCAGGCCCAAAACCATTATCTGGGCCAAAAAATTGTTGTGACATGTTGGACCCAAAAAGATTAGCATTTTCTGATTCAACAGCAGAATTTTGAACACTGTGATCCATAAAAGGATTAGAGCTTGGAAACTGAGATGGGCCCTGATGATAATGAGATGGTGGCCCATTAACTGTTGAATAGAAATTAGGGACTTGAGTCTGGGCAACATTACCACGTACGACAGAAAATACTCGCCCACCTCTGCCACGAGACCTTCCACCACCGCCTCGAAAGGAGCCCCTGCTCCGACCACCACTTTGTCCTCGTTGATCATTATTTGCGATTTCATATCTCCACCAGCATTTGGAGGCTGTGTGTCCCGACTTTCGGCAGATTTGACAAGTTTCACCCAAATGAAATGCATTATGCTGTTTAGCCGAGGAAGACAAGGGCTGGATCGAAGTCAAATGAGGAGGAACAGACGAGGCAGCCATGGCAGAAACCTGTATCGATGAGGAATCTTGGGACTCACGAGTCAACCGTTGTTCATACACAAGTAATTTCGACCGTAGCTGCATAAACGTTGGCAGAGGAGAGGAATTCTCGATATTCACAGCAAGAACACGATAATCTCGATTCAAACCAGTAAGTGTAATAACAACCGGATCAGAATCTTCTATTTGTGTACCAATCGAAGTCAGAGATTGAGATATCGAGGTTATCTCTTGACAATAATCAGCAATAGTACGATTTCCTTGCTTGATCTGATGTAATCGAGTTTGTAATTCAACCTTCTTGGCAGAAACTTGTTGAAGGTAAAGTGTTTCTATCTTTTTCCATAGATCAAATGCTGATGTTGTATCAATTGCAATGTAAGCAACTGATGAATCTAAAGTAGAACTGATGCAAATCTCTACATACTTGTTTAACTTTTTCCAGTTATTAAACTCCAAATCATTCTCTGTTGGAGGCAAACACGAACCATCAATGAATTTTACAAGATCTAAGGACTCAAACACTGATGTTAATTGATGTCTTCAAACCAAATAGTTATCCTCTTTCAACTGAACAGAGACAAAATTCGAGATATTAGTGATAGCTGGTAATGAAGTTTGAGTCATGTTAACTGTGATAATTTGTCAATTCAAGAACGAATTTGAACTGATCTGAAAATATTTGAAAGAATTAAGACTTGACTCAAGAACAACCTTGAATCAACGTGTTTTTAGAAAGAAAAATGACTCAGGAAATAGTCTGAATCACAACAAAAAGAAAGAACAATTTTCAAAAGTAAAAAGGAAAGAAGAAACATATCTCAATTCTGATCTTAAACTTTCTGGAAATCTGATCTTGAGCCTTCCTTTTATCCATTGGATTTTGACTGGAAAAAGTGTACATTAAGACAGATTTTGCTTTATTGAAATCTGATCTTTAACTTCCTTTTGTTCATTGGATCGTTGCTGCTCTGATACCATGAAATAATTCATGGTACTATTGAGAGAAAAGAGAGAGAGAGAGAAATGATGTATTGTATTGATATGTCATCTTACAAATGAACTCAGCAGAACATGTATTTATAGCAACTACCACTACATAAGAAAAGAATATGACAGACATGTTACAGTAGACTATCTCATCAACTAACACAACCAACTCAACTGACTTTTATACTCTATCAATCACAATGGTAACTCGAAACCAAAATCATGTTATGATTTTGAAAAAGGCTAGCAATAAAAATAGTACACAAATATTTAACGATATAAGTAATGTCAAAACATTGTTTTACTTTATAGAATTACCAAAATATCTAAAATACACTACACTCCGTACTCGAGTTTTTTAAAGAATGAAAGGGAAAGGAAAGAAAGCTAAGAGAAAGAAAGGGAAAGAAAATATAGTTGTGTTCTTAAGTTAGAAAGAAAATAAAGAAAATGAGGGGGATAACTCTTTCCTTTCAAATCATTACATTTTTTGAAGGTTTATTTTTTAACCAAATAACTCCTCATTCCCTTCCCCTCCTTAAAAAAATGAGAACATATAACACTGATGGTTTCCTTCCCTTCTCCTCCATTTTCTTCCAGAAAATAACTCGAGAACACAGTGTAAATAGTACCTCGTATAATAAGTTTTTCCTAAAACTATTATATATCTCATAAAAATAAATATTATACTTTATAAAATAAAAATAAAGTATCATAAACAATATTATAAATGTATATCTTGTTACAATTTACTACACATTATAAATACAAATATTTTTTTTTGACAAATAATTTAAAAATACAATAAACTTTGCTTAAGGTTTTATTGTATACCACGAAATTTATTTCTTAAAGTACAAAAATTTGTGTAACCCTTACATTTGATAGAAGTTACATGTTATTATAGGTTTGTATAATCGGTTCCTTAATTTTTTTATTATTTATTTTCTTTTTCTTTTTATTCTAGATTTTCAACTTTACTATCTTCAAGAAATTCAACAACTCTGTACCACCCACTCCCAATGTCTTTCAATAGTTAGAAATTTGGAAAATCTAAACAGAATGAACAAGAAGATATGGAAGTTTGATTTTTAGCTGTTAGATACCGTGCTTCACTGCTTCTTCAAATGGGATTTTGACCACCATTTATTTTAAAACCACTATTGGTGTTGTGCTGCCTTCAAAGACGACCGCCTTTACCACTACAAGGTAAGGTTTTCTATCATTTCCTCTTCACAATCGCTCCCCTTAATATCAACATCCTCAACTGTAATTAAAAACCTGTTCTCGCAGGCACTACTCCACTGGTTAATCGATTATATTAGCATTTGAATATGATGAATATGAAGAATCTCCGAAACCGCAAATGAGGAAATATGAGATTGCCAATCACAATCGTTCGATGAACGGTAAAATTAAGCTCATCTAGGATTTTAATTTCATATTTTTATTAGTTGTTTAAACAATCTTAGGCTTTATATTTCGAAGTTGATGTTGTCGATATGGATTGTATTATTCTCGTGATCTGCTTTAATTTCATATTTTAATAGGTTGCCGCAACAGTTCTTTTTGATATTTTTACCCACAAAGATCTCCCATTTTTGAATATCCCACAAAGAACTTATAAAAGGGTTTTTGACTCCATCAATATCTCATTAACGATTGAGATGGAATCTCCAACCACAAGTACCACCCACTTTAAGCACCGCCACCGATCTCAAGAGTTTTTGACTTCAAACAAAGTCGCTAACCTTATGCACTGCCATAACCACCCGTTCCATCATCTTCAAACGGTACCACCGTATTCTGATTTCTCCCTCTTTCTGATCTGAACGTTCGATTTGAAGGTTTCACAAAAGCGATTTAGTGTGTTACAAATTTAAAGGTTCGACATGAATATATGTTCTCGTTATAAAAGTGAATGTTCTTGAGTTCATCTTCAATTAGGTATATATTAGGGTTCTATTATATGTATATTTGTGATTTGGAGTGTTGTTCAGTTCATCTATGATTTTTATTTTCCTTATTTGAAGCTTTGAAGGTTCGATTTCATACTTGATAATCTTTTAGTTCATCTTCGATTTTTTCTTTCCAATTTCTCATCTTCAAGGTGTTCATCCTTTAATTAGAAAAATATTAGAAAATCAAAAGATGCCTCTACATGCCGATAAGGTTACGTGTTATATACAATGGTTTGATTTTGAAAGTTCTTGTATTAACTTTTTGTAAAAAAGTTTTGTTGTATATTGGTAACTTAGTCAAGTTCCTTATATTTTTAAGTAGTTTGTCTTGTTTCTTTTAACTGGGATAATACTGATATCTTGTTCTATATATACTACACATTATTAAAACGGATATCTTGGTATAAAAATATGAACTTTTTTTTTAATAAAGAAAGGGGAAATAAAAAGAAAGAAGAAAAAAGTTAAACCAAATTTCATAATTGGAATTAAGAATATGCGTAAAAATCTAAGTCGGTTTTATAAACTCAAAATTTATATAGTCTTAGCTATAGTCTTATTACCTTGTTACTTAAAATCAATATTTTGATCACGACTTCAAGTTTTGACTATGTGAAATAACATATATTAAGTAAACTAAGTTTTCATAAAGGTTAATGGGAGCACTAAACCTACGTTCAGTATTTGTTAAAAAACAAATAAATTACTTATAATTCTCGCATTTTGAGAATAAGTAGAATAAAAAGGTAACGTAGAATTTTAAAATTTTATATAATAAAAATCTAATTTTATAGTTTTATATTCAATTTCATAATAATAAATAATAAATATAATAATATATAATTAATCTAAAATAAAAATAAGTTTGAAGCATGTGAATCATGAGTAGTACTTGTGTTTAAGCATTGCTAAAGCATAGGGTGGGTTGTGCTGATGTGGTGTTGATGCGGCGCAAAACATGAGATGCTTCACATGTGGTACACCCCATGCTCTAAGTATGCTCTTTTTAGTCATTATACAACTTTTCCTTATTTTCTCCCTTATAAGCTAATCGAAACACTTTTTTTCACTTATAAGCTTATAATCTCATAAGTTAAAAAGCTAAAAATCTTAAGCTAAAAAAATAAGCTTACCCAAACACCCCCTTAGATCCTCTAAAAGGATTAAAAAAATCTTCATCTTTGTCCTGTTTGATTTATTGTTATCATCTTTATCGTCATCATTGTCCATTACAAACATAGTTTTTGATTTCTTATCTACAAAATTTTCAAGCTTCCATAAACATACTAAGCCAGCTTGAGTCTTCGCAGCTTCATTAACTTATGGATCTGATCTCTCTGGTTCAGAACATAACATGTAAAACTAAATATATGAAAGTAACCTAAATCGGGCTTTATAAGGTTATACATATCATATGATGTAATAGGCTGTACGGATATTCGTTAGAAAATGAAGATTTGATTAGTCAACCATGAAAAATACTTCGTGGATTATGTCATAAGTATTTACGAGATAGGTTGTCCTTAAACCTGAGATATTTGGTTTGGATATGAGGACACATGGACACATAGTGCATTCTAATGCCATGCATATTGTAGGAGGTTGGTCGTGAGGTGTGTATCATGATTCAAAGTGAGTCGTGTTTCTAAATGTGAATATGCAATATGGATTGAAGATCTTTTTGAAGATAGAAATTTTTGGCTATTGACTAATTAAAATTGATGAATGCATGGTCATGCCCAAATGAACTAATTTGTTCGTTGTCGCTTA
Organism: Pulicaria dysenterica; assembly: GCA_947179395.2. Classification (NCBI taxonomy): domain Eukaryota; kingdom Viridiplantae; phylum Streptophyta; class Magnoliopsida; order Asterales; family Asteraceae; genus Pulicaria; species Pulicaria dysenterica. The sequence continues at coordinate 51,427,386 of OX359292.1, read as the reverse complement.
CCACTCGATTAAAACCGAATAATCAAGAAATATAATTTTGAGTATTACAGTTGACTTTATCTATGCTTATACTAATAATTGAAATATAGCGTTTCAAAAATTAAAAAAAAATGTATACTCATTTCATGAAAAACTATTTCATGAAAAGTTTGTTTTATTGTATCTTATCACCTACCTGGGCATAAAAGTTCTTACTGCCCATTTAGACTAAGTGACTGTCTAGGAGTCTCCTTAGGCCAATATCAATAATCTTTTGATGCTATATCCAACGCCATATGACACTTAATGGTTACACCTTTGATTGCTTGTACGTATGTATGTATGTACGTACGTATGTATGTATGTATGTATGTATGTATGTATGTATGTATATATGTATATATGTATGTATGCATGTATGCATGTATGCATGTATGTATGTATGTATGCATGTATGTATGTATGTATGTATGTATGTATGTATGCATGTATGTATGTATGTATGTATGTATGTATGTATGTATGTATGTATGTATGTATGTATGTATGTATGTATGTATGTATGTATGTATGCATGTATGTATGTATGTATGTATGCATGTATGCATGCTTATATGTATGTATGTATGTATGTATGGATGTATGTATGTATGTATGTATGTATGTATGTATGTATGTATGTATGAATGCATTCATGTATGTATGTATGTATGTTAAACATGGTAGCAAATCCATCGCTATTCCATAACGAATTTGTCGCTAAATTTGCCTTGCTAATATTCCGTATCAAATTCGTTCCTAATTGCGACAACTTAGCAACACCTATATTATGTTTCAAAACACTTATAACCGTCGCTATATTCCTTCCCCTAAAATTAGCGACGTTCAAATTTGGCGGATTATTATGTTGCAAATCTATGGCTCTTTTGTGCTTAGCGACAGATTAGGAACGAAAAAGGCGTCACTAAGTACCTTTTTTCTTATAGTAACTTCTACAAACATATTGTTATATAGTATGTAATCTAAGACTAACACATGCGTAAAAGGGTAGGGAGCCTCCTTAATGGCTAGATCAAATGTCTCTTTCTCCTTCTGTTTTTTTAGATAATAGGTGACGTGTGGTAATACATACATATTTATTCGCTCAAGTTTTAAATTTATAAAACCTATAATTTATCATAATCTAAAATACCACATGTGATAAAGGCAAGTATGACCCGATCGTATAGTAATATAGAGTAATGGCAAGTAATGGGTATCGATCCACAGGGAACGGAACTAAAGATTAAATACTAGAATTTTGATAAATTAATATGGAAAAGCTTATTTTTGGGTATGGTCGAAACCAAAGATTTTACAAGCAAAAAAAAGCATAGATAACACAGATAAATCTACAGAAAATAAATATAAACTATATTCGGAAATAAGTTGGAAACTTGATTCAACGGGAAAAAATATATTCATTATGATTTCAATCCCCATACTAATGGATTTGATATGATTAAACTCGATTAGATAAAATCTCTAGGAGATTGATTGGTTGACTTTTGTCACTCCTATCACAATATTTGACTCACAAATTTAAGATGTTAATCATAAAATATGTAAGAAATACTCTCCTGTCTATCATGCATTCGTGGGCTAAGAGGTCTCGTCGCCCTCTAATCCAAGGACACGGTCATCTCAAGAATTAGACCTTTAAATTATCAACTAGGTTATCGGTGCCTGATTTCAATTCCTTATGTTCGGGTAATTGACTACTACGTCACTTGCATGAAAAGTAGAAAAGATCACACAACTACGGCCATGGTCCGGTCCAATAGATACATGTAAATCAGCAAATCAAACAACCGAAGGTTTAAGCTAAATATTTTAAGGGATCTTTGAATGAAACATGATAAATGTTCAAGATAATAATATAATCCAAAATATAACCCAAATACGTTTTCAGGTTCATTACATCATAATAAATATAAACTAACTAGCACATAGACATACTAGATTTAATCGACAACAAAGATAGACTCGAAATGATAAATATACGAAAGTATAGATTAACAAACCGAGTAGATCGTGATGATGACGGTGATTCAAAAGAGGTTCCTTGAATATTGGTAGCGATTTCTCCTCCTTCTTCACTTTCCGGTGAATTAGAATCCTCCCGATTCCCGAACTTATTAACTAATCTAACCTACTACTAAACTACTACTAAAAACACACTAAATATTACATATTTTGCTCAGAAATTCGGAGAGTGTTTGATATATTTCGTGTTTTGAAATGAGAAGAGAATGACTCTATTTATAGGCCAAAAACTAATGATCTCGGCGAGATCTACAGGGATCTCGGCGAGATTGTTAGGTATATCCACTACCGAATTGTTTAATCTATTATTTCGGTGGAAAATGTTAGGTCTGGATCTCGGCGAGATCACCTTCAATCTCGGCGAGATTGTTAGTTTTGACTTTTGTTGACTTTTCCATTTTGCTCCTGTTTTGCGCGTGTTTTCCGCATTTTCTCTCATTTCTCGTCCAAGTTACCTGTAAAACATGGGAATTCATTATATGACATATATTTTATCATATTTAACCATTTTTAACATTTATAAAACCAAATATTGCCGTAATTTGCGTCTATATATATGTATAAAATAGGCAATATCATAGGCCAAAGAGAAACCAAAAATCGTTGGGGGCTAATGGGCCATGTTCTTATCCTTTTTACATAGGATCCACCACTAATAAGGATTACTTTATAGGTACTGAAAACTTTTTAAACATAATTTAAAGTGATTGTTTTATCGTAACCAATTAATATAATATGTAAAAATTAATTTGTTATACCATGATCAATCTCACATATAAAAGAGCATATATAGTTGTATGAATTTGTTGTACATTATGTGTTCTAGGAAGAACAATAAAATAACTACTTGTGCCCGTAGTACCTATATACATGATACTAGATTAGATTTTAGTATGATACACCATTTAGTATAAATTTGATATGTATTAAATATTAATAAAAAGTATTAAATAGATATAAAACATAGAAAAACCAAGAGTTCAAGAAAATGATGACATTTCACACCCGTGGCAAACTTAGTCACTCAAACTACCATCGTTGCACCGTAGCAAAATTGTCACCAAATTTTAGTTGCTAATATTCGGTAGCAATCCGTTGCTAATTGCAACAACTTAGCAAGAGTTATATGTTGGTCCCTTGGTGAGAAGATCAACAGGCAAGTAATGTGTAAAAGGGGGGTTGAATACACTTTCTGCGAAAAATTGTACAAATCAATAAAAAGTGTTAACACACATCAAACCACAAACAATCGAATGCTTTGCTTTCATTAATAAGAAGATGATTACAAGAATTATCAATTAAGCAACACTTGATATGTAAACACCTAATGTAAATCAAATCTTTTAATCTCTCAAACATTGCTATCTATAATCAACTTATGATTATAGATACAAACTGACTCTCTAAACAGGATTTATTCACAGACTGAATACTTACCAACTTCACAACTAATGTGAATATCGAACACACGAACACTGTTGGCAATCTGTGAATTTCTTGATCACATTAAACTTACAAACTGTGTATTAAGATTCATAACACACACGATGAGGTGAGAGTATGATCTGGTTTGATCTGGTACCTCTAAACTTATAAGAAGATAAGTATTTATAATCCTGTTCCTACGGATCCTAACAAACTAGAACTTATCCTAATATGCTAACAAACTAATGGATAACCCGGAATCTTGAATTTTGAATCTTGAGTCTTCAATGTTCAACCTTGATTCTGAAATCTTCTTATCCACGCCGTAGATATAGAGAGTAAAAGGAATTTAAAACATATTTAAATTCTCTTAAAATGACTTCTTTTGTCGGGTTGAGTTACTCAGCTTGAAACTCATCAAGCTGAGTTCTTCGAGGAAAAACACGAAATCAAACATGTACACACATGTATAATGACTAACTCATCCTAAGAAGCCATAAGAGTTAGCTAGAACTTACTTAGCAACTCTGTTGAGCTGACTCAGTCTATAAGCTGAGTCACTCAGCTCGAAACGCATCAAGCTGAATACTCAACCTATATCTTAGGTAACATACACAGCTTATCGCACATAGTGATAATATTACTAAGATATAGTCTAAGCTGGTCAAACACATGCTTAGCTTATACTCAGCTTAGATTCAGTCTGAGACACTATAAGTGCTATGTCTAATTAAGCTTCATAATTCTGTTTAAGTTATATTTAGAATTTATCTTACAAACTTATCTTTGTCTCATCAAATTTCAACTTATCAGATCATTTGACCAACAAACTCCCCCTATTTGATGATGACAAAACCATCAAACAGTTCTTAAGTTTGTTGAACAGAATTATGTTTTAAAACTTAAACTTATCAAGATTTTAATTTTTGAACCTATCAAATGTTAATTGAACTTATCAATTTTAATTCAACTTATCAATTATAAGTTGAACAAACCAACCAATCATAATAATGAATAAGAACTAATCAGTTATTCATTCAAGTTGAACTAATCAGACTAAGAATTATGAACATATCATAAACAATTGAACATATCAAGCTAATATTTGTATTCATTAAATTGAACATATCAGAATACAAGAAAATTTTGATCACTTAGATCACGCACACTTAGTGCTTACAAATTTTTAAAACTAATCTAATAATTACAAATAGAACTAATCTATTCAAAGATTTATCTTTTGAACTCAGGATGTAGAACCTCCCAAAGAGTGATTTCTCTGTTTATCTCTGCTAGAAGGCTTTCAGCTTCTACATCTCCTTTGAGTTCCTTCTGTTGCATTCTGATGAGTTTATTTAGTTTATATTTCACGAAATGATTAGAGTTATCACCACAACAACTTCTTATATGTATAGCATCCCTAGCTTTTAGATAGCAGATTTCATTCAGCTTGATGAAGCTAGATAGGTTTGCCTGCCTAATCCTTAAACATGAACCCCTGAACAGGTGCATTAATACCTTGATTCTCTTTGAACTCCACACCTTCAGGTATCTCGAATAGTCTCTCCCATTGCAGACGAGGAACTGGAACATACCTCAACTCCTCAGCTCGAGAAATCAGCTTCGAGACTTCAGTTGTAATCTCTTGCTTGATCTGACTCTTCTTGAATTTCTTGAGAATCATCATTATTCTTTGTCATTCAAGGTAGCCCATCCTGTGAACATATCTCAGGTCCATTCCCACTGTTGATTTGTCAGTAAATAGGAAGGTGAGAATGATGGCTCCATCTACTCTGCTCAGAGTCATACCCTTGATTTCCTTGCTGGTGCTTCGTCTGAAGTAGCACTCCTGAATGTCTGCATCAGTGTATGGGATCGGATCAGGTCTTGGACCGGTGTATTCAGCTTCAACTTGAGCCAAAGCTTTTCTTTCTCTTTTTTTTTCTTGGTCCTGTACTGCTTTTGCTTTTCTTTTTCTCAGCTCATTAACAGTTGTACGAAGCTCAACAGCTTCCTCTTGTTCTATCAACTTGATTAATTATCTTGTAGCTCTCTCTTCCTCAGTTTCAGAAACACTGTCAGCTTCAGATTCAAATTCTATCACTTTTCGCCTTTTAGCTACAGGTTCCTCTTTCTCTTCAATCTGAGCTTGTCTCTCTGCTCCTTTTGCTAGCACAAGTAGAGCCTCAGCTTTAGCTTGAACTAACTCAGCGTCAGCTTCAACTTAAACCTTCTCCCCCTTTTTGTCATCATGAACAGGGTTCGTGTTGGGAAAATGATCTCATCAGTTTAAATTTGATGAGACAAAGGTAAGTTTGTATGATATGTTCTACATATAACTTAAACAGAATTATGAAGCTTAGTCAGACTGAACACTCATAGTGATTCAGACTGAGTATAAGCTAAGTATAAGCTGAGCATATGTTTGACCAGTTTATACTATACCTTAGTTAGTTTATTAATGTGTTTGATAAGCTGTGTATGTCACATAAGGTATATATCGAGTATTCAGCTTGATGTGTTTCAAGTAGAGTGACTCAGCTCAGAAGCAGAGTCAGCTCGACAGAGTTACTAAATATGTTTTGTTTAACTCTTTAGAATTCTAAGGATGAGTTAATATTTTATACATGTTTGTTCATGTTTGTTTTCGAGTGTGTTCTCGAAGAACTCAGCTTGATGAGTTTCAAGCTGAGTGACTCAGCCTGACTAAAGAAGTCAGTTTAAAAGAATTTAAATATGTCTTTTAAATTCTGTTTTAACTCTCTATATCTACGGCGTGGATAAGAAGACTCCAGAATCAAGATTGAAGATTGAAGACTCAAGATAAGAAGATTCAAGATTCAAGATTCCGAGTTATCCGATAGTTAGTTAGCAAATTAGGATTAGTCCAGTTTGTTAGGAACCGTAGCAATAGGATTATAAATACTTATCTCCTGATAAGTTTAGAGGTACGACTACGACTACAACGACGATTACAACTAAGTGTTGCAGAGCCAAAAACCTCACCTCACCGTATGTGTTACGATTCTTGAATTACTGTTTGTAAGTTCAATGTAATCAAGAAACTCACAGATTGCCAAGTGATTCGTGTGTTCGAATTATCACATCTGTTGTGATATTGGTAAGTAATCATTAGTTGATTCAATCTGTGTAATCCTGTTTAGAGAGTCGTCAGTATCTATAATCATAAGTTGATTATAGATAGCTAAGTTTGAGAGATTGAGAGATTTATATTAGGTGATTATATATCAAGAGTTGCTTACTTGATAGTTATTGTAATCATCTTCTTATTCAAAGCATTGTAATCATCTTCTTAATAAAAGCATTCAATTGATTGTAGTTTGATTTACTTTGTGTAACACTTTTATTTGATTTGTTCAATTTCCACAGAAAGTGTATTCAACCCCCCCTTCTACACACCTGTTGCTTGTTGTTATTCTCACCAAGGGACCAACAACTGGTATCAGAGCAAGCTGAATGATTTCATAAGTTGAAAGTTCAAGATTTTGAGAAATTTCACGATGTCTACAAGCAACAATCCTTCAAACTTTCCACAGATGTCTGCCAAAGGTTGTCCTATATTTGATGGATCTGACTATCCTATGTGGAAGTTCAGAGCCATGCTATTCTTCAAGTCCATTGACATTCGTATGTTCGATGTCATTATAAAAGGACCTATCATCCCCAAGATTGCTGCTACTGTCAGTGATACGTCTCCTGGAAAAACTGAAAAGGAAACAAGAAAGCCTATTGCATCCTGGACTAATGAAGATTGGAAACTCTTCAATCTGGATGACAAGGCAAAAAGTGTTCTGGCAAATGCCCTGACCAACGAAATCTTGCGTACTGTGACTGGGTGTCAATCAGCAAAAGATATTTGGGACACACTGAGTGTTACATATGAGGGCACGGATCTGGTCAAGCAGCATAAGAGAAGTCATTTGAATAGATCTTATGAAAACTTCTTTTCAAAGAAGAATGAAACATTGTCAGATTTGTTCACAAGGTTTCATTGCTTGATAAATGACCTACTAAGTGTGGGTGTAAAGAAAGATGAAGCTGAACTTGTGCTGAAATTTCTGGATGTATTACCAGAGAGGTTTAACAATGTAACTACAGCACTGAGGGCTGGAGGAACATTGCATGTGTACAACCTACAGTCCATTTATGGGTTCTTGCTAAATCATGAACAGATCACTGAACACAAGAGAACTTCTCAACAACAACTCAAGGAGTGTTTGGATAAGAATGAAGTTGCATTGGTTGCATAGATAAAGAAGAAAAGTTCCAAGACACTGGTTGTTGAATCTGAGACTGAGTCAGAATCTCAGGCTGACCACTCAGACTCAGACTCAATTGATACTGATGATGTTCAGAATATCACTGAGCAAATGACAATGTTAGCCAGACGTTTGAGAAGAGCTCAAAGGGGAAGAGGAAGATCTGACAGGGGCAAAGGGAAGAGTTCCTTTGATCCCAAGAATGTTGTGTGCTTCAACTGTCAGAAGAAGGGACATATTGCTGCTGAGTGCAGATTGAAGAAGGTGGAATCAACATCAGTTGCTGATAAGAATGCTTACAGAGTTGATAAATACAAGAAGAAATATATTCAGCTCAAGAAAGGAAGTCCTGAAGACAAACCCAGTGCAAAAGGACTATATGCTGAAACCTGGGATACATAATCATCTACCTCAGATGAGGATGTATGTCTGATGGCTCAAGAAGATGAAGAGTTGGAAATAGATGAGGTTGATTATGGTCTGTCCGAGTCTACCTTTGAAGCTGACATGAAGGAAGCTGAGGAAAACATCAAGCTTAGTGATTGGGATCCTGCTTCCATTTATAAGGTCAGTAATTTCAACTCTTATACAGATGAGTAAAAGGGTCTTGCTTTTGATTATCTGCTGAATGATTTCAAGACCGTCCTTAAGTCTCAAAATGACCTTAAAGCTGAGATAGCTAAACTGAAGAATGAGATTAAGGAAAATAAATCTCTCATTGATGTTGGTAAGAAAGCACAATGTGATCTTGAATGTCAAAGACACATTAATAAACTTCTAAGTGAAGAACTTCAGGAAGCTAAGGGCAAAGCTGACCAACTTCAAAAGGTCACTGAGTCTTGGTGTAAGTCATCAAAGCTTGCTGAAAAGTGCATAAACCAACAAATACCTAAACAGGTAAAGGCTGTGCTTGGAGGTGACTATCAAACTGCAGCTTATGTAGCTGATGATGAGATAGCAAGTACAGACTCTGAGGAGGATAGACTACTGATTGAGTCTCAGTAGTCAGCCTCAGAGAAGAAACGTGGTCAAAACCTTAAATATAATATGTTTGTAAAGGCTAAAGATAATGTAGAAGAGTGCTCAACATCCAAACAGCATGGTAAGTCTGTGCTGGACAGATTAAGCACTCAGCCTATTCAAAGAACTTCAGTCATAGAAAGGCTTAATCCAAATCCTTTCAAAAGACAACATTCTCTATCTGGCTCGGAGAGAAGTTACAAGAATAGGAAGACCACTATAAGTCAGAGGTCAAATCACAACCATTGTAAGTCCAAAGTTATGGATCTTGGTAAGTCCAAGAAGATCAACAGTGGTAAGTCCAAACCTGTTGAAACTGGTGAGTCCAGTAGGCATGACAAAGGTAAGTCCAAGGTCATGGAAAAGAAGTTTGTTTGTCAAGCTTCCAACGATAACAAACAAAGATCTGACAAAGGTAAGTCCAAAGTCAGTGAGCATCAAGTGAATCAACTTGCTAAGAAAGTTGAAAAGTTATCCACAACATATAATCCTAAAAATGAGAGTAAGTTCTCACAAGGATTATTGGACACTCTACCTCCTATAATCATTGGAAGAAGGAGATGCTACAAGTGCAGAAGTAGAGGTCATGAGGCTAAGGACTGTGATGCAGAAATCTCAAGGCCTGAACAAGAACAAGCTGATCAGCCTACACAGGACTCAGCTCCTGCTCAAGCTGAACAGTCAATTTAACAAGATGGAGATGCTAAGTGCTCCTCATCTGAACCCACCAAGAAGTGGGTTCCCAAACAAAACTAATGTGTTTAGTTTTCATCTCATGTGCAGGGTTCAAGTAAATGGTACTTGGATAGTGGATGCTCAAGGCACATGACAGGGTGGAAAGGACTTCTTAGTGATTTCCAAGAAGATGAAGGTCCTAAAGTAACATTTGGAGACAACTCATATGGAAGGACTAAAGGCTATGGAAAGATGCAAACTGGCAAAGTTACATTCCAGAGAGTTGCATATGTCAAAGGTCTCAAACACAACCTGATTAGTATCAGTCAATTGTGTGATGAAGATAATGTTGTTACTTTTAGGAAGAAAGCAGGAACAATCTATAATGCTAAGGGAAATCCTGTATTAACAGCTAAAAGAGAAAGAGATGTGTATCTACTTGATCTTAATTCTGCTGATCCCTATAATGAAACCTGCTTGTATTCCCATTCTGTTCCCGAGCTGAGTTGGTTATGGCATAAACGTTTGTCTCATTTAAACTTCAAAAATATTAATATGCTATCCAATAAAGAGTTAGTATTTGGATTACCAAAAATCACATTTGTCAAAGACAAATTGTGTTCAGCCTGTGAACAAGGGAAACATCATAAAGGGTCCTTTAAATCAAAGAAATTTTTTTCAATAATAGACCCACTGCATATGTTGCATATGGATCTGTTTGGACCCATAAGTACTCCAAGCCTATGTGGCAAGAAGTACACACTGGTGGTAGTAGATGAGTTCTCACGATTCACCTGGGTAATATTCCTTAAAGCCAAAAGTGAGGCTGCCCTGGAGATAATTAGTTTCATCAAAAGGGAAGAGTTGCAAAAAGGTTTGTCCGTAAAGCAACTTAGAAGTGATCATGGGACTGAGTTCAGAAACTCAACTCTTGAAAGCTTCTGTGAACAAAAAGGAATATTACAAAATTTCTCATCTGTCAGAACTCCACAACAAAATGTAGTTGCTGAAAGGAGAAATAGAACCTTAATTGAGGCTGCTAGAACAATGTTATGTGAGGCAGGATTGAAACTCTATTTCTGGGATGAAGCTGTTAGTACAGCCTGCTATACCCAGAATAGGTCAATCATTCTCAAAAGACATGGAAAGACTTCATATGAGATGTATAAGTCTAGAAAGCCCAATATAGGTTATTTCCATATCTTTGGTTCAAAATGCTATGTGCTGAATCAAAGAGATCAGCTCCATAAGTTGGAACCCAAAGCTGATCTTGGAATATTCGTTGGTTATTCCTCAATCTCCAAGTCTTATAGAATATATAATACAAGGAGAAAGGCCATAGAAGAATCAATTCATGTCTCATTTGATGAAGACAGTTTTGATCAATCTGATAAAAGTCAAGCTGACTTAGTCAGTCTGAGTGAACTTGAAAGGCCTAAGGAAACCAACTTATCAAATCCTATGTATGTCATGGGAGATGATAGTGATGATGATGTGTGTTCATCAAAGAAATCATCACAAACTCCAAAGGATTCTCAAGCTGAGAAAGATGATGAGTTCATCAACCCCTTTGGAGCTGAAGTCGCTCAAGCTGAAGATCTTGATGATTGATAGTTTGCTGACAATGCTGCTGAGACTGAGGAGATAAGTTCACCTCAGGAATCTCAACATCACTCAGATTCTGAACCAGACTCTCCAACTACAACATTCAAATTCCTCAAAGATCATCCTCAAGACCAGATCATTGGAAATGTCCAAGAAAGAGTCATGACCAGATCTAAGGCTACAGCTAACTATGTCGCGTACTTTGGTTTCCTATCTCAAGTGGAACCAAAGAAGACTGAAGAATCCTTAGAGGATGAGGATTGGATTGAAGCTATGCAAGAGGAATTAAATGAGCTTGAGAGAAATAAGGTCTGGAACCTTGTCCCTGCCCCTAAAGATCATTCAATTATAGGCACTAAGTGGGTCTATAGAAATAAAATGGACAAGGATGGAGTGATAGTTAGTAACAAAGCCAGGCTGGTAGCACAAGGGTATAAGCAAGAGGAAGGAATCGATTATGATAAAATCTTTGCCCCTGTTGCTAGAATTGAAGCCATAAGGCTGTTCTTAGCCTATGCAGCATATAAAGACTTCAAAGTCTATCAAATGGATGTGAAGAGTGCTTTCCTTAATGGAAAACTTCAGGAGGAAGTCTATGTGAAACAACCTCCTGGCTTTGTACGTTCAAAGTTTCCACATCATGTCTATAAGTTGGACAATGCTTTGTATGGTCTTAAACAAGCTCCAAGAGCTTGGTATGATACTCTGTCCACTTATCTACTATCAATGGACTTTACCAGAGGTAGTATAGACAAGACACTCTTCATTAAAAAGAGTAAAGGACATGTGATTCTTGTACAAATCTATGTGGATGATATTATCTTTGGTTCTACCAATGAATCTCTGTGTGAGTGGTTCTCCAAGATAATGTAACAAAAGTACAAGATGAGTATGATGAGTGAGATGACTTATTTCCTAGGCCTACAAATTCAACAAAAGCCAGATGGAATATTCATCAATCAAAGCAAGTATGTTCTTGATTTGATAAAGAAATATGGTTTTGATTCTAGTTCAACCATGAACACACCCATGTCACCAGCTGTCAAGCTGAGCAAAGACTCAGATGGTAAGTCTGTATGTCAGTCTACCTATAGAGGAATGATAGGTTCATTACTCTATCTGATAGCTAGTAGACCTGATATCATGTTTGCTACATGTGTCTATGCAAGATATCAGGCAGATCCTAAAGAATCACATCTTCAAGCTGTGAAAAGGATCTTTAGGTACCTTAAAGGTACACCAAATCTAGGTCTTTGGTATCCAAAGGACTCTGGATTTGAATTAGTTGGTTTTTCAGACGCTGACTATGCTGGGTGAAAGTTAGATAGAAAATCCACCACTGGAGGATGTCAACTGCTTGGTGGGAAGTTAGTCAGCTGGACTAGTAAGAAACATAACTCAGTGGCTACTTCAACTGCTCAAGCTGAATATGTTGCAGCAAGAAGCTGTTGTGCTCAAATCCTATGGATGCATCATCAACTGCAAGACTTTGGTATGAGTTTCAAGAAAACTCCTATCTTCTGTGATAACCAAAGCGCTATAGCCATCACTTACAATCCAGTCTTCCACTCAAGAACCAAGCATATTGAAATTAGACATCACTTCATCAGGGACATCTTGGAAAAAGGTAAAGTTGAAATTAAATTTATTTCCACTGATGACCAACTAGCATATATCTTTACTAAACCCCTTGATGAAAAGAGGTTTATGTATCTGCTAAGTGAATTGGGTATGCTCAACCCCTAGGTAAGTGTCTAGAATCTGAGTTTTCAGTTTGATAAAGACTAAGTGTCTTAAGCTGAGTGCACAGTTTATGAATAAGTTTTCATAAACTGAATCTTGTCAAGCTGAACAATGAGTTCTTTTGTTTGGCGAGTTCCAAACTTATTTTGTCTACTTAGTGTAGTTAAAAACATATAGTTTGAGTTGGTTTCAAACAAAATGACTAAGTGTCACTGAGTCTGAGCTATGTGCTTAACTTAGGCTGTGTGATTGGTTCACACGTTTGGTAGGTTCCAAACATTCTTTAACTACTCAGTGTGGTTAAAAGGTTCGTTTGAGTCAGTCTCAGATGAAACTGACTTAGTGTCATTGGCCATAAGCTGTGTGCTCTACTCAAACTGAGTTTCAAACTCAAGCTGAGTGCACATCTCAAGCTGAGTGCTTGAATCAAGCTGAGTGCTTGAGTTAAACTGAGTAATAAGTTTACTCAGCTTGGTGTGTCCAACATCATGTTTAATTACTCAGTGTTATTATTTCATGTTTACTGCGTATTTGAGTTAGTCTCAAATCGCGTATTATACTAACTTGTGTATAAGTATAATACATCAGTGTATATAATCTTATTGTAAGTCAATATTATTATATTACATTAGTATCCGTTGGAAGATGATAAGTTCTACCCGTTTACTGTTACATCAAAATTTTACGGCGTAACGGTTAAAAAGGGGATTTCTAACGGTAACTTTTCTCTCTCATCGGAAAGGTATATATACCGATCACATTCGGATTAGAGGGTTTACCCTTACAATCCAGACTTCTCAACTTCTCAAATACCTTTCACCTTCTTTGCTAAGTGCAAATCTCTGTTCCATCGATTTCGAAATCCTAAGTCGCTCAGTGCGCAATCGACAATCACTCAGTACGAATTCCGAATTGATTACTCAGTGTAACCTACATATTAAATGATGGAACGAACCATTCTCGTTCTAGGTGATCGAATGGTACGGGGTGCTGCGTTTAAGAACAACGGTTTGCCGCTGATAAAAATCAACAATCAGCGTGCCTGTCTTGCTATTCCTCCAAGGAAAAATGGCAGAGGATACGAACCATGGGTCAATTACATCCGTAAATGCCCATTGACTTTTGCTTTCACTGGCGCAGCTCTACATGTGGTTCCTCTGCACCTCCTCGAATTTTGGTATACGTGCACCTACGACAAAATCAACGACGAAATTAGAGGTACAATGCTGAATGGAGAGAGGACCATAACTCTCACAGTTAACAGACTAAGGGAGATTCTTCACCTCCCTCAACATGATGTATTTGAGCCTGCTGTGACGAGACAGGTGGCGAGGCCAGTCCTTCCCAGAATGGGTAACCTACAGACAGAGGGTGTTATAAAAAATGCCACCTTTCCAACCAGTTGGGGTTTTATGGTGTCCACAGTGATCCGTTCACTTGGTACCAAGGTTGGAGGACTGGACCAGGTCAATGAGTTCGAGATGCAGCTGCTGTACAACATGTACTTTGGAAGAAATTTAGACTATGCACAACTCATCTTCAACGAGCTCAAGGTCCCAGTGATGAAGACCACAAGGGATCTTCATGTACCTTTTATAAGGTACCTGTCCTTGGCATTTGAAGCCGAGCTAGGGACAGCACTCTACGAAGCTGATCAGGAACTGTCTCTGGAGCCAACACTCAGCCCCAAGATGTTCAACAACGACATCTTTCCAGAGCAAGAGGGTCTGAGTGAGCCCATGCTACTGTTTGCTGAGGCTTCTTCTTCAGAAAGTGAAGCTGAGGGATCTAATCAAGGGGGAGCTTCTCAAGCCAACACTGAGGTTTAGGATGAGCACTCTGCTCAGACTGAACCAGCTCATACAGAAGCTGCTTCAGGTAAAACCTCTTCACTTTCACTTTCTTCTCATTTTTCTCCATCTACCTTTGGAGATAAGACTGCAGTAAACCTAACTCAATCTAACCTGTCTCCTTCACCTTCTTTCCATCAACAATCCCACTATGAAGCCACCCCTAGCTTGCCCACTGCTGCTAGGGAGAATATCCGCACCTATACACGTAAAACTGCTATAGGTGGTGCCACATCTAAAGGCATCACTAGAGCTGAGATCACACCGATCCCTCTACAGGTAGGAGTTGAGGGGGAGATGCCTTCTCTTAAGGTGTCAACCTCAAGGCTCATATTAACCCAACAGCCAATACCTGGTGTGGTGTCTACTCATTCCACACTTACTCGAGCCATGGGAGAGCCTATTGCTGTGCCTGAGCAGACACACTCAGGTTACATTGAAATAATGACCAATCCCCAGGGTCAATCACCCCCTTCCAACCTAATTAGCCAACCACCAACTAAAACACTTCACGTTTCTAGCCCACTTACTTCTCTTCACTTCTCACACCATATTGCACGACCTGTCAATGATTCATCTTCAAACCAGGATGAATTACAGGGTCCAAACTCTGGTGCAAATGAGTTTGAAGGTAGACAACAACCTTTGGATGATGCACCCAAAGACTCTCCTCCAAATGAAACTACCTCCTCAGGCATCCAATAGCTGAAGGACTACATTGCTGCTCAATTTGGTCTGTTCCGCCTTAAGCAGAAGAAGCATAAACGTCAAATCTATCAGAGGCTTGAGAAACTGACAAAGGATGTTAACGAGATTGCCTCTGCAGTTGCTGCACTCCAACAAAAAAGGACTTCAAACCCTATTGATGATGACAAAAAGGGGGAGAAGGTTCAAGCTGATGCTGAAGCTGAGCTAGTTCAAGCTGAGGCTGAAGCTCTACTTGTACTAGCTAAAGGAGCAGAGAGGCAAGCTCAGGCTAAGGGGGAGATGGAAATAAACAAAGAGGAACTTGCAGCTAAGAGACAAACGGTAGCAGAATCTGAACCTGAAGCTGACAGTATTTCTGAAACTGAGGAGGAAACTGAAGAAGAAAAAGCCACAAGGCTTATGATTGAAATGCTCGAGAAAGAGGAAGCTAATGAGTTAGGCATTTCACTTGAAGAGTTAAGGAAGAGAAAAGAAAAGGAGGCAAAGGACCAAGAAAAAGAAAAACAGAGAAAAGCGTTGGCTGAAGTTGAAGCTACATATACGGGTCCAAGACCTGATCCTATCCCATACACTGATGCAGAGATTCAAGAATGCTACTTCAGAAGGAGCACCAGCAAGGAGATAAGAGGTATGACTTTGAGCAGAATAAATGGAGCCATCATTCTCAATTTTGAATTTGATGATAAATCTACAATGGGAATAGACCTGAGATTTGTTTACAGGATGAGTTGCCAAGAATGGCAGAGAATATTAATGATGCTCAAGAAGTTCAAGAAAAGTCAAATCAAGCAAGAGATCTTTGCTGAGGTTTCCAAGCTGATAAAGAGAGCTGAGGAGCTGAGATATGTTCCAGTTCCTGGTCTGCAATGGGAGAAGCTATTCGATGTACCTGAAGGTGTGGAGTTTAAAGAAAATCAAGGTATTGATACACCTGTTCAGGGATTCATGTGTAAGGATCAGGCAGGCAAACCCAGCTTTATCAAGCTGAGTGAGATATGTTATTTAAAAGCTAGGGATGCCATACATATAAGAAGTTGCTGTGGTGACAGCTCAAATCATTTTGTAAAGTATAAGCTGAATAAGGTCATCAGAATGCAATAGAAAGAACTCAGTGGGGATGCAGAAACTGAAAGCCTCCTAGAAGAAATCAACAAAGAAATCTTTCTTTGGGTTCTACATCCTGAGTTCAAAAGATAAAATAGATTAGTTCTTTTGTAAATTTGATTAGTTCTAATTTCTGTAAGCACTATGTGTGCATGATCTAAGTGATCAATTATTTTGTATTATGATTAGTTCAATTAATACAAGTATAAAGTTTGATATGTTCAACTGTGTTATGATGTGTTCATATTTATAAGTCTGATAAGTTCAGCTAAATGAATAACTGATAAGTTCTTATTCATTAATGTAATTAGTTGGTTTGTTCAATTGAAAGTTGGTGTGTTCCAATTTAAATTGATAAGTTCAATTGAAATTGATATGTTCAATAAATATTTGATCAGTTCAAATATAAAAATCTCAATAAGTTTAAGACTTAAGAAATAATTCTGTTAAACAAACTTACTAACTGTTTGATGGTTTTGTCATCATCAAATAGGGGGAGTTTGTTGGGAAAATGATCTCATCAGTTTAAATTTGATGAGACAAAGGTAAGTTTGTATGATATGTTCTACATATAACTTAAACAGAATTATGAAGCTTAGTCAGACTGAACACTCATAGTGATTCAGACTGAGTATAAGCTGAGCATATGTTCGACCAGTTTATACTATACCTTAGTTAGTTTATTAATGTGTTTGATAAGCTGTGTATGTCACATAAGGTATATATCGAGTATTCAGCTTGATGTGTTTCAAGTAGAGTGACTCAGCTCAGAAGCAGAGTCAGCTCGACAGAGTTACTAAATATGTTTTGTATAACTCTTTAGACTTCTAAGGATGAGTTAATATTTTATACATGTTTGTTCATGTTTGTTTTCGAGTGTGTTCTCGAAGAACTCAGCTTGATGATTTTCAAGCTGAGTAACTCAGCCTGACTAAAGAAGTCAGTTTAAAAGAATTTAAATATGTCTTTTAAATTATGTTTTAACTCTCTATATCTACGGCGTGGGTAAGAAGACTCCAGAATCAAGATTGAAGATTGAAGACTCAAGATAAGAAGATTCAAGATTCAAGATTCCGAGTTATCCGATAGTTAGGTAGCAAATTAGGATTAGTCCAGTTTGTTAGGAACCGTAGCAACAAGATTATAAATACTTATCTCCTGATAAGTTTAGAGGTACGACTACGACTACAACGACGATTACAAGTAAGTGTTGCAGAGTCAAAAACCTCACCTCACCGTATGTGTTACGATTCTTGAATTACTGTTTGTAAGTTCAACGTAATCAAGAAACTCACAGATTGCCAAGTGATTCGTGTGTTCGAATTATCACATCTGTTGTGATATTGGTAAGTAATCATTAGTTGATTCAATCTGTGTAATCCTGTTTAGAGAGTCGTAAGTATCTATAATCATAAGTTGATTATAGATAACTAAGTTTGAGAGATTGAGAGATTTATATTAGGTGATTATATATCAAGAGTTGCTTACTTGATAGTTATTGTAATCATCTTCTTATTCAAAGCATTGTAATCACCTTCTTAATAAAATCATTCAATTGATTGTAGTTTGATTTACTTTGTGTAACACTTTTATTTGATTTGTTCAATTTCCACAGAAAGTGTATTCAACCCCCCCTTCTACACACCTGTTGCTTGTTGTTATTCTCACCAAGGGACCAACAACTGGTATCAGAGCAAGCTGAATGATTTCATAAGTTGAAAGTTCAAGATTTTGAGAAATTTCACGATGTCTACAAGAAACAATCCTTCAAACTTTCCACAGATGTCTGCCAAAGGTTGTCCTATATTTGATGGATCTGACTATCCTATGTGGAAGTTCAGAGCCATGCTATTCTTCAAGTCCATTGACATTCGTATGTTCGATGTCATTATAAAAGGACCTATCATCGCCAAGATTGCTGCTACTGTCAGTGATACGTCTCCTGGCAAAACTGAAAAGGAAACAAGAAAGCCTATTGCATCCTAGACTGATGAAGATTAGAAACTCTTCAATCTGGATGACAAGGCAAAAAGTGTTATGGCAAATGCCCTGACCAACAAAATCTTGCGTACTGTGACTGGGTGTCAATCAGCAAAAAATATTTGGGACACACTGAGTGTTACATATGAGGGCACGGATCTGGTCAAGCAGCATAAGAGAAGTCATTTGAATAGATCTTATGAAAACTTCTTTTCAAAGAAGAATGAAACATTGTCAGATTTGTTCACAAGGTTTCACTGCTTGATAAATGACCTACTAAGTGTGGGTGTAAAGAAAGATGAAGCTGAACTTGTGCTGAAATTTCTGGATGTATTACCAGAGAGATTTAGCGATGTAACTACAACACTGAGGGCTGGAGGAACACTGCATGTGTACAACCTACAGTCCATTTATGGGTTCTTGCTAAATCATGAACAGATCACTGAACACAAGAGAACTTCTCAACAACAACTCAAGGAGTCTTTGGATAAGAATAAAGTTGCATTGGTTGCACAGAAAAAGAAGAAAACTTCCAAGACACTGGTTGTTGAGTCTGAGACTGAGTCAGAATCTCAGGCTGACCACTCAGACTCAGACTCAAGTGATACTGATGATGTTCAGAATATCACTGAGCAAATGACAATGTTAGCCAGACGTTTGAGAAGAGCTCAAAGGGGAAGAGGAAGATCTGACAGGGGCAAAGGGAAGAGTTCCTTTGATCCCAAGAATGTTGTGTGTTTCAACTGTCAGAAGAAGGGACATATTGCTGCTGAGTGCAGATCGAAGAAGGTGGAATCAACATCAGTTGTTGATAAGAATGCTTACAGAGCTGACTAAAGAAGTCAGTTTAAAAGAATTTAAATATGTCTTTTAAATTCTGTTTTAACTCTCTATATCTACGGCGTGGATAAGAATACTTCAGAATCAAGATTGAAGATTGAAGACTCAAGATAAGAAGATTTAAGATTCAATATTCCGAGTTATCCGATAGTTAGTTAGCAAATTAGGATTAGTCCAGTTTGTTAGGAACCGTAGCAACAGGATTATAAATACTTATCTCCTGATAAGTTTAGAGGTACGACTACGACTACAACCATGATTACAACTAAGTGTTGCAGAGCCAAAAACCTCACCTCACCGTATGTGTTACGATTCTTGAATTACTGTTTGTATGTTCAACGTAATCAAGAAACTCACAGATTGCCAAGTGATTCGTGTGTTCGAATTATCACATCTTTTGTGATATTTGTAAGTAATCATTAGTTGATTCAATCTGTGTAAATCTTGTTTAGAGAGTCGTCAGTATCTATAATCATAAGTTGATTATAGATAGCTAAGTTTGAGAGATTGAGAGATTTATATTAGGTGATTATATATCAAGAGTTGCTTACTTGATAGTTATTGTAATCATCTTCTTATTCAAAGCATTGTAATCATCTTCTTAATAAAAGCATTCAATTGATTGTAGTTTGATTTACTTTGTGTAACACTTTTATTTGATTTGTTCAATTTCCGAAGAAAGTGTATTCAACCCCCCTTCTACACACCTGTTGCTTGTTGTTATTCTCACCATGGGACCAACAGTTCGAAGTCTGTTTTTGTTGTAGAGCAGCAACAACAGAGGCAATCTCTTTAACATCATTCAGCTTCTCAAGCCTTTGATAGATTTGTCGTTTGTGCTTCTTTTGCTTGAGGTGGAACAGACCAAATTGAGCTTCGATGTATGCTTTCAGCTGTCGGATGCCTGAGGAGGTAGTTTCATCCGGAGGAGACTTACTCCTGTCCTTAGACTCAAAATGTGGATCTGTTGATATGTAGGAGTGAAGAACATCAATTGGTGAGTGTGTGATCATGCAAGAGTTGGTGTATACCCTCAGAATCATGTGCACCAGAATTTGGACCCTGTAATTCTCCTTGGTATCCAGATGAATTATTGACAGGTCGTGCTGGAGAGTGTGAGAAGTGAAGAGAAGTTATTGGGCTCAGAATGTGATATGTATGGGTTGGTGGTTGGCTTATTGGGTGAGAGGGGGTGATTGAACCTGGGGATTGGTCATTAATTCAATGCAACCTGAGTGTGTCTGCTCAGGCACAGCAGTGGGATCTCCCATGGCTCTGGAGAGTGTGGGCTGAGTAGTCACCACAACCGGTTTAGGCAATTGGGTTGAAATGAGCCTTGAGGTTGGCACCTGAAGAGTAGGTGTCTCCCCCCTCAACTCCTGCCGGTGAAGGAGTTAATGTGACTTCAGCTCCAGTGGTACCTTTAGGTGTGGTACCACTCTTGGCAGTTTTTCGATTATAGGTTTGGAGATTTACCTTGGCAGCAGTGGGCACACCAAGGTTGGTTTCAGAGTGGAGTGTATGGTGGATAGAAGGTGCAGGAGATGGGTTAGACTGAGTTGGGTTTTGCTACAGTCTTGTCTCCAAATGTGGATGGAGAATAATGAGAAGAAGAAGAAAGTGGAGAGATCTTACCAGAAGCAGCTTCAATAGTGGCTGGCTCAGCTTGAGCAGCTCCCCCTTGATTTGATCCCTCTGCTTCACTTTCTGATGAAGCTTCCTCAGCTATCCAACGCATAGGATTACTAAGAACCTCCTGCTCTGGAACGATGTCATTGTTAAACATCTTTGAGTTGAGTGTTGGTGTCAGGAACACATCCTGATCAGCTTCACACAGTGCTGTTCCCAGCTCGGCTTCAAATGCCAAGGACATGTACCTTATGAATGGTACATGAAGATCCCTTGTGGTCATCATCACTTGGACCTTGAGTTCATTGAAGATGAGCTGTGCATAATCCAAGTTCCTTGCAAAGTACATGTTGTAGAGCAGCTGCATCTCGAACTCATTGACTTGGTCCAATCCTCCAACCTTGGTACCAAGTGAACGAATCACAGTGGACACCATGAAACCCCATCCGGTTGGAAAGGTGGCCTTTTTAATAACACCCTTTGTTTGTGGTTGACCCATTCAAGGTAGGACTGACCTAGCCACCTCCCTTGTCACAGCAGGCTCGAACTCATCAGATTGAGGGAGTTGAAGAACCTCCCTTAGCCTTTGCGCTTTGAGAGCAATGGTCTTTTCTCCGTTCAGCATCATGCCCCGAATTTTGCCGTTGTTTTGGTCATAAACACACGTATACCAAACTCCAGTAGATGCTGAGGAACCACATGTAACGGTGCTCTAGTGAAAACGAATGCCAGCGGGCATTGGCGGATGTAATCCACCCACACTTCGTATCCTCTGTTTCTCTTGCGTTCAGGGATTGCAAGGCACGCTCGTTGATTATTGATTTTGATCAACGGCAATCCATTATGTTTGAATGCAGCCCCCTACCATTCTATCACCTTGATTGAGAATGGTTCCTTCCATCATTAATTTCGTTAATTCACACTGAGTAAATTTTGAATTCGCATTGAGCGATTTAGGGTTTCTCAAACGAACGATGAATTGCACTTAGCAAATATGTGGTAGTAGAAGGTATAGAGAGAATAGAAGAAGTTTAGTAAGCGTAAACATCTGAAATTCGGTTACAACTGATATATATACCTTTTCGAGGAGAAAGAAAAGTTACCGTTGTAAAACCCTATTTATCCGTTACTCTAACGAAATTTCGGCTTGATGTAACAGTAATAGAGTAGAACACATCATCTCCCAACGGATAAGTATGTAGTATAACATCCTTGACTTACAAAAATATTATTTACACTGTTTCATTACACAAATACGTAATCGGTATAAAACGCGGTTTGAGACTGACTCAAATACAATGACTCATGAATTAATAACACATAGTAATTAAAAATTGGTTTGGACACACCAAGCTGAGTAAACTTATCACTCAGCGTGATTCAGGCACTCAGCTTGATTTGAGCACTCAGCTTGAGATTGATACTTAGCTTAAGTAGAGCACACAGCTCAGGCTCAATGACACTTAGTCATTTTTATTTGAGACTGACTCAAATATATATTTTAACCACACTTAGCAGTTAAACCATGTTTCGTACTCATTAAACGTGTGAACTTATCACATAGCTTGAGTTAAGCACATAGCTCAGACTCAATGACACAGTCATTTCCATTTGAGACTAACTCAAATTCTATATTTTAACCACACTAAGCAGATAAAATGTGTTCGGAACAAACCAAAGGTGTGAACTTATCACTCATCTTGACAAGGTAGGCAATTTATGAAAACTTATTTATAAACTGTGTACTCAGCGTAAGACACTTAGTCTTTGTTAAACTGAAACTCAAAGTTTAGACACTTAGCTAGGGGTTGAGCATACCCAATTCACTTAGTAGATACATAAACCTCTTTTCATCAAGTGGTTTTGTAAAGATGTTTGCTAATTGGTCATCAGTGGAGATAAATTTGATGTCAACTTTACCTTTTTCCACGATGTCCCTGATGAAGTGATGTCCAATTTTAATACGCTTGATTCTTGAGTGGAAGAATGGATTGTAAGTGATGGCTATAGCACTTTGGTTATCAGAGAAGATAGGAGTTTTCCTAAAATTCATACCAAAGTCTTGAAGCTGATGTTGCATCCATAGGATTTGAGCACAACAGCTTCCTGCCGCAACATACCCAGCTTCAGCAGTTGAAGTAGCCACTGAGTTCTGTTTCTTACTAGTCCAGCTTACTACTTCCCTCCAAGCATTTGACATCCTCCAGTTGTAGATTTTCTGTCTAACTTGCACCCAGCATAGTCAGCATCTAAAAATCCAATTAACTCAAATACGGAGTCCTTTGGATACCAAAGACCTACATTTGGTGTACCTTTAAGGTACCTAAAGATCCTTTTCACAACTTGAAGATGTGATTCCTTAGGATCTGACTGATATCTTGCACAAACACATGTGGCAAACATGATATCAGCTCTACTAGCTATCAAATAGAGTAATGAACCTATCATTTCTCTATAGGTAGACTGACATACAGACATACCATCTGGGTCCTTGCTCAGCTTGACAACTGATGACATGGGTGTTTTCATGGTTGAACTAGAATCAAAACCATATTTCTTTATCAAGTCAAGAATATACTTGCTTTGATTAATGAATATTTCATCAAGCTTTTGTTGAATCTGCAAGCCTAGGAAATATGTCATTTCACCCATCATACTCGTCTTGTCCCGTTTTGACATAACTTTGGAGAACCATTCACACAGAGATTCATTTGTTGAATAAAAAATAATGTCATCCACATAGATTTGTACAAGAATCACCTATCCTATACTCTTTTTAATAAAGAGTGTTTTATCGATACTACCTCTAGTAAACTCCATTGATAGTAGATAGTTAGACTATGTGTCATACCAAGCTCTTGTAGCTTGTTTAAGACCATAGAAAGCCTTGTCTAACTAATAGACATGATGTGGATACTTCGAACTAACAAAGCTAGGAGGTTGTTTCACATAGACTTCCTCCTGAAGTTTTCCATTTAGGAAAGCACTTTTCACATCCATTTAATAGACTTTGAAGTCTTTATATGCTGCATAAGCTAAGAACATCCTTATAGCTTCTATTCTAGCAACAGGAGCAAATGTTTCATCATAATCGATTCCTTCTTCTTGTTTATACCCTTGTGCTACCAGCCTGGCTTTCTTTCTAACAATTACTCCATCCTTTTCCATTTTATTTCTATAGACCCACTTAGTGCCTATAATTGTATGATTTTTGGGGGCTGGGACAAGGCTCCATACCTGATTTCTTTCAAACTCATTTAAGTCTTCTTGCATAGCTTCAATCCAGTCTTCATCCTCTAAGGATTCTTCAGTATTCTTTGGTTCCATTTGAGATAGAAAACCAAAGTAAGTAGCATAATTTGTTGTTTCCTTTGATCTGGTGGTCACTCTATTTTGAATGTCACCAATCACTTGATCTTGAGGATGATCTTTGAGGAATTTAATTGTTGTAGTTGGAGAATATGGTTCTGGATCTGAGTGATATTGAGGACTCTGAGGTGAACACACATGGGAGTTATCACCAAATGTTACTTTAGGACCTTCATCTTTCTGGAATTCACTTAGAAATCCTTTCCACCTAGTCATGTGCCTTGAACATCCACTATCCAAGTACTATTTACTTGAACCCTGTACATGATAAGAAAACTAAACAAATTAGTTTTGTTTGGGAACCCACTTTGTAGTAGGTTCAGATGAGGAGCACTTAGCAGCTTCATCTTGTGGAACTGACTGGTCAGCTTGATCAGGGGTTGAGTCCTGTGTAGGCTGATCAGCTTGTTCCTTTTCAGGCCTTAAGCTTTCACTGTCACAGTCCTTGGCCTCATATCCTCTACCTCCAAATTTGTAGCATTTTCTTCTACCAATAACTATAGGGGGAGAGAGTTTAATAATCCTTGTGGGAATCTGCTCTCAGTCTTGGGATTATATGTTGTTGTTGGTCCCGAATGGATACTACAACAACAAATGTTTGTAGAAGGGGGAGTTGAATACAAACTTTAGCAAATAAAAATTTAAGATACACACGGTTTACTTTTATATAATTCTTATTGATATGAATCAAGAATTACATGATGTAGGACCGGCTGGGGGACGGGGTTCTAAACTAAACTAAAACACCCTAATGCTAGGACTGATCTAGGATGAGAAATATCGCGGAATTATATTTCCCAAACCTCCTAAGGATACTAAGATCTGCTTAGGTGTCCGGCACACAGTATCACACAGTGAAACACACAGAGTAGAAACAAGAACACACTCTAAGAACTCACACAGAGATGCTTAAGCTGCCTTGGAATTCGTTTTTATTACTTAGATTTCGTTAA
Source organism: Pulicaria dysenterica (assembly GCA_947179395.2). Classification (NCBI taxonomy): domain Eukaryota; kingdom Viridiplantae; phylum Streptophyta; class Magnoliopsida; order Asterales; family Asteraceae; genus Pulicaria; species Pulicaria dysenterica. Next base: position 51,402,141 of record OX359292.1, on the reverse strand, counting down.
CCGAGGTCTCACGAAGGTTATCAGACGATTATAGACGATCACGAAGTGTCCTGGACGATCCTTTTTCGTTAATGAGGGGTTAATCACTATTTATAGTGAGTTTTACGCGTTTTCGAATGACACAGTTCACTTCGCGCGAACTGACATTCACTTCGCGCGAAGTTACATCCACTTCTTGCGAAGTGACTTTCACTTCTTGCGAAGTGACTTTCACTTCTTGCGAAGTGACTTTCCTTATGACTAAACTTCCAAATACAAACCAAACCATGATTAAATACTTGTAAGCTTTTCATAAACACATAGTATCACTTAGAATGTATAAACATGCAAACCATTAATCAAAACACATTTAATTAATACCACATGAATATACTTTATTGATACGAACTAGGGATTCACAAAATATGCACCAACAAACTCCCCCTAAGACCTAGTTCTATCAATAACCATTTCACTAAGTAAACATTCACAAAGCAAAGTTTACTAAGCAAAAAATTCACACAGTAAAATGCACAAAACAAAATGCATACAGCAGAATGCAAAACGAATACCTTTCGTCATGCCCTTACCTGCACTACGCACGATGTGAGCTGTAACTCGTATTTAGTGAAGTTCCATTTCGCATGGAATGAGTTTCTCATCTGTGAACCTTAATACTGTTAGTACTGCACTCAGCAATAAACTGTCAGTAACTTCAAGGTCACTTATAAACATTTAAGCAAAACACATCAAAATAAGATGAAGGAAATGTAAAAAAAAAAAAAACAAACTCCCCCTAATCAAAACACTAAGAATGATTAAGAGCATACTAGAACTCTTTTTGTATTTTTCTGATAATAAAGAAAATAAACACGAATGTAAACTATGAACTAATTAAATCCTAAAGAACAGAATTAAAAATACTAAGAAAATTGCAGGAATAAAATTACTGAAATTAAATCTTTTTGTGAGAAGGTTCCAAAATGGAATCAGTACCAGCTCATCAATACTCAGTAGTCATTCATTTCAGAACCTTGGGTATAAACATATTCTCTTAAACTCTGTCTGTCAACCTATCTTTCTTCAGATAATAACATATTTTGTTTCAACATTTTCAGATTGTCTAGACTGGATACATGATTAAGACTATCTCTTTTAAAATCTCACAATGTTTTGACTTACTCAGTAGAATGCACAACTTGATTACCCAACCACCATGCTTATGTGCTTTGTGATTTTGTCAACGCATTTTATGCTCTTTGACATGGAGGTCAATTTTTCACCTCTCTAGACATTTTTCTTGCTAAGCTTTTGTCACTGCATTTTATGCTCTTTGACAATTCAACACTAATAGATCAATATAGCTTTTGTCACTGCATTTTATGCTCTTTGACAATTTAACATTGATAGATCAATGTATCTATTTCTTTTGACATAAATGATTGGGGTCAATTTTTCACCCTCTTTTACATTTTGCTCATTGTCATATAAGCACATTTGGCATGGTAACAGGTGTGTGCACCAGATTAAGTTAGTCTCAACTGTTATTGATTTGTAGACTTGGAATGTCTCGATAGTTTGAATCTATGATTGATTTTCACATGCATAACCATTTATCAGTCTAGACTTTCCTTATATGTCTTACACACTATCTGTTTCTTATCTGATTCAATTAGATTTTCAGACAGTTTTCTCAAGAATATGTACATGCCTTCAGTCCTAATTTTACTAGACGTACTTTGTATTGAAAGCCAATGTACCATCATTTTCCATTTGAGTTGGATCAACTTCTCATTTTTGTTTTTCTGAATTTTTTTTTTTTTTTGTATTTTCTAAGTTTTCTGATTTTTTTTTGTATTTTCTAAGTTTTCTGAACTATCATACCACTTTGTAGGACCGGCTGGGGGACGGGGTTCTAAACTAAACTAAAACACCCTAATGCTAGGACTGATCTAGGATGAGAAATATCGCGGAATTATATTTCCCAAACCTCCTAAGGATACTAAGATCTGCTTAGGTGTCCGGCACACAGTATCACACAGTGAAACACACAGAGTAGAAACAAGAACACACTCTAAGAACTCACACAGAGATGCTTAAGCTGCCTTGGAATTCGTTTTTATTACTTAGATTTCGTTAACCGAGGTCTCACGAAGGTTATCAGACGATTATAGACGATCACGAAGTGTCCTGGACGATCCTTTTTCGTTAATGAGGGGTTAATCACTATTTATAGTGAGTTTTACGCGTTTTCGAATGACACAGTTCACTTCGCGCTAACTGACATTCACTTCGCGCGAAGTTACATCCACTTCTTGCGAAGTGACTTTCACTTCTTGCGAAGTGACTTTCACTTCTTGCGAAGTGACAGATGACTTCACTTCGCGCTAAGTGACTTTCACTTCTTGCGAAGTGACTTTCACTTCTTGCGAAGTGACTTTCCTTATGACTAAACTTCCAAATACAAACCAAACCATGATTAAATACTTGTAAGCTTTTCATAAACACATAGTATCACTTAGAATGTATAAACATGCAAACCATTAATCAAAACACATTTAATTAATACCACATGAATATACTTTATTGATACGAACTAGGGATTCACAAAATATGCACCAACAAACTCCCCCTAAGACCTAGTTCTATCAATAACCATTTCACTAAGTAAACATTCACAAAGCAAAGTTTACTAAGCAAAAAATTCACACAGTAAAATGCACAAAACAAAATGCATACAGCAGAATGCAAAACGAATACCTTTCGTCATGCCCTTACCTGCACTACGCACGATGTGAGCTGTAACTCGTATTTAGTGAAGTTCCATTTCGCATGGAATGAGTTTCTCATCTGTGAACCTTAATACTGTTAGTACTGCACTCAGCAATAAACTGTCAGTAACTTCAAGGTCACTTATAAACATTTAAGCAAAACACATCAAAATAAGATGAAGGAAATGTAAAAAAAAAAACAAACTCCCCCTAATCAAAACACTAAGAATGATTAAGAGCATACTAGAACTCTTTTTGTATTTTTCTGATAATAAAGAAAATAAACACGAATGTAAACTATGAACTAATTAAATCCTAAAGAACAGAATTAAAAATACTAAGAAAATTGCAGGAATAAAATTACTGAAATTAAATCTTTTTGTGAGAAGGTTCCAAAATGGAATCAGTACCAGCTCATCGATACTCAGTAGTCATTCATTTCAGAACCTTGGGTATAAACATATTCTCTTAAACTCTGTCTGTCAACCTATCTTTCTTCAGATAATAACAGATTTTGTTTCAACATTTTCAGATTGTCTAGACTGGATACATGATTAAGACTATCTCTTTTAAAATCTCACAATGTTTTGACTTACTCAGTAGAATGCACAACTTGATTACCCAACCACCATGCTTATGTGCTTTGTGATTTTGTCAACGCATTTTATGCTCTTTGACATGGAGGTCAATTTTTCACCTCTCTAGACATTTTTCTTGCTAAGCTTTTGTCACTGCATTTTATGCTCTTTGACAATTCAACACTAATAGATCAATATAGCTTTTGTCACTGCATTTTATGCTCTTTGACAATTTAACATTGATAGATCAATGTATCTATTTCTTTTGACATAAATGATTGGGGTCAATTTTTCACCCTCTTTTACATTTTGCTCATTGTCATATAAGCACATTTGGCATGGTAACAGGTGTGTGCACCAGATTAAGTTAGTCTCAACTGTTATTGATTTGTAGACTTGGAATGTCTCGATAGTTTGAATCTATGATTGATTTTCACATGCATAACCATTTATCAGTCTAGATTTTCCTTATATGTCTTACACACTATCTGTTTCTTATCTGATTCAATTAGATTTTCAGACAGTTTTCTCAAGAATATGTACATGCCTTCAGTCCTAATTTTACTAGACGTACTTTGTATTGAAAGCCAATGTACCATCATTTTCCATTTGAGTTGGATCAACTTCTCATTTTTGTTTTTCTGAATTTTTTTTTTTTGTATTTTCTAAGTTTTCTGATTTTTTTTTTTGTATTTTCTAAGTTTTCTGAACTATCTCCCCCTAAAATACTAAAGAAACTAAAAACTAAGAAAATAGAAACGCAAAGACACAGAAAATAAACTGAAAGACAAACGAACAATTTAGTCACACAGAAAATAGACACACAGTCACAAATACCTCACACTTGATTATAGCGGTTGACCCCGAATACCTTCACATAGAAGAAAAAATTAGAGAGCGTTAGGAACCCAGGCCCGAATAGTCATGGGTTTCCCGTCTTCTCCAGTCACTGGAAGTTTCATCCAAGTTCCAGTCTTCTCAGCAGCATTGCTGAACCTGTCACTTGAATCCTTAGACATTTGAACACACAGTTTGTTAGTCCACTTAGAACTCTGATTGAGCGAAGATTTTCTTTTGCTAACAACTTCGGGATTTTTAAATTTTCTTATGGTAATCCCGTTTGTCTTTTGATGCTGAACTGGAAGAGTTGAGTTTTGATTGTTTTTAGTAAACGTTTTATTCTTTTGAAAAGTCTCAACTTTCCTGTTACAGCGCTGATGTGGCTGCTGATCACACTCGGAACTGAGGTGACCAGGTCTCCTGCACACATAGCAAATCCTGTCTGGATATTGCTTTACCGAACCTTTTGATATCCTTTGAGATCGATACCCTAACCCTTGATGTTTGGGTAATAGTTTGACCTCTTGATACGGACGGGTATCAGAAGACTTTACAGCTTCCTTTTCAAGTTTCCGAAGGGCATCGCGGATACGATGCATCAACGGATCTTTGACATTAGAACTTGCCAACAGTTCTCTCATTCCTGGTTCAGCCTTTTTAATTTCTTCTTGCTGAACCTCATTCTTCTGAGACTCACCCACATTCTCGTGTAACTTTAAATCCTCTTTTGGGGTTGATGCAGAAGATTCATCAACCTTTGTGAGAAGTGGGTCAGATTCAGAGTGAACATCATCATTCACCAGTTGATTTAACACTGGTGGTGGACATTTAGAGTATAACTTCTTGTTCTTTTCTGAATCAGTACCTTGACCTCTCTGATCGATTATGTACTCAAAAAGATAAGAAGACGTGGAATAGCTTTTGAGTTTTTGACTCAGAGTCTCATAATCGACCTTTGAGGTAGCAAGGTCCCGTTTCAGCTTATCGATTTCGTTTATGTAAAACACGATAGCATCTTGTTTATTTAACAGAGCCACACCTAGTTCATTAACCTGTTTACCTAGACTTTCATTCTTTTCTTTTAATTGATTTTCTCTTCCTTTGATCAACAGGTTATTATCTAACTTAGATGTGAGATCTGAAATAGTAGACTTTAAGAACACTATCTGTTTTACATATTCATCACACGAACCACAAGGTAATCCAAAGGTACATACCTGATCCGCAGACGGTTGACCACAGCTGCACACCTTTTGATTTGACTCTTTGGCACGGACATTCACTGGTGTCTCTTCTGCAGCTGGTGTCGAGGCTGGTTCATCATCATTGCTGGCACTTGATTCTTCTTCACTTGAATAGCTTTCTATCTCGGATGAAGAATCTTCGTTCAACACATGAACGTTCGCCAAGTTGATGTCAGCATCAGCATTCCCGAACTGTACAGACCAATCCACTCCCTCATCTCTTTGAACAACCGCCATAGCCTTAGTCGGTGTTGGAGTTGCTTCAGATTTTATGGTTGTGGAGGTAGATGATCTGCTGCCAGAACCAGTTTTGAATGGATACCTCGGTCCCGAATTCTTCGGCTTTTCACATTCACGCGCGAAGTGACCCTTTTCACCACAGTTATAGCAGGTCACAGCAGATTTATCAAAGCCGAGTTTGGTATACTTGGTTGCTGATATTGACTTTCCCGTTCTTCGCTCATAAGCTTTTGCCCGTCTCACTAAGTTGGCATACGACCAGAGGATATCTTGTCTCCCCATCTCATCCTCGTCGATCTGGTCATAGTCCTCTTGAGTCATATGAGCATTACCAATCTTCCCCTTCAGTAGATCATCATAAGAGGAGACTAGTGCACTTAGCATGCTCATATGTGTCTTAACCTCATCTGTACTTCCATACTTGAAGTGTTCGACATTAAGTCCGGAGGAAGATGCAATATAAGATGGCCCAGAGGATGAAGCATCAGAGGTAGATCTGCCCGATTCATTCACGTTGGTCACATAGGCAGACTGTAGGGGGGCATGTGAAGAGGTGGATGATGAGACAGGTGGTCCGGAGTAGTAGAGTGAGGGGTTCTGTTGATAACTAGACATTGAATCCAGGTTTAGTTCCTCCTGCTCCTGCTCCTTTAACTTGGTGATGAAATCATTAAGGTCCATCCCGTCAAAACCGTTACCATATACTCAACATTCATGGCTCGTCGCAATCTACAGTCAACCCCATCCAAAAATATCTCAAACCTGGGCTTCCACATAGGATAGTCCTCCATGGTTAGCAATTTCGGCACTTTATTTATACTGCCCATTTCTGTTTCGAGAAGAAGGTTGTTTAAGGCAGTGGTTTGTTTTGAGACCATTTAGATTTACTTTGAGGACCAAGGCAGCAAGCACACAGAAGAAAAAAATTGGAGTTGAAAATCACACAGAAAAACACGGAGTAAAATTTGATTAGAAAGACTACACAGAAAAGCACGGAGTAACGTATGATTAGAAAGATCACACAGATTCAGACTACGCACAAAGACCGAGAAAAAAAAAATAATTTAAAAGTTAAAAGAGTCACACAGTCCAGTACATGCGAACAGGATTCACCACGCACGCACTGGGGCTACACAACGCACGGAGTAAGCGAACAAAAAAAAAAAAATCTAGAAGAGCGAGAAGCACTACGCGCGTACTGAGGACAGTACGCACGGACAGGGCAAGCACTCCGCACGAGGTAATGATCACGAAGAATCTAGACTGGCAGATACACTTCGCACGGACAAAGATCACTACGCGCGTAGTGGCCGAGCACTCCGCACGATACACAGACGAAAAGTCTAGAACACCAAAGAGGTACCACGCACGGACTGACGGACCTACGTGCGAACTGGCTACCACTACGCACGGGATGCACACGAAGGATCTAGAAGCACACACAATCTTCACGCACGAACTGCAGGTACTTCGCACGGATTGACTGTTAACTACGCACGGGCTGCAAAGTCACTACGTGCGTAGTGAGGCACAGAGACAAACGGATAGGTCAGAAGATCACACAGCCACTGCGTGCGAACTGATGTCAGTGCGCACGAGGTGGGAGTCCACTACGCACGGTCGAAATTCAAGCAGCTAATCGCTAAAATTTGACCTTTTTAATGCAAAGGGCCCTATTTTCGACCTATTTTCGATTAAAGGCCACGCAAAGGGGCACACACAGACCTAAGGGGACACCTAGATCGACAAATCCTAAGGAAAAGTGATCAGTTAAAGCACAAGGCTCTGATACCACTTTGTAGGACCGGCTGGGGGACGGGGTTCTAAACTAAACTAAAACACCCTAATGCTAGGACTGATCTAGGATGAGAAATATCGCGGAATTATATTTCCCAAACCTCCTAAGGATACTAAGATCTGCTTAGGTGTCCGGCACACAGTATCACACAGTGAAACACACAGAGTAGAAACAAGAACACACTCTAAGAACTCACACAGAGATGCTTAAGCTGCCTTGGAATTCGTTTTTATTACTTAAATTTCGTTAACCGAGGTCTCACGAAGGTTATCAGACGATTATAGACGATCACGAAGTGTCCTGGACGATCCTTTTTCGTTAATGAGGGGTTAATCACTATTTATAGTGAGTTTTACGCGTTTTCGAATGACACAGTTCACTTCGCGCGAACTGACATTCACTTCGCGCGAAGTTACATCCACTTCTTGCGAAGTGACTTTCACTTCTTGCGAAGTGACTTTCACTTCTTGCGAAGTGACAGATGACTTCACTTCGCGCTAAGTGACTTTCACTTCTTGCGAAGTGACTTTCACTTCTTGCGAAGTGACTTTCCTTATGACTAAACTTCCAAATACAAACCAAACCATGATTAAATACTTGTAAGCTTTTCATAAACACATAGTATCACTTAGAATGTATAAACATGCAAACCATTAATCAAAACACATTTAATTAATACCACATGAATATACTTTATTGATACGAAGTAGGGATTCACAAAATATGCACCAACACATGAACTAGATGCGGAAAATCTAAGTTCAATAAAAGGTGGCAACTAAATTTGTCTAACACATAGACTAAGCTAATCTTAAACAACTTATGTCTAAGATGTTCAACACATGAACAAGTTTTTTATACTGAAAGTAAAATGCTAACTCTTCTAATTCTCAAAAGATGAGATTTCAGTATTCAACTATCTATTCGCATTTTCTTCATATTTGCATGCATGAAGATATATATATATATATGCAAGCTGGTGTCCGGGTTGAAGAAGAGAGAAGGAGACAAGGTTACTTGACTAAACAATAATATAATAGATAGTGTTTGTGGGTTATGGGCAAATTCACTTTAAACAAGAAACGTGCAAAGTGAATGTACCTTTTAATGAAGTTAAATCCCACTATCTATTATTATATTATTAAAGTAATGCCTCTTTGTCATTGGGAGAACCAGTTTCTCTTTTCCATGCTTCTGCTTTACTTTAACACCATGCTTATTGAAGATTCGACTTTAACCAAGTATAGAGTTGCCGCCCATACTTAGTTGTTGAAGTATATCTTCGTGATCTTCTCTTCAAAAGTATCTTTCTCCTTTTCCAGAGGATAAAGATCTATCCTTGTTGTTTCTTTACAGATACAAAAATTGCTAAGTACTTTTAGAAAGAAAGATCTAAGGTATATTAAGAACAACACATATTCTGCCTTTGACTAAAGAAAATATTACATCGAAGGGCTATTATCTGAGTTATAGAATAATTACTCAGCTAATAGACACTGAACTGTAAATGTAATTTTGCTCAGTTAAAGGATGAAAGTGAAAGACTCAGCTACTCAGATTTGCTCAGCTGATTAAAATGCTCAGCTAATCATGCAAATCAAAGTATAGCTAATACACTGATTGAACTAAACTGTCAGCTGATCCTAAGGGCTCAGCTAAAAATTTGAGTATGATCAGCTTATGAGGAAAATATTTGATAAGGGATAAATACCTTATCTGTCAGATGGAAGGCATCAGCTGATCAATGTGATTGTGTCAGCTGATCCATGATAGCTCAGCTGATCTTGAATCTTTCCTCAGCTAATGGTTTTGGGCTGTCAGCTGATTCATTGTAGATCCTCAGCTGATGGTTCTTGATTGATCTTTTCCTGTCAGCTGATCTTCCTGAAGCTTGTCCTTTGGCTGATACTGAGTGTTCAGCTGACACTTGTTTTCTTCAGCTGACACTTCTTACTTACAATTTTCTTTAAGTCTTAACATGAAAAACAACACATGTTTTTCATCTATCGAAGCCAAAACTGAATATGTGGTTTTGTAAACATCAAATCCCATTTTAATTAATAGACAGGTTTGATTTAGGTTTAATATTGCTATCTCCCCAACAATCTCCCCCTATTTGATGATGACAAAACCTTATCTTGTTTATGAAGAATTGGTTTGACTTGGATTTGTAAAGATAAAACTTTGAAGTGCAGTTTTGGTTACCTAGCTATCTGTTTTTGGTAACTCTTTAACTTATGTTCCCTGATATTCTGTTTTTGGGAATCTTTTCATTTATGAAGTATCATTGTTCTGTTTTTGTGGTATCTTTTCTATCCTTTTTCTGTTTTTAGGATTTTTGATTTTCTATATTTACACTAGGTGAGCTATCTACTCAGAATCATTTATACTAGCAATTTGGCTAAGTAGTCCATGATCAAAGTTTCAAGCTTGATTACAATACAAGTAATTACAGAAAGTTTGTACAGAGAAATTAAACTAAGGAATAGATTAAGAACAGAAGTTAAACTATTCTAGGAATGAAAATACAATTAATCTAATTATGAAGTTTTCAATTTTCTTCCCACCAAGGTTCTTCTTTAACATCCAGAAGCCTGTCCAGAGGATGTGCAGCCAACAACTCTTCTGCTCTTGCTTGAATCAGATTTTCAAAGTGTTCACTTCCTATCTGTCCCCTTGTTGAAGTTGCAGCTTGAAATATCAGCTCTCTGGGGGCTCTCCCTAAGTCAGATTCTCTTAGGAATTTCCAAATACCAGCTCTGCTCTTGAAGAACATCACTCTCTCAGGTTTAGTTATGTACTTAAACATTTTTGGTTCAATGTTGGAGGGTAGATTGGTGTTTAGACTTTCATATGCAGACAGGTAAGGATGATCAGGATTAAATATAATCTGTTCAGCAGGTACAAAAGCTTTGGAGGATTTCTTGAAGGCATCCTCAATCACATCAATGTGTTCCATGAATTGATCATGAGTGCATATCCTGTGGTAGACAGACATTCTGATACAGTACTTGAATTTGCTTATGAACCTTGTGACAATTTCACTTTTGGATTTAAGGAGGTGATACAGAGTCTCAACCATCTCAGTGAAGGAGAACAATTTGCAGTGATGAAGGTAGACATTCTCATGTGTTTGTCTTTCATTTCAACTCACTATTCTGAGATATGGACCTTCATCTGTTCCCTTATATGGAGTGACTCTTGAGATGAGATTTGGATACTTCCTATGTACCAAGTTCTTCTTATTTTCTAAGAGCTCTTTGATTTCCCTTTGTGATTGCTGAGATGTAACCCCAAAGTTGGACTCATGCAATGCTTGAATGGCTTCTCTGTGAGTCTTTCGTCTTTTAAGGACTTTCTTGGTAGAAGGGTCATCTTGCTGTGGTGCATCTTGTACTTGATGTGTTTGAGAGGACAACATGATTAGCTCTTCTTCTTGTAATTCTCTCAGTTCATCATCAGTAACACCTATGATTGCAGCAAGATCTTCAGGAGTAGTGAAATCCTGATGCTTTTCCTTGGTTTTCAACACTTCTTCATTAGATGTACCAAGTGCAGCAGCTAAGTCACTAAGCTCTCTCAGACTCTCATCTTCTTTATGAAGTTCTTCCTCTTTTCTTTCTTCAGCTTCAATCTCCTCAGCAGACATGATTTTCTTTCCTTTTCTCCTTGATGTATTGCTGGGAGTTGGTTGACTTGATTGAGCTGGAGAGGAGGCTTGGACTGTTGGAGCTTGAGTAGAGAGACTCTGCTTTTTCAAGTTGAGCAGAGAGAACAGAGGCAGCTCATCTTCATCATCATCAGGAGATTCATCTGATGGAACTTGAATTGGGGCACAGGATTCTCCTTGCCTTGATTTCTTGGCACTCTTCCTTCTGGCCATTTGTTTTAGTCTTCTTTTTGGCCTCTGCTCATCTTCAGCAGGTTGCTCCCCCTCAGATAAGTTCTCCCCCTCAACATTTGATTTTCTTTGAGTTTCGGTTTCATTGGGGGCTTATGCATCCTCTGCTTGCATAGCATGAACCTCAGCTGTATATGCATCAACAGCTGCTCTGATTGTTTCTGGTGAAGGTTCACTAACTGACTTCTCCCCCTTTTTGGCATCATCAAAGGTGGGAAAAACAATAGGCTTAGCAGGGGCACCAGGGGTGAAAAAGGAGTAAGGAGATGGAGAAGGTGTAGAAGTAGAGGTAGGTACACTGGAGGGTGAAGGAGAGGTAGTAGGAATGGGAGCCTGTGTGAAAGGTGGAAGAGAGGTTCTGTGATGAGATGGAATGGGTGAGAAAGATGGTATGAAAGTAGAGGTGAGAGGTCTAAGCCTGGTGATAGCATCAGTGATATTGGCAAACTCTTTGAGAGTTTCACTGTGCCTTTTCCTTGAGTACTGGCTCAATCTAGTGACCTCATCGTCTATGGTTCTGAGAAGAGAGGGGACTCTTAGAAGAGAATCAGGGATGGTGACAGAGATGTTTGGAGGGGAAGGTCTTAATGTTTGGAGTTGAGAAAGAAGATTAGAAATGGTTTGGTTTAAGGAAGTGATGGTTTGGTTTGATATGGAAGGAGGTGGAGTAGGAACAGGAGTAGAAGTTTGGGTTAACAGTTGATCCAGTTTGTTGAGAATGAGAGTGAGATCAACCGGGGCAGGGGTGGGTAGGGGTTGGGATTGGTTAGCTTTGAGTGACTGAACCTCTTGGGTTAGATGAGAGAGTTGAGTTTCTGTTTGGGTTTAGAAAGAGGTGAAGGAGGATTGAAGACTATCCATCTTTTGAGAGATGGAAAGTAGGTTTTGAAGTATTTGGGGTGAGGGTTCAGAAGAAGTAGATGGAATGGGTTGGATAGGAATGGATTGAGAAGATGTGCCAAGAACTGGAATGGATTGTGGTCCCTCACTTAGACCTTGGTATATAGGCCTAAGATCACTGGGAGCAGAAATTGTACCCTGTACCAATGGCTGGTCTATGCCACTAGTATTGACAGGTAGTGCAGTAGTATATGTAAGAAGTGAATCAAATACAGGTGCAAGAATGTGAGTGTGAGTGAGGGTTGCACTCAGTGGGGTATCCCTTATTTCAGTAGTAAGCTGTTGTGAGCCCACTAAGGGTATGGATAGACTGAATGTAGGTGTAGACACAGTGTGACCTTGGGAGAAGGTCTGTCTTTCAACGGTATCACCCTGTTGGGAGGGTGACCCAGATTGTAGGAGTCCCATATTTACAGATGTGTCCTGTTGTGAGGGCACATCCACTGGCATTAGGGTAATGTCAACTTCCATTTGCTCCCCCTCAACATAAGAGGGAACTAATTGAGTTGAGGTCAGAGGTGTGGATATCACTACCTCAGAAACTTGTGGAAAATGCACAAACTCTTGTGACCTTAATTCAGTATGGGTGTAGGTAGGAGTAGAACTAGTGACTGTTGGGAGTACACTAGAGCTTGGCTGTTGTGGGGTTGTTAAAATTAGAGTAGAGGATGGGTTCTCACTGGTGGGGTTAACCAAATGAGTGTTCTCAAGGGTGGTAGAGATTATACCTGAGATGTGCTAAGTTTTGCTGATCTCAATCAGTTGAATGAGATGGTCAGAGATTGTGTCTTCCTCAGCATCATCACCATCAGCTGCACCTCCACTTTGTTGATTCTGTGGGGTGCTAGAGCTTGAAGTAACAGGGAATTGTGTGATTGGCTTCCCAATTTGAGAAGATGAGGAGGTGGTATCTTGAACATTTGCGGCATAAACAAATCCAGCATCACCACCATGAGAGTCATCATCTCCCTCTTCATAATCATCTTTACCACTATCATCACCACTGCTATCAGCATTATCATCCTCAGCATCAGGATTAATAGGTTCATCCTGTGCTGGTTCATCAAACACATCTGTTTGAAACATCAGTTCTTGGTCAGCAGAGTCCATCAGATCAGCATCCCTTCTTTCTTCTTCACTAATGGCTTCATCTTGATCATTAGTCATAGACTCCTCAGAATGATCAGTGATTATATCAGGAGACTCAGAATCATCAGCCATTTGTCCCTCAACATTCTCAGCAACAACCTCCTCTTCATTTTTAGCATCCTCAGCAGCAACATCAATTAGCTCTTGGATTTGAGTAGTGATAGCAGAACCTTGAAATTCCCTTATCAAATTGAAGTTTTTCTGACCCATTTGAGGAATGATCATTGTATCCAAAGTAGCAGCTATCCCTGTATATTGTTCCCATTGAAGAAGATGAAGTACAAGCAAGCTTAAGTACCTTATGTAGGGAACAATATTCCTTGTTGATTTCTTCGGTGTGCTAAGAGTGAGTTTATCGACCATCTCTTAGAATATTACTTGAGCAAAGTCAATATTCCTCCCTGTGACCAGAGCATGAAGAATCATCAACTCAGACTGATTCATTTGGTCATGACTGCCAGATTTGTGACCAAAGTACTTGATAATCACACCTGCCAAGTATTTCCATGGGTGTCCCAGCACAGAAAACTTATACTGACCATGGGTAATAGGTGCATTGTAGCCAATCAGGGGTAAAACTTCCAAAACTTGATCCATTTGAGCAAATGGTTGATATGGGGCCAAGTTAGGCAGTGAGATGGCTTGTCGAAGAGTGTTGACAGTAAATTGATGTTAATGGTGCCATTGAGACAAGTACAGGTGATTAGGTCTTGATCAGTATGGTACCTTGCAGTGTACCACATCTCACCAACAATGTTTGGAAAGATGAAGAAAGGATGAGCAGAGAGACATTGAAACAGAGGATGAGCAGTTATGAATGCTACCATAGGTTCATATCCCTGGTTTGCCTTCTTCGAGGGAATGTCAGTGTTTATTAGAAAGTTGTTTGGACGAATGGTGATCTCTGAGTTTACAGTTATGTTCTCACCAGCAACAGCATTTGGAGTAGCAATAGGGTTGAAGGTCACCATGATTACAGACTGAAGAAATTGTGAGTAATGAGAGTTTAGGGTTTGAAATTTTGGAGAGAAGAAGAGAGTTTGGAATTTTGAATGCATAAGAAATGAAGAACCGCTCAAAGACACCTTTATATCTTCTTTGGAAACCTAAACTGTCACTGGAATATCTTTTAAAAAAAATAACGGTCACGTCTGCAAAAAGGATGATAAACGGAATAGTTAATAAATACACAGACAACTAACGGATAATTAAATGAAATTAAATACCACATAGAGACAAATTAAATACAAATGAGAAATTAATAAAATAAGTGTGGGGACACAAGAATTCCATCTCTTAGTAACATCAGCTGACAGAAGAAAGTGTCAGCTAATCCTTGTTGAGAGAAATTGAGTGTCAGCTAATGAATGTAGCTAGCTGAGCGTCTAAGTCTTAGCTGATGATTGATCAGCTGAGGTATAGCATCAGCTGAAAAAATACCATTAGCTGATTAATCATTAACAAAGCATGTAGAAGCTAAGATAAGTACTTCATTTCACACACAAATAAGATTAATTTCACACACAAACTAACTACCTAAGAAAGGAATATTTTACATTTTTAACATGCCAAGTTTGGATATTAGGAAGTTGAACCGAGACTCATCCAAAGGTTTTGTAAAGATATCTGCTAATTGAACATCAGTGTTTATGTAGTGCATTGAAACTTTCTTTTTCTGCACATTATCTCTTAGAAAATGATGTCTGATTTCAATGTGCTTAGTTTTAGAATGCAGAACAGGATTGTTAGAAATAGAGATTGAACTAGTGTTGTCACACAATATTGGTGAGTTTTCAAACTGCATGTCATAATCAAGTAGTTGGTTCTGCAGCCATAAAAGTTGAGCACAACAGCTTCCAGCAGCAATGTATTATGCCTCAGCTGTTGAGGTTGAAACAGAGTTCTGTTTCTTGCTTGACTAGCTGATTAATCTTCTACCTAATAAATTACAACCACCAGATGTACTCTTTCTGTCTAGTGTGCATCCTTCAAAATCAGAATCAGTGTATCCAACTAACTCAAAATCAGAGTCTTTGGGGTACCAAAGACCTAGATTAGGAGTTCCTTTGAGATACCTGAAAATCCTTTTAACTGCAGCTAAGTGAGATTCTTTGGGATCTGCTTGATATCTATCACAGAGACATGTTGAGAACATAATATCTGGTCTACTTGCAGTGACGTATAAACTGACCCTATCATACCTCTATAAGCTGTAATATTCACTGATTTGCCATCAGTGTCCTTTCCAAGCTTTAAGGTAGTGGACATTGGTGTTTTTCTTGAAGAACAATTTTCAAACTCAAATTTCTTAAAGAAGTCATTTACATACTTTGTTTGATGAATGAAAGTTCCATCAATCTCTTGTTTAATTTGAAGGCCTAGAAAATAGTTTAATTCACCCATCATACTCATTTGATAATTATCAGACATGAGTTTTGTAAACTTTTTGCAAAGATCAACATTTGTAGACCCAAAGATTATATCATCTACATATATCTGCACAAGTATTACATCACCCTTGAATTTCCTTATAAATAAAGTGCTATCTATGAATCCTCTAGTAAATCCTTTAGTGGTCAGAAAAGAAGAGAGGGTATCATACCAGGCTCTTGGAGCTTGCTTCAGACCGTACAAGGCTTTATTCAAGAAATATACATGGTCTGGCTTGCTAGCATCCTCAAAACCAGGAGGTTGTTTGACATATACCTCTTCCTTCAATTCACCATTGAGTAAAGCACTCTTAACATTCATTTGAAACACTTTGAAGTCTTTGAAGGCAGCATAGGCTAGAAAAAGTCTTATGGCTTCAAGTCTTGCAACAGGGGCAAAGGTTTCATCATAATCAATACCTTCTTCTTGGCAATACCCCTGTGCAACCAGCCTTTCTTTGTTTCTAATGATCAGCCCTTGTTCATCCATTTTGTTTCTGAACACCAATTTAGTTCCAATGATGGATTTGTCCTTTGGTCTAGGCACCAAAGTCCATACATTGTTCCTAGTAAATTCAGCCAATTCTTCTTGCATGGCATTTATCCAGTGGGGATCATTTAGAGCTTCATCTACCTTCTTTGGTTCAATCATAGAAACAAAACCTGTGAATAAACAAACATTGCAAGCTTTTGATCTTGTTAGTACAGGTGCTTCTATATTACCTATGACATGATCAATTGGATGATTTCTGAGGTCCTTGTAGGCATTTTGGATTAAAGGAGTGTTTGGATTCTTTTGGATCTGGGGAGTTGAAATTCTTTGATTTGAATCAGCTGATGTATTTCTGGTTGATCAGCTGACAAAATTTCTTGGTTACAATCTGTGGAAACTTCTACTGAAGACGGAATGTTAGATATGGAATTTAAGTCCAATGATGTTGAGTCATAATTCACATCATTCAGT
The DNA here is from genome assembly GCA_947179395.2 of Pulicaria dysenterica. NCBI lineage: Eukaryota > Viridiplantae > Streptophyta > Magnoliopsida > Asterales > Asteraceae > Pulicaria > Pulicaria dysenterica. The sequence goes on along the minus strand of OX359292.1, from coordinate 51,385,348 downwards.
AAAAGTGTGGGTTGATTTAGGATAGAATGTGCAATGGTTTCTTGTAAGTTTGGAACAGTTTAATCTAAATCATCTACATTAGCTGATGGGAGTGGATCAGCTGACGCTGGAATGTTGTCTTCAGTGTGCAGCAGATCATTAAATTCCTCACCTGTAGATGGATTAATAGAACAGGAAATAACAAAGTTATTTTCATTAAAACTTACATTGATTGATTCTTCTATGACTTTTGTTCTAAGGTTGTAGATTCTGTAAGCTTTGGAGATCACAGAATATCCAACAAACACACCCTCATCAGCTTTAGGTGCAAACTTTTGCAATTGATCTTTCTAGTTCAGTATGAAGCACTGACACCCAAAGATGTGAAAGAAACTGATGTTTAGCCTCCTTCCCTTGAGCACTTCGTAAGGAGTTTTGTTGTGTCTCTTGATTACTAGAGATCTGTTCTGAGTAAAGCATGCACAGCTGACAGCTTCAGCCCAGAAGTTGAATCCTAACCCACTCTCACACAGCATGGTTCTTGCAGCTTCAATCAATGTTATGTTTCTTCTTTCAGCTACACCATTCTGTTGTGGAGTCCTTGGAGCAGAGAAGTTTTGTGATATACCTTTCTCATCACAGAAACCTTCTAGAGTTTGATTTCTAAACTCAGTTCCATGATCACTTATAAGCATCCTTACCAGATTTCCATTTAGCACTTCCATCTTTTTGATAAAGCTAATTATCACTTCAGCAGCCTCACTTTTTGCTTTAATAAAGATGACCCAAGTTACCTTGAGAATTCAACAACCAGAACTAGTGTATACCTACTTTCACCAATACTTGCGGTAGCAACAGGACCAAATAGATCCATGTGCAGCATGTAAAATGGTTCAGTAATGGAGAAGGCTTGCTTAGATGGAAAAGATGTCTTGTGCTGCTTTCCCTTCTCACAGGAAGAGCAAGGTTTAAGCTTAACATAAGTCAGTGAAGGTAGTCCTGACACTAGATCACCCTTGCTCAATTTGTTAATGTTTTTAAAGTTTAAATGGGAAAGCCTTTTGTGCCATAACCAGTTTGTGTCAGTTACAGACTTGGTATATAAACAGGTTAACTTTGATGGATCACCAGAGGACATATCAAGAGTGTATACATCCTTGGTTCTCTTTGCACAAATTACTGTTTCACCTTCTTGATTTGAGATGGAACCACCTGTCTTAGTAAAAAGGACCTTGTAATCACCATCACATAACTGACTTATGCTGATTAGATTGTACTTAAGTCCTTTAACATATGAAACCTTATACAGTGTTAAGTTCCCATTATGAAGTTCACCGTAGCTTTTTGTTTGCCCACAATTGTTATCACCAAAGGTCACTCTTGGACCCTTTTCCTTCCTATAGTTACTAAGCAAGGCTTTACAACCTGTCATGCTCCTTGAACATCCACTGTCAAGGTACCATGTGTTCAGACCCTGCATAGATGAGATTGAAAGAAGGTTAGTGACACTTGGGCATCCACAGTTAAGTGGACCCCTATGGATTGCACTTAGCCATCCACTTTATATTAGGTTGTTTATGAATAAGAGAAACAAATGTGTTATCAAAATCAGTCCACTGTCTTGAGTTACCTTCCAGAGAACAATTACTTGCCTTATGTTCTTTACTCCCACATTTATAACATTTTTGATTTTTGGAGCCTTTAACATGTTGTGGTAATTGCCTAAGAGATGTCTTAACTGTTTTCAGACGACTATTGGTCATCAGCTGAAAGATTTCACCATTCAGCTGTTGCAACTGATTCTATAAACTAATAAGGTCTTTGTTTACAGTCACTTTAGGTTGACCCTTAGTTAAAATGAGTTTTTGATCAACTTTAGGTGTGGCAGACTTAGACTTTTTGTTAACAAAAGGTCCTTTTCCCTTGGTTTCTCCTATTAAAAGAGTTTGAAGTGATGTTTGATCAGCTAAACAAACAGAAGAGGATCCATGATCAGCTGACAGGATATCAGCTGAGCAGTTATCATCTATTTTTTGATCAGCTGATGTAATATCATTAGCTAAAGAATATTCAGTCAGCTGAGTTCCTAAATTTAATGCATCAGCTTTCAAGGTTTGACAACATAATGTCTCTATGATATCAACAAATGATTCCATTCCTTTGCTCACTTCCTTTACTATTAAATTTTCAGTACTTTTGCTTTCTATCAATACAATAGAACTAGAACTAACTTTTGAAGTGATTGAGTCTTTCAGCTGAGTACTTTTACTTTTGACAAATCTGTTAGTGATAATACTTTTTTCTTTTACAATCTTCTGAAAAGTAAGAGGTAAAATATCAGCCTTTTCCAAGATATTTATGTCCTTTCTAAAATCAACACAGTTAGCAGCTTGGGAATAATTTCCGCCAATAATAGCTTGAACTTGTTTTGGAATCTGCTCATTGACACACTAAGTGGTCTTCATAGCAGATACACACCAAGATTTAACTACTTTTTGAAGGTCATTAAACTTTATTGTTGCTTATTTGGTTTCTATTACCAAGATCTGATTAAGTATCTTTTGATTAGCTAAATCATCTTCCAGTTTTGTTATTAGTTTCAGTTTATCATCTTTAAGACTTAATTTCTCTTTTAGTGATTCTATTTCTAATTTTAGCTTCTTTTCTCTTTGAATATTTGACTGAAACTCAACACACAGATAATCAAACATATTGTTCTTTTCATTGTTTTCATAGATAATAAATTTTCCAACTTGATACATAGAAGAAGGATCCCAGTCAGGAGAAGTACAAGCTTTAGCAGCTTTCTTCATGTCCTCATCAAAGGAACTTGTGCCTGCTGTGTTGGCCATCAAACTAAGCTGAGCTGTGAGGAACTCATCTTCATCACTTGAGAGATCTTCCTCAGCCCAATCTTCTTCTTCAGCAACCAGCACCCTGTTCTGAGCTTTCTTCTTCTTCTTGTCAAGGACAACAGCAAGAAGCTTCTTATACTTGGCTTCATAATCAATCTTGCTGTCAGAGCTTGAGGAAACCTTAAAGCCTGTGTTTCCTCTGGACTTACATTCACTGGCGTAGTGACCAGTCTTGCCACAAGAGAAACAACCTTCAGAAGCCTTTGGTTTAGACATGGCTCTTTCTCTTTTGAAGGGTTTCTTCTCAAATCTCTTGACACCCTTTCTTTTCAAGAAAGGTTTGAACCTTTTAACCAACATGGCAGCCTGCTCAACAGCAGCTTCAATGCTGTCCATGTTCTCCAGATCTTCATTCCCATCAGCCACCAGCTCTTCATCCGAAGACTCTTCCACTTCCTCTTCACTGGACTCATCCATCACTGCAGCAAAGCTTCTAGATCTTGTATCTTTAGACACAAAGGCATTTGATGAAGCCTTTGTACTCTCCTTCATATCCTTGGTAGAGAGTTTCCTTTGCTTTACTGATTGTTCATGGTTCATGAGATTTCCATACAAACCAACCAGTGTTAGACCCTTTATTTTCTCACCATGTTTGAGCACAGTGATAAAGTGATCCCAAGATTCTGGAAGGGAGTCTAGAAACTTGTTTATAAGTTCCTTGTTGCTCTTGGGAACATCTGCCCTTCTTAAGTCATTGACAAGACAGTTGAACCTGGTGTAGGTCTGAGTAAGACTTTCACCTTTATGAGCAAAGAAGAACTCATATTCTCTAACCAGAAGGAGTTTCTTGTTTTCCTGCACTTTTTCAGTGCCTTCATATGCAACAGTCAAAGTGTCTAGCATCTCCTTTGCAGATTTGCAGTTAAGAACTTGATGATAGACATCATTTGGGAGTGTTGAGACTAAGGCTGTCCTGGCTTTAACATCAAGATTAACCAGCCTTTTGTCTTCATCAGACCATAGATGAACAGCTTTGATAACATATCTATGTTCTGCAGGAGTTGTATCAGTGGCAGCAGTAACTTCTATAGTGGAGGAAGGAACATATGGACCTTCAGTAACAGTCTTGAGCATCACATCATCAAGGCTTGACATATAGAGAAGAACTCTACTCTTCCAGAGAGAGAAGTTCTCTCCATCAAACATTGGACACCTTGTAAGTGAGCCATTGTTGGAAGAACTGTTAGGGGTAGAAGCAATTGAAGAGTAAGCAAAACAGATCTTAGATATGGATTATCTAGCCTGCTCTGATACTAGTTGTTGGTCCCGAATGGATACTACAACAACAAATGTTTGTAGATGGAGGAGGGGGGGGGTTGAATACAAACTTTAGCAAATAAAAATTTAAGATACACACGGTTTACTTTTATATAATTCTTATTGATATGAATCAAGAATTACATGAACTAGATGCGGAAAATCTAAGTTCAATAAAAGGTGGCAACTAAATTTGTCTAACACATAGACTAAGCTAATCTTAAACAACTTATGTCTAAGATGTTCAACACATGAACAAGTTTGTTATACTGAAAGTAAAATGCTAACTCTTCTAATTCTCAATAGATGAGATTTCAGTATTCAACTATCTATTCCTATTCTCTTCATGTTTGCATGCATGAAGATATATATATATATATATATATATATATATATATTTGCAAGCTGGTGTCCGGGTTGAAGAAGAGAGAAGGAGACAAGGTTACTTGACTAAACAATAATATAATAGATAGTGTTTGTGGGTTATGGGCAAATTCACTTTAAACAAGAAACGTGCAAAGTGAATGTACCTTTTAATGAAGTTAAATCCCATTATCTATTATTATATTATTAAAGTAATGCCTCTTTGTCATTGGGAGAACCATTTTCTCTTTTCCATCCTTCTGCTTTACTTTAACACCATGCTTATTGAAGATTCGACTTTAACCAAGTATAGAGTTGCCGCCCATACTTAGTTGTTGAAGTATATCTTCGTGATCTTCTCTTCAAAAATATCTTTCTCCTTTTCCAGGGGATAAAGATCTATCCTTATTGTTTCTTTATAGATACAAAAAGTGTTAAGTACTTTTACAAAGAAAGATCTAAGGCATATTAAGAACAACACATGTTCTGCCTTTGACTAAAGAAAATATTACATCGAAGGGCTATTATCTGAGTTATAGAATAATTACTCAGCTAATAGACACTGAACTGTAAATGTAATTTTGCTCAGTTAAAGGATGAAAGTGAAAGACACAGCTACTCAGATTTGCTCAGCAGATTGAAATGCTCAGCTAATCATGCAAATCAAAGTATAGCTAATAAACTGATTGAACTAAACTGTCAGCTGATCCTAAGGGCTCAGCTAAACATTTGAGTATGATCAGCTTATGAGGAAAATATTTGATAAGGGATAAATACCTTATCTGTCAGATGGAAGGCATCAACTGATCAATGTGATTGTGTCAGCTGATCCTTGATAGCTCAGCTGATCTTGAATCTTTCCTCAGCGGATGGTTTTGGGCTGTCAGTTGATTCGTTGTAGATCCTCAGCTGATGGTTCATGACTGATCTTTTCCTGTCAGCTGATCTTTCTGAAGCTTGTCCTGTGGCTGATACTGAGTGTTCAGCTGACACTTGTTTTCTTTAGCTGACACTTCTTACTTACAATTTTCTTTAAGTCTTAACATGAAAAACAACACATGTTTTTCATCTATCGAAGCCAAAACTGAATATGTGATTTTGTAAACATCAAATCCTATTTTAATTAATAGACATGTTTGATTTAGGTTTATGTTGTTCCCAAAATTATGAATAATACTAACTTAAAGAAATATTAAGTGCAGAAAAAGTAATTATAAAACAGTAAGAAATGTCTAAAGTTGTTATTATTGATATAACGAACTTTACAGACTAGAATTTAAGAAGAACAGACTTCTTAAATTCAACCAACACTCAAGGACAGACTTGAGAGAATACAGACGCAGAAAGCTCTTGCAATATCTGAACATACAGAATTTGCTAGCCCACTCTTCTCGTTAAAGAGAAGAGTATTTATACATTTCCCCTATCATTCCTGACCGTTAAACTAGTGACATACGTCATGATCTTTGTGGATTGATAAGAAACAGATTTCCTCATGCATAACCATCTTGAAAGGGACAGCCGATGACGTCACCGAGGGGACTATCTGCTGAAGATAAACTTCAGTAGACATCGACTGAAAGTTTCAGTGATGAAACTTTCAGCCCTTCAGATGAACCTTATTTGAGATGAGAGGCAAATCTTCAGAAATCTTCTTTTGCTGAAATCTTCCTTGAATATTTCAGCGCTGATGGAGTGTAAACAAATCAAGACTAACAGTTTAATATTGCTATCTCCCCAACAGTTGTGGATAACATTTCAACTTTCTTTTCAAGTTGATTCACTTGTTGGTCCCTGACTTTAGACTTACCTTTGTCAGATCTTGATTTGTTATCTTTTTGTTTAGAGGTTTGACCAATAAATCTCTTTTCATTGACTTTGGACTTACCATTGTCATGTTTCCTGGACTTACCAGTTTCAACAGCTTTGGACTTACCACTGTTGAGTTCTTTGGACTTACCAATTTCAACAACTTTGGACTTACCATTGTTGTGATATGTCCTCTGACTTACAGTTGTCTTCCTATTCTTGAAACTTTTCTCTAAGTCAGATAGAGAATGCTGTCTTTTGAAAGGATTTGGATTCAATCTTTCAATAACAGAAGTTCTTTGAATAGGCTGAGTGCCTAATCTGTCAAGCACAGACTTACTATGCTGTTTAGATGTTGAACATTCATTTCCATGATCCTTTGCCTTTACAAACTTATTGTATTTTAGGCTTGAATCATGTTTCTTTTCTGAGGCTGACTTCTGAGACTCAATCAGTTGTCTATCTTCCTCAGAGTCTGTACTTGCTATCTCATCATCATCAGCTGCATGAGTTGCGGATTGATAGTCACTTCCAAGTACATCTTTTACCTGTTTAGGGATCTGCTGGTTAATGCACTGCTCAACAATCCTTGACGACTTACACCAGGATTCAGTGACCTTATGAATTTTTTTGTGCAGCAATTCATAAGGAGTTTTTCAAGTGCCTTTTGACTACCAGAGATCTGTTTTGAGTATAACATGCTGTATTGATGGCCTCAGCCCAGAAGCGTAATGATAACTTTGCTTCAGCAAGCAAGGTTCGTGCAACTTCGATTAGTGTGCGATTCTTCCTTTCAGCAACTCCATTCTGTTGAGGTGTGTATACAGCTGAAAAATTCTGAACGATCCCATTCTCTTCACAGAAATCCTCAAGAGTTCTATTTCTAAATTCAGTACCATGATCACTTCTTAGCTGTTTGACATGAATATCGTACTGACGATTCATTCTTGTGATGAAGCTAATTATAATGTCAGCTGTTTCACTCTTTTTTGACAGAAAGAATACCCAAGTGAAACGTATATATTCATCCACAATTACAAGAGTATATCTCTTTCCACTGAGACTTGGAGTGCTGACCGGACCAAAGAGATCCATATGAAGTAACTGAAATGCTTGGTTGATCTGATCACAATGCTTTGATTTGTGAACAGACTTCTTTTGCTTTCCTTTTTCACAAGCATGACAAACTTTGTCTTTCACATAATTAATCTTAGGCAATCCTTTTGCTAGCTGCCCTTGTGCAAGTTTACTCATATTCTTGAAATTCAGATGGGACAATCTTTTGTGCCACAACCAATGCAGTTCTTTGACTGACTGAGAAATGAAGCATACATCTGAGGGAGAAGTAACTGAATTAAAATCGAGAACGTACATGTTATCTATTCTCTTGGCTTGAAGGACTTCAGTGCCTTCGTTGTTTCTGATAGAACACTTGTATTTCTTGAAAAGAACAGAATAGTCTGCATCACACATCTAGCTTATGCTTATTAGATTATGCTCAAGTCCAGTGACATGAGCGATATTCTTGATGTGAATAACGCCTTTCTTCAATTCACCATATGCATCTGTTTTTCAACATTTTCCTCCACCAAATATAACTTTTGGACCATCAACTTGAGTAACTTTTGTTAGTAACGATTTGCACCCAGTCATGTGTCGGGAGCATCCACTGTCAAGGTACCAAGTGTTATTTCCTTGACCTCCCTGAACAAGTTAACAAAGAGTTAAACCAATTTGTGAACCCACCTGCTGATGGGCTCAGAGGAAGTATTACAAGTAGCAACAGGAGTATTACATATTTTGGCTTCATGACCTCTAATACCACATATGTAACACTTACGTGTAGATTTGGTATCCTTATGATGTTTGGCACTATCGTTTTGAGAATTAGATCTCGTTAACTCTTTTAACTGAATCATCATGATCTTCAGTGTTGATTCAAATTTTTGAAATTTGTTCAACCTTTTTGACTTTGGTTTTTCAGACTGAGCACTCTGTGTTCCAGATCTTTTGAACTTTTGACTGTGTTTTGAATGGTTAGATTCAAGTGAAGTTTCAGCTTTCAGAGGTTCAGTGATGATGTATACTGAAGGGGATTCAGTTTTGACCAAAGCTATGGGTTTAGGTTCAGTGGGATTGGAAAGTTCAGATTCAGTTATCAATTCAGATTCAGTGATCACAGAAGGTTCAGATTCAGTGGATTTGGAAAAATCTTGCTGAGGATCATTCTGATTTTCAAAATTATCGGAGGATAACTGTATGTTTCTAATTTCAGAATTTGTCTCCTCATTGAATACAGGAACATCACTGACTGCCTTAGTAAATCTTTTATAAAGCATATCTGAGTTTCCTATGTTTTCACATGTGAACTCACTGAAAAACATCTCATCAACAGTTTAACACTTTTTACTGAACGAGGCAGCTTCTTTGATTTTTCCTAACCCAACTCTTTCTCTCTGAATGATCATTTGATGATTGATACTTTCAAAAGCAAGTTTATTCGAACTAAGCCAGAGATCAATGATGGACTGACGATCTCTGAGTTTATCATTTGTTAAAGAAAGCTCAGTTTTAGCCATTTTTAGTTCATTTGCTAATAACTCTAGATGACATTTCAAGGCACAGTACTCTTGAACAAGATTATCATTCTCAGTTTCAGTTTTCTGAATTTGGATCTGTTGATCAGAAAAGATTTTCTTGGTTTTGTTTTGTTCATTATGAGCAGAGATTAAATCAGACACCAAGTAAGCAAACATATCATTTTTTTCATTAGAATCATAATTCTGAAAATTTGATACCTTGTACATCATAGAAGAATTCCATCCTTCAGCTGAACTCAACCGTTCAACAGTAGCTAGGTTTTTCTTGAACTGGCTTTCAGTAGCCATCAGACATATGTCAGGCTGAGCACACCCTGAAAATTCTTCTGTGATCATAGCTTTTTCAGATTCTTCATCATCATCAGAAGTGTCAGAATCAGTCCAGTTCAATTCTCCAGCTATCATAGCCTTTTCTTTCTTCTTTTCAGACGAACTTTGATTTTTCAGCTTCAGTGCTTTGTACTTGGACTTGTACTTGTCAGCCTTTGACGGATAACCCTTATTTGGAGTCTTGACAACACAATTTGCAGCAAAGTGACCAAGCTTACCACACTTGTAGCATTCCATCTTAGATTTATCAGCAGCAGATTTGAAGCTTCCTGACCCTGGGTTATTGGGTTTAGACTTGAATTTTAAGAACTTATTGAAGTTCTTCATGATGAAAGCTCGTTCAACCTTGAACTCTAGATGACCCTCTTCATCTGCAGCTTCCCAGTCATTCTCTGTCTTTGTGTCAGAATCATCGGAGTATTGCTGAGCTGGCACTTCAGTTTCTGCCAGAAGAGCTAAACTCTTCTTAGCTGATCTCTTCAGCTCCAGCTTCTGAGCTCTAGTTTGCTCATCATTCAGCAAAATACCATACAGCTTTCTCATATCCAGTTTTCTTAGCTTGTTATTGGTTCTGAGAACTAAACACATAGTATCCAACTCACTGGGAAGAGCATCCAAGAATCTGTTGAGAATTTGAATTTTCTCTCTCTCAACACCAGCTTCCAGCATATCATTCAGTAGATAAGTGAATCTGGTGTAGACTTCAGTGAGAGTCTCAGAATCCTTAACGCAAAAGCTTTCATACTTTCTGATGACATTTGTCTTCTTGTTCTCTTTTACTTCTTCAGTTCCTTCATATGCTATACACAGAGCTTCCCACATATCCTTTGCAGTTCTCAGAGTGGATATGGTGTGATAGACATCATTTGGAAGTGAGATAGCAATGTTGTTTCTCAGCTTGGCATCCAAATTTACCTGCCTTCTGTCCTCATCGGTCCACAGGGTTCTTGGTTTTGGAAGAGATCCTGGCTTCGTCACTCATGAGTGAGATGGTTTTTGGAATGATAGGACCACTCTCTAGAACAGACAGAGACATGGTATCCAGGTTTTCAAGATAGAGAAGCATTATTCCCTTCCAGCTAGAAATATTCTCGGAAGAAAACTTTGGTGGTTTACCAGAGGACCCATTGTGATTATAATCATCCTTAGAAGACATCTCGGCAGATCTCAAATTATAGAAGAATTTGAACCTGCTCTGATACCAATTGTTGTTCCCAAAATTATGAATAATACTAACTTAAAGAAATATTAAGTGCGGAAAAAGTAATTATAAAACAGTAAGAAATGTCTAAAGTTGTTATTATTGATATAACGAACTTTACAGACTAGAATTTAAGAAGAACAGACTTCTTAAATTCAACCAACACTCAAGGACAGACTTGAGAGAATACAGACGCACAAAGCTCTTGCAATATCTGAACACACAGAATTTGCTAGCCCACTCTTCTCGTTAAAGAGAAGAGTATTTATACATTTCCCCAATCAATCCTAACCGTTAAACTAGTGACACACGTCATGATCTTTGTGGATTGATAAGAAACAGATATCCTCATGCATAACCATCTTGAAAGGGACAGCCGATGACATCACCGAGGGGACCATCTGCTGAAGATAAACTTCAGTAGACATCGACTGAAAGTTTTAGTGATGAAACTTTCAGCCCTTCAGATGAACCTTATTTGAGATGAGAGGCAAATCTTCAGAAATCTTCTTTTGCTGAAATCTTCTTTAAATATTTCAGCGCTGATGGAGTGTAAACAAATCAATACTAACAGTTTAATATTGCTATCTCCCCAACAGTTGTGGATAACATTTCAACTTTCTTTTCAAGTTGATTCACTTGTTGGTCACTGACTTTAGACTTACCTTTGTCAGATCTTGATTTGTTATCTTTTTGTTTAGAGGTTTGACCAATAAATCTCTTTTCATTGACTTTGGACTTACCATTGTCATGTTTCCTGGACTTACCAGTTTCAACAGCTTTGGACTTACCACTGTTGAGTTCTTTGGACTTACCAATTTCAACAACTTTGGACTTACCATTGTTGTGATATGTCCTCTGACTTACAGTTGTCTTCCTATTCTTGAAACTTTTTTCTGAGTCAGATAGAGAATGTTGTATTTTGAAAGGATTTGGATTCAATCTTTCAATAACAGAAGTTCTTTGAATAGGCTGAGTGCCTAATCTGTCAAGCACAGACTTACTATGCTGTTTAGATGTTGAATATTCATTTCCATGATCCTTTGCCTTTACAAACTTATTGTATTTTAGGCTTGAATCATGTTTCTTTTCTGAGGCTGACTTCTGAGACTTAATCAGTTGTCTATCTTCCTCAGAGTCTGTACTTGCTATCTCATCATCATCAGCTGCATGAGTTGCGGATTGATAGTCACCTCCAAGTACATCTTTTACCTGTTTAGGGATCTGCTGGTTAATGCACTGCTCAACAATCCTTGACGACTTACACCAGGATTCAGTGACCTTCTAAAGTTGATCAACTTTATCCTTGGCTTCCTGAAGCTCTTCACTTAGAAGTTTATTAATATGTCTTTGACATTCAAGATCACATTGTGCTTTCTTTCCTGCAGTGATGAGAGTTTGATTTTCCTTAATCTCATTTTTGAGCTTAGTGATTTCAGCTTTGAGGTCAGCTTGAGACTTGAGGCTAGTCTTAAAATCGTTTAACAAATAACCAAAAGTAAGACCTTTTTCTTCGTCGATGTAAGAGTTGAAATTACTAACCTTGTACATGAAGGAAGGATCCCAGTCACTTAGTTTACTGTTCTTTTCAGCTTCCTTCATGTCGGCTTCAAAAGTTGATTCAGAAAAACCATAATCAACTTCATCTAATTCAAACTCTTCATATTCTTGAGCCATCAAACATATATCATCATCATCTGAGGTAGATGATTATGTATCCCAGGTTTCAGCATAGAGTCCTTTAACATTGGACTTGTCTTTTGGCTTCTTTTCTTGAGCTAAGTATATTTCTTCTTGTACTTGTCAGCTCTGTAAGCATTCTTATCAGCTACTGAAGCTGATTCATCCTTCTTCACTCTGCACTCAACAGCAATATGTCCCTTTTTATGACAGTTGAAGCACACAACATTCATGGGATCAAAGGAAATTTTTCCTTTGCCTCTGTCAGATATTCCTCTTCCCCTTTGAGCTCTTCTCAATCTTTTGGCTAGCATGGCCATTTGCTCAGTGATGTTCTGAACATCATCAGCATCACTTGAGTCAAAGTTTGAGTTGTCAGCCTGAGAGTCTGACTCAGTCTCAGATTCAACAACTAAAGCTTTTGAACTCTTCTTCTTTTTCTATGCAACCAATGCAACATTGTATACTTTCTCAGAATCTTGAACTTTCAACTTATGAAATCGTTCAGCCTGCTCTGATACCAGTTGTTGGTCCCTTGGTGAGAAGATCAATAAAAAGTGTTAACACACATCAAACCACAAACAATCGAATGTTTTGCTTTCATTAATAAGAAGATGATTACAAGAATTATCAAGTAAGCAACACTTGATATGTAAACACCTAATGTAAATCAAATCTCTCAATCTCTCAAACTTTGCTATCTATAATCAACTTATGATTATAGATACAAACTGTCTCTCTAAACAGGATTTATTCACATACTGAATACTTACCAACTTCACAACTAATGTGAATATCGAACACACGAATACTGTTGGCAATCTGTGAATTTCTTGATCACGTTGAACTTACAAACTGTGTATCAAGATTCGTAAGACATACGATGAGATGAGAGTATGATCTGGTTTGATCAGGTACCTCTAAACTTATCAGAAGATAAGTATTTATAATCATGTTCCTACGGATCCTAACAAACTAGAACTTATCCTAATCTGCTAACAAACTAACCGATAACCCGGAATCTTGAATCTTGAATCTTGAGTCTTCAATCTTCAACCTTGATTCTGGAATCTTCTTATCCATGCCGTAGATATAGAGAGTAAAAGGAATTTAAAACATATTTAAATTCTCTTAAACTGACTTCTTTAGTCGGGCTAAGTTACTCAGCTTGAAACTCATCAAGGTGAGTTCTTCGAGGACAAACTCGAAATCAAACATGTACACACATGTATAATGACTAACTCATCCTAAGAAGCCATAAGAGTTAGCTAGAACTTACTTAGCAACTCTGTTGAGCTGACTCAGTCTCTAAGCTGAGTTACTCAGCTCGAAACGCATCAAGCTGAATACTCAACCTATATCTTATGTAACACACAGCTTATCACACATAGTGATAATCCTACTAAGATTTAGTCTAAGTTGGTCAAACACATGCTCAGCTTATACTCAGCTTAGATTCAGTCTGAGACACTATAAGTGTTCAGTCTGATTAAGTTTCATAATTCTGTTTAAGTTATATTTAGAACTTAATTTATCTTTGTCACATCAAATTTCAACTGATGAGATCCTTTGACCGACATTATGTTTTGTTTCAAAATGACGAGAACCGTCGTAATATTCCGTCTCTAAAATTAGCGATATCCTAGTAGCGACGGAATGATTTCATTGCAAACCCGTGGCTAATATGTGAAGAATTAGGATGGAAAATAGGCATCACTATGTCTGTTTTCTTGTACTGGACCCTCTTTTACAAACATATTGTTATATAATACAAAATTATAGACCAACACCTGCGTAAAATTAGGGGTAGCTAGCCTCCTTGGTGGCTAGGTCAAATATCTCTACATCTTTCTGCATTTTAGATAATGCACCAAAGAGAAACCGAAAGTCCTTGCTATATGATTGAAATATATTCAAACATGAATTTGAAGTAAGTGCGTCATCGATCTTTTAATAAAAAAGAAATTGGTTAGTTTAACATATAAAAAGCCATATATTGTCATATAAATTTGTTGTACATTATGTGTCCTATGTTGATAAGATACTATTTCTAGGATGAACAAAAAAATAATTACTTGTGCTTGTGGTATATTCCGCCTCTAAATAGACGATCAAATAGCGATGGAATGATTTTGTTGCAAGGCTGATTTGTGATTAACGACGGATTAGGAACGAAAAGACGTCGCTAAGCACTCTCTTTCTTGTAGTAACTTCTACAAAGTTATTGTTATATAGTAAATGTTGGTCCCTTGGTGAGAATAACAACAAGCAACAGGTGTTTAGAATGGGGGGTTGAATACACTTTCTGCAGAAATTGAGCAAATCAAATAAAAGTGTTACACACAGTAAATCAAACCACAATCAATCGAATGCTTTCATTAATAAAATGATTACAATGATTTGAATAAGAAGATGATTACGATAACTATCAAGTAAGAAACTCTTGATATGTAAACACCTAATGTAAATCTCTCAAACTTTCAAACTTAGCTATCTATAATCAACTTATGATTATAGATACTGATAACTTACCAATATCACAACTAATGTGATTTTTCGAACACACGAATAGCTTGGAAATCTGTGAATATCTTGATCACGTTGAACTGACAAACAGTGATATAAGAATCGTAACACATACGGTGAGGTGAGATTTTTGGCTCTGCAACACTAAGTTTTTTTTGTATCTGAGTCATGCCTCTAAACTTATCAGGAGATAAGTATTTTTAATCCTGTTGCTACGGTTCCTAAGAAACTGGACTAATCCTAATTTGCTAACTAACTATCGGATAACTCGGAATCTTGAATCTTGAATCTTCTTATCTTGAGTCTTCAATCGTCAATCTTGATTCTGAAGTCTTCTTATCCTTCCCGTAGATATAGAGAGTTAAAACAGAATTTAAAAGACATATTTAAATTCTTTTAAACTGACTTTTTTAGTCAGGCTGAGTTACTCAGCTTGAAACTCATCAAGCTAAGTTCTTCGAGAACAAACCCGAATTCAAACATGGATTAACATGTATAATTATTAACTCATCCTTAGAAATCTAAAGAATTAACTAAAACATATTTAGTAACTCTATTGACCTGACTCAGTCTTCACGCTGAGTCGCTCAGCTTGAAACTCATCAAGCTGAAACTCAATAAGTATATCTTAGTTTACGCACACAGCTTATCAAACATATTGATAATCTTACTAAGATATAGTCTAAGCTGATCAAACATATGTACAGCTTACACTCAGCTTATACTTAGTCTGAATCACTATGAGTGTTCAGTCTGACTAAGCTTCATAATTCTGTTTAAGTTGTATGTAGAACACATCTTACAAACTTAACTTTGTCTCATCAAATCTTAACTGATGAGATCATTTTTCCCAACAAACTCCCCTTATTTGATGATGTCAAAACCATCAAACAGTTCTTAAGTTTAACAGAATTATGTTTTAAATCTCAAACTTATTAAGATTTCATTATTTGAACTGATCAAATAATTATTGAACATATCAATTTTAATTGAACTTATCAATTTAAATTGGAACACACCAACTTTCAGTTGAACACACCAACTAATTACGTTAATGAATAAGAACTTATCAGTTATTCATTTTGCTGAACTTATCAGACTTATAAATATGAACACATCACAACACAGTTGAACATATCAAACTTTGTACTTGTATTAATTGAACTAATCATAATATAAAATGATTGATCACTTAGATCATGCACACATAGTGCTTACATAAATGTTAGAACTAATCTAATGTTTACAATAGAACTAATCTATTGAGGATGCAGCTCTTCAAACTCTTTGATTTCCTTGTTGATTTCTTCAAGGATTTCTTTCAGGTTAGGTAAATGTTGAAGTTGATCCTTTTGTAATCTGATTGCTTTGTTGATTTTATATCTGAACCTTGCAGTTTGTTCAGTATTTTCCACGATTTGTCTCAGAGCACATACTTGAGATACCCCACATGTGTAAATACTTGCATCAGACTGGAAGCATTGTTCACCGTTTCTATCCAGGTACATGAATCATTTCTCAGGCTTTTCCACATAAGTGTTTTCTTTAAACTCCAAGCCTTCAGGGAGAACAAGACTGTACGTATCTAGATTTGCTAGTCCAGCTGGCTTTGTTTGCTTCTTCTTTCCAACTTTATGAAAAGAAGTTAGTAGGGTAGCTATCTCAGACCTGGGTATAAGTTTCATCGAATCAGCTCTTGCAATTAGCCTTAGCAGCTCATCTTTAACTTGATTTCTGGCAGAGGACTTTTCCATTTGCTTGATAAGTATAGCTACTTGCTTCCATTCTACATATCCCAGTTTATGCATTTGATTCAGCTCCAGAGATGATGTCTCACCATTTCTAAATACAAACTCTAGAATAATGATCCCTTGAGCTGAGCTCAACTAGAGTGTATTTATTTGAGAGGAGAAGTAGGTCCTTGTATAAAATTGAGTTATGTCTTTCCCTTCAGGTTGACTTTGGACAGGAAGCTCCTCTACTTCTTCCTCTTTGGGCACGATTGGCAGTCTGAGTTTAGAAAGCTCTTCATTCTGCTTCTTTATCTGTTCAGCCCAAGCTCTTTCTCTTCTTTCTTTCTCCTCTGCTAACACAGCTTGAACATCTATTTTTCTTCTTCTTAATTCATTAATTGATATCCCAAGCTGGTCAGCTTCCTCTTGTTCTAATCTTCTAACTGCCATCAGTGAAGCTCTCTCTTGTAATGTCATTTTATCCGCAGAGTCTTCATCTGAGGCTGATGATTCACTTAGAATCACTTTCCTTCTTTTCTGTTGAGGGGCTTCTGATTCATCTGACCTGACCACTACAGGTCTTTTGCCTTTTGCTTTCTCAGTCAGCTCAGGTTCTTTCTCTGTTTCTTTCTCCTCCTCAATCTGATCTGCTCCCTCTGCCAATAGTGGTAAAGCTTCAGCTTTGACTGACTCAGCTTCAGCTTCTTGAACCTTCTCCCCCTTTTTGTCATCATCAATAGGGGTTGAAGTCATCTGTTTTTGTTGGGAAGATAGCAATATCAAACCGTAATCAAACTTATCTATTAAGTAAAATAGGATTTGATGTTAACAAAACCATATATTCAGTTTTGGACTTAGATTGATGAAAAACATGTGTTGTTTTTTATCTGAGACTTAAAGAATTTCTAAGTAGGAAATGGCAGCTGACGAATCATAGTGTCAGCTGAACACTGAGTATCAGCCAAAGGACCAGCTTCAGGAAGATCAGCTGAGAAGAAAAGATCAGTCAAAAAGCATCAGCTGAGGAATCACATTGGATCAGCTGATGGCCTAAAACCATCAGCAAATGAAGATTTCAAGATCAGCTGAGCAGTCAAGGATCAGCTGACACAATCACAGTTATCAGCTGATGCCTCCCATTTGTCAGATAAGGTATTTATTACTTATCCAATCTTTTCTTCATAAGCTGACACTACTCAAAATGACTAGCTGAGCCCTTGGGAACAGCTGACAGTTTAGTTTGATCAGTTTATTAGCTGCACGTTGATTTATGTTATCAGCTGAGCAATTTGATCAGCTGAGCAAATCTAGTCAGCTGAGTCTTTCACATTTATCCTTAGCTGAGCAAAATTATATTTGTAGTTCAGTGTCTGTTAGCTGAGTCTTTATTATATATCTCAGTTAATAGCTTTTCTATGCAATATTTTCTTTAGTCAAAGGCAGAACATGTGTTGTTCTTATTATGCCTTAGATCTTTCTTTGTAAAAGTACTTAGCACTTTTTGGATCTGCAAAGATACAAAAAGGATAGATCTTTATCCCCTGGAAAAGGAGAAAGATACTCTTGAAAAGAAGATCTCGAATATATGATGTTAAGTATGGCTGGCAACTCCATACTTGGTAAAGTCAAATCTTCAGAAAGCATGGTGTTGATTAAAGCACAAGCATGAAAGGAGAAGTTTACTTTTCCAAGATATAAAGGTAGTAGTTTAATAATATAATAATAGATAGTGGGTATACTCATTACTGAAAAGTATGTTTACTTTACACACTTTGCGTGTAAAGATAAACTACCTTCCACCCACTACCTTTATCTATTATAATATTATTAAACCAAGTACCTTTGTCTCCTTCTCTCTTCATCATCCCGGACACACCTTGTTTATAAATACTCATGCATGGAAACATGCTAAGTATGCGTTGAAAAAGCACTGAAATCTCATAAGTTGAGAATTAGAAGAGTTAGCATTTTACTTTCAGTGTAACAAACTTGTTCATGTGTTGAACATCTTAGACATTAGTTGTTTAAGATTAGCATTGTCTATGTGTTAGACAAATCTAGTTGCCACCTTTTATTGAACTTAGATTTTCTGCATCTAGTTCATGTAATTCTTGATTAACATCAATAAGAATTATATAAAAGTAAACCGTGTGTCTCTTAAATTTTTATTTGCTAAAGTTTGTATTCAACCCCCCTTCTACAAACATTTGTTGTTGTAGTATCCATTCGGGACCAACAACTGGTATCAGAGCAGGCTAGATAATCCATATCTAAGATCTGTTTTGCTTACTCTTCAAACTACTTCTACCCCACACTACTAAATGGCCACTTCTGTTGCTGCTTCTAATGGTTCTTCTAACAATGGCTCACTCACAAGGTGTCCTATGTTTGATGGAGAGAACTTCTCTCTCTGGAAGAGTAGAGTTCTTCTCTATATGTCAAGCCTTGATGATGTGATGCTTAAAACTATTACTGAAGGTCCTCATGTTCCTTCCTCAACTATTCAAGTGACTGAAGCAACTGATGAATCCTTCTATTGAAAGACTGATTATAAAACCTATAAATAAATCAGTGGTCTGATGAAACAAAAGGCTTGTTAATCTTGATGTTAAAGCAAGAACAGCC
The DNA here is from genome assembly GCA_947179395.2 of Pulicaria dysenterica. NCBI lineage: Eukaryota > Viridiplantae > Streptophyta > Magnoliopsida > Asterales > Asteraceae > Pulicaria > Pulicaria dysenterica. Next base: position 51,366,330 of record OX359292.1, on the reverse strand, counting down.
TTAGTCTCTGCACTACCAAATGATGTCTATCATCAAGTTCTCAACTGCAAATCTGCAAAAGAGAAGCTAGACACTTTGATTGTTGCATATGAAGGCACTGAAGAAGTGCAGGAGAACAAGAAACTCCTTCTGGTTAGAGAATATGAGTTCTTCTTTGCTCATAAAGGTGAAAGTCTTACTCAGACGTACACCAGGTTCAACTGCCTTATTAATGACTTAAGAAGGGCAGATGTTCCCAAGAGCAACAAGGAACTTGTAAACAAGTTTCTAGACTCTCTCCCAGAATCTTGGGATCATTTTATCACTGTGCTTAAACATGGTGAGAAAATCAAGGGTCTTTCACTGGTTGGTTTATATGGAAATCTTATGAATCATGAACAATCAGTGAAACAAAGGAAGATCTCTACCAAGGATATGAAGGAGGTTGCAAAAGCTCCATCTACTGCCCTTGTGTCTAAGGATACAAGATCTAGGAGTTTTGTTGCGGTTGTAGATGAGTCCAGTGATGAGGAGGAAGAAGAGGAGTCTTCTGATGAAGAGCAAGTGGCTGATGGGGATGAAGTTCTGGAGAATATGGATAGCATTGAAGCTGCTGTTGAGCAGGCTGCCATGTTCGATAAAAGGTTCAAACCTTTCTTGAAAAGAAAGGGTGTCAAGAGGTTTGAAAGGAAACCCTTCAAAGGAGAAAGAGCCTTATCAAAACCAAAGGCTTCTGAAAGTTGTTTCTCTTATGGCAAGACTGGTCACTATGCCAGTGAATGTAAGTCCAAAGGAAACACAGGCTTCAAGGGTTCCTCAAGCTCAGACAGCAAGATTGATTATGAAGCCAAGTATAAGAAGCTTCTTGCTGCTGTCCTTGACAAGAAAAAGAAGAAAGCTCAGAACAGGGTGTTGGTTGCTTAAGAAGAAGATTGGGCTGAGGAAGATCTCTCAAGTGATGAAGATGAGGTCCTCACAGCTCAGTTCAGTTTGATGACCAACACAGCAAGTACAAGTTTCTTTGATGAGGATATGAAGAAAGCTGCTAAAGCTTGTACTTCTCCTGACTGGGATCCTTCTTCTATGTATCAGGTTGTAAAATTTATTAACTATGAAGATAATGAAAAGAACACTATGTTTGATTATCTGTGTGTTGAGTTTCAGTCAAATATTCAAAGAGAAAAGAAGCTAAAATTAGAAATAGAATCACTAAAAGAGAGATTAAGTCTTAAAGATGAGAAACTTAAACAAATGACAAAACTGGAAGATGATTTAGCTAATCAAAAGATACTTAATCAGATCTTGGTAAAAGAAACCAATGAAGCAACAATAAAGTTTAATGACCTTCAAAAAGTAGTTAGATCTTGGTATGTTTCTGCTGAGAAGACCACTCAGTGTGTCAATGAGCAGATTCCAAAACAAGTTCAAGCTATTATTGGTGGAAATTATTCCCAAGCTGCTAACTGTGTTGATCTTAGCAAGAACATAAATATCTTAGAAAAAGCTGATATTTTACCTCTTACTTTTCAAAAGATCGTAAAAGGAAAAAGTATTATCACTAACAGATTTGTCAAAAGTAAAAGTACTCAGCTGAAAGACTCAACCTCTTCAAAAGTTGGTTCAAGTTCTATTGTCTTGACAGAAATCAAAAGTACTGAAAATTTATGTGTAAAGGAAGTAAGTAAAGGAATAGAATCATTTGTTGATACCAAAGACACATTCTGTTGTCAAACCTTGAAAACTGATACATTAAATAGGTACTTAGCTGACTGAAAATTTTTTAGCTAATGATGTTACATCAGCTGATCAAAAAGTAGATGATAACTGCTCAGCTAATAGCCTGTCAGCTGATCATGGATCCTCTTCCGTTTGTTTAGCTGATCAAACATCCCTTCAAACTCTTTTAATAGCATAAACCAAGGGAAAAGGACATTTTGTATACAAAAAGTCTATGTCTGCCACACCTAAAGTTGATCAAAAACTCATTTTAACTAAGGGTCAACCTAAGGTGACTGTAAACAAAGACCTTATTAGTTTACAGAATCAGCTGCAACAGCTGAATGGTGAAATCTGTCAGCTGATGACCCATAGTCATCAGAAAACAGTTAAGACATCTCTTAGTCAATTACCAAAACATGTTAAAGGCTCCAAAAATAAAAAATGTTATAAATGTGGGAACAAAGAACATAAGGCAGGTAATTGTTCTCTAGACAGTGGACTGATTATGATAACACAGCTGTTTCTCTCATTCATAAACAACCTAATATAAAGTGGATGGCTAGGTGCAATCCACAGGGGTCCACTTAAATATGGATGCCCAACTGTCACTAACCTTCTTTCAATCACATCTATACAGGGTCTGAACACATGGTATCTTGACAGTGGATGTTCAAGGACCATGACAGGTTGTAAAGCTTTGCTTAGTAACTACAAGAAGGAAAAAGGTCCAAGAGTAACCTTTGGTGATAACAATTATGGGGAAACAAAAGGCTATGGAGAACTTCATAATAGGAACCTAACCTTGTCCAAGGTATCATATGTTAAAGGGCTTAAGTACAATCTCATCAGCATAAGTCAGTTATGTGATGGTGATCATAAAGTCCACTTTACAAAGAAAGGTGGTTCCATTTTAGATCAAGAAGGTAAAATAATAATTTGTGCAAAGAGAACCAAGGATGTATATACTCTTGATATGTCCTCTGGTGATCTATCCATGTTAACCTATTTGTATACCAAGTCTGTAACTGAAACAAACTGGTTATGACACAAAAGGCTTTCCCATTTAAACTTCAAAAACATCAACAAGTTGAGCAAGGGTGAACTAGTGTCAGGACTACCTCCACTGACTTATGTTAAGCCTAAACCTTGCTCTGCCTGTGAGAAGGGAAAGCAGCACAAGACTTCGTTTCCATCTAAGCAAGCCTTCTCCATTACTGAACCTTTCTACATGTTGCATATGGATCTATTTGGTCCTGTTGCTACTACTAGTATTGGTGGAAGTAAGTATGCATTGGTAATGGTTGATGAATTCTCAAGATACACTTGGGTCATCTTCCTAAAAGCAAAGAGTGAGGCTGCTGAAGAGATTATAAGCTTCATTAGAAAGATGGAAGTGCTTAATGGTAATCTCGTAAGGATGCTTAGAAGTGATCATGGAACCAAATTTAGAAATCAAACTCTTGAAGGTTTCTGTGATGAGAAAGGTATATCTCAAAACTTCTCTGCTCCAAGGACTCCACAACAGAATGGTGTAGCTGAAAGAAGAAATAGAACTTTGATTGAAGCTGCAAGAACCATGATGTGTGAGAGTGGGTTAGGATTTAACTTCTTGGCTGAATCTGTCAGCTGTGCATGTTTTACTCAGAACAGATCCCTTATAACAAAGAGGCACAACAAGACTCCTTATGAAGTGCTCAAGGGAAGGAAGCCCAACATCAGCTTTCTACACATCTTTGGGTGTCAGTGTTTCATTCTGAACCAAAAAGATCAATTGCAAAAATTTGCACCAAAAGCTGATGAAGGTGTGTTTGTTGGATAATCTGTGATCTCCAAAGCTTACAGAATTTACAACATCAGAACAAAGGTCATAGAAGAATCAATCAATGTAAGTTTTAATGAAAATGACTTTGTTGCTTCCTGTTCTACTAATCCATCTACAGGTGAGGAATTTAATGATTTGCTGCATACTGAAGATAACATTCCAGTATCAGCTGATCCACTCCCATCAGCTGATCCAATCTCATCAGCTGACACAGCTGACTTAGATGAACCTATTCCAATCTTACAAAACACCTCTGCACAGCCTATGCTGAACCAATCCACACTTTTACTGAATGATGAGAATCATGATTCAACATCAATGGACTCTAAATCCATATCAAACATTCCCTCATCAGTAGAAGTCCCATCAGATTGTAACCAAGAAATTCTGTCAGCTGATCCAATCCAAAGAATTTCAACCCCCATAATCCAAAACAATCCAAACTCTCCCTTAATCCAAAATGCCTATAAAGATCACAAGGATCATCCTAAAGATCAGGTTATAGGTAACATAGAAGCTCCTGTACTAACAAGATCAAAAGCTTGTAATTTCTATTTATACACAGGTTTTGTTTCTATGATTAAACCAAAGAAGGTAGATGAAGCTCTAAATGATCCCCACTGGATAAATGCCATACAAGAAGAATTGGCTGAATTCAATAGGAACAATGTATGGACTTTGGTGCCAAGACCAAAGGACAAATCCATCATTGGTACTAAGTAGGTGTTCAGAAACAAGATGGATGAACAAGGGCTGATCATCAGAAACAAGGCAAGATTAGTTGCACAGGGGTATTGTCAAGAAGAAGGTATTGATTATGATGAAACCTTTGCCCCTGTTGCAAGACTTGAAGCAATAAGACTATTTCTTGCTTATGCTGCCTTTAAAGACTTCAAAGTATTCCAAATTGATGTTAAGAGTGCTTTCCTCAATGGTGAATTGAAGGAAGAGGTGTAGGTCAAACAACCTCCAGGTTTTGAGGATACAAGTAAACCAGATCATGTATACTTCTTGAACAAAGCTTTGTATGGTCTGAAGCAAGATCCAAGAGCCTGGTATGATACCCTCTCTTCTTTTCTGACCAATAAAGGATTTATAAGAGGAAGCATAGATAGCACTTTATTTATAAGAAAATTCAAGGGTGATGTGATTCATGTACAGATTTATGTAGATGATATAATATTTGGGTCTACAAATGTGGATATTTGCAAAAAGTTTTCCAAACTCATGTCTGATAATTATCAAATGAGTATGATGGGTGAATTAAACTATTTTCTAGGTCTTCAAATTAAACAAGAGGTTGATAGAATTTTCATTCATCAAACAAAGTATGTAAATGACTTACTTAAGAACTTTGAGTTTGAAAATTGTTCTTCAATGAAAACACCCATGTCCACTGCCTTAAAGCTTGGAAAGGACACTGATGGTAAATCAGTGAATATTACAACTTATAGAGGTATGATAGGGTCTCTTTTATACCTCATTGCAAGTAGACCAGATATTATGTTTTCTACATGTCTTTGTGCTAGATACCAAGCAGATCCTAAAGAATCTCACTTAGCTGTAGTTAAAAGAATTTTCAGGTATCTCAAAGGAACTCCTAATCTAGGTCCTTAGTACCCCAAAGACTCTGATTTTGAGTTAGTTGGATACGCTGATTCTGACTTTGCAGGTTGCACACTAGATAGAAAGAGTACATCTGGGGGTTGTCAATTATTAGGTGGGAGATTAGTCAGCTAGTCAAGCAAGAAACAGAACTCTGTTTCAACCTCTACAGCTGAGGCAGAATACATTGCTACTGGAAGCTGCTGTGCTTAATTGCTATGGCTGCAAAATCAACTATTGGATTATGACATACAGTTTGAAAACTCCCCAATTCTGTGTGACAACACAAGTGCTATATCTATCTCTAATAATCCTGTTTTGCATTCAAAAACTAAGCATATTGAAATCAGACATCATTTTCTTAGAGATAATATGCAGAAAAAGAAAGTTTCAATGCACTATATAAACACTGATGTTCAATTAGCTGACATTTTTACAAAACCTTTAGATGAGTCTCGGTTCAACTTCCTAATATCCAAACTTGGCATGTTAAATTTGTAATATATTCGTTTCTTAGGTAGTTAATTTTGTGTGTGAAAATAATTTTATTTGTGTGTGAAATGAAGTACGTATCTAAGCTTCTACATATTTTACTTATGGTAGATCATCTAATGGAATTATGTCAGCTGACGATCATCAGCTGACACTATACCTCAGCTGATAAACCATCAGCTAAGACATAGAAGCTCAGCTAAGTGCATTCATTAGCTGACACTTATTTTATCTCAACTTGGATCAGCTGACACTCTCATTTGTCAGCTGATGATTTTCAAAAGTCAAAAATACTGTGTCCCCACACTTATTTTATTAATTTCTCATTTGTATTTATTCTGTTACTATGTTAATTAATTTAGTTTAATTGTCCGTTTATTGTCTGTGTATTTTATGTCTATTCCGTCTATTACCTTTTTGCAGAAGTGACAGTTACTTTTTACAAAATATATTTCTGTGACAGTTTAGGTTTCCAAGGAAGATTTAAAGGTGTTTTCGAGCGGTTCTTCATTTCTTACCCTTTCAAAATTCCCAAACAATCTTTCTCTCTCAAATTTCAAACCCTAAACATTTGTTGCACAGACTGCTTTACTCTGTAATAATGGTCTCCTTCAACCCTGCAACTTCTCCAAACGCCATTGCTGGTGAAAATGTCGCACCCAACTCTGAAATCACCATACGCCCAAACAACTTTCTCTTAAACACTGATATTCCCGCGAGCAAAGCAAACCAGGGATACGAACCTATGGTGGCTTTCATAACTGCCCATCCCCTGTTCGAATGTCTATCTGCTCATCTTCTGTTCATCTTTCCAAACATTATTGGTGAGATGTGGTACACTGCAAGGTACCATGATAATCAAGACTTAATCACTTGCACCTGCCTCAATGGTACTATCAACATAAACATCACTACTGATTCTCTCAGACAAGCGATCTCCATACCCCATATGGCCCCATTTCAACCTTTTGCTACAATGGATCAAGTTCTAGAGGTTTTGCCCCTGATTGGCTACCAAGGTGCTGTTTCCCATGGCCAGTATAAACTGTCTGCTCTAGGACACCCATGGAAGTATTTAGCCAGTGTAATCATTCGATGTTTTGGTCACAAGTCTGGCAGCCATGACCAAATGAACCAGTATGAACTGATGGTGCTACATGCTTTGGTCACAGGGAGGAATATTGACTTCACACAAGTCATATTCTCTGAAATGGTGGATAAGATCACTCTGGGCACATCAAAGAAATCAACCAGAACCCTAGTCCCTTACATCAGGTATCTAAGTTTAATTGCACTTAGAGATGTTCAATGGGAACACTATGCTAGGTTAGCTGCTCACTTGCACACAATGACCATCCCTCAAATGGGTCAGAAAACTTTCCATTTGATAAGGGAAGATCAAGGTCCTGCTATAACTGCTCAGATGCAAGAGTTGATAGATGTTGCTGCTGAGGAGAATGAAAATGAAGAAGAGGTTATTGCTGAAAATGTTGAGGACCAAATGGCTGATGATTCTGAGCACTCCCCTGCTCATACTCATGATGAAGCCATATTTGAAGGAGGAAATTTAGATGAAGTGAATGTTGATGAACCTGTTCAAGGTAATGATTCAAGTGAAGGTGCTGATACTGGTGATGATGATAGTGATGACGAATCTGATGATGATTCTCCAAGTATGACTCTTGGAGGTACAATTGCATATCCCAATCCTGATCAACAACAAAGATCAAGTGACTATGTTCATAGAGCACCAAGTCATGGAGATGATTATGTCACTGATGATGAAGTGGTCTCTGATAAGCTGGAGGAACTCATTGAGATCAGCAAGACCAGACACATCACAGGTATACTCTCACTCCCTGAGGACACTCATTTGGTAATCCCAACCTGTGAGAACCCATCCTCAACTCCAGTTGTACCATCCCCATAACTACCAAGCTCTAGTCAACTCCCAACAGTTGCTAGTTCTACTCCCTCCTACACCCATACTGACTTAAGGTCACAAGAGCTTGTGCACATTCCACAAGTCTCTGAGGTAGTGATATCCACACCTTTGACCTCAACTCCATTAGTTCCATCTTATGTTGAGGGGGAGCACATGGAAGTTGACATTACCCTGATGCCAGTGGATGTGCCCTCACAACATGACACATCTGTAAATATGGGACTCCTACTATCTGGGTCACCCACCCAACAGGGTGATGCCATTGAAAGACAGACCTTCTCCCAAGGTCATATTGTGTCTACAACCCCTATGTGTCAAGCCTATCCCCTAGTAAGTTCACAACAACTTGCTACTGTAATAAGGGATACCCTTTGAGTGCAACCCTCACTCACACTCACATACTTGCACCTGTTTTTGATTCAATTCTTACACATACTAGTGCACTACCTGTCAATACTAGTGGCATAAACCAGCCATTGGTACAGGGTACCATTAATGCTCCCATAGATCTTAGGCCTCCATACCAAGGTCTAAGTGAGGGACCACAATCCATTCCAGTTCTAAGCACATTTTCTCAATCAACTCCCACTCAACCCATTCCCTCTACCTCTTCCGATCCCTAACTCCAAATCCTTCAAAGCTTACTATCTATCTCTCAAAAGATGGATAGTCTTTAAGCCTCCTTTACCTCTTTCCAAACTCAAACAGAAACTCAACTCTCTCATCTAACCCAAGAGATTGAGTCACTCAAATCAACCCAATCCCAAACCCAACCCACCCCTGTCCCTGTTGATCTTTCACCAATTCTAACCAAATTGGATCAACTTCTTACCCAAACTTCTAATCCTACTCCTATTCCTTCCCCTACCATCTCAACTCAAACCATTACCACCCTAAACCAAACCATTTCCAACCTTCTCACCCAACTGTCTACCCTAAGACCTTCACCACCTAACATCTCTGTCACCATACCTGACTCTCTTCTTAGAGTCCCTTCTCTTCTCCAAACCATAACTCATGATCTCCAACACCTAAACACCTATTCCATCCAAAAGCACAGTGAAACCCTCAAAGAATTCACCAATATCACTGATGCTATTCTAAACCTGAGGAGATCTCCATTCTTCACCCAACCTACTACCTCTCCTTCACCTTCCCCTATCCCTCCCTCTACCTCTTTTATCCCTCCTTCTGTTGCTAAGCCCTCTGACAACTTTCCTTTTACATTTGCTGATGACAAAAAGGGGGAGAAGTCAGTTAGAAGAGAACCTTCACCAGATACAATTAGAGCAGCTATTGATGAATATACATCTGAGGTTCAGGCTAAGCAAGCAGAGGAAGCATCAGCCCCCAATGAAACAGAAGCTCAAAGAACATCTAATGTTGAGGAGGAGAATCCAGCTGAGGGGGGGAAATCTGCTCAAGAACAGCAAAGGCCAAAAAGAAGGCTTAAAACAGTGGCCAGAAGGAAGAGTGCTAAGAAATCAAAGCAAGGTGAATCATGTGCTCCAATTGAACTACCATCTGATGATTCTGATGATGATGATGAAGATGAAATGCCTCTGTCCTCTCTGTTAAACTTAAAGAAGCAGAACCCCTCTACAACAGCTCCACCAGTCAAGCTTCCTCTCCAGTTCAATCAAGTCAACCAACTCCCAGGAGTTTAGCAAGAAGAAAAGGAAAGAAGATAATGATGCCTGAGGAGATTGAAGAAGAAGAAAGAAGAGAGGAAGAGCTAACAAAAGAAGTTGAGAGTCTCAGAGAGCTCAGTGAGCTAGCTGCTGCACTTGGTACTTCCATAGAAGAAGTTTTGAAAACCAAGGAAATACATCAGGACTTCACTTCTCCTGCAGATCTTGCTGCAATTATTGGTGTTACTGATGATAAGTTAAGAGAGCTACAAGAAGAAGAGCTGATTATGATGACCTCTCAATCACATCAAGTACTGGATACACCACAGCAAGATGACCCTTCTACCAAGAAAGCTCCTAAAAGAGGAAAGACTCACAAAGAAGTCATTCAAGCTCTGCTGAACTTCAAGTTTGGAGGATTAGCTCAGCAAACTGAAAGGCAAGCCAAGAAGTTTAGAGACCACAAAGAAAACTTGGTAAATAGAAGATGTGCAGACATCATCTCAAGGGTTACTCCATACAAAGGTACTGATGAGGGTCCTTATCTCAGAGTGGTGAGAAGAGATGAAAGAAAGACTTATGAAGATACATATCTTCAACACTGCAAACTACTCTCCTTTTTTGAAATGATTGAGATCCTGTACCATCTCCTCAAGTCCAAAAGTGAAATTGTTCAAAGGTTCATGCCAAAATTTGAATGCTGGATTCGGATGTCAATCTGCAGTAGGCTCTTCACACATGATCAGTTCATTGAACACATCAATCTGATTGAAGATGCTTTCAAAAAGAATTCAAAAGTTTTTATCACCATTGAACAGATCATTGTCAATCCTGACTATCCTTTTCTTCCTGCTTATGAAAGTCTCAACACTACTCTGCCCTCCAATATTGAGCCAGAAATGTTTAAATACATAACTGAGCCTGAGAAAGGGATGTTCTTCAAGAACATAGCTGGTGATTGGAGATTCCTAAGAGAAGCTGACATAGGAAGAGCGCCAAGAGCTTTAATTTTTCAAGCTGTAAGACTGGCAAGAGGACAGACAGGAAGTCAACACTTTGAAAGTCTGATGGAGACTAGAGCTGATGAACTAATTGCCACTATTCCAGTTGAACATCGTCCAGACATCAAAGAAGAACCTTGGTGGGAATGAAGACCACACTTCATAACTAGATTAGATGTAATTTCAATTCCTAGAATAGTGCAACTTCTGTACTTAGTTTAACTCATAGTTAGATTGCTCTGTACAAACTCTGATGTAAATACTTTGTTCTGTAATCAAGCTTGAAACTTTGATCATGGACTACTTAGCTAAAATGCTAGTATAGATGACTCTTAGTAGATAGCTCACATAGTGTAAATATAGAAAAGATCAAAAATCCTAAAAACATAAAAAGGATAGAAAAGATACCACAAAAACAGAACAATGGTACTTCATAAATGAAAAGATTCCCAAAAACAGAATATCAGGGAACATACTTAAAAGAGTTACCAAAAACAGATAGCTAGGTAACCAAATTGCACTTAAAAGTTATATCTTTACAAATCCTAGTCGAACTGATTTTTCTTAAACAAGATAAGGTTTTGTCATCATCAAATAGGAGGAGATTGTTAGGGAGATAGCAATATCAAACCGTAATCAAACTTATCTATTAAGTAAAATAGGATTTGATGTTAACAAAACCATATATTCAGTTTTGGACTTAGATTGATGAAAAACATGTGTTGTTTTTTATCTGAGACTTAAAGAATTTCTAAGTAAGAAATGTCAGCTGACGAATCATAGTGTCAGCTGAACACTGAGTATCAGCCAAAGGACCAGCTTCAGGAAGATCTGCTGAGAAGAAAAGATCAGTCAAAAAGCATCAGCTGAGGAATCACATTGGATCAGCTGATGGCCTAAAACCATCAGCAAATGAAGATTTCAAGATCAGCTGAGCAGTCAAGGATCAGCTGACACAATCACAGTTATCAATTGATGCCTCCCATTTGTCAGATAAGGTATTTATTACTTATCCAGTCTTTTCTTCATAAGCTGACACTACTCAAAATGACTAGCTGAGCCCTTGGGAACAACTAACAGTTTAGTTTAATCAGTTTATTAGCTGCACATTGATTTGTGTTATCAGCTGAGCCATTTGATCAGCTAAGCAAATCTAGTCAGCTGAGTCTTTCACATTTATCCTTAGCTGAGCAAAATTATATTAGTAATTCAGTGTCTGTTAGCTGAGTCTTTATTATATATCTCAGTTAATAGCTTTTCTATGCAATATTTTCTTTAGTCAAAGGCAGAACATGTGTTGTTCTTATTATGCCTTAGATCTTTCTTTGTAAAAGTACTTAGCACTTTTTGGATCTGCAAAGATACAAAAAGGATAGATCTTTATCCCCTGGAAAAGGAGAAAGATACTCTTGAAAAGAAGATCTCGAAGATATGATGTTAAGTATGGCTGGCAACTCCATACTTGGTAAAGTCAAATCTTCAGAAAGCATGGTGTTGATTAAAGCACAAGCATGAAAGGAGAAGTTTACTTTTCCAAGATATAAAGGTAGTAGCTTAATAATATAATAATAGATAGTGGGTATACTCATTACTGAAAAGTATGTTTACTTTACACACTTTGCGTGTAAAGATAAACTACCTTCCACCCACTACCTTTATCTATTATAATATTATTAAACCAAGTACCTTTGTCTCCTTCTCTCTTCATCATCCCGGACACACCTTGTTTATAAATACTCATGCATGGAAACATGCTAAGTATGCGTTGAAAAAGCACTGAAATCTCATAAGTTGAGAATTAGAAGAGTTAGCATTTTACTTTCAGTGTAACAAACTTGTTCATGTGTTGAACATCTTAGACATTAGTTGTTTAACATTAGCATTGTCTATGTGTTAGACAAATCTAGTTGCCACCTTTTATTGAACTTAGATTTTCCGCATCTAGCTCATGTAATTCTTGATTAACATCAATAAGAATTATATAAAAGTAAACTGTGTGTCTCTTAAATTTTTATTTGTTGTTGTAGTATCCATTCGGGACCAACAACTGGTATCAGAGCAGGCTAGATAATCCATATCTAAGATCTGTTTTGCTTACTCTTCAAACTACTTCTACCCCACACTACTAAATGGCCACTTCTGTTGCTGCTTCTAATGGTTCTTCTAACAATGGCTCACTCACAAGGTGTCCTATGTTTGATGGAGAGAACTTCTCTCTCTAGAAAAGTAGAGTTCTTCTCTATATGTCAAGCCTTGATGATGTGATGCTTAAAACTGTTACTGAAGGTCCTCATGTTCCTTCCTCACAGTCTTATCTCCAAAAGTGGATGGAGAATAGTGAGAAGAAAGAGAAAGGGGAGAGGTCTTACCAGAAGCAGCTTTAATGGTTGCTGGTTCAGCTTGAGCAGAGTGCTCAGCTTGAACCTTGGTGTCAGCTTTAGAAGCTCCCCCTTGAGGTGATCCCTCTTCTCCACTGGCAGATGAAACTCCCTCAGCAACCAAGAGCATTGGACCACTCAGACCCTCTTGCTCAGGGAAGATGTCATTGTTAAACATCTTGGAGCTGAGTGTTAGGGTAGGAAACAAATCCCATCCAGCTTCATAGAGATCTCCCAACTCAGCTTTAATCACCAAGGACAAGTACCTAATGAATGGCACATGGAGGTCCCTGGTGGTCTTCATTACTTGGACTTTGAGCTCGTTGAAAATGAGATGTGCATAGTCTATACATCTATCAAAAAACATGTTGTATAACTGCTACATTTCAAACTTGTTAACTTGATCCAAGCCACCAACTTTAGTCCCCAGTGAACGTACCACTGTTGAAACCATGAAGCCCCAGCTGGTTAGGAAAGTGGCCTTCTTAATCACCCCTTCAGTTTGAGGGTGACCCATCTGAGGTAGAACTGACCTCGTCACTTGTCTAGTCACGGTGGGCTCGAACACATCTTGAACAGGGAGTTGAAGAACATCCCTTAGCCGTTGAACCGTTAGGGCCACTGTTCTATTGCCATTGAGAACAGTGCCTGTGATCTCTCCTCTGTTCTGGTTGAAGGTGCATGTGTACCAGAACTCCAAAAGGTGTTGTGGAGCGATGCTAACAGGTGCTCCAGTGAAGGCGAATGCTAAAGGGCACTTCCAAATGTAGGCTACCCAGATATCATATCCTCTGCCCTGTTTCCTCGGAGGAATAACAAGACAGGCACGCTGATTGTTGATTTTGATCAGCGGTAATCCATTGTTTTTAAACTTAGCACCCCTGACCATTCGATCACTTAGAATGAGAATGGTTCCTTCCATCGTTGAAATTGCAGATTACACTGAGTCACTGATTTCTTTGCACTGAGCAATGAGCGTCGCACTGAGCAAGGTAGGGTTTCGAACTCGATGGAACAGAGAATTGCACTTAGCAAATTTGTTGAAAGGTATATAAGCAGATGAGAGGTTTAGAGATGAGAAGTTTAAGCGTAAACCCTCTAAAATGTAGGTAAGGTCGTTATATATACCTTTCCGAGGAGAGAGAGAAAAATTACCATTGGAATCCCTTTTTAATCCGTTACGCCGGTAAAATTTCGGCTTGGTGTAACATTGAGAGGCTAGAAACACATCATCTTCCAACGGATACAAGTGTAAAATATTATAATTAACTAATAATTATAGTAGAAACACTGATAAAGTATACCAATACTCAATTGATATACGATGCGATTTGAAACTTATTCAAAGACACATGTACATATGAATTAATGACACTTAGTAATTAAATCATAATTTGGACACACCAAGACTGAGTAAACTAATTACGCGGTTTATGTCAAGCACTCAGCTTGATTCAAGCACTCAGCTTGAGTTGAGCACACAGCTCAGACTTAATGACACTGAGTCAATTTTTGTTTGAGACTGACTCAAACTTGTTTCTAACTACACTGAGTAGTTTAAAACTTGTTTGGAACCAACCAAACGTGTGAACGTATCACTCAGCTTGAGTGAAGCATATAGCTCAGACTTCAATGACACACAGTCATTTTTGTTTGAGACTAACTCAAACTTAAATTGTAACTACACTGAGTAGTTAAAGTGTCTTTGGAACTCACCAAACATGTGAACTCAGTATTCAGCTTGACAGGTTATTCAGTTTATGAAAACTTAATTACAAACTGTGCACTCAGCTTAAGACACTTAGTCATTGTCAAACTGAAAACTCAGATTCTAGACACTTAGCTAGGGGTTGAGTATACCCAATTTACTTAGCAGATACATAAACCTCTTTTTATCAAGGGGTTTAGTAAAAATATCTGCTAGTTGGTCATCGGTGGAAATAAATTTAATTTCAATTTTACCTTTTTCCACGATGTCCCTGATGAAGTGATGTCTAATTTCAATGTGCTTGGTTCTTGAGTGGAATACTGGATTGTAAGTGATGGCTATAGCACTTTGGTTATCACAGAAGATAGGAGTTTTCTTGAAAGTCATGCCAAAGTCTTGAAGCGGATGTTGCATCCAAAGGATTTGAGCACAACAGCTTCCTGCTGCAACATACTCAGCTTCAGCAGTTGAAGTAGCCACTGAGTTATGTTTCTTACTAGTCCAGCTTACTAGCTTCCCTCCAAGCAATTGACATCCTCCAGTAGTTGATTTTTTGACTAACTTGCACCCAGCATAGTCAGCATCTGAAAAACCAACTAACTCAAATCCAAAGTCCTTTGAATACCAAAGAACTAGATTTAGTGTACCTTTAAGGTACCTAAAGATCCTTTTCACAGCTTGAAGATGTGATTCTTTAGGATCTGCCTGATATCTTGCACAGACACATGTAGCAAACATGATATCAGGTCTACTAGCTGTCAAATAAAGTAATGAACCTATCATTCCTCTATAGGTAGACTGACACACGGACTTACCATCTGAATCTTTACTCAGCTTGACAGCTGGTGACATGGGTGTTTTCATGGTTGAACTAGAATCAAAACCATATTTCTTTATCAAATCAAGAACATACTTGCTTTGATTGATGAATATTCCATCAGGCTTTTGTTGAATTTGTAGGCCTAGGAAATAAGTCATCTCACCCATCATACTCATCTTGTACTTTTATGACATTATTTTGGAGAACCACTCACACAGAGATTCATTGGTAGAACCAAAGATAATATCATCCACATAGATTTGTACAAGAATCACCTGTCTGTTACTCTTTTTAATAAAGAATGTCTTATCTATACTACCTCTGGTGAAATCCATTGATAGTAGATAAGTGGACAGAGTATCATACCAAGCTCTTGGAGCTTGTTTAAAACCATACAAAGCCTTGTCCAACCTATAGACATGATGTGGAAACTTTGAAATTACAAAGCCAGGAGGTTGTTTCACATAGACTTCCTCCTGAAGTTTTCCATTAAGGAAGGCACTCTTCACATCCATTTGATAGACTTTGAAGTCTTTATATGCTGCATAGGCTAAGAAAAGCCTTATGGCTTCAATTCTAGCAACAGGGGCAAAGGTCTCATCATAATCAATTCCCTCTTCTTGCTTATACCCTTGTGCTACCAGTCTGGCTTTGTTCCTAACTATCACTCCATCCTTGTCCATTTTATTTCTATAGACTCACTTAGTGCCTATAATTAAATGATCTTTGGGGGCTGGGACAAGTTTCCAGACTTTGTTTCTCTCAAATTCATTCAGTTCCTCTTGCATAGCATCAATCCAATCCTCATCCTCTAAGGCTTCCTCAGTCTTCTTTGGTTCCATTTGAGATAGGAAACCAAAGTGAGCAGCATAGTTAGCTGTAGCCTTGGATCTGGTGATAACTCTTTCTTGGACATTTCCAATGATTTGATCTTGAGGATGATCTTTAAGGAATTTAAATGTTGTAGTTGGAGAGTCTGGTTCAGGATCTGAGTGATGTTGAGAACTCTGAGGTGAACACACATCCTCAGTCTCAACAGCAGCATTGTCAACAAACTGATGATCACTGAGATTCTCAGTCTGAGTGACCTCAGCTACAAAAGGATTAACGAACTCATCATCTTTCTCAGCTTGAGAGTCCCTTGGAGCTTGTGATGATTTCTTTGATGAACACACATCATCATCACTATCATCTCCAATGACATACATAGGATTTGATAAGTTGGTTTCCTTAGGCCTTTCAAGCTCACTCAGACTGACTAAGTCAGCTTGACTTTTATCAGCTTGATCAAAACTGTCTTCATCAAATGAGACATGAATTGATTCTTCTATGGCTTTTCTCCTTGTATTATATATTCAATAAGACTTGGAGATTGAGGAATAACCAACGAATATTCCAAGATCAGCTTTAGGTTCCAACTTATGGAGCTGATCTCTTTGATTCAGCACATAGCATTTTGAACCAAAGATATGAAAATAACCTATATTGGGCTTTCTAGACTTATACATCTCATATGAAGTCTTTCCATGTCTTTTGACAATGATTGACCTATTCTGGGTATAGCAGGCTGTACTAACAGCTTCATCCCAGAAATAGAGTTTCAATCCTGCCTCACATAACATTGTTCTAGCAGCCTCAATTAAGGTTCTATTTCTCCTTTCAGCAACTACATTTTGTTGTGGAGTTCTGACAGATGAGAAATTTTGTAATATTCCTTTTAGCTATTAATACAGGCTTTCCTTTAGCATTATAGATTGTTCCTGCTTTCTTCCTAAAAGTAACTATATTGTCTTCATCACAAAATTGACTGATACTAATCAGGTTGTGTTTGAGACCTTTGACATATGCAACTCTCTGGAAAGTGACCTTGCTAGCTTGCATCTTCCCATAACCTTTAGTTCTTCCATTGGAGTTGTCTCCAAATGTTACTTTAGGACCTTCATCTTCTTGGAAATCACTAAGAAGTCCTTTCCACCCAGTCATGTGCCTTGAGCATCCACTATCTAAGTACCATTTACTTGAACCCTGCACATGATATGAAAACTAAACACATTAGTTTTGTTTGGGAGCCCACTTCTTGGTGGGTTCAGATGAGGAGCACTTAGCATCTCCATCTTGTTGAACTGACTGTTCAGCTTGAGCAGGAGCTGAGTCCTGTGTAGGCTGATCAGCTTGTTCTTGTTCAGACCTTGAGATTTCTGCATCACAGTCCTTAGCCTCATGACCTCTACTTCTGCACTTGTAGCATCTCCTTCTTCCAATGATTACAGGAGGTAGAGTGTCTAATAATCCTTGTGAGAACTTGCTCTCAGTCTTAGGATTATATGTGGTGGATAACTTTTCAACTTTCTTTGCAAGTTGATTCACATGATGATCACTGACTTTGGACTTACCTTTGTCAAGTCTTTGTTTGTTATCCTTTTGATTAGAAGTTTGACTAACAACCTTCTTTTCTATGACCTTGGACTTACCTTTGTCATGACTACTGGACTCACCAGTTTCAACAGGCTTGGACTTACCATTGTTGATCTTCTTGGACTTACCAAGATCTACAACTTTGGACTTACCATTGTTGTACTTTGACCTCTGACTTACAATGGTCTTCCTATTCTTGTAACTTCTCTCCGAGCCAGATAGAGAATGTTGTCTTTTGAAAGGATTTGGATTAAGCCTTTCTATTACTGAAGTTCTTTGAATAGGCTGAGTGCTTAATCTGTCCAGCACAGACTTACCATGTTGTTTGGATGTTGAGCACTCTTCTCCATGATCTTTAGCCTTTACAAACATATTGTATTTAAGGTTTTGACCATGTTTCTTCTCTGAGGCTGACTTTTGAGACTCAATCAGTAGTCTATCATCCTCAGAGTCTGTACTTGCTATCTCATCATCAGCTACATAGGCTGCTGTTTGATAGTCACCTCCAAGCACAGCTTGTACCTGTTTAGGAATTTGTTGGTTTATGCACTTTTCAGCAAGCTTTGATGACTTACACCAAGACTCAGTGACCTTTTGAAGTTGGTCAACTTTGTCTTTAGCTTCCTGAAGTTCTTCACTTAGAAGTTTGTTAATGTGTCTTTGACATTCCAGATCACATTGTGCTTTCTTACCAACATCAATGAGAGATTTATTTTCCTTAATCTCATTCTTCAGTTTAGCTATCTCAGCTTTAAGGCCATTTTGAGACTTAAGGATGGTCTTGAAATCATTCAGCAGATAATCAAAAGCAAGACCCTTTTCTTCGTCGGTGTAACAGTTGAAATTACTAACCTTATACATGGAAGCAGGATCCCAATCACTGAGCTTGCTATTTTCCTCAGCTTCCTTCATATCAGCTTCAAAAGTTGACTCGGACAGACCATAATCAACTTCATCAATTTCAAACTCTTCATCTTCTTGAGCCATCAGACATACATCATCATCTGAGGTAGATGATTCTGTATCCCAGGTTTCAGCATATAGTCCTTTTGCACTGGGTTTGTCTTCAGGCTTTTCTTTCTTGAGCTGAGTATATTTCTTCTTGTATTTATCAGCTCTGTAAGCATTCTTATCAACAACTGATGTTGATTCCACCTTCTTTGATCTGCACTCAGCAGCAATATGTCCCTTCTTCTGACAATTGAAGCACACAACATTCTTGGGATCAAAGGAACTCTTCCGTTCGCCCCTGTCAGATCTTCCTTTTCCCCGTTGAGCTCTTCTCAAACATCTGGCTAGCATGGCCATCTGCTCAGTGATAATTTGAACATCATCAGTATCACTTGAGTCTGAGTCTGAGTGGTCAGCTTGAGATTCTGACTCAGTCTCAGATTCAACAACTAGTGTCTTGGAACTTTTCTTCTTTTTCTGTGCAACCAATGCAACTTCAGTTTTATCCAAAGACTCCTTGACTTGTTGTTGAGAAGTTCTTTTGTGTTCAGTGATTTGTTCGTGATTTAGCAAGAACCCATAAATGGACTGCAGGTTATACAAATGCAATGTTCCTCCAGCCCTCAGTGTTGTGGTAACTTCATTGAACCTTTCTGGTAACACATCCAGAAACTTCAGCACGAGTTCAGCTTCATCCTTCTTAATGCCTACACTTAGCAGGTCATTTATCAAGCAATAAAACCTGGTAAACACATCAGCCAAGGTTTCATTCTTCTTTTGCTGTTTGACCAGATCTGTGCCCTCATATGTAACACTTAGAGTATCCCAGATCTCTTTTGCAGATTGACACCCAGTCACTGTGTGCAAGATCTTGTTAGTAAGGGCATTTTCCAGAACACGTTTAGCCTTGTCATCCAGATTGTAGAGTTTCCAATCTTCATCAGTCCAGGATGCAACAGGCTTCTTTACCTCTTTTTCACTCTTGTCTGTTTTATCAGTAGACGTATCACTGACAACAGTAGAGATTTTGGGGATTATCGGTCCTTTGATAATGACATCGGACATACGATTGTCAATTGACTTGAGAAACAGCATGGCTCTAAACTTCCACATAGGATAGTCAGATCCATCAAATATGGGACAACCTTTGGCAGACTTCTGTGGAAAGTTTGAAAACTTGTTGCTTGTAGACATTGTAAACTTTCTCAGAATCTTGAACTTTCAACTTATGAAATCGTTCAGCCTGCTCTGATACCAATTGTTGGTCCCTTGGTGAGAATAACAACAAGCAACATGTGTGTAGAAGGGGGGTTGAATACACTCTCTGCAGAAATTGAACAAATCAAATAAAAGTGTTACACACAGTAAATCAAACCACAATCAATCAAATGCTTTCATTAATAAAATGATTACAATGCTTTGAATATGAAGATGATTACAATAACTATCAAGTAAGCAACTCTTGATATGTAAACACCTAATGTAAATCTCTCAAACTTTCAAACTTAGCTATCTATAATCAACTTATGATTATAGATACTGATGACTCTCTAAACAGGATTTACACAGATTGATAACTTACCAATATCACAACTAATGTGATATTTCGAACACACGAATAGCATGGCAATATGTGAATATCATGATCATGTTGAACTGACAAACAGTGATTCAAGAATCGTAACATATACAGTGAGGTGAGATTTTTGGCTCTGCAACACTAAGTTGTTTTTGTATCCGAGTCATGCCTCTAAACTTATCAGGAGATAAGTATTTATAATCCTGTTGCTACGGTTCCTAACAAACTGGACTAATCCTAATTTGCTAACTAACTATCGGATAACTCGGAATCTTGAATCTTGAATCTTCTTATCTTGAGTCTTCAATCGTCAATCTTGATTCTGAAGTCTTCTTATCCTTCCCGTAGATATAGAGAGTTAAAACAAAATTTAAAAGACATATTTAAATTCTTTTAAACTGCCTTCTTTAGTCAGGCTGAGTTACTCAGCTTGATACTTATCAAGCTGAGTTCTTCGAGAACAAACCCGAATTCAAACATGGACTAACATGTGTTGGGGAGATAGCAATATCAAACCTTAATCAAACCTATCTATTAAGTAAAATAGGATTTGATGTTAACAAAACCATATATTCAGTTTTGGACTTAGATTGATGAAAAACATGTGTTGTTTTTTATCTGAGACTTAAAGAATTTCTAAGTAAGAAATATGAGCTGACGAATCATAGTGTCAGCTGAACACTGAGTATCAGCCAAAGGACTAGCTTTAGGAAGATCAGCTGAGAAGAAAAGATCAGTCAAAAAGCATAAGCTGAGGAATCACACTGGATCAGCTGATGGCCTAAAACCATCAGCTAATGAAGATTTCAAGATCAGCTGAGCAGTCAAGGATCAGCTGACACAATCACAGTTATCAGTTGATGCCTCCCATTTGTCAGATAAGGTATTTATTACTTATCCAATCTTTTCTTCATAAGCTGACACTACTCAAAATGACTAGCTGAGCCCTTGGGAACAGCTGACAGTTTAGTTTGATCAGTTTATTAGCTGCACGTTGATTTGTGTTATCAGCTGAGCAATTTAATCAGCTGAGCAAATCTTGTCAGCTGAGTCTTTCACATTTATCCTTAGCTGAGCAAAATTATATTTGTAGTTCAGTGTCTATTAGCTGAGTCTTTAATATATATATCTCAGTTAATAGCTTTTCTATGTAATATTTTCTTTAGTTAAAGGCAGAACATGTGTTGTTCATATTATGCCTTAGATCTTTCTTTGTAAAAGTACTTAGCACTTTTTGTATCTGCAAAGAAACAAAAAGGATAGATCTTTATCCCCTGGAAAAGGAGAAAGATACTCTTGAAAAGAAGATCTCGAAGATATGATGTTAAGTATGGCTGGCAAGTCCATACTTGGTGAAGTCAAAACTTCAGAAAGCATGGTGTTGATTAAAGCACTAGCATGAAAGGAGAAGTTTACTTTTCCAAGATATAAAGGTAGTAGTTTAATAATATAATAATAGATAGTGGGTAATCACCTTACTGAAAAGTATGTTCACTTTACACAATTTGCTTGTAAAGTTAACTTACCTTTTCACCCACTAACTTTATCTATTATAATATTATTAAACCAAATACCTTTGTCTCCTTCTCTCTTCATCATCCCGGACACACCTTGCTTATATATACTCATGCACGGAAACATGTTGAGTATGCGTTGAAAAAGCACTGAAATCTCATAAGTTGAGAATTAGAAGAGTTAGCATTTAACTTTCAGTGTAACAAACTTGTTCATGTGTTGAACATCTTAGACATTAGTTGTTTAAGATTAGCATTGTCTATGTGTTAGACAAATCTAGTTGCCACCTTTTATTGAACTTAGATTTTCCGCATCTAGTTCATGTAATTCTTGATTTACATCAATAAGAATTATATAAAAGTAAACCGTGTGTCTCTTAAATTTTATTTGCTAAAGTTTGTATTCAACCCCCCTTCTACAAACATTTGTTGTTGTAGTATCCATTCGGGACCAACAACTGGTATTAGAGCAGGCTAGATAATCCATATCTAAGATCTGTTTTGCTTACTCTTCAAACTACTTCTACCCCCCACTACTAAATGGCCACTTCTGTTGCTGCCTCTAATGGTTCTTCTAACAATGGCTCACTCACAAGGTGTCCTATATTTGATGGAGAGAACTTCTCTCTCTGGAATAGTAGAGTTCTTCTCTATATGTCAAGCCTTGATGATGTGATGCTTAAAACTGTTACTGAAGGTCCTTATGTTCCTTCCTCAACTATCCAAGTAACTGAAGCAACTGATGAAGCTCCTGCTGTTGAAAGACTGATTATAAAACCTATAAATCAGTGGTCTGAAGAAGACAAAAGGCTTGTTAATCTTGATGTTAAAGCAAGAACATCCTTAGTCTCTACACTACCAAATGATGTCTATCATCAAGTTCTTAACTGCAAATCTGCAAAAGAGTTGCTAGACACTTTGACTGTTGCATATGAAGGCACTGAAGAAGTGCAGGAGAACAAGAAACTCCTTTTGGTTAGGGAATATGAGTTCTTCTTTGCTCATAAATGTGAAAGTCTCACTCAGACTTACACCAGTTACAACTGCCTTATTAATAACTTAAGAAGGGCAGATGTTCCCAAAAGCAATAAGGAACTTGTAAACAAGTTTCTAGACTCTCTCCCATAATATTGGGATCATTTTATCATTGTGCTTAAACATGGTGAGAAAATCAAGGGTCTTTCACTGGTTGGTTTATATGGAAATCTTATGAATCATGAACAATCAGTGAAACAAAGGAAGATCTCTACCAAGGATATGAAGGAGGCTGCAAAAACTCCATCTACTGCCCTTGTGTCTAAGGATACAAGATCTAGGAGTTTTCCTGCAGTTGTGGACGAGTCCAGTGATGAGGAGGAAGAGGAGGAGTCTTCTAATGAAGAGCAAGTGACTGATGGGGATGAAGTTCTGGAGAACATGGACAGCATTGAAGCTACTGTTGAGCAGGCTTCCATGTTGGTTAAAAGGTTCAAACCTTTCTTGAAAAGAAAGGGTGTCAAGAAGTTTGAAAGGAAACCCTTCAAAGGAGAAAGAGCCATGTCAAAACCAAAGGCTTCTGAAGGTTGTTTCTCTTGTGGAAAGACTGGTCACTATGCCAGTGAATGTAAGTCCAAAGGAAACACAGGCTTCAAGGGTTCCTCAAGCTCAGACAGCAGGATTGATTATGAAGCCAAGTATAAGAAGCTTCTTGCTGCTGTCCTTGACAAGAAAAAGAAGAAAGCTCAGAACAGGGTGCTGGTTGCTGAAGAAGAAGATTGGGCTGAGGAAGATCTCTCAAGTGATGTAGATTAGGTCCTCACAGCTCAGTTCAGTTTGATGGCCAACACAGCAAGTACAAGTTCCTTTGATGAGGATATGAAGAAAGCTGCTAAAGCTTGTACTTCTCCTGACTGGGATCCTTCTTCTATGTATCAGGTTGTAAAATTTATTAACTATGAAGATAATGAAATAGAATCACTAAAAAAGAGATTAAGTCTTAAAGATGAGAAACTTAAACAAATGACAAAACTGGAAGATGATTTAGCTAATCAAAAGATACTTAATCAGATCTTGGTAAAAGAAACCAATGAAGCAACAATAAAGTTTAATGACCTTCAAAAAGTAGTTAGATCTTGGTATGTTTCTGCTGAGAAAACCACTCAGTGTGTCAATGAGCAGATTCCAAAACAAGTTCAAGCTATTATTGGTGGAAATTATTCCCAAGCTGCTAACTGTGTTGATTTTACCAAGAACATAAATATCTTAGAAAAAGCTGATATTTTACCTCTTACTTTTCAAAAGATCGTAAAAGGAAAAAGTATTATCACTAACAGATTTTCCAAAAGTAAAAGTACTCAGCTGAAAGACTCAACCTCTTCAAAAGTTGGTTCAAGTTCTACTGTCTTGACAGAAAGCAAAAGTACTGAAAATTTAAGTGTAAAGAAAGTAAGTAAAGGAATGGAATCATTTATGGATACCAAAGAGACATTCTGTTGTCAAACCTTGAAAACTGATACATTAAATTTAGGAACTCAGCTGACTGAAAATTCTTTAGCTAATGATGTTACATTAGCTTATCAAAAAGTAGATGATAACTACTCAGCTGATAGCCTGTCAGCTGATCATGGATCCTCTTCCATTTGTTTAGCTGATCAAACATCACTTCAAACTCTTTTAATAGGAGAAACTAAGGGAAAAGGACATTTTGTTTACAAAGAGTCTAAGTCTGCCACACCTAAAGCTGATCAAAAACTCATTTTAACTAAGGATCAACCTAATATAACTGTAAACAAAGACCTTACTAGTTTACAGAATCAGCTGCAACAGCTGAATGGTGAAATCTGTCAGCTGATGACCCATAGTCATCAGAGAACAGTTAAGACATCTCTTAGTCAATTACCAAAACATGGTAAAGGCTCCAAAAATAAAAAATGTTATAAATGTGGGAACAAAGAACATAAGGCAGGTAATTGTTCTCTAGAAGGTAACTCAAGATAGCGGACTGATTATGATAACACAACTGTTTCTCTCATTCATAAACAACCTAATATAAAGTGGATGGCTAGGTGCAATCCACAGGGGTCCACTTAAATGTGGATGCCCAAATGTCACTAACATTCTTTCAATCACATCTATGCAGGGTCTGAACACATGGTATCTTGACAGTGGATGTTCAAGGACCATGACAGGTTGTAAAGCTTTGCTTAGTAACTACAAGAAGGAAAAAGGTCCAAGAGTAACCTTTGGTGATAACAATTGTGGGCAAACAAAAGGCTACGGAGAACTTCATAATGGGAACCTAACCTTGTCCAAGGTATCATATGTTAAAGGGCTTAAGTATAATCTCATCAGCATAAGTCAGTTATGTGATGGTGATCATAAAGTCCTCTTTACAAAGACAGGTGGTTCCATTTTAGATCAAGAAGGTAAAACAATAATTTGTGCAAAGAGAACCAAGGATGTATATACTCTTGATATGTCCTCTGGTGATCCATCCAAGTTAACCTGTTTGTATACCAAGTCTATAACTGACACAAACTGGTTATGGCACAAAAGGCTTTCCCATTTAAACTTCAAAAACATTAACAAGTGGAGCAAGGGTGAACTAGTGTCAGGACTACCTCCACTGACTTATGTTAAGCCTAAACCTTGTTCTGCCTGTGAGAAGGGAAAGCAGCATAAGACTTCGTTTCCATCTAAGCAAGCCTTCTCCATTACTGACCTTTCTACATGTTGCACATGGATCTATTTGGTCCTGTTGCTACTACTAGTATTGGTGGAAGTAAGTATGCATTGGTGATGGTTGATGAATTCTCAAGATACACTTGGGTCATCTTCCAAAAAGCAAAGAGTGAGGCTGCTGAAGAGATTATAAGCTTTATTAGAAAGATGGAAGTACTCAATGGCAATCTGGTAAGGATGCTTAGAAGTGATCATGGAACTGAATTTAGAAATCAAACTCTTGAAGGTTTCTGTGATGAGAAAGGAATATCTCAAAACTTCTCTGCTCCAAGAACTCCACAACAGAACGGTGTAGCTGAAAGAAGAAACATAACTTTGATTGAAGTTGCAAGAACCATGTTGTGTGAGAGTGGGTTAAAATTCAACTTCTGGGCTGAAGCTGTCAGGTGTGCATGTTTTACTCAGAACAGATCCCTTATAATAAAGAGGCACAACAAGACTCCTTATGAAGTGCTCAAGGGAAGGAAGCCCAACATCAGCTTTCTACACATCTTTGGGTATCAGTGTTTCATTCTGAACCAGAAAGATCAATTGCAAAAATTTGCACCAAAAGCTGATGAAGGTGTGTTCGTTGGATATTCTGTGATTTCCAAAGCTTACAGAATCTACAACCTCAGAACAAAGGTCATAGAAGAATCAATCAATGTAAGTTTTAATGAAAATGACTTTGTTGCTTCCTGTTCTACTAATCCGTCTACAGGTGAGGAATTTAATGATTTGCTGCATACTGTAGACAACACTCCAGTATCAGCTGATCTACTCCCATCAGCTGATCCAATCTCATCAAATGACTTAGATGACTTAGATGAACCTGTTCCAAATGTACAAAATACCTCTGCACATTCTATCCTAAACCACTTCTCTGTTGGGAAATTGGCTAAGTCATTGAAACTGTTATACATGCAAATATCAAAACTGTTAAGACTGTTAATAAGTATTGGGAAAACAGTTCAAAACTGTTAGAAGAAGTGTTGAAGAAACAGTTTAGAACTGTTAGTGGAAATTGTGAAGACAGTTGTAACCAACAGTTGCTGTGAACTTTAAAGCTGTTATATAGAGTTCAGAACTGTTAGTACAAACTACTACAACTGTTTGAAGACCTTAAAGCTAAAGACTGTTAGAAGAACCAAGAACTGTTGTATTCATTAAACAGTTTCGGTTGAGCTAAATAAGGAAAAACCTTATCTTTGAAGATATCTCGAAATACTTTGAAGATCATCAAGATTATCTCAGAAGATAGAAGATTACCTAACTGTCAGCAAATCAAGGAAGATCAAGGAGTATATAAATGCTAGATTAGAATTTATAATTTGTACGTACTCATTGATTATATTTTTGCATTCATTCTTCAAGTTGTAATTTGCTTTCTGAATAGTGCTAAGCCTCTAAGTTTCTCGTTGAAACCTAAGAACAATCTGTGTTCTTCGTCTAACATAATAAGTTAGATTGGGGGTGAAGTTTGCTATTGTAATCATTCTCATTGATTAATAAAATTACTGTTTGATTGAATCTCTTTGTGTTCAAAATATTCTTTAATCAATTAAGTGTGATTCCGCAACTTCTTAGTTGATTGTGATCATAGTTAAAGATTAACTTTTATTCAACTTTGATTTGTTATTCAAAAGTTAGCTCTTGTTATTTGATATAATCTATATCCGATCCTGACAAGTGGTATCAGAGCCTTATCATTAAGGTTCCTTTGATCACCAGTTGAAGGTTTTTGCATCACTTTGCTTTATTTTTCAAAACTGTTTTTCAATCAATTTGTTTCAATGGATTCGGGAGGTTCTTCTGATAACAATGGGTCTGGGTCCAACATTCGTGTTCCCATGCTCAAACCATCTGATTTTGAGATGTGGAAACTAAGAATCAAGCAGCATGTCCAACTAATGGACTATGCTGTTTGGCAAATCATTGAAACTGTTCCCACTAACTCCATTGATCTGGATGAGAATGGAAAACCAAAGAAGAAGCCACCACCAAAGACAGATGCTGAAAAGAAGGATAGAATGATTGAGATGAAAGCTCTCAGCATCCTCCAGATTGTAATTCCCAATGAGTATCAACATCAATTCAAGAAATTTGATGATGCTCATGAACTTTGGAATGCTCTGGAGAAGAGGTTTGCTGGGAATGCTAGTTCTAAGAGAAACCAAAGAGATCTCCTTAAACAAGCCTATGAGAACTTCACAAGTGGAAAGAATGAGAGTATCACCCAAATCTTGGATAGGTTTTACAAGCTGGTGAGCCAACTAGAGAGTGCTAAGGTTAGGCTTGATCAAGATGAGATCAATAGAAAGTTTCTTAGATCTCTAGGTGATGAGTGGACTGTGTTTGTTGCACAATGGAGAACCAAGGATTCTCTTGAAGACATAGAGTTAGATGATCTCTATAATAGTCTGATAGTGTTTGAGGGAGATATAGAGGGAAAAAGAAAAACCATTGTTCCTAGCCACAATGCTGCTCTCCTGTCATCCTCAGGTATGGAATCAAACCATTCTTTAACTAACTCTTTTGATAATTGTACAGGTACTAGTTCTGCTGTTGGACTAGATGTGAACACTCCAGATGCTGTTCTTGAAGCTTTTCTTGCCAGTCATGCACATTCAACCCTCACCAATGAGGATCTTGAACAAGTGCACCCTGATGATCTTGAGGAGATAGATCTCAAATGGCAGATGTCCATGCTTACTGTTAGAGCCAAGAGGTTCATCAAAAGGACTGGAAGGCAAAACATGAATTTCAGAGCTGATGGCAAGGCTGGATTTGACAAGTCAAAGGTGAGATGCTTCAAATGTCAACAGCTTGGCCACTTTGCAAGAGAATGCAGATCTGGTGGACAAGTCCAGAATCAAGGTCAGAGGCCAACTCAGAATCAAACCTTCTCAGCATTGGTCTCACAAGAAGGCCATGGGTTTGATTGGAGTGATCAAGCAGAAGAGGCTACAAACAATAAAGCTTTGATGGCATTGACTGACTCCTCCATCAAGATGGATTCACCAGAATCTGAGAACATACAGGTATCTTCTAAACTATGTCCTGGTGAATGTAGAGCTATTGTTAAGAGGTTTAGAGAACACAATAAGAAAGTATGTGCTGCTCTAAGTAGAATGGAGGAGAGAAGGTATGAGTATACTGCTATGATAGAAGATCTTGAAAAGAAAATTAAAGACTATCAGGCTATTGAACTGCAAATGGACTATGATAGAAAATATCATAAATGGGAGAAAGAGCAGTTTCAAGATGAGATTGATAGTCTGAAAAAGAAATTGGCTGAAAAAGAAAGCAAGGTGGATGAACTCACAAAGAAATTGGAGGGTGTGGACATTGATCTTGGAATGTTCAAGGCTGCAAACCTTAAGCTTGAGACTCTGCTACAATCTCAAGTGAGAGACAAGGTGAAAACTGGACTTGGATATAAGGGAACCCCACCTCCATACAATCACACATACATAACACCCTTGTCTGACGCAGCTGATAGATATGTCAATGAACCTTTGGAAGATGAATTAAAATCAGCTGATCCAGAGTTTGAAGAAGAGGGATTTGTGGAGGAAGTAAGTGATGATGAGGGAGTTGTGAAGAAATATGAGGTGATTCCATATGAAAATCACATCTGTTGTGAACCCATACCCACTAAACCATCTTTCAAGCCTGTGGTGTTTGTAAAAGCATCCACAGAACCCCTCACCACTGAGCCAACACCTTTAAAAGCTATCCAAACCATAAAAAGTTTCACAACTGTTGCCAATAATCTCCATCTTTACACTAACAGTTCTAACAAGAACCCAAACAGTTCTAAGCCAAAAAGCCCAACTGTTAGTACAAAAGCCAAAGGAAAGGAGAAAGTTGGTGAGGTTGTGTATGCAAAGAAGAAGATGGAAGCTCCAAAATGTCAGACTAAACCCAAGTCTAAGAACAGGCATACTGAAATGTCTGCATGCACATGCCAAAAGCATGGTGTCCAAAAGTTTCCTCAATCTGCAGCTGTTACAGGAAATCAAAGAAATAGGAACCAATTCTGGTCACAAAGAACTGGTTTACCTATTGCGAAAACCAAAAAGTGCTACATCTGTGGGAGATCTAATCATTTAGTTCAAGATTGTTACTATAACCCACAGACCAATGGCACTCAAAACAAAAGTCCCAAAAGACAAAATAACAGTACTAAAACTGTTAAGTCAAAGCAAAATAACAGTTCTAAAACTGCTAAACCAAAACAGGCAAACAGTTCTACAACTGTTACATCCAAACCAACTAACAGTTCCAAAACTGTTTTAACAAAACCAAAAACTGTTGGTTTGGCTTGGATGAAAATTCAAAAGCAAACTGATTCTGGAGAGGGTAAAACTGTTCTTCAAACTGAAAATCAAAAGGAATCACAAGTTGATTCATCTGTTTTACCAACTCCACCAGCTGTTTGTTCAAAGGTATCCACTGTTAATCACAACAGTTGGGAACCACATATTCTTACAAAGTATTCCTCACACAAATTAGAGAAATCTAATTTGGATGAAATCAAAAAGAACCAAACTCTGTTTAAGTACTATGACTTAAATGGTGTACCCAAGACCTGCATGGCCTGGGTACTTCCTGCTACTAACTGATTTTATTTGTGCGGAGCATTTATAGGGCCAATCATGGATCTATCTGGCATGTGGATAGTGGATGCTCAAGGCACATGACTGGAAATCCACACTGTTTGAAGGATTTCAGAAGCATCAATGGTGGATTTGTAGCATTTGGAGGAAATGCTAAGGGAGGAAAAATCACAGGTAAAGGAGCTGGGAGGCAGGTACACTTACATTTAATGATGTTTTCTTTGTTGAACAGCTTAAGTACAATCTGTTAAGTGTATCTCAAATCTGTGACAATGGAAACAAAGTTTTGTTTACAGATTCAGAATGCATTATTCTTTCAAAAGATTTTAAACTAAATGAGAAGGATGTTCTTTTGAGAACACCTAGAAAAGATAATGTATACTGTCTAGATACACAAAAGATTGCTAAACAGAATGTGTTAAGCTGTTTACTCTCAAAGGCATCTCATGATGAGTCTGCCATTTGGCATAGAAGGATGTGTCACATGAATTTTAAAACCATGAACTTGTTAGCTAAAAACAGTTTGGTAAGAGGTTTGCCCCAAAAAGAATTCTCATGTGATGATCATTGTGTAGCCTGTCTCAAAGGCAAGCAACACAAAACTTCTTATAAGACCAAAGAAGTTTCTTCCATTACTGCACCTTTACAATTGTTACATATGGATCTTTTTGGTCCTACATCTGTGGTGAGTATAGGGAAGAAAGCATATTGTTTAGTCATAGTTGATGATTTCACCAGGTTCACATGGGTTCAATTTCTTAGAACTAAGGATGAAACTGCTGAGTTAGTTAAGTCACTTATTCTTAAAATTGAAAATCAATCTGATTTGAAGGTGAAAGTCATTAGATCTGACAATGGTTCTGAATTTAAGAACTATGAGCTAAACAGTTTTTGTGAAAGTAAAGGTATTGAAAGACAGTTTAGTGCCCCTAGGACTCCCCAACAGAATGGAGTTGCTGAGAGAAGGAATAGGACTTTGATAGAGGCTGCTAGATCCATGTTAGCTGATTCTAGGCTTCCAATGACATTCTGGGCAGAAGCAGTGAACACTGCCTGCTATGTTCAGAATAGAGTACAAGTAGTCAAGTCCAAAGGGAAAACTCCTTATGAGTTGTTCCTCAAGAGAAAACCTTTAATCAACTTCTTCAAACCATTTGGTTGTCCTTGCACTATTCTTAATACCAAATCACAATTAGGCAAGTTTGAGAGTAAGGCTGAAGAAGGTTTCTTTGTAGGATACTCCACTCAAAGTAAAGCTTATAGAGTTTTTAACAATGTCACTAGAATCATAGAAGAGAGTATGAATGTCTCTTTCAATGAGAATAGGATCAATATTGCAGGTAATGGACCTGATTGGTTATTTGATATTGATGCATTGTCTAAATCTCTTTCTTTTGAGTATTCTACTGAAACAGCTGCAGGTACCCCAACAACTGTTGGTGAAAATCAACAAACAGTTTTCAACAGCCCAAACAGTTCTGAAACTGTTAGCACAAAACCAACAACTGTTGGTTCAAACAAAGTTATTGAACACTTTGTTGTGATTCCTATTCTTCAACAAGAGTTCTCCAATGCTGTTGATCCATTGATTGATGCTGAATCTTCAAAGGACATGGAATCTCATGATCCTCAACAACACACTGACTCTGCATCCCAAACAGTTGCTGATTAAGTGTGTGATACTGCTGAAAATTCAAGTGAATGTGAGTTTGATCTGTCTAATCTAGGGAATGAACTGACTGAAGAATATATTCCTACATCAAGAGTTCACAAGAATCATCCAATATCACAAATAATTGGTGATCCAACCACTCCTATCAGAACAAGGAATATGTTGCAAAATGATAAAAGTGGTGTGGATCTTGCCCAATTTGATGTGAATGCTTGCTTTCTACCTCAAATAGAACCAAAGAAAGCAATTGAGGCATTGAAAGACCCTTCATGGGTGGAAGCAATGCAAGAGGAGCTCTTACAATTTCAAATTCAGCAAGTTTGGAAGTTGGTTGAGCTTTCAAGAGGCAAAAGAGTAATTGGCACCAAGTGGGTGTTCAGAAACAAGAAAGATGAAAGAGGGATTGTAATCAAGAATAAGGCAAGACTGGTTGCACAAGGCTATACACAAGAGGAAGGA
Organism: Pulicaria dysenterica; assembly: GCA_947179395.2. NCBI lineage: Eukaryota > Viridiplantae > Streptophyta > Magnoliopsida > Asterales > Asteraceae > Pulicaria > Pulicaria dysenterica. Next base: position 51,334,319 of record OX359292.1, on the reverse strand, counting down.
ATAGACTATGATGATGTCTTTGCACCTGTTGCAAGGATTGAAGCCATTAGACTATTTCTTGCCTTTGCAAGCTTCAAAGGATTTAAGGTGTATCAAATGGATGTCAAGTCTGCTTTTCTCTATGGAACTATTGATGAGGAGGTATATGTGTGTCAACCCCCTGGCTTTGAAGACTTAAAGTACCCTGACAGGGTATATAGGTTGGATAAAGCTCTATATGGACTACATCAAGCTCCTAGAGCTTGGTATGAAACATTATCATCCTACCTTCTTCAGAATGGTTTTAAGAGAGGCACAATTGACAAAACATTGTTTACAAAGATTGTTAAAACAGAGATTTTGCTTGTTCAAATCTATGTTGATGATATAATCTTTGGATCCACTGATGACAGCTTGTGCAAAGAATTTGAAGTCATTATGCACAAAAGGTTTCAGATGAGTTCAATGGGTGAACTCACATTTTTCTTGGGATTACAAATCAAACAGAAGCCCACTGGTATTTTTCTAAGCCAATCTAAGTATGTCAAAGACATATTGGACAAGTTTGGCTATCAAGATGTGAAGCTGGCAAGTACTCCAATGGAGACACACAAACAGTTGGGAGCAGATGTTGAGGGGGAGGATGTAGATATACACCTCTATAGGTCAATGATTGGTTCATTAATGTACTTAACTGCTTCTAGACCTGATATAATGTTTGTTGTTTGTGTTTGTGCCAGGTTTCAATGCAGTCCAAAGATGTCACACTTGTTTGCTGTGAAGAGGATCTTTAGATACCTGAAAGGCCAACCAAAATTGGGACTTTGGTATCCTAAAGATTCACCTTTTGATTTGGTGGCATATTCTGATAGTGACTATGGTGGAGCCAATGTGGACAGAAAATCAACCTCTGGAGGATGTCAATTCTTTGGATCAAGGCTGGTTTCATGGCAATGCAAAAAACAAACAACAGTTTCAACCTCAACAGCTGAGGCTGAATATATTGCTGCATCAAGCTGCTGTTCACAGGTTCTATGGATCCAAAATCAGCTTCTGGATTATGGTTTGTCTTTCTTGAATACTCCAATTTATGTTGATAACACCAGTGCTATTAGCATAGTTAATAATCCAGTGAAGCATTCTAAAACCAAGCACATTGAAATCAGATTTCACTTCATAAGAGACTGCAATGAAAAGAAATTAATCCAAGTTATGAAAGTCCATACTGATGATCAATTAGCTGATATGTTTACTAAAGCATTTGATGTGAGCAGATTCAACTTTTTGATCTCAAACATTGGAATGATTAACTTGGACTAACAGTTGTTCATTACTCCATGTTTTTCACGCTAACAGTTTGCAACTGTTAGTATTGTTATCTAACAACTGTTGATTTTAAGTGTTCAGGGAAAAGTAAAAGTGCAAATCCCAAACCAGTTTTGGACATACATGGTTACCTATTCCACAAACAGTTTTTCAAACCCGTGAATGTCCTTGATATGTGGTAAAGGTAAATACTTTATTGAGAACAGTTCCAGACTGATAAAGGTGAGTCACTCTATTATGTAGTGCTGTGAATTTGATATGACAAGTCACTGCATCCTATTAATGGAAATTACTGGACATTAATGGTCATTAATGGTTATTAATGGACATTAATGTTCCCCAGTTTATCTATAAATAGCCTTGCATCCATTCTTCACAAATCACACCTACATTTGCACAAACTTCTCTCTGCAAATGGCTACTAACTTCTTTCTCATAAACTTCAAAGAAATTAATGTTAGACAAAGTTATGTAACCATTCCTGCTCCATTTGTAAGAATGCATGAGCTTTGGCAATACTCATCATGTGTTCTTGAAATGGATGATGAACCTGAGGAGTTCATCTTGACCCAGCATCCAGATCCACGTAGGCCAAATAAACCAATTGATCATATTCGTATAAGAGGTGATTTTGAAATTTTCACTCTCTTCCATGAATTGCCTACACCATGTTGTCTAAGATTCGTCTTGAACCTGGCAGGCACTACAAACTCCGTAGTGTGGTTCAATGTTCGAAGAAATAATACTCATAACCACCAGAGGGCCTCGGATGATGAGGCAGTGGAAGTCATTGTAATAGATGACTAGTTCCACTGATGTTAAATTGGTCTCATTCACCATCATCCCACGAGGCAAATTATGACAATCGTCTCTGGTGGTGCATATGATGAGAAGGTCTACTGCACACCCATTGGTGGGTTTTATGTTTTGAAAATTGTTTAAGGCATGTCAACTGTTTTTCTGTTAACGGAGAAAGTTGTCTACACTTACGGTGTAGATCATTGTTCTCCCACACCTACGAGACGGCCTTGCACAATTAGATAAGCAGTACCAACAATGGCTTGTGAATTACATGACCATTCTTTGACGACAGGCTTCTCAGTAAGGCTATGGCGGCACTGTAGAGGATATTCTGAACTCGATTCTTAAATAATGAAGACATTCACGAGAAAGAATGTGATGATGATTGTTTTCCCTTAAAGTTCAGATTTGTTGATACAAAATATTAACGATAATTTGTCAAATGTAGATCTCGGAGTTAAGACAGTTAATATAAGTTGTGTTTAGATCTATAGCAAAAGACAGTATTGTTTTCTCATAATTATTGTAGCTCAATTGTGATTATCATGAATAAAATACATCTTATGTTGACGACTGTGTTCACTAATGGTTTGTTATTGTTGCTTCAGCATTTGATATATATGAGCTAAAGTTTGTTTGACAGTTGCACAATTCTATTTCAATAAATACTAACAGTTTTCAACTGTTAGTATATGGCTTCCACAACTGTTAGGCAAAGTCCATGTGCAACTGAGGGGGAGAAATTCGTCAACTAAGGGGGAGAAATGAGAACAGTTGTAAACACTAAACAACTGTTAATCCAAATAAATGATCAAACAAAATGGAGTTAACTTTTAAATAACAGTTGTTACATCTTATGAAAACAGTTCTTCAACTGTTAGTTCATTTTGTCCGTCAACTGTTAAGCTATTAAAGGGTGTTTTGGTCTTTGCAGAATTTTGGAAACTTTGAATTGCATTCAACATTCGAAACATATATAAGGCAATTCCCTCCTTACCAAGCAACTCACACGTCCAAAACGAACTTTGATCAGAAACAAACCCTAATCTCTCAACAACTCTCAGCGATCGAAATCAAAATGTGTCCCCTTCCATTCGTAAAGGAACACAACATGCTCGCATATTTGTCCAAACCCGATCATCTCGGTGCTTTCCATGATGTGATTGACTACCTCTCACTCTCCACACTCCACCATGCTCTTACGGTCAACCCCACCATTTACCTCTCTCATATTGATCAGTTCTGGAAAAATGCCTCATTAAGGGAAGAAAATGGAGTGAAATGGATCGACTCTATGGTGGATGATATCACTGTCTCCATCTCTGAAAGCATAATAAGCCAACAACTACAACTGAATGATCAGGATGGTGAGTATTCTGATTCTGTATCACTTGAGTTTATTTATGCTGAACTCGTAAAGTTGGGATATGAGGGCCCTAGGGGAAAGGGCACCTTCTACAAAGGGCAATTTTGCTCGCACTGGAAGTACATTATCCATACTCTCCAGCAGTGCATGAGCCATAAGAGAACTGGCTGGAATGAATTTGGGAGCAACATTGCTCTCGCACTCATTTGTTTAGCCAACAACAGAGCTTTTAATTTCTCAAAAATGATCTTTAATGGAATGGTAAAGCATCTAGAAACCAAATATGGTCTCTTTTTGATATACCCACGATTTGTGCAAGTTTTGCTAAACTTTTTTATGCCAAATCTTAAAGCACACAAGAGGGTCCTAATTCCCTCTGCTCATGTGGCCTCCACATTGAGCAAGTTGATGGTTAATGGGAAGAATTTCTCAGGTGCCATAACTCCACCACTCTCTACAATGATGGAGTTTTTTTCAAGAAACAGAGCTGCCAGGGGTGAGCATGAAGCCCAACTTATTGCTACACCACCACCTCTGGAACCCACAGCTCACGATACTCAAATTATCCCTTCTGCTTCCTTTGAACGAGCTACAACACAAGCCCCTGCACTAAAAGTATTTCAAAAGAAGAGGAAAAGAACTGTTGGTGCTCCTTCCACCAAAGTTCATGAAACTGAAACTGTTAACCCTGCACAGGTGTATTCACCTGTGCAGAATATCGAAAGGGAACCCCTTGTGCTGTCTCCCAGGCACAATGAGGAGGTGATCACTCCATTAGAGGGTGATCATGTGGTATTTAAGGCTGATCCTACTGTTTTACCCGCAAGGGGTGAACAGGACAGTGTTAACATAGCTAAGACCTCAGCCACGGCAACAAAGGCTGGTCAAACAGTTTCTGGAAATCCCCAGTACCAAGAAAAGAGGGGTACTGGTGTGGAATCTCAATTGAGTGAACCACCAGTTTTATCTGTCAATGATATGTTAACAGTGGCAACACTGGCTGACATTGAGGCTAGAATGCAACACCAAGCAATGACGGATTCCAACATTGCACCCTTCTTTGCTGCATATATACAACTCAAAAAGAAGATTGTCTTACAAAACAAAAGGATTCTTCAACAAGATCAGCAAATTAAGGTTTTGACCAACAGTTTGAAGCATGCTAATGAGGTGCTAAAACTGCATGATCAAGTACTACAACAGTTGACAGCTGCTGCAAAACCCCCTTCAACTGTTCCAATCAAAGAGGGGGAGAGTTCATTACCAACAGTTGCTGAAGTGCCAGAACAAACAGCTACAGTGGATGAACTAACAGTTGCACCCAGTGTATCAACAGTTGAAGAGAAGCTATCAGCAGTGGATAGAGTGCTGATTAATACAATAATTTTGTCTGGTGATTATCCAACAACTGAGGTTTACAAGTCATGGCCCAAGGTAAAACAAGAATATTTGGTGAAAGTGGGTGCTCAAATGATGAACTGCAATGAATTCCAAATGAAACAAAAGATTGATGATGAATGGCTTGAAGGCAAATGTGCAAAGTTAAAACCTATTAAGCCAAAGCCTGGATTCAAAGGAATTCATATTGTAGAAAAGGTTGTTAAAAAGCCAGTACAAGAGGTACAAGGAAAGGGAAAGGAGATTGTTGTTGAGCTTCCAAAGCTAAAATTAACAAAACAACAACAAGAAGAAAGGGATTTTGAATGTGCTCAGAGGTTAGCTGCTGATCTTCAACAACAAGAACAGACTGATTTTGAAATAGCTAAGAAGCTAGCTGATGAGATCACAGCTCAGATTGATGAGGAAGAAAAACAAGAAAAGGCTGCTAAGGGAGTTAAAAGAAAAAGAATTGTGAAAAAGAAACAACCTCAACTTCCTAAGTCAGTAACTGAGAAGAAGTCTCAACCTCTACAATCCAAACCCCAAAAGTCCAAAGCTGTCCAACCAACCCAAACAGATCAAACCATCAAAGCTAAAATGGTTAAAACTATCATTCAAGATAGGCTCTTGGTCGATGTTGAAAAAGGTGTTAACAAGTTTGTAAAAGAACCTTTTGGCCAGAAGTCTCACATTAAAGAATGGAAGTTTGATGTTGTCAGGTTTGATACTGGAAAGGAAGGTATAATCATTGTAAGGGAGAATGATCAGATTGAACAGTTTACAGGCTACTTACAAATGATGGATAGTATTACTAGGCGGGACATACAAGAATTGTATGAGTATGGAACAAGGCATTATGGAGGATCTGAGCAACCTCTAATTAAGTTATTGATGAGACATTTGATAAGTATTTGCAACCCAAAGAAAATAATGTCAATACGGATGGCTGATGAAACTTTTCCAATTCAATCTGTTAAAGTGTATGTTAAGCCAAGGGTATACTCCATGGTAATGGAAAATGCAATTACTGAATGTTTTGACATGGATTTCGTCGAACATGGTCAGATCAAGCTAAAGCCAAGTTCTATGGTCCAGCTAAAGTAAGGGATAAGCTACTTCAGAAATTCAAAGATAGACTTGAATCTCTGAGATCAAAGAAAACGTAATTTTTCTATCTTTTGAATTTTTGATTATAACAGTTTGATTTTGCATTCAATGATAAATATATTCTTTACTTATGTTAATTTGTCTATGATTGAACCCTTAAAACAAACAACTTAAGTGTATTGTTCAATACTTTAAGTTAGGGGGAGATTGTTGGGAAATTGGCTAAGTCATTGAAACTGTTATACATGCAAATATCAAAACTGTTAAGACTGTTAATAAGTGTTGGGAAAACAGTTCAAAACTGTTAGAAGAAGTGTTGAAGAAACAGTTTAAAACTGTTAGGGGAAATTGTGAAGACAGTTGTAACCAACAGTTGCTGTGAACTTTAAAGTTGTTATATAGAGTTCAGAACTGTTAGTACAAACTACTACAACTGTTTGAAGACCTTGAAGCTGAAGACTGTTAGAAGAACCAAGAACTGTTGTATTCATTAAACAGTTTCGGTTGAGCTAAATAAGGAAAAACCCTATCTTTGAAGATATCTCGAAATACTTTGAAGATCATCAAGATTATCTCAGAAGATAGAAGATTACCTAACTGTCAGCAAATCAAGGAAGATCAAGGAGTATATAAATGCTAGATTAGAATTTATAATTTGTACGTACTCATTGATTATATTTTTGCATTCATTCTTCAAGTTGTAATTTGCTTTCTGAATAGTACTAAGCCTCTAAGTTTCTCGTTGAAACCTAAGAACAATCTGTGTTCTTCGTCTAACATAATAAGTTAGATTGGGGGTGAAGTTTGCTATTGTAATCATTCTCATTGATTAATAAAATTACTGTTTGATTGAATCTCTTTGTGTTCAAAATCTTCTTTAATCAATTAAGTGTGATTCCGCAACTTCTTAGTTGATTGTGATCATAGTTAAAGATTAACTTTTATTCAACTTTGATTTGTTATTCAAAAGTTAGTTCTTGTTATTTGATATAATCTATATCTCTAATTCTATATCAAACATTCCCTCATCAATAGAAGTCTCATCAGATTGTAATCAAGAAATTCTGTCAGCTGATCAACCAGAAGTCTCATCAGCTGATCAAAACCAAATAATTTCAACTCCCAGAATCCAAAATGCCTACAAGGACCTCAGAAATCATCCAATTGATCAGGTCATAGGTAACATAGAAGCAGCTGTACTAACAAGATCAAAAGCTTGTAACTTCTGTTTATATACAGGTTTTGTTTCTATGATTGAACCAAAGAAGGTAGATGAAGCTCTAACTGATCCTCACTGGATAAATGCCATGCAAGAAGAATTGGCTGAATTCACAAGAAACAATGTATGGACTTTGGTGCCAAGACCAAAGGACAAATCCATCATTGGCACTAAGTGGGTGTTTAGAAACAAGATGGATGAACAAGCGTTGATCATCAGAAACAAGGCAAGATTAGTTGCTCAGGGGTATTGTCAAGAAGAAGGTGTTGATTATGATGAAACCTTTGCCCCTGTTGCAAGACTTGAAGCAATAAGACTGTTTCTAGCTTATGCTACCTTCAAAGACTTCAAAGTATTCCAAATGGATGTTAAGAGTGCCTTCCTCAATGGTGAATTGAAGGAAGAGGTGTATGTCAAACAACCTCTAGGTTTTGAGGATGCAAGCAAACCAGATCATGTATACTTCTTGAACAAAGCTTTGTATGGTCTGAAGCAAGCTCCAAGAGCCTGGTATGATACCCTCTCTTCTTTTATGACCAATAAAGGATTTATAAGAGGAAGCATAGATAGCACTTTGTTTATAAGAAAATTTAAGGGTGATGTGATTCTTGTATAGATTTATGTGGATGATATAATATTTGGATCTACAAATGTTGATCTTTGCAAAAAGTTTTCCAAACTCATGTCTGATAACTATCAAATGAGTATGATGGGTGAATTAAACTATTTTCTAGGTCTTCAAATTAAACAAGAGGTTGATGGAATTTTCATTCATCAAACAAAGTATGTAAATGACTTACTTAATAAATTTGAGTTTGAAAATTGTTCTTCAATGAAAACACCCATGTCCACTGCCTTAAAGCTTGGAAAGGACACTGATGGTAAATCAGTGAACATTACAGCTTATAGAGGTATGATAGGGTCTCTTTTATACCTAACTGCAAGTAGACCAGATATTATGTTTTCTACATGTCTTTGTGCTAGATACCAAGCAGATCCCAAAGAATTTCACTTAGCTGCAGTTAAAAGAATTTTCAGGTATCTCAAAGGAACTCCTAATCTAGGTCTTTGGTACCCCCAAAGACTCTGATTTTGAGTTAGTTGGATACACTGATTCTGACTTTGCAGGTTGCACACTAGACAGAAAGAGTACATCTGGGGGGTGTCAATTATTAGGTGGAAGATTAGTCAGCTGGTCAAGCAAGAAACAGAACTCTGTTTCAACCTCTATAGCTGAGGCAGAATACATTGCTACTGGAAGCTGCTGTGCTCAATTGCTATGGCTACAAAATCAACTACTGGATTATGACTTACAGTTTGAAAACTCCCCAATTCTGTGTGACAACACAAGTGCTATATCTATCTCTAATAATCATGTTTTGCATTAAAAAACTAAGCATATTGAAATCAGACATCATTTTCTTAGAGATAATGTGCAGAAAAAGAAAGTTTCAATGCACTATATAAACACTGATGTTCAATTAGCTGATATTTTTACAAAACCTTTGGATGAGTCTTGGTTCAACTTCCTAATATCCAAACTTGGCATGTTAAATTTGTAATATATTCATTTCTTAGGTAGTTAATTTTGTGTGAGAAAATAATTTTATTTGTGTGTGAAATGAAGTACTTATCTAAGCTTCTACATATTTTACTTATGGTAGACCAGCTAATAGAATTATGTCAGCTGACGATCATCAGCTGACACTATACCTCAGCTGATAAACCATCAGCTAATACTTAGAAGCTCAGCTAAGTGCATTCACAAGCTGACACTTATTTTATCTCAACATGGATCAGCTGACACTCTCGTTTGTCAGCTGATGATTTTTAAAAGTCAAAAATACTGTGTCCCCACACTTATTTTATTAATTTCTCATTTGTATTTATTGTGTTACTAGGTTAATTAATTTAGTTTAATTGTCCGTTTATTGTCTGTGTATTTAATGTCTATTCCGTCTATTTACCTTTTTGCAGAAGTGACAGTTACTTTTTGCAAAATATTTCTGTGACATTTCAGGTTTCCTAGGAAGATTTAAAGGTGTTTTCGAACGGTTCTTCATTTCTTACGCTTTCAAAATTCCCAAACACTTTTTCTCTCTCAAATTTCAAACCCTAAACCTTTGTTGCAAAAACTGTTTTACTCTGTAATCATGGTCTCCTTCAACCCTGCAACTTCTCCAAACGCCATTGCTGGTGAAAATGTCGCACCCAACTCTGAAATCACCATACACCCAAACAACTTTCTCATAAACACTGATATTCCCTCGAGCAAAGCAAACCAGGGATACGAACCTATGGTGGCTTTCATAACTGCCCATCCCCTATTCACATGTCTATCTGCTCATCCTCTGTTCATCTTTCCAAACATTGTTGGTGAGATGTGGTACACTGCAAGGTACCATGCTAATCAAGATTTAATCACTTGCACCTGCCTCAATGGTACCATCAACATAAACATCACTACTTATTCTCTTAGACAAGCAATCTCCATACCCCATATGGCCCCGTTTCAACCTTTTGCTACAATGGATCAAGTTCTAGAGGTTTTGCCCCTGATTGGCTACCAAGGTGCTGTTTCCCATGGCCAGTATAAACTGTCTGCTCTAGGACACCCATGGAAGTATTTGGCTAGTGTAATCATTCGATGTTTTGGTCACAAGTCTGGCAGCCATGACCAAATGAACCAGTCTGAACTGATAGTGCTACATGCTTTGGTCACATGGAGGAATATTGACTTCGCACAAGTCATATTCTCTTAAATGGTGGATAAGATCACTCTGGGCACATCAAAGAAATCAACCAGAACCCTAGTCCCTTACATCAGGTATCTAAGTTTAATTGCACTTAGAGATGTTCAAAGGGAACACTATGCTGGGTTAGCTGCCCACTTGCACACAATGACCATCCCTCAAATAGGTCAGAAAACTTTCCATTTGATAAGGGAAGATCAAGGTCCTACTATAACTGCTCAGATGCAAGAGTTGATAGATGTTGCTACTGAGGAGAATGAAAATGAAGAGGAAGTTGTTGCTGAGAATATTGAGGGACAAATGGCTGATGATTCTGAATCTCCTGATATCATCACTGATCATTCTGAGGAGTCTATGACTCATGCTCTAGATCAAGCCATTGGTGAAGAAGAAGGAAGGGATGAGCCCATTAATCCTGATGCTGAGGATGATAATGACAATAGTGCTGACAGTGGTACAAATGATCATGATAAGGATGATGATGACTTTCATGGTGGTGATGCTGGAATTTCTTATGCTGAAAATGTCCAAGATACCACCTTCTCATCTTCTCAAATTGGGATGCCACTCTCACACTTTCCTGCCAGTTCCAGCTCAAGCTCTCAACAAAATCAACAAAGTGGAGGTGCAGCTGATGGTGATGATGCTGAGGTAAACACAATTTCTGACAATCTCGTTCAACTAATTGAGATCAGCAAGACTCAGCACATCGCAGGTATAATCTCTACCACTCTTGAGGATACTCATTTGGTTGACCCCACCAATGAGAACACATCCTCTCCTCTAGTTGTAACACCCCCACAACTGCCAAGCTCTAGTCAACTCCCAACAGTTGCTAGTTTTACTCCCTTTGCAACACAAATAGAAACAAGGTCAATAGAGATGGTACATACTGCACCTCTGACCTCAACTCCTATAGCTACCTCTTATTTTGAGGGGGAGCTTATGGATGTTGCTTTAACCCAACTGCCAGTAGATGTGTCCTCACAACAGGGCATATCTGTAAAAATGGGATTGCTGCAATCTGGGTCACCCTCCCAACAGGGTGATACGATTGAAAGACAGACCTTCTCCCAAGGTCATACTGTGTCTACAACCCCTATGTGTCAACCCTATCCCCTAGTAAGTTCACAATAACTTGCTACTGTAATAAGGGATACCCCTTTGAGTGCAACCCTCACTCACACTCACATACTTGCACCTGTTTTTGATTCAATTCTTACACATACTAGTGCACTACCTGTCAATACTAGTGGCATAAACCAGCCATTGGTACAGGGTACCATTTCTGCTCCCAGTGATCTTAGGCCTATAAACCAAGGTCTAAGTGAGGGACCACAATCCATTCCAGTTCTAAGCACAATTTCTCAATCAATTCCAACTCAACCCATTCCCTCTATTTCTTCTGAACCCTCACCCCAAATCCTTCAAAGCTTACTATCTATCTCTCAAAAGATGGATAGTCTTCAAGCCTCCTTTACCTCTTTCCAAACTCAAACAGAAACTCAACTCTCTCATCTAACCCAAGAGATTGAGTCACTCAAATCAACCCAATCCCAAACCCAACCTACCCCTGCCCCTGTTGATCTTTCACCAATTCTAACCAAATTGGATCAACTTATTAAACAAACTTCTAATCCTAATCCTATTCCTTCCCCTACCATCTCAAATCAAACCATTACCACCCTAAACCAAACCATATCAAACCTTCTCACCCAACTGTCTACTCTAAGACCTTCACCACCTAACATCTCTATCACCATACCTGACTCTCTTCTTAGAGTCCCCACTCTTCTCCAAACCATAACTCATGATCTCCAACACCTAAACACCTAAACACCTATTCCATCCAAAAGCACAGTGAAACCCTCAAAGAATTCACCAATATCACTTATGCTATTCTAAACCTGAGGAGATCTCCATTCTTCACCCAACCTACTACCTCTCCTTCACCTTCACCTTCACCTTCACCTTCACCTATCCCTCCCTCTACCTCGTTTATTCCTCCTTCTGTTGCTAAGCCCTCTGACAACTTTCCTTTTACATTTGTTGATGACAAAAAGGGGGAGAAGTCAGTTAGAAGAGACCCTTCACCAGATACAATCAGAGCAGTTGTTGATGCATATACAGCTGAGGTTCGGGCTATGCAAGTAGAGGATGCATCTGCCCCCAATGAAACAAAAGCTCAAAGAACATCTAATGTTGAGGGGGAGAATCCAGCTGAGGGGGAGAAATCTGCTCAAGAACAGCAAAGGCCAAAAAGAAGGCTTAAAACAATGGCCAGAAGGAAGAGTGCTAAGAAATCAAAGCAAGGTGAATCCTGTGCTCCAATTAAACTACCATCTGAGGATTCTGATGATGATGATGAAGATGAAATGCCTCTGTCCTCTCTGTTAAACTTAAAGAAGCAGAACCCCTCTACAACAGCTCCACCAGTCCAAGCTTCCTCTCCAGTTCAATCAAGTCAACCAACTCCCAGCAGTTCATCAAGAAGAAAAGGAAAGAAGATAATGACTGCTGAGGAGATTGAAGAAGAAGAAAGAAGAGCTAACAAAAGAAGATGAGAGTCTCAGAGAGCTCAGTGAGTTAGCTGCTGCACTTGGTACTTCCATAGAAAAAGTGTTGAAAACCAAGGAATGACATCAGGACTTCACTTCTCCTGCAGATCTTGCTGCAATTATTGGTGTTACTGATGATGAGTTAAGAGAGCTACAAGAAGAAGAGCTGATTATGATGACCTCTCAATCACATCAAGTACTGGATACACCACAGCAAGATGACCCTTCTACCAAGAAAGATCCTAAGAGAGGAAAGACTCACAAGGAATCCATTCAAGCTCTGTTGAACTTCAACTTTGGAGGATTAGCTCAGCAAACTGAAAGGCAAGCCAAGGAGTTCAGAGACAACAAAGAAAACTTGGTAAATAGAAGAAGTGCAGACATCATCTTAAGAGTTACTCAATACAAAGGTACTGATGAGGGTCCTTATCTCAGAGTGGTGAGAAGAGATGAAAGAAAGACTTATGAAGATACCTATCTTCAACACTGTAAACTACTCTCCTTCTTTGAAATAATAGAGATCATGTACCATCTCCTCAAGTCCAAAAGTGAAATTGTTCAAAGGTTCATGCCAAAATTTGAATACTGGATTCGGATGTCAATCTGCAATAGGCTCTTCACACATGATCAGTTCATTGAACACATCAATCTGATTGAAGATGCTTTCAAAAAGAAATCAAAAGCTTTTGTCACCATTGAACAGATCATTGTCAACCCTAACTATCCTTTTCTTCCTGCTTATGAAAGTCTCAACACTACTCTGCCCTCCAATATTGAGCCAGAAATGTTTAAATACATAACTGAGCTTGAGAAAGGGATGTTCTTCAAGAACAGAGCTGGTGATTGGAGATTCCTAAGAGTAGCTGACATAGGAAGAGCGCCAAGAGATTTAATTTTTCAAGCTGTAAGACTGGCAAGAGGACAGACAGGAAATCAACACTTTGAAAGTCTAATGGAGACTAGAGCTGATGAACTAATTGCCACTATTCCAGTTGAACATCGTCCAGACATCAAAGAAGAACCTTGGTGGGAATGAAGACCACACTTCATAACTAGATTAGATGTAATTTCAATTCCTAGAATAGTTCAACTTCTGTACTTAGTTTAACTCATAGTAAGATTGCTCTGTACAAACTCTGATGTAAATACTTTGTTCTATAATCAAGCTTGAAACTTTGATCATGGACTACTTAGCTAAAATGCTAGTACAGATGACTCTTAGTAGATAGCACACATAGTGTAAATATAGAAAAGATCAAAAATCCTAAAAACAGAAAAAGGATAGAAAAGATACCACAAAAACAGAACAATGGTACTTCATAAATGAAAATATTCCCAAAAACAGAACATCAGGGAACATACTTAAAAGAGTTACCAAAAACAGATAGCTAGGTAACCAAATTGCACTTAAAAGTTATATCTTTACAAATCCTAGTCGAACTGATTCTTCTTAAACAAGATAAGGTTTTGTCATCATCAAATAGGGGGAGATTGTTGGGAAGATAGCAATATCAAACCTTAATCAAACCTATCTATTAAGTAAAATAGGAATTGATGTTAACAAAACCATATATTCAGTTTTGGACTTAGATTGATGAAACACATGTGTTATTTTTTATTTGAGACTTAAAGAACTTCTAAGTAAGAAATGTCAGCTGACGAATCATAGTGTCAGCTGAACACTGAGTATCAGCCAAAGGACCAGCTTCAGGAAGATCACCTGAGAAGAAAAGATCAGTCAAAAAGCATCAGCTGAGGAATCACACTGGATCAGCTGATGGCCTAAAACCATCAGCTAATGAAGATTTCAAGATCAACTGAGCAGTCAAGGATCAGCTGACACAATCACAGTTATCAGCTGATGCCTCCCATTTGTCAGATAAGGTATTTATTACTTATCCAATCTTTTCTTCAAAAGCTGACACTACTCAAAATGACTAGCTGAGCCATTGGGAACAGCTGACAGTTTAGTTTGATCAGTTTATTAGCTGCACGTTGATTTGTGTTATCAGCTGAGCAATTTGATCAGCTGAGCAAATCTAGTCAGCTGAGTCTTTCACATTTATCCTTAGCTGAGCAAAATTATATTTGTAGTTCAGTGTCTATTAGCTGAGTCTTTAATATATATATCTCAGTTAATAGCTTTTCTATGTAATATTTTCTTTAGTTAAAGGCAGAACATGTGTTGTTCATATTATGCCTTAGATCTTTCTTTGTAAAAGTACTTAGCACTTTTTGTATCTGCAAAGAAACAAAAAGGATAGATCTTTATCCCCTGGAAAAGGAGAAAGATACTCTTGAAAAGAAGATCTCGAAGATATGATGTTAAGTATGGCTGGCAACTCCATACTTGGTAAAGTCAAATCTTCAGAAAGCATGGTGTTGATTAAAGCACTAGCATGAAAGGAGAAGTTTACTTTTCCAAGATATAAAGGTAGTAGCTTAATAATATAATAATAGATAGTGGGTAAACATCTTACTGAAAAGTATGTTCACTTTACACACTTTGCTTGTAAAGTTAACTTACCTTTTCACCCACTAACTTTATCTATTATAATATTATTAAATCAAATACCTTTGTCTCCTTATCTCTTCATCATCCCGGACACACCTTGCTTATATATACTAATGCATGAAAACATGTTGAGTATGCGTTGAAAAAGCACTGAAATCTCATAAGTTGAGAATTAGAAGAGTTAGCATTTAACTTTCAGTGTAACAAACTTGTTCATGTGTTGAACATCTTAGACATTAGTTGTTTAAGATTAGCATTGTCTATGTGTTAGACAAATCTAGTTGCCACCTTTTATTGAACTTAGATTTTCCGCATCTAGTTCATGTAATTCTTGATTTACATCAATAAGAATTATATAAAAGTAAACCTGTGTCTCTTAAATTTTATTTGCAAAAGTTTGTATTCAACCCCCCTTCTACAAACATTTGTTGTTGTAGTATCCATTCGGGACCAACAACATGTATAATTATTAACTCATCCTTAGAAGTCTAAAGAATTAACTAAAACATATTTAGTAACTCTATTGAGATGACTCAGTCTTCACGCTGAGTCGCTCAGCTTGAAACTCATCAAGCTGAAACTCAATAAGTATATCTTAGTTTACGCACACAGCTTATCAAACATATTGATAATCTTACTAAGATATAGTCTAAGCTGATCAAACATATGTACAGCTTACAGCTTATACTCAGTCTGAATCACTATGAGTGTTCAGTCTGACTAAGCTTCATAATTTTGTTTAAGTTGTATGTAGAACACATCTTACAAACTTAACTTTGTCTCATCAAATCTTAACTGATGAGATCATTTTTCCCAAACAGTAAATAATCTGAGACTAGCGCATGCGAAAAAGGGTAGGGAGCCTCCTTGATGGCTAGGTCAAATATCTATATCTCGTGTTTTTTAGACAATAGGCCAAAGAGAAACCGAAAGTCGTTGGGGGCCAATGGGCCATGTCCCAATCCTTTCTACATAGGATCCGCCACTATTAAGGATTGGTTTATATGTATTGATAACTTTTCAAACATGAATTTAAAGTGATTGTTTCATCGTAACCGATTAATATAAGATGTACAAATTAATTTGTTATATCATGATCAATCTCACATATAAAAGAGCTTATATAGTTGTATGAATTTGTTGTACATTATGCATTCTAGGATGAACAATAAAATAATTACTTATGCCCGTAGTACCTATATACATATACATGATACTAGATTAAGTTTTAGTATGATACCCCATTTAGTTGATAAATTTGATAAATATTAAAATTACTAAAAAATATAAAATAATTATAAAACTTAAATGAATTGAGAGTTTAAACAAATGATGACAGCTCACAGACTAGCGACGGAAGCGTTGATGCAAGGGGAGGGGAGATGTGATGTTAGAAACATGGTACCATAATACGAAGATATTTGATTGTATTTATTGTATAAGATATTAGTCATTATTGTTACAATTCAAAACAATAAAGTGAACTAATTATTGGTTATATATAATTAAAAACTTAAACTGATTTATAAGTTATTTAAATTGATAAAACTAAGACATTAGTTAAATATGATATTTTGGAATGTTATAAAGAGTAAATATGATATTTATAATTTTGGTTTGACAAATATGATATTTTAATGTTTAAAAAGTATATATAAGAAATTATCTCTACTAATTTTGGTTCAAACTAAAGAACTATGACTCTTAAAAGTCAAAATCAAATATTTTCAATTTAAATGGATGCTTGAGATTTAATTTTACCAAAACGAATGTATAAAATTATAGAATAAAGATGATCCAAGTTAGTGTTTTATTTATATTTAGAAATTGATATTGATGTTACAAGTTTATAGCATACATGTAGTACGTAATGATCTAAATTAGTAAGGTTTTTGTTTCTACTCAAAGGAGTTTGTTGCATTAAAAAGTATGCTATTTCTGTAGCGTATGAATACTCAGCTATCTTGATCTTGCAAAAATCACACAAAGTAGAGAGTTAAATCCATATTTACCTAAAATTAAGACTAAAGGTTACGGAACAATATTTTGAAGTATATTACAAGGTATACACATTTACATATGAGTTTTTATAAGGACGTATAATGATAAAATCACTCAAACTATAAACAAAACACCCCTAAAAGAACGCAATATGGAGATACAGCTAAAAGCTTGTGGAGAAAGCACTACACTTAAATCTTAACGTGGTTTGTTTTCTTGAATACTCATACTAGTACTACTAAATGAGTACGAGCTAGAATCCCATTCACCATTGGTATATGGGATTAATGGGACATCATACAAGTCGGTTTGCTCAACTTCTAGAATTAAGCTTGTAGGTTCTTCTTGTGTTTGTTGTTTATCCCAAGGATGAGTAATTTTGAACTTTTTCAAGCCCTCTAACACTATCGCAACCTCTTTCATAGTAGGTCTATCATTTCCATGTAGGTTAAGACATCCCTTTACTAGATCACCTACTTCTTGTAACTGCTCACGAATCCCTTCACGTAAAAGTCTCGGTTCAACAATTTCAAGTAGTCTGTTTTCTTTAATAGCCTTGACGAAGTATGTTGCCAGGTTCTTTTCTTCATTGGTTCTATTTGTAGAAAGAGGTTTTTGACCGGTTATGAGTTCTGCAAGGACAACTCCAAAGCTATATACATCGCTTTTGTCGGTTAGTTGGCTTGTGTGGAAGTATTCAGGATCAAGATACCCTAGTGTTCCTTGAACAAGAGTGGTGACTTGATCGTGATCTAATGGGACTAACCTTGAAGCACCGAAATCGGAAATTTTTGTGGTGTAGTTATCATCAAGTAAAATATTGCTAGACTTGACATCTCTGTGTATTATAGGCATAGTAGCTTGTGAATGAAGGTAAGCAAGTGCACCTGCAGCTTCTGCAGCAATTCTCAATCGATTTTCCCATGATAACCAACTCATCCCACCCAATTTATGATGAATGTGATAGAAGAGTGTGTTATTGGAAATAAATTCATAAACTAGTACCGGGACCTCCTCTTCCAAACAACAACCTAAAACCTTTACTACATTTCGATGTATCACTTGTGTAAGGATCAAGACTTCATTGATGAATTGTTCTGCTTGTGTACCGTCCACTAGTTTAGACTTCTTTATCGCAACTTCACGTTTATCCGACAAAATTCCTTTATACACCACTCCATAACCACCTTGCCCAATAATCCGTTCCTTAGAATAATTGTCGGTCGCTTTCCGGAGCTCTTCAGTGCTATAAATAATCACTGCATCACTAGTCCCCGGTGCTTTTAGCTTTTGCTTCAAGAACGAACCCCCATTTTGTTCGAAGAACTTTTCACGTAGCTTGATCAGTCTCCTCTTTCTTATGCCAAACAAGGTCCCACTCGCCGCGGATAATAATGCCACCAAGACAATCACTAGAGCTATATGTGATGAAAACAAACAAAAACTTTCTTAATGACACAAAAGCTATTTTAAATGGAAATTCGTAATAATCTAGTTTATAAACAATAAATAAACTCATGTCATATGATCACTCCAAGTATTAATCTTGGTGGTGGTGAGCTGCCAAAATATATAGTTGATGAGTTTTATTAATATAAGCAAACTAATGTACAAATACAAATACAAAAAAAAAATTGAATAGGGATTAAACCTGTGTATATAAGCAAAAGTTCAAACAAGAACTATTTTTCGTACGAGAACTGCGAGACTGTTTTTAACGTCATAATGACTCATTAATATGGGTATTTTGTTATTTATATATTTACCTAACCGTGAATTGGTCTGGGTGAGCCGTCTTTAATTTGAAAGGCTTGATTTTCCCGAAATAACCCTCATTAATGCATCATTAATGAGTCATTAATGAAGCATTAATGAGCCGTCAAAAAAAACTTAGGTATTGATCAATTTTAATCAAGAACTAAGATTGGTTCTCGCAGTTCTTGTACGAAAAACAGTTCTCGTTTGAATCCTCCCATATATATATATATATATATATATATATATATATATATATATAGGAAAAAGTTCATTTGAGAACCGTTGTTAGTACGAAAACCAATCTGAGCCGTCCAATTTCCCCTATTTCATTGTCATTGCCCACCCATGAATTCCTTACATGCACCCTGCCACACTCTATCCCTCCACGCTCTCCATCCATGAACTTCCCATATCCAAGGAACGGCTAAGATTGGTTCTCGTGGTTCTCGCACTAACAATGGTTCTCGAATGAACCCTCCTCTACATATATATATATATATATATATATATATATATATATATATAACGGTTCAAACGAGAACTGTTTTTCATGCAAGAACTGCGAACCAATCTGAGCCATCCATAATCCCCCTACTTCAATGTCATTGTCACACTCTATCCCTCCCACACTCCGCATCCATGAACTTCCCATATTCTTGAAATGCCTAGAATTGGTTCTTGTAGTTCTCTCAAGAAACTTAGTTCTCGTTTGAGTCTTCCCATATATATATATATATATATATATATATATATATATATATATATATAGTGTTACTTATATGAAGAATTACCTAAAGTGAATATCGTCACAGGAAATTTTGCATCTTTAACAATTGGCTGACAACCATCTTGTATGTGAGCATCACCTTTGTATCCCGGAGAACATGTACAATTGTAACTCCCATTTGTATTGATGCAAATATGCCCATGACAAACATTGCTTTTGCACTCATTGATGTCTGGAACATACAAAGTTTCCCAGATTATAACCAAATGATTTTAGTCACATATATACATTAAAAGTACTATCTTCTATGTATAATAAAAGATGACAAGTTGATATATAAAGTTGGTACTGTGTCTAAATTACCATGATATATAAAGTGTCATTTTTGACATATATACAAATAACTTTATTATGTTAGAAGTATTGATTATGTGGGATGAGAATATTCTCATCATATCCTGAATTCAAGGAGAAGATTGTGCTTTCCATTTCTCAAAAGAAGACACTAGGATAATAGCTAATCATCAGCAGTTTACTTAAAATAGTTTCTATAAAACTTTTTATAAATAGAGGCTTTCTCTTGTTTGTAAAATATACAGAAAAATTCCAGCCCTCAAATATCATGGTATCAGAGCAGGATTGCTCATCACGTACCGTGTAACCTGCTCAAATACTCGATCCCAACCAAGCCACCATGTCCGAAGACAGCAGCTTGGAAAACAACATTTCCCTGCATTTAGCCAATCTATTAAAGAACGACATCAACTCCTAACCTCAAAACCCCAAACTTTCCGACACCTTCAGATTAATCTCAAACTTAACAGCCAAAACTATGCTTTATGGACTCGAATGATTCGAGTCGCCATAGGCGGAAAATCCAAAGCCTTGTTGGCTCACTTGACCTCGAACCCACAAGACCAAACAAGTGAAACTTACGAGCAATGGGAACAAGAAGATTTGATAGTGTTTTGATGGTTTATTCAAAACATCGAACTTACGCTTGCCGGCAACCTAACCGAGTATCCCACTGCAAAAATGTTATGGGATGCCTTGGTGGTTACTTAGAGCAGTGTTAGAGATAAACTCCAAACCTTTAACCTCCATGTTAAAGAAAATGATATCAGACAGAATGGGAACCCTCTCGAAGAATTCTGGATTACACTTCAAGGTGTATGGGGATAAATCAACAGGATCGACCCCAATCCTATGAAGTGCCCAGATGACATAAAAACTTTTGCAAGAATCAGGTTAGAACAAAAGTTTTTCCAATTTTTAAATGCCCTTGATCAAAAATATGAACCAATAAAGAGGGAAATCCTCCTATTAGAACCCTTACCATCCGCAGAGGCCGCATACGCTACTATTCGAAAGGAAGCCGCTCACCAGATCATTCTGAGAACAACTAACCATAGTCAGGGCATAGCTACAGGTCTCGTCACCACTGAACCCGAAGCAACAGGGCTTGCCACTAAAGGGTATCGCCGGTCGGAGTTCAAGAAATCAGAAGACAAAACTGACCTGAAATGCGAGCACTGTGGGATAACTAGGCACACCAAAGACCAATGCTTCAAGCTTGTACGGTACCCAGAATGGTGGGTAGATGGTCACAAAAAGGGAGCAAAAAATCTTGTACCAGAAAAAGGGAAGAACCCTACGGTCGATAAACTCACCGATCGAAAAAAACCCCACCAGATTTGGTGGGATGATGGCGGCGGCAGAAATGGATGAAGAAGAAGTAGAAATCTTGGTGACCACAGGTAACGAGGGTGAGAGATTCGAAATCTCAAAACCCTCATATTTGTCCCATTGTTTTAAAAATCACCCTAAAATATCTCAAAAACTCCTAAATACAACCTTTAAGTATTTTTTAAATGAAAGTTTGAATAAATGCAAAAAGGTTGTAAATATGAGAGGGTTGGTAAATGTGGTAAAAATAATGTAACAAAGGAACAATCATGGATCTTCGATTGTGGTGCGACCGACACCATGACTTATGACTTATCGGATTTTGCCAAGACCGATAAACCTACAAAAGCATATATTCAAACGGCAAATGGAGAAAAAATGAGTGTTGGAACCGGGGGAACCATTGAAATTTCGTCAACACTCAAGCTCTCAAAATGTCTTTTGTGCCTGATTTGTCACATAAATTATTATCCGTAAGCCATGTTACAAAAGAATTGAATTGTTGCGTTCTTATGCATCCCACATTTTGTATTCTACAGGACGGGAGCGATCATTGAGCGTGGCAGTGTGGCACTGAGAGACAAGGGTTATATTATGTTGATAAAGTGGCTCGAGATGAAAGTGTGATGCTATCTCATGGAACCATGGAACGAGAAGCATGGTTATGGAATCGAAGATTAGGGCACCCATCTAGCGGTTATTTAAATGTTTTGTTTCCTAAACTTTTTCCTATAAATCATAAAACACATTGTGAGACATGTGTGTTAGCCAAAAGCCATCGGAAAAGTTTCAAATCAAATAACACGAGAGTTGGTTCACTATTCTCATTAATTCATTCAGATGTATGGGGTCCGGCTCTAATCATTAGAGGACAAAATTTTCGGTATTTTGTTACGTTCATAGATGATTGCACCCGTATGACTTGGGTATATTTATTAAAAATAAATCTGAGGCCCTTGATAGATTCAGTATTTTTTACACCATGATCCAAACCCAATTTCAGAAAAACATCCAAGTTTTTAGATCCGATAACGGTGGAGAATTTGTTAATTCTGATATGAAACAATTTTTTCAAACAAAAGGCATAATTCATCAAACCTGCTGTCCTTATACCCCGGAGCAAAATGGTGTAGCCGAACGAAAAAATCGAATCAAACTAGAAATAACTCGAGCACTTCTGATAGAATCCCAAGTTCCAAAAACCTTCTGGCCGGAAGCTCTTGTTACGGCTATCTATCTCATTAACCGTCTTCCAACCCAAATCCTAAAATCAAAAACACCACTACAAAGTCTTACCGAGTACACTAAGCCTCCATCTGTTCTCACTCTAGAACCACGTATCTTCGGGTGTACGGTCTTTGTCCATAAACCAAAAACCAGCAGATCTAAAATGGATCCATGCGCTGAAAAGTGTGTGTTTGTCAGATACGGGATAAACCAAAAGGGAATATGTTCACCACAATGAACTGTGATTTTCTTGAAACCGAGTATTATTATGCCTCCCACTACAGTGGTCAGGGGGATTGGGAATATGACCCACTGAGCTGGTTGACAACTACATCATATGGAGAAAGAAGCCCACAAGTCGAAGACCCACACATCAGTGCCCCCCAAGAGTCTGCTCCTAACCTGATACCTGAGGTTCCCGAGGTAAATAATACTCATTTAACTCCTACTGAAACTGAAACTAGTGACAACTTGTCAGGAGAAGATGAAATTATATAGGAACAGGAGGATGGTACAAATCAAGATGACGGAAAAGGGCAAGAGAATTTTGATGTGGGAACTCCAACAAGAGAAGATACATCGGAGACATATGTCTTACCTCCAATCAGGGTTCTCTGCTCTATAGCTACAAATAAAGGATAGCATCCACATCAATTTGATGTAAAGAACAGATTCTTACATGGAGCGCTACAGGAAGAAGTTTACATGGAAGCTCCACCGGGCTTTACAGAAAGGTTTGAAAAAAAGGAAGTATGTCTCTTAAAGAAATCTCTCTACGGATTGAAACAATCTCCAAGAGCATGGTTTGGAAGATTCACCCTAGCCATGAGGAACTATGGGTTCAAACAAAATAATTCAGATCACACATTGTTTCTAAACAGAGGGGGAGTCTCATAACCTATCTAATAATCTATGTCAACGATATGATTATTACAGGTGATGAAAAAAAAGAAATTGCCCGTCTTAAGAAGAGCCTATTTACATAATTCGAAATGAAAGATTTAGGAAACCTCAAATATTTCCTCGGAATTGAGGTCCTAAGATCAAAACAAGGAATATTCATGTGCCAAAAGAAGTATGTCATGGATCTGTTAGCAGAGACAGTCATGATTGAGTGCAAGCCAGCGGAAACGCCGATGATTGCAAACCAAAAGCTCCTTAATAAAGAAAACTCTGACCTAGCTGACAAAGAAAGATATCAAGGAATGGTGGGAAAGTTGATATATCTCGTACACACTCGACCCGATATAGCATACGTCGTAGGAATTATGAGCTAATTCATGCATCAACCCCAAAAATCTCACATGAAAGCCGTTTTAAGAATTGTAAGGTATCTCAAAGGGACTGCAGGGCATGGAATCCTATTCAAATCAAATGGGCACTTACAAACACAATTGTATACTGGTGTTGATTTGGAAGGAGATAGAAACAACCGAAGATCTACCTCAGGGTATTTCACCTTAGTTGGTGGGAATCTTGTTACATGGCGCAGCAAGAAACAAAAGGTTGTGCCACTAACTAGTGCAAAAGCCGATTTCCGAGGAATCACAAGGGGAATAACTGAAGTTTTATGGATACGAAAACTCCTAACTGAGATAGGATATCCGCCACAAGAGCCTAGCAAGATATTGAGTGACAACAAAGCAGCCATTCAGATTTTCAAAAATTTTGTACAACATGATCGAACAAAACATATTGAAGTTGACAGCCACTTCATCAAGGAAAAGTTGGAGAGGAAGATCATCACACCACCATTTGTTTGGTCAGAAGAGCAACTAGCTGATATCTTAACCAAAGCAGTCAACGAAAGATCCTTACGTGAGTGTCTGTTCAAGTTAAATTTCGGGGATCCCACCATTACTTGAGGGGGAATGTTAGAAGTATTGATTCTGTGGGATTAGAATATTCTCATCATATCTCGTATTCAAGAAGAAGATTGTGCTTTCCATTTCTCAAAAGAAGACAGTAGGATAATAGCTAATCATCAGCAGTTTACTTAAAATTGTTTATGTAAAACTTTGTATAAATAGAGGCTTTCTCTTGTTTGTAAAATATACAGAAAAACCAATATACAGAAAAATTCCAGCCCTCTAAATATCATATTACACATGAAAAAACACTCCCTCAATAATCCCATAATCACCATTCACCACCGCCCCACTTCCAACAACCATAAAAAACCTTGATTTTTCCGACAGATCTAACTGACCACGGATTTCGTTGCTATTAGCAACGAATTTGCTAAACGGAGTAATTAATATCAAGTGCATTTCATCACTAATCCCTCGTTATTTTGTAACAGATTTGTTAGGTATGTCATGTCTTTCACACAAATTAACCAAACATCAGCGATTGAAAAACCACCTCTAATTCACTGCTAATTAGTGAAGATTTTAACTAAAACAAGTGATTAGATATCAAGGATATTCGCAACTTATCCCTCCCAATTTGCGATATAATGCGCACCGTGGTTTTATATATATATATAAGGTTCTATAAACAACCTCCCTTAAACATATAACCTAAAAAACTTTCTTGGAGTTGACACGTGACATATTGTTTAGAGTAAAAATAGAAAATTAAAAAAAAAATCACGCACAGCCTACAACGACTAAGGCTAAAAAGAAAAAAAAAACCCTTCAATCTTCAAATGATCGTAACTCATTCGTTTTTAAGAATTTTAGCTAAAAAAATATTTCATTAGATTCAGTTTTTCGTAATCTTTCAAACAAGATCCCACTTGATATAATTCTAAAACTTTTTTTTTTTTTGAAATGCAAAGTTTGCATTTTGAGCTGGGTTATTCAAACACAAAATGCAAAATCCGTAGTTTGCATTTTGAGTTGGGTTCATTCAAACCTAAATGCAAAATCCGTAGATGCTGGGTTCATTCAAACCTAAATGCAAAATGCAAAATCCGTAGTTTGCATTTTGAGCTGGGTTCATTCAAACCTAAATGCAAAATGCAAAAAATAAAAACGCAAAATATAAATATGCTGGTCATCTAAATGCTTCTAAAATGCAAAAATTATGAAATGAAAAATGCAAATCCAACATGACTCAAATGAAAATGCAGCACAAAATGCAAAATTACACATTCAAACCCAAAATGCAAAATCCGTACATAACACTACATTCTGCCCAAAATGCAAACAAAATTTCATGATCAAAAAAAATTTAGAAAAATATGGGAAGAGTGATCTTGTTTGAAAGAGGATTAAAAAACTAAAAGATTGGTATAATTTTTTTATACAAATTCACAAAACTTAAAAAGTTATGACAATTTAAAGTTTTTATGTTTTTTTTTTAAATCGAGGTTGTTGGGGAGGGGATTTTTCATGTTTACCCTTTTCTTCCTAAATTAATACATGATAATTACAGTTTTGTCATCTTTAATCTCATCCATTGATTTTGATTATCCAATGGTCTTTAGGCTCTTTGTTTAACACATGGTTCTTTATTGATCCAATTTATATATATATATATATATATATATATATATATATATATATATATATATATATATATATATATATATATATATATATATATACTAGCATTGCACCCGCGCAATGCGGCGGCGATGACAATATTTTGTGCTCGATAACATGTTTGATTTAAAAAGTAGGGTATGATATATGAAATGCGATGTTAGTCAACCTATCAATGTATTTTCTACCTTTTCTGATTTCTTTTCTTTTTTTTACAATCTACCATTTTATTAGTTGTTAAAATAGTTTTTGAAAAACAATTAAAAAAATATTATTACTGAATAATTAGAGAAAAATATATTATAGCCATAAAATTGTATTGATGTAATGAATTTAGCCATAATAAGATAAATTAAATTACTTTTGTGATGCTTAATGATTTATTAAAGTAATAATTGCCTTAAATTAGTCGAGATAATCAAGGGAATGATTGGTTATGCTATTGCTTTAAGTGTTTGTATCTTAAGCAAAAAAATTTGTACTACTTAAAATTAAGTAGTCGTAAAATTTTTAAGAGAGAGAAAGTTAAATGCTTTATAATGTAGTGTGTGTGTGTGTGTATATATATATATATATATATATATATATATATATATATATATATATATATATATATGGGAGGGTTTCATTGAGAACGGTTTTTAGTGCGAGAACCGCGAGAACCAATCTTAGACGTTGATTTGATAAGTGGAATTCATGGATAGAGAGCGTGGGGGGATCAAGTGTGGCAGAGTGTATGTGAGGAATTCATGGGTAGCCAATGACATTGAAAGAGGGGGAATTAGACGGCTCAGATTGGTTCTCGCGTTACTCGCACTAAAAATGGTTCTCAATGGAACTTCTTCCTATATATATAGTGATAATTTAAATGAGAATAGGAGACTCAATTCCAACCATCCAATTCCCTCTCTTTCAATATCATTGCATACCCATAAATTTCTCACATGCACCATGTCACACTCTATCACCCCACGCTCTCCATCTATGAATTCCACTTACAAAATGAACGGCTGTTATTGAGTCTTCCATTTTCAATTAATTTCCAATTCTCATTTGAACCTTTTCCTATATATATATATATGTGTGTGTGTGTGTGTGTATATATATATATATATATATATATATATATATATATATATATATATATATATATATATATATATATATAGGAAGAATTTCCATTGAGAACCATTTTTATTGCAAGAACAGCGAGAACCAATCTTAGCCGTCAAATTTTCCCTCTTTCAATGGCATGTCCACCCATATATATACTAGCAATATACCCGCGCAATGCTGCGGCGGCAATGGTTTATGTTTTGTTATACGCCGTTTTCTAAAATGAAATGATATGGCATTCGCACAATTTAATGTCATGAAATTTTTTCCAGCAACATGTCCGTTTTTTTCACATTTTTTATATTTGTATCAACTATTTTTTTCATAAACTATTTTCTTTTTTTAAATAAATTTTTAAACATATAATCAAACAACTTTTTTTTAATTTAGAAAGTTTTTCTTTTTTATTTCATTTTTTTTCATAAACCATTTTTTTATAAACATATAATAACTTTTTTCTTAATTTAGGAAGTATGTAATTAAATAATAATGTTTATTGGTGAGTGTGTAAAGTAGGAGAAGAGATTGAGGTTATTTTTTATTTAAAATTTAGAAAGTGTTTATTGGTGAGTATGTAAAGTAGGAGAGAGATAAATATTATTTGAGGGGTATATTAGAAAGTTTATTGGTGAGTGTGTAAAGTAGGAGGAATATAGAAGTTATTTGAGGGGTATATTAGGAAATTCAATTTACTGAAAAATTAAGAGTTTTTTTGTTGTAAATGTATTATATATGAGTAATATATATATATATATATATATATATATATATATATATATATATATATATATATATATATATATATATATATATATATATATATATATATATATATATATAGGGGAAGGTTCAAATGAGAATGGGAGACTCAATCTTAATCATTCATTTTGTTAGTGGAATTCATGGATGGAGAGCATGGCAGGGTGCATGTGAGGAATTCATGAGTGGGCAATGATATTCAAAGAGGAGGAATTGGACGGCTGAGATTGAGGCTCCCATTCTCATTTAATTTAATGTTCTCATTTGAACTTTTCACTATATATATATATATATATATATATATATATATATATATATATATATATATATATATAAATTGCATCAACAAAGAACCCCTCCTTAAACAAAGAACCTAAAAAACCAATCTGGACCTTTGAATCATCAAAATCAATGGATGGGATTGAATGATGGCAAAACTGTAATTATAATATATTAATTTAGGAAGAATAGGGCAAAAATGTAATTCTCCCCCACCCCAAACCCACGATTTAAAAAAAAAAGCCACCAAAACTTTAAATTGCCATAACTTTTTAAGTTTTGTAAATTTAATCAAAAAATTATACCAATCTTTTAGTTTTTTAATCCTCTTTCAAACAAGATCACTCTTCCCATATATTTCTAAATTTTTTTGAAAATGATTTTTTTTTTTGCATTTTGGCTGCTATTTGTTTCTGTGTACAGATTTTGCATTTCGGCAACATGTAGTGTTTCTGTGTACAGATTTTGTATTTTGACAGCTATAGTGTTTCTATGTACAGATTTTGCATTTTGGCAGCATGTCGTGTTTCTGTGTACAGATTTTGCATTTTGGCTGCTGTAGTGTTTCTGTGTACAGATTTTGCATATTGGCAGCATGTAATGTTTCTATGTACAGATTTTGAATTTTGGTAGCTGTAGTGTTTCTGTGTACAGATTTTGCATTTTGGCAGCATGTAGTGTTTCTGTGTACAAATTTTGTATTTTGGCAGCTGTAATGTTTCTGTGTACAGATTTTGCATTTTGGCAGCTGTAGTGTTTTTGTGTACAGATTTTGCATTTTGGCAACATGTAGTGTTTCTGTGTACAAATTTTGTATTTTGGTAGCATGCAGTGTTTCTGTGTTTCTGCATGTTTTTGCATTTAGTATGAACACAGTTCTAGATGCAAATTTTGCATTAAAAAAACAGTTTGTGAAATATATCAAGCCCGGTCTTGTTTGAAAGAGGACGAAAAACGGAATATAACGGTATAAATTTTTTGTTAAAATTATTAAAAACGAACGAGTTATGATTATTTAAAGTAAATGAGAGGTTTTTTTTTATTGTTGGGGTCACTGGGGGAGGGGCTCTGCGACGTTGAACTTTGGTTTTTTCTAATTTAACTTTTTTGCCCCTAAATTATATGCGCGCGTGAGCCAATCAATTAATTTGTTGTCTTTAATACTTAAAATAATTGATAACGGTACTTTAATTAGTTAACATAAAACATGTCTTAAAATATGTCTTTATAACAGTTATGGTTATGGTGATGAACAAGTTTAGCTGCGAAAACAATTCATGTGAAAGGCTGGGTCATGCATGTTTCTCAGATTGATCAAGGTTATGATACGATGGAATACATCTTGACATACACTATAATTCACAATTTATTAGTATATTACTTATTAATATACACATACGATCGTGGTTAGGCCATGTGTAGCTGGGTTCGGGAAGGGTTTGGGTTTATTTGCATTGAGTTTATTGAGTTGAGTGCTACTTGAGTTTTGAGTTGATTTGGGTTGTGAAAGAAAGAGTAAAAAAAGCTAATGTGACAGCTGATATGACATTTGGATTGAGGGGAGTGTTAGTCATGGTCTTCTGTATATATAGCCCCTATGTTTAAACAGACTTCTCAAAATGTAAATCTGGACCATTAGATCAATTATATTAATGGTCAAGATCTAATAATGACATTATTGTAATTAAGTAATAATTGTTAGATTTAATTATAGAATGAAGGTATTATGGGAATCATCCACCCCTTAAGTCACGCCCCTTCTATTTTTTTTGCTTTCAGCAACCCGAAAATGATAATTTTCAGTCGAAAATGATAACTTTCTTCCAGCAACCAAAAATAATAACTTTCTTCCGGCCCTGAAAATGGTATTTCCGGTCGAAAATGATTTTTCAGCTACCGAAAATGATAACTTTCAACCGAAAATGATAACAATTCCAGGTGAAAATGATAACATTTTCGAGTCACCGAAAACGATAACTTTTCAGCCAAAAATGATAACAATTCCAGTTGAAAATGATATCATTTTCCAGATGAAAATTATAACAATTTACAACATTTAAAATGATAACATTATTTACACGAAAATAATAAAATAAACTCATTTTTTGCCAAAAAAAAATGATATTAATACACATGTTTAAGTTAAAAATGATATAAAACATATGTTTAGAAACGAAAAATGATATAAATACACTACTTTCTGTCGAAAATGATATAAATAAATATGGTTACACGTGAAAATGATAAAAATTCACATGTTTTTAGCTGAAAATGATATAAATACATATGTTTTTAGCCGAAAATGATATAGATACACATGATTACAGCCGAAAATGATAAAATTTCACATGATTCAAAATGATAACATTTTGGTATCATTTCATATATATATATATATAGGGTATATATATATATATATATATATATATATATATATATATATATATATATATATATATATATATATATATATATATATATATATATATATATTAACGGCTAAAAGCACAGACACTCTAATCTATACATTTTTTTCTAAATTACACCATTTTTGTCCACGACGGGACTCGAACCCTGACCTTTGACCAGACACCTAAGTGCAAGAGCACTTACCACTAGGCTATAATATGGTTTGGCATTTTCGAAATAAAATTTTCAGAAATATGAAAAAAGTTGTCTTGTTTGAAAGAGGATTAAAAAATGAGTAGCTTCGTATAATATTTTTACTCAAATTCTCAAAATTGAAATAGTTATGGCCATTTAAAGATTTAAGGGATAAAAAAAAAATAAAAAAAAAGGAAATATTAGAGAATTCTTATGACGCGCGTGAGTTTGGAAAAAAAATTATAATTAATATTTTGCACTTTTAAACAAGTGACTGAAAATTGACCTTTGAGTTCTTTGTTTAACGATGGGGATTTATGTATATATATATATATATATATATATATATATATATATATATAGGTAAAAGTTCAAACGAGAAATGTCTTTCGTACGAGAACTGTGAGAACCAATTTTAGCCGTTAATTTGATAAATTGAATTCATAAATGTAGAGCGTGCGGAGATCAAGTATGGCAGGGTACATGTGAGGAATTCATTGCTGGGTGGTGCGATTAAAGGAGGGGGATACTCTCAAATTTAGTAGAATATGGCTAGTTATATTTCCTTATTACAAAAACCAGAGAGCCGTTGTGTAAAGTAAATTGAGACTCTGTAGTTACCATACTAATTTTAGTTATAAAAAAGAATGACCGGTTATATTGACATATTGTACTTATCTTGAGAGGATATCAATGCACATTATTAACATTATTATAGTCTCTTTTTCATACTTTGAATAACTATTGTAAAATAGCCTTTTATTTCTTATCTTAAATCCAAACTTTCTTTGCTCAATTGTTGCCAACCTTTGATAGTGTTACTACCTATTACTTTTAACTAAATTACTTATCTAAGTTTAAGGTTAATCATCCATTATATATACCAAACCCAGTATCTTAAAGTCGATATTGCTATATTGTATGCATATGTTTCCAAACCCCGCAGTGACATGCGGGTGAGAGTGCCTAGTTTGGATTAATTAAAGTCAAAACAAAACTGAAAAAGTATATATATGCCGATAAATACATATAATTAAGATTAAGATACTCTTAAATTAATTAAAATATGACTGTTATGTTTACTCATAAATCATAACAAAAACCGATGAGCTATTGTGTAAAATAAATTAAGACTCTTTGTAGTTGCCAGACTATTTTTGTTTATAAAAGAACAGTAGTTAACTTGAGAGGATAGCAATTAATGCATATTATTATCATTATTATAGTCTCTTTTTCTTACTCTTAATAAGTTTTCCTTTATTATAATGTAAAGAAATTTTGTTCATAAAATGGTTGATGAGAATCAAAGTTAAAAGACCCGGGTTATGGAAAACTAACCTTGGCAGCTTTGATCAAGATAGGGGTTACCCTTGTAACCATCCTTGCATCTACAACGATACCCACCACCATCTATATCATCACATGCACTGTTTTCTTTACAATACGTAGTATTAGAGCAACTTTGATCGGGTGCAATTACCCAATCTACCACCACAGGTACAGTGGATCTTATATTGTTCCAAACATCCAAAGCACGCCCTGAAATATCATCTGTACCTCGAAATTGAAAACTGCCTTCCTCAGCAAGAAACGCATAACCACAATAGTTAATTGACCAAACGGATGAGTGGTTCCGAAAGGAGTTGAGTGTATAAATGGTATACGAGAGACCCTTTGTTATAGATGTTTGACAACAACCATTTCCAGAGCACTGCCCATCAACTACACCCGCTGCTTCTTCTTCGCTACATAATCCAATACAACCACTAGAAAATTCACCTCCCAGTTCCCCCGAGAACAAGCCGTAATCATCACATCCAATGACTATGAACTTGTTCTTTTCAGAGAAAGTGAATGCACTCAAGTCAGTCCACCCATCACTTACGTCATATACACTCCCATCTTCGTTATAGCATCTAAAAGCAACGCTAGTCCCGATGCGCAACTCTGAATCGGAAATGTTGAATATTTCGATGTCGCTTGATGAAAGGAACAACTTTTGAGATGTTTCGTTGCAAGTCACATAGAATGAGTCGTCTAGAGCACAACCTTTGTCGTTTCCAACACCGAAAGGGTAAGGAATGGTCACGTTCCCGCACTTGGTTGGACACCATGGCTTTGCTATGTTGTTCGTAGCATTTAGGGTGGAATTTTCTTGAAGGCTTCCCACGGCCATTAATGTAAATGGAAAGACAGAAAAGAAACACAAGAAAAAATGAAGTAGCGTGTTTCTCTCCTTTCTCATAAATTTCTCTCTTTTTTGGGTTAACATTGCGTGTTTTCTGAACTATTATTATGGCAATTTATAAAGAGCTAGCTGCAAGGATATATATGAAGCTCGATAATGGAAGGCTGTAATGCTCTCACAAGTCACCAACTACATACGGAAGTAAACCATATTTTCAAGGGCACATGTCACTTAATAACTTATTTACCTCTTAATAAAAATAAAAATAAAAATATACACAAGTATTAATTTATTTAAATGAAGACTACAAAATTTTCTCATTTTATTACGTACAAGGAAATGATATATATAATATGTAGCAATTATTATTATTATTATTATTATTATTATTATTAGAGGGCTAATTCACACACAACAATTTTTAATATAACAAAATACAAACAGTTGATATATATAATATAAGTTTGATTATATATAAGATATGCCAATTTTATTATGTGAGGGATAATACCATATATATTAGTGTTAGCTGCAGGCTCATAATTAAAGAAATTTAAATAACTAACTATACCATGCATGTGAATTTAATTTGCTAGTTTACAAAACATTTTTTAAGAGAATCCTTAGGGGGCGTTTGGTTTAAGTATTAATTTTGGAAGAAATGAGATTTATAGTGAGATTGAGATTTGGGGGGATTTGCGTTTGGGAGGATTTACAAACCAATCATTTGTTTTGTTCAAATGTTGTATGTGAGATTTCCACCACCTTGCAACAACCAAACCACCATCCAAGACCCCGCCTGCGATTATGGGGTTTCAGTCGGAGTCGGCGACAACGATGAAAGGCGACGGCGAAACCACCACACTGAAGGTTTTTTACCATATAACTGATTCGAATATTGACTCAACTCAACTGGTTGATCATACCCGAACCGATAAACTAGTCTAACCCCTTAAAGCGGAAACCGGGGTTAAACTTCACCCCCAAAACCCGAGAGGGTAAGGATCTTTTGGGTACTAATCAAGCAAATCACGCGATATACACACATACATACATATCGATATATACATACATGTATATGAAGGAGAAGGGTAAGAAAAATAATACCGGGATACTCAAGTATAGTCCACCCGAGATGATGCAAATCGGGAACCCCTCTAGCAAAGGTCTTGCAATCAATCTCCACACGAAAAACACAAACTCGTGTATGTGTGTGTGAGTGTACGGTTGCCGGAAAGAAGCCGGCGGCTTCTTTCTCTTTTCTTGTGTGGCCGATGGCAAAGGAGAGAGAGGGAGAGAGGACAACGTAGCTAGGGTTATATGTTTTCATCCATCTTTTAATCCTTAAGCTAACCATTTTATTTATACTAATCACCTTATGGGCTTTGATTAGTTTAATTAAAACCCAACTAATTAAGCCCAAATGTTTATTATGATTATTATTATTATTAGTTTATTATAGGCCCATTAAACTAATAAAGCCTATTATACATATATAATTAACTATAATATATATAATAAATAATAATAATCCTTATCCGAATATTCTATATGATTAAATACCTTAAATCATAAGATAATCTATAATTAATACATTATATATATATATATATATATATATATATATATATATATATATATATATATATATATATATATATATATATATATATATATATATATATATATATATATATATATATATAAACACTTGTATCAATTATTGGCTTAATTAATCCTCTTTAATAAGTTAAGACGTAACTTATTATTACTGATTTATAATGACAATTATAAATAATTTCTCTCCGACTATGATTGGATAACTACTCGTATTACATGCACTCATAGGTGTGACCCTTGAGTGTCTTATGGTATTTTATGTCGCATCACTGGTTCACTAACTGTACACATAATCCAACAGACTCCCACTTGTGCAAGTTCGTAACCAAGACTTGATGACACTGACCTAAAGAGGCCCCTAGACAGGCATTTAGGCTAACCAGGCCATAAGAACTCTTATACCCAGGTAAGGTGATAAGGAGAACAAAAAAACTATCATAGACAGGCATTTAGGCTAACCAGGCCATAAGAACTCTTATACCCAGGTAAGGTGATAAGGAGAACAAAAAAACTATCATAAAACATATGTCTACGAATGGGTATAGTTTTTAAGGTTTGTCTCTTTGCAATGCGATATTTCAATTTTGAGCATGAGCATGGAGAGTGTCAACTCAAAATCTCAAGAATTATTTCATGACATCCTTGATTTCAAACTGCGTGATAAAGGACAAAAAACAGATCAGTTCGTTTGGGCACGGTCGTGCACTTACCAGTTTTTAATCAGTCAAAGGGCCCAGAAATATCTCTCCTAAAAAAGAGGTGCAAATACCTTATTGCATATTTGCATTTGGCAATACGGCTCCCACTGAATCTAGACACGCCCCTTATGACCACCCCGGTGTGGCGTTAGAATGCACTAAGAAGACAATGGTTACCGCATCCCAAACCAAATACCTCAGGTTTGAGTATAACCTATGTGATGAATACTTTTGACACGAATCGACGAAGTATTTTTCACGGTGGGTGAGTCCAATATTCGTAACTCTAACGAATATCCGTCAATATTGGTCCACAAACCACGTTTGCAGCTATATTCGATATACTTTCGAATCTATCCCAAAATTACGATGACTTTAAAACCCTATCAAGGTTCCCACCAAGATAAGTAGTCACAGATAATGTTTTGAATAAACCAAGTTTATTCCTGGATGAACCAAAACATACAAAATGGTGAAGAATAATAAAACTAATTTCTGCACCCTCTATATTCCACCCTGGAATAAAGATGCATAATTTCTACTATTTCATTGACTCGATTCACAATGTTTATCTGAATTACTTATTATTTTTATTGTAACTTATCACGAATTACAAAAAAAATATGATTATAAACTTAAAAAACTCAAGACTAGTACCTAGAAGTACTCTTTCTTGGTTTTGCTAGAAATTGTTTTTGCAACCTTCAAAAAAAATTCTAGACTTTCTTATTTTATAAATTTCTTAAACTTGGAGAACCGGAAATAACTCCTTAGTTTCTGAGTTTATAAAATAATCTCTTTGTAACTAAAACTTTAATTACACCTGTAGATGTATTAAATCTTACTAGATTCATACTTTTGAAATGATAAATCTATTTACACATACTTGTAAACATGAGATTAGATTCCTTGTGTACACTAACACTTATCCAATTTCATTATTAAGGATATCAAATATCCTATTTTATCATTTCTAACATTAATCAACTATCAATATTAATTATTCTGACTTTTGAACGTTTTAAAACATATATAATTTTATTTAAGTCATAACTTGACTTAAAGTCTTGCAATGACATTTTTATTGCGTACCTCTCAATAAGTCACGCGTTCCTCGGATTTTCAAGAACTTATTATTTTAGAAAACTTTTAAAATCATCCGATAATTATATACCTTTAAAATTCATTCTTATATTTATCATACTAGTTAGATCAAAATTGATAACTTGATAAATATACTAGTTAGATCCTCCCACTATATTTTATGAAAAAAGTGTATCATTTTAAAACACCCTTTTTGACTTAGTCAATCTTTGACTAATATGCCTAAAACTTGTGTTTTAAACATTTGCTCTTAAACTTAGTTTTTATAAGAAATTTAATTGTTTTATGAAACCAAAACTTGGATTTCTCTTATATCTATTTTTCCATTTACGGAATGTGGTTTCATTAAACCTAACACGATTACAAGTATAAACACTTGTAAAGGTATTTTAAATTATTTACTTAAAACATTTAGTATAAAAGGGCTTTGATCATAATAACTATTATAATCATTTTATACTTTCTTAAATGTTTTATCCAAAAACTTTTACCTAAAAATAATAACTATTTTTTCTTATTTTTAACATGTTCAATGCTTTGAACATATTATTTCATAAAATCTTTAAATACTTATGAATTAGAAAAGCTTTCTAATTTCACAACTTGTTTGTCTAAGTATTTATATATATAGTGAGATTAATATTTATATAACTACAACAATTATTGCACAAGATCACTTATGAATCACCTATTAAGCCAAAACTTGACTTATTAGTAATATTTAGTCATAACTAGACTAACTTGATTCATCAACAAACATACGTGCACGGATATAAGCTAAAAATAATTCAAATTTTAAAATTTAAACCATAATGTCAACCAAAAAGTTGAAAACTGCCAATAATATCCAAAAACTTTAAATAAAAAGTTTAATAACTAAAACTATGAATTATTAAATATCTGAAAAACACGTGGGATCTCTAATGCCGGACCGCTTAATTTTCCATTACCTCCTACAATAAACGATTGCAAGATATTAGAATACTCGTAAAAACTTTACAAGTGGAAAGTGACAAAGAAGTTAATCACACGATACCTGAGAAGCCAGTCTTGTCTCCTGCTTCGTGAAACTTCGGACAATCTTTCTTCCAGTGTCCGATCTCGCCACACTTGAAGCACCGATTCTCGGTCCTCGCTTTGTTTGGCTTTGACTTCTTGCCCTTGTTGTTTTCACTAGCCTTGGGTGCATTCTGGCTGGGCTCGGTTTTACCCTTTCCCTTTCCACTGCGCCCCTTTCTCTTCTTACTTCCACCATTACCCACCATGAGGACATCCTTAGACTTAGTTCCGATACTCTGCTCTGCAGTCTTAAGCATAGAATACAGTTCTGCCACGGATTTCTTCATGTTGTTCATGTTGTAGTTGACTATAAAAGGCTTATAGTCATCTGACAACGAGGTGAGTATCGTATCCGTTGCTAGCTGCAACGGTACTTGGTGCCCAAGTCTCTCTAGGTGGTTCATATACCCTTTCATTTTCATGACATGGGCACTGACCGACGTCCCCTTTGCCATCTTGCACTAGTTAAACGCCCTAGTGGCATCATAACGCTCTGTACGGTCTTGCTCCTGAAACATATCCCTTAAATGGCGGATCATGTCATAAGCAGGAGTCTCCATCATTCTTGTCTGCAACTCTGGACTCATTGTTGAAAGCATGAGGCAACTAATATCAAGGGCGTCATTATAGCGCTTTTGATAAGCCTCCCTGACATCTGCCCTAGCGTTGTTGGCAGGGGGATTTCCTAGAGGTTGTTCTAGGACGTACCACTTTCTTTCGTGCCTTAGCACAATCCGGAGATTTCGCTCCCATGTGAGAAAGTTTGGTCCGGTGAGCTTATCCTTCTCTAGGATAGAGCGAAGTGAGAGGTTGTTAGTGTTGGTAACGTTGGTTGCCATCTACAAATTAAACTTGGTTTGATTAGTAATTGCAAATAAACTTTTCTAACATATATTAATAAACCCTTAAATAATATACATCAGACCTAGGACCCATATTTCACATACTTGTTAGTGTTGGTAACGTTGGTTGCTATTTCTGGTAGGTAACACCCTTTACCAATCGTACCTATATGATACGACTCCTAGAACCTCGTAGAGTACTTAGATAAAATCTAGTATGTTTAACTCTACTCTAGTGCATTTTGGGCCGGGACTCCCGATTATCACCAAAATAGATCACACCACCTAAGATAGTATGAATTCTGGCCGGGACTCCCGATTATCGCAGAACCTTTCATACCCTTTCCCGCAATGGTTTGAACCCGGATGCCCAAGGTTTGGGCACTTCTGACACACGAGTACCGTTGAACAACAAAGGTGTACCATTAGATGGGTAGCACGCTGATTTAATATTTTTCTTGGGTTTTATAATTAAGTTTAAAAGAAAAACTTAATTTTTCAGTTTTTGAAAAAACATTTTAAAACCATCTGTTTTAAAAAATACGATTTATATATGTACCTAAACTAGGTGCACAAAACGGCTTTATAAGTTCAAAACTTATAATCTTGACAAAACTTTAAATTTACAAAAAATTAACTAATACAACTAACAAACTGAAGTCGTACTCTAGTTTGTCATAAATCGTGGTTTTTCTCTGTTTAATAATTACCTTTTTTTAAACCTATTTATACGTGCGAATAAAACAAGCATAAATCAACCACGTAGTTTGTAATACTAATTAGCTTTTGCCAAACTTGTCCTAAGAAGGTCAATCTAAGGAAAAACTATCTAGCTTGATCCCGTGATCCAGTAGCAAGGCTCCCACTAGCTCCAACACCCCAGGTGAAACTCTGAGCATACTCCGGTTCTCCGTGTTTGAAACTCCGTCTTCAAATATTGCTTGCCATCGGAATATAATATCAACAGATTCTATATCTAGTACAATTACATTTTGAAGGGGTAGTAATTGACACGCAGGCCTCCCAAAAAACAAAAAACAAAAAAAACAATAAAAGAAATACAACACAACCACGGGCCTTAGTTTGGCAAAAACTAATACTAACATGTCACAACTAGAAGCAATAATATATAAGAACAATATATTAAAGCAACCACACATATAATCATAAACAACAAATGCGAGCAACTAAATAAACCTGTTAGTTTAATCTATTTCCGTTTGTAGCCTTGATTAATTAGCTATTAGAAACGAAAAAATTAAAGTTTTTCTATGTTATTTTAATTCACGATCAATACTAGTTATCCACGTAACTCGTGAACTACCATAGTTATACATAACTTGTATAATTATCCTAGTTGCAATGTAAATTACAACTCACTTAATCTTAACAAAATAACAATTCTTGTTCGATTTCTAATATATATATATATATATATATATATATATATATATATATATATATATATATATATATATATATATATATATATATATATATACACACACACACGTTTAAGAACCAATAGCCTATTCAAATATTTATTATATTCTAACTAGAATATAATAAAGATTCAAATCATATATCTTCAACTCGATATACGTAATTACTGCCTAAAACACACACACACACACACATATATATATATATACTACTATATAATACATTTAACACTCTCTCTCCTACTTTACTTAATCTCTTAAAATTAAGTGTTTTGAAATTACTTTTATACCCCTCAAATAACCTTCATCTCTATCCTACTTTACACACACACCAATAAATATTATTATATATTTACATACTTTTTAAATTACAAATAAAAAATAACATTCATCTCTCTCTCCAACTTACACACTAACCAATAAAATTATTAAATAAAAAAATAAAATGAAAAATAAAAACTTTCTAAATTAGAAAAAGTTGTTTGATTGTTTTTTAAAAAATATGTTTAAAAAAGAAAATAGTTTATGAAAAAAAGAAAAAAAAATGAAATGACATATTACCGAGTAAAAATTATTTTATCATACTCATCTATCATATAAAAAATGGTATGTTATCGGGTACAAACTATTACACTCCGCAGCATTGCGTAGGTACAATACTAGTATATATATATACTTATAAAAATAATTAATAATCTTGTTAATTTATAACTATAAATTAACATACTAGTTCTTTTATCTAATAAATGGAAAAATAAACTTTTTGATTTTAAAACATAAAACCGAAACACATTCATGACACACCGGGTCGATATCCGAACACCAAAACTTGGGTCCGGATATAAATGGTCCTTGTATTGCATTTGGGCCAAAAGCCCAAAACTTCAAAAACAACCAACCGGGCCCACCAAGTGGGCCGTGGTCAACGGTTTTGGGCCGAGGCCAAAAAACAACCACCCCACCGGGCCGGACACTTGTGGGCCGAGAACGAAAAATGGGCCGCCCTACCCTGGATTTGTCGACATCGCCGAGCAACCGGGCCACCACAACTGGGCAGCCGGTTGTGGTTGCCGCCACTCCCGCCTCCGTCGTCGCTGCTGTCACCGTCGCCGCCGGCAAACACACAATTTTTTTATTTTTATTTTTCCGATTTCAATTAAATAAATATAATCAATAACCCTAAAAACTAATTTTAATCAATTAAAACCTAATGTTTTAACTTTCTTGACTAAAATTTTTCATTCAAAATCAATATTCTTTTATAACTATGAATACAAAACAAAAACTTGTTTTTATTCATATTCATAAAATCGATTATTGAACACTATTAAAACTTATTTAAATCATTTAAACATAAAACTTGTTTTAAATACTTGATTTAATCCTTAAGTTTTAAATAACCTTTTTAATCAATTAAACTAACTAGTTTAATATCCTTGATCAAAAGATTGGAAAAACTTGGTTAAACAAACAAACTTGTTTGTTCACCATATGGTCAACGATTTTTAAAAGAACAAGAAGGAACAAGAAAAACTTTAATCAATTAAACAAACATCCTGGATTAACTTATTAGATACCCTGAGCCGAAGCTCTGATGCCACTGAAGGGTTTTTACCATATAACTGATTCGAATATTTACCCAACTCAATTGGTTGATCATACGAGAACCGATAAACTAGTCTAACCCCTTAAAGCGAAAACCGGGGTTAAACTTCACCCCCAAAACTCGAGAGGGTAAGGATCTTTTGGGTACTAATCAAGCAAATCACGCGATATACACACATACATACATATCGATATATATGTACATGTATATGAAGGAGAAGGGTTAGAAAAATAATACCGGGATGCTCAAGTATAGTCCACCCGAGATGATGCAAATCGAGAACCTCTCTAGCAAAGGTCTTGCAATCAATCATCACACGAAAAACACGAACTCGTGTATGTGTGCGTGTGCGTGTACGGTCGCCGGAAAGAAGCCGATGACTTTTTTCTCTTTTCTTGCGTGGTCGACGGCAAAGGAGAGGGAGGGAGAGAGGGAAAGGTAGCTAGGGTTATATGTTTTCATCCACCTTTTAATCCTTAAGCTAACCCTTTTATTTATACTAATCACCTTATGGGCTTTGATTAGTTTAAATAAAACCCAACTAATTAAGCCCAAATGTTTATTATTATTATTAGTTTATCATAGGCCCATTAAACTAATAAAGCCTATTATACATATATAATTAACTATTATATATATAATAATAATAATCCTTATCCGAAAATTCTATATGATTAAATACCTTATATCATAATTCAGATAATCTATAATTAATACATTATATATATTTATTTAACTAATAAAATATATATATAAACACTTGTATCAATTATTGGCTTAATTAATTCTCTATAATAAGTTAAGACGTAACTTATTATTACTGGTTTATAATGACAATTATAAATCCTTTCTCTCCGACTATGATTGCATAACTATTCGTATTACGTGCACTCACAGGTGTGACCTTTGAGTGTCTTATGGTATTGGATGTGGCATCACTGGTTCACTAAATGTGCACATAATCCAACACACATCACCAACCACCGCACCACCAACCAACCACCACCAACGACAAAGAGAAGGCAAACGGCTAGGGTTTTGAAAGGAATGAGAGAGAAGGCGACGGCTAGGGTTTCGATGGCTAGGGTTTCGAAGGGGATGACAAAAAAGGCGAACGGCGACTGCTAGGGTTTCAACAACGACTAAGGCACCATCAACGACGACAACAAAGGCGAAGGTTTCTGTCGTGGGTCGAAGCTGAAGGTAGGTTTTCTGTCATTGGTTTCTTCGTGGTGTTGCGGCGACGGAAAAGGGGTAACGGGAATGGGATTGGGAATTGGGAGGCTAAGAAAAACGACGGCTAGGGTTTCTGTTGCAGTGACGGCGGCGACGAAGGGGCGACGGCGGCGGCGAAGGGGCGACGATGGCGGAAGTTTCTGTCGACTAGGGTTCATCGGAGCGTAGCCGGAGGAAATCCTTCACCTGTGGGATTTTAAAATACCATGGGGGTGAAGGGATTAAAAAATCCTTCAACTAAGGATTTTAAGGATTCCTGGGATTTTGATTCCTCCCTTATATTTACAAACCAAACATGGTATTTGAGAGGATTTCAAATCTCATTACCATGAAATC
This sequence comes from Pulicaria dysenterica, assembly GCA_947179395.2. Classification (NCBI taxonomy): domain Eukaryota; kingdom Viridiplantae; phylum Streptophyta; class Magnoliopsida; order Asterales; family Asteraceae; genus Pulicaria; species Pulicaria dysenterica. The sequence goes on along the minus strand of OX359292.1, from coordinate 51,291,536 downwards.
ACATGAAATACCATGAACCAAATGCCCCCTTAGAAAAATTTGCCCTCATAAAAACCCTCCAATGAAAACATTTGTGAAAATTTCGAGAGAACTTTCTAAGGTATTTCCGAGTACATATATTTCTAAGGGAATTTCGTGAACAAATTTTCCGAGCAATTTTTGAGGGATAGTTTCCGATGGATTTTCCAGAACACTTTTCCAGAGATTTCCAAGAACAATTTTCCGATAGATTTCCGAGGAAACATTTCCAAGAGATTTTTAAGGACATGTTTCCAAATGATTTCCAAGGACATCTGGGCCCGCAAATCTATTGAAAAACCCTCGCTAAACATGAATTTTTTGAAAAAAGTCAATTCAGAATTTTGTTGTTATACCTAAAATTTCATTTAATATAGAAAATAAACCATTCTTATTTCATTATAAGCATAATCAAGCAAATAATTCACTATATGATACTAATATACTATACAAGTCATTATGACACATACAAATCATAGACATGTTTACCTATATTAATTTGTTTACGAACATGCATTCATATGGGTACATTAGTACAAGTATACTAATGTATGCTTAGCGATAAAACCAAATATATGTATTTGTATACGTATGTCTATATGTTTGATAATTTGTGTTTTAAAGGGATACATTTATAAAAAATACATTTTAGCCCTCGAAAACCCCTTTGAAATTTTCGAGAGCTTTCCAAAGGAATTGTAATACTCGAATGTATCTCGCAAATTCGGTAATTCGTCATACAAGTTACTTTCTTGAATATGCATTGGAAAATTTTGCGAGGAATCTCGAAAGGCATTATTTAGTTCTCGGAAATCTCTAACCATGTTATTTCAGGGTTTATTTCCTCGGGAGTTCCTCAGAATTTATCGGAAAACTCTCGGTAGCTTACTTGAACTCAATTTTGTTGTAAATATGTAGGAATTCCATCGGAAATTTTTACGAGGGAATTAATGCCCTCGGAATTCCTGCTATTTTCAAGTTGTGCATGGATGACGAGCTTCATATGGTTATCCGTCATTTGTTCATCACGACTACGAAGAACTTGTTATGTGGCTCGTCATCGTGTTACTTTTTATCATGTTGACGAGCTTCAACGGGTATTCCTAGTTAGTGACCGGTGATGGTGTGGAGGTTATAATGATGACAGTCCGGAGTATGACAGTCAGTCTAATAGCCATAATCCGAAAAAAAACTGATATGACAGTCAGTCATGATAGTCATACATATCATGACTACGGGTCGTCTAATATGTTTGGAATGGAATGTATTACTTACACACAAAATGTAACATCACTAGAAGAAATTGATCTTCAATGAAGACAAAAGTCGTCGCCAAAAATCACCAAGTTGTCAAAGAAGATTTTTTTTATTTATAATGAAAACGATTGTAAGAATAGTGATCGTATTACAATGAACTATCGATCATCATATAGAAGACATCTTTGATCTTTCTATTATCACAATAAGAATAAGTGTTAGTAAGATTTTTCTTTCATTTTTATGTTGGATGGCAATAATTTGTCTTTTAATTGACTATTTGAAAGGTGTGCATGGTGCCGCTTAATCCTTTGAATAGTTAGGGATTTAAGTTTTCCCATTGACGTACAACAAATGAGTATCTATCATATTGTGAGGTTTCATTCAATTATTCTAATCAAATTTGGATTTAGTAGTTTAAGAAGTGTGGTTCTCTTTTCAATCTATTAGTTCCTTGGCAAGTTAGCATCCAGAGATTTTTAATATCCTTTTCGTATAATAAAATTTATGTATAGTGAACAAAATTTCTAAGTAAATTTCTAGAAATTAGAAAAATACATAACATGTGAGACGTAAACAATGGGTACCTTTATTAAAAAAATAAAAAAAATGGCCAACTCCTGTGCATTACGTCATTTCAATTATGTATCTAAAATCTTATGTGTATAGATTTTTATCAATAATTAATTTTATTTGAAATGTTTACACAAATCAACACATAATTTGGTTTCTGAACACAGCTGCGCTATTGAACAATTTTATCAATAATTAATTTTATTTAAAACGTTTACACAAATCAACACATAATTTGGTTTCTGAACACAGTTGCGCTATTGAACAATTTTATTAAAATGTTGTGATATAAACATGGCAAAACTGTTACTCCATCTTACGGTCATGTGCAGTGGTCTTATGCATACATTCAGTATGCATACATAGCTTTGAGTACCGTACGCTAACACCATGTCCATGGACACAGTTCCAACATTTCTTATAAATTGTCGGAATTTTATTATCGAAAGAGAAAGAAAGAGTGTAGAGGAGAGAAAAAGAGAGAATAGAGAAGAGAAAAGGGAGGAAAGAGAGTAGTAATTTTAGAAAAAAACATTTGAAGTATGTAAAATATGTGAAATATGAGTATTTTCGTGGTTAAAGTATGAATGAAGTATACATGATGTAGCGGTAATATGATATTAAGCACCTCTACTTGCTATTTGAGTTATCCCGTATTAAAATCTTATAAACCAATTGTTTTTCGTCTTGACGTTTGTTATAATATGATAGGATTTTCTTTTATATCATTTAGATGATTGGATAAACGTCAAACGGATTAAATATTATATTAAAGTATCAAAGATATACTATGGTACCCTGAATTTGGTAACTCGGTAAAAACTAACCGAGTTTTAATAAATCAGGATATTGAAGTGACATAGTTACTAAATTTATGATAATATATATATATTTTTTTTGAAAGGCAATAATTTTATTATAGAACCACCAAAGTAGCAGCCCATGAGGAATGGGAAGGAAAATTACAGAAAGGATGTTACCTTAGTAACTGCCACTAAATAGTTAGCATTTACCTAAGTAACACCCAACTACAATCCAGCCTACATTTGCTTACAAGAAACATAACCTACAGCAACAAATTTACTAAATACCAAAAGATTATCAAAATTAACCTCCTATAATCTTCACCGCTTTAGGACCCGTCAGCCAGTCGTACCAAGTAATCAGTGAGCCTTTTTTTCCTCTAGCTTTTAGCCACTGAAACAGAATAATTTTTACTTGGAAAGGCAGACTCCAGATGTTTACCTTTTGATCCCCGAATATTTTTTCATTCCTTAATCTCCAAATCATGTACGCCGTAACTCTTAGTACCAACTCCCAAACTTTTACATTATTAGAAGAGAACGAACCTGCTGGCGTATTTGCTAGCTCCACAAACGTGCTCCCTCCAAGAAATTGCAATCCCCACCAACGATGGATTTCTTCCCAAACAGGTTTGAGTTTCTGACATTGGAAGATTGCGTGATTCACCGATTCCGTCTCTAACTCACACCAAGGACATAAAATGGAAGGGATATCCACTCCTCTTTCCGCTAACTTTGATCTCACCGGCAGCCTTTGTCTTTCCAATCTCCATGCGAAGACACATATCTTTTTTGGAACTAAGGAGGACCAAAAAGTCACAGGTTCATGCAGGTCTTCGAATGAGTCTTCCACCAATTTTCTGCAAGCTTTGACATTAGAAGTATCCCTCCTCCGAAATATTACAGCTCCAGCAATCTTCTGCATCCTTTTGCAGCCTTATCGTATTGATTAGTTCCAAAAGCCTTTGGTGTTCTGATTTGACTCTTCCAGTTACCTGTTGAGGATTACCCACTTTCCAAACCCAATCGTTACCATGCCACTCACCCATTTGACTAACGTAGCAGCTTTTATTTCCAAATTTGCTATAGACTCTTGGAAACAAGGAGATCAAATTCGTATCCCCCACCCATCTATCAGACCAAAATAATGTGTTATTCCCTTTACCCACCTTACATTTGAAAATCGTATTTAAATTAATACCGCACTTTTCAAAATCTAGACCCACTTTTATTATATCACCCCACATACCCGACACCTTTTTAGAAGAGTTAACCACTAAACCCCCACTAGACCCGTAGATACTAGTTATAACTTTGACCCAAAACGAATTTTTTTCCTTTAAGAATCTCCACCACCATTTTGCTAATAAGCTCATGTTAAAAGCTTTGAGATCACCTAACCCTAGCCCTCCCCTTTCCCTGGATTTCACAACATTATCCCAAGCTACCCACGCTATTTTTGAATTTGAATTCAACCCACCCCAAAAGAAAGATCTTCTGAATTTATCTAAAATTTTAAGGATACTGATAGGAGCACGAAACACCGAGAAGTAGTAGATTGGCAAGGTAGTGAGAACGGCTTTGATAAGAGTTAAACGACCACCGAAGGATAATGACCCAGCTTTCCATGCATTGAGTTTATTTTCAAAATTCCTTATGACCTTTTCCCAATGGACTTTTCTTTTCATTGAAGAGTTAACTGGAACCCCCAAATAATTAAACTCCTTCACCCCTGCTTTACAACCTATCAAATTCGCAAAAGATTGTTGTTCCGAGTTATCTACGCCAACACCTACCAAACAGCTTTTCCCCCAATTTATCTTAAGTCCCGACCATAATGACCAACATTTGAGAATAGAACCTACCGTTTTTAAGTTTTTTGATGACCATTTTCCGAAGACGATGGTGTCGTCAGCATATTGCAAGTGAGAAATCAGTACCTTATTATCCCCAATCTCTAACCCATGGAATAAATTTTTTTCGATTGCATCTTTGAACAACACATTAAGACCCTCTGCAGCCAACGAAAACAAATATGGAGCAATCGGATCTCCCTGTCTAACACCTTTTCCCACTTTAAACTGCGTTGTTGGGGAACCGTTAATCAACACTGACAATTGGGTTTAGGGTTTAGGGTTTATATATATATATATATATATATATATATATATATATATATATATATATATATATATATATATATATATATATATATATATATATATATGGGATGGTTCAAACTAGAACCGTTTTTCGTATGAAAACTGCTAGAACCAATTACAACCATTGATCAAATAGATGGAGGGTTGAGATTAAAAAGTTATTAATGGATAATCTTAAACTAATCAAACTTATCCTTAATTAACTAAGGGTAGTTTGGACATTTTTACATTACCCCCATATATTTTAAACTAATATATACATCAAACGGAAATGTGTTACATTACGAAAATTATACCAAATTAATGAGAAAATTATGCTCTTTAATTTAAGAGCGGTCTTGATATATTTTTTTCAAATTTTTTTTTTTTTGTGTTTGCTGAGTTTTTTTTCAATATAGCTCGACATTTGCACTAGTGCAAAATGTGCAAATTTTGCACATGATGCACATATTCACCTAGTTTTTCAGCACATATGTGAATATGCACAAGTGTAAATTTTAAAATTTGCACTTGTGCAAAATTTGCACTACTACTGGGAAAAATACCCAGCAAAAACGACTTTTTTTTTCTTAAAAACAAAAATATGTCAAGATCGGTCTCAAATTAAAGAGCATAATATTCTCGTTAATTTGATATATTTTTCGTAATTTAACACCTTCTCGTTTGATAGATATATTAGTTTTAAAAAAAGTGGAGATAATGTAATAATACTCATACTATCTTTTCCTATTTAATTTAAATAAAAAAGACAAGAAATTAAATAGTTGGCCAGAAATAGTTCTCGCAGTTCTGGTACGAAAAACAGTTTTCGTTTGAACCGCACCATATATATATATATATATATATATATATTATCCATTTATTTTATCAAATTGAAAATTTTAATTTTTTGTATTATAGTTTCACTTTATAACCGAAGTTTATATCAATTTAATTCCAATACGTATATAATTTTATAGATCATAAGTGGTGCCAAATTTGGAATTGGTATAAACGTATTTCATGTTAACTAGGTTATATACTCGTGATACACGGGTTATAAGTTTATAAGCAATAAATATTAAATATTAAAAAGAAGATATTAAATAAATATAACATATAAAAATGAAAATTTAAAAAAATGATAAATAATAAGAAAATTAAAAGTAGTGTTTTAAATAATAGAGTTATTTAAATAATACTTTATTTGAATAATAAAGTTAATGATACGTATGGTTTGGAATTTGAAATTAATAGAGTTACTTTTTGAATTTAGATAATATTTTATTTATCTCGTATTAAAATATAAAATTTTATATAAATTTTATTGATTTAAAGTCAAAATTAAGTTTTAAATTTGACTAATTAAAGTCAAAATTAAGTTTCAACATTAATCAAAATGAATGGTCATAATTTAAATTTAACTAAATGTGGTTAGAATTTTCTAATTAAATTACTTAAGATTAGTTTTTTATATATATTAATTAATAATTAAATATTTGGGCAATTATTATTTTGTAGTTTAATTAACGTTTATATATTTCTTTATTTAAATAAATAATTAATTATATGTATTCTAGTAAAATAAATATGTAATTAATATATTAATATTGGTTAAATGTATTTATATATCAATATATTAATAACCAAAGTAAAAGACTTATCTCTTATGAACTTTTTTAATATTAATAAAAGACTAATATAAATAATATCAATTAGAAATTCTAGTCATTGATTAGAGACATAATAACATCTCTTCTTATTATGATACCATATTTCTGTCCTTATGTATGTCCTCACTCTAGCGTTGGTGCTTCCATCGTTAGTCTGAGTCTTGACGCGATCTAACGTTATTTTTAAAATCTCATTTCTTTCAAGGTTTGTAACTATTTTATAATGTTTAATATTTATCATTTTTTAAACAAGTGTATCATATGTGAATCTAATATAGTAGAATGATACATTGATACATATGTTTGTAAGGGAATGTATTTCTTGCAACAATTGCTTATTATATAAAATATAAGAAGATTTTATTTATAATAATTATTTAAATACGTAAATAGATAAGTTGCATCAATGTTGTTACGAAAAGTTATTATAGTTCACAAAATAACAACACAACAAAACTACTCGATCCTGTCTCAGCATGGTATGGGACAGGTAAAATGTTGAAAATCATACTACTAAAGGCCTTGTAGGCTAGTGGTATAAGATGTTGGAAGATGTTCTCCTTGACCTATGGTCATGAGTTTAAGTCCTGCTGTGAACAAAATGTCTAGATTTAGAAGTAGATTAGTATGTGCGTGTTCTCTGCTGTTCATTAGAAAAATAGTGAAAAAAACAAAAAAAAAGAATAATAAAACGAAAATTAAGAACAAATAAAATAAACTGAAATAAAAAATAATAGAAACCTAAATTATTCAGGATATATATATATAAATTGGATAAAGAAAGACCCCCTTTTAAACAAAGTCCCCAAAATTCCATTCCTGGCCGTTAGATCGATCAAATAAATGGTCAAGATCTATAATGACATTATTGTAATTAAGTAAACAATTATAAGATTTAATTGTAGAAGGAAGGGTATTTTGGTCAAAGTCACCCCTTTTTTTAATTTTTTACTCTTTAGATCTTTAAATAATCATAACTATTTCAATTTTTTGAATTTGAGCAAAAAAATTATACCAATCTTCTCATTTTTTAATCCTCTTTCAAACGAGACCACTCTTCCTATATTTCTGAAAAAAAACTCGACGAAAATGACAAAAATGATGAAAATGACGAAATTCATCATTTTCGTCACCTGCTGTTATATCACCTAACAGCAGGTCCCGAAAATGATAAATTTCGTCATTTTCATCATTTTCGTCACATGCTGTTACATTATATATAAGGAACACGAAAATGATTAAAATGACGAAATTTTTATCATTTTCGGGACCTGCTGTTTAAGTGATATATAAGGGGACACGAAAATGATGAAAATGATAAAATTTATCATTTTCGTCACCTGCTGTTACGTTATATAGAAGGGGCAGCCGAAAATGATAAATTTAATCATTTTCATCATTTTCGGGACCTGCTGTTTAAGTGAAATATAAGGGGGACACGAAAATGATGACAATGACGAAATTTATCATTTTCGTCACCTGCTGTTATATGATATACAAGGGGCACGAAAATGATAAATTTCGTCAATTTCATTATTTTCGAGACCTGTTGTTTAAGTGATATATAAGGGGGGACACGAAAATGATGAAAATTAAGAAATTTATCATTTTCGTCACCTGCTGTTACATTATATATAAAGGGGCACGAAAATGATAAATTTTGTCATTTTTCATCATTTTCGGGACCTGCTGTTTAAGTGATATATAAGGGGATACGAAAATGATAAAATTGACGAAAATTCATCATTTTCGTCACCTCCTGTTACGTAATATATAAGGGGCAGCCGAAAATGATAAATTTCTTCATTTTCATCATTTTCGTGCCCTTGTATATCACGTAACAGCACAGCATGTGACGAAAATGATAATTTTCGTCATTTTCATCATTTTCGGGACCTGCTATTTAAGTGATATATAAGGGGACACGAAAATGATGAAAATGACAAATTTATTATTTTCGTCATTTTCGTAATTTTTTTTCCAGAAATATAGGAAGAGTGGTCTCGTTTGAAAGAGGATTAAAAAATGAGTAGATTGGTATAATTTTTTTGCTCAAATTCAAAAAATTGAAATAGTTATTGTCATTTAAAGATTGAAGGGGTAAAAAAAAATGGAATGTGAGAATGGCTGGAAGATTGGCGTGAGTTTTCTATTGAAATTATGCAATTCCCATCTTGCGCTTTTAGATGAGTGGCTGAGATTGAGCCCTTGGGATCTTTGTTTAAGGGGGGGTCTTTGTTGATCCTTACCCTATATATATATATATAGTGGGATGTTCAAATAAGAACCTTAAATTAAATGAGAATGGAAGACTCAATCCCAGCAGTCCAATTTCCCCTATTTATATGTCATTGCCCACCTATGAATTTCTCACATGCACCCTGCCACACTCGATTCCCCCACTCTTTCCATCTATGAATTCTACTTACAAAATGAACGACTGAGCTTTAGTCTCCCATTCTCAATTAAATTATCATTCTAATTTGAATCTTCATATATATATATATATATATATATAATATTACTAAAAATCGCTAGAAGTTGTGAATTCATTTACAATGTATTTATTATTTATTATTAATATATAGATTTATGTGAAATGATGTCACTAGCATAAGAATAGGAACTCATAAGATTTTTCTTTTATATTTTATTGAAAGGTGCCAACTTGTTCTTTGAAAACTTTGAATAGTATCACGATGACGACTTTCTGATTTTTCTTTTATTTTTTTTATCAAATGAATGGTGCTAACTTATTCTGTAAAGACCAAAGACTTTGCATAGTATCATGGTGTTGACTTTGTCCGGTAGAGAAGACTTTGACTTGTTAGAAAATATAAGAATTTCATACATATCATTACGAAACTTCTGTATTACATATATATCTTTATAAATCTTAAAATTATACAAATCTTCTTATAAAACTCTTAAACTCACTTATATCCAAATACTTAAATTAATCATAATAAAATTTTTAAAACTTAAGAAACATTATGTCCAGAATTAATTATGTTTAAATTACCTAAAATACCCTTATCTAAATTAAAAACGTAAATCTAAATATCATTAAACTCATCTGTGTAGGGATTTTCGCCTAACAATGTTAAGTGTGCTTCATCCTTATCTATCCCCAAATTTTCTAGGGTTTGTGTACCAACGATATGATTCCCACTGATTTTGTTCATGTTTAATTGGTTTAATGCCATGTAATTGAGTTGGTTGCTTGGGTTATTGATCGCATCTTGTACCATATAAAACAGCCTCATGCTCTCAAGCATGACAAGAGGCGAGCTAGATTAGTGTCACTGACACCCACTTTATAGAATCGAGTCATAAAGGCAAAACCATCGGGTGGAAAGCTCCGATTCTTAAAGATGCATAGCCACTCATACTCAAAGGACTCCCGTCAACTGTGAACCACGGTGTGTAAATCGAGGTTTTATCTTGGATCACGGTCCATTATTGTGACTCGATATTCGGAGACCTAGAAATGAGACTCTCGATGCACATCGTCGATTTTGATTCCATGGTTGCATCTACAACTAAATCAAGAGATGAGATTCTTAATGCACATCTCCCAATAATTTATCAAAGATGTCGACAGGATGAATATTTATATTTAAAAATGTAAGGATATTTATGTGTTGGGGAAATAATCATTTCAGTCAATAATAAACCCTAATCACTGAAATATGTAAGATTTGATGATTGCCAAAAACATACTTTCAGTTTGACTAAAATTAAACATGTGTTGTTTAATTTCTGAAATACATTATACAAATGATAGAGTATCTATAAGAACTCATTTCAGTAAAAAGTTTCAGCAGAAAACAAAGGGAAAAGGGCTTTAAAGCATTTCAGATGCGTCAAAAACTTCAAAGCATTTCAGATACGTAAAGGACTCCGAAACCTTTAAGATGGGTAAGTTTCAGACATCAACTAAACTTCTAATTAAAGACACGTTGATCACTGAAATAAATCACTGAAGACAATATTCATTCTAGACGGTCTTACATACACTTCAGTGAAAGTAGAATATTACAAACTCTATGTGAACAATGTAAAGGTTGAACATGTTTTATTCATTTATGTCTCCGATCTTTTTAAATTGTATTAGTATGTCTTTTGCATCATCTAAAAGACACAAACAAGATCAAAGCTCTACCTCTGGAAAAGGTTAAAGCTATCTTTGATAAGAAGATCTCGAAGATATGTCAAGCATTAAAAGACGACTGGCAGCTACATCTTTTATGTGTAAACAAATCTGAAGAACTTTTGCTAATAAAGAATGTTCGAAAGGAAGAATTACACTCACAAGACAAAAGAATAAGATAAATATTATTATATTATCAATGTGAAGAATCTTTCAAACAACTTGCGCATTTGTTATATAAAATGTCTTTTCAAACACCATGCACTCAAAAAAGAATCTTCCATACCTCCGGCCAAAGTTGTATATAAATAGACATGCATATACAACATGCAAAAATAGAAGACATATACCTAACATCTTACTGAATATCTACTTAAGGAACTATGATGAAACTGTTAAGTAAAGCAAAGTTCTAAGCGTTTTACATTAGGTATAAAATCAAACTTCTCCATATGTTGGACCTCTTGATACATTATTTGTTGAAAGAGAAGCTAGTCTATGTGACACTTTAGCTGCCATCTTTTACTGTATAAAGAATTCCGTTTCTTCGTACATGTAATTCTTGATTCTTTAATCAATAAGAATTTTATTAAAAGTATAAGATCGTGCAAATAATTTTAAAAGCTTAAGTTTCTATTTAATCCCCCATTCTACAAATATTTGTTGTTGCGTACTCACTCTGGGACTAACAACTGGCTCAGAGCTGGTTAGATAATCAATATCTAGATCTATTTTGCTTACTCTTCAATTATTTCTACTCCTCACTACCAAATGACCTCATCATCTATATATTACATCTGCAAACTTGCCAAACATTGATCCTTGTCAAGATGTCCTACGTTTGATACAGAAAGTTTCTCTCTTTGGAAATGTAGAGTTTGTTTCTCCATGTCCACTCTTGACAAGGAGATCTTAAAAATAGTTACAGAAGGACCTTTTGTTCCTTCTTCAACTCCTACAATTCCATCTACTACAGAAGGTGATACCTTTACAACTGAAAAAATCATTACCAAGCCTCTGCACCATGGTCTGATGAATACAAAAGGCTAGTCAATCTTGATGTCAAAGCAAGAACAACCTTAGTCTCTACCTTACCATATGAAATCTATCATCAAGTACTCAACTGTATCTCTACTAAAGAGGTGTTAGATTATAGTTGCTTATGAAGGCACTGAAGAAGTCAGGGAAAACAAGATACTCCTCCTCATCAGAGAGTATGAGTTCTTCTTTGCTTATATAGGTGAGAGTCTAACATAGACTTACACCAGGTTCAAATGCCTTGTGAATGACTTAAGAAGTGCAGATGTAATGAAAATTAATAAGGTTCTGGTGAACAAATTGTAGAGTTTACAGGGTACAACAAGCACAGCGGAAATATAAAACAGTAAATCCCGTTCCCAGGATCACAACTGGATCAGGTGGGGAAACAGAACATGTAATCATAATTAAACATATATATCATATGTCTTAGTCCATAAAAGTTATAAACTAAGGATAGAATTATACTCTGAAACTGCTGAAGGGGGATACATAGCTACTGCACCCTTGAACTGGCTGCTAGACCACCAATACAACAATACACATTTATATGTGTTAACCGCCAAAAAACCACCGCTTTTTGGCCTTGTCCAATTGCTGCCGAGAACCCAAGCCGCCGCAAAAGGGGGGGGGGGGGTCTGCCGTAGACCTCGATGCCATCGACCACCACGCGTAAGGGAGAGAGTGAGAGAGCTTTTGTTTGTATCCTTTGGTGGCTAATGATTGATTAGGTTGAAACACAAGGGTTTAATCCATTTAAATTGTTATTTAAATGGATTAAGGCCCTTGGACCTGAAGCCTGGTCCACGACCAATATCTTTGACCGTTTGACCAAAACAAACCCTCTAGTTCGGTTTAATATTAATTAATTAACTATTAATTAATATATTCTAACAAAACTTTAATTATTAAATATTTAAGTAATATTTAATATTCTCAATAATAAATATCTATTTATTATTTCCTCTTTCTCGATATTTAATTAACTATTAATTATCTTCTTTACACACATCGTATTGTTTCCTAGTTCATTAATTAGGTGTGCAGCTGTGTGACCCTTTAGTGACTCATAGTGTCCGTGGATGTGATGACAGATGTACACTATCCCTGCACACAATCTATCAGACTCCCACTTGTGCACGATAGTTACACTCTCTTGTCCATCACAGGCCTAAGGAGGTCCCCAGCCAGACACTTAGGTTAACCATGACTATAAGTTCTCTTATGTCCAGAGATTCTGTAATTATCTACTTTGATTACCCGGCTTTTCCTTTTGCATCGCGATATCCCGTAATGTGGATTTCAGACATGGAGCACGTGATCTATTCTGAAAAATCCAGATTATGTTTTTGACTTATGAACTCGGCTAGCTGCAGTTACGGAGTTACCAAATGATGTCCATCATTCTATCCGAGTGCGGCCACACATTTCATTTAGTCTCAACCGTCAAGGGCCTTGGAAGATCTCCTCACTATATGTGAAGGTGTAAATCCCATCTTGACTGCTTGCATTGAGCACACGTCTTCTGCTGCACCTAGATACGCCCGTTATAGTTATCTTGTTACGGCGTAACGTTAGGACGTTCCCAAGCACAGAGGTCCTCGTGCCCCAAATCAAACATCTCAGGTCTAAGGACAACCAATCAGCTAACTCATGTCGAAAGGCTCCATGAAGTTAGACTGATGTGGATCACCTCCAATATTCATACGTCCGAAAAATCTCTATAAATACTTGGTCACATGACTTGTGCTGTTATTCTCTACACGAATAATCCATCAAGTATTTATAATAGCGTTAGTATCTCCCTGATGTGGCTCCCACCGCATCAAGTAGCTACGAAGTAATTTTGATATAACGAGACTTGTATATCATGGATAGATAAATATGCTAAAAATGGAGACATTTAAAACGATTATATTAAACCTCCTATTTCCATCACGCATAAATGTTTAATACATAATCATAAGTCTTAAAAAATCAATCCATACCATTTAATTAAATATTGAAAAACTAGCTGCTAGGTCCCATGTACTGCATTCCAATGGAACTAGCATGTCTCTAATGATTTTCTCTAGCAAGCGCTTTAGTCAACGGATTAGCTACGTTGTCTTTTGTCGGTATCTTGCAAATCCTCACATCTCCCCTTCCGATGATCTCTCGGATGATGTGATATTTTCTAAGTATGTGTCTGGTCCGCTGGTGATATCTTGGTTCTTTTGCTTGTGCTAAAGCTCCCATGTTATCACAGAATATATCAATCGGTTTAGAGATACTTGCAACAACTCGCAGATCCGAGATAAAATTCTTTAGCCAAACCGCTTCCTTTGCCGCATCATTTGCCGCAATGTACTCAGCCTCTGTAATTGAATCTGCTATTGTATCTTGCTTCTGGCTTTTCCAAGATACAACTCCTCCGTTTAGGGTAAAAACAAACCCTCACTACGACTTAAAGTCATCTCTGTCTGTCTGGATGCTCTCATCCGTGTAACCAGTTACAATGATTTCATCCGTGCTTCCTCCAAATACCAAGAACATTTCCTTTGTCCTTCTCAAGTACTTGAGAATGTTCTTGACAGCCACCCAATAGGCTTCGTTTGCTGATATCTACTCGTAAGGCTTATGGAGTAAGCAACATCGGGCCTAGTACATAACATGGCATACATAATAGATCCTAAAGCATAAGGGACCGATTTCATCCTCTTTTGCTCATCTGGAGAAGTAAGACATTGAGTCTTGCTCAATGGTATACCAGATCTCATAGGAATGAAACCTTTCCTTGAATCTTCCATCTTAAAGCGTTTCAATAGTTTATCAATGTATGTACTTTGACCAAGTCCGATCAGCCGCCTAGATCTATCTCTATAGATCTTAATACCAAGTATGTATGCGGCTTCTCCTAGGTCCTTCATATGGAAACATTTACCTAACCAGGATTTTACTCCCTGTAATACTGGTACATCGTTTCCTATGATCAGTATGTCATCCACATACAGGACCAGGAAGATTGCTACGCTCACACTGAACATCGTGTAAACACAGGACTCGAACTCGCTTTTGGTAAAACCAATTTCTTTGATGCAATCATCAAAGTGCAAGTTCCAGCTTCTAGATGCTTGCTTTAATTGTTGGGAAAATGATCTCATCAGTTAAGATTTGATGAGACAAAGTTAAGTTTGTAAGATGTGTTCTACATACAACTTAAACAGAATTATGAAGCTTAGTCAGACTGAATACTTATAGTGATTCAGACTGAGTATAAGCAGAATATAAGCTGAGCATATGTTTGATCAGCTTAGACTATATCTTAGTAAGATTATCAATATGTTTGATAAGCTGTGTTCGTAAATTAAGATATACATATTGAGTTTCAGCTTGATGAGTTTCAAGCTGAGAGACTCAGCGTGAAGACTGAGTCAGATCAATAGAGTTGTTAAATATGTTTTGGTTTAACTCTTTGGACTTCTAAGGATGAGTTAATAATTATACATGTTAGTCCATGTTTGTTCGAGTGTGTTCTCGAAGAACTCAGCTTGATGAGTTTCAAGCTGAGTAACTCAGTCCGACTAAAGAAGTTAGTTTAAAGATAATTTAAATGTGTTTTAAATTTATCTTTTATCTCTCTATATATACGGCAAGGATAAGAAGACTTCAGAATCAAGATTGAAGACTCAAGATAAGAAGATTCAAGATTCCGAGTTATCCGATAGTTAGTTAGCGAATTAAGCTGAGTCTTAGTTTGTTAGGAACCGTAGCAACAGGATTATAAATACTTATCTCCTGATAAGTTTAGAGGTACGATTCTGAAACAAGTTACAGAGCCAAAACCTCACCTCACCGTATGTGTTACGATTCTTGAATCACTGTTTGTCAGTTCAATGTGATTAAGATATTCACAGAATGCCAAGTTGTTCGTGTGTTCGAATAATCACATTAGTTGTGATATTGGTAAGTTATCAATCTATGTAAATCCTATTTAGAGAGTCGTCAGTATCTATAATCATAAGTTGATTATAGATAGCTAAGTTTGAGAGATTGAGAGATTTATATTAGGTGGTTATATATCAAGAGTTGCTTACTTGATAGTTATTGTAATCATCTTCTTATTCAAAGCATTATAATCATCTTTTTAATGAAAGCATTCGATTGATTGTGGTTTGATTTACTTTGTGTAACACTTTTATTTGATTTGTTCAATTTCCACAGAAAGTGTATTCAACCCCCCTTCTACACACCTGTTGCTTGTTGTTATTCTCATCAAGGGACCAACAACTGGTATCAGAGCAGGCTGAACGATTTCATAAGTTGAAAGTTCAAGATTCTGAGAAAGTTTACAATGTCTACAAGCAACAATTCTTCAAACTTTCCATAGATGTCTGCCAAAGGTTGTCCCATATTTGATGGATCTGACTACCCTATGTGGAAGTTCAGAGCCATGCTATTCCTCAAGTCCATTGACAATCGTATGTTCGATGTCATTACAAAAGGACCTATAATCCCCAAGATTCCTGCTACTGTCAGTGATACGTCTCCTGGCAAAACTGAAAAGGAAACAAGAAAGCCTATTGCATCCTGGACTGATGAAGATTGGAAACTCTTCAATCTGGATGACAAGGCAAAAAGTGTTCTGGCAAATGCCCTGACCAACGAAATCTTGCGTACTGTGACTGGGTGTCAATCTGCAAAAGATATATGGGGCACGGATCTGGTCAAGCAGCATAAGAAAAATCATTTGAATAGATCTTATGAAAACTTCTTTTCAAAGAAGAATGAAACCTTGTTAGATTTGTTCACAAGGTTTCACTGCTTGATAAATGACCTACTAAGTGTGGGTGTAAAGAAAGATGAAGCTGAACTTGTGCTGAAATTTCTGGATGTGTTACCAGAGAAGTTTAATGATGTAACTACAGCACTAAGGGCTGGAGGAACACTGCATGTGTACAACGTACAGTCCATATATGGGTTCTTGCTAAATCATGAACAGATCACTAAACACAAGAGAACTTCTCAACAACAACTCAAGGAGTCTTTGGATAAGAATGAAGTTGCATTGGTTACACAGAAAAAGAAGAAAAGTTCCAAGACACTGGTTGTTGAATCTGAGACTGAGTCAAAATCTCAAGCTGACCACTCAGACTCAGACTCAAGTGATACTAATGATGTTCAGAATATCACTAAGCAAATGGCAATGTTAGCCAGAAGTTTGAGAAGAGCTCAAAGGGAAAGAGGAAGATCTGACAGGGGCAAAGGGAAGAGTTCCTTTGATCCTAATAATGCTGTGTGCTTCAACTGTCAGAAGAAGGGACATATTGCTGCTTAGTGCAGATCAAAGAAGGTGGAATCAACATCAGTTTTTGATAAGAATGCTTACAGAGCTGATAAATACAAGAAGAAATATAGTCAGCTCAAGAAAGGAAAGCCTGAAGACAAACCAAGTGTAAAAGGACTATATGATGAAACTTGGGATACAGAATCATCTACCTCAGATGATGATATATGTCTGATGGCTCAAGAAGATGAAGAGTTTGAAATTGACGAAGTTGATTATGGTCTGTCCGAGTCAACTTTCGAAGCTGATATGAAGGAAGCTGAGGAAAATAGCAAGCTCAGTGATTGGGATCCTGCTTCCATGTATAAGGTTAGTAATTTCAACTCTTACACCGACGAAGAAAACGGTCTTGCTTTTGATTATCTGCTGAATGATTTCAATACCATCCTTAAGTCTCAAAATGACCTCAAAGATGAGATAACTAAACTCAAGAATGAGATTAAGGAAAATAAATCTCTCATTGATGTTGGTAAGAAAGCACAATGTGATCTTGAATGTCAAAGACACATTAATAAACTTCTAAGTGAAGAACTTCAGGAAGCTAAAGACAAAGCTGACCAACTACAAAAAGTCACTGACTCTTGGTGAAAGTCATCAAAGCTTGCTGAAAAGTGCATAAACCAACAAATTCCTAAACAGGTACAAGCTGTGCTTGGAGGTGACTATCAAACTGCAGCTTATGTAGCTGATGATGAGATAGCAAGTACAGACTCTGAGGAGGATATACTACTGATTGAGTCTCAGAAGTCAGCCTCAGAGAAGAAACATGGTCAAAACCTTAAATACAATATGTTTGTAAAGGCTAAAGATCATGGAGAAGAGTGCTCAACATCCAAACAGCATGGTAAGTCTGTGCTAGACAGATTAAGCTCTCAGCCTATTCAAAGAACTTCAGCTATAGAAAGGCTTAATCCAAATCCTTTCAAAAGACAACATTCTCTATCTGGCTCGGAGAGAAGTTACAAGAATAAGAAGACCACTGTAAGTCAGAGGTCAAAGTACAACAATGGTAAGTCCAAAGTTGTAGATCTTGGTAAGTCCAAGAAGATCAACAGTGGTAAGTCCAAGCCTGTTAAAACTGGTGAGTCCAGTAGTTATGACAAAGGTAAGTCCAAGGTCATGGAAAAGAAGGTTGTTAGTCAAATTTCTAATCATAAGGATAACAAACAAAGACCTGACAAAGGTAAGTCCAAAGTCAGTGATCATCAGGTAAATCAGCTTGCTAAGAAGGTTGAAAAGTTATCCACCACATATAATCCTAAGATTGAGAGCAAGTTCTCACAAGGATTATTAGACACTCTACCTCCTGTAATCATTAGAAGAAGGAGATGCTACAAGTGCAGAAGTAGAGGTCATGAGGCTAAGAACTGTGATGCAGAAATCTCAAGGCCTGAACAAGAACAAGCTGATCAGCCTACACAGGACTCAACTCTTGCTCAAGCTGAACAGTCAGTTCAACAAGATGGAGATACTAAGTGCTCCTCATCTGAACTCACCAAGAAGTGGGTTCCCAAACAAAACTAATGTGTTTAGTTTTCATATCATGTGCAGGGTTCAAGTAAATGGTACTTGGATAGTGGATGCTCAAGGCACATGACCGGGTGGAAAGGACTTCTTAGTGATTTCCAAGAAGATGAAGGTCCTAAAGTAACATTTGGAGACAACTCCCATGGAAGAACTAAAGGCTATGGGAAGATACAAGCTGACAAGGTCACTTTTCAGAGAGTTGCATATGTCAAAGGTCTCAAACACAACCTGATTAGTATCAGTCAATTGTGTGATGAAGACAATATAGTTACTTTTAGGAAGAAAGCAGGAACAATCTATAATGCTAAGGGAAAGCCTGTATTAATAGCTAAAAGAGAAAGAGATGTGTATCTACTTGATCTAAATTATGCTGATCCCTATAATGAAACCTGCTTGTATTCCTATTCTGTTCCTAAGCTGAGTTGGTAATGGCATAAACGTTTATCTCATCTAAACTTTAAAAATATATATATGCTGTCCAATAAAGAGTTAGTCTCTGGATTACCAAAGATCACATTTGTCAAAGACAAATTGTGCTCAGCTTGTGAACAAGGGAAACACCATAAAGGGTCCTTTAAATCAAAGCAAAATTTTTCAATAACAGACCCATTGCATATGTTGCATATGGACTTGTTTGGACCCATAAGTACTCCAAGCCTAAGTGGAAAGAAGTACACACTGGTGATAGTAGATGAGTTCTCAAGATTCACCTGGGTAATACTCCTTAAAGCCAAAAGTGAGGCTGCCCTGAAGATAATTAGTTTTATCAAACAGGAAGAGTTGCAGGAAGGTTAGTCTGTAAAGCAACTCAGAAGTGATCATGGGACTGAGTTCAGAAACTCAACCCTTGAAAGCTTCTATGAACAAAAAGAGATATTACAAAATTTCTCATCTTTCAGAACTCCACAACAAAATGGAGTTGCTGAAAGGAGAAATAGAACCCTAATTGAGGCTGCTAAAACAATGCTATGTGAGGCAGGATCGAAACTCTATTTCTGGGATGAAGCTGTTAGTACAACCTGCTATACCCAGAATAGGTCAATCATTGTCAAAAGACATGGAAAGACTTCATATGAGATGTATAATTCTAGAAAGCCCTAGATTATTTCCATATCTTTGGTTCAAAATGCTATGTGCTGAATCAAATAGATCAGCTTCATAAGTTGGAACCTAAAGCTGATATTGGAATATTCGTTGGTTATTCCTCGATCTCCAAGTCTTATAGAATATATAATACAAGGAGAAAGGCCATAGAAGAATCAATTCATGTCTCATTTGATGAAGACAGTTTTGATCAAGATAACAGTCAAGCTGACTTGGTCAGTCTGAGTGAGCTTGAAAGGCCTAAGGGAACCAACTTATCAAATCCTATGTATGTCATAGCAGATGACAGTGATGATGATGTGTGTTCATCAAAGAAATCATCACAAGCTCCAAGGGACTCTCAAGCTGAGAAAGATGATGAGTTCGTTAATCCTTTTAGAGCTGAGGTCACTCAGACTGAGAACCTTAGTGATCATCAGTTTGTTGACAATGCTGCTGTTGAGACTGAGGATGTGTGTTCACCTCATAGTTCTCAACATCACTCAGATTTAGAACCAGACTCTCCAACTACAACATTTAAATTCCTCAAAGATCATCCTCAAGATCAAATCATTGGACATGTCCAAGAAAGAGTTATGACCAGATCCAAGGCTACAGCTAACTATGCTGCTCACTTTGGTTTCCTATCTCAAATGGAACGAAAGAAGACTGAGGAAGCCTTAGAGGAGGAGGATTGGATTGATGCTATGCAAGAGGAACTGAATGAATTTGAGAGAAACAAAGTCTGGAAATAAAATAGACAAGGATGGAGTGATAGTTAGGAACAAAGCCAGGCTGGTCGCAAAAGGGTATAAGCAAGAAGAGGGAATTGATTATGATGAGACCTTTGCCCCTGTTGCTAGAATTGAAGCCATAAGGCTGTTCTTAGCCTATCCAGCATATAAAGACTTCAAAGTCTATCAAATAGATGTGAAGAGTGCCTTCCTTAATGGAAAACTTCAGGAGGAAGTCTATGTGAAACAACCTCCTGGCTTTGTAAGTTCAAAGTTTCCACATCATGTCTATAAGTTGGACAAGGCATTGTATGGTCTTAAACAAGCTCCAAGAGCTTGGTATGATACTCTGTCCACTTATCTACTATCAATGGATTTCACCAGAGGTAGTATAGATAAGACACTCTTTATTAAAAAGAGTAAAGGACAGGTGATTCTTGTACAAATCTATGTGGATGATATTATCTTTGGTTCTACCAATGAATCTCTGTGTGAATGGTTCTCCAAAATAATGTCACAAAAGTACAATATGAGTATGATGGGTGAGATGACTTACTTCCTAGGTCTACAAATTCAACAAAAGCCTGATGGAATATTCATCAATCAAAGCAAGTATGTTCTTGATTTGATAAAGAAATATGGTTTTGATTCAAGTTCAACCATGAAAACACCCATGTCACCAGCTGTTAAGCTGAGTAAAGACTCAGATGGTAAGTATGTGTGTCAGTCTACCTATAGAGGAATGATAGGTTCATTACTCTATTTGACAACTAGTAGACCTGATATCATGTTTGCTACATGTGTTTGTGCAAGATATCAGGCAGATCCTAAAGAATCACATCTTCAAGCTGTGAAAAGGATCTTTAGGTACCTTAAAGGTACACCGAATCTAGGTCTTTGGTATCCAAAGGACTCTGGATTTGAGTTAGTTGGTTTTTCAGTGCTGACTATGCTGGGTGCAAGTTAGACAGAAAATCAACTACTGGAGGATGTCAATTGTTTGGAGGGAAGCTAGTAAGCTGGACTAGTAAGAAACAGAACTCAGTGGCTACTTCAACTGCTGAAGCTGAATATATTGCAGCAGGAAGCTGTTGTGCTAAAATCCTATGGATGCAGCATCAGCTTCAAGACTTTGGCATGAGTTTCAAGAAAACTCCTATCTTCTGTGATAACCAAAGTGCTATAACCATCACTTACAATCCAGTCTTCCACTCAAGAACCAAGCACATTGAAATTCGACATCACTTCATCAGGGACATCATGGAAAAAGGTAAAGTTGAAATTAAATTTATTTCCACTGATGACCAATTAGCAGATATTTTCACTAAACACCTTGATGAAAAGAGGTTTATGTATCTGCTAAGTAAATTGGGTATGCTCAACCCCTAGCTAAGTGTCTATAATATGAGTTTTCAGTTTGACAAAGACTAAGTGTATTAAGCTAAGTGCATAGTTTATATATAAGTTTTCATAAATTGTAATACCTGTCAAGCTGAATGATGAGTTCACATGTTTGGTGAGTTCCAAACATATTTTAACTACTTAGTGTAGTTATTATATAGTTTGAGTGAGTCTCAAACATAAATGACTAAGTGTCATTGAGTCTGAGCTATATGCTTCACTCAAGCTGAGTGATATGTTCACACATTTGGTTGGTTCCAAACAAGTTTTAAACTACTCAATGTAGTTAGAAACAAGTTTGAGTCAGTCTCAAACAAAAATTGACTCAGTGTCATTAAGTCTGAGCTGTGTGCTCTACTCAAGCTGAGTACCAATCTCAAGCTGAGTACCCAACTCAAGCTGAGTGCTTGAATCAAGCTGAGTGCTTAACATAAACTGAGTAATCAGTTTACTCAGTCTTGGTGTGTCCAAATTATGATTTAATTACTAAGTGTCATTAATTCATATGTACATGTGTATTTGAGTAAGTTTCAAATCGCATCGTATATCAATTGTGTATTGGTATACTTTATCAGTGTTTCTACTATAATTATTAGTTAATTATAATATTTTACACTTGTATCCGTTGGAAGATGATGTGTTTCTACCCTCTCACTGTTACATCAAGTCGGAATTTTTTTTACGGTGTAACGGATAAAAGGGAGTTCAACGGTAACTTTTCTCTCTCATCGAAAAGGTATATATACCGACTCTATTCGGTTTGGAGAAGTTTACGCTTACAAAACAAACTTCTCACATTCTGAAATACCTTTCGCAAATAACCAATTGCTCAGTGCGATTACTCGTTTCATCGTTCTCAAAACCCTACATCGCTCTGTGCGACTTCATTTGCTCAGTGCGAATACAGAAAAGTTACTCAGTGTAATCTTTAAATTTCAACGATGGAAGGAACTGTTCTGATTCTAAGTGACAGAATGGTAAGAGGTGCTGCGTTCAAGAACAACGGATTGCCGCTGATTAAAATCAACAATCAGCGTGCTTGTCTTGCAATCCCTCAACGCAAGCTTAACAGAGGATACGAACCATGGGTCGATTACATTCGAAAATGCCCATTGGCCTTCGCTTTTACTGGAGCACCTCTACATATGGTTCCTCAGCATCTGCTCGAGTTTTGGTACACGTGTGTCTACGACCAAACCTCTGCCTCAATCCGAGGCACAGTGCTGAATGGGGAGAGGACCATTACTCTCACCGTCGATAGGCTAAGGGAAGTTCTTCAACTCCCTCAATCTGATGTGTTCGAGCCTGCGGTGACGAGACAGGTGGCTAGGTCTGTCCTACCTAGAATGGGACACCCACAAATAGAGGGTGTCATCAAGAAGGCCACCTTTCCAACTAGTTGGGGTTTCATGGTGTCCACAGTGATCCGTTCACTTGGTACTAAGGTTGGAGGATTAGACCAAGTTAACGAGTTCGAGATGCAGCTGCTGTACAATATATACTTTGCTTGGAACTTAGACTATGCACAGCTCATCTTCAACGAGCTCAGGGTCCAAGTGATGAAGACCACAAGGGATCTTCATGTGCCTTTCATTAGGTACTTGTCGGTGGCATTTGAAGCCGAGCAAGGGACAACACTATATGAAGCTGCACAGGATGTGTTCCTGTCTCCTACACTCAGCCCCAAGATGTTCAACAATGACATCTTCCCGGAGCAAGAGGGTCTGAGTGAGCCCATGCTACTGATAGCTGAGCACAGAAATTCAAGCTGAGCACCCTGCTCAAGCTGAACCCGCACAAACTGAAGCTGCTTCTGGTAAGACATCTCCACTTTCTCTTTCTTCTCACTATTCTCCATCCGTTTTTGAAGATAAGGCTGTGGTAAGCCCAACCCAGTCTAACCCATCTCCTCCACCTTCATTCCATTTACAATTCCACTATGAAGCCACCCCTAGCTTGCCCACTGCTGCTAGGGAGAATATCCGAACCTATTCACGTAAAACTGCTATAAGTGGTGCCACTCCTCAAGGCATTACTGGAGCTGAGATCACATTGATCCCTCCACCGGCAGGAGTTGAGGGGGAGACGCCTACTCTTAAGGTGTCAACCTCGAGTCTCATTACAACCCAACAGCCTAACCCGGGTGTGGTATCTACTCAGTCCACACTCTCCAGTGCCATGGGAGAGCCAATTACTGTGCCTAAGCAGACACACTTAGGTGACATTGAATATATGACCAATCCCCAGGGTCAATCACCCCCCTCCAAACCAATCAGCCAACCACCAACCTATACACTTCACATTTCGAGCCCCATTACTTCTCTTCACTTCTCACACCCTATCGCACGACCTGTCAATGTTTCATCTTCAAACCTAGGTGATTCACAGGGTCCAGACTCTGGTGCAGATGAATTTGAAGGTAAACACCAACCTTTGGACGATGCACCCAAATTCCAACCTTCTCAGGCTGACTTGGATGATTTACTAAACTTATTTAAAAGTCAGTTTGAAAAGCTGCACCTCAAGAGAAAGCAGACCAAAAATAAAATGAAAATGATTTTGGATTCGCTTGAGGAAGAGGTAGTACAATTAAAATCTGCAGTTGCTGCCCTACAACAACAAAAGACTTCAACCCCTATTGATGATGAAAAAAAGGAGGAGAAGGTTCAAGAAGCTGAAGCTAAGTCAGTCAAAGCTGAAGCTCTACTACTATTGGCAGAGGAGCAGATCAGATTGAGGGGGAGAGAGGAACAGACAAAGAAACTGAGCTGACTGAAAAAGCAAAAGGAAAGAGACCAGTTGTGGTCAGCTCAGAAGAGTCTAAACCCCCTTAACAGAAAAGAAGAAAAGTGATTCTAAGTGAATCATCAGCCTCAGATGAAGACTCTACGGATAAAATGACATTACAAGAGAGAGCTTCACTGATGGCGGTAAGAAGATTGGAACAAGAGGATGCTGACCAGCTTGGGATGTCGATTAATGAATTAAGAAGAAGACAAATGGATGTTCAAGCTGTGTTAGCAGATGAGAAAGAGAGAAGATAAAAGGCTTGGGCTGAGCAAATTAAGAAGCAAAATGAAGAGCTTTCTAGACTCAGACTGCCAATCGTGCCTAAGGAGGAAGAAGTAGAGGAGATTCCTGTCCAGAGTCAACCTGAAGGGGAAGACATAACTCAGTGTTATACAAGGACCTACTTCTTCTCTCAAATAAATACACTACAGTTGAGCTCAGCTTAAGGGATCATCATTCTAGATTTGTCTTTAGAAATGGTGAGACATCATCTCTGGAGCTGAATCAAATGCATAGACTGGGTTATGAAGAGTAGAAGCAAGTTGCCATACTTATTAAGCAGATGGAAAAGTCCTCTTCCAGAAGTCAAGTTAAAGATGAGTTGCTAAGGTTACTTGCAAGAGCTGATTTGATGAAACTCATACCCAGGTCTGAGATAGCTACCCTACTAACTTCTTTTCATAAAGTTGGAAAGAAGAAGCAAACAAAGCCAGCTGGACTAGCAAATCTTGATACGTACAGTCTTGTTCTCCCTGAAGGCTTGGAGTTTAAAGAAATAACTTATGTGGAAAAGCCTGAGAAAGGATTCATGTACCTGGATAGAAACGGTAAACAATGCTTCCAGTCTGATGCAAGTATTTACACATGTGGGGTATCTCAAGTATTTGCTCTGAGACAAATCGTGGAAAAGACTGAACAAACTGCAAGGTTCAGATACATAATTAATAGAGAAATTAGATCACAAAAGGATCAGCTTCAACATTTACCTAACCTGCAAGAAATCCTTGAAGAAATCAACAAGGAAATCAAAGAGTTTGAAGAGCTGCATCCTCAATAGATTAGTTCTATTGTAAATATTAGATTAGTTCTAATATTTTTGTAAGCACTTAGTGTGCATGATCTAAGTGATCAATCATTTTGTATTATGATTAGTTCAATTAATACAAGTACAAAGTTTGATATGTTCAACTGTATTGTGAAGTGTTCATATTTATATGTCTGATAAGTTCAGCTAAATGAATAACTGATAAGTTCTTATTCATTAATGTAATTGGTTGGTGTGTTCAACTAAAAGTTGGTGTGTTCCAATTTAAATTGATAAGTTCAATTAAAATTGATATGTTCAATTAATATTTGATCACTTCAAATATAAAAATCTTAATAAGTTTAAGACTTAAGACATAATTCTGTTAAACAAACTTACTAACTGTTTGATGGTTTTGTCATCATCAAATAGGGGGAGTTTGTTGGGAAATTGATCTCATCAGTTAAGATTTGATAAGACAAAGTTAAGTTTGTAAGATGTGTTCTACATACAACTTAAACAGAATTATGAAGCTTAGTCAGACTGAATACTTATAGTGATTCAAACTGAGTATAAGCAGAATATAAGCTGAGCATAGTTTGATCAGCTTAGACTATATTTTAGTAAGATTATCAATATGTTTGATAAGCTGTGTGCGTAAACTAAGATATACATATTGAGTTTCAGCTTGATGAGTTTCAAGCTGAGCGACTCAGCGTGAAGACTGAGTCAGCTTAATAGAGTTGCTAAATATGTTTTGGTAAACTCTTTGGACTTCTAAGGATGAGTTAATAATTATACATGTTAGTCCATGTTTGTTTTCGAGTGTGTTCTCGAAGAACTCAGCTTGATGAGTTTCAAGCTGAGTAACTCAGTCCGACTAAAGAAGTCAGTTTAAAGATAATTTAAATGTGTTTTAAATTTATCTTTTATCTCTCTATATCTACGGCAAGGATAAGAAGACTTCAGAATCAAGATTGAAGACTCAAGATAAGAAGATTCAAGATTCCGAGTTATCCGATAGTTAGTTAGCGAATTAAGCCGAGTCTTAGTTTGTTAGGAACCGTAGCAACAGGATTATAAATACTTATCTCCTAATAAGTTTAGAGGTACGATTCTGAAACAAGTTACAGAGCCAAAACCTCACCTCACCGTATGTGTTACGATTCTTGAATCACTGTTTGTCAGTTCAACGTGATCAAGATATTCACAGATTGCCAAGTTGTTCGTATGTTCGAATAATCACATTAGTTGTGATATTGGTAAGTTATCAATTTGTGTAAATCCTGTTTAGAGAGTCGTCAATATCTATAATCATAAGTTGATTATAGATAGCTAAGTTTGAGAGATTGAGAGGTTTATATTATGTGGTTATATATCAAGAGTTGCTTACTTGATAGTTATAGTAATCATCTTCTTATTCAAAGCATTGTAATCATCTTTTTAATGAAAGCATTCGATTGATTATGGTTTGATTTACTTTGTGTAACACTTTTATTTGATTTGTTCAATTTCCGCAGAAAGTGTATTCAACCCCCCTTCTACACACCTGTTGCTTGTTGTTATTCTCATCAAAGGAGCAACTACTGGTATCAGAGCAGGCTGAACGATTTCATAAGTTGAAAGTTCAAGATTCTGAGAAAGTTTACAATGTCTACAAGCAACAATTCTTCAAACTTTCCACAGATGTCTGCCAAAGGTTGTCCCATATTTGATGGATCTGACTATCCTATGTGGAAGTTCAGAGCCATGCTATTCCTCAAGTCCATTGACAATCGTATGTTCGATGTCATTACAAAAGGACTTATAATCCCCAAGATTCCTGCTACTGTCAGTGATACGTCTCCTGGCAAAACTGAAAATGAAACAAGAAAGCCTATTGCATCCTGGACTGATGAAGATTGGAAACTCTTCAATCTGGATGACAAGGCAAAAAGTGTTCTGGAAAATTCCCTGACCAACAAAATCTTGCGTACTGTGACATCCTCTGTTAGTTTCCCGTTAAGAAAAGCGGTTTTGACATCCATTTGCCATATCTCATAATTGGAGTATGCAGATATGGCCATAAGAATCCTAACAGACTTAAGCATGGCTACTGGAGAAAAGGTTTCATCATAATTAATACCATGAGTCTGAGTGTAACCTTTCGCGACAATCCTAGCTTTCAAAGTTTGCACATTTCCCTCCATGTCAGTCTTCTTCTTCAAGACCCACTTGCACCCAACAACTTTAATATGTTGTGGCAAGTCTACTAACTCCCGAACTTGGTTGTCATACATGGATTGCATCTCTGCCTTCATGGCGTCTAGCCACTTGTCAGACTCACTGCCCGACATAACATCCCTGTAGGATGTGGGTTCATAAAGATCCCCTTCTTCTTGAGAAATTAGAAATCCTATATATGTATTTGGCTCAGTCCGAATCCTACTGGACCTCCGAAGGTCTTGTGTTTCCACTTCTTCCTCAACCACGGACTCGGGTTGGGATTCAATAATTCTTTGTTGAATTACGGGTTCCACAAATGGTGGAGGCATACCTTTATCCTCTTCAATTTCTTGTCCTCTAGAAAGGTCCCTGACCGAGTAAGAAATACTTTGTTCTCATCGGGATTATAGATATAGTACCCTAAGGTTTCCTTAGGATAACCGACGAAGATACACTTATCTGATTTGGGTTTGAGTTTATCCGAGAACGGTCGTTTATCGAACGGCTCACAACCCCAGATCTTTATGAAGGACCACTTGGGCTTTTTCACCGTCCATAGCTCGAACGGTGTCTTTCCTTTCTCCACGGATTTAGTTGGAACTCGATTCAGCATAAAAGCAGCCGTTTCGAGTGCATGACCCTAGAACAACATTGGTAGACTAGTTCGACTCATCATAGAACGAACCATGTCAAGCAAGGTTCTATTCCTCCTTTATGACACACCATTCCACTGTGGCATATACGGAGGTGTGAGTTGTGAAACAATCCTACATTCCTTTATATGATTGTCAAACTCTTGACTCAGATATTCACCACCCTGGTCAGACCGAAGCAGTTTTATATTTTTGTCAAGATGGTTTTGTAATTCTCTCTGAAACTGTTTGAAGAAATCAAAACTTTCAGACTTGTATCTCATCAGATACACATAACCATACCTACTGAAATCGTTAGTAAAGGCAATGAAGCACCGGTATCCTCCCCTGGCTTCTTGGCTGAAAGGACCACACACATCTGTGTGTATAATTCCTAGAGGTTCCTTTGACCTTTCATTCATGCTGTCGAAAGGTTTCTTTGTCATCTTGCCGGACATACAAGATTCAAAATTTTCAGTTAATTCAAGAACAAATGACCTTAGAACTCCATCTTCATGAAGTTGCTTTATGCGTTTCTTATTTATGTGTCTGAGCCGACAATGCCAAAAGTAAGTTTGGTTCAAAGTGTCCTTTGACCTTTTACTTATATGATAGATTTCATTGTCATCTTGCAGATTTATCGTGTATAGACCATTTTGTGAACTTGTCTTAAAATAAAATAAATCATTTTTAAATCACAAAATTATTTTTCCTACCGACTGATTGGTAAAACCACTGTCTATTAATAAATCATACGATATTACATTTTTAATTAATCTTGGAACATAGTAACATTCATCTAGCTCTATGACTAATCCCGAAGGTAGCCTGAGACAACAGGTTCCTACAGCTCCAGCCCCAATGATGGAGCCTTCGCCTACCCATAGGTCCATGTCCCTCTTCCTTAGTTTCCTACTCCTCTTGAATCCCTGTAATTGATTGCAAATGTGATGAATACATCCGGTATCGAGTACCCATGATTCAAAAGAAGTAACTAAGCAATCTATCATAAAGATACCTGACTCGTCGGTAGAACTAACGTCCAGCTGATCAATATCGAGTGAGTGCTCGCAAATATCCTTGCTACCGCAAACTGGGCAACAAACATCTAGTAGCTCATAAATCCAGTTATCTTTCTCCATTGACTCAACTACTGTTATATGAAAGAGGTCTGGGTGCACTTGGTCATCTATTCACATTAAGAACTCGTGCATACCAACTACTGTTGTATCTGGTTCTCCAAACTTGTCCATTACCTCTGCCTGATAGCGGTCCGATAGTGATGGATATCATTCGGTAACTCCGTAACTGCAGTTAGTCGAAATCAGAAGTCAAGAAATATAATCTGGATTCTCAAAATAGATCACATGCTCCATATCTGAAATTCACATTACGGAATATCGTGATGCAAAAGGAAAAGTCGGGTAATCAAAAAAGGAGATTAGAGAATATCTGAACATAAGAGAACTTATAGTCGTGGTTAACCTAAGTGTCACTCCTTAGGATCATGAAGTACAAGGAAGTGTAGCTATCACGCACAACTGGGAGTCTGGTGGATTGTGTGTAGGAATAGTATAGACGCGTCATCATATCCGGGCACTATAAGTCACTAAAGGGTCACACAGCTACGCACCCAAATTTGAACCACGAAAAATAATACCTTGTGTGTACGGTAGTTAATTAAATATCGAGTAAATAAATAATAAATGGACTTTTATTATTTAAAGAGAGATTAAATTTTAGTTAGGTATTTAATTAGTTCGTTTGGTTAAAGAAATATTAATTAATAGTTATTTAATTAATATTAATCAAAGCCGAGGGCGGTTTTTGTTAAAGAATCAAAGTATTGATTCGGGCCGGGCTTAAAAGTCTTAATCCATATATCTAAGTATATAAGGATTAGGTTTAGGTTAACTAATCATAAGAACACAACACAAGATTAATTAACCAAGCTAAAAACCACTCTCCCCTCTCTCTTTATAATCGGCGGCCTAACACCACACCACAGCCACCCTTCAACGGTAGTCGACGGCGGCGCTCAGGGCAGCGGCGGATGGTGGTCGACGGCGGCGCTCAGGGCAGCGGCGGATGGTGGTCGACGGCGGCGCCCAAGGCAGCGACCGCCGGTGTTTTTTCGGCGATCGGCGACTCACAACCGAGACCCCCTTTGAGGCGGGTTTTAGCGATCGGCAACCATTCACAAAGGCTTGGTGGCGGCGGTTTTACGTGGTACACACATGGGACGCGATCAGTTAATTGTGGGTATTGTTTAGCGGTCTAGCATCCAATTCACGGATGCTGTAGCTCTGTATCCTCCTATAGCAGTCCAAGGGTATAATTTCTACTTTATTTACTATTATATATCTGTTATATATATGAATATCTGTTTAATATGATTACATATTGTTTGCCCTGTTTCCCTACATGATCCAGTTACGATCTTGAGCATGGGATTTATGTTTATTTTCCATTGTGCATTTGTACCCTGTATATCCCAACGTATAACTGTCCAAATGCAAGCCAATATTGCTGGCTTTTTCATCAACTGATTATTTTATTATTGTTATTTTAAGGTTTTAAGGTTGATTTCATGTTTTTTAATTTAATATTTAATGCTGCCAAAGCCAAGACTGGTGTAACACATACAGGCTAAAAATAAAGAAGAAGAAGATAATGCTAAAGCATGTGGGGCTGACCATGATCATAATTATAAAAAATCTGATGTTCATACTAAAACACCTTCAGATGACAGTATCATACATTCAACCTCTACCACATCTACGTCAATTATTATCTCATCTCTCCTTATGTCCAAAGAGGATACACAATTGGTCATCCCAACTTTTGTGAGACCATCCTCATCTGCTAAAATAATATACAAAAGCTAAGCTCTGGTATCTTTAGTGAACACTAGTTCTACGCCATCTGAAAGCGACATAGTATATAGATATGAAGAAACTATTTTCACTAAACATGTTTAAGAGGTAGTGACATCCACACCTCAAATCAAAATCTTACAACCTACCTCTTAGCTTGAGGGGGAGAATGTGATGATTTCTGAACCTTTCATCTAAGTGGGTACATTCTTACAAAAGAATGTATCTATAAAAATGGAAAGCCTATTATCCAAGTCATCCTACCAAAAGTGTGATCTCATTGAATGACAGACCTCCACCCAAAGTCATATTGTGTCTCCACCAATAGTGTGTCAAACTGATCCCTCTACATCTTTCCAACAAGGTGTAGGTTTAACAAAGGATACCCAACTGAGTGCATTCTACACTCACCACATTTTTTGCGTCCAAAGGATACCCAACTGAGTGTATTCTACACTCAAACCACGTTCTTTGCAACTACCACTAATTCTATTCTTACACACATTACATGATCTGTCAATATTGATGATATGAACCAATTATCAATAAACCAATCATCAATACAGGATCTACTATCTGTTCCCCATGATTTTGAAGTGCAACACCACACTTCAAATGAGGGACCAACAACCTCACCTATTATTCCAGCATTACAATCAAGTTCAACAACCACACCTCTACTACCTGAACCAAAGGCTTCAAGCACACTTCTCCAACAAATCTTACACTTGAATTAATAGACAGAAACCCTCACCTCCCAATTTGAAACTTTTCAGACAAAAATGGATAACCATTTATTCACTCTCACTAATGATGTTAGGTCACTGAAATCTAACCTTTCTCACACCTAAACCACATACCGTGACAAGCTGAATAAAATCTTTGATCAGATTGATAGAGCATTATCTCAACCTTGTTCCATTAAAGATCTCCTTATAATGTTCCAACATCAACTTACCCTCATGACTTACCGGACTCTGACTCTTATTCCTTCGAATCTCACTCCTACCCAAACACCCACAGCCTATTGAACTCAATCCACTCTAGCCCCTAATGCTCCACTGAAACAACCCAAAGAAACAACTAGGAAAACACACTCATTTGCTAATGATAAAAGGGGGAAAATATTTAAGGGGATAATAGAAGAGGAGATAAGAGGGAGATCAGTACCTCACAAAATCTGCAAGCTCCTGAAGTATAAAAATCCACATAAGGGAAAACTAAGATATCTAAAGCTTTAGTGGATAACATCAAAACTAAAAGCAGAGAGATCAGCAACCTTGTCTCTAGTTCTGAACAAGCCCCTGCAAGAGGAAATCCACTATCTACGGGGGAGCTTTAAAAAATCAATATCCATGAAAAAGGATATGAAGAAAAGAATATCTTTAACCCTCAGTGGATACTCACTTTGAAACTGATGACGAGGATGATCATGAAGAGCTTAAGGAAATGAAACCAATTTGACGTCCTTTAGGTCGAATTACTAGATATCAAGGGATATAACCTCAGCTATCTTCATCAAATGCTCAGAAGGACAAAGGAAAGAATATCATGCCATCTGAACAGATTGTAGAAGAAGAATGACGAATGAATAAGCTTGAAAGAAAAGCTAAAGAAGAAGAAGCTATGAAAAAAGATAGCTAGAGCTCTGACTATGACCTTCAACGATTACTTAGATGCTAGAAAATCAGTCATCTCTACTAGAAAAGAGCATAGGATAGTTAACACTAGACCTTTAACTCATTTGCTGAAAGTCAGGTCTTTGGCTGAAGCCATTCAGCTTCTTAGAGGATTGGATTTCTCAGATCCATTTCCAGATGTTCATTCAGTAAAGGAGTTCTTCAGAATTGATCTTCATATGAACAAAAAAAGATAACATTCAAGTCCTATTTTAATATCAGTATGTATAAAGCTAATGAAGGATTATACATCAGACTCTCAAGAAAGAATAGTTCAAAAAGTGATGAAATAATGGTTCTTGAAAAATTTCACCTACTTAGGTTCACTGAAATGATCGAGACACTTTATCTTTTCTACACTAACTCCCAACAACTGAAAGAAGAATTCATTCTGAAACTACAAATCTAGATCACACTTGTAGTATCTCGGAAAATCATCGCATAGGATGAATACTTATAGCATGTTCAACAAGTTGAACTACTTCACGTGAAAGGATCAGCACTACTATCATCATGAAAATTTCATCCATTGACACACATCTCAGGATTTGAAAATCTAGATACAAATATGCCAATTGTAACACTGCGTTTCACTAGCTTAAAATCAGTGATAATTAAAAACTTTAAACTAATATTTATCAATAGAGTGCAGCGGAGATCAAACCACTGATTACAAAATATGAGTATTGTATCCTGACTTGGCATGTGTAAAAAACACAAAATATGCCAAGTCCAATATCGATCAGTATTACCGTACTACATACCGACCATTGGATCCAAAAGTAAAATACAACAATCAGTGTTCCACAAAAGATATGTACAATGACCCAGAAGTATCCCCAACTCACCAGGCCGTCTACTCTTTACCTGCGAAATGGGAAAAACATAAAACATTAGCTATAACTAGCTAGTGAGCACATATTTCACATAAGCATCAATAAGCATGCCATCAAAATACAGGAACAACATAAAATACTATCCTTTCATATAGCGGTGTGCAGACATGTCAGCAGAAGTCATATCTCGTAGGGATAGCTAGTCCTGCTCAACGACCCTTACTAGGGAATCAACCACAACCAACCGCGCGGATGGGGGAGCGAAAAGCAGTCTAGTAGCACATTGTGAGCCACAAGGACTTCGTTCGGATTTGGTCATAAACCGAGACCCGCACTCACGTCAAGGAACGGCGGCCTGCAGCGCCCAAGACCCGGAATATTACCATCGATTACCATTAAATCCTGAATAACCAGCCCTAAGGCCCTAAAGGGATCCAGCCGCAGTTGATCTCAACAATTCATGTCATTTCTCTGGACAAGTATCACAAACAACAAGTGATCCATCGGGTCTAACAGTACGCATGTGTTTCACAGTCAACATGTATATAGCATATCACATTACAAGTTACCTCGTGTGCGTACTTGTAAACATATCATAACATAGTAACAAACAACAGATAACTCTACTTACTGATTCTCATGGGAAAACGGTACTCACCTCGTACTCATCGAAGGCAGATATAGTGTTCGGTGTCCGACTCTCCTCCGGTTCTTTAGGAGCACCTAACACAACAGGGTTAGGTTTGGTTAACACTTTACACTTACTATTTTCATTTCTTATCACAAGTTACATTCTGTCAACACTAGACACACTCTTGCGCCCGCAAGTAGAGGGCTTAAGTATGCTAGTGGCTAATTAACCCACCCGTACTGCCGCAAGGGTATACCTTGCACCCGCAAGAGTCCTTCCCACCAACCATGTCTTATGGCCGTAAGCGAAATCCCTTATGCCCGAAAGCATGGTTCTTTCCTTTCTTACGACTGCAAGCTTTATGCTTACACCCGCAAGTATGTTTCCTTTGTCCGTAGACGGTAAAATATTTGTCACAAGCTTAAGGCCGCAAGGAACCCACTATTCATGCTTGCGCCCGCGAGCCATATTTCTTGCACCCATAAGCATAGTCGGTACAGCCGGCTGCATCTCTGTATTCGTATAATAGCTGTAAATCGAGTTTTAACACTTCTAATCAACTCAAAACCATATTCACACGCTTAAACACATTCTTTAACATCACTACTAACTTTCCAACATATTTTTAGACTCAAATCACCACTTAGAACTCAATTCCAATTCAAAATTGGTTCACCTATTTCATAAACTGAAGAACTAGGTTTAAAGAACACTTACCCAAGAGATGAGTAAAGGCTTTAAGAACAGATTTAAGGCTTGAATTATGCTACTGAAATCACTTGAAATTGTTTTCTCTTGATCTTCTCTTCCAAAAGCAACAAGGTTTGAGAGTATTTGTGTGTTTGCATATGTTTGTGTGTGTTTGTGTCAATAGAGGAAACAACGAGAAGGGAGTAAGGAACTGCTTTTAGAGTGGTCATTTAATACCCGGTGGCTATATTGTTGCCCTATTCAACTTACAACATAACCCTCATGTAACCGTTTCAATAACGGGGATATCTTTGGAATCATTATTCGAAACTGTTCAATATTTTATCACTTTTACTTCTTTCCATAACTATTTCATATTTACACATTAAGAAACACATAACACAAGTTACCAACTAAAACACATTAATTAAAATCATTGTACAAACACATAAACACAAGGTACAAGTGAGTACAACTAGACCCTATTTTAGGGTGTTACAAATCTGCCCCCCTTAAAAAGATTCAGTCCTCTTAATCTGATCATTTACGAGAGAAATTTTCAATATAGTCCATACTTAATCTATAGTCATGAGGGACTAATCTTAGCCTTTGGATCAGCCCCATCAATGGTCCATATTGAATTTTAAAATTTTGGGCGGAGTGGCTTTTTCGTAATTAACATGTGTTAGGACATAAATATTGTATAGAATAGAAGATTACATTTTAGTTGAAGTTTGTATTAAATATACAAAGTAGAGGGTTAATATTGTAAATACCCTTAGGGTATATATACGAATGACTAATTGTCATTAGTAAGGTCTTTGTCATAATCACAAAGCTTAAGTGTGTGCTTTAATGGTGTTCTTGATTCTCTCTCTAGATTTCTTGATTATGTTACATTGATCTTCATGTTATGATTGATACCTAAATCACTTGAGACAAATAACATGTGATGCTTTTACAATCACATGTGATTGTATACTGAATTACTTGTGATTTAATATTAAAATTTCAGGACTATTTTTTATATGGCCTTTATTGAACAAAACTCTTATTTACGAACAAGTAGGGATATTGAACTCGCATGTCATCTTTAGTCTCCCAAGTCATATTCGAACCTAGGTTATGCTTCCACTTGACTAAGACTATCTTTATCATTTTCTTACACAATTTCTTGATCTTTGAGCCGAGTATTTCAACGGGTTTCTCAACGAGGCGTTTTGAAGCATCTACTCTCAGCTCTTGCAATGGTAGAATTTGTCTCTCCTCAACTTTGCACTTGCATAAGTAACAGACGTTGAACGTATAATGAATACCAGAAAGTTCTAGAGGCAACTCAATGAACACCGTCAGGTCATTGATCTTTCGAATGATTTTGAACGGTCCAATAAACCGTGGACTCAACTTGCCTTTCCGGCCAAATCGTATCACAACTTTCCAAGTAGAAACTTTCAGGAACACCGGATCTCCCTCCTTGAATACAACTGGTCGACTTCTAAGGTCAGCGTATACTTTCTGTCTATCACGAGTTGCTTTCAGCTTTTCACATGCAATTCTTATTTTATTAGTTGTGATTTACATGATTTCGGATACAGCAAATTGCTTCTCACCAGGTTCGAGCCAACAAGTGGGAGTACGCCAGCGCCTCTCGTAAAGTATTTCGTAAGGAGGCATTCCAATACTGGAATGGTATGAGTTGTTATAGGCAAATAAAATCAACGGCAAATGCAAAAGTTAGAAACAAATCGTGAATCATGATTTGGCACATAGAACAAAGAAAACAATGGCTCGACACAATCTCATTAATATACAACTGTGCTAGACGATCCAACGAAGAAGATTCGTTGGTTGCTAAGAAATGAGCACTTTTAGTCAACCGGTCAACAATGAGCTAAACCGTATCATGCCCTCTGAAGGTTTTCGACAGTTTCGTCACAAAATTCGTAGTAATATGACCCCACTTCGACTTAGGGATTTCTAGTTATTGTAGATTACCGTAGGAATTTTGGTGTTCGGTCTTGACTTGCGCACATATTTGACATTTCTCCACGAAGGGAGCAATGTCTCTTTTCAACGTAGGCCACCAGTACAACGCCTTCAGATCATGATACGTCTTTGTGCTGCCCGGATGAACAGACAGCCTAGACTGATAAGCTTCTTGTAATATCAGCTCACGATTGCCTCCATAAAGAGGCACCCAAATATGAGATCGGAAGTTCCTTAACCCGCGACTATCTTCCACGAGTTGATCTTTTTGTTTCCGCATAACTTCAACCTTTAAATTCTCATCCCGCAATGCAACTAGTTGTACTTTCTTTAATCTCGTAAGGACATCAGGAACCACTGTAAGCTTCATGAATTTCACATTTGTTGGCGAGCTTTTTCGACTTAGGGCATCCGCCACCACATTAGCCTTACAAGGGTGATAACGGATTTCATAATCATAATCGTTAATAAACTCGAGTCATCGATGCCGTCTCATGTTGAGCTCTTTCTACATAAAGACATACTTCAAGCTCTTGTCATACGTATAAACCACACATTTGGCACCGTAAAGATAATGCCGCCATAGCTTCAAAGCAAAAACTATAGCATCCAGCTCAAGTTCATGGGTCGGATAATTGCTTTCATGAGGTTTTAATTGCCATGTAGCGTAGGCAATAACTTTATCACGCTGCATCAACACATAGCCCAACCCCGAATAAGAAGCGTCACAGTTAAAACAAATTCTTCAGATCCGTCTGGCAAAGAAAGGATCGGAGCTTCACCCAATCATTACGAGTAAGTTTGGTCAAAGGACCTGCAAGTTTAGAAAAATTATGGATAAACCGCCGATAATAACCAGCTAACCCTAAGAAGCTTCTAACTTTCGAAAGAGTTCGGGGAACATCACAATTCATCACCGCTTCGACTTTTGCTGGATCAACTTTAACACCGTCCTGGAAAATCACGTGACCAAGAAAATGTACCTCCCGAAGCAAGAATTCACATTTAGAAAATTAGCAACAAGCTTTTCTCGTTTAAGAGTTTCAAGAACTTGACGCAAATGCAACTCGTGTTCAGCTTCGGTCTTAGAATAAACAAGAATATCATCAATAAACACGATTACAGATTTATCCAATAAAGGCCGACATACCCGACTCATAAGATCCATAAAGATAGCAAGTGCATTGGTCAAATGGCATCACCAAAAATTCATAATGGCCATATCGAGTGCGGAAGGCAGTCTTAGGAACATCTTCATCACAAACCCTTACTTGATGATACCCCGACCGGAGATCAATCTTATAGAAACAAGTCGATCCTTGCAATTGATCAAACAAATTATCTATACGCGGGAGAGGATATTTATTCTTCACAGTTCACTTGTTAAGCTCCCTATAATAGATACACATAAGCATGGGAATGTGCTGTTCTGGTGGGATACTATAAAAGATACCGTGAGGAAAGAGGTTATTGCTGCCATGTCTTGGGAGTAATTCGCAGAGAAAGTTACAAGAAGTACTGCACTGATTATGATCTGGAGAAAATGGAGCGTTAGTTTAATGGTCTCCGTAAGGGGGATAAACCGATTTAGGATCTCCTCAATGCTTTTATTAACAAGGTGAGATTCATTCCTCATCTTGTGAATGACGAAAGTGCGAAGATTCGCAAGTTAGTAAACATGTTGTCGGTGGATTATCAACCGCACGTCAGAGTTGCGGTAACTCTGGATCGGGCGTGTGAAATTACCCGAAAAATTGAGGGTGATCGTCTCTAGGGCAAGGGAGATCAGACTGGGGAGGGTCAGAAGAGGAAGTTCCAGCAGTCCTCTAAATTTATTCCGTCAAAGGGGCAGTTTTCTGTGGCTTGTAAACCTGATCCGAGCAAGAAGCCGAGGTCTGATTGTCCTTGGTGTTCTCTGTGTCGTACCTACCACTCTGGGAACTGTTCAAAGGCCGCCACACGGTGTATGAAGTGTGGCGAGAAAGGGCACTCTGTTGCAGAGTGTACGTTTAAAGAAAGAGTTTGTTTTAAATGCCAGAAGCCGGGGCACAAGATTAGTGAGTGTCCGTTGAGGCAGAGAACCGATACCGGAGCTGGAGGGTTTGCTCCCAGGCCGAAGAAAGAGGGAACTTCTCGTACCAAGGGTAGGGCTTTTCAGATGACAACTGAGGAAGCCAAAGCAGCTGGAGATGTGATCACGGGTACTTTTCTTATTAACTCTACTCCAGCTTGTGTGTTGTTTGATTTTGGAGCTACCCATTCTTTAGTATCTATGACTTTTCATGATAAATTGCAATTGCCTGTGCCCGTGCTACTTGAGCCAGTAAAAGTTGAAACTGCTAGTGGTAAGATAGTTCCAGTTACAGATAGTGTTCCTCGTGTTGTTATTGATGTGGACAAGAATAGTTTCCCTATCTCTTTTCTTCTCATGCCAATTGCGGGCTTTGACGCGGTAGTTGGTATGGATTGGCTTAGTGGTTTGAACGTGGAAATTCTGTGTTCGAAAAAGATTATAAAGATTCCTCTACCCAATGGGTCTTGTGCTATAGCTCGAGGAGAACGTCGAGACTCTGATATTCCCATTATTTATGTGATTAAAGCGTGGAAGTCAATCTCTAAAGGATGTGATTCTTATCTAGCTTATGTAATTGATGCAAAACTCAAGAAGCGTGTGGTTAGAGATATTTCGGTAGTGTCAGACTATCCAGAAGTGTTTCGTGATGAATTACCAGTCTTGCCACAGGTAAGAAACGTGGAGTATCGAATTGATCTTGTTCTAGGGGCTACCCCTGTAGCTAAAGCTCCATACCGTCTTGCTCCTTCTGAAGTGCGAGAGATGATGACGCAAAGACAGGAGTTACTTGACAAGGGCTTTATTCGTCCAAGTTCTTCCCCGTAGGGAGCTCCTGTGTTATTCGTGAAGAAGAAAGACGGAACTATGCGTATGTGTATCGATTATCGGGAGCTTAATAAGCGAACGGTAAAGAATAAGTATCCCCATCCGCGTAATGGTGATTTGTTCTATCAATTGCAGGGAACGACTTGCTTCTCTAAGATTGATCTTCGATCCGGCTACCATCAGGTGCGGGTTTGTGATGATGATATTCCTAAAACTGCCTTCCACACTCGATATGGCCATTACGAGTTTTTGGTAATGCCATTCGGCTTAACCTATGCGCCTGCTATCTTTATGGATATGATGAATCGGATTTTTCGTCCTTTCTTGGATAAATCCGTAATTGTGTTTATCGACGATATTCTTGTGTAATCTAAGACCGAAGCCGAGCATGAGCTGCATTTACGGCAAGTTCTTGAAACTCTCAAGCAAGAGAAGCTTTTTGCTAAATTTTCTAAGAGTGAGTTTTGGCTTCAAGAAGTTTATTTTCTCGGTCATGTGATCTGCAGGGACGGTGTCAAAATGGATCCGGCGAAAGTCGAAGCAATGATGAGCTGGGGAGTTCCTTGAACTCCTTCTGAAGTTCGTAGTTTTCTCGGCCTAGCTGGATATTGTCGGCGGTTTATCCGTGATTTTTCTAAACTTGCAGGTCCCTTGACCAAGCTTACTCGTAAAGACATTGTTTTTGTGTGGTCA
Organism: Pulicaria dysenterica; assembly: GCA_947179395.2. Taxonomy (NCBI): domain Eukaryota; kingdom Viridiplantae; phylum Streptophyta; class Magnoliopsida; order Asterales; family Asteraceae; genus Pulicaria; species Pulicaria dysenterica. The sequence continues at coordinate 51,250,868 of OX359292.1, read as the reverse complement.
GAGGCGCAAGAACAAGCGTTTCAGTCTCTGAAACGGCTATTGTGTGAAGCTCTGATTCTTTCTTTATCCAACGGATCTGATGATTTCGTCATTTATTGTGATGCTTCTTATTCGGGGCTGGGCTGCGTGTTAATGCAGTGTGATAAAGTGATAGCTTACGCGTCTCGACAGTTAAAGCCACATGAAGGTAACTATCCTACGCATGATATAGAGCAAGCTGCTGTAGTGTTTGCTTTAAAGTTGTGGAAGCATTATCTGTACGGTACCACGTGTGTGGTCTGTACGGATCACAAGAGTCTGCAATATGTGTTTAAGCGGAAAGAGCTTAATATGAGACAGCGGCGTTGGCTCGAGTTGATCAAAGATTATGACTGTAAGATTTGTTCTCATCATGGTAAGGCAAACGTGGTGGCGGATGCTCTTAGTCGCCAAAGCTCGTCAGCGGAGGCGAAATTCAAGAAACTTGTGGTGGTTTTGGATATTCTTGCGAGATTGAAGGAAGCACAATCAGTTGCCTTGCGTGATGAGAATCTGAAAGCCGAAGTGATGCGGAAGCAAAAAGATCTGCTCACAGATGATAGTCACAGAATCAAGACCTTTCGGTCTCGCATATGGGTGCCTCTTTACGGGGGCAATTGTGAGCTGATTTTACATGAAGCTCATCAGTCTCGACTGTCCGTTCATCCGGGTAGCACCAAAATGTATCTTGATTTGAAAGCTTTATATTGGTGGCCTACATTAAAGCGAGATATTGCTTTCTACATGTAGAAGTGTCAAATATCTGCGCAAGTGAAGACTGATCACCAGAAACCATACGGTAATCTTCAGTAACTCGAAATTCCCAAGTGGAAATAGGATCATATTACTATGAATTTCGTGACAAAGGTGCCAAAGACTTTTCGAGGGCACGATGCGATTTGCGTCGTCGTTGACCGATTGACCAAAAGCGCTCATTTTCTAGCTACCAACGAGTCTGCTTCGTTAGAACTGTTAGCCCAGTTGTATATCAGTGAGATTGTTTCGTGCCACGGATTACCTTGTTCTATTGTGTTTGATCGCGATCCGCGATTTGTTTCTAACTTCTAGCAGAGCTTACAGCGCGAGCTCGGCACCCGTGTACATTTGAGTACTGCTTCTCATCCTCAAACAGACGGTCAGTCTGAGAGGACTATTTAGACTTTGGAGGACATGTTTCGCGCATGTGTACTTGAGTTCGGTGGAGCGTGGGATTCACATCTTCCGTTGATTGAATTTGCTTATAACAACTCATACCATTCCAATATTGGAATGCCTCCTTTTGAAATGTTATATGGGCGTTGCCGTACTCCCATTTGTTGGCTAGAGCCTGGCGAGAAGCAGTTTGCCGGACCCGAGATTGTGCAAATTACGATTGATAAAGTGAAAATAGAGCGTGAAAAGCTAAAAGCCGCTCGTGATCGACAGAAAGTGTACGCTGACCCTAGACGTCGGCCAGTTGTGTTTAACGAGGGTGATCAGGTTTTCCTGAAAGTCTCTCCGGAGGTGTTATCTGATTCGGCCATAAAGGTAAGTTGAGTCCACGTTTTATAGGACCGTTCAAGATTCTTCATAGGGTCAACGATCAAACTTTGTCTCTGGATTTACCTCCAGAACTTTCGGGTATTCATAATACCTTTAACATATGTTACTTACACAAGTGCAAAGTTGACAAAAGTCAGATCCTGCCATTGCAAGAGCTGAGAGTTGATGCTTCAAAGCGCCTCGTTGAGGAACCAGTTGAAATTCTCGGCTCAAATACTAAGTAGTTGCTTAAGAAAGTGATCAAGCTCGTTTTAGTCAAGTGGAGATATAACCTAGGTTCGAATATGACCTGGGAGACTGATGATGATATGCGAGCTCGATATCCCCACCTGTTCGTGAGTAGTCAGATTCCAAGGACGGAACCTTCTTAAGGGGGTTAGATTTGTAACACCCTTGTTGGAACCTAGAGGGGGGGGGGGGGTTGAATAGGTAATATGTCCAATTTTTGAAGTTCTTAAGAGTTCTTGCAAGAAAATAAAAGAGATAGAGTTAGAGAGATATCACTAATCACAAGTTTGAACACAATGATTTATAGTGGTTCATGCAAGTGTTAACAAACTTGCACTACATCCACTCTTTGGCCTCACCCACCAAGAGTTTGATCCACTAGCTTCTCTCTTTGAAGGTAGAGATAAACCTTTTACAATTCCCTTTTTACACTTGCAAAAATTAATCTTCAAACTTGCAAATGAGGTAAAGATAACCTTACTTCACTCTAATTCTATAGGCTAGAGTTGATCCTTACTTCACTCTAATTTGAAAGGCTAGAGTTGATCCTTACACTATTACAAATGATATGAAATGTAGAAGTAGTGTTTAAGCTTTGATGGCTTTGGCTCTTGCTTGAATCTTGAACTTGGAAGATGAATTAATATTCAAAGATATGAGCTCAAGTGTTAGAGAGTATTCTGGAAGTTTTGTGTTTGCAAGAGGTGAGTAATGAATGAGGTTTGAGTTGCTTTAAATAAGGAAAAAGGTCCAAGTCTCAAAACTGTCCAGACTTCCCACGGTCGAACCACGGTCGACCGTGGCTTCGACCGTCAGTCATCTGACATTTCTTGTTCTTTGCAATATAGACGTTGGGCTTTATTTAAAACCACACTCAACTCATTTTTACCATAAAAATCAACTGAAAAGTATATGTTCAAAAGGTTGGTTGATCCCATACTTCTAATGTTTGAATTTAAACACAAAAATGGAAGTTTGGAAACCAATACACAAAGCATGTTGGAATTTTACCCCTTTGGGAGATTCCTTTGCTAATTATGGTGGTGTATTGTTTCAAAGTAGGATTGTGTTTGTTATTTGCTTAGAATGGGAAGTCTTAGATTTAATCAACCAACATAAATGAGTTTTATAAAATCTTTGTCATTTTTATAAAAGTTTTTATAAAAATAATTTTATAAAAACTTAAACTAATTTAATTATTTTATTTGTAAGCTCATATCATTTGAATTTATTCTTGTAGGAATCTTCGTCGAAGGCTTCATCTTGAATGTTGATGGCGCGTTATCTTGGACGATTTGGATTTTGACGATTTATATGATTTAATTTGTAACAAATAAATATAAATATTTATTTGCTTGAATGTGCATGATGTTGGCAAGAATGTGCATGATGTTGACTTGCGACCTTGATTTTAGGGCATGAAGTAGAACGGCTTGAATGGAGCTGATTTCAGAATGATTCCTGGATTTGGGAAAGATGTTCGAATCAATTATCTTATTCCACACAGCGCATTCGGGAAGAAGATCTCTTCCGTAGAGGTTTGTGTGAGGAATATTGGATTTGCAAATCGATCCTATAATGTCGGAAATTGTGAGAGAGCTGGAAAGAGTGGTTAAACTATGGGCGGTGCTATTAAATTTCAAACCGGAGGAGGGAACATGAAGAATCTTGCCTAATTGAGCTAAATTGAACACAAAATCTTTCCCTTCAATGGCGAAGGTAATGAGTTCCTCATCTTCATTATAGTTGAAAGAGGCATAGAACTCATATATGCGAGATTTATAAAGGACATTGGAGAGAGTGAGAAAAGTGGTCCAACCAATAGCTGCAAAGGTAGCTTGAGTTTGAAATTGATCAAGTTGGTTGACTACAACCAATCGACCCTTGTTTATTCCACGTTTTTTGAGTGCATTGGCATTTTGTCGAGGTGTAGGATTATCTTGTTTCTTGGATGCAGAAGCACGTACTCTAGGCATGTTAATCTAACAAGATAATACTCGTATTAATATATAATGAATGATCAATTAAGGACTAGTGTGTGTCTAATGTGCAAACTATGTTCATTTCTTCTTGTCATGACACAAAAAAATATGTATATTTTTAAAAGATATGACAAGACATATGATGATTTAATGTATATGTAACACATTTAAAAGTATGCTAATTAGCAATAGCAAACTCTATGTATAATATGTGCATAAATAATGTGTGTGTGTCCTAGACGTGAGAAATTTTTGAAAAGGATGAATCAAGTGTATACTAATGTTATTGAGCATATTAGAGTAAATATAAAAGTGAAATTTTAAATTAAAAGGAAAAATTTTAAAAAAATAAAAAAATTGAAAAATTCTAGAGGTCTCACGGTCGATACACGGTATCGACCGTGGTTCGACCGTGAAGGGGCTGGATTATTTTGAAATGTGTTTTATTGTGACGGTCGATATACGGTCGACCGTAGTTCGTCCGTAAGAGAGCTGTGCAGATTTTTGTACTATTGTCTTTTTTAACACAATATGTGTATCTAATCACAGCACATAACCCAACACGTAAATTCCAGATTTTGTACATTTCATATGACATATATTTCAAAAAAAATTTAAGACTTAGTAATTTTTCAAACAAAGCTCAAGAGTCTAAAAAAAATTGTTAGTTTTCAAAAAAAAATGTTACCTTAAGCTTTTCTTTCAACCGAGGATTTTTCGTGGAAAGATGCGTGAGGTCGACCGGATCTTCGACCGTAAGGTAATCCTTAATTTTGTTGTGATTTAAACGGAGAAAAATCGTAATTTTTGTGATTTTGAGCTTAAAACCGTCAATGGAGGTTGGGAGGGGGGGGGGGGGCGGCTAGGGTTTTGCGAGAGAAGAAAGAAAGGGATAAAGTGAAGGAGAGAGAAAGAAAAGAGGCATCCTAGGTTAAAAAGTCGTCAGGCACCCGACGGTCGATATACGGTCCACCGTATATCGACCGTGTGTCTTTTTACTGAATTTTAGAATTTTTGGACAGTGAGCCTACGGTCGATGCACGGTATCGACCGTGGACCCCTGGGCACAAATTTTTGAACATTTTCACATAATCATACATATTTTTCTAAGGCACATGCTCCATCATTCCTAAACCAAGTCTCAATAGATCAAATGTTTCTCTCTTAAGTGGTTTAGTGAATATGTCCGCAATATTTTCACATGAATCAACCTTTTCTAAGCTAATGTTACCTTTTTGCACATTGTCACGTAAGAAATGATATCTAATATCAATATGCTTAGTTCTAGAATGCAAAACAGGATTTTTACTTAAGTCTATAGCACTTTTGTTATCACACATAATAGGAATATCACTTAAATGTACCTCATAATCCAATAAGGATTGTTGCATCCATAGTGCTTGTGCACATGCTTTTCCGGCGGCTATGTATTCGGCCTCGGTTGTTGATAGAGCTACGGATGTTTGCTTCTTTGAAAACCATGAAGTAAGTGAATTTCCAATGAATGCACATACTCCACTTGTGCTTTTTCTATCCAAGTAACATCCTCCAAGATCCGAATCCGCATAGCACATGATGTCAAGTCCACACATCTTTGGATACCACAATCCTAAGTTGATTGTTCCCTTTATATACCAAAATATTCGTTTAACGGCCTCATAATGTGATTTCTTGGGATTCTCCTGAAAAAGAGCACAAACACAAACACTATACATAATATCGGGACGACTTGCCGTTAGATAAAGCAAGCTCCCGATTAAACCACGATATTTTGTACTATCAAATATTTCACCTTCTTCATCAAGTGTTAAGTGTGTGTTTGTGGCCATAGGAGTACTCATAGGTTTCACATTTTCAAAATCAAACTTCTTAAGCATATCCTTGATGTATTTAGATTGGCTAATGAATGTACCATCTTCATATTGTTTTATTTGAAGTCCAAGAAAGTAATTCAATTCACCCATCATGCTTATTTCAAATTCATTATGCATACGAGTTGAGAATTCATCACATAAATCTTTACATGTAGATCCAAAGATAATATCATCCACATAAATTTGCACAATCAATATATCATGTTTCCTCTTCTTTGTAAACAAGGTATTATCAACTCTTCCCATGATATAGCCATTTTTCAACAAGAATGATTTTAATCTATCATACCATGCTCTAGGTGCTTGCTTAAGACCATACAATGTTTTTCTAAGTTTGTATACATGTGATGGATTAATTCGATCTTCAAATACGGGAGGTTGACATACATAGACTTCCTCTTTTATAAAACCATTTAGAAAAGCACTTTTGACATCCATTTGATATAGTTTAAAATCATCGGCACATGCATAAGCAAGTAGAATCCTAATGGATTCCAATCTAGCAACCGGAGAAAATGTTTCATCATAATCTATCCCTTCTTGTTGATTATATCCTTGAGGAACTAATCTATCCTTATTCCTAGTAATGAATCCATTTTCATCCACTTTGTTTCTAAACACCCATTTGGTTCCTATTATGGTATGACCACTAGGCAAAGGTACTAAGTCTCACACTTGGCTTCTAGTGAATTGGTTTAACTCTTCTTGCATTGCCATTACCCAACTTTCATCCTTAAGTGCTTCTTTAATATTCTTGGGTTCTATGTGGGACATAAAGGCAAAGGATGTACTAAGGTTTTGTGCTTGGGATCTAGTGAGTCTTTGGTTTAGGTCTCTTATAACTTGGGTTATTGGATGGTTCCTATTTTCCCTAACCTCATTTTGTTCACTAGTGATCTTATCATTTACTATAGGATTTTGGTCTCTAGGTTTATCTAAGTCAAGTCTAGAGAGTTGTGTTTTAATGGCTTCTTCTTCTAGTTTGTCATCATCTACTAGAGGTTGAGTCTTAGGTGGTGGAGATTCATCAAATGTGACATTAAGGGATTCCTCCACAACCATAGTGGATTTGTTTAGTACCCTATAGGCTTTTCTGTTTAGAGAGTATCCTAAGAAGATACCCTCATAGCCTTTTGGGTCAAACTTGGTCAAATAGTCTTTGGTGTTAAGGATAAAACACTTACTTCCAAATACTCTAAGGTGACCTAAGGATGGTTTCCTACCTTTGATAATCTCATAGGGTGTTTTACCTAGCATAGGTCTAATCAAAACTCTATTGAGTATGTATGTGGCCGTTGAGACCGCATCACACCAAAACTTTTGGGGTATGGATTGTTCATTAAGCATTGTCCTACTCATTTCTTGTAAGGTCCTATTTTTCCTCTCAACAACCCCATTTGATTGAGGAGTTCGAGGAGCCGAAAAGTTATGAGAAACTCCATGTTTATCACAAAATGCTCCAAATTGCGCTTCATTGTCAAATTCTCTACCATGGTCGGTACGAATTGAAATAATCGTACAACCAAATTGGTTTTGAATTTTCTTTCCAAGAATTTTAAACTTGTCAAAAGCTTCATTTTTTGTTTTCAAAAAGGATGTCCATGTATATCTTTAAAAATCATCTACAACAACTAGTGTGTAGAAGTTTCCTCCATAACTTTGAATTAATGAAGGTCCAAAAAGATCCATATGCAAAAGCTCAAGACATCTCTTAGAAGATATGACATTTTTAGACTTATGAGATGAATGCACTTGCTTACCTATCTTACATGCATCACAAAAATGATTATCAAATTTCACAATAGGCATGTCTCTAACAAGTTCACTACTAGACAATTTATGCAATAATCTCATGTTAGCATGTCCTAGTCTTCTACGCCACAAAGTTAAGTTGTCAACAATAGAAGGAAGACATACTTGAGTGTTAGGATTGTCTCCAAGTCTACATGTATAGAGTCCATTCCTCCTAACACCTTTTACTAGCACATGATCATCTTTGCATATAACACTTTCATGCTTGTAAAATCTAACATTCAAATCTTTATCACACAATTGACCAACACTTATCAAGTTATAAGCTAGAACATTAACATGCTCAACATTTGTAAATTTAATATTGCCATGAAGGATGTTACCTCTACCAACCACCTTTCCTCTTAGGTTGCTTCCATACACCACATGTCCTCCGTCATACTCTTTGTATGATGTGAAGAGTTCTCTATTTCCGGTCATGTGTTTTGAGCAACCACTATCAAGTATCCATTCATGAGACATAATCTCATTTTTGTTGCAAGCCTACACACATGGAATAATCATTCAAACTTTTGGTACCCAATGTTTCATGGGTCCAGGATGGTTAGCATCAAAAACTCCTACTCAAATCCACCTTTGAGTAATCTTGAAACCTTTATGATACCATGTGTTCAAAGAGTTAGTAGGTTTGATGAAATGCTTTGGTCTTTGAACCACATTTGACTTAGGTTTCTTGAATCCAAGTCCATGCCTTATGGTTGGAGTGTAAAATCTTTTTACTTGTTCATCACTTGCAACTTTTAGTCTACAAGTGGAAGAACTAGAGCCAAGGGACAAGTTTTGAAAATTCGAAAATTTCCAGTGGGTCGTCGGTCGACTCACGGCATCGACCGTGGTTCGACCGTGAGGCTCCTGGATTTTTTCCTTCCCTTTTTCTTTCAGAAATTGGATTTGTGTCACATGGATCTTAGGCATGTTGTTTGAAAAACTTGAGAAACCAAGCCCACCCTTATCATTTGATGATTTTTGGACTTTTAGCATTTCATCCAACTTATATGTGCTCTCTTCAAATTTTGACAAGGTGGAGTTGTCAAAGTTTGTCTTTAGCTTGGTCTCCAAACTTGTCAAGCTTGGAGATGGATGAGGAACACCTTGACTTTGTAAATCTTTAATAGTCAATTTTAGCTTTTCAATCTCCCTTTTTAAACTTTTGTTTTCAATCTTTAGTTCCTCCTTTTTTGCAAGAATTTTTGAGCTAAATTCACACAATTGATCATATTGGTCATTATCACTATAATAACTTGAATCGGATTGTACCTCACTTGTCTCAAATACCATGAGACATGTTTTCTCCTTGATTTTATCTTGATTTTCATCACCACTATCACTCCATGCTCCTCCTAGGAAGGCTTTGTGGTTTTCTCTTTTATTTGATGCAACTTTTGGACAATCACCAATGAGGTGTGAAGAGTCACCACACCCATAGCATTCTCTTGATGGTTTCTTGTCTTTCTTTGCATCAATGCTTTGCTTGTACTTCTTTGGGTCAAAGGGAGCCTTTACATGCTTACCCTTTCTCTTGAAGAATTTCTTGAAATTTCTCACCATCATAGCATATTCTTCATCATCATCACTATTGCCATCATCTTCCTCATCACTTGAGGATTCTTTAACATGCTTTGCTTTGAGAGCAATAGATTTGGACTTCTCCTTCTTTAATTTGGCTATTTCATCATCTTTTTGCATGATAACCTCATACACCTTGAGGTTTCCAATAAGCTCATCCATTCGGAGTAGATTTAAGTCCTTTGACTCCTCAATAGCCATCACCTTAGCTCTCAATTTTGGTGAAAGAGCCCTAAAAAACTTTCTCACAATTTTCTTGTTAGAATAACTAGTCCCAAGTGACTTGAGACTAGTGACAATAGTATTAAACTTAGAGAAAGCTTCATCAATGCTCATTTCATCAAGAATAGTAAATTGCTCATATTGTTGTACAAGCAACTCAACCTTGTTGTCTAGGACTTGAGCATTTCCTTGATGGGTGGTGACAAGAGATTTCCAAATTTCATTTGCACTATCTAGCATAAAAACTCTTTCATACTCTTTTCTAGGTAGTGCATAGTATAAAAAGAGTTTTGCTTTAAAAAATTTAGAAATCATCTTCTTGTCATCTTGATCCCATTTGTCCTTAGGAGTTTGTACATATGAATCAATTTTGGAATCAAAGGTTTTTGGCACATGATCACCATTCTCTATGATTTCCCAAAGATCAACATCTTTGGCTTTAACATAAGTCATAAACCTTTGTTTCCAATAACAAAAACCTTCTTCTTCAAGAAGTGGAGGTCTAACCATAGAATTCCCCTCTACAAAATTTTGTCCCATTTTCAACTCAAAGAATTTTGAAAAATGTTTTAGAACACTCAAAACAAGTTTTCAAAAATTATCAAGAGCAACTTGCTCTGATACCAATTGTTGGAACCTAGAGGGGGGGTGAATAGGTTATATGTCCAATTTTTGAAGTTATTAAGAGTTCTTGCAAGAAAATAAAAGAGATAGAGTTAGAGAGATATCACCAATCACAAGTTTGAATACAATGATTTATAGTGGTTCATGCAAGTGTTAACAAACTTGCATTACATCCGCTTCTTGGCCTCACACACCAAGAGTTTGATCCACTAGCTTCTCTCTTTGAAGGTTGAGATAAACCTTTTACACTTCTCTTTTTACACTTGCAAGAATTAATCTTCAAACTTGCAAATGAGGTAAAGATAACCTTACTTCACTCTAATTCTATAGGCTAGAGTTGATCCTTACTTCACTCTCATTTTAAAGGCTAGAGTTGATCCTTACACTATTACAAATGATATGAAATGTAGAAGTAGTGTTTAAGCTTTGATGGCTTTGACTCTTGCTTGAATCTTGAACTTGGAAGATGAATTAATTTTCAAAGATATGAGCAAAAGTGTTAGAGAGTATTCTGGAAGTTTTGTGTTTGCAAGAGTTAAGTAATGAATGAGGTTTGAGTTGGTTTAAATAAGGAAAAAGGTCAAAGTCTCAAAACTGTCCAGACTTCCCACGGTCGACCGTGGCTTCGACCGTTAGTCATCTGGCATTTCTTGTTCTTTGCAATATAGACATTGGGCTTTATTTAAAACCATACTCAACTCATTTTTACCATAAAAATCAACTGAAAAGTAGATGTTCAAAAGGTTGGTTGATCCCACACTTCTAATGTTTGAATTTAAACACAAAAATGGAAGTTTGGAAACCAATACACAAAGCATGTTGGAATTTTACCCCTTTGGGAGATTCCTTTGCTAATTATGGTGGTGTATTGTTTCAAAGTAGGATTGTGTTTGTTATTTGCTTAAAATGGGAAGTCTTAGATTTAATCAACCAACATAAATGAGTTTTATAAAGTCTTTGTCATTTTTATAAAAGTTTTTATAAAAATAATTTTATAAAAACTTAAACTAATTTAATTATTTTATTTGTAAGCTCATATCATTTGAATTTATTCTTGTAGGAATCTTCGTCAAGGCTTTATCTTGAACGTTGATGGCGCTTTATCTTGGACGATTTGGATTTTGACGATTTATACGATTTAATTTGTAACAAATAAATATAAATATTTATTTGCTTGAATATATATATATATATGTATATATATATATATATAGATGTATATGTGCGCATATGTTAATGTTAGTGTATACAATTATATAAACATATTGTATATTTTTGAATGGGTTAAAGTTGTATAATAGCATGAAACTTGTCTCAATATTCCAATATAGTACTTAAAGTATTTTTTGTACTCATGTAACCATTAAACTTGTAAGAAACGTGCTAATATGCCCATTCTTTAACCCGTAACCAGCTTAGCCGGTAATCCATGATTTTAAACTTATTTTCAAGAGTGAAGATAAGGTACGAATCTTGTCATATTGTTCCAATATGGTACTTAAAGTTTTTTTTTTCGTTTGTACACATCTAAACATCTTCCAAAAACTTCATTTTTCCTCCATTTTTTACTTTAATAACTCTATCTTTTCTTTGTACATGACAAGTTCAGTTTTCTTGTCATCGAAAATCGTTTGTAGTCTGTGTAAGAACTCCATTGAAATTTGTGAAAATACTCCTAATTAGTCAATGAGAATTACAATCAAGATTACAAGACTACAAACAACTTTTGGATGACAACGAAACTAAACTTGCCATCTACAAAGAAAAGATAGAGTTATTAAAGTAAAAAATGGAGAAAAAATAAAATTTTTGGAAGATGTTAGATGTGTACAAATGAAAAAAAACTTTAAGTACCATATTGAAGCAATATGACAAGATTCCTACCTTATCCTGACTCTTGTAAATAAGTTTAAAATCATGGATTACTGGCTAAGCCGGTTACAGGTTAAAAAATGGGCATATTAGCACGTTTCTTACAAGTTTAATGGTCATATGAGTAAAAAAAATACTTTAAGTACCATATTGGAACATTGAGACAAGTTTCATGCTATTACGTAACTTTAACCCTTTTTGAATTAACAAAAGAGGATATAAATTATATTCATATTTTCCCAACAACCCTGATAAAGGGCGTAGTAGTAAACAGTTGTACATTGTGTTCATATACTTGTACAGTGACTTTAAGTGAGTTTAGTTAAAGTATTCTATGTGATTAATGTGTTTTGTGTTAATTAATGTGATTACGTAAAGAGTATCATAAGTGTTTAAATGTGATAAAGTGTTATACAGTTTCGCGGAATGATTCCGTAGATATCCCTGTTAGTTGAAACGGGATGGGCTGTGTTAAGTTGTGAGTTGAAAAGGGGAACAAAATAACCCGTGTCTTAATTAAAGACCCCAAGGTCGGCTGAGTTATCTCCTTATCCCCTGGAAATTGAAAACACATACTACACACACTTCACTATTGGAGATTTTGAAGAACAAATCAAGAAACAAGTTAATTTCAAGTGATTCCAGTGTCAAATTCATGTCCTAGCTGTTGTACCTCATCTTGTTGTAAGTGTTTTTAATTGAAGAATTCTAGTTTTGAGTTTATGAAGAAGATACACCATTTGGATGGTGTATATTGAGTTTTAAGTGTTAGTTGTTCTGTCAAAGTGTGTTTATAAGCTCCAAATAACGTTAAGCAAAGTGTATAAATGTTTGAAACTGAGATTTGGTCGTGTTTTGTGTTAAAATCGCGATTTACAGCAAATGTGCAAAACAAATGGTGTTGTTGAGGTCAGTTGTTGATGCGGCTGGATCCCCAAGTGTTATTCGGGATCAACGGTACTCGACGGAGATTTCTGGGTTAAAGGTTCTGCAGACCACCGTTCCTCGACATACAGTGAGGGTCTTGGTCTATGACCAGATCTGAATCAAGTCCTTGTGGCACAAACGTGTTGGTGGGCTGTTCTTCGCTCCCCCACCTGTGCGATTTGATGTGACTAAGTCCCCAGCCAGGGTCATTGAGCTAGACTGGCTCCACCGCGAGATACGACCCTGGTGACATGTCAGCGCACCGCTATGTGATAGCTTAGTTTTGTATGCCATATTGTGATGTGAAAGCATGCTTATTGTTGCGTATGTGAAAATCTGTGCTCACTAGCTAGTTGTAGCTAACGTTTCCAGATAATTCTCTTTTTGCAGGTTAGTGACGTGATGGCCTGGCGAGGCGGGTTGCTTTTGGGTAGTTGTTATGTATATATATTTTGTTGGTCCCTTGGTGAGAATAACAACAAGCAACAGGTGTGTAGAAGGGGGGTTGAATACACTTTTTGCAGAAATTGAACAAATTAAATAAAAGTGTTACACACAGTAGATCAAACCACAATTAGTCGAATGCTTTTATTAATATGAAGATGATTACAATGCTTTGAATAAGAAGATGATTACAGTAACTATCAAGTAAGCAACTCTTGATATATAATCACCTAATATAAATTTCTCAATCTCTCAAACTTATCTATCTATAATTAACTTATGATTATAGATACTGACGACTCTCTAAACAGGATTTTCATAGATTGAATCAACTAATGATTACTTACCAATATCACAACTGATGTGACAATTCGAACACACGAATGGCTTGGCAATCTGTGAGTTTCTTGATCACGTTGAAGTTACAAACAGTGATTCAAGAATCGTAACACATACGGTTGAGGTGAGGTATTTGGCTCTGCAACACTAAGTTGTTTTCTTGAATCGTAGTCGTACCTCTAAACTTATCAGGAGATAAGTATTTATAATCATGTTGCTACGGTTCCTAGCAAACTGGACTAAACCTAATTTGCTAACTAACTATCGGATAACTCGGAATCTTGAATCTTGAATCTTGAGACTTCAATCTTCAATCTTGATTCTGAAGTCTTCTTATCCTTTCTGTAGATATAGAGAGAGATAAAGATGAATTTAAAGCATATTTAAATTATCTTTAAACTGACTTCTTACTCGGACTGAGTTACGCAGCTTGAAACTCATCAAGCTGAGTTCTTCGAGAATAAACCCGAATTCATACATGAACCAACACATATATTGATAAACTCATCCTTAGAAGTCTAACTAGTTAACTAAAACATATTTAGTAACTCTATCGAGCTGACTCTGCTTTTGAGCTGAGTCACTCAGCTTGAAACACATCAAGCTGAATACTCGATATATACCTTATGTGACATACACAGATTATCAAACACATTAATAATCAAACTAAGGTATAGTATAAACTGGTCAAACATATGCTCAGCTTATACTTAGCTTATACTCAGTCTGAATCACTATAAGTGTTCAGTCCGACTAAGCTTCATAATTTTGTTTAAGTTATATGTAGAACTCATCTTATAAACTTAACTTTGTATCATCAAATCTAAACTGATGAGATCATTTTCCCAACAAACTCTCCCTATTTGATGATGACAAAACCATCAAACAGTTAGTAAGTTTATTTAACAGAATTATCTCTTAAATCTTAAACTTATTAAGATTTTTATATTTGAACTGATCAAATATTTATTGAACATATCAATTTCAATTGAACTTATCAATTTAAGTTGGAACACACCAACTTTTAGTGGAACACACCAACCAATTACATTAATGAATAAGAACTTATCAGTTATTCATTTTGCTGAACTTGTCAGACTTATACATATGAACACATCATAACACAGTTGAACATATCAAACTTTATACTTGTATTAATTGAACTAATCATAATACAAAAGTTGTTGACCACTTAGATCAGGCACACATAGTGCTTACAAAAAATATTAGAACTAATCTAATATTTACATTAGAACTAATCTATTTAGGATTAATCTATTGTACAAATTCAGGGTGTAGAAGCTCCCAGTTTATAATTTCTTTAGTTACTTCATATAGTAACTTTTCAGCTTCTTCACTTCCTCTGAATTCTTTGTGATGGACTTTGATGATTTTATTCAGCTTGTATTTCAAGTGCTGATTTAAATCATTATTTCCACAGCAATTTCTTATGTGAACTGCATCCTTAGCCTTCAAGTAACATATTTCGGCAAATTTTATAAAGCTAGGCTTGCCTTCCTGATCCTTAAACAAAAATCCCTGAACCGGTGTGTCAATAAATTTATTCTCTGTGAACTCCACACCTTCAGGTATATCAAACAACTTCTCCCATTGTGGACCAGGAACTGGAACATATCTCAGCTCCTCAGCCCTCTTTATTAGCTTTGAAACTTAAGTAAATATCTCATGCTTGATTTGACTTCGTTGGAATCTTTTGAGCATCATCAAAATTCTATTTCATTCTATAAAACCCATTCGGTGAACGTATCTCAGGTCCATCCCCATTGTAGATCCATTTTCAAATTCAAAGTTGAGGATGACAGCTCCAGTGACTCTGCTCAAGGTCATGTTTCTGATATCTTTACTGATGTTTCTTCTGAAGTAGCATTCTTGTATTGCAGCATCAGAATATGGGATAGGATCATGTCTTGGACCAATGTA
Organism: Pulicaria dysenterica; assembly: GCA_947179395.2. Lineage (NCBI taxonomy): Eukaryota > Viridiplantae > Streptophyta > Magnoliopsida > Asterales > Asteraceae > Pulicaria > Pulicaria dysenterica. The sequence goes on along the minus strand of OX359292.1, from coordinate 51,235,477 downwards.
GTCAGCTTCAGCTTCAGCTAAAGCTTTCCTTAATTTTTCTTTTTCTTGGTCCAGTTGCTCTTTTTCTTTTCTCTTCTTTAATTCAGCTACAGAGATATTGAGCTCATTTGCTTCTTCTTGCTCTGGCATCTCGATTAATTCTCTCGTAGCCTTTTCTTCTTCAGTTTCTTGCTCAATTTCAGAACCCTCGTCAGCTTCAGACTCAGATTTTAATATCTTTTGTTTCTTGGCCGCAGGTTCATCCTCCTTATTTCCTTCCTGCTCCCCCTCAGTCTGAGCTTGCCTCTCTGCTCCTGAAGCTAGTACTAGTAATGCTTCAGCTTCAGCTCGAATTAACTCAGCTTCAGCTTCAGCATTAACAGGTTCCTTCTCCCCCTTTTTGTCATCATCAATAGGGATCGAAGTCCGTTGTTGTTGGAGTGCAGCAACTGCAGAGGCAATCTCATTAACATCCTTTGTCAGCTTCTCAAGCCTCCGATAGATTTGGCGTTTATGCTTCTTCTGCTTGAGATGGAACAAACCAAACTGAGCAGCAATATAATCTTTCAGCTGCTGGATGCCTGAGGAGGCAATGTCAGTGTGAGGAGAGTCTTTGGGTGCATCATCCAAGGGTTGGTTTGGACCCTCAAATTCATGTGCACCAGAGTGTGGACCCTGTGATTCATCCTGGTTTGAAGATGAAACATTGACAGGTCGTGCACTATAGTGTGAGAAGTAAAGAGAAAGAATAGGGCTCAAAACTGAACTGTATGGGCTGGTAGTTGGCTGATTAGTTTAGAGGGGGGTGATTGACCCTGGGGATTGGTCAAATTTTCAATGTTACCTGAGTGTGTCTACTCAGGCACAGAAATAGGCTCTCCCATGGCTAGAGTAGGTGTGGGCTGAGTAGTCATCACACCCGGTATTGGCTGTTGGGTTGATATGAGCCTTGAGGTTGACACCTTATGAGAAGGCGTCTCCCCCTCAACTCCTGCCTGTGAAGGGATCAGTGTGATCTCAGCTCTAGTGATGCCTGTAGGAGTGGCACCACCTTTGGCAGTTTTTCTTTGGTATGTTTGGATATTCTCACTAGCAACAATGGGCATACTAGGGGTCGCTTCAGAGTGGGATTGTTGATGGAAAGAAGGTGGAGGAAATGGGTTAGACTGAGTTGGTTCCACTGCAGTCTTGTCTCCAAATGTGGATGGAGAAAAGTGAGAAGAAAGTGAAAGTGAAGAGGTTTTACCTGAAGCAGCTTCTGTATTAGCTGGTTCAGACTGAGCAGAGTGCTCAGCCTGAACCTCAGTGTTGGCTTGAGAAGATCCCCCTTGATTAGATCCCTCAGCTTCACTTTCTGAAGAAACTGCCTCAGCAATCAGAAGCATAGGTACACTCAGACCTGCTTGCTCTGGGAAGATGTCATTGTTGAACATCTTCGAGCTGAGTACTAAAGCAGGGAATAAATCCTGTCCAGCTTCATATAGTTGGTATCCCAACTCAACTTCAATCACCAAGGACAAATACTTGATGAATGGTACATGTAGATCCTTTGGGGTTTTCAACACTTGGGTCTTGAGCTCGTTGAAGATGAGCTTTGCATAGTCCAGATTTCTGGCATGATACATGTTGTAGAGCAGCTGCATCTCGAACTCATTGACTTGATCCAAGCCTCCAACCTTAGTTCCAAGTGAACGGATCACTATGGACACCATGACGCCCCATCCGGTTGGAAAAGTAGCTTTCTTTATTACCCCCTCAGTCTGTGGGTGACCCATTTGGGGTAGGACTGACCTCGCTACTTGTCTTGTTACAGCAGCCTCGAACACATCATTGGCAGGGAGTTGAAGAACCTCCCTGAGCCACTGCACAGTGATGACCACTGTTCTATTCCCATTCAGAACAGTGCCTATAATCTCTCCCCTGTTCTGGTTGACGGAGCAAGTGTACCAGAACTCCAACAAATACTGAGGAACTATGTCGAGTGGTGCTCCAGTGAAGAGGAATGCCAGCGGGCATTTGCGTATGTAGTCCACCCAGACTTCATAGACTCTGTTCCTTTTTCATTCCGGAATGGCTAGACAAGCACGTTGATTGTTGATCTTAATCAACGGCATAGCATTATTTTTGAACGCAACTCCCCTGACCATTTGATCACCAAGAATAAGAATGGTTCCGTCCATCATTGAATATGTAGGTTATGCTGAGTAATCAATTAGGAATTCGCACTGAGCGATTGTCGATTGCGCACTGAGCAACTTAGGTTTTCGAAACCAATGGAACAGAGATTTGCACTTAGCAAAGAAGGTGAAAGGTATTTGAGAAGTTGAGAGGTCTGGATTGTAAGCGTCAACCCTCTAATCCGAATGTGATCGGTATATATACCTTTCCGAGGAGAGAGAAAAGTTACCGTTAGAAATCCCCTTTTCAACTGTTACGCCGTAAAATTTTGATGTAACAGTAAACGGGTAGAACTTATCATCTTCCAACGGATACTAATGGAATATAATAATATTGACTTACATAGCTCAGACTCAGTGACACTTCTCATCTTCCAAACATGTGAACCAATCACACAGCCTGAGTTAAGCACATAGCTCAGACTTAGTTACACTTAGTCATTTTGTTTGAGACTCACTCAAACTATATATTTCAAACTACACTAAGTAGACAAAATAAGTTTGGAACTCACCAAACAAAAGAACTCATTGTTCAGCTTGACAAGATTCAATTTATGAAAACTTGTTCATAAACTGTGCACTCAGCTTAAGACACTTAGTCTTTGTCAAACTGAAAACTCAGATTCTAGACACTTAGCTAGGGGTTGAGCATACCCAATTTACATAGCAGATACATAAATCTCTTTTCATCAAGTGGTTTAGTAATGATATATGCTAATTGGTCATCTGTGGAGATAAAGTTAATGTCAACTTTACCTTTTTCCACTATGTCCATAATGAAGTGATGTCGAATTTCAATGTGCTTGGTTCTTGAGTGGAAGACTGGATTGTAAGTGATGGCTATTGCACTTTGGTTATCACAGAAGATAGGAGTTTTCTTGAAACTCATGCCAAAGTCTAGAAGCTGATGCTGCATCCATAGGATTTGAGCACAACAACTTCCTGCTGCAACATATTCAGCTTATGCAGTTGAAGTAGCAACTGAGTTCTGTTTCTTACTAGTCCAGCTTACTAGCTTCCCTCCAAACAATTGACATCCTCCAGTAGTTGATTTTCTATCTAACTTGCACCCAGCATAGTCAGCATCTGAAAAACCAACTAACTCAAATCCAGAATCCTTTGGATACCAAAGACCTAGATTTGGTGTACCTTTAAGGTACCTAACGATCTTTTTCACAGCTTGAAGATGTGATTCTTTAGGATCTGCCTGATATCTTGCACAAACACATGTAGCAAACATGAGATAAGGTCTACTAGCTATCAAATAGAGCAGTGAACCTATCATTCCTCTATAGGTAGACTGACACACAGACTTACCATCTGAGTCTTTACTCAGCTTGACAGCTGGTGACATGGGTGTTTTCATGGTTGAACTAGAATCAAAACCATATTTCTTTATCAAATCAAGAACATACTTGCTTTGATTGATGAATATTCCATCAGACTTTTGTTGAATTTGTAAGCCTAGGAAGTATGTCATCTCACCCATCATGCTCATCTTGTACTTTTGTGACATTATTTTAGAAAACCACTCACACAGAGATTTATTGGTAGAACCAAAGATAATGTCATCCACATAGATTTGTACAAGAATCACCTATCATTTACTTTTTTTAATAAAGAGTGTCTTATCTATACTACCTCTGGTGAAATCCATTGATAGTAGATAAGTGGACAGAGTATCATACCAAGCTCTTGGAGCTTGTTTAAGACCATACAAAGCCGTGTCCAACTTATAGACATGATGTGGAAACTTTGACCTTACAAAGCCAGGAGGTTGTTTCACATAGACTTCCTCCTGAAGTTTTCCATTAAGGAAGGCACTCTTCACATCCATCTGATAGACTTTGAAGTCTTTATATGCTGCAAAAGCCAGGAACAGCCTTATGGCTTCAATTCTAGCAACAAGGGCAAAGGTCTCATCATAATCGATTCCTTCCTCTTGCTTATACCCTTGTGCTACCAGCCTGGCTTTGTTCCTAACCATCACTCCATCGTTGTCCATTTTATTTCTATAGACCCACTTAGTGCCTATAATTGTATGATTCTTGGGGGCAGGGACAAGGGTCCAGACTTTGTTTCTCTCAAACTCATTTAATTCCTCTTGCATAGCTTCAATCCAATCCTCATCCTCTAAGGCTTCTTCAGTCTTCTTTGGTTCCATTTGAGATAGGAAACCAAAGTGTGCAGCGTAATTAGCTGCAGCGTTGGATCTGGTCATGACCTTTTCTTGGACATTTCCAATAATTTGATCTTGAGGATGATCTTTGAGGAATTTAAATCTTGTAGTTGGAGAGTCTGGTTCTGAATCTGAGTGATGTTGAGAACTCTGAGGTGAACACACATCCTCAGTCTCAACAGCAACATTGTCAACAAACTGATGATCACTGAGATTCTCAGTCTGAGTGACCTCAGCTCTAAAGGGGTTGATGAACTCATCATCCTTATCGGCTTGAGAATCCCTTGGAGTTTGTGATGATTTCTTTGATGAACACAGATCATCACTATCATCTCCTATGACATACGTAGGATTTGATAAGTTGGTTTCCTTAGGCCTTTCAAGCTCACTCAGACTGACCAAGTCAGCTTGACTCTTATCAGCTTGATCAAGACAGTCTTCATCAAAAGAGACATGAATTGACTCTTCTATGGCCTTTCTCCTTGTATTATATATTCTATAAGACTTGAAGATTGAGGAATAACCAGCGAATATTCTAAGATCAGCTTTAGGTTCCAACTTATGGAGCTGATCTCTTTGATTCAACACATAGCATTTTGAACCAAAGATATGGAAATAACCTATATTGGGCTTTATAGACTTATACATCTCATATGAAGTCTTTCCATGTCTCTTGACAATGATTGACCTATTCTGGGTATAGCAGGCTGTACTAACAGCTTCATCCCAGAAATAGAGTTTCAATCCTGCCTCACACAGCATTGTTCTAGCAGCCTCAATTAACGTTCTATTTCTCCTTTCAGCAACTCTATTTTGTTGTGGAGTTCTGACAGATGAGAAATTTTGTAATATTCCTTTATGTTCACAGAAGCTTTTAAGAGTTGAGTTTCTGAACCCAGTTCCATGATCACTTCTAAGTTGCTTTACGGACAAACCTTTTTGCAACTCTTCCCTTTTGATGAAACTGATTATCTCCAGGGCAGCCTCACTTTTGGCTTTAAGAAATATTACCTAGGTGAATCGTGAGAACTCATCTACTATCACCAGTGTGTACTTCTTGCCACTCAGGCTTGGAGTACTTATGGGTCCAAACAGATCCATATGCAACATATGTAGTGGGTATGTTATTGAAAAATTTTGCTTTCATTTAAAGGACCCTTTATGATGTTTCCCTTGTTCACAGGCTGAACACAATTTGTCTTTGACAAATGTGATTTTTGGTAATCCAGAGACTAACTCTTTTTGGATAGCATATTTATATTTTTAAAATTTAAATGAGACAAACGTTTATGCCATAACCAACTCAGCTCAGGAACAGAATGGGAATACAAGCAGGTTTCATTATTGGGATCAGCAGAATTAAGATCAAGTAGATACACATCTCTTTCTCTTTTAGCTATTAATACAGGCTTTCCCTTAGCATTACAGATTGGTCCTGCTTTCTTCCTAAAAGTAACAACATTATCTTCAACACACAATTGACTGATACTAATCAGGTTGTGTTAGAGACCTTTGACATATGCAACTCTCTGGAATGTGACCTTGCCAGCTTGCATCTTTCCATAGCCTTTAGTCCTTCAATGTGAGTTATCTTTAAATGTTACTTTAGGACCTTCATCTTCTTGGAAATCACTAAGAAGTCCTTTCCACCCTGTCATGTGCCTTGATCATCCACTATCCAAGTACCATTTACTTGAACCCTGCACATGATATGAAAACTAAACACATTGGTTTTGTTTGGGAACCCACTTCTTGGTGAGTTTAGATGAGGAGCACTTAGCATCTCCATCTTGTTGAACTAACTGTTCAGCTTGAGCAGGAGCTGAGTCCTGTGTAGGCTGATCAGCTTGTTCTTGTTCAGGCCTTGAGATTTCTGTATCACAGTCCTTAGCCTCATGACCTCTACTTCTGCACTTGTAGCATCTCCTTCTTCCAAAGATTACAAGAGGTAGAGTGTCCAATAATCCTGTGAGAACTTACTCTCGGTTTTAGGATTATATGTTGTGGATAACTTTTCAACTTTCTTATCAAGTTGATTCACTTGGTGATCACTGACTTTGGACTTACCTTTGTCAGGTCTCTGTTTGTTATCCTTTTGATGAGAAGATTGACTAACAACCTTCTTTTCCATGACTTTGGACCTACCTTTGTCATGTCTGCTGGACTCCCCAATTTCAACAGGTTTGGACTTACCACTGTTGATATTCTTGGACTTACCAAGATCCACAACTTTGGACTTACCATTGTCGTATTTTGACCTCTGACTTACAGTGGTCTTTCTGTTCTTGTAACTTCTCTCCTAGCCAGAAAGAGTTTTGTCTTTTGAAAGGGTTTGGATTAAGCCTTTCTATGACCGAAGTTCTTTGAACAGACTGAGTGTCTAGTCTGTCCAGCACAGACTTACCATGCTGTTTTGATGTTAAGCACTCGTTGTCATAACCTTTTGCCTTTACAAACATATTGTATTTCAGGTTCTGACCATGTTTGTTCTCTGAGGCTGACTTCTGAGACTCAATCTGTTGTCTATCCTCCTCAGAGTCTGTACTTGCTATCTCATCATCAGCTACATAAGCTGTTGTTTGATAGTCACCTCCAAGTACAACCTTTACATGTTTAGGTATCTGTTGGTTTATGCACTTTTCAGCAAGCTTTTATGACTTATACCAAGACTCAGTGACCTTTTGAAGTTGGTTAGCTTTGTCTTTAGCTTCCTGAAGTTCTTCACTAAGAAGTTGATTAATGTGCCTCTGACATTCAAGATCACATTGTGCTTTCTTACCAACATCAATGAGAGACTTATTTTCCTTAATCTCATTCTTGAGTTTAGTTATCTCATCTTTAAGGTCATTTTGAGACTTAAGGACGGTCTTGAAATCATTCAGCAGATAATCAAAAGCAAGACCCTTTTCCTCATCAGTATAAGAGTTGAAGTTACTGACCTTATACATGGAAGCAGGATCCCAATCACTAAGCTTGCTATTTTCCTCAGCTTCCTTCATGTCAGCGTCAAAGGTTGACTCGGACAGACCATAATCAACCTCATCTAGTTCCAACTCTTCATCTTCTTGAGCCATCAGACATACATCATCATCTGAGGTAGATGATTCTGTATCCCAGGTTTCAGCATATAGTCCTTTTGCACTGTGTTTGTCTTCTGTCCTTCCTTTCTTGAGCTGAGTATATTTCTTCTTTTATTTATCAGCTCTGTAAGCATTCTTATCAACAACTGATGTTGATTCCACCTTCTTTGATCTGCACTCAATAGCAATATGTCCCTTCTTCTGACATTTGAAGCACACAGCATTCTTGGGATCAAAGGAACTCTTCCCTTTGCCCCTGTCAGATCTTCCTCTTCCCCTTTGAGCTCTTCTCAAACGTCTGGCTAACATTGCCATTTGCTCAGTGATATTCTGAACATCATCAGTATCACTTGAGTCTGAGTCTGAGTGGTCAGCTTGAGATTCTGACTCAGTCTCAGACTCAACAACCAGTGTCTTGGAACTTTTCTCCTTTTTCTGTGCAACCAATGCAACTTCAGTTTTATCCAAAGACTCCTTGAGTTGTTGTTGAGAAGTTCTTTTTTGTTCAGTGATCTGTTCATGATTTAGCAAGAACCCATAAATGGACTGTAGGTTGTACACTTGCAGTGTTCCTCCAGCCCTCAGTGCTGTAGTTACATCGTTAAACCTCTTTGGTAACACATCCAGAAATTTCAGCACAAGTTCAGCTTCATCTTTCTTTACACCCACACTTAGTAGGTCATTTATCAAGCAGTGACCCTTGTAAACAAATCTGACAATGTTTCATTCTTCTTTGAAAAGAAGTTTTCATAAGATCTATTCAAATGATTCTCTTATGCTGCTTGACCAGATCCGTGCCCTCATATGTAACACTCAGTGTGTCCCAAATATCTTTTACTGATTGACACCCAGTCATAGTATGCAACATTTCGTTGGTCAGGGCATTTGCTAGAACACTTTTTGCCTTGTCATCCAGATTGAAGAGTTTCCAATCTTTATCAGTCCAGGATGCAATAGGCTTTCTTGTTTCCTTTTCAGTTTTGCCAGGAGACGTATCACTGACAGTAGCAGGAATCTTGGGGAAGATAGGTCCTTTTGTAATGACATTGAACATACGATTGTCAATGGACTTGAGGAATAGCATGGCTCTGAACTTCCATATAGGATAGTCAGATCCATCAAATATGAGACAACCTTTGGCAGACATCTGTGGAAAGTTTGAAGGATTATTTCTTGTAGACATCGTGAACTTTCTCAGAATCTTGAACTTTCAACTTATGAAATCGTTCAGCCTACTCTGATACCAGTTGTTGGTCCCTTGGTGAGAATAACAACAAGCAACAGGTGTGTAGAAGGGGGGTTGAATACACTTTCTGCAGAAATTGAACAAATCAAATAAAAGTGTTACACACAGTAGATCAAACCACAATTAGTCGAATGCTTTTATTAATATGAAGATGATTACAATGCTTTGAATAAGAAGATGATTATAGTAACTATCAAGTAAGCAACTCTTGATATATAATCACCTAATATAAATCTCTCAATCTCTCAAACTTAGCTATCTATAATCAACTTATGATTATAGATACTGACGACTCTCTAAACAGGATTTTCACAGATTGAATCAACTAATGATTACTTACCAATATCACAACTGATGTGACAATTCGAACACACGAATGGCTTGGCAATCTGTGAGTTTCTTGATCACGTTGAACTTACAAACAGTGATTCAAGAATCGTAACACATACGGTTGAGGTGAGGTATTTGGCTCTGCAACACTAAGTTGTTTTCTTGAGTCGTAGTCGTACCTCTAAACTTATCAGGAGATAAGTATTTATAATCCTGTTGCTACGGTTCCTAACAAACTGGACTAAACCTAATTTGCTAACTAACTATCGGATAACTCGGAATCTTGAATCTTGAATCTTGAGTCTTCAATCTTCAATCTTGATTCTGAAGTCTTCTTATCCTTTCCGTAGATATAGAGAGAGATAAAGATTAATTTAAAACATATTTAAATTTTCTTAAAACTGACTTCTTACTCGGACTGAGTTACTCAGCTTGAAACTCATCAGGCTGAGTTCTTCGAGAATAAACCCGAATTCATACATGAACCAACACGTATATTGATAAACTCATCCTTAGAAGTCTAACTAGTTAACTAAAACATATTTAGTAACTCTGTCGAGCTGACTCTGCTTTTGAGCTGAGTCACTCAGCTTGAAACACATCAAGCTGAATACTCGATATATACCTTATGTGACATACACAGATTATCAAACATATTAATAATCAAACTAAGGTATAGCATAAACTGGTCGAACATATGCTCAGCTTATACTTAGCTTATACTCAGTTTGAATCACTATAAGTGTTCAGTCCGACTAAGCTTCATAATTCTGTTTAAGTTATATGTAGAACTCATCTTACAAACTTAACTTTGTCTCATCAAATCTAAACTGATGAGATCATTTTCCCAACATCTTTTGGAACACTTGTTGTTATATTACTCTGATGTGATGGTCAGTATCTAGTGGTAACACTGGCATGATTTTTGAGACTTGGCTCGATCGGTTGTATTTTGATGCCAAGTCGATAAACAGTACTTAACTATTTAATCAGTGGTTTGTTCCGCTGCAATCCTTTGTGTAAATATGTTTAAAAAGTTTTAATTTCCACTGAATTTAGGCTCGTGAAAGCCGGCGTTACATCTAACATGCACTCGGTACTCCAGAGGCAGCATACCAACGAATTTCCTAATCTTTGCGTTCTAATCTGATACTAGGTGAGGAATAAACCTTACCTTATTGGTAAAGGCATGAATAAGGTCTTCCATCGGCTTATCTCCCTTACGGAGATTATCGAACTCTCGTTCCATTTTCTCCAAATCGTAGTCGGTGCAATACTTTTTCGTCACTTTACCAGAGAACTGCTCCAAAGACATTACAGCGATCACCTCCTTGCTCACTGTATCTTTTACCATGTCCCACCAAAACGTAGCGCGACACTTCAACATATGTATCGCGTACTTGACACGGTATTCAGGTTCACAATCACATGACTCAAAAGTATGATCCATCTCTCGGAGCCACCGTACACTATCTGAGGGATTATCACTGCCCTCAAAATTCTTAGGCCCGCAATACAGGAACTTCTTGTAGGAACAGTGCCCCCGACCTTTACCCTTAACAACTTCAAACAGTAACTCCTTTGTTATCCGGAGTTCTTCTTCGAGTCGTAGAATATACGCCTCCCGATATGGAATTGGTCTCGTGCCCTATGTATTGTGCTGAGAAGATTCCGCCTCAGCTTCAGGATGAGTATGTGAAGCCTCATCCTTCATTTGTTTCAAATCTTCCTCCGTAGTAGCTCGTCGTTCTGACATTCTTACTCACTTACAATACACAAAGAATAGAGTGTTTTGCATACTACTTATCCACAAATTTCTAACACAATAAGTTAATTCACAATGAGCAAAATCACACAATGCTTACACTCAACCCCAATTACCCAACTAGGAACACTTAACGACTAAAACACATTAGTTAAAATTACTGTACAAATACATAAACACAAGGTACAAGCGAGTACACTTAGACCCTATTTCAGGGTGTTACACCAATAAACATCATCCCTAAACATTCAAGTTCATACCATTTCAAGAAAGAGGAATCATTTTTCTGGATAAAAAGGGTGATTGATATTTCTTCAGGGAATCTGAAATTCACTTTGCACAACTTGAATTCATTTATCCACTGAACGTGTTGATTGAAGGAAGAGAATTGGAAATGATGAATTTGAAAGACTAGTGACTAGACAATCCTCAATACTGATGAATTCCTCAAAGAAAAGCCTAAGGCAGGAAAAGAAGAAAACACCTTGTCTGATCTGCAAAGATTTTTAAATTTTTGGATATTCCATTTTTTTGTATTTTTGTATTTTTTTTTCTTTTAGCTCTGATAGTTTGTCTAGTTTCTATTTTCACTTTACTGTAATCACACCTTGGTTTGAACATATCAGCTCCTCATAAGATCTGATAAGCATTGCTTAGTTCAGATATGATTATCCTGTACATTCTTAGAGTTGGGATTTAAGGGGTATAATATGCACACCGAAATATAAACCAAATCTCAATCTCAAATACCACAATTGGATCAAGTATGGGAACAATAACATATATGTATGTATATATATATATATATACACACATTATTAATAGATATATAAAATATGGAGATTAAGGGTTAGTAAAATTATACCTTCGGACTGCTATAGGGGGGTACGCAGCTACTTCACCCGTAAACCAGCTGCTAGACTGCCTAAAATGATACCCGTAACAAACCGTCACTTGTGTGTCTATTTGAACCGCCTCCGCCGCCTGCCCTAGTGACTTCCTAAACTGTGAGCCGCCGCAAGGGGCTCTACCGAAGGGAGAGAACCGCTGAGGAAAAATTACTGTGGCCGCAAAGGGGCTGGACGGCGGCTGTCGCGTCGCGAAGACCACTGCCGGCTGCGGTGGTGTTGCTCTCGGCTGAGGATTAATATTAACTATTTCTCTAATAATTTAATAATTCTTTAAACAAACCTTATAATTAAATATTAAACTTCATATTTAATTTCCTAAATAATAAATAACTACTTATTATTAATTCTCTTGATAACTAATTAACTATTAATTATCACCACACACAATGTATATTCTATTATCTTGGTTCGAGTTGGGTATGCAGCCGTGTGACCCTTTATTTCCTTATAGTGCTCGGATATGACGACACGTGTACACTATCTATGCATACAATCTATTAGACTCCCACTTGTGTAAGATAGTTACACTTCTTGTACATCATTGGCCTAAGGAGGTCCCTAGCCCAACAATTAGGCTAACCATGACTATAAGATCTCTTACATCCTGAGATTGTAATCTCCATATGGATTACCCGGATTTTTCTTTTGCATCATGATATTTCGTAATTTGAATTTTAGATATGGAGCACATGATCAATTCTAAAATCAGTATTATATTTCTTGACTCTGAGCTTGACTAACTGCAGTAAGGGATCTACCAAATGACACCTTTCATTCTATCCGAGCACGACTATGCATTTAACTTACTCGCAACTATCAACGGGCCCTAAAATATCTCTTATCATAAAGAGAAGGTGCAAATCCCATCTTGACTACTTGTATTTCAGCACATAGCTTCCGTTGTACCCAGACACGCCCCGTACGGTCACCCAGTTATGGCATGACGTTATGACGTTCCAAAGTACAGAAGTCTCCATGTCTCAAACCAAACATCTCAAGTCTAAGGACACTAATCAAGATTACTCATGAAAGGGCCCCATGGAGTAGGCTTGATGTAGTTCACGTCCAATATTTATACCCCTTACAAATATCTATAAATATTTGGTCACAAACTTGTGCTTTATTCTCTACATGAATAAAATATCAAGTGTTTATTATAGCGTTATCGCCTCGATGTAGCTCCCACTACATCAAGTATGTAGGGTGAAACTTAGATATCACAAGACTTGTGTATCATGGATGGGTTAAATATGCTGAAACTGGAAAACATTAAAACAATTTTGTAAGAACTTTCTATTTTAGTCACTATGAAATGTAAATACAGTGATTATAGGTTTTAAGTTTGATCCATAGGTGTAATCAATTACTGAAATTAGCTACTAGGTCATATATACTGCATCCCTATAGAACTAGCATGCCTCTCATGATTATCTCTAGCCAACGCTTTAGTCAACGGATCAGCAATGTTGTCATCAGTCGGTATCATGCATAAACTCAAATCTCCCCTTCCGACTATCTCTCGGATGATGTGATACTTTCTAAGTACGTGTCTGGTCCACTGATGATCTCTTAGTTCTTTTGCTTGCGTTAAAGCTCTCATATTATCGCAGAAGATATTGATCATTCTAGAGATACTAGCAACAACTCTAATATCTGAGATAAAATTCTTCAGCCAGACCGCTTCCTTTGCTGAATCATTTAACGTACTCATCCTCTATAGTAAAATCTACTATCGTGATTTCTTCTAGATTTTCCAAGATATAGCTCCTCCATTTAGGGTAAAGCAAACCCTGACTACGACTAGAAGTCAATTATGTCGGTCTGGAAACTAGCATTAGTGTAACTAGTACACTGATCTCATCCCTAGTTCCTCCAAATACCAAAAACATATACTTTGTCCTTCTCATATACTTTAGAATGTTCTTGACAGCCACCAAATGGGCTTCACCTGGGTTCTGTTGATATCGACTTATGATGCTTATTAAATAAACAACAAAGGGCCTAGTACATAACATGGCATACATAATCGATCCTACAGCTAAGGCAAAAGGAATCAACTTCATCTTCTTCTGCTATATTGGAGAACTAAGACACTGAGTGTTGCTCAGAGGTACTTTAGTGTGCATCAGGATGAAACATTCTTGGATCCATCCATATTAAATCGTTTCATGATTTTATCGATGTACGTATGTTGACTAAGTATATATGTGGCTTCTCCTAGATCCTTCAACTAGAAACACTTATGTAGCCAGGATTTTACTCCTTGCAATGTTGGTACATCATTTCGTATAAGAAGTATGCCATCCAAATACAGGAAAATGAAGATTGCTATGCTCGCACTAAACTTTGTGTAAACACAAAGTTTGAACTCGCTTGTGGTATAACCAAAATATGTGATGTGCTCATCAAATGAAATTTCCAAATTCTAGATGTTTGCTTTAATCCATAATAAGATTTGAGCAATTTTCATACCTTATTTGGATTCTTGGAATCCTCAAAACCGTCCGGTTGTGTCATATACACGTCCTCTGTTAGTTTCCCCTTAATGGAAGTAGTTCTGTAGATATTGCCATTAGAATCCTAATAGACTTAAGCATAGCAACTGCCGAGAAAGTTTCATAACCAATTCCATGAGTTTGAGTGAAACCTTTCGCAACTAGCCTTTTCTTAAAGGTATGTACCTTTCCTTTCATGTTCGTCTTCTTTTTGAAGACCCACTTGTAGCTAACAACTATAATGTGTTGTGGAAAGTCTGCTAACTCTCAAACTTGGTTGTCATACATGTGTTGGGTTTCAGGAACACAGTGGAAGCAAAGAAACAAACAACCAAAGCCATGGTATAAATATGCAATGCATAAAACCCAAAAGAGGACCAAACTCTATAACTAATATTTGCAACATGAAAGAAGGAAAGGAAAGACGATATACCCTTTTGGAAATTTCTGGAACCAAGAAGAAGATGTAGTGGTGACTAGAAAGCAAAATATCTTCCCTCTATTGCAAGTCCACACCGGGTTTCCACAATCCACAAGTACTAGCTTGTTCTTGATGATCAGCTACCTCAGAAACCACCAAAGAAAACATCAATCCTTCCTTCCTTTTTCTCCTAGACTAATACCCACAAGCACTCTCCAATGAAGCTAATAAATCTCTAAGTCTTAGTAGGTGTCAAGTGTATCAAGAGAATAAAAGGCAAGGCAAGAGGGTGGTTTAAATAAACCCAAAAATGCCAATTCAAATGCCCAAGGCCAGCCAGCAAAAATCAAGGCCATTCATTGGTCCAAAAAAGAGGTAGAGACAAAAGTTGCATGCAGTTTGACACATTTACGCGCCGCGTGCTCGTAGGTTTCCGCACCGGGAACCTCCGTGTCGTGTACCCTAACAAGTGCCGCATCACGTAAATCTCCTGCACACCAACTTCTCCACTTTGACACTTTTAGTCCCTCATCTTTCATTGCTGTCATGATTGATCCCCGGCGTGTGACCCAATAGGCCCATACTATATTGGCAGTGATCCTAATGGTGTACGTGCGTCAGTGGGCATACTCCAATAACATGGATTGCATCTCTTCCATCATGGCGTTTAGCCATTTATCAGACTCACTACCTGATACAGCGTCCTTGTAGAATGTAGGTTCTTGAAGATCACATTCTTCTTGAGCGATATGAAATCCAAGACATCTATCAGGATCAGTCTTAATCCTACTAGATATGTGAATCTTGTGTTTCCACTTCCTACTCAACCACTGACTCGGGTTGGATCTCAACGATCCTTTGTTGAGTTACTTGTCCCATAAAGGGTAGTGGTGTATCTTGCTCTGATGGTCCCGTACTACTACGGATGAAGCAATGCTAGTGAGTGTTTGGGTGTGTTTGATAATAGGTTAGAGAGAGAGGCGAGAGCTAGATAGAAAACTCACACTTAAAGGTGAAAGTATATTATGTTTCAAAGCTTGATTCATTTCAAGGAGGAAAATGCATTTTATAGCATTTTCCTAAGTTTACATATTTGACACTTTGCACCCTCAGTTTTCATAATCTAACATTCTCCCCCTAAGTGAGGTGTGCAATGATTTACAACAAGAAATAAATAATTAAATGTCATGTCTTGACTTGTTGTGAATCCCGAGAGCCACCTGCCAATGCCTCATTTGTTTCCTATTTTCCAAAGTGTTTTTCATTTGCTCTATTGATCTGAAGGCTTGTCTTTGATACTCTTTAGATAGTTCATTGCGAGCAGCCCACTCCTTTTCATGCAGAGCATAGTGCAGAAGTTTCAAGGTGCCATCTGAGTAAGCCATACACTCATCCATCGTGACGAATATCTTCTCTTTCTTTTTGTTGTGGAAGACGATACCTCTATCTCCTTTGTAGTTAGGATGGCCTTCATAGATTACGGTTAATTCTTCCAGTTGATCGAGATCAAGATGATTCTGGTTAGGCTTTAGAAGATTGACCTTGAGATAGTTTTTTTCTACACCAAGCTGTACATCATGATCTTCAACAAAACTTATAAAGTTTCTCATGTACCGCATTAGTTGAGATCTCCCAAATTGTTCATCTGGAGTTTTGCCTTGCTTCCGAGACAATGTGTCATAAATAAAAGTGATGTCGTGAATCTTCACATGTCTCATATCGGCTTCATTTAGTTGAATCTTTTCACCTTGAGCTCGCTTTACCATAAAGATTGCATATTTGTATTGAAAAGAAACCCATGTATAGACGTTAAGAACTTCAACAATTGGGTAGTCAGAAGTGATGACGTGCCTTGGGGTCTTGGTTACATTTAAGATATTGTCATATCTTCTTTTCTGTTTTCATCTAGACTCCTTAGCTCTGGGGGTGTGAGCTTGGTAACTTTGTTACTGTAAATATCTGGTATCCTGTCTTCAAGATGAGCAGCATTTACAAAGTACCTTTTCCATATCGGCTGACGCATGGCTGTTTAGGTAAACATGTTGTTGTTGTCCAAGCCTTTGTCACCAGAATACATTGGAGGTGTTGTAGGAATCACATAATTAGGTGGCAGTGGCCACTCAGAGTCTTGTCTTGCTTTCTCTGCAACTTCTTCTTGTAAGTTTCTTTGAATAATATCAGCTACAGAGATTTGAAATTGACCACGAGGAGGAGGGAAGTGTTCATGGACTTCTATGTTTATCCCTCTGAGAGCCCAAGACACGTCAAATGTTTTC
This sequence comes from Pulicaria dysenterica, assembly GCA_947179395.2. Classification (NCBI taxonomy): domain Eukaryota; kingdom Viridiplantae; phylum Streptophyta; class Magnoliopsida; order Asterales; family Asteraceae; genus Pulicaria; species Pulicaria dysenterica. The sequence goes on along the minus strand of OX359292.1, from coordinate 51,218,618 downwards.
TTTTTAGCTGGTCTCCTTCTAGTTTCCCTTCTAGAGATAGCATCCCATTCTCTTTTTCTTGCTGTAATTGCTCTCTCATCAATTATTGGGTTAAAGCTGAAGACCATTCTCGGCGAGTCTGGACATGTAGCAATCTCCACATAATCATCGATGTTTTTGAAGATTTTTGTGAGTTCTGGGTCATCTGTTTCCTCCTCTGGTTATGCTTCCTCAGTCTGTTCCATTTCAAAATCGTCAAAGATATCAGACTGATGCTCCCTTTCTTGCGTAGTATCACTTTCTTCCTCATGCCTTGTTGCTGAGGTGTGCAGATTTTCATAAAGATCCATGTCGTCGTCTGATTCTGCACTTAAATCAATTATTTCAGCTTCGGCATGGGACTGCTCTTGCTGTATTTCCCCTTCTTCAAGATCAATAGGGCTCGGTTCAGATTCATGTTGTGGTACATAAAGTACAATCTGTTTGTCATCATTTCTTCTTTGTTGTTGTTCATAAACTTCATCGACCATTTGTTGTGCACTTTGTTGTTTCTATTGACTGCCAGACCCTGTGGAACTCATAACTGCATATGGTAGTAATAAAGAATTTAAGCGTGTGATAGGTATAGTTACAGTTACAGAGGGAGCTGATAAGTATCTTCTTCTTTTCTCCCTCTCGGGATGATCATCAGGATCTTGATCATCCCGTCTCCTCTTGCTGCTCCCTGCTTGAGCTTGACACGACTCTTCCACCACTTTCAGTCTGTCAACAACCTTATCCATTGTTGTATAGAACCCTCTCGTCGCCCCATCAATCTTGTTGATAACATCTTCTTGGAACTCTTGAAAGTTAGCCAAAGAGATTCCCTGAGGCCGTTGATCGTTGCATAGTGTTATGAGAATATCTTGGTCATGAGTAGATTCGGGCCTTTGTTCTAGAAACTTGACATAGAGAAGGCTATTTAAGGCATCTATAGACATGCTTGAAGGATCAGATTGCGGCGGTGGTTGAGGAGGTTGAGGTCTAGTAGACAAAAGTGCTTCGACTCGATCCAACTTTGGATTTGTAGAAGTGAGTTGTTGTTGGAGAGGTGCCACGGCTTGTTGAATATTGTCTTAAAGTTTTGCACGTGTAACAAACCCGGTAACATTGAGATTACCGGTTATGGTTTCAGCCATGAAGGCAGAACCACCTACTAGAGCTGTAGGGATGTTGACTCCAGCAGGATTTCCTTCCAATCCTCGCATGGCACCAGAAGTGGTACCACCTATGGAAGTTCCGGGTGTTTGTTTGACTAACAAGGCCAGTGCATTGATAGTATGTTTATGTTTTTCAAGGAATGCAGAAATCTGTGGTATATTAATGTGCTCTGAAGAAATAGGTGAGGACGAGGGAGACAGTCCTCTGATTTCAATAGGTCTTGCCCCTGATTGAGGCAGACCTAGATGATGAGTGATAGCCCTGTGCAATGAAGATGGAGCCTGTTGAGAGACACCGTAGTAGCTTGGTAGGGTTACAACTTGCACGGGTGGGATAACTGTGACTTGTTCAATACTAGACCCAACAATGTCAGGTCCAGTAGCAGATGTAGCTTCCCAGCTTTCTTGGGCTGGGGGTCCCTCAGTACTCACTTGTTCTTTTCTCACTCCCTCATTCTCACTTACACTCCTTATCACAAAACTATCTTCTACTTCGCCACTACCTTGACCAAACCCCGCATAACGATTGGGTGACAAAAGAGAATCAGGGGTGACAGAGGTAGTTTCAAAAGATATGTCATGATCTGGAGCAACAACTGCATGTCGGTTTGCTGGGACTTCAGCTGGTTGGGTAGTTTGGTTAAGAACAATGAGAAGCCCACTTGGTTGAGGATTAACAGGAGTAGTTTGAGCAGTGTGGGTCAAGTCAGGAGATGTAGTGTTTAGGTCAGTAAGTTTCATGGAAGAGGGGGTACTGTCTGCTGGTTGTTCAATTGGTCTGTCAGGGGTGCCCATAGAGAATTGAACAGGTTTAAATGAGGGGTCACCACCTGGTTGAGAGGCAAACTCAGCACTGGTTGACTTAGAACTGGTTGACTCAGAATCGTCAATACCAAGTTCCTAAAGGATGGCTTTAGATTTGGTGGTTTGAGAAATAGATTTTATGACTGTTTGAACGGTGGTGGGAGCATATGCATCCCCTCTCTCTCTAATCACTCCACCTTCACCATCTTCTCCACCGCTCTCCTCAACATTTTCTTTTTGCACTGCCCGCTCAGCATCTACCGCAGATGGCTGAGTCCTAGTATCTACATCCTCACTTGGTGCTACTCCTCCCTGGGCAAGTATGGCCGGAGCTGGCACAACCATAGGAGGTAATCCTACACTCGTCCTATAGCTCACTACAATCTCATTTTGTTCACAAAGATCAAGGAGTGATACAGGAAGTAGTTGAGGAATAGGCATGTTGACCGGGCTAACAGACTTGATATAATTAAAGAGTTTAAGAGTTATAAAAGGTAAACCTACCATGCGGGGAATTTCTGGACTCCGATCTAGCAGATACTGGATGATCATTGGTATGAATCGATGGTACGGCAAGAAATTAGCATCCTTCTTCCTTTGAGTATTCTTCCTCAGAATAGTTGCTTTAATGTCTTGGAAGAACAGGTATGCATAATCCACGTGTAAGTGGTTGACAGCCGCCACAAAGATTTTAAGCTGATGTTCCGTTGAAAATTCATAACCAGTATGTTTTGATTCTAAAAATGCAAATTTTGACTGAGTAACGAGATGAATCGTGAATATCAAGTAACCAAAATCGAGAGAACTTGTGAAATTTGAAATGAACTGATGGGGATGGGAAGGTTATAAAGTAGAGAGACACGTGTCAGCATGTGATTGGACCACACACGGTAAAAAATACGCGGTCGATAGGTTCTATCGCATGGTAAATCCATGCGGTCGATAGAACCGTGCGATAGGCCTTTTGCTCGTTTAATTCACTAATGGTCATGCACTGGATCCTATGCTATGGAAACCATGCGATAGGACCATGCGACAGGGCTTCTGTACAACTGATTCACTTTCTATCGCATGCGATGGAATGTCCTCTATACTAACATTTAGATTTGACTAAGTGGTGCACTTTGGTCTGTGCGGTACTCCTCCGTACGATAGACCCTCCTTTGCATATAAACCCTCACTGATTAGACTAAGTGATGCAAATAGGTTTGTGCGATAGAAATCCGTGCGATAGAGCCTTATTGTTTGTGAGCAAGACTTACAAAATTTTGTGTTGGTTTGGTTCAATAGAGGCTATGCGATAGAGTCATTATGTGCGATAGACTCCTATCGAACCAAACACTTAGCAATTTTATGAAAATTCAAAATATCTGAATTTTTGAGAATTAAGAAAATAATTTCCCAGACATTTTGATTTGACTTTTATTAGACACACTCTCCCTAGACCGTTGCTCATAATTTTGAAAATTTTCATTCATAGGAAGATTATTTGTTGTGTCTATTGTATTTCTCCCCCTACACATATGCAGTATGTGTAGTTTTATCTCCATCTACACATATGCAGTATTGTATACAACCAGATAGATACTCCCCTTGACTGTTGCATCTGTAATCTGTACAAGAAAGAAACTGTATAATACCTACTCTAAACAAAATGAAGAAAGGAAAAAGAAAGCAACAGTATGTTATATTTTTAAATTGAGCATGCCTAACTTGGAGACCAACTCAGTAAAATGACTTTCGTCAAATGATTTGGTAAACAAGTCAGCCAGCTGATTTTCAGTGTGAACATACTGTAACTCTATTAGACATTTCTTTACATTATCTTTTATGAAGTGATAACGGATATCAATATGTTTGGTTTTAGAGTGGTGTACCGGATTACATGAGACGGCTATGGAAGATTGGGAGTCGCATAGTAACGGTATTTTGTCATACCTCGGGCCAAAGTATGATAACTGGGTACGTATCTAGAGACTTTGAGAGTAGCACATTGCAGCAGCAACATACTCCGCTTCATTAGTGGAGGTGGACACGTAGTCCTGTTTCTTTGAGGCCCAGCAAACTAAACGATTACCCAGGAAGTGTGCACTGCCAGATGTGCTTTTCCTATCAATCATGCACCCTACATAGTCAGCATCTGAGTAAGCATGGAGGTTAAGATTTGAATCTTTGGGATACCATAGACCAAGATCCATGGATCCTTTGAGATATCTAAAGATCCGCTTGACTGCTTGGAGATGTGACTCTTTGGGATTTGCCTGGTACCGAGCACAGAGACAAGTAGAAAACATGATGGCAGGACGACTTGCTGTGAGATACAGTAACGATCCAATCATCCCACGATATGTTTTGAGATCTACTAAAGATCCATCAAGATCGGCTGACAGCTTTGTCTTAGCAACCACGGGAGTGGATAAATTTGTACAGTTAAGCATCTCATACTTCGTGAGAAGATCTTTGATGTACTTGGATTGGCAAATGAAACTTCCATGACTTAACTGCTTAACCTAGAGTCCGAGGAAAAATGACATTTCCCCCATCATACTCATTTGAAACCTGTTTGCCATGGTCTTAGCAAACTCGTCACTGTATTTATGATTGGTAGATCCAAAGATGATGTCGTCTACATAGATTTGAACCAAGATCTTCTCTCTGCCTTTGGTCTTGGTGAACAGAGTGGTGTCAGTCTTGCCTTTTGAGTAGCCTTCACAAATCAGATACTCAGATAGAACATCATACCATGTACGTGGAGCTTGTTTTAACCCATACAATGCCTTATCGAGTATGTAGACATAATTTGGATGCTTAGAGTTGATGAAGCCCTATGGTTGTGAGACATACACTTCTTCTTTAAGGATGCCATTGAGAAAGGTTTTCTTCACATCCATTTGGAAGACACAGAAGCTTAGATAGGCTGCATACGCGAGAAATAATCTGATGGCTTCAATGCAAGCAACGGGGGAAAAAGTTTTGTTATAGTCAATTTCCTCTTGCTGATTGTAACCTTTAGTAACCAATCTAGCTTTGTTACGAATGACCACACCATCCGAATCCCGTTTGTTCTTGAATACCCACTTAGTTCCCACAACAGATTTACCATAAGGAAGAGGAACTAATCTCCAGACTTTGAGGCAATCAAATTGGTGTAGTTCTTCCTGCATTTCAAATACCCAATCTGGATCATCCAGAGCCTTAGAGGTTTTGGTGGGTTCAATCAGGAAACCTGAAAATTGGCATTCGTTAGCTGTTGTTGCACGAGTTTGAACACCAACAGAAGGGTCTCCTATGATATCAGTCTCAGAGTGATGTCTGGTCCATTTAATCTCATTGGGAGTAGAAGATTGAAAAATAAGATTTCTAGGTGTTGTGCTTCCTCTGCATCTTCTGGAGAGAAGTTTAGATCTGAATCAAACACAGGTGAGCTCTCTGGTTCAGGAATCTGAGATGCCATAGGGGGACGATTTACAGAATCTAATGTAGAATCCTCAGCATAGAGATTTGCAAATGGATTCGTCTCTGTAAACGTAGGAGCTGTTAAAGTTACACTTGTTTGTACTTTTGTATTGTTCCTGTTATTAGTTAGAATAGGATGAGATTCAGACCGAAAGAAATCAAGCATGAAATCAAGATTAGTATTTGAACTGGATCCAATGTTTGATTCTTTATTTTGAAGCACCGGTCCTGATCTGGTATGTTCAGAAAAATTTTATGTTTATTTTGGTGGAAAATCTGTAACATTTAATGTATCATCAAATGTTACATTGATACTCTCAACAATCCTCTTTGTTCTTTTGTTTAAAACTATGTATGCTTTATATTCTGTATAGTAACCTAAGAAAATAGCTTCATCATCTTTATGAGCAAATTTTCTTAGGTTATCCTTATCATTTAGCACAAAGCACCTATTACCAAAGACATGAAAGTATTTGATATTAGGTACTATGCCATTTTCCAGTTCATAAGGAGTTTTATCAAAGCGTTTATGAATGAAAGAACGATTCTGCGTGTAGCAGGCAGTGCTGATAGCTTCAGCCCAGTAGGAAGGTGGGAGCCTGGAGTATGATAGCATTGTGCGTGTAGCAGGCAGTGCTGATAGCTTCAGCCCAGTAGGAAGGTGGGAGCCTGGAGTATGATAGCATTGTGCGGGCAGCTTCAACCAGAGTTATGTTGCGTCTTTCCACTACACCATTCTGTTGTGGTGTATATGCTGCAGAGAACTGATGGCTGATCCCAACTAGGTCACAGTCGCTTTTCAGAGTGTTGTTCTTGAATTCAGTTCCGTTGTCAGTACGGATGGACACCACACTCTGATTATACTTGTTCTGTTGTTGTTTGATGAAAGAGATGATCATTGGTGTAGCTTTATCTTTTGATCGAAGAAATTTGACCCAAGTATACCGAGAGTAGTCATCCACCATGACCAAGATATACTTCTTCCCATTCTTTGATTGAATCCTCATTGGACCACAGAGATCCATGTGCAGAAGTTCTAAAGGCTTTGTAGTGCTAAACATTTGTTTTGATTTGTGAGAAGCCTTTTTCATTTTTCCTTTTTCACAGTCTGCACAAAGATGGTCCTTCTTGAATCTCAGTTGTGGTATCCCTCTCACCAAGTCACATGTGACTAACTTGTTGATGTTTTGAAAGTTCAGATGAGAGAGCTTGCGATTCCATTGCCATGTGAGATCAGATGAGGCTTCGGACAGCAGACAAACAGAGGTAGGAGAGTTATAATTGTTCAAATCAATGGAGTACAGGTTGGATTTTCTTGAACCTGCCAGAAGTATATCTCCATTTTCAGTCAGGACTGAACATTTATTCTTCCTGAACACTACCTCCAAGTCTTTATCACAGAATTGTCCAATACTAAATAAATTGTGGCCCAACCCTTCTACATAGGAGACTTTCTTGATCTTGATATGTTTCTGCTCTATGTCTCCGTACCCCAGTATTGATGCAATATTCTCGTTCCCAAAACGTATATTCCCGGAGTACTTAGGAACATAGTTGTTGAGAAGACTCTTGTTGCCTGTCATATGTTTGGTGCAGCCGGAGTCCAGGTACCAGAGGTTAGGTGCCTGCAAAATAGAAACATTGCAAGTTTAGGTCCCCATTTGTTAATGGGTCCTTGTATGTCAGTTCCTATTGGTTGAGTCTTGTTTGTGAAATTGTGGTAGTGGAGAAATTCCTAAAGATCTATTCTTAGGTAACTATGTGAGAGTTATCTTTTTGTGAGAAAGAATAGGTGTAGCGAGAATTGTTTTAGTCAGGAGTTTCGATGCCACTGCTGATTTGATAGTTGATTGTGGACGAGGTTTAGGATTCGGTAGAGTTGCGGAAGCGTTGTGATTGCGAATCCATGATTCGAAGAATGATTGTGTTTTCTTTGAGGCCTCGGCACATCAACATGCTTTGGATGAACTAGAGCCTTGGGTTTGGTAGGTGTTACAATCTTTCGATTGGATGATGGCTTGGGTTTAGATGCTGGCTTGGTGTGCTTGGGAGTAGATTTGTGTGATCGATTTTTGGAATGTAAGTGCGTCTCCTAAGAGATCCATGCCTTCTTGAATGAATCATAGCCATACCTTCTGTAAACCTCCAGTTATTTGATTGTTAGTAGACGTCGTGATTTATTTAGACGTTTAAGTGTGTGTGACTTACGAGTTGTGATCCATTGATGAATAATGTGTCCTTTTGAGTTAATGAATGGAACATAGATTTGGTTATCTTAAAAATCTGTCTATTGCGCATATGGTTTAATGTCGATTGATTTTCTTAATGTATCGTATGTGCAATTAAACACATAGTGACCATGGAGACAACCATCACTAATGCAAAACATTTGAGAGGCTATATTATCATGTGAATTTGAGGGATTAAAAACTTGTTTAAACATCAAAAGATTTTCACATGAGATTTTCAAATTTGAACATTTCCTAGTTGACTTAGGAATGACTCTCTTCCATGTTTGCTTTATTTTACTCTCATCTGACACGATCTTCTTCACATCTGCAGTAGAAGAGAAAGTGTTAGTAATCAATCTCGGACGACTTGCACCAGTTTTGGAAGTTTCACGAATATCAGGGTGAGGGCCAGAGTTATGATTGATTGTGAATGCATGTTCCGGCTTCAGAATCTGTTAAAATTCAAGATTTACCAAATCAGTCATATTAACAGATTGTTTGAATTTTTCAAGTATTTGATTGGAAGTTGAAACATGTTAAGAGCTTGAAATGCATTCTTCAATTTGAAGAGAAGTGCTTGGAGCTGCATCTTGCATCTGTCTTTGCAGTGTGCTGAGTTTGATTTCCAACTCATTATTTTCAATGCATAGCGAATCAATGATTTTTCTATCATTTCGCCAGATGTTCTTTACTCTTTGAATGAGCTCAGCATTGTCATTTCGTAGTTGTGCAAGATAGAGTGGTGTGACTGAAGTTGACACTGGGGTAGTGACAGGTTAAAAGGTTTGAAGTAAATCTCTTGTCACTTGGGTGATGTAGCAAAACTCTTGCAAGGTGTGAAACCTGCTTTGCAATTCCTTGTGAGGAATGTATTGAAATTTTGGTTTTGGTACATTTGGAGCTTAATGTTCCTCATCAGTGTAAACATGAGAGTGACTTTTGAGATTGGTTTGGTGGGAGTTTGAACAAAGTATGTGCTGTTTAAGTCAGAATAGTTGAAAGGAATCTCAGTTTTGAGGTGTAAGATTCGTTTGATGTCCTCCTCAATTCTTTCTTCCTCTTGACCAACAAACACCATTCGTTGAGTAAGGCCTTCTCCAAAAAGATTTGTATTCTAAAATTGTTTGGCGGTAACCTTACTCAAGACACTTGAATTTTCGAAACCAAGTCCTTCGAATGTCCATCTAGAAAATTCACGTTCCTTTTGTTTATACAAAAAGATGGTCTGTTTACTTTGCCCACGCTTAATCAGTAGGTCTTCAAGTTCTTTGATTTTGGTATAAAGTGCACGTTGTTCATTTTTAAGAATTTCTGAATCCTTTTATGCACTAACACGTTCTGCTTTGAGATTGTGCATGATGATGTTTGTTTTATCAGTTAACTATAGGAATTCAGATTCTTTTATAGCTAATTGAACTTTAGACTCATTGATGTAGTTTTCTAGTTGTTCAATTACACTATGTGCCTCTTTATCTTGTGTATGATGGACTTCTTTTAAAACCTTAATTTTGTTTGTTAGTTTATCACCTTACGTTCTAACTTTACATGCGGTTTAAAATGATTTGAATATGTTCAATATTAATATCAGCATATGAGTCAGATTTAGAAGGTACCTTTTCGCTCTCATGATCCTCCTCCTCAGCATCGGAGAGATCGTCTGCACCACCTGTATCCTTATCACCATCTTTAACACTTGCAGTCAAACAGAATTGGGCGTGATCTTCAGCATCCAAATCATTTTCTAAGTCAATGTCTTCAAGGAACTGGTCTTCTTCAACCATCAGCGAGTTCCCAGCCTGCTTCTGCTTGAACAGGCAATACTTTTACCGATAGTACTCAGCATCTTTGGTTTTCTTGTGAGGGCAGTTCCTGATCATATGCCCTGACTTGCCACAGTTGTAGCATTTTGACTCGGTCTTCTTCTCTTCTTTCCTTTCTTCCCTCCTGTCTTCTCTCATTTCTTCTCTTAGGTACTTAGGCTTGTCAGTTGATACAAACCTTTCTGGGCGTCTGGAGCCGGAGGTAAACCATTGTTTGTTGTTTGTCTTGTTGAAACGGTCTCTGAATGTCTTACCCACTACTGAGATAGCATGAATAGCAGCTTCAACTGAGTCTTCATCATCATCATCTGGTTCAGATTCACTAAGAACCACTTGCTTTTACTTCATAAACCTGGATGATGATTCTCTTGGAAGTCTTTCAGTAGCAACCAGAGCTAGAGGATCAACTATTGGTTGTCTGGGTAGAGATTTTAGAACTTCCTCCTAATATTGATTGAGATCTTCAAATATGTTGTGGAAGGTGACTGTAGTCAGATCTTTGTTGATTTGTTTGTACAACTTTGCATATTCCTTCCACTCCTAACCAAGTGACTTCAAAAATACAACATTCAGATCAAGGTCAGTTATGATGATTTGGTTAGATCTCAACTCGTTTTACAGCTTGCAAAACCGCCCATAAGTTTCAACAAGGAGTTCATTATCCCTAGCAGCAAAATCATGAAAATTATTAACCAGCAGAGTACGTTTTATGTACTCTCCCTGTTCAGTGCCTTGTAATTGCTTCTTGATCTCATCCCATATTTCTTTTGCAGTAGCTAGGCTGTCCACCTTAGTGTAGATCTCAGAAGAGAGTCCCTGCTTGAGATAATACTTTGCCAGTTGCTCAGCTTTCTTCCTCTCCTTCTCAGTGGCTGTAAGTTCATCATTTGTCTTTTCTCTCTCTCTTGACGGGCAATGGAGGGATTGTTGTTTGGTTCAGCTTCCACAACTTTCATGTACTTAGTGTTACCATTGTGAATACAGTCAATCATGTTTTCCCCATATACCTCGTTGTGCTCCAAGAAGTCTATAAACCTTCCTTCCGGCCATTCTAAAATTATATTTTATTTTTACTTTTTTACCCCTTAAATCTTTAAATGACCATAACTATTTTATTTTTTTGGATTTAAGCAAAAAAATTATACCAATCTACTCATTTTTTAATCCTCTTTCAAACGAGACCACTCTTCCTATACTTGTGAAAATTATATTTTGAAAACTATCATTTTCGGCTGTTGGAAGAAAATTAACATGTATCAGTTTTATCATTTTCGTCATCACCTTCATATCCATAACAGTAACCAGTTTTCAGTTTTTTATCATTTTCGTCATCACTTTCATATATATAACACATACTAGTTTTCATTATTTTCGTAATCTATTATAACAATCAGTTTTATCATTTTCGGAACCTGTTATAACCGTCAGTTTTATCATTTTCGAGTCCTGTTATAACTGTCAGTTTTACCATTTCGTCTGCCCCATATATATCACGTAAACAGCAGGTCCCGAAAATGATGAAAATGACGAAATTTATCATTTTCGTCACCTGCTGTTACGTGATATACAAGGGCCACGAAAATGATGAAAATGACGAAATTTATCATTTTCGTCTGCCCTATATATATCACGTGACAGCAGGTCCCGAAAATGATAAATTTCGTCATTTTCATCATTTTCGTACCACTTGTATATCACGAAAACAGCAGGTGACGAAAATGATAAATTTCTTCATTTTCATCATTTTCGTGGCCCTTATATATCACGTAACAGCAGGCCCCGAAAATGATAAATTTTGTTATTTTATTCATTTTCGTGCCCCCTTATATATCAAGTAAACAGCATGTCCAGAAAATGATGAAAATGACGAAATTTAGCATTTTTTTTCACCTGCTGCTACGTGATATACAAGGGGCACGAAAATGATGAAAAATGACAAAATTTATCATTTTCGGATGCCTCTTATATTCACGTGACAGCAGGTCCCGAAAATGATAAATTTCGTCATTTTCGTCATTTTCGTGCCCCTTGTATGTCACGTAACAGCAGGTAATGAAAATGATAAATTTCGTCATTTTCATGATTTTCGTGTCCCTTATATATCACGTAACAGCAAGTACCCGAAAATAATAAATTTATTCATTTTAATCATTTTCGTGCCCTCGTATATATCAAGTAACAGCAGGTGATGAAAATGACAAAATTTATCATTTTCGGGACCTGCTGTTACGTGATATATAAGGGGCACGAAAAGGATGAAAATGACGAAATTTATCATTTTTGGCTGCCCCTTATATATCACGTAACAGCAGGTCCCGAAAATGATAAATTTCGTCATTTTCATCATTTTCGTCGAAATGTTTTTTTCCAGAAATATAGGAGTGGTCTCATTTGAAAAAGGATTAAAAAATGAGAAGATTTGTATAATTTTTTTGCTCAAATTCAAAAAATTGAAATAGTTATTGTCATTTAAAGATCTAAGGGGTAAAAAAAATTTAAAACTAATGGCTTTGACCATAATACGATTCCTTCTAGAATTAAATCTTATAATTTTTTACTTAACTACAATAATGCCATTATAGATCTTGACTATTAATTTGATGAATCTAATGGCTGAGATTGTGACTTAAGGGTCTTTGTTTAAGGAGCTGTCTTTATTGATCCAATTTATATATATATATATATATATATATATATATATATATATATGAGAGGGTTCATTCGAGAAACGTTGTTAGTGCGAGAACCGCGAGAATCAATCTCGGCCGTTCCTTGGATATGGGAATTTCATGGATGGAGAGCGTGGAAGGATAGAGTGTGGCAGGGTGCATGTAAGAAATTCATGGATGGGCAATGACATTGAAGGAGAGGGAATTGGACGACTCAGATTAGTTCTCGGACTAAGAATGGTTCTCGAAAGAACTTCTTCCTATATATATATATACACACACACAATATTAACACATATTTAAAATATAGAGTTTAAGGGTTTGAAATTATACCCTCGGACTGATATATGGAGACACATATTTATTACACCGTGAACCCGACTGCTAGACCGCATAGAATGATACCGACAACAAACCGTCGCTTGTGTGTGTGTGTGTTTGAACCGCCTCCGCCGCCTCTCGTAATGGCTATCGAAACAATGAGCCGTCGCAAGGGGCTCGGCCGAAGGGAGAGAACTGCCGGGAAAAATTGTCGCTACCGGCTGTCATGTCACAAAGACCACCGCCAGTTGCGGTGGTGTTGCTCTTGGCCGAGGACTGCAAAAGGGGGAGGGAAGAGAGTTTTGTGTTTACACTTTGTGGCTTAAGTTATCATTTTTCTTAATACCAACTAGGACTTGTCCTAGTGGTACGTGGGTTTTACCATATCCTCAAGGTCTTGGGTTCAAGCTTTGGAGATGGTGGTTTTCTTAAGAAAATGGTGGAGAGTTTAATCCCTCATGGTGCGTGGCTTGGGGTTCGGATACTGCCCGTATGGATGTCACTACGAACGCGACCCACTAATCTGAATTCACTGTTCAAATAAAAATCTATGTTAATCTCCAAGGCTTAATCCCCTTATATACTAATTAAGGTGGATTAAGGCTTTTAAGCCCGTTCAAAGATTAAAACTTTAATCTTTTATCAAAATTGCCCCTCAAAGTTTGATTAATATTAATTAATTCTCTAATTAATTAATAATTTATTAACCAAACCTTTAACTAAATATTAAATTTAATATTTAATTTCTCAAATAATAAATAATTATTTATTATTAATTCCTTTGATAATTATTTAACTATTAATTACCACACAAAATGTATATTCTATTATCTTGGTTGGAGTTAGGTGTGCAGCCGTGTGACCCTTTAGTGTCTTATAGTGCTCGAATATGACGACATGTGTACACTATCTATGTACAAAATCTATCACTTATCTCTCTCCTTGTAAATACATAAAATAAAAAAGATACCAACAAAAACAACACAAATTGATATACAACTGAAAAGATTCCAAAAAAACAGAACAAAAGGGAACACATCTGAAAAGAGCAACCAAACACAAATTTATATGTTCCAAAACGAAATTCATAAGTTTTCTATCTTCTAACTAACTCGAAGTCAAAATAATTCTTCAAAAGAAAATGTTTTGCACCATCAAATAGTATGAGATTGTTAGGGAAATAATCATTTCTGAAATACATGATACAAATGATAGAGTATGTAAGATTTGCCAATAATCTGAAATACAAATGTTTTGCCAATAATATGAAATATGTAAGATTTGATGATTGCCAAAAACACACTTTCAGTTTTACTGAAATTAAACATGTGTTGTTCAATTTCTGAAATACATGATACAAATAATAGAGTATCTATAAGAACTCATTTCAGTAAAAAGGTTAAGCAGAAGGCAAAGGGAAAAAGATTTTGAAGCATTTCAGATGCGTGAAAGACTTGGAAGCATTTCAGATGCGTAAAGGACTCCAAAGCCTTTAAGATTTGTAAATTTCAGACATCAATTGAACTTCTATTTAAAGTCACGTTTATAACGAAATATATCATTGAAGACAATATTTATTCTAGACGGTCTTACATACATGTCAGTGAAAGTAAAATATTAAAAACTCTATCTAAACAATGTAAAGGCTGAAAATGTGTTGTTCATTTATGCCTTCGATTTTTTCAAAGTGTATTAGTATGTCTTTTGTATCATCTGAAAGATACAAACAAGATCAAAGCTCTACCTCTGGAAAAGGTTAAAGCTATCTCTGATAAGAAGATCTCGAAGATGTGTCAAGCACTAAAAGATGACTGGAAACTACATCTTTTATGTGAAGACAAATCTGAATAACTTCGGCTGACAAAGAATGTTCGAAAGAAATAATTTATATTATATAAATAATGGGAAGAATCTTTCAAACTACTTGCCCATTTGTTATATAAATAATTTATGTCTTTTCAAACACCATACACTCATAAAAGAATCTTCCATACCTCCGGCCAAAGATGTCTATAAATAGACATGCATTTATAACATGCAAAAATAGGAGACATATACCTGAGATCTCACTAAATATCTACTCAAGAAACTCTGCTGAAACTGTTAAGTAAATCAAGGTTCTAAGAGTTTTACATTAGGTATAGAAGCAAACTTGTCTATGTGTTAGACCTCTTGATACGCTAGTTGTTGAAAGAGAAGCTAGTCTATGTGTTAGACACTTTAGCAACCATATTTTATTGTATAAGAAATTTCCGCTTCCTCGTACATGTAATTCTTGATTCTTTAATCAATAAGAATTATATTAAAAGTATAAGATCGTGCAAATAATTTCAATAGCTTAAGTCTGTATTCAACCCTCTCTCCTTCTATAAATATTCGTTGTTGTGTACTCACTCTGTGACTAACATTATGTATAAAGAAGATTTGTAAGGATATACATGAAATACTCCCTTAGAAAAATTCAAAAGCTTTTCCATCTACGCCAAATGATGAGGTTTCTTTCCATTATTTATGTCCAATTTAATTTAGTTGTTTAATAAACTTGTCTATTTCTTTTATGATAATTATAAGTGTAAATTGTCAATAAAAGTAACATATATATCAATATATATCAATAAAACTAACGTCTAATCTTTCATGTCAAAAAATGAGTGTAAACTTGAAATGAACACCAAATTTGAAGTCCGAATGAAATATAAACGAACATTGAATTTTAAAGTTTGAATCGAAACAAAAATCATAGTACCCCTGACTCAATAGTAGTGTATAAGAATTGTTTGTTTAGCTAAGTGGTTTTTTTGGGATTATGGTGATGAGTTGAGTGATTAACTTAAATATGCTATTCAAAATGTTTAGTTATTGATTTTAAAGCATTTTCAATCTTATTAGAAAAATATATGAAACATTTTTATAAGATATGGTTTAAAATAAGATGTATCATTAAAAGATGATATATTATATATTTAAAAATCTAAATTCAGAGATGTAAAAATAGTTGTTTTTGATGGTCCTGAAACTATATTATTAGTGTAAGTAGTTAGCCAAATAAGACAATTTTCTCTGATAATGTGTTATGCTATGACGATTCACAAAAGTCAACGACATTCACTTTCAGAAGTTGGTTTATTCCTCAGGAAACTTGTGTTTATACATGGTCAATTGTATGTTGTTGTTTCACGTGTGTTAAAAGTAAAAAGATTAAAAGTTGTGATTGGTGACAACAGTGGTAATGTTACAAACAAAATAACAAATATAGTCTACAAAGAAGTGCTTCAAAAATTTAGTTATTCTTTTTGTTAAGAATTCTAACATATGTAAATTTTTGGTGATATTTCATTTATTTTATTATTTTTATTTAAAAATTTTAATATCTCAAATACACTTTCAAAATACACGTGCGTGCACGGGGCAATAAACTAGTAATGTATTAATATTCTAATAATAATATATTTTACTTTATTTATTTGATGTTGAACAATTAAAGTTATAATCTTTAATACGAGATAGTTGTTACTGTTCTATTTTAATTGTCAAAGATGCTAAATTATATTAACGAATTAAAAATAATTCAAAATGATATATACAACATCATTATAGTAATATACAATTTCAAGGAAAAGAAAATGAGGACAATAATAAATAATTAAAAGCCCATTTTTTAAACAAACGTAATGTAGGCTAGCCGGGTAAGGCCTTGATTTATAGTGTATAGGTCTTGATTTCGACTCCTACTCTTCCTTGCAATTTTCATTTTTTTTTCTGTTTGTTTTTTACTGCTACATTTTCAAAAAAAAAATGTATAATACATAGTAATACTTTAAATAAGAGGTATAATATATATCCTGTTTGTTTTGTTATTTTTGTATTTTTTTTTTTTTAATATTTTCCTAAGGAATTTTTTTTATCCTTTTCTATATTAAAAAGTAAAAAGTTATATATGTAAACTTTTAAAAAAATACACAAAAAGGAGTGTAGGAGTGGTAAAGTATGTTGTCAGAATCATGGCTTAGCCAAATTTGTGTTCTTTTAACTTTTCTAGCATATGGCTTTTTAATGGTTTATTACATATTTTTTATAGCTGTATATTGTCAACTAAATTATTTTTTTATTATTATTTGTATAATACTATTGCTTAATATTTTATTATTCTTTTTATATTTCAGCTTACATTCTTTTATTTTTTTTTATAATAAGATAAAAAGTTGTTTTGTATTTAACTCTATAATTAATTTTATAGCTCTTTTTTATTTTGTTAATTTGTAGTTTTTAAAATGTTTTCCTTATCACTATGAATATTATATTATTGACCAAAGATGTGGCAATCAATCTAATTATTTACTTAGTAACAATAATTTATTATAAACCCCGTTGTAATACATGGATAAAAAAATCTTACCTTTTTAACTTTTTTTACAAACATCCTTTCATCAACTAATACCACAAACTCAATATATGAGTAGCTTTTGTTGACAAATTTTAGATCATAAGCAAAAAAAAAGGCTGTAAATTTTTTTTACTCATCTTCTAACTAATTATGTTAATACAAGTGTTAAAATTAAAAAGATTGTCAAGAAAAAAAATACACAGCAACAAACATAGCAAAAGTTACATAATTAAGCTAATACATGTTTTGCATAAATTTTTCCAATGAAATAATTAAATTTGTATAACAAAAATATAATATGACACGTTTTTATCTCAAACATGCTCTTCTCCCTCATCTAGATCTACTTCCTATCTTTGTCAACTTCCATTTCCAACTATCTAATTATCCAAATGAGTTTTTGAGTACTTTTCATGTAGGTTTCTAGATAAAATAAAGTCTTTAGATGTTTGATATACTAGGGCCTTAGGCCTGGATTTTATTTTTTTATGTTATATTTGTGTAGTTCTTTTATTATATAAGAGTATTTGCCATTAGACAGAATTCAAGTCATTTTTGTTCGTAGTGAAATACGCTCTTATTGTTTAAATATTTTGCGTAGTTTCATGCTACACTGAAGCTAAATTTATTTAAAAAAAATTAAAGTGGTTCAATTGTTTTAAGTTTCATATCTAAATTCAATTTAGCATTTATGCATAAGAGGTTTGATATTATTTTTATAAAGTTTTTTTTTGGAAAATTAGTAAATGAATAATCTAATCAAGCTCGATTAAAAAGTAATTAGTTCCCGACGCGAAGCGCGGGTAGGCTGATAACTAGTTTAATATATAAATGATATAGGAAATGAGATAATCATTAGAAGTGATAATAAATGAATGGGTTAGAAAATATTTAAATAATAAAAAGACAATAATAAAAATCGAAAGTGACCTGCTAAGTTTTAAATTGTTTATATCTTTTTGATATTTATCATTGATAATGGTAATCGCAAAAAAATTTGAATTTAGTTTAATTGTTTATATCGTTTTGATATTTATCATTGATATAATTAAGGGTTATCTTTATCTAATTCAAATTAGTTGAACTCTAAAAAGTGAAAGTCACAAGATGTGATATAGATGAGTAATATTGATGATTTCTTGTATGAACAATGAAGAATGTATATGAACTTGAAGAACATATATGAACATACAAGAAGAACTCTTTGCTTGATGAAGAGAGAATAAATCTCCTCATGAAATTACATGGAATAGACAAAGATTAACCTAATGAATTAGGTTTACATGGCTTATATAGCCAAGGTTCCATGGGCCAAAAAGCCTCATGGGCTCCACGATGGATTAAACATTTAACCATCATGGTCTTTACTAAACTAGGCTCTTGGACTCACCATGAAACATGTTGGTGGCCAAGTTAATTAATTCCTAATGGGCTAAGCCCCTACACAAGATGAACTAAACTAACTAGTATAATAATAACAATATAATTAAGATAGTTACACAAGGCTTACAAACATAAATAAATCCTAACAATCTCCCCCTTTTGTAGCCTTGTGTGTGTTCATCTCTCTTGTTGGCTTTGTTGCATCTTTATCAATCTCCCATTTTGATTACGAAGATATTCTTTTTCTTTCTGCATTCTTTTGAAGCTTTGTGGTAATAAATATGTGATGTCTTTAGAATGTCTTCTCATCTTGAGATATCTTCAAGTTGTTGATGAGAGCTTGATCTTTCAGGCACACAATGACATCCTTTTAAATCTTCTTCTTAGATTCGCACCAGTAACCTAAGGTAAGAAACCTTTGGTTGTATTAACGGTTTTACATATAGTGGTTTTCAGCATTCCTTCAAACATTAGTATGTCAGAAATATGTGACAGTTAACGCATCCTTTGTAACACCGGGATCACTTAGATTTCCCGTTAATACGTCAGCTTAAATAAACTGAGTAACCTACGTTCAGTGTTGGCTTGATGTTGGCACTGGTAGGATTTCCATCTGTCACTGTAATATGGTATGATATTACTCAAGATGTTCCGGCAATGTTATAAAACAGGCTATTGATTCCATTCGTGTCCTAGAAGAGAATAATATTGCAATTGGTTCTAGACTCGATAAGTGCATGAAAGAAGTCGGGGACCGGAGCAGTTGTCCTCCTATTTTCAATATCAACTATCTCCAAGTGAGATGTCAATAGCGTATGTGATTAATCTCCATGTGAAGTTGAAACAATTATCTTTTAAGAGATAATTGAGTAGTTGGGTGGGGTAAGTGCATTGCATCACTGGGTCCATGATGTCTATTTATATACCAGTATAAAACTAATAGTAGATGTTGTTGCGTTTTATAGCACCTCCTATGTGTCATACTGATTCAAACTCAAACTGATTTGAACCGACTCAAGGATGAAAACAAAAACTGTTATTATTCATAAAGCGAAACTTGAATAATAAACAACCCAAAAACCCTAAAGGGTTAGAATCTTTGTTTATCACAAACATGTATATATATCGAAATCTTGTATGTATAAGCAAATAATAATATGAACAACTACAAACGAATAAGAACATTCATATTATTCATACAACCATGATCAACATCATAATATATATATATATATATATATATATATATATATATATATATATATTCTACGCATACATATATATATATATATATATATATATATATATATATATATACATATCATCAAGAATACGAAGATGAATAGATGATTATACCTTTACTTACCTAGGGTTGCTCAAGTAATAATCCACCCGTGATGAGGAAAAACGAGATCCCGCTAGAAAGGTGAGCAAACCACGAACCTTGATCATGCCTACTTGATGATCGAACCAAAAACCGAAACTCGGTTTTTCTCTTGGTGTGTTCGGCCGAAGCTTATGAGAGAGAGAGAGGGGAAAGAGTTTTTCTTGTTCATAAACTTGAACAATATTGGTTAATCTCAAATCATTAACCCTTGACTCCTATTTATACTAAAATAGAATTAGGATTAGTTTAGGAAAATATTCAAACATATCCTATCTTGATTTGAATAAAACTTAATCACCAAGATAATAATAATAATAATAATAACATATATATATATATATATATATATATATATATATATATATATGGATATATATGGCGTAGGCCATATATATTTTATATATATTTATATATATATATATATATATATATATATATATATATAATTAATTTCCTTTATTATTATTAATTAATATTATCTAAACAAATAATTTAAACTTAAATTATTATTCTGATTAATAAACAATATATATTTATTTAACTAATAAATATATATTTCCTTGTTAATTAATTAACTTGGTAATTAATTCTCTCCGTAAGTTAAAACCATAACTTACTACCACTGGTTTATAACTAACTGTTATTAAACCGTTCTCCCACTTGTGGTTGCATTACTTCTCGGATTACATGCCCTCACAGGTGTGACCCTTGAGTGTCTTATGGCATTGGACGTGGCATCAGGGTTCGACGGTCATGCACATAAATCCTATCAGACTCCCACTTGTGCTTGCCGTCAACCATGGTACCTTGATGACACTGGCCTAAGGATTCCTCTAGACAAGTCCTTAGGTTAACCAAACGATAAGAACTCTTATACCCAGGTGTGATAATAAATCCTTAAAAAACAAACTGTTTTATAATTTATAAAACTAAGTGTTTTATAATAAAACTTCATAAGAACCCCCTGTCTTATGATTGGGTATACTTTAGGCTTTTCCCTCTACAGCACGATGTTTCGATTGTGAGTGTGAGCATGGTATGAGTCAACTCTTAACACTCAAAAACTTTTCTCGACTATCCGATTTCGACTGATGTGATAAACGACAAAGAACAAATCAGTTCGTTTGGGCATGGCCATGCACTTCTACAGTCTAGATCAGTCAAGGGGCCTAGAAACATCTCTCCTAAAAAGGAGGTGCAGAATGCCTCTCGCATACTTGCATTTAGCAACACGCTTTCCGCTGACACCAGATACGCCCGTTATGACTACCCTGTTACGGCGTAGCGTTAGGTACGATCCAAATGCCAGAAGTCCACGCATCCCAAACCAAGTATCTTAGGCTTGAGGACAACCTATGTGACGAATACCTTTGACTCGAAGACCACGCGGTATTCTTAATGATGTCACTATCCAGTATTTACACCCCAGGTGAATACCCGTACATCCTTGGCCTACACTCCTGGTAGCTATCTTCAAACACTATGAATCTCCACCAAGGACTACAATGACGTTATTATCTCCCTAATCGAGGTTCCCACCAAGATAGGTAGTCACGGACAAGATTTTGAATAAAATACTTTTATTCATGGATATTACCAAAACATACAAAATGTGTGAAGAGTAATGGGATTAATAATGTACTCTCCATATTCACCCTCCTGGAATATATATACAAAATTAATACTGGTCCATCGTCTCAATTCACCGCGTCTATTTATGTTTGTTCAAGTGGACTTATCACAGATCACTTCTTGAATCATCAACATTACTATGAACTAAAAACAAGTATGCACTAACTAGTGCTCACACTCATTTTTGCTAGATGATTTGTTTTCCGCAAACCTTGAAAAACAAGTCTAGTCTTTTTAATTTTATCATATTCCCTGAACTTAGAGAACCGGATTAACTCCTTGTTCCTGAATATATAAAATTATCCCGTAACTATACCTAGTTACATTGTAGATGTATAAGACTTTTCTATTCCAAGAAATAGACTAAAATAATAAACCTTTTGTTTACACTAACTCGCAAACAAAATTAGATACTTAGTGTATAAACACTTATCTAATATGTTGTTTATTATTTTCAACACTTAATTCTTTTATATATATTAATATTGGACATCGAATTCCAATATATAATTATGACATCCTGGGACTAGTCCTAACACCTGAACCATTTTGAATCCTCAAAAACCCGTCATTAAAATTATATACGTTCTTGAAATTCAACAAGCTAATAATCACCGTGTTTATCCAAAACAATTATTAGCTTCTACGCAAATATATATACATATATATTTCAATTTATCAAAACTTGATAAATACCTTTGCGTAGGTCAATTGCTTCCACTGACTATTATGAAAACATAGCATTACTTAAAATACCTTATTGACTTGGTCAAACTTGACACAAAAGTCAAAATACTGATTTTAAGTATAAATCTAAAACTTAGATTTTTTATAAGAATCTTAAAAAATGACGAAACCTTAGACTTGGGTTTTCCACATACCCACTATTTCCTATTACGGAAATTGGTTTCTCGAAACTTTACATGACTACAAGTATAACACACTTGTACAGATTCTTATTTTAAACATGTGAGTACCCTTGATTATAATATCCGTTATAATCATGCTCATCAATTTTTTATCCTTAAACACGTTCCCAGAAATAATAACTATTATTTCAAGTGTTTAATACTAGTTCAAAACTTGAACTTGTTTTCATAAATACTTATAATTGCTTGATTAGATAAACCTTCTAATCAACAACATCAACCGTGTTGATTCAAGTAATTCCATAAGTTTAGTCGAGCAATTAATATTAATATATCTCAATGGCAATAATTAATACATAGGATCAACCACTAATAAGTCAAAAACTTTGACTTGTTAGTTAACCTCTAGTCAAACTTGACTAGATATAATCACAAACCACGTGCAAGGATATGTCACTAAATAATTCATTAATATTTTAAAAACAGCTCTGAAAAAAGGAAAAAATTTCAACTATGAATTATTAATATACTTGTTTCTTCACGTGGGATCCTTGTATTCTTGGCACCTTTCGCTTCCACTGACCTATTGCAATAAACGATTGCAAATGTCAAACACTACTTGAAAGCAAATACTGAAGTTAGTCACCGAAGTTACTTGTGGTGTTAGACTAAACACCACCTTCGTGACGCTTCGGGCAGTTGACCTTGTACTGGCCAATCTCACCGTACTTAAAGCACCAATTCTCGGACTTTGCTTTGTTCGGTTAAAATCTCTTGCCCTTGCCATTGCTATTTACCTTGGCCCTGGGTGCAGATGGTTCTGGCTTGGTTTTACCCTTGCCCCTGCCGCTGCGCCCCTTCCTCTTATTACTACTACTCTTATCTACCATGAGAATATCTTTGGACTTAGTACCCATATTAGACTTAACTATCTTGAGCATCGAATGAAGCTCAGCTATGGATTTCTCCATGTTGTTTATGTTGTAGTTGACTATGAAAGGCTTATAGTCATCAGACAACAAATTAAGTATCATATCTGTTGCTAGCTGCAACGGTACTGGGTGTCCAAGCCTTTCTAGGTGGTCCATGTACCCTTTCATTATCCATGACATGGATACTAACCGAAATACCCTTTAGCCATCTTGCAAGTGTTAAAAGCCCTTGTGATATCGTACCGTCCTGTACGAACTTGCTCCTGAAACATGTCCCTCAACTGGCGGACTATGTCATAAGCCGATGTTTCCATCATGCTCATACACTTTTGGCTGGGGTATTTCCCACCCGCTCCTCGTGGACATACCACTTTCTCTCATGCCTGAGCACGATCCGAAGATTGCGCTCAGAGTTGAGAAAGTTAGGTCCGACGAGCTTATTCTTCTCAAGGATAGAAAGGAGTAAGAGGTTATTAGTGTTGGATGTGTTTGCCATCTACAATCTCAATCATGTAGTTCAATTAGTAACACACAATAGACTTTGCTAACACAAATCGATAAAAACCCTTAAATGATAAGTATTAGCCCTAGGATCCATATTTCACACACTTGACGCAAGGTTTGGGTACTTCCCGCCAAGTCATGCTATTTCTGGTAGGTAACACCCTGTACCAATCGTACCTATCTGATACGACTCCTAGAACCTCGTAGAGTACTTAGATAAAATCTTGTATGTTTAACTCTACTCTAGTGCATTTTAGGCCGGGACTCCCGATTATCACCAAAATAGATCGCACCACCTAAGACAGTATGAATTCTGGCCGGGACTCCCGATTATCGCAGAATCTTTCATACCCTTTCCCGCAATGGTTTGAACCCGGATGCCCAAGGTTTGGGCACTTCCGACACCCGACTACCGTTTAACAGCAAAGGTGTACCATTAGGTGGGTAGCACACTGATCTAAGATTTTCTTGGGTTTTATCCAAGTTTGAAAAACTTGATTTCCAGTTTTGTAAAACCATTTTAAAACTATTTGTTTTAAAATCCGTATATCTTAGTATACCTTGAACTAGGTACACAATACGTCTTATGATAAAACCATTTAAAAAACAAACTGTTTTAAAATGCTGATACGACAATCATAAAATATTTAATTTTATAAAATTGTTGTCGTATTCCAATTTTATCATATACCGTGGTTTACCTCTGATTAATAAAAACTATTATTAACCTCCTGCTTTAATTTTATAGTCGCATAAAAAAAACATAAAAGCAAAGCACAACTACATAGATAAATAACTTGTTATAGTTTTGCCAACTATGTCCTAAGGGGTCAACTAAGGACAAACTAGACAAAGCTTGATCCCGTGGCTTGATCTTGTGTTTAGTCTCCTTGTTCCCACTGGCCTTGACACCTCCGGTCTTGACTCGAGCAATTCCATCTTGTTCCTCCATCTTTGAAAGACTCCATCTTGATAGATCTTCGTCCTTGGTTTTGGTTACAACAAACTAAACTAGAATACATGAAATCCTATTCTATTACTTTTACATAATAAAAAGGGGTTGTAAGTGGCACGCAGGCCTCCCCAAAATCAAAAAGAAATACAGAAAAGGAAAAACACAACCACGGGTCTAAGTTGGCAAAACCAATAACCTACATGTCCAACCACAATAAGAATATACTGTTGACTTGTTTAAGTCAAGCATTTGTAGTTGACATGTAGAAACTACAAACGCGACTTAAAAATACTAATGCGACTTTAGTATACAAGTCAAACCCATTCAACATTTATATATAAACGATATATAAATAATCAACCACGCATTACATATAAACAATAAATAATGCAAAACAACATACATACATCCTTGATCTATTAACCTTTCTCGTTACCTCTCAATTAATTAAACTATTAATCGAGACGAGAAATATGACAAAAACTTTGTCATCCTTTTTAATCAATTATTTACTATTGGTATAAAAAACTATTATACCAAATGTGTTTTAATCCAAAAACACCTAATTGATTAAAATTGTCCTTGTTTTACTTTTTCCAACAATAATACACTATTACGGTTAAATATTATATTTTAATCCAAAAATATAATAATCCTTTATTTTAACTTAACTAGTTAAAATAGTCCTTTTAACCATAATTTATATATATGTATATGCTAATTTTAAGTCCGTAAAACTAATACATATATACTATCTTGTATTATTTAATTATTCCGAATTATGCGTCCTAAAAAAATACAAACGGTATTTATAACGCATAGTCTTTGGTCCAAGAGCCCGTTCTCGGTTATCCCTAACTGGGCCGATAAGCCCATTAAGTTCACAATGATTTTTTATAAGCCCAATTTTAATAAGCTATTTAAGTTCTACAAATTATAAATAATTTAATTAAATAACTTGGGCTTTAAAAGAATCGAATTAAAAACTAACTGGGCCGAAACAAACTGGGCCGAATCCTCTTGGGATGCCGTGCCGCCGCAAAGGGGCCACGGCTTGGGCCATAGAATCTACCGGGCCTGGATGTTGTTGGGCCGCGACTGGGCTAACAGTTAGCGTCGCTATCTGCTTGGGCCACCGAGGTCTTGGGCCTGTCTCTGGGCTGCCACAACTGGGCCACCACCGCCGATCAGTCACCACCTCCTGGGCCACCGCTGCTGGGCCGCCGCCATGCTGGGGCTGCCGCCGGTGGTCCGGTGGGTTTTCCGGTGACTTTTTCGATTAAAAAAACGGAATAATATGAACAATTATATATATATATATATATATCGAATTTTTAAAAAAAAAATAGTAATCTTTATCTATTTAAAGTTCAAACCTTTATCTTTTAAAACAAAAATTTGTTTTAAATATTTAAATTTTAAACAACCTTATCAACATAACTTGTTGATAAGGAATAGGATTTCAAAAACTTTCAAGTTTATCCTTTAATCTAAAACTGAACTAGTTTAGATTAAAAACTTTAAAACAATATTAACCAAACTGATTAATATTCTAAAAAAAATCGACATATATAAATATATATATATATATATATATATATATATATACATGATCGAAAATAAAACTTTGTAATTTTAATTCTTTAACCGGTTAAACCTAACTGATTTAACCTTACTGATTAAATATTAAAACCACAAAACCATTAATATTCAAAACTAACTGTTTGAATAATAAACTGAGATTAACAAACTTGTTAATCCCTATTTTCGATTATATATATGTAAGAACAAGAACAAAAAAATATAATAGATCACATAACATATACTTTGTGATAAACTGAGCCGAGGCTCTGATACCACTGTTGGGTTTTATAGCACCTCCTATGTGTCATACTGATCAAACTCAAACTGGTTTGAACCGACTCAAGGATGAAAAAAAAATTGTTATTATTCATAAAGCGGAACTTCAATAATAAACAACCCAAAAACCCTAAAGGGTTAGAATCTTTGTTTATCACAAACATGTATATATATCGAAATCTTGTATGTATAAGTAAATAATAATATGAACAACTACAAACGAATAAGAACATTCATATTATTCATACAACCATGATCAACATCATAATATATATATATATATATATATATATATATATATATATACATATCATCAAGAATACGAAGATGAATAGATGATTATACCTTTACTTACCTAGGGTTGCTCAAGTAATAATCCACCCGTGATGAGGAAAAACGAGATCCCGCTAGAAAGGTGAGCAAACCACGAACCTTGATCATGCCTACTTGATGATCGAACCAAAAACCGAAACTCGGTTTTTCTCTTGGTGTGTTCGGCCGAAGCTTATGAGAGAGAGAGAGGGGAGAGAGTTTTTCTTGTTCATAAACTTGAACAATATTGGTTAATCTCAAATCATTAACCCTTGACTCCTATTTATACTAAAATAGGATTAGGATTAGTTTAGGAAAATATTCAAACATATCCTATCTTGATTTGAATAAAACTTAATCACCAAGATAATAATAATAATAATAATAACATATATATATATATATATATATATATATATATATATATATATATGGATATATATGGCGTAGGCCATATATTATATATATATATATATATATATATATATATATATATATAATTAATTTCCTTTATTATTATTAATTAATATTATCTAAACAAATAATTTAAACTTAAATTATTATTCTTATTAATTAACAATATATATTTATTTAACTAATAAATATATATTTCCTTGTTAATTAATTAACTTGGTAATTAATTTTCTCCGTAAGTTAAAACAATAACTTACTACCACTGGTTTATAACTAACTGTTATTAAACCGTTCTCCCACTTGTGGTTGCATTACTTCTCGGATTACATGCCCTCACGGGTGTGACCCTTGAGTGTCTTATGGCATTGGACGTGGCATCAGGGTTTGACGGTCATGCACATAAATCCTATCAGATGTGGCTACCCAGATTGACACTTTTTAGTGAGGATCTTTCTTTTCTTTTGATCCTTTCTCTCTCCCTCAACTCTCTAAATCTTTTTCAACTTCTCCCTCGATCTCTCTTTCCAAAATGATATTTATGTATCATATGTTGGATACACTTGGACATGTGCGATAAATAGTATGAGCAACCATTGTGGTTTTCAATAAGAATGATTTTCAACGAAGAATTTGTTAAATGTGATTTTCAAGAACAATTTGATCAATCAAAGAATGAACAATCACGAATTGATGTATCTTAAACTTTCAGAATGATTTGACTGTCATAACTCTCAAAGTTATTTGTTGATCATACGCACCCTCATCTCCTGTTCCAACCCTCTCTTTTTCATTTTCCCTCTGCACACCAATCAGTATCCCAAGATAACTGATTATGCTCCACTTAGATGAACTAGTAGGTAACCCTTACTATCTTTTTCTAGTATATGGTGAGCTCCTGGGGTAGGTCCTTCCGGTTCTGGATTGACCATAGGAGTATAAAATGCCTACACTCCCTCACTCATAGTGCTTTTGATCACGTTATAAATATGACAATAAATGTAAGTGACACTTGAATGACGATTCCAGAAAGTATGAATGGGATAATGGAAGGTATCTAGAATGATGTGAGATGAAATACAAGAAATCACAGATGATCATTTGAAAGATCAACAAGAAAGCAAAAAGGTATCAAAATGAAGCAAAGATTGGGTATCTTCTTGAATTGGAAAACAAGATTGGAAAATAACAATTTTTTTTGGATTTTGAACATTTTGTACTGTTTATGGATTTTTGATATTTTTCAATGATTTTGGATTTTGAAAACTGATTAACGACAATCAAGACAGTTTAAAAAAAACTCCCCCTTGAACATAGCATTTCGAGCGAGAGATAAAAATTATATTTTGTCTGATTTTCTCCCCCTACACGAATGCATATTAATGTATTCATGAACACTTGCGAACTGACAAAATTACAACAAACTCCCCCTCGAATGGTGTGTGTTTCATTGATGCGAGCGAGGCAAAGAGTTGTCAAATTTTCTCCCCCTACGCGAATGCATTTAAATGTATTCGTGTAGTTTTATGACAATGACGCTCCCCCTATAACTGAGCGTCTTTATTCCTTTCACTAACCGTATTTGTTAGTAAACTCTTGTTCCTGTGTCTATGCTGGGGACAGTCGGAGTCCATGAACCACCGAATAGGCGCATGCACAAAGAAAACAAAGAGAAATTTGGTACCCAGTTTGAGATGGGTCCTTTCACATTAGTAGAAACAACATATTGTAATTATATATCAATTTCTGGTTTTGTTGTTTTGATAACAGGAACCCACATCTGTTTTGTAGGTAGAGGTTGGGTTGGCGACGGTGTTTGATGCACTTTGGATTTGACGGGTATGGGTGCATCGTTTGGTGTCTCGATGACTATCGGTGTGAAGCCCAGTGGGAGAGATAAGTCATCTTGAATGAATTCAAATCCTTCAGGCTTTGGTCCTGTATTCCCATCCCATGTGATAGAGGGAGTAGGAATTAACTGTTGGGTTTTAGGTTCCACATGATAGATTGGTTTGATCTGCGGTTGAGGAGTTTGAGCTTCCTTTTTCATCTGAGGATGGTTCCTCACGGCTTTGTTGTTGGCGTGGTTCTAATTGTTGTGGTATCGACGGTTTGGAGTCTAATTATTTGAGAAAATATTATTTGTCTTTTGATAATTGGAAAACTGTGATTGCGATTTATGCATGTGTGACAAAGGCATGTCACTTGATTGGAATCGTGCTTTGCTTGAGCTTTTCTTGCACAAGTAGGTAATCTTGTAACCTTTTCGGTTTACATAGGAAACTTGTTGGTGCAGTTTTTCGAATGGTTGAAAATTTGGGTCTGGTTTGATCCCTCGTTTCTTACGATCCTGATCATAAGCACATTTAATCGAGCAATGGCCCTCTAAGCAACCATCACTAGCACAAAACATTTCGCATTGACCATGATCATCGCGAGGATTAACACAATTGATGGGCACAATAGACGAGTCCTTATACCGCATTAAGCTTGTTTGTTTTGAAAAGTTTGCAGGGAAGACTGTGGCATCTTCATGGTATTCGTCTTTAGTTTTCTCGACTTTCTTTTTCCTCCAACCCAGATTGTGTTTTAGCAATTCCTTGAAACTTGTACCAAGATCCATACATGGGGTAGGTAAGGAATATGCTATCATATCATCTTTGGTATATCGTTTTCTGGGCCTTGCTGGTTTCTGTTTGGTGTTGACTGGCGTTATTGGAGTTTTAGAAATGAGGCGTATATTCGGCCGGGGAGGTGGTGATGAACTAGGTTCATTGACTTTTGATTTCCCTTTTAGAGCCGTGGATTGAGGTGTGTGAGATCTGAAAAATTCATTCTCAACTATATTGAGTTTTGATTTCAGTTCGAAGATTTCTGACTCGAGATTAACACACTCGCCTTTGTATTCTCTACGCCTTTCTTCAGAGTCAGCTAGCTTTGATTTAGTTTCAGAGTTCAGACTAACCAACTGCTCTATCCTTTCGTTTGCCCTATGGAGTTGAGATTTGGTTTGGGGCAATTCATCAGTCATGTCGATGGTGATGTAATCGGAAAATGAAAAACACTCGTTTGAATGCACGTGGAGGGTGTTTATATCAGACGTGCTTGGTGCAGCGGAATTTAGTATACGGGCGTTTTCAGATTCAAGTTCGCCGATTTTATCATATAAAACCTCAGTTTCCAACTCATGAATGATTGATTTATTGAAAAGTTTGGTTTCAACCAATTCAAATCGACGTTGTAACTCAATGTGAGGAATATACACACACGGTTTTGTTTGAGTTTCAGAAAAGTGTGGCCTTGACTTCATCTCCAGTTTTGTATAACTATGAAAGTAATCGTTTGACAAAATAGGTACAAATTCAGTTGTTTCGTAAGACTGATTAAGAGTTTCGTAATTGTACGATGTTTGAGCCTTGGTTGTCGTGCGTCGTTTGATTTCTTCTTCTTCGCGCTCTTCTGCTTGACCGACAAAGACCATTCTTGCAGTCAATCCCATATTCATAAGATCAAATCTATACAGTTGTTTAGCAGTAATCATTTCGCTAATACGGGGATTATCAAAACCTAGACCTTCATATGTCCCTTTAGAAAATTGTTTGTCTTTAGGTTTGTTCAAGAAAATGGTTTGTGCGGTTTGATCTCTTTTGATTAGCAGATCCTCAAGGCTTTTTATCTTAGAATACAGTTGACCTCTCTACTTTTGCAGGAATTTAAAATTTTCTTCAGCAGATACTTTGGCTGCTTTGAGATCATGAACTATAACTTCATTTTTAGCTTTCAAAACATTTAATTCATTTTCTTTAACTGTTAATATCTCTTGAATTTCATTCGAATTTGATCTTGATTGATCTTTGAGTTTCGTTTGCAGTTGTATGATTTTTCGATTTAATCTCTCAATATGATCAACCAAGGTTTGAGCATGTTCAACATTTACCATTTTGGAAGCATGAATTTCATTTGCAATACACATATTTAAACAGGATCTTTCCTTGAAATGAATTGTTTTCTGGAAACTTGATCGTGTGAAAAATATTTATTTATTTATTTATTTTTAACTGGCCAACTTATATGAAATGTGGTACCGTCCAAAGTCACAAAACAAACGTAGGTGGTGTTTACTTTTGACTTAATTAACTTAATGGGAAAAAAACTTATTCTGGTAAGTTATAATCGTATTGCTTGTTTTTTACTTAATCTAGAAAGACGACTTAACACAATAAGTTATGAGTAGGATGAATTAATTAGTTCTAAAGTTTAATATGGGCCAGCTTTAATTATTTGTTGTACCTGTTGTCGAGAATACTTGAGTCTGCCACAACCAAGATTACCAATTCAACTTACCTCCTTGTATCACACGTGGTATATGACAATTTATGGACACGTATAGCAATCAAGGAGACGGGTGGATTGGAATTATGATAGATGGGCCATGTGTATGGAGGTGATTTGGACGACAGTTTTTAATTATGGTGAGTTTCGAACTTGTGTTTCAACTTTCGAATTTCACTACTGTCGAATTTGTGGAGCAACTAGTCAAGTTTCAAGTTACGAATTTTTGTGTGCAAACCTAGTGTCGGATTTTCTTCACAAGTTTCGATTTTTACCACATCACACAGTATCGAACTTCTCGACTCATTTTTCGAATTTTCACCGTAGACCGGAATTTTGCAGCTCAACTTTCGAATTTCAGACCACACAAGTATCGAATTTGTCTAACTATCGAATATTGCTCGGTTGAGTATACACTGTCGAATTTTTTAACAGACCTCAAACCAAATTTAAATCATTAGGATTCAGATCAAAACCACAAGTTGAAGCAGATGTAAACCAAAAACCCTAAGTCAGATTCTAAGGACAACAGAAACTTGAATCAGGTTTAGAGTCGAGCATCAGATGAAGGTTAAAGGTTGAATAATCAGTAGATCAAACATCGAATCCAAGCCAAAATCGAATAAAATATAAGAACTTTTGTTCTTCTGCTCTTCGAGAAACATATGAAAACCCAGAAACTTCAAACTTATCATGAATAATCAGGGGTTTCGACGATGGTGCTACGTTGGTATGCGACGGCGGCGGTTGGTGCTTCTACAGTGGGGTTTAGCTGCTAGGATTTAGAAATGTTTGATGGAGGGAGATGATGGTTCGCAGTTGTGAGTTTAGGCGGAGAGGGATGGAGGTCGATGGTGAGTTCGATGGTCGATGGAATGGTGATGTGGTGGTGGCCGGCTAATGTTGAGTGGGGAGAAAGAGGATGGTGGCTATTGAGGTGAGCAGATCTAGAGTTTCAAACCAGCAATGAAGTCGATGGAATGTTTGATGTTGGTTTCTGCTAGCGACGGTGCTGCTTCAGGTGGATCTAGGGTTTTCTTATGGTGGTCGGACGGTTGCTGGGTATTGACGAAGATGTTGGTGCTTGGCTGGTGGTGTTATTCGACGGCGGCGGCGGTGTTTGCTGGAGTTAGCGGCGGCTAGGGTTTCGACGTGGGTTTAGGGCTGCGGTATGGTGGTCGGAGCAGCAGAGAAGGAAGGAGGCGAAGGTGGTGGGTGTACGGTTGAATAAGAGAGAGAGAGATGGAGACGTGTGTTTTGAAAGTGAGAGGGGTGTGGTTTTGTGTCTGTTATCGAGGGGAGAGAGTGTGTGAGTTGTGTGTGTGTGCAGGTGTGTGTGTTTTGAATTTTTGGTTTGTAAGGTGAATGTCGAATTTTGCAACTTAGATTATCACTTTTGCACAAAGTTTCGAATTTTACCTAAGTGAGTTTCTAATTTTGCTAGAGAATAACAAGTATCGAATTTTGGACCACACAAGTTTCGAATTTTCTCCTTCACAGTGTCAAAATTCGAATATCGAATTTGATCTTCTTGCCAGTATAGAATTTTTCAGGAACTTACAATACTTCTTCTTCCCCGAGCATTCTCTACTGTTCCATTCAAAAATTTCAAGAAATCTCAAACCTTGATGAAAATCAGATATTTCTTTTGCATAACTTTTCTCCACTCACAAGAAACATTTCAAAATCATTTTAAGTAACAAACAACATTAGATTTGAGAGATTTTTGAGAAAATGTTGAAAAACATCAAAAACTTAAAAATTTTCAAAAATCAATTTTCACTCACAGATGTTGTTTGTTTTCAAAAATGGAGATAACCATATGATTTCTCCACTTCTAAAGCTCTTATTACAGCCAACAAACAAGCAAAAACAACAAGATTTGAGGATTTTGATTTTTCTAGAAGTGGGTTTTCTCAAGAACACAAACTTTGAAGTTTTTCTTTGATTTTTCACTCTTGGATTGATGTTTCCAGAAGATATTGAACCAATTTAGCAAGGAATTGGCTCTGATACCAATTGAAAGTCACAAGATGTGATAAAGATGAGTAGCTTTGATGGATCTTGAATGAACTTTGATGAAGATATATATGAACACTCAAGAACACTCAAGAACAAATAAGATGAACACTTTGCATATATTTTGGAGAGAGCAAATCTCCTAAAACAATTGAGAGTATGACAAAGGTTAACCTAATGGATTAGGTTTACAAGTATTTAAAGCATAGGCTCCTTGGACCTAAAGCCTCATGGGCTTCTATCATGGACTACTTGATTCACCATCATGGGCTACATAAACCTACCACCATGGACTACCTATTGTAGCTAAATGGACTAGACAATTACATAAGAAATGGGCTAAGCCCTTACATGATGAGCTAGTCTAATTAATATAATAATAACATCATAATTAAGATAGTTACACGAGGCTTACAAACATAAATAAATCCTAACAAAAAGTTAAAATCAAAATTTTTAAAATTAGAGGAATTAACGGCTAATATTAAATTTTTAATTAAATAAAGGATCCAGATCATGTTATACTTTTTTTCAAATTAATCTTTTATATATATTAAAAGATTAAATATTAGAAAAATGATATATCCACTTATTTGTACTTTATTTATCTACTAACCATAAATTAACACGTAAAATCTATAATTTTCTTTTATTATCTCCCCCATTAATTTTAACACTTATAAATATAATATATCACCTCCTTCTTGTTATACTTCCCATTAAATCCTATTGCATCGATTTATGCTGTATTTCGTAAAAAATATATATATATATATATATATATATATATATATATATATATATATATATATATATATATATATATATATATATATATATTATGCTGTGACAAAGAAAACATTGATTAATCAAGTCTTTGAATGTATATATAAAATAAAATCTTTAAGGAATTAATTTTTTCAATTAATTAGATAGTGGTGGCTCTTTTTTCTTTTAACGGCAAACACACACATCTATCTAAACCTATTTTTAAATTTACAACACTGTCCACGCCGGGACTTGAACCCACAACCTCTTGAGGATAATAAAAAGATAATGATTTTTACATAATAATTAAAATTTTATGTCTCTACTAATTTATTATCTTTTATTTTTATTTATTAGTTTAAAGGTATAATGATCTAACAAAGTTGCATTTAATAAAATCTATGTAAAAAATAGTCCTGAAATTTTAATATCAAATCATATGTTATAGTATATAATCACATATGATTGTAAAAATATTACATGTTAATTACGAAAATATTACTCCATCTAAAATTTTAAAATTCAATTTAGACCATTGATGAGGTTGATTCAAGGACTAAAATAAGTTTCTTATAACTATAGATTTTAAGTATGAAATATATTAAACATTACCTTGATCTAACAGTCACTTTTTATTATATATGCTAAAATATTTTTATGCATAAATTATCACTCGTAAGCAAAAGAAGAAAGGGGGTTCTATTTTTTCTGCCACGTGGTAGACATGCACAAAATGGACCAGTCCGACCGGTCCAAGAAGGACTGCACGAACCGAGCAGGTCCAAGACCACGAATGAGCCAGACGGTCCGAACCGGTCCAGACCACGGTCCAAAAAAGACCGGTCCTAAACGGTCCTTGAACCGGTCCAAACCGAGTCGGTCCAAGCTCAGTCCAAACCGGTCCAAGACCCTAACAACTATTTTTTGAATCCTAACGACTCCAAACCGGTTCCAACGGCTATTTTTGTAAAAAAAAAAAATCCTTCCAATTTCACCTATAAATACCCCCACTTGGAGGACATTTTTCCTTGCACCATTCTCTCATCTTCTCTATTCTCTCATTTTCTTTATTCTCTCTTATTTCCATAAAAGTGGTCTACAATATTTGTATTTCCAATTTATATTATATAAGGATTTGCTTATATAAAAGTGTTTCACAAT
Source organism: Pulicaria dysenterica (assembly GCA_947179395.2). Lineage (NCBI taxonomy): Eukaryota > Viridiplantae > Streptophyta > Magnoliopsida > Asterales > Asteraceae > Pulicaria > Pulicaria dysenterica. The sequence continues at coordinate 51,183,230 of OX359292.1, read as the reverse complement.
ATTTGGATTTGCTTCAAGATTATAAAAAATAGCGGGTGAAGGTTCTAGAACTTTGAACCCGGGTCGAAGTGATACTAGTTTTTTTTATATTTATGTTTAGTTTATGTAATACTAGTTATTCATAACTTAGTTATTCATTTTAATTGTAATACTAGTAGATATAACCTTGAGAGTGGTGTCTATAATAGTCACGATCGGCTTGTGGTTGTTGAATTTTCTGAAAGGTTTTATACCGAAAGGATCCTGCCCCCCGACTGACTTGCGTGACCACTCTTTGATTGGTAGTCAAATGTATTACTTTAGAATCAATAACTGTACAAATGTATGTAATTCAAATTCTAATAATAACCTAACTTAAATATAACTTACTTTAGTGTTAGATTACTTAAATATAGTTTAGTACTTGAATTAAATACATAAACTTAGTTAAATATAGTTTAGTACTTGAATTAAATATATGAACTTAGTTAAATATAGTTTAGATTACTTGAACTTAGTTTATTCTAATATAAACTTTAAAAAATTAGAGTAAGTGCTTGGAGCGAGTGGCCGCTACGGTTGGAAGTCAAACACAAGTAGATGGTCAAATATGGTGTTTCGATGCCGTTGTAGCTCAAGAATTAAGCATGCAGTTAATCATACAATAAGCATTGCCATTTGGCTTCTTCTACCGCCCAAGAGTCATATCTTTTATCAAAATTGCTTTACAACCTCATTATTGCGTTGTAAGTCGAACAACTCTTAAACGTAAAGCTATGAAAAAATATAAATTAATATATCGAGACTTAAAGGAATTCTTTATGAGATTCGATGATAGAGTTTCCATAACCACCGACATTTGGACCCCGCTCCACATACTACCCATTATTCATTCATTTGTGTTACGATACATTGGATAGATCCTAAAACATGGCTTATGCACAAACGTATTATTGTTTTTGAAAACTTTCCTCACCCGCATGGGGGTGAACAAATTTACGACATTTTGTTAAGGATTTTTGATATATCCGTATTTATATATGTTTTACGCATCGAAAACCCTCGCTTTTAACCCGTAATTAAGGTGAATTATACGAATTATTACCCCAAATGCTTTGTTTTCACCATTGCAGGTTAAAAAGACTAAAAGTGAAGATTTCGAGTTAAACAAGTGCAAAACTGAAGAAAAATGAAGACGTGTTGAAAAGGGCAAACCCATGCAACCGCATGTACCTACCATGCGATCGCATGGTAGGGCTTAATCTAGCTTTGGCACTTGTTGCATTCTGCAGGCTAGGCTGTCTTGTCAATAGCCACCACAAAGCCATGCGATTGCATGGCAGGGGCATGCGATCGCATGGACCCCCGTTTCAGTGCCTATTTAAACAACTCTTGGCAGATCAGTTGAGTGTGCCATCAGAAATCTCAGAAAACACCATAAACACACACAGAACACACACACACAAGTTTCTTCACTTCCAAACACTCACGAATCCATGTTCCGAAGGCGTTGAAGCTTAGTGAAGCTCAGAACTTCAGAGAAACGAGTATATAGCTTGAAGACTGCTTGGTATAATCTAATCATTTCTTGTTGTTAACATGTATCCAAGTGTTTTTCTTGTTATTGTACTTGTAATGAGTCACTAAACTCTTTCACTTGGGCCAAGATGATTCTTGGCTAAGTTATGACAATATAAATCTTTTCTTGATGATTTGATATAAAAAGTATGTTTTGATCATTGATACAAATGTGTTTAATCATGTTCTTATGTTAAATATGTTCATGTTCATGTTTTGTTAATCTTTTACGTGAAAACTTAAAGGTTACATTCCATGCATATTCAAGGATGATGGTTTAATCTCAAGATCTTGTGTAGTTATCACTAGAAATGGTGTAACAAGCAAGGTTGTCATTTAAAAAGCATTTTTGGAACTTGTCTTTGATCATTTCAGGTCTTAACAAGTTGGTCATATTTATCATATTGTGGTTTTACACATGCTTAACATCTTAAACGGAAGTTTCAAGTGTTTAAGTATATTATTTGATCATTACGACTACAAAAGAACAAAAAGGATTGAAAAGGTATTCTCGAGCATGTTAAGATTGAAATGAACTCCAAATGTCATTAAGAATATGATCTTTATGATTCTATGTGCATGCTTACGTGTTTCATGCTTTGTATGTGTTAAGTACTAGAAATAGTACTTAACATGATGATATCTTAAGGAAATAACATAAGGCTTGATCTTGAATCCAACACACGTGGTTCGAGTCTTGCTGGGTTCATGACTTCATAGTGCTCATTTTTATCTGCTTATAACCGTGGATGACAGTCCAAGTTGTACGTGTTCAATCCTTGGTGCATAAAATGAATTTTGCTGTAAAGTGATGTCATGCGACCACATGTCTTTGACATGCAGTCACATGCACCTTTGTTCCAGTTCACTTTGTTGTTTCTCATGTTTAAACCATTTCCAATCACTTTGACACTTCCCTAAGTTCTTAAAGCTATAAGAAATATTATTTGACAGAATATATATCTTGTAGCTGGAATTGAACATGGTTAAATGGATCTGTGTTATATTTTATGATTCTATGCTTACGTGCTATGTTTGATTGTCAATCAGAGTCTCGATAACTCGAGGAATGATTCGTATAATAATATGATTTGTAAGTATTAGATAGAATAGCATGCTATGTGCTTCACTGCAATTTATCAAGTCATCAAAAATTTAATTAAAATAAATATTGCCAAAACTAGCCAGGATGATTCTGAAGCCTGAGTGATCTTTTCCTTGATTATCTAGCCGTTTGTAATCATTCTGTTTGTGTAAACTATTTTCTATGATTAATCCTAATCTGATAAATCACTTGTTATTGTTTAATTATCAAACAATGATGATGTTTGAATACTAGTAGTTACCAAAATCTTTTCCCTGTGGTTCGATACTCGGTCTTACCCGATCTATACTATTATTGACCAAGTCATACTTTCCTGAGTCGTGTGTAGTATTTATTTAGTAATTTCATTTTTTAAATTTTAAAACACTAGTGTGTAAAAGCTTAAAATTCATCTACAAATACCCGTGCGCGGGCTGCACACCAAGTTCTTGGTGCCGTTGCCGGGGAGCTACTTTTTGGCAATATTAGGAAAGATCTAATTGTTGATTTGGTTTTTGTTTACTACTTGTTACCTGTTATGTTTAATATTAATTTATTTTATAGTTTAGTTTTTCTTGTTTTCAGTTTTATTTTCTACCATGTGTATCTACTCACAGACGCTAAAATTAATGTATAAGTTATGCCGGGATTGTCTTAGATCGTTTGAAACTGAGATTGAAAATCTTGAACGACAAGCGTTGGCTACAGATAATTTAGAAGAATTTGAGTTAATTTTAGGCGAAATTGACTATTGGGAGTACATAGCAATGATCACTAGATGTAATATCAACTTTATTCTCAGCATGCCTATTATCTAGTCGAGTTACAGTTTCCATCTTTACTATTCCCGATTGTTTTCTTTTGTCCATTTGTTGTCCTGTGTTTAGCGTACTTTAGTTTAAGTGCGTTTTCTTTCTTTTCATTTTCCTTTATGTGTGAATACACTTCTGAACTTCGGAGAAGGATTAAAGAGTACCGTAATAGAATCAAGAGTTCTGAAATCCTCTTAAAATCTTTCGAAGAAGCTTTGCAGTCTGAAAACGACCCTCAAGAAATCGAACGATTGAGAAATCGCATTCGCCACGAACATATTTTGATTTATCTCAATCAAGCTTTCATCTGAAGTGTTAGTCTTGATTTGTTTACACTCCATCAGCGCTGAAGTATTTAAAGAAGATTTCAGAAAAAAAGATTTCTGAAGATTTGCCTCTCGTCTCAAATAAGGTTCATCTGAAGGGCTGAAAGTGTCATCACTGAAACTTTCAGTCGATGTCTACTGAAGTTTATCTTCAGCAGATGGTCCCCTCGGTGACGTCATCAGCTGTCCCTTTCAAAATGGTTATGCATGAGGAAATCTGTTACTTATCAATCTACAAGATTGTGACATGTGTCACTAGTTCAACGGCTAGGATTGATAAGGGAAATGTATAAATACTCTTCTCTTAATAGAGAAGAGTGTGCTTGCGAATTCTGTGTGTTCAGATATTGCAAGAGCTTTGCGCGTCTGTATTTTCTCAAGTCTGTCCTTGAGTGTTGGTTGAATTTAAGAAGTCTGTTCTTCTTAAATTCTAGTCTGTAAAGTTCTTTATATCAATATTAACAACTTTAGACATTTTCTTACTGTTTTTATAATTACTTTTTCCGCACTTAATATTTCTTTAAGTTAGTATTATTCATAATTTTGGGAACAACAATTGGTATCAGAGCAGGTTCAAATTCTTCTATAATTTGAGATCTGCCGAGATGTCTAAAGTCGATTATAATGACAATGGGTCCTCTAGCAAACCACCAAAGTTCTCTTCCAAAAACTTTTCTAGCTGGAAGGGAAGAATGCTTCTCTATCTTGAAAACCTGGATACCATGTCTCTGTCTGTTCTAGAGAGCGGTCCTATCATTCCAAAGACCATCTCACTCATGAGTGACGAAGGTGAACTACTGGAATCTCTTCCAAAACCAAGAACCCTGTGGACTGATGAGGACAGAAGGCAGGTAAATTTGGATGCTAAACTGTGAAACAACATTGTTATCTCACTTCCAAATGATGTCTATCACACAATATCCACTCTGAAAACTGCAAAGGATATATGGGATGCTCTGTGTATAGCATATGAAGGAACTGAAGAAGTAAAAGAGAACAAGAAGACAAATGTCATCAGAAAGTATGAAAGCTTTTGTGCTAAGGATTCTGAGACTCTCACTGAAGTCTACACTAGGTTCACTTGTTTACTGAATGATATGCTGGAAGCTGGTGTTGAGAGAGAGAAAATTCAAATTCTCAACAGATTCTTGGATGCTCTTCCCAGTGAGTGGGATACTATGTGTTTAGTTCTCAGGACCAATAACAAGCTGAGAAAATTGGATATGAGAAAGCTGTATGGTATTTTGCTGAATGATGAGCAAACTAGAGCTCAGAAACTGGAGCTGAAGAGATCAGCTAAGAAGAGCTTAGCTCTTATGGCAGAAACTGAAGTACCAATTCAGCAATACTCCGATGATTCTAACACAGAGACAGAGAATGACTGGGAAGCTGTAGATGAAGAGGGTCATCCAGAGTTCAAGGTTGAACGAGCTTTCATCATGAAGAACTTCAATAAGTTCTTAAAATTCAAGGCTAAAACCAATGATCCAGGGTCAGGAAGCTTCAAATCTGCTGCTGATAAATCTAAGATGGAATGTTACAAGTGTGGTAGGCTTGGCCACTTTGCTGCAAATTGTGTCGTCAAGACTCCAAATAAGGGTTATCCATCAAAGGCTGACAAGTACAAGTCCAAGTACAAAGCACTGAAGTTGAAAAATCAAAGTTTGTCTGAAAAAAAGAAAGAGAAGGCTATGATAGCTGGAGAATTGAATTGGACTGACTCTGAAACTTTTGATGATGATCAAGAGTCTGAAAAAGCGATGTTTGCTGAAGAATTCTCAGGGTGTGCTCAGCCCTACATGTGTCTAATGGCTACTGAGAGCTAGTTCAAGAAAGACCTAGCTATTGCTGAACGATTGAGTTCAGCTGAAGGCTGGAATTCCTCTATGATGTACAAGGGAGGTCAAGGAAATAACACCTGGTACCTTGACAGTGGATGCTCCCGACACATAACTGGGTGCAAATCGTTACTAACAAAAGTTACTCCAGTTGATGGTCCAAAAGTTATATTTGGTGGAGGAAAATGTGGAAAAACAGATGCATATGGTCAATTGAAGAAAGGCGTTATTCACATCTAGAATATCGCTCATGTCACTGGACTTGAGCATAATCTGATAAGCATAAGCCAGATGTGTGATGCAGACAATTCTGTTCTTTTCAAGAAATACAAGTGTTCTATCAGAAACAAAGAAGGCACTGAAGTCCTTCAAGCCAAGAGAATAGATAACATGTACGTTCTCGATTTTCATTTAGTTACTTCTCCCTCAGATGTATGCTTCATTTCTCAGTCAGTCAAAGAACTGCATTGGTTGTGGCACAAAAGATTGTCCCATCTAAATTTCAAGAATATGAGTACACCTGCACAAGGGCAGCTAGCAAAAGGATTGCCTAAGATTAATTATGTGAAAGACAAAGTTTGTCATGCTTGTGAAAAAGGGAAGCAAAAGAAGTATGTTTACAAATCAAAGCACTGTGATCAGATCAATCAAGCATTTCAATTGCTTCATATGAATCTTTTTGGCCCGGTCAGAACTCCAAGTCTCAGTGGTAAGAAATACACTCTTGTGATCGTGGATGAATATACACGTTTCACTTGGGTATTCTTTCTGTCTAAAAAGAGTGAAACAGCAGAGATCATAATTAGCTTTATCACCAGAATGAATCGTCAGTACGATATTCATGTTAAACAGCTAAGAAGTGATCATGGTATTGAATTCAGAAATAGAACTCTTGAAGACTTTTGTGAAGAAAATGGAATCATTCAGAATTTTTCAGCTGCATACATACCTCAACAGAATGGAGTTGCTGAAAGGAAGAATCGCACACTAATTGAAGCTGCACGAACTATGCTTGCTGAAGCAAAGATATCATTACGCTTTTGGGCTGAGGCCATTAATACAACATGTTATACTCAGAACAGATCGCTGGTAGTCAAAAGGAACTTGAAAACTCCTTATGAATTAATGCACAACAAAATTCCAAATGTTGGTCATATGAGAATCTTTGGCAGTACTTGTTTTATTCTGAATAGTAAGGATCATCCAAGTAATTTTGCTCCCAAGGCTGATGAAGGAATATTTCTTGGGTATTGCAGCATTTCAAAGGCATACAGAGTATTCAACTTCAAAAGCAATACAATCTTTGAAACAATGTATGTCACTTTTGATGAGTTAGATCTTCAGTCAAGATACTCAGATCAAAATACTGCATCTTTAGAAAACTGGGATGAGTTGCTTCCCTCTCCATTTGAAGACAGTTCAGCTACTCAGCAATCAGAAACAGCATACGATGATTATAATGATAATGGCACACCTCCTACTCCTTCAACGCCAATTTCAATGAACACATCTTCTAAAACACCCATTCCTGAACCTATTAATCTCGAAGTACCACTAATTGAAATTGACTTTCAGTCTCCTTCACCGACTGAAGTTTCCACTGATCCTTTTCTTGAAATAAACTCTCCCATTTCTGAAACCACTCCTGAACCTCCTTCAGCTGATAATCCTTTACCCCCTAACACCAAGTGGACTAAAGCTCATCCTATCGATCAAGTTATTAGAGATCTAGATGAAGGGATTTGTACAAGAAGTTCTGTTACTACAGGTTTTTGCATGTTTGCTGATTTCATTTCTCAATATGAACCTAAGAAGGTTAATGATGCTTTAAAAGATGCACATTGGGTTTCAGCAATGCAAGAGGAACTGAATGAATTTACAAGGAATAAAGTCTGGAATCTCGTACCACCTCCTTCAAATCAGTCTGTAATAGGTACCAAATGGGTTTTCAGGAACAAGAAAGATGAATCAGGGGTAGTAATTCGGAACAAAGCAAGACTAGTTGCCAAGGGATACTGTCAGGAAGAAGGAATTGACTATGATGAGACATTTGCTCCCGTTGCACGAATGGAAGCAATTCACATATTTCTTGCTTTTGCTGCTCATAAAGGATTCAAAGTTTTTCAAATGGATGTCAAATGTGCTTTTCTCAATGGAGAACTAAAAGAAGAGGTATATGTTCAGCAACCCCCCGGTTTCGAAAATCCCAAATATCCAAATCATGTATAAAAGCTAGACAAAGCACTGTATGGATTGAAACAAGCACCTCGAGCCTGGTATGATACTCTTTCAGCATATCTTCTTAAAAAGGGCTTCAAACGAGGTACAATTGATAAAACTCTCTTTCTTGGTTGTGAAAAAGGTGATTTGCTTCTTGTTCAAATATATGTTGATGACATAATTTTTGGGTCTACTAATGAAAATTTGTGTAAGGAATTTGAAAGAATCATGACCAAAAAGTTTCAAATGAGTATGATGGGTGAGCTAACTTACTTTTTAGGACTTCAGATTAAGCAAACTGAAACTGGTATTTTTATCAATCAAGGTAAGTATATTTCTGAATTACTGAACAAGTTCAAATTCACTGAATGTTCAGTAATGAAAACACCCATAGCTCCCAAAACCAAGTTAACTGCTGATCTTGATGGAAAAACAGTTGACTTGCCCACTTTTCGAGGAATGATTGGTTCTTTGCTTTATTTAACTGCTAGTAGGCCTGATATCATGTTTTCTACATGCTTATGTGCCCGATTTCAAGCAATCCAAAAGAATCTCATATGTCTTCTGTTTCAAGGATTTTCAGATACCTGAAGGGTACTCCTCATCTGGGTCTTTGGTATCCCAGAGACTTAGGTTTTGATCTAATGGGCTTTTCAGATTCTGATTATGCAGGTTGTCACTTAGACAAAAAGAGTACTACTGGTGGATGTCAGCTACTCGGACGCAAACTAGTTAGTTGGCAAAGCAAGAAACAAAATTCAATCTCACTATCCACTGCTAAAGCTGAATATATTTCAGCAGGGAGTTGTTGTGCTAAAATCTTATGGATTCAGCATCAGCTTGCTGACTATGGTGTTTCGCTAGTCAAGACTCCCATCTAATGTGACAACACCAGTGCCATAGCCATCTCCAACAATCCTGTGCTTCATATGCGAACCAAGCATATCGATGTTCGTCATCACTTCATCAGAGATCATATTGCTAAAAATAATATTGAGTTGTACTTTGTTCCAACTGAACACCAATTAGCTGATATCTTCACCAAAGCTCTGGATGAAGTACGATTCAAATTTCTTGTTTCTGAACTTGGCATGCTGAACTACTGACCGAAGGATAGTCAACTGAACTCCTCTGCTGAAACATGGTCCACTGAAACATAATCAACTTAACTTCTCATCTGAAAGTCTTCAGCTGCAAGGTAAGTATTCTTTTACCTTTTTGTTAATAAAATATCTGCTGGATTCGTATTCGTTTGGTTAACTCAATTTATCTTTATTTGGGGTAGCATTTATTACAGCCGTCATTTCATGTTCAGTATCCATCCAAATTATGATTACTTTCTTTCTTTATTTATCCTTGCTTATCTCTTTGTTAATCTACTCCACTTCATTCTCACTTCTGTCATCTTCTTCCCTCCCTTTTCTCTTTTCGTAATCTTCACTCATGGAACTCACATTCGTCGTTGTCAATCATCCTTTTATGTACACCATCACCATACGGATCAACAACATTGGAGTTAGAGGAACAGTTCAAATCGCTGTTAATCTTCTTGATTAACCAACTGTGGCGATTTTTTTTTGGCGTGGATGCATTTCCCATTCATCCTCTTTTGGCTATTTGATTTAGCTTCTTTTTGTTGAATGCTCCACTGTAAATGTATTGATTAATCTATCTTATTAATGGATGGAGTTTCTATGAGTTGTTCTGTGTTCTTCGTTGCATTCTTCATATTATTTATTGTTTGCATTTTTTTTAATAAGTCAATGTAATTCTTAGTTATTTTCACTTAATGTTGTTTCCCTGAAATACCCTGATTAACAGCCTTTCAGATAACAATTATTAACTGTTAATAAATACCAATTATAAACATATGCAATTTACATAGGTTAATGCTTTCTCTTTTTAACTATGGTTAGTTTCTACGGTTTCATCCAACGGTTGAATATCAATTATATTGAACCTATTTTTGAACTCACCGTTCTTTTCTCTTTTCTTCGTTAACCGCCCTCTACCTCTAAAACCTATATAACACTCCCTCATCTTCTTCATTCTTCTCTCTACTGTTTCACCATTTTTGCGACTTCACTTTTCTTCTCTCAAATCATCATGTCTCACCCAGCATCCTTGTGTGTTCATCTCCCAGCCTCCGTTGTACCGATCATCTCCAATGATGAAATTGTTTTCAAATCCAACAACATTTCTGTGTCCCTATCTCCTGTTTCTTCTAAATCTAAGTTCTTCAATCTTATAAACTTTCTCCGTCATTGCCTGATCAACTATGCTCTAACCGCCCGAATTCCCATGTTTGAAGAGCATCTTTGTGAATTTTGGATGACTGCTACTGTCATCGATGAGACCTCTGAAAACCCCAAAATTGCTTTCACTCTGCTGAACAGCAAGCAAAAATGTCGTATTGATAAATATTTTCTTGCCAAAACCCTGCATCTACCCACTGATGATGAGTCTCCCTAAGTTCCTTTCACAAAATCAGCAAAGGATCTTATTGTTGATTATCTGCGGTTGCCTGCAACTTCCTACATAAAAGGAAAAACCCTAGTCCGGAACAAACTCCCTACCGTTTGGTGCAGTTTCTTTAGTATTATCTCCTTCTGTATGACTGCCAAAACTGGGGGAATGGATCAAATCGCTGACAATGTGCTGAGTTTAGGTCATGCATTGATGTATGACACAAAGGTCGACTATGCTGCCTTTGTCTTCAATCTTCTTCTCACCCAAGTCAAGATGAAAAAGAGAAACTTCCACATTCCTTTTCCTCGGTTTCTATCCCTACTGTTTCAACAACTGCTCCGAAGCTCTCATTATACTTCAGCCACACATTCAGTTGAGTTATCTTCTCTGCCTCCCTCTGTCTGGACCAATATCAACTCTGCTGATCCCTTTCCACTTGCTGAAGCCATGATGGTTTATGCTAGAATGAACACCTCTTCTGCTATTTCAGCTCGTCCATCTCCTTCTGCTGAAACCCTTGCTAAGCCTTCAGATTCAGAGGCTCCTGAACAGCCTGCTGCTCCTTCAATTGCATCTCCACCTGCTCCAAAGAAAAGGAAGGACCTACTTCGCAAGTCTTCTACTGTACAAGGACAATCTGATTCCAGTCCTACTACAAAGTCAAAGAAACTGAAGTGTACAATTCCATCTTCTTCTACTGCTTCCTCTGATTCAACACCTACTGACACAACTGCTGCTGAATCACAACGATTTGTTCGTCCCAAAGGCTCCTCTATTGGACGTTCAACACCAACAACAAAAGCCCAAATGATTATTTTGAATCCAATCTCCACTGTAAGTCCTCTCTCCTCTGCTCAAATTGGTTCACTGGCATCACAGACCCTTAATAATCTAGTCGACCCAACTAGTTTATTGGTCCGCAAAATTGCTAATGATGTATCGGCTCAACACCAGACCGAATCTGAAGCACAAACATTTCAGCCCGCACAGAGTTCAGCTATACCAACTGAACTTGGGTTTGCCTTTACAACTCATGATGCATTTGTCAACCCATTTGTTAAAGTTGCTAAATCACCCACTACCAATGACGAGTGTAAATCTCCCTCACACTCTGAGGCTCTAAGGATCAGTGATGTTGAGAAAATCACAATCTCAACTAAGGTTCTCGCCACTTCAGTTGCAGTTAATCCCCCTGCTTCAGATGCTACCACTACTATTACCGTTTCAGTATCACCAACTGAAATCGCAGTTCAGCCACAATCCCTTGATGGTTCAGTAGTCCGAACTGATCCTATGGATTTTGCCAATACATATGATCTCTCAGAACCAAAACAATCTGAGCCTGATGTATTTCCCCTCCGTGATGAATCAGCCAAACCATCTGATTCTGAGAGACCCTTGACTCATGACGTTTCAGATATCCCTGACACTGAAGTCATTCCTTTCTCTACCACCTTGGCCACTGATGGTTCAGCTAACCCAACTGAACCTACGGCTATTTCTTTTGCTCATGAAGATGTAGTTATACACAAAACTACTACTAAAGCACAGACAATTTTGGCCCCTGATGATTCATTAAACCCAAATGTTTCTATGGCTAAATCCGCCCCACCTCCACCCATAAATTTTAAAAATTTAAACAAAGAACAAGGTCTCATTTGGGATCCTGTTTCGGGTTTTGAGTACTCTGTCAATCTTCTTCCTCCCACTGCCAATCAATCTCGTCTTGATCAGCTACTGGCTTCTAGACAGGACTTCTCAACTGAACTTCAAACTCAGTTTCCCTCTCTCCAAAATGTACTCTCTGCCAAATCAGTGACCGATCCTCTCGACGGTTCTGAAAAATCTGATTCTTCCTCCTCGTCCACTGATCATGATTTTTTTGGATGATTCCACAACCCCTTTGTCTCCTGCTTTCATGCGTTCTCCCCATGAGGACGATGATGACTCTATGTTTGTTCATGATGCCTATTCCAAGCTTGATGATACTCTTCGTCTTCTTCAGAGTCAAGTCACCAAAGAGTTTCATCGTTTCCATCTTCAGCATATGTCGAATGTTAACTTTGCTGAGGAAATTAAACTTCTTACTACACTCTTGGTTGACTACATCTGCACGTTAAATAAGGAATTTCAGTTTCACAATCAACTACGGGTCACTCTCTTCAAACAACTTCGTGACTATATTGCCAAAGGTAATAGACGTTACGAGGATGCATTATCTCACCTTTCCTCTTCTCAGTATTCTCTCTCTTAGTCACTGTCCAAATTTCAAGCCTCCTTCCTAAAGTCCTTTTCTCGAAACTCTCTTGCAACTCAAAGACTCTCTGAAAGCTTATCCTTCCAAACGCTATCTTCAGTCCTATCACAAAAAGGTAGTTCTGAAAGATATGCAACGTATGATGGTCGCCACAATGAACAAACATATTGTTCCACGACTACAACGGGTAGAAGCTGCTACAGTCTCCTCCTCAGCTTCTAAGGGGGAGAAAATTTTGAAACATTCAGCTGTGGCTAAAGCTATAAAAGCTCAGATGAAGAAAAGGAAAGCAGAGTCGATAAGAGATAAGGAAGAAATTTGTCGGCTGAAACAAACAATTGAAGAATATTCAGTGATTAGAGATCAAAATGAAAAAGAAAGGGAAGAGTTAAACAGAATATTTGAGGAATCTCTTAGTGACCCTGGTGATGAAGGTAACACTAAATTCTCTGAAAGGTCTACTCCTGAACGTGAATTCAACATGATAATTCAACCCCCCCTCAGAATATTATTCAACCTGAGACTGCCCTGATAATACATCCCAATGCACCTCATACTGATGGTAGTTCAGTATCTGTATCTGAAAAAAAGATGAATGTTGATGTTCTTAGTCCAAAGGAACTAACCTCCAACATTCTGAAACCATCATACTTAGAGCAGATTCTGCTGATAATTCCCAAAACTGAGTTCACCTCAGCTCTCAGTGAGAAAGCTACCTCACCCATTAGAAATCCTGATAAAGGTAAAGGGATTGCAGATGACACTGAAATCATAAAACCAAAGGCTATTAACGCTGAAAAACTATTCGGTGACAGTATGAAGGCTATTATAAATCAGTTGTCCAACACAGGGGGAGGAAGAATTGAACTTTATGTCACTGAAGAAGAAGAAGCTGCTTCTTTTGGGATGACTGTGGAAGATTTCAGAAGAGAAAAACAGAGAGCTGAAGAATATGCCAGATTACAAAGTTTATCTGAAGTTGAAGCCTTGAAAGCAGCTGAACTAGAAGCTGAACAACAAAAGGCAAAGAAGAAAATGTCTCCTCAGTCTCTTCAACGTGCTGTGGAACAAGAAGTTGAGGAAGAAAGAATCGAAAAAGAAAAAGCTAAGCTAATCAGAGAACAAAAAGAAAAAGAGTGGTTTGAAGCTAAAATGACTAGAGTTGATCCTGATCCAATCACAGCAGTGAGGGTTACCAAAGATAAACGTGGAATCATAGTGGAGATAGCAAGAAATAAAAATCGCCTCAAGGTTCAATATGTCACCAATACCAATCTTACAAAATCCAGTCTGTCTGAATGGGTTGAAATTGGAAAGTGTCTGAACAAACTGAAACTAACGGAACTGGTTAGGACAGTTAAAAGAAGGCTTTCTTATCTACAAGAGTCCTATGATAATCTGAAGAAAAGTTTTCAACCTTCTGAAGGTGACTCTGAAAATCCAGAAAAAGATCAACTATTAAAGAAAAGAAGAAGAAGGTCTTCTAGGAGATCTGAAGAAGAGATCATAAAGCTTATAGCCGCTGGTGTTCTTCCAAACTGTAGAAATATGGATGTGTTCAATCCCTCCAGGCTTCGTATTTATTGATAAACAGGTTCTTGAAAATCCTAGAGGATTTTTCTTCAAAGATGCTTATGAAAGACCCAGGTTTCAGAGAGCATCTGAACTTGACAATGCTGATTGGATGCATCTGAAAGCCATTTTATCCTACTTTGATTCAAGGGATCCTGAAACGGCAGACATTCGTCTGAAGATTGTCAAACTATTTGAAGCCAAGAAGCCTAGAGATTCTGAAACTGATATATGGGAAGAAAAGGCCAAGGTCTTAGAAAGCACTCAAACGCACAAGCCTTCAAAAAGCTCTTAATTCTCTGTGTACCTTATTTTCTTGTTTTCTTTACCCTTGTAAATCTGAAAAATTCAAAAACATTGAAAAATGAAAAGAATCCAAAAACAGTCAGTATGGATCATGCATATATGAGTTCTTTTGTGTAAATAATTCTATTTGTTTATTCTTTGTAAATAATGATGGATTATAAACAAATAGGGGGGGGGGGGGAGATTGTTAGTCTTGATTTGTTTACACTCCATCAGCGCTGAAGTATTCAAAGAAGATTTCAGCAAAAGAAGATTTCTGAAGATTTGCCTCTCATCTCAAATAAGCTTCATCTGAAGGGCTGAAAGTGTCATCACTGAAACTTTCAGTCGATGTCTACTGAAGTTTATCTTCAGCAGATGGTCCCCTCGGTGACGTCATCAACTGTCCCTTTCAAGATGGTTATGCATAAGGAAATCTGTTACTTATCAATCTACAAGATTATGACATGTGTCACTAGTTCAACGGCTAGGATTGATAAGGGAAATGTATAAATACTCTTCTCTTAATAGAGAAGAGTGTGCTTGCGAATTCTGTGTGTTCAGATATTGTAAAAGCTTTGTGCGTCTGTATTCTCTCAAGTCTGTCCTTGAGTGTTGGTTGAATTTAAGAAGTCTGTTCTTCTTAAATTCTAGTCTGTAAAGTTCGTTATATCAATATTAACAACTTTAGACATTTCTTACTGTTTTTATAATTACTTTTTCCGCACTTAATATTTCTTTAAGTTAGTATTATTCATAATTTTGGGAACAACATGAAGGATCATGGCTCATACTCTAACTTTTTAAGTTTCTCGAGTTTCTAATTTTCTTTTCAAATTTGTTTCACTCATGTGTGTCTATTCAGAGAAAATTCAAAAATTAATCAAGTATTACTGTAACAATCTAAAAATCTTTGACCAGACCATCGATGACCTTGAGATAAGGACAAAATTTACCAACAACCATCAGGAATTGAGACAAATTCAAATCGAGATCAATCATTACGAATACATGAAGGTAGGTATTCAGCGTCAAAATAATCAAGTATTAAGGGATGTTCACACTCCTTAGTATTTGAAATTTTCAGTCTTTTCCTTCTAGTCATGTGTGTCCGTTCCGAAAACCTTCAAAAAAAGAATTTGTAATTATCGTAACGAAATTGATCTTCTTGAAAATCAAATTTGTACTTTAGGATACGAATTGCTCTTTGAAGTCGACCTCTTTGAGATCCATCAGATTCATGAACAAATTCTTCAATTGAGGGAACAACAGAATTCCATTAGAGATAGCCTTCAAAGACTTTTAAGCAATCGTTTCTTCTCTTAGTGGTCAAGGGTTTTGTTTTCTTTTTCTTTTGTATTCTAGTTGTGTGTTTCTTTCTTGTATTTTAACTTTTGTTCGTATTTTTCACTTCCTCGCAAAATACAAATTCTCTCTTTTGTTCTCTCTTGAACAATTGAGCCCGTAGAGCCTTACGCAGAGCCTGAACGCGAATTTAGACATCGCCGACATTTGGCTAAAGGACCAGCACCTCCACCAAATAATAAAACAGTAGGAGATTACGCTCGTCCAACTCTCAATGGAATGCACGCAAGTGTCGTTCGTCCTCCTGTTACCGCCAACAATTTCGAAATTAAGCCAAACATTATTCAAATGGTTCAAAACACAGTTCAATTCTCTTGGAAATCTGGAGCGGGTACTTCTAGTAATCCCCCTCCCGGATTTTCTCAGCAAAAACAAACCCAACAAGGTTTGGGTTCATCTCAAAATCGTCAGCCAGCTCAGACTCAATCAAAGATTGAGAGCTCACTTGACAGATTTTCCTCATCTGTTGAGAGTCGTTTCGTCAATCACGAAACCGACATGAAAGTTCTTCACGCTTCATTTAAGAACTTGGAAAATCAAGTAAGCCAAATCGCTAACTCGTTATCGGAGCGACAACTGGGTGGTCTACCGAGTAACACTGAGGCCAATCCTAGGGCCAATGTTAAAGCTATCATTCTCAGGAGTGGTACCACCATGATCCCACCTCCGATGTCTCCAGGTGATCAACCAAGCACCCTCGTCACATCCAAAGATAATACAAACTCAGAATCTACCGAAACTCAAGTCGCAGTCAAGGGAACTAACGAAGCACAAAATAGGCTCCGCCAAGCAAGTACTACGCAAGTTAAGCCCTCGATTCCTATATATCAGCCCAGGAGTCCTTATCCTTAGCGATTAAAGAAGGAACAAATTGAGGAGCATTACAAAAAACTTCCTTGAACTTTTCAAACAGCCACATCAACATTCCATTTGTTGAAGCTTTGGCTCAGAAGCCAAAGTATGCCAAGTTCCTTAAAGATTTGTTGAGTAATAAAAGGAAATTGGAAAACCTGTCAACCGTAATTCTTGGCGAAGAATGCTCAGCCATCCTGTAAAACAAACTTCCGGTGAAGAAAACCGACCCAGGTAGCTGCACTATCCCTTGTCAAATAGGGCAACTCTATGTTAATAATGCTTTAGCCGATCTAGGGGCTAACATTAATCTCATGCCCTATTCCGTGTTTGCAAAGCCAGGTCTAGGTGAACCTAAACCAACCAAAATGTCAATCCAGCTAGTTGACCAATCCGTGAAATATCCACGGGGGATTGTTGAAAACCTTCTAGTTAAAGTTGATAAATTTGTCTTCCAACTTGATTTTGTTATCCTTGACATGGATGAGGACAAAAATGTTCCTCCTATCCTAGGACGACCATTTCTGGCTACTTCTCAAGCCCTTATTGATGTTTGTGATGGTAAACTTTCTCTTAGAGTAGCTGACCAGGTTGTTACCTTCGATATTAATAAATCCATGAAGCAATCATTTATTCAAGATGATGCCCTTTACTTTGTTGACGCCTCTGATCAATATCATTTTGATTGCATACCTATTTCTTCTGAGAAAGATGTGCTAGACATGCAGATTCTGGAGAAAGGTTCTCTTCCAAAGGACCTCACACAGCTTGAGATGTATCAACTAGTTAAGGTTCTCTTCCAAAGGACCTCACACAGCTTGAGATGTATCAACCAGTTATTAATGCTATCCCTAAAGATGCATTAATTTCTGAGACTTTCGATACTCTTGATGTTGATAAAATGCCTCACTCACAACCGTCATTTATTGAGCCTCCAGAACTTGAGTTAAAAGAGCTCCCATCACATCTAGAATATTCTTTTCTAGATAGTGATTCCAAATTGCCTGTAATTATAGCTTCTGACCTAACCTCAGATGAAAAAGTGAAGCTATTAAATGTGCTCAAGAAGCACAAGACCGCTATTGCGTGGAAACTTTCTGACATTAAGGGAATTAGTCCTTCTTTCTATACACACAAAATCTTCATGGAGGATAACAACAAGAAAAGTGTGCAAAGACAGAGAAGACTAAATCCACATATGCAAGAAGTGGTTAAAAAAGAAGTCATTAAACTCTTGAATGCGGGTATGATTTATCCGATATCTGATAGCCCTTGGGTTAGCCCTGTCCAAGTAGTTCCCAAGAAAGGAGGTATGACCGTGATCACTAACGAGAAAAACTAGTTAATTCCCACCCGCACTGTTACCGGGTGGCGTGTTTGTATCGATTACAGAAAACTGAATGACGCAACTCGTAAAGATCACTTCCCGCTCCCATTCATTGATAAAATGATTGAGAGACTGGCGGGTAATACCTTCTATCGTTTTCTTGATGGATTTTCCGGATACTTTCAAATTCCAATCGACCCAGAGGATCAAGATAAAACCACATTCAGTTGCCCCTATGGTACATTAGCCTATAGGCGGATGCCATTTGGCTTGGGTAATGCCCCAACTACTTTTTGGCGCTGCATGACAGCAATATTCCATGATATGATCGAAGAATGTGTCAAAGTATTTATGGATGACTTCTCCGTTTTCGGAGATTCGTTTGACACTTGTCTTCTCAATCTGGAAAAGATGTTGTCCAGATGTGAAACTACCAATCTCGCTCTCAATTGGGAGAAATGTCACTTTATGGTACGAGAAGGTATTGTCCTAGGACATAAGATTTCTAAATCGGGAATTGAGGTCGATCGTGCCAAAATAGATGTTATTTCTAAACTACCCTCCCCCCGGATGAATGTCAAAAGCATTCGGAGTTTTCTTGGTCATGCCGGTTTTTATCGACGTTTTATCAAAGACTTCTCAAAGATTTCACGGCCTATGACCCATCTCTTAGAAAAAGATGCTTTGTTTGTTTTCTCTTCTTAATGCATGAAGGCATTCAACACTTTAAAAGAGAAATTGACAAACGCCCCGATTTTGACCAGCCCTGATTGGTCACTTCCGTTCGAATTAATGTGCGATGCAAGTGATTTTGCTGTCGGTGCAGTTCTAGGTCAGAGAAAAAAATACTATTTACATCCGATCCATTATGCAAGCAAAACCCTGACAGACGCCTAGGAGAACTACACAGTAACAGAAAAAGAGTTACTGGCCGTCGTCTTCGCTTTTGATAAATTTCGGTCTTATTTAATTCTTTCTAAGACTGTGGTTTTCACTGACCATTCTGCCTTGCGATTCTTGTTTTCCAAACAAGACGCTAAACCCCGCCTTATTAGATGGATACTCTTGTTACAGGAGTTTGATATTGAAATAAAAGACAAGCGAGGTGCAGAAAATCTTGCCGCCGATCATCTTTCGCGTCTTGATAATCCAAACCTTGAGGTTTTTGATGAATATGCCATTCAGGATACATTTCTTGGTGAATTTCTCCTAACACTTCATAACTCTGATAATGCCCCATGGTTTTCAGACTTTGGAAATTAATTAGCAGTAGGGGAATTAGAAAAAGGGCTCCCACATTAGCAGCGGAAAAGATTCTTTTCACAGCTGAAATTTTATTTCTGGGAGGATCCCTATCTATTCAGGATAGGAGCCGACCAAATCATTCGTCGATGCGTGAACGGTCAAGAAGCAATGGACATCCTAGAGCACTCTCACCCAGGCCCTACGGGAGGCCATCATGGACCAGTTTCAACAGCTAAGAAGGTCCTTGATTCTGGTTTCTATTGGCCTACTCTGTTTAGGGATGCTCGCGAATTTGTTAAATCCTGTGACCCATGTCAAAAGTCTGGAAACATCTCATCACGCAATGAAATGCCCCAAAACCCTATCCAAGTTTGTGAAATTTTCGATGTTTGGGGGATAGATTTTATGGTCATTTTCGAAATTCCCATGGAAACAAGTACATTCTAGTTACAGTTGATTATTTTTCAAAATGGGCTGAAGAAAAGGCCTTACCAACTAATGATACACGAGTTGTATGCAAGTTTCTGAAAAGGTTGTTTTCCCGCTTTGGAACTCCGAGAGCATTAATAAGTGATCGTGGTACTTACTTTTGCATTACCCAGCTTGTAAAGGTATTAAGGCGTTATGGGGTAACGCATAGGTTTTCTACTACATACCATACACAAACAAGTGGACAAGTTGAGGTTACTAATCGTGGTCTAAAGCGAATTCTTGAAAGAACCGTTGGGAATAACCCAAAAGATTGGGCAGAAAAACTAGAAGATGCATTGTGGGCATTCAGAACCGCTTACAAAACGCCTATCGGAACCACACCTTATAAACTGGTTTACGGTAAAGCGTGTCGCCTTCGCGTTGAACTTGAACATAGAGCATACTGGGCATTAAAAACCCTAAATCTTGATCATACAAATTCAGCGGAGAATTGTAGGACCGTAACTAAAACACCCTTACGCTAGGACTGATCTAGGATGAGAAATAGTGCGGAATATCTATTTCCCAAACCTCCTAAGGATTCTAAGATCTGCTTAGGTGTCCGGCACACAGTAACACTAAGAAACACACAGAGTAGAAACAAGAACAAACTCTAAGAACTCACACAGAGATGCTTAAGGCTACCCTTGGATTCGTAATGAACACTAAGTTCGCGATTTAGTAGGCTTAAGGTCGTATATGGTCGAATACGTAAGGCTCCTGGTTGATTTCTAGCGATTACCTGTCAATTACTCGATTACCCGCGCTAATATGAAGTTAATCAGTATTTATAGTGTAATTAATTTCACTACGCACGTGATGCAACGCACTTCGCACGTAGCGAGTCCAGTACGCATGACCTTTTATATTTTAATGGAAATTAATTAACTTTTAACCGACCTAATCACTACGCGCGTAGTGAGCTCCACTACGCACGTAGTGAGCCTGACTTCGCACGTGGTGATCTCTCACACAGACTTAAACTTCCAAACACACATCAACACATGATTAAGTACTTGTAAGCTTAAGATCATCACAAAGAATCACTAAGAATATATACACATGCAAACAATTAATCAAAACACATTTGAATTAACATTTCAAGTAAACATGTATGTATTTGATTGATAAGAACTAGGGATTCACAATTATGCACCAACAAACTCCCCCTAAGACCTAGTTCTATCAACAAACATTGCACTAAGCAAAATGCACAAAGCAAAATGCACAAAGCAAAATGCACAAAGCAAACAAATATAAGAATACCTTTCGTTATGCCCTTACCTGCACTACACACGTGTTGAGTTGTAGCTCGTGCGTAGTGGCTCCAATTCGCATGTGATGAGTTCCTCATCTGTGAACCTTGATACTGTTAGTACTGCACTCAGCAATAAACAGTTAGTAACTTCAAGGTTACTAAAAACATCTAAGTACATCCAAGCGAAACGAGAAAACCTAAAGAATAGCAAAAGAGTACATTTAAAAGAACTTAGAACCACCAAAACTCTTTTTGACGATCCTGTACTCAGCACACAGCGGTTAGAAACTTCAATGCAAGTAAAAACATTTAAGCACACGAAAACACAAGAAACTATATAAAAACTAAAAACACCAAAAAAAAAAAAATAATAACACACCAAAAATCTTTTTGTATTTTTCTGATTATAAAGAAAATGAAAATGCAGACTGTTAACAAATTAAATCCTAAAAACTAAGAGACAGAAATGAAAACACTAAAAATTTGCAAAAAGTAAATTACTGAAATTAAATCTTTTTGTGAGAAGGTTCAAAGATGGAATCAGTACCAGCACATCTATACTTAGTTATCATTCATTTCAGAACCTTAGACACAAACATACTCCCTTAATTTCTGTCTGTCAATCTAACTTTCCTCAGATAATGACAGATTTGATTTCAACATTTTCTGATTATCTAGAACTGAGTACATGGTTAAGACTATCTCTTTTAAAATCTCACAGTGTTTTGACTCACTCAATAGGATGCACAACTTGAGTACCCAACCACCATGCTTATGTGCTTTGTGATTTTGTCAACGCATTTTATGCTCTTTGACATGGAGGTCAATTTTTCCCCTCTTTTGATAATTTCTATTGAGCTTTTGTCACTGCATTTTATGCTCTTTGACAATTCAAAACTAATAGATCTATCTGTTGAGCTTTTGTCACTGCATTTTATGCTCTTTGACAATTCAACACTAATAGATCTATGTATCTATTTCTTTTGACATCTCAGATTGGGGTCAATTTTTCACCCTCTTTTTACATTTTGCTCATTTTCATCTAAGCACATGTGGCATGGTAACAGGTGTGTGCACCAGACTAAGTTAGTCTCAACTGTTATTGATTTGTAGACTTGGAATGTCTCGATAGTTTGAATCTTTGATGGATTTCCACATGCATAACCACTTATCAGCCTAGACTCTCATCATATGCCTTACACGCCATCTGTTTCTTATCTGATTTGACTCAAATTTTCAGAGAGTTTTCTCAAGAATATGTACATGCCTTCAGTCCTAATTTTACTAGACATACTTTGTATTGAAAGCCAGTGTACCATCATTTTCCATTTGAGTTGGATCAACTTCTCATTATTGTTTTTCTGATTTTTTTTTTTTGTATTTTCTATGTTTTCTGATTTTTTTTGTATTTTCTATGTTTTCTGATTTTTTTGTATTTTCTATGTTGCACCTATCTCCCCCTAAAATACTAAAGAAATAAATACCTAGAAAATAGAAACGGAAAAACACACAAAAAATAAACACAAAGACAAACGAGATATAACCACACAGAAATTTAGACACACAGTCACAAATACGAATAAGGACACTAAGTCGAATCATCAGGGACAACCTCACACTTGGTTTTCATCCCGTTTTCATTCACTAAGAACAAAAACCTGGGTACCCTGCACAAAGAGTAAAAAAATTACTTAGCATTAGGAACCCATGCCGGAATGGTCATGGGTTTCCCATCTTCTCCAACAATTGGCATTTTAATCCAAATACCAGTAGCTTTGAAACCTGCATTGGTATATGAACTTTTTGACATTTTAACTTCACGTTTGTTGGTCCATTTGAAGTCTTGACGAGTAGAAGCCTTGTGATAACCACTAGAAGCATTAATCACCTTATGGAGTGGCTCTTTCCCTTTTTTACAAACCTCGGGACTTTTGGGTTTACTAGATGTTTCCCCACTTGTCCTTTTGAGCTGATGGGGGTCAGTTGATTTTTGATTTATTTGATTAAACGTTTTATTTTTCTGAAAAGTTTCAGATGAATCAAGTTTCCCCTTGCAGCCCTGTTGTTGCTGATCACACTCATAACTGAGGTGGCCAGGTCTCCTGCACACATAGCAGACCCTGTTTAACTGAGGTTTTGCAGGGTTACGTGGCACTTTTTGCTCTACTTGACTTTTTGACTGAACTCCTAAACCACGTTGTTTTGGCAAAATTTTAACTTCCTCATAAGGACGGGTTGCAGGAGACTTTGCACCCTCCTTTTCTATGGTTCGGAGTGCAGCTTGCACATTTTGCATTAACGTACCTTGACCAGAAGAATTGCCTAGAAGTTGTCTCATACCAGATTCAGGCTTTTCTTCTGGTTTGGCCTCTTTCCTCTGAGGCTCACCAACTTTTCCCTTCATTTTTAAATCAGGTTTTGAGGTTGAAGCAGAAGGTGTATCAACCTTGGAAGGAAGTTGGTCAGCTTCAGTAAAGACATCTGTTTTCACCAGTTGGTTCAACACTGGTGGTGGACATTTAGTGTATGTCTTTTTGTCTTTTTCTAAATCGGAACCTTGAGGTCTCCGGTCGATTATGTGCTCAAACAAGTAAGATGAAGTTGAATAACTTTTAAGTTTCTGGTTTAAAGTTTCATAATCGACTTTAGAACTAGCAAGATCCCGTTTTAGAATATCAATTTGATTGATGTAAAAGACTATAGCATCCTGTTTATTTAACAAAGCTACCTCTAATTCTCTTATTTGTTTATTTTGACTCTCAATTTTATCTTTTAAGGTCTTTTCTCTACCTTTGATGATAGAGTTTTCATGCAGTTTAGAGGTAAGCTCAGTAACTTGAGATTTCAAGGATACTATATTCTGTACATAGTCATTGCACGACACACAGGGAAGACCAGAAATGTTACTTACCTTTGAGTCAGCTTGTCCAGTCATGCACGCCTTAGGATTTTCTGATTCAGTTTTAACAATCACTGGCGTTGGTTCGGCAGCTGGCACAGAGGCTGATGTAACGTTGTGCTCATCAGTAGACATCACTTAGTCTTCCTTACTTGCAACAGATTCATCATCAGCTTCCTGCACACTTTCTGCTTCAGATTGTGAATCATCATTCAGATCTTGAACACTGGCCAAATTGGTCTCTGCAACCTCGAAAGCATCATTATTTTTGAAATGCACAGACCAGTCAATCCCCTCATCCTTTTGAACAACCGCCATTGCCTTGGTTGAGCTTTCAGGAGATGTTCTGAAGGGATACTTGGGTCCTGAGTTCTTTGGCTTTTCACATTCTCTTGCAAAATGACCCTTTTCTCCACAGTTGTAGCAGGTTACAGCTGACTTGTCAAAACCCAGCTTTGTATCTTTTGTTGCTGTAATCTGCATCCCTGTTCTCTTGACCAAGGCCTTTGCTCTTCTCACCAAGTTAGCATAAGACCATAGGATGTCCTGTCGCTCCATCTCATCGTTGTCGATCTGGTCATAATCTTCTTGAGTCAGGTAGGCATTGCCGATCTTACACTTGAGCAGATCATCATACGAGGTGACCAATGCACTAAGCATCCCCATATGCTCCTTAACTTCTTCAGTGCTGCCATGCTTGAAATGCTCAGTGTTTAAGGCATGCATTGACGTTTTGCTTGAAGGAGCAGAATAAGGTGGTCCACTATGAGTTTCAGGAGCAGACTTGCTTGATGAATTAACGTTAGAAGTAAAAGCTGTCTGCAACGGAGCATTTGATGAAGTGACTGGAGAAGCAACTGATCCCGTACAGTATAACGAAGGATTCTGCACATAGCTGATCCCGTACAGATTAAGCTCCTCCTGTTCATGCTCTTTCAGCTTGGTAATGAAGTCATTCAGATCCATGCCTTCAAAACCATCTCCATTCTTCAAAATCATTATGAATGGCCTCCAGCTTTTAGGTAAAGCCTTTGACAGAGTCTCCACTTGTTGTCGTTCCGAGATCTGCACCCCCAAACTATCCATTTCACTAAGAAGATGATTGTATCTGTTGATCAGATCTGGAAGCTTTTCATTGACATAAGAAGTGAAGTGGTCAAACTCCTTTCTTAACTGCGAGGCCTTGAGCTCTTTCAACGATACATTCCCCTCGTTCCTCTTTTGTAATGCGTTCCACAAAGAACGTGACGTTCTGTACTGTCGGAGCTGATGGAATATCTCGTTCGGAATAGCTTGGATCAGGTAGGAATAGGCTTTCTTTTCTGCATCATAAGCCTTCCTCTGATCATCACTCATCTGATCATAGGGAACTTCGATGTTCCCTTCACCCTTAGGTACGATGTAATCGGCGGAAATGGCCCGGTGCAATCGTGGATCAACCTCATCAATAAATATTTCGAAACGTGGTTTCCAGAAAGGGTAGTCTTCCATGGTTAGCAGTCTAGGTACTTTATTAATTCCACCTTGTTCGTTGTCCATTATTAAATTGCTAAGGGCAGTTATGGTTTGTTTGGCAGCCATGGCATTCATATCAGACATTATGATTAAAGCTTAAAAGCTTAAAAACTAACGTAAACACTATGCACGAGGTGAAAGTGGTCCGCACGAAGTAAGGACACTACGCACGTAGTAAAGTATGCTACGTACGGACTGACAAATGATCACACAGACTCAGTATGCACGGAATGGAAACCTACTACGCACGGAATGAACGCAATACGTACGAGATGAAAAACTTGTTTGACAATAAAATGTTTAACACACAGATTCAATACGTGCGAACTGAATCTCACTTCGCACGTGTTGATGATCTACTACGCGCGGACTGACACACAGCTACCGAAGATTCTAGAGAACCAACAACCCACTACGCACGCACTGAAGTTCAATACGCACGTAGTGAAGGACACTGCGCACGAGTAAAACTCAACCGATTAACGTAAAAACACAAACCTTTTTAACGCAAAAAGACCTATTTTCGACCAAAATACCGATAAAAACCGACGAAAAGGACAAAACACACAAGCCTAATCGACACCTAGATCACGAAACCTAAGGAAAAGTGATCAATCAAAGCACAAGGCTCTGATACCACTTTGTAGGACCGTGGGGGACGGGGTTCTAAACTAAACTAAAACACCCTTACGCTAGGATTGATCTAGGATGAGAAATAGTGCGGAATATCTATTTCCCAAACCTCCTAAGGATTCTAAGATCTGCTTAGGTGTCCGGCACACAGTAACACTAAGAAACACACAGAGTAGAAACAAGAACAAACTCTAAGAACTCACACAGAGATGCTTAAGGCTGCCCTTGGATTCGTAATGAACACTAAGTTCGCGATTTAGTAGGCTTAAGGTCGTATATGGTCGATTACGTAAGGCTCCCGGTTGATTTCTAGCGATTACCTGTCAATTACTCGATTACCCGCGCTAATATGAAGTTAATCAGTATTTATAGTGTAATTAATTTCACTACGCACGTGATGCAACGAACTTCGCACGTAGCGAGTCCAGTACGCATGACCTTTTATATTTTAATGGAAATTAATTAACTTTTAACCGACCTAATCACTACGCGCGTAGTGAGCTCCACTACGCACGTAGTGAGCCTGACTTCGCACGTGGTGATCTCTCACACAGACTTAAACTTCCAAACACACATCAACACATGATTAAGTACTTGTAAGCTTAAGATCATCACAAAGAATCACTGCGAATATATACACATGCAAACAATTAATCAAAACACATTTGAATTAACATTTCAAGTAAACATGTATGTATTTGATTGATAAGAACTAGGGATTCACAATTATGCACCAACAAGAATCGTCTATTCCAACTCAACGAGTTGGAAGAGCTAAGATACCAAGCATACGATAATTCCTTGTTGTACAAGAAAAGGTCGAAACTATTTCATGATGCTCGCCTAAAGGATAAGAACTTCCAGGCTAGTGATCTTGTGCTTCTGTACAACTCTCCATTACGTCTTTTCCCAGGAAAATTAAAGTCCAGATGGACGGGTCCTTTTACAGTGCATACTGTGTACCCACATGGTGCTGTTGATATCACTAACTCTGAAGGAGTTACATTTAAAGTCAATGGCCACCGTCTCAAAAAGAATTTTGGTACCCCGATCAAATATGAACCACAAGAACAAATGAAACTGCACCTTAGTACACTTTAGCAAGTGTGTTTCGTCTTTTACCGGCAGACCTAAAAGAACTGGAAATGCTTTCCGTCGAATCAATTTCTCTTCTTTCCTGTCTTTTTCTACGCACTCACTTACCTTCTAATATTCAACGTGATATTGTCATGATACTGGAGAAACATATAAGGAGAAATCAAAATTATGCCAAATTCCATAGAGGAACTTCAATTTATGCGGCTAAAAGGCGTGCGAAACATGTAGGGAATTGTTGCAAATATGGTGCTCTGATTCACGAGGGCGCTTGTAGGGATTGGCCGACTTATTCTCAATCAGACTGTGCTAGTGCTCTTCGGGAAGATCCTGTTAAGCTAAAATCCGAGAGGGTTTTCAGGCCTAATAGTAATGCTAGATCAAGATGGAGTACGAGAAGATATTCAAGATGATGATTTGTACAGTGCTCGGGTACTTCGGAGGAGGTTTCAAGGCAAGTGGGAGCAATTAAACATGAAGGCGAATCCGAGTTCTTCTTAAGGGATTGACCTTAGGATTAGTTAGCCAAACTATAGGTTTTTATCTGCGTGGTTGTGTTTATGCTTACTCATGTATGTGTGTGATGCTAATTAAACAAGTTTAATAATAGACAATTATTAAACAGAGAAAAACAACGGTTTATGACAAACTAGAATACGACTTCAGTTTGTTCGTCGTATTAGTTAAATTTTTATAAATTTGAAGTTTTGTCAAGGTTATAAGTTTGGAACTTATAAAGCCGTTTTGTGCACCTAGTATAGGTACACATGTAAATCGTATTTTTAAAACAGATAGTTTTAAAACGGTTTTTCAAAAACTAGAAAGTTAAGTTTTTCTTTTAAAACATAATTATAAAACCCAAGAAAATCTTAGATCAGTATGCTACCCATCTAATGGTACACCTTTGCTATTAAACGGTATTTGGGTGTCGGAAGTGCCCAAACCTTGGGCATCCGGGTTCAAACCATTGTGGTAAAGGGTATGAAAGATTCTGCGATAATCGGGAGTCCCGGCCAGAATTCATACTGACTTAGGTGGTGCGATCTATTTTGGTGATAATCGGGAGTCCCGGCCCAAAATGCACTAGAGTAAAGTTAAACATACTAGACTGGGTCTAAGTTCTCTACAAGGTTCTAGGAGTCGTATCTGCTAGGTACGATTGGTACAGGGTGTTACCTACCAGAAATAGCATGACTTGGCGGGAAGTGACCAAACCTTGCGTCAAGTATGTGAAATATGGGTCCTAGGTCTGATATATATTATTTATGGGTTTGATGATATATGTTAGAAAAGTTTATTTGCAATTACTAATTAAACCGGATTTTAATTTCTAGATGGCAACCAACCTTACCAACACTAACAAGCTCTCTCTTCGCTCTATCCTAGAGAAGGATAAGGTCACCGGACCAAACTTTCTCACTTGGGAGAGAAATCTCCGGATCGTGCTGAGGCACGAGAGAAAGTGGTACGTCCTAGAACAACCTATGGGAAATCCCCTTGCCAACAATGCTAGGGCAGATGACAGGGAGGCTTATCAGAAGCGCTCCAATGACGCCCTCGATGTGAGTTGCCTCATGCTTGCAACGATGAGTCCTGAGTTACAGTCAAGCATGATAGAAACTCCTGCTTACGACATGATCCGCCAGCTGAGGGACATATTCCAGGAGCAAGCACGCACGGAGCGTTATGATGCCACTATAGCATTTAACTCGTGGAAGATGGTGAAGGGGACATCGGTCAGTACCCATGTCATGAAAATGAAAGGGTATACGGACTACCTAGAGAGGCTTGGGCACCCAGTACCGTTGCAGCTAGTAACAAATACGATACTTAACTCGTTGTCAGATGACTATAAGCCTTTTATAGTCAACTACAACATGAACAACATGGAGAAATCCGTGGCGGAACTGCATTCTATGCTTAAGACTGCGGAGAAGAGTATCGGGACCAAGTCTAAGGACGTTCTCATGATGGGCAATGGTGGTAATAAGAAGAGGAAGGGGCGCAACGTAAAGGGAAAAGGTAGGACCCATCCCAGCCAGAATGCACCCAGGGCTAGTGATAACAACAAGGGCAAGAAGCCAAAGCCGAACAAGGCAAGAACCGAGAATCGGTGCTTCAGGTGCGGCGAGACCAGACACTAGAAGAGAAATTGTCCGAAGGATCACGAAGCAGGAGGCAAGTTTGGCTCCTCAGGTATCGTGTGACTAGCTTCTTTGTCACTTTCCACTTGTAAAGTTTCTTACGAGTTTTCTAATATCTTGCAATCGTTTATTGCAGGAGGTGATTGAAAGTGAATCGGGTCAGCATTCAAGATCCTACGTGCTTTATCCGGATATTTAATAATTGTTTTTTCTTAGTTGTTAAACCTTTTAAAGTTTTTGGATTTGATTGATTTGTTTTCAAACTATTGGTTGACTTTATGGTCTATGTTTTGGAAATTTGAATTATTCGACTAATATCCATGCACGTATGTTTTAAATGAATCAAGTTAGTCAAGTTGTGACTAAAGGTTAATAATAAGTCAAGTTTTGACTTAATGGATGATTCATAGTGATCTTATGCAGAAATTGTTTTAGTTACATTAAATCTCACTATATAAATACTTAGATAAACAAGTTGTGTTTATGAAATTAGAAAGTCTTTCTAATTTACAACTATTTAAGGATTTTATGAAAGATAAATGTTCAAAGTATTGAACATGATCAAATAAGAAATAATAGTTATTATTTCTAGATGAAAGTTCTTGGATAAAACATTTAAGAAAGTATAAAGGTGATTATAATAGTTATTATGATCAAGGTTGTTTTATACTAGATGTTTTAAGCAAATAAATTTAAAATACCTTTGCAAGTGTTTCATACTTGTAATCGTGTTTTGGGTTTAATGAAACCGTTTTTCATAATTGGAAAGGTGGATATATGAGAAATCCAAGTTTTGGTTTCATAAAACGTTTAAATTTCTCACAAAAACTGCTTTTAAGAGCAAGTGTTTAAAACACAAGTTTTAGGCGTATTAGTCAATGATTGACCGAGTCTAAAAGGGTGTTTTAAGGTAATACACTTTTTCATAAAAGATAGTGGGAGTGCTTAACTAATGTATCTATCAAGTTATCAAGGTTGATCTAACTAGTATGATAAATATGAGTATCAACTCTTAAAGTATATAATTGTCGGATGTTTTTAGAAGTGGTCTAAAATAAAAGGTTCTTGAAAGGGAACTAATCTGAGGAATGCATGACTTATTGAAAGGTTCTCAATAAGGATGTCATTGCGAGTTTTTGAAGTCAAGTTATGACTTAAATAAAATTATATATGATTAAAAAGGTGTTCAATAGTCAAAATAATTTATGTTGGTAGTTGATTAACGTTAGAGATGATAAAATAGGATATTTTTCGATATCCTTAGTAATGAAATTAGATGAGTGTTAGTGTACACTCGGGATCTAATCTCAAGTTTACAAGTATGTGTAAATGGATTTATCATTTCAAAAGGGGTATGAATCTAGTGAGATTTAATACATCTACAAGTGTAATTGAAGTTTTAATTACAAGGGGATTATTTTATAAACTCAGAAATGTTGGAGTTATTTCCGGTTCTCCAAGTTTAAGGAATTTATAAAAGAAGTAAGTCTAGAATTGTTTTTTGGGTTGCGAAAACGATTTCTAGCAAAACCAAGAAGGAGTGCTTCAAGGTACTAGTCTTGAGTTTTTTGGTTTATAGGCGTATTATTTTTCTTTGTAATCCGTGATAAGTTACAATGTCAAATAATAAGTAACTCAGATAAATGCTGTGAATTGAGTCAGTGAAATGGTAGAAATTATGCACCTTTATTCCAGGGTGGAATATGGAGGGTGCATAAATTAGTTTCATTGTTCTTCACCATTTTGTATGTTTTAGTCCATCCAGGAATAAACTTGGTTTATTCAAAACATTATCCGTGACTACTTATCTTGGTGGGAACCTTGATAGGGTTGTAAGGTCATCATAATTTAGGGGTAGATTCGAAGGTATATCGAATATAGCTGCAAAAGGTTTTTGCGGACCAAAATTGACAGATATTCGATAGGGTTACGAATATTGGATTGACCCACCGTGAAAAATACTTCGTGGATTCGTGTCAAAAGTATTTATCACATAGGTTATCCTTAAACCTGAGGTATTTGGTTTGGGATATGGTAACTATTGTCTCCTAAGTGCGTCCTAACGCCATGCCGTAAAAGGGTGGCTATAAGGGGCGTATCTAGATTCAGTGGGAGCCGTATTGCCAAATGTAAATATGCAAGAAGGTATTTGCACCTCCTTTTTAGGAGAGATATTTCTGGGCCCTTTGACTGATTGGAAAAACTGGTAAGTGCACGGCCGTGCCCAAATGAACTGATCTGTTCTTTGTCATTTATCACGCAGTTTTGAAATCAAATATGTCATGAAATAATTCTTGAGATTTTGAGTTGACACACTCCATGCTCATGCTCAAAATTGAAATTCGTGCTGCAAGGGACAAACCTATAATAACCGTACCCATTCATAAACAGGTAGTTTATGATAGTTAGTTAATGAACAGTTAGTTTATGATAGATTGCTCATAAACAGTTGTTTTATGAGAGTTTACTTTATCACACGTTACTTTGGGGTATAAGAGTTCTTATAACCTGGTTATCCTACGTGTCTGGCTAGGGACCTCCTTAGGATAACAATGTAAAGTAACTATTATTTATCTTGCACAAGTGGGAGTCTGTTAGATTATGTGCAGAGATAATTAATGGGTACATTGTATCCAATGTTATAAGAGACTAAAGGGTCACACTGCTACACACCCAATTAGAACATTTTGGAATTTACCAATATCTGTGTGGAAATAATTAATCAGTGAAATTAATTATTTGAGGGAGAAATAAATAATAATAAATAGTTATTTATTATTTAAGGGAAATTAAATAATAAGTTTAATATTTAACGGATCAGTTAATTAATAATTAATTAACTAGTAAAGTCCAGGGGGTCAAAGTGCAAAGAATGAAACTTCAATTAAAGTCATGGGCTTTAATTAAACATGCTTGGGCTTGGATAAAGTTTAAGTATTTAAACCTAGAAAAGGCTTATTTTATGAGGTAAGTGATTTAATCCTAAATCAAGAAAACCCTAGCCACCTTGTTCCTCCCTGCATCGACCCCTCTCTCCCTCTGTGCGTCGAGTTCGACAAAACCCCAAGGGGTTTTCGGCTTTTTGCGATCCACGCATACACATACATACACGCAGGTTTTGCGTGTAGCTCGGGTAATTCTTGTAGCAGTCTAGCAGCTAGTTCGTTGGTGGGGCATTAGTGGTGGACTATCTTTAGCAATCCCAAAATCACAAGAGGTATTGTTTTTCCTTAACCTTTATCTGGATTGTTGATGAGAAACTGCTATGATCATTAGAAAGATCCTAACCCTTTTAGGGTTTAGAGGGTTGTGTTCAATCCAGTTCCGCTTTAGGATTAAACCAGTAGTATCAAACCCAGGTTTGACCAGTTTGTGTCTTAGGGTGATTTGGTATGATCAAAACCCTTCAGTCTGAACATACCCGTACACCGCTACAGCCTCCTCAGCAGTTGAGAGACTACTACACTTGGGTCAGTACTTCATCTACACCACCACCGCCTCCGCCCCAGTAGTAGATAGAGATAGATAGATGTTTTAGTTTTAGTTTTTACTGTTTTTAGTTTAGTTTTTGTTATACGATGTTTGATGTTCTGTGCTTTATTTGGTTTATCTGTATAACATCAAAACATTATGTACTTCCTTTTGGTTGATTATATTGCCATATTATATCTTGTGTTCACTCTCGTTTTTCACTTGTGGTTAAGTTTCTTTTTTTTGCAAGTTTTACTCGGAATATACAGTTATATATATATCAAAGGAGTGCGGCTCAGTCCAAGTGTGGGGAGAATTTCCTTAGCCATCAACTTTTGAAAATCGATTACTAACACCGATTCAGGGAGTTTTCATATCTTTTCTCTTACACTTATCACATTATAACACTGTTTACATGCATTGTCTGAACATTGAGGATAATGTATAATTTTAAGTGTGGGGAGGGCATATCTATCACATGCCTGATATAGTCTTGTTCTCTTAAAAACTCTTAATGCTATAAAATCTTAGAATTGAATTTTGTCGTAAATTTTTCGCAAATCTATATCCTTTTTTTGACATGTTTAGATCCTCTCGCATGATAGATTATAAGCAAGTAACATTATGAGGACCTTGTTTTGTATAACTTTCATGAAGTTAGCTTAGCACAAGTACTTGAGTTTTGCCTAATGTTTGACTTCAATTGCACAAACCACACCTCGACACTAGAATTCCTGAGCATTTGAGCCACAACATTTCAATTCTTATTCGACTAGCTCATGGAATTGCCACATATATATGCAGATTGTGCTTTGATTATAGAACTTGCTCATAACTATGCACTTCGAAACCATGAACTAAACTGTTGCAATTAAATGATAGAGGCACTTAGGATAACCCATTTTAGCCAAAACACTTTTATTTTTAGCCATTTTTATATATTTACACCTAGTCCACCACTTTGAGCCTTAGCTTTTCATATCAAAAACCCCAAAAATTATACTTGTTTTAATTCTATCTTATTTTTAAGTTTTCAGAACCAGTTTTACTCGTTTATTGCAGCTTTACAAGATTTTATCAGATCTTCAATTGTTCATGCAATGCATTAGCAGGACATGAAATTCAAGTGTTCTTCTTAGATTTGTAACAATTATGTTGCATACAGCTGATTTGATCTCCAAAAACATAGCTTAGAGAAAAGCAAAACGCAAAAAACCGATAAAAAGAAAAAAAAATATAGAAAAGAAAAATATGAGAAGATGGGTTGTTTGATTAGCTGTTCCTTGGCTATTTTTGAAGCTTATCATACATTGAGTAGTAGCTTTTTTTTTAGTTTAACCGGGTGTTGGCCATCACTCAGAGTATTCTGATTCCACTTCCACTTGATGAACTATATTCTCACCAAAAATATGTTTAAATTCCTATCCATACAAATACAGCATCATTAACTTGGTTCCTAAATTCTGTTTTAGTCACCTTTATATCTTCGAATTCCTGTCTTTAAAACCTTAGCTATGTTACAACCTGAATAAAGACCTCTTGATATTTGCATACGCTTATGTTAATTGGTGGAGATTTGATATGTGATCAAGCCTATGCTAATCTTAGTCTCAAATCTTGCATTTTTTGCACTTATACACATACCTTGATATACTTATTGAGTGCTTGAGTGACCACCTGGTGAGATATGAAGTCAGATATTTGTTTTGATTCATGTACACGTGCTAAGTTTGCTTTGATTTTGCCATATCTTTCACATGAAAGTTTGTCCTCGTTGCTCTGATTAAAATATCTATTATGCCTTTAGACCTTTTCATTGTCAGAAGTATATACTTTTGCACTAATTTAATGAAGGGTTTTGTAGGGTATAAAATCAGATAATGATCATACGCAGCGGAAAAAAAAAACAAAACCCCCTCCAGTGATCTCATCTAACTCGTACAGGAAACTAAACAAGAAAAAGGATTAAGGGTTATACCTTTCAGCAACAATCTTGAAACTTTAATATAGATAGCTAAAGGTAGAACACCGCTACTACACCACCTCGAACAGGCTGCTAGACCGCCACAGGATATCACCCAAAATGATCACGCAAGAACCATGCGTGTGTGTGTGTTGTGCGACGCAGGCCGAAACCCCCTAGGGGTGCTTCTCGAAGTCGACGCAGAGGGAGAAGGGAAGGAGGCTAGGGTTATCTTGTAGCAATTGTTTTCTTTTGTGATTCCTTAAGGCTTAAAATGTTATTTATATTATAAACCTTATTAAAGCCCAACTTTAATTAAACTATTATTTAATTGCAGAAAACACCCTTTGACCTTTCTAATTAATAATAACTATTAATTAATTGGTCCAATTAATATTTAAACTAAATATTAATTTCTCCTTTAAAAATAATAAATAACTATTATTATTTTTCCTTCTCAATAATTAATTAACTAATTAATTATTCCACACATATAACTTGGTAAAAATCCAAATGGTTCTAAACGGGTGTGTAGCAGTGTGATCTTTTAGTGTCTCATAGCATTGGACGCGATGACACCTGTTATCTATCTCTGCGCATAATCTAACAGACTCCCACTTGTGCAAGATACGTAACACTCCTTGTACACCGTTGGCCTAAGGAGGTCCCTAGCCAGACACTTAGGTTAACCAGACTATAAGATCTCTTACATCTAGAGATATGATCCACACCTTGGATTATCCAGGCTTTTTCTTTGCATTGTGATATTTCGTAATGTGAGTATTAGACATGGAGCAGGGATCTTATTCTAAAATACTCAGATTTTCTCAACTCTTATCTCGACACTCTGCAGTTACGGTTTACCGAATGAAACCAATCATTCTAACAGAGCGCGGCCACGCATTTTCAGTAGTCTCAATCGTCGAGGGGACCTGAAACATGTCTCCTGAAAAGGGAGTGTAAATCTCATCTTGACTATTTGCAATTTGACCACACAGCTTCCGCTGCACCTAGACATGCCCCTTATAATCACCCTGTTACGGCGTGACGTTAGAACGCGCTAAAGTACAGTAGTTACTGTGCCCTAAAACAAATATCTCAGGTCTAAGGACAACCTATCAAGTTTACCTATGATAGTGCTCCAAGAAGTAAACTCGATGCGGATCACTCCCAATATTTATCCCTCCTGATAAATATCTACGAATATTTGGTCACAACGTTGTGCTTTTATTCATCTCCGAATAAATCAACAAATATTCATAATAGCATTATCTCCCTAATGTGGCTCCCACTACATTAAGTAGCTACGGGCATTTAGACAATTCATAACTAGAATTCTTCATGGATAAGTTAAAACATGCTAAAAAATGGACAACAAGAAACAATTATGTAAATACCTCCTATTTCAATCCCATGAAATGTAAATACATAATAAAAAATTTCAAGTTACATCTATAGTAATAATCAAAAACTTGAACTAGCTGCTATATTCTAGGTACTGCATCACTATAGAATTCGCATGTCTCTCATGCTTAGCTCTAGCTAGCGGCTTCGTCAACGGTCAGCAACGTTGTAGTCCGTCGGTATCTTTTTGCAGTCTAATATCCCCTCTTCCAATAATATCTTGGATTATGTGATATTTTCTGAGTACATGCCCAGTCCGCTGATGATCTCTTGGCTCTTTAGCTTGCGCCACAGCCCCTGAGTTATCACATAATATATCAATCGGTCTAGAGATATTGGAAACAACTCTAAGATCCGAGATAAAGTTCTTCAGCCAAACAGCTTCCTTTGCCGCATCACTTGCTGCAATATAGTCTGCCTCTATAGTCGAATCTGCTATTGTATCTTGCTTCTGACTTTTCCAAAATATAGCTCCTCCGTTTAGGGTAAAGACAAATCTTGAGTGCGACCTAAAGTCATCTCTGTCGGTTTGGAAACTAGCATCAGTGTAACCAGTTACACTAAGCTCGTCCATCGAACCTCCATAAACTAGGAACATGTCTTTAATCCTTCTCAGATAATTGAGAATGTTCTTGACAGCTACCCAATGGGCTTCACCCGGATTTTGCTGGTATCTACTCGTGACACTTATGGGATAGGCAACATCAGGCCTAGTACATAGCATGACATACATGATTGATCCATTTGCCGAGGTATATGGAATCAACTTCATATTGTTCTGATCTTGACTAGATACAAAACATTGAGCCTTGCTCAAAACTGTGCTAGATTGCATTTGAATAAACCCTTTCTTGGATTCATCCATCTTGAATCTTTTCACGACTTTTGTCGATATACGTACTTTGACTAAGTCCGATAAGCCACTTAGATCTATTCCTATAAATCTTAATACCAAGTGTGTAAGCAGCTTCTCCCAAGTCTTTCATCTGGAAACATTTACCTAACTAGGATTTTACTCCTTGTAATACTGGTATATTGTTTCCTATTAACAGTATGTCATCTACATACAAGACTAGGAAGGTTACCGCGCTCCTACTGAATTTAGTGTAAACACATGACTCGAACTCACTTTTGGTAAAACCAAACTCTTTGATGCACTAATCAAAGTGTAAATTCCAGCTCCTAGATGCCTGCTTCAACCCATAAATGGATTTTAGCAGCTTGCATACTTAATTAGGATTCTTTGGATCCGCAAAACCATCTGGTTGTATCATATATACGTCCTCTGTCAACTTCCCGTTTAGGAAGGCGGTTTTGATATCTATGTGCCATATCTCATAAACAAAATATGCTGATATGGCCATAAGAATTCTAATGGTCTTAAGCATTGCCACTGGGGAAAAAGTTTCATCATAGTCAACACCATGAGTTTGCGTGAAACCTTTTGCCACTAGCCTAGCTTTAAAGGTATGCACCTTTCCATCCATATCGGTCTTCTTCTTGAAGACCCATTTGTACCCAACAGCTTTGCTATGTTGAGGCAAATCCACTAACTTACAAACTTGGTTGTAATACATGGATTGCATCTCTGCCTTCATGGCTTCTAGCCCTTTCTCATATTCTAAACCTGAAACAGCATCTGGTTAGGTGGTGGGTTCTGAAAGATCTCCTTCGTCTTGAGCAACTAGGAATCCTAGATACCTATCTGACTCATGACGAGGCCTACTAGACCTGCGAAGGTCTTGTGTTTGCACTTCTTCCACAACCACAGACTCGGGTTGAGATTCAACAATTCTCTGTTGAATTACGGGTTCGACTATCGGTGGTGGTGTTATCTCTTCCTCTTTGATTTCTTGAAACTCTATTTCTTTTCTTGGAATTTCTGAGTTTAGAAACTTTATCTTTCAATAACACCCCTTTACGAGCAACAAAAACTTTGTACTCGTCTGGGTTGTAGAAATAGTATCCCATGGTTTCCTTGGGATAACCCACAAAGATATACTTATCTGATTTGGGATTGAGTTTATCCGTGAATGTTCGCTTAACATACACCTCACATCCCCAAACCTTGAGAAAAGACATTTTGGGCTTTTTCCCTGTCCATATCTTGAACGATGTCTTTTCCAACGATTTTGTCGGAACCCGGTTCAGAATGAACGCTGCTGTCTCGAGTGCGTGCCCCTAAAATGACAATGGCAATGAACTTCGAATCATCATTGATCGTACCATGTCAAGCAATATACGATTCCTCCTTTCTGATACACCATTTATCTGAGGTGTATATGGAGGTGTGAGTTGTGAAACAATCCCACATTCCTTCAAATGATCGTCAAATTCCTGACTCAGATATTCATCACCTCGATCGGACAGAAGAAGCTTTATATTCTTGTCCAGCTGATTTTGTACTTCATTCTGAAACTATCTGAACTTGTCAAAACTTTCAGACTTAAGTCTCATAAGGTAGACATAACCGAACCTACTGAAGTAGTCAGTAAAGGTAATGAAGTACCGGTATCCTCCTCTAGCCTCTGGAGTAACGGGTCCACACACATCTGTGTGTATTATCCCTAGTAGCTCACTTGCCCTTTCATTCTCACTGTTGAAAGGTTGCTTTGTCATTTTAGGCGACAAACAAGATTCGCAAATATCATATGGCTCCAAGACAAATGGTTCTAGAATTCCGTCATCTCGGAGTTTCTCTATGCGTTTCTCATTTATGTGTCTTAAACGACAATGCCAGAGGTAAGTCTGATTCAAGTTACTCTTGGATCTCTTACTTATATGATTTTTGTCTTTGTCATAGTGATCTAGATTTAGCGTGTATAGACCATTTTGAGGATAAGAAAATATCATTTTTGAAACAAGAAATAATGTTGCTATTTAAAACATAATTGAAACCACAGTCTACAAGCAAATCAAACGAGATAACGTTCTTAATAAGTCTACGAACATAATAACAAGGTTCTAGTTCTAAGATCATGCCCGAAGGCAAACTAGGACAATATGTCCCTACAGCTTCAGCACCAACCATAGAGCCTTCGTCTACCCGTAGGTCCATATCTCCTTGTCTTAGCTTCCTACTTCTCTTGAATCCCTGCAAATGATTGCAAATATGATGATCACATCCGGTATCCAATACCCATGGTTCATAAGTAATAAGACAATCTATCATAAAGATACAATGTCCAGCTAATCTATGTCGAGTGAGTGCTCACATGAATCCTTGCCACCACAATCGTGCAGACTCGCGACAGTCATATCAAAACCTCCTATAACACCCATTACCTTAGTTTGATAATGGTCAAATAGGGAACCAAACAAGAGCATGAATAGCTCATGTTGCTTTGAATCTGATCCAAGGGTCACATAGCAATCAAGAAGCCTTCTCATATTGATGAGATGATCACTAATAGGTTGGCTTTATTTGATTTTCTGTGAAACAATTTCTTTCATTTGCAAGAAACGACATGCCCAGTCACTATTCTTGAACCTTTCCTCTAATGCTTGAACAACCTTAAGAGATGACTTCTCCCGGAGATCATCCGTAAACTCGGATGAAGCTGAGAGAATGATAATCGACATAACATCAGATTCATCAGCCAGATACTGATAGTAAGTATCATACTCACTATCCTGGGCATCTACCCCTGGTCGTCCTAGAGGAAAAGTCTCTTTGAAGCACGCAGGCCTCCCCACACCATAGAATAGAAAAACCAATCACAACCACAAGTGCAGAAAAAATAAAAGCAATCCACAAGGTCTAGGGCTCGGCTATGGCATCCCAAACATGTACAAACTAATACATGAAAAACTGATTTCTAATTATCATAACCTAGTGAAACATCTTGATATATATATATATATATATATATATATATATATATATATATATATATATATATATATATATATATATATATATATATATATATATATTAACTATTGTTTTGCGATTAAAGAACACTAAAACAATTAATTTCAATCAATACTTGATTATTATAAAATAATCATGACTAAAATTAAGAAATTTTAATTACAAGATTAAAATATAATCTTTTAGAAACTTTTAGGTTTAATCCTGTTTAGTGTTACCCAAAACTAACCTAAAAGGATATTGGGCCAAAAAAAAAAAGGGTGGACCGACCACCTACTTGAGCCGATCGAACCTGGGCCGCAGGCTGCAGGCCGCCGCTGGATCGCCCCCACGCCCCCGCCGCCGCCGACGAATATCTGGCCGCCGACCACCACCTTGCCGCCGATGCTACTGGTGGCAGCGAAAAAAACAGCCGACGCCGACAACCGGCCGAAACAAATCTCCGACGTTGCCGTTGGTGTTCCCGTCATGGACCGCCATTGGCTATGGTGGCTTTACCACCGCCGATCCTCAAATCGCAAATAACAATAACAATTTAAAATTAAACCTTAAACCTTATTTTATCAAAACCTATCATTATCCATTTTAAAAATCAAAACTTGATTTTCAAAAAACACTTGGATCAATCAAAAAGGTTAAAACTTTGATAAAAAAAAATAAACCTATTCATCATGATAAAAGAAACCTAACTAGTTCCCTACGAGGCTAGAAGTGGCTCTGATACCACAGAAGGATTTTGTAGGGTATAAAATCAAATAATGATCATGCGCAGCGGAAAAGAAAACAAAACTCCCTCAAGTGATGTCATCTAACTCGTACAGGAAACTAAACAAGAAAAAGTATTAAGGGTTATACCTGTTAGCAACAATCTTGAAACTTTAATCCGGATAGCTAAAGGTAGAACACCGCTACTGTACCACCTCCAACTGACTGCTAGACCGCCACAGGATATCACCAAAAACGATCACGCAGGCCAAAACCCCCTAGGGGTACTTCTCGAAGTTGACGCA
Source organism: Pulicaria dysenterica (assembly GCA_947179395.2). Classification (NCBI taxonomy): domain Eukaryota; kingdom Viridiplantae; phylum Streptophyta; class Magnoliopsida; order Asterales; family Asteraceae; genus Pulicaria; species Pulicaria dysenterica. Next base: position 51,142,284 of record OX359292.1, on the reverse strand, counting down.
GAGGGAGAAGGGAAGGAGGCTAGGGTTATCTTGTAGCAATTGTTTTCTTCTCTGATTCCTTAAGGCTTAAAAGGTTATTTATTTTATAAACCTTATTAAAGCCCAAGCCTGTTTAATTAAAGCCCATCTTTAATTAAACTATTACTTAATTGCAGAAAACACCCTTTGACCTTTCTAATTAATTAATAACTATTAATTAATTGGTCCAATTAATATTTAAACTAAATATTAATTTCTTCTTTAAAAATAATAAAGAAATATTATTATTTTCCCTTCTCAATAATTAATTAACTAATTAATTATTCCACACATATAACTTGGTAAAAATCCAAATGGTTCTAAACGGGTGTGTAGCAGTGTGATCCTTTAGTGTCTCATAGCATTGGACACGATGACACGTGTTATCTATCTCTGCACATAATCTAACATTTAAGTCATTGGATATTTTAAGTTACATTAGAGTTTGCTTGAGGACAAGCAAAGTTTAAGTGTGGGGAGATTGATATATTCGTATTTATATATGTTTTACGCATCGAAAACCCTCGCATTTAACCTGTAATTAAGGTGAATTGTACGAATTATTACCCCAAATACTTTGTTTTCACCATTGCAGGTTAAAAAGACTAAAAGTGAAGATTTCGAGTTAAACAAGTGCAAAACTGAAGAAAAATGAAGAAGTGTTGAAAAGTGCAAACCCATGCGACCGCATGTACTTACCATACGATCGCATGGTAGGGCCGAATCTAGCTTTGCCACTTGTTGTATTCTGCAGGCTACGCTATCTTGTCAATAGCCACCGTAAAGCCATGCGATCGCATGGCAGGGGCATGCGATCTCATGGACCCGTGTTTCAGTACCTATTTAAACAGCTCTTGGCAGATCAGTTGAAAAAACCATCAGAAATCTCGGAAAACACCATAAACACACACACGTTTCTTCACTTCCAAACACTCCCGAATCCCTGTTCCGAAGGAGTTGATGCTTAGTGAAGCTCAGAACTTCAAAGAAATGAGTATATAGCTTGAAGACTGCTTGGTATAATCTAATCATTTCTTGTTGTTAACATGTATCCAAGTGTTTTTCTTGTTATTGTACATGTAATGAGTCACTGAACTCTTTAACTTGGGCCAAGATGATTCTTGGCCAAGTTATGGCAATATAAATCTTTTCTTGATGATTTGATATAAAAAGTATGTTTTGATCATTGATACAAATGTGTTTAATCATGTTCTTATGTTAAATATGTTCATGTTCATGTTTTGTTAAATAATCAAAACATACTTTTTATATCAAATAATCAAGAAAAGATTTATATTTCCATAACTTGGCCAATAATCATATTGGCCCAAGTGAAAGAGTTTAGTACCTCATTACAAGTACAATAACAAGAAAAACACTTGGATACATGTTAACAACAAAAAATGATTAGATTATACCAAGCATTCTTCAAGCTATATACTTGTTTCTCTGAATTTTTGAGCTTCACTAAGCTTCAACGCCTTCGAAACAGGGATTTGGGAGTGTTTGGAAGTGAAGAAACATGTGTGTGTTCTGTGTGTATTTATGGTGTTTTCTGAGATTTCTGATGGCACACTCAACTAATCTGCCAAGAGCTGTTTAAATATGCACTGAAACGGGGGTCCATGCTATCACATGCCCCTGCCATGCGATCGCATGGCTTTGCGGTGGCTATTGACAAGACGGCTTAGCCTGCAGAATGCAACAAGTGGAAAAGCTAGATTCGGCCCTACCATGCGATCGCATGGTAGGTACATGCGGTCGCATGGGTTTGCACTTTTCAACACTTCTTCATTTTTCTTCAGTTTTGCACTTGTTTAACTCGAAATCTTCACTTTTAGTCTTTTTAACCTGCAATTGTGAAAACAAAGCATCTGGGGTAATAATTCGTATAATTCACCTTAATTACGGGTTAAATGCGAGGGTTTTCGATGCGTAAAACATAAATAAATACGGATATATCAATTTTTAACGGTTTTGAAATTAAAGAGAAAATACTTTCTATAGCCCTAGATAATGCAAGCAACAATACAAACGCTATGGGACGATTGTAACGAGTTTTAAACCCAATATGTGAAGGGGAATTTTTGCATGTACGTTGTGTTAGATTATGTGCAGAGATAGATAACACTTGTCATCGTGTCCAATGCTATGAGACACTAAAGGATCACACTGCTACACACCCGTTTAAAACCATTTGGATTTTTACCAAGTTATATGTGTGGAATAATTAATTAGTTAATTAATTATTTAGAAGAAAAAATAATAATAGTTATTTATTATTTTTAAAGGAGAAATTAATATTTAGTTTAAATATTAATTGGACCAATTAATTAATTAGAAAGGTCAAAGGGTGTTTTCTACAATTAAGTAATAGTTTAATTAAAGCTGGGCTTTAATTAAACGGGCTTGAGCTTTAATAAGGTTTATAATATAAATAACCTTTTAAGCCTTAAGGAATCATAGAAGAAAACAATTGCTACAAGATAACCCTAGCCTCCTTCCCTTCTCCCTCTGTGTCGAATTCGAGAAGCACCCCTAGGGGGTTTCGGCCTGTGTCGCACTACACACACACACACATAGTTCTTGCATGATCATTTTTGGTGATATCCTGTGGCGGTCTAGCAGCCTGTTCAAGGTGGTGCAGTAGCGGTGTTCTACCTTTAGATATCTGGATTAAAGTTTCAAGATTGTTGCTGAAAGGTATAACCTCTAATCCTTTTTCTTGTTTAGTTTCCTGTACGAGTTAGATGAGATCACTGGAGGGGGTTTTGTTTTTATTCCGCTGCGTATGATTATTATCTGATTTTATACCCTACAAAACCCTTCAGTGGCATCAGAGCCACTTCTAGCGTCGTAGGAAACTGGTTAGGTTTCTTTTATGATGATGAATAGGTTTATTTTTTTATCAAAGTTTTAACCTTTTTGATTTATCCAAGTGTTATTTGAAAATCAAGTTTTGATTTTTAAAATGGATAATGATAGGTTTTGATAAAAAAAAGTTTAAGGTTTAATTTTAAATTGTTATTGTTATTTGCGATTTGAGGATCGGCGGTGGTAAAGCCACCGTAGCCGACGGCGGTCCACGACGGGAACACAACCGGTGGCATCGGCGATCGGTTTCGGCCGGTTGTCGGCGTCCGCTATTTTTTTCGCTGCCACCAGTAGTGCCCACGGCGAGGTGGTGGTCGGCGGCCAGATTTCTGGCGACGGTGGTGGGGGCGTCCCAGCGGCGGCCTGCAGCTTGCGGCCCAGGTTCGATCGCCCCAAGTTGGTGGTCGGTCTACCTTTTTTTTTTCTTCGGCCCAGTTGTGTGGCCCAATATCCTTTTAGGTTAGTTTTGGGTAACACCAAATAGGATTAAACCTAAAAGTTTCTAAAAGATTATATTTTTTTCTTGTAATTAAAATTTCTTAATTTTAGTCATGATTATTTTATAATAACAAGTATTGATTGAAATTAATTGTTTTAGCATTCTTTAATCGCATAACAATAGTTAATATATATATATATATATATATATATATATATATATATATATATATATATATATATATATATATATATATATATATATATATATATCAATTATTATTAAACCATGTGATTTTAACAGTTGGTTAAAATCAAGATGTTTCATCAGGTTATGATAATTAGAAATCAGTTTTTCATGTATTAGTTTGTACATGTTTGGGATGCCATAGCCGAGCCCTAGACCTTGTGGATTTCTTTTATTTTTCTGCACTTGTGATTGTGATTGGTTTTTCTATTCTATGATGTGGGGAGGCCTGTGTGCCACTTACAACCCTTATTCTGTTATGTAAAAGTACTAGATTTGCGGGCCTGCGTGCCTTTGAGTATTTTGTAATTTTTTTCTAGTTTTTAGATTTTAGAATAGAATAGATAGAATAGATTTGATGCTGATACAAAGACCAAGGAGCAAGGAGCAGGATTGGATGCAGGAGCTAGTGGGAGCTTCAGAGTTTCTTGCCATGTGTGTTGTTTTCCACTTAGGTTTTGGACCGTCGGATTTTTCGTGTGGCTCACGAAACCGAAATTAGTTAAGGGAAAGGCTAAGACATAGTTGTTGTGGTTGTTTTATTTCTTTACATATTATAAATATGCGTGGTTGTGATTCTCATGATGAAATAAAATAGGGTTTTAATAATTGTCTTTATTAAACAGTGTTTTTCGAAAAGAAAACTGGAAAAATCCTTTTTAGAAAAATCTTAGATCAGTGTGCTACCCACCTAATGGTACACCTTTCCTGTTAAACGGTACTCGGGTGCCGGAAGTGTCAAAACCTTGGGCATTCGGGTTCAAACCTTTACGGGGAAGGGTGTGAAAGACTCTGCGATAATCAAGAGTCCCGGATAGAGTTCACACTGTCTTAGGTGGTGGGATCTATTTTGGTGATAATCGGGAGTCCCGGCCCAAAATGCAGTAGAGGGACTAAAGCATGCACGATTCTTGTAGCCGATGTCCCGCGGATCTAGGAGTCGTGTGCAGGTAGTATACGATTGTTATAGGTTTACCTACCAGAAATAGCATTGTCCCGGTGGGAAGTGCCCAAACCTTGCATTGGGAAATGTGAAATATGGATCCTAGTCTAATAATTTATTTTTAAAAGGTAACAATTATTAGAGGATATAATCATATTGTTGAATCGGTTTTATCTTTTCTTTTTCTATAGATGTCTATTTATCTGTTATTCCGTTTACTCACCCGAGGAATCTTTAAGCCTTATCATTAGCAAATGGAAGCTGTTGGGAGAATAGGAATATAATTTATATCCTCTTTTGTTAATTCAAAGATTTACAATATGTTTATATAATTGTATACACTAACATTAACATATGTGCACATATACATCTATATATATAATCAAGCAACTAAATATTTATATTTATCTGTTACAAAATTAAATCGTATAAATCGTCCAAGATAAAGCGTCATCAACGTCCAAGAAGAAGCGCCATCAACGTTCAAGATGAAGTCTTCGTCAAATATACCTACAAGAATAAATTCAAATGATATGAGCATAAAGATAAAATAATTAAAATTAGTTTAAGTTTTTATAAAATTATTTTTATAAAATCTTTTATAAAAGTGGACAAATTTTTTATAAACTTAATTGTGTTGGTTGATAAAATCTAAGAACTTCCCATTTTAGCAAATACCAAACACAATCCCACTTTGAAACAATACACCACCATAATTAGCAAATGAATCTCCCAAAGGGGTAAAATTCCAACATGCTTTGTGTATTGGTTTCCAAACTTCCATTTTTGTGTTTAAATTCAAACAATAGAAGTATGGGATCAACCAACCTTTTGAACATCTACTTTTCAGTTGATTTTTATGGTAAAAATGAGTTGAGTGTGGCTTTAAATAAAGCCCAACGTCTATATTGCAAAGAACAAGAAATGCCAGATGCCTGACGGTCGATGTCACGGTCGACCGTGGTTCGACCGTGAGATGTCTGGATAGTTTTGAGACTTGGACCTTTTTCCTTATTTAAACAAACTCAAACCTCATTCATTACTCACCTCTTGCAAACACAAAACATTCAGAATACTCACTAATACTTGAGCTCATATCTTTGAATATTATTTCATCTTTCAAGTTCAAGATTCAAGCAAGAGCAAAGCCATCAAAGCTTAAACACTACTTCTACATTCTATATTATTTGTAATAGTGTGAGGATCAACTCTAGCCTTTCAATTTAGAGTGAAGTGAGGATCAACTCTAGCCTATAGAATTAGAGCGAAGAAAGGTTATCTTTACCTTACTTGCAAGTTTGAAGATTAATTCTTGCAAGTATAAAAAGAGAAGTGTAAAAGGTTTATCTCTACCTTCAAAGAGAGAAGCTAGTGGATCAAACTCTTGGTGGGTGAGGCCAAGGAGTGGATGTAGTGCAAGTTTGTTAACACTTGTATGAACCACTATAAATCATTGTGTTCAACTTTGTGATTGGTGATATCTCTCTAACTCTATATCTTTTATTTTCTTGCAAGAACTCTTAAAAACTTCAAAAATTGGACATATAACCTATTCACCCCCGCTCTAGGTTCCAACAATTGGTATCAGAGCAAGTTGCTCTTGATAATTTTTGAAAACTTGCTTTAAAGTATTCTAAAAAAAATTTCAAAAATTCTTTGAGTTGAAAATGGGACAAAACTTTGTAGAGGGGAATTCTATGGTTAGACCTCCACTTCTTGAAGAAGAAGGTTTTTGCTTTTGGAAACAAAGGTTTATGACATATGTTAAAGCCAAAGATGTTGATCTTTGGGAAATCATAGAGGATGGTGATCATGTGCCAAAAACCTTTGATTCTAAAATTGATGCATATGTACCAACTCCTAAGGACAAATGGGATCAAAATGACAAGAAGATGATTTCCAAAAATTTTGAAGCAAAACTCTTTTTATACAATATACTACCTAGAAAAGAGTATGAAAGAGTTTTTATGCTAGATAGTGCAAATGAAATTTGGAAATCTCTTGTCACCACCCATCAAGGAAATGCTCAAGTCCTAGACAACAAGGTTGAGTTGCTTGTACAACAATATGAGCAATTTAATATTCTTGATGAAATGAGCATTGATGAAGCTTTCTCTAAGTTTAATACTATTGTCACTAGTCTCAAGTCACTTGGGACTAGTTATTCTAACAAGAAAATTGTGAGAAAGTTTCTTAGGGCTCTTTCACCAAAATGGAGAGCTAAGGTGACGGGTATTGAGGAGTCAAAGGACTTAAATCTACTCCAAATGGATGAGCTTATTGGAAACCTCAAGGTGTATGAGGTTATCATGCAAAAAGATGATGAAATAGCTAAATTAAAGAAGGAGAAGTCAAAATCTATTGCTCTCAAAGCTAAACATGTTAAAGAATTCTCAAGTGATGTGGAAGATGATGGCAATAGTGATGATGATGAAGAATATGCTATGATGGTGAGAAATTTCAAGAAATTCTTCAAGAGAAAGGGTAAGCATTTAAAGGTTCCCTTTGACCCAAAGAAGTACAAGCAAAGCATTGATGCAAAGAAAGACAAGAAACCATCAAGAGAATGCTATGGGTGTGGTGACTCTTCGCACTTCATTGGTGATTGTCCAAAAGTTGCTTCAAAGAAGAGAGAAAACCACAAAGCATTCCTAGGGGGAGCATGGAGTGTTAGTGGTGATGAAAATCAAGATGACATCAAGGAGGAAACATGTCTTATGGCATTTGAGACAAGTGAGGTACAATCCGATTCAAGTTATTATAGTGATAATGACCAATATGATCAATTGTGTGACTTTAGCTCAAAAATTCTTGCAAAAAATGAGGAACTAAAGATTGAAAACAAAAGTTTAAAAAGGGAGATTGAAAATTTAAACTTGACTATTAAAGATTTACAAAGTCAAGTTGTTCCTCATCCATCTCCAAGCATGACAAGTTTGGAGACCAAGCTAAAGACAAACTTTGACAACTCCACCTTGTCAAAATTTTAAGAGAGCACACATAAGTTGGATGAAATGCTAAAAGTTCAAAAATCATCAAATGATAAGGGTGGGCTTGGTTTCTCAAGTTTTTCAAACAACATGCCTAAGAGCCATGTGACACAAATCCAATTTGTAAAAGAAAAAGGGAAGGAAAAAATCCAGGAGCCTTACGGTCGAACCACGATCGATGCCGTGGGTCGACCGTCGACCCACTGGAAATTTTTGAATTTTCAAATTTTCAAAACTTGTCCCGTGGCTCTAGTTCTTCCACTTGTAGACCAAAAGTTGCAAGTGATGAACAAGTAAAAAGATTTTACACTCCAACCATAAGGCATGGACTTGGATTCAAGAAACCTAAGTCAAATGTGGTTCAAAGACCAAAGCATTTCATCAAACCTACTAACTCTTTGAACACATGGTATCATAAAGTTTTCAAGATTACTCAAAGGTGGATTAGAGTAGGAGTTTTTGATGCTAACCATCCTGGACCCATGAAACATTGGGTACCAAAAGTTTGAATGATTATTCAATGTGTGTAGGCTTGCAACAAAAATGAGATTATGTCTCATGAATGGATACTTGATAGTGGTTGCTCAAAATACATGACCGGAAATAGAAAACTCTTCACATCATACAAAGAGTATGATGGAGGACATGTGGTGTTTGGAAGCAATCTAAGAGGAAAGGTGGTTGGTAGAGGTAACATCCTTCATGACAATATTAAATTTACGAATGTTGAGCATGTTAATGGTCTAGCTTATAACTTGATAAGTGTTGGTCAATTGTGTGATAAAGATTTGAATGTTAGATTTTCCAAGCATGAAAGTGTTATATGCAAAGATGATCATGTGCTAGTAAAAGGTGTTAGGAGGAATGGACTCTATACATGTAGACTTGGTGACAATCCTAACACTCAAGTATGTCTTGCATCTATTATTGATAACTCAACTTTGTGGCATAGAAGACTAGGACATGCTAACATGAGATTATTGCATAAATTATCTAGTAGTGATCTTGTTAGAGACATGCCTATTGTGAAACTTGATAATCATTTTTGTGATGCATGTAAGATAGGTAAGCAAGTGCATTCATCTCATAAGTCTAAAAATGTCATATCCTCTAAGAGATGTCTTGAGCTTTTGCATATGGATCTTTTTGGACCTTCATCAATTCAAAGCTATGGAGGAAACTTCTACTCACTAGTTGTTGTAGATGAGTTTTCAAGATATACATGGACATCCTTTTTGAAAACAAAAAATGAAGCTTTTGACAAGTTTAAAATTCTTGGAAAGAAAATTCAAAACCAATTTGGTTGTACGATTATTTCAATTCGTACCGACCATGGTAGAGAATTTGACAATGAAACGCAATTTGGAGCATTTTGTGATAAACATGGAGTTTCTCATAACTTTTCGGCTCCTCGCACTCCTCAATCAAATGGGGTTGTTGAGAGGAAAAATAGGACTTTACAAGAAATGAGTAGGACTATGCTTAATGAATAATCCATACCCCAAAAGTTTTGGTGTGATGCGGTCTCAACGGCCACATACATACTCAATAGAGTTTTGATTAGACCTATGCTAGGTAAAACACCCTATGAGATTATCAAAGGTAGGAAACCATCCTTAGGTCACCTTAGAGTATTTGGAAGTAAGTGTTTTATCCTTAACACCAAAGACTATTTGACCAAGTTTGACCCAAAAGCCTATGAGGGTATCTTCTTAGGATACTCTCTAAATAGCAAAGCCTATAGGGTACTAAACAAATCCACTATGGTTATGGAGGAATCCCTTAATGTTACATTTGATGAATCTCCACCACCTAAGACTCAACCTCTAGTAGATGATGACAAACTAGAAGAAGAAGCCATTGAAACACAACTCTCTAGACTTAGATAAACCTAGTGACCAAAATCCTATAGTAAATGATAAGATCACTAGTGATCAAAATGAGGTTAGGGAAAATAGGAACCATCCAATAACCCAAGTTATAAGAGACCTAAACCAAATACTCACTAGATCCCAAGCACAAAACCTTAGTACATCCTTTGCATTTGTGTCCCACATAGAACCCAAGAATATTAAAGAAGCACTTAAGGATGAAAGTTGGGTAATGGCAATGCAAGAAGAACTAAACCAATTCACTAGAAGCCAAGTGTGGGACTTAGTACCTTTGCCTAGTGGTCATACCATAATAGGAACCAAATGGGTATTTAGAAACAAAGTGGATGAAAATGGAGTCATTACTAGGAACAAGGCTAGATTAGTCGCCCAAGGATATAATCAACAAGAAGGGATAGATTATGATGAAACATTTGCTCCGGTTGCTAGATTGGAATCCATTAGGATTCTACTTGCTTATGCATGTGCCGATGATTTTAAACTATATCAAATGGATGTCAAAAGTGCTTTTCTAAATGGTTTTATAAAAGAAGAAGTCTATGTATGTCAACCTCCCGGATTTGAGGATCCAATTAATCCATCTCATGTATACAAGCTTAGAAAAGCATTATATGGCCTTAAGCAAGCACCTAGAGCATGGTATGATAGATTAAGATCATACTTGTTGCAAAATGATTATGTCATGGGTAAAGTTGATAATACTTTGTTTACTAAGAAGAGAAAGCATGATTTATTACTTGTGCAAATTTATGTGGATGATATTATCTTTGGATCAACATGTAAAGACCTATGTGATGAATTCTCAACTCTTATGCATAATGAATTTGAAATGAGCATGATGGGTGAATTGTATTACTTTCTTGGTCTTCAAATAAAACAATATGAAGATGGTACATTCATTAGCCACTCTAAGTACATCAAGGATATGCTTAAGAAGTTTGATTTTGAAAATGTGAAACCTATGAGTACTCCTATGGCCACAAACACACACTTGACACTTGATAAAGAAGGTGAAATATTTGATAGTACAAAATATCGTGGTTTAATCGGGAGCTTGCTTTATCTAACGGAAAGTCGTCCCGATATTATGTATAGTGTTTGTGTTTGTGCTCGTTTTCAGGAGAATCCCTAGAAATCACACTATGAGGCCGTTAAACGAATATTCCGGTATGTAAAGGGAACAATCAACTTAGGATTGTGGTATCCAAAGAAGGGTGGATTTGATATCATGTGTTATGCGGATTCGGATCTTGGAGGATGTTACTTGGATAGAAAAAGTACAAGTGGAGTATGTGCATTCATTGGATATTGCCTTACTTCATGGTTTTCAAAGAAACAAACATCCGTAGCTCTATCAACAACCGAGGCCGAATACATAGCTGCAGGAAAAGCATGTGCACAAGCACTATCGATGCAACAATCCTTATTGGATTATGAGCTACACTTAAGTGATATTCCTATTATGTGTGATAATAAAAGTGCTACTGATTTAAGTAAAAACCCTATTTTGCACTCTAGAACTAAGCATATTGATATTAGACATCATTTCTTACGTGACATTGTGCAAAAAGGAAACATTAGCTTAGAAAAGGTTGATTCATGTGAAAATATTGCGGATATATTCACTAAACCACTTAAGAAAGAAACATTTGATCTATTGAGACTTGGTTTAGGAATGATGGAGCATGTACCTTAGAAAATTATGCATGATTGTATGAAAAATGCCAAAAATCGATTTCCAGATTGTTCACGGTCGAACCACGGTTGAAGCCGTGTATCGACCGTGGGGTCACTGTCTAGAAAAGGTAAATATTAATAGGAACATACGGTCGATACACGGTCGACCATGTATCGACCGTCGGGTACCTGACAAGACCTACCCTATTTAAGCCCTCTTTCTCTTTCCTCTCTTCACTTTACCACTTTCACTCTCTCTCTGTCAAACCCTAGCCGCCATAGCCGATTTTTGAGCTCAAAAAAGTCCATTTCTTCTTCAAAAATTCACAAAAAAAATTAAGGATTAACTTACGGTTGAAGATCCGGTCGAATCCACGAAGCTTTTCTCGGAAGATCTACGGTGAAAAGTTGCGATTTCTTCACTCTTTTTCCGATTTTTGTTCGCGGTTTCTCTTCTCACCTTCACGAAATCTTCATCTCCAAAGGTATATTTTTCACCATTCTTGCTTTCCTCCTCATTAGGATTTCGTTTTTGCACTAAAAATCATGTGATTTTAGGTTTCTCTTTCTTTTGGGGTTTTGGTGAAAACTTGAAGTATTTGGGTGTGGTTGTGGGTTTTGTTTAATGTAGGGGTTATGAGATAATTATGTTTAAAACAAAGATCTGTGATGTATTTATATTAGATAAAAGTTATGTTGAAAATTAAACAAAAAGTGTAAAATTTCGAACAGGTCACCCACGGTCAATATACGGTCGACCTTGTGAAAAACCATCGTTTACTGATTAAAAAAAAAAAACGAACAGCAAGTTCACGGTCGATCCACGGCTGATACCGTGATAAAACCGTGAGCTTGCTGGAATATTTTAAATTTTTTATATTTTGACATTTAATTTCCAAATCAATCTTATTTAGACCTATTGTAGTATAACTAAGTATAGTATTCACATGATTCACTATTTTCATAAAATCTTCTCACGTTTAGGACATGCACACACAATGTATAAACATATTCCTATAGAGTTTGTTATATCAATTGACTATACTCTCTAAATATGTTCTATATATTGAATTATCGTCTTCTTGTCATAATTTTGCAAAACAAAGTGTCTTTTATAATTCTAGTGTCATGACAAGCTTGAATGAACATGTGTTACACCATAGACACACACTAGGTTTACTCTTATTCATTGCGATTATTTGTGAATAATATACGCATTATTGCATCAATAGATTATCATGCCGTGCCTAAAGACATCATCTTCTCGTTCCGACGCTCCCTCTCAAAGGGATATTATGGCTAACCTCAACAAGCGCCCAAATAATGAAGAGCGCTTGGTCGTACCTGCCCACTTGCAACAGTTTAACTTGCAAGCCACCTTTGACCAAATGAATTGGTCAACCTTTCTAAGACTCCCAAACAACATTTTCCCGAGGCGCATTCGAGAGTTCTATGCATCTTATGCGTATGACGAGGATAATGATTTAATCACCTTTAAAATTGCCACCCAAGAGTTTGCTTTCACTCTTGCGCAACTAGGTGATATGTTGCAAGTCCCCTTTGCCGGGTTGAAATTTTATCATGACTCCCATAGCTTCAACAACCTCCCATCGGCCTTTACCATAGACGAGATCATAGGGTCTATTTGTCATTCAAATGTCCCTGGTAATAAAACAAACATCTTAGGAAAAGATCTCCTAAATGAGTGCAATGTGTGTAATAAAGTCATTGATTCCAACATCTTTCCTAAATCCGGCTACCACTCCGAAATAAGTGTAACTCAGGCCGTGCTCCTCCATGCCCTTAAATCATCTTCGGAGATTAACATCATGTACATCCTTGCAAAAAGGATGGTTGGTCTCCCATCTAGCCGACGGGATCTTCCATATGGAAGACTTCTTACACTCCTCTTTCAACAACTTCCGAACCTTCCTGCTCTCAACTCAACTCCGGGTACTTCCTTACCAATCGATCTTGCTACCTTACGCAAGATGGATTCTCATTCCCGTAAAGGGAAGAAGAGGGCACATTCCTCCTCCCATGACACGGAGGAGGACATTGAGAGATTTTTTGAAGAAGATGATGAAGGAGACGCGGAGGTGGAAAGCACGCTTGCCCCGGATTATGGCCTAGGTGAAGGCTCTACTGATGAAAGAATTGCGGCTCTTAATCGCAACATTAATGAATTGCACAATGAACACCGATCCTTACGAAAGGAGGTCAAGGGCATAAAAGGGATGTTGCGGACAATAATGAATGCTCTTAAATGTAACGCCGGGACGGATGCGGGTGAGCAATCTCACCGGGGATGATTTATTTGATTATGTCATGTTTTGACATATATGTTTGAAAAAAAAAATTCTTTGGGTTGTTTGTTTTGAGAACAATTAACTATATTTTTTTATGTGTGGATTTGGACTTGTATGACTTTCATGTGTGATCATGGTTGACTTATGCTTTTATCTTGTATGCTTTGCTCTTATAATGACATGTATGCTTCTCTTATTGCATTGGTTTGACATGCTTAAAAATATTAAGTAAATTGGATGGTTTATATATATTATGCACTCACCCTCCATGGCAAGTCCTTGGTAGTTTCTCCATACAATTTTATAGAATTCAAAAAGTGGAGTTCTACAATCAAGGGGGAGCACAAATCAAGGGGGAGTCCTTTTTGTTAAAACAAAAAAGGGGGAGAAGGTATATATATATATATATATATATATATATATATATATATATATGTATAAATGCACATGTTAACAAGTTAAAGTTGTTTATACAATTTGTTCATAAATTGTAAATTTTTGTCTTTAACAAAAAGGGGGAGATTGTTGGGAGAATAGGAATATAATTTATATCCTCTTTTGTTAATTCAAAGATTTACAATATGTTTATATAATTGTATACACTAACATTAACATATGTGCACATATACATCTATATATATATAATCAAGCAAATAAATATTTATATTTATCTGTTACAAAATTAAATCGTATAAATTGTCCAAGATAAAACGTCATCAACGTCCAAGAAGAAGCGCCATCAACGTTCAAGATGAAGTCTTCGTCAAATATACCTACAAGAATAAATTCAAATGATATGAGCATAAAGATAAAATAATTAAAATTAGTTTAAGTTTTTATAAAATTATTTTTATAAAATCTTTTATAAAAATGGACAAATTTTTTATAAACTTAATTGTGTTGGTTGATAAAATCTAAGAACTTCCCATTTTAGCAAATACCAAACACAATCCCACTTTGAAACAACACACCACCATAATTAGCAAAGGAATCTCCCAAAGGGGTAAAATTCCAACATGCTTTGTGTATTGGTTTCCAAACTTCCATTTTTGTGTTTAAATTCAAACAATAGAAGTATGGGATCAACCAACCTTTTGAACATCTACTTTTCAGTTGACTTTTATGGTAAAAATTAGTTGAGTGTGATTTTAAATAAAGCCCAACGTCTATATTGCAAAGAACAAGAAATGCCAGATGCCTGACTGTCGATGTCACGGTCGACCGTGGTTCTTATAGACTGTGGTTTCAATTATGTTTTAAATAGCAAAATTATTTCTTGTTTCAAAAATGATATTTTCTATTTTAAAGCTATTCGTCAAAATGGTCTATACACGCTAAATCTAGATAACGGTGACAAAGACATATATCATATAAGTAAGAGATCCAACAGTAACTTGAATCAGAGCTACCTCTGGCATTGTCGTTTAGGACACATAAATGAGAAACGCATAGAGAAACTCCGAGATGACGGAATTCTAGAACCATTTGACTTGGAGTCATATGATATTTGCGAATCTTGTTTGTCCGGTAAAATGACAAAGCAGCCTTTCAACAGTGAGAATGAAAGGGCAAGTGAGCTACTGGGACAGATGTGTGTATGCCAACTTAAGGAGATAGAGCCGCTAACTTTTAAAGTTAGAGCCGCTAACTCCATGAGTATGCCAACTTACTTGCAATTTGACAAAATCAGTCCCTCCACTTAGGTTGTTGTCGAGATTGATCCCCGGTGTGTGACCCAATAGGCCCATACATCATCGGTAGTGATTCATATGGCGTACGTGAGTCAATGGGAAAATCCCAACAAACTCCCACTTGCACATGACACACCGTACCCATGAAATCACAGACAAAGAGCCGCCTCTAGCAAAGCATCATTGCCCCCAAGTCAGTATGGGTTTTGTCATCCTGAACAAAACCAAATCCAAAACAATAATGGGATGACCTAATAGATAAGTGATCAAACATCCTTTTGTTCGCGATATCCTTTGTGAACACGATACATGGATTAATATGTCAATCTCCAGATCGTTCACGATTATGTTTCTCGATCTTGATTGGTGGTGAACAAAAGTTAAGGATATATCTGATTCTCAATCAGTATTCCTTGTGCATGGCCATGTGTATTTTGGTGTCAGCTCCCAATCATCGAGGGGCCTATGGATATCTCTCTACACAGAGGAACAAATCCCTTTGACTATATAGTTCCTCCATACGTCTCATACTTTATTTGAAAACTTCCTTTATAGCAGCCAGTTACGAACCACGTTTGAAAGCAATCAAAATAATGCATATTCATGCTTTAAATGCTCATGTATCTCCGGTCTAAGGACGAAATGATATTATCATCCCGAGTCACTTATGACCATGATCCATGAAGTGAACTTAGGTGCGGGTCTTCCAGTCACTTGAAACTCCTTTCAAGCACAGGTTACTGTTGTGTTTCATGCATTCAATCCTTGATTAATGCATAACCAACACCTAACCTCAGCCTTAATTCAAACTTCCTTCCCTTGAAAAATGACTGACTGTGGAAATTTAGAATGCATAAACATTCTGGGAAGTGGTTAAACATTCAAAGATGGAACACAGTAAAGACCAATGAAGGTAACCGCATCATGCGTATATATAGTCCCTACTATATATCGATACAATCATCGGTAGCAGTACTGCTTACAGTTCCCAAAGCTAATTAGTAAATCAAACATTTACTAAAACGATGTTCAAGCCTAGTCATTAGCATGAACAATCCTATTATACCTAGTATGACATTCATCACTAGTATTTGACAACGGCTTAACGATGGGATCATCACCACAATATCCCTTTGTACTCTTTTGTATTCTCTTATTAAACCACTTTCGTAGTGTTTATGAAAGAGATCATACATAAGACTATCAGAGTCATCACATCCTTAATGCTACCGAAGTCCACAAATAGGATCAATGACACTCATGTTTATTATAGTCGATACACCCTCAATGCCACCGAAGTTCACAATAGGGTCAATGACACTCATAGGGATTTAAATCTCGTATCTACACCACATATTTGCACACTCAAAAACTTCGATTACAGTCTTATTAGTATAGATTGGCTTACAGTAAATACTTACTTAAGACAACTCTATTTTCGTCGAACATCAAGAGCATACTTCAGTATTTCTTGAATTTTAGAACCCAGTTTACTCCATATTCCCTATTTGTACTTGTGGAACAATAATTCCAACAATAGGTTGTCCTAAATTAGCACATTATTTTCATTGAGTATATTTCACTAGGAACACATGAAGCTCCCACTAGCCCTGACAAGTTTATCGGCTCAATCTATGCTTTCCAGAAAACTCATCTCAATGACTTTCTCACAAAGCAAAATTATAGCCATAAGATGCAAGTCTTATCACAAAGCACTCACCCGTAGTCGCAGACCTAATTTGGATATTATGGATGTGTAAGACCCTCAGAAAGTGCCTCAAGCATTTCCTCAACTTAGTCCTGTGAAGGATCTTGGTCTCTCACGTCCATGTGAACTTACTTGTTTCCAAAAAGCGACAACAATATTTCACTTAATCCAAACTATCTTCAACATAGCCAGTAGGACAAGTTTCCATATGATCAATACGAAACCTTTTGCCACTAGTCCGTATTTGAAGTTGTCTACTATTGCATATATGTTAGTCCCTTCACCCTTCTTGGATTACACCTTTGGTATGGGATTAACCCAAGTACTTGGATACAGCAAATGGGTTACATCTATATATACTATTCCCTTCTTATGTTCATTAGTGAACTCTGGGCCCACTATGTTATTCCGATGAATGGTGACCTCACTATGATTCACCATCAAGCTACTGTTACTATAAAATGATCACCTCATATCTAAACAGCCTTCTTGACTTCCATCATATTTAAAGAAGCAACGGATATTGTCAGGTTTTACCAGCATCTTTATGCTGATTAAATGCTAGTGCCAACATCAGGTCTCGTATTTAAGTTTTACGTTCTTCCACTTGAATGCTTTTGGATATTGTCTTCTTCTTTTGAGCAACCAAACATGGTTTCCGTAAGTCTAAGAAATAGTTATCCAAAACTCAGATGAACTACTTAAATATGAGCATCAATTTAGTTCAAGATTCATCCATCTCCCACTGAATGTAGACTGGATTATTTTAAATTATGAGATTGACAAGCAAATGACTCTTTCTCATCAAATCTCATCAGATGCTCAGGTGACCATCATGTTGAGTTTTAGATTGAGGACTTGGTTCATGAAATTAATGTATACCAATTACATTGAATACATGTTTTAGGCCTGCCTTTCACCAGATCATCAACAATGATATCCGGTTTCCTTTAATGTGACACCATGTACGAATGTGTCTTTTGTAGAAAATAAATTGTGGGTCAAACCCATGATCCATTTTATGTTTAATCAATATAGATAAGAAAACTTAGCATCTTGACTGGATCTAAGAATTGATATCTATATGCCCTTACTGATTCTTAGTTTTCCTTAGGTTAGTTCCGAATACCTCTAAGGTTTCAGGCACAAACCTTTTGTCTAGTAAACATTCTCCCAACAACTATCATTAAGATGGTGGTGGAGAATTTTTACTATTGTCACTCTTTGTGGCATACTTGGACGGATTATCCACACAAGTGTGATTGATATCCAACAACTCTTAATCCCTCTCAACAAACACAGGTGAAGGATTTCTTAATCATCCAAGTCCAATAAACAAGATATGTATCTAAAATTTAACCCAAGGCTAAACTTTTACGAAGATCCTAACCACATGGATCTAAGTGATGCAATTCTTGTTTATTTGGTCGAGTTTGATTATGCCAAAGAGTTAACGTATCCAAACCACTTTTGGATCTAAGAATCAATTATTCATGATTGCCTTATTACTTGTAACAAGTCTTTATGTATGCTATGATATGGATAAGTTTTTGATTTCAATAAACATCTCAAAACAATTTTTCAAAACAAATGTTTCGATTCCAAGCCATATCCATCGTCATCAAATGTGTATTTGAGCACCATAAATGGTCAAAAATAACACATAAGCAATGACATGGATAGATTTGAAATGAAACCATCAATATGAAAAATCTTTTATCAAAAATACATCCATCATCTTCAAAAAGCATACACTAAAGCAAAACTTGCCACGCAGGGCATAAGTACAAAAGTAATAATTAATCCGGAAATAATGGTGAGATCAACACTCCCAATTCTCTTGTAGAGGACAATCAACAGGGTATCCTCTTTAGAGATCCGGTTCTTCAAGCTCTTCCTTCTTGCAACGAACAGACCTACACTTTGTAACAAAATAAATTTGTGACAAACGTGAGTCTTATAGCTCGAGTTAACAACTCAGCTTATTAAGGAATAACAACGAAGTATAATCATGAATGTACCTTAAGTAGGAAAATTAACTCTCTCTTTTCTGAGAAGTTTTATATCCTCTCGGCATGAAAGGCAGGCATGATGGCCCCAATGGATACTCTTCCTCCTTGTTGAGTCTCCATAGGCACATCATCAATGTCCAAAGGCTCTGTGCTTAAAGCAGGCTTGGATACTCCAACCTCTTCTAGTAGGGTCGATTTCTTCTTCTTAACTTGTCATTCCTTTGAACCAAAACCGGGAATGGATGAGGTTGAACCATACTTGGACATGCTAGACTCTACAGTCTTCAACATTCCATGCAGTTCATCTATGGATTTCACCATCTCATGCATATGATAGTCCATAACAAATTGATCATATGATGCGGGCAGGGACTGAAGTATGAAGTTAACACCAAGCTCCCTCCCTATAGGAAATCCTAGCCTCTCCAATTGATCCAAGTATGACTTCATCTTGAGAACATGGGCACTAACACTTCCGCCTTCCCGCATCTTACAACCGGCTAGACTTTTAACACACTCATAGTGTTCCTGCCTAACTTGCTGTTGGAACATATCATTCAGCTTGTTAATCATGTCGTACACACTCATGTGCTCAAAATGCTTTTGCAGCTCCGAGCTCATAGTTGATAACATGAGACAGGCAACATCGTGTGTATCCTGAACACACTTTTCATATGCGTATCGGATGGCCCATGCCGCATTGGTAGCAGGTGGTTCAGGAAGGGGTTCCTCAAGGATGTGCAACTTAGACTCGGCACGTAGGACAATTCTCAATTTCCTAAGCCAGTAAACAAAGTTCACCCCCTTGAGTTTCTCCCTTTCTAGGAACATACGAAGTGAAAAGTTTGACGTGGTGTAATTATGATTCGACATCCTAGAATAATCGGAGTACACAAATTAGTTAGTTTGATTTAATCCTCGTTACAATAATTACCCATATCGTCTCGAAAAATATTTTAACAAGGACTAAGAACCATATTTCACTCCAATTCATGACAGGTTTGCCGCGGATCACTTCATGGAGCTATTTAAGCCGATAACCATTTTACCGATTGCAATCTCTATTGCAACTCCTTGACACTTGCGGGATCCTATGACAACCATCGGTCGTTTGGCATGTTTGATCCCTACTTGCACCAATCTTAAGCTTTGAAATTTGATTAACTTGTGCTAAGCTCGACAATCAATCATGATTTCAAACTTAAAATTGCAAATCGTTCAACAAGATACACGGTAACAACTTGACAACTTATTAGCTCGTGCTAAACTCGACAACCAACAATTTCAATTTGCTACACTCACCTTCCACACAGATCCACATGGAATAACTTGTGCTAAGCTCGACAATCATCCCGTGCTTTACTACATTCGCTTAGTGTCATCTTTTGGATGGTGCATGATTTACGTTTTATGGAAAAAGGGCTTTTGTAAATAGCAGATTCGACTACAGAGGCAGAGTATATTGCAGAAAGTGATGCGGCAAAGGAAGCTATCTGGCTGAAGAATTTTATCTCGGATCTTAGAGCTATTGTCTGTATCTCTAGACTGATTGATATATTATGTGATAACTCAGTGGCTGTGGTGCAAGCTAAAGAGCCAAGAGATCATCAGCGGACTAGGCATGTAGTTAGAAAATATCACCAAGGATCGAACACGTACAACTTGGACATTCATCCACGGTTATAAGTAGATAAAAATAAACACTATGAAGTCATGAACCCAACAAGACTCGAGCCACGTGTGTTGGATTCAAGATCAACCCTTATGTTATTTCCTTAAGATATCATCATGTTAAGTACTATTTCTAGTACTTAACACTTGTAAAGCATGAAACATGTAAGCATGCACATAGAATCATAAAGATCAGATTCTTAATGACATTTGGAGTTCATTTCAATCTTAACATGCTCGAGAATACCTTTTCAATCCTTTTTGTTCTTTTGTAATCGTAATGATCAAATAATATACTTAAACACTTGAAACTTCCGTTAAAGATGTTAAGCATGTGTAAAACCACAATATGATAAATATGACCAACTTGTTAAGACCTGAAATGATCAAAGACAAGTTCCAAAAATGCTTTTCAAATGATAACCTTGCTTGTTTCACCATTTCTAGTGATAACTACACAAGATCTTGAGATTAAACCATCATCCTTGAATATGCATGGAATGTAACCTTTAAGTTTTCACGTAAAAGATTAACAAAACATGAACATGAATATATTTAACATAAGAACATGATTAAACACATTTGTATCTATTGGGGTTTCGGGAACGACTAGCGGAAGCATGGTACAAATTCAAAAGCATAAAGTACAAGTCTATAAAGCATAAAAAATAAAGAAACCCCAAGAATGGACCAAGCTCCATGACAAAGCAAATGCAACATGAAAAACACAGAGAAATGAGAATATACCCTTAAGGTTCTTCCTGGAGAGAACAAAATTGACGGATGAACAAGAAGACCAAGCCAAGCCTTCCTCTATCGTTGATCCACACCGAGTTTGTTCAATCTCCTAGTACTAGCTAACCATTGGTGATCTTCATAGCTTGAAATCACCTCTGGAACATCAACCCAAGAATCTCCAAGCTCTCCTCTTTCTTGATCACACTTAGAACTCCATAACTCACCTTGTCATGAAGAGAGAATATGGTGTAAATGTGTGTTAGACTAGAGAGAGTTCTCAATGCAAGTCTCTTAGATCTGGAATGAACTCTCCAGACCTTTTATTGACCCACAAAAACCGGCCAAAAAAGAAAAGGCATTGATTTGTGGAGAAAGGAGGCAACATGCAAAAGTTGCATGCAATCTAACAAGAGTTAGCGCAGGTATCTGTAAGGAGATCGCGCTGCTATCTCAAAGATAGCGCCGCTAACCTAAAGAAGATAGAGCCGCTAACTTTTAAAGTTGCAATTTACTTGCATGCCAATTTACTTGCATGCTAACTTTTAAAGTTGCAAGAGTTAGAGCCGTTAACTCCATCAGCATGCCAACTTACTTGCAATTTGAGAAAATCAGTCCCTCCACTTAAGTTGTTGTCGAGATTGATCCCCGGTGTGTGACCCAATAGGCCCATACATCATTGGTAGTGATTCATATGGCGTACGTGCGTCAATGGGCAAATCCCAACAGGATCAATGATCAAAACATACTTTTTATATCAAATCATCAAGAAAAAATTTATATTGCCATAACTTGGCCAAGAATCATATGGGCCCAAGTAAAGGAGTTTAGTGAATCATTACAAGTACAATAAAAAGAAAAACACTTGGATATATGTTAATAACAAGAAATGATTAGATTATACCAAGCAGTCTTCAAGCTATATACTCGTTTCTATGAAGTTCTGAGCTTTACTAAGCTTCAACGCCTTCGAAACAGGGATTCGTAAATGTTTGGAAGTGAAGAAATGTGCGTGTGTTCTGTGTGTGTTTATGATGTTTTCTGAGATTTCTGATGGCACACTCAACTGATCTGCAAAGAGCTGTTTAAATAAGCACTGAAACGGAGGTCCATGCGATCACATGCCCCTGCCATGCGATCGTATGGATTTGCGGTGTCTATTGACAAGACAGCGTAGCGTGCAGAATGCAACAAGTGGCAAAGCTAGATTCGGCCCTACCATGTGATCGCATGGTAGTTACATGCGGTCGCATGGGTTTGCACTTTTCAACACTTCTTCATTTTTCTTCAGTTTTGCACTTGTTTAACTCGAAATCTTCACTTTTAGTCTTTTTAATCTGCAATTGTGAAAACAAAGCATTTGGGGTAATAATTCGTATAATTCACCTTAATTACGGGTTAAATGAGAGGGTTTTCGATGCGTAAAACATATATAAATACGGATATATCAATTTTTAACGGTTTTGAAATTAAAGAGAAAATACTTTCTATAGCCCTAGATAATGCAAGCAACAATACAAATGCTATGGGATGATTGAAACGAGTTTTAAACCCAATATGTGTAGGGGAATTTTTGAATGTACGTTGTGTTAGATTATGTGCAGAGATAGATAACACGTGTCATCGTGTCCAATGCTATGAAACACTAAAGGATCACACTGCTACACACCCGTTTAGAACCATTTGGATTTTTACCAAGTTATATGTGTGAAATAATTAATTAGTTAATTAATTATTGAGAAGAAAAAATAATAATAGTTATTTATTATTTTTAAAGGAGAAATTAATATTTAGTTTAAATAATAATTGGACCAATTAATTAATAGTTATTAATTAATTAGAAATGTCAAATGGTGTTTTTTGCAATTAAGTAATAGTTTAATTAAAGCTGGGCTTTAATTAAACTTAAACGGGTTTGGGCTTTAATAAGGTTTGTAATATAAATAACTTTTTAAGACTTAAGAAATCACATAAGAAAACAATTGCTAAAAGATAACCCTAGCCTCCATCCCTTCTCCCTCTGCGTCGAATTCGAGAAGAACCCCTAGGGGGTTTCGGCCTGCGTCGCACAACACACACACGCACGGTTCTTGCGTGATCGTTTTTGGTGATATCCTGTGGCGGTCTAGTAGCCTGTTCGAGGTGGTGCAGTAGCTGTGTTCTACCTTTAGCTATCTGGATTAAAGTTTCAAGATTGTTGCTGAAAGGTATAACCTCTAATCCTTTTTCTTGTTTAGTTTCCTGTACGAGTTAGATGAAATCACTGGAAGGGGTTTTGTTTTTATTCCACTGTGTATGATCATTATCTGATTTTATACCCTACAAAACCCTTCACGTTGTTGTTGTCATATTTTCAACCTCGCGGTCCAAAAAGATTTCGAGTCTATGGAAACATGTCTTTCGAAATTTAAGAGATTAAATGTGTGAAAGTCTTATAAAATATTTTAAAGAATTTCCACCAATTTTTTTTATTGCTTTGGCATTAAACCCTCTTGTTAATTTTAAGGGTGTAACATATTCTTTAAGTAGTATCGGGAAAGCGTTGCGTCAAAGTCAAAATGAGAGAACGACAAGTATAACAAAATTTGAAAATTGTGTTAAACAATTATAAAATATTTATTACAATGAATGTGCACCACGGGGAGAAGTTGCTTCCACCACGAGGTCTTCGTCATCACAAACATCGGCTACTCGGCTAAACAATCCTTTTACAATTGGGACGTCTTGGTTTGAAAATATGTCACAATCGAAATGTACACGAGTTGAATCGTCTTTAGAGAAACTTTCTATATATAAAGAAACTGATTACACTAATAATGTAACCCCCGAAGATTTTACACAATTTGATGTTTTAAAATGGTGGCAAGAAAAGGAAAAAGTTGGTCAATTTAAGATCCTAGCCGCTATGGCTAGGGACATACTAACGGTCCAAGCTAGTAGCGTAGCTTCGGAATGTTGTTTTTCTCTTAGTGACAGGATTTTAAGCGCACGACGGTGTATGTTGAAGGCCGAGTCGGTACAAATGGCCGTGAGGCCTAAGGACTATTATGATTCTACGGAAAGAAGTCAAAACGATGCAGATATTGAAGAAGACTTAACTAATTTGGAGGAAGTGATTTTGGAAGACGATTACAATAAGGACTTCACATCGGGAACATCAAACAATAACACCGAAACTGAAACTAAAGAACTCGAACCCGGCAAAAAATACATTGACGACACTCAAAATAGAATTAATGCGGGTTCATCATCCAACGTCAACTCAAACGAAGTCACCTATTATGGACCATATACCGACGATAGTTACAATTATTTGAATTTCAATCCCGACTATCAATTTCAGTAGTTCTCTCTTTATATTTTGTGACGTTATTTATTTCGAACAATATGTACTTTGATTTCGAAGAACATGCTAGTTATTTTCGGGCCTCTAACTAGGTGTGATGATCATGCCGAAGCTCCATTGCTAGAGTTCCCTTTTCTTGTTAAAAAAATAATTCAAGTTTCAACAATATGTAACTTTATTTCATAATTGTATATCAATGTTATTTATATGTTTTTATTAACTTGCAACTATATGTGTTTATACTTTATAACTTGCAATTTTTTTAAATCAACAAATCACATTTAAAAAAAAAAAAAACAAACCGAAAACCGAAAACCGAAAAAATTTAAACCGTAACTAAAAAAACCCGGAAATGTCTAAACCGGACAGGAAAATACCCGAACGAAAAACGGACATGTCCAGGACCGAAGTCAGACTGGTCCGGACTTGGACCGGTCCGGAAGTGGTCTAGGACCGCCTGAAGACCGAATTTATTGAAATGGTCTTACGCGAAGACCGGTCCGCCGAGGACCGGACCGCCTAGGTCCGGACCGGACCAGACCGACAGTGGTCCAGGACCGATTATGTGCATCTCTATTGCTAGGTGTAAACGACAGAGAGGGAGATAGGCGATAACTGTCAAGACCTTCACCAAATTTTAACGAGTCAATCTCATCATCTTCAGGTAAGAAATTCTTACATCTTACCTCCGATTGGATGTCGATATATAAGTAAAACGCATGACTTGTACTATGTTCTTGCTTATGTCGGACCAAGAACAAAACATACACAGAATCGGGAGTTTTTATTGCTTTTCAATCAAAAAAATAGAGTAAGTTGCACACATTAAGTAGCTCTTACATCATTAGACTATAATATCACTTAATGATTAGAATTTGAGCTGCTTGTTGAACAATGTTGGTCTGTTCTTGTGCCAAACATGAGCCAAGAACAAATTAGGTTCCCTAGACCTAGATATTTGATGGAACTAAAATTAAATTAGTAGGGTGCACATAGGTGATGACGGAAACACGTAGTGTTTTGGTTAAGATTTCATGAAGTAGGTATAAACCCACAACCGAAAATACACTTTAGGGTATGTGTTGTTATGGCAGGTTCAAGATTCAACTTGAAACCACAAAGTGGTTAATTATTGGGAAAATGATCTCATCAGTTTAGATTTGATAAGACAAAGTTAAGTTTATAAGATCATATAACTTAAACAGAATCATGAAGCTTAGTTAGACTGAACACTCATAGTGATTCAGACTGAGTATAAGCTGAGTGTAAGCTGTACATATGTTTGATCAACTTAGACTATATCTTAGTAAGATTATCAATATGTTTGATAAACTGTGTGTGTCACCTAAGATATATATATTGAGTTTCAGCTTGATAAGTTTCAAGCTGAGCGACTCAGTGTGTATACTGAGTCAGCTCAATAGAGTTGCTAAATATGTTTTAGTTAACTCTTTGGACTTATAAGGATGAGTTAATAATTATACATGTTAGTCCATGGTTATTTTCGAGTGTGTTCTCGAAGAACTCAGCTTGATGAGTTTCAAGCTGAGTAACTCAGCCCGAGCAAGAAGTCAGTTTAAAGAGAATTTAAATATGTTTTAAATTTATCTTTTATCTCTCTATATCTACGGCAAGGGTAAGAAGATTCCAGAATCAAGATTGAAAATTGAAGACTCAAGATAAGAAGATTCAAGATTCAAGATCCCGGGTTATCCGATAGTTAGTTAGCAAATTAAACTAAGTTTTAGTTTGTTAGATTCCATAGGCACAGGATTATAAATACTTATCTCCTGATAAGTTTAGAGGCATGACTCAGAAAATATTTTGAAATGAATACAACTAAGTGTTGCAGAGCCAAATACCTCACCTCAACCGAATGTGTTACGATTCTTGAATCACTGTTTGTCAGTTCAACGTGATCAAGAAACTCACAGATTTCCAAGCTATTCGTGTGTTCGAATATTCACATTAGTTATGAAATTAGTAAGTTATCAATCTGTGTAAATCCTGTTTAGAGAGTTGTCAGTATCTATAATCATAAGTTGATTATAGATAGCTAAGTTTGAGAGTTTGAGAGATTTTGATTAGGTGTTTACATATCAAGAGTTGCTTACTTGACAGAGTCTGTAATCATCTTCTTATTAATGATAAGCAAAGCATTCGATGGTGGTTTGATTTACTTTTTGTAACACTTTACTTTGATTTGTACAATTTCCGCAGAAAGTGTATTCAACCCCCCTTCTACACACCTGTTGCTTGTTGGTATTCTCACCAAGGGACCAACAACTAGTATCCTATGTGGAAGTTCATAGCCATGATGTTCCTCAAGTCCATTGACAATCGTATGTCTGATGTCATTACAAAAGGACCTATCATCCCCAAGATTCCTACTATTGTCAGTGATACGTCTCCTGGCAGAACTGAAAAAGAAATGAGAAAGCCTGCTGCATCCTGGACTGATGAAAATTGGAAACTCTACAATCTGGATGACAAGACAAAGAGTGTTCTGGAAAATGCCCTGACAAATGAGATCTTGCATACTGTGACTGGGTGTCAATCTGCAAAAGAGATATGGGATACTCTAAGTGTTACATATGAGGGCACAGATCTGGTCAAACAGCAGAAGAAGAATCATTTAAACAGATCGTATGAAAACTTCTTCTTAAAGAAGAATGAAACCTTGGCTGATGTGTTTACCAGGTTTCATTGCTTGATTAATGACCTGCTAAGTGTAGGCATTATGAAAGATGAGGCTGAACTTGTGTTGAAGTTTCTGGATGTGTTACCAGAAAGATTCAATGAAGTAACCACAACACTAAGGGCTGGAGGAACATTGCACTTGTATAACCTACAATCCATTTATGGGTTCTTGCTAAATCATGAACAGATCACTGAACACAAAAGAACTTCTCAACAACAACTCAAGGAGTCTCTGGATAAAAATGAAGTTGCGTTGGTTGCACAGAAAAAGAAGAAAAGTTCCAAGGCACTAGTTGTGGAATTTGAGACTGAGTCAGAATCTCAAGCTGACCACTCAGACTCAGACTCAGGTGATACTGATGATGTTCAGAATATTACTAAGCAAATGACAATGTTAGCCAGACGTTTGAGAAGAGTTCAATGGGGAAAAGGAAGATCTGACAGGGGCAAAGGGAAGAGTTCCTTTGATCCCAAGAATGTTGTGTGCTTCAACTGTCAGAAGAAGGGACATATTGCTGCTGAGTGCAGATCAAAGAAGGTAGAATCAACATCAGTTGTTGATAAGAATACTTATAGAGCTTACAAATACAAGAAGAAATATACTCAGCTCAAGAAAGGAAAGCCTGAAGAAAAACCCAGTGCTAAAGGACTATATGCTGAAATCTGGTATACAGAATCATCTACCTCAGATGATGATGTATGTCTGATGGCTCAAGAAGATGAAGAGCTAGAAATATATGAGGTTGATTATGGTCAGTCCGAATCAATCTTAGAAGCTGACATTAAGGAAGCTAAGGAAAACAGCAAGCTCAGTGATTGGGATCCAGCTTCCATGTACAAGGTCAGTAATTTCTACTCTTACACCGATGAAGAAAAGGGTCTTGCGTTTGATTATCTGCTAAATGATTTCAAGACCAGCCTTAAGTGTCAAAATGATCTCAAAGCTGAGATAGCTAAACTAAAAGACGAGATTAAGGAAAATCAATCTCTCATTGATATTGGTAAGAAAGCATAGTGTGATCTTGAATGTCAAAGACACATCAATAAACTTCTAAGTGAAGAACTTCAGGAAGCTAAAGACAAAGCTGACCAACTTCAAAAGGTCACTGAGTCTTGGTGTAAGTCATCAAAGCTTGCTGAAAAGTGCATAAACCAACAAATTCCTAAACAGGTAAAAGCTGTACTTGGAGGTGACTATCAATCCGCAGCTTATTAAGCTGATGAGAAAGAGATAGCAAGTACGGACTCTGAGGAAGATAGACAACTGATTGAGTATCAGAAGTCAGCCTCAAAGAAGAAACATGTTCAAAACCTTAAATACAATATGTTTATAAAGGCTAAAGATCATGGAAATGAGTGCTCAACATCCAAACAGCCTGGTAAGTCTGTGCGGGACAGATTAGGCACTCATCCTATTCAAAGAACTTCAGTCGTAGAAAGGCTTAATCCAAACCTTTCAAAAGACAAAATTCTCTCTCTGGCTCGGAGAGAAGTTACAAGAATAGGAAGACCACTGTAAGTCAGAGGTCAAATCACAACAATGGTAAGTCCAAAGTTGTGGACCTTTGTAAGTCCAAGGAGATCAATAGTGGTAAGTCCAAATCTGTTGAAACTGGTAACTCCAGTAAGCATGACAAAGGTAAGTCCAAAGTCATGGAAAAGAAGTCTGTTGGTTAAACTTCTAATCAAATGGAAAACAAACAAAGATCTGACAAAGTTAAGTCCAAAGTCAGTGATCATCAAGTGAATCAACTTGCAAAGAAAGTTGAAAAGTTATCCACCACATATAATCCTAAGATTGAGAGTAAGTTCTCACAAGGATTATTAGACACTCTACCTCCTGTAATCATTGGAAGAAGGAGATGTTACAAGTGTAGAGTAGAGGTCATGAGGCTAAGGACTGTGATGCTGAAATCTTAAAGCCTGAACAAGAACAGACTGATCAGCGCACACAGGACTCAGCTCCTGCTCAAGCTGAACAGTCAGTTTAACAAGATGAAGA
Organism: Pulicaria dysenterica; assembly: GCA_947179395.2. Classification (NCBI taxonomy): domain Eukaryota; kingdom Viridiplantae; phylum Streptophyta; class Magnoliopsida; order Asterales; family Asteraceae; genus Pulicaria; species Pulicaria dysenterica. Next base: position 51,113,031 of record OX359292.1, on the reverse strand, counting down.
TCCTAAGTGCTCAACATCTGAACCCACCAAGAAGTGGGTTCCCAAACAAAACTAATGTGTTTAGTTTTCATATCATGTGCAGGGTTCAAGTAAATGGTACTTGGATAGTGGATGCTCAAGGCACATGACCGGGTGGAAAGGACTTCTTAGTGATTTTCAGGAAGATGAAGGTCTTAAAGTAACTTTTGGTGACAACTCTCATGGAAGAACTAAAGGCTATGGGAAGATGCAAGCTGGCAAGATCACTTTCTAGAAGGTTGCATATGTCAAGGGTCTCAAATACAATCTAATTAGTATCAGTCAATTGTGTGATGAAGACAATATTGTTACTTTTAGGTAGAAAGCAGGAACGATTTATAATGCTAAGGGAAAGCCTGTATCAATAGCTAAAAGAGAAAGAGATGTGTATCTACTTGATCATAATTCTGCTGATCCCTATACTGAAACCTGCTTGTATTCCCAATCTGTTCCTAAGCTGAGTTGGTTATGGCATAAACGTTTATCACATCTAAATTTCAAATATATAAATATGCTATCTAGTAAAGAGTTAGTCTCTGGATTACCAAAATCACATTTGTCAATGACAAATTGTGTTAAGCTTGTGAACAAGGAAAACACCATAAAGAGTCCTTTAAATCAAAGCAAAATTTTTCAATAACAGACCCACTGTATATGTTGCATATGGATCTGTTTGAACCCATAAATACTCCAAGCCTAAGTGACAAGAAGTACACACTGGTGATAGTAGATGAGTTCTCAAGATTCACCTGGGTAATATTCCTTAAAGCCAAAAGTGAGGCTGCCCTGGAGATAATAAGTTTTATCAAACAAGAGGAGTTGCAGAAAGGTTTGTCTATAAAGCAACTCAGAAGTGATCATAGGACTGAGTTCAGAAACTAAATCCTTGAAAGCTTCTGTGAACAAAAGGGAATATTACAAAATTTCTCATCTGTCAGAACTCCCCAACAAAATGGAGTTGCTGAGAGGAGAAATAGAACCTTAATTAAGGCTGCCAGAACAATGCTATGTGAGGCAGGATTGAAACTTTATTTTGGGATGAAGCTGTCAGTACAGCCTGTTATACGCAAAATAGGTCAACCATTGTCAAAATACATAGCAAAACTTCATATGAAATGTATAAATCTAGAAAGCCCAATATAGGTTATTTCCAAGTCTTTGGTTCAAAATGCTATGTGCTGAATGAAAGAGACCAGCTCCATAAGTTGGAACCTAAAGTTGATCTTGGAATATTAATTGGTTATTCCTCAATCTCCAAGTCTTATAGAATATATAACACAAGGAGAAAGGCCTTAGAAGAATCAATTCATGTCTCATTTGATGAAGACAGGTTTGATCAAGCTAATAAAAAGCAAGCTAACTTAGTCAGTCTGAGTGAGCTTGAAAGGCCTAAGGAAACCAACTCATCAAATCCTATGTATGTCATGGGAGAGGATAGTGATGATGATGTGTGTCCATCCAAGAAATCATAACATGCTCAAATGGATTCTCAAGCTGAGAAGGATGATGAGTTCATCAATCCGTTTGGAGCTGACATTCCTCAGACTGAAGATCTTGGTGATCAACAGTTTGTTGACAATGCTGCTGTTGAGACTGAGGAGATGAGTTCACCTCAGGGCTCTCAACATCACTCAGATTCAGAACCAGACTCTCCAACTACAACATTTAAATTCCTCAAAGATCATCCTCAAGATCAGATCATTGAAATGTCCAAGAAAGGGTTATGACCAGATCCAAGCCTATAGCTAACTATGCTGCTCACTTTGGTTTCCTATCTCAAATGGAACCAAAGAAGACTGAGGAAGCCTTAGAGGATGAGGATTGGATTGATGCTATGCAAGAGGAACTAAATGAGTTTGAGAGAAACAAAGTCTGTAGTCTTGTCTTTGCCCGCAAAGATCATACAATTATAGGCACTAAGTGGGTCTATAGAAATAAAATGGACAAGGATGGAGTGATAGTTAGGAACAAAGCCAGGCTGGTAGCACAAGGGTATAAGCAAGAAGAAGGAATCGATTATGATGAGACCTTCGCCCCTGTTGCTAGAATTGAAGCCACAAGGATGTTCTTAGCTTATGCAGCATATAAAGACTTCAAAGTCTATCAAATGGATGTGAATAGTGCTTTCCTAAATGGAAAAATTCAGGAGGAAGTCTATGTGAAACAACCTCGTGGCTTGGTCAGTTGAAAGTTTCCACATCATGTATATAAGTTAGACAAGGCTTTGTATGGTCTTAAACAAGCTCTCAGAGCTTGGTGTGATACATTGTCCACTTATCTACTATCAATGAATTTCACCAGAGGTAGTATAGACATTATCTAAAATAATGACATTAAAAAGAGTAAAGGACAGGTGATTCTTGTACAAATCTACGTGGATGACATTATCTTTGGCTCTACTAATGAATCTCTGTGTGAATGGTTCTCTAAAATAATGTCACAAAAGTACAAGATGAGCATGATAGGTGAGATGACTTATTTCCTAGGCCTACAAATTCAACAAAAGCCTGATGAAATATTCATCAATCAAAGCAAGTATGTTCTTGATTGGATAAAGAAATTTTGATTCAAGTTCAACCATGAAAACACCCATGTCACCAGCTGTCAAGCTGAGTAAAGACTCAGATGGTAAGTCTGTATGTCAGTCTAGCTATAGAGGAATGATTGGTTCATTACTTTATTTAACAACTAGTAGACCTGATATCATGTTTGCTACATGTGTCTGTGCAAGATATCTGGCAGATCCTAAAGAATCACATCTTTAAGTTTTGAAAATGATCTTTAGGTACCTTAAAGGTACACCAAATCTAGGTCTTTGATATCCAAAGGACTCTGGATTTGACTTCATTGGTCTTTCTAATGCTGACTATGCTGGGTGCAAGTTAGATAGAAAATCAACAACTGGAGGATGCCAATTGCTTGGAGGGAAGCTAGTAAGCTGGACCAGTAAGAAACATAACTCAGTGGCTACTTCAACTGCTGAAGCTGAGTATGTTGCAGCAGGAAGCTGTTGTGCTCAAATCCTGTGGATGCAGCATCAGCTTCAAGACTTTGGCATGAGTTTCAAGAAAACTCCTATCTTCTGTGATAACCAAAGCACAATAGCCATCACTTACAATCCAGTCTTTCACTCAAGAACCAAGCACATTGAAATTAGACATCACTTCATCCGGGACATCGTGGAAAAAGGTAAAGTTGACATTAAATTTATCTCCACAGATGACTAATTAGCAGATATCTTTACTAAACCCCTTGATGAAAAGAGGTTTATGTATCTGCTAAGTGAATTGGGTATGCTCAACCCCTAGCTAAATGTATAGAATCTGAGTTGTCAATTTGACAAAGACTACGTGTCTTAAGCTAAGTGCACAGTTTATAAACGAGTTTTCATAAACTGCATAATCTGTCAAACTGAATGATGAGTTCACACGTTTGGTGAGTTCCAAACATATTTTAACTACTCAGTGTAGTTAAAATGTAAGGTTGAGTAAGTCTCAAGCATAAATGACTAAGTGTCATTGAGTCTGAGCTATGTGCTTAACTCAAGCTGTGTGATTGGTTCACACGTTTGGTAAGTTCCAAACATACTTTAACTACTCAGTGTAGTTATAAAGTAAGTTTGAGTCAGTCTCACACGAAAATGACTAAGTGTCATTGATCCTGAGCTGTGTGCTCCGCTCAAGCTGAGTTTGAATCTCACGCTGAGTGATCAATTCAAGCTGAGTGCTTGACTTAGACTGAGTAATATGTTTACTCAGCTTGGTGTGTCCAAACTATGATTTAATTACTAAGTGTCATTAATTCATCTGTACATGTGTATTTAAGTGCGTTTCAAATCGGATCGTATATCAATTGTGTATTGGTATACTTTAACAGTGTTTATAATATTATTATCAGTTAATCATATTATTTTACACTTGTATCTGTTGGAAGATGATGTGTTTCTACCCTCTTACTGTTACATCAAGCCGTAATTTTTCCGGGGTAACGGATAAAAAGGGATTTCAACGGTAACTTTTCTCTCTCCTAAGACAGGTATATATACCGATCATAACCGGTTTAGAGAAGTTTACGCTTAAAAATCTGACTTCTCATCTTCCAAAATACCTTTCGCAAACAACCACAAATTGCTCAGTGCAATTCCTCGTTTCATCGATCACGAAACCCTAAATCGCTCACTTCCAATCCAATATCGCTCAGTGCGACTTCATTTGCTCAGTACGAATAGAATGGTTACTTAGTGTAATCTTCTAAATTCAACGATGGACGGAACCGTTCTGAATCTCAGTGACAGAATGGTAAGGGGTGCTGCGTTTTAGAACAATGGATTGCCACTGATCAAAATCAACAATCAGCGTGCATGCCTTGCAATCCCTCGACGCAAAATTAACAGAGGATACGAACCATGAGTAAACTATATTCGTAAATGCCCATTGGCCTTAGCTTTTGCTGGAGCACCATTACATGTGGTTCCTCAGCATCTGCTCGAGTTTTGGTATACGTGTGTCTATGACCACAAAAACGCCAGCATCTGGGGCACTGTGCTGAATGGAGAGAGGACCATTACTCTCACAGTACACCGGCTAAGGGAGGTTCTTCAACTCCCTCAATCTGATGAGTTCGAGCCTGTTATGACGAGGCAGGTGGCTAGGTCTGTCCTACCAAGAATGGGACAGCCGCAAACAGAGGGTGTAATAAAAAAGCCCACCTTTCTAACCTGTTGGGGTTTCATGGTTTCCACAGTGATTCGTTCACTTGGTACCAAGGTTGGAGGATTGGACCAGGTCAACGAGTTTGAGATGCAGCTATTGTACAACATATACTTCGCACGAAATCTAGACTATGCTCAGCTCATCTTCAACGAACTCAGGGTCCAAGTGATGAAGCCCACAAGGGATCTTCATGTACCTTTCCTAAGGTACCTATCCTTGGCATTTGAAGCCGAGCTAGGGACAGCACTCTATGAAATTGATCAGGATGTGTTCCTGTCTCCTACACTCAGTCCCAAGATGTACAACAACGATATCTTCCCAGAACAAGAGGGTCTGAGTGAGCCCATGCTACTAATAGCTAAGGCAGCTTCATCAGAAAGTGAAGAAGAGGGATCCAATAAAGGGGGAGCTTCCCAAGCTGTCACCGAGGTTCAAGCTAAGCACTCTGCTCAAGCTGAAACAGTATACACTGAAGCTACTTCTGGTAAGACCTCTCCACTTTCTCTTTCTTCTCATTTTTCTCCATCCACATTTGGAGATAAGGCTGTGATGAAGTGAACCCATTCTAACCCATCTCCTCCACCTTCTGTTCATCTTAAATCCCAATCTGTCGCCATCCCTAGTATGCCCACTGCTACTAGGGAGAATATCTGAACCTATACTAGAAATACTGCCATAGGTGGTGCCACTCCTACAGGCATCACTGGAGCTGAGATCACATTTATCCCTCCACAGGCAGGAGTTGAGGGGGAGACGCCTACACTTAAGGTATCAACCTTGAGGCTCATATCTACCCTAAAGCCTAAACCGGGTGTGGTGTCTACTCAGCCCACACTCTCCAGTGCCATGGGAGAGCCCATTACTATACTTGAGCAGACACACTTAGGTCACATTGAACGAATGACCAATCCCCAGGGTCAATCACCCCCTCCAAACCAATAAGCCAACCATCAACCCATACACTTCATGTTTCGAGCCCCATTACTTCTCTTCACTTTTCACACCCACCAACACGACCTGACAATGTTTCATCTACACACCAAGGTGATTCACAGGGTCCAAACTCTGGTGCAAATGAGTTTGAGGGTCTACACCAACCATTGGATGATGCACCCACTCACTCACCTCTTCATGTTTTTGACTCTCACAATTCAATGGATATTCACACTGAGTCCAAAGACGAAATCCAGTCTCATCCTGAAGCATCTGCCTCAGTTTGGACTGTTCCATCTAAAGCAAAAGAAGAACAAACAAAAAATTTATCAACACCTTGAGAAGCTGACAAAAGATGTTTAAGATATTGCCTCTGCAGTTGCTGCACTCCAACCACAAAGGACTTCGACACCTATTGATGATGACAAAAAGGGGGAGAACGTTCAAAAAGCCGAAGCTGAGTTAGTTCAAGCTGAAGCTCTACTAGCACTGTCAAAAGGAGCAAAGAGGCAAGCTCAGCTTGAGGGGGAGCTGGGATTAAAAGAAGATGACCCTCCAGCCAGGAAACAAAAATTAACAGAATCTGAATCTGAAGCTGAAGAGGTTTCTAAGACTGAGCAGGAAACATAAGAAGAGAAAGCTAACAGAGAACTGATAGAGATGCTCGAGCAAGAAGAAGCAGATAAGCTTAAGATCTCTGTAGGTGAGTTAAGAAAGAGGAAAGAGAAGGAAGCACAAGATCAAGAAAAAGAAAAACTGAGAAAAGCTTTGGCTCAAGCTGAAGCTGACTACACTGGTCCAAGACCTGATCCTATCCCATACACTGATGCAGAGATTCAAGAATGCTATCTCAGAAGGAGCGTCAGTGAAGAGATCAAAGGCATGACCTTGAGAAGAATTGATGGAGCCATCATCCTCAACTTTGAATTTGAAGATAAATCAACAATGGGGGTGGACCTGAGATATGTTCACAGGATGGGCTACATAGAGTGGAACAGAATTCTGATGATGCTCAAGAAGTTCAAAAGAAGCCAAATCATCTTTGCTAAAGTTTCCAAGCTGATAAACACATCAATTAGATCTCAAAAGGATCAGCTTCAACACTTACCTAATCTGCAAGAAATCCTTGAAGAAATCAATAAGGAGATCAAAGAGTTTGAAGAGCTGCATCCTTAATAGATTAGTTCTATTGTAAATATTAGATTAGTTCTAATTTTGTAAGCACTATGTGTGCATGATCTGAGTGATCAATACCTTTGTATTATGATATGTTCAATTAATACAAATATGAGTTTGATATGTTCAACTATGTTATGATATGTTCATAATTATTATTCTGATTAGTTCTGATTAATGAATAAATGATTAGTTCTTATTCGTTGATATGTTTGGTTGGTGTGTTCAACTAAAAGATGGTATGTTCCACTTATAATTGATAAGTTCAATTAAAATTGATAAGGTCAATTGACATTTGATTAGTTCAAATTTAAAATCTTGATAAGTTTAAGATTTAAAATATAATTCTGGTAAACAAACTTAATAACTATTTGATGGTTTTGTCATCATCAAATAGGGGGAGTTTGTTGAGAAAATGATCTCATCAGTTTAGATTTGATGAGACAAAGTTAAGTTTGTAAGATGTGTTCTACATATAACTTAAACAGAATTATGAAGCATAGTCAGACTGAACACTCATAGTAATTCAGACTGAGAATAAGCTAAGTGTAAGCTGTACATATGTTTGATCAGCTTAGACTATATCTTAGTAAGATTATCAATATGTTTGATAAACTGTGTGTCACCTAAGATATATACATTGAGTTTCAGCTTGATAAGTTTCAAGTTGAGCGACTCAGCGTGTATACTGAGTCAGCTTAATAGAGTTGCTAAATATGTTTTAGTTAACTCTTCGGACTTCTAAGGATGAGTTAATAATTATACATGTTAGTCCATGGTTATTTTCTAGTGTGTTCTCAAAGAACTCAGCTTGATGAGTTTCAAGCTGAGTAACTCAGCCCTAGCAAGAAGTCAGTTTAAAGAAAATATAAATATGTTTTAAATTTATCTTTTATCTCTCTATATCTACAGCAAGGATAAGAAGATTCCAGAATCCAGATTGAAGATTGAAGACTCAAGATAAGAAGATTCAAGATTCAAGATTCCAGGTTATCCGATAGTTAGTTAGCAAATTAGGCTAAGTCTTAGTTTGTTAGATTCCATAGGCACAAGATTATAAATACTTATCTCCTGATAAGTTTAGAGGCACGACTCAGAAAATATTTTGAAACGAATACATCTAAGTGTTGCAGAGCCAAATACCTCACCTCAACCGTATGTGTTACGATTCTTGAATCACTGTTTGTCAGTTCAACGTGATCAAGAAACTCACAGATTTCTAAGCTATTCGTGTGTTCGAATATTCATATTAGTTGTGAAATTGATAAGTTATCAATCTGTGTAAATCCTGTTTAGAGAGTCGTCAGTATCTATAATCATAAGTTGATTATATATAGCTAAGTTTGAGAGATTGAGATATTTTGATTAGGTGTTTACATATCAAGAGTTGCTTACTTGATAGAGTCTGTAATCATCTTCTTATTAATGATAAGCAAAGCATTCGATTGTGGTTTGATTTACTTTGTGTAACACTTTACTTTGATTTGTTCAATTTCCGCAGAAAGTGTATTCAACCCCCCTTCTACACACCTATTGCTTGTTGTTATTCTCACAAAGGGACCAACATTAATACTTTTGAATCACAAAATAGGGTTTGAATTTGAATTGCAAATTAGTTGTGATTTTGAATCACAAGTTTGTTAGAAGACTTTGAATTGTAAATTGGTTAATAGTATTGAATCAAGAGTTGGTTATTGGTATTGAGCTACAAGTTTGTTATTAGTAATGAATCAAAAATTGGATCATTGTGTTTGATTACAAATGGGTTATTGATTTTGAATACTAATTGGTGTATTGTAGCAATCACAATTTTGTTGATTGGGTTGAATCATAAAATGGGTAGGGCTTCGAATCATAAACTAGTTATTGAGGTTGAACCACAAAATGGATCATTGCTTTTAAATCACAGATTACCTTTAAAATTTTAAATATAAATTAGTTATTGTCATTGACTCACAAGTTGGTTGATTAAGTTGTAATGAAAATCATAGTCAATGATGGAATCACAAATTGTAGTGGCACATGAATTGCTACAACTTTAAGTTTTATAAATTAAATGAACATTTGGAAATGGTAGCTATTCTAATTGATTTTGGGAATGGTTATAGATGTTATTGTGAGGCGATATTTTTAGATTATAAAAGTGAGGGTGCAATATGTAATTATTGTAAAGTTGGGTAAATGCTATAAAAGGAATTTGCCCTTCAAATTTTAATCAAGCTTTGCATTTCCAATATCCTTGGGTTTGTGTTTACTCTCTAGCTCTCGGCTCTCTTTCAAACCGAACACACACACACAAACACACACTAAGAAGATAATCATCTAGCATAGCTTCATCCGTAATATATACGGGACCATCAATTGTTATCAGAGCCAAACTTGTTTTTGGCTTGTGATTGTTCAAAAACAACGAAGGAAAACTCGAAGATTTCAAGCTCAAGGTGAAGAAAAATGTTCGGGCTCTACAAAGCATACAACCACAAGGTTTTTTCAAGAAAGGTGCGAGTTCAAACATTTTCCGAAGGTAGAACATATTTGAGGTATAAAACACTACATTTTCTATCATCTTTCCGGGTTTGTTTGAGGGTTTTACTGTTTTATAAGGCTTTCTTGAGGAATACTTCAAAACTGACTGGTGTTTTATAAAGGAAAGGTTCAAAAGTTCATTAAATGCTTGACTTTATGGCATTTAATTTTCTAGAAATTAAGCATTTATGGTGTTCTTGAGATATAAATGCAGATTTGAAGAAGAAGAAGTCGTTTTTAATTAAAAATAATTATTTATTCTTCAAAGTTTAAGTGTAAAGCAAGGTAACTCAAGTACTACCTATACCAATCAAGGTACAAGTAGGTAGGCATCATTAGAGGTAAGACAATCAGATCTGATTGTGACATATCTGATCTATAAGCCGGGATAGTGGTCAATGCGATCGACAGTGTGATACGGCTTATAGAGCTTACAAAGTTGATATTTGATCGTGTTAGTGCTATAAGCCGCATAGGTTCAATCGCATGCCATTGGATGTTTTAAAGTACTATCAGCCGCATAAAAGTTTCCAAGTCTTGGCTCATCAAAGGAAATCGCACGCGATTCAGTTAAAGGGTTTCACACTTGAATAGCATTCAAGGCTATCAATCGCATTCTATTGGCCAGTGTGATTCAAGGCTATCAATCGTATTCTATTTGCCAGTGTGATTCAAGGGTTTTATTCATCAAACACATCAAAGGCAATCGCACGCGATTCAGTTAACTTGAATAGCATTCGATTGTAGTGACTAACAGTTTATTTCAGTGTTTGGTGCTACAGGAAACAATCGCACTCTATTGGTTACCATAATCAATCACTGCCAAGAAGTTACTCTGCTCAATTTTCAAAGGTCTCCTCCAATCGCATAACACCTATCGCATACCTTGAACTTATTGGACAAGTGATAGAACCATTGGGACATGACTTTGAAGAAAGAGGGCAATCAGACTTAAAACTTAAAATTCTAATTCAAAATTGAATTTAATCTAGCTCGGATATAATTCAAAGGTGAATTAAAATTAACTCAATTCTATATAATTCAAAATTGAATTAATCTTTACAAGATCTAATTCAAAGGTGAATTAAAGTGAATTAGCTCCTCATTTTATCAATCAAGTTTCGAACAATCAATCCATATATAACAAGTGAACGATCATTTTTTAATTAAACTCTCACAATATCAAGTTCAAATGAAATGATGTCCATTGGTACCGATACAAAACCTCCCGTTTTGTTCCGTGGTGAATACAATGTATGGAAAGGAAGGTTTATGGACTTCCTGGAGCACAACCAGGTGCACGGAGAAATGATGATAGATTGTATCAATAACGGGAACAAAAAGTTCATCAAAGTTGTTGAAGCTGACCCTACCAACAACCCCGCTATTCTCCGTCATGAGAGGGAAAATACTGCAGATGAGATCACAGTTCAGGAAAAGGAGATCAATAAGGCTGAAAGACTGGCTAAGTACTATCTAAAACAAGGACTCTCTTCAGAGATCTACACCAAGATAGATAGTATAGCCACACCTAAGGAAATCTGGGATGAGATAAAGAAACAGCTGCAGGGTACTGAGCAAGGAGAGTATATCAAGCGTACCCAACTAGTCAACAACTATCATGACTTCTGTGTCAGAGAGAATGAACTTCTTTCTGAAACCTATGGTAGATTTTGCAAGCTGCAAAATGAGATTTGGTCCATTCAAATCATCCGAACAGACCTAGACTTAATCTGTGTTTTTCTGAAGTCACTAGGTCCAGAGTGGAAGGAGTATGTTCGACTGTACAAACAAATAAACAAAGTTCTCACTACAGTCACCTTTCACAACATATTTGAAGACCTAAATCAATACCAAGATGAGATACTAAAGTCTCTCCCTAAACAACCAGCTGCAGATCCTTTAGCTTTGGTAGTAGTCGAAAGAGCTCCAAGGGAATCTTCATCTAGATCAATGAAGTTCAAACAGGTGATTCTCAGTGAATCTGAACCGGGTGATGATGATGAAGACTCAGTTGAAGCTGCCATTAATGCTCTCTCAGTTGATGGTAGAACTTTCAGAAATCGCTTTAATAAAACAAACAACAGACAAAGGTTCACTTCTGGCTCCAGAAGACCCGAAAGGCTTGCTCCTGTTGACAAGCCTAGATTTCAAAAGGATGAGAGAAAGGAGAAAAAGAAGAATGATCTGAATTGCTACAACTGTGGGAGATCTGGCCACATGATAAGGAACTATCCACAGAAGAAGGTCAAGGATGCTGAGTATTACAGACAAAAGTACCGCCTGTCAAAGCAAAAGCAGGCTGGGAATGCCCTTATGGTGGAGGAAGACCAGTTCCTGGAGGACACAGACTCCGAGAGTGATCTAGATGGTGAAGATCACGCACAGTTCTGTTTCATGGCTAATGGTAAAACAAGCGGTAGAGATGAAGATGGTGGTGATCTCTCCGATACTGAGGAGGAGATTGTTGAAAGCGGAAAGGTACATTCTATCTCTGACATGGGTTTTAAGTTTGAACATATACAAACCATATTAAAACGCATGAAAAAGTTAGAATCTAAGGTGACCAAACTAAGAAGCAAAAATCAAGTGTTAAAAGAAGTCATTCATACACAAGACAAAGAAGCACAGGCTACAATTGAACAGCTAGAGAAAAACATACATCGATAGAAAGTTCAATTAATAGTAAAAGAATCTGAATTTCTTGAATTAACTGATAAAACAAATATCATCATACACGATCTCAAAGCAGAACGTATTGGTGCAGAAAAGGATTCAGAAATTCTTAAAAATGATCAAAGTGTTCTTTGTTTAAAAATAAAAGAACTTGAAGACCATCTAATCAAAAGGGGGCAAAGTGAACAAACCATCTTTCTGTACAAACAAAAGGAACAACCTTTTTCAAGATGGACATTCGATGGACTTTGTTTTGAAAACCCAAGTGTTTTGAGTAAAGTATCAGCCAAACAGTTATACAATGCACATCTTTTTGGCGAGGGACTAACTCAACGAATGGTATTTGTTGGTCAAGAAGAAGAACGACTTGAAGAGGATGTCAAACGAACCTTACATCTCAAAACTGAAACTCCCTTCAACTACTCTGACCTCAATGACTCATACTTCACTTTCCCCATTCCAACACTTAACTCTGTTGTCACCACACCAGTATATACAGATGAGGAACTCTACTCTCCTGAATTGCCAAAACCCCAATTTCTATACATTCCCCACAAGAAATTACAGCAAAGGTTCCAAACCTTACAAGAGTTTTGCTTCACTCATCTGGTACAAGGAGACCTTATCAAAGTTATCCAACCAGAAACCACACCTGACGTCATCCCAGTTTCTGAATAACTCCCTGAATCCTCTCAACTGGTTCAAGAAAACGCCATCCTCCACAAGCGTCTCCAAACAGTATTTAATCTTGATGGCAAGATCATTGACGAATTGTGCAAAGAAAACTTCGCATTGCATGAACGAATCAAGGAGGTCGAAACTGCAATGGAACCACCTACTCCATTCACCATCTCGCCACAGGGAACTGCCTTTGATGAACGAATTGAAGGTTCTAAACATGTGACTACATATTCCCAGGATGTCAAATCGGAGATAAAATCAGTTAATAAGTCATCTGTGATTAATCTAAAACTTAAACAGATTTTCAAACCAAAACACACCTCCACTTCTAATCATATTTCTCGTGTGAATGTCTCCATGGTCTTTGTGAATTTAATGATAAAATTGCCTCTTCAATGTTTTGTATTAGTAGTGGATGTCTCCATGGTCATTGTGAATTTAATTGTGAGTATGATCAATTAAGAAAACAAATTGGAATTAAACCATGTGAGGACTGGATAGACTTTTACGATAACCAAATATGTGTTCCATTTCTAAATTCCAAAGGGCATATCATTCATCAGTGGATCACCACTCGTCAGTCACACGCACTCAAACGTTTAAACAAATCAAGACGCTTACTGACAATCAAGGAGCTGGAAGTCTACCAGAGACAGGGCTATGATGCGTTCAAAAAGGCATTGATTGCTCAGGAGAAACTCTTGCATTCTAAACAACGATCTAGCAATCCAACTTCCAAAAATGTCAAAACTTCCATACCAAAACCCTCCTCCAATCAAAGAGTAGTACAACCTACTGCTCCCAAAGTTCCCTTTCAACAAAAGCCAGTTGATACACCGAGGCCACAACGAATTCTTAAGATTCCTCTAAAACATGGATTCGCAAACATAACGCTTCCACAACTCTACCGAATCCTAAAACTCCGATTCCATCAACAGTCAAACCAACAGTGGTACCAAAACTTCCGTCTAAGCCAATTCTTTCCAACTCTATACCTTCTCAACAAAAGATTAAACCCACTTGGGTACCCAAGGATAGATCATTAGAAGTTTTACCACCATATGAAAAGGCAGTTATTACTCAACCAATCCTAGGAACTAACAATTCAGGACCCATTCACATATGGGGACCTAAACGTGCTTTATTCTCTTTTTGCAAGCGCCTCACTTGTGGTACCAGGACTCCGGTTGTACCAAACATATGACAGGCAACAAAGGTCTTCTCAAGAATTATGTTCCTAAGAACTCCGCGAATGTACGTTTTGGGAACGACAATGTTGCACCAATAATGGGGTACGGAGACATAGAGAATAAGCACATAAAGATCAAGAGAGTCTCCTATGTTGAAGGGTTGGGTCATAATTTGTTTAGTATTGGACAGTTCTATGATAAAGACCTAGAGGTAGTGTTTAAGAAGATCAAATGTTCCGTGTTAACTGAAGATGGGGATGAGTTATTGGCAGGTTCACGGAAATCTAACCTATATTCCATTGATTTGGAAAAATATGACTCCCCTACCTCTGTGTGTCTACTGTCTGAAGCATCCACAAATCTTACTTGGCAATGGCACAGAAAACTCTCTCACCTGAACTTTCAGAATATAAACAAACTTGTCACGGGTTACTTGGTGAGAGGCATTCCCAAGTTAAGATTCAAGAAGGATCATCTGTGTGCAGACTGTGAGAAGGGAAAGATGAAGAACGCTTCTCATAAATCTAAACAAGTGTTCAACACTACAAAGCCTTTGGAACTCCTACACATGGATCTCTGTGGTCCTATGAGGATTCAGTCCAAAAGTGGGAAGAAGTATATTTTAGTTATGATGGATGACTACTCCAAATATACTTGGGTCAAGTTTCTGCGATCAAAAGATGAAACCACTCCGACAATCATTTCCTTTCTCAAGCCACAGCAGAATAAGCATAGTCAGAGTGTTGTCTCCATCCGGACAGACAATGACACTGAATTCAAAAACAACACTCTAAAGAGCTTCTGTAACCTTGTTGGGATAAGCCATCAGTACTCTGCTGCTTACACACCACAACAAAATGGTGTAGTGGAAAGAAGAAACATAAATTTGGTTGAAGTTGCCCGTACCATGCTATCATATTCTGGACTCCCACGTTCCTTTTGGGCAGAAGCAATCAGCACTGCCTGCTATACGCAGAACCGCTCTTTTATTAATAAAAGCTTTAATAAAACTCGATATGAACTGGCCAATGGCATAGTGCCTAATATCAAATACTTTCATGTCTTTGGTAATAGGTGCTTTGTACTTAATGACAAGGATAATCTAAGAAAATTTGCTCCCAAAGCTGATGACGCTATTTTCCTAGGTTATTTTACTGAGTCCAGAGACTGCAGAGTTTTTAACAAACGAACAAAGAGCATTGTTGAAAGTATCAACGTAACATTTGATGACATATTGAATGTTACAGATTTTCCACCTAAATCAACAGTAATCGCTTTTGAACATACCTGTTCAGGACCAGCGCTTCCAAACAAAGAATCAAACAACCTGTCCAGTTCAAATACTAATCTTGACTTTATGTTTGATTTTTTAAGATCTGAATCTTCTCCTGTTTTAACTGACAACAGGGACAACACAGAAGTACAAACAAGTGTTACTATAACGGCTCCTACGGTCACTGAGACGAATCCATTTGCATATCTATATGCCGAGGATTCTACTTCTGTTTCTGTCACTCGTCCACCTGTAACTTCTGAGAATCCTGACCCAGACAGCCCTCCCGTGTTTGATTCAGACCCACATTTCTCCCGTGAAGATGAAGAAGAAGCACAACACCTACAAGATCTCATTTCTTCATCTTCCACTTTCCACGAAATAAAGTGGACAAAACATCACTCTGAGGATAACCTCATAGGAGACCCTTCAGTGGGCGTTCAAACACGAGCAGTAACAGCAAACAAATGTCAATTTTTGGGTTTTCTAAGCATCATTGAACCCACCAAGACTTGTGAAGCATTAGATGATCCAGATTGGGTATTTGCAATGCAGGAAGAATTACACCAGTTTGATCGTCTCAAAGTCTGGAGATTAGGTCCTCTTCCATATGGCAAATTTGTTGTCGGAACTAAATGGGTTTTCAAGAACAAAAGGGATTCGGATGGAGTGGTCATTCGTAACAAAGCTAGGTTGGTTGCTAAAGGCTACAATCAATAGGAGGGCATTGACTATGATGAAACATTTGCCCCTGTTGCTCGTATTGAGGCTATACGGCTCTTTCTTGCATATGCGGCCTCCAGAAGCTTCCGTGTCTTTCAAATGGATGTGTAGACAGCTTTTCTTAACGGTTTACTCAAAGAAGAAGTCTATGTCTCAAACCCTAAGGGGTTCATCAATTCAAAACATTCAAATCATGTCTATATCTTAGATAAGGCCTTGTACGGGTTAAAGCAAGCTCCACGTGCATGGTACGATGTCTTATCTGAATATTTGATTGGTGAAGGCTACTCCAAAGGAAAGACTGATACCACTCTGTTCACAAAGACCAAAGGTCGGGACAAGATTTTGGTTCAGATATATGTGGACGATATCATTTTTGGGTCTACAAATCCAAAGTACAGTGACAAGTTTGCTAAGATCATGGCAAACAGATTTCAAATGAGTATGATGGGGGAGATGTCCTTCTTTCTCGGACTCCAGGTGAAGCAGTTAAGTCATGGCAGTTTTATTTGCTAATCCAAGTACATCAAAGATCTTCTAGCAAAGTATGATATGATTAACTGCACACCCATATCCACACCCATGGCTGCTAAGGCACAGCTATCAGCAGATCTTGATGGTTCTCCTGTAGATCTGAAAACTTACCGTGGGATGATTGGATCGTTACTGTATCTCACTGCTAGTCGTCCGGACATCATGTTCTCTACCTGTCTCTGTGCCAGATTCCAGGAGAATCCTAAAGAGTCACATCTTCTGGCGGTTAAGAGAATATTCAGATATCTCAAATGGTCTATGGATCTAGGTCTGTGGTATCCCAAAGATTCAAATCTGGATCTTCATGCTTACTCAGATGCTGACTATGCCTGTTGCAAGATTGATAGGAAAAGCACATCTGGTAGTGCACACTTTCTAGGTGATCGTTTAGTCTACTGAGCCTCAAAGAAGCAAAACTGCGTATCCACTTCTACAGCTGAAGCTGAGTATGTTGCTGCTGCAATGTGCTGTTCACAAAGTTTTTGGATACGTACACAGTTATCAGACTTTGGCCTACGGTATGACAAAATTCCATTGCTATACGACTCCCAGTCTGCCATAGCTATCTCCTGCAATCCGGTACACCACTCTAAAAATAAACACATTGATATCCGTTATCACTTCATAAAAGATAACGTAGAGAAAGGTCTTATTGAGCTCCAGTATGTTCCTACTGAAAATCAGCTCGCTGACTTGTTTACCAAACCATTAGATGAATGTCGCTTCACGGAATTGGTATCCAAGTTAGGCATGCTAAACTTGAAAATATAACACACTGTTGCTTCATTTTTTCCTTTCTTTCTTTTCTTTTTGTTTAGAGTAGGTGTTACATTGTTTGTTCTTTGTGTAGATTACTGGTGCAATACTCAAGGGGGAGTGATATTCTAGGGATACACATGTAGCACATGTGTAGGGGGAGAAATTACTACACATAGTGCACATCTGTAGGGGGAGAAGTATACAATAGACACATTCCCTAAAATTTAAAAATTTCTCATAAACAAATGCAAGAGCCTAAGGGGAGTGTGTCAGACAAACACTCAAATCAAGATATCTGGGATAATCAATTTTTCAAATCTCAAAATATAGATACTTTGAATTTTCAGAAAATTTACAAGTATTGGGTTCTATTTCAAGCAATCGCATCCTATGCTCCAATCGCATGGACTCTCTTGAAACCTAACAAAAAAAATT
The DNA here is from genome assembly GCA_947179395.2 of Pulicaria dysenterica. Taxonomy (NCBI): domain Eukaryota; kingdom Viridiplantae; phylum Streptophyta; class Magnoliopsida; order Asterales; family Asteraceae; genus Pulicaria; species Pulicaria dysenterica. Next base: position 51,095,395 of record OX359292.1, on the reverse strand, counting down.
AAATTTTCTAAGTCTTGGTTCAATAGCATATACCTCAATCGCATTGGCAATCAATCGCATGCTATAGACTACCCCTGATGAATCAAGTACTAATCGCATGCCTTAGAAAATAATCGCACGCGTTTAGAAAACCAAAGGGTGAATCGCACGCGATTAACACACCAAAGGGTGAATCGCACGCAATTAACACACCAAAGGGTGAATCGCATGCAATTCCAACTTCTATAAGCCTGGTTTTTTACTCTATAAGCCAGGTGTTTTCACCACTCTTACAGCCAATCAGAGTGTGACACGTGTCCCTTTTTCACCAACTTAACATCCCATCAGTTTCACTCTTCTTTCACACGATTCAAATTTCAAAACCTTGAACTCTCTCGTTTGTGGTTACTTGAATTCGTAATTCATCCCGTTACTCTGCCAAAATTTGCAATTTTAGTCTCAAAATACTCCTAATCACAGAGGTAGCAACTTGTATGGTTTACATTTTGAAAATTTTGAGTTAAAGGGGTGATTTTTGGCCTTCAAACAACCGCATGCGATAGTGAGCTTCGAAACTTTGGATGGATTTTTCGGACACGAAACTAACTTGTTTGATCAAGTCAAGTTTGCGATGGGTGTTTTGAACACATGGGGAACACTTTGGTGTATGTTATGAACATACACCAAAAATTTACTTTTTGGTTCAAAAAGGGGAGTTAGGATGATTTTTGGACTATACTCCAGTACTACAAAGTTGTTTATTGCTATCTAATTGACACTTTCAAAGTATCAAAACAACTTTTTTATACTGAAAATCATCTTATACACAATGAGGGTCCAACACTTGGGGTATTTTTTTCATATTGTTCTAAACGAATAGTTCTGGTCAAACATTGGTCAACTTTATCAAATTCACTAAAGATTTACCAAAATTCAAAGCTGAATGTTGTTTTCTTTATCTTTAACTTAACTGTTTTATCTATCTGTACATATAAGATGGCTCAAATTGTGCGTGACCCTGTGGAGATTATGCCCCAAGCTGAGTTCCTTAATACCAGGACTCATAAAAAGAACCACTATATAGACCTGGCCAAGCTCAAAAACCCTACCTACCCCATTGTCACAGAAATTCTGAAAATACATCCCCTGAACCACCTCCTAAAATACAATCCTGCTACAATCGGCACACATGTTCTAAGCTATATGTCCAGCAATTCTGGAAGACATGTGATGTACGTACAAATGAAAGGGGGCATGAGGTAATCCATGCTGAGGTTGATGAATATACAACTGATATACCTGGCAATCGCCTCAGAACCATCTTTAGACTACCAAGGACAGACAACAGACCTCCTGAAACAACTTTTGAGGAAATCCCTGACGAGGAAGCATGTCCTGCTGCAATTAGATATTTGGGTTATGATGTTGAGCTAACCCGTAAGAATCAATTCAAACGCACTAGTCTACATCCCAAGTACAACACTCTTATAACCGTGCTTCAACGGTGTCTCACTCCCAAGCATTCAGGGTACGAGTTTCCAACGGAGCATCAGGTCAAAATCTTTGTGGCAGCGGCCAATCATCTGCATGGGAGATGCTGAGAGGGAAGTGGAGAGAGAAAATTAAGAGAGGGGCAGAGAAGATGGTGTAGGTGGAGTAACTAGAGAGGGAGGAGACATGTATGATCCCGCCATAGTTCAATCTATCCCTAAAACCACCCGAACCCAAGCTATTATAGAAGAACTTGATCTTGACGCTTCTGAGTCATCCAGTTCCCAATCTTCTCATGATGAGTCTGTCTCTCAGCAAGGTGGTGCCCCTGTTCTTGAATCTAGTCCAACACCTTTGGGCACCCCTGAACAACCAATTGAACAGCCAGTTGAAAGCAGTCTTTCCTTCATGAAACTAACCGACCCACATACTACCTCTCCTGACCAGACCCAAACAGATAAACATATCATTCCTCAACCCAGTAGTCTGGTCATAACCCTAAATCCTTCTACCCAACCTACTGTAATTCCTACCACTGGACAGGCAATTGTAGCCCCAGACCATGACATTCCAGTTACTTCTCCAACTCATAGCCTATCTATTGAAGCTGGCTCTGTCACGCCTGACTCACTAGTACAACATGATCAATATGCGGGGTATGGCGCTGGTAGTGGTGGAGATGAAGATAGTTTTGTAGTTAGGAGTGCAAGTGAAAGAGAGGAGGTGAGACAAGAAAAACAGAGTTCTAAGGATCCCCTAAACCCAGAAAGCCGGGAAGCTACATCTGCTATGGGGCCTAACATTGTTGGGCCTTATATTGAACAGGACACGGTGATCCTACCCGTGCAAGTTTCTGCCCCACCAAGGTACTATAGTGTCTCTCAATAGGCACCGGCTTTATTGTATAAGATAATAACACATACACTAGGTCAACCCCAATCGGGTGTTAGACCTATTGAACATAGAGGACCGCCTCCCTCGTCCTCGACTCCTTTCAACGCACAACTCGATATACCGCGGATTTCCGCCTATCTTGATCAACACCGAGTCACTATAGATGCACTGAGCTTGTATGTTCAACAAGTCTCCTCAACTTCTGTTGGGAAGATAATCTCATTAGTTTAGATTTGATGAGACAAATTTAAGTTTGTAAGATTTGTTCTACATACAACTTAAACAGAATTATGAATCTTAGTCAGTCTGAACACTTCTAGTGATTCAGACTGAGTATAGGCTGAATATAAGCTGAGCATATGTTCGATCAGTTTAGACTATATCTTAGTAAGATTATCAATATGTTTGATAAGCTGTGTGCGTAAAATAAGATATATATATATATATATATATATATATATATATATTGAGTTTCAGCTTGATGAGTTTCAAGCTGAGCGACTTAGCGTGATGACTGAGTCAACCCAATAGAGTTACTAATTATGTTTTAGTAAATTCTTTAGTTTTGTAACGATGAGTTAATAATTATACATGTTAGTCAATGTTTGAATTCGGGTTTGTTCTCGAAGAACTCAGCTTGATGAGTTTCAAGCTGAGTAACTCAGCCTGACTAAAGAAGTCAGTTTAAAAGAATTTAAATGTGTTTTAAATTCTGTTTTAACTCTCTATATCTACGGGAAGGATAAGAAGACTTCAGAATCAAGATTGAAGATTGAAGACTCAAGATAAGAAGATTCAAGATTCAAGATTCAGAGTTATCCGATAGTTAGTTAGCAAATTGGGATTAGTCCAGTTTGTTAGGAACCGTAGGAACAGGATTATAAATACTTATCATCCTGATAAGTTTAGAGGTACGATTCTGAAACAAGTTACAGAGCCAAAACCTCACCTCACCGTATGTGTTACGATTCTTGAATCATTGATTGTCATTTCAACATGATCAAGAAATTTGCAGGTTGCCAACTCATTCGTGTGTTTGAATATTCACATTTGTTGTGAAGTTGGTAAGTAATCATAAGTTGATTAAATCTATGATAAATATCATGTTTAGAGAGTTGTCAGTATCTATAATCATAAGTTGATTATAGATAGCTAAGTTTGAAAGTTTGAGACATTTACATTAGGTGTTTACATATCAAGAGTTGCTTACTTGATAGTTATTGTAATCATCTTCTTATTCAAAGCATTGTAATCATCTTCTTAATAAAAGCATTCGATTGATTGTGGTTTGATTTACTTTGTGTAACACTTTTATTTGCTTTGTTCAATTTCCGCAGAAAGTGTATTCAACCCTCCTTCTACACACCTGTTGATCGTTGTTATTCTCACCAAGGGACCAACAACTGGTATCAGAGCAGGCTGAACGATTTCATAAGTTGAAAGTTTAAGATTCTGAGAAAGTTTACAATGTCTACAAGCAACAATTCTTCAAACTTTCCACAGATGTCTGCCAAAGGTTGTCCCGTGTTTGATGGATCTGACTATCCTATGTGGATGTTTAGAGCCATGTTGTTCCTCAAGTCCATTGACAATCGTATGTCCGATGTCATTATCAAAGGACCGATAATCCCCAAGATCTCTGCTATTGTCACCGATACGTCCGTTGATAAAACAGACAAGAGTGAAAAAGAGGTAAAGAAGCCTGTTGCATCCTAGACTGATGAAGATTGGAAACTCTACAATCTGGATGACAAGGCAAAAAGTATTCTCGAAAATTCCCTGACCAACGAAATCTTGCGTACTGTGACTGGGTGTCAATCTGCAAAAGATATCTGGGATACGCTAAGAGTTACATATGAGGATACAGATCTGGTCAAGCAACAAAAGAAGAATCACTTGAATAGTTCTTATGAAAACTTCTTTTCAAAGAAGAATGAAACCTTGCCAGATTTGTTCGTAAGGTTTCACTGCTTGATAAATGACCTACTAAGTGTGGGTGTAAGGAAAGATGAGGCTGAACTTGTGCTGAAATTTCTGGATGTGTTACCAGAAAAGTTTAATGACATAACTACAACACTAAAGGCTGGAGGGACACTGCATGTGTACAACCTACAGTCCATTTATGGGTTCTTGTTAAATCATGAACAGATCACTGAATACAAAAGAACTTCTCACAACAACTCAAGGAGTCTTTGGATAAAAATGAAGTTACATTGGTTGCACAGAAAAAGAAGAAAAGTTCCAAGACACTGGTCATTGAATCTGAGACTGAGTCAGAATCTCAAGTTGACCACTCAGACTCAGACTCAGGTGATACTGATGATGTTTAGAATATCACTGAGCAAATGGCAATATTAGCCAGACGTTTGAGAAGAGCTCAAAGGGGTAGAGGAAGATCTGACAGGGGCAAAGGGAAGAGTTCCTTTGTTCCTATGAATGTTGTGTGCTTCAACTGTCTGAAGAAGGGACATATTGCTGAAGAGTGCAGATCAAAGAAGGTGGAATCAACAACAGTTGTTGATAAGAATGCTTACAGAGCTGATAAATACAAGAAGAAATATACTCAGCTCAAGAAAGGAAAGCCTGAAGACAAACCAAGTGTAAAAGGACTATATGCTGAAACTTGGGATACAGAATCATCTACTTCAGATGATGATATATGTCTGATGGATCAAGAAGATGAAGAGTTTGAAATTGACAAAGTTGATTATGGTCTGTCCGAGTCAACTTTTGAAGCTGACATGAAGGAAGCTGAGGAAAACAGCAAGCTCAGTGATTGGGATCCTGCTTCCATGTATAAGGTTAGTAATTTCAACTCTTACACCGACGAAGAAAAGGGTCTTGCTTTTGATTATCTGCTGAATGATTTCAAGACCATCCTTAAGTCTCAAAATGACCTCAAAGATGAGATAACTAAACTCAAGAATGAGATTAAGGAAAACAAATCTCTCATTGATGTTGGTAAGAAAGCACAATGTGATCTTGAATGTCAAAGACACATTAATAAAATTCTAAGTGAAGAACTTCAGGAAGGTAAACACAAAACTGACTAACTACAAAAAGTCACTGAGTCTTGGTGTAAGTCATCAAAGCTTGCTGAAAAGTGCATAAACCAACAAATTCCTAAACAGGTACAAGCTGTGCTTGGAGGTGACTATCAAACTGCAGCTTATGTAGCTAATGATGAGATAGCAAGTACATACTCTGAGGAGGATAGACTACTGATTGAGTCTCAGAAGTCAGCCTCAGAGAAGAAACATGGTCAAAACCTTAAATACAATATGTTTGTAAAGGCTAAAGATCATGGAGAAGAGTGCTCAACATCCAAACAGCATGGTAAGTCTGTGCTAGACAGATTAAGCACTCAGTCTATTCACAGAACTTCAGTCATAGAAAGTCTTAATCCAAATCCTTTCAAAAGACAACATTCTCTATCTGGCTCGGAGAGAAGTTACAAGAATAAGAAGACTACTGTAAGTCAGAGGTCAAAGTACAACAATGGTAAGTCCAAAGTTGTAGATCTTGGTAAGTCCAAGAAGATCAACAGTGGTAAGTCCAAGCCTGTTGAAACTGGTGAGTCCAGTAGTGATGACAAAGGTAAGTCCAAGGTCATGGAAAAGAAGGTTGTTCGTCAAACTTCTAATCAAAAGGATAACAAACAAAGACCTGACAAAGGTAAGTCCAAAGTCAGTGATCATCATGTGAATCAACTTGCAAAGAAAGTTGAAAAGTTATCCACCACATATAATCCTAAGACTGAGAGCAAGTTCTCACAAAGATTTCTAGACAATATACCTTCTGTAATCATTGGAAGAAGGAGATGCTACAAGTGCAGAAGTTGAGGTCATGAGGCTAAGGTCTGTGATGTAGAAATCTCAAGGCCTGAACAAGAACAAGCTGATCAGCCTACACAGGACTCAGCTCCTGCTCAAGCAGAACAGTCAGTTCAACAAGATGGAGATGCTAAGTGCTCCTCATCTAAACCCACCAACAAGTGGGTTCCCAAACAAAACTAATGTGTTTAGTTTTCATCTCATGTGCAGGGTTCAAGTAAATGGTACTTGGATAGCGGATGCTCAAGGCACATGACCGGGTGGAAAGGACTTCTTAGTGATTTCAAAAAAGATGAAGGTCCTAAAGTAACATTTGGTGACAACTCCCATGGAAGAACTAAAGGATATGGGAATATGCAAGCTGGCAAGGTTACTTTCCAGAGAGTTGCATATGTCAAAGGTCTCAAACACAACCTGGTCAGTATCAGTCAATTATGTGATGAAGACAACATTATTACTTTTAGGAAGAAAGCAGGAACAATATATAATGCTAAGGGAAAGCCTGTAATAATAGCTAAAAGAGAAAGAGATGTGTATCTACTTGATCTTAATTCCCCTGAACCCTATACTGAAACCTGCTTGTATTCCCATTCTGTTCCTAAGCTGAGTTGGTTATGGCATAAACATTTATCTCATCTAAATTTTAAAAATATAAATATGCTATCCAATAAAGAGTTAGTTTCTGGATTACCAAATATCACATTTGTCAAAGACAAATTGTGTTCAGCTTGTGAACAAGGGAAACACCATAAAGGGTCCTTTAAATGAAATCAAAATTTTTCAATAACAGACCCATTGCATATGTTGCATATGGATTTGTTTGGAACCATAAGTACTCCAAGCCTAAGTGGCAAGAAGTACACATGGTGATAGTAGATGAGTTCTCACGATTCACCTTGGTAATATTCCTTAAAGCCACAAGTGAGGCTGCCCTGGAGATAATCAGTTTTATTAAACAGGAAGAGTTGCAGAAAGGTTTGTCTGTAAAGCAACTCAGAAGTGATCATGGGATTGAGTTTAGAAACTCTACCCTTGAAAGCTTCTATGAACAAAAGGGAATATTACATAATTTCTCATCTGTCAGAACTCCCCAACAAAATGGAGTTGCTGAAAGGAGAAATAGAACCCTAATTGAGGCTGCTAGAACAATGCTATGTGAGGCAGGATTGAAGCTCTATTTCTCGGATGAAGCTGTTAGTACAGCCTGCTATACCCAGAATAGGTAAATCATTGTCAAAAGACTTGGAAAGACTTCATATGAGATGTATAAGTCTAGAAAGCCCAATATAGGTTATTTCCATATCTTTGGTTCAAAATGCTATGTGCTGAATCAAAGAGATCAGCTCCATAAGTTGGAACCTAAAGCTGATCTTGGAATATTCGTTAGTTATTCCTCAATCTCCAAGTCTTATAGAATATATAATACAAGGAGAAACTCCATAGAAGAATCAATTCATGTCTCATTTGATGAAGACAGTTTTGATCAAGCTGATAAAAGTCAAGCTGACTTGGTCAGTCTGAGTGAGCTTGAAAGGCCTAAGGGAACCAACTCATCAAATCCTATGTATGTCATAGGAGATGATAGTGATGATGATGTGTTTTCATCAAAGAAATCATCACAAACTCCAAGGGATTCTCAAGCTGAGAAAGATGATGAGTTCATCAAACTCTTTGGAGCTGAAGTCACTCAGACTGAAGATCTTGGTGATCAAAAGTTTGTTGACAATGTTGTTGTTAAGGCGGAGGAGATAAGTTCACCTCAGGGCTCTCAACATCACTCAGATTCTGAACCAGACTCTCCAACTACAACATTCAAATTCCTCAAAGATCATCCTCAAGACCAGATCATTGGAAAGGTCCAAGAAAAGGTTATGACTAGATCAAAGGCTACAGCCAACTATGCTGCTTACTTTGGATTCCTATCTCAAATGGAACCAAAGAAGACCAAAGAAGCCTTAGAGGATGAGGATTGGATTGATGCTATGCAAGAAGAATTAAATGAGTTTGAGAGAAACAAAGTCTGGAATATTGTCCCTGCCCCTAAAGATCATACAGTTATAGGCACTAAGTGGTTCCATAGAAATAAAATGGACAAGGATGGAGTGATAGTTAGAAACAAAGCCAGGCTGGTAGCACAAGGGTATAAGCAAGAAGAAGGAATCGATTATGATGAGACATTTGCCCCTTTTGCTAGAATTGAAGCCATAAGGCTGTTCTTAGCTTGTGCAGCATATAAAGACTTCAAAGTCTATCAAATGGATGTGAAGAGTGCTTTCCTAAATGGAAAACTTCAGGAGGAAGTCTATGTGAAACAACCTCCTGGCTTTGTAAGTTCAAAGTTTCCACATCATGTCTATAAGTTAGACAAGGCTTTGTATGGTCTTAAACAAGCTCCAAGAGCTTGGTATGATACTCTGTCCACTTATCTACTATCAATGGATTTCACCAGAGGTAGTATAGATAAGACACTCTTTATTAAAAAGAGTAATGGACAGGTGATTCTTGTACAAATCTATGTGGATGACATTATCTTTGTCTCTACCAATGAATCTTTGCGTGAGTGGTTTTCCAAAATAATGTCACAAAAGTACAAGATGAGTATGATAGGTGAGATGACTTACTTCCAAGGTCTACAAATTCAACAAAAGCCTGATGGAATATTCATCAATCAAAACAATTATGTTCTTGATTTGATAAAGAAATATGGTTTTGATTCAAGTTCAACCATGAAAACACCCATGTCACCAGCTGTCAAGCTGAGTAAAGACTCAGATGGAAAATCTGTGTGTCAGTCTACCTATAGAGGTATGATAGGTTCATTGCTCTATTTGACAGCTAGTAGACCAGATATCATGTTTGCTACATGTGTTTGTGCAAGATATCAGGCAGATCCTAAAGAATCACATCTTCAAGCTATGAAAAGGATCTTTAGGTACCTTAAATGTACACCAAATCTAGGTCTTTGGTATCCAAAGGACTCCGGATTTGAGTTAGTTGGTTTTTCAGATGCTGACTATGCTGGGTGCAAGTTAGATAGAAAATCAACTACTGGAGGTTGTCAAATGCTTGGAGGGAAGTTAGTCAGCTGGACTAGTAAGAAACAGAACTCAGTGGCTACTTCAACTGCTGAAGCAGAATAAGTTGCAGCAGGAAGCTGTTGTGCTCAAATCTTATGGATGCAGCATCAGCTTCAAGACTTTGGCATGAGTTTCAAGAAAACTCCTATCTTCTGTGATAACCAAAGTGTTATAGCCATCACTTACAATCCAGTCTTACACTCAAGAACCAAGCACTTTGAAATTCGACATCACTTCATCAGGGACATCGTGGAAAAAGGTAAAGTTGAAATTAAATTTATTTCCACTGATGACCAATTAGCAGATATTTTCACTAAATTCCTTGATGAAAAGAGTTTTATGTATCTGCTAAGTAAATTGGGTATGCTCAACCCCTAGCTAAGTGTCTAGAATCTGAGTTTTCAGTTTGACAAAGAGTAAGTGTCTTACGCTGAGTGCACAGTTTATAAATAAGTTTTCATAAATTGTAATACCTGTCAAGATGAATGATGAGTTCACATGTTTGGTGAGTTCCAAACATATTTTAACTACTTAGTGTAGTTATTATATAGTTTGAGTGAGTCTAAAACATAAATGACTAAGTGTCCTTGAGTCTGAGCTATGTGCTTCACTCAAGCTGAGTGATATGTTCACACGTTTGGCTGGTTCCAAACAAGTTTTTAAACTACTCAGTGTAGTTAGAAACAAGTTTGAGTCAGTCTCAAACAAAAAATGACTCAGTGTCATTAAGTCTGAGATGTGTGCTCTACTCAAGCTGAGTACCAATCTCAAGCTGAGTACTTAACTCAAGCTAAGTGCTTGAATCAAGCTGAGTGCTTGACATAAACTGAGTCATCAGTTTACTCAGTCTTGGTGTGTCCAAAACCATGCATTAATCACTAAGTTTTATTAATTCATGTGTATCTGCGTATTTGAGTCAGTCTCAAATCGAGTGTTATACTAATTCGGTATTGGTGTAATACGACAGTGTTAATAATATGTGTAAGTCACTAATATTATTTTACACTTGTATCCGTTGGAAGATTATGTGTTTCTACCCTCTCACTATTCCATAAATCCGTAAATTTTTCCGGCGTAACGGATAAAAAGAGGAATCCAACGGTAACTTTTCTTTCTCCTCAGAAAGGTATATATTCCGATCATAACCGGTTTAGAGAAGTTTACGCTTACAACTCTGACTTCTCATCTTCTAAAATACCTTTCGCAAACACCTTTATTGCTCAGTGCAATCTTTCGTTCATCTTCTAAACCCAAATTTGCTAAGTGCAGTTTTCAATCCGCTCAGTGCAAACTTTATATTGCTCGGTGCAACTTCAACATATTACTTTGATTATACGATGGACGGAACCATTCTTATTCTTGGTGATCGAATGGTCAGGGGAGCTGCGTTCAAAAATAATGGTATGCCGTTGATTAAGATCAACAATCAACGTGCTTGTCTAACCATTCCGGAACGAAAAAGGAATAGAGGCTATGAAGTCTGGGTGGACTACACACGAAAATGCATGCTGGCATTCCTCTTCACTTGAGCACCACTCCACATAGTTCCTCAACATCTGTTGGAGTTCTGGTACACTTGCTCCGTCAACCAGAACAGGGGAGAGATTATGGGTACTGTTCTAAATGGGAATAGAATAGTGGTCCTCACTGTGCAGCGGCTCAGGGAGGCTCTTCAACTCCCTGCCAATGATGTGTTCGAGGCTACTGTAACAAGACAAGTAGCGAGGTCAGTCCTACCCCAAATGGATCACCCACAGACTGAGGGTGTAATAAAGAAAGCTACGTTTCCAACTGGATGGGGCGTCATGGTGTCTACAGTGATCCATTCACTTGGAACGAAGGTTGGAGGCTTGGATCAGGTCAATGAGTTCGAGATGCAGCTGCTCTACAACATGTATCATGCTAGAAACCTGGACTATGCGCAGCTCATCTTCAACGAGCTTAAGACCCAAGTGTTGAAAACACCAAGGGATCTACATGTGCCATTCATCAGGTACTTGTCCTTGGTGATTGAAGCTGAGTTGGGAGACCAACTATATGAAGCTGGACAGGATTTGTTCCCTGCTCCAGTACTTAGCTCAAAGATGTTTAACAATGACATATTTCCCGAGCAAGAGGGTCTGAGTGCTCCTATGCTGCTGATAGCTGAGGCAGCTTCATCAGAAATTGAAGAAGAGTGATCGAATCATGGGGGAGCTTCCTAAGCTGACACCGAGGTTCAAACTGAGCACTCTGCTCAAGCTGAACCAACAATCATTGAAGCTGCTTCTGGAGAGACCTCTCCACTTTCTCATTCTTCTCATTATTCTCCATCCGTATTTGGAGATAAGGCTGTGGTAAGCCCAACCTAGTCTAACCCATCTCCTCCACCTTCATTCCATTTACAATCCCACTCTGAAGCCACCCCTAACTTGCCCACTGCTGCTAGGGAGAATATCCGAACCTATACACGTAAAACTGCCATAGGTGGTGCCACTCCTAAAGGAATCACTGGAGCTGAGATCATATTGCTCCCTCCACGGGCAGAAGTTGAGGGGGAGACGGCTACTCTTAAGGTGTCAACCTCGAGGCTCAATTCTACCCAACAGCCTATACCGGGTGTGGTGTCTACTCAGCCCACACTCTCCAGTGCCATGGGAGAGCCCACTACTGTGCCTAAGCAGACACACTTAGGTAACATTGAATATATGACCAATCCCCAGGGCAATCACCCCCTTCAAACCAATCAGCTAACCACCAACCCATACACTTCACATTTCGAGCCCCATTACTTCCCTTAACTTCTCACACCCTATCGCACGACCTGTCAATGTTTCATCTTCAAACCAAGGTGATTCACAGGGTCCAGACTCTGGTGAAAATGAATTTGATGGTAAACACCAACCTTTGGACGATTCACCCATAGACTCTCCTCACACTGACACTGCCTCCTCAGGCATCCAGCAGCTGAAAGATTATGTTGCTAGTCAGTTTGGTTTGTTCCATCTCAAGCAGAAGAAGCATAAACGTCAAATCTATCAAAGGCTTGAGAAGCTGACCATGGATATTAAAGAGATTGCCTCTGCAGTTGCTGCACTCCAACAACAAAAGACTTCAACCCCTATTGATGATGACAAAAAGGGGGAGAAGGTTCAAGCTGATACTGAGGCTGAGGTAGTTTGAGCTGAAGCTGAAGCTCTACTAGTACTAGCTAAAGGAGCCGAGAGGAAGACTCAGGCTGAGGGAGAGTTGGAAATAAATAAAGAGGAACCTGCAGCTAAGAGACAAAAGGTAGAAGAATCTAAACCTAAAGCTGACAGTGTTTCTGAAACTGAGGAAGAAACAGAAGATGATAAAGACACAAGGCTTATGATTGAAATGCTCGACCAGGAGGAAGCCAATGAGTTAGGTATTTCTCTTGAAGAGCTGAGAAAGAGAAAAGAGAAGGAAGTAAAAGACCAAGAAAAGGAAAAAGAAAGAAAAGCTTTGGCACAAGCTGAAGCTACTTACACTAGTCCAAGACCTGATCTAATCCCATACTTAGATGCAGAACTGCAGAAGTGTACTTCAGAAGAAGCTTCAATGAAGAGATCAGAGGAATGACTCTGAGCAGAGTAAATGGAGCTGTCATTCTCAGTTTTGAACTAAGTGACAAATCAACAGTGAGAATGGACCTGAGACACGTTCACAGAATGGGCTACATTGAATGGCAAAGGATAATGATGATGCTCAGGAAGTTCAAAAGGAGTCAAATTAAACAAGAAATTCTATCTGAGGTCTCCAAGTTGATTGCTCGAGCTGAAGAGCTGAGGTATGTTCCAGTTCCTGGTCTGCAGTGGGAAAATCTGTTCAGAATGCCTGAGCGTGTAAAATTCAAGGAAAATCAAAGTGTCAACACAACTATTCAAGGCTTTATGTTTAAGGATCAGGCAGGCAATCCTAGCTTCATCAAACTGAATGAAGTATGTTATCTGAAAGCTGAGGATGCCTTGAGAATTAGAAAGTGTTGTGGTGATGATGCTTCGAATCAACTAATAAAATACAGACTAAACAAGTTCATCAGGGCACAACAGAAGGAACTCAGTGGAAATGAAGAAGCTGGAAAACTGTTAGATGAGATCAACAAAGAGATCAGCATCTGGGAGCTTCTACATCCTGAGTTCATAAGATAAACTCAATAGATTAGTTCTATTGTAAATTAGATTAGTTTTAATATAAATATTAGATTAGTTCTAATATTTTTGTAAGCACTTAGTGTGCATGATCTAAGTGATCAATCATTTTGTATTATGATTAGTTCAATTAATACAAGTATAAAGTTTGATATGTTCAACTGTGTTATGATGTGTTCATATTTATAAGTCTGATAAGTTCAACTTAAATGAATAACTGATTAGTTCTTATTCATTCATGTGTTTTGTTGGTGTGTTCAACTGAAAGTTAGTTTGTTCCACTTATAATTGATAAGTTCAATTAAAATTGATATGTTCAAATTAATATTTGATTAGTTCAAATATAAAATCTTAATAAGTTTGAGATTTAAAACATAATTCTGTTAAACAAACTTAAGAACTGTTTGTTGGGAAGATGATCTCATTAGTTTAGATTTGATGAGACAAAGTTAAGTTTGTAAGATGTGTTCAACATACAACTTAAATAGAATTATGAAGCTTAGTCAGACTGAACACATATAGTGATTCAGACTGAGTATAAGCAGAATATAAGCTGAGCATATGTTCGATCAGCTTAGACTATATCTTAGTAAGATTATCAATATGTTTGATAAGCTGTGTGCGTAAACTAAGATATATTTATATATATATAAATATATATATATATATATATATATATATATATTGAGTTTCAGCTTGATGACTTTCAAGCTGAGCGACTCAGCCCAATAGAGTTACTAATTATGTTTTAGTAAATTCTTTAGACTTCTAAGGATGAGTTAATAATTATACATGTTAATCCATGTTTGAATTCGGGTTTGTTCTCGAAGAACTCAGCTTGATGAGTTTCAAGCTAAGTAACTCAGCCTGACTAAAGAAGTCAGGTTAAAAGAATTTAAATGTGTTTTAAATTCTGTTTTAACTCTCTATATCTACGGGGAGGATAAGAAGACTTGAGAATCAAGATTGAAGATTGAAGACTCAAGATAAGAAGATTCAAGATTCAACATTCCGAGTTATCCGATAGTTAGTTAGCAAATTAGGATTAGTCTAGTTTGTTAGGAACCGTAGGAACAGGATTATAAATACTTATCATCCTGATAAGTTTAGAGGTACGATTCTGAAACAAGTTCTAGAGCCAAAACCTTACCTCACCGTATGTGTTACGATTCTTGAATCATTGATTGTCAGTTCTACGTGATCAAGAAATTCACAGGTTGCCAACTCGTTCATGTGTTCGAATATTCACATTTGTTGTGAAGTTGGTAAGTAATCATAAGTTGATTAAATCTGTGATAAAAATCCTGTTTAGAGAGTCGTCAGTATCTATAATCATAAGTTGATTATAGATAGCTAAGTTTGAAAGTTTGAGAGATTTAATTTAGGTGTTTACATATCAAGAGTTGCTTACTTGATAGTTATTTTATCATCTTCTTATTCAAAGCATTGTAATCATCTTCTTAATAAAAGCATTCGATTGATTGGGGTTTGATTTACTTTGTGTAACACTTTTATTTGATTTGTTCAATTTCCGCAGAAAGTGTATTCAACCTCCCTTCTACACACATGTTGCTTGTTGTTATTCTCACCAAGGGACCAACAACTTCTATAGGTGGTACCTCTCAAGGTGCCATCCGAGGATTAGAAGGAAATCCTGCTGGAGCCAACATCCCTGCTGCTCCAGTAGGTGGTACTCCCTCTGTGTCTGTTACCTCAACCGGAAGTCTTCGTGATTCTGGGTTTGTTACACATGCAGAACTTCAAGATTATATTCAACAAGCCGTGGCACCAATCCACCAACAACTGCAGACGTCAAATCAAAAGTTGGATAGGATTGAAGCACTCCTAGCTGCTAGACCTCTAGTGCCAGAACATCAACCACAACCTGATCCAGCTTCTATGTCCATGGATGCTATAAAGAGCTTGCTGTATGTTAAACTTCTGGAACAAAGGCCAGAATCTGCTCATGATTAAGACCTTCTGACAACTCTACGCAATGAACAACGTCCACGGGGAATCTCCTTGGATGACTTTCAAGAGTTTCATGAAGATGTAAACAACAAGATCGATGGAGTGACCAGAGGTTTCTATACTTCCCTGGATAAGGTTACTCAGCAGCTGACAACTCTAGAACAAACATTTCAGGCCCATGCAACTATTGGCAAGAGGAGACGGGATGATCAGGGCCCAGATGATTAACCCAAGGGGAGAAAAGAAGAAGATACTTATCCTCTCCCTCTGCGGCTGCAAGGGCTATTGTACCATTTACTCCATCAACTACTCTATCTGAAGGTACTAGTTCTAGCCAGTAGCATAGGAGGGCACAACAAATGGCCGATGAAGTTCATGAACAACAACAAGACATTGCTGACAAGCAAATTGTACTCTATGTACCTCAGCAGCAATATGAACCGAGGCCTATAGATCTTGAAGAAGGTGAGATACCTTATGAGTAGTCCCATGCCAAGATGTTTGAGGGATTCACATACTCAGAAGATGAAATGGAGGATTTATATGAGTCTTTACACACATCACCTGCAAGGCATAAGGGAGAAAGCAGTTCTGCTCAACCGGAGGAGGAAACTAAGGATCCTGAAATGGAAAGACTCTTCAAAGGAATTGATGAATATGTCGAGGTTGCTACACGTTCAGCTTCACCTAGAACTTTCCACAGATTTGATGATATTCCAGTGAAAGAGAGCTTGCGCTTAAAAGAAAAGAAAGGGAAGCAATTTCTAGAAGGGAAGCTAGGAGGAAACCTAAACAGAAAAAACCAACCTTCGATGTGTCCAGGGTTCTCAGTGGAGTAAACATTGAAGTTCATAAAACTTTCCCTCCTCCTCCTGGTCAGTTTCAAGAATCAGCTGCTGATATACTAGAAAGAAACAAACAAAAAGAAGCAGCTGAGAAAGCAAGACAAGAATCAGAATGGCCCTTGCCACAAAGCTTCATTATGCCACTTGTTCCTCCAGTGTATCGTGGAGATCCAGGCCTTGATGCAGGTAACATGTTCACAAGAAGTGCTAGCCAACAACCAATATGGAAACAGTATTATGTGAATGCTGCTAATCTTGAAGAAAGAATACCAGACATCTACAGCACTGAGCTAATACAGGTTATTTCCCCCGAGTTGCGGAACATGGACGACAAACAGAGAAGAAGATATGAACACATCCTCTCACAGTCCGTAACAAAACCAGAATAGATCAAATCAGAGTATCCAATAGTCTAACTCCTCAATGTCCATACTCAAACCACTTTCAGGATAAAGTATGTCATCTTTCATGTCAAAAGAGCAAACAACCTGACGTACTTCCTCAATAAAGCAGACTTAAGGTTTGTTAATACTGAAGACATCAGCTTTATCTTTGACACCCTCTCTCATAAACGAGGAAAGTGGCCTGAAGAAGAGTTTGGAAGAGTTGCTTTAATGAAATATATGAGTAATCTTATTGAATACTTTGAGGAACACGATCTGCAACTCGGAGTTGAAAACAACTACTTGAAAGTCAACCTCTTAAAGCCTAACCAGAGCCATCCAGACTTAGAAAAGCTTGAAGAGATGACAGTTATCTATGATGGGCATGAAAACTTTAAAGGTGATCGAGGCGTTGTCTCAAGGAATACTAGAGGTGAAAAGATATTCATCAGACTTTATGAACTGATGTCATATTCCGACGGCACCTTGAAAATCCTTCATCATAAGATACATCAGAAAATATGGAATAACCGTGCAGCCTTCACTGATGAAGAACATGCTCAAGCCTATCGTGCTATCGAGAAGATAAAGAACGACACTGTCGAGCAGAATGCGAATACGTAAGTGGCAAGTGGCTTTTGGGATTCGCAACAAATCAGCTTATGAATAAATTTATGTATTTGTTTGTTGTGAATCGTTGCACACCTCACTTAGGGGGAGAATGTTAGATTATAAAAGTGAGGGTGCAATATGTAATTATTGTAAAGTTGGGCAAATGCTATAAAAGGCATTTGCCCTTCACATTTTAATCACGCTTTGCATTTCCAATATCCTTGTGTTGGTGTTTACTCTCTAGCTCTCGGCTCTCTCTCAAACCGAACACACACACAAACACACACTAAGAAGATAATCATCTAGCATAGCTTCATCCGTAATATATACGGGACCATCAGATATTGTTGGAAATTTTTATTAACGGAAAAGATGGGTAGATTGTTCATTTATGCGAGTTTTCTTGAAACAGGTCACATTACATATTAAGTAAAGAAATGCATGAATTAAATAAATGATTGACTTTTGCTCTATCCAATGACCATAGAAATGTTTCTTAAATGAAAACTATAAGAGTGCAAGTGATACAAATCAGATTCGGGTTAAAATGGTGAAAATGCCGAAATATTAGTAAGTTTGACTTATGTTGACTTTTGTTATCTTTTCGAGTTATGACCTCAAATTTTAAAGTTGAACTCCTCATGAGAAGGGGAACAAGCTGTATTTCGAAAGTTCTATTCAAAAACTCCTTTTTGGGGTCTATCTGTTAGAGTCAAAATTGTGGATTTTGCCCGTTTGGTAATTAAAAAGCTTACATCTTAGTTCCAACTTTTGAGAAAATTTATCAAGTGAATACTTGCATTCCTATAGTGTGTTTAGTGAGCCAAATAGGTAGCGAAGTTGTTAGGGAGATAATCACTTCAACCCATAATCAAAACCTATCTATTGAATAAATAGGATTTGATGTTAACAAACCATACATTCAGTTTGGACTTAGAATGTTACAAAACATATGTTGTTTTCCAAATGACTTGTAAAATACTCTAAGTATGAAGTATCAGCTGAGCACTAAGTATCAGCCAAAGGACCAGCTTCAGAAGATTAGCCGAGAAGAAAAGACAAGTACAGAAGCATTAGATGAGAGATTACCACATCAGCTAAGGAACAATTTCGATCAACTGGGCAGTGAAAATGATTAGCTGAGTCTACAACTCTCATCAGTTGAGCCTTTCTTGCATTAGCTACATAATATTGTTAGTGGGATGTACTTTTACAGAAAATTACATTCACTTTATACACTGGTTGTATAAAGTGCTTTAAATTTTCACCCACTAACTTTATCTAATATAATATTATTATCCTATGCACTCTTGTCTCCTTCCCCCATCACAAAGATCGGATGTCAAATGCTCTATATATGATGAAACATGTCTGATATGCAAAGTATGCTAAATATCTTATCTGTTGAGAACTATATAAAAACTTAATTGTTTAGTTTTAGAAGCAAGTTCGAAGCTGTTAAGCAAGAACAAACTTTTAGAGTTAGCAAATATTTGTGTAGAACAAACTTGTTCATGTGTTGAACGTCACAAACATTAGCTGGTTAAGATTAGCTTTGTCTATGTGTTGGACATCTTGTTGCCCCCTTTATTGAACTTGGATTTTCCTCATCAAGTTCATGTAATTTTTGATACATTTTAATAAGAATTGTATAAAGTATAATCGTGTGTCTTAAATTTTCAGAAAACTAAAGTTTGTATTCAACTCCTCCCCCCCCCCCCCCCCCCCCCCCCGCTCCCCACATCTACAAACATTTGTTGTTGTAGTATCCATTCGAGACCAACAAAAGTATTAGTAGAAGTGATTGATATTCAAAGGCCTCAAGAGAGACATTTTTGTAGCAAATTAGAGTTCTTCTATTAAGGTTCTTTCTCCAATGATACGGTAAGACCTGTGTGTCGGGCAGGTGGTTAATGGATGCATGTAATGAATATATTTAAGCTATTTTAGTCTAAATGATTTTATGAAATTAATTACAGTTATTAAAAATAATTGGGACGTTACAACCTACCCCACCAGCCCTTTTCGCCAACTAAAGCCCCCTGTCGGTCTTGCCATCCTCATAGACACCACCCATCTGAAGGGTTTTGTAGGGTATAAAAACATGCACAGTGGAAATCAAAACCCCCTCCAGTGATCTCATCTAACTCATAGAGAAACTAAAAGAGGAAGAGGGTTAGAAAGTTATACCTTTGAGCAAATCAAAACTTTTCTTTAAACCTCTAGACAGCTGCAGGTTATCCACCGCTATTGCACCACCTTGAACTGGCTGCTAGACCGCCTAAGGATTAAACCTCAGATCAAATAACCGTGACCCGCGATGTGTGTGTATGTCTCGCTGCGTCGCCGCCGGCCACCGTCGCACGGTGGTTGGACCTTGGCTTTGCGCCGCCGCCGAAGAGAGAAGGGAGAGAGAGAGGAGAGCCTTTAGGGTTATCTTATTAACTTGTAATTAACTTATGTGATTAATGAGGCTTAATGAGGTTTATATAATAAACCCTTATTAGACCCAAGCCCGTATAATTAAAGCCCAGCTTTAATTAAACTATTAATCAATTACAGAAAATACCCTCGACCTTTCTAATTAATTAATAACTATTAATTAATTGGTCCCGTTAATATTTAAACTAAATATTAACTTCTCCTTTTAAATAATAAATAACTTTTATTATTTTTCTCTTTCTCAATAATTAACTAAACTATTAATTATTGTCATACACATACAGGTAAAAACCAAAAGATTCTAATTGGGTGTGCAGCGGTGTGATCCTTTAGTGTCACATAGTATTGGACACGATGATACATGTTATCTATCTCTGCACACAATCTAACAGACTCCCACTTGTGCAAGATAAGTAACACTCCTTGTATATTGTCGGCCTAAGGAGGTCCCTAGCCAGACACTTAGGTTAACCAGACTATGAGATCTCTTACATCTAGAGATATAATCCAAACCTTGGATTATCTAGGCTTTTCCTTTTGCATCGCGATATTTCGTAATGTGAGTATTTGACATGGAGCAGGGATCTCATCTAATACTCAGATTTTCTCGACTCTGATTTCGACACTCTACAGTTACGGTTTTCCCGAATGAATAACTATCATTCTAACCGAGCGCGGCCACGCATTTTCAGTAGTCTTAACCGTCGAGGAGCTCAGAAAATATCTCTCCTAAAAAGGAGGTGCAAATTCCATCTTGACTATTTGCAATTTGAGCACATGACTTCCGCTGCACCTAGACAAGCCCCTTATGATCATTCTGTTACGGCGTGACGTTAGAACATGCTAAAGTACAGAAGTTACCACGCCCCAAACCAAATATCTCAGGTCTAAGGACAAGCTATCAAGTTTACTTATGTTAACGCTCCATGAAGTAAACTCGATGCGGATCACCCCAATATTTATCCCCTGATAAATATCTATGAATATTTGGTCACAACCTTGTGCTTTTATTCATACCCGAATAAATCATCAAATATCCATAATAGCGTTACCTCCCTAATGTAGCTCCCACTACATTACGTAGCTACGGGCATTTAGACAATTCATAACTTGACTTGTCATGGATAGGTTAAACATGCTAAAAATGGACAACTACGAAACATTATGCAAATACCTTCTATTTTAATCCCATGAAATGTAAATACATAATAAAAGGTTTCAAGTTACATCCATAGTAATAATCAAAAAATACGAACTAGCTGCTATGTTCCAAGTACTGCATTCCTATAGAACTCGCAAGCCTCTCATGCTTAGCCCTAGCTAGCGGCTTCGTCAACAGGTCAGCAACGTTGTCGTCCGTCGGTATCTTTTGCAATCCAATATCATCTCTTCCAATGATCTCTCGGATGAGGTGATATTTCCTGAGTACGTGCCTTGTGCGCTGATGATCTCTAGGCTCTTTAGCTTGCGCTACAGCCCCTGAGTTGTCACAGAATATATCGATCGGTCTAGAGATACTGGCAACAACTCTAAGATCCGAGATAAAATTCTTTAGCCAGACAGCTTCCTTTGCCGCATCACTTGCCGCAATATACTCTGCCTCTGTAGTAGAATCTGCTATTGTATCTTGCTTCTGACTCTTCCAAGATATGGCTCCTCCGTTTAGGGTAAAGACAAATCCTGACTGCGACCTGAAGTCGTCTCTGTCGGTCTGGAAACTAGCATTAGTGTAACCAGTTACACTGAGCTCATCCATCGAACCTCCATATACTAGGAATATGTCTTTCGTCCTTCTCAGATACTTGAGAATATTCTTGACGGCTACCCAATAAGCTTCACCAGGATTTTGCTGATATCTACTAGTGACACTGATAGAATAGGCAACATCGGGTCTAGTACATAGCATGGCATACATAATCGGACCAACTGCCGAGGCATATGGTATCAATTTCATCTTGTCCTGATCTTGACTAGACACAGGACACTGAGCCTTGTTCAAAATAGCGCCAGATTGCATAGGAATAAATCCTTTCTTGGATCCATCCATCTTGAATCTTTTCACGACTTTGTCAATATAAGTACTTTGACTAAGTCCGATAAGCCGCTTAGATCTATTCTTATAGATCTTTATACCCAGTATATAAGCAGCTTCTCCCAAGTCTTTCATCTGGAAACATTTACCTAACCAGGATTTTACTCCTTGTATTATTGGTATATTGTTTCCTATAAACAGTATGTCGTCTATATACAAGACTAGGAAGGTTACCGCGCTCCCACTGAATTTAGTGTAAACACACGACTGGAATTCACTTTTGGTAAAACCAACTCTTTGATGCGCTCATCAAAGTGTAAGTTCCAGCTCCTAGATGCTTGCTTTAGTCCATAAATGGATTTAAGCAACTTGCATACTTTATTATGGTTCTTTGGATCCGAAAAACCATCCGGTTGTATCATATATACATCCTCTGTCAGTTTCCCGTTAAGGAAAGCTGTTTTGACATCCATCTGCCATATCTCGTAGTCAAAATATGCTGATATGGCCATTAGAATCCTAATAGTCTTAAGCATTGCTACTGGGGAAAAAGTCTCATCATAGTCAACGCCATGACTTTGCGTGAAACCTTTTTCCACTAGCCTTGCTTTAAAAGTATGTACCTTTCCATCCATGTATGTCTTCTTCTTGAAGACCCATTTGCACCCAACAGCTTTACTGTGTTGAGGCAAATCCACTAACTCCCAAACTTGGTTGTCATACATGGATTGCATCTCTGCCTTCATGGCTTCTAGCCATCTCTCATATTCTAAAACTGAGGCAGCGTCTTGGTTGGTAGTGGGTTCTAAAAGATCCCCTTCGTCTTGAGCAACTAGGAATCCCAGATACCTATCTGGCTCATTACGAGGCCCACTAGACCTACGAAGGTCTTGTGTCTGCACCTCTTCCTCAACCACAGACTCGGGTTGAGGTTCAATAATTCTCTGTTGAACTACAGGTTCAACTATCGGTGGTGGTGTAATCTCCTCCTCTTCAATTTCTTGAAGCTCTATTTCTTTTCTTGGAGTCTCTGAGTTTAGAAACTTCTCTTCCAAGAACACCCCTTTATGAGCAACAAAGACTTTGTTCTCATCTGGGTTGCAGAAATATTATCCCATGGTTTCCTTGGGATAGCCCACGAAGATACACTTATCTGATTTGGGATTGAGTTTATCCGTGAATGTCCGCTTGAGATACACCTCACATCCCCAAACCTTTAGAAAAGACATTTTGGGCTTTTTCCCCGTCCATACCTCGAACGGTGTCTTTTCAACCGATTTGGTTGGAACCCGGTTCAGCATGAACGCTGTTGTCTCGAGTGCGTGTCCCCAAAACGACAATGGTAGTGAACTTCGACTCATTATTGATCGTACCATGTCAAGTAGTGTACGATTCCTCCTTTCTGACACACCATTCATCTGAGGTGTATACGGAGGTGTGAGTTGTGAAACAATCCCATATTCCTTCAAATGATCGTCAAATTCCTGACTCAAATACTCGCCACCTCGATCCGACCGAAGCGACTTTATCTTCTTGTCCAGCTGATTTTCTACCTCATTCTGAAACTGTTTGAACTTCTCAAAACTTTCTGATTTAAGTCTCATGAGGTAGACATAACCGAACCTACTGAAGTCGTCAGTAAAGGTTATGAAATACCGGTATCCTCCTCTAGCTTCCGGAGTAAAGGGTCCGCACACATCTGTGTGTATAATCCCTAATAACTCGCTGGCCCTTTCATTCTCACTGTTGAAAGGCTGCTATGTCATTTTACCAGACAAACAAGATTCGCAAACATCATATGACTCTAAGTCAAAAGGTTCTAGAATTCCGTCATCTCGGAGTTTCTCTATGCGTTTCTCGTTTATATGTCCTAAACGACAGTGCTAGAGGTAAGTTTGATTCAAGTTACTCTTGGATCTCTTACTTATATGATAGATGTCATTGTTATCTAGATTTAGCGTATATAGACCATTTTCTGGAGTAGCTTTAAAATAGAAAACATCGTTTTTGAAACAAGAAATAGATTTTTCATTTAAAACATAAGCAAATCCACAGTCTATAAGCAAATCAAACGAGATAACATTTTTAATAAGTCTTGGAACATAATAACAAGGTTCTAGTTCTAAGACCATGCCCGAGGGCAAACTAAGACAATATGTCCCTACAGCTTCAGCACCAACCATGGAGCCTTCGCCTACCCGCAGGTCCATATCTCCTTGTCTCAGCTTCTTACTTCTCCTGAATCCCTGCAAATGATTGCATATGTGATGACCACATCCGGTATCCAATACCCATGATTCATAAGAAGTAATAAGACAATCTATCATAAGATACCTGACTCATTGGGCGAACCAATGTCCAGCTGATCTATGTCGAGTGAGTGCTCGCATGAATCCTTGCTACCACAGTCTGGGCAACAAATCTCTCCAAGTTCTTTCAGCCAGTCATCCTCCTGCATAGGGTCAAAACTGTTGACTCTAGTTGCTTTGGATTCAACTCATCGCTAATGCACATAAGGATTTCGGGCAACCCTGCGACAGTCATCTCAAAATCTCCGAGGACATACATTACTCTTCTCTGGTAATAGTCCGACAAGGAACCAAATAAGAGCATAACTAGCTCACGTGGTTTTGATTTTGATCCAAAACTCTCATAGCAATCTAAGAGCCTTCTCATATTAATGAGATGATCGCTAATATGCTGAATTTCTTTCATCTTGGCGGAAAGAATTTCCCTCATCAATAGCATGCGACATATCCGTTCACTAAACTTGAACTTCTGCTCCAGTCCTTGAACAACCTCATAAGATGACTTCTCACGGAGATCGTCCGTAAACTCGGATGATGCTGTGAGAACGAGAATCGACATCACATCATATTCATCAGCCAGATACTGATAGTAAGTGTCATACTCACTATCCTGGGCATCTACTCCTGGTCGCTCTGGAGGCAATGTCTCAATGATGTGAAGCTTTCCCTGTGCATCCAAAACATTTTTCAGATGCATCTTCCAAACAGCAATGTTTGGACCTGAAAGCTTCCACTTGCTAGTGATGAGACTTAGAGACTCTCTTGGTGAATAAAACGGAATAACAGATATAATAGACATCTACAGAAAAAGAAAAAGATAAAACCGATTCAGTATTGATTATATCTTCTAATAATTATTACCTTTTAAACAATAAATTATTAGACTAGGATCTATATTTCACATTTCCCGATGCAAGGTTTGGGCACTTCCCACCGGGACAATGCTATTTCTGGTAGGTAATAACCTATACCAATCGTATCTTAACTGGACACGACTCCTAGATCCGCGGGACATCGGTTAGAAGAACCGTGCATGTTTAGTCCCTCTAGTGCATTTTGGGCCGGGACTCCCGATTATCACCAAAATAGATCGCACCACCTAAGACAGCATGAATTCTGGCCGGGACTCCCGATTATCGCAGAATCTTTCATGCCCCTTCCCGCAATGGTTTGAGCCCGGATGCCCAAGGTTTGGGCACTTCCGACACCCGAGTACCGTTTAACAGCAAGGGTGTACCATTAGGTAGGTAGCACACTGATCTAAGATTTTTTCTAAAAAGGATTTCCAAGTTTTTAACGAGAAAAACTTTAACGCCAGTTTTCTTTTAAAACATCTGTTTCAATAATTAACTATTATTAAAACCCTTGTTTTATTTCACATGTTAATCACAACCACGCATATAAATAATATGTAAAGAAATAAAACAACCACCAACAACTATGCCTTAGCCTTGCCCTTAACTAATGTCGGTTTCGTAAGCCACACGAAAAACCCGACGGTCAAAACCTAAGTGGAAAAACACAACACACATGGCATGACATTCTGAAGCTCCCACTAGCTCCAGCATCCAATCCTGCTCCCTGCTCCTTGGTTCTTGATTCTTGTATCAGCTTCATATTAATTCTAATATCTATTCTATTCTAAAAACTAAAAAAAAAAAAATTTACAAGATGATCAAAGGCACGCAGGCCCGCTAATTCTAGTACTTTTACAGAATAGAATAGGGGTTGTAAGTGGCACGCAGGCCTCCCCACACCATAGAATAATAAAACCAAACACAACCACAAGTGCGAGAAGTTAAACAATCCACAAGGTCTAGGGCTCGGCTATGACATCCCAAACATGTACTAAACTAATACATGAAAGTAAAGCAAATGATTTCTAATTATTCATCTTGATGAAAAATTACTGATTTTAACAACCTGTTAAAACCCCTATATTGTTTTTCTGTTATTTGCAATAAATATATATTTCAAGTTTTATACTTTAATAATTAATCAAAAAACTCAAAATAATATTTAATCCTTAAATCAAAATAACAACTGTATTTTAATTTAATGTTAACCTCAAATATCTGAGCCGCAAGCTGGGGCCAAATATTTAAACTGGGCCAAGGGAAAAATAAACAGACCGAGAAACAAAAAAAAACTTGGGCCGAGGCCCACTGGCTCTTAGCGCCGCTAAGCCCTAGTCGCGAAACCCTAACTGGGCCGCAGGCCTTCTGGGCCGTAGCTGACTGTGGGTTTAGCGCCGCTAACCCTCGCCGCGAAACCCTAACTGGGCCGCAGGCTTCCTGGGCCGTGGCTTCTGGGCCGTAGCCCGCCACAGACTTAGCGCCGCTAACTCCCTCCGCCACGAACCCGCCGATAACCACCATCGATTTCCGCCGTGGACTGCCGCCCCAAGTTGAGGCCGCCGCCGGCGAACTTGGTGTTCGGTTTCTCGGTTTTCACAAATAACAACAATATAAAAATAAAAAACAGATTTAATTTAAAAATTAAATCTAATAATCTTTTATCAAAGGTTTATCCAATAAAAAATCAAAACTTGATTTTTTTTATCCAATAAAAATCAAAACTTGACTTTTACCATTCTGGATAATAAATAAAACCATTTTCTGGATAAAAGATAAACCATTTTCATCAGAATAAAAGAAACCTATCCAGTTCCCTATGAGATTTGAAGTGGCTCTGATACCACTGAAGGGTTTTGTAGGGTATAAAAACATGCACAGCGGAAATCAAAACCCCCTCCAGTGATCTCATCTAACTCATAGAGAAACTAAAAGAGGAAGAGGGTTAGAAAGTTATACCTTTGAGCAAATCAAAACTTTTCTTTAACCTCTAGACAGCTGCAGGTTATCCACCGCTACTGCACCACCTTGAACTGGCTGCTAGACCGCCTAAGGATTAAACCTCGGATCAAATAACCGTGACCCGCGATGTGTGTGTGTGTCTCGCTGCGTCGCCGCCGGCCACCGTCGCACAGTGGTTGGACCTCGGCTCTGCGTCGCCGCCGAAGAGAGAAGGGAGAGAGAGAGGAGAGCCTTTAGGGTTATCTTATTAACTTGTAATTAACTTATGTGATTAATGAGGCTTAATGAGGTTTATATAATAAACCCTTATTAGACCCAAGCCCGTTTAATTAAAGCCCAGCTTTAATTAAACTATTAATCAATTACAGAAAATACCCTCGACCTTTCTAATTAATTAATAACTATTAATTAATTGGTCTCGTTAGTATTTAAACTAAATATTAACTTCTCCTTTTAAATAATAAATAACTTTTATTATTTTTTTCTTCCTCAATAATTAATTAAACTATTAATTATTGTCATACACATACAGGTAAAAACCAAAAGA
Organism: Pulicaria dysenterica; assembly: GCA_947179395.2. Lineage (NCBI taxonomy): Eukaryota > Viridiplantae > Streptophyta > Magnoliopsida > Asterales > Asteraceae > Pulicaria > Pulicaria dysenterica. The sequence goes on along the minus strand of OX359292.1, from coordinate 51,068,013 downwards.
TTCTAATTGGGTGTGCAGTGGTGTGATCCTTTAGTGTCACATAGTGTTGGACACGATGATACATGTTATCTATCTCTGCACACAATCTAACACCATCACCCCATTTAAATCACAAATGGCGCTGTTAGCCTTTTTAATTATCAATTAGTAGATATGAACAATATTTATATTTGTATGTAATGTTATTGACTAAGTTTAACGTTCCTTATTGTTATGTCTTAAGTGGCAGCTGTAACACCACTGTGAGACACCACAGCCACCGCCAACCTCTGCCAGGGTGGCGGCAGATACTGCCTGAAACCACCATCAAACACCGCTATAAATGTGTATGTACCTGTAGTATTTCCAATCAATAAGATTTGCAATAATACACAAGATTGTTATGTTTTATTCCTATGCATTTGTTCTTTGATTTACTCAGGTTTATTGCTCAACAATCATGCCTAATACAATTCCAAACCATCGATCATCACCCTCCCATGTACACTCATGATTTTGAACATGCTATTAGATCCCAAGGCTCGACCATGTCGATAATTCAAAACTTGTTTTCGATTTTGACTCCAAAAATGAAATCGATGCTTTAGTTCCAAACACCAATTTCGATTTCAACAACATAAGTATAAATCATTTTTGTGCCCTAAAGGATTTTGAGAACTCTACAGATCATATCGATCTGCAGAAGTCTAGACACCTTCATATATGCATACGTTGAAATCGACAAAGCCAGAGGAAGGAAATACATACCGTTGTTTTTTGGGATCTTCATCGAAGGGGGTTACACACTAGAAGAAGACGACATCAACAAGAAATTGGGGCATGGAACTGATGACCATCCATGATGCCCGAAAATCTATCCTTGAAGAAGCAAAACCTAAGAGAAAAGCAAGAATTCATTGAGGATGCGTACCACCAAGCCTCACTTCTCTTTTTGATGATGCGATGAAGGCAGGAAGGAAGGCAAATATGTCGATGAACAAGAAGGGCAAGAAAGAAGGATACAAAAATAAAGGAAAGGCTTTCCTTGGAACAAGTAAAGGAAATAAATCAAGAGTAAGTATCAAGGATAATAAAAAAAGAAGTATGGAACTCGTAAATATGCTAAAAGATTGGAACTTAGGAGAAGAAATCAGGAAAACACATAACAGGAAGCCTCTATGTGTTATCGTTGTCACAAGGGTGGTCATATCGCGGGGAAATGCCCGAAGAAAAAAATCCAGTCTTATGGGAATGACATTTGGTTTAAGGCCAAGACCAGATGAAATTGGCGGAATTTCAACAAGTGTTGACCGGATTCTAATCAAATGTGACTTTGTTGTGAAAGGTTCGGTAGGAAAGACGTGGAACTCTATTTGGTACATTAACTCGGTTATTCGTAACCATTTCACCCTAGATTTTGCTTTATTTATTAGTTTTAAAAATAGTACGGGTATATACAAGGGAGGGGGTCTTGATATAAATATTCAAGGTTTTGGTCAAGTGGAAATATAAACCGATGAAGCATTTTTCGAGATATCACATGTTGGATATGCTCCAAACTTGAATGGAAACATTTTGAGTTTTAATCAATCGATGAAGCAATGTTTTGATGTTAGTACAAGTAATGGTACTTGTATTATCACACATGTTAATTATGAACATTTAAAAAAACAAAAACAAGAAGATGTTTTGAAAATTGAATGACAATTGGTGTCCTTAAATGTTGAGAGTTATGATGATTTCTATAAAATGATGAAATTAGCAAACAATGATCGGGTTGTTGGTGAAAATAGAATGTTGTTTGCTAAAAAGTTTCAAGAAGCGATAGAATGGTTCTACTTAACGAAAGACAGAATTGAATTAGCTTTACCACCACATCTCAACGGGATAAATATCTGCATATTCGAGTTATACGAACTCATAACAAGATCTGGAGGTTATGAGTTGATTAGCAAGGAAAACAAGTGGGATGATATGGCAATGTACTTTGGATATGAAGACGGATTTGGTGAAGCTTTCAAAGACGTATTTGATCGTTACATGTTGACTCCTCAAGAATCCTATGCATTCGGATCGAAGTTGGTGAGCCAAGATTTGGCGTTGTTCGAAGATGGTCGGTGTGACCACGGTTCGATTGGCCACATTGGTCTAGGTGACCTCGGGTTCGCAGAATTTGTTGTTGATAGAAAAGATCGTCCAAAGGAGGATGAGGATATGAAAGAGAAGAACATCGAAGACCACTACAAAGAAGGAGATATTGAAGAAGAAGGGGAAGATGGTGATTTCATCATCATAAGCTCGAAGACTTGAAGGCACGAAGACACAAAGCTAATGATAATTAGGGGGTTGAATGTTGGCCATTTTAATTATCATTAACTTATTAGTAGATATGAACATTATTTATATTTGTACGTGATTGTATTTTAGACTAAGTTTAACATGTTATTATTATGTTTTAAGTGGGGCTATAGTAACACCACCATGGGACACCATAGTCACCGCCAACCGCCACCGGGGGTGGCAGTTACTACCTAAAACCGCCCTCCAACACCCTATAAATATTGTATGTATGTTGTAGTATTTCCAGACAATAAGATTTGCAATAATACACCAGATTGCTGTGTTTTATTCCTGTGCATTTGTTCTTTGATTTGCTCAAGTTTATTGTTCAACAATCATGCCTAATACACTTCCAAACCATCAATCATCACCCTCCCATGTCTCACGATTTCAAACAGGCGCAGTAAGCAGAATCGTAAATTAAAATAATCGCAAATAATCATAATTCCAACCACGCACACGCTTTTGTAATTTAATACAATTTGGCCAATCGAAATTTAGTTCCATTACACAGTATCGAAATTCAGCTTCTACATACACAATCGAAAACTATACTCCAAAGAAAATAAAAAACAGAGATTAATAAACCCAATCGAAAACTTGACTCCCACCTTAAAAGTTAAATCGAGATCTCCTGTTTCGATCTATTAAGAACAGTAGACCCAAAACATTTCCAAATCACATTCTTAGGTTGAGATTCATAACTAAAAATTGTGTTTTAATGTTTATTACTAAATTACCACACCAAGGATTGAACCTCTTGCACCGATATCCATCACAACCTAATCGATCGAGGCCTAACCCAAAGAAAATGGAACCTCTGTTTTCTTTTAATTACTATTCGATCAACAGCCCCAAAAAAATTCAATTTTCTACATTAACGATCATTATTACTACATCCATATGATTAGGAATCATTAACATACAAATCCCCATTGTCAATTTCAAGTTTAATCACCATACCTATTCGATTGTGTACCTTTTACTTGAAACCATCAACCTCAAATCAAACCCACTTGTCGATTATAAAGCAGTTTCAAAACCACTGAAATCCTACAACAGTCATAAAAGATACAATAAAAAATATTAAAGGCACTTGATCAACAATCTTCACCAAATCACCACAATTTCTTGTTCTTTTAGTCCAATGAGAGCCCAACCACCGTAGCCCAAGATTGCCGTGAGTAGGAATGGCAATGGGACGGGTATTGGTAATCACAGTCTTATACCCTATAATAAAATCAAGTCCCATACCCTGTACCGTCCCGCCGGATATCCCAGTACATAATAACCATCGGGGTCGCGGGTATACCCGCGGTTATCGGGTATCCCATTTAAATTCTTACTTGATTAAAATTTACTAAATAAAAACTTCGTTTTCTAAAAATTTATGCGAATCACGTTAAACAAGTTTAACTTTTAATAAATGTATCACCATACAAAATTTAAATTGTTTAAGTATCTGAATTTCATAATAATAAAGATTCTAAAACAATACTACTAATCTTCATTCTTTCATTCTCCTCATTAGTCATCCCTATATTCGTAAAAAAGAAAAGAAAATCAGTTATTAAAATTAATAATCATATAACATATACGAAGATTTATTAAGTTTTTAATATAATATATATTACTGTTAGGATCGAGACACCTAAAACCAGCGTTAGAATAATGCAGAAAACAGAAAATAAACAAACACGAGATTTAACGTGGTTCGGTCCAAACACGACCTACGTCCACAGGCAGGAACATAAACTTCTTTATTATGACTCCAGAGATATTTCGATGTACATATGACTTCACCCTAGCGTTGATGTTTATAGGCAACCAACTAGAAACCAACTCTATCTCTAATACAGAAGATAAACACTAATAATATGAATAAATTCATAATCGGCCGTATCACAATATTTGAATACAAGATAAGTATTCAAAATATCAAATTCATATTTTGAATTCAAAAACCTTATCCACGGCTGTCTCTTATCTTCTTGGCGTGGCACAAACATTTAATCCATGCATGAATTAATATCAAGTCCATGCATATAATTTCCATGCAAACTTCATGCAAATATAAACCATGCACACGTTATTTTCCGAGACCGAAACCGTTTATCTTCGATCAACCATTCTAGTCTTAAATACCTTTTCGCTAGTCAAGTCACACCCAACAATCTCCCCCTTGACTTGAGTACCCTTCAACAGTCAACCGAGATAAGAAAATCTCCCATGACCCGAGTCCTCAACAGTCATTACCAAAGAACCGTCTCTCATCTGCAAGCCTCCCCGAAGAGACTACCTCCTTGTCCTAGCCACGAAGTCCGACACCGCGTCGCGCGACTTAGCCGGAGACCAAATCCACCCGTGTCGTCTCGACTTCGTCAGGTCAATTTTTCGTTCCAAGTTCGGTACAGCCGTCGTTCCACTCACAGAACTTCCCTCCAGAACGTAAATACCACGCCGCAGTCTGCCCCACATTATCACTCGAGCATCCCGAGAAACCTTCGGTCCATCCCCTTTACCAGAATATTCATATCCATTCCTGGCCAAAGTACCAAGAGAAATCAGATTCTTCCGAAGATCCGGGACATACCAGCAATTAAACCGCTTGACCACTCCATCATGCAACTTTATCTGCACCGTACCACTACCTTTGATACTCCAAATCCCATCGTCCCCCAGCTTCACCTTACCATTCCACTTTTTAAATGAAGTAAACAGATCACGTGAGAACGCCATGTGCACCCGTATCAAATATCCAGGTATCTGCAGGACTATCCGTGCATACAGTCAAAGCATCGCCTATGTTGCCATCTTCCGGAACCACATTACCATTTCCCCTTTTAGGACAATCTCTCTTGATGTGAACAAACTCCTTACAGTAATAACACATTACCTTTCTCGTGGATTTTGTTTTCGAACGCGACTCCCCCAGTCCACCCATTCCACCATGTGCCATTCCCCTACCCACGTATAAACCTGAACCGGACTCCCCCTCATTACAAGAAACCCTAAGCTTGAGTTCCTTCGACAACAAGGCATCCTTTACTTCAGCAACAGAAATTGTTGACCTACCATACATCATGGTATCAACAAATTTATCAGACGAATGTGGTAGTGAACACATCAAAATTAGGGCAAGATCTTCATCATCAATTTTAACACCCACGACCTTCAAATCAATGGTAATACGGTTAAAATTATCCAGATGATCTTTTACATGGGTACCTTCTGACATGCAGAGGGTATACAACCTCTACTTTTGATAAAGCTTATTCGTGAGGGTATTCTTCTGATACTTCTCACACAGCTTCTTCCACAGACCTGCAGCCGTTGTTTCATCCACCACCTCCCTCAATACCTCATCAGTCAAACACAGCAAAATCGCCAAATACGCTTTTGCTATAACATCTCTCTTAACATCCTCATTCATCTCCTTCGGAAGTTTATCTTCTCCTTCTAACGCTACCGCGCAACCCTGCTGAACTAGAAGAGCCTTCATTTTTACCTTCCACAGCGTGAAATCGTTTGAGCCATTGAATTTCTCCAAATCAAACTTCAAAGATGACATCTTCACAATCAACAAATACGCGAGCCCGGTGAACAGAACCGTGGCTCTGATACCACTTGTTAGGATCGAGACACCTAAAACCAGTGTTAGAATAATGCGGAAAACAGAAAATAAACAAACACTAGATTTAACGTGGTTCGGTCCAAACACGACCTACGTCCACAGGCAGGAACATAGACTTTTCTATTATGACTCCAGAGATATTTCGATGTACATGTGACTTCACCCTAACCTTGATATTTATAGGCAACCAACTAGAAACCAACTCTATCTCTAATACAGAAGATAAACACTAATAATATGAATTAATTCATAATCGGCCGTATCACAATATTTGAATACAAGATAAGTATTCAAAATATCAAATTCATATTTTGAATTCAAAAACCTTATCCACGGCTGTCTCTTATCTTCTTGGCGTGGCAAAAACATTTAATCCATGCATGAATTAATATATGTTAGAATATATGCCCACTGATGCAAATACACCATTTGAGTCACTACCGATGATGTATGGGCCTATTGGGTCATACACCGGGGTCAAATCTGACAGCAACTAAAGTAAAGGGACCAAAATTGATAAAAGACAAAAGTTGACATTGTAGGCCGCGGTAGCGCCGCTAACATTAAGGGTTAGCGCCGCTAAGTTTAAGGGTTAGCGCCGCTAACTCTTAAAGTTAGCGCCGCTACGGCTGCATGCAACTCTTTGTCAAATCACCTAACCACTTAGCCAATGCATGGAAGTTGTGTGAAACGACTTGGCTGGCTTTGGGCATGCCAAGGGACATCTGGGAGTTTATAAAACACCCCAAGACTTCTTCATTTAGGGCTCTTGGCTAGACACATTACACACACTCTTAAGTGCTTTAAAGACTTAGTGTGTTCAAGGAGAGGTTTTGATTCCAGAAATTCGGTTCCTTGGTGATTAGTTGTTGTTCTCCAAGTGGTTTTCTAAGAGAGAAGAACCTCAAGGAGCTTGCTAGCACAAGGGATTTGCGTGTTACCGGGGTATCACTCCATAGTCGATTCATTCAAAGGAGAAGGAGCAACTTCATCATCATCATCAACGATTTCTGGAGCATAGGAGACTGGTATAAACTTCTAACCTCCTTTTGTTGCATTTCTTTACATAGAGCATGATCCATGTTTGGGATTTCACTTTGTATAACTTGTTTGCTTGTTTCATGGGCTAGTTTTTGTTGTTCTTGCTTCTGTTGCATGCCCTTGAAATCCCAACAGTGGTATCAGAGCCACCTGTATGTTAGTTATGCACTTGGTGGCTTGACAAACCCGAAATCAAAAATGTTTGTTTTCTGTCGAACAGGGGTTAGCGGCGCTAAACTTGCTTTAGCGGCGCTAACTCTTTCAAGTTAGCGGCGCTATCGTCGCTGAAGCAGTTTTTTGTTCTTGGTTAAAAACAGATTTTGGTCTCGGGTTTTAGGCTTGTTTTTGAGCTTCTGGAATATTTTATCTTGTTATTATGATGTTTAATTCCAGTAGCATGTATATGTTTGGTTGTATGTGGATATATAAGTTGGTAACCTTGCCTAGACCATTTGGTTGATTATGTGTGTTTGGATGCTTGGTTGATTATGTTATTATTCTTATGATAAATCTGTAATAATAATGTGGCTTGCATGCCATTTCATTCATCCATGTATATGTAATAGATAAATAGGTATTTTATGGCTTGCATGCCATTCTATTCTAATGTATGTATTATTTTGGTGGATGATGAAACACAAGATGGAGTCAAAGAAGATGGAGTATGGAGTCCATGAAGCCGATGAAATCTAATGGAGATGGTGGCGTTAGTTGGAGCTCGCGTCGAAGACTTTTACCTTAGAATTGACCAAGTTCTTCCCGTTTGGCTCACGGGAAGAACGCATAGGTTTTTATGGCAAGGGTTACTAATTATAGTATTTTATGCGTGTGATGTGATTTTGTATGCATGGATTGTTTAGGATTCGATTGCGAGATAATTTTTTCAAAAATTAACAAAATCACAAGAGATTTGCTAAAAATGGTTTTCAACTCTCTCGCGCGCTCACATACAAGATTAACCCACCTAGTGAAAATAGGATTTGTCACTAACAAGTTAATCTAAAACCAAACCGGAAACAAAAGCCCGTCTTTCCACAAAACGTAAATCACGCACCATCCGTAAGACGATACCACCCAAATCTAGTCTTATGGGATTTGGTTGTCGAGCTTAGCACGAGCTAATTCCCATAAAACTGTGTGGAAGGTGTGTGTGGCGAATTCACAATTTTGGTTGTCGAGCTTATCACGAGCCAACTTTGGTAAGTTTGTTACCGTATGTCTTGACGGACGATTTGTAATTTTAGATTTGAAATCTTGGTTAATTGTCGAGCTTAGCACGAGTTAACCAAAATTTCAAGATTTAAAATTGGTGCAAGAAGGGATCAAACATGCCAAACGACCATTGGATGTCGTAGGATCCCGCAAGGCGCTAAGGATTGCAATAAAGATTGCAATTGGCAAAATGGTTGCCGACCTAAATAATTTTATCATGTGATCCGCGGTAACCCCGTCACATGGTGGGATGAAATACGGTTCTTAGCCTTGTTAAAGTTAATTCTTTAGGGTAAATTATTTTAACAAGATAACATATATATCAAACTAACTTAAGTCTACTATGCTATTTTAGATGGCATCAACAAGCGCTAACACCACCACCACTAACGTTTCTCTACGAGTTTTCCTTGAGAAGGAGAAACTCGACGGGAGCAACTTCATGGATTGGCATAGGCAGCTTAAGCTCATCTTACGCTATGAAGGGAAGATGCACATTATTGAGGAACCCTTACCCGAGGCACCTCCAAGCGGTGCAACGAGGGCGGTCCATGAGGCGTACGAAAAACGCCTCAAGGAGACTGAGGAGATAACATGCCTCATGTTAAGCACCAGAAGTACCGATTTGCAAAAGCAAATTGATCACTTGAGTGCTTACGACCTGATCGTACAGCTGAAGGACATGTTCCAACAGCAAGCGAGGCAGGAGAGGTATGAATGCTTCAAGACCGTTCTCGCTTGCAAGCTTCAAGATGGAGGGAATGTGAGCGCTCATGTCTTGCGCATGAAGGCAAACATTGAGCGCATGGAGAAGCTAGGATTCACCATAGGGAGGGAGATGGCGGTCGATTTGATCCTCCAATCCCTGCCCAGTGCATATGATCAATTCACCATGAGTTATCACATGCACAGCATGGACAAATCCTTGATGGAGCTACATGGTATGCTCAAAACTGCCGAAGCGAGCATGACCAAGAGCAAACCATCCTCCTCCTCCTCCACTCACGTTCTAGCCATCCGGGAAGGCCTGATCACCAAAAAGAAGGCCGCCCCTTCCAAGACAAGGAAGGGTACGGGAAAGGTTGGTGTTTGTCCCTTGGTGAGAATAACAACAAGCAACAGGTGTGTAGAAGGGGGGGTTGAATACACTTTCTGCAGAAATTGAACAAATCAAATAAAAGTGTTACACACAGTAAATCAAACCACAATCACTCGAATGCTTTTATTAATATGAAGATGATTACAATGCTTTGAATAAGAAGATGATTACAGTAACTATCAAGTAAGCAACTCTTGATCCATAATCACCTAATATAAATCTCTCAATCTCTCAAACTTAACTATCTATAATCAACTTATGATTATAGATACTGACGACTCTCTAAACAGGATTTTTCACAGATTGAATCAACTAATGATTACTTACCAATATCACAACTGATGTGACAATTCGAACACACGAATGATCTGGCAATCTGTGAGTTTCTTGATCACGTTGAACTTACAAACAATGATTCAAGAATCGTAACACATACGGTGAGGTGAGGTTTGGCTCTGCAACACTTAGTTGTTTTCTTGAGTCGTAGTCGTACCTCTAAACTTATCATGAGATAAGTATTTATAATCCTGTTGCTACGGTTCCTAACAAATTGGACTAATCGTAATTTGCTAACTAACTAAAGATAACTCGGAATCTTGAATCTTGAATCTTCTTATCTTGAGTCTTCAATCTTCAATCTTGATTCTGGAGTCTTCTTATCCACGCCGTAGATATAGAGAGTTAAAACAAAATTTAAAACACATTTAAATTTACTTAGACTGACTTCTTTAGCAGGCTGAGTTACTCAGCTTGAAACACATCAAACTGAGTTCTTCGAGAACAAACTCGAATTCAAACATGAACTAACATGTATAATTACTAACTCATCCTTAGAAGTCTAAAGAATTAACTAAAACATCTTTAGTAACTCTGTCGAGTTGACTCTGCTTCTAAGCTGAGTCACTCAGCTTGAAACACATCAAGCTGAATACTCGATATATACCTTATGTGACATACACAGATTATCATACTCATTAATAATTTAACTAAGGTATAATATAAACTAATCGAACATATGCTCAGTTTACATTCAGCTTATACTCAGTCTGAAACACTATAAGTGTTCAGTCTGACTAAGCTTCATAAATCTATTTAAGTTATACATAGAACACATCTTACAAACTTAACTTTGTCTCATCAAATCTTAACTGATGAGATCATTTTCCCAACAAACTCCCCCTATTTGATGATGACAAAACCATCAAATAGTTCTTAAGTTTGTTTAATAGAATTATGTTTTAAATCTCAAACTTATTAAGATTTTATTATTTGAACTGATCAAATATTTATTGAACATATCAATTTTAATTGAACTTATCAATTTAAATTGGAACACACCAACTTTTAGTTAAACACACCAACCAATTACATTAATGAATAAGAACTTATCAGTTATTCATTTTTGCTGAACTTATCAGACTTTAAGTATGAACACATCACAAAACAGTTGAACATATCAAACTTTATATTTGTATTAATAGAAGTAATCATAATACAAAAGTTGTTGATCACTTAGACCATGCACACATAGTGCTTACAAAAATATTAGAACTAATCTAATATTTACAAAATTAGAACTAATCTAATCTGGATACAGCTCTTCAAATTCCTTAATCTCCTTATATATTTCTTCAAGGATTTCTTGGAGATTGGGTATATGTTGAAGCTGATCCTTTTGTGATCTGATTGCTCTGTTGATTCTGTAACTGAACCTTGCATTCTGTTCAGTCTTATTCACTAGCTGTCTCAGAGCAAACACCTGAGATACCCCACGTGTATAGATACTTGCATCAGACTGGAAGCATTTGTTTTCATTTCTATCCAAGTACATGAAACCTTTCTCTGGCTTTTCTACATAAGTGTTTTCTTTGAACTCCATGCCTTCAGGAAGGTTAAGACTGTACGAGTCTAGATTTGCTAATCCAGCTGGCTTTGTTAGCTTCTTCTTCCCAACTTTATGAAAGGAAGTAAGTAGGGTAGCTATCTCAGATCTGGGTATTAATTGCATCGCATCAGCCCTAGCAAGTATTCTTAGAATTTCATCTTTGACTTGATTCCTTGCAGAGGACTTTTTCATCTGCTTGATAAGAATAGCTACTTGCTTCCACTCTTCATAACCCAGCTTATGAAGTTGATTCAGCTCTAGAGAAGGTGTTTCACCATTCTTTAAGATGAACTCCATGATAATGATCCCTTGAACTGAATTCAACTTGAGTGAATCAATCTGAGAAGAGAAGTACAGTTTTTCATAACATTGAGTTATATCTTCTTCCTCAGGTTGATCTTGGATAGGAAGTTCCTCTTCTTCTTCCTTGGGCACGATAGGCAGTCTGAGTTTTGTCAATTCCTCATTCTGCTCTCTGATCAGCTCAGCCCAGTTTGTTCTCTTATCTCTTTTTCACTAGCTAACACAGCTTGAGCATATGATTGTCTTCTTCTCAGTTCTTTGACCGAGATCCCAAGCTGGTCAGCTTCCTCTTGTTCTATTCTTCTGACTGCCAGCAGTGAAGCTCTCTCTTGTAATGTCATTTTATCTGCAGAGTCTTCATCTAAGGCTGATGATTCACTTAGAATCACCCTTCTTCTCTTCTACAGGGGGGTTTCTGATTCATCTGAGCTGAGTACTAAAGGTCTTTTTCCTTTAGCCTTTTTATTCAGCTCAGGTTCTATTTCTTTCTCTTTCTCCCCCTCAACTTGATATGCTCCCTTTGCCAACATAAGTAGAGCTTCTTCTTGCACAGACTCATCCTCAGCTTCTGGAATCTTCTCCCCCTTTTTGTCATCATGAATAGGGGTGGAAGTCCGTTGTTGTTGGAGGGCAGCAACTGCAGATTTCAGTTGCCGAACATCATCCTCTATAGTATCCAAGATCATCAAGATATTCTTCTTATCTTGTTTCCTTTTAATGTGCAGCTTGTCAAACTGACTCATAAAAAATGACATCAATTCATCCAAGTCAGCTTGAGATGGTTGGAATTTGGGTGCATCATCCGAAGGTTGGTTTATACATTCAAACTCATCTGCGCCAGAGTTTAGACCCTGTAATTCATCCTGGTTTGAAGATGAATCATTGACAGGTCATGCACTAGAGTGAGAAGTGAAGAGAATGAATAGGGCTCAAAACGTGTAGTGTTTTGGTTGGTGGTTGGCTAAATTAGGTAGTGGGGGGTGATTGACCCTGGGGATTGGTCAGATTTTCAATGTTACCTGAGTGTGTCTGCTCAGGCACAGTAACAGGCTCTCCCATGGCTCGAGTAAGTATGGGCTGAGTAGACACCACACCCGGTATTGGCTGTTGGGTTTGAATGAGCCTTGAGGTTGACACCTTAAGAGAAGGCGTCTCCCCCTCAACTCCTGCCTGGGGAGGGATTAGTGTGATCTTAGCTCCAGTGATGCCTTTAGGAGTGGCACCACCTAAGGCAGTTTTTCTTTGGTATGTTAGGATATTCTCCCTAGCAGCAGTGGGCATACTAGGGGTAGCTTCAGATTGGGATTTATGATGGAAAGAAGGTGGAGGAGACGGGTTAGACTGAGTTGGTTCCACTGCAGTCTTATCTCCAAATGTAGATGGAGAAAAGTGAGAAGAGAGTGAGAGAGAAGAGGTTTTACCTGAAGCAGCTTCTGTATGAGCTGGTTCAGTCTGAGCAGTGAGCTCAGCCTGAACCTCAATGTCAGCTTGAGAAGCTCCCCCTTGATTTGATCCCTCAGCTTCACTCTCAGAAGACGAAGCCTCAGCAAATAACAGCATGGGCTCACTCAGTCCCTCTTGCTCTGGGAAGATGTCGTTGTTCAACATCTTGGGGCCGAGTGTTGGAACCAGCGACAACTCCTGATTGGCTTCGTAGAGTGCTATCCCTAGCTCAGCTTCAAATGCTAAGGGCAGGTACCTTATGAAAGGTACATGAAGGTCTCTTATGGCCTTCATCACTGGGACCTTGAGCTCGTTGAAGATGAGCTGTGCAAAATCGAGATTTCGTCCAAAGAACATGTTGTACAGCAGCTGCATCTCTAACTCATTGATCTGGTCCTGTCCTCCAACCTTGGTACCAAGTGAATGAATCACAGTGGATACCATAAAACCCCACCTGGTTGGGAAAGTGGCCTTCTTGATCACCCCTTCAGTTTGAGGGTGACCCATTTGTGGCAGAACAGACCTCGCCACTTATCTCGTCACATCAGGCTCGAATTCGTCATGTTGAGGAAGACGAAGAATTTCCCTTAGCCTATTAGCTGTGAGAGTAATGGTTCTCTCTCCATTCAACACTGTGCCTCTGATTTCATCATTGATTTGATCGTAAGTACACGAATACCAAAATTCCAGCAAATACTGAGGAACTATGTGCAGAGGTGCTCCGGTGAAAGAAAAAGCCAATGGGCATTTACGAATGTAATTGACCCATGGTTCATATCCTCTGTTAATCTTGCATAGAGGGATTGTCAGGCAAGCGCGCTGATTGTTAATTTTTATCAGCGGCAATCCGTTGTTTCTAAATGCAGCTCCTCTGACCATTCGATCACCTAGAACTAGAATGGTTCCTTCCATCGATGAAATTTTGATTACACAGAGTAATTACTTTGAAATTCGCACTGAGCGATTGCATATAGCGCACTGAGCGAGTTAGGGTTTTGAGATCGATGGTACTGAAAATATGCACTTAGCAAAGAAGAGGGAAGGTATTTGAGAGGATGAGAAGTCTGGATTGTAAGCGTAAACCCTCTAAACCGAACTTGATCGGTATATATACCTTTCCAAGGAGAGAGAAAAGTTACCGTTAGAAATCCCCCTTTTGATCCGTTAAGCCGTAAAATTTTGATGTAACAGTAAGCGGGTAGAACTAATCATCTTCCAACGGATACTAATGTAATATAATAATATTAACTTACAATAAGATTATATACACTGATGTATTATACCTATACACAATTTAGTATAATACGCGATTTGAGACTGACTCAAATACGAGTGGTCATGAATTAATCACACTTAGTAAATAACACATGAGTTTGGACAAACCAAGCTGAGTAAACATATTACTTAGTTTAACTCAACCACTCAGCTTGATTCAAGCACTCAACTTGAAATGTGCACTCAGCTTGAGAACGAAACTCAGCTTGAGTAGAGCACACAGCTCATGGGTAATGACACTAAGTCATTTTCGTCTGAGACTGACTCAAACAAACCTTTTAACCACACTGAGTAGTTAAAGAATGTTTGGAACCAACCAAACGTGTGAACCAATCACACAGTCTGAGTTAAGCACATAGCTCAGACTCAATGACACTTAGTCATTTATGTTTGAGACTAACTCAAACTATATTTTTTAAACTACACTAAGTAGACAGAATAAGTTTGGAACTCACCAAACAAAAGAACTCATTGTTCAGCTTGATAAGATTCAGTTTATGAAAACTTATTCATAAACTTTGCACTCAGCTTAAGACACTTAGTCTTTATCAAACTGAAAACTCAGATTCTAGACACTTAGCTAGGGGTTGAGCATACCCAAGTTACTTAGCAGATACATAAACCTCTTCTCATCAAGTGGTTTAGTAAAGATATCTGCTAGTTGGTCATCGGTGGAAATAAATTTAATGTCTACATTACCTTTTTCCACGATGTCCCCGATGAAGTGATGTCTAATTTCAATGTGCTTGGTTCTTGAGTGGAATACTGGATTGTAAGTGATGGCTATAGCTCTTTGGTTATCACAGAAGATAGGAGTTTTCTTGAAACTCATGCCAAAGTCTTGAAGCTGATGCTGCATCCATAGTATTTGAGCACAACAGCTACCTGCTGCAACATATTCAGCTTCAGCAGTGGGAGTAGCCACTGAGTTCTGTTTCTTACTAGTCCAGCTTACTAACTTCCCTCCAAGCATTTGACATCCTCCAGTAGTTGATTTTCTGTCTAACTTGCACCCAGCATAGTCAGCATCTAAAAAACCAACTAACTCAAATCCAGAGTCCTTTGGATACCAAAGACCTAGATTTGGTGTACCTTTAAGGTACCTAAAGATCCTTTTCACAGCTTGAAGATGTGATTCTTTAGGATCTGCCTGATATCTTGCATAAACACATGTAGCAAACATAATATCAGGTCTACTAGCTGTCAAATAGAGCAATGAACCTATCATTCCTCTATAGGTAGACTGACACACAGACTTTCCATCTGAGTCTTTACTCAGCTTGACAGCTGGTGACATGGGTGTTTTCATGGTCGAACTTGAATCAAAACCATATTTCTTTATCAAACCAAGAACATATTTGCTTTGATTGATGAATATTCCATCAGGCTTTTGTTGAATTTGCAGGCCTAGGAAATATGTCATCTCACCCATCATACTCATCTTGTACTTTTGTGACATTATTTTGGAGAACCACTCACACAGAGATTCATTGGTAGAACCAAAAATGATGTCATCCACATAGATTTGTACAAGAATCACCTGTCCTTTACTTCTTTTAATGAAGAGTGTCTTATCTATACTACCTCTGGTGAAATCCATGGATAGTAGATAAGTGGACAGTGTATCATACCAAGCTCTTGGAGCTTGTTTAAGACCATAGAAATCTTTGTCTAACTTATAGACATGATGTGGAAACTTTGAACTTACAAAGCCAGGAGGTTGTTTCACATAGACTTCCTCTTGAATTTTTCCATTTAGGAAAGAACTTTTCACATCCATTTGATAGACTTTGAAGTTTTTATATACTGCATAAGCTAGGAACAGCCTAATAGCTTCATTTCTAGCAACAGGGGAAAAGGTCTCATCATAATCGATTCCTTCATCTTGCTTATACCCTTGTGCTACCAGCCTGGCTTTGTTCCTTACTATCACTCCATCCTTGTCCATTTTATTTCTATAGACCCACTTAGTGCCTATAATTGAATGATCTTTGGGGGCAGGGACAAGGTTCCAGACCTTATTTCTCTCAAACTCATTTAATTCCTCTTGCATAGCTTCAATCCAATCCTCATCCTCTAAGGCTTCTTCAGTCTTCTTTGGTTCCATTTGAGATAGGAAACCAAAGTGTGCGGCATAATTAGCTGTAGCCTTGGATCTGGTCATTACCTTTCCTTGGACATTTCCAATAATTTGATCTTGAGGATGATATTTGAGGAATTTGAATGTTGTAGTTGTAGAGTTTGGTTCAGAATCTGAGTGATGTTGGGATTCCTGAGGTGAACTTATCTTCTCAGTCTCAGCAGCATTGTCAACAAACTGATGATCACTAAGATTCTCAGTCTCAGCTCCAAAGGGGTTGACGAACTCATCATCCTTCTCAGCTTGAGAATCCCTTGGAGTTTGTGATGATTTCTTTGATGAACACACATCATCATCACTATCATCTTCTATGACATACATAGGATTTGATAAGTTGGTTTCCTTAGGCCTTTCAACCTCACTCAGACTGACCAAGTCAGCTTGACTCATATCAGCTAGATCAAAACAGTCTTCATCAAAAGAGACATGAATTGATTCCTCTATTTCCTTTCTCCTTGTATTATATATTCTATAAGACTTGGAGATTGAGGAATAACCAACGAATATTCCAAGATCAACTTTAGGTTCCAACTTATGGAGCTGATCTCTTTGATTCAGCACATAGCATTTTGAACAAAAGATATGGAAATAACCTATATTGGGCTTTCTAGACTTATACATCTCATAAGATGTCTTTCCATGTCTTTTGACAATGATTGATCTATTCTGGGTATAGCAGGCTGTACTAACAGCTTCATCCTAGAAATAGAGTTTCAATCCTGCCTCACATAGCATTGTTCTAGCATCCATTCTGTTGTGGAGTTCTGACAGATGAGAAATTTTGTAATATTCCCTTTTGTTTGCTGAAGCTTTCAAGGGTAGAGTTTCTGAACTCAGTCCCATGATCACTTCTTAGTTGCTTTACAGACAAACCTTTTTGTAACTCTTCCTGTTTGATAAAACTGATTATCTCCAGGGCAGCCTCACTTTTGGCTTTAAGGAACATTACCCAGTTGAATCGTGAGAACTCATCTACTATCACCAGTGTGTACTTCTTGCCACTCAGGCTTGGAGTACTTATGGGTCCAAACAAATCCATATGCAACATATGCAATGGGTCTGTTATTGAAAAAATTTGCTTTGATTTAAAGGACCCTTTATGGTGTTTCCCTTGTTCACAAGCTGAGCACAATTTGTCTTTGACAAATGTGATCTTTGGTAATCCAGAGACTAACTCTTTATTGGATAGCATATTTATATTTTTAAAATTTAAATGAGATAAACGTTTATGCCATAACCAACTCAGCTTAGGAACAGAATGGGAATACAAACAGGTTTCAGTATAGGGATCAGCAAAATTAAGATCAACTAGATACACATCTCTTTCTCTTTTAGCTATTAATACAGGCTTTCCCTTAGCATTATAGATTGTTCCTGCTTTCTTCCTAAAAGTAACAACATTATCTTCATCACACAATTGACTGATACTAATCAGGTTGTGTTTGAGACCTTTGACATAGGCAACTCTCTAGAATGTAACTTTGCCGGCTTTCGTCTTTCCATTGCCTTTAGTTCTTCCATGTGAGTTGTCTCTAAATGTTACTTTAGGACCTTCATCTTCTTGGAAATCACTAAGAAATCCTTTCCACCCAGTCATGTGCCTTGAGCATCCACTATCCAAGTACCATTTACTTGAACCCTGCACATGAGATGAAAACTAAACACATTAGTTTTGTTTGGGAACCCACTTCTTGGTAGGTTCAGATGAGGAGCACTTAGCATCTCCATCGTGTTGAACTGACTGTTCAGCTTGAGCAGGAGCTGAGTCTTGTGTAGGCTGATCGGCTTGTTCTTGTTCAGGCCTTGAGATTTCTGCATCACAGTCCTTAGCCTCACGACCGCTACTTCGGCACTTGTAGCATCTCCTTCTTCCAATGATTACAGGAGGTAGAGTGTCCAATAATCCTTGTGAGAACTTACTCTCAGTTTTAGGATTATATATTGTGGATAACTTTTCAACTTTCTTAGCAAGTT
The DNA here is from genome assembly GCA_947179395.2 of Pulicaria dysenterica. Classification (NCBI taxonomy): domain Eukaryota; kingdom Viridiplantae; phylum Streptophyta; class Magnoliopsida; order Asterales; family Asteraceae; genus Pulicaria; species Pulicaria dysenterica. The sequence goes on along the minus strand of OX359292.1, from coordinate 51,049,688 downwards.
GATTCACCTGATGATCACTGACTTTGGACTTACCTTTGTCAGATCTCTGTTTGTTATCCTTTTGATGAAAAGATTGACTAACAACCTTCTGTTCCATGACTTTGGACATACCTTTGTCATGTTTGCTGGACTCGCCAGTTTCAACAGGTTTGGACTTACCACTGTTGATATTCTTGGACTTACCAAGATCCACAACTTTGGACTTACCATTGTCGTGTTTTCACCTCTGACATACAGTGGTCTTTCTGTTCTTGTAACTTCTCTGCGAGCCAGAAAGAGAATTTTGTCTTTTGAAAGGGTTTGGATTAAGCCTTTCTATGACCGAAGTTCTTTGAACAGACTGAGTGCCTAGTCTGTCCAGCACAGACTTACCATGCTGTTTTGATGTTGAGCACTCTTCTCCATGATCTTTAGCCTTTACAAACATATTGTATTTAAGGTTTTGACCATGTTTCTTCTCTGAGGCTGACTTCTGAGACTCAATCAGTTGTCTATCCTCCAAAGAGTCTGTACTTTCTATCTCATCATCTGCTACATAAGCTGCTGTTTGATAGTCACCTCCAAGTACAGCCTTTACCTGTTTAGGTATCTGTTGGTTTATGCACTTTTTAGCAAGCTTTGATGACTTACACCAAGACTCAGTGACCTTTTGAAGTTGGTCAGCTTTGTCTTTAGCTTCCTGAAGTTCTTCACTTAGAAGTTTATTAATGTGTCTTTGACATTCAAGATCACATTGTGCTTTCTTACCAACATCAATGAGAGACTTATTTTCCTTAATCTCATTCTTGAGTTTAGTTATCTCATCTTTGAGGTCATTTTGAGACTTAAGGACGGTCTTGAAATCATTCAGCAGATAATCAAAAGCAAGACCCTTTTCCTCATCAGTATATGAGTTGAAATTACTGACCTTATACATGGAAGCAGGATCCCAGTCACTAGGCATGCTGTTTTCCTCAGCTTCCTTCATGTCAGCTTCAAAAGTTGACTCTGACAAACCATAATCAACCATATTTATCTCCAACTCTTCATCTTCTTGAGCCATCAGACATACATCTTCATCTGAGGTAGATGATTCTGTATCCCAGGTTTCAGCAATTAGTCCTTTTGCACTGGGTTTGTCTTCAGGCTTTCCTTTCTTGAGCTGAGTGTATTTCTTCTTGTATTTATCAGCTCTGTAAACATTTTTATCAACAACTGATGTTGATTCTACCTTCTTTGATCTGCACTCAGCAACAATATGTCCCTTCTTCTGACAGTTGAAGCACACAGCATTCTTGGGATCAAAGGAACTCTTCCCTTTGCCCCTGTCGGATCTTCCTCTTCCCCTTTGAGCTATTCTCAAACGTCTGGCTAACATTGCCATTTGCTCAGTGATATTCTGAACATCATCAGTATCACTTGAGTCTGAGTCTGAGTGGTCAACTTGAGATTCTGACTCAGTCTCAGATTCAACAACCAGTGTCTTGGAACTTTTCTTCTTTTTCTGTGCAACCAATGCAACTTCAGTTTTATCCAAAGACTCCTTGAGTTGTTGTTGAGAAATTCTCTTGTGTTCAGTGATATGTTCATGATTTAGCAAGAACCCATAAATGGACTGTAGGTTGTACACATGCAGTGTTCCTCTAGCCCTCAGTGTTGTAGTTACATTGTTAAACCTCTCTGGTAACACATCCAGAAATTTCAGCACAAGTTCAGCTTCATCTTTCTTTACACCCACACTTAGTAGGTCATTTATCAAACAGTGAAACCTTGTGAACAAATCTGACAAGGTTTCATTCTTCTTTGAAAAGAAGTTTTCATAAGATCTATTCAAATGACTTCTCTTATGTTGTTTGACCAGATCCGTGCCCTCATATGTAACACTCAGTGTGTCCCAAATATCTTTTGCTGATTAACACCCAGTCACAGTGCGCAAGATTTCATTTGTCAGGGCATTTGCCAGAACACTTTTTGCCTTGTCATCTAGATTGAAAAGTTTCCAATCTTCATCAGTCCAGGATGCAATAGGCTTTCTTGTTTCCTTTTCAGTTTTTCCAGGAGACGTATCACTGACAGTAGCAGGAATCTTGGGGATGATAGGTCCTTTTGTAATGACATAGAACATACGAATGTCAATGGACTTGAGGAATAGCATGGCTCTGAACTTCCACATAGGATAGTCAGATCCATCAAATACGAGACAGCCTTTGGCAGACATCTGTGGAAAGTTTTAAAGATTATTGCTTGTAGACATTTTGAACTTTTTCAGAATCTTGAACTTTCAACTTATGAAATCGTTCAGCCTGCTCTGATACCAGTTGTTGGTCCCTTGGTGAGAATAACAACAAGCAACAGGTGTGTAGAATGGGGGGTTGAATACACTTTCTACAGAAATTGAACAAATCAAATAAAAGTGTTACACACAGTAAATCAAACCACAATCAGTCGAATGCTTTTATTAATATGAAGATGATTACAATGCTTTGAATAAGAAGATGATTACAGTAACTATCAAGTAAGAACCTATTGATACATAATCACCTAATATAAATCTCTCAATCTCTCAAACTTAGCTATCTATAATCAACTTATGATTATAGATACTGACGACTCTCTAAACAGGATTTTTCACAGATTGAATCAACTAATGATTACTTACCAATATCACAACTGATGTGACAATTCGAACACACGAATGATCTGGCAATCTGTGAGTTTCTTGATCATGTTAAACTTACAAACAATGATTCAAGAATCGTAACACATACGGTGAGGTGAGGTTTGGCTCTGCAACACTTAGTTGTTTTCTTGAGTCGTAGTCGTACCTCTAAACTTATCAGGAGATAAGTATTCATAGTCTTGTTGCTACGGTTCCTAACAAATTGGACTAGTCCTAATTTGCTAACTAACTATCGGATAACTCAGAATCTTGAATCTTGAATCTTCTTATCTTGAGTCTTCAATCTTCAATCTTGATTATGAAGTCTTCTTATCCGCGCCGTAGATATAGAGAGTTAAAACAAAATTTAAAACACATTTAAATTCACTTAGACTGACTTCTTTAGCAGGCTGAGTTAGTCAGCTTGAAACTCATCAAGCTGAGTTCTTCGAGAACAAACCAGAATTCAAACATGAACTAACATGTATAATTACTAACTCATCCTTAGAAGTCTAAAGAATTAGCTAAAACATATTTAGTAACTCTGTCGAGCTGACTCTGCTTCTGAGCTGAGTCACTCAGCTTGAAACACATCAAGCTGAATACTCGATATATACCTTATGTGACATACACAGATTATCAAACACATTAATAATTTAACTAAGGTATAATATAAACTGATCGAACATATGCTCAGTTTACATTCAGCTTATACTTAGTCTAAAACACTATCACTGTTCAGTCTGACTAAGCTTCATAATTCTGTTTAAGTTATACGTAGAACACATCTTACAAACTTAACTTTGTCTTATCAAATCTTAACTGATGAGATCATTTTCCCAACAGTTGGCGTAGCCAAGCCGGCCCCGGCCTCCGAAGGAAAAGGCAAGGGGAAACTTCCCCACGCCAAGACTCCGGAGGATGCGGAGTGCTTCTTTTGTGGGGGCAAGGGCCACTACCGCCGAAGCTGCCCAAAGTACTTGGAGGGACTCAACAAGCTCAAAGCGATGAGCATATCGGGCCCCGACACTTCAGGTACATTCATGATAGAACTCCACCATACTTCTACTTCTAAAGGCTGGGTCTTGGATACTGGTTGTGGCACTCACATATTTAATATGGTGCAGGTGCTAAAGGCAAGTAGGAGCTTGGAGCGGGGAGAGCTGGATCTTGTGATGGGAAATTCAGAGATTGTCCCAGTGGAAGTAAAAGGAAGTTTGGAGCTTTCATTCAAGACTGGCAATTCTATTTTATTGAAAAATGTCTGTTATTCGCCCAGCGTGGCTAGAAACATTATTTCATTTCACGCATTGTATGACGATCGTTATAACTTTCATTTTAATGATGGTTCTATTATATGCTTTAAAGATAACATTGTTTATTTTAAGGCTTTACCATGTCATGGCATTTATGAGTAAAATGCATACATTAATTCAACAAAATCTATCATGAATATTGATTCTAATTCCAAAGATTGTTTGGATAAGTATTCCTTGTGGCATAGTCGTCTTGGCCACATAAACAAGACTCGTATCACCAAGCTCCAAGTGGATGGGATCTTGGAATCATTTGACCAAGGGTCGAATGATGTATGTGACTCTTGCTTATTAGGCAAGATGACAAAGGCACCTTTCACGGGGATAAGTGAAAGGGGAAAGGACCTCTTGGACATCATCCATACGGATGTATGTGGGCCTTTCAAGCATGTCATGAGGAATAACTCGAGATACTTCGTAACCTTTATAGATGATTATAGTAGCTATGGATATGTCTATCTTGTTAAACACAAGCATGAAACCTTTGAGGTGTTCAAGACATTCCAAAACGAAGTTTAGAATCAATTGGGCAAAACAATAAAGATACTCCGGTCTGATAGAGGTGGAGAGTATCTAAGTACCGAGTTTACCGATCATCTTAAAAATTGTGGAATTATTTCACAATTAACACCTCCAAGGACACCACATTTAAATGGGGTCACTGAGAGGAGGAACTGGACTTTACTAGACATGGTAAGGTCCATGATGAGTCGAACGGAGGTACCAATTAGTTTATGGGGATATGCTCTAGAAACAGCGGTAAGGATCCTTAACATTGCACCAACCAAGAAAGTATCAAAGACACCTTATGAAATGTGGCATAATAAGAAGCCGACACTCTCATACCTACGAGTTTGGGGTTGTCAAGCCTACATGAGACGTGAGGCTGAGGACAAACTTGAACCTCGCTCTGAAAGGTGTTACTTTATCGGATATCCTTCTGCCGGTATTGGATATATATTTTATAAACCTTCTGAGAACAAAGTTTTTGTAGCTCGAAGGGCATTTTTCCTAAAGAGAGAAATTCTATCCAAACCAAGAGGCAACAAGGAAATTGACATTGAGGAAGTTCAAGGATCAACCGATAAAGAACTTGAGGTTGGCATTAGCAATCAACCTAAGATGGTTGAAACTGAGCAAGAAAGTGCTGCAGTTCCTGACACTCGTTCATTGCTTACTCCAAGGCGTTCCAATAGAACTTGTTATGAGCCAAAGAGATATGGGTTCTACATATCTGAGGGCAGCGAATTAGTAGTGGATCATGATGAACCCACTACCTACAAGGAAGCTATGGCAGGCCCTGAGTCTGCAAAGTGGAGAGGAGCAATGGAAAGTGAGATGCAATCCATGTCGGATAACCAGGTTTGGGAACTGGTTGATCCTACGCCCGGGGTTAGACCCGTAGGGTGTAAATGGGTCTTCAAGAAGAAGACCGGCATGGACGGAACCTTGGATACCTTCAAAGCCCGACTGGTGGCAAAGGGTTTCACTCAAACACCTGGTGTAGATTATGAAGAAACCTTTTCCCCAGTGGCAATGTTGAAATATATCCTGATACTTCTGGCTATTGCTGAATTTCATGATTATGAAATATGGCAAATGGATGTTAAAACCGCCTTCCTTAACGGGAAGCTTTCTGAAGAGGTGTATATGACACAGCCTGATGGTTTTGTACATCCAGAGTATCCAAACAAGGTCTGTAAGCTAAAGAAGTCCATTTATGGACTCAAACAAGCATCTCGCAGCTGTAATCTATGCTTTGATGAGAAAATCAAAAAATTTGGATTTTCGAAAAGTAAAGATGTACCATGTGTATATGTCAGGGCTAGTGGGAGCACCATAGTCTTCTTAGTCCTATACGTAGATGATATACTACTCATTGGAAATCACATTCCGAGCCTAAGGAGTGTTAAAGCTTGGCTACGGAATTGTTTTTCCATGAAGGACCTAGGGGATGCGAACTATATTCTGGGGATCAAGATCTATAGAGATAGATCAAGAAGGCTGCTCGGGCTTTCTCAAAGTGCATACATAGATAAGGTCGTGAGACGCTTTAGAATGGAGGATTCCAAGAAGGGAAACCTCCTATGTCACATGGCTTGACGTTGAGCAAGACTCAGTGTCCTACCTCCCAAAAGGAGATAGAAGTAATGGAGCGAGTACCATATGCTTCGGCTGTGGGATCGATCATGTACGCTATGTTATGCACTCGTCCTGATGTGTCATGTGCTTTAAGCATGACTAGTAGATATCAGGCAAATCCCGGGGAACCACATTGGAAAGCTGTAAAGAACATTCTCAAATACCTTAGGCGTACGAAAGAGATGTTCTTAATATATGGTGGGGAAGAAGAGCTAAGAGTAAAGGATTACTCGGACGCTAGCTTCCAAACAGATAGGGATGACTGCCAATCTCAATCGGGGTTTGTATTCCTATTTAATAGTGGTGCTGTCAGCTGGAGAAGCTCGAAGAAAGACACGGTGGCTGACTCGACAACCGAGTCTGAATACATTGTGGAAAGTGAAGCAGCAAAGGAGGCCGTGTGGATGAAGAAATTCATCCAAGATTTACAAGTGGTTCCAAGCATCACTGACCCTATTGAGATATTTTGTGACAATGAGGGTGCAGTGGCTTTGGCGAAAGAACCAAGAGCTCACAAGAGAACAAGACATATTTTGCGCCAGTACCACTTCATACGTGAAGTAGTTGAAAAGGGTGAGGTCATCATAAGCAGAGTAGCAACGGATGGAAACCTTGCGGATCCATTCACGAAGGCGTTATCGCAGGCAGCTCATGATTCTCACACTAGTGCAATAGGTGTAAGATTTGCTAGCGATTTGGCTTGAGTTATGTATTTTGTTTGTTTGATATGTAAATTTTATATTTTGGGAACGATATAGACGGTATTGTAACTTATGCTTATTTCGATATATAATAGAGATTATATATGCGTATGATACGGTTACATTCATAAGACTCTACTGTGTTCCATCTTAGCATGTTTAAATACTTCCAGAAATATTAATCTATATTTCGAACTTTCCACAGTCAGTCGATCTTGTGGAAGGAAGATTGAATTAAGACTGAGATAAGCATTTAACCTTGAATTCAATATGGTCGAATTAAGGAGCAATGCCTATCTGTGCTTGAAAGGAGTTTCAAGTGGTTGGAAGACCCACACCCAAGTATACTTCATGAATTACAGTCACGAGTAACTTGGGATGATAATATCTTACGTCCTTAGACCTGAGATGTATGAACCGCTATATCATATTTCTTCCTTGCTTTAGTCCTTTTCAAAAGTAGTTTGTAACTGGCTGTGATAAAGAAAATGACTAGATAAGTCAAGAAGTATGGTATAAGGTTATACAGTCAAAAGGAATTTGTTCCTCTGATATGAGAGATATCCCTGGGCCCCTCGATGATTGGGAGCTGACACCAAAATATTGCATGGCCATGCGCAAAGGAATATTGATTGAGAATCAGATATATCCTTAACTTTTGGTCACCACCAATCAAGATCGAGAAACACAATCGTGAATGATATGGAGCTTGACATTTAATCCATGTCTCGTGTTCACATGGATATCGCGAACAAAAGGATGCTTAAGATCACTTATCTATAGGACCTTTCTTTGTGAATAGGTTTTTATTCTGGATAACGAAACCCATACTGACTTGGGGGCAATGATGTTTTGCTAGAGGCTGCTCATTGTCTATGGTTTATGAGGAATGGTGCATCGTGTGCAAGTGGGAGTTTGTTAGAATATGCCCACTGATGCGAATACACCATTTGAGTCACTACCGATCATGTATAGGCCTATTGGGTCATACACCGGGGTCAAATCTGACAGCATCTAAAGTAAAGGGACCAAAATTGACAAAAGACAAAAGTTGACATCGCAGGCCGCGGTAGCGCCGCTAACATTAAGGGTTTAGCGCCGCTAAACCTTAATGGTTAGCGCCGCTACGGTTTCATGTGCTTTATGTCATCTCATCTGACAGGCCGTATTAGCGCCTCTAAGTTTAAGGGTTAGCGCCGCTACGGCTGCATGCAACTCTTTGTCAAACCACCTCTCCACTTAGCCAATGCATGGAAGTTGTGTGAAATGACTTGGCCGGATTTGGGCATGCCAAGGGACATCTGGGAGTTTATAAAACACCCCAAGACTTCTTCATTTAGGGCTCTTGGCTACACACACATTACACACACTCTTAAGTGCTTTAAAGAAGAGGTTTTGATTCCAGAAATTCGGTTCCTTGGTGATTAGTTGCTGTTCTCCAAGTGGTTTTCTAAGAGAGAAGAACCTCAAGGAGCTTGCTAGCACAAGGGATTTGCGTGTTACCAGGGTATCACTCCATAGTCGATTCGTTCAAAGGAGAAGGAGCAACTTCATCATCATCATCAACGATTTCTGGAGAATAGGAGGCTGGTATAAACTTCTAACCTCCTTCTTTTGTTGCATTTCTTTACATAGAGCATGATCCATGTTTGGGATTTCACTTTGTATAGCTTGTTTGCTTGTTTCATGGGCTAGTTTTTGTTGTTCTTTCTTCCGTTGCGTGCCCTTGAAATCCCAACAATATAAACCATGCACACGTTGTTTTCCGAGACCGAAACCGTTTATCTTCGATCAACCATTCTAGTCTTAAATACCTTTCAGCTAGTCAAGTCACATCCAACAATTACCTCATCACAAACATGTACCAGCCAACTCATAGTCTTATCTAGTTGAAGTATTTTCATTGCCACTTTGCTGCAAATAAAGAATTGTCACTAAAACAAATGAGTAAGAAATAACACATATACAATTAGTTTAAAATATTAAATTAGATTTACCTCATCATCATCATCGCAATCATATTCTATTGTTTTGCAATATGCTTCAGGCTCTTGTGAACAAGTTGCTATATAAAAAAATACAAAATTAAAGTTAACGAAATACAAATATTGGACTTTTACTAAATGAAAATAAATAAACAATTACCTCTTATTTCATTTACCAACCAACTTTGGGCACACATCAACTCTTCAAGTGTATTTGGATATAATTCATTGTTAAATACTTAAATATAAATGATAGCTGATGTGCTATCATCCGCAACAACTGATGAATAGTTAGGGGTGTTCAATCGGTCGGTTATCGGTTTTCAGGATTTATTCGGTTTGGTTTAATTGGATTTTAGCAAAAAAATTAACCGGCCATAATCCAAACCAAAACTATACAAAACCAAACCAATCCAACCAAATAACCATCGGGTTAATTGGTCCGGGTTCCGTAAAACCAAATAAGGAATTTGCAAAAAAAAAAAAAACATGAAAGACTTATCATTAGTCACACGTGACACTTGACCACAAGATCAACAAGTCAATAATTCATAAAGAAACCAATTATTTTAAGTTTAACAATAGCAATAATCCATAAAATGATAAATAGGATACCAGCACTTAAAGAAGCCTAAAAATGAAAAAAAAGAACCAAGCAAAATGAATCTTCAAATTCTCCCATGATCTACTAAATAAAATCATAAACTACTAGTACTAGATAATTGATAAAGTCAGATCTTGAAACTTCAAAACCTCAGTATCCGTATCCTACAAAAACAACAACAGAGATGAGTAATAAAACATTAAAATCACATACATCATGAATTAATAAGTCAATACTGAGATTAAAAAATGTTACCAGTTGCCCCATTTTAATTTGATTTGTCGCCATCTTTGAGGAGCTCTAAAATTACATAAAGAAGAAATAATTTTAAAAAGATACTAACAAAAGAGTGTAAGTTGATAGTTAATTCAAACATTCAAGATCAACGAATGTAAAACATAAGTTACCTTCCTCAAGTTTTTGGATCTCTTCCCACTTTTCTTGAACATCCATGATGGAGAAGTTTGTACGAAACCAGTCTTGTGAGCATATTAAACATTCAACGATACTAGGAGTTAGAGAACTCCTAAATGCATCTAAGACTCTTCCACTCGTGCTAAACACAGATTCAGAAGCTACAGTTGATATTGGAATTGCTAAAACATCTCTAGCAAGCAAAGATAAAATAGGAAACCTCGGACTATTTATCTTCCACCAACCCAAAATATCCAACTTTTCTGATTCTTCTTCGGGCTCCTCTTTTAAGTACCTATCTAACTCGGACCTCGAGTCTCTCGTTCCACTTTCAACCTTTTTTCGTTTCATTGCCATTCTAACCTTTTAGATAAAAAACAATTTAAAGTTAAAATAAAGTAACATTTAACAGCATAAAAACAATGTGAAATTTGTTTACCTTATCTTTTAACATCACCGAGGCTTCCATAGTTGGTGCAGAATTTTTGTTGAATGATGATGAAGAATCGAAAGACTCAGAAGGCATCTTTCTTGGGGCATGAATTCTCACATAATCTTGATAAAGTTCATACAAAGAATCTTGTATGACGTCACACATGAGAGCACCTTCAATTTCTCCGTACACATCGCCAAGTAACACTTCCATGTAATATCTCTTACGGGTTGGGTCAAGAACTGAAGCAACAAGTGTTAACATATTACATTTATCAATAAAATGAGAAGTAATCGCCTAAAATCCTTTTTTCTCATTGCTTGATGTCCACATGTCAGTAGTAATCGTGATTATACTTGTATTCCTCTCCAAAAGTCTTAAATTTATAAATGTTAGACTTGAATATTGCATAACAAATATTTATAGTAAAATAAAATATACCTCGTTGTCTTTTGCTTTTCATATTCAAAAATCTTCAAAATGTCATTCTTGAGGGTATTTCTAGATGGAACCTTAAAAAAAGGTTGAAGACCTCCCACAAACTTTCTAAACCCTAATGTTCAACAATCGAAAGCGGATACTCATGCACAATTACCATGTTGGCAAGATCTTTTCTCGACCTATCGGCATCAAAGTTATAGCAAGAAAGATTTGATTATTAGACTAGATGTATATTCTATGTATCCTTTGTATAGTTGTCGGCCCGTGTCCGGCCCGTGTTATGTTGTACATTATTTATATTTCTATTAATGAGAATTCCTCCTCAAGGGAGTATACCTTCTCACATGGTATTACAGCCACCTAGCCGGCACTAACCCTCTGATTTCTTTTCTACCGTCGCACCCTCCCTTGCGACACCCTCCTTCTACCGCCAACAGCTTCTCTTTCTGCCGCCGCTTCTCTTTTTTTTCTTTCCTCAATGGCCGGTCCCTCTTCTCCCTCTACCTCCGAGAAACCCTTTGGGATTACAAACATAAATTCCTATATTCCCCTTACTCTCGATTTGGAGAAATTAAACTATGATGCCTGTCGTTAACTTTTTGAAACCCATTGTATCGGTTTCGGTGTCTTAGGTCATCTCGATGGAACCACTCGACCAATGGGCCCTGAAGATTCCGATTGGAAGAAACTTGACTCCATCATCTAGCTATGGTTATACAACACTATTTCCCAAGATCTTCTGCAGATGATACTCAAGAAGGACACAACCGTACGTGATGTCTGGGTTAGCCTCGAGAATCTTTTTCGGGATAACAAAGATGCCCGTGCGATCGAGCACGACAATGATCTCCGTACCATTGCAATCGGGGACCTCTCTATTACCGCCTATTGTCAGAAAATCAAGACCATTGCGGATCTTCTTGTTAATATTGATGCACCCGTACCGGAGAAAACCCTAGTTACATACCTCTTGAATGATCTTTCTCATAAGTATGAGAATATCTCCATGCTCCTTCACCATCGGTCCCCGTTACCCACTTTCTTGCAGGCTAGATCAATGCTTCTATTGGAGGAACAACGTCTTGCCCGTCACTGCCCGGTTCAACCATCTCACGATGACCATTCTTCCTCTTCTTTGGTTCTCTATACCGATGCCTCGGGCACTACCCGCAACCACCCACCGCAACGCCATGAGTCAAATCTCCGGGACAGCCGCCCTCCAGACCGCCGACAGCCCCCTTACGGTTCTGCCTAGCCGTCTGCCGCCGCTGCATAGCCACCTGTTTTCGCTGCTGCCCCCTTACCGTGGCCTTATCCGTGGTTTTATGGGATCCCGCCATCGCCAGTTTGGCCTGAATATCCGCCGCCGTCGTCCACAGGTCAGTCCCGTCCATATGGCAGCCGCCCTAACCGTCGCTTTTCCTCTTAGCCTGGTCTCTTCGGTCAGCCGCCGTCAACACAGCAGGCTTTTGCAGCTGCCACGCCACCACCTATCCCCCCTCCGTGGAATTGGTTTCCTTCTTTGAGTAATGATCAGGTCACCACCCTACCGGAAGCTTTTAGCACGTGCTCTCTCAATGATCCGGCTGATTCTGCGTGGTATATGGACACGGGGGCAACTTCATACTTGGCCTCCGACGCAGGTATACTCTCGTATATTTTAAATAAGAATATTTATTCTAAAGTTGTTGTTGGCATGGTTTCAGCAGTTCGCTACTTTCATGCATAAGCTCAGGTTCACTCACAGTAAATGCGACCCATCTTTATTTTTTTTCAGTCGTGGCAACTCAGTCGCTTATTTGTTGCTTTATGTTGATGATATTATTCTCACTGCTTCCTCACAGGTTTTACTTACACATATTATTGCTAGTCTTGGCTATAAATTTGCGTTGACCGGTCTTGGTTCATTATATTACTTCTTGGGCATCTCAGCAACCAGAAATAAATCCGGGCTATTTCTCAATCAACGCAAGTATGCCACTGATATTTTGACACGGGCTAATTTGCTAAATTGCAATGCAGCACGTACTCCAGCCGACACTTCATCGAAACTAGATGACTCTGGCGCACCGGTTCAGGACCTGACTCTTTACCGCAGTCTGGCAGGGGCATAACAGTATCTCATGTTTACTAGACCAGACATTGCTTATGCGGTCCAGCAGATATGTTTGTTCATGCATGATCCAAGAGAACCCCATTGAATGCTCTCAAACGCATCCTTTGATACATACGAGGCACTCTTGAGTTGGGTCTACAGCTTCATGTCTCCTCATTGACACCCTGAATTCTTACTCTGATGCAGACTGGGGGATGCTCTCTCAATAGACGATCCACGAACGGTTATTGTGTATTCTTGGGGGATAATTTATTCTCGTGGTCTTCTAAGCGATAAAACACTATATCGAGGTCTAGTGCTGAGGCCGAATACCGAGGTGTGGTGAATGCGGTTGTCGAATCATGTTGGATCCGCAACCTCTTACGCAAGCTTCGCCATCCTCTTCAGAAGGCGACCATAGTTTATTGTGATAACATCAGTGCGGTATACCTATCTACAAATCCAGTTCATTACCCGCGCACTAAACATATCGAGAAAGACATTCACTTTGTGCGTGATCAGGTCACAACAGGTCAAGTTTGAGTACTTCATGTGCCTTCTGTTAGATTATATGCCCACCGACACGCGTGGATTAGTAATGCTACCGATAAAACACGAGCCTATTGGGTCACACGTCAAGGATTGATCCCGAAAACACGCAACACGAACGAGAGAACTGAAAAACGAATTTAGGGTTTCTAGGTGGAGTACACAGCGTATACTCTAAGGGTACACGGCGTATACTGACATCTGACAGATTCCAATTTTGCATTTAATGTTTTGCTTGGCTCAAGGCTTCTATTATTGGGACACTTATTATCATGGACGACTTATTGCTCTGCAAGGCTGCATGAGAGAGTTGAAGTAAGTATTAGGATGTCTCTCACGTGTAATAAAAGACATCCTTGACCAAGAATAAAAAAAACACATGAAGCTGTCTCTCTTTGACTTGCATACACCTTTGGCTGTTCTTGAGTGATGTCAAGAAATCATGAGTATCCATAGATGATTTCCGGAAGTTGTTTATTGTTCCAATGAGTGATTTCAAGTCTTGAAGATCATAACTTAGCATACTAGCATTTGGGGATCAAACAAACTTGTAGTGGACTATGAATAAAGAGTTGCTCTCTTGGTGACTATGAGTTCATATCAACATAAAGTTCAAAGAAGTTGGAGCATGGTATACATTTCTTATTCCATCTCTTTATTTGGTTGCATTACTTTTATGTAGAGTTCCACCATTGACGGGTGTTGTTGGCATCTTGATTTTCTACCCAAAACCATTTTTTTTCACGCTTCCGCGGCGCGGGTTAGATGGCCAACAAAACCCAACAACTGTATCAGAGCTATCTCTACATAGGTATTGCACCTTGGCTTGAAAATCGAAAACGAATTTTCCCGAAAATATTTTCATATTTAAAAATCGTTTTCGGTTTAGAATATTTGTTTATATTCATGTTGATCTCCAAAATATTTTGATTCACATATTTATATACATGTTAAGATTTTTCATGAAATTTATACATGTATATATTTATGGTGAGTATATATATATATATATATATATATTTATATGTTTCATCAAAATTAGTTTGATGTTATTAATACATACATACATACATACATATATATATATATATATATATATATATATATATATATATATACTAGGATTATTTTTGTAAATATAGTTTTTGACAAAATAATCTTAATCAAAATATTCTTGGTCCATTTAGGTGTTAGACGTCATTTATATTATTTGTGGCTGTATATTTTGTATCTGGTAACATATTTGCCCATATAAACCTATGTTGTTGGTTTTCGGTTGTTTATATATTTATTCATTCATTTGGTGGTTTTTAACCACAATGGTATGTAATAATTAATTCGGTTAATAAGTTTTATATTTATTGCGGCTTGCATGCCGTTGTATTATTTTTGTACTTGTAAGTAGCTTAAATTTTACAACCGCAGCTTGCACGCCGTTTCTTTTCAAATATGTATGTAATTGTGGAAAAGAAGAAAACCGAAGACAACCATCGGGAGACATGTAGGTGATGTCCCGGCTAGACTCAAATCCGGAAGTCCAATTGGAGGTGACGGATTTAGTGGGAGCAAACCGACAAGGTTAAAGGTATATGTCCTTAGATTGACCTTATTCTTCCGTTTTGGCTCACAGGAGAACACATAGGATTTTGGGGCAAATTACCGGATATATATATATGTGTGTGGTTGTTTATTATTTTGTATTTTCTTGCGTGGTTGTTAAGATCTTCGCATGCTAGAAAATTTTTCAAAAATAATAAAAATCAAGAGATTTGTTAAATTGGTTAACAACTCGCGCACACACACGATTAACAAACGAATATAAAAATATATATATTTTATGTTCAAAGTGAAAAATGCATTTTTGTCACTTATTTATTAATCAAACTGCAAATAGAGGTTTTTTTTAAACCGGAACACTTAAGTCCCGTTTTTCTTAAAATGTAAATTTAAAGCACCGTCCATAAGATGACTCCACCTGAATCTAGTGAAAACTTGGATGGCATCGAGCATAGCACGAGTCATTCTTGTCTAACTGTGTGGAAGGTGAGGGTGGCAACTCGCAATAATTGGCGTCGAGCATAGCACGAGTTAATTGTTGGTCGAGAGTACCACCGAGTATCTTGATGGATAATTTACAAATACAAGTTAAAATATTGGTTGTCGTCGAGCTTAGCACGAGTCAAACAAAATTTTAATTTGTGTTTGGTGCATGAAGGGATTAAACATGCCAAACGATATAACAGATATCAACGAATCCCGCAAGATGCTAACGAGTTGTAATAGAGATTACAATCGGTAATATTGTTACCGGCCCGAAATAACTCTATGAAGTGATTTGCGGCAAACCCGTCATGAATTGGAGTGAAATAAGGTTCTTAACCCTTGTTAAAATACTTTGGTTTTTCTTAAAATCAAATGGGTAATTATTTTAACTAGGATCATATCAATGTAAACTTAGACATGTATTCTAATTTAAGACGATAAACGTTAACAACACCACATTAAAATAAATACTCCGTTCGTTCCTAGTAAAAGTTAAAATCATAAATGTAAACATCGTTGACTAATATCTATTATTGACTCAAAGTTGTACATTATTGATAAACCCTTTTAAAGCCACTTGCTACCAACGCGAACTAGGTTACTAGATACGCATAGCGCTTATCTAAGACACAAAAGAGGTTTCTTACTTAATATTGTTCGACTTAAGAATTGTGAAAGCATTTTAAAGTGCGTACAATATAATTAACCAAGCAGAATGGATGATCCATCAGCAGGCTAAAAATAAAAAGAAACTCTATATGTGTGTCTAAACCTAAGTCGGTTGTCGAATGCAAAAGACGGGAATATAAATATCTATGTCCTTACGATTAAGGCGTATATAGAATATATATATATATATATATATATAAAGGTTTGGATTTCCTATAAGGAGGGAATTGATGGTGAATATAACTCTTCATTCCTAGCCTACGGCATATGATTAGTTCTTAATAAGCTATCACATGTACACATGGAGAACTTCTTGATAAGTGCTTCATGGTATGCAAAGCTTAAGCATGACCAATATGAAACTCAACTTGTCCATTCCAGCTAGAGTTTCATGGTATGTTGAAAACTGTTAAGTCTAAACATGACCAACATTAATCTCGCATTATTAAGGCTACTAAGGAACAATTAATCAAGAAATAGAAATTGACCTCTAATTTAAGTTTTGGTTACACCAAACCTACCATAATTAATGGAGATAGAGGATAATGCGATTGTGCCTATAGATGACACTCTATGTGAGGTAGTTTGCTACTTCCATAAAAGATTATAAATTAGCGCCGCCACATTTTGCCTATGCGTCTTGATAAGCGAATAACTCTTATGAAAAATTAGTTCTTCGACTTCAGATGTATTCTTGATTTAACTCCATTGCTTTTCTACTTTTAAAGGCTAGGTCTTGAACGCTAGCTATTACATTCACGTTTGTCACAAATTTATTTGCTTCAAAGTGTAAGTATTAAAGAGAAGTAGAGACATGAGACATGGAGAGCTGGACCTCAAATGGAAAAACAAGCAAGTTGTTTCTATTGAGAGGATTGAAAGTTTAAAACATGTCTATCCTTCCAGCTAGTATATTACTTCAATAGATATTTGTTTTACGTCCTACGTGACTAGAAACATTATATCTATTATGCCTTGATATACGATGTATATTATTTTGAATCATGTATATGTTTCAAATTTTATACATGTCATGGCATTTATAATAAACTCTTGCTTAAGAAGTAATAAATTAATCATGAATGATTTGGATAAGTTACCCTTATGACGTAAACAATCTAACCATATAAACAAGACTTGTATCACCAAACTCCGGAGGTTAGGAATTTGGAATCTTTTGACGACGGGTCAAATGTTGAGAAAAAATCTTGTTTATCGGGCTAGACGACTTACACATCCTTCACTTATGCAAGTGAGAGGAATGACAACTTGTTGAATCACGTACACACTTGTGTATAGACTATTCAAGCAAATCATAAGGTATAACTCCAAATACTTCGTTGACTTTACCAATAATGGTAGAAGAAATGGATATATCTATTTTATAGATATGTGTTTGAAACCTTAGAGGTGTTCAACACACACCATAACGAAGTGCCTGATGAAATGGGATAAAGAGCAAATGATACTTGAATCTAGTTACACAAAGGTTGATTGTCGAGCTTTAGCCGAGTTAATCCTTGTGTGAACTTGTAGATTGAGTAAATATGTTCTAAATGTTATGACCATCAAATGAATTATGGGATTGTCTCACAATTCACTCCTCCTAGGAAACATTGTGAAATGGGGTCATCTTAGTGGAGGAATCGGACATTCTTGATATGGTCCGATAATTGATGAGTAAGACTTTAGTATCCAATTGTTTGGGAGGCGGGCTATGTTATTAATCTTATACCAACAAAGACGGTTAAGACTACAGCTTAGAGGATGAAACTAGAAAGTGCATCTTTGCTTGTTCATCTTAAAGTATGGATTGTCCAAACCTGCGTTTTAGACGTGATGTGAGGAACCCATGATCTAGAGATGTTACTCCATTAAGTATTCTACCGAGACCATGGGATATTTGTTTGACAAAACTTAAAGAACAAAATGTTTGTTACTTCAAGGACATGTTTCTTTACATGGAAATTAATATCTATGGATGCCTGTAGAAGTTAAAGTTAACCTTGAATGGAAAAACCTGATGTTGGAACTAGCATTCAATCAGAAATGATTGAAACTCAACATAGCAATGCTGGAGAATCTGACATAAAGTCATTTCCTTTTAGACTGGTATATGTCTTCACATGACAAGATAGATATAGATCACTATATATAAATGAAGACACATAAATACCGGAAGCATAGTGGATCTAGAGTTCACTATGGAGAAAAAGGCAATAAAAGAGAGATGCAGTCCATTATGGATATCCAAATATGGGACTTGTTTAAACCAACACCTACTATCTTGATGGATGGTACAAATTAAAATTCTTGGATGACGTCGAGCTAAGCATGAGTCAAACAAAATTTTAGATTTGCATTATGTAAGGGAAACCTAAAGGTGTACATGGTTTTTAGAAACAAGAAACCAGCATGGATAAGTTTGCAACATTGAATACCGGCTGATAGGAAAGGTTTTCTCGATGATTGACCAAGTGGATGGTATCATCTAGAAACTTTCTCTCAGTAGATATGTCAGAAGTAGTTTTATAGACAACTTAAAAAACCGTATGGTTGGAAAGGTTTTTCATGATGATTGACCAAGTGGAAGGTATCGTCCTGAAACTTTCTCCCAATGGTTATGTTGAAGTTCACTCAAATACTCATAGACATCAGTACCATTTCATGGTTATGATAAATTGATATAAGGACCACGTTCCTTAATAGGAACTCTATTTTGAGGATGTGTAGATAACACTATCTGAAGGTCTCTTACATCAAGAGTATTATTGTGAAGTCTACAAACTCGAGAGTCCATTCGTGGACTTAAACAAGCATCTCATAGTTGGAATCTTTGCTTAGACTTGAAAATCAAATGTTAGAGTTTTCAAGAGCAAGATTAAACCTATATGAATGTCAGGGCTAGTGGGAGCTTTGTTGTAATTATATACAAGTATGTCTAGCACATAAATTGTAATGGAGATAATGTCTTTACTTTGTTTAAAAACTTAGTTAAGGAATTATTCGTCCATAACGATTATAACATTTATAATATTGATTATGGAGTACAAGAAAAGTTGAGATATGTTCTTGGTGATTTATGGTATGAAAGCTTAGAGTAATTTATTATTCTAGTGCTAGTTTCTATACTAATGACGATAAACTGCCAATTTAGTTTGAAGTTTGGAATCCTACTATAAATAGGATAACTGCCGATTTAGATCGGAGTATGTAATCTTATTATATGTGGAGTTGTTAGTAAGAATGGCTCTCAAAGCATCGCTGACCCTATTGAGATTTTTTGAGACAATGAGGGAACAATGGCTTTTGCACAAGAACCATAGTCCTTAGCATCATTTACCTTATTAAGTTCTTCCGAAACAATAAGGGTATAAAGACTTGGACAATGAACTATGATCTCACCAACAAATACTTTATGAGTGGTTTAGTTGTGGATGGAGTTATATTCATTATAAGAATACACAAGGATGGCATACTCGCATATCCGAATACTAAGCTAATATCGTAAGCTAGTGATGGCTATCATACTAGCGCTTACATGCAAATCCTTTTGCAAAAGGCTTAGCTGAAGTTTTTTTTTATATGCTTATGTAGGGAACAGTAAACAATATTGTGCTTTCTGCTTGTATTCATTATCAAATAGGGATTTGATAATACACAATTAGCGGACTCACAAACAATTATTGTGTTCCAACTTTGCATGTTTTAACACTTCATTCAATATGCACATATTCTAAACGTCCACAGTCGATCACTCTTCACTCGAAGGAAGTTTGAACTAAGACCGAGGGAAGAGGTTGGTCATGTATACAATGCTAGATTGAATACAAAGGACGCAACACTTCGCTTGCACTTCAAATATATTTTCAAGTGATTGGACGACCCACACCTGAATTTACTTCATGGTACTTGTCGAGAGTAAATCAGGATGATAACATCATTTTCGTCCTTGGACAGGAGAAACATGTGTTCGCATGACAATGGTTTGCTTTGATCTGATTGCTTTCTTACGCAGCCGTAGCTGGATGTTATAACGGGAGTTTTCGAGCAAAGTATTTCTAATGTAATGGGACAATGTAGTCAAAGAAATTTGTTTCTTTGTTTAGAGAGATATCCCTGGGCCCCTCGATGATTAGTTGCTGATACCAAAAATCATGGCCGTGATCGAGTTAGCAAATGAGTTTGATCCGTTGTACTTGTATATTTTGGTCACCACTAATCTAGATCGAGAAACACAATCGTGAACGATCGGAGAATGATTTTCTACCATGACTCGTGTTCACCAGGATATCGAGAACAAAAGGATGATTGATCACTTATCTGTAGGGCCACATCAAACCTATAGGGTTGTGATTTGGTACTTGTCTTGGGGTGACATAATTCGCATTGACTTGGGGGCAGAGATGTCTTGCTAGAGGCCGCTCTCTGTCTATATTACTTATCAACACGATTTTTCATGTGCAAGTGGGAGTCTATTAGATTATATGCCCACCGACACTCGTGGATTAGTAATGCTACTGAAAAAACACGAGCCTATTGGGTCACACGCCAAGGATTGATCCCGACAGCACACAATGCGAACGAGAGAAATGAAAAAAGAATTTAGGGTTTGCAGGTGAAGTACACGGCGTGTACTCTAAGGGTACACGG
Source organism: Pulicaria dysenterica (assembly GCA_947179395.2). NCBI lineage: Eukaryota > Viridiplantae > Streptophyta > Magnoliopsida > Asterales > Asteraceae > Pulicaria > Pulicaria dysenterica. The sequence continues at coordinate 51,029,005 of OX359292.1, read as the reverse complement.
CGTGTACGGACATCTGACAGTTTCCAATTTTGCATTTAATGTTTTGCTTGGCTCAAGGCTTTTATTATTGGGACACTTATTATCATGGACGACTTATTGCTCTGCAAGGCTGCATGAGAGAGTTGAAGTAAGTCTTAGGAAGTCTCTCACATGTAATAAAAGACAACCTTGACCAAGAATGAAAAAAAAACATGAAGCTCTCTCTCTTTCACTTGCATACACCTTTGGGTGTTCTTGAGTGATGTCCAGAAATCATCAGTGTCCATACATGATTTCTGAAAGTTGCTTGTTGTTCCAATGAGTGATTTCAAGTCTTAAAGATCATAACTTGGCATACTAGCATTTGGGGATCAAACAAACTTGGAGTGGACTATCAATAGAGAGTTTCTCTCTTGGTGACTATGAGTTCATCCCAAGATGAAGTTCAAAGCAGTTGGAGAATGGTATATATTTCTTATTCCATCTCTTTATTTGGTTGCATTACTTTTATGTAGAGTTCCAAAATTGACGGGTATTGTTGGTATCTTGATTTTCTACCCAAAACCATGTTTTTTTCATGCTTTCGCGGCGCAGGTGAAATGGCCAACGAAACCCTACACCTTCAACTCTACAGTACGCGGATATCTTCACAGAAGGCCTTCCCTCGGCTCTCTTTTTCGATTTTAGAGATAGTTTAAGTGTTCGCTCTTCTGCCGCTTAAACTGAGGGGGCGTATTAGACTAGATGTATATTCTATGTATTTATTATTTGCCTTTGTATAGTTGTCTGCCCGTGTCCAGCCCGTGTTATGTTGTACATTATTTATATTTCTATTAATGAGACATTGATTGCCCTGCACCGTTCTTTGATTCGTTGTTAAAACTTGTTGGCTATGTCTTTATTATTTCTTTTAGGACATTTCTACATATGAACCAGTAAATGACAAGTCCCGTTTGAGCTCTTTACTCCTAATCTTGCTTTGCAATAATGGCATTCTGCCTTTTCTTCACCTTTTACCATTAACCTGGAGAAATGATCCCATACAGGTGAAGTTAGTTTCCGTTTCTTCCCGATCACGTTGTTGCCATCATTAACCTCTTCTCGATCATGTTGTTCTTGTTGTTGGGTTTGGTTTGGAGGTACCCCTTGTCCTTCATTTGTATTAACATCATTTGTTTGATTGTTGGAATTCTCACGATGTATGACTCCTTCTCTGTCCATATCCATAGTACCAAAAGGAAAATGTGGTAGTAGTTACTAGTTCAACACACGTCTGATAATGATGGATTATGGATTCATGAAATGATTTGGAGTCTTGGAAAGAGAGATTGAAAATCAAAATGAAAAACAGGGAATTGTTTTTGTCATACACAACAATTGTGACTTTTATGCCCTTAGAATCTCACTATCTTTTATTCTCATCCACATATTCAAGGGTATGATGGTCCAAACAACAAGTAATTGTTGTATATGACAAAAATCTGTTGTGTACAAATCATCTCCCTTTATTAAATGTGAATTGTAATCTTCAAGAAAAAACTACATGTATATTTGATATACTAATAAAAACATATTAGTCATTTGTATTATTTTATATATAATAAAATTATAAATTTATTAAATATTAATGGTTCAGGGTCGGGTAAATAGGAAGATGTACAACTGTTAATGCATGTCTACAAATAGTACAACTGTGAAACATGTATGGAAGAAGATGTCAAGCATGCAACTTTCTAATTAACCGTTTTCTAAAATTCAAAATTTTCTATTTCCGGTCAATAGCTCCCAACAACAAAATCTCAAAACATAGAACATGTGTTTTCTGCTAGTGACTAGTGACAGCGTGCAGCCAGATCTAGCAAAATCTTACCATCCTATCGAACCTTACCGAAGGTAGCTCATTAGCTGGACCTCACAAATCCTTATCATAACTTGTCAGACCAAGTGACAAAAGACACTATAGACAAAAGATTATAACAACAAAAACACTTTGACCAGTAGCTTTCACACTAATTGGTCAATAAACACTATAGATAAAAGACTAACAACAACAGATGACCAGTTTTCACTTATCTTTCCTATTGATCATGCATTCATGCATTTAACACTTAGCATAGTCAACATACAAAATGTACATTGGATTAACACCTGACTTCCAAATAGCTATAAAAGCAAACTCTCTAATACAGGTATTCGTTCATTAACTCTCTCCACTTACTCCATATTTACTCCCTTCAAACCTAGTTTCTTACTCTCATGCCGGAGCTTGGTCACAAGGCTACCTCGTGGTGGGGCTAACGGTGCCAGTTTTGCAAGATTAAATGAAGTACCTTGAATCTGTATCAGCTATACCTCCTTTCGAAATTACTTAGAAGCCCGCCTTGTATCAACAATGGCACCATCCATGAGACCGTGTTTGTTATTAACCATAAACATGTTTACAACACTACAAAAAATATGTCATTTATCCACGCTTCATAAAAAGCGTGTAAATTTTTTAAGCGTTGTCACACTTACAATTGTGGAAAATAGTAGATTTGCTAGAAAAAGAAAAAACTTAACATTTATAGACGTGTACAATTTGATATTAAAAGTCCACGCTTTTAAATGTGTAAATTTAGTAATAAATAGATGATTATAAAAGTTCACACTAAAAAACGTGGACTTTTGTAACTCTAGAATTATTTTTAAATTTTCCACACTTAGAAGTGTAAACTTTTTGATAACTTGTCCACGCTAATAAATGTGATTTTTTACTCCAATTTTCACACTTTCAAATGTAAAGATTTGGTAGAATTTAGTAACACATAATTAATCCACGCTTGATCGTTATTCTCCACGGTTTTAAGTGTATAATTATTGATAAAAAAGTGTGGATAATCGACATGTTTTTTGTAGTGCAACATCAGAAAACATCGTCGGACCATGTCAAAGAGACCTCCAAGTCCACAATCTTCGGCAATCCTTCAACGGACTCCATCACAGTAACCTAAGCCTCCGCCAGCAGCTCCAGAATTACCCCATACCTCGTCCGTCATAACTAAATACTACTCCGAAGCTCATGCTCCTATCTGAAGCTTCGAACCAACCACCAGCGGAAGTAGATCATGAACTGGTTCACTTAATCATCTAGTTTAAGCTAGTATGTTGCATAAATCGATGCATTCATCCATATCACAGGTTCTAAGTATCAATCTCACTCTACTATATGACTTAAACACTTACTTGTTTATGATATGCATGATATTGTTTATTAATATGCATTATTATAAATTCATAAACTGTATAGAAATTGGAGTTTCTATGTAATATACTCATGGAGCATATATAGGGATATGATTATTGTAATAGCTAAGGTTTTGCACACAATAAAATAAAGAACTATGTGTTTTCATGGTGTTTTTACACATTCTCTCTAGTTCTACATATGCAATCCTTCATCTATCCTACATATTACTTGAACCACTTGTTATAATGGACTAACAATTATGCTTGTTCTATTACAAAAGTTTTTTCTGGTGGTGAAACCTATTTTGTAATGAAACTCGGTCATCCTTGTTTTGGCCATGAATTTGGTCGTGCACGAGGGATAGAGCCAACAAAATGAAACTTTTTGGATGCTCCGATAAAAGAGCAATCATGGACACGGATGAAGCAACGATGAAGCTTTTGTAGTTGTTTCTATGATCAATTTAGGATCATGAAAAAGTATAAACTTCTTGTACATTAGCATACTTCTTGTACATTATAATAAACTTGATATCTCCATCTCCGTCCACTCTTTCTTAAACAAAAAAAGTGTAAGAATTTTGCTTTTTACCTCTAACTACTAAATCTAGAAGATAAGAAATAACGCTACTTTCATCTTCAAATACAGTAATATAGTTTTTCCAATTTTTATCTAACTACAATTCTATAGTTTTTTTTGTCTAATATAAAAGAGCAAGACACGTGTATCAGGAAAAAAAAGTAGATGCTTTGAAGTCAGCGGTAGATCCGGATCTTGCCATCCCTCCTCTAGAGAAAAACCCGACCTAGTCTAGAACAATATTGTTATTCATCTTGTGATGTGAGTTGATACTACAAACAGTTCGCTCGGGTCCTATTATTTTGTAGACTTCCTGTTTGTCCAACAAACAATGGTTAAGATGTAATACTAACTGTTATTTCGTACAAAGTAAATCAAAGTGCAGAAACGGTAAACACAAATTGAACACACAGATGAATCTTTAAGTTTGAGTATATTAATATTCAAACTCGGATGCTTTCAAGAACAGACTCGAATGCAGAGAACATTAATTTCAGTGAGCACTGAAATTGAGAGACGAACTTAAAGACTCACTCATTTCTCTAACATAAGAGAAAAGTATTTATATGTTATGTAAATCGATCCTGGCCTTCTAAATAGTTACACGTGTAATAATCTAAATAAAAGTAAGCTAGAGAATCCTAACAAACTTCTAAACCAGTTGGAGGGTCGGATCTTGAACCGCTTGCCTCACGAGATATAGTAATGAAAGTGACAACAATGAGGTGTTCAAACTGTGGAGGGACCATTTATTTCAGCGAAGACTGTAACGGCCGTGGTTTTCAAAATTCTCGATTTACAAAAAACTTTGATATTCAATCAGAATCATCGCAACGGAAGACTTTAAAAACACTTTTATTAAAACCGGATAAACTGTTTTAAAAGAACATCATAACAAAAACCACCCGTTACTATCATAATCAAGTCATCAATTAAAAACCAACTTTTTACACAACCACAAGTGAGTCTCACAAACAGTACAAATATAAATATACTACCCAATAGCGCCCAATCTCACAAGGCCACACACCTAAGCAACCTGCACGAGCACAAAACACATTTCAAAGAAACAAGTGTCAGCTTACGCCTAGTGAGTCAGCTTAGTTATCACCACAAAATCATCATATTAAAACATTCATGAAAATAAATTCAGTTTGGATTATGAAATCCCCACCTGTAACTTGGCCCACCCGCAACACATCATGAAACCACATATGGTCAAGTATCATCAGAAGCAATCAATAAATATATTATGGAACATCATTTTCATCTTTTACGCCATTATCATATCATGCATCATCAAACATTGTCTACACATCATTAACATCTAATTGTCATCATTAACATCTTTAAACAGCGTAATCACCATTAATCATTATTATCATCATAAGCATCATAAGTCATTATTAAACATCATTAACATCTTTTTATACATCTTTCTTATTGGGGTCTATCATTAATCATCAATATCATCATTACCCCGTATACCACATGCGTGTCCGGCAACCCCTAGGGTCCCAAGGTCCTTCCGTACTGGTACCAATTTAGTTCACTAAGCGTGTCAGGCTAATATGATACCACACAGGGCGCGACTCCCGTTGATATGCATACTCCCATGATCCCTCCTCTATAGCTACTCCGACATAAGTCGTTCAGGTGAAAGTACAACCAGTGCCCCAAACCATCGATAGGCCCTCCTTTCACCAACATGATGTTTTGCACATGACCCACCCTTTTTGGTCAATACATCACTCCAGTACACGAGTACCAAGATACTCCAATACCATGTGTTACCAAGGTTATCTAGAAACCCGCAAATAAATATCGTATTGTTAGCATATCCTAGAAGGCACACTTTTGCTACTAGGCATCATCTTTAAGTTACGTCTACCCCCATCTCATAGCACCATTTATAGCATCATAGAGAATTCTTATTAAATGAACCACAATAAACATCATCACTAAAGTCATTATCATCATTATCTACACAAGTAAATTATGCAAACGCATATATCATAAATCATTATAATCATTAACTACGTATTAAATCATGTATATACACGCATCTCGTATATCATATTTAATCATTAAGTTTGCTCACCAATACATATCTTTGCATATAATCATAATGTTATAACACACTCACTTTTGACTACCAAATCAAGTGGCCAGGCAGGTCGATCGGGGGCCAGGAACCTTTCAGTACATGACCTTTCGGAAAATCCTCAACCATCTTCGAGTCGACTATTCTTAGACACCACTTTATTAAATCATCTAACTTTATCATGTCAAATCATCATGGCCATCATTTCTTATATCTGTATATCACCTATAGTATATATATATATATATATATATATAACACAAATATCACACATATCAATCGTATACCATCACTACATATTTAGCATACGCCTTATGACAATCATTTTAATCTATCATATACGCCCGTAATTATCATCTTAAAAACCGTTAACATTATCAAAATAGATTTTGTCTTCATGCTCGGTTTTGTAAAATAACTGAACTCACCTCGGTCCAGAAATATTTGTCGAAGTCCAACTATCGAAGTGCTAGTCTCGCGTATGTTGGTGCATAATTGTAAATCCCTAGTTCTTATCAATGAAATATATATATGTTTACTTGAAATGTTAATTCAAATGTGTTTTGATTAATGGTTTGCATGTTTATATGTTCTAAGTGGTTATTTATGGTTATCTTAAGCTTACAAGTACTTAATCATGTGTTGATGTGTATTTGGAAGTTTAAATATGTGTGAATGTCATCACGTGCGTGATGAGTCCACTACGTGCGTAGTGGATCTCACTACGTGCGTGGTGGAGTAGTCGGTTAAAGTTAAATTAATTATCATTAAAACACCCGGTACGTGCGTACTGGACTCACTACGTGCGCAGTGCGTCACATCACGTGCGTAGTGAAAGTTATTTAAGGTAAACGCGTATTCCACACTATAAATACGTATTAACTGCGCATTAGCGAGGGTAATGATAGGAGAATGACCTGTAATCATCGGTAATCGTACGTAATCGAACTTAAGCCTTCGTGAGCCTTCGAATATAGCCAAACTTTTGAACCACTTGAGTCAGCGTATATCTGCACCATAAATCATCATTTTGTCTTTTCAGAACCACAACTATTTCTCCTTTTTCTTTTCTTATTTTCACAGAAGTAATTTTCAGTGTCTTGAATCTCAATTGTCTCGTCTTAATCTACTTTTTTTGTTGTTGTAATCGCTCTTCCTTTTTCTTTTTCTCTTCCTCTTCTTCCTTCCTTTTTGTTTCTTCTTCAGCTTCTATCCTTTTGAGAGCATCTATCTGAGAGGATTTAGGAGACAGCTGAAGTTCCATTTTCTTAATATCTTTAGCAAGTAGATTAAGAACTTCGACTCAATCAGATTCTTCAATCATTTTCAATCTTTGATACCTGGTGAGTTGACCACCAGTATTGTCTTCAAAATCATCAATACACTGACTAGCATTAAGCAAATCATCAGGTGTCATTAGTTTCTTTCCTTTTTCAGCTAAATTTAACTTAGAAGGGCAGAAATGTTTGTAGTTGAACTACCACCTTTAATGATGGTAATTCCTTTATTCTGAGGTCTAGGTCCTGAGGGAGCGGGACCTTGAGATTGAACAGCTAAACCACCAATATTTACATTTGTTTCAGTCAAGGATGCAAAAGAGGGACCAGGTGTAATGTTTGCAAAAGAAGGTTGAGAGGTTGTAGCAACAACTTGGGTGATGGCTAGGGAAGGCTGGCTTTTTCAGCCATGTTCCGTTCATGCTCAGCTTTGTCAATTGCACCATGCTGAGCCTTAGTGATGCCTTGAAGTCTTTCAACTTCAGCTAGATTATAACTAATGCCTAACATTTGTACTAATACGAATTCTTAACCATTGGTAATTCATAATATATGTTATTAAACGTTATCATTTTCCGATACATCCTTTTGAGTTATCCACATGAGAAGAAAATCTCATTACCCCATTTGACACTAATACCACTGTTGGTTTCAATTCATTTTCTCATATAATATTGTTCTCTTTCACTACTTTGTATTGAGCTAGGATGACTCTGTACTTAAATGAACAACTCTTGATTATGTACTTGTGGGCACCTTATATAATCTAATGTCCTTACTTGTACTTTAAGTATTGTTGTAAAATTCACATTTAAACATGAGAGTCTTTCATTCTTCATATAGTATTCCTGCTTTTCACGGTATAGTAATTGTCATTTCAAACATTAGATGATTATATTGGTATACTGTACCAATCACTAAATATTTATTTTGAATACTGTTCTAATATATCGCTTTATACTTTCATTCTGATCTCACTTTCTCCTCTTATATTTATTCATTTTTGTCTGATCAATTCCATATTTGAACATATACATGAGAATGTCTGCCTGTTCTAGGCCTCATCTCAACATTATTCTGGTCGTATACACATGTATACATTCACATATATTTATTTACTGAAATCTGTCATTTAGCACTTGCTATATCCTTTCGACATTCATTTTCTTGTATTCTTTTCTTGTACTTTAAACTGTGTCTCAATTTTTTTTAATCTTTTTTACACATTTGATCATGTAATAATATTCTCATTTCTTTCATCACGTTCATATTAATCATCATTGTATCCATGCATCATTGACATGTATTTTGAAAATATAATTGTCATCATAGTTCACATACTTTATGGTTTAAAATCATAAATTTACATTTAGGCAAGTTCTCCCCCACTTAGATTTATGTAGGGATTACCTTCTTATATTATTTTCTTACTTTGCATTTATAAGTTCCAATATCACGGGAGGTATATAATTGATGAGGGTCTTTCCTAAGTCGTCATTAACTATTCTTCTAAGATATATTACAGGTATCATGACCATATTTTCACCATTTTATGTAGTATACTCCTTATATAGATTATGATATGTCACTCTGCACTTTTAAATTATTTCATAATCCAAGTGTCACATTTATTAACTCCTTATATATTTGTCTTCAAATTCGTACTATACTTGGAATTTCTTACTTTACCATTCGTCTCATTTTGTTGTGTATATTGCAATATCCTCACTTCATTACGTTATTCTATAATAACCTTCATATATATTAAGATTTATTTTTCCGTTCACAACTCAATTATATATGTTGACACTTAATGTCAGATAACTCGTTATATGTTGACACTTAATGTCAGATAACTCGTCACTTCATTCGTTTATATTGTAATCGCTTTCTAGAATTAACATCATCACATATGAGATTATTCATATATGTAAACAAACAATACCGTTTCATTTACCGGGTACTAGTCATCATAATCAATCATAAATCGTATCAAGAATTCATTAACCTGTTACATCTACTCTACAGTCTGAATCTGCCTCCAATGTGCACTACGGAAGACAGCCTGATCCAGTCTAAGGGAAAATGGATTCTAATTGAAAAGATAAGGGAATATGGGCGGCCGGCCTTGAGTCGATTGTCATTTTTTCTTTTTCGGTGTGTATTCCGCTCTCCTATCCGACTTAAAACTTATAAGTACGATATCCATAAATTGTAACAAGGATATATTTTGAATCATTATTCTTAACCATTCAATATTTTATAAATTTTATTCATTTTCCTCAACTTTTATTCAACACCCTTCCTAAGAACTCTTATAAATTTAGGGAGTTACATCTGAGTAAGACTTTCGCCTTTGTGAGCAAAGAATAATTCATACTCTCTTATGAGGAGGAGTTTCTTGTTCTCCTGGACCTCTTTAGTGCTCTCGTATGCAACTGGTGAGAGTATCTAACATCTCCTTAGTAGAAGCACAGTTAAGGACTAGATGATAAACCTCATTTGGTAGTGCGGAGATTAAAGTTGTTTTACCTTTGATATCAAGGTTCACAAGCCTTTTATCTTCAGCAGTCCATAAATGCACCGGCCTGGTTATGATTATTTCAATAGTAGAGGTCTCATCTTCGATTTCAGAAAGGATTGAGAGAGTGGAAGTAGGAACATGAGGACCTTATGTAATGTCGTCAACATCTCTGGGTCAAGACTAGACATGTAGAGATGAACTCTACTCTTTTAGAGTGAGAAGTTACAGCATCAAACATGGGACACCTAGATAAGGACACATTGTTTGGCAAGTTGTCTGAAGCAGTAGTTGATGTGGCCATTTTGAAGTAAAGGGTAGAAGCAATTGAAGAGTAAGCAAAACAGATCTAGTATTGGTTATCTAACCTGCTCTGATACCAGTTGTTTGTCCCGAATAGATACTACAACAATAAATGTTTGTAGAAGGGGGGTTGAATACAAACTTTAGCTTTTAAAATCAAAGACACATTATTATACTTATATAATTCTTATTGAAATGAATCAAGAATTAATAAAGGTGGCACCAAGATGTCTAACACATAGACAAAGCTAATCATAACCAACTAATGTTTAGGAGGGTCAACACATGAACAAGTTTGTTCTACACAAAATATTTGCTAACTCTAAAAGTTTTTTCTTTGATTAAAAGCTTAGAACTTGCTTCTAAAACTAAACTGATGAAGTTCTGTGTAGTTCTCAACAAATGAGATATTCAACGTACTTAGCATGTCAAACATGTAGTAGTATATATAGAGCATTGGCATCCGGTCTTGCAATGGAGGTAGGAGACAAATGTGCAAAGAATAATAATATTATAATAGATAAAGTTAGTGAGTGAAAAGTAAAAGCACTTTAACCCAAAATAATTCTCATTAATACATCACCAATTAGTCATTAATTATTACTTATGCATTAATAACCAATCATTAGTCATTAATGAGTCATCATTTTTATTGGTCATTGATTTATTTTAATCAAGGGCCGAGATTAGTTCTCGAGGTACTCGCAATAAGAATGATTCTCAAATGAACCATCATCTCTCTGTCTCTCTCTATGATAAAATAACTGAGGCGAGATTTGATCCAAATTAAGTGTTTTAACTCTCGTTTTCGAATGAGATGGAACTCAATAAGAAGAGGAACCAAGGCTGGATGGAAGTCTCTAGGAAGAAGAACAGGACGACCAAAAATGACAAGAACACCATTGAAGACAAAGCCACTACATTCTACATCACAAACTTCCCAGACTCAATCAAAGAGGTGGATATTTGGAGAGCAGTCCAAGGGTTTGGAAAACTGGTTGATGTTTACATAGCACGCAAAAGGAACAAGTTGAACAAACGCTTCGGTTTCGTGCGCTTCTTGGATGTGAGAGATTGTTACATGCTGGAGATCAGACTGAGGAACGTTATCTTTATGAACATGCATTTGTACGTGAATAAAGCCAAGTATAATCGAGATGGTATTAAGAACCAATAGATGGCTGCAAACATATTTTCTAAGATGGGGATACACACGAACTTCACAAGCTCAAAGGTTTCGAAGAATAAATCCTACCAGAGGCTGTTAAGAAGCCAGACCAAGCTCAAAATATCGAACTGAAAACTTCCCCTATTATGCACTCATGGCTGCAATCCACCCTCATTGGTAAAGTCTCGACACTGGAAAGGTTATCGAACGTGGTGAACATACTCGAAGTGGAAAGGTGTTGTGAAATCAAACAGCGATATCTTGGGGGCCTATACCTTCTCTTGGAATTTGAAGATCAAGAAGAGATACCAAATTCCTATCTGAGGCAAAAGATGTATGGAGCTTTTGGTTTGAAACTTTGCAAAAATGGGATCCGGGAGTTAAGATTGAAGAAAAGTTAGCCTCCATTGTCATATATGGAATTCAACCGTCTGTCTGGTCACCTGATGCGTTCACAGTCATTGCAAACAAATGGGGAAGAGTTATTGAGCCACAACTATGCGTGGAAGAAAACCATAATTTGGCCTATGGTAGAGTTATTAACCTTACGAAAGTATCGAGCAGAATTGATGATAATTACGAAGTAATTATCGACGGTGATACATATTGTATTCGCATAATGGAAGATCTCTCAGAAATGTTGAAGCTGGCCCCCTCCTTACAAATGGGGGTGTCATCAGAATTTGACGTTGGAAGCATGGACTCTGAACTCTCAGATAAGGATGAAGCTTCGTGCCCTGAATCTGGTGAATCGGAGAACAAAGAGGAAAAGTACTTGCCGGAGATGGTGGTACCATATTCTCAATCTCATCCGGATAAGGAAGCGGATAGGTCGGAAAGAGAAGGTCATGATTCTTTCATGGGTCCTGATAACCACAACTCCCAAGAAACGGCGACACGTTTCCCTAACGTTGGAGCACAGGAAGACACTAATTACTCAGAAAACAGTATTTGATGGAAAAAATTAAGGGAGTCAAGGCTAGGCCCAGATAGTGGGATTAGCTTCAATAGTAATGGGCCTCCAAGTGAATAGACACAGTTGAATAACGTTGACCAGGCCCAGCAATTTAATTTTGCCCAAAACAATTACTCTAATTTGGGGGGGTCCCTCTACTACTCCTAATCAGAGAACAAGGCGTTTGAAGAAGCAATCCAAAATCCCCTTCCCCCTTAAGTCCAGAACCATTCTCCGCCATCACCTGTGATCGTCGTCCCCATCTTCGTCGATACCGTACGGTAATCAAAATGCTCGAAAGATTGGAAATGAAGATGAAGCATGTGGATCTTAGAAGGAGGTCAGCGATGAATCGAGGGGCTCAATTGACCTTAACAGGAACATCACTAGCCTCCGGACAGAACCTACTTCGACGAATTATGAAGAACAATCAGAGTCTATCAATGTTATAGAGTAGGTCAGGTGCACGATTGAAGTAGGCAAAATGCTAGGGTTCCAAATAGATGGATGTGAGGTAGAGGTCAGGAAGATGATCTCCAAACCAGGTGACTCAACTGTTAAAAAATGAATATTTTGTCTTTAAATTCAAGGGGGTGGCTTCTGAAGTGAAGCAAAACTAGATTAAGGAGCTCTGTTTCTTACATAAAATCCACTTCCTGGGTATACAGGATTCAATTGTGGTTATCCCAGATCAATTTCTTATTCATAAAATTTGGGGACAGGTGGGATGTGAATTTGATTTCGTGGAGGTCAAAGGTAGATCTGGGGGCCTTATTTCGATTTGGAATCCTTTATTTTTCTCTAAAACAAATTGCTGCAAAGGGACGGACTTTTTGGCCATCTGGGGATACTGGAATGGGGGAAAGACGTGTAGTGTGGTTTTATAAATGTATATGCGCACCAGGACCAGAACAGAAAAAAGCGGTTATGGGAGAACATTTCGAACATTATCAAGTCTCTTAAAGATGTCAAATGGGTAGTGTTTGGAGACTTCAATGAGGTCCGAAAGGCTGATGAAAGAAAGGGAACTCAATTCTCTTTTGCAGGTGCGAACTGTTTTGGTGAAGCTATCCACGAGGCTGGCTTAATTGAGGCTAGGTGTGGTGGTAGAAAATACACGAGAATGAGCTCGGATGGTGCAAAAATGAGCAAGTTAGATCGTTTCTTTGTGTCTTTTAATTTCTTATCGTGGTGGTCAGACCCATATGTGGAAATCCTACCGAAACTATATTCCGACCAAAGCCCTCTTATTTTCTGATCTTCCGATTCTCTTTCAGGCCCCTCATACTTTAAATTTTTTAATTATTGACTTTCGGATCCTAGCATTAGAGAGGTGGTTTGTAGGTCATGGCAATCCCCTGTTAACAGATTTTTTTCGTCCCTTGTTTCTTTGTTTATGGCTAACTGTGGCAGGTTAAATCCGAGGTTAAAGCTTGGAGTATGGAGTCTAGACGAAAAGATAACGAACCAAAGTTGCTCCTGACTAATTAACTGGAAGCGTTGGAAGAAAAAGCTGAGTCTTCTTTTCTTACGCCTTCGTAAATATCTTCAAGGCTGAACTGCATTATTAATATTAAAGATCTGGACACAAAAAATACTCTTAATTTGAAACAAAAGGGTGGGTGAAGTGGGTTGTGGAGTGGGACGAAAACTCGAAACTCTTTCACGGAATCCTCAATACGAATTTGCGAGTCAAGTATATTCATGGCGTATCCTTGAACGGCACCTGGATCTCCTCGCAAGAGGATATCAAAAAAGCAGCCTTTAATTTCTTTTGTAACAAGTTTGAGATTACGCATACTAACCGGCCCTCTTTTGTAGTCAGTAATTTCAAAAAACTCAGCCCTCAAGAATCATCTTTATTGGAGGACACCATTACGGAAGTGGAAATTAAACAAGCTGTTTGGGATATAGGGTCAGAGAAAGCTCCGGGGCCGGATGGATTTACCTTTGGTTTTATCAAAAAGTTTTGGTCAGTTATTAAATCGGACCTTACGACGGCTGTTAAACATTTTGAATCGGAAGGAAAAATAGAGAGGGGATGCAATTCTTCCTTTCTCACTCTCATACCCAAGTCGGACTCACCGTTATCGTTTGGAGATTTCCTGCCAATTAGCTTACTTAACTGCTTATATAAGGTGATCGCAAAAGTTCTAGCTAACCGTTTGAGGAAATTCATAGGGTCAGTGATCGGACAGAAGCAAATGGCATTCATTGAGGGTAGGAACATACTTGATAGGCCGCTCATCATTAGTGAGATAATTGCTTGGGCCAAACACCATAAAAGGAAGGCTATGCTTTTTAAGATCGACTTCGAAAAGGCATTCGATTCAGTACTGTTGGTCAAATGATCTCATAAGTTAAGATTTGATGAGACAGAGTTAAGTTTGTAAGATATGTTCAAAATACAACTTAAACAGAATTATGAAGCTTGATCAGACTGAGCACGTATAGTGTTTCAAAAAATAGTGTTTCAGACTGAGCATAAGCTGAGTATAAGCTGAGTATATAGTTGATCAGCTTAGACTATATCTTAGTTAACTTATCAATATGTTTGATAAGTTGTGTGTGTCACCTAATGTATAGGTTGAGTATTCAGCTTGATGCGTTTCGAGTTGAGTGACTCAGCATATAGACTGAGTCAGCTCAACAGAGTTGCTAAGTAAGTTCTAGGTAACTCCTTATGACTTCTAAGGATGAGTTAGTCATTATACATGTTAGTATATGTTTGATTTCGAGTTGGTTCTCGAAGGACTCAGTTTGAAGAGTTTCAAGCTGAGTAACTCAGCCGGACTAAAGAAGTCAGTTTAAGAGAATTTAAATATGTTTTAAATTCCTTTTACTCTCTATATCTACAGCATCGATAAGAAGATTCCAGAATCAAGATTGAAGATTGAAGACTCAAGATAGAAGATTCAAGATTCAAGATTCTGAGTTATTCGTTAGTTTGTTAGCAGATTAGGATAAGTTCTAGTTTGTTAGGATCCGTAGGAACAGGATTATAAATACTTATCTCCTGATAAGTTTAGAGGAACCAGACTTTATTCTCACCTCAACCTAACAATCGTCTGTGTTACGAATCTTGATACATCGTTGGTAAGTTCAACGTGATCAAGAAATTCACAGATTGCAAACATTGTTCGTGTGTTCGATCTTAACGTCTGTTGTGAAGTAGGTAAGTATTCAATCTGTGATGAAATCCTATTTAGAGAGACAGTTTGTATCTATAATCATAAGTTGATTATAGATAGCAAAGTTTGAGAGATTGAGAGATTGAGAGATTTGATTTATATTAGGTGTTTACATATCAAGTTTTGCTTACTTGATTATTCCTGTAATCATCTTTTTATTAATGAAAGCATTCGATTTCATATGGTTTGATTTGTGTAACACTTTTTATTGATTTGTTCAATTTTCCGTAGAAAGTGTATTCAACCCTCCTTCTACACATTACTTGCTTATTGATACTCTCACCAAGGGACCAACAACTGGTATCAGAGAAGGTTGAACTATTCATAAGTTGAAGTTTAAGATTCTGAGAAAATATAATATGTGAACAAGCAACAATTCATCAAACTTTCCTCAGATGGCTGCTAAAGGATGTCCCGTATTTGATGGATCTGACTATCCTATATGGAAGTTTAGAGCCATGCTCTTCCTTAAGTCCATTGACATCAGGATATATGATGTCATAACTCGTGGACCAATCTTCTCCATGATTCCTGCTGCTGTCAGTGATAAGTCTCCTGACAAGACTGAAAAGGAAGTTAAGAAGCCTTTGGCATCCTAGACTAAAGAGGATTGGAAATTACATTCTCTGGATGACAAAGCAAAGAGTGTTCTGGCAAATGCCCTAACCAATGAGATCTTACATACAGTGACTAGGTGTCAAACTGCAAAAGAGATCTAGGATACTTTGAGTATTACATATGAGGGCACAGATCTGGTCAAGCAGCAAAAGAAGAATCATCTTAATAGATCCTATGAAAACTTCTTTTCCAAGAAGAATGAAACCTTGTCTGGTTTGTTTACAAGGTTTCACTGCTTGATTAATGACCTGCTAAGTGTAGGCATTAAAAAGGATGAACCTGACCTAGTGCTGAAATTTCTGAATGTGTTACCAGAGAAATTCAATGAAGTGACTGTAGCACTAAGCGCTAGAGGTAAATTACACATGTATAACCTACAGTCCATATATGGGTTCATGCTTAATCATGAACAGATCACAGAATATAAGAAATCTTCTCAACAACAAATGAAGGACTCTCTTGATAAACATGAAACTGCATTAGTTACAGAGAGGAAGAAAAAGAGTTCAAAAGCCTTCATTGTTGAATCTGAGACTGAGTCAGACTCTCAAGATGACCTCTCAGACTCAGACTCAAGTGATACTGATGATGTTCAGACTATCACTAAACAAATGGCTATGCTTGCCAGAAGACTGAGAAGAATTCAAAGGGGAAAAGGAAGATCTGACAGGGGCAAAGGAAAAAGTTCATTTGATCCCAAGAAAGTTGTGTGCTTCAACTGTCAGAAGAAGGGACGCATTGCTTCTAAGTGCAGAATAAAGAAGGATGAAACAGCTTCAGTAGCTGACAAGAATGCTTATAGAGCTGATAAGTATAAGAAGAAATATACTCAGCTCAAGAAAGGAAAGCCTGAAGACAAACCCTTTGCAAAAGGACTTTATGTTGAAACTTGGGATATAGAATCATCTACCTCAGATGATGATGACAAGTGTCTGATGGCTCAAGAAGATTAAGAGTTTGAATTAGATGAAGTTGATTATGGTTTGTCTAAATCAACTTTTGAAGCTGACATGAAGGAAGCTGAGGAAAACAACAAACTAAGTAACTGGGATCCTTCCTCCATGTACAAGGTTAGTAATTTCAACTCTTACACCAATGAAGAAAAAGGTCTTACATTTTGTTATTTGTTAAACGACTTTAAGACCAGCCTTAAGTCTCAAGCTAACTTCAAAGTTAACGACTTTAAGACCAGCCTTAAGTCTCAAGCTGACCTCAAAGTTGAAATCACTAAGCTCAAGAATGAGATTAAGGAAAATCAAACTCTCATTACTGCTGGAAAGAAAGCACAATGTGATCTTGAATGTCAAAGACACATTAACAAACTTCTAAGTGAAGAACTTCAGGAAGCCAAGGATAAAGCTGACCAACTTCAGAAGGTCACTGAGTCCTGGTATAAGTCATCAAGGCTTGCTGAACAGTGCATCAACCAGCAGATCCCCAAAGAGGTAAAGGTTGTACTTGGAGGTGACTATCAATCCGCAGCTTATGCAGCTGATGATGATAAGATAGCAAGTACAGATTCTGAGGAAGATAGGCAACTGATTGAGTCTCAGAAGTCAGTCTCATAAAAGAGACATGATCCAAGCCTTAAATACAATAAGTTTGTGAAGGCTAAGGATCATGGGAATGAGTGTTCAACATCTAAACAGCATAGTAAGTCCGTGCATGATAGATTAGGCACTCAGCCTATTCAAAGAACATTTTTTATTGAAAGGTTAAATCCAAATCCTTTCAAAAGACAGCACTCTC
The DNA here is from genome assembly GCA_947179395.2 of Pulicaria dysenterica. Classification (NCBI taxonomy): domain Eukaryota; kingdom Viridiplantae; phylum Streptophyta; class Magnoliopsida; order Asterales; family Asteraceae; genus Pulicaria; species Pulicaria dysenterica. The sequence goes on along the minus strand of OX359292.1, from coordinate 51,011,332 downwards.
TATCTTGTTCAGAGAGAAGTGTCAAGAATAGGAAGATAACTGTAAGTCAGAGGTCATATCACAACAATGGTAAGTCCAAAGTTGTTGAAATTGGTAAGTCCAAAGAACTCAACAGTGGTAAGTCCAAAGCTGTTGAAACTGGTAATTCCAGAAAACTTGACAATGGTAAGTCCAAAGTTAATGAAAAGAAGTTTTTTGGTCAAACTTCTGATCAAAAGGATAATAAACCTAGATCTGATAAAGGTAAGTCCAAAGTTAATGAGCATCAGGTGAATCAGCTTGCAAAGAAAGTTGAGAAATTATCCACATTCTATAATCCCAAAACTTAGAGCAAGTTCTTAAAAGGATTATCAGATAACCTACCCCCTGTAGTCATTGGTAGAAAGAAATGCTACAAGTGTGGAGGTAGAGGACATGAGGCCAAGGACTGTGATAGTGAAATCTTAAGGCCTGAGAAGGAACAAGCTGATCAGCCTATACAGGACTCAACACCTGCTCAAGCTGACCAGTCAGTTCCACAAGATGAAACTGCTAAATGCTCATCATCTGAACCTACTACAAAGTGGGTTCCCAAACAAAACTAATATGTTTAGTTTTCTTTTCATGTGCAGGGTTCAAGTAAATGGTACTTGGACAGTGGATGCTCAAGGCACATGAATTCTGTAACATCCCAAAATAGGGCCTAGTTGTACCATGTTTGTACTATATGCTTATATACTTGTACATTGATTTAATCAATGTATTTTGTTGCTAAATGTGTTATTTGTTAATTATACGTAATAAAAAGGTGTTATGAGAGATAATAATTGTAATAATATGTAAAATTGGTAAGTTAGTAACCGGTTTTAGATAATGGTTCCAAAAATATCCTCGTTAGGTGAAACGGGTAAACGAGGAATAAGTTGTAAGTTAAAACGGGGAACAAAATACCGTGTTTGATTTAATTAACAACCAAAGTCGGTTTGAGGCTTCTTATCCTCTGGGAACCTTCAAACACACTTGGAATCTTTGGAGCTGTGGAAGAGAAATCAAGAGAGAAGTGCTTAGTTTCTGAAATCAGTCACGAACTCGGGTATCAATCAGCTGTAATCATCCTCTATTTGTAAGTATTCTGTTCTGATTTCTTGTTCTTGAGTCAAGTGTAAGATGACCCATTTTGAGGGTTCAAAATGGATTATAATGGTTGTTTTTAGTTAGGTTTATGTTAGCAAGGTTGTATTGGTCATAAATAACATGTAGAAGCATTTGAATCTGGTTTGTGATCGAGTTTTGATGATTAAAATCGAAGTTGCAGGGCTGTTTCACGAACAGGGACGAAGGTCTGCTGTTCGTGACCTTCCTACGGGCGTAGGGGGTAAAACCTACGGCCGTAGGAGGCCTGATGTTTGTCCTGCGGCCGTAGGCAGGGTTACTGCGGCCATAGGATGTGTTTTTGTGTGATTTACCGTCTACGGACGAAGGAACGAGGACTACGGGTGTAGGTACTTAACCTACGGTCGTAGATCAGTATTGAACAACTCATTTGGGCGTAGGGATAGGTTCCTACGGCCAAAGGGCGTGGTTTTGTGAAAAGGAGCACTACGGGCGTAGTGGGTTGCATCTACGGCCGTAGTAATGTTGATTGGTCTTCTGCGGCCGTAGGCTTTATCTTCTGCGGCCGTAGGACCCCTGTTCAATATGAATAGCTTGTAATTTGTATTATGTGATAAGTGTTAAAGTGTTGATGCACTTGTATATGATATGTTAGGCACTTCTGAGGAACCAGAAGATACCGAATACTAGATTTGCCTGCTGTAGTTGTTAAGGTGAGTACCGGTTAACCCTAGGTTTCGTGATAAACATGTTATAACTAGCTTAAGGTAAGTTATGGTTTATGTGTTGTTAATTTGCTATGGTATACGCTGCTATGCACTTATGTTAGGCTTGAGTAGGCCAATCATGTTATAAACTTGGTATATACTGGTATTATGGCTTTTTGTAGGCCAATATGTTATGTTATGGCTTTTTGTAGGCCAATATGATATGTTATGGCTTAGTAGGCCAGTTATGTTATGATGCGGCCAGAGTCGGCCAATACGTGTTCGTGCCGGCACTTTGATGCTGTCTGGGGTACGGTGATTTGCGGCTGCAAATCGGGGTTCTGCAGAACCTACGTGCCTCAGCTAGGGGCTCTCACCAGATTTCCCCGCTCGTTAAAGAGGCTCTCATCATACTTCCCCGCTCGTTAATGCAATGGTGGGCTGCTACCCGCTCCCCCACCTGCGCGATATAACTGATGTATTCGATTTCCCCCAGTTTGGATCATTGAGCCGGGCTTACAACCCTGCAAGATGTGACTCCTCCTGGACACCGGAACATCGCTAGCTGCTAGGGTAGAATTGTTTGTTGTTTTATGATATCTTCTGCATGCTATAACGTCTTTGTTACGATACTTATGTTTAATCGTTACTCACTAGCTATTTATAGCTAACCCCTCCATGTACTCCTTTCTAATTGCAGGTAAATAGTTGTTGGTGAGAACGGGTTGCCATGCTATGGTTATTTCATTGGTAATTTTGGGGAACACTTCTTGCTCTCGCTTTTGTTTACTCTGATGTTGATTAAGGGTCAGCCGATATTGGTAACACCATTGGGTATTTTGTTAAAATTTATACTACAATTTGTAAAATTAGTTAGTTAAATACTTCCGCTGTGTTTGTTAAACGATATCTTTTGGTTAAACAATTGGTGTCTTAATTATATTTTATTAATTAAGCTTCTGAAAACCCGCGGCGTTACAAATTCCAGGAAGAAGAAGGTCCTAAAGTAACATTTGGTGATAACTCTCATGGAAGAACTAAAGGATATGGTAAGATGCATGCTGGCAAGGTGACTTTCCAGAAAGTTGCATATGTTAAAGGTCTTAAACACAATCTGATAAGTATCAGTCAACTGTGTGATGAAGACAATGTTGTTACTTTTAGGAGGAAAGCATGAACAATATACGATGCAAAGGGTAAGCCAGTGCTAATAGCAAAGAGAGAAAGAGATGTGTATCTACTTGATCTTAATTCTGCTGATCCCTATACTGAAACCTGCTTATATTCCCAATATGTTCCTAAGCTGAGTTGGTTGTGGCATAAAAGGTTATCACATTTAAATTTCAAGAATATAAATATGCTATCCAATAAAGAGTTAGTCTCTGGATTGCCAAAGATCACATTTGTCAAAGACAAATTGTGCTCAGCTTGTGAACAAGGGAACCATCACAAAGGGTCATTCAAGTCAAAGCAAAAATTTTCAATAACAGACCCATTGCATATGTTGCATATGGATCTGTTTGGACCCATAAGTACTCCAAGCCTAAGTGGCAAGAAGTACACTCTGGTGATAGTAGATGAGTTCTCTAGATTCACCTGGGTAATATTCCTTAAAGCCAAAAGTGAAGCTGCCCTGGAGATAATAAGTTTTATCAAACAAGAAGAGTTGCAAAAAGGTAAGTCTGTTAAGAAACTCAGAAGTGATCATGGGACTGAGTTTAGAAACTCAACTCTAGAAGGCTTTTGTGAACAAAAAGGAATATTACAAACTTTCTCCTCAGTAAGAACTCCTCAACAAAATGGAGTTGCTAAAAGGAGAAATAGAACCTTAATTGAGGCTGCTAGAACAATGTTGTGTGAGGTAGGATTGAAACTCTATTTCTGGGATGAAGTTGTAAGCACAACATGTTATACCCAAAATAGATCAATCATAGTCAAAAGAGATGGCAAAACTGCATATGAAATGTATAAATCAAGAAAGCCCAATATAGGTTACTTCCTTGTCTTTGGTTCATAATGCTATATGCTGAATCAAAGAGATCAGCACCATAAGTTGGAACCTAAAGCTGATCCTGGAATTTTTCTTGGTTACTCCTCAATCTCCAAATCTTACAGAGTATATAACTCAAGGAGAAAGGCTATAGAAGAATCAATTCATGTCTCATTTGATGAAGACAGTATTGATTAAACTGACAAAAGTCAAGCTGACTCAGTCAGTCTGAGTTAGCTTAAAAAGCCGGAGGAAACCAAAATGTCAAATTCTATGTATGTCATAGATGATGATAGTGATGATGATGTATGTACATCTAAGAAATCATCACAAGCTCCAAAGGACTCTCAAGCTGAGAAAGATGATGAGTTCATTAATCCCTTTGGAACTAATACTACTCAGACTGAAGATCTTGGTGATCAATAGTTTGATGACAATGTTGTAATTGAGATTGAGGATGTAAGTTATGTTGGGGTCTATGTACACAGCAAAAGCACCAAGGTACAACAAATCAAGCACAAAGTATAAGAGTTCAAAGCATAAAACCCAAAATGGACCAAACTCTATAGCTAACAATTACAACATGAAGAAGAAGAAGAGATAGAAGTTATACCCTCTCTTTAGCTCCAGAAACAAATGGAAGGTTTGGTGATGACAAGAAGCCCACGAAAAAACATCCTCTAATGAAGTCCACCCCGAGTTAGCTCAACCTCCTTGTACTAGCAAGCTTGGATGATCTTCTCCTGTAGAAATCACCACAAGAACACCCAAGAAGCTTCAAGTTTCTGGAATCGCTTGTTGATCACACGAGAACTCTTTCAAAGTAACCCACTAAGTGTATCAAGTGTGATATTTGGCCAAAAGAACAAACAAGAAGCAAGAGAGGACTTTTATAAACCTCAAGTGTCACTTGAGATAACCCAAGACCGGCCATGCACTCCACAAAAACTTGGACATGCATTAGGTATCAAGGGAGGTGGAAAACATAATAATTGCATGCAATCTGACAGACGTTAGCGCCGCTAACTTTAAGGTCGTAATGTCGCTAACCCTAAAGAGTTAGCGCCGCTAAGTCCGCCTACATACCAACTTTTTCCTTTTGACACTTTTGGTTCTTTTACCTTTTAGGATGTCGAGATTGATCCCCGGGGCCCATACATCATCGGTAGTGATCTATATGGCGTACGTACATCAGTGGGCATACTCCAACAAACTCCCACTTGCACATGACACACCGTACCCATAAACCACAGACAAAGAGCGACCTCTAGTAAGACATCTCTTCCCCCAAGTCAGTATGGGTTTTGTCATCTAGAACAAAAACCAAATCCAAAATCAGTTACGAAATGGTCCTATAGATAAGTGATCATTTTTCCCTTCATTCGCAATATCCTTGTGAACACGAGACATGGTTAAAAGTCATTCTCCAGATCGTTCACGATTATGTTTCTCGATCTCGATTGATGGTGACCCAAAATTTAGTTGCAAACGCTCAAATATCATTGCAACTCGAGCATGACCATGCATTATACGTCAGCGCTCAATCATCGAAGGCCCATGGATATCTCTCTAAAACTAGAGGAACGAATCCCTTTGACTACATTGCCCCACCACATACACCATACTTTACCCAAAAACTCCCTTTATAACAGCCAGTTACGAACTGCGTACAGATCCATGCTTTGGAACATATGTATCTCCAGTCTAAGGACAAAATGATATTATCATCCTGAATTACTTGTGACATAAACCATGAAGTAAGTTCAGGTGTGGGTCGTCCAGTCACTTGACCATTGCAAGCACAGGCGAAATGTTGCGTCTCTTTTATCTAATCCATTATTAGATAGCGACCAACCACTTCCCTCAGTCTTATCTTAAACTTCCTCCCCATGAAGAATGACCGACTGTGGACATTTAGAATGTAAAAGGTATTCAAGGAAGTATTAAACATGCTAAGATGGAACACAGTAAGGATTCATAAAATATTTACCCTCTGCGTATCATTAAATCACATTTAATAATCAATATAGTATGAAATACAATACTGCTTAATGTTCCCAAATTTCAAGTACAAATCAAACTTAAACCAAATATTACACTCAAACCAAGTCACTAGCAAATCTTACACCTATCGATCTAGTGTGAGAATCATGTACAGCTTGTGACAACGGTTTAGTGAAAGGACTGGCCAAATTGTCTTCCGATGCAACTCTACTGATGGAAATGTCACCACTCTCTATAATATCTCTGATGAAGTGGTATTTTCCAGGGATATGCCTCGTCCGCTTATTGTCAGGATCGGATATTACCAAATATCAATAACAAGAATTACCTTTTAGAATTAAATCAGAGTTGTTTAAAGATAATCTTTCAGTTTGATCACAATCAACTAAGAAGTTGCGGAATCACACTTAATTGATGTTCAAGGTTTTATCACAAGAACAATTCAACAATCAACACAAGAAAATACTTTCAAACTCAAGATGTTTATTAATAACCAATGATGATTACAATATTCACCAACACCTCTAATCTAACCCTTTTGTTAGACGAAGAACACAACTTGTTCTTAGTTTTCTATGAAACTTAGAGATCAACACACTTTTAGAAAAACAAATTAACAATAAAATATGAATGCCTAGAATTGCCTTATAAAACAATATTCTAGTTCTAGTATATATAGGCTCTTGATCCTCCTTGAATAGTTGACAGTTAGGCAATCTTCTATCTTCTGAGATAATCTTGATAATCTTCAAACTTGATAGAGATATACTTCAGATCCACAGAGATAGCATTTTCCATTAATAGCTCAACAGCAACTGTTTGTTGAATAAACAGTTCTGAATTTCTTCTAACAGTCTTCATTTCAAGGTCTTCTAACAATTGTGTATAACTGAACTAACAGTTCTGATCTTTTGTACTAACAGTTGTAAAACTTGCAACAACTGTTAGCTACAACTGTTTTCACTGATTACTCTAACAGTTTTACTTTGCATGTCCAACAGTTTCAATGACTTAGCAAATTTCCCAACAATCTCCCCCTAACTTAAAGTATTGAACAATACATTTAAGTTGTTTGTTTTATAGGGTTTAACCACAGAAAAATCAACATAATCAAAGAAAATATTTACATTAAATATGCAGAGTCAAACTGTTACAATCAAAACATAAAAAGAAAATTACTTTTGATTTGACTGTAAGAACTCCAACCTTTCCTTTAGCCTTTTTATCAGATCATTCTTCATATCAGCAGGTCCAAATGAACTTTGCACTTAACATATTCAGTAGCATTGCTTTACCATGATCAACGAATTCAAAATCAAACCACTGAGTTTGTGCATTTCCCATCACCATATGATAAACTCTTGCCTTATCATATACTTTCACAGAACTTATTGGGAAGGCTTCGTCACTTAACAAAATGGGCATTATCTCCAGTGGATTGCAAATACTCCTTAGATGCCTCATCAACACTCTCACCTCAATCTCTGTAGCATCTTCATAATGGCTTACTCCATAAGTATACATATCTTGAACATCCCTTCTTTTCATGCTACCCATCAGATGTAAGAAGCTGGAATAACTTTCAATTGGTTCCTCTTCTCTGACAATAGTAACTCCTTTCTTTCCAGTTTCCCATCTTAACAGTTCAAATCTCCACTCAGTAATGTGGGATTTCTGGCCTAGCTGCTCTGCCACTAATTTGTCAATTCTTTCTTCAACCTCTTCCCTGAGTCTATCATGAAGAATGGTTTGTACCATGCCTGCTTTTGCTGCATCTTCAGATGTTTGAACTGATTTGGATTTTTCAGGTTGTTGTGGCTGGGTTGTTTGTTTTATCTTCTCAACTGTTGGTTTGGGAGGTGGAACTGTTTTCTTCCTTTCAACTCTCTTTCTTTTTACTCCCTTACCAGGTTTCTTAGCACTTTCTTCTTCCTCAATCTCCTTAGTAAAATCAGCAGCTAGCTTTTGAGCTAACTCAAGATCTTTCTTCTCTTGCTGTTCAAACTCAGCAGCCATCCTTTGAGCTAACTCATGGTCACGCTCCTCTTGCTGCTCTTTTGTAAGTTTTAGCTTGGGAAGTTCCACAACAATCTCCTTACCCTTACCTTGCACAGAAGGCATCTTCTTTTCCACTGCTTTTTCTATAATATTGATTCCTTTGAATCCTGGCTTTGGTGCAATAGGTTCCATCTTTGAAGATTTACCATCCAGCCATCCATCTTCAATCTTTTGTTTCATTTGAAATGCACTGCAGTTTAGAGTTTGAACACACACAACAATCAAATGATCTTGCTTCACTTTTGACCAAGATCCGAATACTTCAGTAGTTGGGTAGTCCCCAGACATAATCATTTGATTAAACAGAACTCTATCAACTGCTGACAATTTTTCTACAACTGTTTGAGCACTTGGTGCAACTGTTTGTTGTTGAGCCGGTACAACTGTTTTCTCTGGAATCTCAGCAACTGTCTATACACTCTCTTCAACTGTTGGATGATTTGGCAAAACTGTAATTTTTCTACAACTGTTTGAGCACTTGGTGCAACTGTTTGTTGTTGAGCCGGTACAACTGTTTTCTCTGGAATCTCAGCAACTGTCTGTACACTCTCTTCAACTGTTGGATGATTTGGTAAAACTGTTTTCTCCCCCTTTTTTATTGGAACAGTTGGAGGCGGTCTAGCACCAGCAGTTAACTGTTTCAACACTTGATCATGAAACTGTATCACAGCATTAGCCTTTTTCAAACTCTCTGTCAAAAATCTTATTTGATTGTCTTGCTTAATGATAAGCTCATTATGTTTTGCCAAAAGCTTATCTTGTAAAGAATTTCTCTTCTTTAAATGCATGTATGCCCCGAAGAATGGTACAAAATTGGTATCTGTCAAAGCCTTTTGTTTCATACTAGCCTCAATGTCAGGGAGTGTTGCCACTGTGAACATATCACTGGCAGAAATAACTGGTGGTTCACTCCTAGAAGATTCCACACCAGTACCCCTCTGTTCTTGGTACTGGGGATTTCCAGAAGATGTTGGAACAGCTTCTGTTGCCGTGGCTGAGGTCTTAAAGATGTTGACACTTTCCTGCTCACCCCTTGCAGATGAAACAGTAGTGTCAGCCTCAAACACCACATGATCACTCTCCCCTGGGGTGATCACCTCCTCAGTGTGCCTGGGAGACAGCACAATGGGTTCCCTTTGGATATTCTGCACAGGAGAATACTCCTGTACAGGGCTTACAGCTTGGGCATTAGGTACTGTGGTGGAAGGAGCACCAGCAGTTCTCTTTCTTTTTCTGAATGTTATTAGAGTGGGGGCTTTTGTTGTAGCTTGAAGCAAAGTAGCAGATTGAGTTGTTTGAGTATCGTGAGCTGGGGGTTATAGAGTTGGGGGTTTAGCAATGATGTGGGCCTCTTGCTCAACTCTGGCAGCTCTGTTTCTTGACAGAAACTCCACTATTGCAGAGAGTGGTGGAGTTATGGCACCAGAAAAATTCTTGCCATTTATCAATAGTTTGCTCAATGTGGAGGCCACATGAGCAGAGGGAATCAGTACCCTCTTGTGCATTTTGAGATTCGGCAATAAAGAATTTAGTAAAAACTGCACAAATCGTGGATACATCAAAAAGAGACCGTATTTAGTCCCAAGATGTTTTACCATGCCATCAAATATCATTTTAGAAAAGTTAAAAGAACGGTTATTGGCCAAACAGATTAAGGCCAGAGCAATGTTGCTCCCAAATTCATTCCAGCCAGTTCTTTTAGGGCTTATGCATTGTTGGAGAGTGTGAATCAAATACTTCCAATGCGAATAGAATTGCCCTTTACAAAAGGTACCCTTTCCCCTAGGGCCCTCATATCCCAGTTTAACAAGCTCAGCATGCAGATATTCCAAAGAAACAGAATCAGAATATTCACCTTCGAGATCATCAAGTTGAAGGTATTGTCTTATGATACTCTCAGAGATAGAAACATCATTAGCATCAACCTTGGAGTCAATCCATTTCACTCCATCTTCTTCTCTCAGAGAAGCATTCTTCCAGAACTGATCGATATGCGCAGTATAAATGGTGGAATTGATGGTCAGAGCATAACGTAGGTTGGAAAGTAAAATATAGTCAATCACAACGTGAAAGATACTGAGATCATCAGGTTTCAACAAAAAAGCAAGCATGTTGTGTTCCTTAACGAATGGAAGGGGAGCCATGGCGATTTGCGAGTGAGTTTCTAGGGTTTTAGCGTTTGAAAGGAGTTCAGTAAGCGTAAAGAAAACTGTGAGGAGGGAATGGCTTATATATGTTACGCATATTCAATGCAATTCAAATTCCCTCAGAGTCCCTGCAAAGACTAAAATACCCTGAAAGAAACTAACAGTTAAAACAGAAAGAACTAACAGTTGAGAACTGTTTTCTTAATAAACTACAACTGTTACTGAAAAGAAAAACTCCCCCTTGAATGACCATGCAGTTTGCCTAACAGATGTGGACTCCATGTACAAACATTTGAAAACTGTTAGTTGCATTATGTGTAGCTTTTCTCTTGAACACTTACACACACAGTTGTTAGACTGAATACTAACAGTTTCAAAATCAAATGCTTTGGTGAACAGATCAGCTAACTGATCATCAGTGTTGACTTTCAGTCATGTGCATTGAGCATCCACTATCCACATGCCAAATTTCTCCTTGATTGGACCTATGAATGTTCTGCACAAATAAAAACTTAGTTAGTAGCAGGAAGTACCAGGCCATGCAGGTCTTGGGCACACCATTTAAATCATAATACTTAAACAAAGTTTGAGTCTTCTTGATTTCATCCCAGTTAGACTTCTCTATCCTGTGTGAAGAGTATTTAGTGACAACATGTGGTTTCCAACTGTTGTGATTAACAGTTGAGCCTTTTGAACAAACAGTTTTTGATTTTGGTAAAACAGTTGAGTCAGTTTGTGACTCAGTTTGATTATCGGTTTGATTAACAGTTTTGGCCCTTTTAGAAACTGTGTGTTTCTGCAATTTCACCCAAGCAAAGCCAACAGTTTTTGGTTTTGGCCTAACAGTTGTGGAACTGTTAGCCTGTTTTCTGTAACTTGGCCTCTAGGTGCTATAGATCTGTGGGTTATAATAACAGTTGTGAGCTAAGTGATTTGCTCTCCCACATATATAGCACCTTTTGGTTTTGACTATAGGCAAACCAGTTCTTTGTTCCCAAAACTGGTTCCTATTTCTTTGATTTCCTCTCACAGGTGCTGACGGAGGAAATTTCTGCACACCATGTTGTTTGCATGTGCAGACAGGCACTTCAGTATGCCTTTTCACAGATTTGAGCTGAAACTTTGTCTTTGAAGCTTCCTTCTTTGGCTTCTCAATTCCAACTTCACTAATCTTCTCCTTTTCCTTGGTCTTAACACTAACAGCTGAGGTTTTTGGGTTAGAACTGTTTGGGTTCTGTTTAGAACTGTTTGTGTAATTTTCGGGACTGTTTGCAGTAGTAGTGTAGCTGTTTATAGAAAAATAGGTTTGAAAGGTTTTGTTTCACTGGTGGAGGGTTCAGAGGTGGCTTTTACAAACACCACAGGTTTTAAAGATGATTTTGGTGCTGTAGGTTCACAACAGATGTGGTTTTCAATAGGAATATCCTCTTCTTTCTTCACTACTTCCTCCTTCTCATCATCACTCACTTCATGCACAACTCCTTCCTTTTCACTCTCTAATTTTGGATTAGCTGACTTTAAGTCTTCTTCTAATGGTTCATTAACATACCTATCAGCTACATCAGACATGAGAGTTATGTAGTTGTGATTGTATGGAGGTGGGGTTTGTTTGTATCCTAAACCTGTTTTAACCTTATCTCTGATTTGTAAGTGTAACAAGGTTTCAAGCTTAAGATTTGTTGCTTTGAACATACTCAAATCCATATCCACACCTTCTAACTTCTTTGTTAGCTCATCAATCCTACTCTCTTTCTCACTCAGCTTTTTCTTAAGATTATCAATTTCTTCCTGAAGCTGCTCCTTCTCCCACTTATGATACTTCCTATCATAGTCCATTTGCAGTTCATTTGCCTGATAATCTTTAATTTTCTTTTCAAAGCTTTCAATGACAGCACTAGATTCATATCTTCCCTCCTCCATTATGCTCAGAGCAGCACACACCTTTTTGTTGTGCTCCCTGAACCTTTTTACTATAGCTCTACATTCACCAGGGCATAGTTTAGAAGATACCTGTGTGTCTTCTGATTCTGGTGAATTCAGCTTGATGGAGGAGTCAGTCAAGGCCATCAGTGCCTTGTTGTGAGTAGATTCCTCTACTTGATCACTCCAATCATACCCATAGCCATCCTGTGAGACCAATGCTGATGAGGTTTGATTGGGTCTTTGTCCTTGACTCTGAGCTTGTCCACCAGATCTGCATTCCCTCGCAAAGTGACCAGGCTGTTGACATTTGAAGCATTTAACTTTGGATTTGTCAAATCTAGCCTGACCATTTGCCCTGAAGTTCATGTTTTGTTTGCCAGTTCTTTTAATGAATCTTTTTGCTCTGACAGTTAACATGGCCATTCGCCACTTGAGGTCCATCTCCTCAAGATCATCAGGATGCACTTGTTCAAGATCCTCATTGGTGAGGGTTGAATTAGCATGGCTAGCAAGAATTGCTTCAAGCACTGCATCAGGGGTGTTCACATCTAACCCAACAGCAGAACTGGTACCTGCACATACATCAACAGAATTAGATAAAGAATGGTTTGAGTCCATACCTGAGGATGAAAAGAGAGCAGCATTGTGACTAGGGATTATAGACTTTCTTTTTCCCTCTATTTCTCCCTCAAACACAACCAAACTGTTGTATAGATCATCTAATTCTATATCTTCCAATGAGTCTTTAGTCCTCCATTGTGCAGCATAGACGGTCCATTCTTCACCCAAGGATCTAAGGAACTTTCTATTGATCTCATCTTGCTCTAGTCTAACTTTTGCACTCTCAAGTTGACTAACCAGCTTATAAAACCTATTAAAAAGTTGGGTTAAACTTTCATTCTTCCCACTTGAAAAGTTTTCATAAGCCTGTTTAAGAAGGTCCCTTTGGTTCCTTTTGGAACTAGCATTCCCTGCAAATCTCTTTTCTAAGGCAACCCAAAGTTCGTGTGCATCTTCAAACTTCTTGAACTGATGCTGATATTCGTTGGGAATAGCAATCTGAAGGATGCTGAGGGCTTTCATCTCAATCATCCTTTCTTTCTTCTCAGCATCTGTTCTTAGTGGTGATTTCTTCTTTGGTTTTCCTGTTTCATCTAAATCAACAGCAGTATTGGGGTCCTTTTCTATTACTTCCAAAACAGCATAGTCCATTAATTGGACATGCTGCTTGATTCTTAGCTTCCACATCTCAAACTCAGTTGGTTTGAGCATGGGAACTCTAATGTTTGACCCAGATCCAGTGTTATCAGAAGATCCAACAGATTCCATTGCAGTAATATGAATGAAAAACACACGACAAGATTTAGACCAACTTTAAATAACAAAACACAGCAGATCTGTGAAAAACCTTCAAATAGTGATCAAAGGAGCCTTAATGAAAAGGCTCTGATACCACTTGTCAGGATCGGATATTACCAAATATCAATAACAAGAATTACCTTTTAGAATTAAATCAGAGTTGTTTAAAGATAATCTTTCAGTTTGATCACAATCAACTAATAAGTTGTAGAATCACACTTAATTGATGTTCAAGGTTTTATCACAAGAACAATTCAACAATCAACACAAAAAAATACTTTCAAACTCAAGATGTTTATTAATAACCAATGATGATTACAATATTCACCAACACCTCTAATCTAACCCTTTTGTTAGACGAAGAACACAACTTGTTCTTAGTTTTCTATGAAACTTAGAGATCAACACACTTTTAGAAAAACAAATTAACAATAAAATATGAATGCGTAGAATTGCCTTATAAAACAATATTCTAGTTCTAGTATATATAGGCTCTTGATCCTCCTTGAATAGTTGACAGTTAGGCAATCTTCTATCTTCCGAGATAATCTTGATAATCTTCAAACTTGATAGAGATATACTTCAGATCCACAAAGATAGCATTTTCCATTAATAGCTCAACAGCAACTATTTGTTGAATAAACAGTTCTGAATTTCTTCTAACAGTCTTCATTTCAAGGTCTTCTAACAATTGTGTATAACTGAACTAATAGTTCTGATCTTTTGTACTAACAGTTGTAAAACTTGCAACAACTGTTAGCTACAACTGTTTTCACTGATTACTCAAACAGTTTTACTTTGCATGTCCAACAGTTTCAATGACTTAGCAAATTTCCCAACACTTATGAGCCCTTGGTTCCTTAGCTAGAGCAACTGCACCCTCATTGTCACAAAAGATCTCAATGGGGTCGGATATGCTAGGAACCACTCTAAGGTCTTGGATGAACTTCCTCATCCATACCGCCTCTTTTGCTGCTTCACTAGCCGCAATGTACTCCGACTCGGTAGTTGAATCAGCTACGGTGTCTTACTTGGAGCTCCTCTAACATATAGCACCACCATTTAGAAGGAACACGAACCATGATTGTGATCGGCAGTCGTTCTTATCCATTTGGAAGCTAGCGCCAGAGTAGCCATGCACTCTCAGCTCTTCCCCACCACCATAAACTAAGAACATCTCCTTTGTCCTCCGCAGATACTTGAGAATGTTCTTAACCGCAGTCGAATGGGCTTGCCCGGGATTGGCCTGATATCTACTCATCATGTTCAAGGCACATGATACATCAGGTCTAGTGCATAGCATGGCGTACATGATTGATCCTATTACCGAAGCATAAGGGACCCTCTTCATTACGTCTAGTTCCTCGTTGGAACTAGGACATTGAGCCTTGCTCAACATCACTCCATGCAACATAGGGGTGTTACCCCTCTTTGAGTCATCCATCTTGAATCGCTTCAAGACCTTGTCGACATATGCACCTTGGCTAAGCCCAATTAGTCTCTTGGATCTATCTCTGTAGATCTTAATGCCCAAGATATATGCTGTTTCTCCCAAGTCCTTCATGGAGAAACAACTCCCAAGAAAAGATTTAACCTCTTTCAAAGTTGGGACATCGTTCCCAATAAGTAGAATATCATCTACATACAGGACAAGGAATACTACAGCGCTCCCACTAGCCCTGACATATACACATGGCTCAACCTTGCTTTTCGAAAATCCAAACTCTTTGATTTTCTCTTCAAAACAAAGGTTCCAGCTGCGAGATGCTTGCTTAAGTCCATAAATAGACTTATTAAGTGTGCAGACTCTATCAGGATACTCAGGATGTACAAAACCCTCGGGTTGTGACATAAACACCTCTTCATTAAGCTACCCGTTAAAGAAGGCGGTTTTTTCATCCATTTGCCATATCTCGTAATCATAGAACGCAGCTATGGCCATAAGTATTCGGATAGACTTCAACATGGACACTGGTGAAAAGGTTTCCTCATAGTCAATCCCATGAGTTTGCATGAAACCTTTAGCCACCAGTCGGGCTTTGAAGGTATCTACAGATCCATCCATGCCGGTCTTCTTCTTAAAGACCCATTTACACCCCACTGTCTTACACCCGTATGTAGGATCAACCAATTCCCACACTTGGTTGTCCAACATGGATTGCATCTCGCTCTCCATTGCTTCCTTCTACATAGCAGACTCACTGCCCGTTACGGCTTCCCGGTAGTTGGTCGGTTCATCATGATCTACCAATAAGTCATCGCCCTCAGATATGAGAAACTCATATCTCTATGGCTCATGACGCGGTCTACTAGACCTACGAGGAATTAATGGAGCGTTGTCAGGTACCGGCGCATCCTCTTGCTCGGTTTCAACCACTTCAGGTTGAGGCTAGTACTGACACTAGTCCCTTCTCCATCGGGTTCTTGAACTTCCTCAAGATCAATCCTCTTTCCACCGGATTGCATGGATATCATCTCCCTTTCAAGGAAGACGGTCCTTCGCGCAATAAACACATTGTTTTCGGAAGGTTTGTAAAACAAATAACCCATGGCTCCGGTTGGATACCCAATGAAGTAACACCTCTCAGATCTAGGTTCAAGTTTGTCCTCTACCTCTCGTCTAACAAAGGCAGGACATCCCCAAACCTTGAGATATGCGACTTTTGGAGCAACTCCATGCCACATCTCATAAGGTGTCATTTGGACTTTCTTAGTCGGTACGAAGTTAAGGATCCTAGCCACCGACTCGAGAGCGTACCCACAAAAACTAATGGGTATTTCCGTGCGACTCATCATCGATCGGACCATATCCAACAATGTCCGATTCCTCCACTCGGTGACACCATTCAATTGTGGCGTCCTAGGAGGAGTTAGTTGTGAAATAATCCCACAACTAATAAGATGATCACGGAACTCCGAGCTTAAGTATTCGCCTCCCCTATCGGAGCGAAGTACTTTGATAGTCTTGCCCAATTGATTCTGGACTTCATTTTGGAATGTCTTAAAGACCTCAAAGGTCTCAGACTTATGCCCAATCAAGTAGACATATCCATATCTACTGAAATCATCAGTAAACGTAAATAAGTATCTAGAGTTGTTCCTTGTAACATGCTTGAACGGACCGCATACATTGGTATGCACTATTTCCAACAAGCATTTAGCCCTTTCACCCACACCGGTAAAGGGTGACTTAGTCATCTTGACTAATAAACAAGAATCGCATGCTTAATTTGACCCGAGGTCAAATGATTCCAAGATTCCATCCGCTTGGAGCTTGGTGATGCGTTTCTTGTTTATATGGCCAAGATGGCTATGCCATAAGGAAAACTTGTCCAAACCATTTTGGATCCAGAATCAATGTTCATGATTGCTCTATTATTTTTTATGTATGCATCAGCTTCGTATATACCATGACATTGATAAGCTTTAAAATAATAAACACCATTTTTGAAACATGAAATCCAACCATTTTCAAATTTAAAAGAGTATCCATCATCGTACAAAGCATAAAAAGATAAAATGTTTCGTGCCAGAAGTGGCGAATAGCATACATCTCTTAAAATAATAGAATAGCCGGATTTAAAAGTAAGTTCCACGCTTCCTTTCTCTAATACGGGGACGACCTCCTTGTTCCCCATTATTAGCTCCAGTTCTCCATCTCTCAACCTTCTACTTTCCCTTAGCACCTGCACAATGTTACAAACGTGAGTGCCACAACCGGTATCTAAAACCCAACCGTTAGATGTAGAAGTATGATGGAGTTCAATCATAAACGTACCAGAAGTAGAAGTGCTCACTCCCGAAGCTTGCAGCTTCTTCAGACCCTCTAGGTACTTAGGGCAGCTCAGGCGCATGTGCCCCTTTATCCCGCAGAAAAAGCAAACCGCCTCTTCCGGAGTCTTGGCTTGAGGGATTGGACCCTTCGGCTTTGGCTCCGGGGCAGGGTTCGGCTTGGGTGCCCCAACCTTACCCTTACCTTTACCCTTCGGGGTAGAGGCCGGTTTCTTCCTCTTCTTGGACTCACCCTCCTTAATGGCCAATACTGGAACGGAGGTAGATGGCTTATGCTTGGTCATGTTGGACTCGGCGGTCCGCAGCATACCATGCAATTCCATGAGGGATTTATCCATCCCATGCATATGATAATTCACAAAGAATTGATCATATGATGGTGGGAGAGACCGTAGAATCAAGTCTATCGCCATCTCTCTCGCGATGGCAAATCCCAACCTCTCAAGGCGTTCCACCAACGCTTTCATCTTAAGAACGTGGTGGGACACGTTCCCGCCCTCTTGCAACCGGCAACGGAGTAGGTCATTTAGACAACCATACCGCTCTTGCTTCGCTTGTTGTTGGAACATGTCCGACAACTCGCGCATCATGTCATTGGCACTAAGATGCTCCATCGACTTTTGCAAGTCAAAGCTCATCATGCTAAGCATGAAGAAAGTAACCTCGGTGATGTCTTTGAGGCATTTTTCATACGCCTCCTTGATTGCCCTACTCGCGTTGGATGCAGGGACCTCGGGGATGGGTTCGTCGATGGTGGCTAACTTGTCCTCATGTCGGAGGACTATCCTAAGTTGCCTTGACCAATCCATAAAATTGGTCCCATCAACTTTGTCCTTCTCAAGGAAAATCCTTAGAGAAAAAGTGGTGTGGTTGTTGGTTGGTGTGCAGCCCGCATACGGGTATTTTTAAGATGATTAAAAGCTTTCACACTGATGTTTTAAATTTATAAAACGGAATTACGAAATAAGTATTACACACGACTCAGGCAAGTATGACCTGGTCAGTAGTAGTATAGATAGGGTAAGACCGAGTATCGTTCCACAGGGACAGAAACTACCAATATTCTACCATCATCGTTGTTTGATCAGAAAGATACTTTGGAGAGTTGGATAAGATAAAGAAACTAAAATACATAAAGATAAATATAATACAGGGATAGAACGGATTAACATCATAAGGATAAATATTCACTTAGGCTTCTGATTCAACCGAACCAGTCATAGCAATATAATAATATGAAGACTTGACATACATGTAATTTTAAGCACGGAGCATGATGTTCTCTGTAATACTCACAAGTCATATTATCATGTAAATCATCACTCGAGTTATCAAAACTCAGATTTACAATCAAAAATAACATGTAAGCATAGAATCAAAAGACAATCACAGATCCACTTAACCATGTTTAAATCCAGCTACAAACCATACACTCATAGTCAAATGATATGATTCACAGCTTTCAAAACATAAGAAAGGTGTTAAAGTGTTTTAACATTGGTTAGAACAGAAGAAACAACAAGCTGAACTGAAATAAAGGTGCATATGGTCACATGTCAAGGACATGTGGTCGCATGGGTACATGCGATCGCATGGAGACACCATGTGGTCGCATAACCTCTTTTTACAGCATAAATCATTTTAATGCACCAAGGATTGAGTACGTACAACCTGAACTGTCATTCAAAATTATAAGTAGATAGTAAATGAACACTATGATGTTATGAACCCAACAAGACTCAAACCGCGTGTGTTGTATTTAAGATCGAGTCTTACGTTATTTCCTTCAGATATCATCGTGTTAAGTACTATTTCTAGTACTTAACACATGTAAAGCATGAACACGTAAGCATACACATAGAATCGTAGAGTTCTGATTCTTAATGTCATTAGGAGTTCATTTCAACCTTAACATGCTCAAGAACACCTTTTCAATCCTTTTTATTCTTTTGTAGTAGTTATGATCAAATAATATACTTAAATACTTGAAACTTTCGTTAAGATGTTAAGCATGTGTAAAACCACAATATGATGAATATGACCAACTTGTTATGACCTGGAAATAATCAAAGACAAGTCCCAAAAATACGTTTCTGATGACAACCTTGCTTGTTACACCATTTCTAGTGATAACTACACAAGATCTTGAGATTAAACCATCATCTTTGAATATGCATGGAATGTAACCTTTATGTTTTCACATAAAAGATTACCAAATCATGAACATGAACATATTTAACATAAGAACATGATTAAACACATTTATATCAATGATCAAAACATACTTTTTATATCAAGTAATCAAGAAAAGATTATATTGCCATAACTTGGCCAAAAATCATCTTGGCCTAAGTGAAATAAGTTAAACTTCATCAAGTACAACAATATCTGGAATACATGATACATGATTGAGAACAGAAGATAGAATGATTATACCAAGTAACCCCAAGATTATGTGCATTTTTGAAGCTTCCAAGTGTTGTTCCAAGCTCCTAGAAATCTCTCCTCCTTAGGTATCACCATGGAATGGTGTTTGAAGTGTTTAAAGGTTTAGGAGAGTGTTTGTAGGGTAAGAAATCCGGAGCCAAGGATGGGGAAAACTCAGCCAAGCCTGGAGAAGCTCCGGCAGAGCCTAGGAGTCTCGCAGAGCCCCGTTTGGAAGTCTCTGGGTGAGAAAACATCGAGGGAAACCCGAAGGAACCCTCTAATGTGATATGTCGAAGTATGAGGCTTGGCCTGCTATTTATAGGCGAAAAAAGTAATTTCCGCACCGCGTAATGATCGGTTTCCGCGACGCGTAAATATGTCTGACAATATTCCCTGACAATTCTGTTACGCGAATTTTGTTGGGCGGGGTCCCTTGCGGTCGCAAGAGATTCCTTGCGGCCGTAAGGCCCTGTTTTTAACAAAGCTTCGTTTTTTGCTTGATAATCGCGGGATTTGTCCATATTTCTTATGTTAAGCTCTTTTAGACCTGCATGGTGAATTATTAACATATTAGATCATTAAATGGACATATTACCATGGAAATGGGTTAAGAATGGGGTTGTTTGGGTATATAAAACAAGTATAAAAATGCATATATCATTGGTGCTAGTTGATGCCATCTATAAAACGCAAAGTAGATTTGGTTAGTTCGATTGAAGTCCTCGTTAAAATAATTACCCCGAATGTTTAATGAAAAACAACTATTTTAACAAGGGCTAAGAACCCTATTTCACCTTGCACCGTGACGGGTTTTCTGCGGATCACGTGGCAAAGCTATTTAGGCTGACAACCATTGACCGATTGCAATCCATTATTGCAACTCTTAGTTCCTTGCGGGATCCTACTTGACAACCATTGTCCCAAGTTTGGCATGTTTGATCCCTCCACACCAATCTCAAAGTAATATTTTACATAACCTCGGCTAGAGCTCGACGATTATATGAAATATTAATTTGAAACCGTAAATCAACCATCAAGATACACGGTGGTACTCTAGCCCAATGATCGACTCAGCTAAAGCTCGACAATCGATCTTGTGAGTTGCCACACGCACCTTTCACACAACTAACACAAAAATTGACTCGGCTAAAGCTCGACAGTCAACCCTTGTGCGGTTATATTTGGGTGGTGTCATCTTATGGACGGCGTGAGATTTACAGTTAGAAAACGGGATTTAGTTTTCCGGTTAAAAAACCATTTTGAGTTTTGATTAACAAAAGTGACAAAAACCAAATGTTTTCACTATGCTGATACTAAACCAATTTATATCCTATTTGTTAATCAGGTGTGCGCGTGAGAGTTATAAAACCATTTTAAAACTCTTGGGTTTTATTATTTATCAAAAATTGTCTAGCATGCAATACTCCTATAACTCATGCATAAACAATATAATAAAACCATCACACGCATACACATATTCTAGTTGGTAACCATGCCCCTTAAACCTATGCGTTTTCCCGTGAGCCACTACGGGAAAACAAAGTCATCTAAGGACAAAATATCCTTAACTTGGATGTGCTCCCACTAAACCCGCCACCTCCATTGGGCCTCCCGGATTTGTGTTCGCCAAGCCGTCACTCCATAGACTCCCGATGGTTGCTCCATATTACAATTACATAGAAAATTAAATAAATGGCATTCAAGCCACAAATTCCTATTTTCTAGTACAAATACATAATATGAAATATTTAAATGGCATGCAAGCCACAAATACAAATTACATACCAAATAAATAAAATTAATTATTATTCCAAACCATGTAACTTAAAGTCACCAAATGAATGAATAATAAATAATACAACCAAACATCCACAAGGTCTAGGGCATTATCTAGGGTTACCAACATCACATGAATATACAAGATTCACTAATGAACAACATGAACAACATGGTATGCCACACAAAACCGTGTAAACTTATGTATAATGGTTAAGATTTTTCAAAACACTCAAGGCACTAAAAATCCCATGTATTTATGCATTAGTAACACCAAACCATTTTTGATCAAACATATTCATAAATACATAATGTAAGTATATGCAATTATCATTTTCATCCCAAAATAATAATATACATACAAATACACCAACCATTATACAATGCAACTTTAAATAAATAATTTTCATTTCTGGACCAAAAAATCCAGAAACTAAAACAAAATGCCAAAAACCCAAAATATTTTTAGAGTTTAAAAAACCAAAAACAACACTACCAGACATGGTAGCGCCGCTAACTGGTAACAGTTAGCGCCGCTAACTGGTAACAGTTAGCGCCACTAACTGGTAACAGTTAGCGCCGCTAACCCTTCTGGTCAGAAAACAAAAAATTCGTTTTTGGGTTTTTCAGACCACCATGTGCAAAAGTAGTATAGAGGTGGCTCTGATACCACTGTTGGGGTTCTATGTACACAGCGGAAGCACCAAGGTACAACAAACCAAGCATAAAGTACAAGAGTTCAAAGCATAAAACCCCAAAATTGACCAAACTTTATAGCTAACAATTGCAACATGAAGAAAAAGAAGAGATAGAAGTTATACCCTCTCCTTAGCTCCAGAAACAAATAGAAGGTTTGGTGATGACAAAAAGCCCACGAAAAAACTTCCTCTAACAAAGTCCACCCCGAGTTAGCTCAACCTCCTTGTACTAGCAAGCTTGGATGATCTTCTCCAATAGAAATCACCACAAGAACACCCAAGAAGCTTCAAGTTTCTGGACTCACTTGTTGATCACACAAGAACTCTTTCAAAGTAACCCACTAAGTGTATCAAGTGTGATATTTGGCCAAAAGAACAAACAAGAAGCAAGAGAGGACTTTTATGAACCTCAAGTGTCACTTGAGATACCCCAAGACCGGCCATGCACTCCACAAAAGCTTGGACATGCATTGGGTATCAAGGGAGGTGGAAAACATAATCATTGCATGCAATCTGACAGACGTTAGCGCCGCTAACTTTAAGGTCGTAGCACCGCTAACCCTAAAGAGTTAGCGCCTCTAAGTCTGCCTGCATACCAACTTTTTCCTTTTGAAACTTTTGGTCCTTTTACCTTTTAGGCTATCGAGATTGATCCCCGGTGTGTGACCCAATAGGCCCATACATCATCGGTAATGATCTATATGGCGTACGTGCGTCAGTGGACATACTCTAACAAGTTTACCTCAGAGTCCTCAATATCACTCAAGTCCAGAACCACAATCTCCTACTACAACATTTAAATTCCTCAAAGATCATCCTCAAGATCAAATGATTGGTAATGTTCAAGAAAGAGTAATTACCAGATCTAAGGAAACAGCAAACTATGCTGCTTACTTTGGTTTTCCATCTCAAATGGAACCAAAGAAGACTGAAGAAGCCTTAGAGAATGAGGACTGGATTGAAGCTATGCAAGAGGAATTAAATGAGTTTGAGAGAAACAAGGTATGGAGTCTTGTCCCAGCCCCCAAAGATCATACAATTATAGGCACTAAGTGGTTCTATAGAAACAAAATGGATAAGGATAGAGTGATTGTTAGGAACAAAGTCAGTCTAGTAGCACAAGGGTATAGACAAGAAGAAGGAATCGATTATGATGAGACATTTGCCCCTGTTGCTAGAATTGAAGCCATTAGGCTGTTCTTAGCTTATGCCGCATATAAAGACTTCAAAGTCTATCAAATGGATGTGAAAAGTGCTTTCCTAAATGGAAAACTTCAGGAGGAAGTCTATGTGAAACAACCTCCTGGCTTTGTCAGTTCAAAGTATCCACATCATGTCTATAAGTTATACAAGGCTTTGTATGGTCTTAAACAAGCTTCAAGAGCTTTGTATGATACATTGTCCAAATATCTACTATCAATGGACTTTACTAGAGGTAGTATTGATAAGACACTCTTCATCAAAAAGAGTAAAGGACAGGTGATTCTTGTATAAATCTATGTGGATGACATTATCTTTGGTTCTACAAATGAATCTCTATGTGAATGGTTCTCCAAAGTTATGTCAAACAGGTACAAGATGAGTATGATGGGTGAAATGACGTATTTCCTAGGCTTGCAGATTCAACAAAAGTCTGATGAAATATTCATTAATCAAAGCAAGTATGTTCTTGATTTGATAAAGAAATATGGTTTTGATTCTAGTTTAACCAAGAAAACACCCATGTTACCAGCTGTCAAGCTGAGCAAGGACTCAGATGGAAAGTCTGTATGTCAGTCTACCTATAAAGGAATGATAGGTTCATTACTCTATTTGACAGCTAGTAGACCTGATATCATGTTTGCTGCATGTGTTTGTGCAAGATATCAGGAAAATCCTAAGGAAACACATCTTCAAGATATGAAAAGGATCTTTAGGTACCTTAAAGGTACATCAAATCTTGGTCTTTGGTATCCAAAGGACTCTAGATTTGAGTTAGTTGGATTTTCAT
This sequence comes from Pulicaria dysenterica, assembly GCA_947179395.2. Lineage (NCBI taxonomy): Eukaryota > Viridiplantae > Streptophyta > Magnoliopsida > Asterales > Asteraceae > Pulicaria > Pulicaria dysenterica. The sequence goes on along the minus strand of OX359292.1, from coordinate 50,987,369 downwards.
ATGCTGATTATGCTGGGTGCAAATTAGACAGAAAATCAACAACTGGAGGATGTCAAATTCTTGGAGGGAAGTTAGTAAGCTGTACTAGTAAGAAACAGAACTCAGTGGCTACTTCAACTGCTGAAGTTGAGTATGTTGCTGCAGGAAGCTGTTGTGCTCAAATCCTGTGGATGCAACATCAGCTTCAAGACTTTGGTATGAATTTTAGGAAAACTCCTATCTTCGGTGATAACCAAAGTGCAATAGCCATTACATATAATCCAGTCTTCCACTCAAGAACAAAGCATATAGAAATTAGACATCGTGAAAAAAGGTAAAGTTGACATAAATTTTATCTCCACCGATGATCAATTAGCGGTCAAATTTACCAAACCTCTTGATGAGAAAAGGTTTTCCTATCTGCTAAGTAAATTGGGTATGCTCAACCCCTAGATAAGTCTCTAAAACTGAATTTCAGCTTGCCAAAGACTATGTGTCTTAAGCTGAGAGTACAGTTTATAGTCATGTATTCATAAACTGTTCACTTGGGAAAGCTGAGTGATAAGTTCACACGTTTGGTCTGTTCCAAACATGTTTTAACTGCTAAGTATGGTTAAAATATCGATTTGAGTTAGTCTTAAATAAAAATGACTAAGTGTCATTTATTCTGAGCTGTGTGCTCCACTCAAGCTGAGTGTCAATCTCAAGCTGAGTGCTCGAATCAAGATGAGTGCTTGACTCACGCTGAGTGATAAGTTTACTCAGCTTGGTATGTCCAAACCATGTTTTAATTACTATGTGTTATTAGTTCATGAGTCATTATATTTGAGTCAGTCTCAAATCACCTTTTATACCAATTACGTGTTGGTGTAATACAACAGTGTAAATAATATTTTTGTAAGTCAAGAATGTTATTCTACAAACTTATCCGTTGGGTTATGATGTGTTTCATCTCGATTACTGTTACATTTATCTTTAAGTTCGTTAGAGTAACGGATAAATAGGGATTTCCAACGGTGACTTTTCTCTCTCCTCAAAAAGGTATATATATCGGTTGTAACCGAAATTCAGACGTTTACGCTTACTAAACTTCTTATATACTCCATATACCTTCTAAAACCACCTATTTGCTAAGTGCATTTTACCGTTCAATCGAATTTGAAACCCTAATCGCTCAGTGCGAATTGTGTTTTACTCAGTGTGAATCAAAATCATTCTACGATGGACGGAACCATTCTAGATCTTAGTGATCGAATGGTAAGGGGTGCTGCCTTCAAGAACAACGAATTGCCATTGATTAAAATCAACAATCAACGAGCTTGCCTAGCAATCCCTGAACGCAAGAGAAACATGGGTTATGAAGCGTGGGTGGATTATATCCGCAAATGCCCACTGGCATTCATTTTTACTGGAGCACCAATTCATGTGGTTCCTCAGCACTTACTGGAGTTCTGGTACACGTGTTTTTGACCAGGACAAAGGCAAAATCAGAGGCACGGTGCTGAATGGGGAGAGAACCATTGTTCTCACAGTTCAAAGGCTAAGGGAAGTTCTTCAACTCCCTCAAAACAATGTGTTCAAGCCTTCTGTGACAAGGCAGGTGGCAAAGTCAGTCCTACCCAGAATGGGTCACCCACAAACAGAGGGTGTAATTAAAAAGGCCACCTTTCCAACTGGATGGGGATTTATGGTGTCCACAGTGATCCGTTCACTTGGAATCTATTATGGGTTATTTTATGTTAGCTTGAATAAGTCTCATCTTGCATGAGTTTCAGGTGTATTCATGCACGTGGGTAGTCGTTAGACTAGTTCTCTTGGTTGTTTTAGTATTTCTAGTTTTCTGCTGATTTTGTGGTTTACGTTTGTTTCCGTTAGTTCTTGTAAGCTATTTAGAGCATGCTTCATTCAATGAATAAACTACCAGATATTGAGTGATTCAATTGTGTTCTATTATATACCATTACAAGTGGTATCAGAGCACATCTGGGAGAGTTTGAGTGTGTGATCATGGCTGCTGAGAATGGTAACTTTCAGGTTCCAAGTGTTCCGAAGTTTGACGGCGACTATGATCATTGGAGCCTTTTGATGAAGACTTTGTTGAAATCCAAGGAGTATTGGGTTGTCATTGAACCAGGTTATAAAGAACCAGTTGAAAGAGCAGTTCTTTCTTCAGCCCAGCAGACCCAGTTAGATACGATGCGTCTCAAAGATCTCAAGGCCCAAAATTACTTGTTCCAGTCCATTGATAAGTAGGTTATCAAGACTATGACCCAGAAAGACACCGCCCAGTAGATCTGGGAGGCGATGAAGAACAAGTACCAAGGTAATACGCGGGTTAAGCAGGCCCAGTTGTAGCGATTGCGGAAGGAGTTTGAGACTTTGGAGATGAAAGACGGCGAGGGAATCACCGATTATTTTGGCCGTGTCATGACGGTGGCCAATTCTATGCGGAATTTGGGTGAAGATATCGATGATGTGAAAGTTGTTGAAAAAATTCTACGATCTCTGACTGACGACTTTGATTTTGTTGTTTGTTCCATCGAAGAATCCAAGGATATCGATCGTTTGTCGGTCGATGAATTACAGAGCTCGTTGCTCGTTCATGAACAGAAACTGGCTAAGAAACCCACCTTTGATGATCAAGTTCTACAAACTGAAGTCGACCCGTCAACTGGGCGTGGTCGTGGTCGAGGAAGGGGGTCGGGTGTAAGAGGAAGCGGACGCGGACGTGGGAGGTCTGATTTTGATAAGTCCTCTATTGAATGCCATCGATGTCATCAATTCGGACACTTTGCCTACCAAGTGTAATCGTGGTGAGAAGGCGGTTAATTACACAGAATTTAACGAGGGTGAAGATCTTCTTTTGATGACTCACGCTGTAGTGAAGGAAGAACATACAACAGGTATTTGGTTTCTTAACTCTGCATGCTCGAACCATATGACAGGTTGTCGTGGATGGTTCATAAATCTTGAGCAAAATTTTACACATAGTGTAAAATTAGGGAATGATCTTCGGTTATCAGTAAAGGGCATTGGTGATATCCGCTTTGAAGCTGGGGGTATCACGCAGGTAATAACTTGAGTTTATTACGTTCCAGAACTCACCTCAAATCTGTTAAGTCTTGGGCAGTTATAGGAGAAGGACCTGACGGTGGTGATTCGTCGAGGAGTTTGCAAAATTTATCATCCTCGACGCGGCGTAATCACTACATCCACTATGACAAGAAATAGGATGTTTATGGTGCAGGACACAAAGACAACCAAAGAAACCAAGTGTCTGCAAGTGATCGATGAACCACATGGCCAAACATGGCATAGGAGGCTAGGTCATGTACACAACAAGTCTTTACGCACCATGCAATTTCGGCAAATGGTGAAGGGATTGCCACCAATAGCCACATCTTCTAAAGTATGTGAAGTCTGTAACTTGGGCAAAAAACACAGAGAAAGTATCCCAAAGAAGAGTTTATGGAGAGCCTCATCTAAGCTGGAACTCTTACACATTGACTTATGTGGACCCATTCAGCCTGCATCATCCAGTGGAAGGAGGTATGTGATGGTCATTATTAATGGTTTTTCTAGAAAGGGATGGGTGTACTTTCTATCACATAAACATGAATGCCTAGAACTATTCAAGTATTTTAAAATTATGGTTGAAAATGAAACTGGATGACCATTAAAAGTCTAAGAAGTGATCGGGGTGGTGAGTTCATTTCAAATGATTTTAATCAATTTTTTAAGGAGACTGGCATTAAACGGCAATTAATCACGGGGTACACTCCACAACAAAACGGGATGGCAGAAATGCGAAATAGAACGTTAATGAACATGGTTAGGTGTTTGTTAATTGATTAAAAAATGCCTAAATATTTTTGGTCTGAAGCTGCAAACTGGGCGTGTCATATTTTAAATCGATGTGCTACTACATCAGTTGAAGAAAAGGTGTCTGAAGAAATTTGGTCTGGTCACAAACCAAATGTGGATTACTTTAAGATCTTTGGATCTATTGGGTATGTCCATGTTCCCTCTCAACATCGAACCAAGTTGGATAACAAAAGTCAAAAGTGTATTTTCTTGGGAATTAGTTGGATAACCAAGTTGGTATGTCCACTGCTACTAAGGTAAATATCCAAACCTATAATAGAAAAACTGCCAAAGGTGGTACCACAACTAAAGGTACCACTGGAGCTGAAATCACACTGATTCCTCCACCGGCAGGAGTTGAGGGGGAGACATCTACTCTTCAGGTGCCAACCTCAAGGCTCATTCAAACCCAACAGCCTAACCTGGGTGTGGTGACTACTCAGCTCACACTTACTCGAGCCATGGGAGAGCCTACTACTGTGTCCGAGCAGACACACTCAGGTAATATTGAAGATCTAACCAATCCCCAGGGTCAATCACCCCCCACTCACCATATAAGCCATCCACCTACTCAGACTCATCACGTTTTTAGCCCAATTACTTCTCTTCACTTCTCATACTCTTCTGCACGACCTGTCAATGATTCATCTCAATACCAAAGTGAATTACAGGGTCCAACTTCTAGTGCACATGACTTTGAGGGTATACACCAACCCTTGGATGATGCACCCAAACACATTCCTAAGGCTCTTGACTCTTTTAATTCAGAGGAACAAAATTTTGAGTTCAAGGGCAGGAGTCAGTCTCCTAAGGATGAAGCTGCCTCCTCAGGCATTCAAGAGCTCAAGACATACATTGCAGCTCAGTTTGGTTTGTTCCACCTCAAGCAAAAGAAGCACAAACGCAAAATCTATCAGAGGCTTGAAAAACTGACAAATGATGTCAAAGAAATTGCCTCTGCAGTTCCTGCTCTACAACAAAGACAGACTTCGAACCCTGTTGATGATGACAAAAAGGGGGAGAAGGTTCAAGCTGAAGCTGACGCTGAGTTAGTTCAAGCTGAGGCTGGGGCTCTACTAGTGCTAGCAAAAGGAGCTGAGAGACAAGCTCAAATTAAGGGGGAGTTAGAGAAAGAGGAACCTGCAGCTAAAAGATGAAAAATGGTAGTATCTGAATCTGAAGCTGACATTGTCTCCGAAATTGAGGAGGAGAAAGCTACGAGGTTAATGATTGAAATGCTCGAGCAAGAGGAAGCTGATGAGCTTGGGATATCTATTGCTGAGCTGAAAAAGAGGAAAGAAAAGGAAGTGAGGGACCAAGAAAGGGAAAAAGAGAGAAAAGCTTTAGCTCAAGCTGAAGCTGATTATTCTGGTCCAAGGCCTGATCCAATCCTGTATACAGATGCAGATATACAGGAATACTATTTCAGAAGGAGCACCAGCAAGGAAATCCAAAGCATGACTCTGAGCAGGGTAAATGGAGCCATTATTCCCACCTTCTTATTTGATGATAAGTCAACAGTGGGAATGGACCTGAGATATGTTCACAGGATGGGCTACATTGAGTGGAAAAGAATAATTATGATGCTCAAGAAATTCAAAAAGAGTCAGATCAAGCAAGAGATTACAACTAAAGTCTCTAAGCTGATTTCTTGAGTTGAGGAGCTGAGATGTGTTCCAATTCCTGATCTACAATGGGAGAGCTTATTTAAGATACCTGAAGGTGTTACATTCAAAGAGAACCAAGTTATTGATACACCAGTTCAGGGATTCATGTTTAAGGATCAGGCAGGCAATCCTAGCTTCATAAAGCTTTCAGAGATATGTTATTTGAAGGCTAAGGATGCCTTAAGAATAAGGAGTTGATGTGGTGATGAAAGTGTAAATCATTTTATGAGATACAAGCTGAACAAGATCATCCGCATGCAACAAAAGGAACTCAAAGGAGATGCAGAAGCTGAAATAGTATTACAAGAAATCAACAGAGAAATCATACTTTGGGAAGTTCTGTATCCAGAGTTCAAGAGATAACTTTTGTTCTATTTGTAATTATTAGATAAGTTCTAATAATATGTAAGCACTAAGTGTGCATGATCTAAGTGATCAAAATTTTGTATTCTGATATGTTCAATTTAATAAATACAAGTATTGGTTTGATATGTTCAACTGTTTATGATATGTTCATATTTCTTAGTCTGAATGAACAATTTGATTAGTTCGTGTTCATTATTATGATTGGTTGGTATGTTCAACTTATAATTGATAAGTTTAATTAAAATTGATAAGTTCAATTAATATTTGATAAGTTTAAAATTAAAATCTTAGTAAGTTTAAGATTTGAAACATAATTTTGTTCAACAAACTTAAGAACTGTTTGATGGTTTTGTCATCATAAAATAGGGGGAGTTTGTTGGTCAAATGATCTCATCAGTTAAGATTTGATGAGACAAAGTTAAGTTTGTAAGACAGGTTCAAAATACAACCTAAACAGAATTATAAATCTTGATCAGACTGAGCACGTATAGTGTTTCAGACTGAGCATAAGCTGAGTATAAGCTGAGCATATCTTAGACTATATCTTAGTTAATTTATCAATATGTTTGATAAGTTGTGTGTGTCACCTAAGGTATAGGTTGAGTATTCAGCTTGATACGTTTCGAGCTGGGTGACTCAGCTTATAGACTCAGTCAGCTCAACAGAGTTGCTAAGTAAGTTCTAGGTAACTCTTATGACTTCTAAGGATGAGTTAGTCATTATACATGTTAGTACATGTTTGATTTCGAGTTGGTTCTCGAAGGACTCAGCTTGATGAGTTTCAAGTTGAGTAACTCAGCCCGACTAAAGAAGTCAGTTTAAGAGAATTTAAATATGTTTTAAATTCCTTTTACTCTCTATATCTACGGCATGGATAAGAAGATTCCAGAATCAAGATTGAAGATTAAAGACTCAAGATAGAAGATTCAAGATTCAAGATTTCGAGTTATCCGTTAGTTTGTTATCATATTAGGATAAGTTCTAGTTTGTTAGGATCCGTAGGAACAGGATTATAAACACTTATCTCCTGATAAGTTTAGAGGAACCAGACTCTAATCTCACCTCAACCTAACCATCGTATGTGTTACGAATCTTGATACATCGTTGGTAAGTTCAACATGATCAAGAAATTCACAGCTTGCCAACATTGTTCGTGTGTTCGATCTTCACGTCTGTTATGAAGTTGATAAGTATTCAATCTGTGAATAAATCCTGATTAGAGAGTCCGTTTGTATCAATAATCTTAAGTTGATTATAGATTGCAAAGTTTGAAAGATTGAGAGATTTGATTTATATTAGGTGTTTACATATCAAGTGTTGCTTACTTGATTGTTCATGTAATCATCTTCTTATTAATGAAAGCATTCGATTTCATGTGGTTTGATTTGTGTAACACTTTTTATTGATTTGTTCAATTTTTCGCAGAAAGTGTATTCAACCCCCCTTCTACACATTACTTGCTTGTTGATACTCTCACCAAGGGACCAACAAGTACTTTGGGAGTTCGTAGATGAAGTTATGTCCCAGATGAATTTCGGCCAAAAATGAAGAGGGTGGATCAATGGTTGTCTTTCTTTCGCGATTGTTTCGGTTCTTTATAAATGGTTCTCCGTCTAGAGAATTATGTATGCATAAAGGGCTGCGTCAAGGCGATCCGTTAGCCCCCTTTCTCTTTATCATTGCAACCGAGGCCTTCAACGTTGCGATGAAAATGGCGTGCGATAAAGGGATTTTTCATGGCGTTCATTTGCCTAACAACGGGCCCATTCTCTCACACCTGCAATTTGCTGATGATATTATGGTTCTTGGAGACTGGTCCTTCTCCAATATTTCTTACATTATCCGTATCATGCGTTGTTTCTATGCTTCTTCAGGTCTCAAAATTAATCTCAATAAAAGCTGCCTATTGGGAATTGGTGTCGAGTAGGAAGAAGTAGAGAGAGTAGCTTCCAAACATCATTGTATGGCAGGAAACTTCACATTCAATTATTTAGGGCTGCCAATTGGGGGCTCGATGAATAGATGTGAGTCTTGGGCTCCATTTGTTAATAAGTTTATGAATAAATTATCTAATTGGAAAGCTAAAACTTTATCATCTCGAGGGAGGCTTACTCTAATCAAATCGGTCCTTAGTAGTCTTGGGATCTATTTTTTTCTCTTTGTTCAAAGTTCCAAAAAAAGTTTTGACCAAACTTGAGAGTCTTCGAACTCGATTTTTTTGGGGGTCTAAGAAAGGAGAAAAAAAGATAGCTTGGGTGGCGTGGAAGACCGTTTTGAATAAGGAAAACAAAGGATGTCTTGGAATTGGAAGCTTAAAAGCTTTCAATATTGCTTTACTTTCAAAATGGATTTAGAGGTTTGGAAGAGAACATAATGTATTATGGAGATCGGTTATACAATCTCTGCATGTTTCAAATGGTGGTATCGTGGGTACTAGCTCTAAAGGTAAGTTCCCTGGTACTTGGAGAAATATTCTACAAGTTTTTAAAGCATGCCACAAAGTTAAAATCCCTCTCGATAGTTGGTTTCAAAGGCAGTCGGTCGACTCTTATGGCACTTTGGACTCTTGGGCCATTGAAAGATCTGGGGTTTTCTCGGTGAGTTCCCTTAGACGTGCATTTGACGATTTCTATCTGAGGAGAGGTAATATTGAACAGACTGTCAGGACAAAATGGGCTCCCCAAAAAATTCAAATTCATGCATGGAAGATTGCTCACCGCCGCTTGCCAACCAAAAGCAATCTCATTCATCGTGGGGTCATTCTCCTTTCTGCCACCTGTGCCTTGTGTGGCCTTGAAGATGAATCAGAATATCATTTGTTCGCCCAATGCAGATTCGCAAGGTCTTTCGTGATGGATATTAGTACGTGGTAGGGCGTTAGTTACAACAGCTTGCGGAATGTCGATGACATCTTAACGTGGGGTCATAATGTGAAATACAAAGGCGAAACTTTGCAAGCTTTCACGGGGGTCATTTACACCTTCTTTTGGTTAATATGGAAGATTAAAAATGGCAAAATTTTTGACGAGAGCAAGAGAGATAAAGCTGGCTTCATTAATGGATATATTCAGGCAACCTCCTTCTTCTGGTTCAAACATAGATCAGGGCTGAAATGGAGTGTAAACAAATGGTCTGATTGGTATATTTCGCCTATTTCTTGTTTCTTGTTTCTGATTCACGCTTTCAGTTCCTGTTGGTGTCGTTGTTTGTTTGTTTACTTTTGTTTTTCGGGTGTATTGAACATTGTATTTTGGCTCAGTTACTTGCTGGGTTGTTTCTGTCTTTTAATACATATTGGTTGGGCGTCGGAGGGTGATGGCAATGCCAAAGCTCTCTTGATGTTCAACTTCTTTGCCGTTTAAAAAATATATCTCTCTATCTCTCTCTCTCTATATATATATATATATAATATGTTTTTTTATAAAATCGATATAAACATGTGTCATGTGTGTTGTATGATACATACATATATAATATATACTCACAGATACGTAAGAATATGATTTTATTCATATGTCATTTCATTTTATGTAACTTTACATTTTTCAGCAAAAGTTTCTTCTTCCGAACACTTTTTAATCAATATAATCTAAAACTCCAGCTACAGTTTTAAGTTTCAACCTTACTTCCAGCTATCTCCCACTCCATCTCCATCTTCACCTTCAACCCTAGTGTTAGCTAGTTTGTTAAACATGTCCGTACTATTACTTATACTATGAATATGATAATTTTAGTATACAAGATTTGTTTATCTTGCCACTATTGAGGTGTACTTATAATATTTATGTATTTGAATAAAATATTTTTATAGTTTCAATGAAAACTTACTTTTTCTTTTAGTATAAGACAACTACAATAGATATCTTAAAAAATGAAAAGCATAAACATCATATATAGGATTAACGAGTGTTAGTTTTCCGCGCTTCGTTGCGGATTTATATTTATCATTTTGATTAATATATAATATATATACACACATATATGTTTTATAAATCATATAAAAAATAAAATAATAAGATAGTTTTTTAGCTTATATAATGAATTATTCGTTGAATCGAATGAGATGTCAAGATCATGTTACATAAATTATAGATAAATAGCATCAACTTTAATCATCTCGGCTGCATATCATCCGAGACAAAGTTAGACAACATCCGCCGAGACAAAATTAGACAACATCCTAGAAAAAGTTAGCCCTCTTATAAACAATGAATTGCTCCAAAATAAATAGTGTTAGTTGTTATATATTTATAATATAATAAAAGTTTTAAATTTAAATGCTATTTTATATAATTATTTTGGACGTTTATTATAAAAATTTTAACTTAATTTGTCTTTACAAAATGTATGGAATTAGTGATCAAAGTTGTACAGCGAATAATTCTAATTAAAAGCACTTACAAAATCATAAGCAAATAGCTATTAGTTTAGAAATGAAAACCCTCGGTAATAAAAGTGTCCTCCACCTTTTAATTCCTCCACTTAAATTTTGTAATTTAATTGGTAACAAAATTTAAAAAATGCTTGTTTTCTTAGTTTTTTATGTTACTTTTTCTAATATCATAACCCAGAAATTGAGTTTCAGCATCATGGACCATCTTTGAGGCGTGTTTTTAATCATCGTTTTACAACTTTGTTTGTAATAAAAGTTCTAAACTCAATAGTTTTTATAAAATCAAATTATTACATGTATATTATATTAAAATAGTTTTATTCTCTTTTTATAAAAAAGTATAGAATTCGTAAAATAAAATTTATAAGAAATAGTTTTACTTATATAATATCACTTCTAATAATGTCATTTTACAAAGCAATAATTGTCAAAAGTTGTAAATTTAATGATTTTTGTATAAAATCAACTATACATGTATAAAATATTTTATTTTATCTTACTTAAAAGTTAAAATGTACAAAATCAATAACGCAAAAACTTAATAAGAAATAGTTTTTAGTTTTTGTAAAATTATTCTTAAAGAAATGGGAAAAAAAGAAAAAATCACTAAAACTTATAATGCTCATTACATTGGTTGTTATATAATAGAAAATAATAAAATACAAATATAAATATAGACTATATTTGGGGCATCAAAAAGACCTGCAATATTAGATCCCACCAATAATAAAATACAAATATAAATATAGATTGTATTTTGGCTCATTCTATCATGGAATGGAATGGAATTTAAGAATTAGCTATGTTATATCTATTTTTTAAAGTTTAAATTATATCTATTTCTTAATTCAAGGGCATTTTGGTCATTATTTATTTATTTTATTTCATTTCAATGTATATTCCTCTCTATCAAACATACTATATTAACGATTCATTCCATTCTTAGAAAGCAATCAAACATGCGGATGAAATGGTAATGAACTATTTCATTCCTTTGACCATTCCATTCATTTGTCTATTTCATTCATTTGCCATTCATTTCCGTCCAACCAAACATACCCTTAACACATAAGATGATGGGAATTGCTTACTGGCTTGCCAAATTTACATTAAGTAATGGGTTTTGAAAGTCTAGTATATATATATATATATATATATATATATATATATATATATATATATATATATATATGGGAGAGTTCAAATGAGAATGAGAAATTAATAGAGAATGGAAGACTCAATCTCAGTCGTTCATTTTGTAAGTAGAATTCATGGATGGAGAGCGTGGAGGGATAGAGTGTGGCAGGGTGCATATGAGGAATTCATGTGTGAGCAATGACATTGAAAGAGGGGGAATTGGATGGCTAGGATTGAGTCTCCCATTCTCAATTTATTTAAGGTTCTCATTTGAACCCCCACTATATATATATATATATATATATATATATATATATATATAAGAATGTTACCGGCGTAATATAGCAAAACTCTATTGTGAATAGTAACTGGCATAGGTCAAAGGTGCCACAATTGTTATATATTTATAACAAGGTTTTGGTGCCCGCGCGTTGCGGCGGGGCAACACTCGGGCTTAACAAAATACTTTTTAAATAGTTTCTAAGCAAGATAGTTTCAATGAAGAGAGTTTTTATAAAACGAAGTGATTACAATGGGATTTATGCCTTACAACTAAAAATATGAACTTAATATACTATTTAACACACTAATAATAATTTTAACCATGAAAAATTAAGGATGGATAAAAATGATAACCATCATATCCAGATTGAAAGCAAAATTAGTAAACATACATCTCATAGCAAACTTGCAAACTTGCAAACATGTAAAACACACACCCTTAGAACACCCATCTTCTAACCAAATACACACACATAGATCAATCCACGCAAATAAATTTTCTATACCTTTGTGAGCCTCATAGTCCTCCGAAAATCCAAAAACAACTACTAACACACGCAATTTAACAACTGTTAATATCTTTTAACCAAGTTTCTTTTAGACATTTCATCGAACATAGTACGGGTACTATTTAAATTGCCACCAAACAACTAAAATGAGATATATCTACTTCAGATACGCACAACCAAGATGCTAACAAATCAGCATAACCTATTTCAGACTTGGAAGAGAGAAAGGGAGATAGCAGAAAAAAAAGAGAAAAAGAAGTAATGAGAGAGATAAAAAAATATGACCTGAGTTGATTGTGTTAATGGGCAGATAAAGCAAGATAAGCATACTTTTGAGTTAAATACCCCTTCCATTAATATGTGTATGGAGCAGTGGATGGGTCAAGAAAGCAACAATCACCGGCATTGCCGCTCTCGTTGCTTCAATTCCATCGGAAGAAAAACTATAAAATCGAAGCAGAAGATGAAAGAAGAAATGAACCAAGTTAGGTTTTATAAATTATAAATAAGAGACGAACATCAGCAGGTTTCATTATGACTAACTTTTTGTGAGTCTTTTTGTTTCTAACCGACTACAGATAACCACCAATAACTCCGTCTTTTTTTTTCTACAGGCACCCAAACCATGGACATACACCTAGAATATTGCTCAACAACCTCCTAGAACATTGCTCAACAACCTTTGCGCTAAACATCAATAGCATATTTTTAATACAATTCGTTAAATGTGTTACAGGACATTTACCTGTGCAAACAACAATCATGAGTTATAAGATATCCAATAATAAAAGAATGAAAAAAAGTTGTCCACCTTTGTTACATACAATACAACACATACCCATATGCAACACCAAGGCCTACTTGTTGGAAGGCTGCAAAAAGACGTTCAAAACTGATAATACGAACACAAAATGTCGGCAAAATTGGTGGAAAATTGGTCTCAAGTCAAAAATTATCAATATAATATCAACCATAAAATTGATATATTAGACATTTAAAATTCACATCAAGTAAGAAAGTTTAAGTGATTTAAAACTCATTTCCTTATAGGATGGTTAAAAATTCTTAAGTGGTTTGAAACTCATTTCCTTATAGGATGGTTACTATACTGTGTGTTTTTTTTAATAGTTAGCAGGAAGATTTCATATTTCAGCTAATAAAATCGGCATCAAACAGGTCAAATAATATATCTAAAAAGGGAATCGGTTTTAATCAAACTTTCCTATAAGAATATGCTCTTGGCTGTAAGGTGTTTGAGATTATTGTTTTGACTAAAGTTTGTATTAGTATTTCAAGTCCAGAATTCACCGTTGTCCTTTTTCATATTAGTTAAAGATGATTAAGATGAAACATCTGTGACTTTCATTATAAGTAATTTTTTTGAAGTGTTTTAGTTTCTAAGTTAATAATTTAAATAAATACGTAGCACATAAGAAGCCACTCATGTAGATGAAACCAAGCTTGAACGAGTAATAATTGACTCTAGATAACCACCAACAACTCTGCTTCTTTTCCTACAGGCGCCAAACCACGGATACACAGACAGTTTTTTAAAAGAAAGAAGTTGAATGCTAGCTATTAGAACTTAGGAAGGATCATTTACTAAAATAAGTAAAGCATTTAGGCTACAAAAAAGAGTAAATCATTTAGGCTGCAAATAACATGAAACCATAAACTCTTTGTAGTAAAATAACTATATGAAATAACTAAAAGCATGAACAAACTTCTAAAAACATATGAAACAGCAGCATCAACCCTATAAATGAAAAATCAAAGTAAGTTCACAAAGTGAAAGAAAAAGAAAGCAACTCAAAATAAGATCAAAACCATTACCTGTTTAAAAATTTTGCTTATATTAATATCCTCTAATTAACTACATACAATGTATGATGAAGTGTAGAAGCTTAAAACTACCAAAGAGAAGCATGGCACGATCCATAAACACAAATCATAAGTAAATTTTATAACACATAAGGTTTCGTTAAAAGAAAAGACATTTAAACTCATTGTGACATTTTAGCGAGCAGCTGGCGTGCAAGAACGAAACTTACATTGAACCATGTAAACAATTACAGGTAATAACATGGAAAACCACAAACCCCATAACTTAAAAAGAAACAAACACTGGAAAACAACCTTGAAAAATCAAATGTGATTATGATATAACCAAAAACCAAGTCAATAGTTCACAATCAAAGCAGAATTGGGTTTCGAAAGCCCGATATAAGATAAAGAGTAAAGCTTGAACACTTACTTAATCGTGATACGTGATGCAGATGTGCCGAGCGCTAGCAGAATCGAACGATCAGAGGAGAGCAAACATGTTCTACAACTGACAAATGAACTGCAACAACAAAATGGAGGTTGATTTTGAGACTGATTTCAGAATGGTTTTAGATAGCTATACCTAAAATCGTCGTTAGGTATTTGAAGAAGATGTGTTGCAGAGAGATTTGCGATCGTATGAGTTGTTTTGTGGCGGTGGGACGCAGCCTATGGATTGACTGGTAAAGGGAAAAGCAAATTAGAAGAAATGAGAGTTGGAGAAGCATGGTTCTTGAGGGGAGGAGACGGTAGCGTGTAAAGATGGCATGGATATGTTTGGTGAAAGGAAAAGCAAAGTAGAAGAATGGAGGAGTGGGGAAGTATGGTTCTGGAGGTACGGAGGAGACGGTAGCGTGTAAAGATAGTGATTAACAAAGGACAACAATCCTAAAAAAATAAGAAAAACATACAGATTCAGGAGTCGAACGTAAGCCTCCTTTAAGGAATAAAAATGGGGCTCTTACCGGTAGACCAGTAAAGGTGTATCCGCCAAACATAGCAAACCCAATGTATTTATTATATAAATCACTGTGGATGAACAGGACATTTTGGCTTGCAAAATGTTAGTATTTAAATTATAACAAAAGTAATAACTATTAAATAAATAACACTTCAAGAACATATTTTAAAAAAATTTCAACAATTTTAAATATTTGATACAAATTCATAAATAGAAGCAAAACACATATATAATTAATTATCCTTATCAACTAACTAATTGGATTTTAACCCCCCAATATATATATATATATATATATATATATATATATATATATATATATATAAAAGAATGTTATCGGCGTAATATAGCAAAACTCTATTGTGAATAGTAACTGGCGTAGGTTAAAGGTGCCACAATTGTTATATATTTATAATTATAACAAAATTAATAACTATTAAATAAATAACAATTCAAGAACATATTTTAAAAAAATTTCAACAATTTTAAATATTTGATACAAATTCATAGATAGAAGCAAAACACATATATAATTAATTATCTTTATCAACTAACTAATTGGATTGATAAAATAATATCAGTAAGGTTTGAATATAGATAATGAAAAAAACCTTAAACTTTGATATACTTTTTGGTTTAAACCTCAAAGTTTATTTTTGAATGGTTTAAACCTCAAAGTTACAATTTGTTTTTTTTAAACCTTAAAGTTTGCATTTTATTTTGATTTAAACCTTAAAGTTTTTTTCTAATGGTTTAAACCCTATAGTTTATCTAAAAATGATTTAAACTTCCAAATTTACACTTTATTTTGATTTAAAGCTTTAAATTTACACTAAATTAGATTTCTTAATTTTGTTTGCTTTTTAATTTTACCCTCTTTACTTGATTTAAATAAAAATTTGGAAATGAGGAGACTATGAAGTTGACAATTTATTATTAATTAATTTATATTAGTGCTTATATTTAAATGGAACATTTTTGGGACCAAATCATCCCGAGTTAGGGCCGAGTTGAGGTGAATCTGAGTTAAATACAAACTCGATCATTGAACTTTGATATAAACTCGTCAACTTCATAGTCTCCTCATTTCTAAATTTTTGTTTAAATCAAGTAAAGAGGGTAAAGTTAAAAAGCAAACAAAACTTAAGAGATTAAAATATTTTTTAAACAAAATTTTTAGTGTAAATTAATAGCTTTAAACCAAAATAAAGTGTAAATTTGGAGGTTTAAATCATGTTTGAATAAATTGTGGGGTTTAAATAATTTGAAAAAAACTTTAAGGTTTAAATCAAAATAAAATACAAACTTTAAGGTTTAAACCAAAACAAATTGTAACTTTAAGGTTTAAACCATTTAAAAATAAACTTTAAGGTTTAAACCAAAAAGTATATAAAAGTGTAGGGGTATTTCCATTATTAACCCTTAAATATCTTAGAACTAAAATTAGTTGGTTAAAAATATAAAAAACTAAAAAGGTTAGCTAAAGAACTATTAAGTAAACAAGATTGATCATCAGCCACAAAAATGTTATATGATAAAAAGTTAAAAAAATGTAAAAAAATTCAAAACCATATATGCTAACTTTAACAGTCAAGTGACCGAATTTTAAAAAACAGGGTGATCACCCATGCAACTTTTAGACTTAGAAGATAGAACCTTTAATATCAAATTTATTAAAAAAAATAATATATCTTCCCATTATCCTTCGTATTCCATTTTTTAACTCTATCAAATTTATTTATTTTTTAATATATTATATTTCTATTTCTTCATATTCCATCTTTTTAATCATTATACGATGACATGTGAGATCCACTAATTCTCTTTCTTAATATCAGCTATTAATTTTAACATTTGTTCTCATCTAATGCGTAGGAGGAAATATTTAGAGAATATATATATATATATATATATATATATATATATATATATATATATCATCTTATTTATTTTTTAGATGTGATACAATATCCTACTTATTCTTATATTCATGAGATCAACACAATTATCAAAATCAAGAAATAGGATAAAAAAGAGAATTAGTGAATTTCAAATATTATCTTATAATAAGTAGAAAAAAATAATAAGAGAATATATTATCGCTACTTTTTATTAAACTAAAGGATAAAGGATTATATTGCCATGTCACAATGTGATTAATGTTGTGGTCTATTTTTAAGTTAGAAATCTTTTTGTTAGATACTCTAAAGTAAGAATAATATAGTAATGTTTTTATTTAGGGCAAATTGCGTGAAAATACAACAAAGTATATCGAAATTGTCATTGTATACAACCAACTTTATTTTCTACCTAAAAATACAACTTTCTTTTATTTTTCATTCATTGTATACAACCGTTTACCTTCTAATCAGGTAGTCAGTTATTTCTTTTAATTTTAAATTTTTTTAATTAAGATATTCATATGTTCTTGATGTTCTTGAGTCATCTTCAAAGCTTCATATGATTTTTCATAACTTAACTAAAAAGCAAACCAAAAGACAAAGCAAACAAATCAAACCAAACACAAGATGAAGATTGTTAAACATTTTGAACCATAACTTCATGAATTGCAAGAAAAATTCTAAACAATCAAGATCTGTAAGAATCTCAAAGTTAAACAACCACGTAAAAACCAGATCTGTTAATAAACCATGATGGCACCAAGATGAAGCTGAAACATGAAAACTAGATGAATATCAAACAAACATGATGTAGAAAACCCTAAATCTAGCAAATGAACCATGAAAACCAGATCTGCAAATGAACCATGATGGCACTAGCGCCGTCGACTTCAACCTACCACCGCCGTCGCCTTTAACCCGCCACCACTGCTGTTGAAAAACCTCAATCGCCTTCAACCTACCACCGTCGTCGCCTTCAACCCGCCACCACTGCTGTTGAAAACCCTAAATCGCCTCTATCGCCGCCTTCGCCTTCAAATCTGAAACTCCCCACCGCCATCGCCTTCAGATCTGAAACTCACCATCACCGCCGCCTTCAGATCTAAAACTCACCACCGTCGCCTTCAAACTCACAACCACCGTCACCTTCAGATCGGAAACTCACCACCACCGTTGCCTTCATATCAGAAACTCACCACTATCGTCACCTTCAAACTCACCACCACCGGCGACCTCAAAATCCACCACCCTTCCAAAGAGAGAGAGAGAGAGCTCTGCAAATTTATGGGTTTCTTTCCAGGGTCCTCTTCAAACAACTGCCGCCATCCACTTCAGATCTAGTGCTCATCTTCGATTTGAAAATTATTGTAGCTTGTTATTTGAGTTTTTTGTTTGAATTTGAAAGAATCATCCATTAGGAGTTGGTTTTGTTTAAATCTAAAACAGCCATTCATTGGGGTTTTTGTTTTAATCTGAAAAAAGCATTCAAATTGAAGAACAATAGTTATTTTTTTAATTACATTAATTTTAAAACAAAAAATAAGGAAAAAACCGGTTGGTAACCTGATATCATAGGTTAATTGCATACAATGAATCAAAATTATAAGTTGTTTGTATTTTTAAGTAGAAAATAAAGTTGGTTGTATACAATGACAATTTTGATATACTTTTTTGTATTTTCGCGTAATTTGTTCTTTTATTTAATTTTGATGAAAATGACCAAACAAGCTAAAAGACAAAAAACACCTATAATGGAATTGGCACGTGGTGTTAGATATAGATAAATATCATGGAATAATTAGGACCACCACACCACCAATGCCTAAAGTTAAAGGGACCCATTTTATCGATATTTTAATAATCCAATCCCCACTATAACCTTGTTTGAGATTATGCTTTTACAAGATCATATATTTTGTATAATAATGATTAATTACAGAAGGAAATTACCTAACTTTATTGATTTTTAATTATTTGTGTTCTTTTATTCATAAAAATGTTTTGTATTTACGTACTAATTTTTATTGTTTATCTTTTTATAAGTTGCATCATTTGTAAGGGTGATAGGGTGATTCTATTTAAATCTTTTAAAAATCTAAATTGACTTCTGTTAATGTGACATGACATGTCTTGTATGTAGGAGAAAGGGGTCCAAATAGTAGCATTACATTTGTAATGAGAGTGGTATAGACCCCCTTTGATTTGATTTAGCCGGGATAATGAAACTCACGTGACACCTAGAGAGAGTGACGAATAAGCTCTATGAGACGACTCCGGTGGACCTTTAGGAAGTGGTGGACGAATTATACGATGGAAGAGGGTGAGAAACATCCATTGATTGAAGATGGCTTTATACCAAAAATTATATCGTTGATGGATAAGATCTTGATATTTAGTTAAAAAAAGTAATATTTTGGTTTTAGAAAATAACTTGTAAAAACTTGTTTTTGGCAAAGGGATAAAATAAATTACTAGTAGTATTAGCATAGATGCTCTTATACTTACTAGAATGGTATTCATGTAGACGTCGAATAATTTCTACCCGATAATATATAGTTTTTAGAATATATGAGTATGGTGTTCGGCGAATAGTTTATATCAAATAACATATTGTTGCATTTTTTTCTCTATTTTTCACAATCTTTTTCTTCATTATTAAAACAAATTTTAAAAGAACAACACAAACAACTATTTAATTCATTTTTTGTGAGTGGGGAGTGTAATTACGGAAGAGTGTGTAACGTAGAAGAGTGAGTGTATGGTTGAGAAATAAAAGTTATTTGATAGTTATATTTTAGTAATTTCCGATTATTGAAAATTGAATGAATTTAGAAATGTAGGTGATAGAATGTCATAAAGCTAAACATTACTTGGTGAAAAGTGTTCATCCCCAAGTAGGTTTGATAATGGATCGGATAATATCATATCCATATCCATATCCATTCAGTTTTCAATCATCCATATTCATAATCATATCCGTTAAAACTATCTCATCCGTCCATGTGCATATCTATCGGATTAGACGAGTAAATGTATATCTATTAGATGTCGAATAGCTCTCTTTCTCAAAGGAAATATCATAGATTTACATATAATTTACGATTTTCGTTGACATAAATACATAGTTTCTTTATAAAAGATATACATATCAAAATATAACTTAAAATAACTACAATCAAAGAGAAAGACATACTTTGTAGTTATATAATATTATAATTTTGAATGTATATATATCTTTAATATTATATTTATATATAAATGTTAAAGATAGTAAATATATAAATTTAAAAACTTATTATATAAAAATTCAATTGAGGAAAATTTAATTTCAGGTTAATAAATTCATCTATAGATGGATAATTATCATTCATATCCGCTTCACTATATATCCATACCTCCTCCCCATTCGATTTCACCATTTTACTCTGTTAATATCTATCATTGATAAATTAGATCGAGTGAATGATTATCAGATCAAATGACCATTACCATCCATATCCCAAGAAATTAAAGATTTACTTAACTTTGATAGAAAATGAAATAGATATAAGAATAAATTATTAATATATGAGTTTGTCATTCTAAAAAAAACTATAAGTTATTTAAATATAAGATGGGTAAAACATGTATGCAATTAAAAGCATAGATTATAAGTGTTTTCACACTCACAAACACATTTAAGTATATGATAAAATTATTAACATACCTCTCATTTAAATTATCTATAAGTATAAAGTATTTAAGATAGATGATACTAAAAACACATATCTTATCCTCATAAAAAATATGTTAATTCTTTTTAACACTTAATTTATGTAAGTGTATGATTTCACAAATGCAAACCCACTACTCGTCTACTCCCTATAAATACTCCATGTATCTCAACCTAGTTCACTCTCCATTTTCCCCTTCCAGTAGGGTTTTGATTTCTCCTTCAATTACCCAAATACGCAATTTATAGCTGAGTACAGTGAATATTAGAGGTTTGCTTACTGACTTACACGCAATTAGGGAGAAAATGGATGCTTATGCATTGCATCTAGCTATGGCGGCACTAGTTGGAGCTTCATTTGTCGCGGTTTCGGCTTACTACATGCATCGGAAAACCTTAAATCAATTGCTGGAATTTGCCAAAACTGTTGAGAAGGAGAGAGAAGACGGAGAAGAGGACTTGCTGCAGCATTATAAGAAGCAGAATAGTATCGAGAAACCGCCGCAGAGGCGGATTCAGGCAGGTCGGAGAAATGGGTTTTATCGTCGGGCTTCGGCTTCCTTGCCTGACGTCACGTCGATATCTGGTGGAGGCGGAGGTCATGATGAGGATGCTATTCCAGTTGGGTTGCCTAAACTTCATACGCTTCCTGAAGGTTTGACAATGGTCTTTCTTCTTCATTTCTGTGCTGTGTTTCAGTTTATGAATTTGATAGAACATGGGATGAAATATGATTGTTGGGTACCAATTTCTTTAGGCATTTGACATTTTTATAAGATTAAAATACAATTGAATGACTGGATCATGGATTTCTTATGAATTAAATGATACTCTGTTTGCATATGCCTAGGAGATTATACTAAGTGGGATGCTTTATTAGAACTTTTATCAATGGTACTTTAAAGCTTAAATCTTTATATGTATATTTCTTCTTATTACCCTGCTTGGATATGGTTGGCGTATGACATTAGACCGGCTTCTTTTTTGTTGTAGCATAATGTTTACTAATGTTTTATTTTTCAAAATATAACAGGGAAATCTTCAAGCCACTCAGGGTTGGCAAAGAGAGCTTCACACATACTTAGGCCGACTTCTCCAAAGTCTCCGGTTGCTAGTGCAAGTGCTTTTGAAAGTGTCGAAGGGTCTGATGAAGACGCTGATGTGACTGACAATGTTAATCTAGATGCTACATATCTTGACACAAATGGGAATGCGGTAAGCTTTTAATGCAATATGAGGAGTCTATTTCACTCAACTTGGGACACATGTTGTATCCTGTTTGGTGAACTTACTATTATATACTATATGTTTGGACACAAATGAGCAGGGCCCAGAGTGCGCAAATGCCAATGCAAATGTTGAACAATTGCCCATAGCTGCGGCTTCTATGATACGATCGCATAGTGTATCTGGTGACCTACATGGTGTACAACCTGATCCTGTGGCTGCTGACATCTTAAGAAAGGAGCCAGAGCAGGAAACCTTTGTACGGCTTAGGATTACTCCATATGGTACCTATATCCTTTTCAAATTCATCAAAGTGACTATAGCTTAATTGAAGTTAGCTACTTTACCTATCATATGTGATCCCATGATGTAGGAGTATTTGCAGTCATGCCTAAGTTCTATTCTTAAAAAATGAACAAGTGGAAATAGAACTATGACTAGTTTAGATTGTGATAGTAATATTGTTCCTCTTTGAGGTGACAAGTTATTTTATCTAAAGCCAAAACATGAAAATAGACTGTGAAAGAGCCAGATATGATTTTGAGAAAAGTATTCATAAACTTTATGTTCTTAAACAGTAAAATTTAGAAAATTTAAGCCTTTGACATGGTTGAAATGTACTATTAATGTAGAATGTTCTTCGGTAAAAAGAAAATAACGGCAATGTAGGTAGGAATGAGAAGAAAGGTGACAGATCACAATAAATTATAACCAAATCACTATCAATCAGGCCTCCTTCCTACATGGCCCCTATAGAACAAAGATGATTAAAGTTACATAAAATCAAAATGATAATACTAACGTGTATCATAATATCAGTCTTCTTTTATTTGCTTTTCCAAAAAAAGTCTTCTTTTATTTGTAGGTAGTCTTTCTTAAGAATTGCTCTCTCCTACTTTTATATCGTGTTCATCAAGTTTTCTTTGTTCCATGTTGTTATGAAGGCTGTAGATAAAAGTGACTAAGATTATGTTATAAAACAATTTTACGGGGACAACATACAATATGATTTTTGCAGGCAGCTTAAATTTTTGTCGCTATTTTTATTTGCAGAGACACCGTCACCTGATGAAGCAGAGGTTTACAGGGCTTTACAGGTCTGCCTTGAAATGCGAAATAGTTATGTGTTTAGGGAAAGCATAGCCCCATGGGAGAAAGAGGTCATATCTGACCCTAGTACCCCGAAACGCAATCCAAATCCTTTTGATTATATTCCAGAGACAAAATCTGATGTGAGTTCCAAACCATTATCTACTTCATGTTTAAATCAACACAACTGTATTTGACATGACATTTCATTTTTACTACAGCATTACTTTGAAATGGAAGATGGAGTTATTCATGTTTATGCAAATAAAGATTGTAAGATCCATGATTTCTGATTGGTGATACTTCTGTCTTTAAATATTTAGTTAGAGTGTCTTATTTTTTTTTCTTTCAGCAAAAGAGAAGCTTTATCCTGTTGCTGATGCAACAACCTTTTTCACCGACCTGCATCACATCCTTAAAGTGATAGCTGCTGGGAATACACGAACAGTATGCCATCACCGGCTTGGTCTCCTAGAACAGGTCTATAAAATATTTGTGTTTGTTATGTATTTCTATTTTTTTAGGTGATAGATTATCATCTGACGTTGACCTGTTTCTTTATCAAGAAATTTAACCTTCATTTGATGCTAAATGCGGACAAAGAGTTCCTAGCTCAGAAAAGTGCACCACATCGTGATTTCTATAATGTCAGGAAAGTCGATACTCACGTTCATCATTCTGCATGCATGAACCAGAAACATCTCTTGAGGTTCATAAAGTCCAAGTTGAGAAAAGAACCTGATGAGGTAATTTGTTGATTTGTTCCTCGTCTTCGTTAGGTTGGTAGCTGGTAATGACTTTCCACTTTTCGGTTTTTTTTTCTTTTCAGGTTGTAATTTTTCGAGATGGAACGTATCTGACCTTAAGAGAAGTTTTTGAGAGCTTGGATTTAACGGGGTAGTAGAATAATCATTTGGATATCTAATTAAAAAATGCAACATCATCTACAATTGAAATTTATAAATCAATTAGCTAATGGTATTAAAAATTCTGGATGCAGATATGACCTCAATGTTGATTTATTAGACGTGCACGCAGACAAGAGCACCTTTCATCGTTTTGACAAATTCAATCTCAAGTACAATCCCTGCGGTCAGAGCAGGCTTAGGGAAATTTTTTTGAAGCAAGATAATCTAATCCAGGGTAAGCTACATCTATTTCAACTTATGGAATAAAAAATTACTGCAGTTTCACAAAGAGAAATTTAAAAATGTATGAATATTATTTTTGTCAAAGGCCGCTTTCTTGCTGAGTTGACTAAACAAGTATTTGCGGATCTTGATGCGAGTAAATATCAAGTAAGTTTTGCATTCTGGAATGATATCATGTTAATTGCGTATGGAACTGAATCTCATCCATCTGTTGTAGTTGCAAGATGATCCTTATCGCTCTAATTTAATTAATCTTGATGGTTATCTTTTATGATACTTCCACAATCCACAGATGGCTGAATACAGAATATCCATATATGGGAGAAAGCAAAGTGAGTGGGACAATTTGGCTAGTTGGATAGTGAATAATGAGCTGTACAGTGATAATGTGGTCTGGCTGATTCAGGTACCGCCCACACTGATCACATTACCTTTTAAGGACACTGCTTTTCACATGTCCCATAATGATATAATTGTTACCTTTTTTTCTTTTATGGAACACAAATATTTAGTTGATTTGTTTTCTTTTTCCTTTTTTTAAGTAGATGTACATAAAGACATAAATCATTGTGCTCACTTTTGAACCTCAAATTCTTTGCAGCTGCCTCGGCTTTACAATATATACAAGGAAATGGGTATCGTCACATCATTTCAGACAATTCTTGACAATATATTCCTTCCTCTATTTGAGGTTACAGTTGACCCAGGATCACATCCTCAGTTGCATGTTTTCTTGAAACAGGTCTGTCTTTTAAACTGGTTATGCCTACTGACTTTATTTCTTTTTTCCTTTTAAATTACATCCTCAACTGCATGTTTTTTATTCTAAAAAGTTTTGCTTATTGGTGTTCAAACCTTGCATTTCTGTTTCTTTAAATTCGCTAAAATTGTACATATTTATGAGTACCCATTGGCCATTGCCCAAAGGTTGTCAATGGCACCTGTCATTCAAATTCACATACTGCTCTTTTCTTATCCTGTATTCCAAAGTATTGCTGCCTAACACACTGTTTCCTATAATTGCAGGTTGTAGGGTTAGATTTGGTGGATGATGAGAGCAAGCCCGAAAGACGCCCTACAAAGCACATGCCAACACCTGCACAATGGACCAATATATTTAACCCTGCCTTCTCATACTACGTATACTATTGTTATGCCAACCTCTATACCCTAAACAAGGCAAGTATGCTTATGTACAACTTCATTACAATTCACATGTTTGTAACTTTCGAATGCATTCCAATGTAAAATGCATGAATTCTGAGTATGTTGATGATATGTCACAGCTTCGTGAATCAAAAGGCATGACTACCATCAGATTCCGCCCTCATTGTGGGGAGGTATGTATTGCAGACCCCTTTGTTTTTATATTATCCATTATTATTTTATTTTATGAGTTCATGTATTGATCAGGCTGGTGACATTGACCATCTTGCTGCGGCATTTCTGACAACCCATAATATTGCACATGGGATCAACCTGAGAAAGTCTCCTGTACTTCAATACCTGTACTACCTTGCTCAGGTACATGAAAAAAAAATCATTTCTTTCTTTTATTTATTTACCTACTTATAATTATTATTTTTTTTCTTTTTTGTTGTTGTGTGTTGGGGGGGGGGGGGGGGGGTTGTTTACTTAGAAGTACATCTGATGGTCTGTTACATTGTGGTCAGATTGGTCTTGCTATGTCTCCTTTGAGCAACAACTCCTTGTTTTTGGATTATCACCGGAACCCTTTTCCAATGTTTTTCCTCCGAGGCCTTAACGTTTCACTATCTACTGACGACCCATTACAAATCCACCTCACAAAGGAGCCGTTGGTGGAAGAGTATAGTATTGCTGCTTCTGTAAGCATCAACCTTTCTGTATTTGCCATGTTTAGTACAGACGGAAAACGGGTCGGGTGGGCTGGTTAAGTAACTTTTCTGAATTGGGTCCTTGAAATATATTTAATTAAGTAATGTATTAAATATTAAAGAACTATATATAGTGATTTTTTTAGCCATTTAACCCCTTCAGTCATTTCTTTTTCAGTCAAAATTTGTACATAGCCAAAATGACCCGTTTCCATATAATTGGGTTGAAACTGCCACTCTTTATTGTTTCATGTAATTTGGAGTAAAGAGAATATACCGACATTCTTTTTCCTTTCACAGGTATGGAAATTAAGTGCATGTGATCTCTGTGAGATTGCTCGTAATTCAGTATACCAATCAGGTTTCTCACATGCTCTGAAGGTACTATTTTCATTCTTGATGTCATTGTTTATTAAAAATGTAAAATGCAACTTCCTCTTAAGGTTGTGCATGTTAAATACCTTTGGAATTGGGAACTGAATTTTCTTTTTCCAGTCCCATTGGATTGGCCAGGAGTACTATAAGAGAGGACCAGATGGAAATGATATTCACAAGACAAACGTGCCACATATCCGACTTGAATTTCGCGACATGGTATGCAGTTTGATTCAACA
Source organism: Pulicaria dysenterica (assembly GCA_947179395.2). Classification (NCBI taxonomy): domain Eukaryota; kingdom Viridiplantae; phylum Streptophyta; class Magnoliopsida; order Asterales; family Asteraceae; genus Pulicaria; species Pulicaria dysenterica. The sequence continues at coordinate 50,960,837 of OX359292.1, read as the reverse complement.
TAATCTTATCTGTGATATTGTTATTGAACATTTAAAGAAGAAAAGATGTAGTATGTTTAGCATTCAGAATCATATATACGGGTAACACGATGATTGCGAACTTGTTGGTTATATTGTTGCATAGCTTTTAGAGGACGGGAAAGAAATATAGCAAAAGAAATTGTCCAGTTTTTTTTTTAAAAGAAGGAATTTGGAGATTGTTAACAGTTGTTTGCAATAGGAGAAATTTAACTTGTTTGATCCGTTTCTTTAGTTAATATTTTGTAACTTTTACACATTTTCTAAGCTGCCATCTTATAAAGCTAAAGTGCTCTCTCAGGCTATTTATGTCTATCTGATTGGCTGATACAGATCTGGAGAGAGGAGATGCAACAGATTTATCTAGGGAAGGCCGAATTGCCTGAATACATCGAGACTTAGCTTCATTCGTTATGATCCCATTAGGGACCATCTGGAGGTACACAATTTATTTTTCTTCTTTTATTTTTGTGTTATCTAGGTTATTGCTTGGACATTTCTCATTACAATGCCATTCATTAAAAGAAAAATTAACAATTTCCAATGTCACTAGTTGCTTTCCCTTGAAAAGGTCACTTTTTTATATTCGAAACTGTAAAAATTTGTAGACCGAATCATTGCAAACTTACTAATCACCACTTTTAATTGTTACATTACTGACTGCAGAACAGTGCGCACACATTGCACAGTTTTGTTAAACAGACATACTGTAAATTTGAGACTCAAAACTGATTCATCTGTGCTAATAATTCCTAATATCAATTTTGAAATTTTTAAAGCATTCATTTTCTTTTAGAAAATATGCCATGTCTGGTAATGCTGTTGTTTGATAACATTATCTTCTAGCCTTCAAATATAGGATTTAGTTTGCACTTGGGGTGTAATCGAGCCATGTTGAGTCAACACAACACCTAGTTTGAGCTCGATTAAGCCTTTAGTTATAAGCACGAGCTTGAGTGGAGTTGATTAACCAACACTTTCAAGCTCTGCTTTACTCAACTCGACTCGATTTGTTAAAAAGTAATAATACTGTTAAAAAGAAAATTAGTATTAATTTAGGGTCTACACCTTGGAGTTCGTTTCAAGCTTGGTTCGACTCTACTGGGTACTTTTACGCCCCGTTCTCAAGTTTTTTAAGGAATGAAAGGGGAGGGGAAGAAGGGGAAGGGAAAGAATGGGAAAGAAAAGAGATGATATGGTTGTGTTCTTGAGTTGGAAGGAAAAGGAAGGAAAGAAAGGGGAAACTCTTTCCTTCCAAATCATCCCATTTTTGGGAGGATGGTTTTTAACCAAATAACCCATCCTTCCCCCTCTATTTCCCTCCTTTCCCTTCTTAAAAAAACTTGAGAACACATAACACTAATGATTTCCTTCCTATCCCCTCCCTTTCCTTCCAAAAAATAACTTGATCATATGACAATGTGTAGATACAAATATACAAGGGTAAATATGTAAAATGGTACAAGCTCGATAAAGCTCACAAGCTTTTCGAGCCATGTATCCCAACACTCGAGCTTGACTCAACTTAAAACCGGGTCAATTTGAAGTTACTTTCTGGTTGGCTCGACTCAATTTCACATTTACACCCCTTAAAATTTTCTTCATTTTGAAACATTTACATGTCTTTGCCTTTCAAACCTGCTGCAGCTAGTTACCGGGATCTATCTCTGCTGTTTCAGTGGCCAATTTTTGGTGAAGTCATGGCACTCGTGTAGGGAGCGGAGATGTAGCATACCCCTAAAGCTTAAGAGCGATTGCGGGTCAACTCCAGAATTCAGTGAAAGCTTTAGGTCAACCAATGTAAGTGTATATTATAAGAGGTTTTTAGGACCCGAGATATATAGTTTATAGCAAGAAACCAGAAGACCTTCACTTCAGCTTGTTATAAAGCTGATAGAATAATCGAAATACTTGTTTTAATCTGTTTAATCAGATTTTTAAGTAGTGCATTTTTTGTGCAATGAACAAGTTCTTGATGGGATTCTATTATGTGTGCTATCATATGACTAGCATTGTATCCGCGCAATGCTGAGATGGCAAATAGTTTTTATTTTACAATATGTCGTTTTGAAAAATGTAATGATATGTTATTAGCGTGATTCAGTGTCAAGAAAACGTTTTCTACATGTTTGTTTTTTGAATTTTCTTTTTTATTAGCATCAACTATTGTATTATTTTTAAAAACAAATTATAAAAGGCATTAGAATGAGAAAAAGTATTTCTATTCATGAAATAAGGAGAAAGGAGTTAACAAGATTTTGAAAATTATGTTGATATGTGTGAATAATTGTGTTTGTCTGAGAGAGAGTGTTAGTGTGGGGGAGTATTTATAAATGAATAAAACGTTATAGTAAATTATAAGAAAGAGTGAAAGGGTTAAAGATTGAGTGGATGTGATTGATAAGATATTATCTTGATTGAATTTTAAGAACTCTTAAAATTAGGGAGGAGAGAGGATATTAAATGGTTTATATAACAATATAGATAATTGTTCGGTACGTATCTTTTTGAAGCTGATAGTTTTTTGTTGTGAAAGAAAAGGCTACAAGTCATGTTTGGATAGAAAAGCTTGAAGCTATTTTCTTTAGCTAAAAAGCCTATAAACAAAAAGATTTTTAAAGTAGCTTTTAAAACTAGTTGTAGCTTTTTATATACAACATTACTTACATATCCTTTTTAATTATTTTACAATTCTTTTTATTTTTATGATTGTTCTTTTTTGTATGACACCATTTAGTTTCAGTTATCAGTTAATTTTGTCAAACAAAAGATACAGCTTCCATTTTCAGCTATCAGTTATAACTATTAGTATTTCTGCCAAACACACTCGTATGTATGATGGTTTAATTTTAATTTGATTTGATGGGTGATTGATATAATACAACTGTGGTTACTTTGACCAAGGGTTAATTTGGGAAATTCATTGAGAACAGAAAAGGTTTTATTATGTTCAACTCATGGGCACACAACCTTCAAATTGCTTCCTGATGCTGCTGTATACACCTCTTAACGCTCTCTTTTAACTTTTTCCTTTTTTTTACATGGATTATTATTCAGGCTATCATATTAAATATATCCTCAATCACATTATTAAACCCACTTTGTTAACCATCACGCAAAAATTAAAAACTTTTCTCGTCATGACCCATGTCACGCAGACCAACACCAGTTGATCCCGTGCTATTTCGAACCCTATTGTTAAACAGTTCGGAGTACGTTACAGCTTTTTTGACAGGCGGTTAATAAGCGGTGAACTTTTATAAATTTTAATCAGGAGTGTAATCGAGCCGAGGTGACACAGTGCTGATCTCGAGCTCGATTCCAAAACTCAAAGCTTGAAACTCGACTTGAGCTCGGCTGAGCTTTGATTTTCAAGCTCGAGCACGACTTGAGGTTGTAATCGACGGTCTGGAGCTCGACTAAACAAATTCAAATTAAATAAACTATTACAACTCAAGGACCTAATATATATACAGGAGCACAAGAAACTATATAAATACCGCAGCAAGGTACGTGTTTTTTTTAATTTGAAGATGAAGATAGAAGAGGCATGGACATGATATTATTCGATGAATGAGAAACTTTGTGGAATCGCTTGGTAGATTGAAGAACATCTTCGCAGACAATCACATATTTAACTTGTAACAACTCATCCCAAATAAAGGGTGAAAAAGAATGTAAGTGAGGGAGTTTATAAAACTCCGTCCCATATAGATAGATGAAGAAAATTCGAAGCTATCTTGTTTAAAGTTATGGACTAGAGACATTAAGTGTTTAAGTGGGGGAGTTTGTACAATATATGTAACTATGTATAAAAGGGTAAAAATGTAATTAATTTAAGCTTGATAGGATCGTAAGCCTCACAAGCCGAGTATAATGAAACTCGAGCTTGACTCGGAACCCTACTCCAGTAGCTCGAGCTCGATTCGGTTCACATTTAGTCGATTTAGTTTATGTCTTACGAAAAAGACATTGTAATGAAATAAAGTAATTTTTTTGATACATTCAACGTACCAAAGACAAGTTTATATTTAACTAATTCATCAAAAAAAAGTTTGTTAGTTCTTATAAATGCAGGATTTATGTTAGATCTCCATATTGACCGACTCAAACTAGATACATCTTTCCGTGATAGTGCAAGTTAATGGCGTTCTATAAAGTAAATAAGTGCAACAGCTTCATCTAATAGAGGGTATCTTAGTAATCAATGAATCAAGCAAAGTACGTGTTTTCAACAAGGAACACCACACAATACAATTAAGAGTTCATTCAAGCAAGGAGGATATAGTTCATGACATTGGTCATTGGCTTGTACCGACTTAAAAAGTTAATGTGATGTGATCATTAGGAGAACATACGCGCTACACTCTTTTTTCCTTCGTCATGATTTTGGGGTTTTTAATTAGACAACACCACAAACATATTGACATCTACGTATACTTTTTCCTCCCCTACTTTTTTTCTTCCAATAGGTTTTACCTAGTAACGATCTAACAAGGCTTAATACTTACAATTGACATTTAAAGGATAACGTTATGAATAATTTCTGGATAGGTCTTTATCCCCTAATATTAGATAGATAAGTATGAGTTTTATTAGAGATATACACTTTATATAAGCTATTTGAATCTTAAAGACTTCTATTGTTATCTATTGTACGCATATAAGTCCATGTGCTATACATGACCCGATGTCATCAGGTTCAATCGGGTTCCAAAGTGAACACCATTACACCTAGTCGAGTAGCCATTTGGGTAGGTGGCATCGAGTTCCTTTACTCGATCGAGAAAACCACACCCACACCCCTCCAACGTTAACTTTTTTAAAAATGACCGTTTTCAAAATTTTTTTTTTTAATTAAACACAATTTCACCTATATATACATAATCTTTTCATACCAATTTTCCACATCTCTACTAAAATCCTCTATATATTCTCTCTACCATTTACTCTCTATTTTTTTTTAAAAACATATCTACATAATTTTTGTTATGGCTTCACCAAATGATCATCATCATCAACTACGACTAACGGTTATTTCGAGAGAAGTAACGGGATTATGTTTGCAATTGAGAGAGAAGTTGTGCAACTAATTTTTTATGACGAGAAAGAAACATCGAGTCGACAAACAAGAAGGCCGGCGAGAAATAGAAATCGACTAGCGGGACACGAGATGCTCGTTCACGACTACTTTAGCGAGAACCCGGTATATGACGATATGTTTAGGCGAAGTGTTGGTCCCGAATTGATACTACAACAACAAATGTTTGTAGAAGGGGGGGGGGTTGAATACAAACTTTAGCTTTTAAGAAATTAATAACACACAATTATACTTTATATAATTCTTATTGATTTAAATCAAGAATTACATGAATTGGATGCGAAAAATCCAACTTCAATAAATGTGGCAACTAAATTGTCTAACACATAGACAAAGCTAATCCTAACCAACTAATGCTTATGATGTTCAACACATGAACAAGTCACTGAAAGTGTTAACTCTAAAAGTTAGTTCTTGCTTAACAGCTTCGAACTTGCCTATAAAACTAAAACAATGAAGTTCTTGTGTAATTCTCAACTTATGAGATTTCAGCGTACTTAGCATGTTTCCATGCTTCAGTATATATAGAAGATGATGTCCGGTTGGTGGAGAGGAGGTAGGAGAAAAAGTACTTAGTATAATAATATTATAATAGATAAAGTTAGTGGGTGAAAAGCAGATACACTTTATACAAGTAATGTATAAAGTGAATGTACTTTTCTGTAAAAGTACAGCCCACTATCTATTATTATATTATTAAACCACTAGCTTTTGTCTTGAAAGTATAAGTTTCTCCTTTCATGCTTGCACTTTATACAACATCATACTTTTGGCATATTTGACTTTACCAAGTATGGAGTTGTCAACCATACTTAGTTGTTGAAACAAATCTTTGAGATCCTCTTCTTCTAAAGTATCTATCACATTTTCCAGAGGGTCAAGATTTTGTCTCTTTGCAGATACAAAAAGTGTTTATACATTTACAAAGACAGATCTAAAGGCATAATAGAACAATACATGTTCTGCCTTTGATTTAAGAATAAGTACAATGAAAAACAGCTAAGTGTTAAAAATATTTCACGACTCAGCTGATGAAATAACTCTAAACTGCAAATATATTTTTGCTCAGATGAAGGATAAATAAAAGACTCGGGTATATAAGCTAATCAACCTATATGATCAACTAATCAAGAATGCTTAGCTGATCATCCAGAGTGATAAGCTTATTGAAAAGACTTGGTAAATTGAAATTTCTTATCTGATAGAAGAAAGGCCTCATTTGATCCACTTTGAATGCTCAGCTGATGCTTTTGACTGCTTAGCTGATCAATTTTGTTCTTCAGCTGATGGTTGTAAATCATCAGCTGATGCTTGTAGGTACTCAACTGATGCTTCTATACTTGTCTTTTCTTCTTGGCTGATCTTCTGAAGCTGGTCCATCGTCTGATACTTAGAGTTCAGTTGATCCTCGGCTGATCTTTTATACTTAGTAATTTCTTCAAGTCTAATTGAAAAACAACACATGCTTTTTGTAACGCCACCTCTAACGAGATTAAAATTAGAGTTAATTTAAACTTTTTAACAACTATTATCAAAAGCGTGCAGCGAAAATAAACGCCATTTACAAAAACAACGTTAATTGACTCGGCTATTTAATTACATCAAAAGAATAAGCCAAGTTCGTTATCTACAAGCGTTACCTACTAAAACCGACCATCGGATCCATATATACAAAAAGCGTGTTCCCCAAAAGATAAGTACAACAAAAGACTACCAAGTACCAACAGTACCCGCCTCACCAGGCCTCTAGCATCAACCTGCAAAAAAGGGAAATCTTGCACCGTTAGCTACAACTAGCTAGTGAGCACCTATAACACATAAGCAACAATAAGCAGGTTATCACGTCCAGGAACAGCACACAGGACTATCCTATCATATTGCGGCGCGCCAATCATGTCAACAGGAGTCGTGTCTTGCAGGGTAGCTTGCCCCGCTCACTACCCAAGCCGGGGAATCAGTCACAACCAATTGCACCAGTGGGGGAGCGAAGAGCAGTCCACGTGGTACACTCTGTCATACTGGTTCCCGCCTAAGCAAAGAACCCAATTCCTTAGAGGAACGGCGGCCTGCAAAGACTTTCCCAAGCGTATAATCCTGAGTACCGTTAGTTCTCCAATTCATAGTCCATAAGGACCCTGGGAACCCAGCCAGATATTATCACCCATCTACCTGACTGACCTAAATTGTTCACCCGTTTAGTGTCCGGACAAAATCTCATTAACAAATAGCTAATCCAATTATGATCCAGTTCATGCGCGCATATAATCACAGCAATATCTTTCATACTGATAAACAAGCATGCGTGTATAACTCTATCATAGCATACCTCGTGTTTCACGTATCAATACACCAATCAAGTGTCAACATGTACAACAGATAACTTACCTACTGAGACTCATGCGAAACCAGTACTCACCTCGAGATTACAGGAGGCGGAAATAAAATCGGGAATCCCAGGAATCGTCCGAATCACCTAACACATTAGGTTCAGGCTTAGACACCAATCAACGACAATTAACGAGGCTTAAAACACAAGACTACAACGATGTCAGCAAAGTAACACATCATGCGATCGCAAGGCACCCCCATGCGATCGCAAGACAAAACCATGCGACCGCAAGGGTTTTCCATGCGACCGCAAGGGCCCTCTCCCATACAACCCAAGCTTACGACCGTAAGGGATACCCATACGATCGCAAGGCTGGTTCTTTGGGTGCTTACGATCGCAAGTTATGTACCTACGACCGCAATTTATGTTTCCTTCGTCCTTAGACGGTAAACCATGACAACAACCCCTTACGATCGCAAGACCCTTGCTTGCCACCGCAAGGACACCACAAACCTGCTTGCGATCGTAAGGCATACCCCTTGCGACCGCAAGGACACCTTTTACAGTGTGTTCTTGCTCTGTTCCAGCACATCAACTGTTTTACTCGTTTTTGACATAAAATACAACTTCAATCCATAGTCAAGCGTTTATACATAATCTTTAACATACATATGAACTTAACAACACATACTTGACACAAAACTAACATCAACACCCACATGATTCCATCAAAATAGGTTATATTCAACATAAGACTCAAGAACTAGGTTTGGACATGGAAACTTACAAGAAGAAGGTATACACCAGCTACAAGAACTTGAATCCTTACTGAAATCAGTTAACAAGCAATTTCCCCTTCTTGATTTCCTTCTTAAATGCTCAAAAACTCTAAGTGTGTGTGTGGGTTCTAGCGTATACGTATGTATGTGTATGTGTGGTGTGTTTGAAAGTGTTAACAGATAAACCACAAAGACTTAGGCCAACTTAATGGTCAAATACCCACCTCGGGTATTTTGTTCTCCTTTTCAACTTAAAACACGACTTAGGTTTATCCGTTTCAACTAACGGAGATAATTTTGAAACCATTATCTAAAACCGTTCAACTATTTATTGACTTGGTCAACTTATAACACTTTTCACATTACTACATTTTTATCCACAATTAACACCAATTAACACCATTTCACGTTTAAAACACCAATTAACACATAAAGCACCATTTAACAACAATTATACTATAGTTAACAACAAAACACCAATTAAAGTCAACGTACAACTCATAAAGCTACATGTACAACAGTTTACAGCTAGGCCCCATTGTGGGGTGTTACAAATCTACCCCCTTAAGAAGATTCCGTCCTCGGAATCTGATCATCTACAAACTAGTGAGGGTATCGAGCTTTCATATCATCCTCCGTCTCCCAGGTCATGTTCGAACCCAGGATATGCTTCCATTTGACTAACACCAGTTTAATCATCTTTCTGCGCAACTTCTTGGTTTTAGAAACAAGTATCTCGTCAGGCTCTTCAATTAAGCGCTTTGAAGCGTCAACCTTTAATTCTTGTAGAGGCAGAATCTGGTTCTCCTCCACCTTGCACTTACGCAGATAACACACGTTGAACGTGTTGTGAATTCCAGGAAGCTCTGGAGGCAACTCTAGGGTAACAGTCTGATAATTAACTTTGCGAACGATCCGAAATGGACCAATGTAACGCGGACTCAACTTACCCTTTCTACCAAAACGAATCACACCTTTCCAAGGAGAAACTTTCAGGAACACCCGATCGCCCTCCTGGAATGCAACTGGTCTGCGTTTGGGGTCAGCGTACACTTTCTGTCTGTCACGGGCCGCTTTGAGCTTTTCCCGCGCTATCTTCACTTTATCTGCTGTAATCTGTACAATCTCAGGTCCGGCAAACTGCTTTTCACCGGGCTCTAACCAACATGTGCGAGTACGGCAACGCCTCCCATAAAGCATCTCATAAGGTGGCATCCCTATACTGGAGTGGTACGAGTTATTATAAGCAAACTCGACCAACGGCAGGTGAGAATCCCACGCACCACCGAATTCGAGAACACATGCGCGAAGCATGTCCTCTAGCGTCTGAATCGTTCTATCTGATTGGCCATCTGTCTGTGGATGATACGCCGTGCTTAGGTGAACACGAGTACCAAGTACATTCTGCAAGCTCTGCCAAAAATGTGAAGAAAATCTCGCATCACGATCAGATACAATCGAACATGGCAAACCATGACGTGACACCACTTCATTTACATACAACTTTGCTAGCTTTTCCAACGGAGTAGACTCGCTGATAGCTAGAAAATGAGCGCTCTTGGTCAACCGGTCGACAATGACCCAAATAGCGTCATGACCTCTGAGGGTTTTCGGCAAATTTGTCACAAAATCCATCGTAATGTGATCCCACTTCCATTCAGGGATCTCAAGTTGCTGCAGATTACCGTAAGGCTTCTGATGTTCTGTCTTAACTTGCGCGCAGATTTGACATTTCTCCACAAAGGAAGCAATGTCTCGTTTCAAAGTAGGCCACCAATATAATGCTTTCAAATCATGATACATCTTTGTGCTGCCCGGATGAACCGACAACCTAGACTTGTGAGCTTCCTGCAGTATCAACTCACGATTACCATCATGGAACGGCACCCATACACGAGACTGAAAAGTCTTTAGCCCGCGAGTATCATCAACAAGTTGATCTTTCAGCTTTTTCATCAATTCAGCTTTCAGGTTTTCATCTTGCAACACCGCTTGCTGCGCTTCCTTTAATCGAGCAATGATATCAGGAACCACAGTGAGCTTCATAAACTTCGCGTCTACCGTAGAGCTTTTGCGACTCAAAGCATCCGCCACCATGTTGGCCTTACCAGAATGGTAGAGAATTTACAATCACAATCTTTTATCAACTCGAGCCATCTGCGTTGTCTCATATTGAGCTCTTTCTGCGTGAAAACATATTGCAAGCTCTTGTGATCTGTGCAGACCACACACTTGGTGCCATAAAGATAGTGTCTCCACAATTTCAATGCGAACACCACCGCTGCCAACTCAAGATCATGAGTCGGATAGTTGCCTTCATGAGGTTTCAATTTCCTTGAGGCATAGGCAATTACTTTGTCGCGCTACATCAATACACACCCAAATCCAGAATACGAAGCATCACAGTAAACAACGAAATCTTTAGATCCCTCTAGCAAGGAAAGTATTGGAGCTTCGCACAGTAGCCGTTTCAGCGATTGAAACGCTTGTTCTTGAGCTTCCACCCAAACAAATGCAACATCCTTGCGAGTTAGTTTAGTTAAAGGACCTGCAAGTTTAGAAAAGTCGCGGATAAACGCTAAGCCAAGAAAACTTCTAACTTCAGAAGGAGTTCGAGGAACTCCCCAATTCATAACCGCTTCGACTTTCACTGGATCAACTTTCACGCCATCACTGCAGATCACGTGACCAAGAAAATGGACTTCTCGCAACCAGAATTCACACTTCGAGAATTTAGCGTAAAGCTTCTCTCGTCTAAGAGTTTCGATAACTTGTCGCAGATGCGACTCGTATTCAGTTTCAGTATTAGAATAAATGAGAATATCGTCAATAAACACAATCACAGATTTATCAAGAAAAAGACGACAAACCCGATTCATCAGGTCCATGAAAACAGCAGGAGCATTGATTAAACCGAATGCATCACCAAAAACCCATAATGACCATAACGAGTACGGAAAGCCGTCTTTGGAACGTCTTCATCGGAAACCAACACTTGATGATATTCCGACCGCAGATCAATCTTTGAGAAGCACGTCATTCCCTGCAGTTGATCAAACAAATCATCTATCCGCGGCAGAGGATACTTGTTCTTTACCGTTCGCTTATTCAGTTCCCGGTAATCAATGCACATTCTCATCGCCCCGTCTTTCTTTTTCACGAATAGTACTGGAGCACCCCAAGGAGAAGAATTCGGGAGAATAAAGCCTTTGTCAAGCAACTCCTGAATCTGCGTCATCATCTCGCGAACCTCGGAAGGAGCAAGACAATATAGAGCTTTAGCCACAGGGGTAGCCCCCGGAACAAGATCAATACGATATTCAACATCTCTAACTGGCGGTAACACATGCAACTCGTCAGGAAATACATCTGGATAATCGGTCACCACCGGAATATCACGAACGACACGTTTCTCCAATTTAGCGTCAATCACATGGGCTAGATAGCAATCGCAGCCTTTTGAAACCGACTTTCTTGCTTTGATCAGAGAAATAATAGGAACATCTGACTTTCGTCTTTCGCCACGAGCCACAACATATGACCCGTCAGATAGAGGAACTTTGATCATCTTCTTGGAACAGAAAATCTCAGCATTCGACTTGCTAAGCCAATCCATTCCAATCACAACATCGAATCCCGCAATCGGCATTACAAGAAAAGAAACAGGAAAACTACTCCCGTCGATATCAATAACCGCTTGAGGGACATTATCAACAACCGGAACTACTTTACCACTAGCAGTCTCTACTCATAGTGGCTCAGATAATACAGATACATGCATTTGCAGTTTATCACAGAAAGATACAGACACAAAAGAATACGTAGCTCCAGGATCAAACAATACACATGCTGGTGTAGAGTTAATAAGAAAAGTACCCGTAATCACGTCCCCAACACCTTTCGCCTCTTCCTTCGTCATCTGAAACGCCTGCCCTTTAGCACGGGGAGCGTTGTCTTTCTTTTGCCCTGAGGCAGATCTTCCAGTTCCCGCATCTGTCTTTGATCGGCAATCTGAAATTTTGTGCCCTGGCTTGTGGCAGACGTTCTCTTTGAACTCGTACTCTGTCACCGAGTGTCCCTTCTGACCACACCTGAAGCACCGGGTAGTGGCCTTAGAACAATCACCAGTTTGGTAGGTGCGACATTGAGAGCACCACGAACCCTCAAACTTAGCCTTCTTCGAAGAATCAGGCTTTCCACCAGTCGACGTATGCCCCTTTGAAGTACCCGACTTTGAAAACTGCCGGAACTTCCTTTTCTGACCCTCAGCAGCATGATCCCCCTTACTCTGACGACGATCCCCATCAACCTATCGGGCTATCTCAAACGCCCGATCCATGGTAGCAACAACTCTCACATGTGCACGATAATCAAGTGGCAGCATATTCAAAAACTTCCGCATCTTGGCTTTCTCGTCAGTCACCAAATGCGGAATAAATCTCACCTTATCTGTAAAAGCGTTGATAAGGTCCTCTACTGGTTTGTCCCCCTTACGGAGACTGTTGAACTCGTTCTCCATCCTCTCAAGGTCATAATCTGTGCAGTACTTGGTTTTCACTTTCTCGGAGAACTGCTCCCAAGTCAGAGCAGCGATCACTTCTTTGCTTACCGTATCCTTCACCGTATCCCACCAATCCAAAGCACGCCCCTTTAACATTCGAACATCGTACTTGGCACGGGTCTCAAACTCACAATCACAAGATTCAAAGACTTGATCCGTCTCACGCAACCAACGTATAGTCTCAGAGGGATTATCACTACCCTCATAAACCTTCGGCCCGCAAGACATAAACTTATTATAGGAACACTTCTCTTGCTTCTTTCCTGCCATCGCGTTCTGTAACAGCTCACTCATCAGTCGGAGCTCCTCCTCTAACAGTCTAACATATGCCGCCTGATCTTGATCGTGTCTTGGCGGCTCGGTGTTATGCTGAGAAGCCTCGTCCTCAGCTTCCCGACGTACACTTGAGGCTTCATCCTCCATTTGTTTGAGAGCCTCTTCGGTTGTAGCTCTACGTTCTGCCATTTCTAATCAACTTATTATTTAAACATAAACCACAATTAGTACACCATTTATTCGACAATTATTGTCACTACATTTAATCTATCACAAAGGATAGTCACATAACGCTCATCTCAACCCCAATTACCCCGATAGGAACACTTAACGATGGTCGGCCCGAGCTTGAGATTGAATACTTCAACGAGTACCCAATTACTCAAACTTAGGCTCTGATACCTACTTGTAACGCCACCTCTAACGAGCTTAAATTAGAGTTAATTTAAACTTTTTAACAACTATTATCAAAAGCGTGCAGCGGAGATAAACGTCATTTACAAAAACAACGTTAATTGACTCGGCTATTTAATTACATCAAAAGAATAAGCCAAGTTCGTTATATATAAGCGTTACCTACTAAAACCGACCATCGGATCCATATATACAAAAAGCGTGTTCCCCAAAAGATAAGTACAACAAAAAACTACCAACAGTACCCGCCTCACCAGGCCTCTAGCATCAACCTGCGAAAAAGGAAAATCTTGCACCGTTAGCTACAACTAGATAGCGAGCACCAATAACACATAAGCAACAATAAGTAGGTTATCACGTCTAGGAACAGCACACAGAGCTATCCTATCATATTGTGGCGCGCCAATCATGTCAGCAGGAGTCGTGTCTTGCAGGTTAGCTTGCCCCGCTCAATAACCCAAGCCGGGGAATCAGCCGCAACCAATTGCACCAGTGGGGGAGCGAAGAGCAATACACGTGATACACTTTGTCATACTGGTTCCCGCCTAAGCAAAGAACCCAATTCCTTAGAGGAACGGCGGCATGCAAAGCCATACCCAAGCGTATAATCCTGAGTACCGTTAGTACAACAGATAACTTACCTACTGAGACTCATGCGAAACCGGTACTCACCTCGAGATTATAGGAGGCGGAAATGAAATCGGGAATCCCAGGAATCGTCCGAATCACCTAACACATTAGGTTCAGGCTTAGACATCAATCAACGACAATTAACGAGGCTTAAAACACATGACTACAAAGCTGTCAGCAAAGTAACACATCATGCGATCGCAAGGCACCCCCATGCGATCGCAAGGCAAAACCATGCGACCGCAAGGGTTTTCCATGCGACCGCAAGGGCCCTCTCCCATACAACCCAAGCTTACGACCGTAAGGGATACCCATACGATCGCAAGGCTGGTTCTTTGGGTGCTTACGATCGCAAGTTATGTACCTACGACCGCAAGTTATGTTTCCTTCTTCCTTAGACGGTAAACCATGACAACAGCCCCTTACGATCGCAAGACCCTTGCTTGCGACCGCAAGGACACCACACACCTGCTTGCGATCGCAAGGCATACCCCTTGCGACCGCAAGGACACCTTTTACAGTGTGTTCTTGCTCTGTTCGAGCACAGAAACGGTTTTACTCGTTTTTGACATAAAATCCAACTTCAATCCATATTCAAGCGTTTATACATTGTAACACCCTCTTTACCGGCCTAGATTAATTAAGGTAATTAAGTTAATTAATCTTGGGAGTTATATTTATTTTGGGTATTGCTTGCCATGTTGGGTATTTAATATTTGTTTGTATTATTTGTTTTATTATTTTGGGAATTATAGTTAAATAGTTTTATATTTGGGTTGTTGGGGGGGGGGGGGTATGGCCGATTGGTGGGTTTAGCTATCACTCCCCCTCCATACTTCATTTCTTGTAGAAGTAAACATAGTGTGTGTGTGTGTTTTTGGTGTCTTCGGCCAAGAAGAAGAAGAAAGGAAAGAAAGAAAATCAACTTCCATCTTGCTTGCATTATAGTGATTATTTGAAATCATCTAGAGGTTAGATTACTGATTTATAGTTGGTTATTGTTTATATATTCGGTTTTGAATATATATATGGATTCCGTTTGATTTGTTGATTATAGGATGAATGCATGTTAGAATTTATGATCTATACATGTTGTTTATATGAGTTGGATGATTTCTGGAAATCTATATATAACTTGTATGCATGAAATCAGTAGAATTTAAGTTAGAAATAGATTTTATGTATGAAGTTATGATTCTGTCGGATTTGAGGTTTGAATGACTCGGAATCTGATAGAAGTATCGGAATCCGATTAAATTATCAGTGATGCCTTAACAATTCTCTCGGAATTGCCATTTGACTCGGTATCCGATAGAAGTTTACTCGGATTTGGCCCTAACTCTTTTATCGGATTGTGATTTTATCGGATTGTGATTTTATCGGATTGTGACTTTATCGGATTCTAACCTTTGCTCGGATTTGGCCTATACTCGGGATTCAATTCAAACAGATTTGGGATTTACTTGGGATTAATGATTTAAAGATAAACATGAATTGTATATCTTTGGGATTTATGTATGATGAATATGTATATATATATATATATATATATATATATATATATATATATATATATATATATATATATATGCAATTGTGTACATACATGATTTACATGATTATATATGATATCTATTTTGGATCAGTATTATGATTTAAATACTGACTTGGGTTACTTCAATCTCAGGAACTGAGAAGACTCAGTGAGTTAGTCACTTGAGTGTGCTTCATATCTTTGAAGACTTTGGTGAGTGGATTTATATCTTCGGATATACAGGATTTAATATCCTAATTGGAATGCTCTTGTTTGGATTGTATATACATGTTAATTTGGAGATCAGTATGATGTTGGGCCTATTGCTTGGGGGATTACAGTATCAGATCTTGCAGTACCGTTGAGGTACTCAAGAGGGATGGTACTGTTATCCATGTTAGCAAGGCTATCGGTAAACCTTGGTTTTGGCCGACCTTGGTTGTAGGTGCTTGCAACACCGCCGGTTCTCCTGGGATTCATGAGCTATTTGGTTTGGGCATATTTGCCTTGTGTATGTTTAGATATTTGTTCTCTCACTTAGCTTTGTGCTAATTCCCCACTAGATTGTTTTGCAGATCCTCTGAGGTGATCTTGATGCTTTGGGCTGGGAATATGGACAGACCAAACTCTGATGTCAAGTTTTTGAAAGAGCCTGTTTTGTATTAACACTGTATAGGTCTTTGTACATCAAACGAGTGAAATCTTTTTGTACCTATAATGTAATTAGCTTCCGCGTGCAATAAATTATATGTTTAAAAAAGTACAGTGTTACATACATAATCTCTAACATACATATGAACTTAACAACACATATTTGACACAAAACTAACATCAACACCCACATGAATCCATCAAAATAGGTCATATTCAACATAAGACTCAAGAACTAGGTTTGGACATGGAAACTTACAAGAAGAAGGTATACACTAGCTACAAGAACTTGAATCCTTACTGAAATCAGTTAACAAGCAATTTCCCCTTCTTGATTTCCTTCTCAAATGCTCAAAAACTCTAAGTGTGTGTGTGGGTTCTAGCGTATACGTATGTATGTGTATGTGTGGTGTGTTTGAAAGTGTTAACAGATAAACCACAAAGACTTAGGCCGACTTAATGGTCAAATACCCACCTCGGGTATTTTGTTCTCCTTTTCAACTTAAAACACGACTTAGGTTTATCCGTTTCAACTAACAGAGATAATTTTGAAACCGTTATCTAAAACCGTTCGGTTAATACTTAATAAAGCACCTTAGCAATTATCGAAGTGATAACAAAAGTCACTAGCTTACTAGTGGTGAAGGCCCTAACTATTTATTGACTTGGTCAACTTATGACACTTTTCACATTACTACATTTTTATCCACAATTAACACCAATTAACACCATTTCACGTTTAAAACACCAATTAACACATAAAGCACCATTTAACAACAATTATATTATAGTTAGCAACAAAACACCAATTAAAGTCAACGTACAACTCATAAAGCTACATGTACAACAGTTTACAGCTAGGCCCCATTTTGGGGTGTTACATTTTTCAATTTTCTAAGTCTAAAACTGAATGTATGATTTTGTTAACATCAAATCCTATTTAATTAAGAGACAGGTTTGATTATGGTTTGATATTGTTATCTCCCCAACACGAAGGTTTGGATGAGCAAGAACTATACGAGCGTATAGTTCACGATCTTGAGGAAGAGTATCTTTTTTCAAGTGGGCATGGGATACTAGAGGTCGGAAGGGGTTTTCTCTGCTACAAAAGTGTACTGCTATCCGATAATTGGCGTATAGGTCGGCTGCTGATACTCTTAACAAGTACTTGAGGATGTCGGACAAGACATCACGTGATTGCATACATAATTTCTGCGAACGTATTATTCACCTCTATAAAAGAAAATACACAAGCCTACTATTGATGATGTTCAGACATTGTACGACGCGCATGAATTAAAACATGGCTTTCCCAACATGCTAGGTAGCATAGATTGTACTCATTGGGCTTAAGCAATTGCCCTATAACATAGAGAGGTCAATATATGATAGGTGATCATGAGGGACCGACAATAATACTAGAGGCGGTGGCATCTCATGATCTATGGTTTTGGCATGCATTATTCGGATTCCGGTTCCAACAACATCAATATTCTTAATTAGTAGTCTTTACTAAACGCGTGTACGAAGACAAAACACCTTAGTGTCTATTTGAGGTGAATGGAGCGACAAAACACGGATATTATCTTACAGATAGAATATATTCCGACTGGGCAACTTTTGTCAAATCATTTACGTGTCACAAGACAACAACAAAAAAAGTTCAAGTCCGCAAAAAAAATCGGCAAGGAAAGACGTTGAACGGACTTTTGGTTTGCTTAAACAATGTTGGCACATTCTTCACTACCCGGCACGATCATGATCTATAGCAAAATTGAGAAGTATTATCCACGCTTGCATAATATTACACAATATGATCCTCGAAGACGAAGGTCATGCGATTTGCAGTTTCGATAATAATGACGTAGCGGATGACGAAGTAAATATAAGTGAGGAACAACGAACACCAAATGTTCGAAACGTGGAAAACCGGGATACTCATAACCACCTTTGGTTTGATTTGATCAAACACATTTAGAGTATTCAGGAACCCGATAACGGATAAGAGAAAGTGAAAGAAGAGGTATAACTCACGGTCTAAACATATGATCACCTTAAACTTAATCTATTACTTCTTCCTCTCAATTCTCTCTCTTGTTATATCTATAAAAACACTTTAATTTTTCCAACCATTATTTAAAATAAAAATAAGAACTCAATCTCTTGCTTTAGAAATAAAGGTGTAAAAAACACGATAACACATGACTTTGCAAAGCATTCTGTTCAATGTAAAATGGCACGACTCTTTTTTAAACTAGTCTTTTTTTTTCCTCTAATGTATGTGTGAGTCTTTCGTCGGGGAGGGGTAGGACGGACTGTAGGGGTGTAACCGAGTCGAGACAACTCGCGATCGACTCGAAAAATATTTGAGATCGACTCGTTGTAACCGAGTCGAGCTCGAGCTACTCGAGTAGTAAGCCGAGTCGAGTTCGAGCTTCATCATACTCAGCTCGCTAGTCTCGCGAGCCTAATCGAGTATTTATGAAAAGACCTTTTTACCCTTAATAATTATAAGTATCACATATATACCTATAGTATATATAATCAAAAAAACCCTAAAAGAATTAAACCCTAGTAGATTAGTTGGTCCGCCTCCTCCAATCCTCCAGCCTCCTTCCTCGGTTCCTCCTTTCACGAGCGACGAGTCGACGATCAGTCCATAGTATCACATAATTGACGGTGGTTCCAGGTTTCTTCCACGGCTCTTCCAAGGCGGTGTTGTTCTTCGAAGTCCACTTTCCACCGCCATTCGCACGCACCTTCACCGGATATTTTAGGTATACGGTTTCCTTGATTCCATTTCCATTTATTCGACATTTCGACCACAGTTGTTTTGATTCACCATTTGATTTTCGAATATGAGGTAACAGGTAACTACATTTTCCTTCTACTGTTTTAGTTGGCTTCTTTTTCCACCATTCCACCTTCCATTGTCAATTTGCCACTCGGGAAACGACAACTGCTTTCTTATATTTGATTTTGAGGTAATTTACTTTGACTCTAATATAATCTCTGTTTATACTTGACAATAGACATTTAACTATTTTATCTTGGTTGAAATCTCTGTAATCTGTATAATAAACTGCATTTAGATTTAAGTTGTGAGTGACTGTAAAATCTATGTTTATAACAGCTGCATTTGTTCAATGAACTATTTTATCGACAGTTTTGTGACTGACTGATGTGTTGATTTTAAGTTTTTAACTGCAATTGAGGTAACTACATTTAGATCTTAGTTGTTTAATTGTTTGTAAATTATAATACTTGAAGAGTATGTTGCAGCATTGAACAATAAACATCAAATAGTTATCGTTTTAGGTTACTTTATTTACTGAAATGTGCACCTTTTGCTTTATTCAGTATAACCACAAAAAACAGAATTTATTTGCATTACCAATTAATTTGAGTTTGAAACAGCAAGTAGAATTTCAGTTATCATACTAGGTGAATACTACTTTTGGAAATCTCTGTAATCTGAAATGTGACAACTTTTTAACACTATCCATGTTCTCCACTAGTCTCAGGTTCCACATGCCTATATTGCTTCTTTTTTCACCTTAAAGTGTATTATAAATTATAATGGCTCATGGTTTCATTTTAAACGAAACTGCCAAACAAACAGCTTCTGTCATTTATGGCTTAACACTTAAGAGTATTTGACTGTATGTATGGTTTGATCACATCTGGGCTTTAGTTAATTTCATCTTAATATTTTAATTTCAAAGTATGTTCATATTTGGTAGCATTTGGTAGTTACATTTGGCTGCAGGTGATTGTTGAGGAAGGTTTGCATTTGATATTTGAGTTGTTATTCATATTTATTTTATTTCATGCTTTACAGGTGATTGTTAGGCTGTTCAGTGTTGGTGTTGCTGTCTCTGTTTCCTGTTTGACTTCTTTATGAAGCACTCCAAGATGAGAAGATTAAAACAAATTATATGTTTAATGGAATATGTATTTTAGATTGTTATTCATGACTTGTTTTTATTTTTTCCGCTTAGACTGTATTTTGTAGTTTTGGTGTCTGTTTCTATTGATATATTTTACCAGAAAATTTGGAAAATTATGTGCAAATTTAAACATATCAATTATTTTAAAAAAATTAAAAAAAGTTCGAGTCGAGTCGAGTCGAGCCGAGCTCGAGTTTGTCGAGTACTTCATCGAGCTAGAGCTCGAGCCTAAAATGTAAAACTCGGTCGAGCTCGAGTCGAGTTTCGAGCTCGAGTTTTTGATTGCGAGTCGAGTTCGAGCCTGCCAGTACTCGGCTCGGCTCGATTACACCCCTAGGACGGAGGATGCTACGGTGAAATTTGACAGAGAAAGGTCTCAACTCTCTAGAAAAGCAGCCATGTCGGATAGCGGTTTGCACTTTTTTTGTATTTTGTTTTTTTTCTTTTGGTAGATTTTCAGTTTATTCTCCACAGTTAATTCCCATATTACTATTTACTATATTAGTGTACTAAGTTTTATACAATGCTTTTAATTATTCTTTTATGATTTTAATTTCGTTTATATCCTTAGAAACTCTTCTAATTACATATATATCCTTGTAAAAATCAGAATTACGTATATATCCTTATAAAACCTGCAAATTCACATATATACCCAAACATCTAATTTAATAATATTTTTTCAATTTAAATAATAAAAACTGAAATTAAAATTGATTTATTATAATTAAAAAGCTAATTACTTTATGATATTACAAGATTACCCTTCTAAGTTGAAATCAAACTACCCATATGCCTTATTCATATCGATTAAGAATACCTGTACCATCGACACTACTTGTACCATCGACATAGGGTACCATTCTCGAATTCGTGATCCACAACCCACGCCATTTTCGAATACGTTTTCGAAAGCCCAGGCCATAATCGACAGTGTACCATTTTCGATTTCGTTTTCGGAAACCCAGGCCATAATCGTTTTCGAATTCGTTTAAAAAACCCTAATTTTATAACAGACTTTGGTCTTTTGCAATTGCTTCAATTCGACAGAGGTTCAAGGCGATGTCGGTTCGCATCTTTTGGTTCATTACGATTTTTCTATTGCATCAATTTTCGAACATTGTTGTTGGTTGACATCTGTTGGTTTCAGTTTGATGTTTGATAGCTTTCTGTTGGTTGGATTGTGGCCTGATTGTGGTCCAATGCTGTTGGTTCACATGTACTGGTTCAATTCAATGTTTGATAGTTGTCTGTTGGTTCAATTGTGGCCTGATTGTGGTAGTTGTCTGTTGGTTCAATTGTGGCCTGATTGTGGTCTAATGCTATGGTCTGCTAATTCCTTTTCTGACAGCTAAATTTGCTTTAGTTTTCACAACAGTTTCTTAAAGTCTTAGTTTTGAAATGGTTATTGGGTCTGGAGTTAGAAATTTGCTAATATATTTGCTCATACATGGTAAATTCAAGTTTTTTGTAAACTGTTGTAACTTGAATTGGTGATTTCAAGTTTGTTTTAATCTGCTTTTAGTGTGCAGATTTGTTTTAATCGGTTGCAAGGTAGCTTGAATCTGAATATGGCTATCGTATGGCAGTTGAAGGAAACGTCGATAGTGATTGGGAGGGAATTCAAATGGGCATTTTTGTAATTTTTGTAAGAAATTAATTTGAGATCAATTTTAATTTCAGTTTTTATTATTTAAATTAAAAAAAAATTATTAAATTAGGTGTTTGGGTATATACGTGAGTTTATAGGTTTTGTAAGGATATATACGTAATTCTAATTTTTACAAGGATATATATGTAATTAGGGGAGTTTATAAGGATATAAACGAAATTATGCCTTACTTTTATATATATAATATGTATTTTACACAATATTAAAAACCGCTATCCCACCGTGATAACCGCTATCCCAAATCAAGAACTTTGATCGTTATTTAATTTTTCACCGCGATAACTACATAGCACTTAAAGATAAATAAGTTCATACTTGCCATACATAGCAACATTACATGAGAACGATCATAGCCATGAAACAATGACAAAACATCACCCAATTTATCACACTATATCGACAACAATCTTAAAATAAAAAACAAGCCTATAATTCGAAAACTATTCAACAACGCCATATCATTTAAACTAGCAATGATTTCGAGACTTACTAACGGAAGAATCACAAGAGCTTCAACTTCCACAGGACGATCCCCTGCTGCAAGAATAAAATGACGTCTTTATTGAGATTTACAATACTGGTATTTTGGTAATAGAAGAGGCGAACCATATTGACCTAAATGCTTTTGTAGGATATTGATGTTGACCGAAAAAATTGTTTGATATCAACCATCAATGATTCTTAGACTGCAACACGCATAAACAAATTGAAATTATTTTTCAGTGTTAACAAATTTTGAATGTTGATAAATGAGAAAGTACCCTACCTCAAAGTTCCGAGACATTTCCTTCACCTGCTCTGCAATTTCTTGCTTCTTTTTAGCAGCTGGAGAAACCAAATCCATTACAAGTGTCGATATTAGAGGGGCATAGATGGTGGTCGGCTTTGGGCACACCCTTTGTTATGATTATGAAAACAATATTTTCACAAATTTAAAATGATAATCTAAATCTCTGAACAAAATTGATCTAGAAGGTACTAAGGATTAAAATCAAAATTTAAGTGAATTTTATTTGTTCAACCCGCTTATAATGCATCATGGCCCATTATCCTAGCTATGTTTTTATTTGGCCTAACCCAAATCTGCCCGTTCATAAAGGGTCAAGGTACCAAAATTGCCACTTGCATATTTACTTACCGATACTAGACATTTCTTCCAACGACTTTGAAGTCTTCACAGCAAACCGTTGAAATGCTCGGCTGAAAATCATATTCCATGAAATAAGAAAAACCATTGTCAGGTTCATGAAAGGAGAGTGGCTTTCAAGAAAAATAAAAATATAGAAAAAGCACAAGTGATGTTATGGCCTAGAACTATGCAACTCTGTGCACTCTCTTCACTCATAATCAGTGTTGTCAATAGCGAATAGCGGCAAATAGCGATGGCCTACCTATATGCTACGTAGCGAATAGCGGTAAATAGCGGCCGCTATTTCGTATTTAGCGATAGCCTTCTAAAATATAATTATATATTTATATATTATAATACTACCTTAAAAGTCTTAAAATATTATATATATTAGAAAACAAAATATAATACTAAGTCTTAAACTATTATAAGTTAAACAAAAAAGCTAAAATAGAAAGGCTATTATAAACATTTGAGTATTTGACTCTTTAATCAGAATTCTAAAGTCAGAAATCAGAACTTTAAACTAACAAATCAGAAATTCAGAACCATTAAACTTAATTTCAGAAACTAAGAATCTTAATTTCAACAAAAATAACAATAGATATGTAAAATTAGAAATATATATTGCTTTGTAAGTATGGCCACTAAATAAGGCCCAATAGCTGCCAATAACTCAGCCCATATCTCAAAACAAATTACGGAACAAAATTCTAGGGTATGTGTTATGTACGAGATTTAAAGCATAGGGTACAACTTCTCTTTCTCTTTCTTGCTCCTCGCCTCCTCGTATCTTCACTTTTCCATCTCTGATGGACTGCATAGTTGCATAGATATGCAGTTGAAATCCGAGCAAGAAATAGAAGAAGAAGGGCTGATGAAATTCAGCAAGTTAGAAACCGAGGAGAGCAGAGAGTGGAGTGGCGGAGCCTGTACAGTCGCCGGAGAAGAGAGTTGTCGCCGGAGAGGTAAAAAAAACCATCGCAATCGCTATAGCCTGAATAGCGGCCGCCGGACGCTACGCTACGCTATTCGCTATAGCGGCGCTATCTCCCGCTATTGACAACTATGCTCATAATAACAAAAATGTTAAAGATGTGTGTCTTAGAAAGGCACATGCAACAGAGTATTCAAAACATTGTTCATAAGATATCACAATTGCTGAGATGACATGCAAGTATCTCAAAAGTATATTAGCAGATAACATAACACACAAAGATCCGTTGTCCAAAATGACTTCCAGCTAGATTATTGTTGCTTCTAGGCAATAAAAGTAGCAACTATACTTCCTATGCATCAAAAGGGAAGAAAAAAAAAAGATGTAGTTCCTTTAGTAGGTAAAAAAAGATGAATAATAACATTAACCAAAACTAATTAACTAATTTAAACAGCCCAGTTCACCGCTTCTTTGTCAAACAAGTAAATAACAATTAAAACAGAAGCATCATGTACATATACAGGTGAGTGAAATGGCACCAAATTTCATTTGGCAGATAACTTCTGTTCTCTATTAAATTTGATATGCAGTCATAATATGGCTCATTTATAACAAGAATCACACCCAACAAAGAACCACCCCCTTCTAAAACATGTGGTGTTTGACCGTTTGGCCCAACTAGTTCATGATTCTGTCCACGCTACCCCTTTCGCATAGTTAAGGAAACTTTCAGTCTTCTGGCCAGCAGTGTCAACCAAAGAAAGAGCAGGCATGATCAAAAGGGCCAATCATGGTCATGAGCACAACCTAAAAGAATCAACCATACCCGGGGGGGACCCAAGGGTAAGCCGGCGTGGGCACGGGACACCAGTCAAATTTTTAATAGTATAGTGTAAATTTCGATTTTTTAAGGCAGTGTTACCATTTTGTAGTGTAAATTTCGATTTTTTCGAGCCAGTGCCACCACCCATTTGAAATCCTGGGTCCGCCCCTGACGATACCCAAGGTATTGAAACCTGGTACGAAGTAAAACTTAAGACCAAATCTTATCAAACATACACATTTGTTCAGGTAACAATCTATGCACAAATTTTACAATAGTACACACAGTTTACAATCCTGGTAACAATCTATACTGTTATAGTAAGAGCTAACATACCCAAATATTATACACATATATGCACAAATTTTCCCATGTGAATTAAAATAACACAAAAGGGATTCCACATGTATAGTATTCAGCGTACAATAGAAGAAAACTACATATATAAAGAAAAAAACAGACCGATTCTTGAAAATGTTTGTAGCAAAATCTAAACTAAACGTCTCAACAAAGATAACCTTAAAAACGTAACAAAATATCTGATTTCACTACAATCTCGACAATCATGTTAATTATACAGGACAAAGCGGGAACCTGTTGGCAAGACTATCGACGAGAATCTCGTTAACGAGGTAAGACATCACACGGTGCACAAAATTGCCTCCGGCCATGATCTAACAAAGCTTCGTAACTTCCTGTTAGACTAAAAAATTGTTATAAAAAGATATATGAACCCTAATTTTTTATTCAAAGACTTAAAAAATTAACACAAATTTATGGACTGATATACGAATTACATTCGGGAAACAACGATCGTCGAAATGAATGCAAAGAAGAAGAACGATCAGATAATTGTGTACCTGAGATTTCCGATTTATGTCAACAGAAAGTAGCAATTGAATCCCTAGTTTCTCGAAAGGTCTCGAGAGGGGATCAAAGCAAGGATAATTGTTTTAGGACGTCAAGGTTAATTTTTGATATGAGTTAGTTGGGTTTGTGAGTCGGGTTGGGCCTTTTGGCCCGTTTTATCATTTCTTGGATGAGAAGCTATTCACTTTGTCGGCTTGTCGCTATGGCTATTGATTACGTGAAGTCGTTAGGTGGTCTGGATTATCTATCTATATCTTAGGGGTGAGCGTATTAACCGGAAAACCGAACCGAAACCATTAAAACCGTTTGAACCGAACCATTAAAACCGAACCAAATGAAAACCGACGGTTCGATTTTTAAAAATCCATTAACCGATAGTTATTGGGTCGGTTTCGGTTTTATACCTATAACCGAACCAATGAGAAACCGAACCGACAAGGATTTATTAAATATTATTTTATATATTTAATTATTAAAAAATTAAAAAAAATAATAAAAAAGTGACATGATGACTCATTGATGGATGACGAAGATTGAACTTTCAAGTTTCAATAATAAAAAGCTTACAAAATTCTGAAGGATCGAAGGTTGAACAAACACTATATTGTTATTTTTATTAATTTATAGTGCAATATACATGTTATGTTTTTTGTAAAAGTTGAACTTTTGCTCTTTTATAGCATATTTTATGTGTGTATGCAATTTGGTTGTTGGCTAGGCGGCTAGGTACTGTTTTGCATCGACTTTTTGACAATATTGGAAACAAAACCAAGCTATTAAATAATGATCTTTGGTTGTTTGCATGTGAGGTCTAGTCCACTACCTTATAAAATTTAAAATTAAATAGTTTTTATTTAGTCAAATGACTTGTTTGCTACTAAAGATGTTAATTATAAAACAATTTGTGGCCCAATTCACGGTTTATTGAAGCCCAATAAGTTGACCCAATTTAACTTATCGGTTAACCAATAAAACCGATAACAAAACCGAACCATTATCCTTAACGGTTAACCGCCCCATTAGAAACCAATAACCCAACGGTTTGAAAAATGCCTTAACCGATATTAACAGTTCGGTTTAGGTTTGGGGTCAAAACCGACCCAAACCGACCCATGCTCACCCCTACTATATCTATCCATATCTACCTATCTATATCTATATATCTATCTATATATGTATTAAAAGAAAACCATTTTCTGAAAAGTTTTTTTTAATTAATTTTCAATTAACCAATAAAAATAATTTATTTCTTCAATTTTGACCAAATTTAACTATTTTGACTACTATTATTAGCAATACTCGCTTTTTTACACAAGTTGGGTATTTTAACCCGTTTTTTATGATGCGCGGGTCATAAGAACCCGAATTGCGCATGTCCAGATTATGTGTTTTATTTCGTTTCTTTGGCTTCTCTTCATCGACAAGCTTTCATAAACCCTAAACATTCCTGTCGGCGATTTTATAGGCTTCATCACTTGCGCTTTCTTCAGTCGCCTCCCTCTCCACTGTTGATTTTACATCGCCGCCCCTTGTCTTGCGATCTTCTTCACTGCCTCTTCTCTCAAGGTTAATCGATCCTTCACGTCTCTTCACAGAAAGGGTTTTGGTTAACCGATCTGTAAGTACATCGTATTATTTGTTTACGGTTTTTTTCGATCTGTAAGTACATCATATGTGTTTCTTGAATTGATTTTGGTTAATCAATAATTGATTTTGGTTAATTGATTTTGATTTGTTCAATCGATTTTGGTGGCCCTTTTGGTTAATCGATTTGATTTTGGGATAATATCTTATTTCCTTTTAGTTTTAGGATTAAAAGATGAATACTTGATATTCAAAAATTTGCTTAACTTATTCAAGTAGTAAACATAGTTAATTATAATTATAAGTGAACACGGGGTCACGGGGAACCAACATTCATACTTCATAGTGAATTTTGTCAAAGTGTTTATCATTTATTTATGCGATAATTTTTTTTGTAGGTCGTAATCCCGACATCCTCACATAAGAACCAAAAAATTAATAAAGCTCATCCTTATCTGCAGGTATGTATTTTCCCATTGATTTGCTTATTTACATTTTTTTTATTAAACTGAATTGGAGTCTCTTAGTCATTAGTCATGTGCATCACTTCATCATATATATTAGTAAATTAATACAATTTAAGTAAACAGAGAAAGGCTTTGACATTAGTTTTAAAGTGTACAATTACACTTTCCTTGCCTTTCCATTTGGTTTTGTTTTAATTATGAAACTGCTAAATGTGGTTCCGATTTTACTACATGCAACTGTTAGTGATTTCAATTTTACACTTATGTGATTTTGATTTTAAGTTATGCTTTCGTTTTTGGTCTCTCCCTCACACTTGTGTTTCTCCAACATATACGTTATAGGTTACTATTTTTTTCAACACTTCCAATTTCGATTTCTACGCTTGAGGTAGATTTCCATTTGAATTTGAGCTTCATTATTGGTTTTTATCTTTATAATATATTGCCTCCGAGGTGTTTGATGAAATGCTCAAATGAAAAAAAGAGTAAAAGACACCGTAAGTTAAATTTTTTCAAAGGGTATATTAGTAGTCATTTTATGTCTTTATTTTGATCATAAATTAACCCCTTTAAATAGTCATCTGTAATTTAAGCAGCTTGGTAATGAAATCTAACTAACAATAACAAGTCATTAACCCTTCATGGGAAAAATGGCCAAATGTGCATCTCATGAATATGTCTTGATCTGAAAAGAAAAATGGCCAAATGTGCATCTCATGAATATGTCTTGATCTGAAAATAGTTGCAGTATAATTGCTTAATGGCAAATGCCACCAATATTGTTCAATTGTCCATTTCAAAACTTTGTTCAACTATTTTAACAACAATAATAAAAACACTGGTTATTGGGAGTGTAAGGAGTAGACACTCATACTTCTACCAAGAAAACTTTGCAAAAAATCTCCAACTTATAAAGCATTTCACTAATATAAATCCAAGTAATAATCAAATAACATTGAAGACATAATCATTCTTTGACTCTTCACTTTCATTTCAAATTTCCAGATGAATGAATGAACCTAAACTGTGATCAGATTTATGACATAACCTCATTTATGAATGATCACCCTGGAGGTGGTGAAGTTATGCGAAAAGCAACTGGTATGTACTGCCCATCTCTTCCTACTCAAGAATGAATTAAAATCAGCATTTTATGTAACCCTTCTCTTTAAATATTAGATAAATTATTGCAGTCAAAGACACGACAGTTGATTTTGGTGATGTCGGGCGTAGTGAGAAATCTTTAGAAATGATGAACAAATTCTATGTTGGTGAGATGGATGTATCAACCATTCCGGTGAAACGGTCATTAATTCAATCCACAACTAATGTGATCTACAATTAAAAAAAGTCTCCTCTATTCATTCTCAACTTATTACTTGTGGGAGTAATAGCTGCTAATTTTAAGATATTAGTAATCTTATACTCTCATTCTAATGTGTTTTTAACAAATGAAATGGTTTATGTTATTTCTGAAAGGCCAAGGTGATTGGTTGTTCTTGAAACCTTGGTAATTAAGTTTTAGTGAACATATACATTGTAAATCAAATTAAGGGTGCCTGTTTTCTTTATTTTTTACTTATAAATATACTGCTCCACTCATCTTTCTAGCTACACGCATTTTTTAAAATTCACATATCATATGTCCCATTGAGTTTTTGATACTTCAAGGGTATAGAATATGTGCCACTTGAAGAGGTGGGTAGCAGCTTTCTGGCTTATGTGTTTTCTATTAAGAACTTGTTATCTTAGCCAATTGGTAAGGCAAATTTCGCCCGACATCAACCGGCCTTCAAAGAAAGGCTTAGTCACCGGACTTTGCGGATCGATATGCTGAAACGAGAGAAGCCGCATCCCCACCAGAGGGCTCATACCCGGCGACCGTCTACCCACGATGAAAGCGGCCTCTGAAAAGGCTAGCTCCAATTCCGTCTATGCTGGCGGAACGATTTCTTTCTCTGCCGACTTTGAACCTACTACAGCTCTGTATATGTGAGCTTGTGGGGGTGCCTACACTATAGCGGTCATTTGTTTTTTAAGGTTTGCAATTCGGTATATAGTTTTGTACTGAAAATCTAAAAATGATCAATCTCAGATGTTTGTTGTAGTGATAGCTGATCCAGGTGGTGATTTATTTATATTAGATCCAAAAAAACCAGCACGAGGGCATGTTCTTGCTCATTCAGCCAATTTGAGGATGAGGATGATGACTTAGATGGTAATTTCTGTTGGTCCCGAATGGATACTACAACAACAAATGTTTGTAGAGGGGGGGGGGGGTTGAATACAAACTTTAGCAAATTAAAATTTAAGAGACACACGGTTTACTTTTATATAATTCTTATTGATGTTAATCAAGAATTACATGAACTAGATGCGGAAAATCTAAGTTCAATAAAAGGTGGCAACTAGATTTGTCTAACACATAGACAATGCTAATCTTAAACAACTAATGTCTAAGATGTTCAACACATGAACAAGTTTGTTACACTGAAAGTAAAATGCTAACTCTTCTAATTCTCAACTTATGATATTTCAGTGCTTTTCAACGCATACTTAGCATGTTTCCATGCATGAGTATATATAAGCAAGGTGTGTCCGGGTTGATGAAGAGAGAAGGAGACAAAGGTACTTGGTTTAATAATATTATAATAGATAAAGTAAGTGGTGAAAAGTAAGTTAACTTTATACACAAAGTGTGTAAAGTGAACATACTTTTTAGTAATGAGTGTACCCACTATCTATTATTATATTATTAAAGTACTACCTTTATATCTTGGAAAAGTAAACTTCTCCTTTCATGCTTGTGCTTTAATCAACACCATGCTTTCTGAAGATGTGACTTTACCAAGTATGGAGTTGTCAGCCATACTTAACATCATGTCTTCGAGATCTTCTCTTCAAGAGTATCTTTCTCCTTTTCCAAAGGATAAAGATCTATCCTTTTTGTTTCTTTGCAGATACAAAAAGTGCTAAGTATTTTTACAAAGAAAGATCTAAGGCATAATAGGAACAACACATGTTCTGCCTTTGCCTAAAGAAAATATTACATAGAAAAGCTATTAACTGAGATGTAGAATAAAAACTCAGCTAACAGATACTAAACTGCAAATATAATTTTGCTCAGCTAAGGATGAATGTGAAAGACTCAGCTGACTAGATTTGCTCAGCTGATCGAATGTGAAAGACTCAGCTGACTAGATTTGCTCAGCTGATCGAATTGCTCAGCTGATAACACAAATCAACGTGCAGCTAATAAACTGATCAAACTAAACTGTCAGCTGATCCCAAGGGCTCAGCTGACCATTTGAGTATGATCAGCTCATGAAGAAAAGATTGGATAAGTAGTAAATACCTTATCTGACAGATGGAAGGCATCAGCTGATCAATGTGATTGTGTCAGCTGATCCTTGATAGCTCAGCTGATCTTGAAACTTTCCTCAGCTGATGGTTTTGGACCATCAGCTGATCTTTTGTAGATCCTCAGCTGATGCTTCTTTGACTGATCTTTTCTTCTCAGTTGATCTTCCTGAAGCTAGTCCTTTAGCTGACACTCAGTGTTCAGCTGACACTATAATTCGTCAGCTGACATTTCTTACTTAGGAATTTCTTTAAGTCTAATATGAAAAACAACACATGTTTTTCTTTTAACTAAGTCTAAACTGAATAAGTGGTTATGTTAACATCAAATCCTATTTTAATTAATAGACAAGTTTGATTTAGGTTTGATATTGCTATCTCCCCAACAATCTCCCCCTATTTGATGATGACAAAACCTTATCTGTTTAAGAAGAATCAGTTTGACTCGAATTTGTAAAGATAAAACTTTTAAGTGCAATTTGGTTACCTAGCTATCTGTTTTTGGTAACTCTTTAAAGTATGTTCCCTGATATTCTGTTTTTGGGAATCTTTTCATTTATGAAGTACCATTGTTCTGTTTTTGTGGTATCTTTTCTATCCTTTTTCTGTTTTTAGGATTTTTGATATTTTCTATATTTACCCTATTGAGCTATCTACTAAGAGTCATCTATACTAGCATTTTAGCTAAGTAGTCCATGATCAAAGTTTCAAGCTTGATTACAGAACAAAGTATTTACATCAGAGTTTGTATAATGTAATCTAACTATGAGTTAAACTAAGTACAGAAGTTGAACTATTCTAGGAATTTGAAATTACATCTAATCTAGTTATGAAGTTTCAGTTTTCTTCCCACCAAGGTTCTTCTTTCACATTCAGAAGTCTGTCTAGTGAATTTGCAGCCAACAACTCTTCAGCTCTTGCTTGAATCAGACTTTCAAAATGTTCACTTCTTGTCTGTCCCCTTGTTGAAGTTGCGGCTTGAAAGATTAATTCTCCAGGGGCTCTTCCCAAGTCAGTTTCTCTTAGGAATCTCCAAACACCAGCTCTATTCTTGAAGAACATCCCTCTTTCAGGTTCAGTTATGTATTTAAACATTTCTGGTTCAATGTTGGAGGGCAGAGCAGTGTTGAGATTTTCATATGCAGACAGGTAAGGATGATCAGGTTTAAGTATAATCTGTTCAATAGGTACAAAAGCTTTGGAGGATTTCTTGAAGACATCCTCAATCATATCAATGTGTTCCACAAATTGATCATGAGTGCATATCCTGTGGTAGACAGCCATTCTGATCCAGTATTCGAATTTGTTTATGAACCTTGTGGCAATTTCACTTTTGGATTTAAGGAGGTGGTACAGAGTCTCAATCATCTCAGTGAAGGAAAACAGTTTGCAGTGATGAATATAGGCATTCTCTTGTGTTTTTCTTTCATCTCTTCTTACTAATCTGAGATATGGCCCTTCATCTGTTCCCTTATATAGAGTGACTCTGGAGATGAGATTTGGATCCTTTCTTCCTACCAAGTTCTTCTTGTTTTCCAATATCTCTTTGATCTCCCTTTTAGATTGCTGAGTGGTAACTCCAAAGTTGAACTCATGCAATGCTTGAATGGCTTCTCTGTGAGTTCTTCCTCTTTTAGGAACTTTCTTGGCAGTAGGATCATCTTGCTGTGGTGCAGCTTGTGTTGGATGTGATTGAGAGGATAGCATGATGATTTCTTCTTCTTGTAATTCTCTCAACTCATCAACAGTGACACCAATGATTGTAGCAAGATCTTCATGAGTAGTGAAATCCTGGTGTCTCTCCTTGGTTTTCAGAACTTCTTCAATGTTTGTACCAAGAGCAGCAGCCAGTTCACTTAGCTCTCTGAGATTCTCATCCTCTTGATTAAGTTGCTCTTCCTTCCTTTCTTCTGCTTCAATCTCCTCAGCAGACATAATTTTCTTTCCTTTTCTCCTTGATGTGCTGCTGGGAGTTGGTTGACTTGGTTGAACTGGAGAGGAAGCTTGGACTGTTGGAGCTGTTGTAGAGGGGCTCTGCTTCTTCAAGTTGAACAGAGAGGACAGAGGCTGATCATCTTCATCATCATCATCAGATTCATCTAATGGTATGGAGATTGGGGCACAAGATTCATCTTGCCTTGATTTCTTAGCACTCTTCCTTCTAGCCATTGTCTTTAGCCTTCGTTTATGCCTTTGCTGTTCTTGAGCAGGTTGCTCCCCCTCAACTTGATTTTCCCCCTTAACATCTGATTTTCTTTGAGTTTCTGTTTCATTGGGGGCAGATGCATCCTCTGCTTGCATAGCCTGAACCTCAGCTGTATATGCATCAACAGCTGCTCTGATTGTATCTGGTGAAGGTTCTCTTCTAACTGACTTCTCCTCCTTTTTGTCATCAGCAAATGTAAAAGGAAAGTTGTCAGAGGGTTTAGAAATAGAAGGAGGCCTGAAAGAAGAAGTTGAAGGAGAGGTAGTGGGGATAGGAGGTGGGGTGAAGAATGGAGGTCTCCTCAGGCTTAGGATAGCATCAGTGATATTGGTGAATTCTTTTAGGGTTTCACTGTGCTTTTGGATGGAGTAGTTGTTTAGGTGTTGGAGGTCAGTAGTTATGGTTTGGAGAAGAGAAGGGACTCTAAGAAGTTGGAAATGGTGTGGTTGAGGTTGGTAAGGGTTTGGTTTGAGATGGTAGGAGATGGGGTAGGAGTAGGCTTAGAAGTTTGGGTAAGAAGTTGATCTAATTTGGTCAGAATTGGGGATATATCAACATGAGCAGGGGTGGGTTGGGTTTGGGATTAGGTTGATTTGAGTGACTCAATCTCTTGGGTTAGATGAGAGAGAGTTGAGTTTCTGTTTTAGTTTGGAAGGAGGTGAAGGAGGCTTGAAGACTATCCATCTTTTGAGAGATGGACAGTAAGTTTTGAAGTATTTGGGGTGAGGGTTCAGAAGAAGTAGAGGGAATGGGTTGAGAAGATGTGCCAAGAACTGGAATGGATTGTGGTCCCTCACTTAGACCTTGGTATATAGGCCTAAGATCACTGGAAGCAGAAATTGTACCATGTACCAATGGCTGGTTTATGCCACTAGTATTGATAGGTAGTGCACTAGTATGTGTAAGAATTGAATCAAAAATAGGTGCAAGTATGTGAGTGTGAGTGAGGGTTGCACTTCCCTGATTACAGTAGCAAGTTGTTGTGAACTTACTAAGGGAAAGGCTTGACACACAGGGGCTTTAGACACAGTATGACCTTGGGAGAAGGTTTGTATTTCAATGGTATCACCCTGTTGGGAGGGTGACCCAGATTGCAGCAATCCCATATTTACAGATGTGCCCTGTTGTGAGGACATACCCACTGGCTGAAGGGTGTAAGTAACATCCATGAGCTCCCCCTCAAAATAAGAGGTAACTATAGGAGTTGAGGTCAGAGGTGCAGTGTGCATTTCCTCTGAGATAAGTGCAGTATGCACCATCTCTAATGACCTTGTTTCTGTTTGGGTTGCAAAGGGAGTAGAACTAGTGACTGTTGGGAGTACACTAGAGCTTGGCTGTTGTGGGGGTGTTACAACTGGAGGAGAGGTTGGGTTCTCACTGGTGGGGTTTACCAAATGAGTATCCTCAAGGGTGGTAGAGATTATACCTGAGATGTGTTGAGTCTTGCTGATCTCAATCAGTTGAATGAGATTGTCAGAAATTGTGTCTTCCTCAGCATCATCACCATCAGCTGCATCACCACTTTGTTGATTTTGTGGAGTGCTTGAGCTGGAAGTAACAGGGAAATGTGTGAGTGGCATCCCAATTTGAGAAGATGAGGAGGTGGTGTCTTGAACGTTTTCAGCATAAGTAATTCCAGCATCACTACCATGAAAGTCACCGTCTCCCTCATCATGATCATCTTTACCACTGTCAGCACCACTGTCATTATCATCCTCAGCATCAGGATTAACTGGCTCATCCTGTGCTGGTTCATCAAACAAATTTTGGTCAGCAGAGTCCATCAAATCAGCATCCCTTCCTTCTTCTTCACCAATGGCTTCATCTTGAGCATGAGTCATAGACTCATCAGAATGATCAGTGGTTATATCAGGAGACTCAGAATCATCAGCCATTTGTCCCTCAATATTCTCAGGATCAACTTCCTCTTCATTTTCAGCATCCTCAGCAGCAACATCAATCAACTCTTGCATTTGATCAGTGATAGCAGGACCTTGAAATTCCCTTATCAAAGTGAAGGTCTTTTGACCCATTTGAGGAATGGTCATTGTATCCAAAGTAGCAGCAATTTCAGTATATTGTTCCCATTGAAGGTGATGAAGTACAAGCAAGCTTAAATACCTTATGTAGGGAACAACAGTCCTTGTTGATTTCTTGGTTGTAGCAAGAGTGATTTTATCCACCATTTCTCATAATATGACTTGAGCAAAGTCAATATTCCTCCCTATGGCCAAAGCATGAAGAATCATCAATTCAGACTGATTCATTTGGTCATGACTCCCAGATTTATAACCGAAGCACTTGATGATCACACCCGCCAAGTATTTCAATGGCTGTCCCAGCACAGAAAATTTATACTGACCATGGGTAACTGGTGCATTATATCCAATCAGGGGTAAAACCTCCAAAACTTGATCCAGTGGAGCAAATGGTTGATACGGAGCCAAGTTGGACAGAGAAATGGCTTGTCGAAGAATGTCGACAGTAATGTTGATGTTGATGGAGCCATTCAAACAAGTACAGGTAATGAGATTTTGATCAAGATGGTACCTAGCAGTGTACCACATCTCACCAACAATATTTGGAAATATGAAGAAAGGATGAGCTGAGAGACAAGGAAACAGGGGATGAGCAGTCAGTTGATTCTTGTAGAAAAATAAATAAGTGTCAGCTAATAAGAGTACTTAGCTGAGCGTCTAAGCCCTAGCTGATGGTTTATCAGCTGATGTATAGTGTCAGCTGATGGTAGTCAGCTGACATAATTCCATTAGCTGATTTACCATTAGTAAGATATGAAGAAGCTGAGATAAGTACCTTGTTTCACACACTAATAAAATTATTTTCTCACACAAAACTAACTACCTAAGAAATGAATATTTTACAGATTTAACATACCAAATTTGGATATTAGGAAGTTGAATCGAGACTCATCAAAAGGTTTTGTAAAAATGTCAGCTAATTGAACATTAGTGTTTATATAGTGCATTGAAACTTTCTTTTTCTGCACATTATCTCTAAGAAAATGATGTCTGATTTCAATATGCTTAGTTTTTGAATGCAAAACAGGATTGTTAGAGATAGATATGGCACTTGTGTTGTCACACAGAATTGGGGAATTTTCAAACCGTATGTCATAATCCAGTAGTTGATTTTGCAGCCATAGCAATTGAGCACAGCAGCTTCCAACAACAATGTATTCTGCTTCAGCTGTAGAAATTGAAACAGAGTTCTGTTTATTGCTTGACCAGCTGACTAATCTTCCACCTAATAATTGACAACCCCCAGATGTACTCTTTTTGTCTAGTGTGAAACCTGCAAAGTCAGAATCAGTGTATCCAACTAACTCAAAATCAGAGTCTTTGGGGTACCAAAGACCTAGATTAGGAGTTCCTTTGAGATACCTGAAAATCCTTTTAACTGCAGCTAAGTGAGATTCTTTGGGATCTGCTTGGTATCTAGCACAAAGACATGTAGAAAACATAATATCTGGTCTACTTGCAGTGAGGTATAAAAGAGACCCTATCATACCTCTATAAGCTGTAATGTTCACTGATTTACCATCAGTGTCCTTTTCAAGCTTTAAGGCAGTGGACATGGGTGTTTTCATTGAAGAACAATTTTCAAACTCAAATTTCTTAAGTAAGTCATTTACATACTTTGTTTGATAAATGAAAATTCCATCAACCTCTTGTTTAATTTGAAGACCTAGAAAATAGTTTAATTCACCCATCATACTCATTTGATAATTATCAGACATGAGTTTGGAAAACTTTTTGCAAAGATCAACATTTGTAGACCCAAATATTATATCATCTACATAAATCTGTACAAGAATCACATCACCCTTGAATTTTTTTATAAATAAAGTGCTATCTATGCTTCCTCTTATAAATCCTTTATTGGTCAGAAAAGAAGAGAGGGTATCATACCAAGCTCTTGGAGCTTGCTTCAGACCATACAAAGATTTGTTCAAGAAGTATACATGATCTGGTTTGCTTGCATCCTCAAAAACTGGAGGTTGTTTGACATACACCTCTTCCTTCAATTCTCCATTGAGGAAAGCACTCTTAACATCTATTTGGAAAACTTTGAAGTCTTTGAAGGCAGCATAAGCTAGAAACAGTCTTATTGCTTCAAGTCTTGCAACAGGGGCAAAGGTTTCATTATAATCAATACCTTCTTCTTGACAATACCCCTGTGCAACTAACCTTGCTTTGTTTCTGATGATCAGCCCTTGTTCATCCATTTTGTTTCTGAACACCCACTTAGTACCAATGATGG
The DNA here is from genome assembly GCA_947179395.2 of Pulicaria dysenterica. Lineage (NCBI taxonomy): Eukaryota > Viridiplantae > Streptophyta > Magnoliopsida > Asterales > Asteraceae > Pulicaria > Pulicaria dysenterica. The sequence goes on along the minus strand of OX359292.1, from coordinate 50,923,265 downwards.
ATTTGTCCTTTGGTCTTGGAACCAAAGTCCATACATTGTTCCTAGTGAATTCAGCCAATTCCTCTTGCATGGCATTTATCCAGTGGGGGATCGTTTAGAGCTTCATCTACCTTCTTTGGTTCAATCATAGAAACAAAACCTGTGTATAAATAGAAATTACAAGCTTTTGATCTTGTTAGTACAAGTGCTTCTATGTTACCTATAACCTGATCTTTAGGATGATCCTTGTGGTCTTTATAGGCATTTTGGATTCTGGGAGAGTTTGAATTATTTTGGATTATGGGAGTCGAAATTCTTTGGTTTGGATCAGCTGATGAGACTTCTGGTTGATCAACTGACAGAATTTCAGGAATGTTATCTGATGAAAATTCTACTGATGAGGGAATGTTTGATATGGAATTAGAGTCCATTGATGTTGAATCATGATTCTTATCATTCAGTAAAAGTGTGGGTTGATTCAGGATAGGATGTGCAGAGGTGTTTTGTAGATTTGGAACAGGTTTATCTAAGTCATCTATGTCAGCTGATGAGATTGGATCAGCTGATACTTGAATATTATCACAAGTAAGCAGTAGATCATTAAATTCCTTACCTGTAGATGGATTAGTAGAACAGGAAGCAACAAAGTCATTTTCATTAAAACTTACATTGATTGATTCTTCTGTGACCTTTGTTCTGAGGTTGTAGATTCTGTAAGCTTTGGAAATCACAGAATATCCAACAAACACTCCTTCATCAGCTTTTCGTGCAAACTTCTGCAATTGATCTTTCTGGTTCAGAATGAAACACTGACACACCCAAAGATGTGTAGAAAGCTGATGTTGGGCTTCCTTCCCTTGAGCACTTCATAAGGAGTCTTGTTGTGCCTCTTGATTACAAGGGATCTGTTCTGAGTAAAACATGCACAGCTGACAGCTTCAGCCCAGAAGTTGAATCCTAACCCACTCTCACACAACATGGTTCTTGCAGCTTCAATCAAAGTTCTGTTTCTTCTTTCAGCTACACCATTCTGTTGTGGAGTCCTTGGAGCAGAGAAGTTTTGAGATATTCCTTTCTCATCACAGAAACCTTCAAGAGTTTGATTTTTAAATTCAGTTCCATGATCACTTCTAAGCATTCTTACCAGATTTCCATTGAGCACTTCTATCTTTCTAATGAAGCTTATAATCTCTTCAGCAGCCTCACTCTTTGCTTTTAGGAAGATGACCCAAGTGTATCTTGAAAATTCATCAACCATTACCAATGCATACTTACTTCTACCAATACTAGCAGTAGCAACAGGGCCAAATAAATCCATGTGCAACATGTAGAAAGGTTCAGTAATGGAGAAGGCTTGCTTAGATGGAAACGAAGTCTTGTGCTGCTTTCCCTTCTCACAGGCAGAACAAGGTTTAGGCTTAACATATGTATGTGAAGGTAGTCCTGACACTTGTTCACCCTTGCTCAACTTGTTAATGTTTTTGAAGTTTAAATGGGAAAGCCTTTTGTGCAATAACCAGTTTGTGTCAGTTACAGATTTGGTATACAAACAGGTTAACTTGGATGGATCACCAGAGGACATATCAAGAGTATATACATCCTTGGCTCTCTTTGCACAAATTATTGTTTTACCTTCTTGATCTAAAATGGAACCACCTGTCTTTGTAAAGAGGACTTTATGATCACCATCACATAACTGACTTATGCTGGTGAGATTATACTTAAGCCCTTTAACATATGATACCTTATACAAGGTTAGGTTCCCATTATGAAGTTCTCCGTAGCCTTTTGTTTGCCAACAATTGTTATCACCAGAGGTTACTCTTGGACCTTTTTCCTTCTTGTAGTTACTAAGCAAAGCTTTACAACCTGTCATGGTCCTTGAACATCCACTGTCAAGATACCATGTGTCCAGACCCTGCATAGATGTGATTGAAAGAAGGTTAGTGATATTTGGGCATCCACATTTAAGTGGACCCCTGTGGATTGCACCTAGCCATCCACTTTATATTAGGTTGTTTATGAATGAGAGAAAGAACTGTGTTATCATTATCAGTCCGCTGTCTTGAGTTGCCTTCAAGAGAACAATTACTTGCCTTATGCTCTTTGCTCACACATTTATAACATTTTTGATTTTTGGAGCTTTTAACATGTTTTGGTAATTGCCTAAGAGATGTCTTAACTGTTTTCTGATGATTATGGGTCATCAGCTGACAGATTTCACCATTCAGCTGTTGCAGCTGATTCTGTAAACTAATAAGTTCTTTGTTTACAGTCACCTTAGGTTGACCCTTAGTTAAAATGAGTTTTTGATCAACTTTAGGTGTGCCAGACTTAGACTCTTTGTAAACAAAATGTCCATTTCCCTTGGTTTCTCCTATTAAAAGAGTTTGAAGTGATGTTTGATCAGCTAAACAAACAGAAGAGGATCCATGATCAGCTGACAGGTTATCAGCTGAGCAGTTATCATCTACCTTTTGATCAGCTGATGTAATATCATTAGCTAAAGAATTTTCAGTCAGCTGAGTTCCTAAATTTAATGTATTAGTTTTCAAGGTTTGACAACAGAATGTCTCTTTGGTATCAACAAATGATTCCATTCCTTTACTTACTTCCTTTAAACTAAAATTTCCAGTACTTTTGCTTTCTGTCAAAATAATAGAACTTGAATCAACTTTTGAAGAGGTTGAGTCTTTCAGCTGAGTACTTTTACTTTTGACAAATCTGTTAGTGATAATACTTTTTCATTTTACGATCTTTTGAAAGGTAAGAGGTAAAATATCAGCATTTTCTAAGATATTTATTTCCTTGCTAAAATCAACACTGTTAGCAGCTTGGGAATAATTTCCACCAATAATAGCTTGAACTTGTTTTGGAATCTGCTCATTGACACACTGAGTGGTCTTCTCAGCAGACACACACCAAGATCTAACTACTTTTTGAAGGTCATTAAACTTTATTGTTGCTTCATTGGTTTCTTTTACCAAGATCTAATTAAGTATCTTTTGATTAGCTAAATCATCTTCCAGTTTTGTCATTTGTTTCAGTTTCTCATCTTTAAGACTTAATCTCTCTTTTAATGATTCTATTTCTAATTTTAGCTTCTTTTCTCTTTGAATATTTGACTGAAACTCAACACACAAATAATCAAACATAGTGTTATTTTCATTATCTTCATAGTTAATAAATTTTCCAACCTGATACATAGAAGAGGGATCCCAGACAGGAGAAGTACAAGCTTTAGCAGCTTTCTTCATGTCCTCATCAAAGGAACTTGTACTTGCTGTGTTGGCCATCAAACTAAGCTGAGCTGTGAGGATCTCATCTTCATCACTTGAGAGATCTTCCTCAGCCCAATCTTCTTCTTCAGCAACCAGCACCCTGTTCTGAGTTTTCTTCTTCTTCTTGTCAAGGACAGCAGCAAGAAGCTTCTTATACTTAGCTTCATAATCAATCTTGCTGTCTGAGCTTGAGGAACCCTTGAAGCCTGTGTTTCCTCTAGACTTACACTCACTGGCATAGTGACCAGACTTGCCACAAGAGAAACAACATTCAGAATCCTTTGGTTTTGACATGGCTCTTTCTCCTTTGAAGGGTTTCCTTTCAAACCTCTTGACACCCTTTCTTTTCAAGAAAGGTTTGAACCTTTTAACCAACATGGCAGCCTGCTCAACAGCAGCTTCAATGCTGTCCATGTTCTCCATAACTTCATCCCCATCAGCCACTTGCTCTTCATCAGAAAACTCCTCTTCTTCCTCCTCATTACTGGACTCATCCACAACTGCAGCAAAACTCCTAGATCTTGTATCCTTAGACACAAGGGTAGTAGATGGAGCTTTTGCAGCCTCCTTCATATCCTTGGTAGAGATTTTCCTTTGTTTCACTGATTGTTCATGATTCATAAGATTTCCATATAAACCAACCAGTGAAAGACCCTTGATTTTCTCGCCATGTTTAAGCACAGTGATAAAATGATCCCAAGATTCTGGGAAAGAGTCAAGAAACTTGTTTACAAGTTCCTTATTGCTCTTGGGAACCTCTGCCCTTCTTAAGTCATTAATAAGGCAGTTGAACCTGGTGTAAGTCTGAGTAAGACTTTTACCTTTATGAGCGAAGAAGAACTCATATTCTCTAACCAGAAGGAGTTTCTTGTTCTCCTGCACTTCTTCAGTGCCTTCATATGCAACAGTCAACGTGTCTAGCATTTCTTTTGCAGATTTGCAGTTAAGAACTTGATGATAGACATCATTTGGTAGTGTAGAGACTAAGGTTGTTCTTGCTTTAACATCAAGATTAACAAGCCTTTTGTCTTCATCAGACCACTGATTTATAGCCTTTATAATCAGTCTTTCAACAGCAGGAGCTTCATCAGTTGCTTCAGTCACTTGAATTGTTGAGGAAGGAACATAAGGACCTTCAGTAATAGTTTTAAGCATCACATCATCAAGGCTTGACATATAGAGAAGAACTCTACTCTTCCAGAGAGAGAAGTTCTCTCCATCAAACATTGGGCACCTTGTGAGTGAGCCATTGTTGGAAGAACCGTTAGAAGCAGCAACAGGAGCGGCCATTTTGTAGAGTAGGTTAGAAGCAGTTGAAGAGTAAGCAAAACAGATCTTAGATATGGATTATCTAGCCTGCTCTGATACCAGTTGTTGGTCCCGAATGGATACTACAACAACAAATGTTTGTAGAAGGGGGGGTTGAATACAAACTTTAGCAAATTAAAATTTAAGAGACACACGGTTTACTTTTATATAATTTTTATTAATGTTAATCAAGAATTACATGAACTAGATGCGGAAAATTTAAGTTCAATAAAAGGAGGCAACTAGATTTGTCTAACACATAGACAATGCTAATCTTAAACAACTAATGTCTAAGATGTTCAACACATGAACAAGTTTGTTACACTGAAAGTAAAAAATGCTAACTCTTCTAATTCTCAACTTATGAGATTTCAGTGCTTTTCAACGCATACTTAGCATGTTTCCATGCATGAGTATATATAAGCAAGGTGTGTCCGGGTTGATGAAGAGAGAAGGAGACAAAGGTACTTGGTTTAATAATATTATAATAGATAGAGTTAGTGGGTGAAAGTAAGTTAACTTTATACACAAAGTGTGTAAAGTGAACATACTTTTTAGTAATGAGTGTACCCACTATCTATTATTATATTATTAAAGTACTACCTTTATATCTTGGAAAAGTAAACATCTCCTTTCATGCTTGTGCTTTAATCAACACCATGCTTTCTGAAGATGTGACTTTACCAAGTATGGAGTTGTCAGCCATACTTAACATCATGTCTTCGAGATCTTCTCTTCAAGAGTATTTTTCTCCTTTTCCAGAGGATAAAGATCTATCCTTTTTGTTTCTTTGCAGATACAAAAAGTGTTAAGTACTTTTACAAAGAAAGATCTAAGGCATAATAGGAACAACACATGTTCTGCCTTTGGCTAAAGAAAATATTACATAGAAAAGCTATTAACTGAGATGTAGAATAAAAACTCAGCTAACAGATACTGAACTACAAATATAATTTTGCTCAACTAAGGATGAATGTGAAAGACTCAGCTGACTAGATTTGCTCAGCTGATCGAATGTGAAAGACTCAGCTGACTAGATTTGCTCAGCTGATCGAATTGCTCAACTGATAACACAAATCAACGTGCAGCTAATAAACTGATCAAACTAAACTGTCAGCTGATCCCAAGGGCTCAGCTGACCATTTGAGTATGATCAACTCATGAAGAAAAGATTGGATAAGTAGTAAATACCTTATCTGACAGATGGGAGGCATCAGCTGATCAATGTGATTGTGTCAGCTGATCCTTGATCGCTCAGCTGATCTTGAAACTTTCCTCAGCTGATGGTTTTGGACCATCAGCTGATCTTTTGTAGATCCTCAGCTGATGCTTCTTTGACTGGTCTTTTCTTCTCAGCTGATCTTCCTGAAGCTAATCCTTTAGCTGACACTCAGTGTTCAGCTGACACTATAATTCGTTAGCTGACATTTCTTACTTAGGAATTTCTTTAAGTCTAATATGAAAAACAACACATGTTTTTCTTTTAACTAAGTCTAAACTGAATAAGTGGTTTTGTTAACATCAAATCCTATTTTAATTAATAGACAGGTTTGATTTAGGTTTGATATTGCTATCTCCCCAACAATTTCATGTCTTCTTAATTTCTTAATATCATAGTTTCATATTATTTTTAGGTTTGAAAGTGGAATTCACATGTTATTATTAGCACGTTCACTTTTAGTTTGGGTAACTGGTCAAAGAGGGTTAGGTTGATACAGGTCATATTATAGTATGGATCACAACGGACCGGATCGGGTTAGGTTGACACGATAACATTTTTTTATCCATATTTTAAGTAATAAATATCTATATAATTTTTCCTCTTCTTAATACAAAGTATTTATTAAGCATTTTACAAACAATAGTCAATTGTAAATGTATAAGGAAAACAAAAATATGACTGGAAAATTTGTAGAACAGATCTTTTAATGGAGGTAATACTTTGATTTCTCTAAGATTTGGATTTCTCGCTTACTTTGTCCCTAATGCAAGTGCTTTGACCATAGTAGTTCATCTGCAAGTTTACACCTTCAAGGAAGCTATGCATAATATGCTGATATTGCCATAATGGAGCAAGCTGCATGTCTCATCTCTGTTTCTCCTTTCCCTTTCAGGTGGTTCTAACACTCACAATATAATATTTTACATCTTATTAATAGAATTGGGGCTTTATCTATCCACCAAAGTTTTGAAAATATTTATCACCTAGGTTCCAACCTTCTTATTAATCTAATTTTACGTGTATGTTCTTTGTCTATGAGTTGTTTAAACAGCAGGGCTTTTGTCATATTAACCTTGCGAGCTTATGATGGATTTAGTTGTTTTTTCCTGCTTCTGATCATGTTTTTCTTTTTCATGTATACAAAGTTGGAAAAACTCGATTATGAATACTAAAGTACTACAAAAACAATATGATTTGTGTTATGTATGGACTTGAAACATTGTATATGCGTACTTTTTATTAATTTTCTTTCTATCTCTTCAATAAACTATGTGTTTTCATATTTAACTTTTATTTTGTATTTTTTATGCAGGAAATTCTATGGAGTGTATGGACTTAGGAAACAATTATTCCTCGCAAGTAATAACTGCATTCATCCACGTATAAATTCATCGTCTTCGCTACATGCTTTAATCCTTGGAATATTTGTTATTTTTCTTTAACGTTCAGATTCCTCCCTAAGAGATAATTGCATGGTGAGGATTCAGTCACAACAAAGGTGTGGACACTCGCCCATTCTTTTGATTATAAGAAAAGATTAAAAAATGTAGTATGACATTTCTAATATTATTTCTTATGTAAGGTATATGTTAAAACTTATACAATTGGAGTTGGATCAGTAACCAGTATCTTGAAGAAATTGAGATCTCTCTGTGGTGACCTACCACAGTAGCACTTAACAGAATTATTAAATTTCTGTACCAAAGTATATGCCCATTTTTTCATTATTAAGTCTATCAGTCTTAATAGATTTGTTGTCATCTAAGTACTTGATAATATGTTATGATCATGAAAAGTGTTATATTTTATTATGTTGTGTTTCAAGTTTCTTTGTGTAATACCCGTGCGTGCACGGGTCATTAAGCTAGTATATATATTAAAAGAAAATCAAATATGAGAAAGATTACATAAATAAAATTTAATTAACCAATCAAAACCTTTTATTTTTTCAATTTTGACCAAAATTTTTAATTTTGACTTCAATTATTAGAATAGTTCTTGAAAAAGTACATGAAACAAATTATAAGGAAGCTATATGAAAATATATAGGGAGTGTTTTTATAAATTATATATTTATATTTAAGGAATGTATTTAATTATATATATTTGTAGTTTTTCTTTTATAACTTTTAATATATTATGATTGGTATAAATATAATTATATATTTATAATTGTCTCATTTTTATCTACGTTTTGATGTAAATTTTACCGTAATAGCACAAACTAAAAAAATACTTTTTTATTAGTAAAAAGTATATTTTATAACCATTGAAAAAATAGGAGTTACTATCTTTAATTTTGTATTTGAAATGTAATGACACTTAATCTTTTTCTAAATGAGAATATGTATTTTTCTTGCTTATCTTCTTTATAAAACTATAAACTGTTGAACATATTTATGGCTAATTTTTATGTTATAAACCACTAAATCATTAATCCTTTTTTATGAGGTATTTTTGACTTAACGTATATGATAATATATATCTACAACATATTAGTGAGGTAACCTTCTATGGGATAGTTTATATTTGTGAATATCTAAATCAATTATCTTTTTCATTGACATAATCATACAACGTTAAACTCTTGATCTGTTTTTCGATGCCAACGATTTCATATAAAATATTGATTAAAGTGTGAGGTATTGCTAATCACACTATTTAAAAGTAATTAACTGCCAACGCTTTACATGTCAAAAAAGAAGATTATGAGCATGACATCCGAATTTTGAGACAATATTATCATAAGCTAACGAAGTGATTTGTGTATTCATTTAATTTATAATTCAGATTTAATGTAATAATAATAAGAAATTTTAACTCAATTATTTTTTAAAAGAAATCTATAAGACTTTGAAATTAAGAAGTATTAATTATTTATATTTAGATATCTGACTCATATTTTTACTATGTTTTTAATAATATTCTATAAAAATAATTAAGACTAACCGTATATCACGTGTACCTCTACCAAATGAAGAGGTTGAGCATATAAATGATTACATGATATCAATGAAGATCATTTTGATCTAAATTATTTTTTAGAGATAATAATTTTGTTTTAATAAATGAAAAGGTTGGACACATAAATGATTACATGGTATCAATATTAAACAATATGGATGTATTATATTCCGAATTAGATAATATATGTTAAGGACTTAAGGTGAACTTTAATATCATGTTTAAGAATCATTACACACACCAAATATACTTAATTCCCTCAAGGTTTCATCTTAGTGACGATAATAGTAGCTTGATAAATAAAATTATGAATGTAGTATACAAAGAAGTACTACTGAAAATATGAAAGCCCCGTCTTAATTCAATTTTTAAACATTCGATACATATGTTTTTTATTAGTTATTATTTCTATGAATATAATTTTGTTTGTTTATATTATGTTATATATTTTATTTATGCTTTATTACATGTTAAATGTTTTATTTATTACATGTTATATATTTTTTATTAGTTATTATTCGTTCAATTTATAATTTAGATTTTATGTAATAACAATGAGAAATTTTAACTCAATTATTTTTTAAAATAATCTATAAGATTTTGAAATTAAGAAGTATTAATTATTTATATTTAGATTTTTGACTCATATTTTTACTATTTTTATAAAAATAATTAAGACTAACCGTATAATACGCGTGTGTCTCACAAATGAAGAGGTTGAACATATAAATGATTACATGATATCAATGGACATCTTTTTGATATAAATTATTTTTAATTAAGAGATAATAATTTTGTTCTAACAAATGAAGAGGTTGAACACATAAATTATTACATGGTATCAATATTAAACACTATGGAGGTATTATATTCATATTAGATAATATATGTTAAGGACTTAAGGTGAACTTTCATATCATGTTTAAGAATCATTGTACACACCAAATATACTTAATTCTCTCAAGGTTTCATTTTAGTGACGATAATAGTAGCCTGACAAATAAAATTATGAATGTAGTATACAAAGAAGTACTACTGAAAATATGAAAGCCCTGTCTTAATTCAATTTTTGAACATTCGATAAATATGTTTTTTTATTAGTTATTATTTCTATGAATATGATTCTGTTTGTTTATATCATGTTATATAGTTTATTTATGCTTTATTACATGTTAAATGTTTTAGTTTTTTAAAGCTTACCCGTGCATACACGGGTCATTTCACTAGTAATATTTTATGAGTTAAATTGTTTTGATGTAAGAATCGGCAATTTTATATGTAGACGTTTTAGAATTGAGCAAATATTGATGTTTAGACGTGAGATTATGATTGAATATTCATTTTATGTAAATCGAGTATGCAGTTACACAAGAAATATGCAGATTTGCGTAAATTGAGTAGGCAGTTATAATTTCAACATTAATCTTCTAAATCTGAAAGTAGCATGATACGAAGAGACGTGATTGTGTTTCTTATATAAATCATCAATCATTATTATTACAATTAAGTGCAATAAAGTTAAAAGTTATTAGTTATAATAAAAAAGGAATTAAAATGATTATAAAATATTTTAGAATGATAAAACTAAGAATTTGGTTAAATATGATATTTTTAAAATATTATAAAGAGTATATATGATATTTGTAAATTAAGGTGGGTACATACAATTATATATGATTTAATAACGCCATTGTAACGTCCCAAAAAAAAATTTAATAAGAAAAAAATAAGTAAAGTGGAGATGAAACGCATTTCACAAACTATAATATATATGTAACGAGCGGTTCACAAAAACACAACGAGGTCCCGTACCCGGAACTACACGTTGTAAAATATTTCAAATATTAATTACATAAATAGTTAAAACGAAATGTTTGAAAGATGAAAATAGCGGAAACATTAAAAGCGATGAGCCATCTTCACAGTGCCGGAGCTCTCTACCGTCAGGTCCTGAAAATAGTAAATCCACAACAGTAAGCATAAAGCTTGACGAGCACACTAACTTACACACCACACTAGGTATGCATATATCATACTTCACATATCAATCCATGTTCACATATCATTTCACATAATACCGACTCAGTGCACCGAAGACGATTTCACACTTTGGGTCACAGCCGACTACCCAATCCGTACAAAGGGTTTCATACTATGTCTGACTGTGCCCGAGTTACGTTTTCACTCACACAACGTAACCCTTCACATCACATACATTCACACACATCTCATTTCACATATATACAACATATACATTTCACACTAATATCATGTATAAGTTAGCGGACTCACCTGATCCATAACATATTTATAAGCAGCAGAGTTCACCGAAGTAAATAAAAACCGAGTCTGAATATTTAACACATCCAGTCGCGAGGACCTGCAATTTTAATACATATCTCACTAAATCATGCTAAACTCATACCAAAAATACATAAAAATGTTCCTAGAGTTACAAGAAACATTACCTGATGATTTGTTCTCAAATTCCTTGCAAGAAATGTAGTCCAAGAGAAATCTCCTATCCTTGTTCTTGATCTTCTCCTCTACTTTCTCTCCAAACTCCCAGGCTAATAAACATTAGAAAATTTTCTCTTTTACATCTTAACCCTAATATTCTCATATATATATATATATATATTACCTTCAAAAAGCCTAAGCCCAATTAACTAACTATTAAGCCCAATCTCCATAACACTATATAATAATTCAAGCCCACAAATTAAAGATTCCTAAGCCCATCACTTACTATATATAACCTAAACTAACTTCAAGCCCAAAAACTAAATCTGTCCTATTAATAACCCTACGAGATGCGTCGATAAATATTATTCTCAATAATAGCGCTCGTTCATAAATAAAATACCAATAATCGTCGATCACCGGAATAAATATCCTTTTATAAGTATTTGGGAAAGTGGGTATTACAGGCATATATGAAATTATCTCCAATGAATTTGACTCTAAAAAATCAAAATCGATATTTCTGATTTTAAGTGAATAATTGGTGAAGATTAAATATTTTTTTAATTGAATGGTTCAGATCGTCTAATAAATTTTATTAGATTAGTCTTTTATATATATGTTAGATTGTGGCGAGAAAGAGTCTTCCTAATGGTGGATGTTTACCAAGTCGGTTCTCCTCTCATGTGCGTATCACACATGAGAGCATTTAGGTCGTTTTACTCTGTTTTTATTTTTAAATCATTTAAATAATATTTAATTTAAAAAAAATAAAAATATCACTCTCTTTGTCAAGTACTTCACTCTCATCTCTATCTCTCTCTCCTCTCTGCCTCTCTCTCAGTCGACTCTCTGACACCACCGCCCCCCACGCCCACCACCTACTATCACTAGAAACTACAACCACAAGCACAATTCTCTCTAAAACCACCACCGCACCATATCTTATCCGCTGCCGCATCCCATGTTCTCTACTATCGCACACACCACCACTATAAACTATAACCATAACCACTGTTCCCTCGAAAAACCACCACCGTACCCCATCTTATCCAATATCGCACCCCATCTTCTCCACCGTCGCACCACATCCTCTCCACTGCCGCACACACCACCGCCACAAGAAACCACAACTCACAACCACCGCTGGCCACCTTGGATCTTTGTTATCTTCGACCAAATAACCACCCTAGAACTAAAACCCCCTTGATTAGACCTTGAATCAACCCTCTGTAGAAAACCATAAAAACAATTTTGAAGAAGCAAACCCTTTTAACCTTTTCGATGGTCCAAACAACTTTAGATCTGTATACCCCTTATCACAACTAGTCGAAAGTGCCCTATCGCAACCCTCCTCGACGTCGGAGGCAGTAGATCGTCTCACAGGTGCCAGTCATAGAAGGTGCGTGTTTGTGTGTGTCTGTGTGAGTAGGAAGTCAGGAGGAGGACGGAAGAAATCCGGATTGTGGTAGTGAAGGCAAGGCAAACGCGACGATGGTGGTAAAGCCAAAGGCAACCGTCATGGTGGTCATCAGAGTGTGAAGAGTTATTGATGTTTAAGAGTTGTGAAGAGAAAATGGGGTCCAGTTGTGCATAAAATGATGCAATTTTAATATTTAGAATAAATATTACGTTTAATAAAACCAAGTTAATATAAAAATAATAAAATTGATACAATAACTTAATTAGAATATAAATATGTATGATAACAAAATATAAGTTTATAAGGTGTTCATTAGCCCCATGTATCAAGTATGCAAATTAAAATAAAACGAGTTAATATCTCCCCACGCGTTGCAGCGGAAAAATTACATTTTATAATTATTTTACTATGCTAATTAATCCCTATCCACCTCTTTGAGCTTCTGTTTTGTTAATATTTTGATAGGTATTATATCTTTATATATATTTATAATATAAATTATAGAAGAATATGAATTTGCTTTAAAATAAATATAAAACATTTTTTTAATTAAATATTATATCATAATAAAATTTGTGTTGAAATAGATATACAAATAGGACGTGCATAAATATATGTTTATATAATTTATATAAAATATAATATATTAAAAGTTATCAAATAAATAATAAAGAATATATTAAAACGTATTTTAATTTAATGTATAATAGTAAGAAATAAATTCTAAATTAAAATAGTAAATACAATTCGTAGCATTTATGGAAAATAGCAGGAAAGCTTTACTGAATGGACATTAGAATTTGTGGGGAAGAAAGAATAAAAAAAGCCAATCACAGCCTCGAACTCATGACATGCATTATAAAAAACGAACAACTTGCCATTCCGCCAAATTCACCATCTATTCCTCTTGCATTTTTAAAAAATATAAAGATTAGTGGGGAGGTTACTGTTCATTGAACAGTGCCTTCCCTGGTAAATGTTATATACGAGTGTATGTACCCCGCGTGTTACAGCGGAAAACAAACAAAATATAAATAATTAGAAATAAAAGAATTTTAGGTGCATTTTCACCATTTAATTGTAATTCAAATACAATTCAAGTTGAATTTATTCATATTATGTCTATCATAACATTTAGCATTATTAATCTTTATTAAAGTTTATATTAAATTTAAGATTAGATGGATTTAATACAACTACTGTACAAAGAAAAAAAGAAGGATTAACTATTAGGGTTACTTTTCAAATGGCTAGTAGTCCATTGATATCAAGGTATTAAAAATATGTTTCTTATGGCGTATTGTTTCAAGTTCTGTTGTAAATAAAAAATGAATTTTAAGAATAAATTAATGTGTTTCTATATTCTGCTGTTATAAAATTGTAGTGAATTCGATGAATTTTTAACTTAATTACTAACTATAAGTCGATAAACTAATGTTTACATAAAAAAGGAGCAGGTCTTAAAAAACAAAATAAGTATATAATCTTAAAAGTAATATTTAATTGAATGTTTAGATTTCTATAACCTAGAAAAAAAAAATTAATTAAAAACATTCACTACGCTATTATCTTAAACTAATTCTTATAATAAATAAGAATTCAATTTTTAATTAATATTTGATAAAGTTATAGAATTAAAGTTAATTTAATACTTCTATTCTTCTAAAATAGAGCAAAAGTATAGTCAAAGGCAAAGGTAAGCCGATGATTTGGTAAAGTAAAAAAAAAGTTGGTAGGTATGAAACTTGAAAGGATGGGAAAAAGCCAGCAAAGGATGAATGTTGCATGAATTGAACATGTGCCACCTCCCTCATACGCATGATACCTAACCATCTGCTCTACAAATCATATGTGTTAAAAAGTTGCTTATTAAATATATATATAAAAACAGGAAGTTACTGTTCATTCAACAGTGACTTCCTGATAATTGTTATATATATAATATAAATGCCAAAAATATAACAATGCCCATACGAGTGAATTTCGATATTTTATATATGTGAAATTAATTTCAAATTCAAGTGCGTTTTGGCAAAATGACAAATTAAAAATTCTAATGAAATGAAGTTAAAAATAAAATGAAACTCGAAGACATATTTTGTGTAAGAGATAAAGTTGTAGCCAAATCTTCAAACAAGATTTGGCTTGGATATTGTAAGATGGATATCATCTTTGGTTTTTAACTACTAGATAAAACAAATACTTATTATTAGTCTTAGAACTCAAATTGGTTTTGTTTGTTGGTTTTAGTATATATTTCTTTATGTTTATTAATAAATGATTTTACTTATACATATTTATATGCATTTGTTCGTTGACGTTCATTTGTATTTAAGAGACGAGCATAAAAGAACACGAATAAACCAATTTTATAAACGAACAACACGAATGCAAAAATTTGTTCGATTATCCACCTGTATGCATTATTTTGTTCGGCTAAAATTAAAAGAAAAATACACGAGCAAATATCTAAAAACAATTCACCAAGTTTTTAATTTACTCTAGTTATAATAACATTATACATGAGTATCTCAAAATAATTCACTTATAATAATTCACCATAACTGAACAATATAAAGCATTAATTCACACATGACACGTGATACAAACATCTTAACCATCACAAATACAATTCAATTATTTGACATAAAGCCACAAACAAACGAACAGTACTTGTCTGTGTCCGTTCATATTTCTAAGCCGAACAAACATACAAGCACAAAGGAATAAACAAACAAATTTTGGTGCTCGTGTTTGTTCGTTTATAAAATTTGTTTGTTTATTTTCATTTGTTTAAATACAAAACGTACATAAATAAATGCATATATAATGTATTATAATGCACATCCAACATTAAACACACAAATTAGGCACTAGTTTTTATTTGTTTGCTTAAATAACCGAATAAAAAATTTATGTTCATGTTTTTGCATTTATTAAATAAACATATACGAGAATAGCTTGTAACATATTAAATAAACATATACGAGAATAACTTGTAACATTCGTTTAGAGCCGATGAAAGACAAAATCTAATCCATTTTTGCAAACAGGTATTAACCTATCATATATTTAGTTAAGGTGAGTTGAGTTGTAATAATAATAATAAATTAAATATAATTAGTAATAAATGGTTAATTAAATAAATCAATATGATTAAAATATAAAAATCATCAAGGGACCAAAAACGAAAATAGTTACAAACTTGATGGACAAAAAAAGAAGGGTATAATGGTTATTTACAAATATTTAACACTTAGATAACGGAGTAGGCACCAAAAGTGAAATGAATTCAGCTTTGGGAGGGATTGGACCCATAACTTTTCAGATCTAGTGACCAAAGCTGTTATTTCATACAAACTATATTGACCAAATTATTAATGGGCAAATTGCATTAAAATGCAATAAACTTTGTCTTAGTTATCATTGTATATAACCAACCTTAAAACTTTAAAAATAATACAATTAACTTTCACCATTCTCCCATTTAATGCAAATAACTTTTTTATGTGTCTGTTGTTTAGCTATCATTGTATGCAATTAACATTGCTATAACTTTCATAGTATACAACAAGTTGCATACAATGTGAGGATTATGAAAGTTGATTGTATTATTTTTAAGAAAATAAAGTTAATTGTATATAATTGTAACTAAGATAAAGTTCATTGTATTTTAATGCAATTACCCATTTGTAATTTGCTCAATAAAGCATATGCCAAAGATTTATAAACTACTAACCATTACCTGCAATTTAAATAACATACAATTACTCAGTTATGTTCAATATAGTCCATACAAAAAACATAGTCCTAAATTTTAATATTTAATCACATGTGATTTAATATAAAATCACATGTGATTTAATATAAAATCACATGTGATTCACTATACAATCACATGTGATGGTAAAATCATTACATGTTAATTACGAAAATGTCACTCCGTCCAAATTTTTAAAATTCAATCTGGACCATTGATGGGGCTGATCCAAGGGCTAAGATTAGTCCCTCGAGACTATGCAATAAGCATGGACTATATTGAACATTTCTCTAAGGCATGTATAAAAAGCAATTTCAAAGTTAGGGCTTTTGTATCCCGTAAAGATTGAAAAGAAGAAAAAGGGAATGATGGAAAGGTAAGTGGTGTGCAGTGTGTGATGCATGTTTATTAACCACAGCCTCGTTTTAAATTTATAAAAACCGATAATACAGAGCAGACACTACACACGATTCAGGCAAGCGTGACCTGGTCGTTAGCAGTATAGGCTCGGCAAGACCGGGTGTCGTTCCACCAGGACATGATACCTTACTCTACTGTCGTCGTTGTTTGATCAGATAATAATATACGGGGGATAGATAAGACAACTACACTACATTACAGCTAAGACAAGATAAATAGATATATTACAGGGATAGAACGGATTAACACCGGATGGAATATAAGGACGAATATTCACTTGGGTAATCGATTCATCATGACCGGTCACGGCAATAAATACAACAATAAGAATAATGTGAAGACTTGACATATATGTAAATTAAGCACGGAACATGTTGTTCTACTTCTAAGTTTAATCATATTATCATGCAACAAATCATCACCCGAGTTATCAAGACTCTGATCTAAGCATTCAAACATGATAGAGCAAGTATAATGCATCCACGTTTTCACGTATGATACAAATAAAGACTATAATTCAACCACAAATTCACCTAGTTGCATAAAAATCAAACTACATAAACACACATCTTTTCAGATAATATATCCAGTAGTTATCAGAACCCAAAAAGGTGTCAAAATGGTTAAAAACAACGCGTACGATAAAAAACAACATGCTGACAGAATCAGGGGTGCTTGCGGTCGCAAGTACAGATTGTAAGAAATATGCCTTGCGGCCGCAAGCATGTCTGCTTGCGGCTGTAAGGCTTTTCTGACAGTCTGTCCCATTTTTGTACAAAGAAATCCAACAACACATACAACCTAGACTTTCGTCACAAATCATAGGAGCATGCAAATGGATATTATGAGGACATAAACTCGGTAAAATCAAACCACACTACGGGATTCAAGATTTTAATACATGCGTTTCTAAACATATAATCGTGTCAATACACTATCTCTAGTCGAATTAACACATTTCAAGCATAACACATGCATACATCCACTATGGACTCTTAGAACAGAATCTACATAGCAATTATATGAGTTCATTTCAGTGTTTATCATACTCAAGAACAGATTATGAATTCTTCATACAAATTATAGCTTGTTTGACCCATAACCCAAAGTCAAAGCATCTAAACTTTCATCTAACATGCTAAGATGTTCATAAAACCATATTGTGAGCAAAGTGACCAACATGAACAGAGAGTGATCCATAACATGTTGCAAAAATTCCTTCTAGACAATAATCATGCATGTTATACCATTTCTAGCAATAACTTAACATGATATATCAAAAAGTCAACAAAGCAATCTTGTGTATCCATGTGATTTTAGCATGCATAGATTATTCTAAACATCTAACCACATGAAAAGGATCATATTATACTCACAAACATGATTAAATATACTGGAATTACGAATTAATCAAGCTTGATTACATCAAGTCAACATAAAAGTCAAATTATTCATTTTATTTCCATAACTAGCCAAGAATCATCTTGGCCCAAGTGAAATAAGTCAAGCTAAATCAAATTTAAGTACAACAACATCTGGAATACATGGTACACGTTTAAGAACAGAAGATAAAATGATTATACCAAGCAATTCCAAGATCATATGCACTTTGGCTTCAAAGTCCAAGCTTCCAAGTGTTGTTCCAAGCCTCCTAGCAAGTTCTCCTCCTTTGGATATCACCATAGAATGGTGCTGGAATGTTAAAGGACATGGGAGAGTGTTTAGGTGGTGAGAAATCTGGGACCAAAGCTGGGAAAAACCCAGCCAAGCCTCTGTCCATCCTTTTAATTTCTGGCAAAATTATCTTTATATAGGCAACTGGACGGGGGTCCTTGTGGCCGTAAGCAACCCCTTGCGGCCGCAAGGGACCTCAAAGTCAAATATTCTCCGCCGAATGTAAGTCTCGAGGCCTGACAACGCATTAAATGAAGATTCGGTGCAATTATTAGTACAGGGGTCCTTGCGGCCGCAAGGCTTTTGCTTGCGGCCGTAAGGCCCTATTTTTATATATTCTTCATTTTTGCTCGATTTTTCGCGGGATTCGTCCATGTTTCTCATTGTAAGCTATTTTAAGCCTGCATGGTGAATTATTAACATATTAGATCATTAATTGGACATATCACCATGAAAATGGGTTAAGAATGAGACGTTTTCGGTATATAAAACATGTATAAAAACGCCATTATCAATCTCCCCACACTTAAGCTTTGATTGTCCTCAAGCAAACTCTAATGTAGCAATAAAATCAGAAAAGTTTAATTGGCAATAATTAGTGCAAAAATGTATACTGACAAAGAAAAGATCTAAAAGCATAATAAATAAATAAGCGGAGCAACGAGGATAACTTTCATTTATTAAATAATTACAAAGTAGATCAAGCACGCATAGATGAGTTTCAACAAGCACTTGACTTCATACCTCACCGGGTGCTCACTCATGCACTCGATGTGTATATATGGCATTGCGTATAAGTGCATTGTGCTAGATTGAAACAGGGATTAGGATAAGCTTGATCACATATCACATCTCCACCAAATAACATAAACATATGCAACTATCAAGAAGTCTTTATTTGGGTTGTAACTTGGCTGTGGTTACGGGTAGGAATGGGGATGTTTAAAAGTGGTGAAAGACAAGAATCCAGAAATCAAATTTTAAACCATCTAAACTGCTTTTATTCGAACTAGGAATGTACTCTATTTTTGTTGAGAATACAGTTCATTGAGAAGTGATAGAATCAGAACCATCCAAATGATGGCTGACATCTAGAAGAAACTGACAAAAAACCTCAACTCAATGTATGACATGCTAAAAAACAACCAAGGAAATGCATGTTAAGCAACTGAATTTCTCATTTTTGGATTTTCTAATTTTATGGATTTTTGGGGTTTTATGATTTTTTTTTTTTGGATTTTCTGGGATCAGCTGTATGTAACGGATAGACCAAGGATATTATCTTTTCATGTCCCGCTGATCGGTGCATGAACAACTGAAGATATAGGAACAAATAATACAACTAAGCAGCAAGAAATAGATCAAACTGATACTGGAAACTCTAAAATAAAATGAATACAAAAACATGAATTACATGGGTGATGAAATGAAATGTTAAGGCTCAAAGTGGTTAACTAGGGGATAACATATAAAAATTGGCTAAAAATAAAAGTGTTTAGGCTAAAATGGGTTCCTAGTGCTTCTTTCATTTAATTGCAACAGTTTAGTTCATGGTCTCGGCATGCATATAGTGAGCAAGTTCTACAATCAAAGCATCAATCAGCATATATGTGTACAATTCCATGAGCTAATTATATAGAAGTGAAATGTTGAGGCTCAAATGCTCAGGAATGCAACTGTCAGGTGTGGATTGTGCAATTGAAGTCAAACATTTGTAAAAACTCAAGTAGTTACGCTAAATCAACTCAATGAAAGTTAAATATAACAACATTCTCTTAATGTTACTTGCTTAAAAGTTATCATGCGAGAGGATCTAAACATGTCTAAAAGAATAAAAAATTGCGAAAATTTTCTGCCAAAATTTACTTAAAATATTTAATTGCGAACATAAGTTGTCAAAAGAACATGTAAAAGCATAACAGGCATAATAATGATCTCCTCCCCACACTTAAAATTGTACATTGTCCTCAATGTACCGACAATGCGTAATAACAATGATATATTACGAAGTGCGAGAAAAGAGATGTGAGAAACTCCCTGAATCGGCAATGGTGGCGTCTTCCCCACACTTAAGTTGAAGCGCATCTTGCAAACAACAACTCAATCACAAGGTTAAAATATGGCATGAAAATAAAACTAACTAAAAACAATGCAGAAAAGGGAAACGGAAACCCGGAAATGGGCTTCCGACAAACAGATGCGTATGTACAAGTAACACACTATTAGTGAAGGGTTTTGAACCTGATCAAACCACCTTATGACTCAAACTGGTCAGACCTGGGTTTGATTCTACTGGTTCAATCCTAAAAGCGGAACTGGATTGAACACAACCCTCTAAACCCCAAAAGGGTTAGGATCTTTAAACTTTTATATATGATCAACATAGTTTCTTAACAAACAACCCATAGATAAGGTTATAAGATTATACCTGAACAAAACCTTTAGGATTGCTAAAGATAGTCCACCACTACTGCACCTCCGATTGAACTGGCTGCTAGACCGCTCCTGGATCACCCTAAACAACAAAGCTCCAAGCTTGATTGTATGTGTGTGTGCGTCGAGATCAAGATCGCAAAACAACGTGGTGTTTTGCTTGCTTCGATTCGGCGAGAGAGAAAAAAGACCCAAGAGAGAGAGTGCGATCGAGAGAGATCGGCAAAAGGGAGAGAGAGCCGAGATCGATGAGAGCAAGAGAGAGTGACGGCTAGGTTTTGTCCCTTGTGTAACACCCTTAATCCTTAAGCCTAAAGAACATATTTATAAGGATTAGATTGGACCTAAGCCCGTTTAATTAAAAACCCATTGGTTTTAATTAAACTTTCATCTCTTCTCACTTTGACCCCTTGGACTTTTACTAGTTAATTAATTAACTATTAATTAAATTAGTCCGTTAAATATTAAAACTTAATATTTAATTCCCTTTAAATAATAAATAACTATTTATTATTTATTTCCTTTCTAATAATTAATCCAAACTTGATAATTATTTATATCTCTCAATAATTAATACTAATGATTAATTATTCGTTTATCTCTTTAATAATTAATCTAACTGATTAATTATTTACTCTTTTTCTTTAATTATAAATCTAACTGATTAATTATTTCCACACAGAATAATGGTGAAATCCAACTGTTCTGAATTGGGTGTGTTGGAGTGTGACCCTTTAGTCTCTTATAACATTGGATACAATATGCCCGTTAATTATCTCTGCACATAATCCAACAGACTCCCACTTGTGCAAGATAAGTAACAGTTATTGCACATTGTTAGCCTAAGGAGGTCCCTAGCCAGACACTTAGGATAACCAGGTTATAAGAACTCTTATACCCCAAAGTAACTTGTGATAAAACTTCATAAGCAAACTGCTTAGAAGTAACCTGTTATAAACTAACTGTTTATAAACTAAACTATCATAAACTCCCTGTTCATGAATGGGTACGTTCTATATAGGTTTGTCCCTTGCAGCGCGATATTTCAATTTTGAGCATGAGCATGGAGTGTCAACGCAGAGGCTCAAGAATTATGTTCATGACATACTTGATTTCAAAACTGCGTGATAAACGACAAAGAACAGATCAGTTCGTTTGGGCACGGCCGTGCACTTACCAGTTTCTCTTATCAGTCAAGGGGCCCGGAAATATCTCTCCTAAAAAGGAGGTGCAATTACCATCTTGCATATTTGCATTTGGCAACACGGCTCCCACTGAATCTAGACACGCCCCTTATGACCACCCTGTTACGGCGTGGCGTTAGAACGCGCTAAGAAGACAACAGTTACCGCATCCCAAACCAAATACCTCAGGCTTGAGGATAACCTATGTGATAAATACTTTTGACATGAATCCACGAAGTATTTTTCACGGTGGGTCAATCCAATATTCGTAACCCTTGTAGGACCGGGGGCGGGGGTCTATTACTAAACACACCCTGATGCTAGGACTGATCTAGGACGTGAAATATCGCGGAATTATATTTCACGAACCTCCTAAGGATCTATGATCTGCTTAGGTGTCCGGCACACAGAAGTGACACAAAGAAAGAGTAGAAAAACTGACAAACAGTACCACACAGAGATGCTTTGGCTGCCTTGGAATTCGAGAATTATCACTTAGTTCGCAAGTTTCAAGGGTATATGTACGATTACGAAGGCTCACGAAGTGTCCTGGACGATTGATTTTCGTTAATGAGGGGTTAATCACTATTTATAGTGAGTTTTACGCGTTTTCGAATGACACAGTTCACTTCGCGCGAACTGACATTCACTTCGTGCGAAGTGACATCCACTTCTTGCGAAGTGACTTTCACTTCTTGCGAAGTGACTGATGACTTCACTTCGCGCTAAGTGACTTTCACTTCTTGCGAAGTGACTTTCACTTCTTGCGAAGTGACTTTCACTTCTTGCGAAGTGACTTTCACTTCTTGTGAAGTGAATTTCCTTATGACTAAACTTCCAAATACAAACCAAACCATGATTAAATACTTGTAAGCTTTTCATAAACACATAGTATCACTTAGAATGTATAAACATGCAAACCATTAATCAAAACACATTTAATTAATACCACATGAATATACTTTATTGATACGAACTAGGGATTCACAAAATATGCACCAACAAACTCCCCCTAAGACCTAGTTCTATCAATAACCATTTCACTAAGTAAACATTCACAAAGCAAAGTTCACTAAGCAACAAATTTGCACACAGCAAAATTCATACAGCAGAATTTTAAACGAATACCTTTCGACATGCCCTTACCTGCACTACGCACGATGTGAGCTGTATCTCGTGCTTAGTGGGGTTCCATCTCACATGTAATGAGTTTCTCATCTGTGAACCTTAATTACTGTTAGTACTGCATTCAGCAATAAACTGTCAGTAACTTCAAGATCACTTATAGACATTTAAGCAAAACACATCAAAGTAAGATGAAGGAAATGTAAACAGAACAAACTCCCCCTAATCAAAACACTAAGAATGATTAAGAACATACTAGAACTCTTTTTGTATTTTTCTAAACAGAAACGGGATAAAAATGCAAACATAAGAAATTATAAATAAAGAAAATAGACATACCAAAAGAAATAAGAAACACACCAAAAATCTTTTTGTATTTTTCTGATTATAAAGAAAATGAAAATGCAGAAGTAAACTATTAACAAATTAAATCCTAAAGAACAGAAATTAAAATACTAAGAAAATTGCAGGAATAAAATTACTGACATTAAATCTTTTTGTGAGAAGGTTCCAAGAAGGAATCAGTACCAGCTCGTCTATACTTAGTAGTCATTCATTTCAGAACTTTGGGCCTAAACATATTCTCTCAAACTCTGTCTGTCAACCTAACTTTCCTCAGATAATGACAGATTTTGTTTCAACATTTTCAGATTATCTAGATTGGATACACGGTTAAGACTATCTCTTTCAAAGTCTCACAGTATTTTGATTCACTCAGTAGGTGCACAACTTGATTACCCAACCACCATGCTTATGTGCTTTGTGATTTTGTCAACGCATTTTATGCTCTTTGACATGGAGGTCAATTTTTCACCTCTCTAGACATTTTTCTTGCTGAGCTTTTGTCAATGCATTTTATGCTCTTTGACAATTTAACACTAATAGATCAATGTAGCTTTTGTCACTGCATTTTATGCTCTTTGACAATTTAACATTGATAGATCAATGTATCTATTTCTTTTGACATCTTAGATTGGGGTCAATTTTTCACCCTCTTTTACATTTTGCTCATTGTCATCTAAGCACATTTGTCATGGTAACAGGTGTGTGCACCAGACTAGGTTAGTCTCAACTGATATTGACTTGTAGACTTGGAATGTCTCGATAGCTTAAATCTATGATTGATTTTCACATGCATAACCATTTATCAGTCTAGACTTTCCTTATATGTCTTACACACTATCTGTTTCTTATCTGATTCAATTAGATTTTCAGACAGTTTTCTCAAGAATATGTACATGCCTTCAGTCCTAATTTTACTAGACGTACTTTGTATTGAAAGCCAGTGTACCATCATTTTCCATTTGAGTTGGATCAACTTCTCATTTTTGTTTTTCTGATTTTTTTGTATTTTCTAAGTTTTCTGATTTTTTTTTGTATTTTCTAAGTTTTCTGATTTTTTTGTATTTTCTAAGTTTTCTGATTTTTTTGTATTTTCTAAGCTTTCTAATTTTTTTGAGTTTTCTGAACTAAAACTAACTATCTCCCCCTAAAATACTAAACAAACTAGAAACTTAAGAAAATAGAAATGCAACGACACAGAAAATAAGCACAAAGAAAATAAAATGATAAAGACACACAGTCATAGAAACCTTAACCTGGACTATTTCGGTTGACACCCTTCACTTAGAAGAATGAGTTAGACAACATTAGGAACCCAAGCCCGAATGGTCATGGGTTTCCCGTCTTCTCTAACCACTGGAAGTTTCATCCATGTTCCAGTCTTGATGATCATGTCACTTGATTCCTTGGACATTTGAACACACAGTTTGTTACTCCACTTAGGAATCCTTTGATGCTGAACAGGAAGAGTTGAGTTTTGATGGTTTTTAAGAAACGTTATATTTTCTTGCAAAATCTCAACTTTCTTGTTACAGCTTTGATGTGTCTTCTGATCACACTTGTAACTGAGGTGACCAGGTCTCCTGCACACATAGCAGACCCTTTCTGGGTATTGCTTCACAGAGCCTTTCGTTACCTTTTGAGGCCGATACCCTAACCCTTGATGTTTGGGTAGTTGTTTGACCTCTTGGTATGGACGGATATCAGGAGACTTTACACCCTCATTTTCAAATTTCCGAAGTGCATTATGGATACGATGCATCAACGGTCCTTGCACATAGGAACTGTCCAACAGTTCTCTAATGCCTGGTTCAGCCTTTTTGGTAACCTCTTGCTGAACCTCATTCTTCTGAGGCTTACCCACATCCTCATGTAACGTTAAGTCCTCATTTGAGGTTGATGCAGAAGATTCATCAACCTTTGTGAGTAGTGGGTCAGCTTCAGAATGGACATCATCGTTCACCAGTTGATTTAACACTGGTGGTGGACATTTTGAATATACGTTTTTGTCCTTTTCTGAATCGTTACCTTGACCTCTCTGATCGATTATGTACTCAAAAAGATAAGAAGACGTGGAATAGCTTTTGAGTTTTTGACTCAGAGTCTCATAATCGACCTTTGAGGTAGCAAGGTCCCGTTTCAGCTTATCGATTTCGTTTATGTAAAACACGATAGCATCTTGTTTATTTAACAGAGCCACACCTAGTTCATTAACCTGTTTACCTAGACTTTCATTGTTTACTTTTAATTGATTTTCTCTTCCTTTGATCAACAGGTTATTATCTAACTTAGATGTGAGATCTGAAATAGTAGACTTTAAGAACACTATCTGTTTTACATATTCATCACACGAACCACAAGGTAATCCAAAGGTACATACCTGATCCGCAGAAGGTTGACCACAGCTGCACACCTTTTGATTTGACTCTTTGGCACGGACATTCACTGGTGTCTCTTCTGCAGCTGGTGTCGAGGCTGGTTCATCATCATTGCTGGCACTTGATTCTTCTTCACTTGAATAGCTTTCGGTCTCGGATGAAGAATCTTCGTTCAACACATGAACGTTCGCCAAGTTGATGTCAGCATCAGCATTCCCGAACTGTACAGACCAATCCACTCCCTCATCTCTTTGAATAACTGCCATAGCCTTAGTCGGTGTTGGAGTTGCTTCAGATTTTATGGTTGTGGAGGTAGATGATCTGCTGCCAGAACCAGTTTTGAATGGATACCTCGGTCCCGAATTCTTCGGCTTTTCACATTCACGCGCGAAGTGACCCTTTTCACCACAGTTATAGCAGGTCACAGCAGATTTATCAAAGCCGAGTTTGGTATCCTTGGTTGCTGATATTGACTTTCCCGTTCTTCGCTCATAAGCTTTTGCCCTTCTCACTAAGTTGGCATACGACCAGAGGATATCTTGTCTCTCCATCTCATCCTCGTCGATCTGGTCATAGTCCTCTTGAGTCATATGAGCATTACCAATCTTCCCCTTCAGTAGATCATCATAAGAGGAGACTAGCGCACTTAGCATGCCCATATGTGTCTTAACCTCATCTGTACTCCCATACTTGAAGTGTTCGACATTAAGTCCGGAGGAAGATGCAGTATAAGATGACCCAGAGGATGAAGCATCAGAGGTAGATCTGCCCGATTCATTCACGTTGGTCACATAGGCAGACTGTAGGGGGGCATGTGAAGAGGTGGATGACGAGACAGGTGTTCCGGAGTAGTAGAGTGAGGGGTTCTGTTGATAACTAGACATTGAATCCAGGTTTAGTTCCTCCTGCTCCTGCTCCTTTAACTTGGTGATGAAATCATTAAGGTCCATCCCGTCAAAACCGTTACCATTCTTGAGTATCATGATGAATGGCCGCCAGCTCTTGGGCAAAGCATTCGCCAAGATCTCTACTTGCTGCTTCTCTGGAACAGTAACACCCAGATTGTCCAGTTCACTTAGAAGGTGGTTGTATCTTGTAATAAGGGAAGGAATCTTCTCATCTCTTGTAGCCGTGAAATGGTCTAATTCCTTCCTTAATTGACTTGCTTTAAGTTCCTTCAGAGCAGCGTTTCCCTCATTCCTCTTCTCAAGAGCTCTCCATAGACTGTAGGAAGTTCGATACCTCCTAAACTGGTGGAAAATCTCGTTGGGAATCGCCTGAATTAGTTGAGCATATGCCTTCTTTTCGGCATTGTAATTGGTCTGCTGTTCGACAGTCATCTTGTCGTAAGGGGTTTCAATGTTTCCCTCCCCTTTCGGAACCATATACTCAACGTTCATGGCTCGCCGCAATCTACAGTCAACCCCATCTAGAAAGATTTCGAACCTGGGCTTCCACATAGGATAGTCCTCCATGGTTAGCAATTTCGGCACTTTGTTGATACTGCCCATTTCTGTTTCTAGTAGAAGGTTGTTTAAGGCAGTGGTTTGTTTAGAGGCCATTTGAATTGATGTAATGAACCAAGGCAGCAAGCACACAGATTCGGATTGGATTTGAAAAGCACACAGGAAAACACGGAGTAAAATTTGATAGAAAAAGGTCACACAGAACTGCACAGAAAAGCACAGCGCACGAAGACGGAAATAAAATGCCTTTTTTTTTTTTTTTTTTTTCTCTGTACAGTACGTGCGAACTGGCTTTACCACGCACGTACTGGAGAACACACCACGCACGGACAGACGGACTGACAAACTACGCGCGGACTGATTCACCACGCGCGAACTGACGGACCACTACGCGCGAGGCAGAAACTAACAAACGAAGGATCTAGAACACACAGGCACAGTTCGTGCGAACTGAGGTCAGTACGCACGAGGTGGGGTTTCACTACGCACGGTCGAAACTCAAAGAGCCTAAACGTAAAAACTTGACCTTTTTAACGCAAAAGGACCTATTTTCCGACCTATTTTCGGTAAAAAGTGACGCAAGGGGGCACACACAGGCCTAAAGGAACACCTAGATCGACAAATCCTAAGGAAAAGTGATCAGTCAAAGCACAAGGCTCTGATACCACTTTGTAGGACCGGGGGCGGGGGTCTATTACTAAACACACCCTGATGCTAGGACTGATCTAGGACGTGAAATATCGCGGAATTATATTTCACGAACCTCCTAAGGATCTATGATCTGCTTAGGTGTCCGGCACACAGAAGTGACACAAAGAAAGAGTAGAAAAACTGACAAACAGTACCACACAGAGATGCTTTGGCTGCCTTGGAATTCGAGAATTATCACTTAGTTCGCAAGTTTCAAGGGTATATGTACGATTACGAAGGCTCACGAAGTGTCCTGGACGATTGATTTTCGTTAATGAGGGGTTAATCACTATTTATAGTGAGTTTTACGCGTTTTCGAATGACACAGTTCACTTCGCGCGAACTGACATTCACTTCGTGCGAAGTGACATCCACTTCTTGCGAAGTGACTTTCACTTCTTGCGAAGTGACTGATGACTTCACTTCGCGCTAAGTGACTTTCACTTCTTGCGAAGTGACTTTCACTTCTTGCGAAGTGACTTTCACTTCTTGCGAAGTGACTTTCACTTCTTGTGAAGTGAATTTCCTTATGACTAAACTTCCAAATACAAACCAAACCATGATTAAATACTTGTAAGCTTTTCATAAACACATAGTATCACTTAGAATGTATAAACATGCAAACCATTAATCAAAACACATTTAATTAATACCACATGAATATACTTTATTGATACGAACTAGGGATTCACAAAATATGCACCAACAACCCTAACGAATATCCGTAAATTTTGGTCCGCAAAAACCGTTCGCAGCTATATTCGATATACTTTCGAATCTACCCCAAAATTACGATGACTTTATATCCCTATCATAGTTCCCACCACGATAAGTAGTCACGGATAATGTTTTTGAATAAACCTATTTTATTCTTGGATGAACCAAAACATACAAAATTGTGAAGAACAATGAAACTAATTTCTACACCCTTCCATATTCCTCCCTGGAATAAAGATGTATAATTTCTACCATTTCACTGACTCGATTCACGGTGTTTATCTGAAATTACTTATTATTTTTACATTGTAACTTATCACAGATTACAAAGAAAATAATATGGTTATGAACCCTAAAACACAAGACTAGTACTTTGGAGTACTCTTTCTTGGTTTAGCTAGAAATCGTTCTTGCAACCTAAGAACACTTCTAGGCTTACTTATTTTATAAAATTCCTTAAACTTGGAGAACTGGAAATAACTCCTTGTTTCTGATTTATAAAACAACCTCACTGTAATTAAAACTTTAATTACATTTGTAGACGTATTAAATCTTACTAGATTTATATCCTTTTGAAATGATAAAACCTCTTACACGTACTTGTAAGAAACTTGAAACTAGATTCCCAGTGTATACCAATACTTATCTAATTTCATTACTAAGAATGTTAAAGAACATCCTATTTTATCATTTCTATCGTTAACCAACCAATAACATTGTTAAGCTGACTCACTGAACATTTTAGAATGTATATAATTTTAAGTCATAGCCTGACTCAAAAATATTGCAATGATTTCTTTATCGAGTACCTCTCAATAAATCATGCATCCCTCGGATTAGTTCTTTCTCAAGAACTTACTGTTTTAGATAGCTTCTAAAAACATCCAATAATTATATATTCTAAAAGTTCGATCTTGTATTTATCATACTGGTTAAAAATAACCTTTTATTAACTCTGATAAATACACTAGTCAGGTGCTCCCACTATCTTCTATGAAAAAGTGCTTTCTTTAAAACATCCTTTTTAGGTCTTAGTCAAAACTTGACTACCATGCCGAAAACTTGTGTTCCAAACACATGTTTTAAATAACTTAGTTTTTGTAAGAAATTTGTTTTATGAAACCATGAACTTGGATCTTCCATATATCCATCTTTCCAATTACGGAAAGTGGTTTCATTAAACTTACCATGATCACAAGTATGAAATACTCATGATGGTATTTTAAATTTCTTTTCTTAAAAAACATTTAGTATAAAATTCCATTGACTATAATAACTATTATAATCACTTTTATACCTACTTAAATGTTTTATCAAAAACTACTTTATCCAGAAATAATGACTATTATTTCCATATGTTCAAGACTTTGAACATTCACTTTTCATAAAACTTTAAATACTTGTTGAATTAGAAAAACTATTTAATCTTATAAACAAAACTTGTTTATACAAGTATTTATATAGTAGAGCCGGCATTTATGTAACTACAACAAACCATAACATAAGATTATTATGAATCACTAATCAAGTCAAAGCTTTGACTTATTAGCACTCTTTTAGTCACAACTGGACTAATCATGATTCATATAAGAACACGTGCACAGATATATAACTAAAATAATTAAGTTTCCATAAACTCAAAAAGTATCCATAAACCAATAATGTAAAAATTGTTCAAAACTTAAAGAGTTTAGTAAACTAGGAAATATAAAAATTAATAATATCCGCATGCTGCACGTGGGATCTTCTCATGCTGGGCCGCATCACTTTCCATCTCCTCCTGCAATAAACGATTGCAAGATATTAGAATACTCGTAGAACTTTACAAGTAGGAAAGTGACAAAGAAGCTGATCACGCAGTACCTGAGGAGCCAGACTTGCCTCCTGCCTCGTGACCTTTCGGACAATCTCGTTTCCAATGTCCGGCCTCGCCGCACCTGAAGCACCGATTCTCGGTCCTTGCCTTGTTTGGCTTTGGCTTCTTGCCCTTGTTGTCGTTACTAGCTCTGGGTGCATTCTGGCTGTGCTGGGCCTTGCCCTTTCCCTTTCCGTTGCGCCCCTTCCTCTTCTTACGTCCACCATGTCCCACCATAAGAATGTCCTTAGACTTGGTCCCGATACTCTGCTCAGCAGTCTTGAGAATTGAGTGCAACTCAGCCACGGATTTCTCCATGTTGTTCATGTTGTAGTTGACTATGAAAGGCTTATAGTCATCTGACAACGAGTTGAGTATCGTGTCCGTTGCTAGCTGCAGCGGTACTGGGTGCCCAAGTCTCTCTAGGTGGTCCATGTAACCTTTCATTTTCATGACATGGTCACTGACCGAGGTCCCCTTGGCCATCTTGCACGAGTTAAATGCCCTAGTGGCATCATAACGCTCTGTGCGGGCTTGCTCCTGGAACATGTCCCTCAGCTGGTGGATCATGTCATAGGCAGGAGTCTCCATCATGCTCGACTGCAACTCTAGACTCATAGTCGCGAGCATGAGGCAGCTGACATCTAGGGCGTCATTGGAGCGCTTCTGAAAAGTCCCCCTGACCTCTGCCCTGGCATTGTTGGCAGGGGGATTTCCTAGAGGTTGTTCTAGGACATACCACTTTCTCTCGTGCCTCAGCACGATCCGGAGATTTCTCTCCCAAGTGAGAAAGTTGGACCCGGTGAGCTTATCCTTCTCAAGGATAGAGCGGAGTGAGAGGTTATTAGTTCTAGTAACGTTGGTTGCCATCTACAAATTAAAACCCGGTTTAATTAGTAATTGCAAATAAACTTTCTAATCATATATCATCAAACCCATAAATAATATATATTAGACCTAGGACCCATATTTCACATACTTGACGCAAGGTTTGGGCACTTCCCGCCAAGTCATGCTATTTCTGGTAGGTAACACCCTGTACCAATCGTACCTAGCTGATACGACTCCTAGAACCTCGTAGAGCACTTAGACCCAGTCTAGTATGTTTAACTCTACTCTAGTGCTTTTTGGGCCGGGACTCCCGATTATCACCAAAATAGATCGCACCACCTAAGACAGCATGAATTCTAGCCGGGACTCCCGATTATAGCAGAATCTTTCATGCCCCTTCCCGTAATGGTTTGAACCCGGATGCCCAAGGTTTGGGCACTTCCGTCACCCGAGTACCGTTTAACAGTTAGGGTGTACCATTAGGTGGGTAGCACACTGATCTAAGATTTTTCTTGGGTTTTATAATTAAGTTAAAAACTTAATTTTCCAGTTTTTGAAAAACCATTTTAAAAACTAACTGTTTTAAAAATACGATTTATATGTGTACCTAAACTAGGTGCACAAAACGTCCTTTATAAGTTCCAAACTTATAACCTTGACAAAACTTTTAATTTTATAAAAATTTAATTAATACGACTACCAGACTGAAGTCATATTCTAGTTTGTCATAAAGCGTGGTTTTTCACTTGTTTAATAACAATCTGTCATTAAACCCCTTTTTATTTACCATCACACGCATGTATATATATATACCATTCATATATATAAAAAGCAGTAAATAAATCACAACCACGCAAATAATAATAAGCAGATAAAACCTATAGTTTTGCCAACTAATCCTAAGGTCAAACCTAAGGACAAAATGACTTGGATTCGCCTTTCTTGATGTGTTGCTCCCACTAGCCTTGACACCTCCCCGAAGTATCCGTGCTTCGCGTGAGAACACCATTTTCTTCATCACCTTCTTCGAGTCCAACTTGGTTGTGGGATTAAACTACTACTAATCTATTACAAATACAATATTGAATGGGGTTGTAAATGACACGCAGGCCTCCCCGAACCAGTACAATATTACAATTAAGAAAGAGATTGTAATTGGCACGCAGGCCTTCCCAAAACCAAAAAAAAGAAGAAAAGAAAAAACGAGTCCTAAGTCGGCAAAACTATAGCTATCACAACCACACAATTATATATAAGCACTATATATATAAAAGTCAACCACGCAGTTATAATATATAAACAATAAACTGTGCTGTTAAGCACGCAGCCTGATTTGTTTAAATATTCTCATTTACCCTTTTGATTAATACCTATTAACCAAAAAAATGAGAATTATGATCTTCTAGTTTAATTTGACCAAAATAGTTTTTCAACAAAAACTTAAAACTTGATCTCATTCAAAACTTGAATGAAATCCTCACGTCGAGTTTTATTACTAGTTTTCCAAAAACTTAAAACCGACAACCTTGGTCAATTAAATACTATCTTATTTGTTTCTCCATAATATTATATAAACTTTTATCCTTTTAGACTTTATTCAGAAATGACTTAAACTAGTCATAATAAATAATTATCTAAAATATATATTTTAACTAAGCTAGTTAAAATATATAATACTAGTTTATATAACATTTTATTAATTTTAAAAACTTAAAATTAATAATTCCTTTTGTGTTAATCCGGAAAAACCATTTGGGTTTACATCTCCCGTCAACCCGGGAGACCCATTGGGCCAAGACTCTCTTGAGCCGAGAACCCATTGGACCGAAATCCTTCCTTGGGCCGAGAACCCATCTTGGGCCGAGAACCCACCTTGGGCCGAAGCCCCGTGGGTCGAGAACCCATCTTGGGCCGAGAACCCACCTTGGGCCGAAGCCCCTTGGGTCGAAGTCACTTGGGCCGAAGCCCATTCAAACCCTTAGCGCCGCTAACCAGCATCGCGAGGCCCATCTGGCCCTCGCGCCGCTAACGGTCACGCCCAAACAGGTGTTTTTCTCGGTTCGTGTTTTTCCGATTAATACAGCATTCTAAATCCCTTTTAACCTATTAAAACTAACTGTTTTAATATACTGATTAAAAACTGGATTTAATTCAAAAACCAAAAATTATTAATTATTAATATTAATAAAACTTGTTTTATTAATAACTAATTACCCTAAAACTTGATTTCAAACTTTTTAAACAAAAGTTCAAAACTTGTTAAAATCTAGTTTTAGATAAAAGGTTTATCCTTTTTAACCGTTTAAACGCAATCCTGGTTTAAACCGAACTGGTTAAAATCAAACCTTTTACTATTTGGATAAAAACAGAAAACTTGTTTTTATCCCTTATGGTTTTCGAAAACTTGTGGAGAATGAAACAAGATGAAGTAAATCATTTAACCATTAAACAAAAAACAACAATGGATTAACTAGGTTTAATTAATTAAAAACAATCTGTTTAATTTATCTTAATCCTAAACTTGTTCTTATCCAAAAACCATAATCCTTTTTAACCGTTTAAACTAACTGTTTAAACTTTCTGATTAATAGGATTAAACTGAATAACAAAAACAAACTGTTTTGTTGCCCTTGGTGATTTTCGAAATAGGCTAGAGCAAGTAGAAGATCAAGAATCAAACCTTAACCCAAAAACAGATAAAACTAGAAACTATGGATCATAGAGCCGAGGCTCTGATACCACTGAAGGGTTTTGAACCTGACCAAACCACCTTATGACTCAAACTGGTCAGACCTGGGTTTGATTCTACTTGTTCAATCCTAATAGCGGAACTGGATTGAACACAACCCTCTAAACCCCAAAAGGGTTAGGATCTTTAAACTTTTATATATGATCAACATAGTTTCTTAACAAACAACCCATAGATAAGGTTATAAGATTATACCTGAACAAAACCTTTAGGATTGCTAAAGATAGTCCACCACTACTGTACCTCCGATTGAACTGGCTGCTAGACCGCTCCTGGATCACCCGAAACAACAAAGCTCCAAGCTTGATTGTATGTGTGTGTGCGTCGAGATCAAGATCGCAAAACACCTTGGTGTTTTGCTTGCTTCGATTCGGTGAGAGAGAGAAGAGACCCGAGAGAGAGAGTGCGATCGAGAGAGATCGGCAAAAGGGAGAGAGAGCAGAGATCGATGAGAGCAAGAGAAAGTGACGGCTAGGTTTGTTAGATTATGTGCAGAGATAGATAACATGTATCATCGTGTCCAATACTATGTGACACTAAAGGATCACACCGCTGCACACCCAATTAGAACCTTTTGGATTATAACCATTTTTGTGTGAAAAAGAAATAATTAATTAGTTTAATTAATTATCGAGAAAGAGAAAAATAATAATAGTTAATTATTATTTAAAAGAGAGATGTTAATATTTAGTTTTAAATATTAACGGGACCAGTTAATTAATAGTTATTAATTAACTAGAAAGGTCAAGGGGTATTTTGTGTAATTGGTTAATAGTTTAATTAAAGCTGTGCTTTAATTAAACGGGCTTGGCCTAATAAGGGTTTATTATATATAAACCTAATTAAGCCTAATTAATCATATAAGTAAAATTACAAGCAAAAAGAAAAAACCCTAGCTCTCTCTCTCTAACTCTCGGCCGACCCTCTCTCTCTCTTCGAGGTCGACGGCGGCACAAGGCCGCAGGGTGGTGGTCGACGGCGGCATAAGGCCGCAAGGGCTGTGGTCGACGGCGGCGCAAGGGTTCACAAACACACGGGTCACGGATTGATCCAAGGTTTTAATCCTTAGGTGGTCTAGCAGCCAGTTCGAGGCGGTGCAGTAGCGGTGGATAGCCTGCAGCTGTCTAGAGGTTAAAGAAAAGTTTTAATCCTTAAAGGTATAACTTTCTAACCCTCTTTTCTTTTAGTTCCTGTATGAGTTAGATGAGATCACTGAAGGGGGTTTTGATTTCCGCTGTGCATGTTTGATAATATATTTTTATACCCCACAAAACCTTCAGTGGTATCAGAGCCACTTCTAACCTCATAGGGAACTAGGTAGGATTCTTTTTATCATGATGAATAGTTTTTTCTTTTATCAAGTTTTAACTTTTTCTTTTTTTTTATCCAAGTATTTTAAAAAGCAAGTTTAGATTTTTAAATGGATAACAAGAATTAGTTATGATAAAAGAATAAGGTTTAAGGTTTAAATTTTAAATATTATTATTATTTTTTTATTGTTGTTTGCGTAAAGGGTGGTGGCCGGCGGCGGTTTCACCACCGTGGCCGGCGGCGGCGTTGACCAGCCAGTCGCAGCCACCAGGTTGGTCGGCGGACCAGCCGAGGCATGCTGCCTGCGGCCCATGTGGTTTTGGCCCAGTTTGTGGTCGGCCCACGGTCTCATGTTTTGGCCCAGTTTTGAGGTCCAAAAGTGTATTTTAGTTTTTTGGGTTTAGGGTAACTCCTAACAGGATTAAAACTAAAAAAAATATTGTATGAGTTTTATTTTATAAAACTTATATATATAAAATGTTAATTTTAATCAAGTATTGGTTAGAATTAATTATTTTAGTTACTCTATACGCGTAAACAATAATTAAATAATTTTTATTATTTTAAACCAAATGATTTTTAACAGTTTGTTAAAAGTCAAAGTTAATTCGTCGGGATATGATAATTAAGAACCAGTTTTGTATGAATTAGTTTAAATACATGTTTGGGATGCCATAGCCGAGCCCTCTTTTTAGACCTTGTGGATTGTTTTCTTTTCTGCACTTGTGGTTGTGATTGGTTTTATTATTCTATGGTGTGGGGAGGCCTGCGTGCCACTTACCACCCCTATTATTTTTTGTAAAAGTACTAGAATTAGCGGGCCTGCGTGCCTTTGATTATCTTGTAATTTTTATTATTTCTACTTTTAGATAATAGAATAGAATAGTATTATTAGAATAAATCTAAAGCTGATTCAAGAACCAAGGAGCAGGAAGCAGGATTAGATGTTGGAGCTAGTGGGAGCTTCAGAATGCCATGCCATGTGTGTTGTTTTCCACTTAGGTTTTGACCGTCGTGTTTTTCGTGTGGCTCACGAAACCGACATTAGAAAAGGGCAAGGCTAAGGCATAGTTATTTGTGGTTGTTTTATTTCTTTACATATTATATATGCGTGGTTGTGATTAACACGATGAAATAAAACAAGGGTTTTAATAATAGTTAATTATTGGAACAGATGTTTAAAAGAAAACTGGCATTAAAGTTTTTTTCGTTAAAAAACTTGGAAAATCCTTTTTAGAAAAATCTTAGATCAGTGTGCTACCCACCTAATGGTACACCTCGACTGTTAAACGGTACTCGGGTGTCGGAAGTGCCCAAACCTTGGGCATCCGGGTTCAAACCATTGCGGGAGAGGGCATGAAAGATTCTGCGATAATCGGGAGTCCCGGCCAGAATTCATGCTGTCTTAGGTGGTGCGATCTATTTTGGTGATAATCGGGAGTCACGGCCCAAAATGCACTAGAGGGACTAAACATGCACGGTTCTTGTAACCGATGTCCCGCGGATCTAGGAGTCGTGTCCAGTTAGGATACGATTGGTATAGTTTTTACCTACCAGAAATAGCATTTTCCCGGTGGGAAGTGCCCAAACCTTGCATCGGGAAATGTGAAATATGGATCCTAGTCTAATAATTTATTTTTAAAAGGTAATAATTATTAGAAGATATAATCAATACTGAATCGGTTTTATCTTTTTCTTTTTCTGTAGATGTCTATTATATCTGTTATTCCGTTTTATTCACCAAGAGAGTCTCTAAGTCTCATCACTAGCAAGTGGAAGCTTTCAGGTCCAAACTTTACTGTTTGGAAGATGCATCTGAAAAATGTATTGGATGCACAAGGAAAGGTTCACATCATTGAGACATTGCCTCCAGAACGACCAGGAGTAGATGCCCAGGATAGTGAGTATGACACTTACTATCAGTATCTGGATGACGAGTCTGACGTCATGTCAATTCTCATTCTCACAACATCATCCGAGCTTACGGATGATCTCCGTGAGAAGTCGTCTTATGAGGTTGTTCAAGGATTGGAGCAGAAGTTCAAGTTTAGTGAACGGATATGTCGTATGCTACTGATGAGGGAAATCCTTTCAGCCAAGATGAAAGAAAGTCAGCCTATTAGCGATCATCTCATTAATATGAGAAGGCTCTTGGATTGCTATGAGAGCTTGGGGTCAAAATCAAAACCAAATGAGTTAGTTATGCTCTTGTTCGGTCCCTTGTCGGACTACTACCAGAAAAGAGTAATGTATGTCGTCGGTGATTTTGAGATGACTGTCGCAGGGTTGCACGAAATCCTCATGTGCATTAGCGACGAGTTGAACCCGAAGCAGCTAGGGTCACCAGTTGTGGACCCTATGCAGGAGGATGACTGGCTGGAAGAACTTGGAGAAATTTGTTGCCCAGACTGTGGTAGCAAGGATTTATGCGAGCACTCACTCGACATAGATCAGCTGGACATTGGTTCGCCCAATGAGTTAGGTATCTTTATGATAGATTGTCTTATTACTTCTTATGAATCATGGGTATTGGATACCGGATGTGGTCATCACATATGCAATCTTTTGTAGGGATTCAAGAGAAGTAAGAAGCTGATACAAGGAGATATGGACCTGCGGGTAGGCGAAGGCTCCATGGTTGGTGCTGAAGCTGTAGCGACATATTGTCTTAGTTTGCCCTCGGGCATGGTCTTAGAACTAGAACCTTGTTATTATGTTCCAAGACTTATTAAAAATTTTATCTCGTTTGATTTGCTTATAGACTGTGGATTTGCTTATATCTTAAATGAAAAGTCTATTTCTTGTTTCAAAAACAATGTTTTCTATTTTAAAGCTACTCCAGAAAATGGTCTATATACGCTAAATCTAGATAACAATGACATCTATCATATAAGTAAGAGATCCAAGAGTAACTTGAATCAAACTTACCTCTGGCATTGTCGTTTAGGACATATAAACGAGAAACGCATAGAGAAGCTCCGAGATGACGGAATTCTAGAAGCATTTGACTTGGAGTCATATGATGTTTGTGAATCTTGTTTGTCTGGTAAAATGACAAAGCAGCCTTTCAACAGTGAGAATGAAAGGGCCAGCGAGCTATTAGGGATTATACACACAGATGTGTGCGGACCCTTTACTCCAGAAGCCAGAGGAGGATACCGGTATTTCATAACCTTTACTGATGACTTCAGTAGGTTCGGTTATGTGTACCTCATGAGACTTAAATCTGAAAGTTTTGACAAGTTCAAACAGTTTCAGAATGAGGTACAAAACCAGCTGGACAAGAAGATAATGTCGCTTCGGTCGGATCAAGGTGGCGAGTATCTGAGTCAGGAATTCGACGATCATTTGAAGGAATGTGGGATTGTTTCACAACTCACACCTCCGTATACACATCAGATGAATGGTGTGTCAGAAAGGAGGAATCGTACTCTGCTTGACATGGTACGATCAATGATGAGTCGAAGTTCGCTGCCATTGTTGTTTTGGGGATACGCACTCGAGACAGCGGCGTTCATGCTGAACCGGGTTACTACCAAATCGGTTGAAAAGACACCGTTCGAAATATGGACGGGGAAAAAGCCTAAAATGTCTTTTCTCAAGGTTTGGGGATGTGAGGTGTATGTTAAGAGAACATTCACGGATAAACTCAATCCCAAATCAGATAAGTGTATCTTCGTGGGCTATCCCAAGGAAACCATGTGATACTATTTCTACAACCTAGATGAGAACAAAGTCTTTGTTGCTCGTAAAGGGGTGTTCTTGGAAGAGAAGTTTCTAAACTCAGAAACTCCAAGAAAAGAAATACAGCTTCAAGAAATTGAAGAGGAGGAGATTACACCACCACCGATAGTTGAACCTGCAGTTCAACAGAGAATTGTTGAACCTCAACCCGAGTCTGTGGTTGAGGAAGAGGTGCAAACACAAGACCTTCTCAGGTCTAGTAGGCCTCGTATTGAGCCAGATAGATATCTGGGATTCCTAGTTGCTCAAGACGAAGGGGATCTCTTAGAACCCGCTACCTACCAAGACGCTGCCTCAGGTTTAGAATCTGAGAAATGGCTAGAAGCCCATGTATGACAACCAAGTTTGGGAGTTAGTGGATTTGCCTCAACACAGTAAAGCTGTTGGGTGCAAATGGGTCTTCAAGAAGAAGACAGACATGGATGGAAAGGTGCATACTTTTAAAGCAAGGCTAGTGGCAAAAGGTTTCACACAGACTCATGGCGTTGACTATGAAGAAACTTTTTCCCCAGTGGCAATGCTTAAAACTATTAGGATTCTAATGGCCATATCAGCATATTTTGACTATGAGATATGGCAGATGGATGTCAAAACCGCTTTCCTTAACGGGAAACTGACAGAGGATGTATATATGATACAACCGGATGGTTTTGCGGATCCAAAGAACCCTAATAAAGTATGCAAGTTGCTTAAATCCATTTATGGACTAAAGCAAGCATCTAGGAGCTGGAACTTACACTTTGATGAGCGCATCAAAGAGTTTGGTTTTACCAAAAGTGAGTTCGAGTCGTGTGTTTACACTAAATTCAGTGGGAGCGCGGTAACCTTCCTAGTCTTGTATGTAGACGACATACTGTTAATAGGAAACAATATACCAGTATTACTAGGAGTAAAATCCTGGTTAGGTAAATGTTTCCAGATGAAAGACTTGGGAGAAGCTGCTTATATACTGGGTATAAAGATCTATAGGAATAGATCTAAGCGGCTTATCGGACTTAGTCAAAGTACTTATATTGACAAAGTCGTGAAAAGATTCAAGATGGATGGATCCAAGAAAGGATTTATTCCTATGCAATCTGGCGCGATTTTGGGCAAGGCTCAGTGTCCTGTGTCTAGTCAAGATCAGGACAAGATGAAATTGATACCATATGCCTCGGCAGTTGGTTCAATTATGTATGCCATGCTATGTACTAGACCCGATGTTGCCTATTCTATCAGTGTCATGAGTAGGTATCAGCAAAATCCTGGTGAAACTCATTGGGTGGTCGTCAAGAATATTCTCAAGTATCTGAGAAGGACGAAAGACATATTCCTAGTATATGGAGGTTCGATGGATGAGCTCAGTGTAACTGGTTACACTGATGCTAGTTTCCAGACCGACAGGGACGACTTTAGGTCGCAGTCAGGATTTGTCCTTACCCTAAACGGAGGAGCCATATCTTGGAAGAGTCAGAAGCAAGATACAATAGCAGATTCTACTACAGAGGCAGAGTATATTGCGGCAAGTGATGCGGCAAAGGAAGCTGTCTGGCTGAAGAATTTTATCTCGGATCTTAGAGTTGTTGCCAGTCTCTCTAGACCGATTGATATATTCTGTGACAACTTAGGGGCTGTAGCGTAAGCTAAAGACCCTAGAGATCATCAGCGGACTAGGCACGTACTCAGGAAATATCACCTCATCCGAGAGATCATTGGAAGAGATGATATTAGAATGCAAAAGATACCGACGGACGACAACGTTGCTGACCCGTTGACGAACCGCTAGCTAGGGCTAAGCATGAGAGGCATGCGAGTTCTATAGGAATGCAGTACTTGGAACATAGCAGCTAGTTCGTGTTTTTTTATTATCACTATGGATGTAACTTGAAACCTTTTATTATGTATTTATATTTCATGGGATTGAAATAGGAGGTATTTACATAATGTTTCATAGTTGTCCATTTTTAGCATGTTTAACCTATCCTTGACAAGTCAAGTTATGAATTGTCTAAATGCCCGTAGCTACTTAATGTAGTGGGAGCTACATTAGGGAGGTAACGCTATTATGAATATTTGATGATTTATTCGGGTATGAATAAAAGCACAAGGTTGTGACCAAATATTCATAAATATTATCAGGAGATAAATATTGGGGTGATCCGCATCAAGTTTACTTCATGGAGCGTTAACATAAGTAAACTTGATAGGTTGTCCTTAGACCCGAGATATTTGGTTTGGGGCATGGTAACTTCTGTACTTTAGCATGTTCTAACGTCACGCCGTAACAGGGTGATCATAAGTGGCTTGTCTAGGTGCAGCGGAAGCCGTGTGCTCAAATTACAAATAGTCAAGATGGGATTTGCACCTCTTTTTTAGGAGAGATATTTTCTGAGCTCCTCGACGATTAAGACTACTGAAAATGCGTGGCCGCGCTTGGTTAGAATGATAATTATTCATTCGGGAAAACCGTAACTGCA
The DNA here is from genome assembly GCA_947179395.2 of Pulicaria dysenterica. Classification (NCBI taxonomy): domain Eukaryota; kingdom Viridiplantae; phylum Streptophyta; class Magnoliopsida; order Asterales; family Asteraceae; genus Pulicaria; species Pulicaria dysenterica. The sequence continues at coordinate 50,881,490 of OX359292.1, read as the reverse complement.
GAGTGTCGAAATCAGAGTCGAGAAAATCTGAGTATTAGATGAGATCCCTGCTCCATGTCAAATACTCACATTACGAAATATCGCGATGCAAAAGGAAAAGCCTAGATAATCCAAGGTATGGATTATATCTCTAGATATAAGAGATCTCATAGTCTGGTTAACCTAAGTGTCTGGCTAGGGACCTTCTTAGGCCAACGATGTACAAGGAGTGTTACTTATCTTGCACAAGTGGGAGTCTGTTAGATTATGTGTAGAGATAGATAACATGTATCATCACTATGTGACACTAAAGGATCACACCGCTGCACACCCAATTAGAACCTTTTGGATTATAACCTTTTTTGTGTGAAAAAGAAATAATTAATTAGTTTAATTAATTATCGAGAAAGAGAAAAATAATAATAGTTAATTATTATTTAAAAGAGAGATGTTAATATTTAGTTTTAAATATTAACGGGACCAGTTAATTAATAGTTATTAATTAACTAGAAAGGTCAAGGGGTATTTTGTGTAATTGGTTAATAGTTTAATTAAAGTCGGGCTTTAATTAAACGGGCTTGGCCTAATAAGGGTTTATTATATATAAACCTAATTAAGCCTAATTAATCATATAAGTAAAATTACAAGCAAAAAGAAAAAACCCTAGCTCTCTCTCTCTAACTCTCGGCCGACCCTCTCTCTCTCTCTCTTCGAGGTCGACGGCGGCGCAAGGCCGCAGGGTTGTGGTCGACGGCGGCACAAGGCCGCAAGGGCTGTGGTCGATGGCGGCGCAAGGGTTCACACACATACGGGTCACGGATTGATCTAAGGTTTTAATCCTTAGGCGGTCTAGCAGCCAGTTCGAGGCGGTGTAGTAGCGGTGGATAGCCTGCAGCTGTCTAGAGGTTAAAGAAAAGTTTTAATCCCTAAAGGTATAACTTTCTAACCCTCTTTTCTTTTAGTTCCTGTATGAGTTAGATGAGATCACTGGAGAGGGTTTTGATTTCCGTTGTGCATGTTTGATAATATGTTTTTATATCCCACAAAATCCTTCAAGGTTTTGTCCCTTGTGTAACACCGTTAATCCTTAAGCCTAAAGAACATATTTATAAGTGTTAGATTGGACCTAAGTCCGTTTAATTAAAAACCCACTGGTTTTAATTAAACTTTCATCTCTTCTCACTTTGACCCCTTGGACTTTTACTAGTTAATTAATTAACTATTAATTAACTTAGTCCGTTAAATATTAAAACTTAATATTTAATTCCCTTTAAATAATAAATAACTATTTATTATTTATTTCCTTTCTAATAATTAATCTAAACTGGATAATTATTTATATCTCTCAATAATTAATACTAATGATTAATTATTCGTTTATCTCTTTAATAATTAATCTAACTGATTGATTATTTACTCTTTTTCTTTAATAATTAATCTAACTGATTAATTATTTCCACACAGAATAATGGTGAAATCCAACTGTTCTGAATTGGGTGTGTAGCAGTGTGACCCTTTAGTCTCTTATAACATTGGATACAATATGCCCGTTAATTATCTCTGCACATAATCCAACAATTAGTACAGTGTGTAAGCAAACACTAAACAAATAAAAGATCAAGCCAACAACTAGGTATTTCTCGATATTTCTTGTCCCCAGCAACGGCGCCAAAAACTTGGTGTGCGGTGTGTGATGCATGTTTATTTACCACAACCTCGTTTTAAATTTATAAAAACCGATAATACAGAGCAGACACTACACACGATTCAGGCAAGCGTGACCTGGTCGTTAGCAGTATAGGCTCGGCAAGACCGGGTGTCGTTCCACCACGACAGGATACCTTACTCTACCGTCGTCGTTGTTTGATCAGATAATAATATACGGGGGATAGATAAGACAACTACACTACATTACAGCTAAGACAAGATAAATAGATATATTACAGGGATAGAACGGATTAACACCGGATGGAATATAAGGACGAATATTCACTTGGGTAATCGATTCATCATGACCGGTCACGGCAATAAATACAACAATAAGAATAATGTGAAGACTTGACATATATGTAAATTAAGCACGGAACATGTTGTTCTACTTCTAAGTTTAATCATATTATCATGCAACAAATCATCACCCTAGTTATCAAGACTCTGATCTAAGCATTCAAACATGATAGAGCAAGTATAATGCATCCACGTTTTCACGTATGATACAAATAAAGACTATAATTCAACCACAAATTCACCTAGTTGCATAAAAATCAAACTACATAAACACACATCTTTTCAGATAATATATCCAGTAGTTATCAGAACCCAAAAAGGTGTCAAAATGGTTAAAAACAACGCGTACGATAAAAAACAGCATGCTGACAGAATCAGGGGTGCTTGCGGTCGCAAGTATACCTACTTGCTGCGGCAAGTACAGATTGTAAGAAATATGCCTTGCGGCAAATGGATATTATGAGGACATAAACTCGGTAAAATCAAACCACACTACGGGATTCAAGATTTTAATACATGCGTTTCTAAACATATAATCGTGTCAATACACTATCTCTAGTCGAATTAACACATTTCAAGCATAACACATGCATACATCCACTATGGACTCTTAGAACAGAATCTACATAGCAATTATATGAGTTCCTTTCCGTGTTTATCATACCCAAGAACATATTATGAATTCTTCATACAAATTATAGCTTGTTTGACCCATAACCCAAAGTCAAAGAACCTAGACTTTCATCTAACATGCTAAGATGTTCATTAAACCATATTGTTAGCAAATTGACCAACATGAACAGACCTAGAGTGATCCATAAGATTTTGCAAAAATCCCTTTAGACCATAATCATGCATGTTATGAAAGGTTTTGTGGGGTATAAAATATATCATACATGCACAGCGGAATAAAAACAAAACCCCCTCCAGTGATCTCATCTAACTTCATACAAGAACTAAAACAGAGTAGGGGATAAAAATTATACCTTTAAGCAAACCAAAGACTTTTCCTCAATCCTAGATTGCTGCAGGTTATCCACCGCTACTGTACCACCTCGAACGGGCTTCTAGACCGCCTAAGGATTAAACCTCGAATCAAAACTTGATCCGTGTGTGTGTGTGTACCGTCGCCGTCGCCGTCGACCACCACCTTGGTGGTTCGGTTTCGCCGTTCACGAGAGAGAGAGAGGAGTGCTTAGGGTTTATTTTCTTAATTGTGAATTACTTAAAATGTGATTCAAGGTTAATAAAGTTTATATATAATTAACCTTTATTAAGCCCAAGCCCGTTTAATTAAAGAGCAGCTTTAATTAAACTATTAAATAATTAAAGAAAAAACCCTTAACCTTTCTAATTAATTAATAACTATTAATTAATTGGTTCTGTTAATATTTAAACTTAATATTAACCTCTCCATCAAATAATAATTAACTTATTATTATTTCTCTTACTCAATAATTAATTAAACTAATTAATTATTCTTTCACACAATCCGGTAAAATCCAGATGGTTCTAAATGGGTGTGTTGCAGTGTGATCCTTTAGTATCACATAGCATTGGATACGATAGTACATGTTATCTATCTCTGCACACAATCTAACAGACTCCCACTTGTGCAAGATAAGTAACACTTCTTGTATATCGTTGGCCTAAGGAGGTCCCTAGCCAGACACTTAGGTTAACCAGACTATGAGATCTCTTATATCTAGAGACATAATCCACCCCTTGGATTATCTAGGCTTTTCCTTTTGCATCGCGATATTCCGTAATGTGAGTATTAGACATGGAGCAGGGATCTTATTCTGAATACTCAGATTTTCTCGACTCTGATCTCGACACTCTGCAGTTACGGTTTGCCGAATGAAAAACTATCATTCAAACCGAGCGCGGCCACGCATTTTTAGTAGTCTTAATCGTCGATGAGCTCAGAAAATATCTCTCCTAAAAAGGAGGTGCAAATTCCATCTTGACTATTTGTAATTTGAGCACATGGCTTCCGTTGCACCTAGACATGCCCCTTATGATCACCCTGTTACGGTGTGACGTTAGAACACGCTAAAGTACAAAAGTTACCATGCCCCAAACCAAATATATCGTGTCTAAGGACAACCTATCAAGTTTACTTATGTTGATGCTCCATGTAGTAGACTCAATGCGGATCACCCTAATATTTATCCCCTTATAAATATCTATGAATATTTGGTCACAACCTTGTGCTTTTATTCATCCCCGAATAAATCATCAAATATCCATAATAGCATTACCTCCCTAATGTAGCTCCCACTACATTAAGTAGCTACGGGTATTTAGACAATTCATCACTTGACTTGTCATTGATAGGTTAAACATGCTAAAAATAGACAACCAGAAACAATTATGTAAATACCTCCTATTTCAATCCCATGAAATATAAATACATAATATAAAAGTCTCAAGTCAAATCTATAGTAATAATAAAAACATGAACTAGCTGCTTTGTTCTAAGTACTGCATTCCTATAGAACTCGCATGCCTCTCATGCTTAGCTCTAGCTAGCGGCTTCGTCAACGGGTCAGCAACATTGTCGTCTGTCGGTATCTTTTGCATTCTAATATCATCTCTTCCAATGATCTCTCGGATGAGGTGATATTTCCTGAGTACGTGCCTAGTCCGCTGATGATCTCTAGGCTCTTTAGCTTGCACTACAGCCCCTGAGTTGTCACAGAATATATCAATCGGTCTAGAGAGACTGGCAACAACTCTAAGATCCGAGATAAAATTCTTCAGCCAGACAGCTTCCTTTGCCGCATCACTTGCCGCAATATACTCTACCTCTGTAGTAGAATCTGCTATTGTATCTTGCTTCTGACTCTTCCAAGAAATGGTTCCTCCGTTTAGGGTAAGGATAAATCTGACTGCGACCTAAAGTCGTCCCTGTCGGTCTGGAAACTAGCATCAGTGTAACCAGTTACACTGAGCTCATCCATCGAACCTCCATAAACTAGGAATATGTCTTTCGTCCTTCTCAGGTACTTGAGAATATTCTTGACGGCTACCTAATGGGCCTCACCAGGATTTTGCTGATATCTACTCGTGACACTAATAGAATAGGCAACATCGGGCCTAGTACATAGCATGGCATACATGATTGAACCAACTTCCGAGGCATATGGTATCAATTTCATCTTGTCCTGATCTTGACTAGACACATGACGCTGAGCCTTGCTCAAAATCGCGCCAGATTGCATTGGAATAAATCCTTTCTTGGATCCATCCATCTTGAATCTTTTCACGACTTTGTCAATATACGTACTTTGACTAAGTCCGATAAGCCGCTTAGATCTATTCCTATAGATCTTTATACCCAGTATATAAGCAGCTTCTCCCAAGTCTTTCATCTGGAAACATTTACCTAACCAGGATTTTAATCCTTGTAACACTGGTATACAGTTTCCTATTAATAGTATGTCATCTACATACAAGACTAGGAAGGTTACCGCGCTCCCACTGAATTTAGTGTAAACACACGACTCGAACTCACTTTTGGTGAAACCAGATTCTTTGATACGCTCATCAAAGTGTAAGTTCCAGGTCCTAGATGCTTGTTTTAATCCATAAATGGATTTGAGTAACTTGCATACTTTATTAGGGTTATTTGGATCTGGAAAACCATCCGGTTATATCATATATACATCCTCTGTCAATTTCCCGTTAAGGAAAGCGGTTTTGACATTCATCTGCCATATCTCATAGTCAAAATATGCTGGTATGGCCATAAGAATCCTAATAGTTTTAAGCATTGCCACTGGGGAAAAAGTTTCATCATAGTCAACGCCATGAGTTTGCGTGAAACCTTTTGCCACTAGCCTTGCTTTAAAAGTGTGCACTTTTTCATCCATGTCTGTCTTCTTCTTGAAGACCCATTTGCACCCAACAGCTTTACTGTGTTGAGGAAAATCTACTAACTCCCAGACCTAGTTGTCATACATGGATTGCATCTCTGCCTTCATGGCTTCTAGCCATTTCTCAGATTCTAAACCTGAGGCAGCATCTTGGTAGGTAGTGGGTTCTAAAAGATCCCCTTCGTCTTGAGCTACTAGGAATCCCAGATACCTATCTGGCTCATGACGAGGCCTACTAGACCTGCGAAGGTCTTGTGTTTGCACCTCTTCCTCAACCACAGACTCGGGTTGGGATTCAACAATTCTTTGTTGAACCACGGGTTCAATTATCGGTGGTGGTGTTATCTCTTCCTCTTCAATTTCTTGAAGCTCTATTTCTTTTCTTGGAGTTTCTGAGTTAAGAAATTTCTCCTCCAAGAACACCCCTTTACGAGCAACAAAGACTTTGTTCTCATATGGGTTATAGAAATAGTATCCCATGGTTTCCTTGGGATAACCCACGAAGATACATTTATCTGATTTGGGATTGAGTTTATCTGTGAATGTTCGCTTAACATACACCTCACATCCCCAAACCTTGAGAAAAGACATTTTGGGCTTTTTCGCCGTCCATACCTCGAACGGTGTCTTTTCAACCGATTTGGTCGGAACCCGGTTCAGCATGAACGCCGCTGTCTCGAGTGCATGCCCTCAAAACGACAATGGTAGTGAACTTCGACTCATCGTTGATCGTACCATGTCAAGCAGTGTACGATTCCTCCTTTCTGATACACCATTCATCTGAGGTGTATACGGAGGTGTGAGTTGTGAAACAATCCCACATTCCTTCAAATGATCGTCGAATTCCTGACTCAGATACTCCCCACCTCGATCCGACCGAAGCGACTTTATCTTCTTGTCCAGCTGATTTTGTACCTCATTCTGAAACTGTTTGAACTTGTCAATACTTTCATATTTGAGTCTCATGAGGTAGACATAACCGAACCTACTGAAGTCGTCAGTAAAGGTTATGAAATACCGTGTCCTCCTCTAGCTTCTGGAGTAAAGGGTCCAAACACATCTGTGTGTATAATCCCTAATAACTCACTAGCCCTTTCATTTTCACTGTTGAAAGGTTGTTTTGTCATTTTACCAGACAAACAAGATTCGCAAATATCATATGACTCTAAGTCAAATGGTTCTAGAATTCCGTCATCTCGGAGTTTCTCTATGCTTTTCTCGTTTATATGTCCTAAACGACAATGCCAGAGGTAAGTTTGATTCAAGTTACTCTTTGATCTCTTACTTATATGATAGATATCATTGTTATCTAGATTTAGCTTATATAGACCATTTTCTGGAGTAGCTTTAAAAAAGAAAATATCATTTTTGAAACATGAAATAACCTTTTCATTTAAAACATAATTAAATCCATAGTCTATAAGCAAATCAAACGAGATAACATTTTAATAAGTCTAGGAACATAATAACAAGGTTCTAGTTCCAAGACCATGCCCGAGGGCAAACTAAGACAATATGTTCCTACAGCTTCAGCACCAACCATGGAGCCTTCGCCTACCCGCAGGTCCATATCTCCTTGTCTTAGCTTCTTACTTTTCTTGAATCCCTACAAATGATTGCATATGTGATGACGACATCCGGTATCTAATACCCATGATTCATAAAAAGTAATAAGACAATCTATCATAAAGATACCTGAGTCATTGGGCGAACCAATGTCCAGCTGATCTATGTCGAGTGAGTGCTCGCATGAATCCTTGATGCCACAGTCTAGGCAACAAATTTCTCCAAGTTCTTCCAGCCAGTCATCTTCCTGCATAGGGTCCACAACTGTTGACTCTAGCTTCTTTGGATTCAACTCATCGCTGATGCACATAAGGATTTCGTGCAACCCTGCGACAGTTATCTCAAAATCACCGAGGACATACATTACCCTCCTCTGGTGATAGTCCGATAAAGAACCGAACAAGAGCAGCTCATGTGGTTTTGATTTTGACCTAAAACTTTCATAGCAATCTAAGAGCCTTCTCATATTAATGAGATGATCGCTAATCGGCTGGTTTTCTTTCATTTTTGCTGAAAGAATTTCCTTCATCAGCAGCATGCGACATATCCGTTCACTATACTTGAACTTACGCTCCAGTCCCTGAACAACCTCATAAGATGACTTCTCATGGAGATCATCCGTAAACTCGGGTGACGCTGTGAGAATGAGAATCGACATAACGTCAGACTCGTCAGCCAGATACCGATAGTAAGTGTCATACTCACTATCCTTGGCATCTACCCCTGGTCGCTCTGGAGGTAATGTCTCTATGATGTGAAGCTTTCCCTGTGCATCCAAAACATTCTTTAGATGCATCTTCCAAACAACAAAGTTTGGACCTGAAAGCCTCCACTTGCCGATGATGAGGCTTAGAGATTCCTTTGGTGAATAGAACGGAATAACAGATAATATAGACATCTACAGAAAAAGAAAAGATAAAAACGATTCAGTCTGGATTATATCTTCTAATAATTATTACCTTTTAAAAATAAATTATTAGACTAGGATCCATATTTCACATTTCCCGATGCAAGGTTTGGGCACTTCCCACCGTGACAATGCTATTTCTGGTAGGTAAACCTATACCAATCGTATCCTACCTGGACACGACTCCTAGATCCGTGGGACATCGGTTACTAGAACCGTGCATGTTTAGTCCCTCTAGTGCATTTTGGGCCAGGACTCCCGATTATCACCAAAATAGATCGCACCACCTAAGACAGTGTGAACTCTGGCCGGGACTCCCGATTATCGCAGAGTCTTTCACACCCTCCCCCGCAATGGTTTGAACCCGAATGCCCAAGGTTTGGTCACTTCCGACATCCGAGTACCGTTTAACAGGAAAGGTGTACCATTAGGTGGGTAGCACACTGATCTAAGATTTTTCTAAAAAGGATTTTCCAAGTTTAAAAACTTTTGCCAGTTTTCCTTTTAAAAAATACTGTTTTAATAATTAACTATTATTAAAACCCTTTGTTTTATTTCATCGTGTGAATCACAACCACGCATATATAGCATATGTAAAATAATAAAACAACCACAAACATATCTATGCCTTAGCCTTGCCCTTATCTAATGTCGGTTTCGTGAGCCACACGAAAAAAACCCGACGGTCAAAACCTAAGTGGAAAACACAACACACATGGCATGACATTCTGAAGCTCCCACTGACTCCAGCATCCAATCCTTTCCCTGCTCTTTGCTCCTTGCTCCTTTGCAATGTCTTCTGATTTAATCTAATTACAACTATTCTATTCTAAAAGACTAGAAATAAAAAATACAAATTTTTAAAGGCACGCAGGCCCGCTAATCTAATACTTTTACAAAATAGAATAGAGGTTGTAAGTGGCACGCAGGCCCCCCCACACCATAGAATAAAAAAAAATATCACAACCACAAGTGCAAAAAAAAAACAATCCACAATGTCTACGGCTCGGCTATGACATCCCAAACATGTACTGAACTAATACATGAAAGTAAAAACAACAACTGATTTCTAATTATCATATCCTTGATGAATTAACTTGATTTTAACTAACTGTTAAAATCACGTGGTTTAAATAGTCATAATATTATTTAATTATTGTTATGCGTATAGAATTTCCAAAATAATTAATTTTAACCAACACTTGATTAAAATCAAATATGTTATACATAAGTTTTATAAAAATAAAACTTATAGAATACTTTTAGTTTTTAATCCTGTTAGGTGTTACCCTAAACTAAAAACTAAAAAAAAACACCTTTGGGCCTCAAAATTGGGCAAAAGAAAAAACTGGTGGACCGACCACATCTAGGCCGGTTGAACTTGGGCCGCAGGTGCAGGCTGCAGCTGGGCCACCCCACATCGCACCTCCACCGCGGCCAGCCGGCTAGCCGCCGAGAGCAGCCGCCGCTGCCGAGACCTGGACACCGACCACCCTACGCCACCGACCAACTGGTGGCAGCGATCGGCCAGCCGACGCCGACCAGCCAGTCGAGGACAGCCATCGACGCCGCTGCCGTCGTGGTTTCCGTCGCACGCTGCTGCCGGCTACGGTGGTGAAACCGCCGCCCGCGACCATCTTAACGCAAACAATAATAATAACAAAAAAAATAACTTTAAATTTAAAATTTAAACTTAAACCTTATCCTTCTTTTAACATAACTAATTATTTTATCCAATTTATCCAATTTAAAATCAAAACTTGATTTCAAACAATACTTGGATAAACCAAAAAATTAAACCTTGATAAAAGAAACTATTCATCATGATAAAAAGAAACCTACATAGTTCTCTATGAGGTTAGAAGTGGCTCTGATACCACTGAAGAGTTTTATGGGGTATAAAACATATCATACATGCACAGCGGAATAAAAAAAACCCCTTCAGTGATCTCATCTAACTTCATACAAGAACTAAAACAGAGTAGGGGATAAAAATTATACCTTTAAGCAAACCAAAGACTTTTCCTCAATCCTAGATTGCTGCAGGTTATCCACCGCTACTGCACCACCTCGAACGGGCTGCTATACCGCCTAAGAATTAAACCTCGAATCAAAACTTGATCCGTGTGTGTGTGTGTGTACCGTCGCCGTTGCCGTCGACCACCACCTTGGTGGTTCGGTTTTGCCGATCATGAGAGAGAGAGAGAGAGAGAGAGAGAGAGAGAGAGAGAAGAGTGCTTAGGGTTTATTTTCTTAATTGTGAATGACTTAAAATGTGATTCAAGGTTAATAAAGTTTATATATAATAAACCTTTGTTAAGCCGAAGTCCGTTTAATTAAAGCCCAACTTTAATTAAACTATTAAATAATTACAGAAAAAACCCATAACCTATCTAATTAATTAATTACTATTAATTAATTGGTTCTGTTAATATTTAAACTAAATATTAACCTCTCCATCAAATAATAATTAACTTATTATTATTTCTCTTACTCAATAATTAATTAAACTAATTAATTATTCTTTCACACAATCCGGTAAAATCTAGATGGTTATAAATGGGTGTGTAGTAGTGTGATCCTTTAGTGTCACATAGCATTGGATACGATAGTACATGTTATCTATCTCTGCACACAATCTAACATGTTATACCATTTCTAGCAATAACTTAACATGATATATCAAAAAGTCAACAAAGCAATCTTGTGTATCCATGTGATTTTAGCATGCAGAGATTATTCTAAACATCTAACCACATGAAAAGGATCATATTATACTCACAAACATGATTAAATATACTGGAATTACGAATTAATCAAGCTTGATTACATCAAGTCAACATAAAAGTCAAATTATTCATTTTATTGCCATAACTAGCCAAGAATCATCTTGGCCCAAGTGAAATAAGTCAAGCTACATCAAATTTAAGTACAACAACATCTGGAATACATGGTACACGTTTAAGAACAGAAGATAAAATGATTATACCAAGCAATTCCAAGATCATATGCACTTTAGCTTCAAATTCCAAGCTTCCAAGTGTTGTTCCAAGCCTCCTAGCAAGCTCTCCTCCTTTGGATATCACCATGGAATGGTGCTAGAATGTTAAAGGACATGGGAGAGTGTTTAGGTGGTGAGAAATCCGGGACAAAAGCCGGGAAAAACCCAGCCAAGCCTCTGTCCATCCTTTTAATTTCTGGCAGAATTATCTTTATATAGGCAACTGGACGGGGGTCCTTGCGGCCGTAAGCAACCCCTTGCGGCCGCAAGGGACCTCAAAGTCAAAGATTCGCCGCCGAATGTAAGTCTCGAGGCCTGACAACGCATTAAATGAAGATTCGGTGCAATTATTGGTGCATGGGTCCTTGTGGCCGCAAGGCTTTTGCTTGTAGCCGTAAGGCCCTATTTTTATATATTCTTCATTTTTGCTCGATTTTTCGCGGGATTCGTCCATGTTTCTCATTGTAAGCTCTTTTAAGCCTGCATGGTGAATTATTAACATATTAGATCATTAATTGGATATATCACCATGGAAATTGGTTAAGAATGAGGCGTTTTCGATATATAAAACATGTATAAAAACGCCATTATCAATAAGCCCCTAAAGTTTGGGTATATTAAACACGGTTCAAAGCTGCTTCTTGGGTCTTAAATGCACTCCACATTTTTTCTTTTATTTGGGTCTTTCTAAAATTATTTTCCAAAATCGAGGGTTTGTGAAATTATAAGTTTTGATTAGTTAATATATGTCAATTCAATAGATATTAATGGAAGAAAGATAATCTTCTTATTAATAGTTATATATTTTAGCTATTTTAATATTTATTTATTAAAAAGTTATGTGAGTACGATAACACATAACTACATGATACATCGATATCCAAATAATCAAACATTTACGACAATAATTCATAAATTTTGGAATTTAAGATATATTGAGTACAATGGTATCTGGTGTTTAAGGTGGTGTCCCCTTCTAAGAGGTTGTGGGCTCAAGTCCCGGCGTGGACAATGGTGTAGATTTAGGAGTAGGTTTAGAAGGGTGTGTGTGTTTGCCGTTCAAAAAAAATATATATTGAGTACAATGATCTTAAAATATGCTTCAAGTATGGGACAATGATGTGTGCAGCTAGAAGCATATATGATATGTGCTTTTACACACAAACACTTAAATAAGTAAATGTTGTAAATGACTAACATACCCCATATTTAGTTTTTTTTTAGTACGAAACCACATAAAATAGGTGCTACTAGAAACATATAACATAGGGGTAATCTTCGGGTATACTCGTTGGGTTTCGGGTATATTGGTGTAGATATATTAACCGATAACCGAACCGTTCTACATTACGGGTATTGGGTTCGATTAGAATTCGGGTACGGTTCGGGTTGGTTATTTTTTGGGTATACCTGATTTTGTTGCTTTTTTGTTACATTTTTTTGGACCAAGTATCTAAATGGTATTTTTGTATAGCATTTTTTATTACACTTCTAGGCCAAACATTTATAGTAATAAACAAGTTTCAAAGCAAAATTAACAAGTCATCATGACAAACGAACATCACTTAATCAAGATTTGGATCTAGTTTTCCTCAAAACTATGATAAAAACGAGTTAAACTTTATAAAAATAACAATGTATTTAAGTTCAAAATGACAAAAGAATATTACCTAAGTATATATCATCTTCATCTACTTCATAGAGAATATTATTGTATTAACTTCAACACGTTATAGTAATAAAACATAATCTTTGTTAGATAAATCTTCTTCCAACTCTACATTAAAAAAAAGAAAAAAGTTTAAAAGTAATGTGTAACATAACATACATTAAGTTATTTATGAAAAACTAATACCTTTATCAATTCATGTATTGTATCCCGATCTTGGGGGCAAATGATAATTTGAACTATCTTAGAAGATATACGCAATTACACATACGTATATTGGGTTGAAATGAATAAAACATAATAAATAAAAAAAATTAAGAAAAAAAATTTTCTTAATAAAATAAAACATTAATTTTGTCATCTTCAATAAAAACTAATACATCTTCAAAAAAAAAAATAATAATAATTGGGTATTCAAGTATACCGAATTTTAAATAACCAACCCTTAATTAAACCGAATTTATCTTTACTACTTTATAAACCATTTAGCCTATTCTTTTTAAGACTTTTTTAACTTAAGTAGTACAACACATTTTGCATATATTACAATACATTAAAATAACATTTTCAAACATTGAAATTATGAAATTTAATTAATTGTAAGTTACAAAACAAACTAATTAATTACATTAATTTCAAATTATTCTAACCAATTATTATGATTTATTGCATATTAAATTGAACTCAAGTTTAGTTCAATAATTTATTGCTTTAAGGTATTGTAAGTAATCTTTTAGTAATTGTAGTACTTAATTAAAATAGTTTTCAAAAATTAATAAATATTTCTTTAAGGTATTAAATTTTTGTTGTGATTTAAATAATATTAAATTCAACTAAAATTTTGTTAAAAAATGATTTTATAAAATATATCTTGATTACTTATCTTAAATTTAGTCCTTTTAGAATTGTTTTAATATAGACAACACATATTATCGATAATCACACTCTTCTTCTTTTAATTTTACTTCAAAAGTTACATCTTATCCCAAAAAAATATTTTACCCCGCCACATCGCGCGGGTAAAACACTATATATATATATATATATATATATATATATATATATATATATATAATGGATCAATATAGAACCATTATTTAAACATAGAACCATAGAACCAATCTGGACCATTGGATCATCAAAATCAATTGTTGAGATTAAGGATGACATAATTGTAATTATCTCCCAACAAACCCACGTTTTTAATAAAAAAAAATACCCCCCAAAACTTTAAATTGTCATAACTTTTTAAGTTTTGTGAATTTAAAAAAAAAATTATACCAATATTTTAGTTTTTAAATCCTTTTTCAATTAAGACCACTCTTGCCATATTTTTCAAAAAATTTTATGAAAATGCAATTTTTGTTTTGCATTTTGGGTTGCATTTTCAGTTAGTTCTTGTTTGCATTTTCAGTATTGGTTTCAAAATTTGCATTTTTTGGAAGCATATGCATAACTTGCATCTTCGATTTTTGCATTTTCGGTTTTTGCATTTTTGCATTTTCAAATGAAACCCAGGTGAAAATGAAAATTTTGAAAAATTTGCATTTTCAAAAAAAAAAATAAAGTTTCAGAAATATATCAAGCCTGGTCTTGTTTGAAAGAGGACGAAAAACTGAATCTAACGATATACTTTTTTTGTTAAAATTCTTAAAAACGAATGAGTTATGATCATTTAAAGATTGAGGGGTTTTTTTTTTTAAAGTTTGTTGGAAGGGAGGGGGAGGCCACGTGTCATCACCTAAAGTGGTTCTTTAGGTTCTATGTTTAAGTAAGGTTCTATATGTAACATTACCCTATATATATATATATATAACACTGTGATAAACTAAGCCGAGGCTCTGATACCACTGTTGGGTTTTACAGGTCACAATTCATACTTAAGTTATCCTGATTCACAACCAAACTGGTTTGAACCACCTCAGAATTGTACAGATATAACACAGTTATTATTCATTAAAGTGGAAATATAACTGGCAGCATTAACTGGGGAGGGCAGCATTAACTGGCAGCACTAACGGTGATGAGATCAACGGCTCAGATTTGGTCTCCCGTACTTTTTTTATTTCCTGGTCTCTTTTGAACCTCCCACTATATATATATATATATATATATATATATATATATATATATATATATATATATATATATATAGTGTTATACCTGCGCGATGCGGCGGGGTAAAATATGTTTTTTGGGATAATATGTATATATAGAGTGTGGTTATTGTAAAAGGTGTGAAAATGTAAAAAGGGTAAGAGGAAATCCTAACCGTCGGATTGCCATAAAATGTCAATTTCCGTCGGTCAAAATTGATGACATGGAAGGACGGTTTAATTGAGACGCGAGGGCAAAATTGGAATAAAATGATCAATTCAGTTACCCTAATACCGAGAAATTTGCTACGTGGCCTCTAGCAATCACGATTGTTTGGAAAACGGAATTCATACGATTAGTTAAATAAAAGACTGTTTTATCAAAAGAAAATGATTCATCGGAAAGAAAAGGTACACGCACTTCATTTATGTTATTAATTTAATATACGATAATATTGAAAAATGCGGAACTTTATTTATTTTAAAAATTGATGACTGCATATTAAATAATTGGTGAATTATCATATATTTCAAAAATTGAACGATGCCCAACTTCATAATTTATTTCAAAAATTGATGATTGCGTAGTAAATAATTGATGGATTATCATATAATCGATGAATATATTATTTTGTTCGATTAAAATGATGAACACTGTACATATTCTTAAATCAATTTGTAAGGAGACATGAAAAAGAATTAAACCAATATAAAGAAACTAGAGAGTGCTCATGAAAATTAGAAATAATATTGGAGAAAAGGATAAAAACAGGCAGGAATACTTACCAACATAATATGTATTAGTTTGACTAATTAAATTTTTTAAAATGCATCATAAACGATATAAAAAGTCAAATTTACCCTTTTATAGTTTTTGTTACATGTCATCTTGTGAATGTCTCTTACACATTTTACATTAATTCACTTTTTATTTTAACCAAATTCCATATGAGCTAAATCTGGGCTTAATCTATTTTAAATAAAATGACATTTAAAATAGATTTAACTTAATTTTACCTCATAAGTTAATGAGATAGCTTAAGAAACAAGTCACCAAAAAACTCTCTTCCCTCTCCCTGTTGGTTAGGCCGACCACAAAGGAGGAAGAAACCGGGTCGGTTTTTTTCTTGTTAGACACACACACACGCATACAAACAAACAACTTGTTTTGTTTGTGGTTGCTTGAGTAACTATGATATCATATTTTTCTTTTATATGATTAGTTTTTGAGACTGCTAAATCCTAACCCTCTTTCGGATTTTTGGGGTTAAGTTGAGTTGATCAACTTCCAGTAACAATCTTAACACTTTTAAAATTGTACAACTCAAATAGCATTATTTACAATATGTTTAAGCAATAATTTTAAACACTTTAAATGTTTTACAAAAAACTCTCCTGAATTTAATGACACTTTAAATGCTTTATAAAAAATTGTCAGAATTTAAATACACTTTAAATGTTTACAAAAAACTGTACTGAATTTAAAGACAGGAAAGGCGAGAGGTCGGAGGGAGCTAGGGAGAGGGTACTTTAAATTTTTTTAAAAACATTTATATATTATATAATATATAATTAAAAAATATTAAAATATCTAATTCGGTTTATTCGGGTTTTTCGGTTTGAAAATTCCTAAAATCGTAACCGAACCGAAAACCGTTTATGGTAATCGGTTTCGGTTTTTAAACCGAACCGAAAACCGAATTTGAAAAAGGTTTCGGCTTTTTCGGTTACGGAGCGGTTTGGATTACGGTTAAAGCGGTTTATATCCGAATTTTGAACACCCCTATGTCGACAAATGAAAATATTTTACCCCGTCGCATCGCGCGGGTAAAATACTAGTAACGAATAAACCAAATACCCAAATGCAGCAAACTGAAACTCGAAATAACCGACCCGAATTAACTAAAATCCGAAATAACGGGCCAATTTATTCGGATAACGTATAACGTATTCCCGAATTAACCAAAATCCGAAATAACGAGCCAATTTATTTCATGACACAATTTGGGCTAATGACAACTGCCTTTTTTCGTTAGAAGGAATATTAATGCTGGTACTAGTTTCGTGTTTGATTCGATTACCTAACATACAAACAATTCATTAATCATTCAACAATCAACCACCGTTCTTCATTCAATCAAAACAACAATTTGTTGAATCTTTTCTTCAACGAAATGGAAATCGAAGCACATTCTTCTAAGGATACGAATCATTTCAAGCTATGGAGCGAACTAGAGGTGCAAGAATTTCGTGATAAGTTTGTGATCAAATCAGTTGAATCTCCCGATCAAGGCTTTTCTATTGCTCGTTCTGATGGAAGCTTTCATAAGCTTGACGGTTTGTTTGATTTTTCTCCCTTTTCTCAAGTTTCTTTATGTGTTTTTACTAATTTTGGATTCTAGTTAAGCTATGAGCTTGTTTAATTTGCTTAGAATAGCTAAACGTGTTCATACTTGCTCAGTTCCTGCGAAACAACAGCCGAATCGAATCTAAACTTGAATCAGTATGTGAAGTTTTGGAGAATATAGTACGATTTAGGTTAAATGATTATGTAATGTTTATGATAAACCGAAACAGACGATTTTTTAAGATCTTAAGCATGCTTAGAGATTGCACCAAGTGAGTTCCCTGAACCAACCTGTGCTAATACGGAGATTTTGTAACTTGTCACAGGTGAAGTTAATTTGGAAACTGCTTCTAGTGTCTATAATGTGTTCGGAGTTGCTGGAACAATTAGATTGCTTGCAGGTGAGCTAGTTGATGCTTTTTAATAAATTCTGTTTTGAAATGCATCCTTACAGTTTTGGATCTGGTTTGTTGGACATATATTGCTGCCATACCAATCTTTTAAAACTGTAGTCTGTGGAAATGACATAGTGTATATCTGATTATTGGAAGGGAATCATGAAAAGTGTCCGTGTTAAGTAAGTTTGCTTCTGACCCTCCGGGAAATCATGGCATATGCCAAGTGAGTTTAAAGAATCTAGTACTTGAAGTTCTTAGTTCTATAAGAACAATGAACATGTTAAGTATGGTAGGCCCTTTTTGGTTGTTTGTTTTACCAAGAGCTAAGAGTATGGTAAATATAATCAGAAAAACACGTAAAGATACATGATAAATCTTGCCTGCTCGCAATAACTCTTCTCCAATAAGCTTATGATGCTACATTAGATTCACATTATGTTTAGAAACAAAATAAATAAATAAAAATAAAATTGTTCAATTACCATCGTACCATGTATGGATTGATGAATCTTAAGCGATCTTTATTTTGTGGGTTCTATTTTTAAATTGCTATTGCAGCAATTGGAGCCTGGACCATGTGGTAGATATTTTAATCCTATGTGTCCTTGGTTTCTGTCTCTTAATGGATGCGAAGATTAATAGAGTAAATCTAACATAATAAATCTAATTGATTGTGAGGAGTAGGGCCAGGCTGGATTATGCCCGGTGTTGGGGTTAACATATTTCCTTTTTCGTTAACCAAGTTTCTTTAATGTAAAAAAGAATTAGAGATCTATAGGTTCAACTACCCCTACGGAGGTGAATTCTTAGTGTTGGGAATCTGCTGGATGTAATGAACCTTTTGGTTAACTTCTTAGTGTCCATAATTATAATGCTTACAATTGTTAAGTGCCTTATAGCTTCTGGTTAATACATAGCTTTCCAGTTATGTGCTGTTGATATATGTTAAGAGCTTCTAGTAATTATGTTTAATCCAGTTAACTCAATTTCTAGTCTGTTAGCAGTTTAGTTTTCCTTAAGGGCTATAAAAACTATTAATAGATCCAGTTTAAGTATCAGCTACTGAATGGGAAACCATTTACTCTTCTTTTTCTGAATATCTTCCATTTCCAACTTGTCCGGGAATTGAGGAATTATAAGCTCACATCTCCACATTATGAAAGCAAATTTGTTTTTGCATGAATCGTCTGTAGATGCTACAGATGTTGCAATAGCAAGAAGGTTTGGGACTACCATGCATCATTTAATGTAGTTGAAGCCCGATCTTTGATAATACCATATCCTGATAACATTTCCTTGTTGTGACCCTGACTGAGAGAGAAAAATTAATATTTAACTCTAAGAAAATGTGTCATGTTTTTAGGCCTTAATGCTGTAAATTTTCTTCTGCCACTTTTGCTCATCAAGCAGAAAACCTGAATTCTTTCCGTATATAGAATTGCTTTTCGAGTACTGTTTCTGTATCTCAATCCAAAAACCTTCTCATTTTGATAGAATACAGTCAGTTAAATATGGCTTTCGCTATATGATTATGTGTTAATAGTAGGCTTAATAGGAAAAATAATTACTAGAAGTTTGTGTTGAGTAGCTGATGATTGGAAAGGGATGACCTGACTCACTTTAAAAAGTGTAGCATCAGAAATAACTTGGAAGATATATCAGTAAGATAATATTGATAAGAGCATCGTGCATGATTATATCACGAGTCAAGAGTCTTTTGAAGTTGAAAATGAAGCTATAGTATTAGCAGATTGGATCAGCAAAGAGGAAGAAATTCCTTGCAGCATAAAGTTATTGCTGATATAGGAGGGCTTGGTGCTCAGAAAGAAATCTATGATGTAGTGTTCGAAGTTACATTTGCTTATTGTGTGTGTAACTTGTTTTTTTTTCTGGTCTTTGTGTAGGAACATATATATTGGTTATAACTTCTCGCAAGGAGGTTGGGACATATCTTGGTTATCCTGTCTTCCGAGTCATGTCTATGAAGTTCTTATCTTGCAATGGAGACTTAAGAAATCTGACTAATCAGCAAGTAAGTTCTTTTAAATCAATAAGTTATTTTATCTATCAGACGAGGCACCTCTTGAAATCCTAATCTGTAATTGTTTCATAAAACCATCATTATACAGAAAAAAGACGAGGCTTACTTCCAGACGTTGTTGAGAATTGTGGAGGAGACCCCTGGCTTGTATTATTCCTATGAAACTGATATTACATTGAAGTATGTTTTCTTTATTGTATGACGAGCTCATCTTTTATATGATTATCTCATAAGTAGGATTTTGGTGTTGGATATTGTTATCTTTTCCCAAAAATTTTAGACAATTCAGTTACAAAGAAACTTGATATCTACAGCTTGCAGAGAAGATTCAAGATGGCTGATGGGTGGACGAGTAAACCCATTTGGAAGCAGGTATGATGCTTATTACATTTGTATTGGATCTATTTTCAAAGTTTTTCCATGTAGAAAACAACACAGTCAATGAATATTTTATTGCAAAGTAAATAGGCTAAATTCCGACTCGTCATAAATTGCCTCTAGGATAATATTAATCAATCTAGCGAACTTTATCTTTGTTTCTTGAGTTTCAACTTCCACAAATAGCATTTGATTCTAACTCTTGAGACACTGATAAAATTTGAGTCCCTCGGTTTCATTATTTGTTTATTCCAACCAGTTGGCTCTTGGATCTATTACATTTTCTCATATGTAGCTATGTTCTTCCGTCTCTGATTTCTTGGACATCCTATTTGTTTATGCTCAGGCAAGTATCCATTGTAAATAATGACCCTACTCACCCATGCATCTTCTTGGTGCACTTGAAGTATCCCTAGTTTGAAGATGGCTACTTTCTCTAAGCACTGTGTTAGCAGCTGTACCTATATAACATACTTTTGCACTTTATTGTTTTTTTTACTGTGCTTTAATTCTAGTAGAAGATATGACCAAATATATGCATGAATCCTCTTTAAGCCTCATTCTATTTTCCTATATGACCATTTACATCTCCAGCTAGTAATAGTGTCTCACCACCCATTATCCCTGAAGAGCCTCATTTAGGTCTTCTCATAAAGGCCTTCTGTTAGATTTTTGTAAGGTTTCATAAGGTGGCTGTGACATACATTAATGACATTCGAAACCAGCTCTCTTAGCACAATTTTATGTGATGCATTTATCCCGTTCGTTATTGCATCTACAATTGCATAATCTTAGAAATGTATTAAACATCGTTTTCTTCTATTTCCTTCCATAAAAGTATGTTTAGAAGCCTGTGATTCTACCGTCTTTCATTTCCAACTGCACGTAATTTGCTCTAAATTATGTGTTTTTGCTATGCCTTTGCTCTAGATACCAATTTGTTCCATCAAATTCTTTGATCTAAAATAATACCGCTCTCGTATTTTAAATGTATTTCTGGAATCCAAGTACCTTCCAGTGTCCTAGTTCAAGTATCACCTTGTGGGTTATTTGTCAATATTCATGTTCTTTGAAGGGTTTACTTTTGGATTTGTGGAACCTAAATGACCATCAGTTTGAATTGCTCTGAAACTTGTACGGATAGTCAGTTACTAGCTGGAGGGGTCCATATATGAACCAGACTTAGTTTGTTAATTTAATGACATTTTTATGGCAGTGATTTTTGATTATTTGAACGGGTGCTATCTTTTTCTCATTACTCAGTGGCAGATATGCTTGTATGAACTTTTTAGGTCAAGAGGACTGCATTATCATCATACCACATGCACTTGCTTGTTTTAAACTACTCCATAGCCTTCATATATCCTGTATCATGGTTTTTAATAATGATTTACAACTCTTCTTTGGAATTAAAAACTTCCCTCTTTGTATTTCAGGCTGACCCGAGGTTTGTATGGAACAGGAATATCTTGGAGGAGCTAATTGAGAATAAGGTTAGACATTACTTTGGAGCAGACCTTGTGATTCTACTCTACATTTGATTCTTTCCACAAATGTTTATATATAGGCTAGTATATGATGTAAGATTGTTGGTATATTAGCTTCTCTGATGTATTCATATTTATTATCGCAGGTTGATGAGTTCATTGTGCCACTATTACAAGGAAATATCCTCTCTATGTGTCTGAGTGTTGCATCTACATATTAATATGCATAAATTTATGATTTACAGTACAGCAGGTCCTTCACTCCGCACTATATACAAATGTATATAGTCGTCTACCACTGGATTATAATGAACACTGTTGTTACTAGATTCCATGTCATTTATGATACTCTTCTTTAACTAAGGGTTAAGCTTCCAAATAGGGCGGCTTAGGCTAAATAATCAAACATCCACGATTACCTTAATATCTAGGAGGTGCACACGGCGTCTTGGTAGGTGAAGATGAAAATTATTTTTCTTAGTCCAGGATCATTACATTTAGAGTTTCCAAAAGTTTGAGGTATCATCTAATGTGAATTAGGTACTAGAATGTGGAGACGTGGAGCTAATCTTCAAGGAGATACTGCTAACTTTATTGAAACTGAACAATTGCTAGAGTACGGCAGATTCAAGTCATCATTTTTGCAGGTAATTTCTTTTTGAAAGCAGAGGAGCTCCAGATACTTTCCGCTCTCAAATTAGTGTTTAATGTATCGACAACTGATTTTAACCTTCCAAATGTTGGTTGTGTCGTTTAGTGATTGTCTATGATCTTGCATATTTTTTCCCCAAACATTTGTTGATTTGTAACACGTGTGGTTCATTGGTTGAATATCTGATCTACTATTTCTGCATGTTCCTTGTCACTTCTGGTTTTTTAACGTGCGGAGCTTATGCATATCCATTTTATAGACCTAGAAGTTATAGTTCTTAAAAGACAACTTGATATGAAATTGTGTGATTACTGATTAGCAAAGGAACACTTTTTTCCAGGTTCGAGGTTCAATTCCACTCCTGTGGGAGCAAATTGTTGATTTGAGTTACAAACCACATCTTGCTGTTATTGAGCATGAAGACACGGTATGAACTTCCATCATTAAATAGTTTAGTCTTTGGTTTTGAGCTGAATTTATTGAGTTAATAATTTGATTTCTTTAAAGCCCATGATGTTTATGTATGTGCCACATAAGGAAAACAGCCAATGATAACCATGTTTGGTTAACTGCCTGCAGCCCATGGTCGTGAAACGCCACTTTCATGATCTTTTGCAAAGATATGGAGATACTATTGCTGTTGACTTAACTAACAAGGTAAAAACTGAAAGTAAGATTAACTTGAAGCATTATTATGTTATCTTAATAATAACTTGATATTGGAAGGCCTCAGTCTCCTACGTATGAATGACGACAGGGGTATCATATTCAAGTATGGCCAGAACAGAGCATATCCTTGAGTTTTGAGTCAAGTTTCAATTCAAAATCCACGATTCTAAGCTTATACTCAGCATTTTCTTTTTTGCATATTATGAGTGTGTTCCATTAGTTGAAAATTTTGCACTGTTTATCTGATGAAAACCTTCCACAAGTACCATTTGAACTGTGTGACTATTTAAATATGTATTTATGCGGGACGGGAAAACACTTTGGTACACCATGTTGGCCGTGGGCTATCTGATTCCTCCTCCATGTTGGCCATGAGACCTGTTGGTGTTTGCGGGGGACCCCCCTAAGGGTGGGTTACCTCAGAAAAAAAGTATCTTTCATATGTTTTATTCTCCTGAATTATAGTATTATATGTTGCTAACATGCAGCATGGTGATGAGGGCCATTTGAACCTAGCCTTTGCTACTGAAATGGAAAAGCTGCCAAATGTTAGGTAATTCTTTATTCATGCTTCAATTTTGACAATATATTGTTAACAAACCGTTTTGTTTCATTTACATTATAAATGAGACATACTAAAGCCGATAAATATTCACATGCTGGAAAAGAAGCAATAACCCATCCTGCCATATATCATCTACAACTGGATGATGTGAAAGTTGGGATGACATTATGTAACACTGAGTGCATAATTAGGTTTTTGTTAGTGTTATATCTTGTAGACTGCATTTTGAGGCAGATTACAGTTCTAAGGCGAATTTATTGTTGATTCAGATATGTCTCATTTGATTTCCATCAACGCTGTGGCAGCTCAAAATTTGATGGTTTACAACTTCTCTATGATGAAATAGCTGATGACTTTGAAAAACAGGGGTATTAGCAATACTGGACTTCACTATTTACATCTCCTGAAATAGTTTCCATATGGAGCTATGATGGTTTTCCGTAATACAATTTATAATATTCACTTTTCCAGCTGAGCAGATACTTCCTCCAAACCACAGAAGGAGAGTTGCTAGAAGAGCAGAAAGGAATCATTCGATCCAACTGCATTGATTGCCTTGATCGAACGAATGTTACCCAGGTTCAAGAAAACGCAATTATGCTTTATACAGTTGGCAATGTTGATCCATTTACTCGTTTAATAATGAAACGGGTTGGCCAAGTCGAAAGGCAGTGTATTTGAAATCTTACAACTCTTAAATATTTATAATCCAAAAAGATTAGAATAATGCTATAATAATATAGATATATAAGCATTTTTAATACATTACTTTTCTAAAATTTAGAAGGGAACAGGAACAGAATACGTTGGCGGGTCAACTTGACCCGACCTGTTTGTGAAAGTTACCCTGTATTCATCCCGGCCTGTTTCTTGTGACCCGTTAACCAACCTGCCTGACGGTCTAGCCCGCTCATTTGCCATCTCTATGGTTATCAATTTGAACTACCAAGTTGTCCTGGAAATCCTTTCTACTTGAACCTTTTGTTATATTTGCTTGAAGTTGGCTTCATGCTCTAAAGGACAAAATTGTCATTCTTGTCATTGTAGAGCTATCTTGCACGGATATCTTTGAATCAACAACTACAACGGATGTGTGCACTAACATCATCAGAAAGCATTTGTACTGTTACAGAAGATGAAGATCTTGAGATTTTCAGGAATTGTATGAATTAAGAATGTTATCATACATTTCCTTAGCTAAATATTAATTCACTTACGATACTTGCATTTTGATAGTGTGGGTGAATCAAGGTGACGAGATCAGCCTCGAGTATTCAGGGACCAATGCTCTAAAAAGGGACATCGTCAGGTAGTATCAAAGAAGAGATTGAGACTCGGTAATGTAACTCTTGTGTTTCACATCTCACATCTGGTGATGCTTTTATGCCAAAAAAATGCAGATATGGAAAACAAACTATTTCTGGAATAATCAACGATGGGATTAGTGCTCTATCGAGATATTATTTGAATAATTTTCAAGATGGAGTTCGACAGGCAAGCTTCTTTATAAAAAAGTTGGCCTTCAGTTGCGTAATCTTTTTCTTGATCATTTTTCCATGGCTTTCAGGATGCAATAGACCTAATTTCCGGAAACTATACAGTCAGTGGACACAGTCCTTCGCCGTTCCAGCAAAACAAATTTGAATCTCGTACTGTGAGTAATTATATTTATGTCCAGATTGTACATGTCTGAAGCTTGTTCTTCAGTTGCTTTATTATGATGCAACTGTAAGCTCATTAACAATATGTGTGTCGATACAAGACTTTTGTCAATTATAGCTGCCTTTTCTTGGTTCTCTAATAAATATGTGGCCATATAAGGGGGCCACCTGATTGTCCAACTTTTTTCATTAAGGTCACCCACCTACTGGAACACTTTGATCACGAAGATAACGTTCACTTTTATGAAAAAAATAAAAACTCCCTTTGTTATTTTCTCATTCTCTGAAGTAGAAATTTATTCAGCACACAAAAATTGAAGAACTTTTCATCATTTAGCAATTTATTCCAGTTTTGGTATAAACGAATGAGATTCATACTTGGCCCGCCTTAATAATAGAAGTTAAATACTAAGGTGGCCTCCTTGGTCACACATTATTCCAAATATATCCGACATTTGATTTGATATAATTTTCAATTTTTGGTTCATTATGCTCTGAACAGTCAAATCTTCTTAACTAGGGAACTTCGACCCGTTGATTCTAATCTGAGGACTTTAGCAAGTGGTTCTTATTGTTTATATGTTTGCTTTTATTTATTGAAATTTGAAAGTGTTCGAGTATTCGATGATGACATTTGATGTTATACTTGGTTATATTGGATGTTATCCTTCTGTCTTTAAACAACCAATGTCATTAAATACTTGCATTGACTAGTTTGAGTTATATGCAGTTATTTCCTGTGGCATCAGCTTTATTGATTGGAGGGTTGACTGTAACATCCATCACACTTAACCGAGGTATTTTTCGAATGATCTACACAAGCTCACTTTCTAAATGATAAAGTAGATTACTAATCTTTGAACATTATTTCTTGAATTATCTCATTACTTTATGGTTTGGGTATATCACACTTTGTTTATTAATATGCCAAAGTTATAGCTTCTTGCCTGAGTGCTAAATTCTTAGCAAGATGAATTTGTTGACTTTTGACTGTAAATTAGTCTTCATTCTTCATTCTAACTTCATAATTGATTAAGGTTATTTTCTATTTGTGGAGTAATTGATAACCCCAAGTTTAACTATAAGTTTACAAATGGTCATTGTTTGATGTCCATCGGCTGCTTGTTAAAACAGAATGATTAAGCACCGAATGATTCTGTGGTCTGAATAATTCAATGGTTCTGAATGAACTGCCTTTGAATGTGACATGCTGTTTGATAAGAGTTCTGAATGAACAATCTGAATGATGCAAATTACCATTTTAACCTTAATTGTGATATGTTATATTACAAGATATGGATTGTTTAACAAGGCAACATGTGAAAGGAGTATTAGGGTAAAATACTTTGTGCTTAATGATTCAGAATGTACTTTAAGGTAAAATGATTCAGTAGCGTTCTTCTGTTTCATTCAGCACAGTATTCATTCAGATGCAGCAATCAAACACGATGAATGTTGAACGATTCAACATTCAGTGCTGAATGGTTTCATTAAGCAACAATCAAACACGTATAGCCTTTTTTGCGGTTTTAGAATTTCACATAACCTTCTTTTGTCATTTTACGTCTTAATTTCTTAAATAATCAGATTATGTCTAGCACATCCAAACGATATCTCTCATAACGTGTTCTATTAGAGGTGGTTGTCTAATCCGGACAGTTAAAAATGACAAAATCGCCCACAAAACGCACATCCAAACACCCTCATTTGAAATTTCACCTTAATAACTTCATTTTATTCTTTCGTTGGCTATTAAAGCTGCAACAAGACAAAGTGCTCAGAACGTGATATCTTCTGTAATATGTGCGAGTGCAACTGCTGGAATGATGGCTTTAGTAAAAGCAAATGGACGGCAAATTTGTTCTAGGCCTCGCTTGTGCGGCCTTTTCTAAACAGGTAATTCGGTTACTACTACTTTCAGTATTTATTTCATAGGAGTTAGGTTTATTGTTTGAATTGGTTTGAAGGTGCCCTTTAGGTGGAAATAATTTCATTTGTTTGAATATTACTTTCGCTATTGAAATAATAATTGTTACAATTGTATATGATATTCGATGAAGTTGGGAATGAAAATACATGTGTGACAGCTTGTAAATCTGCAGTCAACATTTTCTCGGGGGAAATGATTTGCACACGACAATTTTAGCCATACATAATAATCATGACATTTTTATCCTTACAACGTTTTGAACTATTTTTCTCATCTACATGTTTAAGGGCACTATTATTCAAACACGTACATTTTGTTGCGTATGACAAATCTTTTTTGTGTGCAAATCATCTTGTTTATATCAAAATCCAAATATTTATCTATAAATTTTTATATGTACACCCTATTTGCATCCGTTTCGGCTTTTAAAAATGGATGTGTATATGAAGTTCACTAGGCCATTTAGCTGGTGAGCGGTTTTTAATCATGAGTGATGATTCATAAAACAGTAATTGTCCTTACATAGCAATTAATACACTATTAACTTGTATTATGTATTGTTAAATGTTTGTAACTATTGTGTACAGACGAATTTTGTTGTGTACAAAACAACTTCTTTTTATTATTCATCATTTCAAACGTACAAAGTTAACTCATTTATCATTCTAGCAATGATTAAATTGGATTGGTATGTATGTACAAGCGATTCTATACAAGATCATCTTCAAACACATCGGTTTGTTTGTGCTAAATAAAATCTTAAAGTCATCTAAAAATTATATGATGTTACTTTGTCTCTTGAAACTACAACAGGTTATCCTTCAATTTCTGTACTAGTTGGACTTTTATATGTATTGTTAGATGTTTGTATGGTAATAAAAACTGAGAAGGATAAACAAAAAACTGAAAAAAACAAATAAATTGAAGCAGCCAGAATTCGAAATCAGGACCTGACAGTTGAGAGGCAACGTCCTTAACCAGCACGCCCACACTTTCTTTTGTTAATTTTCTGAAAGTTTAGGTATATAACATAATTCTTTTTAATATACAAATAGACAAGTTTTTTCCTGTGAATTGTATGGTATAGTATGAAGTAAATAATATATACAACCTCTTTTTGGCTTATGATCTAAAAGTTGTAAACAAAAACTATTTCATATATTGATTTTGTTGGTATTAATTGATCAAAAAAATGTCAGTATAAAATGTTAAAAAGGTAAGATTTTTTTTATTCATGTGTTACGACGGGGTTTATACATATAAATTTTTGTTACTAAAATAAAGAAATAATTAGATTGATTGTCACATCTATGGTCAATAATATTAATATTCATAGTAATAAAGAAAATATCTTAGAAATTACAAATCAACAAAACAAAAAAGAGCTATAAAATTAATTATAGATTTTATGTTGATTATAAAGCAGACAAAAGACAAAGAAATAACAATATAATTTTAAATTATTATTCAAATAGACTTAAAAATACCAATAACAAAAAAATATTCAAAGATGAGAAAGAGTCGTTTTAGGGATACATATATATAAACCTTAGATCACAACTTAAAAAAAGGAAACAAATAGAAACAAATAGAAAAAAAAAGAAAAAAAACACAAATAACAATAAGAATTCAAAAGGAATTCAAAAAGAATTATAAACTTTCTAACCTTAACAACTTCTCTTGTATATTGTAATTATTTATTGCCGTGTTTTAGATATAAAAAATTGATTTTATAAAACAAAAAAGAAAAAGAAAAAAAACATGACTAATAACCTATATTATATCACTGCATCTTAATAACAGGTTGTTGTATGCTTTTTTAAAAAAAAGAATCAGCTAATTAAAAATCTAAATGTTAAAAAAGTGAAAAAGATAATTAAAAAACTAAATGTTAAAAACTGAAAAAAAACAAATAATTTGAAGCAGCCAGGATTCAAAATCAGGACCTGACAGTTGAGAGGCAACGTCCTTAACCAGCCCGCCCACACTTTCTTTTTTTAATTTTCTGGAAGTTTAGGTATATAACATAATTATTTTCAATATATAAAATGACAAAAGTTTTTCCTTTGTATGATATAGTAATGTATTTAATTTTAATTTGTATAACATCTTTATATTACTAGAAAGAAATATATAGTTTTGTGACTTGATTAAAAAATTATAAAAAAGTAGTACACATTTGACTTTAAAATAATTAATACTTTTTACGTAATTCTTTCTAAACTAGTGGTTAGGTTCATTCGCTTCGTGTCGATGATTAATTACTTTTTGATCGAGTTTGATTAGATTATTCATATATTATTTTTTAGCAAAAAACTAAAAAAATAAAAATTAAACCACTTACCCAAAAATGTGTAAATTAAATTTAGATATGAAACTTAAAATAATTGAGTCGCTTAAATTTTTTAAAAGTAATTTAGCTTTTGTGTATCTTGAAAGTATGTAAAATATTTAAACAATGAGAGTCTATTCACTACTAACAAATGTGACTTGTATTCTATTTAATAGCAAGTACTCGTATAATAAAAAAGATACATAAACTTAACATAAAATAAAATCCACACATTAAGGGCCTATTATATTCAAACATCTAAAGTCTTCATTTTATCTGGAAAACTAGATGAAAAGAACTCAAAAACTTATTTAGATAATTGGATGATTGAAAAATGAAAGTTGACAAAGATAAGAAGTAAATCTAGATGATGAAGAAGAACATTTTCGAGATAAAAATGTGTCATATCTATTGTTGTACAAATTCATTTATTTCATTAGAAAAAAATATGTATTACATTATATTAGCTGAACTAATAACTAAGTAACTTTTTCTAGTTTGTTAAGGTGTATTTTTTTATCGTCCACTTTTTTAGTTTTAATACATGTGTTAATATAATGAGCTAGAAGATGAAAAAAAAAATATAAAATCTCTTTTTGAATTATGATCTAAAAGTTGTTAACAAAAACTACTTCATATATAGATTTTGTTGGTATTAGTTGATCAAAAAGATGTGAGTGTAAATGTTAAAAATGTAAGATTCTGTATTCATGTGTTACGACAGGGTTTATATATATAATTTTTGTTACTAAAATAAAGTAAATAATTAGATTGATTGTTACATCTATGGTCAATAATATAAATATTTATAGTAATAAGGAAAACATCTTAAAAATTACAAATTAACAAAAAAAAAATAGCTATAAAATTCATTATAGATTTTTAATTGGTTGTAAAACTAACAAAAAAGAACATAGAATTAACTATATATTTTTGAAATTATGAAACAAATCGAACAAATAAAGCATACCAATAATAATAAAAAAATTAAAGATGAAAAATACTCACTTTAGGGTTACATATATATGAACCCTAGATCACAACTTAAAAAAAGGAAAGAAATATAAATAAATAGAACAAACAAAAACACAAATAGCAAAAAAAATTCAAAAAGAATAAACTTATTCTAAACACACATAGGTCTTACTTGAAGATCTAAATTCAAAATGTAAACTTAAAACCCAAAGCCTAAACTTTCTAACCTTAATAACTTATCTTGTATATTGTAATTATCTATTATCATGTTTTAGATATAAAAAGTTGCTTTTATAAAACAAAAGACCCCATTCTCCGAGTTCCTGTTCATCTTAGGAACTTGGATGCAACGTTAACAAGCCTTTCTCACCTTACCCGAGAGAAACATATTGAAACTCTTAAAGAATTCAGAACACTTCATAATGTTGTAAACAATCTTAGACCTTCTACTTCTACATTTCAACCTCATTTCTCACCTATACCACCCATCTCAGACCTACCCAACCTACATTCTCTCAGCCTCCCATTCCTCCTTCCTTTACCCCATCTTCTCCCACTTCTACCTCTATTCCTACCCAAGCCACTCCTCCACTGTTCACACCCTCCACCTCAACACCTGCTGCTCCTGAAATGATATAAAAAAGAGATGAATTGAGTAAGCCGACAGTTTTGACACCTCTTCAATGTTTGGGTTGTATCTCACTCATACGAACTCGAAACGAGGTGATTCAAAAGGCTATGAAAACTGAACAAAACGGGTCAAAATAATATTATGTGTGTGATACTCATATGGGCTGTGAATCTGCTGCTTATGGGCCGAGAACAGAAGTAAAAGGAAAAGAAATAATTGAATGGGCTTTTATCTCGATGACTAGACGTGCACTTCCCAATTTAATTATCAGCCATTATGAATTTAAACTAATTCACATGTTGAGCTGCAATTTGCCACACCATGTATTTTCTCTAATTAATTGGCAAACAATTAATGTGATTCAAACTCCAGGTCGTGCATTTTGTTCCACAATGTGGGCTTGTAAGCCCAGGCCCGTTTCGCAGGAGCTTATCACAATTTTGAATACGGCAGACTTATCGCAATATATAATTTCAAATTACAAGTCTATGGGAAGGATATCTCACAATTTCAATATACGGCTGCGGCTACGAGAAGGAGATCAGATGATATATTTCTTTCATGCGGCAGTCGACGAAAGCAGCGACAATCGATAATTTTGAGGAGCATTGGTTTGGAGATTGGATATTATTTTGAAGATCAAGGCTTGGATTCATTCAGCTACTACGGTTTTTTCATCCCTTGTTATTATGTTCTTGTTTAGTATGATCATGCTAGGCTAGATCTATGTTTTCCTCCCTAGAGGAGATGAAACTCATGTAATGGTTTATTGATTCATGGCTTTGATACTTAATTCATGTTTAATTCTTGTTTAAACTTAATCTTAGTTCATCCATGCTTTATAATCTGTTTTGGTTGTTTATAATCTGAGTTTTGTGTTTTAAAAGACCATTTAATTCATAAAGCTTTGATCTTGATTATCTAGGACCAATAGATAATTTAAGATATAGTGATTGATCCAATCCTAGTGTTAAACAACTTTAAATAGATGATTTTGCATGTGATTAAACATATAATGACCTTTATGTGTTAGTGGTGTTTTGTTGATCATATGAAACATTAAAGGTTGAGTCTTTACTTGATAATCGAATCAATTGGCTCATTATTCCTTTTAATCGCGCTTTTGACCATAAAGGTTATTAATTGGTGTAATTAGACGGTTATAACCGGACCAAGGTTTTAACTAATTTAGAAATCGATGCATGAATGTTCAAAGTGTCTTTAGCTCTTATCGCCATGAATTAATTGCCATGAAAAGAGTGGAATAGAATCTAGGGAGGGAACCTCTTCATTATATTATTTAATTTCCAAGTTCCTTGCTTTATCGCTCCCTTGTTTCTTTGGTTTGTTTTAGGCGCTTTATAGGGTTAGTGGTAATCGGTTGTTTGAAAGTGCTTTCCACACAAATTCCCCCCTTTATTGCTTTTTAGTAGGTTAGTCTAGTTTAATATTTAAATTAATATAATTTTATAAAATCATACTCGTTCCCCAAGTGTTCGACACCCGTACTTATTTTCTATACTACGATACGATTAGGTTCACTTGCCTATTTGTGTTGTAGTCGTACTAAATAATAACAATTTTTATAAATAAAAAACTGGTACGCTTTTAGCACATCACTCATCTGATGCAACATTCAACATGTACAAAGAAGTTGCTGAAAGACTTTTTGGTGCTAAGCCTGATTAAGGAAGGAATGCCTCCCAATGAAGCAGAAACAACAAACCAACCATCTGCTGAGGGGGAGCAAGGGCCAAAGAGGAGATTAAAGAAAATGGTAAGAAGAATGAGTGCCAAAAAGTAAAAGCAAGGTGAAGCTTGTGCTCCCATCAACATTCTTTCGGATGATGAATCAGAAGAAGATGATGATGATATGCCTCTTTCTTAACTACTCAGAACAAGATATCAAGGTCCCATTCCTCGAGCTTCTTCAGTTCAATCCTCTCCCAAAGTCTAAGAAAAATCCTCTACTCCAAGGTCTGATTCAAAAAGAAAAGGTAAATTAGTTATGACCTCTGCTGAAGTAGAAGAGATAGAATGAAAAGAAAAATAAAAAGCTCAATCAGAGGATGAACTGAGAAAGATCAAAGAGCCTGCTGCCATCTTAGGAGTCACTATTGAAGAAATGCTACAATTTAAAGCTAGACATGCAGAACTTCAAACCCCTCAAGATAAGGATTTTGCAACTGTCATAGGAGTATCAAAAGAGGAAATTGATCAAATTAGAATTGAAGAAGAAGCCCTTCTGACTACTGATTCTCCTGCCTCAACTGGGCAAGTTACACAACACAAGAAGATCCTCATCACCCTTCTGCTAAGAAAGATTCAAAGAAGGGCAGATCTCACAAAGAAGCAATTCAAGCCCTATTGAATCTAGAGGTCTCCAAAACACTTAAAGTATCTGGCTACAGGGCCACTAAATTCAACAAGAATAGAACTCTCTTGGATAATAGATCAGATCCTCATACCATCTCAAGAGTGACTATACATAAAGGTGGTGGTAATCCCTACATCAGACTTGTTAGAAGAGATGAAGCAAGAACTTTTGAGGATGCCCACCTGGAACAAGTGCCAACTTTTAACTTCTTTGAGATGATTGAGATTTTATACCATCTCCTTAAATCCAAAAGTCCTAATGCTTCAACCTTTGTTCAACCTTTCGACCATTGGATCAGACAAGCAGTTGTTCAACAACTTTTCACTCTGGATCAATTCAATCAACATGTCAAAGTGGTGGATGACCTATTCAGAAAGAGCTCAAAGCCCTTTGTTCCACCTGAACAAAGAGAAATTATAGTTGACCACCCCTTCTTCACAGACTATGAGAACCTAAATACAACACTTCCACCCAACACCACTCTTCAAATGTACAAATAGATAACTGAACCTAAGAAAGGAATCTTCTTCTTGAACAGAGCTGGTGATTGGAGGTTCTTAAGAGTCTGAGCTAAGCAAAGCAAAGAAGGAGCTCATCTTCCATGCAGTTACAAGTACAAGAGATATGATAGAAAGTGACTAATTTGAGCAATTGCTGTGATCCAGAGCTGAGGAAATCATTGCTGCAAATCCAAAACTCAAGTTTGTTGAAGTCAAGGAAGAAACCTGGTGGGAAGATACTTCATAACTAGTGTAGTCTTTTTTTTTTTTTTTTTTTTTTTTTTTTTTCATTTCTTAGACTAAGCTTAGCTCTGTAACTTAGCTTCTTTTCAGCAATCTCTGTCAAACTCTTCTTATTCTGTAATCAAGCTTGAAACTTTGATCCTAAACTACTTAGCTAACTACTAGTATAGATGATTCTTAGTAAATAGCTCACATAGTGTAAGAGGGTGTTTGGTTCAAGTATTGATTTTGAGGGGAATAGGATTCATACATGGGATTTGCATTTGATAGGAATTCATTTGGTGGGATTTTAATTCCCATTCTTGTGTTTGGTTGCACCACCAACCACCAGATCTGCTCCAATCAACACCACCACCAACCACATCTCCTTGCCGACGACGACGAAGACAGACGACAAACGGCGACTGGCGGACGACGGTGAATGGCAGAAGACGAACGGCGAATGGTAGACGACGAAAACGAATGACGAATGGCAGACGACGAAGACAAGGGTTTCTTCGAACAAGGGTTTCTGACGTCAGTGAAGGGGATGACAGACGACGAGCAAGGGTTTCTTCTAACAGACAAAGACGAACGGGGATGACAAACGACGAACTAAGGTTTCTTCGAATTAGAGTTTCTAGGGATGGCAGACGACGAACTAGGGTTTCTTCGAACTAGGGTTTCTAGGGATAAAGAAGGGTTTTAAACCTGACTAAACCACCCAATGATACAAACTGGTCAAACCTGGGTTTGATTCTACTGGTTCAATCCTAAAAGCAGAACTGGATTGAACACAACCCTCTAAACCCCAAAAGGGTTAGGATCTTAAAACTAATGATCAAACATAGCTTCTAACAAAAACAATCCACAGACAAGGTAACAAGAGAAATATACCTGATCAAAAACCTTTAGGATTGCTAAAGAAAGTCCACCACTACTACACCTCCTTGAAACTGGCTGCTAGACCGCTCTAGGATCACCAAAGCTTCAAATCGTGAAACTCTTGTGTGTGAAATGCTTGCGTCGATCAACAAAACCGAGAAACACCCTTGGTGTTTCTTCTTGTTCGACGAGAGAATGAGAATCCGAGAGAGAGAGATCGGCCGAGAGAGAGAGTGTGACGAGAGAGAGAGAGAGCTCGACGAGGGAGAGAGTGTGGTGGCTAGGTTTTCTTCCTTAATCCCTTGTCTCTTATGTCTTAATCCTTAAGGCTTAAGGATATATATAAGAATTAGATGGACCTAAGCCCGTTTAATTAAAAGCCCACTTGGTTTTAATTAAACTTTCAATCATCTCACTTTGACACCCTGGACTTTACTAGTTAATTAATTAACTGGTCCGTTAAATATTAAAACTTAATATTTAATTCTCTTTAAGTAATAAATAACTATTTATTATTTATTTCCTTTCTAATAATTAATACAAACTGATTAATTATTTATTTCTCTCTTTTCAATAATTAATACTACTGATTAATTATTTACTTTTCTCTTTAATAATTAATCCAACCTGATTAATTATTTCCACACAGATTTATGGTGTAATCCAACTGTTCTGATTTGGGTGTGTAGCAGTGTGACCCTTTAGTCTTTTATAACATTGGATACAATATACCCATTAATTATATCTGCACATAATCCAACAGATTCCCACCTGTGCAAGATAAGTAATAGTTACTGCACATTGTTAGCCTAAGGAGGTCCCTAGCTAGACACTTAGGATAACCAGGTTATAAGAACTCTTATACCCCAAAGTAGCTTGTGATAAAACTTCATAAGCAACCTGCCTAGAAGTATCCCGTTATAAACTAACTGTTTATAAACTAAACTATCATAAACTCCCTGTTCATGAATGGGTACGTTTTTATATATACATACTTGCATATATATAGGTTTGTCCCTTGCAGCGCGATATTTCAATTTTGAGCTTGAGCATGGAGAAAGTCAACTCAGAGACTCAAAAATTGGTTCATGACATACTTGATTTCAAAACTGCGTGATAAACGACAAAGAACAGATCAGTTCGTTTGGGCGCGGCCGTGCACTTACCAGTTTCTCTAATCAGTCAAGGGTCCCGGAAATATCTCTTCTAAAAAGAAGTTGCAATTACCATCTTGCATATTTGCACTTGGAAATACGGCTCCCACTGAATCTAGACACGCTCCTTATGACCACCCTGTTACGGCGTGGCGTTAAAACGAGCTAAGAAGACAACAGTTACCGCATCCCAAACCAAATACCTCAGGCTTAAGGATAACCTATGTGATAAATACTTTTGACACGAATCCATGAAGTATTTTTCACAATGGGTCAATCCAATATTCGTAACCCTAACGAACATCCGTCAATTTTGGTCCGCAAAACCTTTTGCAGCTAAATTCGACATACTTTCGAATCTACCCCAAAATTACGATGACTTTATATCCCTATCATAGTTCCCACCATGATAAGTAGTCACGGATAATGTTTTGAATAAACCTAGTTTATTCCTGGATGAACCAAAACATACAAAAATCTGTAAAGAATAATGAAACTAATTTCTACACCCTTCCATATTCCACCCTGGAATAAAGGTGCATAATTTCTACCATTTCATTGACTCGATTCACGGTGTATATCTGAGTTACTTATTATTTTGCATTGTAACTTATCACAGATTACAAAGAAAATAATATGATTATAAACCTAAAACTCAAGACTAGCACCCTGAAGTACTCTTTCTTGGTTTTGCTAGAAATCGTTCTTGCAACCTAAGAACAAAACTAGACTTGTTATTATAAAATTTCTTAAACTTAGAGAGACTGGAAATAACTCCTAAGTTTCTGATTTTATAAAACAACCTTCCTGTAATTAAAACTTTAATTACTTTTGTAGACATATTAAATCTTGCTAGATTTTATTATCCATTTGAAATGATAAAACTTTCTTACACCTACTTGTAAGAACCTTGAAATTAGATTCCATGTGTATGCCAACACTAATCTAATATCACTACTAAGAATGTTTAAAGAACGTCCTATTTCATCATTTCTA
Organism: Pulicaria dysenterica; assembly: GCA_947179395.2. Classification (NCBI taxonomy): domain Eukaryota; kingdom Viridiplantae; phylum Streptophyta; class Magnoliopsida; order Asterales; family Asteraceae; genus Pulicaria; species Pulicaria dysenterica. The sequence goes on along the minus strand of OX359292.1, from coordinate 50,844,184 downwards.
ACTTTAACCAACCAACAATATTTAATTAAGCTGACTTAATGAACCTTTTAGAACGAGTATAATTTTTATTTAAGTCATAACATGACTTAAAATCTTGCAATGATGTCTTTATTGATTACCTCTCAATAAATCATGCATTCCTCGGATTAGTTCTTTCTCAAGAACTTACTATTTTAGATAACTTCTAAAAACATCCGATAATTACATACTCTAAAAGTTCAATCTTGTATTTATCACACTGGTTAAAAACACACTTTTATTAACTCTGATAAATACATTAGTCAGATGCTCCCACTATCTTTTATGGAAAAGTGCATTACTTTAAAACATCCTTTTAGGCTTTAGTCAATCCTTGACTACCATGCCTAAAACTTGTGTTCCAAACACATGTTTTAAAACTTAGTTTTTGTAAGAAATTTGTTTTATGAAACCAAGAACTTGGATCTCCATATATCCATCTTTCTAATTACAGAAAGTGCTTTCATTAAACTTTCCATGAGTGCAAAAACACTAGTGAAGGCATTTTAAATTTCTTTCCATTAAAAACATTCAGTATAAAACTCCCTTGATTATAGTAACTACCATAATCACTTTTATACTTTCTTAAATGTTTTATCAAAAACTACTTAGAAATAATAACTATTATTTCCATTTTTGTTCAAGACTTTGAACATTTACCTTTCCAAAAACACTTTGCTAAAATCAGAAAAACTATCTAATTTTATAAACAACACTTGTTTATTTAAGCATTTGAATAGTGGAGCCAGCATTTATGTAACTACAACAAATCATAGTATAAGATTATTATGAATCACCAATCAAGTCAAGACTTGACTTATTGGTACTCTTTTAGTCACGACTGGACTAATCCTGATTCATAAATAAGAACACGTGCACGGATATAAACTAAATAATTAAAATTTCCATAAACTTAAAACAAAAGTTTCCATAAACAATTAAGATAAAAAATGTTCAAATAAACTTAAATGAGTTTAATAAACTAGGAAATAGAATTATTATAATATCCGCAAGCTGCACGTAGGATCTCTTTATGCTGGGCCGCATCACTTTCTATCTCCTCCTGCAATAAACGATTGCAAGACATTAGAATACTCGTAAAAACTTTTACAAGTGGAAAGTGATAAAGAAGTTGTTTACACGATACCTGAGGTGCCAGCCTTGCCACCTGCCTCGTGACCCTTCTTTTCCAATGCCTGACCTCACCGCACTTGAAGCACCGATTCTCGGTTCTTGCTTTGTTCGGCTTCGGCTTCGGCTTCTTGCCCTTGTTGTCGTTATTAGCCCTGGGTGCACTCTGGCTGGGTTGGGTCTTGCCCTTTCCCTTTCCGTTGCGCCCCTTGCTCTTCTTATGCCCGCCAAGACCCACCATGAGAATATCCTTAGACTTGGTCCCGATACTCTGCTCAGCTGTCTTGAGCATGGAGTGTAACTCAGCCACAGATTTCTCCATGTTGTTCATGTTGTAGTTGACTATAAAAGGCTTATAGTCATCTGACAACGAGTTGAGTATCGTATCCGTTGCTAGCTGCAACGGTACTGGGTGCCCAAGTCTCTCTAGGTGGTCCATGTAACCTTTCATTTTCATGACGTGGTTACTGACCGAGGTCCCCTTAGCCATCTTGCACTAGTTAAATGCCCTGGTGGCATCATAACGCTCTGTGCGAGCTTGCTCCTGGAACATGTCCCTCAGCTGGTGGATCATGTCATAGGCAAGAGTCTCCATCATGCTAGACTGCAACACTGGACTCATAGTTGCAAGCATGAGGCAGCTGACATCTAGGGCGTCATTGGAGCGCTTCTGAAAAGCCTCCCTGACGTCTGCCCTAGCTTTGCTGGCAGGAGGATTTCCTAGAGGTTGTTCTAGGACATGCCACTTTCTCTCGTGCCTAAGCACGATCCGGAGATTTCTCTCCCACGTGAGAAAGTTAGGACTGACAAGCTTGTCCTTCTCAAGGATGGAGTGGAGAGAGAGGTTGTTAGTACTAGTAACGTTGGTTGCCATCTACAAATTAAAACCTTGGTTTAATTAGTAATTGCAGACAAACTTTCTAATCATATATCATCAAACCCATAAATAATATATATTAGACCTACGACCCATATTTCACATACTTGACGCAAGGTTTGGGCACTTCCCGCCAAGTCATGCTATTTCTGGTAGGTAACACCCTGTACCAATCGTACCTAACTGATACGAATCCTAGAACCTCGTGGAGCACTTAGACCCAGTCCAGTATGTTTAACTCTACTCTAGTGCTTTTTGGGCCGGGACTCCCGATTATCACCAAAATAGATCGCACGACCTAAGACATCATGAATTCTGGCCGGGACTCCCGATTATCGCAGAATCTTTCATGCCCCTTCCCGCAATGGTTTGAACCCGGATGTCCAAGGTTTGGGCACTTCCGACACCCGAGTACCGTTTAATAGTAAGGGTGTACCATTAGGTGGGTAGCACACTGATCTAAGATTTTCTTGGGTTTTATAATTAAGTTAAAACTTAATTTTCCAGTTTTTGAAAAACCATTTTAAAACTAACTGTTTTAAAAATACGATTTATATGTGTAACTAAACTAGGTGCACAAAACGGCCTTTATAAGTTCCAAACTTATAACCTTGACAAAACTTTAAATTTATAAAAATTTAACTAACACGACTAGCAACCTGTAGTCGTATTCTAGTTTGTCATTAAACGTGGTTTTTCTCTGTTTAATAATTAGCTATTATTAAACCCCTTTTTATTTAGCATCATATAAATGTCACATATCTATATGAAAAACAGTAAATAAAAGAACCACAACCACGCAAGTAATAAGAATAAGCATATAAAGCCCTATAGTTTTGCCAACTAATCCTAAGGTCAAACCTAAGGATAAAATGACTTGGATTCGCCTTCTTCATATGCTGCTCCCACTAGCCTTGACACCTCCCCGAAGTGTCCGTGCTTCGCGTGAATAACACCATCTACTTCATCACCTTCTTCGAGTCTATCTTGATTGAGAGATTAAACTATTACTAATCTATTACAAATACAATATTGAATAGGGTTATAATTGGCACGCAGGCCTCCCTGAACCAGTACAATATTACAAATAAGAAAGGGATTGTAATTGACACGCAAGCCTTCCCAAAACCAAAAGAAAAAGAAGGAAAAAGAAAAAATGAGTCCTAAGTCGGCAAAATTATAGCTATATGTATTACAACCACGCAATTATATATAAACACTATACATATAAAAGACAACCACGCAGTTATAATAAACAAACAATAAACTGTGCTGTTAAGCACATAACCTGATTTGTTCAAACATTCTCATTTACCCTTTTGATTAATACCTATTAACCAAAAAAAAGAGAATTATGATCTTCTAATTAAATTTATTTGACCAAAAATAGTTTTTCAACAAAACTTTAAAAAAAACTTGATCTCATTCAAAACTTGAATGAAATCCTATGTCGGGCTTTTACTAGTTTTCCAAAAACATAAAACCGATAACTTTTGGTCAATTAAAAAATTATCTTGTTTATTTCTTCATTCCCTATATAAACCAATCCTTTTAGAATTTATTTTAAACGACTGAACTAGTCATAATAAATAAATATCTAAAATTACATTTTAACTAAAACTTAATTAAAATATATAATACTGGTTTATATATAAAACTTATTAATCTTAAAACTTAAAATTAATAGTCTTGTAATTAACCGGAAATCTAACATGGACAGGGAACACATTTGGGCTGTAAACCACTTGGACCGTGATCCCTCCTTGGTCAAATGCCCTTGGGCCGTGGTGCCTTGGGCCGAGACTACCTGGGCCGGACCCTTAGCCTCGAAGCCCCTTGGGCCGAAGCCCACCTGGCCCTTAGCGCCGCTAACAACCACCACCCAACACGGCAATGATCTCGGTTCCCATTTTCCGATTAATACATAAAATATTTTAAATCCTTTTTAACCTATTAAAACTAACCGTCTTAATATACTTATTAAAAACTGGATTTAATTCAAAAACCAAAAAACTATTAATTATTAATATTAACAAAAACTTGTTTTATTAATAATTAATTATCCTAAAACTTGATTTCAACCTTTTTTAAACGAAAAGTTCAAAAAAACTGGTTAAGATCTAGTTTTAGATAAAAGGTTTATCCCTTTTAACCGTTTAAACACAAACCTGGTTTAAACCTAACTGATTAAAATCAAACCTTTTATTAACTGGATAAAAAACAGAAAAACTTGTTTTTATCCTTATGGTTTTCGAAAAAATTAAATGGAGAAGAACAGATGAAGAAGATCATATTATCAAAACAAATCAATTAACTAGATAAACTAGGTTTAACTAATTAAACAAACTGTTTAATTTTCTTGATCAAACTTATCATTATCCAAAAATCATAACCTTTTCAACCATTCAAATTAACTGTTTGAATTTTCTGATTAATAGGATTAAACCTGATAGCAAAAATCAAACTGTTTTTGCTACCTATTGATTTTCGAAAAATTGATAACAATATAAAGATCATGAGCAAAAACCTTAAATCTAGAAATAGATAAAACTAGAAACTATGGATCATAGAGCCGAGGCTCTGATACCACTGAAGGGTTTTGAACCTGACCAAACCACCCAATGACACAAACTGGTCAAACCTGGGTTTGATTCTACTGGTTCAATCCTAAAAGCGGAACTGGATTGAACACAACCCTCTAAAACCCAAAAGGGTTAGGATCTTAAAACTAATGATCAAACATAGCTTCTAACAAAAACAATCCACAGACAAGGTAACAAGAGAAATATACCTCATCAAAAACCTTTAGGATTGCTAAAGAAAGTCTACCACTACTGCACCTCCTTGGAACTGGCTGCTAGACCGCTCCTAGATCACCAAAGCTTCAAACCGTGATACTCTTGTGTGTGAAATGCTTGCGTCGATCAACAAAACCGAGAAACACCCTTGGTGTTTCTTCTTGTTCGACGAGAGAATGAGAATCCGAGAGAGAGATCGGCCGAGAGAGAGAGTGCGACGAGAGAGAGCTCGACGAGGGAGAGAGTGTGGTGGCTAGGTTTTCTTCCTTAATCCCTTGTCTCTTATGTCTTAATCCTTAAGGCTTAAGAATATATATATAAGAATTAGATGGACCTAAGCCCGTTTAATTAAAAACCCACTTGGTTTTAATTAAACTTTCAATCATCTCACTTTGACCCCCTGGACTTTACTAGTTAATTAATTAACTATTAATTAACTGGTCCGTTAAATATTAAAACTTAATATTTAATTCTCTTTAAATAATAAATAACTATTTATTATTTATTTCCTTTCTAATAATTAATACAAACTGATTAATTATTTATTTCTCTCTTTTTAATAATTAATACTACTGATTAATTATTTACTTTTCTCTTTAATAATTAATCCAACCTGATTAATTATTTCCACACAGATTTATGGTGTAATCCAACTGTTCTGATTTGGGTGTGTAGCAGTGTGACCGTTTAGTCTCTTATAACATTGGATACAATATGCCCATTAATTATCTCTACACATAATCCAACTGATAATAGCCGCAGCAAATGGCGGCAACGAACAGACGAAGGCAGACGAAGAAACCCTTGTTCGAAGACAAATGGCGGGGAACAGATGAAGGTCGCCGGCAGATGGCGGCGACGAATAGACGAAGATAGACGAAGATGACAGTGAATGTTGCAACGTTTTATGTCGTTCGCCGGAATAATAGCCTAAGGGTCGCCGGAGGTCGCCGGAACAAATGACTCGGTTGTGGGATTTCAAAATACCAGGGGGGTGGGAGGATTTCTAAATCCTTCAGCTGAGGGATTTTTAGTTTTCCTAGGAATTGGAATCCTCCATTACATTTGCAAACCAAACATATCATTTGGGAGGATTTGAAATCCCATTCCCATGAAATCCCACAAATACCACCAACCAAACACCCCCTAAATATAGAAAATCAAAAATCCTAAAAACAGAAAAATGATAGAAAAGATACCACAAAAACAGAAACATGGTACTTCATAAATCAAAAGATTCCCAAAAACAAAACTATAAGGGAACATATCAAAAGGGTTACCAAAAACAGATAGCTAGGTAACCAAATTGCACTTAAAAGTTTTATCTTTAACCTATCCGAGTCAAACTGATTCTTCCATTTAAGATAAGGTTTTGTCATCATCATATACGAAGATTTTGTTGAGGAGATAGCAATATCAAACCATAATCAAACCTGTCTATTAATTAAAATAGGATTTGATGTTAGCAAAACAATATATTCAGTTTAGGACTTAGAATATTGAAAAACATGTGTTGTATTTCAAATAGACTTAGAGAATTTAATAAGTATAAAAGATTAGCTGAGGATCGGTTGAGCTCTGAGTATCAGATGATGGACCAGCTTCAGAAGATCAGCCAAGAAGAAAAGACAAATATAGAAGCATCAATTGAGTAGCTACAAGCATCAGCTGATGATCTACAACCATCAGCTGAGGAACAAAGTTGATCAGCTGAGCAGTCAAAAGCATCAGCTGAGGTATTAAAGTGGATCAGCTGAGCTGAGACCTTTCTTATATCAGATAAGAAATTCCATTTCACCACGTATTTTCTATAACCTTATCACTCTGGATGATCAGCTGAGATTTCTTGATTAGCTGATCATATAGGTTGATTAGCTTATGCACATCTGAGTCCTTCATTTATCCTTCATCTAAGCAAAATTTACATTTGCAGTTTAGAGTTATTTCATCAACTGAGTCGTGAAATGTTTTGAACACTTAGCTGTTTTTCAATGTATTAATTCTTAAGTCTAAGACAGAACATGTGTTGTTCTATTATGCCTTTATATCTGTCTTTTTAAAAGTATAAGCACTTTTTGGATCTGCAAGAGACAAAAAAGATTGATCTTGACCATCTGGAAAAGGTGAAAGATACTTTAGAAGAAGAAGATCTCGAAGATATGGTTCAACAACTAAGTATGGCTGACAACTCCATACTTGGTTAAGTCAAATCTTCAGAAAGCATGGTGTTGTTTAAAGTACAAGCATGGAAAGAGAAACTTGCACTTCCAAGACAAAATGTAATAGTTTTATAATATAATAATAGATAATGGGATGTACCTTTACTAAAAAGTACATTCACTTTATACATTGCTTGTATAAAGTGTATTTGCTTTTTACCCACTAACTTTATCTATTATAATATTATTATACCAAGTACTTTTGTCTCCTTCTCCTTTCCACCAACTGGACACCAAGAAGCTTATATATACTCATGCATGTAAACATGCTAAACACGCTGAAATCTCATAAGCTGAGAACTACACAGAAACGAAGAGTTAGCATATTTTCAGTGTAGAGCAAACTTGTTTATGCGTTGAACATCCTAAACATTAGTTGGTTAGGATTAGCTTTGTCTATGTGTTAGACTGTTTAGTTTCCACCTTTATTGAATTTAGATTTTTCGCATATAAGTTCATATAATTCTTAATTCAAATCAATAAGAATTATATAAAGTATATATGTGTGTCTTTAAATTTTAAAAAGCTAAAGTTTGTATTCAACCCCTCCTTCTACAAACATTTGTTGTTGTAGTATCCATCCGGGACCAACAATATATATATATATATATATATATATAGGCAAAAGTTCAAGCGAGAACTATTTTTCGTACGAGAACCAATCCGAGCCGTCCAATTCCCCCTCTTTTAATGTCATCACCCATCCATGAATTCCACGCATGCACCCTGCCACACTTGATCCCCCCACACTCTATATCCATGAATTTCACTTATCAAATCAACGGCTACGATTGGTTCTCGCAGTTCTCGTACGAAAAACAGTTCTCATTTGAACCATCCCATATATATATATATATATATATATATATATATATATATATATATATATATACATACATATATATACATATATATATATATATATATATATATATATATATATATATATATGTGTGTGTGTGTGTGTGTGTGTGCGTGTGTGTGTGTGTCAACTTGGAAATAATTACTAATCCGTTAAGAAGCTAAATAATATATCAAGCAAAAAAAGAAAATTCTATTTATAGGGGTTACGTGAACTCAGAGGAAGATTCTTCTCGAAGGGCAGCCGTATGTCGGAGTTGAATAGTCGTCTCACACCGGTCAGAGATGTCAGTGGACGGGAGCTGTCGTCGAGTGCCAAGAGGGTTCACAACTCATTTCAAGGGTTTTGGTCGAGTGAGGGTTTTCAAAGTGTCGATTGTCGAAATAAATAAATCACTGAACTTTTATGTTTTAAAATAAATTAAAAAAATAAAAACGGGTCAAACCGACCAAATCAATCCAAGTCAACCGGTTCAACCATAAACCCAGACGGGTCAATACGGGCCAGAATGACCAAAAACCTGTACATTAACCAGGTCTCCTCACAGGGTCACGGGTCAACCCAGGTTTTAAAACATTGTTCCCACCTACCTCACATACTCCAACTCCCCACAGACCCTATGCTAAAGAATATCTACTTGTACATACAATGTCTATTTCGTAAACTCTTCACTGTCTTTATAACTTTTCGCAATAGGTGTTGACTTGTACACAATAAATTTTGGTAATGGACAAGTAACACAATATATACAGGTTGTAAATTATAATAGATACAAGTTGATTACAAATAAATTATTATGTATAGATATTTCTTTTACGAATCTTCACCAATTCACAATAAATATAAGAAGGATTGAAGGTACATCGCATCTCGTAATCAAGATAAGTTTAATCAAAGAAGGTACTTTATCATAATATTTTGCTTGCCTTACTATTTTCATCTTTAAAAATCCTGTGTTACCAAATGGTATCAGAGCCATGTGCTCTTAGTCGTTCTTCATTAATCAATTTATCCTGATTATATTATTAGAAGATTTATGAAGTCTGATATATGTCTGAGTAAACAAATAATTTTACTAGTAGATATGATTTTAAAGAATATTAAATCTCTTAATGATTTCAAAATAATAACGTTAGAAGATCTATTATTGTCAGTGTTAGTCATTATTGTTGGTTGGATTAGCGTAAGTGGCGCAGCAAGGTCTGTAAGATGCCCAACCGGAACACAACAATAAAGCACTGTAGGTATTCTTCGTTATCTATTTAAAAATCATTAAAAGAACTTAATCTCTTTCAAATCACACTATTACTAAAATTACAATTTACAATTACAGATATGATGATGAATTTATTTTCTAAAAAACATAATCTTGATAAAGAGAATAATGAAGAAACTGATTTACATGTGAATTCTATGGAAATTCATATCTCTGATATCGAACAAAATTTATCAAATTGGACAATTCCAAAACAAGATTTTAATACTATCTATAAAATTGGAGCTTTTGACTTTTTACATGGGTATTCAATTAAAGCATCTGAACAAACTATATCTATTAATAAAGATTATGATAACTTACATTTATTATCCAAATCTGCTATAATTCAACATAGAAATAAATACAAATATTTACATGTTGGTGTAGTCCAAGTAGCTGTTAAACCATTATTTAGATTAGGAATAGATGCTCCAGTCCTTTTAATATTAAGAGATGCTAGACATACTAATTTTCAAAATTCAATATTAGCTTTGGCAGAAACTAATATCTCAAATGGTCCTATATATTTTAATTGTTATCCAAATTTTTCAGTAGGATTATTTGACCCAAATATTCTTGATACTTTAGTTCTAACAATCAAAACAAAAAACTTAGAATTTAAAGAAGAAACAAAGGCTATTGCTATTATATATAGGATTTGTTATAAGACTATGACTTCGACAATAGAACCAAGAACTAGAATAGCTAGTCCAAAAAATGAAACTATAATTTTCGAATCTAACCCACAACATACTAAAGTTCAAATACCAAAACGCCTCAAATGGAATGAAATAACTCAATCTTGTAACTGGAATCTACAAGATATTAATATGCCTAAACCCATAGGAGAATCTAATAGAGCATCTAGTGTGATAAAGCACGAAGATGGTTCTGTAGAAATAAGTTTTGAAAATACTCCAATTATTTCTTCAAGATTATCTACAGGTTCAATTAGTAGTACTATTGATTTAAGAAATCCTTCTATCAAAAAATAAAGTCGGTAAGATATGTAGATTTTAATAAAAATATTCCACAACCCATTTATAACGAAGATAAACAAAGTGAATCTGAAGGATATAGTCCAACTCGATCAGTTTTTATAACAGAAATTAATAATTTCAAAAATCAAATATGAGTAATAATACTCAAGTTTTATTTAATTTTAATTCCACAAAGATAACAGATATAAAATCATATTGGAAAATTATTCATGAAGATGAATTAGAATTAATGAAAATTGAACAAGAATTTCAACAAATAATATCATCCTCTAAAGATCAAGAAAATATTCAATGGGAACAACCTAAAGACTTAACAGGAGTCCAATGGGTACAACTAGCAAATCTCACAATAAGAAGTAATCAAATAAATGACAGAATCAAATTATATTTCTCATGGATTAACCAAGTTAAATCTGAATTAATTATTTGTTAATATGAGTCTATATTCAGAAAAACTTAAAATAGAAATAAAAAATACAATTTCTAGAATCAAACAAGTTAATCAAAACATAGAGAGCGAAATTAAAACAGAAGAAAATGTTTATAACAGATTCGCCCAAATTCGAGTTTTAAATATACAAAATAATGCTCATACATCATTAATTAAAAGACTCGAGTACCTGAAAAACCAAATCCACTAAAATGAGTTTATATTCTAGAAATCTTAAAAAACAAATAAAAGAAAATACAGAAATACTTAGACGTACTAATTATTTTTTAGAATGGCTCGAACTTGAAATTATTAAAGAAATTAGAGCTAACCAAATAATAGATAACTCATCACCCTACTTTGATAATTCACCACTTTATCACAGTTTTATTATACATAAAGATCTTCGTAACTATTTAATTAAAACAATTAAATATTTGAAAAGAAAAATCCATTAAAAATGACAGAGTCATACATTAATATGGAATATCTTAAAAATGAATTTTATGCAAATCATAATAAAGAAAAAAGAGAATATTACTATAATACTATTAATGATAGTAAAAAAGATTTTATACATCAAATAGAATGGAGAAATTATATAAATAAAAATAATATTCACTTAACATTTTTTGAATGGTACGAAATATATTGCAAACAAAACAATATTCCTTATCCTTTTTTAAATATATACGAATCTCCAAAAATAACTCAAGAATATGTAGACTTAATCACAGATGAAAAAGTAACAGTCATTCATCCCCCAAAAACCAAAATATTAATTCAAGATAAATATTTAGCTACACCATTTACCACAATTAATGAAAAAATGACTAAAGAAGACTTGACCAAACAAACCATATATCAAAGTAATTATACAAATGAGATTCTTAATACTATGAGTCAACAACTTAATAGAATTGAAAGTAATAAAAATAATAAGATAGAAAACAGCAAAATTGAAAACAGTAATACAATAAAATATTATGAAGAAAAACCTATTTTTACACCTCAACAAATAGATTCTGTAACACCCTGTAAATAGGCCTAGCAGTAGTGACTTGTACCTTGTGCTATGGTACTTGTACTGTGACTTTAAGTGAATCAAATTAAGTGTTTTGTGTGTGACTAACGTGTCTCGTGTTAATTAATGTGTTTATGTGAAAAGTGTCGTTTGTGTTTAAAAGTGACGTAGTGTTATACGGTTTCACGAAATGATTCCGTAGATATCCCCGTTGGTTAAAACGGGATGGCATGTGTCAAACTGTAAGTTGAAAAGGGGAACAAAATACCCCGTGTTTAAATTGAAGACCACAAAGTCGGTCTATTGCTTCTTATCCTCTGTTGAAGCAATCAACACACACTAAACACACACAACATACGAACTTCACACCCATGCTCTCAACCTTTGGAGTTTTTCAAGAGCAATTCAGGAAGCAAGTTGTTTCAAGTGATTCAAGTGTCAAAAACGGGTCCTAGCTACTGATCTTCTATTGATTTGTAAGTGTTTTCATGTTAGAACCCTAAATTTATGTTCTTGAGGAAAATACACCACTTTGATGGTGTATATGGTGTTCTTGTGTTGATTGTGATGTCCAAATGTGTTTATGAGATTCCCTTGATGTCAAGTAATGTGTACAAACGATTGAATCTGGTTTCAATCGAGTTTTTGGTGTCAAAACGCGAGTTTGCAGTTGCTGTGCGAAACAGAGTCGTGAGTCTGCTGTAACGAGATTCCTTGCGGTCGCAAGGCATGTGCTTGCGATCGCAAGGGGTGTCAATGATGCTTGCGGCCGCAAGTAATGGTACTTGCGACCGTAAGGGTGAGTCTTGTGGTGTTTACCGCCTATGGGCGACGGAAATAAGGTTTGCGACCGTAGGTACATAACTTGCGATCGTAACCAACCCTAAGAAGTATGCTTGCGACCAAAAGGGGCTTTCCTTGTGGTCGGAAGCATTGAAATGGGGAAAAGACCTCTTGCGACCGCAAAGCATATGCTTGCGACCGCAAGGGATGTTGTAGGGGACCCTTGCGACCGCAAGTGTTGTGCTTGAGACCGCAAGCTGGGGTCCAGCCCTAACAGTTTGTGTAACTTGTGTTTTGACCTATGTGTGCTATGTGTAAGTGATAACCAAGCCTGGACCTTATATGTTAGGTGATTCGGACGACTCAGTGTGTTCTTGGGATTCCCGGATCCATATATGCCTTCTGTAGTATCGAGGTGAGTACTGGTTTCCCATGAGACTCAGTAAGTAGGGCTATTGTGTGCCTGTGATATGTGCCATGTGTATGTATAATGATATAGTGAGATAGTAATACAGTGTTATATGTTATACCATGCGATATAAACTGTGATATGTAATACGCATGCGTACTGTGGACCCTATGGGTCAAACGTGTTTATGATTCCTGTCCGGACAGACGCAGTGGTTGAGGTCAATCGCCGATGCGGCTGGGTCCCTTGAGTGTTATTCAGGGATTAGCGGTTCCCACGAGTGTTTTTCTGGGGTAAAGGTTCTGCAGGCCGCCGTTCCTCGACACACAGTGAGGATCTTGGTCTATGATCAGATCCAAATGGAGTCCTAGTGACTCAAACGTGATGGTGGGCTGCTCTTCGCTCCCCCACCGATGCGGTTGGTTGTGACTGATTCCCTAGCTTGGATCGTTGAGCCAGGCTAGCTACCTCGCAAGATATGATCCCGCTGACAAGTCGGCACACCGCTATGTGATAGCTTAGCATTGTGTGCCATTTTGTGACGTGATAGCATGCTTATTGGTGATTATGTGATACCTGTACTCACTAGCTAGTGTAGCTAATATTTCGTGATATTTCCCTTTTCGCAGGTTAGTGATCTGATGGCCTGGCGAGGTGGGTTGCTCTGGGTAGTGTTATATTGTGTATATCTTTCGGAACACTTGTAGTTAACTCTGATACTTTTAGCGATGGTCGGTGCGTAGTGGTAACACTGGCTCAATTTTGGGACTTGGCTTGATTTCGTTGTTTTTGATCGCCAAGTCGATAAACAATACTTAATATGTAATCAGTGGTTTGTTCCGCTGCAAACCTGTTGTGTAAATAAAGTTTTAATTTACTCTTATTTAAGCTCGTGAAACCCGGTGTTACAATTAGGTATCAGAGCCTTAGTTTGAGGGAATTGAGTACTTGTGAGAGTATTCGATCTTAAACTCGGGCTTGACCATCGTTAAGTGTTCCTAGAGGGGTAATTGGGGCTGAGTGTGAGCGTTATGTGCTTATTGCTCAATGTGAACTAACTTATGTGTCAGTAAATTGTGATTAAGTATGCTAAACGTGTTCGCCCCTTGTTTATAGAAAGTGAGTGGAAAAAATGTCTGAGCGATGTGCTACCACGGAGGAAGCGTTAAAGCAGATGGAGGATGAGGCTTCTCGTACTCATGTAGAGACTGAGGAGGAGTCTTCATGGCATGATACTCAGGGCTCGAGGCAGGGAAGAGATTCTGAAGCTTATATTTTGTTACTTGAGGAGGAGCTTCGCTCAACTAGGGAGCTGCTGAGGGAAGCTATTAAGGGAAAACAACGGGAGCAGTGCTCTTTCAAAAAGTTCAAGTCTTGCGGGCCCAAGGTTTATGAGGGTAGTGATAATCCCTCAGAGACTATCCGCTGGTTGCGTGAGACTGATCAAGTGTTCGAGTCCTGTGATTGTGAAGATGAGAACCGTGTCAAGTATGTGGTTCGTATGTTGAAAGGTAAAGCTCTGGATTGGTGGGATACCGTAAAGGATACAGTGAGTAAAGAGGTGATCGCTGCTCTGACTTGGGAGCAGTTCTCTGAGAAAGTGAAAAGCAAGTATTGTACTGATTACGATCTCGAGAGGTTAGAGAATGAGTTCAACAGTCTCCGCAAGGGGGACAAACCAGTGGAGGACCTTATCCATGCCTTTACTGATAAGGTAAGGTTTATACCACATCTTGTGACTGATGAGAGGGCGAAAATGCGGAAGTTTGTGAATATGCTACCGCTAGAGGATCGAGCTCATGTGACAGCTGCAGTTTCTTTGGATCGGGCGTTTGAGATAGCCCGATAGATTGATGGTGATCATCGCCAGTGTAAGGGTGATCAGACTGTGGAAGGCCAGAAGAGGAAATTTCAACAGTATTCAAAGTCTGGCACTTCAAAGGGGAAATATGCAGCTGGTGGGAAAGTGGATTCGAGCAAGAAACCGAGGTTTGATAATCCTTGGTGTTCTATGTGCCGTACTTACCATTCGGGTAACTGCTCGAAGGCTACTACCAGATGTATGAGATGTGGTGAGAAGGGGCACGCAGCTACATAGTGCTCGTTCAAAGAGAATGTTTGTTTTAGGTGTCAAAAGCCGGGGCACAGGATTACAGAGTGCCCGATAAGACAGAGGGGTGATACGGGAGCTGGAGGGTCTTCTGCTCAACCTAAGAAAAATGGTGCTCCTCGCGCCAAGGGTCGGGCTTTTCAGATGACCACTGAAGAAGCCAAAGCTGCAGGAGACGTGATTACGGGAACTTTTCTTGTAAATTTTGTTCCAGCTTGTGTGTTGTTTGATTCTGGAGCTACCCATTCTTTTATATCTGTGGATTTTCGTGATAAACTGCAATTGCCTATATCTGTATTATCTGAGCCGATTAAAGTTGAAATTGCTAGTGGTAATGTAGTTTCGGTTACGGATAGTGTTCCTTGTGTTAACATTGACGTGGACGGGAATAGTTTCCCTATCTCCTTTCTTCTTATGCCAATTGCGGGCTTTGATGCGGTCGTTGGTATGGATTGGCTCAGTGGTCTGAACGCGGAGATTTTATGTTCTAAAAAGATGGTAAAGATTCCTCTGCCCGATGGGTCTTGCGCTGTAGCTAGAGGAGAACGTCGAGAGTCTGATATCCACTTATTTCTGTGATGAAAGCTAAGAAGTCAATTTCTAAAGGCTGTGAGTTTTATCTGGCTCACGTGATTGATGCAAAGCTGGAAAAGCAAGTGGTCAAAGATATTCCGGTAGTGTCGGATTATCCGGAGGTGTTCCCAGATGAATTGCCGGGTATGCCGCCGGTAAGAGATGTAGAGTACAAGATTGATCTTGTTCCAGGGGCTACGCCTGTAGCTAAAGCTCCATACCGTCTTGCTCCTTCAGAGGTGCGAGAGATGATGACCCAAATACAGGAGTTACTTGACAAGGGCTTTATTCGTCCAAGTTCGTCCCCGTGGGGTGCTCCTGTGTTATTTGTGAAGAAGAAGGATGGAACCATGCGCATGTGTATTGATTACCGGGAGCTGAATAAGCGAACGGTAAAGAATAAATACCCTCTTCCACGTATTGATTATTTGTTCGATCAGTTGCAGGGAGCGACTTGCTTCTCTAAGATTGATCTTCGTTCTGGCTACCATCAGGTGCGGGTTAGTGAAGATGATGTTCCGAAAACTGCTTTCCGCACTCGATATGTCCACTATGAGTTTTTGGTTATGCCATTCGGTCTAACCAATGCACCTGCGGTGTTTATGGATATGATGAATCGGATTTGTCGTCCTTTCTTGGATAAATCCGTAATTGTGTTTATTGATGATATTCTTGTGTATTCTCGAAGTGAAGCCGATCACGAGTTGCATTTGCGGCAAGTTCTCGAGACTCTCAAGCGAGAGAAGCTTTATGCCAAGTTTTCAAAATGCGAGTTCTGGCTTCGTGAAGTGCATTTTCTTGGTCATGTGATCTGCAGGGATGGTGTTAAAGTGGATCCGACGAAAGTCGATGCAGTGATGAACTGGGGGGTTCCCCGAACTCCTTCTGAAGTTCGTAGTTTTCTCGGCTTAGCTGGATATTATCGGCGGTTTATCCGTGATTTTTCTAAACTTGCAGGTCCCTTGACTAAGCTTACTCGTAAATACGTTGCTTTCGTGTGCTCTGAGGCGCAGGAACAAGCGTTTCAGTCTCTGAAACGGCTATTGTGTGAAGCTCCGATTCTTTCTTTACCCGACGGGTCTGATGACTTCGTCGTATATTGTGATGCTTCTTATTCGGGGCTTGGCTGCGTGTTAATACAGCGTGATAAAGTGATAGCATATGCATCTCGACAGTTAAAGCCACATGAAGGTAACTATCCGACCCATGATCTTGAGCTAGCTGCTGTTGTGTTTGCTCTGAAACTGTGGCGGCATTATCTGTACGGTACAAAGTGTGTGGTCTGTACGGATCATAAGAGTCTGCAATACGTGTTTACACAGAAAGAGCTCAATATGAGGCAGCGGCGTTGGGTCGAGTTGATTAAAGATTACGACTGTGAGATCCGTTATCATCCTAGTAAGGCCAACGTGGTGGCGGATGCTCTTAGTCGCAAAAGCTCGTCGGTCGAGGCGAAATTCATGAAACTTGTGGTGGTTCCTGATATTCTTGCGAAGTTGAAGGAAGCACAATCTGTGGCCTTGCGTGACGAGAACTTGAAAGCAGAAGTGATGCGGAAGCAGAAAGATTTGCTTGCAGAGGATAGCCGTGGGCTAAAGAATTTTCAGTCTCGTGTTTGGGTGCCTTTGTACGGGGGAATTCGTGAGTTGGTTCTGCAAGAGGCTCACCAGTCTCGTCTGTCTATACATCCGGGCAGCACCAAAATGTATCATGATTTGAAAGCTTTGTACTGGTGGCCTACTCTGAAACGAGACATTGCTTCCTATGTGGAAAAGTGTCAGATCTGCGCGCAAGTGAAGACTGAGCACCAGAAACCATACGGTAGTCTTCAGCAACTTGAAATTCCTGAGTGGAAATGGGATAATGTTATGATGGATTTCGTGACAAAGTTGCCGAAAACGCTCAGAGGGCATGACAAGGTTTGGGTCATAGTTGACCGTTTGACCAAAGGTGCTCATTTTCTGGCTATCAGCGAGTCTACCTCGTTGGATAAATTAGCAAAGTTGTATATTGCTGAAGTGGTGTCGCGCCATGGAGTACCGTGTTCTATTGTGTCAGATCGCGATCCGCGGTTTACTTCTAATTTCTGGCAGAGTTTACAGCGTGAGCTTGGCACTCGTGTTCATTTGAGCACGACGTACCATCCTCAGACAAACGGCCAGTCAGAGAGAACTATCCAAACCCTGGAGGACATGCTTCGCGCATGTGTATTTGAGTTAGGTGGAGCGTGGGATTCACATCTGCCGTTGATTGAGTTTGCTTACAACAACTCATACCATTCCAGTATTGGGATGCCTCCGTTCGAGATGCTGTATGGGAGACGTTGTCGCACTCCCACGTGTTGGCTAGAGCCTGGCGAGAAACAGTTCGCTGGACCTGAAATTGTGCAAATTACTGCTGATAAAGTGAGAGTGGCACGTGAGAAGTTGAAAGCCGCTCGGGATCGACAGAAAGTGTACGCTTTGGCCGTAAAGGCAAGTTGAGTCCGCGTTTCATAGGACCGTTCAAGATCCTGCGCAGAGTCAATGATCAAACCGTGTCTCTGGAGTTACCTCCAGAACTTGCGGGTATTCATAATACCTTCAACGTGTGTTATTTACGCAAGTGTAAAGGTGACGAGAGTCAGATTCTACCGTTTCAAGAGTTGAGAGTTGATGCTTCAAAACGCCTCGTTGAGGAACCTGTTGAGATTCTCGGCTCAAAGACTAAAAAGCTGCGTAAGAAAGTGATCAAGCTCGTTCTTGTGAAGTGGAAATATAACCTAGGTTCGAATATGACCTGGGAAACTGGAAATGATATGCAAGCTCGATATCCCCACCTGTTCGTGAGTGATCAGATTCCGAGGACGGAATCTTCTTAAGGGGGTTAGATTTGTAACACCCTGTAAATAGGCCTAGCAGTAGTGAGTTGTACCTTGTGCTATGGTACTTGTACTGTGACTTTAAGTGAATCAAATTAAGTGTTTTGTGTGTGACTAACGTGTCTCGTGTTAATTAATGTGTTTATGTGAAAAGTGTCGTTTGTGTTTAAAAGTGACGTAGTGTTATACGGTTTCACGAAATGATTCCGTAGATATCCCCGTTGGTTAAAACGGGATGGCGTGTGTCAAACTGTAAGTTGAAAAGGGGAACAAAATACCCCGTGTTTAAATTGAAGACCACAAAGTCGGTCTATTGCTTCTTATCCTCTGTTGAAGCAATCAACACACACTAAACACACACAACATACGAACTTCAAACCCATGCTCTCAACCTTTGGAGTTTTTCAAGAGCAATTCAGGAAGCAAGTTGTTTCAAGTGATTCAAGTGTCAAAAACGGGTCCTAGCTACTGATCTTTTATTGATTTGTAAGTGTTTTCATGCTAGAACCCTAAATTTATGTTCTTGAGGAAAATACACCACTTTGATGGTGTATATGGTGTTCTTGTGTTTATTGTGATGTCCAAATGTGTTTATGAGATTCCCTTGATGTCAAGTAATATGTACAAACGATTGAATCTGGTTTCAATCGAGTTTTTGGTGTCAAAACGCGAGTTTACAGTTGCTGTGCGAAACAGAGTCGTGAGTCTGCTGTAACGAGAGTCCTTGCGGTCGCAAGGCATGTGCTTGCGATCGTAAGGGGTGTCAATGATGCTTGCGGCCGCAAGTAATGGTACTTGCGACCGTAAGGGTGAGTCTTGTGGTGTTTACCGCCTATGGGCGACGGAAATAAGGTTTGCGACCGTAGGTACATAACTTGCGATCGTAACCAACCCTAAGAAGTATGCTTGCGACCAAAAGGGGTTTTCCTTGCGGTCGGAAGCATTGAAATGGGGAAAAGACCTCTTGCGACCGCAAAGCATATGCTTGCGACCGCCAGGGATGTTGTAGGGGGCCCTTGCAACCGCAAGTGTTGTGCTTGCGACCACAAGCAGGGGTCCAGCCCTAACAGTTTGTGTAACTTGTGTTTTGACCTATGTGTGCTATGTGTAAGTGATAACCAAGCCTGGACCTTATATGTTAGGTGATTCGGACGACTCAGTGTGTTCTTGGGATTCCCGGATCTATATATGCCTTCTGTAGTATCGAGGTGAGTACCGGTTTCCGATGAGACTCAGTAAGTAGGGCTATTGTGTGCCTGTGATATGTGCCATGTGTATGTATAATGATACAGTGAGATAGTAATACAGTGTTATATGTTATACCATGTGATATAAACTGTGATATGTAATACGCATGCGTACTGTGGACCCTATGGGTCAAACGTGTTTATGATTCCTGTCCGGACAGATGCAGTGGTTGAGGTCAGTCGCCGATGCGGCTGGGTCCCTTGAGTGTTATTCAGGGATTAGCGGTTCCCACGAGTGTTTTTCTGGGGTAAAGGTTCTGCAGGCCGCCGTTTCTCGACATACAGTGAGGATCTTGGTCTATGATCAGATCCAAACGGAGTCCTAGTGACTCAAACGTGATGGTGGGCTGCTATTCGCTCCCCCACCGATGCGGTTGGTTGTGACTGATTCCCCAGCTTGGATCGTTGAGCCAGGCTAGCTACCTCGCAAGATATGATCTCGCTGACATGTCGGCACACCGCTATGTGATAGCTTAGCATTGTGTGCCATTTTGTGACGTGATAGCATGCTTATTGGTGCTTATGTGATACCTGTACTCACTAGCTAGTGTAGCTAATGTTTCGTGATATTTCCCTTTTCGCAGGTTAGTGATCTGATGGCCTGGCGAGGTGGGTTGCTCTGGGTAGTGTTATATTGTGTATATCTTTTGGAACACTTGTAGTTAACTCTGATACTTTTAGCGATGGTCGGTGCGTAGTGGTAACACTAGCTTAATTTTGGGACTTGGCTTGATTTCGTTGTTTTTGATCGCCAAGTCGATAAACAATACTTAATATGTAATCACTGGTTTGTTCCGCTGCAAACCTGTTGTGTAAATAAAGTTTTAATTTACTCTGATTTAAGCTCGTGAAACCCGGTGTTACAGATTCAACAATTAATCTGGGATACAACAAAAAATTAGTAAGCGAATTAGAACAAAAATTAAGTAAAATAAAAATTAATATAATTAATCAGGCTGATGACTCTGAAGAAGACTCTACAGATAATGATGTAAGAATTTCTCAATTACAAGAACAATTCTTAATTAATGTTAACAAACTTAGAAATACAAATACTTATAATAGACCAACTACTCTAAACTACTACCCAAGACCTAGTTTTCCAGATATACAATATGAAGAAAAAGAATACACCCTACAAAGAAGTTCTTATGATGGAACATCTGTTTATGAATGGAACATAGATGGATTTTCTGAATATCAAGTTTTAAATACACTTCAAGAAATGAATATGGCTTCTAATGCTTACTCAATAAAAGGAAATAACCAAAGAAAAATAGCTGAACTATTAACTTTTGGATTTACTGGTAATTTAAAAGGATGGTGGGATTCATATGTTACTAATGAAGAAAGAACTCATATACTTAATGCAAAAAAGGTAGTTATAAAAGAAGAAAATAATGAGGCTGTTACTACTCAAGAAGAAGACATTATTCCAACCCTTATTTATGCAATAATAAAAAATTATATAAGAGATCCAACAATACTTCAAGAGAAAAGTGCTTAAATATTACTCAATTTAACTTGTAGAAAACTTCAAGATTTAAATGGTATAAAGATATGTTTTTAACAAAAGTTATGTTAAGAGCAGATTGTAAAGAAGCATATTAGAAATAAAGATTCATTGCAGGGTTACCCAACCTTTTTGTTGAAAAAATTAGAAATAATTTAAGAGAAAAATATAATAATCAAATTCCTTATAAAGATCTTACCTATGGAGAAATAATTAGTTATGTTAATAAAAAAGGATTATCCATATGCTCAGATTTAAGATTAAAAGCTAAACTTAAAAAAGATAAGATTACTAGTAAAAATGAATTAGGAGACTTTTGTCAACAATATGGTTATCAACCAATTTCTAAACTTTCTTCTTCCAAACCTAAGAAACAATTTTACAAAAGACGTTTTTCTAATAAAAAATATGTTTCTAAACCTAATAAAACAGAAGGATATACTAATAAGAAGAAAAACTATAAAAGATTTAATAATAAACAAAACAGTAAAGGTAATCATAAGGATATAATTATTTGTTATAAATGTGGAAAAACTGGTCATATGGCAAAAAATTGCTATGTTAAGAAAACTATAAATGAATTAGATGTTTCCGATCAACTAAAAACCCAGATAAGCAAATTATTTTTAAATAATTATGAAAGTTCTGAATCAAGCTTATCAGATTATGATAATAATGGTTTAAAGGTTTTGCAAAACTATTCAACTGATGAAACTGATTATGAATCAGAATGTGAATGTATAGGAAACTGTACTTGTAATAAAATAAATGTTATCACAGATAAAGATAGAGATTTTTTAGAATTAATAGATCAGATTCAAGATAAAACTATAAAAAATCAGTTAATGGATAAATTATTAATTATAATAAAGATAATGAATCAACCACAATAACAACCAATTATAATAACAATCCTTTTAATCTTCAAGAAATTTATCAAAGATTTTCAAAACCAAAAAAATACAATTACAATTCAAGATTTACAAGAAGAACTAAAAATTGTCAAAACAGAAATAAGATTAATAAAAGATAGATTAACTAAAGTTGAAAAGGGAAAAGAAATTGTCACTAATAAAAAAGAAGATACTAATAATATCAATAAAATTAATAAAAGTCAAAATAAAATACCAAAAGTCAGATCATATCAGAGATGGAATACTTATATAAATCTTTGTATAGCAAATGAATTCAAAATAACAGTTCTAGCATTAATGGATAGTGGTGCAGATATAAATTGCATCCAAGAAGGAATTATTCCAACCAAGTATTATGAGAAAACTACTAATCAAGCTGCTACTGCTGATGGATCATCTTTAAATATTAAATACAAAGTTACAAATGTTCATATATGTAACAATGATTATTGCTATAAAACCTCTCTTGTTCTTTCAAAAACTCTAACCTCTACTTTAATATTAGGAACACCATTTCTTAATCAACTTTATCCTATTACTATTGACGAAACTGGAATTAGTACTAAGGTTTTAGATAAAGAAATAGTTTTCAAGTTTACTAAGCCAATTGTTTTCACAGAACTTAATAACCTAAATAATAAAGTTAATCAAGCAAAACATTTAATAAATGAAATCAATATCTTAAAGATTCCTAACCAGATACAAGAAAAAATAACTCAAAATAAAATTAAACAAATTAAAGAAAAATTTGAGAAAAATGTTTGTTCTAATATTCCTAATGCTTTCTATAATAGATAACAACATATTGTCATGTTACCTTTTATAAAGAATTTTAGTGAAAAAGATATACCCTCAAAATCAAGAGCTATTCATATGTCTTTCGAATTGCAAGAACATTGCAAAAAAGAAATTCAAGAATTACTAAGTAAAAATTTAATAAGACCATCTAAATCTCCTTGGTCTTGTTCAGCCTTTTATGTTATGAACGCCGCTGAACTTGAAAGAGGATCTCCAAGGTTAGTAATTAATTACAAACCTTTAAATAAGGTTTTAGAATGGATAAGATATCCAATTCCTAATAAAAGAGATTTATTAAAAAGATTACATGATTCAAATATATTTTCAAAATTTGACATGAAATCTGGATTTTGGCAAATACAGATTCGTGAACAAGATAAATTCAAAACTGGTTTTAATGTTCCTTTTGGACACTATGAATGGAATGTTATGCCTTTTGGCCTTAAAAACGCTCCTTCTGAATTCCAGAATATTATGAATGATATAATTATTCCTATAAGTAGATTTGCAATTGTATAAATAGACGATTTTCTAATCTTCTCAAAATCTATTGATCAACATTTTAGACATTTAAATATATTTTATGATTTAATTCATAAAAATGGATTAGTTTTATCTGCTCCAAAAATGAGTCTATTTCAAACACAAATTAGATTTTTAGGTCATGAAATTATTAATGGAACTATTAAACCTATTCAAAGAAGCTTAGAATTTGCTAATAAATTCCCAGATGAAATCAAAGACAAAACTCAACTTCAAAGATTTTTAGGATGCTTAAACTATGTTCATGATTTTTTTCAAAACTTAGGAACAATATGTAAACCTCTATATAAAAGGCTTAAAAAGAATCCAGAGCCTTGGACTCAAGAACATACATATGTTGTCAAACAAATCAAGCAAAAAATAAAATATCTACCATGTTTAAATATTCCTCAGCCTAATGCTAAAATTATAGTCGAAACAGTAGCTAGTGATCTAGGATTTGGTGGCATACTCAAGCAAAAAATTAATGATCAAGCAAAAGAAGAATTAGTTAGATATTTTTCAGGTAATTGGAATGATACCCAAAAAAATTATTCAACTGTTAAAAAAGAAGTTTTAAGCATTGGTTTATGTATTAATAAATTTGAAGATGATCTATATATGAAACCATTTTTATTAAGAATTGATTGTCAATCGGCAAAACCCATTTTAGAAAATGATATTAAAAATATTATTTCAAAACAAATTTTTGCAAGATGGCAAGCCTTGCTTAGTAATTTGGATTTTCAAATCGAATTTATCAAAGGGAAAATAACTCTTTACCAGATTTCTTATCAAGAGAATTTCTACAGGGCAAATGACGTCTCAAAATGATACTCAAAACTCTACTCATGATCAAAAGAAAAAAATGGTGATTCTTTCCCCATTCAAAAGCCAAACACCTCCTTCTTTACCTATTCAAAACAGATTTTCCCCAATTACTCCCCCTCCGAAGAAACCATCTTACTCATCCTTAGTCAAAGTCCCTATCTCAATCCCAGGATCATCAAGTTCTTCTATTACCAAACCTTCAACCACTAATATTTCTCCATTTCAGCAAAAAAGTCCTTCTCCTTCAAAACCTACATCCAGCTCATATAAAAATAATCCAAATTCTCAAACTGTTAAAATTCTAGAAGACTATGAATTGCAATTACATGCAAGAAGTTTTATTACTTTAACAGATTTTCTCTTTCCAAAAGATTCATTTTTTATTGGAGATATTTATAAAACAAGAGAATATTATCAAGCCATATTAATAGACACTGGATCTATTAAAGTGACTCATTCTTACAAAAAGGATCTGATAGAATACAGCAAAGCCCAGATATTTCATATTATGACTATTCAAGAATGGAGAGCTAGACTATACACCAACAAGACTTTATCAAACTTTTCTCAATATCCCTCATATAATTATTATGATTATCAAGATGCTTGGTTCAACTTTCTATATCTACGAAGCTTTGGTCATTCATGGTTTATCTTATTTGATAAGAATTTCAATGGTTCTTATCCAAGATGGTTTGTTAGATGGTTCAAATATTTGGGAAACATTCTTGACACTTTTCCAGCATGTGTCAAAGAAGGCTTTCTTAAATTCAAAGAGATCTTTATTCAAGACATCCCTGATTTTGAATATTTACTTCAATACTCCATTATATTCAAAATCCCATGGATCATGGCATGGACATTTATAATTATTTCTAGCAATGGATCATCTCCTCCATTACTTCAAAGAATTGTTCGGGTTAAGTAATGGGACATACTTCCAGCAAAACAAATAGAAAATATGAATGTTCAAGGTGTATCAAAATATTATCAAATAAATTTTGGAGTTGCAGCTGCTTCTATAGCACCACCTCCAAGTCCATTAGAAGAAAATGAAGACGATCAAATAAAGCAGTTTATGGCTGCAAACTCAAAAGATGAAATCAGACGACTTATTCAAGAAATCAAACAAGGATCTCCTACAAGTTCTAATCAAGATATGACTCAAGATGCTCAAGACCCCTAATCAAAATATTTGAACCATCTAACAAACCATCTTGGATAAGAACCATTGAAATTCTTATCAAAGAAGATAAACCATGAATGACCAAAACTTCGTAGATATAGAAAGTTGAACCAAGCATCTTGATAATCATAATAATTATACGAGGGATATTGAGAAAAGTTTGATAAAGTCTTGTTGGTGTATGGTCTAGCTCTCCATTCTTGAATAGTCATAATATGAAATATCTGGGCTTTGCTGTATTCTATCAGATCCTTTTTGTAAGAATGAATCACTTTAATAGATCCAGTGTCTATTAATATGGCTTGATAATATTCTCTTGTTTTATAAATATCTCCGATAAAAAATGAATCTTTTGGAAAGAGAAAATCTGTTAAAGTAAGAAAACTTCTTGCATGTAATTGCAATTCATAGTCTTCTAGAATTTTAACAGTTTGAGAATTTGGATTATTTTTATATGAGCTGGATGTAGGTTTTGAAGGAGAAGGACTTTTTTGCTGAAATGGAGAAATATTAGTGGTTGAAGGTTTGGTAATAGAAGAACTTGATGATTCTGGGATTGAGATAGGGACTTTGACTAAGGATGAGTAAGATGGTTTCTTCAAAGGGGGAGTAATTGGGGAAAATCTGTTTTGAATAGGTAAAGAAGGAGGTGTTTGGCTTTTGAATGGGGAAAGAACCACCATTTTTTTCTTTTGATCATGAGTAGAGTTTTGAGTATCATTTTGAGACATCATTTGCCCTGTAGAAATTCTCTTGATAAGAAATCTGGTAAAGAGTTATTTTTCCCTTTGATAAATTTGATCTGAAAATCAAAATTACTAAGCAAGACTTGCCATCTTGCAAAAATTTGTTTTGAAATAATATTTTTAATATCATTTTCTAAAATGGGTTTTGCCGATTGACAATCAATTCTTAATAAAAATGGTTTCATATATAGATCATCTTCAAATTTATTAATACATAAAACAATGCTTAAAACTTCTGTTTTAACAGTTGAATAATTTTTTTGGGTATCATTCCAAGCACCTGAAAAATATCTAACTAATTCTTCTTTTGCTTGATCATTAATTTTTTGCTTGAGTTTGCCACCAAATCTTAGATCACTAGCATCTGTTTCGACTATAATTTTAGCATTAGGCTGGGGAATATTTAAAGATGGTAGATATTTTATTTTTTGCTTGATTTGTTTGACAACATTTGTATGTTCTTGAGTCCAAGGCTCTGGATTCTTTTTAAGCCTTTTATATAGAGGTTTACATATTGTTCCTAAGTTTTGAAAGAAATCATGAACATAGTTTAAGCATCCTAAAAATCTTTGAAGTTGAGTTTTGTCTTTGATTTCATCTGGGAATTTATTAGCAAATTCTAAGCTTCTTTGAATAGGTTTAATAGTTCCATTAATAATTTCATTACCTAAAAATCTAATTTGTGTTTGAAATAGACTCATTTTTGGAGCAGATACAACTAATCCATTTTTATGAATTAAATCATAAAATATATTTAAATGTCTAAAATGTTGATCAATAGATTTTGAGAAGATTAGAACATCGTCTATATATACAATTGCAAAGCTACTTATAGGAATAATTATATCATTCATAATATTGGTATTGGTATTGGTATTTGTAGCATTAGCATTAGCATTTTAGCATTAACATTAGCATTTTAGCATTAGCATTAGCATTAGCATTTTAGCATTAGCATTAGCATTAGCATTAGCATTAGCATTAGCATTAGCATTAGCATTTTAGCATTAGCATTAGCATTAGAATTTTAGCATTAGCATTTTAGCATTTTAGCATTAGCATTTTAGCACTAGCATTTTAGCACTAGCAGTAGCATTAGCATTAGCATTTTAGCATTAGCATTTTAGCATTAGCATTAGCATTTTAGCATTTTAGCATTAGCATTAGCATTAGCATTACCATTTTAGCATTAGCATTAGCATTAGCATTAGCATTAGCATGAGCATTAGTATGAGTATCTAGTATCTAGTATCTAGTACTAGTACTAGTACTAATACTATTAGTACTAGTATTAGTACTAGTATTAGTACTAGTATTAGAAAGACATAAATCAATAAGAAAGACAAATGGGAGAGAGGAAACAACCTTTTGTCAGTAAAAGAAAATGAGTAGAAACCGATCTGAATGTTAAGGTTCAGTATAGTAGTCACACTAAATTGAGATGAACCCGATCTAAATGTTAGGGTTCAGTATATTAGCGAAAGAAGATTAAGGGTTTCGGATTCGATGACTGAGGAGTGGGAAAATCTCGATCTGGTAGCTGATTGTTAGGGTTTTGTGGTGGTGGAGTTCAGATAATGTGGTGATTCCCGCGGCGGTAGTGCCCACGGTGGCTGTGTTAGTTGTTGATGGTTAGGGTTTCTAAGTGGGGGATATCGTCGGTGGTGATTATTGAGGATGTGGTGACAGAGGTAGTGGTGGTTTCTAATGATTAGGGTTTTGTGGTGGTGGATCTCAGATAACGTGGTGATTCTTGCAGCGGTAGTGACGGTGGTTATGTAGGTTGTTGATGGTTAGGGTTTTTAAGTGGAGGATGCTTGGGTGAGCAGAGTGACGTTGATGGCGGTGGTCGGCAAAAGAGACGGCGGTTGTTGGGTGTGCATGCGACGTTGATGGTGGTGGACGGCAAAAGAGATGGCGGTGGTTGGGTTTGCATGCGACGTCGAAGGCGGTGGTCGGCAAAAGAGATGGCGGTGGTCGGCGAGCAGTCGTATTATTTAAGTATTACATTATATTATTAATAGAAATAACTTTTTTTTAATATCTGATAATATAACATTATAGAAATAACTACTTTTAAATTCTTATTATTTTATTAAGAGAATCTCCAATCCATACAACTCTAAAAGAGTTTAATGAATTGCCACATCATTATTTCACTATTTATACAACTTCATCCTTTAACTTCCACACTCCATTAAAGTTCATATAATTTAATAGATTTCCACATCAGCATTGTATATATATATACACATATATAATTCAATAAAAATATTTATAGAGCTACAAAACACATAAATTAAAATATGAATTTAAACGTTTATTATATAAAAAGTACGAGAATAATAATACATTGTTTAAAAATTACAAAATTTAGAAAATATATTTTATGTGTATATACATACTTATAAAAATTATGTTCATTATATATTTAAGTGTATATACATATATTTTATGTATATTTATTAAGAATTTTTTAAAAAATATAAGTAAATTAATTAGCTTAAAAATATATTATACTACACTTTATATAATATTAAAAAAGTAAATAAAAAACAAAAAACAAATATATATAACATGTAGGGTCCACCATTATTAAAAATAAAAAATAGCGGGACCCATCAATTCTCATATCACAGCTGAATACTCATTCAACTCCATATTCATACAACTCCACCTACAATCCATACAACCCCTATACAACCTCCATAACACACCCATTGTGGATATTATAAGACATCGTGGGAAAAATTATTGAAGGAGGCCGAAAACGTGGCGGTGGTGGTTGTGAGCTAATTTTAAAAGATGGGAAGTAAGTTAACACTCATGTTAAAACTTGTGTTATGTTTATCAAATATGAGCTTTATTGTTATGTGCTTATAGTTGTATATATTTATTATAATCAATGTTTTATATTTATAATCTTTTCACTTATTAACAAGGGTGGTCGAATAAAGTTGATTGTATATGATATCCTACCAATACGCCCAGTTAGGTTTGCTGTTGCCATAAGAGATAAATCAATAATATATGCATCTCGGGTTAGACATATTCATCTGTTTTCAAGTAAGTTGAAATTTAACTTCTTTTTCTATTTTTTATACATTTGCAATAGCATAAAATATATCATTATAATTGACCTTTTTATTTAATTTTCAGTGAACATTTTGATTGCAACAAAATTAACATAGATCACCTTCGAACCATAGATATTAGAGGCGGCTAAAGTTAGATATCGGATGTTATCTTAGTACGACGTTGTTCAAAAATAAACTTTTAATTTATTCTATGACATTAAGTCCAAATTTTATCTATTTGTAATTGACAAAATTATGTGACCACTATCTTTTATGTATTTTTCGGTAATTTTCCTTCTATTTGTAGCTATGTGTTATATAACAAGTTTTATTCATTTCCCAATAAAAAGATTATGTATTAAAAATTAATTTTACTTATACAAGATTTTTAGACCTACCCGGGCACCGCACGTGTATTAAACTAGTTATTATTATCATTATCAAATTAAGTAAATAAGAACGTGCCGGTAAAAAACCCTTATTAATAATATATACAATTGGGAAGTCCTTATAATGAACCAAAGTTACTGTTCATTCATGGGATTTGCTAATTTGCACCATTCTCTTTTACAATTTATATATTAGTTTTAAGAAAACAATACGTGTAGTCTTAGTTTGTTCACTGGCAAAGCCTTCCTTTTACATCCTTTAGGTAAATGGTTCAAATCTCCCTTCCCCCTCTTGCTTCCTTTTTTATTTTCTTTTTACCCACGTTTTTTTAGCATTGGTTCAATTACTAAGACATGCCTTTTCATTTTTTGTTTCCTTTAGAGCTATGTTATTTTTTATTTTTACATAGAGGAAATGAAAGGTAGTCTTTTAATTTTTATGTTTTCTCTATACTATCAATCTTGCTAGACATTTTACTTTTGACTTCCGTTAATTCTTTTAAATATTTTTGAAACCGCTTAACTTCAAAATTGTATTCACCTCATATTGCTTTAAATGTATCTAAACTTCATATTTTATTTTTTTCTCTTAAAACTTTAACTTATAACAATGTAAATATATAGAATCATAATACTAAAAATGCATTTCTTAATGTAAAATATAGATTATATTTCCTAAATATATCGTACAAACTAATATTTCATAACTTCTTATACCGCTTTCTCATTCAAATTTATTCTTTTAAAAGTATATTTTTGTTGTGTTTTTCTCAATTTTAATACATATTTTTTTTCATATATAGATTTTCAATTCTAGATATTTACACCTACAATATTTTAGAATGTTATGTTTGAAACTAATAATTAAACTATTTTTATTTTTTGTTTTCCGCAGTAACGCACGGATATTTTTAACACGTTAATAACAAATATTAGAATAATATCTTATATATTTCACTTTTTCAATATAAAAACAAACCTTTCCCGGTTTGACGGCCCACGTGTCACCCATGCATTAATTTCCCTCTAGCTAGGGGTTTTCCATCTGTCACTTCTTCTCGCATCTTACACTTGTACTCTCAAAACTCTAGAACAATCGATAAATATCCCAAACCCTATAAGTTTCCACCCCCAAAATCAAAATTTCCCTGTAATTTCATCTAATTTTGATCTCCAATGGCGACCAAATCACGAAGGACATCTAACATAAATGTAACAGAGTTCAATAATTTCTTCCAAGGATGGATAGTTCGTCAGGAAACTCACCTGGAGGAGCTCCGATCGACTCTGAGAACTGTTGATACTTTTTCCGATGATGATCTTCGAGGTCTGATTGTTCGAGTTCTAGCGCATTACCAGGAATACTACGAGATGAAATCGCGAATCGCGAATTATGATGTTGCGTTGGTGTTCTCGCCGCCGTGGTTTTCGTGTTTTGAACGGAGTTTTTTCTGGATCGCTGGATTTAAGCCTGGATTAGCGTTTCGGATTGTGGATAGATCGGTGGAGTATGTGAATAAGGAGCAGGCGGAGAGGATGGAGAGGCTAAAGGCGGAGACGGCGGTTGAGGAGAAGGAATTGGAGAATGAGATGGCGAGGATTCAGGAAAGCGTGGCGGGCCCCGCCGTGGTTAAGGCGACGAGGGGCGGAGTTAGGTCGTTGGTGGATGGGATGTATGATGAGTTTGACTCTGCGATTGAGGATTTGAGAGGGAATATGGAGGTGATTTTGGCCGGCGCTGATATGTTAAGGACGAGGACGGCTGAGAGAGTGGTGGAGGTGTTGACGCCGGTGCAGAATCTGAAGTTTTTAGCGGCGGCGACGGAGTTGCAGCTGAGAATCAGAATGTTGGGGCGGGAAATTGACGGGGAGAGACGACGATAAGATAACCGAAAAAAAAGTTTTTTTTTTTAATATATAAAATAGGAAAAGTATTTATAGATAGTTCTTTTTAAAATGTATACTTTTGGACTTGTTAAAAAATGTAAATTCTTGGTAATGTAACGAATTTTGTAATAAACTTTGTTTTAGTTATTATTATTGTATACTTTAATCATTTAATTTTATATAACGAAAATTAAGTTATAATTAAATTTATGCTAATCAGATACTGAAAAAAGTTAATCTAATTCAGATTTAGAAAACAATATATATATATATATATATATATATATATATATATATATATATATATATATATATATATATATAAGAGGCTTACCAATTTTCTTAAAATAACTATAAATTGAGCTTTAATTAACCAATCACAAACTCCAATTTTAAAATCATTCTATTTTTAAAAATAATTTTGGAAAGATAAATTAAACACATGATCCGTAATTTGAATTCAATTTCAAAGATTTGGGAGGGGGGTAGATGAAAATTACGAGGGTCTTTTAAAAAAATGTGAGGGGGTTTTATAAAAATTGTATATTAATGTAATTAATTATATGGTGTTTATGAATTATGTTTGATAACTTGTGATATAATTTGTTTAGAGAAAAAAATAATTATATATTTACGACCGTCTCATTTTTATCTACGTTTTGGTATAAATTTTATTCTAATATGACACTTTTTTGAAAATAGTAAATTCTTAATTTTTTGTTATCCATTAATAGTTGTGGATAAATAATTTTTTGTTTAGCTGAGTGTTTTTTTAGGATTTTGGTGATGAGTTGAGTGGTCAACTTGAATATGTTATTCAAAGTGTTTAGTTATTGATTTTAAAACATTTTCAATCTTATTAAAAAGATGTATGAAACTTTTTATAAAATATAGTTTAAAATAAGATGTATCATTAAAAGATGATATATTATATATTTAGAAATCTAATATGAGAGATGTAAGATAGTTGTTTTTTATGGTTCTGAAACTATATTATTATTGTAGTTAATTAGCCAAATAAGACAATTTCCTCTCATGATGTGTTTTGCTATGACGATTAATAAAAGTCAGAGAAAGTTACTTTCAGAAATTGGTTTATTCCTCAGGAAACCTGTGTTTATACATGGTCAACTGTATGTTACTGTTTCACGTGTTAAAAGTGAAAAAGGATTAAAGTTTTGATTTGTGACAACAGTCGTAATGTTACAAACAAAACAACAAATGTGGTCTACAAAGAAGTGCTTCAAAAAATTTAGTTATCTTTTTGTTATAAATTCTGACATATGTAAGTTTTCGATGATATTTCATTTATTGCATTACTTTTATTTGAAAATTTTAATATCTGAAAATGAAATACGCTTCCGAAATACCCGTGCGTGCACGGGGCAATAAACTAGTTAATTTGTATATTATAAAAAAATTATAAAAGTTAATTATATTATTTTAAAAATTATACAATTATTATTTACGTTTTCTAGTTTATGGTTATCAAAATCGCGATCCTGATCGTAAGATCGTACGATCCTACCAACCAAAAACGTGTCGAATCGTACTTGGGATAGTAAATTGGTGGGATCATATTCAGGATCGTAAGATTGTAGTAATATCGTAGGATCGTATATCGATCATACGATCCCACTTTTTGTTACATTTTTTATCTTTTACTATCATTTTACTTTTTTTTTACATTTTTTCATAATTACTATTATTTTATTTTATTATTTTAATATTTTTAAGTGGTCAACCTTGTGCTAAAAACAAATGTTCTTAGTTTTCTACTTTATACATGTCACGTTTTTCATTTTTCTTTTGTTATAAGAAATAGAGGTTTACAAGAATAAGAATTTTTATAAAATAAAGAATTAACTTTGTGCACAATATGTTTTATATTTATTGAATCTGTTTAAGAGTCACATATTAAATTTTTATAAAATAAAGAATCTGTTTAAGAATTTTTAAGAGTCACATATTAAATTTATTATGATATGCAAACCAAATACTTGTGGTGAGTTGTTATTTATGCTCTTCATATTTAAAATTTGAACGATCTGATGTATGTTATTTCAGAATTTAATATTTCATTCTCTTGTAAAAATAATATATATTTGGTTTTTGATAAAAAAAATTATTGCATATAAAAAAACTAAAAAAACGTTAGTGACATGTGGTAGGATCTTAAGATCCTGATCTCGGTCTTATGATCCGATCTTGCAAAGACGAAAACGATCATAGATAAGATCTCGATCCTGATAACCTTGTTCTAGTTTGTTTACAGGCGTACTTGAGGATCTCACATGAAAACTTTGTGTTCAATTAAGTTTGTTTGCTACTGTGATTGTGTTTCTTCATATTATTTGTGTGGATAGATTTTGTTTGCTACTATATAAATTTTTCTGATAATTGATTATGCATATAAGATGTTGATTAAATGTCTTAACTTTTTTATCATTTATCATAGAAAAAAGTTAGGGTAAGATCCTCTCATGTTTGAGTTGGGTTAAAATCCTCTTATGTTTAGGTCAAAAATGATTTATCATGTTCTCTCACAAACATAAAAACAAATGATAAATCATATTTGACCAAACATGAGAGGATCTTAACCTAAAAAGTTAACATGGTAAAACTAATTTGATTCATAGTCGTCATTTAAAAGTACTATCGAACAGTCTTAGTTATAGTCGTTTAGAATGAATCTTTGGATCATTTATAATCATTTCATTTCTTATCGTTATTCATATCCTCACCATTATGTATAAGAGCGTGATTTCAGATCCCGCTCTTTCATGAAAGGATATAATTTTTATTTAAAACGTTATTAGTTTATGATATTACTTTAGTTTTTACGAGATTAAATATTCATGTGATACATGAGTTGGTTAAAAAAAGATCAATATGATAATATTAATTAACAGTACTATATATTTGTAAAACGTGAGGGGGTGGACATATGTAACAACAAAAAAGTGGTATCATGAATAAGAAGATATGATTTTATTTCTTGTACAAGTAATCTAATAAACTTATTAAAAGAAAAGGATGTATGTCATCATCATCCTTATTTGTATGAATCTTTTTACCAATCACAACCCTTTTTTTACAAAATTAAGAAAAAACCTCTTAATGATTACCAATAACAACCTCTTACTTTCAATATATTTACTTTTTCTCATATCAAGTGTAATTATTCAAAATTGAAACTACATTTAGATAATAAGGTTTTTTAAATTTTCAAACTATATAGTTAGTATTGGTAAATATCTACAAATAAAAACAAAATATGTTTATTATCCTACAGTATATACCTAAATAGTGAACTTAAGTTCAAAAACTTTTACAATTATTTTTTGTTGCTTTCGATGGTGATTTCTATTTTTAAAGCTCAAAATGCTATAGCGAAAAACGAGATAGATTCACACTTCCAAAGAAACATAAAATGTGAATGCGATCACAGTATCATCAAAGTAAAAGTAATTCTCATGTGACTAACAACAAAATTTTTATAAAAGAATTACAGCGGAAGCAAAACCAAAATCACACATTCACTCAATGGATCTAAGTTTCAATCAAATACAAGTAACAAGAACAACCACATAATAGAAAGAATTAGACCTTAAGCAATGTGAAGAAACCAATAGTAGGAATCTCTCTATCAGGAGCACACTCCAAAGATCTGGTTACAAACCTTAACTATCTCCTCCTTGATCCAAGCTTCAAGATTGAAACCACAAAAACTCTTTTTTGTTTTGAAACTGTAACACCCTCGTTACCGGTCTAGTAGGATTAAGGTAATTAAATTGGTTTACTTTAATTAATTGATTAATTAATTGTTTTATGAGTTTAATTAATTTATTTAGTTAAATGGTGATAAATAATTAATTAAATGTATTGTTTGTGAGTGGAATGGTGAGGTGTCGGTTTTGACACCTAAATCACCACCATCACACACCTTACCCTCATTACATGCAAAATTGATAAGGTGTAAGTGTGTGTTTGTGTATTCTAGGCCGAGAGCAAGAGAAGAAGAGAGGAGAAATCGAAAATCAATTGATCTATCTGATAGTCTTGAAGTGTTTAACATCAGTTAGAGGTTAGATTACTGAATTGTTTGTTAATTGTTGTTTAATTTCGGATTTATATAAATTATGTGAAATTCCAATTGAATGCTTTGCATGATGAATTGTTAATTTAGGATGAATACATGTTAGAAATTGATGTTAGAATGATCAATACATGTTTAGAAATCAATTCTGGAAACACATATGTTGTTGCATGCTTAAAATCAGATTAGATGATGAAATTATGAACAAGTATGCATCTGTCGGATTTCTTGATTTGAAGCTATCGGAATTTGACTATGAATGGATCGGAATTGGTGAATACCGAGCATTTCTATCGGAATTGGTTGAAATCCGATAAGATTGAACTGTTTGCCTTAGCTTTTTATCGGAATTGATATGAAACCGAGAAGAATGATCGGATTTGATTTTATCGGGATTGGTTTTCTCGGTATTGGACAATTACTCGGTATATGAACTATGCCTTAACATTTTATCGGTATTTGCTATATTCTCGGGATTCCATTTACTCGGTATGTGACATTTTCTCGGGATTTTATTTTCTCGGGATTG
Source organism: Pulicaria dysenterica (assembly GCA_947179395.2). Classification (NCBI taxonomy): domain Eukaryota; kingdom Viridiplantae; phylum Streptophyta; class Magnoliopsida; order Asterales; family Asteraceae; genus Pulicaria; species Pulicaria dysenterica. The sequence goes on along the minus strand of OX359292.1, from coordinate 50,808,093 downwards.
AAGTGATCGGGATTTGACTTTTATCGGAATTCATGTTATCGGATTGTATGTTTTCTCGGATTGTGCATAATATCGGAATTCGATTAAATCGGAATTGCCTTTACTCGGATTTGGAGTTTAGTCGGAATTGATTACTCTCGGATTTCATGTTAATCGGATTTGACCCTATCGGATTTGAACACAATCGGAATTCAAACAATACTATGCTCGGAATTGGTGAATGTTGTGTTATGAAAGATCCACTCTTGGATGATTTGAAGATAAACATGAATTGTACATCCAGTGTGGCCTTGGCTTATGAAAGGAATGTATGAATTGCCTAAGCTAAGAAGATGGATAAATTCACAGAATTACAGATTGCAAAGGGTAATAGTGAATTACGGTATATTGATGTGAATATACATGAATTTAATATGTACTTGTGATTTTATGTGCATATGTGGTTGATTATAGTATTGTGCTTATTGTGTATTGATTAAGCAAATACTGATTGTTAGTTGTTTGTTCAGGTGAAGACAAAACTCAGTAGATAAGTAAAGACTGAGTTGCCTGACTGTTGAAGATATCGGTGAGTGGATATATATCTTGGATGTATAAGATATATCACCTGATTATTGCTCTTTGAGATGTTATCTCTTGTTTACTGTATATATACATGTTGTTGTGGAGATCAGCTTGGCGGTTGTTTTTCAGCCGGGCCTATGTTTAGGGATATACAGTATTAGCAATCGTCTTGATAAGCATTTGTTGTAATCAAGAGGTGCTAATATTGTTATCTGTGATAACTGGGCTATCGGTAAACCTATGCTTTGGCCGGCATTTGGTTGAAGGTCCCGCAAGACCGCCGGTTCTCTTGTTGCTTGAGCTTGGTTGTTTGGGCTTTATGCCTTGTATGTTTTTGATATCTATTCTCTCACTTAGCTTTGTGCTAATCCCCCACTGTTGAACTCTTTTACATGATATTTCTGGTATGTGGAAGATAGAGCTGAAACTGGAATTGTGGACTGATCATAACTCTGATATCTGATTGTTTTTGTAAAGAGCCTGTTTTTGTGTAACACTGTAAATGTGTTTTGTAAATCAAACAAGTTAAAGTTGTATTTTCATTATTATTATATATTAGTAATGTGTTTTAGCTTTCACGCGTATTTCAAAGTAGTGTTAGAAAATACGGTGTTACAATTAATGGTATCAGAGCCCTGGTTTGAGGATTTGCATTGTTGAGTTGTGCAATACTCGAACCAAGCCTCTGATCAGTCCAATATTTCCAGGGTGGGTAATTAGTAAGATAGTTGTTTAGAATATGATATGGTACTAACAGATTATAATCTGACAATTGGTGAGATGTTGTGTAGAACAGATTATGGCTGACAACAACGAGAACCTAGTACTTACCCCTTCGTCCCCAAGAAGGCAGCACAACAATGTGTCCTTTACTACTGCCAATGAACAACATAGAGCTGGTACCTCACACAACGGGGAGTCTGATAACCAAGATTATGTGTTACAACTAGAAGATACTTTACAGACTCAGAGAGATCGGATTCAAGAGCTTGAACAGCAATTAAAACAAACCCAATCTTCACAACCAACCTCTACTGTTCAGATGCCTCATGTAACAGCCACTTTTACACAACCTTTACCGCCACCTGTTTACACCACAGCTCCTGTGAGTACCGTGTCAACTCCTTATGGATATTTTCCATTTATCCCTATACCACAAGGAGTGTCTACCCAGCATCAAACACCACAACAGAACTTCTTCATCCCGTGGTTTCCACAACAAGAAGTTAGGAATAAATGTCAATTCAAAGATTTTGTGGCGTGTGGAGCACCCGAGTATGCAGGAAGTTCAAATCCTAATGTAACTTTGAATTGGTTGAAAGAGACTGTGAAAGCTTTGGAAGCTTGTAACTGTGAGAAAACTGAATGGGTTAAGTTTGCAACGAGACGTCTGAAGGATCAAGTTTTCACGTGGTAGGATTCACTGACCACACACCTGCCGAGGGAGGTTGTTAATGCCATTACCTGGGAGTAACTCCAGGATAAGTTCTGTGAACAATTCTGCAATGCGTTCGACATGGGAAAGATTCAACGAGAGTTCCAATATTTGGCACAGACAAGTAATATGTTTGTGGACGAGTTAATTGCAAATTTCAAGTAACTCTCAGATTTGCAAAACAGTGGGTGCCCGATGAACATTCTCAGGTTCAACACTTTGTGAAAGCTTTGTTACCAGAATATCGGGGTAACACTCGTCTGGCGACATCGCTTGTCCAGGCATTCACATTAGCAAGAGCTACAGAGTCTGATGCTAAATATTGGGAAATGATGAACAGAGGGTCTTTCAGAAAGTTTGGTGGTGGTTCCAGTGGGAATCAAGGTAAAAGTAAAGGGCAGAATCATCATGGAAAGTCTGATCAGAGGTCCAAGGGATCAGGATCTTATCAGAATAAGCCATGGTGCCATAGTTGCAAATCTCGTCACACTGGGCAGTGTACGCCGCAAACTCGCAAATGTTTGAGGTGTGGTGAGTTTGGTCATGATATAGGTGCTTGTAGGTTCAACACCTTTGTTTGCTGGAATTGTAAAGAAGAGGGACATCGAGCTGAAAATTGTCCAAGGTTGAAGACTGCGGGGACCGAGGCAGGGGTAAGTAACACTGGGGGATCGTCTTCTGCAGGTCAGAAGAGGGAAACTGTACCTTCTGCGGAAGGCAGGGCTTTTAAAATGACTGCCAAGGAAGCTATTGGCAGTGATGATGTGATTACCGGTATGTTCATAGTTAACTCTATGCCTGCACGTGTTTTGTTTGATTCTGGTGCAAATAGATCGTTTATATCTATGACTTTGTGTGATAAATTGAAATTACCTGCTTCTGTGAACACTACTCCTTTAGAGGTAGAAGTAGCTGATGGTAATGTAGTACCTGTAACCACTTCTGTGACTGGAGTTCAGATTAGTATTGATGGTACTAGTTTCCCTGTAGACTGTTTGGTGATGCCTATACCTGGATTTGATTTAGTATTAGGGATGGATTGGTTAAGTCACCATAGGGCTAGTATCCAATGTCATAAGAAACTGATAACTATTCCTCTGGCTGACGGGTCGCATGTCGTGGCTCGTGGGGATAGATCTCCATCTTCTCTTCCGATTATCTCGTACATGAAAGCTAGAAAATCTTTAGCCAAAGGGTGTGCGTCCTATCTAGCCTATGCTATTGATGTGAAGAAAGAAAAGCGGCCTGTTACCAATGTTCGTGTGGTTTCGGAGTATCCGGAGGTATTTCCAGATGATTTGCCAGGATTGCCACCAGTGCTTGATGTCGAGTATAAGATTGATCTGATACCTGGTAGTACACCTATTGTGAAAGCTCCTTAACGATTAGCTCCTTCAGAGATCAGAGAGATGATGACTTAGATACAGGAACTGTTAGACAAGGGGTTTATTCGTCCAAGCTCTCCGCCTTGGGGTGCACCGGTGTTGTTTGTTAAAAAGAAAGACGAGACTCTGCGTATGTGTATTGATTACAGGGATTTGAATAAGAGGACTGTCAAGAACGAGTATCCGTTGCCAAGAATAGATGATTTGTTCGATCAACTTCAGGGAGCTTCGTACTTCTCGAAGATTGATTTGAGGTCGGGATACCATCAGGTTAGGGTGGCCGAAGAGGATATACCGAAGACAGCCTTTCGTACGTTATATGGTCACTATGAGTTTCTCGTTATGCCGTTCGGTCTGACTAACGCTCCTGCAGTGTTTATGGATATGATGAATTGGGTGTGTCCACCATTCTTGGATAAGTTCGTTATCGTGTTTATTGATGATATCCTGGTGTATTCTAAAATCGAGGATGAGCATGATCGACATCTGCGACAAGTTTTAGAGATTTTAAAACAACACAAATTGTATGCAAAGTTGTCCAAGTGTGAATTTTTGTTGCGTGAAGTCAAGTTTTTGGGTCATGTGATCTGTGAAGATGGTGTTAAAGTAGATCCGACAAAGATAGAGGCTGTGATGAATTGGAACGCTCCTAAGACACCGACATAGATCAAAAGTTTTCTTGGATTAGCAGGTAATTACAGGCGTTTCATTAAAGACTTTTCAAAGCTTGCGGGTCCGTTAACCAAGTTAACTAAGAAGGATGTACAATTTCAATGGGGTGAGGCTCAGGAGAATGCTTTCCAGACTTTAAAGAAACTTCTGTGTCAAGCTCCTGTTCTTGCGTTACCCGAAGGATCTGAGGATTTTGTGGTTTACTGTGATGCTTCACATGCTGGGTTAGGATGTGTACCGATGCAAAGAGGTAAAGTTATAGCTTATGCTTCCAGACAGTTGAAACCCAACGAGAAGAACTATCCGACTCATGATTTGGAGTTAGCAGCAGTGGTGTTTTCTTTAAAGCTGTGGAGACATTATTTGTATGGTACAAAGTGCACGATTTGCACTGATCACAAGAGTCTACATCATGTGTTCACACAGAAGGAATTGAATATGAGACAGCACCGTTGGTTAGAGCTAATCAAAGATTATGACTGCGATATTCAGTATCATCCGGGGAAGGCTAACGTGGTAGCTGATGCACTTAGTCGGAAGGGTTCGGCAGAAATAGTGAAGTTTATGCGGTTAGAGATCAAATCAGATTTGATAGATCAGTTACTGGCTGCACAATTAGAAGCACTAAAGACAGAGAACTTGAAAGATGAGTTAATGGTTAAGAGAACATGAGTTGACAACTGATTCTCGTGGATTGAAATTGTATCAGAATCGTGTTTGGGTGCCAAAGTTTGATAACTTGCGGGAATTAATTCTGGCTGAAGCTCATAAGTCCAGAATGTCTGTTCACCCGGGTAGCACTAAGATGTATCATAGTATGAAGACCTTTTATTGGTGGCCTACTATGAAGTTAGATGTTGCTCGATTTTTGGAATCCTGTCACATATGTGCACAAGTGAAAGCTGAACACCAGAAGCCGTATGGATCTCTGAGATAGTTAACAATACCCGAGTGGAAGTGGGATCACATTACGATGGATTTTGTAACAAAACTTCCAAGGACTCAGAAAGGAAATGATATGATTTGGGTTATTGTTGATAGATTGACCAAGAGTGCTCATTTTCTTGCTACTGCTGAGACTGCAAACTTGAGTAAGTTAGCCAAGCTGTATATTGATGAGATAGTATCTAGACATGGAGTTCCTTTGTCTATTGTGTCAGATCGGGATTCGAGGTTTGTGTCAAATTTCTGGAACAGACTACAACAAGAGTTGGGGTCTAGGGTTAATTTGAGTACAACTTATCATCCGTAGACAGATGGCCAATCAGAAAGAACGATTCAGACTTTAGAAGATATGCTTCGGGCATGTGCGTTAGAGTTTTGAGGTTCTTGGGATTCGCATCTACCGTTGGTTGAGTTTGCTTACAACAATTCTTATCACTCCAGCATCGGAATGCCGCCGTATGAGATGTTATATGGGCAACCGTGCAGAACTCCTACTTGTTGGTTAGAGCCAGGAGAGAAACAGTTTGCTGGACCAGATATTGTTCAAATCATAGCGGATAAAGTTGCAGTGGCTTGGGAAAAGTTGAAAGCTGCAAGGGATCGACAAAAGATGTATGCAGATCCACGTCGTCGACCAGTGACTTTTGTTGAGGGAGAAAGAGTTTACTTAAAGGTTTCACCATGGAAGGGCGTGATACGCTTCGGGAAACGCGGAAAGTTGGCTCCTCGATATATTGGTCCGTTCAGAATTCGAAAAGTAGTTAATGACCAGACAGTTGCTTTGGATCTTCCTGATGAATTAGCTGGTATTCATGACACGTTCAATGTTTATTATCTGAGAAAGTGTAATGTAGAAGATCAGACTCAGGTGTTTCCGATAAAAGATCTGCGTGTAGATTCCAATAGGAGACTGATTGAGGAACCGGTCGAATTACTTGATCGTAAGATAACAAAGCTGAGAAATAAACAGATACCGATGGTCTTGATAAAGTGGAAGCACTGTTTGGGTTCAGACTTGACTTGGGAAACCGAAGAAGATATGAGGAGTCGTTACCCTACCTTGTTTGAGCGCGATCAGATTCCGAGGACGAAATCTTCTTAAGGGGGGAAGATTTGTAACACCCTCCTTACCAGTCTAGTAGGATTAAGGTAATTAAGTTGGTTTACTTTAATTAATTGATTAATTAATTGTTTTATGAGTTTAATTAATTTATTTAGTTAAATGGTGATAAATAATTAATTAAATGTATTGTTTGTGAGTGGAATGGTGAGGTGTCGGTTTTGACACCTAAATCACACCATCACACAGCTTACCCTCATTACATGCAAAATTGATAAGGTGTAAGTGTGTGTTTGTGTATTCTCGGCCGAGAGCAAGAGAAGAAGAGAGGAGAAATCGAAAATCAATTGATCTATCTGATAGTCTTGAAGTGTTTAACATCAGTTAGAGGTTAGAATACTGAATTGTTTGTTAATTGTTGTTTAATTTCGGATTTATATAAATTATGTGAAATTCCGATTGAATGCTTTGCATGATGAATTGTTAATTTGGGATGAATACATGTTAGAAATTGATGTTAGAATGATCAATACATGTTTAGAAATCAATTCTAGAAACACATATGTTGTTGCATGCTTAAAATCAGATTAGATGCTGAAATTATGAACAAGTATGCATCTGTCGGATTTCTTGATTTGAAGCTATCGGAATTTGACTATGAATGGATCGGAATTGGTGAATACCGAGCATTTCTATCGGAATTGGTTGAAATCCGATAAGATTGAACTGTTTGCCTTAGCTTTTTATCGGAATTGATATGAAACCGAGAAGAATGATCGGATTTGATTTTATCGGGATTGGTTTTCTCGGTATTGGACAATTACTCGGTATATGAACTATGCCTTAACATTTTATCGGTATTTGCTATATTCTCGGGATTCCATTTACTCGGTATGTGACATTTTCTCGGGATTTTATTTTCTCGGGATTGAAGTGATCGGGATTTGACTTTTATCGGAATTCATGTTATCGGATTGTATGTTTTCTCGGATTGTGCATAATATCGGAATTCGATTAAATCGGAATTGCCTTTACTCGGATTTGGAGTTTAGTCGGAATTGATTACTCTCGGATTTCATGTTAATCGGATTTGACCCTATCGGATTTGAACACAATCGGAATTCAAACAATACTATGCTCGGAATTGGTGAATGTTGTGTTATGAAAGATCCACTCTTGGATGATTTGAAGATAAACATGAATTGTACATCCAGTGTGGCCTTGGCTTATGAAAGGAATGTATGAATTGCCTAAGCTAAGAAGATGGATAAATTCACAGAATTACAGATTGCAAAGGGTAATAGTGAATTACGGTATATTGATGTGAATATACATGAATTTAATATGTACTTGTGATTTTATGTGCATATGTGGTTGATTATAGTATTGTGCTTATTGTGTATTGATTAAGCAAATACTGATTGTTAGTTGTTTGTTCAGGTGAAGACAAAACTCAGTAGATAAGTAAAGACTGAGTTGCCTGACTGTTGAAGATATCGGTGAGTGGATATATATCTTGGATGTATAAGATATATCACCTGATTATTGCTCTTTGAGATGTTATCTCTTGTTTACTGTATATATACATGTTGTTGTGGAGATCAGCTTGGCGGTTGTTTTTCAGCCGGGCCTATGTTTAGGGATATACAGTATTAGCAATCGTCTTGATAAGCATTTGTTGTAATCAAGAGGTGCTAATATTGTTATCTGTGATAACTGGGCTATCGGTAAACCTATGCTTTGGCCGGCATTTGGTTGAAGGTCCCGCAAGACCGCCGGTTCTCTTGTTGCTTGAGCTTGGTTGTTTGGGCTTTATGCCTTGTATGTTTTTTATATCTATTCTCTCACTTAGCTTTGTGCTAATCCCCCACTGTTGAACTCTTTTACATGATATTTCTGGTATGTGGAAGATAGAGCTGAAACTGGAATTGTGGACTGATCATAACTCTGATATCTGATTGTTTTTGTAAAGAGCCTGTTTTTGTGTAACACTGTAAATGTGTTTTGTAAATCAAACAAGTTAAAGTTGTATTTTCATTATTATTATATATTAGTAATGTGTTTTAGCTTTCACGCGTATTTCAAAGTAGTGTTAGAAAATACGGTGTTACAATTAATGGTATCAGAGCCCTGGTTTGAGGATTTGCATTGTTGAGTTGTGCAATACTCGAACCAAGCCTCTGATCAGTCCAATATTTCCAGGGTGGGTAATTAGTAAGATAGTTGTTTAGAATATGATATGGTACTAACAGATTATAATCTGACAATTGGTGAGATGTTGTGTAGAACAGATTATGGCTGACAACAACGAGAACCTAGTACTTACCCCTTCGTCCCCAAGAGGGCAGCACAACAATGTGTCCTTTACTACTGCCAATGAACAACATAGAGCTGGTACCTCACACAACGGGGAGTCTGATAACCAAGATTATGTGTTACAACTAGAAGATACTTTACAGACTCAGAGAGATCGGATTCAAGAGCTTGAACAGCAATTAAAACAAACCCAATCTTCACAACCAACCTCTACTGTTCAGATGCCTCATGTAACAGCCACTTTTACACAACCTTTACCGCCACCTGTTTACACAACAACTCCTGTGAGTACGGTGTCAACTCCTTATGGATCGTTTCCTTTTATCCCTATACCACAAGGAGTGTCTACCCAACATCAAACACCACAACAGAACTTCTTCATCCCGTGGTTTCCACAACAAGAAGTTAGGAATAAATGTCAATTCAAAGATTTTGTGGCGTGTGGAGCACCCGAGTATGCAGGAAGTTCAAATCCTAATGTAACTTTGAATTGGTTGAAAGAGACTGTGAAAGCTTTGGAAGCTTGTAACTGTGAGAAAACTGAATGGGTTAAGTTTGCAACGAGACGTCTGAAGGATCAAGTTTTCACGTGGTAGGATTCACTGACCACACACCTGCCGAGGGAGGTTGTTAATGCCATTACCTGGGAGTAACTCCAGGATAAGTTCTGTGAACAATTCTGCAATGCGTTCGACATGGCAAAGATTCAACGAGAGTTCCAATATTTGGCACAGACAAGTAATATGTTTGTGGACGAGTTAATTGCAAATTTCAAGTAACTCTCAGATTTGCAAAACAGTGGGTGCCCGATGAACATTCTCAGGTTCAACACTTTGTGAAAGCTTTGTTACCAGAATATCGGGGTAACACTCGTCTGGCGACATCGCTTGTCCAGGCATTCACATTAGCAAGAGCTACAGAGTCTGATGCTAAATATTGGGAAATGATGAACAGAGGGTCTTTCAGAAAGTTTGGTGGTGGTTCCAGTGGGAATCAAGGTAAAAGTAAAGGGCAGAATCATCATGGAAAGTCTGATCAGAGGTCCAAGGGATCAGGATCTTATCAGAATAAGCCATGGTGCCATAGTTGCAAATCTCGTCACACTGGGCAGTGTACGCCGCAAACTCGCAAATGTTTGAGGTGTGGTGAGTTTGGTCATGATATAGGTGCTTGTAGGTTCAACACCTTTGTTTGCTGGAATTGTAAAGAAGAGGGACATCGAGCTGAAAATTGTCCAAGGTTGAAGACTGCGGGGACCGAGGCAGGGGTAAGTAACACTGGGGGATCGTCTTCTGCAGGTCAGAAGAGGGAAACTGTACCTTCTGCGGAAGGCAGGGCTTTTAAAATGACTGCCAAGGAAGCTATTGGCAGTGATGATGTGATTACCGGTATGTTCATAGTTAACTCTATGCCTGCACGTGTTTTGTTTGATTCTGGTGCAAATAGATCGTTTATATCTATGACTTTGTGTGATAAATTGAAATTACCTGCTTCTGTGAACACTACTCCTTTAGAGGTAGAAGTAGCTGATGGTAATGTAGTACCTGTAACCACTTCTGTGACTGGAGTTCAGATTAGTATTGATGGTACTAGTTTCCCTGTAGACTGTTTGGTGATGCCTATACCTGGATTTGATTTAGTATTAGGGATGGATTGGTTAAGTCACCATAGGGCTAGTATCCAATGTCATAAGAAACTGATAACTATTCCTCTGGCTGACGGGTCGCATGTCGTGGCTCGTGGGGATAGATCTCCATCTTCTCTTCCGATTATCTCGTACATGAAAGCTAGAAAATCTTTAGCCAAAGGGTGTGCGTCCTATCTAGCCTATGCTATTGATGTGAAGAAAGAAAAGCGGCCTGTTACCAATGTTCGTGTGGTTTCGGAGTATCCGGAGGTATTTCCAGATGATTTGCCAGGATTGCCACCAGTGCTTGATGTCGAGTATAAGATTGATCTGATACCTGGTAGTACACCTATTGTGAAAGCTCCTTAACGATTAGCTCCTTCAGAGATCAGAGAGATGATGACTTAGATACAGGAACTGTTAGACAAGGGGTTTATTCGTCCAAGCTCTCCGCCTTGGGGTGCACCGGTGTTGTTTGTTAAAAAGAAAGACGAGACTCTGCGTATGTGTATTGATTACAGGGATTTGAATAAGAGGACTGTCAAGAACGAGTATCCGTTGCCAAGAATAGATGATTTGTTCGATCAACTTCAGGGAGCTTCGTACTTCTCGAAGATTGATTTGAGGTCGGGATACCATCAGGTTAGGGTGGCCGAAGAGGATATACCGAAGACAGCCTTTCGTACGTTATATGGTCACTATGAGTTTCTCGTTATGCCGTTCGGTCTGACTAACGCTCCTGCAGTGTTTATGGATATGATGAATTGGGTGTGTCCACCATTCTTGGATAAGTTCGTTATCGTGTTTATTGATGATATCCTGGTGTATTCTAAAATCGAGGATGAGCATGATCGACATCTGCGACAAGTTTTAGAGATTTTAAAACAACACAAATTGTATGCAAAGTTGTCCAAGTGTGAATTTTTGTTGCGTGAAGTCAAGTTTTTGGGTCATGTGATCTGTGAAGATGGTGTTAAAGTAGATCCGACAAAGATAGAGGCTGTGATGAATTGGAACGCTCCTAAGACACCGACATAGATCAAAAGTTTTCTTGGATTAGCAGGTAATTACAGGCGTTTCATTAAAGACTTTTCAAAGCTTGCGGGTCCGTTAACCAAGTTAACTAAGAAGGATGTACAATTTCAATGGGGTGAGGCTCAGGAGAATGCTTTCCAGACTTTAAAGAAACTTCTGTGTCAAGCTCCTGTTCTTGCGTTACCCGAAGGATCTGAGGATTTTGTGGTTTACTGTGATGCTTCACATGCTGGGTTAGGATGTGTACCGATGCAAAGAGGTAAAGTTATAGCTTATGCTTCCAGACAGTTGAAACCCAACGAGAAGAACTATCCGACTCATGATTTGGAGTTAGCAGCAGTGGTGTTTTCTTTAAAGCTGTGGAGACATTATTTGTATGGTACAAAGTGCACGATTTGCACTGATCACAAGAGTCTACATTATGTGTTCACACAGAAGGAATTGAATATGAGACAGCACCGTTGGTTAGAGCTAATCAAAGATTATGACTGCGATATTCAGTATCATCCGGGGAAGGCTAACGTGGTAGCTGATGCACTTAGTCGGAAGGGTTCGGCAGAAATAGTGAAGTTTATGCGGTTAGAGATCAAATCAGATTTGATAGATCAGTTACTGGCTGCACAATTAGAAGCACTAAAGACAGAGAACTTGAAAGATGAGTTAATGGTTAAGAGAACATGAGTTGACAACTGATTCTCGCGGATTGAAATTGTATCAGAATCGTGTTTGGGTGCCAAAGTTTGATAACTTGCGGGAATTAATTCTGGCTGAAGCTCATAAGTCCAGAATGTCTGTTCACCCGGGTAGCACTAAGATGTATCATAGTATGAAGACCTTTTATTGGTGGCCTACTATGAAGTTAGATGTTGCTCGATTTTTGGAATCCTGTCACATATGTGCACAAGTGAAAGCTGAACACCAGAAGCCGTATGGATCTCTGAGATAGTTAACAATACCCGAGTGGAAGTGGGATCACATTACGATGGATTTTGTAACAAAACTTCCAAGGACTCAGAAAGGAAATGATATGATTTGGGTTATTGTTGATAGATTGACCAAGAGTGCTCATTTTCTTGCTACTGCTGAGACTGCAAACTTGAGTAAGTTAGCCAAGCTGTATATTGATGAGATAGTATCTAGACATGGAGTTCCTTTGTCTATTGTGTCAGATCGGGATTCGAGGTTTGTGTCAAATTTCTGGAACAGACTACAACAAGAGTTGGGTTCTAGGGTTAATTTGAGTACAACTTATCATCCGTAGACAGATGGCCAATCAGAAAGAACGATTCAGACTTTAGAAGATATGCTTCGGGCATGTGCGTTAGAGTTTTGAGGTTCTTGGGATTCGCATCTACCGTTGGTTGAGTTTGCTTACAACAATTCTTATCACTCCAGCATCGGAATGCCGCCGTATGAGATGTTATATGGGCAACCGTGCAGAACTCCTACTTGTTGGTTAGAGCCAGGAGAGAAACAGTTTGCTGGACCAGATATTGTTCAAATCATAGCGGATAAAGTTGCAGTGGCTTGGGAAAAGTTGAAAGCTGCAAGGGATCGACAAAAGATGTATGCAGATCCACGTCGTCGACCAGTGACTTTTGTTGAGGGAGAAAGAGTTTACTTAAAGGTTTCACCATGGAAGGGCGTGATACGCTTCGGGAAACGCGGAAAGTTGGCTCCTCGATATATTGGTCCGTTCAGAATTCGAAAAGTAGTTAATGACCAGACAGTTGCTTTGGATCTTCCTGATGAATTAGCTGGTATTCATGACACGTTCAATGTTTATTATCTGAGAAAGTGTAATGTAGAAGATCAGACTCAGGTGTTTCCGATAAAAGATCTGCGTGTAGATTCCAATAGGAGACTGATTGAGGAACCGGTCGAATTACTTGATCGTAAGATAACAAAGCTGAGAAATAAACAGATACCGATGGTCTTGATAAAGTGGAAGCACTGTTTGGGTTCAGACTTGACTTGGGAAACCGAAGAAGATATGAGGAGTCGTTACCCTACCTTGTTTGAGCGCGATCAGATTCCGAGGACGAAATCTTCTTAAGGGGGAAAGATTTGTAACACCCTCCTTACCAGTCTAGTAGGATTAAGGTAATTAAGTTGGTTTACTTTAATTAATTGATTAATTAATTGTTTTATGAGTTTAATTAATTTATTTAGTTAAATGGTGATAAATAATTAATTAAATGTATTGTTTGTGAGTGGAATGGTGAGGTGTCGGTTTTGACACCTAAATCACCACCATCACACAGCTTACCCTCATTACATGCAAAATTGATAAGGTGTAAGTGTGTGTTTGTGTATTCTCGGCCGAGAGCAAGAGAAGAAGAGAGGAGAAATCGAAAATCAATTGATCTATCTGATAGTCTTGAAGTGTTTAACATCAGTTAGAGGTTAGAATACTGAATTGTTTGTTAATTGTTGTTTAATTTCGGATTTATATAAATTATGTGAAATTCCGATTGAATGCTTTGCATGATGAATTGTTAATTTGGGATGAATACATGTTAGAAATTGATGTTAGAATGATCAATACATGTTTAGAAATCAATTCTAGAAACACATATGTTGTTGCATGCTTAAAATCAGATTAGATGCTGAAATTATGAACAAGTATGCATCTGTCGGATTTCTTGATTTGAAGCTATCGGAATTTGACTATGAATGGATCGGAATTGGTGAATACCGAGCATTTCTATCGGAATTGGTTGAAATCCGATAAAATTGAACTGTTTGCCTTAGCTTTTTATCGGAATTGATATGAAACCGAGAAGAATGATCGGATTTGATTTTATCGGGATTGGTTTTCTCGGTATTGGACAATTACTCGGTATATGAACTATGCCTTAACATTTTATCGGTATTTGCTATATTCTCGGGATTCCATTTACTCGGTATGTGACATTTTCTCGGGATTTTATTTTCTCGGGATTGAAGTGATCGGGATTTGACTTTTATCGGAATTCATGCTATCGGATTGTATGTTTTCTCGGATTGTGCATAATATCGGAATTCGATTAAATCGGAATTGCCTTTACTCGGATTTGGAGTTTAGTCGGAATTGATTACTCTCGGATTTCATGTTAATCGGATTTGACCCTATCGGATTTGAACACAATCGGAATTCAAACAATACCTATGCTCGGAATTGGTGAATGTTGTGTTATGAAAGATCCACTCTTGGATGATTTGAAGATAAACATGAATTGTACATCCAGTGTGGCCTTGGCTTATGAAAGGAATGTATGAATTGCCTAAGATAAGGAGATGGATAAATTCACAGAATTACAGATTGCAAAGGGTAATAGTGAATTACGGGATATTGATGTGAATATACATGAATTTAATATGTACTTGTGATTTTATGTGCATATGTGGTTGATCATAGTATTGTGCTTATTGTGTATTGATTAAGCAAATACTGATTGTTAGTTGTTTGTTCAGGTGAAGACAAAACTCAGTAGATAAGTAAAGACTGAGTTGCCTGACTGTTGAAGATATTGGTGAGTGGATATATATCTTGGATGTATAAGATATATCACCTGATTGTTGCTCTTTGAGATGTTATCTCTTGTTTACTGTATATATACATGTTGTTGTGGAGATCAGCTTAGCGGTTGTTTTTCAGCTGGGCCTATGTTTAGGGATATACAGTATTAGCAATCGTCTTGATAAGCGTTTGTTGTAATCAAGAGGTGCTAATATTGTTATCTGTGATAACTGGGCTATCGGTAAACCTATGCTTTGGCCGGCATTTGGTTGAAGGTCCCGCAAGACCGCCGGTTCTCTTATTGCTTGAGCTTGGTTGTTTGGGCTTTATGCCTTGTATGTTTTTGATATCTATTCTCTCACTTAGCTTTGTGCTAAACCCCCACTGTTGAACTCTTTTACAGGATATTCCTGGTATGTGGAAGATAAAGGTGAAACTGGAATTGTCGACTGATCATAACTCTGATATCTGTTTGTTTTTGTAAAGAGCCTGTTTTTGTGTAAGACTGTAAATGTGTTTTGTAAATCAAACAAGTTAAAGTTGTATTTTCATTATTATTATATATTAGTAATGTGTTTTAGCTTCCGCGCGTATTTCAAAGTAGTGTTAGAAAATACGGTGTTACAATTAATGGTATCAGAGCCCTGGTTTGAGGATTTGCATTGTTGAGTTGTGCAATACTAGGTATAGATAGTTAAGTGGAGCCTTGGCTACTAGGTATTACATTTTAGCCTAGTGGTAAAGCTAAACTTTCAATTTGGTATCAGAGCCACACCCCGGGTTCGAATCCCGCTGGTGCTGAGTATTCTTAAAAATAGTTCCGCTCAGTGACCGGTAGTATCGTTCGAATGAATTTACGCGAAGCCACTGCGAGAGGGTAGGGATCGCTCGGGGGGTGGTTATGGGACTATATAGATAGTTAAGTGGAGCCTTGGCGACTAGGTATTACCTTTTAGCCTAGTGGTAAAGCTAAACTTTCCATTTGGGTATCAGAGCCATGGGCTCTTAGTTGTTCTTCATCAATCAATTTATCCTGATTATATTATTAGAAGATTTATGACGTCTGATATCTGTCTTAGTAAACAAATAATTTTACTAGTAGATATGATTTTAAAGAATATTAAATCTCTTAATGATTTCAAAATAATAACGTTAGAAGATCTATTATTGTCAGTGTTAGTCATTATTGTTAGTTGGATTAGCGTAAGAGGCGCAACAAGGTCTGTAAGACGCCCAGCCGGACTACAACAATAAAGCACTGTAGGTATTCGTCGTTATCTATTTAAAAATCATTAAAAGAATTTAATTTCTTTCGAATCATACTAATTTTAAAATTACAATTTACAATTACAGATGATGATGAATTTATTTTCTAAAAAACATAATCTGGATAAAGAGAATAATGAAGAAACTGATTTACATATGAATTCTATGGAAATTCATATATCTGATATCGAACAAAATTTATCAAATTGGACAATTCCAAAACAAGATTTTAATACTATTTATAAAATTGGAGCTTTTGACTTTTTACATGGATATTCAAAACAAACCATATCTATTAATAAAGATTATGATAACTTACATTTATTATCCAAATCTGCTATAATTCAACATAGAAATAAATACAAATATTTACATGTTGGTCTAGTCCAAGTAGCTGTTAAACCATTATTTAGATTAGGCATAGATGCTCCAGTCCTTCTAATATTAAGAGATGCTAGACATACTAATTTTCAAAATTCAATATTAGCTATGGCAGAAACTAATATCTCAAATGATCCTATATATTTTAATTGTTATCCAAATTTTTCAGTAGGTTTATTTGACCCAAATATTCTTGACACTCTAGTTTTAACAATTAAAACAAGAAATCTAGAGTTCAAAGAAGAAACAAAGGCTATTGCAATTATATATAGAGTTTGTTATAAAACTATGTCTTCAACGATAGAACCTAAATCTAAAATAGTTAGTCCTAAAAATGAAACAATAATTTTTGAATCCAACCTACAGCATACCAAGGTTCAAACACCAAAACGTCTCAAATGGAATGTAATAAGTCAATCTTGTAATTGGAATCTACAAGATATTAATATGCCCAAACCCATAGGAGAATCTAATAGAGCATCTAGTGTGATAGAGCACGAAGATGGTTCTGTAGAAATAAGTTTTGAAAATACTCCAATTATTTCCTCAAGATTATCTACAGGTTCAATTAGTAGTACTATTGACTTAAGAAACCCTTCTATCAAAAAATCAAAGTCTTTAAGATAAGTAGATTTTAATAAAAATATTCCACAACCTATTTATAATGAAGATAAACAAAGTGAATCTGAAGGATATAGTCCAACTCGATCAGATTTTATGACAGAAATTAATAATTTCAAAAATCAAATATGAGTAATAAGACTCAAGTTTTATGTAATTTTAATTCTAAAAAAATAACAGAGATAAAATCATATTGGAAAATTATTCATGAATATGAATTAGAATTAATAAAAATTGAACAAGAATTTCAACAAATTATATCATCCTTTAAAGATCAAGAAAATATTCAATGAGAACAACCTAAAGACTTAACAAATGTCCAATGGGTACAACTAGCAAATCTCACAGTAAGAAATAATCATAAAAATGATAGAATTAAATTATATTTCTCATGGATTAATCTGAATTAATTATTTGTTAATATGAGTCTATATTCAGAAAATCTTAAGATAGAAATAAAAAATACAATTTCTAGAATTAAACAAATTAATCAAAACATAGAAATATTAAATCACGAAATTAAAACAGGAGAAAATGTTTATAACAGATTTGTCCATATCCGAGTTTTAAATATACAAAATAATGCTCATACATCATTAATTAAAAGACTCGAGTACCTGAAAAATCAAATTCACTAAAATGAGTTTGTATTCAAGAGATCTTAAAAAACAAATAAAAGAAAAAACAGAAACATATTAATATAGATATAGAATGGCTCGAACTCGAAATTGTTAAAGAAATTAGAGCTAATCAAATAATTGATAATTCATCACCTTACTTTGATAACTCACCACTTGTTCAAATGTTCGAGGTAAATAATGATATTCGTAATAGACTAATTAAAACAATTGATTATCTGAAAAGAAAAATCCATTAGTCTAAAAATGACTGAGTCATACATTAATATGGAATACCTTAAATATGAATTTTATGCTAATCATAATAAAGAAAAAAGAGAATATTATTATAATACTATTAATGATAGTAAAAAATAATTTATACATCAAATATAATGGAGAAATTATATAAATCAAAATAATATTCATTTAACATTTTTTGAATGGTACGAAATATATTGCAAACAAAACAATATTCCTTATCCTTTTTTAAATGTATACGAATCTCCAAAAATAACTCAAGAATATGTAGACCTAATTACAGAAGAAAAGGTAACAACTATTCATCCTCCAAAAACCAAAATATTAATTCAAAATAAATATTTAGCTACACCATTTACCACAATTAATGAAAAAATGACTAAAGAAGATTTAACCAAACAAACAGTTTATCAAAATAATTATACCAATGAGATTCTTAATACCATGAGTCAACAACTTAATAGAATTGAAAGTAATAAAACTGACAATAATAATACTCTTACTAAGGATAATAATACGATAAAATATTATGAAGAAAAACCCATCTTCACACCTCAACAAATAGATCCAACAATAAATTTAGGATACAACAAAAAATTAGTTAATGAATTAGAACAAAAATTAAGTGAAATAAAAATTAATGTAATTAATCAGGGTGATGACTCTTCTGAAGAAGACTCTACAGACAATGATGTCAAAATATCTCAATTACAAGAACAATTCTTAATTAATGTTAACAAACTTAGAAATACAAATACATACAATAGACCAATTACTCTAAACTACTACCCAAGACCTAGTTTTCCGGATATACAATATGAAGAATGTTAAAGATAAACAAGCGGTAGAATGAAGGATTGCTAAGATAACTATGAAGAGGTTGAGAGAGAATCTCATTTCACCATACAAAACACATAGTTAAGTCTTACATTGTGAGGCAATCCTTACATTTCCTTGTGTATTACAAGGGTTATATACCTATAAGGTATATTTACAATAAGCACCCTCAACTATTGTTGAACTCCTATTCTATTACAATAATACAGTTCTAACAAAGAAAAAGAATACACCCTACAAAGAAGTGCTTATGATGGAACATCTGTTTATGAATGGAACATAGATGGATTTTCTGAACATCAAATTTTAAACACACTTCAAGAGATGAATATGACTTCTAATGCTTATTCAATTAAAGGAAAATAGCTGAACTATTAACTTCCGGATTTACTGGTAATTTAAAATGATGGTGAGATTCATATGTTACTAATGAAGAAAGAACTCATATACTTAATGCCAAAAAGGTAATTATAAAACAAGAAAATAATGAGGCAATTACCACTCAAGAAGATGACATTATTCCAACTCTTATTTATGCAATAATAAAAAATTATATAGGAGATCCAACACTACTTCAAGAGAAAAGTGCTGAAATATTACTCAATTTAACTTGTAGAAAACTTCAAGATTTTAGATGGTATAAATATATGTTTTTAACAAAAGTTATGTTAAGAGCAGATTGTAAAGAAGCATATTGGAAAGAAAGATTCATTGCAGGGTTACCCAACCTTTTTGCTGAAAAAATTAGAAATAATTTAAGAGAAAAATATAATAACCAAATTCCTTATAAAGATCTTACCTATGGAGAAATAATTAGTTATGTTAATAAAGAAGGATTATCCATATGCTCAGATTTAAGATTAAAAGCTAAACTTAAAAAAGATAAGATTACTAGTAAAAATGAATTAGGAGACTTTTGTCAACAATATGGTTATCAACCAATTTCTAAACCTTCTTCTTCCAAACCTAAGAAACAATTTTACAAAAGGCGCTTTTCTAATAAAAACTATGCTTCTAAACCTAATAAAACAGAAGGATATACTAATAAGAAGAAAAACTATAAAAGATTTAATAATAAATAAAACTTTAAAGGTAATCAAAAGGATATTATTATTTGTTACAAATGTGGTAAAACTGGTCATATGGCAAAAAATTGCTATGTTAAGAAGACTATAAATGAATTAGACGTTTCAGATCAATTAAAAACCCAAATAAGCAAATTATTTTTAAATAATTATGAAAGTTCTGAATCAAGTTTATCAGATTATGATAATAATGTTTTAAAGGTTTTACAAAATTACTCAACTGATGAAACTGATTATGAATCAGAATGTGAATGTATAGGAAACTGTACATGTAACAAAATAAATGTTATCACAGATAAAGATAGAGATTTTTTAGAATTAATATATCAGATTCAAGATAAAACTATAAAAACCCAATTAA
Source organism: Pulicaria dysenterica (assembly GCA_947179395.2). Lineage (NCBI taxonomy): Eukaryota > Viridiplantae > Streptophyta > Magnoliopsida > Asterales > Asteraceae > Pulicaria > Pulicaria dysenterica. The sequence continues at coordinate 50,788,123 of OX359292.1, read as the reverse complement.
TGGATAAATTTATTAATTATAATAAAGATAATGAATCAACAACAATAACAACCAATTATAATAACAATCCTTTTAATCTTCAAGAAATTTATCAAAGATTTTCAAAACCAAAAACTACAATTACAATTCAAGATTTACAAGAAGAACTAAAAACTGTCAAAATATAAATAAGATTAATAAAAGATAGATTAACTAAAGTTGAAAAAGGAAAAGAAATTGCCACTAATGAAAAAGAAGATACTAATAATATTAATAAAATTAATAAAAATAAAATACCAAAAATCATATCATATCAAAAATGGAATACTTATATAAATCTTTGTATAACAAATGAATTCAAAATAACAGTTTTAGCATTAATGGATAGTGGTGCTAATATAAATTGCATCCAAGAAGGGATCATTCCAACAAAGTATTATGAAAAAACCACTAATCGAGCTGCAACCGCTGATGGATCCTCTCTAAATATTAAATACAAAGTTACAAATATTCATATATGTAATAATAATTATTGTTATAAAACCTCTCTTGTTCTTTCAAAAACTTTAACCTCTACTTTAATATTAGGAACGCCATTTCTTAATCAACTTTACCCTATTACTATTGATGAAACTGGAATTAGTACTAAAGTTTTAGACAAAGAAATAATTTTCAAATTTACTAAGCCAATTGCTTTTACAGAACTTAATAACCTAAATAATAAAGTTAATCAAGCAAAACATTTAATAAATGAAATTAATATCTTAAAGATTCCTAACCAGATACAAGAAAAAATAACTCAAAATAAAATTAAACAAATTAAAGAAAAATTTAAGAAAAATGTTTGTTCTAATATTCCTAATGCTTTCTGGAATAGAAAACAACATATTGTCAGCTTACCTTATATAAAGAATTTTAATGAAAAGGATATACCCTCAAAATCAAGAGCTATTCATATGTCTTTCGAATTGCAAGAACATTGCAAAAAAGAAATTCAAGAATTACTAAGTAAAAATTTAGTAAGACCATCTAAATCTCCTTGGTCTTGTTCAGCCTTTTATGTTATGAACGCCGCTGAACTTGAAAGAGGATCTCCAAGGTTAGTAATTAATTACAAACCTTTAAATAAAATTTTAGAATGGATAAGATATCAAATTCCTAATAAAAGAGATTTATTAAAAAGATTACATGATTCAAATATCTTTTCAAAATTTGACATGAAATCTGGATTTTGGCAAATACAGATTCATGAACAAGACAAATTCAAAACTGATTTTAATGTTCCTTTTGGACAGTATGAATGGAATGTTATGCCTTTTGGTCTTAAAAACGCTCCTTCTGAATTCCAGAATATTATAAATGACATAATTATTCCTATAAGTAGCTTTGCAATTGTATATATAGACGATGTTCTAATCTTCTCAAAATCTGTTGATCAACATTTTAGACATTTAAATATATTTTATGATTTAATTCATAAAAATGGATTAGTTGTATCTGCTCCAAAAACGAGTCTATTTCAAATACAAATTAGATTTTTAGGTCATGAAATTATTAATGGAACTATTAGACCTATTCAAAGAAGCTTAGAATTTGCTAATAAATTCCCAGATGAAATCAAAGACAAAACTCAACTCCAGAGATTTTTAGGATGCTTAAACTATATTTATGATTTCTTTCAAAACTTAGGAACAATATGTAAACCTCTATATAAAAGACTTAAAAAGAATCCAGAGCCTTGGACTCAAGAACATACAAATGTTGTCAAACAAATCAAGCAAAAAATAAAATATCTACCATGTTTAAATATTTCTCAGCCTAATGCTAAGATTATAGTCGAAACAGATGCTAGTGATCTAGGATTTGGTGGAATACTGAAGCAAATAATTAATGATCAAGCAAAAGAAGAATTAGTTAGATATTTTTCAGGTGCTTGGAATGATACTCAAAAAAATTATTCAACTGTTAAAAAAGAAGTTTTAAGCATTGTTTTATGTATTAATAAATTTGAAGATGATCTATATATGAAACCATTTTTATTAAGAATTAATTGTCAATCGGCAAAACCCATTTTAGAAAATGATATTAAAAATATTATTTCAAAACAAATTTTTGCAAGATGGCAAGCCTTGCTTAGCAATTTTGATTTTCAAATCGAATTTATCAAAAGGAAAAATAACTCTTTACCAGATTTCTTATCAAGAGAATTTCTACAGGGCAAATGACGTCTCAAAATGATACTCAAAACTCTACTCATGATCAAAAGAAAAAATGGTGGTTCTTTCCCCATTCAAAAGCCAAACACCTCATTCTTTACCTATTCAAAACAGATTTTCCCCAATTACTCCCCCTCCGAAGAAACCATCTTACTCATCCTTAGTCAAAGTCCCTATCTCAATCCCAGGATCATCAAGTTCTTCTATTACCAAACCTTCAACCACTAATATTTCTCCATTTCAGCAAAAAAGTCCTTCTCCTTCAAAACCTACATCCAGCTCATATAAAAATAATCCAAATTCTCAAACTGTTAAACTTCTAGAAGACTATGAATTGCAATTACATGCAAGAAGTTTTCTTACTTTAACAGATTTTCTCTTTCCAAAAGATTCATTTTTTCATAGGAGATATTTATAAAACAAGAGAATATTATCAAGCCATATTAATAGACACTGGATCTATTAGAGTGACTCATTCTTACAAAAAGGATCTGATATAATACAGCAAAGCCCAGATATTTCATATTATCACTATTCAATAATGGAGAGCTAGACCATACACCAACAAGACTTTATCAAACTTTTCTCAGTATCCCTCATATAATTATTATGATTATCAAGATGTTTGGTTCATTTTTCTATATCTACGAAGTTTTGGTCATTCATGGTTTATCTTCTTTGATAAGAATTTCAATGGTTCTTATCCAAGATGGTTTGTTAGATGGATCAAAAATTTGGGAAATATTCTTGACACTTTTCCAGCATGTGTCAAAGAAGGCTTTCTCAAATTCAAAGAGATCTTTATTAAAGACATCCCTGATTTTGAATATTTACTTCAATATTCCATTATATTCAAAATCCCATGGATCATGGCATGGACATTTACAATTATTCCTAGCACTGGATCATCTCCTCCATTACTTCAAAGAATTGTTCGGATTAAGTGGTGGGACAGACTTCCAGCTAAACAAATAGAAAATATGAATGTTCAAGGTGTATCAAAATATTATCAAATAAATTTTGGAGTTGCAGCTGCTTCTATAGCACCACCTCCAAGTCCTCTTGAAGAAAATGAAGAAGATCAAATAAAGCAGTTTATGGCTGCAAATTCAAAAGATGAAATCAGAAGACTTATTCAAGAAATCAAACAAGGATTTCCTACAAGTTTTAATCAAGATATGACTCAAGATGCTCAAGACCCCTATGAAGAATTTAGTCATTTTGATTAATATAATATGATGCATATGAAGATGAATAATTGAATAATACAATGTAAAGTGTTGTGTGAGTTTGGTGATTTGTCTTTGTAGACAAATTCATTTGTTTATTCAAATCAAATTATTCAAACGTATGAAATACACTCTTTGGTATTTCAGAGGAACATATTATTCAAAACTATTATTCAAAATTGACAGGTACATAAAGACGGATCTAAAGATGCCATGACAAAAGCATCTTCAATTATCAAAAGAAGACAAGAAACTTTTCAAAAGATTGTCTGCCAAATACTCAATCAATTATCAATAGAAAACAAAAGACTTTTCAAAAAGCAAGATTCTGAAGAAAAAGCAACGGTGCACAATTATTAAGATTTCAAAAGCAAATTAAAGAAGATTTGAAATCCGTAACCGGCTATCTTCGGTTATCAAGTCATCAAAGATGCCTATAAAAGAAGACTCAAGACTTAGTGTTAATCATCCTTTAGTTTTTACAAAAATATTATGCAACCTTCTAAAAAACCCTCTCTTAGATTCTCAACTTCCAGATGTTCAAAGTCTTTAGATTTTCAGATATTCATATCTCCCGATGTATGTCAAGATTGTCGTAAAGACAAGTGTAATCAAGATTGTTTAATCAAAGAAGGTACCTTATCATAAATATATTTTGCTTGCCTTATTTATTTCAATTCTTCAAGATCCTGTAAGAAATGGTATATATATATATATATATATATATATATATATATATATATATATATATATATATATATATATATATATATATATATATATATATATAGGAGATAAGTTTAAGATTTTGATTTAGGTTATCTCTAAGATAAGATTAGGATTAGATAATCTTTATTCTTTTAGTGTTTAAATTTTAAATCAATTATAAACAATTACAAAATAAGTCCCTTAAGTAATTGTAAATAATTAATTTAAACTATCTAATATGAACTAATTACTAGAAACTCCCTCTAGTAATTTCATATTAATTAAACACCATTTATCATATAATTAATTAAAACACTTTTAATTAATTACTAGACGAAACCTATAACCGGACATTGTGTGCGACCCAATAGGCACATGCGTTTAAGTATAGTTTCTATTTTATTGTGACAGTGGGCATATCTCTAACAGACTCCCACTTGCACATGTCACAACAACTCAATAGTAACCTTGACAATAGTTAATATTAAATAAATACACCATTGCCCCTATGACAGCATAATATCTGTATTAAGCAGACCTATAGGCAAGTGATCAAATATCCCTTTGTTACAGATATCCATATGAACACCAGACATGGAACATGGTCAATCTGTATTGTTCAATATTATGTTTCTCGATAGAGATTTGTGGTGACCCAAAACCAGACTGCAAGATTAATCCAACATTAATCCAGTCCGAGTATGCATACATTTAGTGTCAGCATCAAATCATTGAGGGCCCCACGGATATCGCTTTTATCACAAGATAAAAGGAACAAATAGTATTGACTACATAGATCTCTTACCCACGAATCATGTTACACCCAACGTTTCCCTTTATAGCCGCCTGTTACGGACAACGTTGGAGAAACATCAAGGCATAACAGATTTTGTGTCAAGAATCTCATGTATCTCTACTTAAGGATATAGGATATTACCATCTTAGAATTGCTTGCGACAAGATCCATGAAGCAATCTCTAAGTACGGGTCGATCCAATACTTGATCTCTATCAAGTACATGTGAGTGTATAGTTCATCTCTATGCTATATCCAACCATTGGATAATCAACTAACACTCCACATCAGTCTTAACTCACTACTCCCTTCCAGTGGAGAACGACCGACTGTGGAAAGTTTTGAACTAAAAGTTCATGGAAGTTAATAAACATGCAAAGTGAAACTTTAATAATACATCAAATGATAGTAACTGCTCCAAGCATATATTAGAATCTCAATCATAATATCGATACATCATAAAGCAAATGTATAAGTTTCTCAATCACAAAACTACTAAAATAAATAAAGTCATGACAAGTCGCAATCAAACAGATCTAATCCCTATAGACCTAGTATGAGCATCATGCTTAGTCTGCGACAAGGGCTTGGTGAAAGGATCAGCCAAGTTCCCATCTGAGTCAACTCTACTAATGATAATGTCTCCGTCCTCGAATATCTTCCGCACGTAGTGGAACTTCCTAAGTATATGCCGTGCGCGCTTATGCGACCTGGGTTCTTTAGCCAGGATGACTGCACCCTCGTTGTCACAGAAGATCTCTACGGGATCATGAATAGTAGGAACTACCCCAAGATCGCCGATAAACTTTTTGATCCACATGGCCTCCTTTGCAGCTTCATTGACTGGAATGTACTCAGCCTCTGTTGTCGAGTCTGCTACGGTGCTCTGCTTGGAGCTCCTCCAAGTGATTGCTCCACCGTTCAACAAAAACACGAATCCCGATTGCGAGCAAGAATCATCCCTATCGGTTTGAAAACTAGCATCGGTGAAACCTTTTATACTGAGGTTTTCCACACCTCCATAAACCAAGAACATGTCTTTGGTTCGTCTCAAATACTTAAGGATGTTCTTCACGCTGTCCAATGGTCATTGCCTGGATTGGCCTGATATCTTCTTGTCATGCTCAAAGCATACGACACGTCAGGTCTAGTACATATCATGGCATACATGATCGATCCTATAGCCGAAGCATAAGGAATCCGACTCATGCGCTCTTGTTCTGAATCAGAACTAGGACACTGGGCCTTGCTCAACGCCAAACCATGTTGCATAGGAATGAACCCCTTCTTGGAGTCCTGCAGGTTGAACTTCTTCAACACCTTGTTTATATATGTACTTTGGCTTAGACCAATAAGACGCCTGGATCTATCTCTATAGATCTTGATGCCTAATATGTATGTTGCATCTCCCATGTCCTTCATTGAAAAACATTTCCCTAGCCAAGTTTTTACACTTTTCAAAGTAGGGATATCGTTTCCCATGAGAAGTATGTCATCCACATACAACACAAGGAAGACTACAGTGCTCCCACTAGCTCTGACATATACGCATGGTTCATCTTCGCTCCTCATAAAACCAAACTCTTTGATTTTTTCATCGAAGCAGATGTTCCAGCTGCGAGAAGCTTGATTAAGTCCATAAATGGACTTCTTAAGCTTACACACTCTATCAGGATGCTCGGACTTTACAAAACCCTCAGGCTGCGTCATAAACACATCCTCAGAAAGCTTACCGTTGAGGAAAGCAGTTTTTACATCCATTTGTCATATTTCATAGTCATGAAATGCAGCTATGGCAATAAGTATCCTGATGGATTTCAACATAGCCACTGGTGAGAAGGTTTCTTCATAATCTATATCATGAGTTTGCGTATAACCCTTCGCCACCAGTCTGGCTTTGTACGTGTGTACTTTGCCATCCATGTCGGTCTTCTTCTTGAAGATCCATTTACATCCCACTGTCTTTTGACTAGGTATATGATCAACCAAGTCCCAGACTTGATTATCATACATGGATTGCATCTCGTTATCCATAGCCTCCTTCCATTTAGCGGCCTCAGGGTCTGCCATGGCTTCCTGATAACTGGTAGGCTCATTAAGATCTATCAGTGCATCATCACCATCAAACATAAGTAAACTTAATCTTTCAGGTGCATGACGTACTCTATCAGACCTGTGAACAGGTGGGGGTTGAATGTCAGATTCCTCAGCAACTCTTTGTTGAGGTTCAACAACTGCAGGTTCTACAACCTGTTGTTGAGAGCTAGTGCCAACATTAGATTCCATGTTGGTTGACTCTTGAATTTCTTCAAGATCAATTTGGCTCCCACTGAATTCTTTAGACATCAGCTCCCTTTCAAGGAAGACTGCCCTTCGAGCAACAAACACTTTGTTCTCAGAAGGTTTATAAAATAAATATCCAAAAGAATCAGCTGGGTATCCAAAAAAGTTACACCGTTCTGATCTGGGTTCAAGTTTGTCTTGAGCTACACGGCATACGTAAGCCTCACAACCCCAGATTTTTTAATATGCGAGTGACGGAACTTTCCCACTCCACATTTCAGAAGGTGTTTTGGAAACCTTCTTCGTTGGTACAAGATTTAGGACCCTTGTTGCAGTCTCAAGAGCATATCCCCAGAAACTGATTGGAAGCGTTGTTCGGCTCATCATGGACCGAACCATATCAAGCAATGTTCGGTTTCTCCTCTCAGCTACACCATTATGCTGTGGTGTCCTGGGTGGAGTAAATTGTGCAGTTATGCCACAATTCCTTAGATGATCACGAAACTCTTGATTAAGAAACTCACCACCCCTATCGGATCTTAGAATCTTAATCTTCGTCTAGTTGATTCTCTACTTCGTTTTGGAACGTCATGAACATATCTAGGGTTTCAGACTTATGTTTAATCAGGTAAACATATCCATACCTACTGAAATCATCAGTGAAGGTAACAAAGTATCTCTCACCGTGTCTTGTGACTGATCTGAACGGCCCACATACATCAGTGTGTACTATGTCCAACAGATCCTTGCCCCGTTTACACGTTCCTGTAAACGGTGTCTTTGTCATCTTTCCCAAAAGACAAGATTCACATTCATCATTCAATGTTTGGTCGAATGATTCCAAAATTCCATCTGCTTGGAGTTTGGCGATGCGTTTTTTGTTAATGTGACCAAGACGACAGTGCCACAAATACGACTTATCCAAACCATTTTTGGATTGAACCGATTCAACATTATGAATTGAACTTTGATTGTCTCTAACATTTATACTTGTTTCATAAATTCCATGACAAGGGTTAGCTTTAAAATATAGCACATTATTCTTATAAACAAGAATTGATCCATTATCAAACCCAAAGTCAAAACCATCCTTAAATAAAGCATAAAAGGAAATAATGTTTCTCGCCATATCGGCCGAGTAGCAACACTCAATTAAAACCATAGATAATCCAGACTAAAAAGAAAGCTTATAATTTCCTATCACGTCAACCGAAGCAATCTGCTTGTTACCCATGATCAGATCCAGCTCCCCACGTCTCAACTTCCTACTTCTTTTTAGTCCCTGCACATCAGTACAAATGTGAGTACCACATCCCGTGTCCAATACCCAGGAATTAGAAGCAGAAGTACTATGGAGTTCAATCATATACATACCTGAAGTCGATGCTCCATTAGCTTTGAGCTTCTTCAGCTCATCCAGGTACTTCGGACAAGAACGCTTCCAGTATCCTACCTCCTTGCAGTGAAAGCATACAACATCATCAGGAGTCTTTGATTGAGGTATGTCAGCTTGGGCCTTCCCTTTGCCTTTTGCCTTAGGAACAGGGTTAGGTTGTACAACCTTTCCCTTCCCCTTGCCTTTAGTTGAGGAAACCTTTTTCTTCTTCACACCTCCCTCCCTTATGGCTAACACAGAGGCAGCAGTCTTAGCTTTGGACATGTTAGACTCCGTGGTCTTAAGCATGCCATGGAGCTCCATTATAGTCTTCTCCATATTGTTCATATTATAGTTCAGAACGAACGGATCATATGCACTAGTCAACGAGTTCAGGATAAAATCCGTAGCAAGCTCCTGACTTATGGGGAAACCAAGACGCTCCAGCTGGTCAACGTACGATTTCATTTGCAGAACATGTACACTGACGCTACTGCCCTCGGCCATTTTGCAACTTGCCAGAGATTTGACGGTGTCAAACCGCTCTTGCCTAGCCTGTTGTTGGAACATTTCCCTCAGCTGGTTGATCATGTCATACGCCCCAAGGATATCCATACCCTTTTGGAGTTCAGGCGCCATGGTCGCTAACATGAGGTAAGCGGCCTCATTTGATTCGGTTAGACGTTTCTCATACTCTTCCCGAACCACACGAGATGCTCCGGTAGCGGGTGCCTCAGGGAGCGGCTCCTCTATGGCCCTCTGCTTCTTTTCCATCCTGAGCACAATTCTCAGGTTATGAAGCCAGTCCATATAGTTCAAGCCCGTAAGCTTGTCCTTCTCGAGGAGCCCTTTCAAACAAAAGTTTGACATTGATGAATTCGAGTTGTTGTTGTTCGACATCTATCAAAAGAAAAAAACTTTTAGTAATTTGAATTAAATGATCAACCTTGTAGGAATTAACCATCAATTCTCCGTAGCATACACACCGCAACAAAAAGGTGTGGTGAAACATCGCAACCAAACACTGGTTGAGGCTTCACGGACCATGCTGTCATACTCCGGGCTCCCACCTTCCCATTGGACTGAGGCTATCAACACCACATGCTACATGCAAAATCGTTCTTTCATTCACAAACATTTTAACAAAACTCCATACGAGCTGGCAAACGGAATAGTGCCTAATATTAAATACTTTCATGTATTTGGTAATAGGTGCTTTGTGCTGAATGAAAAGGATAACTTGGAAAAATTTGAGACTAAGGCTGATGAAGCAATTTTCCTAAGTTATTCACAAGAGTCTAAGGCTTATATGGTTTTAAATAAAAGAACAAATTGCGTCACAGAGAGTATAAACGTGACATTCAATGACTCATTGAATGTTACTGCTTTTCCACCGAAAACAAAAACAATCACTTCTGGACATGTCAGTTCAGGACCGGTGCTTCAAATAAAAGAAACAAACAAAGAATCTAGCTATATTGAACAAGATTTAGACTTCTTGTTTGATTTCTTTCAATCTGAATCTAATCCTATAACATATGTTAACAGGACAGTTGCATATGCTCAAGCGAGTGTAACAGTTACACCTCTGATCTCAACTGAGACGAATCCTTTTGCCGATACTCACTATGAGGGATCTCCGTCTACATCTGTTGCTCATCCTGCATTGGTGTCTCCAGAAATTGAGTCTTAGAGTCCACCAGTTTTCATTACCCATTTGATTATAACAAAATTAATTTAACAAGGATAAAATCCATATTTCACTCCTAGCTACGACGGGTGTACTGCGGATCGCAACTTGAAGCTATTTAGGTAGGTAACCACTTTACCAATTTCATCTCTATGAAATTCTTAGATCCTTGCGGGATTCGTTGACATCCATTATGTCATTTGGCATGTTTAATCCCTTACACGCTAATCCTTTCCCGTGACAGGTTTGCCGTGGATCACGAGTCCGGATCGTAAATCAACCATACTAAGACACATAACATCCGGCCCAAGACTCTCGGGTATCGCGAATATCATAAACATTATTTCTAAAACCTAACCGACGCGTTGGTTTAAGACCTTCCCCACGCCAAAAGATAATTAGTTCAAATGCGTGTCTTATATGGATAGCGTGAGATTTACATTAAAAACCCGGGTTTTTGGTTTTCTTAGTTAAAGCATTTTAATTGTTTAATTTTAGCAAAAAACCAGTTTTAACCATGTTAAAACTTTACAATAAAACCATTTTTATTTAATTGCTAAAACATACTTGCAATTATTATTAACTCATTAATAAGCTTGTGTGTTTCAAATTATTTTAAAAAGGTTATCTCGCAAGCAACCAAAACAATAAAATAATAAACACAATCACATTGCAAGTAACGATAATATTTGCCTCATTCCTATGTGTTTTACTCGTGAGCCACCACGAGTAAAACAAGGTCAATCTAAGGGACAAACAATCAACCATAGCGAAGTGCCAGCTCCCACTAAACCCGCCATTCTTCCAATGCTTGAGTGGGTCCACGCCAAGATGTCAATCTCCATGACTCCTTTTTTTGTTGTCTTCTTTCTTCTTTTACATTTATGAAAAAAATTCTTATACTAGTCTATACTATATACAAATACATAGAATATAAACGACACGCAGGTCGCAATAAAACAATTTACATAGAAATTAATTAAACGACACACAGGTCGCGCAAAAACCAACCAAGAAAAGAAACAACCAAAACCATCGCATCACATAGGTCTAAATGAGGCCAAACGTTATCGGATCCATACAACACAAACATGTATAGAGAAAGCCATGGAGTGCCAAATCCATGTAAACAATACTTTGATAAAGATCGATAAAACATACAATTTTGGCACAAAATATCAATCCTTGCAAAAGCACACTTTATACTTGTGAAAGTATGGTTTCATGCCAAACCTTCCAAACATCAAGTATACAAGCGAATCAAAGTATTCGGGAAAGCACAATATAAATAAAGATCGTTTTCATAGGCTTTCTAATCACATTGAGTTTCAAAATTACAACCTCTCCCAATAAGGAAACTTTAATTTTCTAAAAACTCAATTATAAGGTTTAAAACATAAGACTTCCCAAAGTTAGAAACTTTATGTTATAGAAAACTAGTTTAAAGTTGTAAAAACCCTAAACTTTCAAAAGAGGAAACTTTAATCAATTAAAACTTTTTATCTAGATTTTCAAACCAAAATTTTCTACCCTTTGGAAATCTAAGTTTTCAAAAACCCATTAGAAAACCCTAGAACTTTGTGTGTGTTTCATACAATCAATTTCCCAATAGAATGTACAACAACTCACCCAAAACAATTCTAGTAAAGAAAACGACAATCATGTACTTGTACATTGAAACTTTGGCTCTGATACCACTGTTGGATTGTGTGATTAACAACAAAATTTTTATAAAAGAATTACAGCGGAAGCAAAACCAAAATCACACAATCACTCAATGGATCTAAGTTTCAATCAAATACAAGTAACAAGAACAACCACAGAAGAGAAAGAATTGGACCTTAAGCATTGTGAAGAAACCAATAGTAGGAATCTCTCTATCAGGAGCACACCCCAAAAATCCGGTTACAAAACCTTAGCTATCTCCTCCTTGATCCAAGCTTCAAGATTGAAACCACAAAAACTCTTTTGTGTTTTGAAACTCACGGTCAAAAGAAAACAATAAATTGTTTTCTCCTTTTCTTTTATAACTCACGGCAACAAGTAGAAGAAATTGATTTAATTCTTGAAATCTCTACCAACTCAATGTGTAGTATGAAAATCAATTTTGAAATCTCTTATTCTTTTCAGCCGTAGATACGTATATATATATATATATATATATATATATATATATACGAGATAAGTTTAAGATTTTGATTTAGGTTATCTCCAAGATAAGATTAAGATTAGATAATCTTTATTCTTTTAGTGTTTAAATTTTAAATCAATTATAAACAATTACAAATTAAGTCCCTTAAGTAATTGTGAATAATTAATTTAAACTATAGAATATGAACTAATTACTATAAACACCCTCTAGTAATTTCATATTAATTAAACACCATTTATCATATAGTTAATTAAAACACTTTTAATTAATTACTAGAAGAAACCTATAACCGGACTATGTGTGCGACCCAATAGGCACATGCATTTACGTATAATTTCTATTTTATTGTGACAGTGGGCATATCTCCAACACTTCATGGATGAATATGTAATCTTTAATATTCGATATAAACCATATATATATTATTTGCCCATATATCATAATTTCTATTATTCTTTTTATTATTTAACTATTTATCCTCAACTTGTATTACAACATAACCTCCACCATTAGAGAAATGTTACTAACAACGTTCGAGTGTCAGAGTTGCATCATACTCTTCTAAACCCAAATTGGTTGAACATGTGGCAAAAATAAACTTTTTCCAAAACATTATTGTTGAAGCTACAGATGATTTTCCAAGTCCTGTAATGATTCAATTTTCTTGGTTAAATACATTCTATATTCTATGTATGTTTGATAGTTTTATTTTTTATACATGTTAGTACTCTAAAAATCTAAAAAAGTATAAAAGTAATTTTAATCATCTATGTATTTATACACGTGGTATTATGCTAGTAGATCATTATTGTAACAATTAGGTACAATAAGTTCAAGTTCTTATTAGTTATAATTAAAAGAAGAGTTAATTGGTCAAATGGTCCTTTAACTTAGGGGTTTACGCCGTTTTAGTCCTTTAACTTTAAAAGTGGTGATGAGTATCCTTTATAAAACAATGTAAAATGACAATTTTACCCTTGGTTTTATTATTTGTTCATTTTATTATTAATTGTTAAATTTAATTTATCAATATATATTATTTATATATTTATCATCATTTTTATACTCAAAACACACTGCACATTTTCGCTGCCTAACCAGTTCAACACCACTGCCCCTACGCTGGTAACGACCACCCACCACCGTCCCTACGCTGGCAACAACCACCAACCACTATTGCTGGTAATCACCACCACCACTTCCATTATCTCATCCTTCCTATCTCTCTCTTTCTCTCTTCATTTCTCTCGAGATTTTCTGTTTTCTCTCACGGTAAACTACCGCCGCCACCACGTCTCCTTCAAAGAACCACCACCGTTGCCTCTCCATCGGTCTTCTCTCTGTCTCTTTCTCTACTTATTACAACAGCACCACCCCCACCACACACCACTACCACACATCACCGCCACCACCTCTCTCTCTCCTCTATTTTTGGTCACAATACATCCCACCATCCCCAAACAGATATAAAGAACAAAGTTCTTCAAAAAAATAAGATTGTAGAAGAAATACATTCCTGATAAAAAAAAAGAAAAAGAAGAATCAAGTGGGTATTCTATTTATCTGTGTTGTTATTAGGGTTTTCTTAATTAGGTATTTTATTGATCGGAACACACACACTCAAACAGATACACACCACTTATACAAACACATACAAACCCACCACCACCGCGCACCACTAGAGTTTAATCCAACAATTTCGAAGAACAATCAACAGGAAATCTGAAACTCAATCTAGAAAAACCCTTAAGAAATCTGAAAAAACCATCAACACAACTTAGATCTTTAAAATATAACTTAAAATCGATGAACGGTTGTGGAAGAAGGGTGGTGGAAGAACAGTGATGGAGGTGCTCAGAATAGTATGAAGAGATGAGCAACTTTATTTCTTCCAAAATTTGGGTCGAAGAACAGTGGAGGTGCTCAAAGGACAGTGGCGGCGGTTCTGGGTGGTGGTCCTTAGAGAGGTAGACCAAGGAGTGGTGGCGGTGGCAGCGGATGTGGGTGATAAGTGGTGGTGGTGGAGGTGATGGTTCAAATACGAGAGGTAGAGGCGAGTTAGCAGTGAGAGAGACTGATTGAGGGAGAGAGAGAGAGAGAGAGAGAGAGAGCAGGGAGTGGTAGGTGGTGGCGGTGGTAGTGGATGGTGGTGATAGGTGGCAACGGTTACGGTAGATGGCGGTGGACGGCGGTGGAGGCGTCGGTTCACTACAGAGAAGGATAAGCTAGTTAGGAGAGAGAGTGATCGAGTGTGGGAGAGAGAGAGAGTCACGTGTGTGGGTACAGAGATTAGAGAGAGATATTTATATATTTATATTTATATATATAATAGATTATATATTATTTTAGTTAATAAAAAGTAAGAAAAACTACTAAAATGACCAAATTGCCCCTGATTTAACGAATTTGACTAACGACTACCGTTAGATGAACCAAACTCGCAGCGAAATGGTTCATAAAGGACACTCCTCACCGCCTTCAAGTTAAAGGACTAAAATGGCATAAACCCCTAAGTTAAAAAACCATTTGACCAATTAACTCTTAAAAGAATAAAACAAACATTTTTGATAATTTATTTTAAAGCAACAGTTTTGATAAATATGATATTTTGAAATATTATAAAAGGTAAATGTGATATTTGTAAGTTAGGGTTGACAAATACGATATTTTAGTGTTTAATAATGGTATATATGCAATTTTGTTTAAAATTTTTTATTAAAATTAAAGTCAAAATTAGTATTTAAAGTTTACCAAAATAGATGGTTAATGTTATACAATTAAAATTGATTTATTTAATCAAAAGTTAGGATTGTACAATAAACTTAATCTAAATTAATCTTTTATTTATATTAGACGATGTAAGTAATGATCAAAAAATTATTACTTTTTGTGATTTAGTAAAAAGTCTAAGTATTAAGGGTATATAACATATTAAGATAATCCTAAAAACCAACGTAATCAATGATTTATCAATCTAATAATGTTTAAATCCGAGTTTTAATATTTTTTGAACTTAAGTAATATTTTATGTATATCCTATCTTATCTTATATTAGAATTAAATTTAAATGATATAATTTTTTTATTAAAAAGAGTCAAATTTAGTTTTAATTTTTATCTAAATGGATGGTTAAGATTTGATAATTAAAATTCTTTATCTAAATCAATGGTTAGGATTGATTAATAAATTATATCCAAGTTAGTATTTTATTTATATTAGAAGATCAATAAAAGTGTGTAAAAAATTTCGTAAATAACGAGCTTTCACATTTTCCTCCATTAATCCCTGCTAATGTTAATATACATAAAAACTAACTAAGAAGGTAAAGAAATGAAGAAAACACGATGACAATTACCTGCTAGTTGCGTCGGGCTGAAACAATTACTCCCCTTCTAGTTGATCACAGGTATCATCATGAAGATCCCAAACTCAACTTTAGAAATTGATTTAAAGATGAGTACCTCTCACATATAGAAGCTCGAATGAAGAATGTGAAGTGTATTTGTGTGTCTCGTTGGCTTTGTAAGTTTTACAATACTTAGTGATAGCAGATTAACTAATTTAAATTCTATTACAAGTTAGTTAGATAGAAGTTACAGTGGTTAGCTTTTTCCTTTATAAATAGATAGATTCCTTGTATTAGTTTCATTCATTCAATGAGAGACTTTACTCTTCCTCTCAATTCTCTTCTCTGATTTAATATGGTATCAGAGCAAAACTTACGCTTTGCTCGATTTCATTGAAAATCTATTCTCCTCTTTTGTATCTGCTTTCAATCAATCGAATATGGCAGATTCCTCAGATGTTAATTCACCAAATCTCAATGATCCTTATCTTCTACATCATTCTGATAGCCCTAATCTGGTTTTGGTTTCTTAACCTCTCACAGGAGAAAATTACATCTCCTGGAGCAGGTCAATGCTTATTGCGTTATCAGTCAAAAACAAGATTGGCTTCATTGATGGATCGGTTCCTAAACCAGCTGCTACCGACATTAACAACTCAATTTTGTGGAATCGAAACAACAATATGGTAATTTCATGGCTCTTGAATTCTGTATCGAAGGAAATTTCTGCTAGTATCATATTTGTTGACTCTGCTGCTGAGATTTGGAATGATCTGAATCAAAATCAGGACTCAATTAGTGTCTATTTTACGAAATTGAAAGTATTATGGGAAGAATTGGGGAATTTCAGACCTAATTGTACCTGTAATCGGTGTATATGTGGAGGACTCAAGAATATACATGATTATATTCAATCTGAATATGCAATGGGGTTCTTAATGGGATTAAATGAGTCTTATACTCAAATTAGAGGACAGATCCTTCTCATGGATCCTATTCCTCCTCTTAATCGCATTTTTTCTTTGCTCATTCAAGAGGAAAAGCAACGATCAGTTGGATTCACTACTGTTGATCAACCTGTGGCTTTCAGTGTTGATAAATCTTCGAATTCAAATAAGTATGTTAAGAAAGATAGACCATTATGTACTCATTGTAAACGACCAGGTCATACAGTTGAGAAGTGTTACAAAATTCATGGCTATCCTCCGGGACATAAATACACACCAAAGGTTAATAATGTGATCGATGACACACATAATACTCAATCCATTTCTTCTGATTCAAATGCGAATGTTGATGAGGTGATCTGTTCATTCACAAAGGAGCAGTGTCAGAAGCTTATGGAAGCTCTTTCAAGCCATCTAATCTTTGTCAACATGATCACTTCCTCATCAGATGAGTATTCAGGTATCTGCTGTTCCATTTCTAAATCATCTTCACAAATTCCAATTTGGATAATGGATACAGGTGCCTCATGTCATGTGTGTTATGATGAGAGTTTGCTGATTAATAAAAGAAAAGCAGATAGTTGCAAAGTAGATTTACCAAACAAAACTTTTATTAAAGTTCAAACCATAGGAGATATACAATTGGGGACTTTACTTCTTAAAGATGTGTTATGTGTCCCTGAATTTCGTTTTAATCTTCTCTCTATTGGTAATATCACTGCTGACAAGAAACTATTTGTGGCTTTCCATTCGGATATGGTTGTTCTTCAGGAAGAATCAAGCAAAAAGATGATTGGCAAGGGTGATAAACAGGCAGATTTATATGTTTTAGATGTCAAAAGTTTAATTCCCTCTCATGTTTCTTTTTTCGTTAACAGTGTTTCTTTTGATGTTTGGCATAAGAGGTTTGGACATCCTTCTGATGTAAAACTGTCATGTATCAAGAATCAATTGAATGACAATAATACATTTGTTTCTTCATCCAATCTCCCTTGTACTATATGTCCTCAAGCAAAGCAACGACGATTACCCTTTGTGTCTTCGAATAACATGGCTGCCAATCCATTTGATCTTAATCACTGTGATATATGGGGACCATATCGTACTGATTCACATCAAGGCCATCGATTATTTGTTACCATTGTGGATGATTGCACTCGATTTACATGGGTTTATCTTATCAAACATAAATCTGATGTACAATCCATCATTCCAAAATTTTATAATATGGTTCTCACCCAATTCAATGTGAAGATCAAGAAATTCAGATCAGATAATGCAAAGGAGCTTTGTTTCAATGAATTCTTTGCTGATAAAGGGATTATCCATCAGTTTTCTTGTGTTGAACGACCAAAACAAAACTCAGTCGTAGAACGAAAGCATCAACATTTTCTCAATGTTGCTCGGGCTCTTTATTTTCAATCTCAAGTTCCCATTCAATTGTGGTCTGAATGTGTTCGAACAACAACCTTTTTGATCAATCGCACACCATCCAAGATTCTAAATCATAAATCTCCATACGAAAATTTATATTCAATTTTTCCTGATTACAAATCATTTCGAGTTTTTGGATGTCTTGCCTTTGCTTCCACCACTATTGCTCATCGCACCAAGTTTGAACCTCGAGCAAGACCTTGTGTATTCATTGGGTATCCACCAGGAAAGAAAGCATACAAACTCTTTGATCTTTTATCTCATGAAATCATTAATTCCCGAGATGTTGTGTTTCATGAAACAATATTTCCATTTCACAACTCCAAATCATCTTTTTCCATCGATAATTTCCCTCTGGTGGTTCTTCCTTCTGTTTCTGTTCGTGAGTCAATTTCAAACCCCAACATTGTTAATGATGTTCCTTGTGATAACCCATCTTCTTGTCCTCAACCTCCCACTCTCAGACGATCATCTCGTGCTCATCGTACTCCTTCTTATTTGAATGATTTTCACTGTAATCAAACATCTTTATTCATCAATGACAAACCATATTCCATTTCTAGTTACATAACCTATGACAAGTTGTCACCAAAATACAAAGCTTTTGTTTCAACAATATCCTCTCATAACGAACCAAATTTTTTTCATGAAGCTGTCAAACAACAAGTATGGCGAGATGCAATGCAAGTTGAACTTGATGCTATGGAAGCTAATTATACATGGTTGATTGTTCCTCTTCCTATTGACAAAAACACTGTTGGTTGTCGATGGATTTACCAAATAAAGTACAAAGCTGATGGAAGTATTGATCGATATAAGGCACGACTTGTAGCAAAAGGTTTTACACAACAAGAAGGTGTTGATTTTCTGGATACATACTCTCCCGTTGCCAAATTAGTTACTGTTAAAGTACTTCTTACTTTGGCAGCTCAGAATTCTTGGCCATTAATGCAACTTGATGTTAATAACGCATTTCTTAATGGTGATTTAGAAGAGGAAGTTTACATGGACATTCCTATGGGATACTTGAGCAAGGGGGAGCAGTCTACAACACCTAAAATGGTTTGTAGACTTCATAAGT
This sequence comes from Pulicaria dysenterica, assembly GCA_947179395.2. Taxonomy (NCBI): domain Eukaryota; kingdom Viridiplantae; phylum Streptophyta; class Magnoliopsida; order Asterales; family Asteraceae; genus Pulicaria; species Pulicaria dysenterica. Next base: position 50,768,888 of record OX359292.1, on the reverse strand, counting down.
CTATTTATGGCTTGAAACAAGCTTCAAGACAATGGTAAGCCAAATTCTATGATTTTATGATATCCGAAGGCTATACTCAATCAAAAGCAGATTACTCTTTGTTTTTCAAAGGAACTGGAAATGAATATGTTGCTCTCCTTGTTTATGTTGACGATATAGTCATCACAGGTGCTTCGCAATCTGGTATTGCTGTTTTAAAATCTCGATTAAGTTCCCACTTCAAATTGAAAGACCTTGGTGATTTAAAATATTTCTTGGGCCTTGAAATTGCTAGATCATCTAAAGGCATCTTTTTGAATCAAAGGCATTATGCATTGCAGCTTCTTGAAGACACTGGTCTTCTTGCTGCCAAGCCTGCTTCCTGTCCCATGGATCCACGTCTTCGATTAACCAGTCAATCGGGCAAATTACTTGAAGATCCTTCTCCTTATCGACGATTGATAGGAAGATTAATCTACTTAACAATTACCAGGCCCGATATTGCTTTTGCTGTTCAAAACTTGAGTCAATTTATGAGTGTTCCAACATGTGATCATATGGCAGCAGCTATGCATCTTCTGAAGTACATAAAGAATGCTCCTGGACAAGGCATTTTTCATTCAGCTAACCATTCAACTCAATTAAAAGCATTTTCTGATTCTGATTGGGCAACCTGTTCGGATACTCGATGATCCATTACCGGTTATTGTGTTTTTCTCAGTGACTCCCTCATATCATGGCGTTCTAAGAAACAGCCTATTGTATCAAGGTCTTCAACTGAAGCAGAATATCGTGCGATGGCATCTACTACATGTGAACTTGTTTGGCTTAAGCATTTACTACGGGATCTTAATGTTTCAGATCCTACGCCGGCATTAATGTTCTGTGATACACCTCTGCTGTTCGTCTTGCCACCAATCCCACTTTTCATGAACACACCAAACATATAGAGGTTGATTGTCACTATATTCGGGAAAAAGTGGTGGATAATACTGTCAAGTTAATGCCCATTCGTACACATCATCAACTTGCAGATTTGCTTACAAAGGCCTTACCAAAGACCAAGATGGCTCCTTTAATGGACAAAATGGCTCTCTTAAACATTTTCAGTCGCTCATCTTGAGGGGGAGTTTTACAATATTTAGTGATAGCAGATTAACTAATTTAAATTCTGTTACAAGTTAGTTAGATAGAAGTTACAGTGGTTAGCTTTTTCCTTTATAAATAGATAGATTCCTTGTATTAGTTTCATTCATTCAATGAGAGACTTTACTCTTCCTCTCAATTCTCTTCTCTGATTTAATAGTAAGCTTTGATGCTGTACCTAAAATTTGCAAGACACAACAAATGAAATTTTATAACAATTATCAATTGAAGATTGTTGATCTATAACTATACAGGTGATTTGGCTACATGCGAAGCAAGACTCCATGAGGAGCAAATGGTGATTCATAGCAACTCGTAAAGGGTCCTTTAAATGATTTATATATGTATAAATTATGATATTGCAACTTCCTAGCTAAATATCTATGAAAAACAACTACATTGTTGTGTATATCATCTTTTTATAATGCTTAGAGCTTTTACACAATTTATCCTGCAATTCAAAGGTCTTATATAATAATAGGAAAATCATTTTTTGATAACAAAGTCATTCCTTATACTTTTCCTTTTTTAAAAGCAGTCTTTATAAAATTTTGGTTGTATCTAGCTATTAAAATTAATTAGTTCCATGTTTGAGTTGATGTGGATACTTGATGCATAAAAGACAATAACCATATAGTATAATACAAAGATTGTTTTGATCGTTTTCTAGCTTTAATAAATATACACCATCTTCTACATAATTTCCTTTCGAAGAGAATACATGTTTTATAGTACTTGAATGTGTGTAAAAGAGAAAATGCATAACCTAATATGAATAACATATGAAACCTTGAGCTTGCAAATTCTTGAAGTTTGGTTCATGGGAAGAAGATGATGAGAGCAACTTCAACATCACAGATTTGTTTTTGGGAGAAGGTCACACCTCTGCTTGTAGCATTCTCAATCCTCATCCTCTCATTCTTCCCCCTTACCATCTTCAAACCTAAAAACAAAGAAACTTCCAGTACACCAATTCTGCTTTACATTATATAAGTTCCAAGTGACATGCTTCAAACACAAATCTGTTTAGTTAAGCAATGTTCTTTGTGCAGACTTCTATTCAATGAAATGACCACTAACAGTTGAAGACACCATAGGTAACGATAAAACGTGAGGCCTTACGAAATTAAAAATTAGTAACGTTAAATAAGTACAATGATCAACTCTAACAATTTCCACTACTCATTTAACTTTGAATTGAAGTTTGGACCAGGGGAAGAAGCGCCAAATACGCACATTGTCGGGTCATTAATCACCACAGGAAAAAAAGAAGAAGTACATGATATCTTCTCGTTTAGGAATGCTTGAATATAGCGCTAATTGCACGAACCCTAAATAAACTTCGCAGGAGATATTGACAATGGGGAGGCAGTAAAAAGAGGGTCCATAGGTGAGAGAGCCAAAGAGGGGTATATGGTTGAATTGTTGAACGCTGCCCTCAAGGAGTTCGGGGAAGAATGGAATCAGACAAAGAGAGGAAGAATGAAGATGTCAACTTCTTCTACCTAGCTGGAGAGATAGAAGGCGAGGAAAAAGAGAAAAGATAGCAACCTCAAATATCTCGCGAGAAAAGAATATATCACGTGAAAATAGTAATTTTCCAATATCACCCTCCAATATCTCATCAGAAATAAGCTAATTAGTATGCCAATTTATATAATGTATAAATATAATGTATAATAGCACATCTAACAATAAAAATATGGGATAATTTCGTTTATATCCTTGCAAACTTCATAAATTACGTATATATCCTTGTAAACTGTGAAACTACGTATATATCCTTACAAAAGCTACACAATTATGTATATACCCAAACACTTAAATTTAATATAATTAATCTTTTTAAAAACTAAAAAACATTATCTTAATTTAATTTGCTACTAAAATTACTAAAATACCCATTTATATATCGAGAACTGCCTGATGCCTCTCTCGCATTTGTATGGAAGCAACTGTGTTTTTATATTTGATAATCGTATACGTAATTAATCTCCTATAATCGATGGATCAGAGTTCGTGACTACTGTGAATAATTTCGGTATTGTTTTCACGTACGTAGCTGCTGCTTAAATTGATTTTGGTATTGTTTTCATATTCTTAAGTCACGACTCACGTACGTAGCGGTGCTTAAATTGATTTAAATTTGTGGATTGTTTTCAAGTAGCTACATTAGATTTTGTTTTCAAGTAGGCAATCGGCCATAATATGTGTGATGGCATCTGTACTTGAAAAGAAACATTGCTGAAAGCATCTGTACTTGAAAGAAACCCTCGATTAACCTTTAGTTCGATGGAATCGAAAACCGTCTAACACTCTAACAGATTGATTGAAGCCTTTGTTGGATCAATCGATGGATTATAAGGAACAATCGAGGCGTCTGGGTGTAACAGATCAATTGAAGCCTTTGTTGAATCAGTCGATGGATTATAAGGATTATAAAGAATACTGTGGCTTCCACCGAAACAATCTGTCGAAATAATCTTCTGCACTTGAAAAGAAACCATCGATTGTTTGAGTTAGGAGAGGGGTAATTTTGTAATACATAAATTTATTAGTTTTTTAATAATAATAAATCAATTTAAGATATTTGTTTTTAGTTTTAAAAAATATAAATTAGAATTAAATTAGATGTTTGGGTATATACGTAATTGTGTAGGTTTTGTAAGGATATATACGTAGTTTCAAAGTTTACAAGAATATATACGTAATTTATGAAGTTTGCAAGGATATAAACGAAATTATGCCGAAAAATATAGAAAAAATGAAAAAAATAGCACATCTAACAATAAAAATATAAAAAGTGATATGAAAATAGAACTTTGTTTTCTTAAATTAATAAAGAAAACGTCTTCAGTAGAAGAAAACGTAAAATAAATTGTTCAGACTATTATGAAACTTCTAAGAGAAAATAGCAAATAATGAAAAAAAACGGAAAAAAAAAAAAAAAAATCAAATACATTCCAAGACACCAAGAGTAGCCTATAAAAAAGGGAGTGATTTGTACACAACACAAATTAGTCATACACAGCAAAAAGTGATTGTTTTGACTATTATACCCTTAAATTTATGGATGAGAATAAAAGTTAGTGGATAGGTGAGGACATAAGAGTCATGATTATTGTGTATGGTTAATTTGTGTTGTGTACAAATCATCTCCTATAAAAAAATGATGCCTAACCAGTAACCACTCCCCCAATGTCTCAAGCTTACTTTCATTTACAAACAACTGCACAAAGAGACATAAATATATATTGTTCGTGTCAGTTGCTTGTCAACCCCATTTATTTTCGTGTAATGTTCGGGTTGTATCAGTTCTTTCGTTTCGCTTCCGGTCGTGCTTCATGTCGACTCATTTCGCCAAAATGTATTTGGGATTTTTCTCCATATTCGTATACGGTTTTTATTTTTGATTTTTCTAATTTCTTGTTTGTTTCTACAATTTCAAATATGATTTTCATTTAGATTTGAACTTCAATATTCGTTTCCATTGTATTTCAACCTTGGATATGGTGTTCAATTTTTAGTTTAATTTGAGTTTTGACTTTATTTTTTTATTCTACTTATATACATGAATATACTAAACAATATGATCTACTATGTTCTTACCAACTACGAATAAATAATATTAAAATAATACATCATTAAATACAGTTTCGAAGCAAATCCTATATTTAGAAGTAATTCATACCATGTAGGCAGTCAAAGTAACAAACCATATAGTCAAAATAACAAATATAAAAAATAACTTAATATTGTTTTAGCATTAAATCTTTCATTTTTTATTAAGTTTTAACTTTTAAAGTTTTGGTACTTTTGTTTGTCAAGTTTTATTATAATGTTACTCCGTCATTTTAATTCACAATCTTCTTTTGTAAATTCTAAATGGTTTTACCTTTAAATGGGTCACATTCGGTTTATCGGGTTGACCCTAACTCGACCAATTTATTTACGTGTCATCTTTGTATCGACTTGCTCTTGACCCATTTCGGGTTCGTGACACTTTTTGTGTCGGGTTAGGGTCGTATTTCTTATTGGGTGATATATAGTGAGCCATATATATAGGTTGTTCATGCGAAAAGTAATTATTTTGCGAAAAGTATTAATTTACAACAATTAGATCAATCAATCAATGGCTAAGTTGAGACATGGCATTTTTGTAATTAATTTATATTTTGAAGGATATTTAAAACATACAAGAAGGACAAAAAAGACAATATACACAAACCTTATTGTTACCCTAATTAATTCTTCTTAAACCCCCCCTCCTCCTAAGTAAACAAAAACCTAGTTTTCTTCTTTCTTTTGTTGCAGCTAACCACCACCGCTCTCTAGGCTCGCCGAAAAATGTGAGAAGCGTTTACAACCTAGTTTTCACCATTCACAATTCATGGTCGTTACAATTCATGGTTGGGTTATGATTAAAATATAAGGCCAAAAGTAGACTATCTGACAAATCAAACGAAGGATAAAATCAAATTGCGTCCGGGTGAGCCGGCATTAATTTTCGAGGCTTGATTTCCCTAAAAAAACCCTCATTAATGCTTCATTAATGAAGCATTAATGAGCCGCCAAAAAATCTTAGCCATTGATTAATATTAATCAACGGCTAAGATTGGTTTTGGTAGTTCTCATACGAACAACAGTTCTCATTTGAACCGTCCTATATATATATATATATATATGTGTGTGTGTGTGTGTGTGTCTATATATATATATATATATATATATATATATATAATTGTGAGGTTCAAATGAAAATGGATATTTAGGTAAGAATGAGAGACTTAACCATGAGTTCATGACCCTTCATTTGATTTGATCGTATGGTCTACATTTGGGTCTACATTTTATTCATTACCCCCATGAATTGTGATGACCATGAATTACGATCATTAGATCTAATAGCTCAATATCAAATTGTTGGCTAGAATTTGTTCCCAATCTCATCTAAATATCAAAATTCTCACAATAGTTGTTGGAGAGATAATTACTTCAATCCTTAATCAAACCTGTCTGTTATTATTAAATAGGATTTGATGTTAACAAAACAATATATTTAGTTTTGGACTTAGAATATTGAACTTCATGTGTTGAAATTCAATTGACTTGAAGAATTCTCTAAGTACAAAGGATTAGCTGAGTATCAGCTGAACACTGAGTATCAGCCAAACGACCAGCTTCAAAAGATCAACTGAGAAGAAAAAGACTAGTATAGAAGTATTAGTTAGGTGATTCTCATGCATCAACTGAAAGATTAATACCATCAGCTGATGAGCAGATTCCATCAGCTGAGCAGTGAAAGTGTTCAGCTGAGCCTTCAACATATATCAACTGAGGTATTCTTTCATCAGTTAAGTCATCTTACTTCACATAGTCTATCTTCTATAAGCTTATCACTTTGAATGATCAAAAGAACATTCTTGGTCTACTGATCATCTAGGTTGATTAGCTTATGTTTTCTCCCAATACTTGTGTTTAATCAACTGAGCATTTATGATCAGCTGAGTAAACATCATCAGCTAAGTCTTTTCCATTTCCTTAGCTGAGCAAAAGTATATTTGCAGTTTAGTGTATTGTATCAGCTGAGTTGTGAAAAATGTAACATTCATGTACTTATCCTAGAATTATTCTTAAGTCAAAGGCAAAACATGTGTTGTTCTATTATGCCTTTAGATATGTCTTTGTAAAAGTCTTAACACCTTTTGAATCTGCAAAGAGACAAAAGTGATCGATCTTATCCTCTGTAAATGGTGAAATATACTTTAAAATTAGAAGAACTCGAAGATTTGTCTCAACAACTAAAGTATAGCTGGCAACTCCATACTTGGTAAAGTCAAATATGAAGAAAGCATTGTGTTATTTAAAGTTCAAGCATGGAAGGAGAAACTTAAACTTCCAAAGCAAAAGGTATAGGCTTTAATATTATTATATTATTAGTGGGATGCACTTTTGTAGGAAAGTACATTCACTTTATACATTGTTTGTCTCCTTCTCCCTTGAATGAACCGACACCATTTCTCTATATATACCAAAGCATGAAGAACATGCTAAGTACGCTGAAATCTCATTTGTTGAGAACTATACAAGAACTTAAGTGTTTAGTTTTAGAGGCAAGTTCAAAGCTGTTAAGCAAGAACAAACTTTTAGAGTTAGCAATATTTCCTGTAGAGCAAACTTGTTCATGTGTTGAACATCCTAAACATTAGTTGGTTAGGATTAGCTTTGTCTATGTGTTAGACAGTTTTTTGCCACCCTTATTGAACTTGAATTTTCCGCATCCAGTTCATGTACGTAATTCTTGATTAATATCAATACGAATTATATAAATTATAATAGCGTACTCTTAAATTTTAAAAGCTAAAGTTTGTATTCAACCCCCCCCCCCCCCCCCGTTCTGCAAACATTTGTTTTCGTAGTATCCATTCGGGACCAACAACTAGTATTAGAGCAGGTTAGATAATTCATATCTAGATCTGCTTCACTTACTCTTTAACTGTTTCCACCCCTCACTAAATGGCCGTCTTAGCTGTTGCTTTAAACAATCTGCAAAACAACGGGTCATTATTCAGGTGTCCCATGTTTGATGCGAACAACTTCTCTGTGTGGAAAAATAGAGTTCTTCTCTACATGTCAAGCATTGAGTCAGAGATGATGACTATCATCATAGAAGGACCTTATGTTCCCTCTTCCACAGTCTCAGTCCCTTCCGAAGTTGAAGGTGACACCTCCTCCACTGAAAGAGTCATAATCAAGCATGTATCCATGTGGACCGATGAAGACAAGAGGCTGGTGAACCTTGATGTAAAAGGAAGAACTCCCTTAGTCTCTGTGCTGCCAAATGATTTTTACCATCAAATACAGATGTGCGTTGAACGTACTAGTTTTAAATTTATAAAATCCGTTTTTTATTTTACGTACGACTATGACACAAGAGGCAAGAGAACTTAATCGTAATATAGTATAGAAAATAAGTACGGGTGTCGAACTCAAGGGGAACGCGTATGATTTGATAAAATACTAATATAAATATTATACTAATCTAAACTAAACTAAAAAGCAAATAAAAACTACTAACATCAAATAAAATAATTAAAGGGGGGAATTTGTGAATTTAATCACTTTCAATCAACCTAAACCACTAACAACCCTAGAAATCACCTAAAGCAAAACAAAAAAGCAATAAAGCAAAGAACTTGATTAGATTAAACAATATAATGAAGACTTTCCTTCCCCAGTTCAATTACACCCTTTTCATGGCAATTAAACTCATGGAATTAAGAGCTCATGATACTAAACATTCATGCATCGATTTCTAAAGTAGTTAAAACCTTGATTCGATTCTAACCGTCTAATTACACTAAATGATAACCTTTATGGTCAAAAGCGCGATTAAAAAGTATAATTAGCCAATTAATTCGATTACAAGTAAAGTTTTAATCTTTAATGATTGTATGATCAACAAAACATTACAATAACACATAAAAGATCATTATATGTTGAATCACATGTCGAAGTTTCAATCTTTAGTTGTTAAACCCTAGGATTAATCAATCACTAGTCTAAATTATCTAATGATCCTAGATAATCAATATTTAAGCTTTATGATTAAATAGATCTTCTAATACATAAAACTCAGATTATAAACAACCAAAACAGATTCTAGAACATGGATGAACTAATGATTAAGCAATAATTGATAATAACATGAATTAAGCATAAAAACCATGAATTGATCACCATTACAAAGGTTCATCTCCTCTAGGGAGGAAAAACAGAAGAATTAGCCTAGATTAATGGTAGTGTCGCATTTGCGTGCGGATTGGACTTCACAACGGTACGAGTGCACACGGCGCGGCTGGGCAAAGGACCCATCGCGAGTAGTATAGTGTGCTGGTAAGACCGATGTTTTATATCGAACACGGGTACGGTGATAGCTATTGCTACTCTCTATTCCAAGCTGTTGTCTTGTTAGATAGAAAGGTGAGGATACAAATAAACTACAAACTAGGCAGGAAAATAAATAAAGCAGGAAACAAAAGAAGGTGCCAAGTCACGAATCCTCCAAATCAATATTAATAGTAGCGTTAACTAATCCGGTTATAAAATGAATGAAATTATTAAGATGATTTCTAAAGTAGATATGGTACCCATCTTTTATCAATACAAAACGATCTTAAGGTAACACTGAATTAACACTGAATAATTACCATCGTCTTTCGATCTCCGGTAAGAAGATATATATTTGGGTATTAAGATAATATATCAGTTCAGCCACCCCAAGTGGGTCCATGGGCATATGTCTCTTTATACACATACCAGACTTATACGTATCTTACACCTCAAGTGGGTCCATGAAAATATGCATATAAATATGAGTCTGTTTGGGATATATAATGTATAAAGATACATGTATCCTAAGCAAATGGTTTTTCAACAGTTACGATGCCGAATACCTGCATGAACTGATAGTATCATACAAAATAACTAAATATAATTTTTATTATTTCAGAAATACCAAGTCTTAAATAAAATCATCATAATATAATCCTACGCATAACGACTACATATTTATATTAATTCGGATTCTTTGTAACGAAGCGAAAATAAAGGAAAGAGAATACCAGTTTGTATTATACAAGGTAGAAATAACATCCGGACAGCATCTCGACCCATAAAAACTTGCTGGAACTCGGAAAAACAACTACAGCTACAACTACGATAAACCTACGCTACAAATTGGAGTCGTCTGATGAAATGTGTTGAGGTGTGCGGACGAATGGAGCTTGAGCTGCTATTTATAGACGTCAAAACCCTTTTCCGCGCCGCGGGAATGGTGGCTTCCGCGCCGCTGGATGTTCTTGAGGGGAATCTTGAATTTCTCGTCTGACATTGCGTTGCTCGAAGTCGACCAATAATTGTACGTCAAATCCCGCGCCGCGGAAATAGTTGCGCCCGCGCCGCGGAATGTTCCTGAGGCGAATCTTTTGACTTCTGCGTTCTGACAGCGCGAGGCTCGGAGCGGACTAATTATTGGTTCCAATTCACGCACCGCGGCAACGTAAGTCGCGCCGCGGAAATCCTTTTTTCGGATATTCTTCGTCTTTTGCGCGGTGTTTTCTCGTTTTGACGCATGTTATCCATTTTTCCGATTTGTCTACCTGAAATAGCCTTAAATAAAATAAGAAAGCATTTAAAACTCATTTTGGCTATATTTTATTTATTTAAACCAGATATTGTCAGATATCAGATATATATTTTATGTATAATCTGACAATATCAATTAATCATTCTAAACTTCTGGAAGTCAAAAGAAAAGAAGAACGTAATGAGTATAATGATAAAACCGTAAAAATCTGAATGGATCTCCACTTTAATCTTCACTTTTAAGCTCCAATGCTCCAAGTTCATGCCTAAGCTCTCTAGACTAATTTAAGGGTGATTTCAGAGGTTTATGATGGGTAAAAGTCAGATGGAAAGATTGTTCTTCCTAATGGATTGAAAAACATTAAATAGTTGCTGAAAATCGCACCGTCACGCCGCGACCTTCATCTAGTCCTCCTTCTTCACCGCTCATTCAAATTTTAAACTGAGATAAGGCCTATCGGTGGCATCGCGCCGCGACGGTAACCGGGTCGCGCCACGATCTAGGCTGTTTGACCGTATTTTGACTTTTTTCAATTTAAATCTTGTTTTGTTCCATCTTATCTTCATATCTTGACTTTTTAAACATGAAATCAGATATTAAAGATATAAAACACTTTTAAAACATATTATGCATGATTTTTAATCAAAAACAGTAATAAATTACGCAAAATATATAATTAAATAACGTGATATCAAAATACCTCACACTTGAACTTTGCTTGTCCCCAAGCAAATCACAACTTTATCTAGGCTAAGGTATTTAAACAAATAATATCATTCTCATAAACATCAAATATTACTGAATAATGTCAATATGTATGATCTGAAACAAGCCATCAATTATACTTAGACTTATGCATATACACGTGTTTTGGTCCTTTCTTAACTTCTCACCATCCCAAATACTTTATCTTTTTATAAATAACCAACCCTTAATTAATGAATCTTTGATGGTTAATGTTGGGGAGATAGCAATATCAAACCTAAATCAAACCTATCTATTAATTAAAATAGGATTTGATGTTAACAAAATCACTTATTCAGTTTAGACTTAGATAAATGAAAAACATGTGTTGTTTTTCATGAAAAACTTAAAGAAAATTACAAGTAAGAAGTGTCAGCTGAAGAAAATAAGTGTCAGCTGAACACTGAGTATCAGCTAAAGGACAAGCGTTAGGAAGATCAGCTGAGAGGAAAAGAACAGTCAAGAAGCATCAGCTGAGGATCTACAATGGATCAGCTGATGGTCCAAAACCATCCGCTGATTAAAATTTCAAGATCAGCTGAGCTATCAAGGATCAGCTGTCACAATCATATTTATCAACTGATGCCTCCCATCTGTCAGATAAGGTATTTGCTACTTATCCAATCTTTTCTTCATAAGCTGATCATACTCAAACGATTAGCTGAGCCCTTGGGATCAGCTGACAGTTTAGTTTTATCAGTTTATTAGCTATACTTTGATTTGTATTATCAGCTAAGCATTTCGATCAGCTGAGCAAATCAAGTCAGCTGAGTCTTTCACATTTACCCTTAGCTGAGCAAAATTACATTTGCAGTTCAGTGTCTGTTAGCTGAGTCATTATTCTATATCTCAGTTAATAGCTTTTCTATGTAATATTTTCTTTAGTCAAAGGCAGAACATGTGTTGTTCTTATTATGCCTTAGATCTTTCTTTCTAAAAGTATTTAGCACTTTTTGTATCTGCAAAGAAACAAAAAGGATAGATCTTTATCCCCTGGAACCCATGTAGCGAACATTCGATGGAACCCATGTAGCGAAACATGTGTTGTTCTTATTTTACATATGCTTTTATTATTATATCATACAAGTTTATGACGTTCGATGGAACCCATGTAGCGAACATTCAACTAAACTGATCCCAAACCAGTTAGCTTTAGGTGATTAGGTGTAGAACACCCCTCAGAGTTTACTCGTTCGAGTTCTAAAGGCCACTTATTTGACTTATATTTCTAGCCTTTGGCTGTATTCTTGCTTTTCTTGGCCTTTGGCCTTATTCTATTTTTTTTCTTTTTTTCAAGCATATGATTAGTAAAAGAGGAAATTCATACCCAGCCTATTTTTCTCAAGCTTAGATTTAAAAAGGGCTTAACCATTTTATTTATTTTAATAATTCAAAAATTAAAAGTTGGTTACCATAAATCAAAATTTCTATGGAATGGTAAAAAGCCACTAAATACTATGCATAAATACCAAGTATAACCTGTGAACTTGTTCACAAATCAAACAAATGACACCTTCAACTAATATATAACCCTTACTCGAATGACATTAAAATTTTAAAAATTATAGCCCAAATAAAAGAATGATTTAATCAAGGACAAATAAAATTCAAGTAAGGAATCTTTTTCTAACCCCTTACCCCACAGATTGTACAATGTCCCCATTGTACATAAAGACAAAATAAAAACAAGGGTAGAAAAAGATTAGAGAAAACTCCATTCGGGCATAAGCACAACACATGGACCCATAAAATATAAAGGTGAGCAAATGCCAGCATGAGCGCGTACTTCCTGCATCAACAACCACCTGCAATAAAAACACTCGGAGCATATATTAGAATAGATCACGGCTAAAGAACCAAACAACTAAAAAAAACTAAACATACGAAAAGAAAAACAAATAAACCTAACTAACTTTCATAGGAATCACGGTTGCATTTAGCGTATGCAACAAGCCTTTAAACACCTCGGTAGCCCGAGTGGACGAGTTGTAGTCTCGTGAGGGTTTCTAGCCAACACACCCACAAAGTTGAACACGGGTTGCCTCCCATAAGTGCTTCTTTACTCAAGTCATTAGTTAGACTCCAAACCCCACACTTAGGGTTTTGGCACGGTGAGGTCTATGTCCTCACCTCCCCTCTCATCGGTCCCCTCTTCCGAGTAGTGCTTCACTCGGTTCCTGTTGACTGTGAAGGTCATCCCCTTGGTATCAGGTAGATCAATTGTGTCATTTGGGAATACCTTTTTCACCTGGTAAGGTCCGTACCACCGGGTTTTGAGATACCCGAGACACTGCTTCAACCAAGAATTAAATAATAGAACTTTATCCCCAGGGTCGAATTGTTTATCCCCTTTTGATCGAGCCTTGTGTTGGTCTTTCTCGGGATTGAAAAGACCTTCTCCTTTTGGTGGTTGGCCATTGGCCTCCTTGGCTCTCGTATCGCGCAGCTCTCTCTCTCTCTCTCTCACGAAGAGTATCGAAAATCTCAAGAAAGAAGGCAGAATCATCACGACATTTAAAATATTTCAAAGATTCGTTGAGTCCAAATGTGATGGCATCAGTACCTACCCTGAGTGTTAGATGTGATTCATGAATATCAACTAAAGCTCTAGCTGTACTCAGAAAGGGTCTGCCTAAAATGATAAGGACTTGGTCATCTTCCACCATGTCAAGAACGATAAAGTCCGTAGGAAATATGAATTTATCTACCTTTACTAATAAATCCTCAACTATCCCTCGCGGATGAGCGACGGATTTATTTGCCAGATGAATAGACATACAGATAGGATTCGGTTCGGGCAAGCCCAGTTTGGAAAAGAAAGAGTATCGCATAAGATTCACGCTCGCTCCTGAATTGGCCAATGCATGAGTAATGGGCAGATTACCAAACTGGCACGGTAGAGTAAGACTCCCAAGATCGGTCATTTTCTTCGGGATCCTCTTGAGCATCGCTACCGAGCACTGATCATTGAATGTGACACTCGAGACCTCTTCAATTTTCTTACGATTAGTAAGCAGGTCTTTCATGAACTTTGCATATTTTGGCATCTGAGTCATAGCCTCAACAAAGGGAATGTTGATATGCAAAGATTTCAAGTGCTCGAGGAATTTCCGATACTGCTCATCTTGGTCGTCTTTTCAGAGAAGCTGCGGTTATGGTATCGGTGGATGGTATGGTTTCACAGGAGGTGGAGAGGATGGAGCAGTGGGTGGTGCAGTTGGAGGTTCAGGAGTTGTCTCTTTCTCTTTCTCTTGCTTAGGTTGCGGAGGCGGCTGCACAACAGAAGCAGTGTTAGAACTACTAGGTGATGGATCATTGAGCGTTATGCCATTCCTAGTAGTTACTGCTTTGAGATCGACTTTCGGATTAGGTTCGGTGTTGCTAGGAAGAGTCCCAGGGAAGCGGTCCTGGAGAACCCGTGAGATTTGCCCAATTTGGGTCTCGATGTTGTGTATGGAAGCCTTCTGATTCCGTAGTGTTGCCTCGGTCGTGACTCCAATCTTCTTCACCAGCTCCTTCGTTTCCTTGTGCCTCTGCTCGGATTCTGCTACGAATCGGGTGAGCATCTCCTCGAAATTAGGCGTTTTCTTCGGCTCCTTTGGTTGTTCTCTCCGATAGAATCTCGGGCTGTTGTGCCTATATTTTTCTTCCATCTCCTTGCGGTACTCGGGATAAGGTTTCCAATTAGGCCTTGGGTAAGGGACACACTCCTCATCCATTGGAAGGTCGTACCCTTTCCCATTAGCGTAACAAGCAGATTCTTTGAGATTCCCGTCTCCATCGCATGGGCAATCTCTCGCGAGATGGGGTCCGCTGCAATTGTCATAACCGACTTGCATGGCATGCATGTTCTGTTGAACCTTTTTCATATCACACCCTAATGCATCCAGTTTGGCATTGAGGGCTACCATATGGTCCATCCTGTCGGAAGTGGATGAAGTGTTTCTACGAAAGGAAGGGTCTCTCATAGAATGCCATTGGTGGGAGTGTTGAGCCAACTCCTCTATTGTTGCATACCCCTGTGTGGGGGTTTTCTTCGGTATTGGTCCTTGAGAGTCGACCATTTGTCTTGTGTAGACAATTATACCATTATAGAACGTTTGGACAAGTTGGTGAGGATTTAAAGCATGTTGAGGCCAGTTCTGAAGCATCTCCTTGTAGCGGTCCCAGGCGTCATAAAGAGTCTCGTCATCCAAATGCAGGAAATTCTGAATTTGCATTTTCATCATTGCAATTTTAGAAGGAGGACTAAACTGTTTAATGAATTTCATTTTGAGCGCATCCCATGTACGGATGGGTGGCTCAGATCTTAGCCAACGTTTGGCTACTCCTTGGAGTGTTATCGGGAACACTCGCAGCATCACGGCGTCTCAACTTACTCCCGGAGTATGGAAGTAGTCGGCGATCTCGAGAACGGCCTCAACGTGCTGGTTGGCGTCTTCATGGCCATTTCCTGTGAAAGGAGTCTCGCGTAGAAGGTGAAGGAATTGACCTTTGATTTCGAAAGTCGTGTGCTCGGGAATTTCGGTACAATGAATCCCTGCTTCATTTTCTTCGCGTAGGCGACTCGCGTACTCCTCTAGCGATAAGTTTGCAAGATCCTCCGCCATCCTGCGTAGACGTTCTCTCTCGCGTGCAGCTCTCCTTAAACGATTGAATTCGTGCTCCGGTTCTACAAATGGTGGGACAAGCTTGGATGGCGTATCAACGGGTGGTGATGGATCAGAGGACATAAACTACTAGAAACCTAAATGGTGTATAAGGAGCAGAAAGCACTACCCTAAACAGGCCCGGAAAAGCAAAAACTAAAAACTAAAGATGAAACTAAGCTGTCAAAACCGGAACGCGTCGCGATCTAAAAGGATCGCGCCGCGATCTTTGGACAGAAAGCAGAAAACTAAACAAATCAAAAAAGGAAAAAGAAAAAAACTATTGGTTTAACACTAAATCAATATAATTAAATCAAATAAAACCGTTCCCCGGCAACGGTGCCAAAAACTTGATGTGTGTTAAGCGTACTAGTTTTAAATTTATAAAATCGGTTTTTTATTTTACGTACAACTATGATACAATAGGCAAGAGAACCTAATCGTATTATTGTATAGAAAATAAGTACGGGTGTCGAACTCAAGGGGAACGAGTATAATTTGATAAAATTATACTAATTTAAATATTAAACTACTCTAACATAAACTAAAAAGCAAATAGAAATACTAAAAACAAATTTGTGAATTTAATCACTTTCAATCAACCTAAACCACTAACAACCCTAGAAATCACCTAAAGCAAAATAAAGAAGCAATAAAGGAAAGAACTTGATTGGATTAACCAATATAATGAAAACTTTCCCTCCCTAGATTCGATTACACCCTTTTCATGGAAATTAAATTCATGGAATTAAGAGCTAATGATACTAAACATTCATGCATCAATTTCTAAAGTAGTTAAAACCTTGATCCGATTCTAACCATCTAAATTACACTAATTAATAACCTATATGGTCAAAAGCGCGATTAAAAAGTATAATTAGCCAATGAATTCGATTACAAGTAAAATTTTAATCTTTAATGATTATATGATCAACAAAACATTAAACTAGCACATAAAACTCAGATTATAAACAACAAAAACCATATGATTAATCAATCACTAGTCTAAATTATATAATGATCCTAGATAATCAAGATTCAAGCTTTATGATTAAATTGATCTTCTAATACATAAAACTCATATTATAAACAACAAAAACAGATTCTAGAATATGGATGAACTAATGATCAAGCAATACTTGATAATAACATGAATTAAGCATAAAAACCATGAATTAATCACCATTACAAGGGTTCATCTACTCAAGGGAGGAAAAACAGAAGAATTAGCCTAGATTAATCATTCTAAACTTCTGAAAATCAAAAGAAAAGAAGAACATAATGAGTAGAATGATAAAACCGTAAAAAGCCGAATGGATCTCCACTTTAATCTTCACTTTTAAGCTCCAATGCTCCAAGTTCATGCCCAAGCTCTCTGGACTGATTTAAGGGTGATTTCACAAGTATATGATGGGTAAAAGTCGGATGGAAAGATTGTTCTCCCGAATGGAATTGAAAAACATTAAATAGTTGCTGGAAATCACGCCGTCGCGCCACGACCTTCATCTGGTCCTCTTTCTTTGCCGCCCGTTCAAATTTCAAACTAAGATAAGGCCTATCGGCGGCGTCGTGCCGCGACGGTAACTGGGTCGCGTCGTGATCTAGGCTCTTTGATTATATTTTGACTTTTTTCAACTTTTATCTCGTTTTGCTCCATCTTATCTTCATAACTTTTTAAATTTGAAATCAGATATTAAAGATATAAAACACTTTTATAACATATTCTGTATAAGAGGTAAGCTTGAAACTCTCACTATTGCGTTTGAAGGTACATAAGAGGTTCAGGAGAACAAGAAGCTTCTTCTAGTCCGAGAGTATGAATTCTTTTTTAATCATAAAGGTGACAGTTTTACTCATACCTACAACCGGTTTAACTATCTTATTAATGATCTTAGAAGAATGGACATTACCAAAAGCAACAAGGAGTTGGTTAACAAGTTTCTAGACTCCCTCCCTGAAACATAGGATCACTTCATCACTGTTCTAAAACACGGTGAGAAGATAAAGGGATTATCACTGGTTGGTTTCTATGGTAATCTCATGAACCATGAGCAATCAGTTAAGCAGAGGAAACTATCAACCAAGGAGATGAGAGAGGCTGCAAAAACTCCTTCAACTGCACTTGTTTCTAAGGATTCAAGATCTAGGAGATTTGCTGCTGTTGTGGATAGCACAAGTGAAGAGGATGAAGAAGAGGAGCCTTCCGAGGATGAAGAACAGGTTGATGCTGGAGAAGATAGTTTGGAGAACATGGATAGCATTGAAGCTGTTGTAGAGCAGGCTTCCATGTTGGTAAAAAGGTTCAAACCTTTCCTAAAGGGAAAGGGGTTTAAGAAGTTTGGGAAAAGATCTTTTAAGGACAACAAGTTTAAGTCCAGGCCTTCAGAAACATCCAAAGAAGAATGCTTTTCCTGTGGCAAGACTAGTCATTATGCCAATGAATGTCAGTCCAAGGGAAGCTCTAGCTTCAAGGTTGTTCCCAGACCAGAAAACAAGATTGACTATGAACCCAAATACAAAAAGCCTCTTGCTGCTGTTCTTGATAAAAAGAAAAGCAAAGCCTAGGAGAAAGTGTTGGTGGCTAAAGAAGAACATTGGTCTAAGGAAGATCTGTCAAGTGATGAAGATGAGGTCATCTCTGCTCAGCTCAGCTTAATGGCCAACACAAGTAGTTCTAGCACCTTTGATGAGGATATGAAAAGGTCTGCTAAATCTTGTACTTCCTCCAACTGGGATCCTTCCTATATGTACTAGGGCTATTGTACATGGTATATAAATATTGGCTGTTCCAGGACCATGAAAGGCAGCAAGGCTCTTCTCAGCAACTACAGGAAAGAAAATGGTCCAAAAGTGACCTTTGGTGACAACAACTTTGGTCAAACCAAAGGGTATGGCGAACTTCATAATGGGAACCTCAAACTGTCCTAAGTTTCTTATGTCAAAGGTCTCAAGTACAATATCATAAGCATAAGTCAATTATGTGATTGGGATAATAAGGTCCATTTAAGTAAGACAGGGGGTTCCATAATAGATAAAGAAGGCAAAGTAATTCTATGTGCCAAGAGAACCAAGGATGTGTACACTCTTGACATGTCCTCTAGAGATCCTTCAAAGTTAACCTGTTTGTATTCTAAATTGTTAGATTATGTGCAGATATAATTAATGGGTACATTGTATCCAATGTTATAAGAGACTAAAGGGTCACACTGCTACACACCCAATTAGAACTTTTTGGAATTTACCAATATCTGTGTGGAAATAATTAATTAGTGGAACTAATTATTTGAGAAAAGAAAAAAAAATAGTTATTTATTATTTAAAGGGAAATTAAATATTAAGTTTAATATTTAACGGACCAGTTAATTAATAGTTAATTAATTAACTAGTAAAGTCCAGGGGGTCAAAGTGCAAGGAATAAAACATCAATTAAAGTCATGGGCTTTAATTAAACGGGCTTGGGCTTGGATAAGCTTTAAGTATTTAAACATAGAAAAGACTCATTTTATCAAGTAAGTGATTTAATCCTAAATCAAGAAAAACCCTAGCCACCTTGCTCCCTTCTCTGCGTCGACTTTGATAAAACCCCAAAGGGGTTTCGGCTTTTATGATTAACGTATACACACACACGCGCGCGGTTCGTGTGGTTCGGGTAATTCCAGCAGCGGTCTATGTTAGATTATGTGCAGAGATAGATAACATGTACCATCTTGTCCAACACTATGCGACACTAAAGGATCACACCGCTGCACACCCAAATAGAACCTGTTGGATTTTACCTGTTTGTGTATCACAATAATTAATAGTTTAATTAATTATTGAGAAAAGAGAAAAATAATAAAAGTTATTTATTAAAAGGAGAAGTTAATATTTAGTTTAAATATTAATGGACCAGTTAATTAATAGTTATTAATTAATTAGAAAGGTCAAGGGTATATTCTGTAATTGATTAATAGTTTAATTAAAGCTGGGCTTTAATTAAACGGGCTTAGGCCTTATAATGGTTTATTATATATAAACTTGTTTAAGCCTCATTAATCAACATGTTAATCACAAGAAAAGATAATACCCTAATCTCTCCTTCCTCTCTCTCTCTCTCTCTCTCTCTGCGGCGCTCTCTCCCTCTCTCGTGGAGATCGACGGCGGCAGAAAACCGAGAACCAACCACCGAGCGGCGGTGGTTGGCGGCGATATACACACACATACGCACGGGTCACGGTTTGATCCGAGGTTTAATCCTTAGGCGGTCTAGCAGCCAGTTCAAGGTGGTGCAGTAGCGGTGGATAACCTACAGCAATCTAGAGGTTTAAAGGAAAAGTTCTTTTGGTTTGCTAAAAGTATAATTTCTAATCCTCTACTCTTTTTAGTTCCTGTATGAGATAGATGAGATCACTGGAGGGGGTTTTGATATCCGCTGTGCATGTTTTTATACTCTACATAACCCTTCAGTGGTATCAGAGCCACTTCTAATCTCATAGGGAACTAGGTAGGATTCTTTTTATTATGATGAATAGTTTTTTTTCCTTTTTTCAAGGCTTGACTTTTTCTTTTGTTTATCCAAGTATTTTAAAAATCAAGTTTTGATTTTTAAATGGATAACAAGAATTAGTTATGATAAAAGGATAAGGTTTAAGTTTTAAATTTTAAATATTATTTTTTATTGTTTGCGTTAAGATGGTGGCCGGCGGCGGTTTCACCACCGTAGCCGGTGGCGGCGTGTGACAGAAACCACGACGGCAGCGGCGTCGATGGCTGGCCTCGGCTGGCTGGTCGGCGTCGACTGGTCAATCGCAACCACTAGTTGGTCGGTAGCGTAAGGTGGTCGGCGTCCAGGTCTCGGCAGCGGCGGCTGCCCTCGGCGGCTAGCGGCTGGCCGTGGTGGAGGTGCGACGTGGGGCGGCCCAGCTGCGGCATGTACCTGCGGCCCAGGTTCAACCAGCCCAGATGTGGTTGGTCCACCAGTTTATTTCTTTTGGCCCAGTTTTGAGGTCCAAGACTGTTTTTTTAGTTTTTTGGGTTTAGGGTAACACCTAACAGGATTAAAACTAAAAATATTATAAGAGTTTTATTTTATACAACTTATATATATAAAATATTAATTTTACTCAAGTATTGGTTAGAATTAATTATTTTAGTAATTCTATACGCATAACAATAATTAAATAATTTTATTATTTTAAACCAGGTGATTTTAACAGTTTGTTAAAGTCAAGTTAATTCGTCGAGATATGATAATTAGAATCAGTTTTGTATGTATTTAGTTTAAATACATGTTTGGGATGTCATAGCCGAGCCCTAGACCTTGTGGATTGTTTAATTTACTGCACTTGTGGTTGTGTTTTGGTTTTATTTATTCTATGGTGTGGGGAGGCCTGCGTGCCACTTACAACCCCTATTCTGATATGTAAAAGTACTAGAATTAGCGGGCCTGCGTGCTTTTGATCATCTTGTAATTTTTATTTCTAGCTTTTAGATAATACAATAAAATAATATCATTAGAATAAATATGAAGCTGGTACAAGAACCAAGAACCAAGGACCAAGGAGCAGGGAGCAGGATTGGATGCTGGAGCCAGTGGGAGCTTTAGAATGTCATGCCATGTGTGTTGTGTATTTCCACTTAGGTTTTGACCGTCGGGTTTTTTTTCGTGTGGCTCACGAAACCGACATTAGTTAAGGGCAAGGCTAAGGCATAGTTGTTTGTGGTTGTTTTATTTTCTTTACATATTATATATATGCGTGGTTGTGATTAACACGATGAAATAAAACAAGGGTTTTAATAATAGTTAATTATTGAAACAGATGTTTTTAAAGAAAACTGGCTTTAAAGTTTTTCTAGTTAAAAACTTGGAAATCCTTTTTAGAAAAATCTTAGATCAGTGTGCTACCCACCTAATGGTACACCCTTGCTGTTAAACGGTACTCGGGTGTCGGAAGTGCCTAAACCTTAGGCATCCGGGTTCAAACCATTGCGGGAAGGGGCATGAAAGATTCTGCGATAATCGGGAGTCTCGGCCAGAATTCATGCTGTCTTAGGTGGTGCGATCTATTTTGGTGATAATCGGGAGTCCCGGCCCAAAATGCACTAGAGGGACTAAACATGCACGGTTCCTGTAACCGATGTCCCGTGGATTTAGGAGTCGTGTCCAGTTAGGATATGATTGGTATAGTTTTTACCTACCAGAAATAGCATTGTCCCGGTGGGAAGTGCCCAAACCTTGCATCAGGAAATGTGAAATATGGATCCTAGTCTAATAATTTATTGTTTAAAAGGTAATAATTATAAGAAGACCTAATCAATACTGAATCGGTTTTATATTTTCTTTTTCTGTAGATGTCTTATATATCTGTTATTCCGTTTTATTCACCAAGAGAGTCTATAAGTCTCATCACTGGCAAGTGGAAGCTTTCAGGTCCAAACTTTGCTGTTTGGAAGCTGCATCTGAAAAAAAATTTGGATGCACTGGGAAAGCTTCACATTATTGAGACATTGCCTCCAGAACGACCAGGAGTAGATGCCTAGGATAGTGAGTATGACACTTACTATCAGTATCTGGATGACGAGTCTGACGTCATGTTGATTCTCATTCTCACAGCATCATCCGAGTTTACGGATGATCTCCGTGAGAAGTCGTCATATGAGGTTGTTCAAGGATTGGAGCAGAAGTTCAAGTTTAGTGAACGGATATGTCGTATGCTACTGATGAGGGAAATCCTTTCAGCCAAGATGAAAGAAAGTCAGCCTATTAGTGATCATCTCATTGATATGAGAAGGCTCTTGGATTGCTATGAGAGCTTGGGGTCAAAATCAAAACCACATGAGCTAGTTATGCTCTTGTTTGGTTCTTTGTCGGACTATTACCAGAAAATAGTAATGTATGTCCTCGGTGATTTTGAGATGACTGTCGCAGGGTTGCACGAAATCCTCATGTGCATTAGCGACGAGTTGAACCCGAAGCAGCTAGAGTCACCAGTTGTGGACCCTATGCAGGAGGATGACTGGCTGGAAGAACTTGGAGAAATTTGTTGCCCAGACTATGGTAGCAAGGATTCATGCGAGCACTCATTCGACATAGATCAGCTGTACATTGGTTCGCCCAATGATACAGGTATCTTTATGATAGATTGTCTTATTACTTCTTATGAATCATGGGTATTTGATACCGGATGTGGTCATCACATATGCAATCATTTGCAGGGATTCAAGAGAAGTAAGAAGTTGAGACAAGGAGATATGGACCTGCGGGTAGGCGAAGGCTCCATGGTTGGTGCTGAAGCTGTAGGGACATATTGTCTTAGTTTTCCCTCGGGCATGGTCTTAGAACTAGAACCTTGTTATTATGTTCCAAGACTTATTAAAAATGTTATCTCGTTTGATTTGCTTATAGACTGTGGATTTTCTTATGTATTAAATGTAAAGTCTACTTCTTGTTTCAAAAACGATATTTTCTATTTTAAAGCTACTCCAGAAAATGGTCTATATACGCTAAATCTAGATAACAATGACATCTATCATATAAGTAAGAGATCCAAGAGTAACTTGAATCAAACTTACCTCTGGCATTGTCGTTTAGGACACATAAACGAGAAATGAATAGAGAAGCTCCGAAATGACGGAATTCTAGAACCATTTGACTTGGAGTCATATGATGTTTGCGAATCTTGTTTGTCTGGTAAAATGACAAAGCAGCCTTTCAACAGTGAGAATGAAAGGGCCAGCGAGTTATTAGGGATTATACACACAGATGTGTGCGGACCCTTTACTCCGGAGGCTAGAGGAGGATACCGGTATTTCATAACCTTTACTGATGACTTCAGTAGGTTCGGTTATGTCTACCTCATGAGACTTAAATCTGAAAGTTTTGACAAGTTCAAACAGTTTCAGAATGAGGTACAAAATCAGCTGGACAAGAAGATAAAGTCGCTTCGGTCGGATCGAGGTGGCGAGTATCTGAGTCAGGAAATCGACGATCATTTCAAGGAATGTGGGATTGTTTCACAACTCACACCTCCGTATACACCTCAGATGAATGGTGTATCAGAAAGGAGGAATCGTACACTGCTTGACATGGTACGATCAATGAAGAGTCGAAGTTCACTACCATTGTCATTTTGGGGACACGCACTCGAGACAGCAGCGTTCATGCTGAACCGGCTTCCAACCAAATCGGTTGAAAAGACACCGTTCGAGGTATGGACGGGGAAAAAGCCCAAAATGTCTTTTCTAAAGGTTTGGGGATGTGAGGTGTATGTCAAGCGAACTTTCACGGATAAACTCAATCCCAAATCAGATAAGTGTATCTTCGTGGGCTATCCCAAGGAAACCATGGGATACTATTTCTACAACCCAGATGAGAACAAAGTCTTTGTTGCTCGTAAAAGGGTGTTCTTGGAAGAGAAGTTTCTAAACTCAGAGACTTCAAGAAAAGAAATAGAACTTCAAGAAATTGAAGAGGAGGAGATTACACCACCACCGATAGTTGAACCTGTAGTTCAACAGAGAATTGTTGAACCTCAACCCGAGTCTGTGGTTGAGGAAGAGGTGCAAACACAAGACCTTCGCAGGTCTAGTAGTCCTTGTAATGAGCCAGATAGGTATCTGGGATTCCTAGTTGCTCAAGAGGAAGGGGATCTTTTAGAACCCACTACCTACCAAGACGTTGCCTCAGGTTTAGAATCTGAGAAATGGCTAGAAGCCATGAAGGCAGAGATGCAATCCATGTATGACAACCAAGTTTGGGAGTTAGTAGATTTGCCTCAACACAGTAAAGTTGTTGGGTGCAAATGGGTCTTCAAGAAGAAGACAAACATGGATGGAAAGGTGCATACTTTTAAAGCAAGACTAGTGGCATAAGGTTTCACGCAAACTCATGGTGTTGACTATGATGAAACTTTTTCCCCAGTGGCAATGCTTAAGACTATTAGGATTCTAATGGCCATATCAGCATATTTTGACTACGAGATATGGCAGATGGATGTCAAAACCGCTTTCCTTAACGGGAAACTGACAGAGGATGTATATATGATATAACCAGATGGTTTTGTAGATCCAAAGAACCCTAATAAAGTATGCAAGTTGCTTAAATCCATTTATGGACTAAATCAAGCATCTAGGAGCTGGAACTTACACTTTGATGAGCGCATCAAAGAGTTTGGTTTTACCAAAAGTGAGTTCGAGTTGTGTGTTTAGACCAAATTCATTGGGAGCGCGGTAACCTTCCTAGTCTTGTATGTAGACGACATATTGTTAATAGGAAACAATATACCAGTATTACAAGGAGTAAAATCCTGGTTAGGTAAATGTTTCCAGATGAAAGACTTGGGAGAAGCTGCTTATATACTGGGTATAAAGATCTATAGGAATAGATCTAAGCGGCTTATTGGACTTAGTCAAAGTACTTATATTGACAAAGTCGTGAAAAGATTCAAGATGGATAGATCCAAGAAAGGATTTATTCCTATGCAATCTGGCGTGATTTTGAGCAAGGCTCAGTGTCCTGTGTCTAGTCAAGATCAGGACAAGATGAAATTGATACCATATGCCTCGGCAGTTGGTTCAATCATGTATGTCATGCTGTGTACTAGACCCGATGTTGCTTATTCTATCAGTGTCACTAGTAGATATCAGCAAAATCCTAGTGAACCCCATTGGGTAGCCGTCAAGAATATTCTCAAGTATCTGAGAAGGACGAAAAGCATATTCCTAGTATATGGAGGTTCGATGGATGAGCTCAGTGTAACTAGTTACACTGATGCCAGTTTCCAGACCGACAGGGACGACTTCAGGTCGCTGTCAGGATTTGTCTTTACCCTAAACGGAGGAGCCATATCTTGGAAAAGTCAGAAGCAAGATACAATAGCATATTCTACTACAGAGGCAGAGTATATTGCGGCAAGTGATGCGGAAAAGGAAGTTGTCTGGCTGAAGGATTTTATCTCGGATCTTAGAGTTGTTGCCAGTATCTCTAGACCGATCGATGTATTCTGTGATAACTCAGGGGCTGTGGCGCAAGCTAAAGAGCCTAGAGATCATCAGCGGACTAGGCACGTACTCAGGAAATATCACCTCATCCGAGAGATCATTGGAAGAGATGATATTAGACTACAAAAGAAACCGACGGACGACAACGTTGCTGACCCGTTGACGAAGCCGCTAGCTAGGGCTAAGCATGAGAGGCATGCGAGTTCTATAGGAATGCAGTACTTAGAACATAGCAGCTAGTTCGTGTTTTTTGATTACTACTATAGATGTAACTTGAAACTCTTATATTATGTAATTACATTTCATGGGATTTAAATAGGAGGTTTTTACATAATTGTTTCTACTTGTCTATTTTTAGCATGTTTAACCTATCCATGACAAGTCAAGTAATGAATTGTCTAAATGCCCGTAGCTACTTAATGTAGTGGGAGCTACATTAGAGAGGTAACGCTATTATGGATATTTGATGATTTATTCGGGTATGAATAAAAGCACAAGGTTGTGACCAAATATTCATAGATATTTATCAGGGGATAAATATTGGGGGTGATCCGCATCGAGTTTACTTCATGGAGCGTTAACATAAGTAAACTTGATATGATGTCCTTAGACCTGAGATATTTAGTTTGGGACGTGGTAACTTCTGTACTTTAGCATGTTCTAACGTCACGCCGTAACAGGGTGATCATAAGGGGCTTTGTAGGTGCAGCGGAAGCCATGTGCTCAAATTGCAAATAGTCAAGATGGGATTTGCTCCTCCTTTTTAGGAGAGATATTTTCTGAGCTCCTCGACGATTAATACTACTAAAAATGCGTGGCCGCGCTCGGTTAGAATGATAGTTATTCATTTGGGAAAACCGTAACTGCAGAGTGTCGAAATCAGAGTTGAGAAAATCTGAGTATTAGATGATATCCCTGCTCAATGTCAAATACTCACATTACGAAATATCTCGATGCAAAAGGAAAAGCCTAGATAATCCAAGGCTGGATTATGTCTCTAGATATAAGAGATCTCATAGTCTGGTTAACCTAAGTGTCTGGCTAGGGACCTCCTTAGGCCAACGATGTACAAGGAGTGTTACTTATCTTGCACAAGTGGGAGTCTGTTAGATTAGGTGCAGAGATAGATAACATGTACCAACGTATCCTATACTATGTGATACTAAAGGATCACACCGCTGCATACCCAAATAGAACCTGTTGGATTTTACCTGTTTGTGTATCACAATAATTAATAGTTTAATTAATTATTGAGAAAAGAGAAAAATAATAAAATTTATTTATTAAAAGGAGAAGTTAATATTTAGTTTAAATATTAACGGGACCAGTTAATTAATAGTTATTAATTAATTAGAAAGGTCAAGGGTATATTCTGTAATTGATTAATAGTTTAATTAAAGCTGAGCTTTAATTAAACGGGCTTTATTATATATAAACTTCTTTAAGCCTCATTAATCAACATGTTAATCACAAGAAAAGATAATACCCTAATCTCTTCTTCCTCTCTCTCTCTCTCTCTCTCTCTCTCTCTCTCTCTCTCTCGGCGGCGCTCTCTCCCTCTCTCGTGGAGATCGACGGCGGCTGAAAACCTAGAACCAACCACCGATCGGCGGTGGTCGGCGGCGATATACACACACATACGCACGGGTCACGGTTTGATCCGAGGTTTAATCCTTAGGCGGTCTAGCATCCAGTTCAAGGTGGTACAGTAGCGGTAGATAACCTGCAGCAATCTAGAGGTTTAAAGGAAAAGTTCTTTTGGTTTGCTAAAGGTATAATTTCTAATCCTCTACTCTTTTTAGTTCCAGTATGAGATAGATGAGATCACTGGAGGGGGTTTTGATTTCTGCTGTGCATGTTTTTATACCCTACAAAACCCTTCAGTCTAGCAGTTAGTTCGTTGGTGGTGCAGTTGTGGTGGACTAACTTTAGCAATCCCAATACTCAAGAGGTATTGTTTTTACCTAACCTTTTATTTGGATTGTAGATAACAAACTGATGTGATCATAAGAAAGATCCGAACCCTTTTAGGGTTTAGGGGGTTGTGTTCAATCCAGTTCCGCTTTAGGATTGAACCAGTAGTATCAAACCCAGGTTTGACCAGTTTGTATCTTAGGGTGGTTTGGTTAGATCAAAACCCTTCAATGGTATCAGAGCCTTGGCTCTATGATCTATAGTTTCTAGTTTTATCTGTTTTTAGATTTAAGGTTTTTTCTTGATCTCCTACTTGTTCCTTGTATTTTTCGAAAATCAAGAAGGGCAAAAAAACAGTTTGTTTTTTGTTATCCAATTGATAAAAGATTTAATCATACTAATCAGAAAGTTTAAACAGTTAGTTTGAACGGTTAAAAGGATTATAATTTTTGGTAAAAACAAGTTTGATCAAGAAAATTAAACATGTTGTTTAATTGATAAACCTAGTTAATCTAGTTAGTTGATTTGTTTAAGTTATATCATCTTCTACTTCATCTTGTTTCTCCTTGTAAAAATCGAAAACCAAAGAGATGATTAAAATAATTTTTTTTTCATCTAGAATATAAAAGGTTTTATTTTAATCAGATTAGTTTAAACAAGTTTCTGTTTAAACGGTAAAAAGATAAATCTTTTATTTAAAAACTGATCTTGAACAGGATTTTAAACATTTTTTGTTTAAAAGGTTAAAATCTAGTTTTACAATTATTAATTATTAGTGGGACAAAATTTTTGGTCACATTAATAATTAAAGTTTTTTGGTTTTTAATTAAATCCAGATTTTAATCAGGATAGTAAAAACTAGTTAGTTTTTAATAGATTAAAAGGATTAGATATTTAAAAGGATTTATTTTGTGTTAATCGGAAAGAAACAAGAACCACCACCGTAGCCGGCGGCGTTTGCTGGTCGGCGGCAGTCACAGGACGGCAGCGGCAACCCTGGCGGCAGTGGTGGTTGTTGATGACCAGTCGGTTGGCGGCTGTCGGTCGACAGTGGACCGTCGATGGCGTGGGTGTTCGGCCCAAGAGGGTTACAGACCAAGGAGGGTGTTCGGCCTAGGTGGTCTACGGCCCAAGTAGGTTCCGGCCCAGGTGGGATTTGGCCCAGGTAGGTCTCGGTCCAAGTGGGTTCCGGCCCAGGTGGGTCTCGGCCCAGGTAGGTCTCGGCCCAGATGGGTCTTGGTCCAAGTGGGATCCGGCCCAGGATGGTCCTCGGCCCAAGTGTAGTCGGCCCAAATTGGTCTTCCGTTTAAGTATAAAGTTATTAATTTTAAGTTTCAAAATTAATAAGTTTTTATATAAACTAGTAATTATATGTATTTTAACTAGTTTAGTTAAAATATATAATTTTTGGATGTTTGTTTATCACGACCAGTTGAGACGTTATAAATAAACTTTAAAAGGTAGGTTTATACAAAAGGATTGAAACAAGATGTTGTTATTTAAATAGTGATCAGTTTTTGTCATGTTTGGTTTTTGGTAAATTCAGTAAAAACTCGTCATAAGAATTATTCTCTTTTGAATAAAGTTATGTTTTTCCAAGTTTGTTGAAAAACTGTTTTTGATCAAGTTTATTTAAATAACTTAGATGATTATAATTCTTATTTTTGATTAATAGTTATTAGTCAAAAGGGTATATGAGAATAGTTAAACAAATCAGGTTTTGTGTTTATCGCTTTTATATCGTTTATATTTATAACTACGTGGTTGTTGCGTATATATATGTTGTTTATATATATTGTGTGGTTGTGATACGTAACTATAGTTTTTGCCGACTTAGGACTCGTTTTTCTTTTCCTTCTTCTTTTTGGTTTTGGGAAGGTCTGCGTGCCAATTACAATCCCATTTTTTCAATTGTAATATTGTATTGGTTCGGGGAGGTCTGCGCGCCACTTACAACCCCTTTTATTATTGTAATTGTAATAGAAGTAGTGTAATTTTTGTCCCACTATCAAAATGGAGTTAGAGAAGATATTCAAGGCTAGTGGGAGCAAAGCATCATGAAGGCGAATCCGAGTTCCTTTTGTCCTTAGGATTGACCTTAGGATTAGTTGGCAAAACTATAGGATTTTATCTGCGTGGTTGTGTTTATTTGTTAATGCTTACTCCTGTATGTGTGTGACGCTAAATAAACAAGTTTAATAATAGGCAATTATTAAACAGAGAAAAGCACGGTTTATGACAAACTAGAATACGACTTCAGTTTGTTAGTCGTATTAGTTAAATTTTTATAAATTTAAAGTTTTGTCAAGATTATAAGTTTGGAACTTATAAAGCCGTTTTGTGCACCTAGTGTAGGTACACATGTAAATCGTATTTTTAAAACAGATGGTTTTAAAATGGTTTTTCAAAACTCGAAAATTAAGTTTCTCTTTTAAACTTAATTATAAAACCCAAGAAAATCTTAGATCAGTGTGCTACCCATCTAATGGTACACCTTTGCTGTTAAACGGTACTCGGGTGTCGGAAGTGCCCAACCCTTGGGTATCCGGGTTCAAACCATTGCGGCAAAGGGTATGAAAGATTATGCGATAATCGGGAGTCCCGGCCAGAATTCATACTGTCTTAGGTGGTGCGATCTATTTTGGTGATAATCGGGAGTCCCGGCCCAAAATGTACTAGAGTAGAGTTAAACATACTAGACTGGGTCTAAGTGCTCTACGAGGTTCTAGGAGTCGTATAAGCTGGGTATGATTGGTACAGGGTGTTACCAACCAGAAATAACATGACTTGGCGGGAAGTGACCAAACCTTGCGTCAAGTATGTGAAATATGGGTCCTAGGTCTGATATATATTATTTATGGGTTTGATGATATATGTTAGAAAAGTTTATTTGCAATTACTAATTAAACCGAGTTTTAATTTGTAGATTGCAACCAACGTTACCAACACTAACAACCTCTCTCTTCGCTCTATCCTAGAGAAGGATAAGCTCACCGGACCAAACTTTCTCACATGGGAGAGAAATCTCCGGATCGTGCTGAGGCACGAGAGAAAGTGGTATGTCCTAGAACAATCTCTGGGAAATCCCCCTGCCAACAATGCTAGGGTAGACATCAGGGAGGCTTATCAGAAGCGCTCCAATGACGCCCTGGATGTAATTTGCCTCATGCTTGCAACGATGAGTCTTGAGTTGCAGTCAAGCATGATGGAAACTCCTGCTTACGACATGATCCGCCAGCTGAGGGACATGTTCCAGGAGCAAGCACGCCTGGAGCGTTATGATGCCACTAGAGAATTTAACTCATGCAAGATGGTGAAGGGGACATCGGTCAGTACCCAGGTCATTAAAATGAAAGGGTATATGGACCACCTAGAGAGGCTTAGGCACCCAGTACCGTTGCAGCTAGCAACAGATACGATACTCAACTCGTTGTCAGACGACTATAAGCCTTTTATAGTCAACTACAACATGAACAACATGGAGAAATCTGTGGCGGAGCTGCATTCAATGCTTAAGACTGCGGAGCAGAGTATCGGGACCAAGTCTAAGGACGTTCTCATGATGGGCAATGGTGGTAATAAGAAGAGGAAGGGGCGCAACGGAAGGGGAAAAGGTAGGACCCAGCCCAGCCAGAATGCACCCAGGGCTAGTGATAACAACAAGAGCAAGAAGCCAAAAACGAACAAGGCAAGAATCGAGAATCGGTGCTTCAGGTGCGGCGAGACCGGACACTGGAAGAGAGATTGTCTGAAAGCTTACGAAGCAGGAGGCAAGTCTGGCTCCTCAGGTATCGTGTGACTAGCTTCTTTGTCACTTTCCACTTGTAAAGTTTCTTACAAGTTTTCTAATATCTTGCAATCGTTTATTGCAGGAGGTGATGGAAAGTGAATCGGCCCAGCATTCAAGATCCTACGTGCTTTATCCGGATATTTAATAATTCTTTTTTCTTAGTTATTAAACCTTTTAATTTTTTGGATTTGATTGGTTTGTTGCAAACTATTGGTTGACTTTTTGGTTTTTTGAAATTTGAATTTTTTGACTAATATCCGTGCACGTATGTTTTAAATGAATCAAGCTAGTCCAGCTGTGACTAAAGGATACTAATAAGTCAAGTTTTGACTTAATAGGTGATTCATAGTGATCTTATGTAGTAATTGTTATAGTTACATTAAATCTCACTATATAAATACTTAGATAAACAAGTTGTGTTTATGAAATTAGAAAGTCTTTCTAATTTACAAGTATTTAAGGATTTTATGAAAGATGAATGTTCAAAGCATTGAACATGATCAAATAAGAAATAATAGTTATTATTTCTAGATAAAAAGTTTTTGGATAAAACAGAAAATAAGGTGATTATAATGGTTATTATGATCAAGGATGTTTCATACTAAATGTTTTAAGCAAAGAAATTTAAAATACCTTTAAAAGTGTTTCATACTTGTAATAGTGTTTTGGGTTTAATGAAACCACTTTCCGTAATTGGGAAGGTGGATATGTGAAAGATCCAAGTTCTGGTTTCATAAAACGATTAAAATTTCTCACAAAAACTGGTTTTAAAAGCAAGTGTTTAAAATACAAGTTGTAGGCGTATTAGTCAAAGATTGACTAAGTCTAAAAGGGTGTTTTAAGGTAATGCACTTTTTCATAAACGATAGTGGGAGCGCTTGACTAGTGTATTTATCAAGTTATCAAGGTTAATCTAACTAGTATGATAAATACAAGTGTGAACTCTTATAGTATATAATTGTCGGATGATTTTAGAAGTGGTCTAAAATAAAAGGTTTTTGAAAGGGAACTAATCCGAGGAACGCATGACTTATTGAAAGGTTCTCAATAAGGATGTCATTGCAAGTTTTTTTAAGTCAAGTTATGACTTAAATAGAATTATATATTATTAAAAAGGGGTTCAAAAGTCAAAATAATTAAGGTTGGTAGTTGATTAACGTTAGAGATGATAAAATATGATATTTTTAATATCCTTAGTAATAAAAATTAGATAAGTGTTAGTGTACACTGAGAATCTAATCTCAAATTTACAAGTATGTGTAAATGGTTTTATCGTTTCAAAAGGGGTATGAATCTGGTGAGATTTAATATATCTACAAGTGTAATTAAAGTTTTAATTATAAGGGGATTATTTTATAAACTCAGAAACTTTGGAGTTATTTCCGGTTCTCCAAGTTTAAGGAATTTATAAAATAAGTAAGACTAGAATTGTTTTAGGTTGCAAAACAATTTCTAGAAGAAAGAGTACTTTGAGGTACTAGTCTTGAGTTTTTGGGTTTATATGCATATTATTTTCTTTGTAATCTGTGATAAGTTACCATGTAAAATAATAAGTGATTCAGATAAACGCTGTGAATTGAGTCGATGAAATGGTAGAAATTATGCATCTTTATTCCAGGGTGGAATATGGAGGGTGCAGAAATTAGTTTAATTGTTCTTTACCATTTTGTATGTTTTAGTTCATCCAGGAATAAACTTGGTTTATTCAAAACATTATCCGTGACTACTTATCTTGGTAGGAACCTTGATAGGGTTGTAAAGTCATCGTAATTTTGGGGTAGATTCGAATGTATATCGAATATAGCTGCAAAAGGGTTTTTCGGACCAAAATTGACGGATATTCGTTAGGGTTACGAATATTGGATTGACCCACCGTGAAAAAAACTTCGTGGATTCGTGTCAAAAGTATTTATCACATAGGTTATCCTTAAACCTGAGGTATTTGGTTTGGGATGCGGTAACTATTTACTCCTTAGTGCGTCCTAACGCCATGCCGTAACAGGGTGGCTATAAGGGGCGTATCTAGATTCAGTGGCAGCCGTATTACCAAATACAAATATGCAAGAAGGTATTTGCACCTCCTTTTTAGGAGAGATATTTCTGGCCCCTTGACTGATTAGAAAAACTAGTAAGTGTACGGCCGTGCCCAAACGAACTGATCTGTTCTTTGTCGTTTATCACGCTGTTTTGAAATCAACTATGTCATGAAATAATTCTTGAGATTTTGAGTTGACACTCTCCATGCTCATGCTCAAAATTGAAATATCGTGCTGCAAGGGACAAACCTATAATAACGTACCCATTCATAAATAGCTAGTTTATGATAGTTAGTTCATGAACTGTTAGTTTTGCTTATAAACAGTTGTTTTATGAGAGTTTACTTTATCACACGTTACTTTGGGGTATAAGAGTTCTTATAACCTGGTTATCCTAAGTGTCTGGCTAGGGACCTCCTTAGGCTAACAATGTACAGTAACTATTACTTATCTTGCACAAGTGAGAGTCTATTAGATTATGTGTAGAGATAATTAATGAGTACATTGTATCCAATGTTATAAGAGACTAAAGGGTCACACTGCTACACACCCAATTAGAACTTTTTGGAATTAACCAATATCCGTGTGGAAATAATTAATCATTGGAATTAAATTAATTATTTGAGAAAAGAAATAAATAATTAATAGTTACTTATTATTTAAATGGAAATTAAATATTAAGTTTAATATTTAACGGACCAGTTAATTAATAGTTAATTAATTAACTAGTAAAGTCCAGTGGGTCAAAGTGCAAGGAATGAAAGTTCAATTAAAGTCATGGGCTTTAATTAAACGGGCTTGGGCTTGGATAAGGTTTAAGTATTTAAACCTAGAAAAGAATCATTTTATCAAGTAAGTGATTTAATCCTAAATCAAGAAAAACCCTAGCCACCTTGCTCCCTTCTTTGCGTCGACTTCGATAAAACCCGAAAGGGGTTTCGGATTTTGCGATTAGCGCATACACACACACACATGCGCGCGGTTCGTGTGGTTCGGGTAATTCCAGCAGCGGTCTAGCAGCTAGTTCGTTGGTGGTGCAGTAGTGATGGACTGACTTTAGCAATCCCAAGACTCAAGAGGTATTGTTTTTACCTAACCTTTTATCTGGATTGTAGATAAGAAACTAATGTGATCATAAGAAAGATCCTAACCCTTTTAAGGTTTAGGGGGTTGTGTTGAATCCAGTTCCGCTTTAGGATTGAACCAGTAGTATCAAACCCAGGTTTGACCAGTTTGTGTCTTAGGGTGGTTTGGTTAGATCAAAACCCTTCATAAATCAGTAATAGATACAAATGGGCTGTGGCACAAAAGGCTTTCGTACCTCAACTTCAAAAACATAAACAAGCTTAGCAATGGTGAACTAGTGTCAGGGTTGCCTTCACTGACTTATTATAAGCATAAACCTTGATCTACTTGTGAAAAGGGAAAGCAGCATAAGACTTCATTTCCATCAAAGCAGACATTCTCTATTACAGAACAATTCTACATGTTGCACATTGATCTTTTTGGTCCTGTTGCTACTACAAGTATTGGTGGAAGCAAATATGTTTTGGTGATGGTGGATGAATTCTCAAGGTATAGCTCGGGTTCGGGTCAGTTCATACACTGGGTCAAATGGGATACTATTCTTAATTCTTTTGGGTTTGGGGGGTTGAACATTGGCAGCCTTCAAGCTGCGAACTTTGGTCTCTTGGGCAAATGGTGGTGGAGGTGGTTTAATGAGGAGGATAGGATGTGGGTTAGAGTAATAAAGTGTATATATGGGATAGATGGTTGTATAGATAGGGGTTGGGAGGACTTAAGTGGAGGAATTCGGTTTGGGGTAATATTATCAAGGTTGGGGAGGATTTACAAACTAGGGGTATCAATTTTAAAAATGCTTTTTCTAAAGTCCTAGGGGATGGTGCAAAGATAAAATTCTGGAGGGATAGATGGGTCGGAGATGATAAGCTTATGAATAAATTTAGTAGACTTTTCCGGTTAATCCAAAATGAAGAGACATTGGTAAGTGAGATGGGGGACTGGGTTGAAGGGTCATGGGTGTGGAGATGGAATTGGAGGAGGGTTCCAAGGGGAAGAGAGGAGGGAGAGTTACTTGAATTAGGTAATTTGTTGGAAGGTCGATCGCCTGTTAGAGGCAAATCTGATACTTTTGATGGGAGTTAGACATGGATGGATGTTTCACAGTTAAAACTCTTAGGAAAATTACGGATGAGGTGGGGTTGGGTGTGAGAGCTCGTGGGACAGAAACTTGGTGGAATGGTCTAGTTCCAAAGAAGGTTAACATCTTTATTTGGAGGGTTAGACTTTGGAAAATCCCGGTTAGGGATGCTCTTGTGTCCTTGCAGGTGGATCTTCATTCAGCTCTATGTCCGTTCTGCGAAGAGGAAGTGGAGACAGTTGATCACGCGTTGTGGAGGTGTAAAAGAGTCCAAGAATTCTGGAGTGCAGCCTTCAGGTGGTGGTCGATGGACCTGAATTCGGTTAACAACATTACAGATTTAATCAACAAAGATGTTAACGTATGGCGGCAACAGTGTGGACTTTTGTCTATTTAATTTGGCTGGAAAGAAATAGGATTGTATTCAATAACTCCAAGAAAATCCAAGCTCGTTGCTGAGAATTTGATCTGCAGGAGTGGGTTTCCACTGCTCGTGCTTAATACAGAAATCCAAAAGACAGATCAAAATTGGTCAATTAAAGGGAGGTGCTGATCATCTGCAGGAGACGATTAAAAGAGCCGTATACTGGAAGTTTGTTCAGTTATAATTTGTGGGCTGTGTATCCTGGATAAAGTGTATTTCCTTTATAAGTTTATGTTCTGTTTTGGTCGATTGTAAAGGCTATAGTGGGGCCTATGGTTTTTTTGATCCTATTTCTTCATGTAAGCAGGTTGGGAGTGGCTTTGCACCTTGCAAACCACCTGGATTGTACCTTTACTTGTTGGTGGTATGGTATATATTGGTATTGCTTTTTTTAAAAAAAAGTAATAATATACTTGATCAAATGTTGCTAAAAAAATAATTTCATTCAACCAAGTGTCAAATCTTTTGGTCCTGTTGCTACTACAAGTATTGGTGAAAGCAAATATGTTTTGGTGATGGTGGATGAATTCTCAATGTATACCTGGGTGTTCTTTCTCAAATCCAAAAGTGATGTCGCTAAGAGATTATCTGCTTTATCAAGAAGATGGAAGTTTTAAATGACAATCTGGTAAGGATGCTTAAAAATGACAATTCTCAAGGTATACCTAGTAGCCTTTAGTTACGGGTTACGCGATTTACCACCTCCATATTAATTGTACGACGGTTCGGTAGGGGATCCCTAGTGTGGGTTACTTCCAAGAATGCTTACAATCTCTTAAACTGGTTTACTAAAAAAAATCTTGATCAAACCCTATTAGCCTATTAGTTGTTTATAGAAGTTTAAAAATGGACAAAGATAACAAAAAGAAGCGTTGGTTGGTCAACCCAATCGGACCCGTGTCACTTGTACTAAATTTACCTAGTTTGGTCCAAACAACTCTCGCCTTTTTGAACGACCAAGGTCATCTTAGGAATTTAACTAACAGTAATAATATACTTGATCAAATGTTGCTAAAACAATAATTTCATTCAACCAAGTGTCAAATCTTTTTGTTATATATTTTGAGTATGTTGCATATTTGGGTGGGTTCCACCTATTATTATAATTATATATCTTATTCACATAAAGAACAATTCTTGAATATCACTTTACAAGTTTGAGGTATTTCGAGAAGCAACTCCCATAACCCTCTCAGTGTGTGTGTGCAAACACCATTTCCGTAATCCCCTGGAATATTTAAAATTTATGTATCAAGTTATTATTTAGGCATATTATATAAGATGTCTCAAATGTTGTATTTACCCCGGCCTTTCTATATTTTGCAATGATCTCTTCACGTGTCCTATGTCTGGGCTCAGCATTTTCATCGTCTAATAATTGTTCCAACTCAGTTCTTACTCCTGCTCATAAGATATAAAACTATAATATGTTAAGGTAGAAGTCGAACAAATCAAGCATTTAGAAATGATTTTCAAACATACTAATTTCCTCCTTCGCTTTTGTATGTGACGAAGTAGGGATGGATATAGGTTCATTCTTGATTTCAATGTCATCTGCATCAATACATGTATAAGTTAATTAGTGGTAACGAAAATTAGATAGAGGGGGCATTTGGTTTGCAAACCATTTGATTTAAATTCTGTTAAAGGATTCACTATAAAAAATATATTGATTATCCACGTATTTTTAGCAATATAAATACATTCAAAAGTGTGGAAGATTCTAATCAAGCGTGTAAAAAACAAGTGTGACAAATTTCTATCAAATATCTACATTTGAAAGTGTGAATATCGTAGTAAGAAATCACATTTATTAGTGTGGACAAATTTATCAAAATTTTTACACTACTAAGTGTGAAAATTTTGAAAATAATTCTAAATTTACACAAGTCTACGCCTTTAAGTGTGCAATTCTCTAATTCTCCATTTAATACTAAACTTACACATGTAAAATGTTACATCCTGAAAATGGGCCTAGTAGTACCTAGTTGTACCTCGTGCTCAAATAGTTGTACAGTGATTTTAAGTGACTTAAGTTAATGTGTTTTAAGTTACTAATGAGTGTTATGCGTTAATTAGAGTGGTTATGCGAAAAGTGTCAAACGCGTTTAAAAGTGACAAAATATTAAACGATTTCGCGTAATGATTCCGTAGATATCCCCGTTAGTTGAAACGGGATAGCGTGTGTTATGTTGTAAGTTGAAAAGGGGAATGAAATACCCGTGTTTAATTAAATTGAACCAAAGTCGGTTCCGGGGGGGGGGGGGTTCTTATCCCCTGTCTTTGACAGAAACACACACAAACACATAGTATCATACGTACACACACACACCTTAGTTTCTTGGAGTTTTGAAGAAGCAAATCAAGAAGCAAACTGATTTCAAGTTGTTCCAGTAGTAATTCGTGTGTTAATCAGCTTGTCTTCATCATCCTAGTAAGTGTTTTTGATTGAAGAACCCTAGTTTTTGTATTTGAAAGAGATGAAGTGATTTGATGGTGTATATTGTGTTCTAAGTGTTAATTTGTGAGTCTATTGTGTTTATAAGTGTCTATGAATGTCAAACAAAGTGTATGGATAATTGAAGTTGAGTTTTGGTCGAGCAAAGTGTAAAAAACGTGTATTTGCATAACTGTGTCGAAACAGGGACGAAGGTCTGCTGTTCGTGACCTTCCTACGGGCGTAGGGGATAAGTCCTACGGCCGTAGGAGGCCTATTGTGGTTAATACGGCCATAGGCAGGGTTTCTGCGGCCGTAGGATGTGTTTTTGTGTGGTTTACCGTCTACGGACGATGGAACAAGTACTATGGGCGTAGGTATATAACCAACGGTAGTAGCTCATCAAGGAATAGCTACTACGGGTGTAGGAATAGGTTCCTACGGCTGTAGTGCATGATTCATTGGAAAGAGCCTCTGCGGGCGTCGGTACTTGAACCTACGGCCGTAGTGGGGGTTTAGCATGTGTCCTACGACCGTAGGACAAGACCTCTACGCCCGTAGTAGCATGTTCAGTGCTGGCAATTCGTGTAACTTGTGTTTTAACCTATATAGGCTATGTGTAAGTGATAACCAAGCGTGTGTGCGATGTGTTAGGTGATCTTGTGGAACCGGAAGACACAAGTTGCGTACCTGCCTAGTGAGAACTTCAGGTGAGTACCGGTTTTCCCATGAGACTCAGCAAGTAGGGCTAACTGTTGTGTATTGAAACGTGCTACTGTGATAGTGACGTGTTGTGTTATAACACGTGTAATGTGATTATGGCAGTGACGATAGATAAGTGAAGTGATACGAGATAGACCCAAGTAGGGTTATGACTTATGTGACAACTGTATGTTATATTTAAAGTGTAATTTGTATTATGCTCATCAATTATGAGTAGAAGCTAATGTGATAATGTATATGCGCATGTAATTGGATCCTGATTGGATCAGCTGTGTTAGAGTATTCAGTTGTGCATGCAATTGGATCCTTATTGGATCGGTTATGTGTTATTATGTTATGTCCGGACAATTGGGGGACTGTACCACAGTTCCTGGGATTGGTTAAGGTCAGCCGTGTAGGCTGGTCCCTGGGGGCCCAATAGGGTCTGGAAGTGGGGGATTAACGGCACCGAGTGTATACGCTTAGTGACGGCTCTGCAGACCACCGTTCCTTGACGAAGATGGGTTCTTGGCGTAAGCCGGAACTGGTTATGTAATGGGGTTCTAGGCGAAAGCCGGAAACTGGTTGTGAAATGGGGTTCCCGGTGCAAACCGGAACTGGTAAACGTGATGGAGGGCTGCTCTTCGCTCCCCCACCGATACGGATGGTTGTGACTGATTCCCCAGCTTGGATTGTTGAGCCAGGCTAGCTACCTCGCAAGATATGATCCCGCTGACATGTTGGCACACCGCTATGTGATAGCTTAGCTCTGTGTGCCTTATTGTGATGTGATAGCATGCTTATTGATGCTTATGTGTAAATTGGTCCTCACTGGCTAGTTGTAGCTAACGGTGCAAGATTTCTCTTTTTCGCAGGTTAGTGACTGATGGTCTGGCGAGCGGGGGTTACTCGTGGGTAATTGTAGTATTTGTATTTGAGAAATACTAATTGTTATTTGTATGCATGGTATCCGATGGTCGGTTGTTAGTTGTGGTAACACCTGTTAATTGAAGTGTCAAATAGTCAAATAACAATCTGATATTCTTGTAATGATGATTACATCCGCTGCAAGCTTTTGATAAATAAGTTTTAAAAGTTTAAATTGGCGCTAATTTTCAGCTCGTGAAACATGGTATTACAATTAGGTATCAGAGCCTAAGTTTGAGGGAATTGGATACTCGGAAGAGTATTCGATCTCAAACTCGGGCCCGACCATCGTTAAGTGCTCCTATTGGGGTAATTGGGGCTGAGTGTGAGTGTTATGTTATTGTGATATGTTGTATACTAACGCCCCATGTTAATAGATGTCGGATAAGTGACGTGTTAAGTGTGGTTCTCGTGTGTATAGTGAGTAAGTGAGAATGTCTGAGCAGCGAGCTGATAGTGAGAATGCTCGTAAGCAAGTGGAGGACGAGGCATCTCGTACTCATGTTGAAACTGAGAATGAATCTTCTCTGCGTGATACTCAAGGCCCGAGGCCGATTCCAGAGTTGCAGGCGTATGTTCTGCACCTTGAAGAAGAACTTCGAGTGACGAGGGATATATTGTTGGAGTCCGTCAAAAGCAAGAGTCCGGAGCACTGTTCCTACAAGAAGTTCCTTTCTTGTGGACCCAAAGAGTTTGAGGGTAGTGATAATCCTTTGAATACTATACGATGGCTTCGAGAGACGGATCAAGCTTTCGAGTCTTGTGATTGTGAACCAGAGTACCGTGTCAAGTATGTGGTACGCCTGCTGAAGGGTGATGCCATGTTTTGGTGGGACTCCGTGAAAGATTCAGTGAACAGAGAAGTAATTGTTGCATTGACGTGGGAGCAGTTTTCTGAACGTGTGACAAAGAAATACTGCACCGATTATGATTTATAAAAGATGGAACGGGAGTTCAATGATCTCCAGAAAGGAGATAAGCCAGTGGAAGAATTGATCCATGCTTTTACTGATAAGGTGAGATTTATCCCTCACCTAGTGGCAGATGAAAGTGCGAAGATTCGTAAGTTTGTAGGAATGCTACCAGTGGAATATAAAGCGCATGTTAGAGCTGTGTCTAGTTTGGATCGGGCTTTTGAAATAGCTCGACAAATTGAGGGAGATCGCCTCCAGTGTAAGGGAGACAAGACGGTTAAGGGTCAGAAGAGGAAATTGCGGAAATCCTCTAAATCTGGTCCTGTGAAAGAGCAGCCTTTTGTAGGCGAAAAGTCGAGATCGTATAAGAAGCCCAAATTTGATGGTTCCTGGTGTTCTCAGTGCCATGCGTATCACACTGGTTCTTGCTCCAAAGCTACTACCAGGTGTTTGAGGTGCGGACAGATTGGTCACACAACTGCGGAATGTGAGTTCAAAGGAAATGTGTGTTTTAGGTGCCACAAGTTGGGGCACCGAATTAGTGATTGTCCGATGAGATAGGATGCAGGAACTGGAGGATCTACGTATGGGTAAAAGATAGCGGGCTCTTCCCGGGTAAAAGGGGTGAGCGTTGTAGATGATGACAAGTGGAACTAAAGAGACCAGATGTGTAGTTTTGGTTATTTTGTGTTTGGTAGATTTTGGTGAACTATAAGTGTTTGGTTTGTGTTGACTAAACTCGTTTTAAGAGTGTAAGTTGTTGATGTTCAAGTAGTTGTAAATGTGATTAGTGTTTTATGAGTTGTTGTTGGCTATAGTGAGATGGTTTCTTGCTTTTATTGAAATTGTGTTTCTTATGAGGTTTCAGTGTTGGAACTGGAGTGGGTTAATTAGGCAATGATGTTGTCGAGGAAATCCAATTCAGTAGAAGTGATAGAGGTTTTATTGTTTCTTGAGACAAGTGTTTTAGCTCGATGTAGACAATGAAAACATGTGATATTGAGTAATGATAAAGTGTAAGAATTTAGATTGAGAAAGTTAGTTAAGGATAAATGACAAGTGTGTTAAATAAACGCAAATGTGATAAGAGAAATAAAGTGATGTTATTAATAATGTGAAAGAATAGTATTAGTGGTAATAAAGCAAGACTTAATTAGTGTATTAAGAAATGACATGTGTCAAATGTGGACAGTCGAGAATATCCAAGTGTGATTAAATTGAATTGGTGATTAATAGAATAGTTTTGATAATGTTTTGTGATTATACTAATTAAGAGTTCTTTTGATTGCAGTAAGATGGATAGAGATACGGATAGACAAGCTGGAAATGAGAATCGTGAAGAGATCTTGGATTTAACTACTATAGGAGAAGTTCAGGACTATATCTCAGTTATGGAAGTAAACGCGGGGCGGTGCCTACGCGTCACCTTCGAGAAGTAATGACCGGTCAATTTGATAAGTGTTTTAAGAAAAATATGTCTCCCATTGTAGCGGGCATAAGTAATGAGGTGAAAGAGGAAATGAAAGACGAGATGAGAGACGTTGTACGAGAAGAGTTTCGTGCAATGAAAGAGGAACGAAATGAAGAAGTCCAAAAGACGAAGACTCAGGCTGAGGCCGGAGGATCTAGACGTCGAGTTACGTGTGAGATTTGCGGAAAGAACCATGCCGGAGAGTGCAAGTACAAAGACAGAGTGTGTTATCCGTGTGGACTCCCAGGGCATTATTCTAGAGAATGTTTGGGTAAGTTTTGTGATGAGTGTAATCAGTATGGGCATGACTCCTCGGAGTGCCCTAATTAGTTGAAAGTGTTGTGTAACCCTTGAGATAATAGTAGTATGGTCTAATGTAGTTAAGTGAAGTTTGTGTAAGTGTAGTGTGTACTTTTCGTACGAAGTGTAACATTGCAGTTAGTCGAAATAAGTAAAGTTTTGTGTTAGTTGCTTTTCGTTTAAATTGTGTTTGTGGCCAAACGCATGATGATTGTGGTAATGTGTGATCCGGATTAGATTCCGAGGACGGAATCCTCTTTAAGAGGGGTAGATTTGTAACATCCTGAAAATGGGCCTAGTAGTACCTAGTTGTACCTCGTGCTCAAATAGTTGTACAGTGATTTTAAGTGACTTAAGTTAATGTGTTTTAAGTTACTAATGAGTGTTATGCGTTAATTAGAGTGGTTATGTGAAAAGTGTCAAACGCGTTTAAAAGTGACAAAATATTAAACGGTTTCGCGTAATTATTCTGTAGATATCCCCGTTAGTTGAAACGGGATAGCGTGTGTTATGTTGTAAGTTGAAAAGGGGAACGAAATACCCGTGTTTAATTAAATTGAACCAAAGTCGGTTCCAAAGGGGGGGGGTTCTTATCCCTGTCTTTGACAAAAACACACACAAACACATAGTATCATACGTACACACACACACCTTAGTCCCTTGGAGTTTTGAAGAAGCAAATCAAGAAGCAAACTGATTTCAAGTTGTTCCAGTAGCAATTCGTGTGTTAATCAGCTTGTCTTCATCATCCTAGTAAGTGTTTTTAATTGAAGAACCCTAGTTTTTGTATTTGAAAGAGATGAAGTGATTTGATGGTGTATATTGTGTTCTAAGAGTTAATTTGTGAGTCTATTGTGTTTGTAAGTGTCTATGAATGTCAAACAAAGTGTATGGATAATCGAAGTTGAGTTTTGGTCGAGCAAAGTGTCAAAACGTGTATTTGCATAACTGTGTCGAAACAGGGACGAAGGTCTGCTGTTCGTGACCTTCCTACGGGCGTAGGGGATAAGTCCTACGGCCGTAGGAGGCCTATTGTGGTTAATACGGCCGTAGGCAGGGTTTCTGCAGCCGTAGGATGTGTTTTTGTGTGGTTTACCGTCTACGGACGATGGAACAAGTACTACGGGCATAGGTATATAACCAACGGTCGTAGTTCACCAAGGAATAGCTACTACGGGTGTAGGAATAGGTTCCTACGGCCGTAGTGCATGATTCATTGGAAAGAGCCTCTGTGGGCATTGGTACTTGAACCTACGGCCGTAGTGGGGGTTTGGCATGTGTCCTAGGGCTTAGGACATGACCTCTACAGCCGTAGTAGCATGTTCAGTGCTGGCAGTTCGTGTAATTTGTGTTTTTACCTATATAGGCTATGTGTAAATGATAACCAAGTGTGTGTGTGATGTGTTAGGTGATCTTGTGGAACCGGAAGACACAAGTGGCGTACTTGCCTTGTGAGAACTTCAGGTGAGTACCGGTTTTCCCATGAGACTCAGTAAGTAGGGCTAACTGTTGTGTATTGAAACGTGCTACTGTGGTAGTGACGTGTTGTGTTATAACACGTGTAATGTGATTATGGCAGTGACGATAGATAAGTGAAGTGATACGAGATAGACCCAAGTAGGGTTATGACTTATGTTACAACTGTATGCTATATTTAAAGTGTAATTTGTATTCTGCTCATCAACCAGAAGCTAATGTGATAATGTATATGCGCATGTAATTGGATCCTGATTAGATCAGCTGTGTTAGAGTATTCAATTGTGCATGCAATTGGATCCTTATTATATCGGTTATGTGTTATTATGTTATGTCTGGACAATTGGGGGACTGTACCACAGTTCCCGGGATTGGTTAAGGTCAGCCGTGTAGGCTGGTCCCTGGGGGCCCAATAGGGTCTGGAAGTGGGGGATTAACGGCACTGAGTGTATACGCTTAATGACGGCTCTGCAGGCCACCGTTCCTTGACGAAGATGGGGTTCTTGGCGTAAGTCGGAACTGGTTATGTAATGGGGTTCTCGGCGAAAGCCGGAAACTGGTTGTGAAATGGGGTTCCCGGTGCAAACCGGAACTGGTAAACGTGATGGTGGGCTGCTCTTCGCTCCCCCACTGATACGGATGGTTGTGACTGATT
This sequence comes from Pulicaria dysenterica, assembly GCA_947179395.2. Taxonomy (NCBI): domain Eukaryota; kingdom Viridiplantae; phylum Streptophyta; class Magnoliopsida; order Asterales; family Asteraceae; genus Pulicaria; species Pulicaria dysenterica. Next base: position 50,724,037 of record OX359292.1, on the reverse strand, counting down.
CCCCAGCTTGGATCGTTGAGCCAGGCTAGCTACCTCGCAAGATATGATCTCGCTGACATGTCGGCACACCGATAAGTGATAGCTTAGCTCTGTGTGCCTTATTGTGATGTGATAGCATGCTTATTGATGCTTATGTGTAAATTGGTGCTCACTAGCTAGTTGTAGCTAACGGTGCAAGATTTCCCTTTTTCGCAGGTTAGTGACTGATGGCCTGGCGAGCGGGGGTTACTCGTGGGTAATTGTAGTATTTGTATTTGAGGAACACTAATTGTTATTTGTATGCATGTGATCCGATGGTCGGTTGTTAATTGTGGTAACACCTGTTAATTGAAGTGTCAAATAGTCAAATAACAATCTGATATTCTTGTAATGATGATTACATCCGCTGCAAGCTTTTGATAAATAAGTTTTAAAAGTTTAAATTAGCGCTAATTCTAAGCTCGTGAAACATGGTGTTACATAAAAGCGTGGACTTTTAAATTAAATTTATACATTTACAAATGAGGTGTTTTTTATTTTTCTAATAATCTTTATATGTAGACTAATTTTCACAAATATAAGTGTGATAAATTCTAGAATTTATACACGTTTTTTAAGAAGCGTGAAGAAATGACACTTTTTTTTTGTAGTGATGAATTAGCACATATGCTACAGGTGTTTGGTTAGAAGAATTTGTGAAGATTTGCATTTGTGAAATTCTATTTGTTTTGCAAAGCAGACAAAGGATTTGGATCGTTTATATTATTAATGACAGAATTACCATTTAGTTTCTTATACAATCAAGCAATCACATTAAATGAACCCATGCATGTTTGTCAACGAAACACAGGATTTCATGGATTTAAAATGCATATCCTGTAAAATCCCACGAAATCAGCGAACCAAACAAGACCTTAGTTACATAAAAAGGAAACCAACTTCGATTCGGATTGTATTGCGGGTGACCAACTTTCTTTGCACCCTAAAAAAACCCATATTTTTTCACGACTTCATCAAATTTTAAATACCTATGTTGTGATGTTGTTTCAACCGGTAGTTGATTTCCATAATTTTCACTATTAAGGAAAGCTATTTTAACATCCATTTAACACATTAGAATCAGAAAACTTATTCTTTGTAATCATGTTTGATGTTGATGTAGAAGAAAAAGCCATTGATTTCCGTTATGATGTCTTAATCCATAGATGATTGCACAAAACTCTGATAGGTGTTCTTTGGGATTAATTGTAAGAGAAACTCATGAGAATTTTAATGTGTTAAAAGACATTTGAAAGGAAATCATGTTTACCCTACCTATATTATTATGGCTGCTTCCATAGCAACTCTTAGAAAATATGGGTACAATTATGTCATATTGACATAGTTACTATCATAATATTGAAACATATTGGATATTTTCTAACATGTAATGCATAACGATTCTTTATAGTAATAACAAGTAAATATTACCGCCCTTCGCGGTGGGGTAAAAATAGTTTTCGTCTACTGTAAAATTATATTCTTACTTTAATTTTTAATGAAGTGCGTCTAAACAACTCTATAAAAAATAATTTAGAAAAGCTTCGAAATTTTAGCCTTGACTTCAGTCACTAATATTAATATAAATAACTATTGAATTAAACTAAATTGTTTTTAATATAAATAATAAAATATAATAATAATAATAATGGGTTTTGATAATAAGAGATGAAATATAAAATATATGTCTATTTACTAAAAAAATTATAATAATAATAATAATAATAATAATAATAATAATATCATCTTTCATAAAAAGACAAAATCACAAAATAACAAAAACTTTTCCTCCAAAATGTATATAATGTATAATAATCATTAATTATGAAAACAATTAAACATAAGAACCTAAGTATATTGATCCACTTTACGGGATAATCAGAATATCGATTATAGACAATCAAAATTTTAAAGCAACGCAAAATTAATCGATATTATTAGAGATAATGTATGTTAAGGTTTAGTGTAGGATGACCCAACCCAATTGTATAGATGGGCTAGGGTTCATTACGATTTCATATTAGGGTTTCTTTGCATCTATGTCGAGATGGTTGTGCCATTGCACTGTCTAGATACATGTATCAAACAAGATGGCATGTTGAGGCTAGAGATTGGGAGGCCGTGTAATTCAAAAGCAAAGGATGAGCATTGGAGTACTTGGAACATAACCATGATATAAATGTCATAACATCCACTTTCGTTAACTAAAGAACACTTAGTTCCTTTGCTAATTTAGAGTAAGATCCAAACACACACTACGTGTCAGACAAAGATTCCCTTGAGAAAGAGGCCTCCAAGTCTTCCACATCTTTTATATGCTAAGGTAACTTTGAGCGATACTTAAAACTTGAAGTTTCATAGCGTTCCACAAAGCCATTCTAATGCAACTATCATCAAGCTTCCATTCTCGGGTTTTAGGGTTGGAGGTTCCTAGTTCAGATATGCATCTTTATGCGAACTTTCAATCCGAACTTTCAAGACCAGTTTGAACAAACATACTCCATTGTGCCCAATTAGTAGAGTTTAGTTCGTTAGGTATTTTAAAATTAGCCAAGTAATTAATAATTCCAGGGACTAGCAACATCTAGTTTTGTTCCATCTCCCATTTTAAAAATAATAAGAAAAAGAAGCCAGCCATTGAACCAAATTAAAACTTGCTGCCCACCAAGTATTGAGTTTCAACGAGTCTAACACCAAAAAGATGGGTTGCGGATGTGCCTAAGTTGGACTTTCCGGCAACAAAAACAAGTGCAGATCTGGAGAGAAACAGGGTTTTTCTCCTTGTGATAGTTAGAATCTACATGGATACCAATATCCATTTCCAACTTTATAATCCAAAAAAAAAAAGTTTTGTTCTAATCAATATTCAAACCAGTTTCATTTTTTTTAGACAGCAAATTATTGGGTTTAAATTTTTAAAATTAAAAAATGCTATTTCTTTTTCTTTCTTCGATAACATTTATGATAGCTATTTACATGCTTTTTTTCTAAGATACAAACAGTAAAATGTTGAATTTTCAGTTAGGTCATAGGTGGTTCCTTTAAATCTTCTTGTAGTTTTGGGGAGTAGAATTAAACCCATGGTAATTTTCTTCAACCATACCCATATGGTTCAATTGGCTTGAATGGACCAAATGGGATCCTAGAGATCACTTCATGGTGACTTTCTTTAACCATAACCACTGCTTCAACTGGCTTGGATGTCATTGTGACTTTATATGATCCGACACAAATAACTCAACCCAGGAGCAGGAAATGGGTCGGTCAATCAGCTCCATCATAGCTTTCTCTGTCCTTAAACTCATGATCAAAGCCATGATAACTTTTTGTAGTCCAACCCACATGGTTCAATGGTCTTGGGAGTAGGTAACCCATAGTAGCTTTCTCTAACCCAAGTTTTCTTGGTTCGGTGGTCTTCTAGTGGGTAATGGGTTGCCATAATTGAAACCATGGTAACTTTCTCTGACCATACCCACATGGTCCAAAGCAGTCAATAGCCCCCGAAAGGTTACCAAATTTGGGCAGATATTAGCCTCCAGCATTTCTAAAAACAAGTTGATAGCATCATGGGTCCATCCATTCCTGCTACAAGCCAGTATCATTGTTGTGTACACACCAACATTTTTCTTTTGTAACCCACGAAACAAACCGTAAGCTTTATCAACACGCCCACAATTTGCATATAATTCTATTAGTTCAGCACCCAAGTGATCATCCATCAATATCCTCATTTGTTTCATTAATGTCTCATGGATCCAAGACCCAAAAATCAAGTTCCCTGACTGAGAACAGATAGATATAATAGTAGCTAGTGTCATGTTGTCTGGTTGAATGTTTACATTTGGCAGAAGCATTTCATCAAACAGCTGGAGTGCCTCTTTTGGTAGGCCATTTTGCACATAGCAAGTGATCATGGCATTGTACAACAACTGATCCTTCGTGCCCATCTCATTGAATATTTCACGTGCAGATTCAACAGCTCCATTTCTTGAATATCCATTGATCATTTTGATACAAGAAATTGTGTTTTGTTCAGGCATCACATCATAAAAGTTGCGGGCGATTTCCATGTTCCCAGAGTCTACATAACCAGTAATCATTGCACTCCATGAAGCTGGCACTTTAACTGGCATTGATCCAAATGTAGCTATTGCCTTCTCCATATCTCCTGTTCTCGTGTACCACGAAATCATAGTATTCCAAGAATCAATATCCTTATTTCCCATTTCAGAAAACAAATGTTCAGCCATTAACAAATTCCCTGATTCTAAGTACCGACTTATGACTGAAGAGACCGCATTTCTTTCATAAATTTCATCAAACACTTTCTTTACAGTTTCCATATCACCAAGCTTTGAATACAACCCCATGAGAGCAGTTCCCACATGGACATCCCCACAAAACCCATATCCATGAACTTGACCATGTAAGATGATCCCGCCAACCCGATTCACTAGCCTGGTACACGCCTTTATTGCAGATGCTACTGCAGAAGTGCAAGGCAACAGTCCTGATCTATGCATATGCACATAATCAGCCAAAGCTTCTTGAAACTCGCCACATTGGTACAAAAACTGTATAACAGATGTTCTTGCAATGACATTTGGGTGTTTCAAGTGGTGGACGAGTGATTGAAGATAACTAATAGTAGCTCGGGAATGATTTACTTTCCTGCTAGTAATTTGGGTGATTACAACCGGCTCAAGATGGTTAAGACCATTAATAAGTATCAAGGCATGGAGTTGCTTCACTTGTTTGACAGTTAAGGGTTGATTCATAAAGGCTATCACTTTTGAAACCAGCATTGAAAAGACTTTTGGTTTTGAAGCTTTGAAAGGATTTGGTAAATTGGGTGTCATCTTCTTCATCAAATAAACCTGAAAACGTATGAATTAGAAGCAAACATGAATAACAAGTAAATACTAGGTAGCATTTCGTCGAACAGTTAACAGGCAAATCAAAATCTCGAAACTACTTGTGTAACTGTGTTAATATAACACGTTAGAAGCTGATTAAAACAAACTAACCAGTTCCCAAAAGTTGCCATGCTCAAAACTCCTAACTTTGTTCTTCATTGATTTAAGTAAAAGACCGAACAGATTGAAACTGTAACATGATTGTCAAATCAATTGGGAAGCTCTTGAGCTATTGATCCTTACGTTGAACAAGTATTGCAAACTAAACCAGAAATTGCGAGACTTGGAAGTCGGACCTTTGCGCCACCGCCGCAGCGAAGAGAAAGAAGTATGAAACACCAAACATCGTCGCGGCGGAAGAATGCCGGACGAGAGGAAGTGACGGACCTACGTTGAGAAGTGCATAACTTGAGTTTTTATATTTTTTTTGTATTGTTTTCTAAGTTTTTATTCATTTTAAACTTTTTTGACGTGTGAAATTTTGAATCTTTAGTTTTATTTTTTAAATAGGGTTAATAATAATTTGATAATTAAAGTTTTACTTTACTTTGTTTTATTTATTAAAGTATTTTTTAAATAATTTTATCATAAACTTTGAGTTTTGTTATAAACTAGTTTATTATCCCGTGTATAAACACGGGAGATGTATAAAATAAAGTATAAAATTAGATTGTATGAAATTGTAAGAGATATAGTAGAATAACTGTAAAACGTACATAAGAATTGTTTATCACCCGTATTTTCTTCCTTTTTGTTGAAAGTTATTTGACCGAAAGTCTATTTGGAAATAATAAAGAATGTTGTTTATTTTCTATAATTGATATTTAGAAGAATGAAAATAATGAAAACTGTAGGATCTTTAACATCAAAGTGAAGAAATAACAAAAATAAGATTTAATCATGTAATCGTAGATAATATATAGATTCCCTTATTAATACTAATTAATACAAGGGAAGCCAACCAAAAAATTTTAAAAAATCAAACTAAATGGGGAAGATTAATCTACTAATATAACTGCATTTAGTTCCAGCCAAAATAATGATAGTTTTCATACTAAAAAAGCATAACAACATCTATGTCAAATAGCTACAAAAAGTTCATAAAATGATAAAATAGAGAGAACGATTGCTCAATCAGTTTCTATTTAATAGCATCTACAAGTGAATATATCATAGAGATAAGGAATAAAAATGATATTACAAATGTCGCAGGCAAAATATGAATCATTTGCTATTTGTAGCAACACTACTTTATCATCAATTAGTTACAAATCACCATCTAAATGTGTCTCTAACATTGTCATAAACGTATAATTAGGATGCAAAATTTATAAAGAAAATGAAAAGGTTTAAGATGGGTAAAACATATATAAAACTTATTTGTATATCTATATCTATAATATCTATAACATATTATAAAACATTTATGACTTTTGCTCAAACTCTTAAATTTTAAATAGAAACTATTATATGAAATAACTATTAAATAGAGTTAATAAGATTCTTACATTTTATTTTAATAATTAAATATATCATATTTAAAAATAATCAAGTCAATACAAATTAACTTAATAATTAAAAAATATTTTCATAATCAAACCTTTTATTTTAAATATTCTATCATTTAATAAATATCTTAACATAGTTATCAGAAAATGTGTACAATAGAACTCATAAACCTGAGTAATCTATAATCAGAATATATAAACATATAAATTCAAAAAATTTTAATAGATCATATAATCAATAGTTTCAAATTAGTTTACTCTATTTCTGTTGGGAAGATGATCTCATTAGTTTAGATTTGATGAGACAAAGTTAAGTTTGTAAGATGTGTTCTACATACAACTTAAACATAATTATGAAGCTTAGTCAGACTGAACACTTATAGTGATTCAGACTGAGTATAAGCAGAATATAAGCTGAGCATATGTTCGATCAGCTTAGACTATATCTTAGTAAGATTATCAATATGTCTGATAAGCTGTGTGCGTAAACTAAGATATATATATATATATATATATATATATATATATATATATATATATATATATATATATATATATTGAGTTTCAGCTTGATGAGTTTCAAGCTGAGCGACTCAGCGTGAAGACTGAGTCAGCTCAATAGAGTTACTAAATATGTTTTAGTAAATTCTTTAGACTTCTAAGGATGAGTTAATAATTATACATGTTAGTCCATGTTGAATTCGGGTTTGTTCTCGAAGAACTCAGCTTGATGAGTTTCAAGCTGAGTAACTCAGCCTGACTAAAGAAGTCAGTTTAAAAGAATTTAAATATGTTTTAAATTATGTTTTAACTCCTATATCTACGGGAAGGATAAGAAGACTTCAGAATCAAGATTGAAGATTGAAGACTCAAGATAAGAAGATTCAAGATTCAAGATTCCGAGTTATCCGATAGTTAGTTAGCAAATTATGATTAGTCCAGTTTGTTAGGAACCGTAGTAACAGGATTATAAATACTTATCTCCTGATAAGTTTAGAGGTACGACTACGACTCAAAAACGATTACAACTAAGTGTTGCAGAGCCAAAACCTCACCTCACCGTATGTGTTACAATTCTCGAATCACTGTTTGTTAGTTCAACGTGATCAAGATATCTACCAATTGCCAAGCTATACGTGTGTTCGAATAATCACATTAGCTGTGATATTGGTAAGTTATCAATCTGTGTAAATCCTGTTTAGAGAGTCGTCAGTGTCTATAATCATAAGTTGATTATAGATAGCTAAGTTTGAAAGATTGAGAGATTTATATTAGGTGTTTACATATCAAGATTTGCTTACTTGATAGTTATTGTAATCATCTTCGTATTCACAGCATTGTAATCATCTTCATAATGAAAGCATTCGATTGATTGTGGTTTGATTTACTTTGTGTAACACTTTTATTTGATTTGTTCAATTTCCGCAGAAAGTGTATTCAACCCCCCTTCTACACACCTGTTGCTTGTTGTTATTCTCACCAAGGGACCAACAATTTCTTATTATCTTAATTTTGAATAGTTTCAAATTACTAATTTACACATTGTATTCCATGCAATTTACCCTATTTTATAAGTAGAGACATTTTTTCATATTTAATTGTTCTCAAAGTTTATATTAAAAATAATAAAAGAGGTGATTGAGAAGAGAAAAACAAATAAAAAAAGATAAAGAAAATGATGGTCCTGTAAATCTTACGGATGAAGCAATGCTATGTGTTTAGTGTATGTTTGAATCGGTTAGAGAGAGAGAGAGAGCCGAGAGCTAGAAAGAAAACACACACATAAGAGTGAAATGATAATATGAGTGCAAAGCTTACTTTGATTAACAAAGGCAAAGTCTTATAGGCTTTGCCAAATTTTACAATATTGACATATTTGCACCCTCACTTTACAAGTCTAACAATCTCCCCCTATGTGAGGTGTGCAATGATTCACAACAAGCAATAAATAATTAAACGTCATGCATGGACTTGTTGCGAATCCCGAGTGCCACTTGCCAATGCCTCATTTACTTCCTATTCTCCAAAGTGTTTTTCATTTGTTCGATTGATCTGAAGGCTTGTCTTTGATACTCTTCAGATAGTTCATTACGAGCAGCCCACACCTTTCGTGTAGAGCGTAGTGCAGAAGTTTCAAGGTGACGTCCGAGTAGGGCATACACTCATCTATCCTGACGAATATCTTCTTTTTCTTTTCGTTGTGGAATACGACACCTCTATCTCCTTTGTAGTTTGGATGGCCTTCATAGATTGAGGTCAATTCTTCAAGTTGATCAAGATCAAGATGACTCTGGTTAGGCTTTAGAAGATTGATCTTGAGATAGTTGTTTTCTGCACCAAGTTGCACGTCATGATCCTCAACAAAACTTATAAAGTTTCTCATGTACTTCATTAGTTGGGATTTCCCGAATTGTTCATTTGGGGTTTTGCCTTGCTTCCGACACAATGTGTCATAAATGAAAGTGATGTCGTGAATCTTCACATGTCTCAGATCGACCTCATTAAGCTCAATCTTTTCACTTTGAGCTCGCTTTACCGCGAAGATTGCGTATTTGTATTGAAAAGAAACCCCTGTATAAACATTATGAACTTCAACAACCGGGTAATCAGACATAATGACGTGCTTTGGGGACTTGGTTGCATTGAGGATGTTTTCATATCTTCTTCTTTGTTGTTTATCCAAGCCCCTCGGCTCAGGAGATGTGAGCTCTTTAATTTCATTGTTGTAAATAGCTGGGATTCTGTCTTTAAGATGAGCAGCATTAACGAAGTACCTTTTCCATAACGGCTGATGCAAGGCTTCCTTGGTAAACATGTTGTTGCTGTCTAAGCCTTTGTCACCGGTATACACTGGAGGTGTTGTAGGAATCACATAGTTTGGTGGCAGTGGCCACTCAGAATCTTGTCTTACCTTTTCTGCAGCTTCTTCTTGTATATTTCTTTGAATAATGTCATCTGTAGAGATTTGAAATTGACCACGAGGAGGAGGGAAGTGTTCATGAAATTCTATATTTACTCCCCTGAGAACCCGAGACACGTCAAATGTAGTTTTATTCTTAGCTGGTTTCCTTCTAGCTTCCCTTCTAGAGATAGCAGCCCTTTCTCGCTTTCTTGCAGCAATTGCTCTTTCATCCACTGCCTGATCAAAGCTGCGGACAACTCCAGGGGAGTCTGGACGTGTAGCAATCTCCACATAATCATCAATGTTCTTGAAGATGTTGCTGATTTCTGGGTCCTCAGTTTCCTCCTCTGGTTGAGCTTCCTCAGTCTGTTCCATGTTGAATTCAGCAAAAATATCAGACTGAAGCTCCCTTTCCTGAGCAGTATCACTTTCTTCCTCATGCCTTGTAGGTGATGTATGCAAATCTTCATAAATATTCATTTCATCATCGGATTCTGCACTTAGGTCAACCCATTCGGTCTCAGCATGGGACTGCTCTTGTTGTATTTCTCCTTCTTGAAGATCAACAGGCCTCGGTTCAAATAAATGTTGTGGTACATATAGTACAATCTGTTTGTCAGCATTTTGTCGTTGTTGTTGTTCATAAACTTCATCGCCCATAAGTTATGCACTTTGTTGTTGATGTTGACTGCCAGAACTATGTTGGTCAAATGATCTCATCAGTTGAAATTTGATGAGACAAACTTAAGTTTGTAAGATATGTTCTAAATATAACTTAAACAGAATTATGAAGCTTGATCAGACTGAGCACTTATAGTGTTTCAGACTGAGCATAAGCTGAATATAAGCTGAGCATATGTTTGATCAGCGTAGACTATATCTTAGTAAGATCATCAATGTGTTTGATAAGCTGTGCGTGTCACCTAAGATATAGGTTGAGTATTCAGCTTGATGCGTTTCGAGCTGAGTGACTCAGCTTATATACTGAGTCAGCTCAACAGAGTTGCTAAGTAAGTTCTAGCTAACTCTTATGACTTCTAAGGATGAGTTAGTCATTATGCGTGTTAGTACATGTTTGTTTTCGGGTTTGTTCTCGAAGAACTCAGCTTGATGAGTTTCAAGCTGAGTAACTCAGTCTGACTAAAGAAGTCAGTTTAAGAGAATTTAAATATGTTTTAAATTCCTTTTTATCTCTCTACATCTACGGCAAGGATAAGAAGATTCTAGAATCAAGATTGAAGATTGAATAATCAAGATAGAAGATTCAAGATTCTGGGTTATCCGTTAGTTTGTTAGCAGATTAGGATTAGTTCTAGTTTGTTAGGATCCGTAGGAACAACATTATAAATACTTATCTCCTGATAAGTTTAGAGGTACATCGACGAGTTACAGAGCCAAACTCAATTCACCTCAACCTACTGATCGTATGTGTTACGAATCTTGATACACAGTTTGTAAGTTTAACGTGACCAAGAAATTTACAGATTGCCAATTGTTCGTGTGTTCGAATCTTCACGTATGTTGGGAAGTTGGTAAGTATTCAATCTGTGAATAAATCCTGTTTAGAGAGTTTGTTGGGAAAATGATCTCATCAGTTAAGATTTGATGAGACAAAGTTAACTTTGTAAGATGAGTTCTACATATAACTTGAACAGAATTATGAAGTTTAGTCAGACTGAATACTTATAGTGATTCAGACTGAGTATAAGTTGAATATAAGTTGAGCATATGTTCGATCAGCTTAGAATATATCTTAGTAAGATTATCAATATGTTTGATAAGCTGTGTGCGTAAACTAAGATATACATATTGAGTTTCAGCTAGATGAGTTTCAAGCTGAGCAACTCAGCGTGAAGACTGAGTCAGCTCAATAGAGTTACTAAATATGTTTTAGTTAATTCTTTAAACTTCTAAGGATGAGTTAATACTTATACATGTTAGTTCATGTTTGAATTCGGGTTTGTTCTCGAAGAACTCATCAACGTGACTTCTTTATTCAGGCTGAGTTACTCAGCTTGAAACTCATCAAGCTGAGTTCTTCGAGAACAAACCCGAATTCAAACATGAACTAACATTTATAATTATTAACTCATCCTTAGAAGTCCAAAGAGTTAAATAAAACATATTTATTAACTCTGTCGAGCTGACTCTGCTTCTGAGCTGAGTCACTCAGCTTGAAACACATCAAGCTAAATACTCGATATATACCTTATGTGACATACACAGATTATCACACACATTAATAATTTAACTAAGGTATAATATAAACTGGTCGAACATATGCTCAGTTTACATTTAGCTTATACTCAGTCTGAAACACTATAAGTGTTCAGTCTGACTAAGCTTCATAATTCTGTTTAAGTTATATGTAGAACTCATCTTTCAAACTTAACTTTGTCTCATCAAATCTTAACTGATGAGATCATTTTCCCAACAAACTCCCCCTATTTGATGATGACAAAACCATCAAACGGTTCTTAAGTTTGTTTAACAGAATTATGTTTTAAATCTCAAACTTATTAAGATTTTATTATTTGAACTGATCAAATATTTATTGAACATATCAATTTTAATTGAACTTATCAATTTAAATTGGAACACACCAACTTTTGAGTTGAACACACCAACTAATTACATAAATGAATAAGAACTTATCTGTTATTCATTTTTGCTAAACTTATCAGACTTACAAATAGGAACACATCACAACACAGTTGAACATATCAAACTTTATACTTGTATTAATGGAACTAATCATAATACAAAAGTTGTTGATCACTTAGATCATGCACACATAGTGCTTACAAAAATATTAGAACTAATCTAATATTTACAATAGAACTAATCTATTCATCTTTTGAACTCGGGATGTAGAACCTCCCACAGAATGATTTCTCTGTTGATTTCTTCTAGGAGGCTTTCAGCTTCTGCAATCCCTCTGAGTTCTCTTTGTTGCACTTTGATGATTTTATTCAACTTATACCTTACAAAATGATTTGTACTATCACCACAACAACTTCTTATATGTATGGCATCCCTAGCTTTTAGATAGCATCATTCAATCATTCCAACAAGTTCTAAAACATCACTACTAACTTTTCTACATGAAACTTAACTCAAAACATCAAGGCATCAAAGATTCAATCAAGAATCACTTCTTTGACCCACAAACTCAATGAAATCAAGAAAAACTCATTACGTCTTGCTATTGGATCATTAATCAATCAATTCAGATGATCATCTTCACTTCTACGGATTGAATTCAGTAAGGAAAACAAGGGTAGAGGTATGTACGTATGTGTGGCTAGAAATGGAAGAGTTTGACCTACAAGGTCAAATATCTAGTATACATATCATAAACTTTCACCATTTGGCAGAAATGGTCCCTGAACTTGCAACTTTCATCATGTGGGAAATTTAACCCTTCTACTTTAAAAACACTAAACACATCCCACACAAGGGCAACTTGCTAACCATGTCTAACACTTAACACATTAATCGATATAATTCATATCTAGGTACTTACGAACTTTGGGGCGTTACAACTCTTCCCCACTTGGGACGATTTCGTCCCCGAAATCTACTGAACAATTAAATGTGCTTCAAATCATATTGAATGCTACCGTAGCGCACTAGCGGTAGTCTTACATCTTCTCAACTCTAACTGCTATCGCAGCGAACTGACAATAGTCTTACATCACACATCTACCCGCTACTATCTCTTTAACATGTTGCACATAAAAATTACTTATCACATATAAATCTTGCCATGTACACCTAAGTGTAATCTGAACTCATCATGTGCTTCTATTGTATCCTTACCAATCTTATCATGTTTGTTACACAAATTCGCAACTTTTCTTTTCAATTAAGCTATTGACTGAGCTCTATAACTGAACTTCTTATCTCTTGTCCCATCTTACAGAGGGACAACTACTAAAACATCAGTTGAACTCTTACGAAGTTAGGATATATGACAGGTATCACGAATCTAAATTACTTCATCTGGAAGTTCCAGTCTATACGCTACTTTCCCACCTTCGCAGTATTCTCGAAAGGACTTATAAACCGAGGCCCTAACTTACCTTTATTTCTGAATCTGCTAAGCCATATCTACGGTGACGCTTTCAACTACTCGTAGTCTCCAATCTGGAGCTCTAATAACAACCCCTTCCTTTTTAAGATAACTAGTCTGTTTATCTTGTGCAGCCCCAAGCCGCTCATATATCTATGCTACTATCTGTACAGTCGATCATCTGTTCAATTCTCTTTTTCTAACCAATCACACCCTAACAGATAGGGTTTGACATTCTCTAACATACAACATCTGCTAACAAGGCGTACGGACACTCTGCTGGTAACTGTTACTACACAAGAACTCTGAGTTCTAAATATATCTTTCAGTATCTGTATAATCCTCTCGTTCTGTCCATCCATCTGAGGGTGGAACACTCTATCAACATATAACTCAGTCCCCATATATCTTTTCAACCTACTGTAGTGCCTGAAGGTAAATCGAACATCTCTCTGAAACAACTATAACTTAAACTTCTTGTCTAGCAGTCACCTCTTTCACATGTACATATCTTCCATCCTCTTAAAAGTATAAATTTCTCTTATCAGAATAACTTGTAACTCTTCATAAGAATTCTGGTGTTTTGCCTTTATCTATAGATAGGTCAAACATTAATCAACATATCTCTCTATATCATGTGTCATCCATGGTAACCAAGAATTCATCTACATATCTCTGTACATCTTTGTCAGTACTGGGCACGTTGAAGGCTGAGAACAATCTGCTTCCTCTAAAAGAACTTGTCTCACACATTCCTATAACTGGGTACTCATACTTGGTCATACCGGATCAATAGATCTTGACAATCTCTTACTAACTTTACCGCCAGATCTTTGATACACTGAATCTTGGGCTGCTATCTTTAATTACTTTAATCTTATTAAGTATTGCAGTGACAACTGACCTTCTTACTCGATGCTTCCTTTTCTGTATGGTGCCTGACTTTCTGCTCAAAGAATCTACCACTATATTAACTTCATCTAGGTTGTCTAAAACCACACTTTACTAATCCCTTAAAAGCTCTAACCACCATCTCTGAAGCTTGTTCAAACTCTTGCGTTTCAGTTCTAAATCATGGGAAGGGTAACTACTTTTATTCATATCTTACTGGGGGAAAACCTAAGTACTAGCTTTACTACTCTGTATAATGTATCACAACAACTACTGTAACACCCCAAAATGGGGCCTAGTTGTAAATTGTAGTACATGTAGCTTTAACAGTTGTACGTTGACTTTAATTGGTGTTTTGTTGCTAACTGTAGTATAAATGTTGCTAAATGGTGTCTTAAATGTGAATTGGTGTTTTAAACATGAATTGGTGCTAATTGGTGTTAAATGGTGTTAACTGGTGTTAAATGTGGATAAAAATGTAGTATTATGAAAATTGTCATAAGTTGACTATGTTGACAAATAGTTGAACGGTTTTGGATAATGGTTCCAAAAATATCTCCGTTAGTTGAAACGGATAACCCTAAGTTGAGTTTTAAGTTGAATAGGAGAACGAAATACCCGAGAGGGGGTATTAGGCACATAAGTCGGCCTATAGACTCTTTCTTCTTTACTGGATAAGCTTAAAAGACACATACACACACTTTACACACACATATGTACGTACAAGCAAAGCCACACCCAAACCTTTGTGGATTTGAAGAGGAAAAACTAAGTTGGGTCAAGATTAGAGGCTGGATTCGTGTACTGAATCTGTTCTTGTGGAGTTTGATCATCATCTTTTGTAAGTTCTTGTTCATAAACCTTGTTCTTGAGTTTAGTGAAGAGGGAGACCCATTTGGATGGATTCAAGTGGGTTTTAATGTTGTTTTTGTGACCAAATCATGTTAGGAAGTTTATATATATGTTAGACAACTTGTATAAACACTTGAATATGGATTCAAGTTGGATTTTGAGTCAAAAACCCGTAAAACAGCGTCTGTTTAAGAACAGAGCAAGAACACGCTGTAAATATGGTTCCTACGGGCGTAGTATGGTGTTACTACGGCCGTAGGGTGTTGTTTATGTTACTGCGGTCGTAGGTAATGGTTGCTACGGCCGTAGGATTGAATTTATGAGGATTACCACCTACGGGTGATGGAAACAAGACTACGGGCGTAGGATATGGTTGCTACGGCCGTAGTTGCCCAAAGGATACATACTACGGGCGTAGTGAATGGTTACTACGGCCGTAGGCCATGGTTCTTTGGCAAGAACTCCTACGGGCGTAGTGCATATGTACTGCGGCCGTAGTACATGTTGGAATGTTGTTCTGCGGGCGTAGGAACATGTTCCTGCGGCCGTAGGAGGCTATCAGAAGCCATGTTGACCTTTTGTTGAGACTGTTGTTAGTGCAGTCTGTTGTAGTGTATACTAAGGGGTGTTTATCTGTGTTTATTGGTGTTAGGTGACTCAGACGATTCTGTGTGCTCTTGGGATTCCCGATTGCATATCTGCCTCTTGTAGTTTCGAGGTGAGTACCGGTTTCCCATGAGTCTCAGTAGGTAAGTTATCTGTAGTACATGTTGACACATGATTGGTGTATTGATACGTGGAAATGGAGGTATGTTATGATAAAGTTGTACAAGCATGCTTAGTATTATTATTGTTGATATGAAAGATATTGTTGTGATTATATGCGCGCATGAACTGGATCCTTATTGGATCAACTAGTTGTTTATGAAGTTTTGTCCGGACACTGAATTGGAGAACACGGAGGTCAGTCAGGTAGACGGGTGTCAATACTTGGCTGGGTTCTCGGGTAGACGGGAGTTAGTACCCGGGCATTAACGGTACTCAAGTAGTATACGCTTGGGTGATGGTCCTGCAGGCCGCCGTTCCTCTAAGGAGTAAGGTTCCTTGATAGATGGGAACCAACATGATAGATAATTGGCGTACTATGTGGAATGCTTTTGGGTTGTTGAGCGGGGTTAGCTCCCCTGCAACATACGACTACTGCTGACACGTTTGTCACGTCACAATATGATAGGATAGCCTTGTGTGCTGTTCTGATACATGATAGCCTGCTTATTGTTGCTTATGTGTAATTGGTGCTCACTAGCTAGTTGTAGCTAATGGTGCAAGATTTACCTTTTTCGCAGGTTGATGCTAGAGGCCTGGTGAGGCGGGTACCGATGGTAGCTTTTGTTGTATATACCTTTTGGGGAACACGTTGTTGTTTTTGGATCCGATGGTCGGTAACTAGTTGGTAACGCTTGTAGCTTTGAACTTGGCTAACCTTTTTGTTGTAATTAATTAGCCGAGTCAAACTGGTTGTTTTTGTAAATGGTGTTTAATTCCGCTGCAACACTTTTGATAATCGATGTTTAAAAAGTTTAAATTAACTCTAATTTTAAGCTCGTTTGGGGTGGCGTTACAACTACCTCATCTCTCATTTCATCTATAAACATATGCATTGGAGCATCACATAACTTATGTTTTAAATTATCTTATACTCTCTACTGTTCACCTTCCCAGTTAAGCTTTGCACCCCCATTTGCTACTTACGCAGGGTAACACTAGTTTGGTCCTATTCTCTTCTCAAATCTTTAGCTGATGGTACTCTGACCGTAATTCTATCTTTGAACATCACAACGTATCTTGAAGCTGATCAACTAACTCATCTTTGTTTTTCATAATCTGGAATGCGCCCCTACAGTAAACTACTAAGCCAATAGAAATCTTTATCTGTCAGTTCTTGCAATTGACTCATCAACTCTTACATTTCTAGCGGGGCCAATCTGTATGGGGACTTAACTTTTCTGGTCTCGTTCCAGATACTACATCAATTCTGAATTGCACTTATCTGGCCGGTGGAATCTCTGGTAAATCATCTGTGTAGTCACAACTACCGATATCTCTTAAATCTTTTGTAACTTTCTTTTCATGCTACCTTATTTCACATAAGCTAAAACACTATACATTTATGCTCCGGATACTTTCTCATTTCTGCTAACAAGAACTAGAATACCTACTCTTTTACTGTCACTTTTGCTCAACAGTTCTTCCCCACTTGGGGTCTGAACTCATACTGTTCTCTGATCACTGTGTACTTGGACTTGTTACTAACTTAATAAATTAATTTCAATAGCTGTTGAAACTCTTTCATCACGGTTAACATATACTCAATGGAAACTGGCAATTTCTATCTCTATCACTTTTCATCTACACATACTATTCACAATAGTAATCTCATCTGTTGCGTCTACCTGTAATCACATTAGGTTCTACCTTTACTTCTTTAGTTATGAACTGGAAAACTATGCCATTTGGCCAGGGCACCTCTGCTTTCTAGTACTGACCGTCGTTGTGCCAAAACTAGGGTAAGTATTTCATTGACTTTCTCCCTATCGCTGATAACTTAGAACAACAAACTTACTGTATTCAAACTGGTAAACTGGTATCACACTTAGAGCGAGCTATTTCAAATCTTTGGTCACATGTCTCTTCTTTTCACACCTTGCACATCTGGGTGGGGAAATCAATCTCCCCTGTTGTATTACAACCACTGATCTTTTTACTTAACACACTTGTCAGCTCAATCTTTCTCTCTTCATTTACTATTCTTCCTCTTACTCACTCCATTATTCTTTCTCTTGTGCAAGACTTTTTATCTCGCCTACTTTATTACTTGTAACTGTCATCAAGCTTCATACACATCGCTTTTAACACCTAACTATAGCACTGTATTTACATAACCTCTGCACTAACTTACTCTGAATAAAACGTCACGTTTCTAACAACTTCTTGGTGATATCATTTACCAACTCTATCGTCTGTCATCAATATTGAAACTAATCTGTGATCTGGTCTACACAATCTTTTAGTACCACTATAACAATTCTTTAAACTAAGTCTAGTCATGGCCTCAATCTGTGCTTCTACCTTTCTCTACAATAACATGGTCCACTTGTCTTTCACTGTTCTACTCATAAAATTATAAACATTTATAATTGCTCTCTCTCTCTGGTGGACACCTACTAGTGCGGAAAACCTCTTTTTGTCTCTACTAACCGTCAACTGCTCATAATCGAATCTATAACCCCCTTCGAAGAGAGGTGGCTTGCACTCTGAAGTCTTTACATGTGCACCCCTACAACGGGTCAATTCTAGCTTTAACTCTTACAGGTGCCTTAATCGTAGCTTATACGGCTGCATCCACATGCTGCTATCATGGGACTTTCATTCTTTCTGTAACTTGATCAACCACTTGGTTGATATTATCTGAAACGCTAGCTTGTAGGACTTTACTCAACTTTAATACTACTATCTCCTTTTACTGAATCGTATTCTCAATTTTGCAAACTCTTCTGTAACAACTCCCTCTACAGGGTTACTCATAAGTCTATTAATTTAAATAGAACTTGCATATGAAAAATAAGTATCTCTGGTCTCCCGAGGTATACTAGCCTCAGACTACTATAACAACACATGCTAACTCTTTTCACATACTCATTTCAATCATATATCTTTAACATAATATACAATAACTTCTTTCTTTGTTTCTCATAACAAGGTATGTAATATTATTAATACTACATCTATCTCATATTCAATTCTTGTCTTCTTCACATACTATATACAGTCACGTATTACCCATCACTTGATTCACAAGACACTGCCATAACAATCTCAAGCTCAACTGCATACCATATGTTCTTTACACACACTGGCCAAGCGTTGTAAGGGACATATTATACACAACTGTTCTTGGTACCGTCATCGAATACCCTGATTCACAAGCTTAGGTCACGTATGGCAAGTTAACTACACATGTAAAAACATTACTACTCATGCTCAAACTGTAAAACAGATAACAGTTTATAACTTCTTACTACTGTATGCTCACCAAGGTTACTGCCCCAGGGATAGCTCCACTTTATCTCAAAACCAGAGTTTAATTTCAGACATCACACTCATGTGTGCCCAAATCCCTCAAACCATGGCTCTGATACCAAGTTGTAACACCACTTTTCTAAAATAGCTTTTAAAATTCGTTTGCTACTGATTAACACTCTAAAAACATCAAGTTTGCGGAAAACAATCTTACATTACTTTAATACTAATAGTTTCATAATAAGTAGTGTTAAAATTACTCTTTTTCAAAAGCTTGGAGCTATCCAACTCTGCAACGCACTGGAGCCTTTCTCTCGCTGGAACCTGGTTACCTGCATGCACAACATACTAGAACGTAAACTTTCGCTTAGTGAGCATACTACTGACGAATAAACACACATCGCATGAGTATCTCTTCTCGGGATGTCTCACATCCCAGCTATAACCCAGCTATTCTTTGGTGACCTACGACTGTAGGTTACGTACCTACGCCCGTAGACCTTGTTCCATCGTCCATAGACGGTAAATCAAACAAAAACACATCCTACGGCCGCAGTAACCCTGCCTACGGCCGTAGTGTATACACAAGGCCTACTACGGCCGTAGGGAATACCCCCTACGCCCGTAGGAAGTTCACGAACAGCAGACCTTCGTCCCTGTTTCTACACAGCTTCTGTAACACTCGTTTTTTACACCAAAACTCGATTGAAACCAGATTCAATAGTTTGTATACATTACTTGACATCAATAGAAGCTTATAAACACATTTAAACACCATAATCAACACAAGAACACCATATACACCATCAAAGTGGTGTATTTTTCTCAAAAACACAAATTTAGGGTTCTAGCATTAAAACACTTACAAATCAATAGAAGATCAGTTGCTAGAACTTGTTTTCTACACAGAAAGCACTTGTAATAACTTGCTTCTCGAATTGCTCTTCAAAAACTCCAAGATTGACGTGTGTATGTGTTGTACGTGTATGTATGTATGTCTTGTGTGTGTTTTGTCAAAACCTAGGGGATAAGGCTTCACATAGCCGACCTTGGGGTCAAATAAATAAACACGGGGTATTTTGTTCCCCCTTTTTAACTTACAACTCAACACACGCCATCCCGTTTTAACCAACGGGGATATCTACGGAATCATTACTCGAAACCGTATAACACGACATTACTTTTAGACACAACCGACACTTTTCACATAAACACATTAATTAACACTTAACACGCGTTAGTCACTTAAAGCACGTTAATTAAAATTCACTTAAAGTCACTGTACAAGCTCTAAGGCACAAGGTACAACACTACACAGCTAGGCCCATTTACAGGGTGTTACAAATCTACCCCCCTTAAGAAGATTCCGTCCTCGGAATCTGATCACTCACGAACAGGTGGGGATATCGAGCTCACATATCATCTTCAGTTTCCCAGGTCATATTCGAACCTAGGTTATACTTCCATTTCACTAGAACGAGCTTAATCACTTTCTTACGCAGTTTCTTAGTCTTTGAGCCGAGAATTTCAACAGGTTCCTCAACGAGGCGCTTTGGAGTATCAACTCTTAGCTCTTGCAATGGCAGAATCTGACTCTCATCCACTTTGCACTTGCGTAAGTAACACACGTTGAAGGTATTATGAATACCCGCAAGTTCTGGAGGTAGCTCTAGAGACACAGTTTGATCATTGACTCTGCGCAGGATCTTGAACGGTCCTATGAATCGCGGACTCAACTTGCCCTTACGGCCAAATCGGATAACACCCTTCCACGGAGAGACTTTCAGGAAGATCGCCCTCGTCAAACACAACCGGCCGACGTCTCGGGTCAGCGTACACTTTCTGTCGATCACGAGCGGCTTTCAGCTTTTCACGTGCCACTCTTAATTTATCGGCACTAATTTGCACAATTTCAGGTCCGGCGAACTGCTTCTCGCCAGGCTCTAGCCAACACGTGGGAATGCGACAACGTCTCCCGTATAACATCTCGAATGGAGGCATCCCAATACTGGAATGGTATGAGTTGTTGTAAGAAAACTCAATCAACGGCAGATGTGAATCCCACGCTCCACCGAACTCAAGTACACATGCGCGAAGCATGTCCTCCAGGGTTTGGATAGTTCTCTCTGACTGGCCGTCTGTCTGAGGATGGTACGCCGTGCACATATGAACACGAGTGCCAAGCTCACGCTGTAAACTCTGCCAGAACTTAGAAGTAAACCGCGGATCGCGATCTGACACAATAGAACACGGTACTCCATGGCGCGACACCACTTCAGCAACATACAACTTTGCTAACTTATCCAACGAGGTAGATTCGCTGATAGCCAGAAAATGAGCACTTTTGGTCAACCGGTCAACTATGACCCAAACTGCATCGTGCCCTCTGAGGGTTTTCGGTAACTTTGTCACGAAATCCATTGTAATACTATCCTATTTCCACTCAGGAATTTCAAGTTGCTGAAGATTACCATATGGTTTCTGGTGCTCAGTCTTCACTTGCGCGCAGATTCTACACTTTTCCACATATGAAGCAATGTCTCGTTTCAAAGTAGGCCACCAGTATAAAACTTTCAGGTCATGGTACATTTTGGTGCTGCCCGGATATACAGACAATCGAGACTAGTGAGCCTCTTGCAGAATCAATTCACGATTTCCCCCGTACTGAGGCACCGAAACACGAGACTGAAAAGTCTTTAGCCCACGGCTATCCTCTGCAAGCAAATATTTCTGCTTCCACATCACTTCTGCTTTCAAGTTCTCGTCACGCACGGCAACAGATTGTGCTTCCTTCAATCTCGCAAGAATATCAGGAACCACCACAAGTTTCATGAATTTCGCCTCGGCCGACGAGCTTTTGCGACTAAGAGCATCCGCCACCACGTTGGCCTTACCAGGATGATAACGGATCTCACAGTCGTAATCTTTAATCAACTCGAGCCAACACCGCTGCCTCATATTTAGCTCTTTCTGCGTAAACACGTATTGCAGACTCTTGTGATCCGTACAGACCACACACTTGGTACCGTACAGATAATGCCGCCACAACTTCAGAGCAAACACAACAGCAGCTAGCTCAAGATCATGGGTCGGATAGTTACCTTCATGTGGCTTCAACTGCCGAGACGCATATGCTATCATTTTATCACGCTGCATTAGCACGCAGCCAAGCCCCGAATAAGAAGCATCACAATAAACGACGAAGTCATCAGACCCGTCGGGCAAAGAAAGAATCGAAGCTTCACACAATAGCCGTTTCAGAGACTGAAACGCTTGTTCTTGAGCCTCAGACCACACGAATGCAACATCTTTCCGAGTAAGCTTAGTCAAGGGACCTGTAAGTTTAGAAAAATCACGGATTAACCGCCGATAATATCCAGCTAAGCCAAGAAAACTACGAACTTCAGAAGGAGTTCGGGGAACCCCCAGTTCATCACTGCATCGACTTTCGCCGGATCCACTTTAACACCGTCCCTACAGATCACATGACCAAGAAAATGCACTTCACGAAGCCAGAACTCGCACTTTGAAAACTTTGCATAAAGCTTCTCTCGCTTGAGAGTCTCAAGAACTTGTTGCAAATGCAACTCGTGCTCGGCTTCACTTCGAGAATACACAAGAATATCATCAATAAACATAATTACGGATTTATCCAAGAAAGGACGACAAATCCGATTCATCATATCCAAAAACATAGCCGACGCGTTGGTTAAGCCGAACGGCATAACCAAAAACTCATAGTGGCCATATCGAGTGCGGAAAGCAGTTTTCGGAACATCATCTTCGCTAACCCGCACCTGATGGTAGCCAGAACGAAGATCAATCTTAGAGAAGCAAGTCTCTCCCTGCAATTGATCGAACAAATCATCAATACGTGGAAGAGGGTACTTATTCTTTACCGTTCGCTTATTCATCTCCCGGTAATCAATACACATGCGCCATCCTTTTTCTTCACAAATAACACAGGAGCACCCCACGGGGACGAACTTGGTCGAATAAAGCCCTTATCAAGTAACTCCTGTATTTGGGTCATCATCTCCCGCACCTCTGAAGGAGCAAGATGGTATGGAGCTTTAACTACAGGCGTAGCCCCTGGAATAAGATCAATCTTGTACTCTACATCTCTTACCGGCGGCAAACCCGGCAATTCATCTGGAAATACCTCCGGATAATCTGACACTACCGGAATATCTTTGACCACTTGCTTTTCCAGCTTTGCATCAATCACGTGAGCCAGATAAAACTCGCAGCCTTTAGAAATTGATTTCTTAGCTTTCATAACAGAAATAAGAGGAATGTCAGATTCTCGACGTTCCCCTCGAGCTACAACGCAAGACCCATCGAGCAGAGGAATATTTACCATCTTTTTAGAACACAGAATCTCCGCGTTCAGACCACTGAGCCAATCCATACCAACGACCGCATCAAAGCGCACAATTGGCATAAGAAGAAAAGAGATAGGGAAACTATTCCCGTCCACGTCAAGGTTAACACAGGGAACACTATCCGTAACCGAAACTACCTTACCACTAGCAATTTCAACTTTAATCGGCTCAGGTAACACAGATATAGGCAATTGCAGTTTATCACGAAAAGCCACAAATATAAAAGAATGGGTAGCTCCAGAATCAAACAACACACAAGCGGGAACAAAATTTACAAAAAAAGTACCAGTGATCACGTCTCCTGCAGCTTTGGCTTCTTCAGCTGTCATCTGAAAAGCCCGGCCCTTGGCGCGAGGAGCGTCATCTTTCTTAGGTTGAGCAGAAGACCCTCCAGCTCCCGTATCACCCCTCTGTCTCATCGGGCACTCTGTAATCCTGTGCCCCGGCTTTTGACACTTAAAACAAACATTCTCTTTAAACGAGCACTCTGTACCTTTGTGCCCTTTCTCACCACATCGCATACACCGGGTAGTGGCCTTGGAGCAGTTACCCGAATGGTAAGTACGACACACAGAACACCAAGGATTATCGAACCTCGGTTTCTTGCTCGAATCCACTTTCCCACCAGCCGCAGGTTTCCCTTTTGAAGTGCCAGACTTTGAATACTGTTGAAATTTCCTTTTCTAGCCTTCCACAGTCTGATCACCCTTACACTGGCGACGATCACCATCAATCTGTCGGGCTATCTCAAACGCCCGATCCAAAGAAGCAGCAGCTCTCACATGAGCTCGATACTCTAGCGGTAGCATATTCACAAACTTCCGCATTTTCGCCCTCTCATCGGTTATAAGATGTTGTATAAACCTTACCTCTCGATATCATAATCGGTACAATACCTGCTTTTCACTTTTTCAGAGAACTGCTCCCAAGTTAGAGCAGCGATCACCTCTTTGTTCACTGTATCCTTCACGGTATCCCACCAATCCAAAGCTTTACCTTTCAACATACGAACCGCATACTTGACACGGTTCTCAGCTTCATAATCACATGACTCAAACACTTGATCAGTCTCACGCAACCAGCGGATAGTCTCTGAGGGATTATCACTACCCTCATACACCTTTGGCCCGCAAGACTTAAACTTCTTGAAAGAGCACTGCTCCTGCTGCTTGCCCTTAATAGCTTCCCTCAGCAGCTCCCTAGTCGAGCGAAGCTCCTCCTCAAGTAACAGAATATAAGCCTCATAATCTCTTCCCTGCCTCGAGCCATGAGTATCATGCCATGAAGACTCCTCCCCAGTCTCCACGTGAGTACGAGAAGCCTCGTCCTCCATCTGCTTTAACGCCTCCTCAGTGGTTGCACGTCGCTCAGACATTTTTCACTTACTTTATATACACAAGGGGCGAATACGCTTAGTACACTTAATCACAAATTACTAACACACAAGTCAGTTCACATTGAGCAGTAAACACAACGCTCACACTCAGCACCAATTACCCCACTAGGAACACTTAACGATGGTCAAGCCCGAGTTTGAGATCGAATACACTCACAAGTACTCAATTCCCTTAAACTTAGGCTCTGATACCTAATTGTAACACCAGTTTTCACGAGCTTAAAATTAGCGTAAATTAAAACTTTTTAAACTTATTTACACAAAAGGTTTGCAGCGGAACAAACCACTGTTTACATAATAAGTACTGTTTATCGACTTGGCGATTAAGAACAACAAATCAAGCCAAGTCCCAAAAAGTAAGCCAGTGTTACCACTACGCACCGACCATCGTTACAAGTATCAGAGTTAACTATAAGTGTTCCAAAAGATATGTACATAATAACACTACCCAGAGCAACCCGCCTCACCAGGCCATCAGATCACTAACTTGCGAAAAGGGAAATATCACGAAACATTAGCTACACTAGCTAGTGAGTACAGGTGTCACATAAGCACCAATAAACATGCTATCACATCACAATATGGCACACAATGCTAAGCTATCACATAGCGGTGTGCCGAAATGTCAGCGGGATCATATCTTGCGAGGTAGCTAGCCTGGCTCAACGATCCGAGCTGGGGAATCAGTCACAACCAACCGCATCGGTGGGGGAGCGAAGAGCAGCCCACCATCACGTTTGAGTCACTAGGACTCCGTTTGGATCTGATCATAGACTAAGATCCTCACTGTATGTCGAGGAACGGCGGCCTGCAGAACCCTCGGGAATCCGGAATTGGCCATCGAATCCCATAGACCCGGAATTTACCGTCGAGTACCGTTAATCCCGAATAACCAGCCATCTAGGGCCTCAAGGAATCCAGCTGCATCAGCAACTGACCTCAACCACTGCATCTGTCCGGACAGGAATCATAAACACGTTTGACCCATAGGGTCCACAGTACGCATGCGTATCACATATCACAGCTTATATCACTTGGTATCACTTATAACACTGTATCACTATATCACATGGCACACATCACATGCACACAATAGCCCTACTTACTGAGTCTCATGGGAAACCGGTACTCACCTCGATATCACAGGAGGCAAATATGGATCCGAGAATCCCAAGAACACACTGAGTCGTCCGAATCACCTAACACATTAGGTTCAGGTTCGGTTATCACTTACACGTAGCACACATAGGTTAAGACACAAGTTACACAAGCTGTCAACACTGGACAGGTTACTACGGCCACAGTGTACATGTCCTACGGCCGTAGGACACTTGACAAACCCTTCCTACGGCCGTAGGGTCAAGTACCTACTCCCGCAGAGGTTCTTTCCAACGAATCACGTAATACGGCCGTAGGAACCTATTCCTACACCCGTAGTAGCTATTCTTTGGTGGCCTACGACCGTAGGTTACGTACCTACGCCCGTAGACCTTGTTCCATCGTCCATAGACGGTAAATCAAACAAAAACACATCCTACGGCCGCAGTAACCCTGCCTACGGCCGTAGTGTATACACAAGGCCTACTACGGCCGTAGGGAATACCCCCTACGCCCGTAGGAAGTTCACGAACAGCAGACCTTCGTCCCTGTTTCGACACAGCTTCTGTAACACTCGTTTTTGACACCAAAACTCGATTGAAACCAGATTCAATAGTTTGTATACATTACTTGACATCAATAGAAGCTTATAAACACATTTAAACACCATAATCAACACAAGAACACCATATACACCATCAAAGTGGTGTATTTTCCTCAAGAACCCAAATTTAGGGTTCTAGCATTAAAACACTTACAAATCAATAGAAGATCAGTTGCTAGAACTTGTTTTCGACACAGAAATCACTTGTAATAACTTGCTTCTCGAATTGCTCTTCAAAAACTCCAAGATTGAAGTGTGTATGTGTTGTACGTGTATGTATGTATGTCTTGTGTGTGTTTTGTCAAAACCCAGGGGATAAGGCTTCACATAGCCGACCTTGGGGTCAAATAAATAAACACGGGGTATTTTGTTCCCCCTTTTTTAACTTACAACTCGACACACGCCATCCCGTTTTAACCAACGGGGATATCTACAGAATCATTACTCGAAACCGTATAACACGACATCACTTTTAGACACAACCGACACTTTTCACATAAACACATTAATTAACACTTAACACGCGTTAGTCACTTAAAGCACGTTAATTAAAATTCACTTAAAGTCACTGTACAAGCTCTAAGGCACAAGGTACAACACTACACAGCTAGGCCCATTTACAGGGTGTTACACTAAGCCAGGTACCTTCTGTACTTGTGCACATACATAACACATATCATCACACATATATCATACTGTTCACTTTGTACATAAATGCATACTAATCATATCAAATATTATAACATAGTGCTACTGAACATCTGAACAACAGCCTTTAACTTTACATATCAAACATATAATTGATATACTAATCACTTAGTGTATGTACATATGCTAATCTGATTAAAGGTAAGTACACTCACCTTAGCAGCAATTATACCGCTATCCTCTAACACAGAATCGTCAACTCTTATTGCCTACAAGCAATAAATAATACTTGTTTAAACATCTGTACTCAACTTACGAAAGATACTGGTAGAACAACTAAACTGAATTCTGAAAGACAGCTTGCGATCGCAAGCAAAACACCTTGCTGTCGCACGGGGCAAAACAAACAAAAACACTGAAACACTGTCTTGCGATCGCAAGGGGTAACCCATGCGATCGCATGGTCTAAAACACTGCTTTGCGATCGCAAGGGGTAACCCATGCGATCGCATGGACAGTCGGCATAATAAGGTTTCTACTCTGTTCGAACAGCAGCTGTAAAATCCCAAAATTTCACATGAAATCAATTGAAACTCGCATTCAATCATTCCAACAAGTTCTAAAACATCACTACTAACTTTTCTACATGAAACTTAAGTCAAAACATCAAGGCATCAATGATTCAATCAAGAATCACTTCTTTGACCCACAAACTCAATGAAATCAAGAAAAACTCATTACCTCTTGCTATTGGATCATTAATCAATCAATTCAGATGATCATCTTTACTTCTATCGATTGAATTCAGTAAGGAAAACAAGGGTAGAGGTATGTACGTATGTGTGGCTAGAAATGGAAGAGTTTGACCTACAAGGTCAAATATCTAGTATACATATCATAAACTTTCACCATTTGGCAGAAATGCTCCCTGAACTTGCTACTTTCATCATGTGGCAAATTTAACCCTTCTACTTTAAAAACACTAAACACATTCCATACAAGGGCAACTTGCTAACCATGTCTAACACTTAACACATTAATCGATATAACTCATATCTAGGTACTTACGAACTTTGGGGCGTTACAACTTAGGGTGTGCAGGGGAGAACGTGACTAAAGACTTTTGTTGGTGGAAGGGAATGGATAATTACCTTAATGCCCATCACATGAGCCACACGTGACTGACTTAACAACCCAAATAAACGGACGTTTGAGACAGGGACGGTGGGCGTTACAAAGTGCAAACTTTAGAGACCAACAGTGTAATAAATAAACTACAGGGACGAACGGTGTTATAAGTGGTAAACCACAGGGACGAACAGTGTAATTTTCTCTTAATATTTTTAAAAAATATATACAAAAAATTTTATGATCCAAATTTTTTGAATTAACAGTTTTTAACAAAATAAAAACCTCAGAATTATATAATTTATTAAAGTATTAGAAGATTATTAAAAGATAAATCTCATCAACTCCACTTCATATAATAGTTTATACATATATTTAGTTTAATATAATAGTTGAATTAGTAGTTATTAATTACCAAAAATTATGGGATATATTCAAATTCAACAGCTGTTGCTAAAGGGCGACCGGAGAAGACTTCAAAGCATACTTCTCAGACATTTTTCCAAGAACAAGAACCGGCAGTCATGTTTGCCAAGAAACTCTTACAAAAAGCTACCAAGCTTCCCAATCTTCATCATCATCAGGTAGCCCTACCTTCGAATTTATGTTTATTTCATCACCGATCACTGATTTGGACGACTATGATAATGTAACGAGTTACGGTGCTTGAAAATTTGTAATTAAATTGATGATTTATTTCGTTTTAATGTGCAACAGTGGTTTAAGTCCGTCGATCCTCTGATTGATGGACGTATCGGATGATTGTTTCTTTGAACTGGGAATTTTTTTACTTTATTAGTGTAGACATCAGTCTTATGTACTGCTGTTTAGTTCGTAAATGTTTAGGTTTTTTTGTTACAATTCAAAACCTGAATAACATCTACTGTGTAGAATTTTGTAGGAAGTTTAAGGTGTTATCAAGATTTCCTAAAAAAGGAAATCCACATGTTTGTGTGTTTTTACTTTTAAGGGAATTATAAGCAGAATGCATCAAATTAGGGGTGTTTGAGATTGCTTATTAGAAAGCTTATATGCTTATACTTTAATTATGTGGTAATATAACAAGCTGTGCTGTTCTGGATTGTCTAACCAAACCGCCTATTTGATCAATTGTGAGTAAAAGAAATGGTTTTTATGTTGCTTTTAAAAAATAAGGGGTAACACACCCTTTTGGGGCCTTCACCAACCGTTAAAGGGCATGTGACAGGATCCCAAGACCTCCACTATAGACCTGCATGTCCCTAACCACTAGGCTACCATCACGGGGACTGATTTCAAAAGGTTATAAACAGTTTTAATGAGCAATACCATACAAATTTGATCTCTGAAGAGGAAATTAACTCAAATTGATGCTGTTTTTTTTTTAAATTGGAAGGAGTAATTATGCTCCAACACTAGAAGAAGACAATTCTTTTAATTTGAAAATTGGCCGATCAAGTACTACATAGTTTCTTAGAAAAAGAATGTATATTAGTATATATTTATATATAGATTATTACACAATTCTAGTACATACTTTTTTAGAAGTCTTTTATATCAGTATAATATTATGTCTTTTGGTAACAACAAGGTCAACAAATAAGAAAAACATGCGGAGCAAATTAACGGCTTTAATAGTTGTAATGATAACAATTGCAAGATATCCGCAGACCTTTGGCCTAGCAGTACCAAGATGATCTACCAACCAAGAGGTTGCGGGTTTAAGTCCATATAAACACAAGGGCATGCGAGTATATATCATTCAAAGAGTAACAATTGCAAGATAAGGAATTATAACTTGAATGACAAAAGTTGGAAAATCACTCGCACCACCATGGGAAAATTACTAGAATCGGGAGGCAGAAGTTGGAATTTTTTTGTTCTTATCCAGGTTTTTAGTAAATGTTGTAAATGATATAATGTGATTTTCTAATTTCTTGAGGAATGACAGCAGGTTTGACCGTTTGAGTTAAATATTACTTTGTTTGACCTGAAAGTCAAAGCATTTTCTTACAGCATAAATTCCGTAGGGCCTGAACAAAAAATGTCAAAGCTTGGCCTCTTTAGGATGGAGACTGAGTATTTGACTATTTCATTGGTAAACTATTCAATAAGAATCTCAATTTAGAAAACAATCTAGCAGAGAAATTAAAAGTTCATTTACGTTAAGCAGTCAGCTAAATTTCAAGTTCTTTTTTATATCTGGAACTTCTTCGGGTCTGTTTGATTAATCTTGCACACAAAAAATTATCTATTTGGTCGATGTATTAACCTTTTAATTTTCAAGCTCTATTTTTCAACTAAGAGTTCATGCTTCTCTTGTTTGAATCATTAACATGTGATAGATGCTAGTAGTCTTCTTTAGCTCAGTTCATAATGTAGAATGCCATTATGTTCTTAGCATCCTTGTGGTAGAAGTCTTGCTTAAAGTTGCAGCCTTTTGTTCTCATTTCTCTTTTATTTAGTTCTATATCTTTTATCCCTGTCAAACTGAACTAAATCTAGTGTCCTTTTTGTTCTTGTTGCTTGTTGTCTAGCAGAATCTAAAGGGCTGCCTCACACCAGAGGATTTGGATTTTCGAGTAGCAGTCCATTATGGTATCCCATCTACTGCATCGATTCTTGCCTTCGATCCTATCCAACGTGTATTAGCCATTGGAACATTGTAAGTTATTCTACATTCATCCTTTATCTATACTATATTATAAAGCATTTAACTTTCTATCTCTTAAAAAATTTAAGACTACTTAATCTTAAGTAGTACAAGTTTTTATGCTTAAGATACAAACACTTAAAGCAATAGCCTAACCAATCATTCCCTTAATTATCTCAACTAATTTAAGCCACTATTACTTTAATAAATCATTAAACATCACAACAACTATTTAATTTATCTAATTTTGGTTAAATTACTTACATCAATACAATTGTGGCTATAGTATCTTTTTCTCTAATTATTTAATAATAATATTTTAATTGTTTTTCAAAAACTATTTTAACAACTAATAAATTAACTTATTGATTGTAAAAAAAGTAAAGAAATTAGAAAAAGGAGAAAAAACATGGATAGGTTGACTAACACCACATTTTAGACATACCATACCATACTTTCAAAATAAAAAATGTTGTCGAGCACAAACTATTGTCATCGCTGCTGCATTGCGCGTGTGCAATGCTAGTAGAATATGAAAGATGGAATTTGTTACGAATCAGAAACTATGAACAGCCAAAAACAACAATCTATAACCAGAAATGAAATCAGAAATGATATAGAACTGAAATAAGAACAATGATAAGCCAATCATCCACAAATCGAATGATGGTCCAGGGATAATCCCTCTCTCAAAGGTTAAACCTAAGAGCCAAACTCTCAAGAGACTAATTCGTAATTTCTTTCTTCCTACCTCCACTATCAGATACTTACTCTATTTATTTAGAACTACTAACAACTTATACCCAAAGTTACCATTTACCCCCCTTAAGTATCTAAACTACTCTTTTCCTATCAGAATTATTGTTGCTATTCAATATTGCGAGTTTGTGTGCGATTTTTAAAATATGTGTTTTTTCTTCACTATCGACGGTTAAACTCTTCTTGTAATAATATTTTTCAGTAGATTAATTTACAATATATATGTATGTAGGTAGCCTAGTGGTTGGCATCCCTGATCCTTACAAGAGGTCATGGGGTCAAATCTCACTAGCGCCTATGGGAGTCCTTGTGTTGGTCAGGGGGTAGTCTCAGAATGGCTATGGCAATACCGTTTAGGCCGTGTACATCTAGGCCAAAGGCTTGACTCCCCCTGGGTAGCCTAAACAATGATCCCTCTCTGTTTACGCATTTGTATATGCATGTGTGCGAGCATACATGCTTATGTACATACCGAATGTATGTATGTATGTAAGTAGGTAAGGATGAATGGATGGATGAAATTGCTGGGGCTACTTGTTCTTATGTACATCAAATTAGAAACGTAGCTCAATTATTAACCATTTATCTATTTATTCTACACAGAGATGGCAGGATAAAATTGATTGGTGGTGATAATATCGAAGGACTCCTGATTTCTCCAAAGCAATTGCCTTTCAAGCATTTGGAGGTTTGTTAATATTTCAATCACAATTTTTCATCATGTTGGTTGATATTAATTGTGTTCTTTCCATTCTTTCGCCTATGCAAAATACGATTGCAGGGTATTTTCTATTTAAGGATATGGAATACAGGGACCTTTTAAGAAGATTTGGGTGAGTGATGTAGGAAATAGTATATAATAAATACATTTATAGCTATATGAGAAAGACAAATAAAGATTGGACTTCTTTGTATAAGTTCATATGTTTAATATTTCCATGCCTACAAATATTACTAAACCCTAGATTGAGTTTAGTGGATGACAAGTAGAAAACAAAGTCTTAGAAAGATGAAAACATCAAGTAAGCTTGAAAATCCATCATACTCAGCCCTTGAATTTTGGAGTGGTCATCCAATGTTGGTTTGATTTCTTTGTTACATTGGGAAATGGTGAGCAACGTTTTCATGCAATCCTTGCATGTCATTTTTTCTCTTGTAAATATAAATTCTTTTGCAATTTTCTGATGTCGCTTGTCAGAGTTAAATCATACTAATATTCTAGTTTATTTTTTTTTTTCTCATGCAGTTTCTATCAAACAAAGGTTTTCTTGTCAGCATATCCAATGACAACGACATACAGGTATCATTTAGCTGCTTATTTGTCTTTTTTCACAATAAACTGGAGACTATAAGCGAGATAAATTTGGATTAAAATACAACCTTCATTTCATGGGCCACTGATGTTACTTTGCAGGTGTGGAATCTGGAAACTAGGTCTATAGTTTCTAGTTTGCAATGGAGCTCTAATATAACAAGTTTCTCTGTGATAAATGGCTCCTTCTTCATGTATGCTACTTACAAAAGTTGGAATAATACATGCAACATACATAATGTTGTTAAATTATGATGCTTTAATCAGTTAAGTCTGTTATTAATATACAGGTATGTTGGAGATGAGAACGGTTTGATATCTGTTTTGAAACATGAAGAGGAAGCAGAGCTTTTGGTATTGCCATATCATATTTCAGCCAAATCCCTTACTGGTAATACTTCATTCACCTCTGGTGCTTAGCGAATCAATCATGTCTTCCTGTTTACAAGTTACAACTTTTTTTGTTTTAATCATAAATTTAAAACGAAGATACTGTTTTAAATATGATACAAGTACTTGTCAGATAACCTTGTTTCAAGTGGAGAAAAGTGTTCAAAATAGAATCTTGGTATCTTCCCAGCAATGTGAACTTTAGTTTTTATGGCACATCTTCTTTTCAGACAGAAATTATCTCATGCTTTCTTTATATTATCATTCTTCCCTCCACATCTACATTTGCATAAGTGAACTATATATTAGCAAATTTTTATGTGGTGAGATTTGGCAAATAACTTTACTGTTATATTGTCTTTCTGTTAGTGACATCTGCACAGTCCAGAGGGTACTAGCTCAAAGTTATACTTACATATGTATTCCCAAGTTGGCAACAAGAATATGGTGCAAACATAACCTACCTGATATCAATTTAAACCCCCTGAAAACAAAAATTTTGAAAAATCCTTGAGATAACAAGTTTTAGTTTCCGTGTTCATCATACCCAAAATATCTTCTTATATATCTTGGTGGATTTAATGTTTAGCTGTGTTAAAAGAATAAATTCTTACGACAAGTTGAGCCAATTTATAGATACAATGCAGCCTGAGTTGTTTTCTTTTTGTTATGAACTTGTCTAATCAAACTTTGATAATAACGAGTTAGAATGATACCTAGTTGTGCTTTATTATCTATTAAGTTTTTCTGGTATTTGTTTATTAATTTCATTACATTCGGCTTATTTTCTTTATATTTCTAGCACATTACAACAGTGTCTTTTATTTACTTCAGAAGCAGCTGGGTCATCATTTCCAGACCACGAGACTATTGTTGGAGTTCTTCATCAACCTGGTTCTTCTGGGAATAGGCAAGAAACAAGTATCAGTTGAAGTTCTCTCCTTTATACTTTATCACATGTTTGAATGAACCCAATTTTCCATACGTTCACTAATTTGCATACGGCCCGAGTATATGTGAGCACACGTACTTAGACGGTTTTAAAAACCAGTAGACATGACATTCCTTGACTTACATGGTTTGAAACAAAAGACAAAGTTCATCCAAATTGTACACACTAGTCCTATCGTAGCTCCTAGGTCATAGGGATTAGCTGGAATAAAGAATGGGTCATACGAGTGCACATTTAGTCAACTTATTGCCTGCATTTTTACAGATAAGCACCAGTAGTTTCATATATTTCTGATTTCTATTTAGTCTAGACTCCCCCAGCCCCCAATGAAGTAGTTGTCGAATATGAATAAAAGTGTGACAAATAAATTGAGTTTTGTGTTTCACTCCAGCCATGTTCTTCATCCATTTTCCACACTGTAACCCAATGGCCCAACACCGGGTTAAAAATACAAATATGAGATCCTATCTTACCAGGTAAGTTTTAGGCATCAGTAACTTGTAAAGGGGGTTCATTATTTGAATGGTTGTTCTTTTGTTTTTGCAGAGTTTTGATTGCATATGAGAGTGGGTTGATTATTCTTTGGGATATTTTTGAATCTCAAGTGGTTGTAGTTAGAGGTGATAAGGTTCTCGAACTGAAAGATGGAGATGTTGATTCTTCTGGACAAGAACATGATTTAGAGGAAAAAGAAATAACTGCTCTTTGTTGGGCATCTTCAAATGGAAGTGTTGCTGCAGTTGGATACATAGATGGAGATATCATGTTTTGGAAAACATCAACTACTTCCTCTAGTAAAAGCCGAAAAACTGCAACATCAAGCAATAATGTTGTAAGGCTACAATTGTCATCTGCTGAAAGGAAACTCCCTGTCATTGTCTTGCACTGGTTCCCGAACAGTAAATCCCAAAACGATTGGGATGGCCAACTCTTTGTTTATGGAGGTGATGAAATAGGGTCTGAGGAAGTATTAACGGTGAGTTAGTTCAACGCAGTAGTAGACATCATGGGTTTCTTGACCCATTTTGGTCGATTTGGTCATGTTTCACCCCAAGTTGGTGAAAAAAATTCTATAGCAAAAAGGGAAACGGGTTGAACAGGTTGAAAGCCACCCAAGTTCAGTTTCTAATGCATACCACCTACCAAATAGTTTTATTTTAAGAGTTATTATAAATGTAAAAGTATTGTTTCTTTAAAAAATTAAAAGAGAATTATATGCAATACAAGTTAAATCAATCCGGCATGTAAAAATGACATGCTTAAACCCAACCGGTTTTGACCCATTACCCAACCCGGCTGACCCACCCATATTTCCACCTCTACGGATAAGTAAAGCGTATGTGGTGTCCAATTTTGTAAGAAGTGTGTTTGTGTACATATATAAATAAGCTTCCAAGTGAAATTTAGTTGTATGCTTGCATTATGATGACAATTTTTACTCATTCTACCAGTAAATAATCCTATTGGGCATGATAACAATGTGTTTTCAACTAAAAAGAATTCCGTATGTCAGTGTGTGTGATTTGTCTACTTGTTAAATTTAATCAAGAGCATTTCTTTGTCTTGAATCATTAGAGTGCTTCAGTTTCCGCTATTGTCTGTCCATTATTCATAGAAGTGGCAATTTCAACCACATAATTATGACGGGGTCAATGTCGGATATTATATCTCAAACGAGTCAAGAAAAATTTTCTTTAGCTAAAAAGGGAACCGGTTTACTTATATTTTCAAATTTCAATGCATACAACCTCCTAAGTCTTTTTATAAAAAATTTAGATTATTATTGTCATGTAATTTCTTTTCTAATCATATTCAATGCATTTACATTTGAAAAATATGATTGGGCATAAAAGTGTTTTTCGGCTGGGCCAACCCGTCTGTCTCACCATCTCATCTTAAACTGTTTACTGAAAAGAACATTTGGACTCTGATAGAGAACACTCATTAGTTGGTCTTTTGTGGATATTACAGGTTTTAAGTCTTGAATGGAGCCCCGGGATGGAAACTTTAAGATGTGTTGGTCGTGCCGAGCTCACTCTTATTGGCACCTTTGCTGATATGAGTTTATTACCGAATCCAATAAACAATCATGGTGCGGATTTGTTTGTACTGACAAGCCCTGGACATCTGCAGTTCTTCAGTCATGATAGTTTGTCTGCATTGACATCTGAACATGAAAAGAGGATTACTCTGTCGTCTATTGAATGCCCTGTGGTCATACCTACACTTAATCCAGTCCTCACTGCAGCCAAACTTCTCTCACTAGCCGGCAGTGAAAAAACTTCAAACTTCCTTTTGGAGGTAATGTACTTCACTTGTGGATTATGTGTTAGATTTTGTATTTATTTTAATTTTTATTATGTTATTAACAAAGAGTCTGTTTACTTAGATAGCCACAAATTCGAAGCTTAATTCAACACAAAAATTGGCGGGTGGGAATTGGCCCGTATCAGGAGGCATAGTAAATCAGTTATCTTCTCCTGAAGGTTATGTAATAGAGAGAATTTACATAGCTGGTTACATGGATGGATCTGTTCGGATCTGGGATGCCACCTCTCCAGTCTTATCAATCCTTTGCATCATAGGAGCTGTGAGTAACTACCCATATGTTTGTTTATTCTTTTGTAATAATAATAATAATGATAATAGTAATACTATTAATAATAATAATAATAATAATAATAATAATAATAATAATAATAATAATAATAATAGTAGCAGTAATAGTAACAAAGTAAAACAATTAAAAGTGACAGTAATATAATTCTATTATTATAACTATTGTGGTGGTAGTTGCTCTTTTTTGCTTGGTTAACAGGATGTATAAGTGGTAACTAGGTTGGTCAGTCACTCAGTCGGTTTGTGTTATGGTCAGCAAAGGTAACTTTGTGTACACAAGGTTTACCCCATAGACTTGTTGTCCAAATAATTAATTTTTGGGGAAATCATCCGTAATGTTAACATTACGCAACTTAGGTGATGTTACACTCACAATCTACTTTAATGAAGGGTAGTTTAGTCATTTCAGTATATACTCATTTAAATGATTTGTGAGTGTAACATCACCTAAGTTAGGTGATGTTAACATTACGGATCATTTTCCCTTAATTTTTTTTATAGATAGTGTGTCAAGTATGTTTATAAAATTCATCCAATAATAATCTACGTTTTTGGATAAACTGCTTTAGGAGGTTTATGCGCTTTAGACTACTTCCAACATGTGTGGCCCATTTGATCCATATTCTTTTGGCACTTCTTATTTTCTTTTTTTATTTAAGTAATTTTACATGTTTGACCCTTTAAAGATTAAGTCCTATTCGACCCATTCTTATGTAAATGGGTCGAAACTGGAACGTCAAACAGGGAACAACAAAGTATGAATTAAAGTTTAACATATGTGATAAAATTGACAGATGAAAGATGCAGAAGTGAGTGGTTCTACGGCTCCAATTTCAGCACTGAACTTCTGCTCCTCGACTTCAAAATTAGCAGTTGGCAATCAAGTTGGTCTGGTAAGAGATAATGCTTCTTCCATATTAGATACTTGTTTGCAGGTTAATGGTTTACTTTGCTCAACCTAATTGCTTATTATTCCGAGTTTGTAGATTCGTGTATATAATTTCAATTCCAGCTCAAAGGAGACAATCCTTTACATTGTCATAGGAAATAAACAAGAAGGTAAGCTTATATTCAACTTACAATTTTAGGTGTTTATGCTTTGCATTAAGTTGAATGAGTTTCTTTCTCATTCTGGTTATTCTCTCTGATTTTTTATTATTATGAGAATATATGATATATACTGAATCTATATATCTCAAATTTTGATATGTTGCTGCTCCAGGGCCTTTATTTTACTGGAGATTTCTATAAGGAGTCCTTTGATGATTAATAACAAGATGAAGTTGTATGTTGGATATACTTGTTACAATGTTAGTTAGTAATAGGTGTAAAAGAATATTATAGGCAAAATGTAAATATCTAAGAATATATATTACAAGTGCCGTAAATTATAATTTCTGTAGATTAAAGGCTTAAAACGAAATTTGTGAGTGCTCTAGGCGAGGGAAAAATAGATTTATTCTACTTCAAGTTTTTCTGACCATACCAAAGTGTTAAACTAGAAATTTGGTTATCATTATCTATATACTAAAAACCATCTTTCCTGATCTTAATGTGAGTTAGCTCTTAAATTGTGTGTTTTCGGAAAAAAAAAAGCTAGTTATGCTAATTCTGTAACATTTACTCTGTTAATAGAACATCAAATTAGCGCTTTTCAATAAAAAAATTAAAAAATAAAAACAAACAGCAAATTAGCAATCTACGTTCTTATGACGAAAACCAACCCTCCAAAATATTATATAATCGTTATCCTTTCTGTGTTATGATATTTTTTGATGTTATTATTATTTACTTATATTAATAACACCAACACAAAGTATTAGCAATCCCATTTTTTATGACGAAAGTCATCCCTCCAAATATTAGGTCATGATTATCCATCACGAAGAACACCCACAACCTGCACCACAACCCATTGCTACTAACACGAACAAAAAAGTACTTGTTTTTAATATACAAATCAAAATGAAAAAGAAAATACAAAATTGTTTTGAAAGATAATAAACCAAAAGAAGATGCATATAGAAAACAAGAAACATGAAAACTGATCGAATTTTGGATACATTTCTCAGATCCTTTTTCAACAGTATACTTGACAGTCTGATTTGTAAAACTAAATCAATATTGAAACTGGTATAAGGGCCAATAATCTTAATGTTTTCCATTTGCGAGATCTTGTTCCTGTATTCAAAACTCATATACCTATGTGTTTTTCATTTTCTCCAACACTCTTGTGTTATTGGAAAATATTCTGAAGTTCTGTCTATATATTTGTTCCAGTTTACAAACAACCTCAAGGCGGAGGGCCCAATTGTAGTGCTTGTTTCCTCCTTCTTGATTCTCCTGTTCAAGCAGTTAAATATATAGACCATGGAGCTAAACTAGCTGCTGCATATGAATGTGGTCGTGTAAGTCTATCACCTTATCTTTTTTTCTTTTAAAACAGGATACTGTTTAAAATTATTTTTTGTCTGAAATGCCTTCATTGCAGGTTGCGGTGCTTGATATGAACTCATTCTCTGTTTCATACCTTACTGACAGTTTACCTGGCCCTAGCAGTCCATTAATTTCCATGACCTGGAAATCTTTTGGTGGTCATATTAAAAGCCCAAAAGGTTCAGGATCAAAGGGTCTCGAGAAACCTATAGAGAAACTGATGCTTGCATTTACCAAAGATGCAAAGTTATACGTATTTGATGGTGATGATCATCGCATGATCAACTCTAAACCAATGCAATTGAAAAAAGATACAACTGCTTTATCTGTGCATGTTATAGGCAAGTATAACTACTCTATACAAAAGATCTCTACCTCTATCCTATTGAAAGTTCAAGTGGATGGAGTTTTTTTTTTTCTTTTTAATATTTTGCCAATTCAAAAGTTATAATTTTCAGAGGGGAGTAGTTCCATAGTTGAGTCAGTGGAGCAAGAGGAATCAACCAAGGATGTCGCAGAGAAAAGAAATGACACTCCTAATGAAATAGACCAATCTAAGATGGAACATCATACTCAGTCTGAACGTATCAATTCGAAACAGAATGCAGTAGATTCACTTGTTTTACTTTGTTGCA
This sequence comes from Pulicaria dysenterica, assembly GCA_947179395.2. Taxonomy (NCBI): domain Eukaryota; kingdom Viridiplantae; phylum Streptophyta; class Magnoliopsida; order Asterales; family Asteraceae; genus Pulicaria; species Pulicaria dysenterica. The sequence continues at coordinate 50,683,801 of OX359292.1, read as the reverse complement.
AGGATGCTCTGCGCTTATATCGTTTAAAATCTGTGGTTCAGGTGTGACTATGGCCCTCTGTATTTTTTAACTTTTAGTTAGCCATGTTTGGGTGAGCGTTTGGAAAGTGGTTATGTGATATTGAATATTCAAGATCAGATACCCAGCTGTTATGAAAAGAACAGTTGAAGATAGCTTGCTTTTGCCTTTTGAAGTTGTAGTTACATGTTTAAGTGTTAGAAAAAATGAGATGTTTTCTGAACTGGGAGTAGAATGGTATTAAGTTGGGTTAAAGTGGTAAATAGGTAAGTTTATTTTATCCTTAGATAATTTGATTTGTTTAAGGTGGTACAAAACTGATTGCTTGATCTGATGATCAGAAATCAGTTCCAAAATCACAATAATCAGATAATCAGTTCCAAAATCAGTTCCGAATTCCCCTTTAATGCCAATGTTTGCTAGGTGGTGAGCTAATAACTTTGTTTTTGTAGGGGAACGAAAAACCTTTGCTTAAAGTGAAACTTGTGAAGCCTTGTTGTTGGACTGCAACTTTCAAGAAAGATGAAAAAACTTGGGGATTAGTATTGCTCTATCAATCTGGAGAACTGGAAATCAGGTATTTCTCTCTCTCACTCTCTCTCTCTCTCTCTCTCTGTGTGTGTGTGTATATATATATATATAGGAAAAAGTTCATGCGAGAACCATTCTTAGTGCGAGAACCTCGAGAACCAATCAGAGCCGTCCAATTTCCCCTCCTTTAATGTCATTGCCCACCCATGAATTCCTCACATGCACCCTGCTACACTCTATCCCTCCACGCTCTCTATCCATGAAACTTCCCATATTGAAGGAACGGCTAAGATTGGTTCTCGCGGTTCTCGCACTAACAACGGTTCTCGCATGAACCTTCCCCTTATATATATATATATAGGCAAAAGTTCAAACGAGAACTATTTTTCGTACGAAAACTGCGAGAACCAATCTGAGCCGTCCAATTCCCCCTCCTTTAATGTCATTGCCCACCCATGAATTCCTCACATGCACCCTGCCACACTTGATCCCCTCCACGCTATCCATCCATGAACTTCCCATATCCAAGGAACGGCTGAGATTGGTTCTCGCAGTTCTCGTACGAAAAACAGTTCTCGTTTGAACCCTCCCCTATATATATATATACACACACACACACACACATATATATATATATATATAAAATTTATTCTCACATATATAAGACAGAATATTTCTAGTTGTATATCAAATATGGTATGTTGAGACCTATCTCTATACAGATCCTTGCCGGACTTGGAACTGGTGAAAGCAACCTCATTAATGTCGGTATTAAGATGGAGTTTCAAGGCGAATATGCAGAGGACTATGTGTTCTGTGGAGAATGGGCAGATTGCCATGGTATGATTCTTGAAATGTTAAAACAAATTAGATGCCCAAAGTATTGTGTCAATTCCGAAATGTCACACTTAAGTGTTCTGTCTTAACCCAGTTCGACCCAGTTCGACATGTATGAAAATATAACCCATTTCGACTTTTGACCCGTTACCCTTCGCATCCATCTTGCCACCTCTACTTATATGCAAACACTAAATTATCCACTTTTTCAAGGTGATGGACCTTGAAAATTTTTATATATATCAGTTTGCATGAGCATTGTCTGATGTATGAAGTTAATGAATTTTTTTTCCTGTTTACGTAACATTTTCTTCTTATATAGACCAATGGGTCAGAGGTGGCGTTTATCTCTCTACTGAATAATGATGATGATTTCAGGTATTTGTACCTTTATATTGTGAAATTGTGTGTCATCCTTAAGACTCAAGCAGCCACATACTCAAGATAATGATATGATGTGATTGCATCTATTGCTGTAGGGTTCTGGAATCTCTGCCTTCTCTTCATGATAAAGTGCTTGCAGCTGCATTTGAGGCTGTGATTAGCAGTTCTCAGAATCAAAAGAAAAAGCAGGTTGAAACTCTGTTACCGTGTCTTGTTCAAAAGTAAATGGGAGGGTCGGGCGGCTTGGTAGTAGCAAGTTAAAATAGTCAACTTTGATAGGTTGGGTCAGGTAGAACCAAAACACTTTTTGCTAAAAAATGAAAAAAGATTTACATAAATGTTAGTGTGGAAATATGATCTAGATTCTAGACGGACTGACAACCTGTTTGACATTTTTGATCCTTTCGACATGCCTCCTTTTATGCAAATTTTTTATATAATATCCATTTGACGCGCTAGAGATATAAGCCAGAACGACCCTTTTAAAATGAATTGGTCGACTTTGTCACTTCTATTTAATTATTATAATGGCATTGTAATTTATGTTTGTTGATACAGGGTGTTCCTAGAGCGCTTGTGAATATTCTAAAAGGATTTAGAACAGGAAAAGCAAACAACGACATCAACTTTCCTGAAGATAATAAATCAGGTTTCAGCAATCTGGACAGAATCTTTTCAAAGAATCCATTTTCAGATCCACTTGAAAGTAATACTTATGAGCAGGAAGACGTAGAACTTGATATAGGTAGTTTGGCTATCTGTCTCTATATCTTCTAAATTATACATGACATCACTCTTTCTCGATTCAATTTGTTTGGTTAAATTGCATAAAAGAGTAAGCATCTGGTTAGATTTTTATCTCAGGGAACCCATGATTACATGAACCCTACAGAATTTTGATAAAAACTCTTTAAATATAACAGAATTTTGACCATGTTGCCTTTTTCACATGTGAAAACCTGTTCAACTGTTATCAGTTTTAAATCCATTTGTTTGAAAGTTTGAGGGTTTTTTATGCTGCAAAGAAAGTTGGTCACCTGGGATACAGTCTGAACCAAAGTTGGTTGCCTTTTTATGCAACTAAAATTTTTGGTTCGCTGATTTCGTAGGATTACACGGGATTTGCATTTTAAATCCCATGAAATCCCGTGTTTGGTTGACAAAGATGCAAGGGTTCGTTTAATGTGATTGTTTGAGTGTATAGTAAACCAAATGGTAAGTCTGTCATAAATAATATAATCCAAATCCTTTGTCTGGTTTACAAAACAAATATAATTTCACAAATGCAAATCTTGATACATTCTGCTAACCAAACACCAGACAGGAGATGTACAACTCTGCAAACTACAAATACTGCAAAATGCAAATCCTTTGACAATATTCAAATCAAATGGTTTGCAAACCAAACGCCCCCTTGTCTAATTTTCGTTACCACTAATTAACTTATACAGTTATACATGTATTGATGCAGATGACATTGAAATCGACGATGAACCTGTATCCATCCCTACTTCGTCAAATACAAAAGCGAAGGAGGAAATTAGTATGTTTGAAAATCATTTCTAAATCCTTGCTTTGTTTGACTTCTACCTTAACATATTATAATATTATATTTTATGACCAGGAGTAAGAACTGAGCGGGAACAATTATTAGACGATGACAATGCTGAGCCCAGACTTAGGACACGTGAAGAGATCATTGCTAAATATAGAAAGGCCGGGGTAAATACAACATTTGAGACATCTTATTTAATGTGCCTAAATAATAACATGAAACACAAATTTTAAATATTCCATGTGTTCATGGAAATGGTTGTCAATAATTACTAATCATGTTATGGCTTCCTTTGCAGGATGCCTCCGCCGTAGCTTCACAAGCAAGAAACAAGCTCTTAGAACGGCAAGAAAAGCTTGAGGTAGGATTTCTCTATCGTTTAGACATATACATATACAACATATTCAATATATGTGTGTGTGTATATACACACACACACAATACCTAATCTCACCTGAGTAGGAGTTGCTTCTTGAAAGACCTCAAGCTTGTAAAGTGTTATTCAAGAATTGTGCTTTATGTGAATAAGGTATAAAATTCTAGTAATAAGTGGAACCTACCCGAATATACAACATACTCAAATTATTAAAAAAAAAAGATTAGACACTAAGTTGAATGAAGTTATTTTCTTTAGCAACATTGGATCAAGCATATTATTACTGTTAGTTAAATTCCTAAAATGTCCTTGGTCGTTCAAAAAAGGCGAGAGTCGTTTGGACCAAAGCTGTTACTGTATGAAACATCTAATTTATGACATAGGAAAATAGAAAAATACCAAAATAGGATGTAGTCAGTTGAACTTTTTATGCTTTCTTCATCTGGAAGAATGCGAGGTAGCTGTAGAATACTGCCTCTCAAAATGATAAAAAAATTATTTATATCAAAACTGGTTAAATTTAGTACAAGTGAAACGGGTCAATTGGGTTGACCAACCAACGCTTCTATTTGTTTTCTTTAGCCATTTATAACTTCTATAAAGAACTAATATACTGAAGAAGACTACAAAATATATCATTAGAACGAGAATATATTTTTAGTAAACTAGTTTAAGAGGTTGTAAGCATTATTGGAAGTAACTCACACTAGGGGTCCCTTAATAAATCACGTAACTCATAACTAAAAGGCGATTAGGACCAAAGGGCTTATAGCCCAGCGGCATCTGGTGATGTAAGGTGGTGCCCCCTCCCAAGAGGTTGTGGGTTCAGGTCCCGGAGAGGACAGTGGTGTAGATTTAGTAGTAGGTTTAAAGGGTGTGTGAGTTTGCTGTTAAAAAAACAAAAAACTAAAAGGCTATTAGGGTTCAATATATCAATCACTAGGCCTCCACTATAGAATTCATGTCCCAACCACTAGGGTACTATTGGGGGGGATATGTTTTAAGCATTTGTATAAGCTTTTGGCGACTTTCTACCCATCAAACCCTTTGCCCGGTTTCTTTTAAGCCGATAATGTTTATTTGACCTATTTGACTCCCTATATTTGAATTATAACCGAAGTCAGCTTATAATATGTAAATTAGTATATATTTTCGCCTCTAGTCTCAATTATAATTGCCTTTAACAAACATTTTTAAATTCACATTATTTAAACCTTGACATCTTTTAAGCAAATTTTTTTGTCTTCTTCTCTGTCAGAAAATAAGCAAAAGGACCCAAGATCTAAGCAACGAAGCCGAAGACTTTGCATCCTTGGCAAACGAGCTTGTAAAGGCAATGGAACGTAGAAAATGGTGGCAAATATGATCATTTTTGCTGCAACTTCATTTCCCGATTATTATTCATTCAGAGCGATACGAATTTTCTTGCGATATGAGAAATTACGTGTACTACAATCTTTTTTCTCACGTTACCACTGTTTCTGGTATATAGGTACTATAGAAAGTTAATAATTCTTATGTGCTTTAAGGTGTTTTACATATAGTAACCAAAGATTTGGGTTGTATATTACTTTCTTGTGGTTGTTTCAAGTAGAAACGGAAATTCTTGATACGAAACTAAATAAACTGTATAGTGTTCGGGGTTAAATGGGGTTGGGTTATCAACGGGTAGATACAACTAACTGTTTGATAAACGAGTTGTTTTTCGGTTTACTTGGCTAAATCATTCTTGATTAGTCAACTAGTTTAATAACACAATCAAAGAACGGTCTTAAACATCATAAATTCAACTTTACTCTTTTAGAACTTGAAATACAAACCTTTTATGGGTTACTTATGTTTAGTGGTGGCAATTATTGACATGCCTCATGAAACCGGACACGAACCCGATACGAAAATAAACGGGTTTGGGTTGACGCGTATAATAAATTAGCTTGGTTCGAGTTGAGTAGTATGACACGTATAATAATTGGGTCTGGTTAGGGTTATACATACGACACGCGAACATGCATGTTATATATATATATATATATATATATATATATATATATAGGGGAGGGTTCCATCGAGAACCAAAAAAAATGCGAAAACTGCGAGAACTGATCCCCATTTTTTTAAAACTAAAATATCTACCAAACGGAAAGATATTAAATTATGAAAATTATACCAAATTAACGACAAAAATATGCTCTATAATATGACATCCATATTGCTATATTTTTTTCAACAAAAAAAATTCGTTACATATATGTAACATACCTTATAGTACTGATTACAAATATGTTAAGTATTGATTACATATATGTAACATACCTTATAGTGATAGAAAAAAAACCCGGCAAAAACGAATTTTTTTAGTTGAAAAAAATATAGTAATATGAATGTCATGTTAAAGAGCATATTTGGTATAATTTTCATAATTTAATATCTTGACGTTTGGTAGATATTTTACGGTTTAGATCGTTTCTCGCAGTTCTCGCATTTTTTTTGGTTCTCGATGGAACCCTCCCCTATATATAGGGGAGGGTTCCATCGAGAACAAAAAAAAATGCGAGAACTGCGAGAACTGATCCCATCTTTTTAAAACTAAAATATCTACCAAACGGAAAGATATTAAATTATGAAAATTATACCAAATTAACGACAAAAATATGCTTTTTAATATGACATCCATATTGCTATATTTTTTTCAACAAAAAAAATTCGTTACATATATGTAACATACCTTATAGTACTTGATTACAAATATGTTAAGTACTGATTACATATATGTAACATACCTTATAGTGATAGAAAAAAAACCCGGCAAAAACGAATTTTTTTTGTTGAAACAAATATAGTAATATGAATGTCATATTAAAGAGCATATTTGGTATAATTTTCATAATTTAATATCTTGGCGTTTGGTAGATATTTTACGGTTTAGATCGGTTCTCGCAGTTCTCGCATTTTTTTGGTTCTCGATGGAACCCTCCCCTATATATATATATATGTAACGCCACCTCTAACGAGCTTAAAATTAGAGTTAATTTAAACTTTTTAGACAACTATTATCAAAAGATTGCAGCGAAAATAAACGCCATTTAATCACAACATAACATCATAAACAAATAGCTGCGTAAACAAATAGCTGATCCAATAAGGATCCAGTTCATGCGCGCATATAATCACAACAATATCTTTCATATCAATATTAAGCATGCGTATATAACTCTATCATAGCATACCTCATGTCTTTCGTAGCAATACACCAATCACGTGTCAACATGTACAACAGATAGTCTTACGTAGCAGTACACCAATCACGTGTCAACATGTACAACAGATAACTTACCTACTGAGACTCACGGGAAACCGGTACTCACCTCGAGTTTACAAGAGGCAGAAGTGGAATCGAGAATCCCAAGAATCATCAGAATCGCCCGAATCACCTAACACATTAGGTTCAGGCTTAGACACCAATCAACGACATTTAACGAGGCTTAAAACACAAAACTACAAAGCTGTCAACTAAATACCCCTGCTTGCGGTCGCAGGGCATTACCATGTGGCCGCAAGGGTCCTTCTTAAACCCCTTCTTGCGACCGCAAGGGTGTTCCTTGCGACCGCAAGGGTCATACCTTAAAACCCACTCCTACGGCCGTAGGAATATATCCCTACGCCCGTAAGGGTCGTTTCAAAGGTTCCTGTGGCCGTAGGTTACATACCTACGCCCGTAGGCTTCAACCCATCACCCGTAGGTGGTAAACCACAAGAACACCCTCCTACGGCTGTAGGACCCATTGCCTACGCCCGTAGGGACTTCCAAAAGTCCTTGCGACCGCATGGCTTTCTTTATGCAACCGCATGGACCACAATTACAGTAAGCACAACTCTGTTTTCCGACAGCAGCTGTTCTTCGAGTTTTTGACATAAAATCCAACTTGAATCCGTATTCAAGTGTTTACACAACATTTCTAACATACAAAGGAACCTTCTAACATGATTTGGACATGAAATCAACATCAAAACACATCTAAACCTTCAATCTAACACCACATACATACACACACCAAGAACTAGGTTTTTGATCAAGAAAATTTACAAGATGATGATATAGAACAGATTCTAGACTTGGATTCAACTGAAATCAGCAAGCAAAATATCTTCCTTCTTGATTTCTCTTTCAAAATGACTATAGCTTGAGTATGTGTTCTAACGTGTATGTGTATGCGTATGTGTGTTTAAGTGTGTGTTTGAATGTGTTAACAGGAGATAAGGGATGGCCCTTAGGCCGACTTATCAACTAATACCCCATCTCGGGTATTTTGTTCTTCTATCCAACTTAAAACACAACTTATGTTTATCTGTTTCAACTAACGGAGATATTTTTGGAACCCTTATATAAAACCGTTCAACTATTTACCAACTTGGTCAACTTACGACACTTTTCATAATACTACATTTATATCCACAATTTAACACCCATTAACACCAATTAACACCATTTAACAACATGTATGCCACATTTAACAACAAAACATCAGTTAAAGTCAAAGTACAACTCATAAAGCTACATGTACTACAGTTTACAACTAGGCCCCATTTTGGGGTGTTACAAATCTACCCCCTTAAGAAGATTCCGTCCTCGGAATCTGATCGTCTACAAACAAGTGAGGGTATCGAGCTTTCATGTCGTCTTCCGTCTCCCAGGTCATATTCGAACCCAGGTTATGCTTCCACTTAACTAACACCAATTTGATCATCTTTCTGCGCAACTTCTTGGTTTTAGAACCAAGTATTTCAACAGGTTCTTCAACTAGGCGCTTTGAAGCGTCAACCTTCAATTCTTGTAGAGGCAGAATCTGGTTCTCCTCCACCTTACACTTACGCAGATAACACACATTGAACGTGTTGTGAATTCCAGAAAGCTCTGGAGGCAACTCTATCATAACAGTCTGATCATTTACTTTGCGAATGATCCGAAATGGACCATTGTAACGTGGACTCAACTTACCCTTTCTACCAAAACGAATCATGCCCTTCCAGGGAGAAACTTTCAGGAACACCCGATCGCCCTCCTGGAATGCAACTGGTATGCATTTAGGGTCAGCATATATTTTCTGTCTGTCACGGGCTGCTTTAAGCTTTTCCCGCGCAATCTTCACTTTATCTGCCGCAATCTGAACAATCTCAGGTCCGGCAAACTGCTTTTCACCGGGTTCTAACCAACACGTGGGAGTACGGCAACGCCTCCCATACAGCATCTCATAAGGTGGCATCCCAATACTGGAGTGGTACGAGTTATTATAAGCAAACTCGACCAACGGCAAGTGAGAATCCCACGCACCACCAAATTCGAGAACACATGCGCGAAACATGTCTTCCAACGTCTGAATCGTCCTTTCCAACTGGCCATCTGTCTGTGGGTGATACGCCGTGCTCAGATGAACGCGTGTACCAAGTTCATGCTGCAAACTCTGCCAAAAATGTGAATCAAATCTCGCATCACGATCAGACACAATTGAACACGGCAAACCATGCCGTGACACCGCTTCATCTACATACAACTTTGCTAACTTTTCCAGCGGAGTAGACTTGCTGATAGCTAGAAAATGAGCGCTCTTGGTCAACCGGTCGACAATGACCCAAATAGAATCATGACCCCTAAGGGTCTTTGGCAACTTTGTCACAAAATCCATCGTAATGTGATCCCACTTCCACTCAGGGATCTTTTGTTGCTGTAAACTGCCATAAGGCTTCTGATGTTCTGTCTTAACTTGTGCACAAATCTGACATTTCTCCACGAACAAAGCAATGTCTCGCTTCAAGGTAGGCCACCAATACAATGCCTTTAAGTCATGATACATCTTTATGCTGCCCGGATGAACCGACAGCCTAGATTTGTGAGCTTCCTGCAGTATCAACTCACGATTTCCACCATAAAGCGGCACCCATACGCGAGACTGAAAAGTCTTAAGTCCGCGAGTATCATCAACAAGTTGATCTTTCAGCTTTTTCATCGTTTCTGCCTTCAGGTTCTCATCTTGAAACGCCACTTGTTGTGCTTCCTTTAATTGGGCAACGATATCAGGAACCACAGTAAGCTTCATAAACTTCGTATCTACTGTAGAGCTCTTGCGACTCAAAGCATCCGCTACCACGTTGGCTTTACCAGGATGGTAGCGAATTTCACAATCATAATCTTTTATCAACTCTAACCATCTGCGTTGTCTCATATTGAGTTCTTTCTGCGTGAAAACATATTGTAGGCTCTTGTGATCCGTACATACCACATATTTGGTGCCATAGAGATAGTGTCTCCACAATTTCAACGCGAACACCACCGCGGCCAACTCTAGATCATGGGTCGGGTAGTTGCCTTCATGAGGTTTCAATTGCCTTGAGGCGTAGGCAATCAATTTATCTCGCTGCATCAATACACACCCCAATCTAGAATATGAGGCATCACAGTAAACAACGAAGTCTTCAGATCCCTGTGGCAAGGAAAGTATTAGAGCCTCGCATAGTATCTGTTTCAAAGACTGAAACGCTTGTTCTTGAGCTTACGCCCAAACAAATGCAACATCTTTCCAAGTTAGTTTAGTCAAAGGACCTGCAAGTTTAGAAAAATCGCGGATAAACCGCCGATAGTAACCAGCAAAGCCGAGATAACTTCTAACTTCAGAAGGAGCTCGAGGAACTCCCCAATTCATAACTGCTTCGACTTTCGCCGAGTCAACCTTCACGCCATCACTGCATATCACATGACCAAGAAAATGGACTTCTCGCAACCAGAATTCACACTTCGAAAATTTAGCGTAAAGCTTCTCCCGTTTAAGAGCTTCAAGAACCTCTCGCAAATGTGACTCGTGTTCAGCTTCAGTCTTAGAGTAAATAAAAATATCGTCAATAAACACAATCACCGACTTATCAAGGAAAGGACGACAAACCCGATTCATCAGGTCCATGAAAACAGCAGGAGCATTGGTTAAGCCGAAAGGCATCACCAAAAACTCATAATGACCATAACGAGTACGGAAAGCCGTCTTTGGAACGTCCTCGTTAGCAACTAACACTTGGTGAAATCCAGACCGAAGATCAATCTTTGAGAAGCATGTCGCTCCCTGCAGTTGATCAAACAAATCGTCTATCCGCGGCAGAGGATACTTGTTCTTTACCGTTCGCTTATTCAGCTCCCGGTAATCAATGCACATTCTCATCGTCCCATCTTTCTTTTTCACGAATAGAACCGGAGCACCCCACGGAGAAGAACTCGGGCGAATAAAGCCTTTGTCAAGCAACTCCTGAATCTGCGTCATCATCTCACGAACCTCGGAAGGAGCAAGACGATATGGAGCTTTAGCCACAGGGGTAGCCCCCGGAACAAGATCAATTCAATGCTCAACATCTCTGACCGGCGGTAACCCAAGAACTCATCAGGAAATACCTCAGGATAATCGGTCACCACAAGAATATCACGAACAACACGCTTCTCCAATTTAGCGTCAATCACATGGGCTAGATAACAATCGCAGCCTTTTGAAATAGACTTCCGAGCTTTCATCAGAGAAATGATAGGAATATCTAACTTTCGCCTTTCGCCACGAGCCACAGCATATGACCCATCCGGTAAAGGAACTTTGATCAACTTCTTGGAACAGAAAATCTCAGCATTCAGCTTGCTAAGCCAATCCATCACAATCACAACATCGAATCCCACGATCGGCATTAAAAGAAGAGAAACAGGAAAACTACTCCCGTCGATATCAATAACCGCTTGAGGGACATTATCTATAATTGGAACTACTTTACCACTAGCAGTTTCTACTCTTATAGGCTCAGACAACACAGATACAGGCATTTGCAGTTTATCACAGAAAGACACATATACAAAAGAATACGTAGCTCCAGAATCAAACAATATACATGCTGGGGTAGAATTTATAAGAAAAGTACCCGTAATCACGTCCCCAGCACCCTTTGCCTCTTCCTTCGTCATATGAAACGCCCACCCTTTAGCACGGGGAGCGTTGTCTTTCTTCTGCCCTGAGGTAGATCCTCCAGCTCCAGCATCTGTCTTTGACCAAAAATCTGTAATCCGGTGCCCTGGCTTGTGGCACTTATAGCAGATATTTTCTTTGAACTCGCACTCATTCACCGAGCGCCCTTTCTGACCACACCTAAAGCACCGGGTAGTGGCCTTTGAACAATCACCGCTGTGGTAGGTACGGCACTGGGAGCACCACTGACCCTCAAACTTAGCCTTCTTTGAAGAATCAGGCTTTCCACCAGTCGACGACTGCCCTTTTGAAGTACCAGACTTTACAAACTGCTGGAACTTCCTTTTGTGATCCTCAGCAGCATGATCCCCTTTACCCTGTCGTCTATCACCATCAACTTGTCGGGCTATCTCAAACGCCCGATCCATGGTAGCCGCAACTCTCACGTGAGCGCGATAATCTAGTGGCAACATGTTCACAAATTTCCGCATCTTGGCCTTCTCGTCAGTCGCCAAATGCGGTATAAATCTCACCTTATCCGTAAAAGCGTGGATAAGGTCTTCTACTGGCTTGTCCCCCTTACGGAGACTGTTAAACTCGTTCTCCATTCTCTCCAAGTCATAATCGGTACAGTATTTCGCTTTCAACTTTTCAGAAAACTGCCCCCATGTCAGAGCAGCGATTACCTCCGGGCTCAATGTATCTTTCATTGTATCCCACCAATCCAGAGCAGGCCCTTTCAACATTCGAACAGCGTATTTGACACGGAGTTCAGGTTCACAATCGCAAGACTCAAACACATGATCCGTCTCGCGAAGCCTACGAATTGTATTCGAGGGATTATCACTACCCTCATAAATCTTAGGCCCGCAAGACATAAACTTCTTGTAGGAACATTTCTCTTGCTTCTTTCCGGCCAAAGCGTTTTGCAACAGCTCCCTCGTCAGTCGAAGCTCCTCTTCTAACAATCTAACATATGCCGCCTGATCTGGATCATGCCTTAGCGGCTCCACATTGTGCTGAGAAGCCTCGTCCTCAGCTTCCCGACGCATACTGGAGGCCTCGTCCTCCATCTGTTTGAGAGCCTCTTCAGTCGTAGCTCTACGCTCAGCCATTTCTAGTCAACTAACTATTTACATGTAGACCACAGTTAGTACACCATTTATTCGACATTTATTATCACTACATTTAATCTATCACATAGGACAGCCACATAACGCTCAACTCAACCCAAATTACCCCGATAGGAACACTTAACGATGGTCGGGCCCGAGCTTGAGATTGAATACTTCAACTAGTACCCAATTCCTCAAACTTAGGATCTGATACCTACTTGAAACGCCACCTCTAACGAGCTTAAAATTAGAGTTAATTTAAACTTTTTAAACAACTATTATCAAAAGCTTGAAGCGGAAATAAACGCCATTTACAAAAGCAACGTTAAGTGACTCGGCTATTTAATTACATCAAAGAGTTAGCCAAGTTCGTAAACTACAAGCGTTACCAACTAGTTTCTGACCATCGGATCCATACAAACAACAACGTGTTCCCCAAAAGGTAATTACAACAAAATACTACTAGCAGTCCCGCCTCACCAGGCCTCTAACATCAACCTGCGAAAAAGATAAATGTTGGGAAATTCGCTAAGTTATTGAAACTGTTGAACATGCAAAGGTAAAAAACTGAGTGTTTTGGTGATAACAGTTGTAACTAACAATTGCTGCAAGGTTTACAACTGTTAGTTCAAAAGTTCAGAACTGTTAGTTGGCAAAGTCAAAACTGTTAGAAGACCTTGAAGCTGAAGACTGTTAGAAGACTAAAGAACTGTTGTGTTCATTAAACAGTTTCTGTTGAGCTATATTTGGAAAATCCTATCTTAGAAGATATCTCGAAATACTTTGAAGATTAACAAGATTATCTCAGAAGATAGAAGATTACCTAACTGTCAACAATTCAAGGAGGATCAAGAGTCTATATATACTTCATTAGATGATCAATTGACGACGACGACTTGATCTCATTATTCAAAGCATTTGTTCTTATTGTTATTCATTTTTTTTAAAGTGTTTTAGCCTCTAAGTTTCTTGTTGAAACCTAAGAACAGTCTGTGTTCTTCGTCTAACAGAATAAGTTAGATTGGGGGTGAAGTTTGCTTTTGTAATCATTCTGGTTGGTTAATAAAACTACTGTTTGATTGAATTAATCTTTGTTTAAAACCTTCTTTAATCAATTAAGTGTGATTCCGCAACTTCTTAGTTGATTGTGATCATAGTTAAAGATTAACTTTTATATTACTCTGATTTATTATTTAAAAGTTAGTTCTTGTTATTTGATATAATATATATCCGATCCTGACAAGTGGTATCAGAGCCTTATCATTAAGGTTCCTTTGATCACCAGTTGAAGGTCTTTGCTTTACCTTGCTTTATTTTTCAAATTGTTTTTCTTTTAAATCAATTTGTTTCAATGGATTCGGGAGGTTCTTCTGATAACAGTGGGTCAGGGTCTAACATTCGTGTTCCCATGCTCAAACCATCTGATTTTGAGATGTGGAAACTAAGAATTAAACAGCATGTCCAACTAATGGACTATGATGTTTGGCAAATCATTGAAACTGTTCCTACTAATACCATTGAACTGGATGAGAATGGAAAACCAAAGAAGAAACCACCACCAAAGACAGATGCTGAAAAGAAAAGTAGAATGATTGAGATGAAAGCCCTCAGCATCCTTCAGATTGCAATTCCCAATGAGTATCAACATCAATTCAAGAAATTTGATGATGCTCATGAACTTTGGAATGCTCTGGAAAAGAGGTTTGCTGGGAATGCTAGTTCTAAGAGAAACCAAAGAGATCTTCTTAAACAAGCCTATGAGAACTTCACTAGTGGGAAAAATGAGAGTATCACCCAAATCTTTGATAGGTTTTACAAACTGGTGAGTCAACTGGAGAGTGCTAAGGTTAGGCTTGATCAAGATGAGATAAATAGAAAATTTCTTAGGTCTCTAGGTGATGAATGGACTGTGTTTGCTGCACAATGGAGAACCAAGGATTCTCTTGAAGACATAGAGTTAGATGACCTCTATAATAGTTTGATAGTGTTTGAGGGAGAGATAGAGGGAAAAAGAAAAACTGCTATCCCTAGTCATAATGCTGCTCTCCTATCTTCCTCAGGTATGGAATCAAACCATTCATTAACTAACTCTCTTGATAGTGGTGCAGGTACTAGTTCTGGTGTTGGACTAGATATGAATACTCCAGATGCAGTTCTTGAAGCTTTTCTTGCCAGCCATGCTCATTCAACCCTCACCAATGAGGATCTTGAACAAGTGCACCCTGATGATCTTGAGGAAATGGATCTCAAATGGCAGATGGCCATGCTTACCGTTAGAGCCAAGCGATTCATTAAAAGAACTGGAAGGCAAAACATGAACTTCAGAGCTGATGGCAAGGCTGGATTTGACAAATCAAAGGTTAGATGCTTCAAATGTCAACAACTTGGCCACTTTGCAAGAGAATGCAAATCTGGTGGACAAGTTCAGAATCAAGGTCAGAGGCAAACTCAGAACCATACCTCCTCAGCATTGGTCTCACAAGAAGGCCATGGATTTGATTGGAGTGATCAAGCAGAGGAGGCTACCAGCAACAAAGCTTTGATGGCATTGACTGACTCCTCCATCAAGATGGATTCTCCAGAATCTGAGGACATACAGGTATCTTCTAAACTATGTCCTGGTGAATGTAGAGCTATTGTTAAGAGATTTAGAGAGCACAATAAGAAAGTATGTGCTGCTCTAAGTAAAATGGAGGAGAGAAGGTATGAGTATACTGCTGTGATAGAAGATTTTGAAAAGAAAATTAAAGACTATCAGGCTAATGAACTGCAAATGGACTATGATAGAAAATATCATAAGTGGGAGAAAGAGCAGTTTCAAGATGAGATTGATAGTCTGAAAAAGAAGTTGGTGGAAAAAGAAAGCAAGGTGGATGAACTCACAAAGAAATTGGAGGGTGTGGACATTGATCTTGGAATGTTCAGGGCTGCAAACCTTAAGCTTGAGACTCTGCTACAATCTCAAGTGAGAGACAAGGTGAAAACTGGCCTAGGATACAAACAAACCCCACCTCCATACAACCAAAACTACATAACTCCAATGTCTGAGGTAGCTGACAGATATGTTAATGAACCTTTGGAAGATGAACTTAAGTCAGCTGATCCAAAGTTTGAGAGTTATGAAGATGAAGTTGTGTCAGTAGTAAGTGTTGAAGATAATGAGGAAGTTGTGAAGAAGGATGAAGGTATTCCATATGAAAATCACATCTTGTGTGAGCCCATTCCCACAAAATCATCTTTACAACCTGTGGTGTTTGTAAAAGCATCCACTGAACCCCTCACCAATGAGCCAAAATCCTCAAAAACTGTTAACTCTATTAGCAGTTCCACAACTGTTACAAATAGTCCTCATCTTTACACTAACAGTTCCAACAAGAACCCAAACAGTTCTAAGCTAAAAAGCCCAACTGTTAGTACCAAAGCCAAAGGAAAGGAGAAAGTTGGTGAAGTTGTGTATACTAGGAAGAAGAAGGAAGTTGCAAAACCTCAGGCTAAACCCAAATCTAAGAAAAGGCATACTGAAGTGCCTGCATGCACATGTCAAAAACATGGTGTCCAAAAGTTTCCTCAATCTGCAGCTGTTAGAGGAAATCAAAGAAATAGGAACCAATTCTGGTCACAAAGAACTGGTTTACCTATTGTAAAAACCAAAAAGTGCTACATTTGTGGAAGATCTAATCATTTAGTTCAAGACTGTTACTATAACCCACAGATCAATGGCACTCAAAACAAAAGTCCCAAAAGACAGAATAACAGTTCTAAAACTGTTAAGCCAAAACTGGCAAACAGTTCTAAAACTGTTACATCCAAACCAACTAACAGTTCCAAAACTGTTTTAGCAAAACCAAAAACTGCTGGTTTGGCTTGGATGAAAATTCAAAAACAAACTGATTCTGGAGAAGGTAAAACTGTTCTTCAAACTGAAAATCAAAAGGAATCACAAGTTGATTCATCTGTTTTACCAACTCCACCAGCTGTTTGTTCAAAGGTATCCACTGTTAATCACAACAGTTGGAAACCACATGTTCTTACAAAGTATTCATCACACAAATTAGAGAAATCTAAGTTGGATGAAATCAAAAAGAACCAAACTCTGTTTAAGTATTATGACTTGAACGGTGTACCCAAGACCTGCATGGCCTGGGTACTTCCTGCTACTAACTGATTTTATTTGTGCAGAGCATTCATAGGGCCAATCATGGATCTATCTGGCATGTGGATAGTGGATGCTCAAGGCACATGACTGGAAATCCACAATGTTTGAAGGATTTCAAAAGAATCAATGGAGGATTTGTAGCATTTGGAGGAAATCCAAAGGGAGGAAAAATCACAGGTAAAGGAGCTGTTGAGGCAGGTACACTTACATTTAATGATGTTTTCTTTGTTGAACAGCTTAAGTACAATCTGTTAAGTGTATCTCAAATCTGTGACAATGGAAACAAAGTTTTGTTTACAGATTCAGAATGCATTATTCTTTCAAAAGATTTTAAATTAAATGAGAAGGATGTTCTTTTAAGAACACCTAGAAAAGATAATGTATATTGTCTTGATCCACAAAAGATTGCTAAACAGAATGTGTTAAGCTGTTTACTCTCCAAAGCATCTCATGATGAGTCTGCCATTTGGCATAGAAGGATGTGTCACATGAATTTTAAAACCATGAACTTGTTAGCTAAAAACAGTTTGGTAAGAGGTTTGCCCCAAAAAGAGTTCTCATGTGATGATCATTGTGTGGCATGTCTTAAAGGCAAGCAACACAAAACTTCTTATAAGACCAAAGAAGTTTCTTCTATTACTGCACCTTTACAATTGTTACATATGGACCTTTTTGGTCCTACATCTGTGATGAGTATAGGGAAGAAAGCATATTGTTTAGTCATAGTTGATGACTTCACCAGGTTCACATGGGTTCAATTTCTTAGAACAAAGGATGAAACAGCTGAGCTAGTTAAGTCCCTTATTCTTAAAATTGAAAATCAATCTGATTTGAAGGTGAAAGTCATTAGATCTGACAATGGTTCTGAATTTAAGAACTATGAGCTAAACAGTTTTTGTGAAAGTAAAGGTATTGAAAGACAGTTTAGTGCTCCTAGGACTCCCCAACAGAATGGAGTTGCTGAGAGAAGGAATAGGACTTTGATAGAGGCTGCTAGGTCAATGTTAGCCGATTCTAGACTTCCAATGACATTCTGGGCAGAAGCAGTGAACACTGCCTGCTATGTTCAGAATAGAGTACAAGTAGTCAAGTCCAAAGGGAAAACTCCTTATGAGTTGTTTCTCAAGAGAAAACCTTTAATCAACTTCTTCAAACCGTTTGGTTGTCCGTGCACTATCCTTAATACCAAGTCACAGTTAGGCAAGTTTGAGAGTAAGGCTGAAGAAGGTTTCTTTGTAGGATACTCCACTCAAAGTAAAGCTTATAGAGTTTTTAACAATGTCACTAGAATCATAGAAGAGAGTATGAATATCTCTTTCAATGAAAATAGGATCAATATTGCAGGTAATGGACCTGATTGGTTATTTGATATTGATGCATTGTCTAAATCTCTTTCTTTTGAGTATTCTACTGAAACAGCTACAGGTACCCCAACAACTGTTGGTGAAAGTCATCAAACATCTTCCTCCAGCCCAAACAGTTTTGATACTGTTAGCTCAAAACCAACAACTGTTGGTTCAAACAAAGTTACTGAAGACTTTGTTGTGATTCCTATGCTTCAACAAGAGTTCTCCAACGCTGTTGATCCATTGATGGATGCTGAATCTTTAAAGGACATGGAATCCCATGATCCTCAACATCACACTGACTCTGCTGATCAAGTGTGTGATAACGCTGAAAATTCAAGTGAATGTGAGTTTGATCTGTCTAATCTAGGGGATGAACTGACTGAAGAAAACATTCCTACATCAAGAGTTCACAAGATTCATCCAATATCACAAATAATTGGAAATCCAACCACTCCTATCAGAACAAGAAATATGCTGCAAAATGAAAATAGTGGTATGGATCTTGCCCAATTTGACGTGAATGCTTGCTTTTTGTCTCAAATAGAACCAAAGAAAGCAATTGAGGCATTGAAAGATCCTTCATGGGTAGAGGCAATGCAAGAGGAGCTCTTACAATTTCAAATTCAGCAAGTTTGGAAGTTGGTTGAGCTTCCAAGAGGTAAAAGAGTAATTGGCACAAAGTGGGTGTTCAGAAACAAGAAAGATGAAAGAGGAATTGTTATCAAGAACAAAGCAAGACTGGTTGCACAAGGCTACACACAAGAGGAAGGAATAGACTATGATGATGTTTTTGCACCTGTTGCAAGGATTGAAGCCATTAGGATATTTCTTGCTTTTGCAAGCTTCAAAGGATTTAAGGTGTATCAAATGGATGTCAAGTCTGCTTTTCTATATGGCACTATTGATGAGGAGGTATATGTGTGTCAACCCCCTGGCTTTGAAGACTCAAAGTACCCTGACAAGGTATATAGGTTAGATAAAGCCCTATATGGTCTACATCAAGCTCCTCGAGCTTGGTATGAGACATTGTCATCCTATCTCCTTGAGAATGGTTTTAAGAGAGGCACAATTGACAAAACATTGTTTACAAAGATTGTTAAAACAGAGATTTTGCTTGTTCAAATCTATGTTGATGATATAATCTTTGGATCCACAAATGACAGCTTGTGCAAAGAATTTGAAGTCATTATGCACAAAAGATTTCAGATGAGTTCAATGGGTGAACTCACATTTTTCTTGGGATTACAAGTCAAACAGAAGCCCACTGGTATTTTTCTAAGCCAATCTAAGTATGTCAAGGACATATTGGACAAGTTTGGCTATCAAGATGTGAAGCTGGCAAGTACTCCAATGGAAACACACAAACAGTTGGGAGCAGATTCTGAGGGGGAGGATGTTGATATACACCTCTATCGATCAATGATTGGTTCATTAATGTACTTAACTGCTTCTAGACCTGATATAATGTTTGCTGTTTGTGTTTGTGCCAGGTTCCAATGCAGTCCGAAGATGTCACACCTGTTTGCTGTAAAGAGAATCTTTAGATATCTCAAAGGCCAACCAAAATTGGGACTTTGGTATCCTAAAGATTCACCTTTTGATTTGGTGGCATATTCTGATAGTGACTATGGTGGAGCCAATGTGGACAGAAAATCAACCTCTGGAGGATGTCAATTCTTTGGATCAAGGCTGGTCTCATGGCAATGCAAGAAACAAACAACAGTTTCAACTTCAACAGCTGAGGCTGAATACATTGCTGCATCAAGCTGCTGTTCACAAGTATTATGGATCCAAAATCAGCTTCTGGATTATGGTTTGTCTTTCTTAAATACTCCTATTTATGTTGATAACACCAGTGCTATTAGCATAGTTAATAATCCAGTGAAGCATTCTAAAACCAAGCACATTGAAATCAGATTTCACTTCATAAGAGACTGCAATGAAAAGAGATTAATCCAAGTTATGAAAATTCATACTGATGATCAATTAGCTGATTTGTTCACTAAAGCTTTTGATGTGAGCAGATTCAACTTTTTGATTTCCAACATTGGAATGATTAACTTGGACTAACAGTTGTTCATTATTCCATGTTTTTCACACTAACAGTTTGCAACTGTTAGTTACGTTTTCTAACAACTGTTATCCTTTAAGTATTCAGAGAGGGAAATGCAATTTCACACATCAGTTTTGGACATATCTGCTGACCTGTCTCACAAACAGTTCTTCACACTCGTGACTGTCCTTGTTATGAGGTAAAGGTAAATTCACTTTCTTGAATCAACAGTTCCAAACTGATAAAGGTGAGTCCTTTTGCTTGTTCTATAGTGCATTTGATATGACCAGTCACTGCATGCTATTAATGGAAATTACTGGATATTAATGGTCATTAATGGCTATTAACGGACATTAATGCCTCCTAGTTTCTCTATAAATAGTCTTGCACCCATCCTTCACAAATCACACCTACATTTGCACACTCTTCTCTCTGCAAATGGATACTAACTTTTTCTAATAACCCTCAAAGATATTAATGTTAGACAAAGTTATGTAACCATCCCTGCCCCATTTGTAAGAATGCATGAGCTTTGGCATCACTCATCATGTTTTCTTGGGATGCATGATGATCGGGATAGGTTTCCCTTGACACAACATCCAGATCCACGTAGGCCAAATAAACAAATTGATCATATTCGTATAAGAGGTGATTTTGAAAATTTCACTCTCTTTCATGAATTGCCTACACCATGTTGTCTAAGATTCGTCTTGAACCTAGCAGGCACTACAAACTCCGTAGTGTGGTTCAATGTTCGAAGATATAATACTCGTAACCACCAGAGGGCCTCAGATGATGAGGCAGTGGAAGTCACTGTCTTAGATGACTAGTTCCACTGCACACCCACGAGGCAAATTATGACAATCGTCTCTGGTGATGCATAAGATGAGAAGGTCTACTGCACACCCATTGGTAGGTAGTATGTTTTGACAATTGTCTAAGGCTTATCAACAGTTGACGGAGAAAGTTGTCTACACTTACGGTGTAGATCATTGTTCTCCCACACCTACGAGACGGCCTTGCACAATTAGATAAGCAGTACCAACAATGGCTCGTGTATTACATGACCATTCTTTAAAGACAGGCTTCTCAGTAAGACGATGGTGGCACTGTAGAGGCTATTCTGAACTCGATTCTTAAATAACGAAGACAGTCTTGAGCAAGAATGTGAATGTGATAATGATTGTCTTCCCTTAAAGTTCAGATTTGATGATACAAACTGTTATCAATCATTTGTCATATGTAGATCTAGGAGTTAAGACAGTTCTTATAAGCTGGGTTTAGATCTATAGTACAAGACAGTTTTGTTTTGTTTTTCTTTTCAACTTATTGTAGCTCAATTGTGATTATCTTGAATAAAATATATCTTCTGTTGATGACTGTGTTCTCTAATGTTTTATTTTTATTGCTTCAGCATTTGATATATGTGAGCCGAAAGTTTGTTTGCCAGTTGCACATGTCTGTTTCAATCAATACTAACAGTTTTTCAACTGTTAGCATATGGCTTCGGCAACTGTTAGACAAAGTCCATGTGCAACTGAGGGGGAGAAATTCGTCAACTAAGGGCGAGAAATAAAGAACAGTTGTAA
Organism: Pulicaria dysenterica; assembly: GCA_947179395.2. NCBI lineage: Eukaryota > Viridiplantae > Streptophyta > Magnoliopsida > Asterales > Asteraceae > Pulicaria > Pulicaria dysenterica. Next base: position 50,661,856 of record OX359292.1, on the reverse strand, counting down.
ATCCTAAACAACTGTCAATTCATATAAATGATCAAACAAAAGGGAGTGAACTTTTGAATAACAGTTGTTACATCTTATGAAAACAGTTTCTCAACTGTTAGTTCATTTTTGTCCGTCAACTGTTAAGCTAGTAAAAACAGTTTCTCAACTGTTAGTTCATTTTTGTCCGTCAACTGTTAAGCTTTTAAAGGGTGCTTTGGTCTTTGCAGGAGTTTGAAAGCCTTTGGATTACGTTCAAAAATCGAAACATATATAAACCATTCTCTCCTCAGAGGTTTCTTTACGCATACTGAACTTCGTTTGAACGCTAAAACCCTAGAATTCTGCTATCAAATCACCATGGCTCCCCTTCCATTCGTCAAGGAACATAACATGCTTGCTTTTCTTTCAAAACCTGATGATCTTCACATGTTTCACGATATGATTGATTATCTCTCATTGTCCGATCTCAACACTGCACTCACCATCAATCCTACTATATACACTTCTTACATTGATCAGTTTTGGAAACATGCTCAACTTCGAACAACTGATGACGTGCAATGGATTGATTCTACCATTGATGAGTTGACCGTCTCAATCTCTGAGGACACCATTCGCCAAATTCTACAACTCAATGATAGTGAGGGTGAGTATTCTGATTCAGTTTCACTAGATTTTTTGCATGCCGAGCTTGTTAAGCTTGGGTATGAGGGTCCTTCAGGGAAGGGTACATTCTATAAGGGACAATTTTGTGCTCACTGGAAGTATTTAATCCATACTCTCCAGCAGTGCATTAGTCCTAAAAGAACAGGATGGAACGAGTTTGGAAGCAACATTGCTTTGGCCTTAATCTGTTTGGCCAACAATCGTTGCTTCAATTTCTCAAAATTAATTTTCAATGGCATGGTAAAACATCTAGGGACCAAGTATGGTCTCTTTTTGATGTATCCTCGATTTGTGCAAGTATTGTTAAACTTTTTGTTGCCAAATCTGAAAACACACAAGAGGGTCATTATTCCCTCTGCTCATGTGGCTTCCACTTTGAGCAAACTGTTGATTAATGGCAAGAGTTTCTCTGGTGCCATAACTCCTCCACTCTCTGAAATGGTGGAGTTTCTGTCAAGAAACAGGACTGCCAGTGTTGAGCATGAAACCCATCGTATTGCTACACTACCAACACTGGAACCCACAGTCCAAGATACTCAAAATTTCCAACCTGCTTCTTTTGAAAGAGCTACAACACAAGCCCCTGCACTAAAAATATTTAGAAAGAAGAGGAAAACTGTTGGTGCTCCTTCCACCACAGTTAGAGAACCCCAAACTGTTAGCCCTGCACAGGAGCATTTACCTGTGCAGAATATCGAAAGGGAACCTTTGGTGCTGTCTCCCAGGCACAATGAGGAGGTGATCATTCCTCAAGAGGGTGATCATATGGTCTTTGAGGCTGACACTACTGTTTTATCCGCAAGGGATAAACAGGACAGTGTTAACATAGCTAAGACCTCAACCATGGCAACAGAGACTAGTAAAACAGTTTCTGGTAATCCCCAGAACCAAGAACAGAGGGGTACTGATGGTGATACTCAGGGGAGTAAGCCACCAGTGAAAAATGTCAATGATATGGTCACAGTGGAAACACTAACTGACATTGAGACTAGACTGAAACAACATGCATTGACGGATCCTAACTTTGCACCTTACCTTGCTGCTCATATACACCTAAAGAAAAGGATTGCTCTTCAAAACAAAAGGATAGTTTCTCAAGATGAGAAGATAAAAGAACTGACTGAAAAGTTGGAGAAGGCAACTGAAGTACTCAAGGTAGTAGCAATTCACAATGAGGTGCTAATAAGGCAAGATAAGCAGCTGAACTTTCTTGATGAGAATCTGAAGAAGGCAACTAATGTTCTTCATACTCATGAGATGCTGCTTAAACCCAAATCCTTGGTGAAAACCTCTTCAACTGCTCAAGCTAAAGGAAAAAGAAAATCCAAGCAGGAAGGAGTTAAACAGACAGTTCCACAGGATAAACAAACAGTTGTTGCTACAACTGAACAAACAGTTGCAACCATTGAGCCAACAGTTGCTGCTGAAGTTGTTGAAACAGTTGCTGTAGTTGATGAAACTGTTGTTGAAGATGTGCAAACAGCTGTAGTTGAAGAAGAAAGGTTATCAGCGGTGGATAGAGTGATGATTAACAGAATGGTTATGCAAGGTGATTATCCAACGACTGAAGCTTTCAGATCATGGTCCAAAGTCAAACAAAATTACTTAATTGAAATAGGTGCTCAAATTCTCAACATCAGCACATATAAAATGGCTCAAAGGATCGATGATGGATGGCTAGAAGGAAAGGTAAAGAAGTTGGAACCACTTCCTCCTAAAGCAGGATTTAAAGGCATTGCTTTTGCTGAGAAACAGAAAGAAGAAAAGAAAGAATCTGAGTTGCCTCCTGTTTCAGGCAAAGGTAAAGAAATTGTTGTTGTTTGTCCTAAACTCAAGCTTTCAAGACAGCAACAAGAAGAGCGTGATCATGAATTTGCATTAAGGCTAGCAGCTGAGCTAAAAGAACAAGAACAGACTGATTTTGAGATAGCAAAGAAGCTGGCTGATGAGATTACTACTCAGATTGATGAAGAAGAGAAAGTAAAGGAAGCTGCTGGTAAGGGAGTAAAAAGAAAAAGAGTTGTAAAAAGGAAAACAGTTCCACCTCCCAAGCCAGTAGTGGAAAAGAAGAAACCCCAATCAGTCCAAAAACCCCAACAGTCTGAAGAAAAAGTCAAAACAGGGTTGGTCAAAACTATTTTGCAAGATAGACTCTCAAAAGAGATAAAAGAAAGAATTGATAAATTTGAAGCTCAAAAGTCTCATATCAAAGAATGGAGGTTTGAAATGCTGAGAGTGGAAACTGGAAAGCAGGGTGTCACCATTGTTAGAGAGGTGGAACCAATTGAAAGCTATGTCAGTTTCTCTGCAATGATGGATAGTGTGACCAGGAGAGATGTACAAGAAATGTATGAATATGGGGTAAGTCATTTTGGAAAGGATGCTGAAATTGAGATAAAAGTATTTTTGGTACATTTATCGAGTATATGCAATCCACAGAGAGTAATGTCAATACTGACAAGTGATGAAAGATTTCCTATATCGACTGTGAAAGTTTTTGAAAGATCAAGGGTGTATAGTCTTGTGACAAACAATGCTAAAACCCAGTGGTTTGATCTTAATTTTGTTGATCACAGTAGGACCAAGCTGATGTACATGGTAAAGGCAAGGTTCTATGGTCCTGTAAGGTTAAGGGAAGATCTGGGAAGAAGACTGAAAGAAAGAATGGAGCTAATAGAGAAAGAGAAAATGTAATTTTTCTTTCATATTTTGATTATAACAATTTTACTTTGCAAAATTAATGTTAATGTGTTCTTTGCTTATGTGAATGTTTCTATGGTTGAACCCTATAAAACAACTTAAGTGTATTGTTCAATACTTTAAGTTAGGGGGAGATTGTTGGGAAATTCGCTAAGTTATTGAAACTGTTGAACATGCAAAGGTAAAAAACTGAGTGTTTTGGTGATAACAGTTGTAACTAACAATTGCTGCAAGGTTTACAACTGTTAGTTCAAAAGTTCAGAACTGTTAGTTGGCAAAGTCAAAACTGTTAGAAGACCTTGAAGCTGAAGACTGTTAGAAGACTAAAGAACTGTTGTGTTCATTAAACAGTTTCTGTTGAGCTATATTTGGAAAATCCTATCTTAGAAGATATCTCGAAATACTTTGAAGATTAACAAGATTATCTCAGAAGATAGAAGATTACCTAACTGTCAACAATTCAAGGAGGATCAAGAGTCTATATATACTTCATTAGATGATCAATTGACGACGACGACTTGATCTCATTATTCAAAGCATTTGTTCTTATTGTTATTCATTTTTTTTTAAAGTGTTTTAGCCTCTAAGTTTCTTGTTGAAACCTAAGAACAGTCTGTGTTCTTCGTCTAACAGAATAAGTTAGATTGGGGGTGAAGTTTGCTTTTGTAATCATTCTGGTTGGTTAATAAAACTACTGTTTGATTGAATTAATCTTTGTTTAAAACCTTCTTTAATCAATTAAGTGTGATTCCGCAACTTCTTAGTTGATTGTGATCATAGTTAAAGATTAACTTTTATATTACTCTGATTTATTATTTAAAAGTTAGTTCTTGTTATTTGATATAATATATATCCGATCCTGACAATAAATCTTGCACCGTTAGCTACAACTAGCTAGTGATCACCAATTACACATAAGCAACAATAAGCAGGCTATTCTACGTACAAATAGCACACAAGGCTACTCTAACATATTGTGGTGCGCCAATCCCGTCAGCAGAAGTCGTATATCGCGAGGGAGCCAACCCCACTCAACAACCCAAGCTGGGGAACCAGCCGCAACCGTTTGCACCAGTCTGTCTATCATGCTGGTTCCAACCGAAGCGAAGAACCCAGTTCCATAGAGGAACGGCGGCCTGCAGAGCCACACCCAGGCGTATACTCCTGAGTACCGTTAGTTCCCCAATTCGTAGTCCCTAAGGACCCTGGAAACCCAGCCAGATACTAACACCCGTCTACCTGACTGACCTCCGTTGTACACCAGTTCAGTGTCCGGACATAACATCATAAACAAATAGCTGATCCAATAAGGATCCAGTTCATGCGCGCATATAATCACAACAATATCTTTCATATCAATATTAAGCATGCGTATATAACTCTATCATAGCATACATCATGTCTTTCGTAGCAATACACCAATCACGTGTCAACATGTACAACAGATAGTCTTACGTAGCAGTACACCAATCACGTGTCAACATGTACAACAGATAACTTACCTACTGAGACTCATGGAAAACCGGTACTCACCTCGAGTTTACAAGAGGCAGAAGTGGAATCGAGAATCCCAAGAATCACCAGAATAGCCCGAATCACCTAACACATTAGGTTCAGACTTAGACACCAATCAACGACATTTAACGAGGCTCAAAACACAAGACTACAAAGCTGTCAACTAAATACCCCTGCTTGCGGTCACAGGGCATTACCATGCGGCCGTAAGGGTCCTTCTTAAACCCCTTCTTGCGACCGCAAGGGTCATACCTCAAGGTTTTTTCTAGACTTCGATTCAACTGAAATCAGCAAGCAAAAGATCTTCCCTCTTGATTTCTCTTTCAAAATGACTATAACTTGAGTGTATATGTGTTCTAACGTGTATGTGTATGCGCATGTGTGTTTAAGTGTGTGTTTGAATGTGTTAACAGGAGATAAGGGATGACCCTGAGGCCGACTTATCAACTAATACCCCATCTCGGGTATTTTGTTCTCCTATTCAACTTAAAACACAACTTAGGTTTATCCGTTTCAACTAACGGAGGTATTTTTAGAACCCTTATCTAAAACCGTTCAACTATTTACCAACTTGGTCAACTTACGACACTTTTCATAATACTACATTTATATCCACAATTTAACACCCATTAACACCAATTAACACCATTTAACAACATGTATACCACATTTAACAACAAAACACCAGTTAAAGTCAAAGTACAACTCATAAAGCTATATGTACTACAGTTTACAACTAGGCCCCATTTTTGGGTGTTACAATATATATATATATATATATATATATATATATATATATATATATATATATAGGGGAAGGTTCATGCGAGAACCGTTAGTGCGAGAACAGCGAGAACCAATCTCGGCCGTTCCTTGGATATGTGAAGTTTCATGGATGGTGAGCGTGGAGGGATAGAGTGTGGCAGGGTGCATGTGTGGAATTCATGGGTGGGCAATGACATTGAAGGAAGGGGAATTGGATGACTCAGATTTGTTCATGTACTAAGAATGGTTCTCGCAAGAACTTTTTCCTATATATATATATATATATATAGGAAAATGTTCATGCGAGAACCATTCTTAGTGCGAGAACTGCGAGAATCAATCTCGGTCGTCCAATTCCCCCTCTTTCAATGTCATTGACCACCCATGAATTTCTCACATACACCCTGCCACACTCTATCCCTCCACGTTCACCATCCATGAAACTTCCCATATCCAAGGAACGACCGAGATTGGTTCTCGCGGTTTTCGCACTAACAACAGTTCTCGCATGAACTCTCCCCTTATATATATATATAGAGAGAGAGAGAGATTTTTTTGTTTTTTCATATATATCTCAAGTTTTGATGCGACTATTATCCTGAATCTCACACTTCACAATCATATTGTTTTGGTTTGCAAAAAATTGAACAAGAAAGCTCATGACATTATAAATCTGATTTTTTGGCAACTTGTATAAATTTTAAACCTGTTTGACCTTCCAACTCTTTGACCTGTATACAACCCGCAATTCTCGAATAAACCACCAACTTAGAAATGAACCGTCAACACGTTAACTCGTTTCATTAAACGGGCTGCGCTGATATTACATATACGGGTTAGTGTTTTGTATTCTTACACGAATATATAAACGGGTTAAATTCGAATCATATATTTCTGACATGTCAACCCGCAAACCCATAATACGCCAACCCGAATACAACATGATTATCACCCTTATGTTCACACCTTAATTTCTTATGCTTTGGTATTTAATTATTAGAAGCAGCTTCAAAATATTTGAATCTCAACTTCTAATATTTATTTATCGTATTCTAGTTTGAGTGGTAAATTGATTACTTAGCCAACCCATTTTATAAGCGTGTTGATTCGTACATAATAAGAATTATTTATATATAACATTTTATGTATTTTTAATTTATATTATTTGTTGTTAAATACTTGTATTTATTACGTATAGATAAATTTTGTTATGATATGAGAGGGTTAAAAGTAGGTATACCTAACAACCATATTAGCGCTAGAATGATAATTTTGACTATTAATAAAAAAAAAAAAGACAACCATTGAATTTAATTATAACTTTTAAGAAAACCATTAAAGATGAAAAAGTTCGAGTAAGAGCCGCCTTAGGAAACTAAATATATTTGTATTTGGTTGACAAATGGAATGTTCTGGTAGCCTACTTTGTAGTCCTCCAAGCTTAGTTATTCCATACAAATTGACCAAATAATTGATCATTGATAATTGAGTTGAATTTTGAATGACACGGTTCATTAAATTATGAACTAACTAGTTTAATAAATTTGTATAAACACGGAGATTGTTTATTTAAATTTTAAACGTTTATGATATGAAATCTTAAACATATAATAAATCCACATATCGATGACAGATCAAGAAACATTCATGTAAATATGAAAAAAGAAAATTGATATATTCACAGATTTGTGCTAATATTTGTTAGCTATTTTAAAAAATAAATAAAAATAATTAATGGAAAAATTTTAAGAATAATTTAAAACCATTTTGAAATAGAAGATTTTAATAAATGATATTCTAAAAATGGTTTGATGACTTTATAAAACTATTCCTATAATATATATTATAGATTAAATATTAAAGATATACTTGAGTTATATACACTAAAATTAACATAATTTTATCTCTTTTTTAAAAGGCCAGCCGATTTAATAATTACAAAGAACCGTAAATATCCTTACATCGGAGTAATGTCATATTTAGTTGCTTTAAAAATTAAATGAAAAAATTAAACTACTTTATGAAAGATCAAAAGAACCGATGATATTTTTAATATCTACAGGATCATATTAAATAACGTCATCAAATAATATTCAAAAATCTATTTTTAAATGATGCTACTTTATCTATAATTGATTTGATTAAAGATTATCTTTATCTTAATTCACAATGGTTAGTCATATTAGTTTGACTCTAAAAAGTCAAAATCAAAATTTTAGAATTAAAGGAATGAATGGCTAAGATTAAATCTTTTATTAAATAAATGGTTCAGATTATCTAATAATTTTTTTCTAATTAGTCTTTTATATATATTAGAAGATTATAAAGCTTAAAAGAGAAATAATTGGGATGAAGTGGAAAACATTTTTAGTATTCATTATAGTAAAATATATATGCTTTTAAATTCGTGTTTTAAGATAAAATTAAATAATCATGACTTTTTCTCCCGTATAACTTAGTTATTCAATGAAGTTGAAAGACAGAGAGCGTGAGTGTTATAGAGCCTAGGATGTGTTGTGTAATGAATTGACTAAGAAGCAATTAGGTTTCATGTCTGGAAAGTTGACGATAGAAACAATCTACCTTAGTAGTGGTCTTATGAAGAAGTTTTTGTGAAAACAGGAACTTTATGGTGAGGAAGCACGCATTAGGGATCAGGTCTTGCGACCTAAGAAGTCTTTTAAGTATTTGGGCTTCATATTATATAAGACGGGAATGATAAATGAGGATGTGAACTTTGGAGAGCGTCCACGAGTGTCTTGTGCAACAAGAAAATTTTGTTGAAGTTGAAAGGTAAATTATAGAGATTGGCAGTTAGACTAGCTAAGCTCTATAGGTCGGAGTGTTGGCTGCTGAATAAGGTTTAGGGGTTGAGGGTGGACATGGTAGAGATGAGAATGTTAAGGTGGACATGTGGTAAATCTTTACTAGACAAGACCCCTAACCGAGATTTCAAGGACTTGCTATGAGTTACGCTTATCACAGCCAAGTTAAAAGAAAAAAGACTATGTTGGTTAGGCCACATTAAGAGGAGACGACACACAGAGAGCTAGGAGAATAGAAGCAATTGTGGTCAGTAGGGGTGTACGTTCGGATGGATCGGTTTGATCCGATCCGATTGAGTAAATCCAATTAGATTTTGGTTTTGAAAAGTGTGATCCGATCCATCCAAATAATCTTAAGATCCGAACCAAACCATCCAAATTACAATTCGGTTGGATCGGTTTATACAATTCGGTTTTCATTCTTACATATATAAATGCATGTTTAAAGAGTCGTGATATTTTAATAACTAGATTTGATACATATACTATTAAGATTAAAACATAGTTGTCCAAGTTACAATAACTAGTGAGAATAGTGGTTTTATGTTTATATAATTAAAAATAATAAGTTGTAAATAAGCATAGACATGACACGTATGGATTACTTGTTTCACTGGTGTTATATATATTCTTATTCGGTTTGTTCGGTTTAAGTTATAGTAACCAAAACCAAACCGGAATCCATAGTAGTTATTCGGTTTTGATCTATTCCGATCCAAATATCCGAAATATCCGAACCAAATAGTCCGATCCAAAATTTTCGGTTTGGTAATTCGATTTTATCCAATCAATGAACACCCCTAATGGTCAGTGATACAAGAGGTTCTCTCTCTCAGGTGGTGGAAAGATAAATTGAGACTTGGTATAACAGAGTTACAATAAGATAGGAAAACGTGAAGAAATATAATTAAAGTAGAGGATTGAGTTGCATAGGGTTTCTTCTTGTGTTTACATAGTTTTATATATTTACATAGCTAATAATAAATTAATAACTAATGTATGTCTAACAACAAATAACATGTAAAATTTAAACAAACAAATTAATAAATATCAATTAATTATACAAATATAAATAATATATATGTTTATATTAAATAATTTAATACATATGATGTATGGATTACAACAAAGGATAATTAATTTTATAACAAATAAGTATTTATAATAATACAGTAATAATATAATTAAAATAAAAAAATAGAAATTTATTTGAATGACGTAGTCATCTTTCTTTGTTAGAGGTTTTTCGCAAAACAATCTCTTTATCTTCAAGTATTGATATGACTGTTTACATTTATCTTTCTTGTATACTACTTTAACAGGGTTATTGTATATTGACAAGATCATTGGCGGTCTTTTATCTAATGGTTTAGTTCAAAAAAGTATACCCAACTTGTCGTGTTATGCTATTGTGTATATTGAACTTTAAAAGTTTCTACTGTGTGTATCAAACTTTTAATTTGTTACTATTGTATGTATTTTGGTTACCTAAATACGAAAAAAATGTATAATTTTAGTACATATAGTAGAAAGTTTAATAGACATTATAGCGATAATTCAAAAGTTTGATACACAATAAAAAAAACTTAGAATACGATACAATAATAAAATATGACAAGTTGAAGATATTTTAATAAACCAAATCATTTTATCTAATGATAAGGTGTAATTGAGCAAAGGGTTATGTACCTTAGACACATAGTCTAAATCCAAGATTGGTTTAAGAAAGCTTTTAAAAAAGATAGTTTGTTAAAATCCAAACTTCAGGATCTTATTATAATTCTAGTGCACTTTATCAAGGCTTTTAAAACTTAGGGACGAGTTTTTAAGACCAATTTGTTTGTTTATTATTTATTGTTTGACGTTTGATACTTTACTGATATGTTTATCTTTGGGTTTGGTTTGACAAAATATTGAAATGGTCATTTTTTACTATTATGTATATTAAATTTTGAAACTTGAATTTGAATATATTGAAGTTTCAAAATATACAATTTAGTGCATCATAACCTTTGTTAGTATGTTACTAGCATATTACCATGTTACTCAATACTGTAAATGGCAGATATTTAAAACTTTAGTATATTAAATGATAGTCTTTAATAACAATTTTATATTAAAGAATCAATCAAACTAAGAAAATCACCTTATACCTACCAAACATGATTCCCAATACACTAAGAAACTTCAGTATATTAAATAGTAGTTTTAAAAGTTAAATATTCACAATTACAAAATATTATAACCTCTGTGCATTTTAAGAAACTAAACTCTTTGTTTTTTTTCGAAGTAAGGATAATTTTTTTGAAGTATTATGCAAAATAAATTATGTGATTGTGATTCAACTAATCCAAAAGCAAAAGCGTGGTGGGTGACGAGACATTATTGGTGTGCTGTCAGTAGTGGTCTGGTGTGCTGTCAGTAGTGGTTAGATATCGTTGTCCACTTTAAGAAATGGTTGTAAAAATTATTAAAGCATGTCGGCCATTATTGGCCTTGGTTTGTATGCTTGTAAGTTTGTTTGCCTATATATAGGCTTGTAAAATGTTTTGGAGAGCACGACTAACTCTCCCTCCCTTGTATGATATTCCAGCAATAAAAATGTTTGTTTTTAAAAATCCGTTCTTAAGTTTTCAGTTCAGTTCCCAACATTTTAATTTTCCAGCCCATATCTTTTGTATTTCAGTTTATAATTTTGTACTGATACAAATGATCGATCCGTTTCACGGTATTTATCTTTTGTAGGTGTACGTGTAGGATAGAATGTCTCGAATACAAAACAAGTCCCACAAAATTTGACTTAATACGATGTTATCTAGTTAGACTTTCACACATCATTGATTTTTGGATATGATTTTCACATAATAAGATTTCTTCATACCTAATAAAATGTTTGTCTTTTAGATAATAATACCCTTAAATATATATATATATATATATATATATATATATATATATATATATATATATATATATATATATATATATATATATATATATATATAATGATTTTCACATAATAAAATGTTTGTCTTGTAGAAAATTATATCAGAAATTTATAACTATAAAATTTCATAATTATTGTGTATGATATTTTTGCTTTGTGCAATTTGTTAGTATGTGTATACTGACCTACCTCTGTTAGGGCTGTCAATTGGTTGGATCGGATCGAATCAGTTAAAAATCTGACCTAACCCGCTGATCCATTTAATTGGATTTGGATCTGACACATTAACATGAAGATCCATTTAAATGGATTTGGATCTGATCAATTATTAATTGATCGTAACCCGGAGTGACCTATTTAAATTTAAATATTTAATATTACTAATTTATTTTAATGTATGTAATAATATATTAAATAATTCCCCTACCCCACCCCCCTCAACCCACCCCCACCTCCACCCCACCCCACCAATTGTATCCTCCAGATTGTAATAATATATTAGACAACCTGATTATTAATCATTCAAAACTTACAAATCAAAATTAATTGTGATAGATTATATAAAACTTGAAATAAGATTCACTAAACATCCATAATATTAGACCTTATAATGTGGACCAGAAAGCGTAACTGGACCATGAACACTAGCATTCCATGTCTCAAAATGTGGACCAATGTTCTGGTAGATAAAAAAAATTAATACAAGTTACAACAACAATGCTTAGCAGTAAAATCTTGTTAAGCCCAGCTCTTAGAATATTGATACCATTATTGAAAGTCAGTCTCGGGTTATCCAGACTTCCATACGCAGTTCCTGTTGATAACAAACAAAGTAAGATTAAGCAAGAATCATTACCCGATGTCCCGATGTTGTTCAAGAGTCTGTACAGTATGTGGGCCGGTAGAAAATCGCCGGAGTGAGAGGTTGAAGGAGTTGGTGGTGACGCCGGTGAGTGGAGGCTAGATCTGCGGTGGTAATACGACGGTTCATTTAAGGCCGGTAGAAACTCGTCGGAGTGGGAGGTTGAAGGAGCTGGTGGTTGACGGAGGCAGTCGACGGAGGCGGTCGACAGAGGCAGTAGACGGTGAACGTTGATGGAGGCAGTCGACCGGAGGCGGTCGACGGAGGTAGTTGACGGAGGTAGTCGACGGAGGCGGTGGACATATTAGGTCACGAGGTCCTTATCTTTGAAAGTGAAAGTGTGGACAAAGATATATAACGCCGCGGGTTTTCAGAATCTTAATTAATAAAATATAATTAAGACACCAATTGTTTAACCAAAAGATATCGTTTGACAAACACAGCGGAAGTATTTAACTAACTAATTATACAAATTGTAGTATAAATTTTAACAAAATACCCAACGGTGTTACCAATATCGGCCGACCATTAAGCAACATCAGAGTAAACAAAAGCGAGAGCAAGAAGTGTTCCCCAAAATTACCAATGAAATAACCATATCATGGCAACCCGTTCTCACCAACAACTATTTACTTGCATTTAGAAAGGAGTACATGGAGGGGTTAGCTATAAATAGCTAGTGAGTAACGATTAAACATAAGCATCATAACAAAGATGTTATAGCATGTAGAAGATATCACAGAATAACAAACAAGTCTATCCAAACAGCTAGCGATGTTCCGGTGTCCAGGAGGAGTCACCTTGCAGGGTTATAATCCCAGCTCAATGATCCAAACTGGGGGAAACCGAATACATCAGTTATATCGCGCAGGTGGGGGAGCGGGTAGCAGCCCACCATTGCATTAACGAGCGCGGAAGTCTGGTGAGAGCCTCTTTAACGAGCGGGGAAATCTGGTGAGAGCCCCTAGCTGAGGCACGTAGGTTCTGCAGAACCCCGATTTGCGGCCGCAAATCACCGTACCCCAGACAGCATCAAAGTGCCGGCACGAACACGTATTGGCCGACTCTGGCCGCAACATAACATAATTGGCCTACTCAAGCCATAACATATCATATTGGCCTACAAAAGCCATAACATAACATATTGGCCTACAAAAAGCCATAATACCAGCATATACCAAGTTTATAACATGATTGGCCTACTCAAGCCTAACATAAGTGCATAACAGCGTATACCATAGCAAATTAACAACACATAAACCATAACTTACCTTAAGCTTGTTACAACATGTTTATCACGAAACTTAAGGTTAACCGGTACTCACCTTAACTGCTACAGCAGGCAAATATAGTGTTCAGTATCTTCTGGTTCCTCAGAAGTGCCTAACACATCATATACAAGCTCATCAACACCTTAACACTTATCACAAAATACGAATTACAAGCTATTCATACTGGACAGGGTCCTACGGCCGCATAAGACATGGCCTACGGTAGCAGAAGACCAAACAACCCTACTACGGCCGTAGAGAACATCCCCTACACCCGCAGAGGTAGTTATTTGGGTTCCTAAGGTCGTAGGTTATATACCCATGCCCGTAGGTGGTAAACTACATAAAACACACTCATACGGCCGCAGAAACCTTTTCCTACGGCCACAGAAGGCTTAATTTCAATAACCCTGAAAAAACCCTCCTACGGCCGTAGGAACATCTTCCTACGGGGGTAGGAACTAAATTTCTACAAATCTGAAATACATCCCTCCTACGGCCGTAGGAACATTCTCCTACGGGGGTAGGAGGTTCCTGCACAGCAGGCCTTCGTCTCTGTTCGAACACAGCGGCTGTAACTTGCGTTTTTACATGGAATTCGACCAAAACTCAACTCCAATTATACACAAACATTGTTTGACAACCTTAGAAGCTTACAAACATGTTTGACACTAAAATCAACCACCAAAACATGACTTACACTATTAAATCTCATCATGTCCTTCAAAAACTTCAAACTAGAGTTCTAATGAAGAACACTTACTTGATGGATGATTGTGCTCCAAGAACAGATTAAAACTCTTGAAATCAGTAGCCACCTAGCTTCCTTCTTGATTTCTCTTCCAATATTTTTAAGGAGTATGTGTATGTGAGTTTGTATGTACGTATGTATGAACATATGTGTGTATTGTGTGTGTTTATCCCAAAGTCAGGGGATAAGAACACTTAGACCGACTCTTGTTGTCTATTTATTTAAAACACGGTATTTTGTTCCCCTTTTTAACTTGCAACTTATCTCTCGTTTACCCGTTTCACCTAACGGGGATATATTTGGAACCATTATCTAAAACCATTTAATATTTTATAACTTTTACCATTTAACCTCAACTTTCATATATCACCTCAGATATCCTCTTTACCCAACTAACAACATAAACTAACAAATAAAATACTTAATTAAGCCAACGTACAATTAGTTATACACAAGATACAACTAGGCACTACTAGGCCCATTTTTAGGATGTTACAGATATATTTATAAATATATAATTTATTATTTAGTAAAGTTAAATAGATCGACATGGACAGATCTTGGATCAACCCATGTAGTGGTTTAATTAAATGGATCAACCTATTGGATCTCTTATTGGGTCAATGGATCGGATTTTTTAATCCGTTGGATCATTGAAATGGAGCAGATCGAATCGGATCTAGATCATGATCCGACCCATTGACGGCCCTAACTCCGTACATGGACATAGGTCCCGTAGTTGCACAAACCACTTAGTCCAGATAGCAGCGTTCACGTACAAATACCACAACTCAAAGTACTAACACACTTAGCAAGAACAAAAGGAAATCTGATAATTAATTACCATTGATCTTCATGTCATTTCTGCTTTAATTACAATGACCACAAGTACGACTGAGCATTAATTGTTGTACTTTGGTCTGACAAAAGTGTCCTAGGACCTCAGGTTATTACCCAAGTCATTATTCTATAAATATTAGTTCAATTATTAACAACAAAGGTAATACGCAAATCACTTCTCATCTCATCATTTATTATCTTCATTAAACTCTTCCTAAACCCCAGAAACTCATTCTTGCACCAGAGCTTGGTCACGAGCCGAAGCTCGTGGCGAGACTGACTTTTATGTTTGCTCACTGGAACCTTCACTTAACTTGAAGACGGAGATCATAGCTCGAAGACGGAGATCACAACTTGAAGACGGAGATCACTATTCGAAGATAAACATCCTACGTAGTAGTCACGAAGACCCCCTGTAGCGACATTGGCGCCATCCGTGGGACCCGTGGCAACTAAGCCTACAAGAGCTTCTTAAGACACTGTCCCGCCTTCCGCCGTACCCCGGAGTAAAGGGAACATTGGGTCTAAAACACTATGGACCCGACGTCCCCTTCAGTACAACATACCTTATCCACTCCTATTGTCTTCACCACAACAGGTGTAACACCGGTTTTCACGCGATTAAAATTAGGGAAAATTAAACTTTTCAACTTATATTATAAAAGCCAACACTGGAAGTAACCAACATTTTTAACAAAAGATAATATTGTTTAACTGACTTAGCAATGTATAAAGTACAACACCATAACCAAGTTTCAAAAAAATACCACCGCGTGTTACCCAACTAAACTGACAACTACCGACCATCGGATCACAAATATATACAACAAGCAGTGTTCCGCAAAAGATATTTACAACAGCCACCAACATGTCCCGCCTCACATAGGCCAACTACCTCGCACCTGCAAAAAGGGAAATCAGGCACCGTTAGCTACAACTAGCTAGTGAGTACGGATTAACACATAAGCATCAATAAGCAGGTTATCCCAACTACGGGACAGCACATAAGGCTATCCTAACGCATAGCGTCGCGCCAACGATTCAATATGAATCATATCTCGCAGGGTGGGAAGCCCCGCTCAACGATTAAAACTGGGGACCATCAGCAATAACTATCCACAATGGTGGGGGAGCGAAGAGCAGTCCACCAAACGCGTTACAAAGCTCGAAGCTCATCAACTCGGATCTCAACGAAAGCTAAGATCCCAACTCACGTTAAGGAGCGGCGGTTTGCAAGACCACCCAGGCGTGCTGAACACCGAGTACCGTTGATCCCCGTTATTCCATCAAAGGGATCCAGCCTTCGGGAAGAAAGCTGACCTTAACCATGCCGTCAACAGTTCAGACCAATACAACACACAACAACAACCAGTAGCGGGTTCAACTATACACATACGATTCATAACCAACGTGTAAAGCAACGTAGCAAGGCACAATATATGTCAACATGATATAACATACCTCATATACGCACGTGTGCGACATCAACAACATATTTCAACAAACAACAGACAACGCTACTTACCGAGACTCATGGGAAAACCGGTACTCACCTCGAGATTACAGGAGGCAGATATGAATTCGGGAATCCCAAGAGCACACGGAATCGTCCGAATCACCTACCACATCATGTGTAGGTTCAGTCAACGTCTAAAAGTACTATCAATGCTTCTACGTAAACGTAAAACGAACAACAAGAAACAAGCAATCTGGAACAGCCCCCTACGGCCGTAGTAGATGTGTCCTACGGCCTCAGGACACCTTCCAAACACCTTCTACGGCCGTAGGAATACATCCTACGCCCGCAAGAGTTCCTTTCCAAGAAACCATACTCTACGGCCGTAAGGACCATACCCTATGCCCGTAGGAGTGATTCATTGGGTACCAACGTCCGTAGGTTATGTACCCACGCCCGTAGGCTTCTTTCCTTCACCCATAGGTGGTAAACCACACAAAGCGCATTACTACGGCCGCAGAGAACCCTGCCTACTGCCGTAATGACTATGACCACCCCTACGGCCGTAGATAGCATCTACTACGACCGTAGGAACATCTGTTCCAACAAGGTTCAGCCCTGTTCGAGGACAACACCTGCAACTTGCGTTTCTGACCTCTTTATCGACTGAAATCGTGTTTTAAAAGTTCCTACATGTTGTTTAACATCTTATACATCTTATCATATGATCCTTTACATAAACACACACAACAAACCCAATTTACACCATCAAAATGGGTTGAGTTCTTCAACATAACTCAAACTAGGTTTTAATGCAGAAATACTTACAAGGAAGTAAGAAAACGACACAAGACCTGCAACAAACTTCTGAATCAACAACTAGGACTCCAAATCAGATTGCTCCCTCCTTGTTTTCACCTTCTAGTTCATACGAGAGTGTTGTGTGTGTGTTTTACATATGTTAGTGTGTGTTTGTACGTGTTTTTGTGAAGGCAGGGGATAAGTATCCCCCCTTAAAACCGACTAAGTGGGTTTAATACCCCTCAAGGGTATTTCGTTCTCCTATTCAACTTGCAACGCAACTTAGGTTTATCCATTTCAACTAACGCAGATATTTTCGGAATCATTATTTGAAACCGTTCAATAATTTACCAACTTTATCTATTTTCAACATTTTACCAACTTTAGCCACATAACCACATGTACCAACAATTTACCACAATTAATCAACAAAATAACTTAAACAACTTGGTTAACGTCAACATACAACTTAACAAACACAAGGTACAACTATTTTCAACTAGGCCCTAAATTAGGGTGTTAAAAATTTACTCCCTTAAGAAGATTCCGTCCTCGGAATCTGATTGTCCACAATCAAGTGAGGGTATCTAGCTCGCATGTCATCTTCGGTCTCCCAGGTCATACTTGAACCTAGGTTGTGTTTCCACTTGACCAAAACTAGCTTTATCATCTTTCTGCGCAACTTCTTGATCTTTGAATCTTGTATCTCAACAGGCTCTTCAACTAGACGTTTTGAAGCGTCTACTTTCAACTCTTGCAGAGGCAGAATTTGGTTCTCCTCAACTTTGCACTTACGTAGATAACACACGTTGAACGTGTTATGAATTCCAGAAAGCTCTGGTGGCAACTCAAGCGACACCGTTTGGTCGTTAACCTTACGAAGGATTTTAAACGGACCAATATATCTCGGACTTAACTTACCGTTCCGACCAAATCGAATAATACCTTTCCAAGGAGAGACTTTTAACAATACTCGTTCGCCCTCCTTGAATTCAACAGGTCTACACTTCGGATCTGCATATAGCTTTTGTCTATCCCGTGCGGCTTTCAACTTTTCACGAGCAACTTTCACTTTATCAGCTATGAGCTGAAAGATCTCGGGTCAGGCAAATTGCTTCTCACCGGGCTTGAGCCAACATGTTGGTGTGCGACAACGCCTCCCGTATAACATCTCATATGGAGGCATCCCAATACTGGAGTGATACGAGTTGTTATAAGAAAACTCGATCAAAGGCAAGTGAGAATCCCACGCACCACCGAATTCGGGAACACATGCGCAAAGCATGTCCTCCAATGTCTGAATCGTTCTCTCTGACTGGCCATCTGTCTGTAGATGATACGCCGTGCTCAGGTGAACACGAGTACCAAGTTCATTCTGCAAACTCTGCCAAAAATGGGAAGCAAATCGTGCATCACGATCAGACACAATCGAACACGGCAAACCATGTCGTGACACCACTTCATCTACATACAACTTTGCTAGCTTTTCCAACGGAGTAGACTCGCTGATAGCTAGAAAATGAGCGCTCTTGGTCAACCGATCGACAATGACCTAAATTGCATCATGACCTCTGAGGGTTTCCGCAACTTTGTCACAAAGTCCATCGTAATGTGATCCCACTTCCACTCAGGGATCTCAAGTTGCTGCAGATTACCATAAGGTCTCTGGTGTTCTGTCTTGACTTGCGCTCAGATTTGACATTTCACTACGAAAGAGGCAATGTCTCTTTTCAATGTAGGCCACCAATACAACGCTTTCAAGTCGTGATACATCTTTGTGCTGCCCGGATGAACCGACAGCCTAGATTTATGAGCTTCCTGCAGTATCAGATCGCGATTACCACCATGGAGTGGTACCCATACGCGAGACTGAAAAATCTTTAACCCACGGTTATCGTCTACGAGTTGATCTTTTTGCTTCCTCATTATTTCAGTTTTCAGATTTTCATCTTGTAATGCCACTTGCTGTGCTTCCTTCTATCGGGCAATGATATCGGGAACCACAGTAAGTTTCATAAACCTCACGTTTATAGAAAAGCTTTTTCTACTCAAGGCATCCGCCACCACGTTGGCCTTACCAGGATGGTAGCGAATTTCACAATCATAGTCTTTTATCAACTCGAGCCACCTGCGTTGTCTCATATTGAGCTCTTTCTGCGTGAAGACATATTGTAGGCTCTTGTGATCTGTGCAAACCACACATTTGGTGCCGTAAAGATAGTGTCTCCACAATTTCAACGTGAACACTACAACTGCCAACTCAAGATCATGAGTCGGATAGTTGCCTTCATGAGGCTTCAATTGCCTTGAAGCGTAGGCAATCACTTTATCACGTTGCATCAACACGCACCCCAATTCAGAGTACGAAGCATCACAATAAACAACGAAGTCTTCAGATCCTTCTAGTAAAGAAAGAATTGGAGCTTCGCATCATAGCCGTTTCAGATATTGAAACGCTTGTTCTTGAGCTTCCGTCCAAACAAATGCAACATCCTTGCTAGTTAGTTTGGTCAAAGGACCTGCAAGTTTAGAAAAATCGCGGATAAACCGCCGATAATAACCAGCTAAGCCAAGAAAACTTCTAACTTCAGAAGGAGTTCGGGGAACTCCCCAATTCATCACCGCCTCGACTTTTGCTGGATCTACTTTTACACCATCACTACAAATCATGTGACCAAGAAAATGGACCTCTCGCAACCAGAATTCGCACTTCGAGAATTTAGCATAAAGCTTCTATCGTTTAAGAGTTTCAAGAACTTTTCGTAGATGCGACTCGTGTTCAACTTCAGTTTTAGAATAAATGAGAATATCGTCAATAAATACAATCACCGACTTATCAAGAAAAGGACGACAAAACCGGTTCATCTGGTCCATGAAAACAACAGGAGCATTGGTTAAGCCGAAAGGCATCACCAAAAACTAATAATGACCAAAACGAGTACAGAAAGCCGTTTTCGGAACATCTTCATCAGCAACTAACACTTGATGATATCCCGACCGCAGATCAATCTTTGAGAAGCACGTCGCTCCCTGTAGTTGATCAAACAAATCATCTATCCGCGGCAAAGGATACTTGTTCTTTACCGTTCGCTTATTCAGCTCCCGGTAATCTATGCACATTCTCATCGTTCCATCTTTCTTCTTTACGAATAGTACATGAGCACCCTATGGAGAAGAACTCGGGCGAATAAAGCCTTTGTCTAACAACTCCTGAATCTGCGTCATCATCTCGTGAACCTCGGAAGGAGCAAGATGATATGGAGCTTTGGCCACAGGGGTAGCCCCCGGAACAAGATCGATACGATATTCAACGTCTCTAACTTGCGGCAACCCAGGCAACTCATCAGGAAACACTTCTGGATAGTAGGTCACCACCGGAATATCGCGAACAACACATTTCTCTAATTTAGCGTCAATCACATGGGCTAGATAACACTCGCAACCTTTTGAAACTGACTTTCTCGCTTTCATCATAGAAATAACAGGAATATCCGATTTGCGTCTTTCACCGCGAGCCATAGCATATGACCCGTCAGGTAGGGGAACTTTAATCAACTTCTTGGAATAGAAAATCTCAACGTTCAGCTTGCTAAGCCAATCCATCCCAATTACAACATCGAATCCCGCAATCGGCATAAGAAGAAGAGATACAGGAAAACTACTCTCGTCGATATCAATAACCGCTTGAGGGACATTATCAACAACTGGAACTACTTTACCACTAGCAGTTTCTACTCTTATTGGCTCAAATAATACAGATACAGGCATTTGCAGTTTATCACAGAAAGATACAGATACAAAAGAATATGTAGCTCCAGAATCAAACAATACACATGCTGGGGCAGAATTAATAAGAAATGTACCAGTTATCACGTCCCCAGCACCTTTGGCCTCCTCAGCTATCATCTGAAATTCTCGCCCTTTTGCACGGGGAGCACCATCCTTTTTCTGCCCAGAGGTAGATCCACCAGCACCGGTACTCTGCTTTGACCGGCAGTCAGATATTCTGTGCCCTAGCTTATGACACTTATAACAAACATCTTCTTTGAACTCACACTCGGCAACCACGTGCCCCTTCTGTCCACACCGTAAGCAGCGAGCAGTGGCTTTAGAACAATCTGAAATGCTCACCCTTTTGCACGGGGAGCACCATCCTTTTTCTGCCCAGAGGTAGATCCACCAGCACCGGTACTCTGCTTTGACCGGCAGTCAGATATTCTTTGCCCTGGCTTATGGCACTTATAACAAACATCCTCTTTGAACTCACACTTGGCAACCACGCGCCCCTTATGTCCACACCGCAAGCAGCGAGCAGTGGCTTTAGAACAATCACCACTATGATACGTACGGAAAGTTGCACACCACGGACGATCCACCTTTGGCTTCTTCTGGGAATCGTATCTCCCACCTGCAACAGACTGTCCTTTAGAAGGACCCGGCTTCGACAACTGCTGAAACTTTCTTTTATGACCTTCACCAGCTTGGTCATGTCTACCCTGTGCACGATCATCTTCAATTTGTCGAGCGATCTCAAACGCTCGATCCAAACTCCCAGCCATTCTAACTAGAGCGCGATAATCAGTAGGCAGCATTGCCACAAATTTCCTCATCTTAGCAACATCGTCAGTATCCAAGTGAGGAATGAACCTCACTTTATCAATAAAGGCCTGGATAAGAACATCCACCGATTTGTCTCCCTTACGGAGAGCGTTGAACTCTCTTTCCATCTTCTCCATATCATAATCGGTACAGTACCGTTTCGTCACTCTCTCAGCAAATTGCTCCCATGTCATGGCAGTAACAGCCTCTTTGCTCAACGTTGCTTTTACAGAATCCCACCAAAACAAAGCTCCACCTTTCAACATCTGTGCCGAATATTTGACACGATACTCAGCTTCACAATCACAAGAATCAAACACCTGATCGGTCTTTCGGAGCCACCTCACTGTATCTGAAGGACCATCACCGCCCTCAAACTCCTTCGGACCACAAGAACGAAATTTCTTATACGAAAATTTCTTCTGTTTCTGACCCTGCATTGCCGCTAACAACATCTCCCTAGTGAGTCGGGGCTCTTCCTCCAGACGTACAATACGCGCGGCCTGATCTGGATCTTGCCTTAGCGGCTCGTCCTCATGCGGGGCCGATCCCTCCTCAGCTTCAGGATGAACGCTCGAAGCTTCATCCTCCATACGCTTAAGAGCCTCTTCGGTATTAACTCGACGCTCAGCCATTCTATGTCAACTTACTACATACACGGAAACAACGTTTAGTATTCTACTTACTCCACAACTACTAACTCTACAAGTTAGTTTTCAACATGCAACTACCACATAACGCTCATACTCAACCCCAAATACCCAACTAGGAACACTTAACGATGGTCGGGCCGGAGCTTGAGATTGAATACTCCTACGAGTACCCAATTCCTCAAACTTAGGCTCTGATACCTAATTGTAAAACCGGTTTTCATGCGATTAAAATTAGGGAAAATTAAGCTTTTCAACTTATATTATAAAAGCCAACAGCGGAAGTAACCAACATTTTTAACAAAAGATAATATTGTTTAACTGACTTGGCAATGTATAAAGTACAACACCATAACCAAGTTCCAAAAAAATACCACCGCGTGTTACACAACTAAACTGACAACTACCGACCATCGGATCACAAATATATACAACAAGCAGTGTTCCGCAAAAGATATTTACAACAGCCACCAACATGTCTCGCCTCACATAGGCCAACTACCTCGCACCTGCAAAAAGGGAAATCAGGCACCTTTAGCTACAACTAGCTAGTGAGTATGGATTAACACATAAGCATCAATAATCAGGTTATTCCAACTACGGGACAGCACATAAGACTATCCTAACACATAGCGTCGCGCCAACGAGTCAGTAGGAATCATATCTCGCAGGGTGGGAAGCCCCGCTCAACGATTAAAACTGGGGACCATCAGCAACAACTATCCGCAATGGTGGGGGAGCGAAGAGCAGTCCACCAAACGCGTTACAAAGCTCAAAGCTCATCAACTCGGATCTCAATGAAAGCTAAGATCCCAACTCACGTTAAGGAGCGGCGGTTTGCAAGACCACTCTGGCGTGCTGCACACCGAGTACCGTTGATCCCCGTTATTCCTACAAAGGGATCCAGCCTTCGGGAAGAAAGCTAACCTTAACCATGCCATCAACAGTCCGGACCAATACAATACACAACAACAACCCGTAGCGGGTTTAACTATACGCATGCGATTCATAACCAACGTGTAAAGCAACGTAGCATGGCAACAGTATATGTCAACATGATATAACATACCTCATATACGCACGTGTGCGACATCAACAACATAGTTCAAAAAACAACAGACAACGCTACTTACCGAGACTCATGGGAAAACCGGTACTCACCTCGAGATTACAGGAAGCAGATATGAATTCGGGAATCCCAGGAGCACACGGAATCGTCCGAATCACCTACCACATCATGTGTAGGTTCAGTCAACGTCTAAAAGTACTATCAATGCTTCTTCGTAAACGTAAAATGAACAACAAGCAACAAGTGATCTGGAACAGCCCCCTACGGCCGCAGTAGATGTGTCCTACGGCCGCAAGACACCTTTCAAACACCTCCTACGGCCGTAGGAATACATCCTACGCCCGCAAGAGTTCCTTTCCAAGAAACCATACCCTACGGCCGTAAGGACCAAACCCTACACCCGTAGGAGTGATTCATTGGGTACCAACGGCCGTAGGTTATGTACCTACGCACGTAGGCTTCTTTCCTTCACCCGTAGGTGGTAAACCAGACAAAGCGCATTACTACGGCCGCAGAGAACCCTGCCTACTTCCGTAATGATTATGACCACCCTCTACGGCCGTAGATAGCATCTACTACGACCGTAGGAACATCTGTTACAGCAAGGTTCAGCCCTGTTCGAGGACAGCACCTGCAACTTGCGTTTCTGACCTCTTTATCGACTGAAATCGTGTTTTAAAAGTTCCTACATGTTGTTTAACATCTTATACATCTTATCATATGATCCTTTACATAAAAACACACAACAAACCCAATTTACACCATCAAAATGGGTTGAGTTCTTCAACATAACTCAAACTAGGTTTTAATGCAGAACCACTTACAAGGAAGCAAGAAAACGACGGAGATATTTTCGGAATCATTATTTGAAACCGTTCAATAATTTACCAACTTTATCTGTTTTCAACATTTTACCAACTTTAGCCACATAACCACATGTACCAACAATTAACCACAATTAATCAACAAAACAACTTAAACAACTTGGTTAACGTCAACATACAACTTAACAAACACAAGGTATAACTATTTACAACTAGGCCCTAAATTAGGGTGTTACAACAGGTCTGACGACCTCCGTCGTGACAACCCCTGTTGTTACTTAATTTCTGAGCCTTTGAACGTTGCCAGCGAGCCAAGTGACGTTAGCACTCCTACGTCTCTGGCGATCGCACTTTACCCTATAATGCAAGGCATCACGTACAACATGACCTCGAATAACCTCACCACAGACTCAATAGTTACCTCCGTTCATCATCAAAGCGAAGTCTTACCTAGTACTAGAATGCTTGTTGGAGGTAATATAGAGGTAGCACGCGACTTGGTGCGGAAAAACTATGTCTTAGTCAGAGAACTAATGGAAAACCATGAGAGATAGATGCACTTTCATGAATTAATGAACAAGTCGGAAGAGGAAAGCACGAGGGGATCGTCCCTCCGAAGACCACCCCCGAGAACACAACAAGAAACACCAAGTAATTTAGTACCTCTGGGTCGCACCCTTTTTCACTATGATATACCTCAATCCCATACCGGACCAAGTTCCTTTGTCGGATGAAGCTCGCAGTATGCAGACGTTGGGTTGTCTCGAGATAGAAGAAGAGGAACTGGAGGACAGAGAAGAAGATGATCTGTCCAGACCCTATCGCTCAATGGAAAACATGAATTTTTCGCAAACAATAGCACGTTTCCGTTTTCCGGGGAGGATCAAGATGCCCGGTCATGTCAAAATATACGAAGGTAGAACGGATCCGGAAGACCACTTGAAAATCTTCGACGGCGCAGCGGAAGTGGAACAATGGTCCATGCCCTTGTGGTGCCATATGTTCACGCAAACCTTAGTTGGACTGGCCAGGGTTTGGTTTGAACATCTCCCCAACGGATTTATTAACGGGTTTGAGGATTTAAGAAAGCATTTTTTTTGGCAACTTTCATGCAGCAGCAGAGGCATACTAGAGATCCGATTGAAATCCACAACATCAATAAAAAAAGTTCGGAAAGTCTAGGGGCATTCATGGGGAGATACCTCAAGGAGTGCTAAGAAATTGGTAATGTAGACTAAACAATGAAAATTCGGGTTTCATTCACGGAACCAGCTGCAAATAACTGGTCGATCATTATTGTAATAACATGCCTAAAACCCTTGATGAGACCATGGCGAGATGCAGAGCCTATATCAGAGGTAAGGAGGCCATCGGGTAGACAGAAGAGTTGCATCGAAATCGAGACCTGTCTCAAAAGGCACCACAATGGAGGTCATCCCCAAAAAAGAATTACAGACCAACCTTTGTCGACCGAAGGTCCTAGTATGATAGGAGGAGACCTCCATACCCCATCACCATAGAAAGATCCAACTGAAATTTACAACATCAAGCAAAAAAGTTTGGAAAGTCTAGGAGCATCCATGGGGAGATACCTCAAGGTGTGCCAATAAATTGGTGGCGTACACGAAACAATGAAACTTTTGGGTTTCATTCACGGAACCAACTGCAAAGAACTAGTCGAGCAGTATTGTAGTAACATGCCTAAAACCCTTGATAAGACCATGGAGAGATGCAGAGCCTATATCAGAGGTAAGGAGGCCATCGGGCAGACAGAAGATTTGCATCGAAATCGAGACCTGTCTCGGAAGGCAACACAATAGAGGTCGTCCCCAAAAAAGAATTACAGACCAACCTTCATCGACCGAAGGTCCCAATATGATAGAAGGAGACCTCCTTACCCCCTCACCTCGGAGAAATGTCCAATGTATCCTCTCCTGACCAAAACCCCACTTGAGATATTGTTTATTGTTGGTCCCTTGGTGAGAATAACAACAAGCAACAGTGTGTAGAAGGGGGGGGGGGTTGAATACACTTTCTGCGGAAATTAAACAAATCAAATAAAAGTGTTACACACAGTAAATCAAACCACAACTAGTCGAATGCTATTATTAATATGAAGATGATTACAATGCTTTGAATAAGAAGTTGATCACATTAATTATCAAGTAAGCAACTCTTGATATATAACCACCTAATATAAATCTCTCAATCTCTCAAACTTAGCTATCTATAATCAACTTATGATTATAGATACTGACGACTCTCTAAACAGGATTTTTCACAGATTGAATCAACTAATGATTACTTACCAATATCACAACTGATGTGATGATTCGAACACTCGAATGATCTGGCAATCTGTGAGTTTCTTGATCACGTTGAACTGACAAACAGTGATTTAAGAATCGTAACACATACGGTGAGGTGAGGTTTTCGGCTCTGTAATTTTTATCAGAATCGTAGTCGTACCTCTAAACTTATCAGGAGATAAGTATTTATAATCCTGTTGCTACGGTTCCTAACAAACTGGACTAATCCTAATTTGCTAACTAACTATCGGATAACTCGGAATCTTGAATCTTGAATCTTCTTATATTGAGTTTTCAATCTTCAATCTTGATTCTGGAGTCTTCTTATCCGCGCCGTAGATATAGAGAGTTAAAACAAAATTTAAAATACATTTAAATTCTCTAGGACTGACTTCTTTAGTTAGGCTGAGTTACTGAGCTTGAAACTCATCAAGCTGAGTTCTTCGGGAACAAACCCGAATTCAAACATGAACTAACACGTATAATTATTAACTCATCCTTAGAAGTCCAAAGAGTTAAATAAATCAAATTTAGTAACTCTGTCGAGCTTACTCTGCTTCTAAGCTGAATCACTCAGCTTGAAACATATCAAGCTGAATACTCGATATATACCTTATGTGACATACACAGATTATCAAACACATTAATAATTTAACTAAGGTATAATATAAACTGATCGAACACATACTCAGTTTACATTCAACTTATACTCAGTCTAAAACACTATAAGTGTTCAGTCTGACTAAGCTTCATAATTCTGTTTAAGTTATACGTAGAACTCATCTTACAAACTTAACTTTGTCTCATCAAATCTAAACTGATGAGATCATTTTCCCAACAAAATCCCCCTATTTGATGATGACAAAACCATCAAACAGTTGTTAAGTTTGTTTAACAAAATTATGTTTTAAATCTCAAACTTATTAAGATTTTATTATTTGAACTGATCAAATATTTATTGAACATATCAATTTTAATTGAACTTATCAATTTAAACTGGAACACACCAACTTTTAGTTGAACACACCAACTAATTACATAAATGAATAAGAACTTATCTTTTATTCATTTTTGCTGAACTTATCAGACTTATGAATAGGAACACATCACAACATAGTTGAACATATCAAACTTTATACTTGTATTAATTGAACTAATCATAATACAAAAGTTGTTGATCACTTAGATCATGCACACATAGTGCTTACAAAAATATTAGAACTAATCTAATATTTACAAAATTAGAACTAATCTATTCTGTCTGATGAACTCAGGATGTAGAAGCTACCAGATGATGATCTCTTTATTGATCTCATCTAACAGTCTTTCAGCTTCATCGTTTCCCTGAAGTTCCTTCTGTTGTACTCTAATGAGTTTATTCAGCTTATACTTTATTAACTGATTTGACTCCTCATTACCACAACAGTTTCTTATTCTCAAGGCATCCTCAGCTTTTAGATAGCAAATCTCATTTAGCTTAATAAAACTGGGATTACCTGCCTGATCCTTAAACATGAAACCTTGAATAGGAGTGTTGATGCTTTGATTTTCTCTGAATTCTACTCCTACAGGCATGTCAAACAAATTCTCCCACTGCAGACCAGGAACTGGGACATACCTCAGTTCTTCAGCTCGAGCAATCAACTTGGAGACTTCAGATAGAATTTCTTGTTTGATCTGACTTCTTTTAAATTTCTTGAGCAGCATCATTATCCTTTGCCATTCAATATAGCCCATCCTGTGAACGTATCTCAGGTCCATTCCCACTGTTGATTTGTCACTAAGCTCAAAAGTGAGAATGACAGCTCCATTTGCTCTGCTCAAGGTCATTCCTCTGATCTCTATGTTGTAGCTCCTTCTGAAGTAACATTCTTGCAGTTCTGCATCTGAGTATGGAATTAGATAAGGTCTTGGACCAGTGTATGTAGCTTCAGATTGAGCCAAAGCTTTTCTTTCCTTTTCTTTTTCTTGGTCCTCTATCTCTTCCTCCTTTCTCTTTCTTAGCTCAGCTACAGAGATCCCAAGCTCATTTGCTTCTTCTTGCTCAAGCATCTCTATTAACTCTCTTGTAGCCTTTTCTTCTTCTGTCTCTTCCTCAGACTCAGAAACACTGTCAGATTTAAGTTCAGATTCTTCTACTTTTTGTCTCTTAGCTGTAGGTTCCTCTCTGTTTATTTCTAACTCCCCCTCAGTATGAGTCTTCCTCTCTGCTCCTTTAGCTAGAACTAGAAGAGCTTCAGCTTAAGCTCGAACTAGCTCAGTTTCAGTATCAGCTTGAACCTTCTCTCCCTTTTTGTCATCATCAATAGGGTTTGAAGTCCTTTATTGTTGGAGTGCAGCAACTGCAGAGGCAATCTCTTTAACATCCTCTGTCAGCTTCGCAAGCCTCTGATAGATTTGACGTTTATGCTTCTTTTGCTTTAGGTGGAACAGACCAAATTAAGCAGCAATGTAGTCCTTCAGCTGCTGGATGCCTGAGGAGGCAGTTTCATTTTGAGGAGAGTCTTTGGGTGCATCATCCAAAGGTTGGTGTTTACCTTCAAATTCATTTGCACCAGAGTCTTGACCCTGTGAATCACCCTGGTTTGAGGATGAAACATTGGCAGGTCGTGCAAGAGGGTGTGAGAAGTGAAGAGAAGTTATTGGGCTCGAGATGTGAAGTGTATGGGTTGGTTGTTGGCTAATTGGTTTAGAGGGGGGTGATTGACCCAGGGGATTGGTCAGATTTTCAATGTTACCTGAGTGTGTCTGCTCAGGCACAGTAACAGGCTCTCCCATGGCTCGAGTAAGTGTAGGCTGAGTAGACACCACACCTGGGTAAGGCTGTTGGGTTGTAATGAGCCTCAAGGTTGACACCTTAAGAGAAGGCGTCTCCCCCTCAACTCCTGCCTGTGGAGGGATCAGTGTGATCTCAGCTCCAGTGATGACTTTAGATGTGGCACCACCAATGGCAGTTTTTCGGTGGTATGTTAGGATATTCTACCTAGCAGCAGTGGGCATACTAGGGGTGGCTTCAGATTGGGATTTATGATGAAAAGAAGGTGAAGGAGATGGGTTAGACTGAGTTGGGTTTACTGTAGTCTTATCTCCAAATGTAGATGGAGAAAAGTGAGAAGAGAGTGAGAGAGAAGAGGTTTTACCTGAAGCAGCTTCTGAATGAGCTGGTTCAGCTTGGGCAGAGTGCTCAGCCTGAACCTCCGTGTCAGCTTGAGAAGCTCCCCCTTGATTCGATCCCTCAGCTTCACTCTCAGAAGACGAAGCCTCAGCAATTAACAGCATGGGCTCACTCAGTCCCTCTTGCTCTGGGAAGATGTCGTTATTGAACATCTTGGGGCTGAGTGTTGGCACCAGCGACAGCTCCTGATTGGCTTCGTAGAGTGCTGTCCCTAATTCAGCTTCAAATGCTAAGGACAGGTACCTTATGAAAGGTACATGAAGGTCTCTTGTGGCCTTCATCATAGGGACCTTGAGGTAATTGAAGATGAGCTGTGAAAATCGATATTTCTTCCAAAGAACATGTTGTACAGCAACTGCATCTCGAACTCATTGATCTGGTCCAATCCTTCCATCGATTAAATTTTGATTACACATAGTAATTACTTTGGAATGCGCACTGAGCGATTGTCTATAGCGCACTGAGCGACTTAGGGTTTTGAGATCGATGGAACCGAAAACATGCACTTAGCAGAGAGGAGGGAAGGTATTTGAGAGGATGAGAAGTCTGTATTGTAAGCGTAAACCCTCTAAAACGAACTTGATCGGTATATATACCTTTCCAAGGAGAGAGAAAAGTTACCATTAGAAATCCCCCTTTTGATCCGTTACGCCGTAAAATTTTGATGTAACAGTAAGCGGGTAGAACTAATCATCTTCCAACGGATACTAATTTAATATAATAATATTGACTTACAATAAGATTATATACACTGATGTATTATACCTATACACAATTTAGTATAATACGCGATTTGAGACTGACCCAAATACGCAGTGGTCATGAATTAATCACACTTAGTAAATAACACATGAGTTTGGACACACCAAGCTGAGTAAACATATTACTCAGTTTAACTCAAGCACTCAGCTCGATTCAAGCACTCAACTTGAAATGTGCACTCAGCTTGAGAATGAAACTCAGCTTGAGTAGAACACACAGCGCATGGGTAATGACACTAAGTCATTTTCGTCTGAGACTGACTCAAACGAACCTTTTAACCACACTGAGTAGTTATTGAATGTTTGGAACCAACCAAACGTGTGAACCAATCACACAGTCTGAGTTAAGCACTTAGCTCAGATTCAGTGACACTTAGTCATATATGTTTGAGACTGACTCAAACTGTATCATAACTACACTAAGTAGTTGAAGTGTGTTTGGAACTTACCAAACAAAAGAACACATTGTTCAACTTGATAAGATTCAGTTTATGAAAACTTATTCATAAACTGTGCACTCAGCTTAAGACACTTAGTCTTTGTCAAACTGAAAACTCGGATTCTAGACACTTAGCTAGGGGTTGAGCATACCCAAGTTACTTAGCAGATACATAAACCTCTTCTCATCAAGTGGTTTAGTAAAGATATCTGCTAGTTCGTCATCAGTGGAAATAAATTTAATGTCAAATTTACCTTTTTCCACGATGTCCCTGATGAAGTGATGTCTAATTTCAATGTGCTTGGTTCTTGAGTGGAAGACTGGATTGTAAGTGATGGCTATAGCGCTTTGGTTATCACAGAAGATAGGAGTTTTCTTGAAACTCATGCCAAAGTCCCGAAGCTGATGCTGCGTCCATAGGATTTTAGCACAACAGCTACCTGCTGCAACATATTCAGCTTCAGCAGTTGAAGTAGCCACTGAGTTCTGTTTCTTACTAGTCCAGCTGACTAACTTCCCTCCAAGCATTTGACATCCTCCAGTAGTTGATTTTCTGTCTAACAACATAGTCAGGATCTGAAAAACCAACTAACTCAAATCCAGAGTCCTTTAGATACCAAAGAAATAGATTTGGTGTACCTTTAAGGTACCTTAAGATCCTTTTCATAGCATGAAGATGTGATTCTTTAGGATCTGCCTGATATCTTGCACAAACACATGTAGCAAACATAATATCAGGTGTACTAGCTGTCAAATAGAGCAATGAACCTATCATTCCTCTATAGGTAGACTGACACACAGACTTTCCATCTGAGTCTTTACTCAGCTTGACAGCTGGTGACATGGGTGTTTTCATGGTTGAACTTGAATCAAAACCATATTTCTTTATCAAATCAATAACATACTTGCTTTGATTGATGAATATTCCATTAGGCTTTTGTTGAATTTGCAGGCCTAGGAAATATGTCATCTCACCCATCATACTCATCTTGTACTTTTGTGACATTATTTTGGAGAACCACTCACACAGGGATTCATTGGTAGAACAAAAAATGATGTCATCCACATAGATTTGTACAAGAATCACCTGTCCTTTACTTCTTTTAATAAAGAGTGTCTTATCTATACTACCTCTGGTGAAATCCATGGATAGTAGATAAGTGGACAGTGTATCATACCAAGCTCTTGGAGCTTGTTTAAGACCATACAAAGCCTTGTCTAACTTATAGACATGATGTGGAAACTTTGAACTTACAAAGCCAGGAGGTTGTTTCACATAGACTTCCTCCTGAAGTTTTCCATTTAGGAAAGCACTCTTCACATCCATTTGATAGACTTTGAAGTCTTTATATGCTGCATAAGCCAGGAACAGCCTTATAGCTTCAATTCTAGCAACATGGGCAAAGGTTTCATCATAATCAATTCCTTCCTCTTGCTTATACCCTTGTGCTACCAGCTTGGCTTTGTTCCTCACTATCACTCCATCCTTGTCCATTTTATTTCTATAGACCCACTTAGTGCCTATAATTGAATGATCTTTGGGGGCAGGGACAAGGTTCCAGACCTCATTTCTCTCAAACTCATTTAATTCCTCTTGCATAGCTTCAATCCAATCCTCATCCTCTAAGGCTTCCTCAATCTTCTTTGGTTCCATTTGAGATAGAAAATCAAAGTGTGCAGCTTAATTAGCCCACCTTAGCACTCTCCAGTTGGCTCACCAGTTTGTAAAACCTATCAAAGATTTGGGTGATACTCTCATTCTTCCCACTGGTGAAGTTGTCATAGGCTTGTTTAAGAAGATCTCTTTGGTTTCTCTTAGAACTAGCATTCCCAGCAAACCTCTTCTCCAGAGCATTCCAAAGTTCATGAGCATCATCAAATTTCTTGAATTGATGTTGATACTCATTGGGAATTGCAATCTGGAGGATGCTGAGAGCTTTCATCTCAATCATTCTATCCTTCTTTTTAGCATCTGTCTTTGGTGGTGGTTTCTTCTTTGGTTTTCCATTCTCATCCAGTTCAATGGGATTAGTGGGAACAGTTTCAATGATTTGCCAAACAGCATAGTCCATTAGTTGGACATGCTGCTTAATTCTTAGTTTCCACATCTCAAAATCAGATGGTTTGAGCATGGGAACACGAATGTTGGACCCAGACCCATTGTTATTAGAAGAACCTCCCGAATCCATTGAAACAAATTGATTGAAAAACAGTTTTGAAAAATAAAGCAAAGTGATGTAAAAACCTTCAACTGGTGATCAAAGGAACCTTAATAATAAGGCTCTGATACCACTTGTCAGGATCGGATATAGATTATATCAAATAACAAGAACTAACTTTTGAATAACAAATCAAAGTTGAATAAAAGTTAATCTTTAACTATGATCACAATCAACTAAGAAGTTGCGGAATCACACTTAATTGATTAAAGAAGATTTTGAACACAAAGTGATTCAATCAAACAGTAATTTTATTAATCAATGAGAATGATTACAATAGCAAACTTCACCCCCAATCTAACTTATTATGTTAGACGAAGAACACAGATTATTCTTAGGTTTCAACGAGAAACTTAGAGGCTTAGCACTATTCAGAAAGCAAATTACAACTTGAAGAATGAATGCAAAAATATAATCAATGAGTACGTACAAATTATGAATTCTAATCTAGCATATATATACTCCTTGATTTTCCTCGATAATCTTCTATCATCTGAGATAATCTTGATGATCTTCAAATTATTTCGAGATATCTTCAAAGATAGGGTTTTTCCATATTTAGCTCAACAGAAACTGTTTAATGAATACAACAGTTCTTGGTTCTTCTAACAGTCTTTAGCTTCAAGGTCTTCAAACAGTTGTAGTAGTTTGTACTAACAGTTCTGAACTCTATATAACAGCTTTAAAGTTCACAGCAACTGTTGGTTACAACTGTCTTCACAATTTCAACTAACAGTTCTAAACTGTTTCTTCAACACTTCTTCTACAGTTTTGAACTATTTTCCCAACTCTTATTAACAGTCTTAACAGTTTTGATATTTGCATGTATAACAGTTTCAATGACTTAGCCAATTTCCCAACAGACTAAACTAGTCATAATAAAAATCTAAAAAAAAATATATATATATTTTAACTAAAACTAATTAAAATATATAATACTAGTTTATATAATATCTTTATTAATTTTATAACTTAAAATTAATAATCCTTTCATATTAATCCGGAAAAACTATCTTGGGCCAAACTCTCTTGTTAAGCCGCACAACCCACTAGGCCGAGACCCTCTTGGGCCGAGAACCACCTTGGGCCGAAACCCCTTGGGTCGGGAAACGCCTTGGGCCGCGGACCATCTTGGGCCGAAGCCTTTTGGGCCGTGATGTACTGGGTCGAAATTACTTGGGCCGAAGCCCACCCTGACCCTTA
The DNA here is from genome assembly GCA_947179395.2 of Pulicaria dysenterica. Taxonomy (NCBI): domain Eukaryota; kingdom Viridiplantae; phylum Streptophyta; class Magnoliopsida; order Asterales; family Asteraceae; genus Pulicaria; species Pulicaria dysenterica. The sequence goes on along the minus strand of OX359292.1, from coordinate 50,627,227 downwards.
GCGCCGCTAACGGCTGCCGTTAGGCCCAACTGGCCTTAGCACCGCTAACAGCCATCTCCCGACACAGTGATGATCTCGGTTCCCGTTTTCCGATTAATAAAATAATTTAAATCCTTTTAACCTATTAAAACTAACTGTTTTAATATACTGATTAAAAACTGGATTTAATTCAAAAACCAAAAATTATTAATTATTAATTTCAACAAAATTTGTTTTATTAATAATTAATTATCCTAAAACTTGATTTCAACCTTTTTAAACAAAAGTTCAAAACTTGTTAAAATCTAGTTTTAGATAAAAGGTTTATCCTTTTTAACTGTTTAAACACAAACCTGGTTTAAACCTAAATGGTCAAAATCAAACCTTTTATGATCTGGATTAAAACAGAAAACTTGTTTTTATCCTTATGGTTTTCGAAAACTTGTGGAGAAAGAAACAAGATGAAGTAGATCATACAACTATCAAACAAACCAACTAACTAGATTATCTAGGTTTAATACATTTGATCAAAACTATCCTTATCAAAAAATCATAAACCTTTTAACCATTCAAACTAACTGTTTGAACATTCTGATTAATAGGATTTAACCTGGTAACAAAAACAAACTGTTTTGTTACCTACTTGATTTTCGAAATTACCAAGAACAAGTAGAAGATCAAGAACATACCTTAAACCTAGAACAGATAAAAACTAGAAACTATGGATCATAGAGCCGAGGCTCTGATACCACTGAAGGGTTTTGAACCTGACCAAACCACCATATGACTCAAACTGGTCAATCCTGGGTTTGATTCTACAGGTTCAATGCTTAAAGCGGAACTGGATTGAACACAACCCTCTAAACCCCAAAAGGGTTAGGATCTTTAAACTTTAACTTGATCAACATAGTTTCTTAACAAACAATCCATAGATAAGGTTACAAGAAATATACCTGAACAAAAACTTTAGGATTGCTAAATATAGTCCACCACTACTGCACCTTCGATTGAACTGGCTGCTAGACCGCTCCTGGATCACCAAGCTTTCAACACTCAAAATCATGAGTGTGTGTGTCCTTTTGCGTCGATCACCAAAACCGCAAACACCCTTGCGGTGTTCTTCTTTGTTCGATGGCAAGAGAGAGCCGAGAGAGAGAGAGAGAGAGAGAGAGAGCGACGAGGGAGAGGGAGGGCGAGATCGAGAGAGAGTGTTGTGGTGGCTAGGGTTAATCCCTTTTTGTCTCATGTCTAATCCTTAAGGCTTAAGGATATTATATAGGGATTAACTTGGACCTAAGCCCGTTTAATTAAAAGCCCAACTGGTTTTAATTAAACTTTCATCTCTTCTCATATTGACCCCCTGGACTTTGCTAGTTAACTAATTAACTATTAATTAACTTAGTCCGTTAAATATTAAAGACTTAATATTTAATTCTCCTTAAATAATAAATAACTATTTATTATTTATTTCCTTTCTAATAATTATTCCAAACTGGATAATTATTTATATCTCTCAATAATTAATACTACTGATTAATTATTCGTTTATCTCTTTAATAATTAATCTAACTGATTAACTATTTACTCTATTAATCTAACTGATTAATTATTTCCAGACAGATTTATGGTGTAATCAACTGTTCTGAATTGGGTGTGTAGCAGTGTGACCCTTTAGTCTCTTATAACATTGGATACAATGTGCCCATTAATTATCTCTGCACATAATCCAACATGATGTCCACTGAAGCCCAACAATAATGAAATGAGTTGTTATGATATATGTTAATTGTAGAGATGCATGTAAACTGTGGAACTCGACATGGGTCATATGTGAAAGCTAGTTGCATGAAAACTGTAGTTACTAGTGTAACATAGTTAATTGTGATTATTGTGGTTAAGTGTAATTGTGGAACGCGTCCGGACAATAAAGTGTGGCTTAAGAAAGTGTAGAAGTGTGGCTTATTGAAGTGTGGTGAGTTGAGGACTTCTATTCCTTGGTGTGAGTTGTAGGGATCTTAGCTTATGGCTGGATCTACGTGGCTCTGTAACATGCTGGGTGGACTGCTCTTCGCTCCTCCACCAGTGCGGTTGGTCGTGGCTGATTCCCCAGTTAGGGACGTTGAGCGGGACTTGCAACCCTGCGAGATATGACCCGGCTAACTCTTCGGCGCACCACGATGTGATAGGATAGCCTTGTGTGCTGTTTTCTATACGTGATAGCATGCTTGTCGATACATATGTGCTACATGTGCTCACTAGCTAGTTGTAGCTAACGGTGAATGATTTCCCTTATTGAAGGTTGACGTTAGACGGCCTTGTGAGGCGGGAACTTGTCGGGTATTGTAGATATCTTTTGGGAACACTGGTTGTTGTAATTGCATTTGGTCCAATGGTCGGTTGTAGTCATAGGTAACGTCTGTTAGTTTGGACTTGGAGTCTTTTGTTGTATGTCAGTTGTTAATATTAATCCTTTGTAAATGGTGGTTACTTCCGCTGTACGCTTTTGATATTTGTGTTTAAAAAGCTAAAAATTTCCCTAATTTTAAGCTCGTGAAACCGTTGCGTTACAAGTAGGTATCAGAGCCTAAGTTTGAGAGAGTCGGGCACTTGTGAAAGTATTCGATCTCAAACTCGGGCCCGACCATCGTTAAGTGTTCTTAGTGGGAAAACTGGGGTTAAGTGTGAGTGTTATGTGATTGTTGAATGTGTAAGCTAACTGTAGTATTAGTAGTTGTTGTATAAGTAGTGTGTTAAGTGTTGTTCCGTAAATGTTGTTAGTTGAGTTAGAATGTTGGGTCAACGAGCTATTACTGAGGAAGCTCTGAAGCAAGTGGAGGACTTTGAGTCTTTTGTTGTAGTCATCGGTAACGCCTGTTAGTTTGGACTTGGAGTCTTTTGTTGTATGTCGGTTGTTAATATTAATCCTTTGTAAATGGTGGTTACTTCCGTTACTCTAACTAACCTACGGCTTGATGTAACAGTAATAGAGTAGAAACACATCATCTCCCAACGGATAAGTATGTAAAATAACATCCTTTACTTACAAAAATATTATTTACACTGTTGTATTATACCAATACGTAATTGGTATAAAACGTGATTTGAGACGGACTCAAATACAATTACTCATGGATTAATAACACATAGTAATTAAAACTTGATTTGGACACACGAAGCTGAGGAAACTTAACACTAAGCATGAGTCAAGCACTCAGCTTGAGATTGATACTCAGCTTGAGTTGAGCACACAACTCAGAATTAATTACACATAGTGTTTGTTGTTTGAGACTGACTCAAAATCAAATTTAACCATACTAAGCAGATAAAATATGTTTGGAACAAACCAAAGGTGTGAACTTATCACTCAGCTTGACAAGGTAGGCAGTTTATGAAAACTTATCTATAAACTGTGCACTCAGCTAGACACTTAATCTTTGTCAAGCCGAAACTCAGATTCTAGACACTTATCTAAGGGTTGAGCATACCCAATTCACTTACCAAAGTCTTAAAGCTGATGTTGCATCCACAGGATTTGAGCATAAAAGCTTCCTGCAGCAACATACTCAGCTTTAGCAGTTGAAGTAGCCACTGAATTCTGTTTCTTACTAGTCCAGCTTACTAACTTCCCTCCAAGCATTTGACATCCTCCAGTAGTTGATTTTCTGTCTAACTTGCATAGTCAGCATCTGAAAATCCAACTAGCTCAAACCCAGAGTCCTTTAGATATCAAAGACCTAGATTTGGTGTACCTCTAAGGTACCTAAAGATCCTTTTCACAGCTTGAAGAAGTAATTCCTTAGGATATTCCTGATATCTTGCACAAACACATGTAGCAAACATGATATCAGGTCTACTAGCTATCAAATAAAGTAATGAACATATAATTCCTCTATAGGTAGACTGACATATAGACTTTCCATCTGAGTCTTTGCTTAGCTTGACAGCTGGTGACATGGGTGTTTTCATGGTTGAACTAGAATCAAAACCATACTTCTTTATCAAATCAAGAACATAGTTGCTTTGATTAATGAATATTCCATCATGCTTTTGTTGAATTTGCAAGCCTAGGAAATATGTCATTTCACCCATCATGCTCGTCTTGTACGTTTTTGACATTACTTTGGAGAACCATTCACACAGAGATTCATTTGTAGAACCAAAGATAATGTCATCCACATAGATTTGTACAAGAATCACCTGTCCTTTACTCTTTTTAATGAAGAGTTTCTTATCAATACTACATCTGGTAAAGTCTATTGATAGTATATAGTTGGACAGTATATCATTCCAAGCTCTTGGAGCTTGTTTAAGACCATACAAAGCCTTGTCTAACTTATAGACATGATGTGGATACTTTGAACTGACAAAGCCAGGAGGTTGTTTCACATAGGCTTCCTTCTGAAGTTTTCCATTTAGGAAAGCACTTTTCACATCCATTTGATAAACTTTTAAGTCTTCATATGCTGCATAAGCTAAGAACTGTCTTATGGCTTCAATTCTAGCTACAGGGGCAAATGTCTCCTCCTAATCAATTCCTTCTTCTTGTTTATACCCTTGTGCTACCAGCCTGACTTTGTTCCTAACAATCACTCCATCCTTTTCCAATTTATTTCTAGAGACCCACTAGTGCCTATAATTGTATGATATTTGGGGGCTGAGACAAGGCTCCATACCTGATTTCTCTCAAACTCATTTAATTCTTCTTGCATAGATTCAATCCAGTCTTCATCCTCTAAGGCTTCTTCAGTCTTCTTTGGTTCCATTTGAGATAGAAAACTAAAGGTAAGCAACATAGTTTGCTGTTGCCTTAGATCTGGTAATTACTCTTTCTTGGAGATTACTGATCACTTGATCTTGAGGATGATCTTTGAGGAATTTAAATGTTGTAGTAGGAGATTGTGGTTCTGGAAATGAGTGATATTGAGGACTCTGAGGTGAACTTACATCCTCAGTCTCAATTACAGCATTATCATCAAACTGTTGATCACTAAGATCTTCAATCTGAGTAATATCAGCTCCAAAGGGATTAATGAACTCATCATCTTTCTCAGTTTGAGAGTCCCTTGGAGCTTGTGATGATTTTTTGGATGTACACACATCATCATCATTGTCATCATCTATGACATACATAGGATTTGATATTTTGGTTTCCTCAGGCTTTTCAAGCTCACTCAGACTGACCAAGTCAGCTTTCTTTTATCAGCTTGATCAAAACAGATTTCATCAAAGGAGACATGAATTGATTCTTTTATAGCCTTTCTCCTTGAGTTATATACTCTGTAAGACTTGAAGATTGAGGAACAACCAACAAAAATTCCAGGATCAGCTTTAGGTTCCAACTTTTAGAGCTGATCTCTTTGATTCAGCACATAGAATTTTGAACCAAAGACATAGAAATAACCTATATTGGGCTTTCTTGATTTATACATTTCATATACTATTTTGCCATGTCTTTTGACTATGATTGATCTATTCTGAGTATAGCATGATGTACTTACAGCTTCATCCCAAAAGTAGAGTTTCAATCCTGCCTCACATAGCATGGTTCTAGCAGCCTCAATTAAGGTTCTATTTCTCCTTTCAGCAACTCCATTTTGTTGAGGAAGTCTAACTGAGGAGAAATTTTGTAATATTCCTTTTTGTTCACAAAAGCCTTCTAGGGTTGAGTTTCTCAACTCAGTCCCATGATCACTTCTGAGTTGCTTTACAGACTTACCTTTTTGCAACTCTTCCTGTTTGATAAACCTTTTTATATCCAGGGCAGCTTCACTTTTGGCTTTAAGGAATATTACCCTGGTGAATCTTGAGAACGCATCTACTATCACCAGGGTGTACTTCTTGCCACTTAGGCTTGGAGTACTTATGGGTCCAAACAGATCCATATGCTACATATGCAGTGGGTCTGTTATTGAACAATTTTGCTTTGACTTGAAGGACCCTTTGTGATGTTTCCCTTGTTCACAAGCTGAGCATAATTTGTCCTTGACAATTGTGATCTTTGGAAATCCAGAGACTAACTCTTTATTGGATAGCACATTTATATTCTTGAAATTTAAATATGATAACCTTTTATGCCACAGCCAACTCAGCATAGGAACATATTGGGAATATAAGCAGGTTTCAGTGTAAGGATTAGTAGAATTGAGATCAAGTAGATACACATCTCTTTCTCTCTTTGCTATTAACACTGGCTTACCCTTAGCATTGTATATAGTTCCTGCTTTCTTCCTAAAAGTAACAATATTGTCTTCATCACATAATTGACTGATACTTATCAGATTGTTTTTAAGACCCTTAACATTTGTAACTTTTTGGAAAGTCACCTTGCCAGTATGAATCTTCCCATATCCTTTAGTTCTTCCATGGGAGTTTTTACCAAATGTTACTTTATGACCTTCATCTTCCTGGAAACCACTTAGAAGTCCTTTCCACCCAGTCATGTGCCTTGAACATCCACTATCTAAGTACCATTTACTTGAACCCTGCACATGAAAAACTAAACTTATTAGTTTTGTTTGGGAATACACTTTCAAGTAGGTTCATATGATGAGTACTTAGTAGTTTCATCTATTGGAGATGACTGGTCAGCTTCAGCAGGTGTTAAGTCCTGCTTAGGCTGATCAGCATGTTCCTTCTCAGGCCTTGTAATATGACTGTCATAGTTTCTGGCCTCATGTTCTCTACCTCCACATTTATAACACTTTCTTCCAATGATTACAGGAGGTAGGGTGTCTAATAATCATTGGGAGAATCAGCTCTTAATCTTAGGATTATATGTTGTGGATAACTTTTCAACTTTCTTTGCAAGTTCATTCACTTGATGTTCACTGACTTTGGACTTACTTTGTCAGATCTTGGTTTGTTATCCTTTTGTTCAGACCTTAGATCTGGTCATGACCTTTTCTTGGACATTTCCAATAATTTGATCTTGAGGATGATATTTGAGGATTTTAAATGTTGTAGTTGGAAAGTATGGTTCTGAATCTGAGTGATGTGGAGAACGCTGAGGTGAACACACATCCTCAGTCTCAATAGTAGCATTGTCAACAAACTGATGATCACTGAGATTCTCAGCTTGAGTGACTTCAGCTCCAAAGGGGTTGACGAACTCATCATCCTTCTCAGCTTGAGAATCCCTTGGAGTTTGTGATGATTTCTTTGATGAACACACATCATCATCACTATCATCTCCTATGACATACATAGGATTTGATAAGTTGGTTTCCTTAGGCCTTTCAAGCTCACTCAGACTGACCAAGTCAGCTTGACTCTTATCAGCTTGATCAAAACAGTCTTCATCAAAAGAGACATGAATTGATTCTTCTATTGCCTTTCTCCTTGTATTATATATTCTATAAGACTTGGATATTGAGGAATAACCAACGAATATTCCATGATCAGCTTTAGGTTTCAACTTATGGAGCTGATCTCTTTGATTCAGCACATAGCATTTTGAACCAAAGATATGGAAATAACCTATATTGGGCTTTCTAGACTTATACATCTCATAAGATGTCTTTCCATGTCTTTTGACAATGATTGATCTATTCTGGGTATAGCAGGCTGTACTAACAGCTTCATCACAGAAATAGAGTTTCAATCCTGCCTCACATAGCATTGTTCTAGCAGCCTCCATTAGGGTTCTATTTCTCCTTTCAGCAACTCCATTCTGTTGTGGGGTTCTGATAGATGAGAAATTTTGTAATATTCCCTTTTGTGCACAGAAGCTTTCAAGGGTAGAGTTTCTGAACTCAGTCCCATGATCGCTTCTTAGTTGCTTTACAGACAAACCTTTTTGCAACTCTTCCAGTTTGATAAAACTGATTATCTCCAGGGCAGCCTCACTTTTAGCTTTAAGGAATATTACCCAGGTGAATCGTGAGAACTCATCTACTATCACTAGTGTGTACTTCTTGCCACTCAGGCTTGGAGTACTTATGGGTCCAAACAGATCATATGCAACATATGTAGTGGGTCTGTTATTGAAAAATTTTGCTTTGACTTAAAAGACCCTTTATGGTGTTTCCCTTGTTCACAAGCTGAGCACAATTTGTCTTTGACAAATGTGATCTTTGGTAATGCAGAGACTAACTCTTTATTGGACAACATATTTATATTTTTGAAGTTTAGATGAGATAAACGTTTATGCCATAACCAACTCAGCTTGGGAATACAAGCAGGTTTCAGTATAGGGATCAGCTGAATTTAGATCAAGTAGATACACATCTCTTTCTCTTTTAGCTATTAATACATGCTTTCCCTTAGCATTATAGATTGTTCCTGCTTTCTTCCTAAAAGTAACAACATTATCTTCATCACACAATTGACTGATACTAATCAGGTTGTGTTTGAGACCTTTGACATAGGCAACTCTCTGGAATGTAACTTTGCCAGCTTTCATCTTTCCATAGCCTTTAGTTCTTCCATGTGAGTTGTCTCCAAATGTTACTTTAGGACCTTCATCTTCTTGGAAATCACTAAGAAATCCTTTCCACCCAGTCATGTGCCTTGAGCATCCACTATCCAAGTACCATTTACTTGAACCCTGCACATGAGATGAAAACTAAACACATTAGTTTTGTTTGGGAACCCACTTCTTGGTGGTTTCAGATGAGGAGCACTTAGCATCTCCATCTTGTTGAACTGACTGTTCAGCTTGAGCAGGAGCTGAGTCCTGTGTAGGTTGATCAGCTTGCTCTTGTTCAGGCCTTGAGATTTTTGCATCACAGTCCTTAGCCTCATGACCTCTACTCCTGCACTTGTAGCATCTCCTTCTTCCAATGATTACAGGAGGTAGAGTGTCCAATAATCCTTGTGAGAACTTACTCTCAGTTCTAGGATTATATGTTGTGGATAACTTTTCAACTTTCTTAGCAAGTTGATTCACCTGATGATCACTGACTTTGGACTTACCTTTGTCAGATCTCTGTTTGTTATCCTTTTGATGAGAAGATTGACTAACAACCTTCTGTTCCATGACTTTGGACTTACCTTTGTGATGACTGCTGGACTCACCAGTTTCAACAGGTTTGGACTTACCACTGTTGATATTTTTGGACTTACCAAGATCCACAACTTTGGACTTACCATTGTCGTGTTTTGACCTCTGACTTATAGTGGTCTTTATGTTCTTGTAACTTCTCTCCGAGCCAGAAAGAGAATTTTGTCTTTTGAAAGGGTTTGGATTAAGCCTTTCTATGACCGAAGTTCTTTGAACAGACTGAGTGTCTAGTCTGTCCAGCACAGACTTACCATGTTGTTTAGATGTTGAGCACTCATTTCCATGGTCTTTAGCTTTCACAAACATATTGAATTTCAAGCTTGGATCATGTCTTTTCTCTGAGGCTGACTTCTGAGACTTAATCAGCTGTCTATCTTCCTCAGAATCTGTACTTGCTATCTCATCATCAGCTACATAAGCTGCTGTTTGATAGTCACCTCCAAGTACAGCCTTTACCTGTTTAGGTATTTGTTGGTTTATGCACTTTTCAGCAAGCTTTGATGACTTACACCAAGACTTAGTAACCTTTTAAAGTTGGTCAGCTTTGTCTTTAGCTTCCTGAAGTTCTTCACTTAGAAGTTTATTAATGTGTATTTGACATTCAAGATCACATTGTGCTTGCTTACCAACATCAATGAGAGACTTATTTTCCTTAATCTCATTCTTGAGTTTAGTTATCTCATCTTTGAGGCCATTTTGATACTTAAGGACGGTCTTGAAATCATTCAGCAGATAATCAAAAGCAAGAACCTTTTCCTCATCAATATAAGAGTTGAAATTACTGACCTTATACATGGAAGCAGGATCCCAGTCACTAAGCTTGCTGTTTTCCTCAGCTTCCTTCATGTCAGCTTCAAAAGTTGACTCGGACAAACCTTAATCAACCTCATATATCTCCAAATCTTCATCTTCTTGAGCCATTAGACATACATCATCATCTGAGGTAGATGATTCTGTATCCCAGGTTTCAGCAATTAGTCCTTTTGCACTGGGTTTGTCTTCAGGCTTTCCTTTCTTGAGCTGAGTGTATTTCTTCTTGTATTTATCAGCTCTGTAAGCATTCTTATCAACAACTGTTGTTGATTCTACCTTCTTTAATCTACACTCAGCAGCAATGTATCCCTTCTTCTGACAGTTGAAGCACACAACATTCTTGGGATCAAAGGAACTCTTTCCTTTGCCCCTGTCAGATCTTCCTCTTCCCCTTTGAGCTCTTCTCAAACGTCTGGCTAACATTGCCATTTGCTCAGTGATATTCTGAACATTATCAGTATCACTTGAGTCTGAGTCTGAGTGGTCAGCTTGAGATTCTGACTCAGTCTCAGATTTAACAACCAGTGTCTTGGAACTTTTCTTCTTTTTTTGTGCAACCAATGCAACTTCATTCTTATCCAAAGACTCCTTGAGTTGTTGAGAAGTTCTCTTGTATTCAGTGATCTGTTCATGATTTAGCAAGAACCCATAAATGGACTGTAGGTTGTACACGTGTAGTGTTCCTCCAACCCTCAGTGCTGTAGTTACTTCGTTAAATCTCTCTGGTAACACATCCAGCAATTTCAGCACAAGTTCAGCATCATCTTTCATTACACCCACACTTAGTAGGTCATTTATCAAGCAGTGAAACCTTGTGAACAAATCTGAAAAGGTTTTATTCTTCTTTGAAAAGAAGTTTTCATAAGATCTATTCAAATGACTTCTCTTATGTTGCTTGACCAGATCCGTGCCCTCATAAGTAACGCTCAGTGTGTCCCAAATATCTTTTGCAGTTTGACACCCAGTCACAGTGCGCAAGATTTCGTTGGTCAGGGCATTTGCCAGAACACTTTTTGCCTTGTCATCCAGATTGTAGAGTTTCCAATCTTCATCAGTCCAAGATGCAATAGGCTTTCTTGTTTCCTTTTCAGATCTGCCAGGAGAAGTATCACTGACACTAGCAGGAATCTTGGGGATTATAGGTCCTTTTGTGACAACATCCGATATACGGTTGTCAATGGACTTGAGGAACAGCATGGCTCTGAACTTCCACATAGGATAGTCAGACCTATCAAATATGGGACAACCTTTGGCAGACATCTGTGGAAAGTTTGATGAATTATTTCTTGTAGACATTGTAAACTTTCTCAGAATCTTGAACTTTCAACTAATGAAATCGTTCAGCCTGCTCTGATACCAGTTGTTGGTCCCTTGGTGAGAATAACAACAAGCAACAGTGTGTAGAAGGGGGGGTTGAATACACTTTCTGCGGAAATTAAGCAAATCAAATAAAAGTGTTACACACAGTAAATCAAACTATAACTAGTCGAATGCTTTTATTAATATGAAGATGATTACAATGGTTTGAATAAGAAGATGATCACATTAATTATCAAGTAAGCAACTCTTGATATATAATCACCTAATATAAATCTCTCAATCTCTTAAACTTATCTATCTATAATCAATTTATGATTATAGATACTGACGATTCTCTAAACAGGATTTTTCACAGATTGAATCAACTAATGATTACTTACCAATATCACAACTGATGTGATGATTCGAACACACGAATGATCTGGCAATATGTGAGTTTCTTGATCACGTTGAACTGACAAACAGTGATTCAAGAATCGTAACACATACAGTGAGGTGAGGTTTTCGGCTCTGTAATTTTTATCAGAATCGTAGTCGTACCTCTAAACTTATCAGGAGATAAGTATTTATAATCCTGTTGCTACGGTTCCTAACAAACTGGACTAATCCTAATTTGACAACTAACTATCGGATAACTCGGAATCTTGAATCTTTTTATCTTGAGTCTTCAATCTTCAATCTTGATTATGGAGTCTTCTTATCCGCGCCGTAGATATAGAGAGTTAAAACCGAATTTAAAACACATTTAAATTCTCTTGGACTGACTTCTTTAGTCAGGCTGAGTTACTCAGCTTGAAACTCATCAAGCTGAGTTCTTCGGGAAGAAACCCGAATTCAAACATGAACTAACATGTATAATTATTAACTCATCCTTAGAAGTCTAAATAGTTAAATAAAACAAATTTAGTAACTCTGTTGAGCTGACTCTGCTTCTAAGCTGAGTCACTCAGCTTGAAACACATCAAGCTGAATACTCGATATATACCTTATGTGACATACACAGATTATCAAACACATTAATAATTTAACTAAGGTATAATATAAACTGATCGAACACATGCTCAGTTTACATTCAGCTTATACTCAGTCTGAAACACTATAAGTGTTCAGTCTGACTAAGCTTCATAATTCTGTTTAAGTTATACATAGAACTCATCTTACAAACTTAACTTTGTCTCATCAAATCTGAACTGATGAGATCATTTCCCAACATTTACCGAAGAAGTAAGCAAGAACTTCCAACCTCTAAGACTTATGGGGAGCACCTCCGATATGCGAAACATGGATATGTTCTGTGATTTCCACGCAGATCGGGGGCATGATACGAACAATTGTTATTAGCTGAAGAAGTAGATAGACGAAGCCGTCCAATAGGGGAAACTGGCCCACCTGGTAAGAGAAATATGGCAAGCCTCAAATAGATAGACGTTCAGACAACAAGCGAGCAAGACTGATAACAAAGGAAAGGTGACAAAGATCTTGATGATTTGGTTGGAGGCAGAAGGCAATCGAAGGAAAACGAAGGTAGATTTTGATTGGATGAACGAGCTTATACAGTTTTCACCCCAAGATGGTGACTCGCCTACGGTAGGACCCATGGTTATGAGGGGAGGAATGGCAGGCTACTGCGTACATCGGATATTGGTAGACAGAGGTATTTCTTCTGAAGTATTGTATGAACATTGTTTCCTGAAGTTTGATCCCAAGATCAGAGCATTTCTTAACGAAAGTACAACGCCCCTGATGGGATTTATAAGAGAAATTGTAAAGCTTATGGGGGAGGTTACCTCCCAGTACCCTTCGGAGCGCACTCTCTGAATATGGTGGTGCATTTGAAATTCGTAGTGGTAAGTTCACATCTCCATAGAATGCCATACTAGGGATATCAGGCATGTACCAACTGGGAGCAGTGATATGCACGGTACATTCAGTGATGAAATTTCCAACACCCAATGGGATATCCATGGTCTGAAGCAAGAAGCAGGACATTTTCGAATGTTTACAAATAGAAAAAGAATTGAGAAAAAAACAAGTGGTGGGGCCAAATGGGAAGAAAAGTAATATCTTGAATGAATGAGAACAAAAAGTTATCACACATTCACTTGAAAAAAATGGGTGTTTTGGTTCAACTATATTCTAAGACTAGTCATTTCTATTCGCTTTTGCTTTAGAATTTCTACTTTGTATCTTTTATAAATCCGCGTCTTTGTAGTTAGGTCAAGAAAAAACCGTCAGATTTCGATCTAATACAACAATGCATGCATTAGTGATTCCAATTATTTCATTCTTTGTTCTTTTTCGTTTCTCAAATAAAATTTTCTATTCTTCCTTGTTACTGGATGACTAACCAATTCCTTAAAAAAATAAAACAAAGAGTCTAACAAAAAATGCTTATACAATCATGAATAACAAAGATTTATAGATCTCACATCTACTCGACGGATACCCTGAACAGAACGTCATGGTTGGAAGTGATCTCCCGTTAAGGTGCCAACGAATCCTGGAAAGCTTACTAAAGGAATATACAGATGTCTTTGCATGGACTCCCGAAGATATGACAGGAGTCCCTCGTAGTATAGTAGAGCATCGTCTGGGTATACCCATCTACATCAAACCGACCATGCAGAAAAAAAAGAAATGGGCCCTGAAAAAAGTCGAGCTGTGGATGTGGAGGTAAACAAGTTAATGCAAGCAGGTATCCTAAGGAAGGTACAGTACCAGTCATGGGTCGCGAACCCCATGATGGTAAGAAAAAAAGATGCCAGTTGGCGGATATGCATAGACTTTATGGACTTAAACAAGGCTTGCCCCAAGGACCCATATCCTTTGCTAGAGGTGGATCTAAAAACTGAGTCTCTAGCTGGCTTCAAATACAAGTGCTTCTTAGACGCATATAAAGGCTGTCATCAGATACAGATGGCCAAAGAACATGAAGATAAAACCGCTTCTATACGGATAAGGGTGTTTTATGTTATAGGAAGATGCCCTTCGGGTTAAAGAGTGTTGGAGCAACATATCAAAGGCGGGTGGATAAAGTCTTTGAAGGTCAATTTGGCAGAAATGTAGAAGCATATATTGATGACATCGTCAGCAAAAGTAATTCTGAAGAACATCTCCTGGAAGATATCAGAGAGACCTTCGATAACCTTCGAAAAGTAAATATGAAGTTAAACCCGGCCAAGTGTTCGTTCGGGCTGAGAGAGGGGAAATTCTTGGGACACCTCATCACACCAGAACGAATAAAGGTAAACCCCAAAAAAGCAAGAGAAATATTGGAACAACCATCCCCAAGGACACTAAAGCAGGCACAAAGTTTGGGGGGAAGCTCGCTGCCCTACACAGATACATGTCAAAGGCAGTAGAAAGATCGTTGCCAATTTTTAAAACCATGAAAGACTGCCTCACGAAGAAAAACTACATGTGGATGGACGAAGTAGAGAAGGCTTTTCAGGAGATAAAATGAGTAATATTGGAGCTATTTATGCTGGCACCACCTAAAGAAGGGGAGGTCCTACTCATTTACTTGGCTAGCTCCGCAAGGACACTTAGCGCGGTCCTGATGGCAGAGAGAAATAATAAACAACTTCCAATATACTTCATGAGTATAGTGTTGAAAGGACCATAAATGAACTACCCTTCAATAGAATGATTAGCACTATGTTTGATACATGCATCGCGAAGGTTAAAGCGATATTTCCAAAGCCATAAAATCAGAGTGCTAACCAATCAGTCAATCAAGGGCGTCTTGGCGAAGCCTGACGTCTCGGGGAGATTAGCGAAATGGGTAGTGGAACTGGGCGTGTATGAAATATCATACAAACCTCGTACATCCATAAAGGGACAAGTACAGGAAGACTTCCTAGTTGAAGGAGTGGAAAGCGACGAAAGTACATCCATAAAAGAGAAGGAAAATGAAGGACCTGCGAAGGTCCGTGGCAAAGAAAAAGTAGTTGTAGAAGTAGTCGAGGAGCCAGAGACGAAGGCAATGTCGGAGATTAAAAAACTGAGGTCGGGAAGCATGAAGGAAAAGAAACAAGGGAAGGAAGCAGGCGATGAAAACTCCTCAAACCTGGTAGATACATGGAAATTATACAATGACGGAGCTTCAAGCTCTTCAGGGGTGGAGCCGGTTTGGTGATAAGCATCCCCACACGAACAAAGTATACTTACGCGCTGCGCTTCAACTTCCGTGTGTCTAACAATGAAGCGGAATACGAAGCTCTGTTAGCAGTAGTGAAAATGAATGTCACGAAACTGAAAGCATATGTCGACTTGATGTTAGTAGTGAGCCATGTAAATGGAACATATGAAGCAAAAGAGTCCAGCATGACAAAGTATCTTTCCAAAGTAAAAGGAACTTTACAACACTTGAAGCATGGGCAGTCAAGAAGTCAGAACAAAAGGACAGATGCCATAAGCAAACTGGCCTCCGTCGCCTTCGCCCATTTGAGGAAGGAGGTCCTTGTGAATGTCCATACTCCATGCTCTTCTGCAGCTTCTCAAAGAAATACTTGGGACCTTCAGCTACCAACCACTTCCGTTCATCATACAACATCATGTTCATCTCCTCCAAGTATTTACACTCATCCTTGGTAGAACCCAATTGTTGACGAAGGTCCTGCTCTTCCTACTCCAGCTTAGATGTTTTGCCCCTGACCTCCTCCTCTTCCCGCACCTTGTCTGCCACCAGTTGCTCCAATTCCCCTACTTTCTTTTGAAGCTCGGCCTTAGAGGCCCTAAGTTTGGAACTTTTTTTGGCTTGAATTCTCAAGTTCTTAACCCGCTCACGCATATTCCGTATGAGCCGATCTTGTGACACAGTCTAATTGTGAGCAGAAACCCACCTTCGTCTGGCCTTAGGAAGGCTTATAGCAAACGGAGCAGCATGAAAAAACATCTGATTTATAAGATAAGAGTCACCTTCGCGCTCAAGCCTGAATGCCTCGGCAGGAGGAACCATATGCGTTATGAGATCACGACAAGGAGCAATTTCATCAAGCACGGAATCGTTCTTGAGATGTTGAAAACGGGGAACATACGGAGCTACACCGGTCTCAGGATATGGAGGACAGTAATGAGAAGCGGATGAATCAGTACCAACCTCCCCACTTGACTATTCGAAGGTCTCTTCGTCAGGAAAATGACTCTCATCAAAGTCATTTAGTTTTATTTTTTTCCAACACCGGGACCTTTGGAACCGTCACGAGGACGCTTGGAGGAAGTACCTTCGACAGAGGTAATTTGAAGATCCCCAAAACCACCAAGAGCAGCAGCAACACCTTCGTCAGACAAAGGAATAGAGACATGCTCCCTCAAAACTTTTCCCTTGGAGGCCTTACTCCTCTGTTCACAAACCATTTTCAAACGCGAGGATGGACCAGCTGTAGAAGATTTTTTCCTTGATGATTTGGGATCAATAGGACTAGTAGATGACTTTTTAACAGATTTGAACTAGAAGGAGCAACGACACCTTTTTTGCTCACTTTAGGATCCAGAGAGGGGGCAGGAATTTTCACTAGCAGTTGGGAAGCACCCACAGTGTTAGAAGGACCTACGTTAGTCGGTTGACCTTGGTCCAGGGGTTGGACACAACCTGTTAGTCACCTTCGTAAGGAAGGACAAGGTTCTCTTTGTTCAAAGATTGGAGATCTGCACCAGGGTAATCTTCGATAACCTACTCACACTCATCAGATGATTGCATCTTCAAGTACTCCAAAAAAACTCATAACTACAAGATAAGCAAAACAAAAACACCTTGGTTAGAAAAAAGATAAACACAAGTAACGAACCAAATGTATAATCATAACACCCCCTTATCCTACCCTTATCTCCCCGCCTATACGCATGACGTTTGCCTGGAAACCCCCATTTTAAGCTATGTCCACCTAACACCAATGCTGTTTTGGGAAACGGACGGTAATCCAAGACATTAGAGGCAAGCAACTCATATAACGACATATCAACCTCTTCATCATGAGGATCCGAATCTTTGACGGACACATCTTCGTCTTTCCACACCATCTCATATTGAACCATGGATTCAAGAACCCCTATAAATTTCCCTTTTCATTCTCCAAGGTTCGGATAGTAATCGGAAACACAAGCCTTGAAAGGAAATTTTCTTTTCTCGATAGTTACCTAATCACCAGAACGAGTACATTTGAAAATTTTCCTAAATAAAAGAACAGACGGAGCACCGCCCAACGCACGACACTCGATCTCAAAGCCAGTAATTTTCATCGCCCAAAAAGCGATAACTGAGAGAGATGGAGATTGAAATACCTAACAATATCGAGGAAAACTTGGAGAAAGGAAGACGCACATTCGCAAAATCGAAAAACTTAGTATATAAACCAAAAGACCCACGAGGATTATCACGAATATTACAAATGTTCCGGCAGAACGGGATCATAAATGTCATCGATGTCATACTATTAAGAAAACCAGTAAAGGAATTCTTGTTCAGACTACAATAAGATATGCCTAAGTTCCTGTTAGAACTCATTTTTCAAAAAAGGAAAAAGAAATATCGCACCTGAGTATCTTCGCCGGTGGTGAACGGAGTTTGAAAAGAAGGGATCTCGAATGTGATGGTGCAGAAGAAGATAGAGGGAAAATGGAAGGGGAAAGTTTTTTCAAAAACAAAAAGAGTGCTTAAGAGGCAGGGTAATAAAAGATTGACACGTCAGCGAAGCTATGACTTCTCCATGATGGCAGCAGTTATTCCCTTACAACTAGTTTTACCCCCTATAATTATATTGATAACCCTAAATTAGCCTTGATTGTATAAGAAGAAGAGAAGTTAGAGGGGAACGTCTTTTTCGTTTAAATCGGATATGTCTGAACTACGTCCACACATACTAGACTGGGGGACTTGTTAGTATGTATACGGACCTACCTCCATAGATGGATGTCCGTAGCTGCACAAACCACTTAGTCCAGATAGCAACGTTCACGTACAAATACCGCAGCTCAAAGTACAAACACACTTATCAAGAACAAAACGAAATCTGATCATTAATTACCAGATCATGTCATTTCCACTTTAATTACACTGACCACAAGTAAGACTGAGCATTAATTGCTGTACTTTGGTCTGACAGAAGTGTCCTAGGACCTCAGGTTATTATTGAAGTCATTAGTATATAAATATCATCTCATTTTTAACAACAAAGGTAATATGCAAATCACTTCTCCTCTCGTCATTTATTATCTGTTGGTTCTATTTGCACAAGATGCAACTTATAAACGATATTACTGATAATAAATAAACCCATAGGGTCACACACTTACAGTCAATGAAAGTACATATTTGAATGTGATTTTAAATATGTTTCCAACTCATAATATATAATATATATGGATATTATTATTTAGCGTATATAATATTATTAACTATATATATATATATATATATATATATATATATATATATATATATATATATATATATATATATGTAACACCGTGTTTCACGAGCTTAAAATTAGTGCTAATTTAAACTTTTACAACTTATTTATCAAAAGCTGGCAGCGGATATAAATCACTATTTCGAAGACTATCAGATCGTTATCCGATTATTTAACATTTCAAATAACAGGTGTTACCACAGCTAACAACCGACCATCGGATCACATGCATATATCTAACAATTAGTGTTCCACAATTATAAACACTACAATTACCCACGAGTAATCCCAGCTCACCAGGCCATCAGTCACTAACTTGCGAAAAAGGGAAATCTTGCACCGTTAGCTACAACTAGCTAGTGAGCACCAATTTACACATAAGCATCAATAAGCATGCTGTCACATCACAATAAGGCACACAGAGCTAAGCTATCACATAGCGGTGTGCTGACATGTCAGCGGGATCATATCTTGCTAGGTAGCTAGCCTGGCTCAACGATCCAAGCTGGGGAATCAGCCACAACCATCCGCATCGGTGGGGGAGCGAAGAGCCGCCCACCATCACGTTTACCAGTTCCGGTTTGCACCTAGAACCCCATTTCATAAACAGTTTCCTGATTTTGCCGAGAACCTAATTACATAACCAGTTCCGGCTTACGCCAAGAACCCCTTCTTCGTCAAGGAACGGTGGCCTGCAGAGCCGTCACCAAGCGTATATACCTGGTGCCGTTAATCCCCTATTTCCAGACCCTATTGTGCCTCCTGGGACCAGCCTACATGGCTGACCTTAACCAATCTACAGGAACTATGAATACAGTTCCCCAATTTGTCTGGACATATAATCAATAACTGATAACCGATCCAATAAGGATCCAATTACATGCGCATATACAATATCACATTAGCTTCTACTCATACTAGATGAGCAGAAAACTAAATTACACTTTAAACATAACATACAATTGTCACATAAGTCATAACCCTACATGGGTCTATCTCGTATCACTTCACTTATCTACTGTCACTACTATAACCACATAACACGTGTTATAACACAACACGTCACTTACATAAGTCATAACCCTACATGGGTCTATCTCGTATCACTTCACTCATCTATAGTCACTACTATAACCACATAACACGAGTTATAACACAACACGTCACTTCACCACTTACCTTGCACGTGCACACGCCACTATCACAATCGCACGTTTCAATACACAACAGTTAGCCCTACTTATCGAGTCTCATGGGAAAACCGGTACTCACCTGGAGCCCTCGCTAAGCAGATACGCCACTCACATCTCCTGGTTCCATAGCTATACCTAACAGATCATATACACACTTGGTTATCACTTACACATAACACACTTAGGCTTAAAACACAATTTACAAACAGTCAGCCCTTAAAAGGATCCTACAGCCGTAGAGGACATGTCCTACGGCCGTAGGACACATGTCAAGCCCTCCCTACAGCCGTAGGGACGATTCCCTGCGCCCGTAGAGGTTATTTCCAAAGAATCATGCTCTACGGCCGTAGGAACCTATTCCTACGCCCGTATAAGCTATTCCTTGGTGACCTACGACCGTAAGTTATGTACCTACACCCGTAGACCTTGTTCCTTCATCCGTAGACGGTAAACCACACAAAAACACCTCCTACGGCCGCAGAAACCTTGCCTACGGCCGCAGAAGACACAAAAGGCCTCCTACGGTCGTAGGGACTATGTCCTACGCCCGTAGGAAGTACCTGCACAGCAGGTCTTCGTCCCTGTTTCGACACAGCTTATGTAAGTCGCGTTTTTGACATAAAAACGACCCAAAACTCTCAGTTTCATTCATACACACACACACTACTAAACATAACTTGAAGCTTATATACTCTTTAAACATCAAAACCCATTACTATTACTCAATTTACACCATTAATTTGGTGTATTTCTTCATAATCTCCAAACTAGGTTTGCAAAGAAGAATACTTACAATCGGTGATGGAGATGACTTAATACAGCAGCTTGTAACTCTAATTTGCTACTAAAATCTCTTGCAACAACTTGGTCCTTGATTTCTCTACAAATCTCCAAAGTGTGTATGTAGGTTTATGCTCACGTATGTGTGTGTATGTATGCACTGTGTTTGTAACAAATGAAGGGATAAGGAACCAAAGAACCGACCTTGGGGTTTATTAATACAAACGGAGTATTTTGTTCCCCTTTCCAACTTACAACTTAACACAAGCTATCCCATTTTAACTAACGGGGATATCTACGGAATCATAACACGAAACCGTTTAACACCTTATCACTTTTAAACGCGTTTGACACTTTTCACATAATCACTATGATTAAAGCATAACACGTGTTATTAACTTAAAACACAGTAATTTAAATCACTTAAAACCGTTGTACAATTATTTAATCACGAGGTACAACTAGGTACTACTAGGCTCATTTTCAGGATGTTACAATATATATATATATATATATATATATATATATATATATATATATATATATATATATGCATTGTTCTATATTATTATTATTTATGAGAAATAATAATATTACTTTTATATACTGATATAAATTAATGCATATGAAATACATAAATATAAATATATGATTTTATATATGTATGAATAAATATATACTTGCTACAAGTAAATTGTTACTAGTAACAATTATGTATTTATGTATATCTTTGTTACAAGTAAATTGTTTAAAAGAAAACTAGAAATTACATGGTTAATCCAAGAAGGGGCCATGTAGGTTGCTTGTCTGGAAGAATGACCAAGACATGCACATGGAATTTTCAAGTGAAGAAGCAAGGCAAAGGGGACCCTCCCCATAGCCAATTTCGGCCAAAGAAGGCCAAGGGAGGCCCCTCCCTTTACATTTTGATCGTGGGTTCATTTTATAGTGTTTGTGAATGGTCTTTTGCTACTAACTCTTACCATGTTTTTCTTTGAGTGTTCTAAGTGTTCTTGAACAATCTTGATACATCCTTACACTATTGTATTGGTGTTTCAAGTTGGCAAGGTGCTGTAATACACATAAATACTCATATATACATAGTTGGAGAGACTAGCATCTTGAAGGTGTTAGACTCAATGGCTTTGTGGATACCTTGGAGGAAGTCTATACCTAGCTTCTCTTGATCTACCACTTCATTAACGGTTTATCACGCTACAAATGTTGTAGTTCTAAACATACTATGGTTGATTTGTTTTCTTAAAGCTTGTATATGGATCATTGGTGGGGAATTTTTAAAACTGAACAAACCCCAACATTATCTTCATTAAACTCTTCCTCAAACCCAGAAACTCATTCTTGAACTCGAGCTTGGTCACGAGCCGAAGCTCGTGGCGAGGTTGACTTTTATGTTTGCTCTCAGTAACCTTCACTTGACTTGAAGACGGAGATCATAGGTCGAAGACGGAGATCACAACTTGAAGACGGAGATCGCTATTGGAAGAGAAACATCATCCGTAGTAGTCACGAACACCCCCTGTATCGACACAATTCATCATTTTTTTCTTTAATGGAGTTTCAAGTTTGAATTGTACACTTCATAGTCTCAAAAATATTAAACATGAAATGAAGTTTGAAAAGACTTTGGAATGTAGTTAGCTTCAACCGAAATTTTGTGACATTATATGCATAGTGTTGCTACATTTAGGGATGTTAGGTTAACTTATTTTTTGGTTTATTATCTTATTTATAATTATAATAAAGCTTATAAAGCTAGTTTTTCTGAGTTGTAACTTATTAATTAAAGTTTAGGTCCCGTTCATTTCTAGCAAACTTTTCTAATTGTTATAAAATCGAAAATTGAAATCTATTTATTTACCCATTTTTTTAAAATTATAAAATAAAAACTCCGTCATTTTTCATATAAAAAAATTGTGACCACTTTCTTTAAACATTGTTTTTCATTTTCTCTAAAAAATGAAAACTATACCACTTTCTATAAAACTTATTTAAATTCTAAAAAAAGGCTTTTCTCTGACTAAACATTCACCACCTATTAATTTAAATAAGTTCTAAGCTCAGACTTATAATTTTTATAAAAATATATACAAAAATATTAACTTATAAGTTCATGAAATTTTAATTAACTCACAAATAGAAAATAGTGTTAAGCCAACTACCCAAGCACCATTTAACATATTATTTCAATGATTTTTTTTCTCAACGAAAAATCGAAGGAACCTAAGATAAAAAGAAAAAAAAAAGTGTTTCTTTTAAATAAAATATTTATTTCTAAAGAAAGAGCCTAAAATTAGTTTAAGAAAGGTAGGTGAGAATGTGAGATGATACACTTGTGAAATTAACTTCTTATTTCTATTCACTTTGACAAAAAAGTTATATAAATAATTAAAGTAAAGTAAGCTTTTACTAAATATTTATCTCGCATAACAAATGAATGTAGGGATTTAAGGGTACAAACATGCACAGCGGAATAAAAACATAAACTTGTAAATCCCGTTTCCAGAATCACAACTGGATCAAGAGGGACAACAATTTCAGAAATCATATACCAGATATATAGAACATGCAATATTCACAGGTTTAAAACAGGTCTATCTAAAAGATAGAGGTTATACCCTAAAACTGCTGAAGGGGGATACACAACTACTGCACCCTTTGAACATGCTGCTAGACCGCCAAAAACTGAACAATCAAAGTGTGTAATCAATACCCGACAAAAACCGGGGCTCGGTTTTTGCCCTAGACCGCCACCGCTGAGGGAAGCCGCCGCAAAAGGGCTCTCGGCCCTAGGGTTTAGCGCCCCTAAGGTTGCAGGCCACCACTGCCGTGGTCCGCCGTGCGCCGCCGCTGCTGCCGCAGGTGTCTGCCGCCGGAGAAGACCTGAAACCACCTTAGGGTGGTGTTCGGCCGATTCCAAGAGAGGGAGAAAGGAGGAGAGGCTTGTATTGTTTTAGGATTAGATAACTTTTGAATAATTCAATTAGATTTAAGCAAAGGTTTAAACCTCCTTTTATAGATATTATCTGGGCCTAAGCCCTTGGACCTTAAAACCCGGTCCATTATCTATATCTTTAATCCTTTTTCAATACAGACCCTCCAAGTTCAGTTATTATTAATTAAACAAGTGTTAATTAATAATTTCCAAACTAAAATTTAAATGTTCAACTAATATTTAATTACCTTTCTCCTTATTAATAAATATCCATTTATTAATTCTCTCTTTCTTGATAATTAATTAACTATTAATTATCTATTTTATACACACCGATTTATTCCTGGTTCATGAGTTTGGTGTGTAGCGACTCATAGTGTCCATGGATGTGATGACACGTTTACACTATCCCTGCACACAATCCTTTCAGACTCCCACTTGTGCACCATAGTTACACTCCATTGTCAATCACGGGCATAAAGAGGTTTGTTGGGAATATGATCTCATCAGTTGAAATTTGATGAGACAAAGTTAAGTTTGAAAGATGTGTTCAAAATATAACTTAAACAGAATTATGAGGCTTGATCAGACTGAGCACTTATAGTTTTTCAGACTGAGCACAAGCTGAATATAAGCTGAGCATATGTTCAATCAGCTTAGACTATATCTTAGTAAGATTATCAATGTGTTTGATAAGCTATGTATGTCACCTAAGATATAGGCTGAGTATTCAGCTTGATGTGTTTCGAGCTAGTGACTTAGCGTATATACCGAGTCAGCTCAACAGAGTTGCTAAATAAGTTCTAGCTAACTCTTATGACTTCCAAGGATGAGTTAATCATTATACGTGTTAGTACATGTTTGTTTTCGGGTTTGTTCTCGAAGAACTCAGCTTGATGAGTTTCAAGCTGAGTAACTCAGTCCGACTACAGAAGTCAGTTTAAGAGAATTTAAATATGTTTTAAATTCATTTAATCTCTATATATCTACGGCAAGGATAAGAAGATTCCAGAATCAAGATTGAAGATTGAAGACTCAAGATAAGAAGATTAAAGATTCAAGATTCCGGGTTATCCAATAGTTTGTTAGCAGATTAGGATTAGTTCTAGTTTGTTAGGATCCGTAGGAACAGGATTATAAATACTTATCATCCTGATAAGTTTAGAGGAACGACAATGAGTTACAGAGCCAAACTCGAGTTTCACCTCAACCCATTGATCGTATGTGTTACGAGTCTTGATTCACTGTTTGTCAGTTCAACGTGATGAAGAAACTCACAGATTGCCAATTTGTTCGTGTGTTCGAATCTTCACATCTGTTGTGAAGTTGGTAAGTATTCAATCTGTGATTAAATCATGTATAGAGAGTCGTCTTGT
The DNA here is from genome assembly GCA_947179395.2 of Pulicaria dysenterica. NCBI lineage: Eukaryota > Viridiplantae > Streptophyta > Magnoliopsida > Asterales > Asteraceae > Pulicaria > Pulicaria dysenterica. The sequence continues at coordinate 50,602,403 of OX359292.1, read as the reverse complement.
ATCTATAATCATAAGTTGATTATAGATAACAAAGTTTGAGAGATTGAGAGATTTGATTTACATTAGGTGTTTACATATCAAGTGTTGCTTACTTGATTGTTTCTGTAATCATCTTCTTATTAATGAAAAGCAAATCATTCGATTGTTTGTGGTTTGATGTGTGTTAACACTTTTTGTTGATTTGTTCAATTTTTCATAGAAAGTGAATTTAACCCCCTTTCTACACATTACTTGCTTGTTGATACTAAGGGACCAACAACTGGTATCAGAGCAAGCTGAACGATTTCATAAGTTGAAAGTTCAAGATTCTGAGAAAGTGTACAATATCTACAAGCCACAATTTATCAAACTTTCCTCAGATGTCTGCTAAGGGCTATCCCATATTCGATGGATCTGACTATCCTATATGGAAATTCAGAGCCATGCTTTTCCTCAAGTCTATTGACAATCGTATGTACGATGTCATCGCTAAAGGACCAATCATCCCCAAGATTCCTGCTGTTGTCAGTGATACGTTCACTAAAAAAACTGAAAAGGAAGTAAAGAAGCTGGTTGCATCCTAGACTGATGAAGACTGGAAACTGTATAATCTGGATGACAAGGCAAAGAGTGTTCTGGCTAATGCCCTGACCAATGAGATCTTGCACACTGTGACTGGGTGTCAATCTGCAAAAGAGATCTGGGATACTCTGAGTATTACATATGAGGGCACAGATCTGGTCAAGCAGCAGAAGAAGAATCATCTGAACAGATCCTATGAAAACTTTTTCAATAAGAAGAATGAAACCTTGGCTGATGTGTTTACCAGGTTTCACTTCTTGATTAATGACATGCTAGGTGTAGGCATTAAGAAGAATAAAGCAGACCTAGTGCTGAAATTTCTGGAAGTGTAAAAAAGTTCAATGAAGTAAGTACAGCACTGAGGGCTGGAGGAACATTACACATGTATAACCTACAGTCCATCTATGGGTTCTTGCTCAATCATGAACAGATCACAGAGCACAAGAGAACTTCTCAACAACAATTGAAGGAGTCTTTTGATAAAACTAATGTTGCATTTGTTGCACAGAAAAAGAAGAAAAATTCAAAAGCGTTGGTTGTTGAATCTGAGACTGAGCCAGACTCTCAAGCTGATCACTCAGACTCGGACTCAAGTGATACTGATGATGTTCAGACTATCACTAAGCAGATGGATATGCTGGTCAGACATTTGAGAAGAGCTCAAAGGGGAAGAGGAAGATCTGATAGGGGCAAAGGAAAGAGTTCTTTTGATCCTAAGAAAGCTGTGTGCTTTAACTGTTAGAAGAATGGACACATTGCTGCTGAGTGCAGATCAAAGAAGGTTGAATCAGCTTAGTAGCTAATAAGAATGTTTACAGAGCTGATAAATACAAGAAGAAATATACTCAGCTCAAGAAAGAAAAGCCTGAAGACAAGCCCAGTGCAAAAGGACCAACAACTGCTCGTGCGAGTGGGTGTGAGAAGTGAAGAGAAGTAATAGGGCTCGAGGCGTGATGTGTATGGGTTGGTGGTTGGCTTATTGGTTTGGAGGGGGGTAATTGACCCTGGGGATTGGTCATTTTTCAATGTTAACTGAGTGTGATGCTCAGGCATAGTAACAGGCTCTCCCATGGCTCTGGAGAGTGTGGGCTGAGTAGACACCACACCCGGTTTAGGCTGTTGGGTTGAAAAGAGCCTTGAGGTTGACACCTTAAGAATAGGCGTCTCCCCCTCAACTTCTGTCAGTGGAGGAGTCAGTGTGACTTCTACTCCAGTGATACCTTTAGGAGTGGTACCACTTTTGGCAGTTTTTCGAGTATAGGTTTGGAGATTCTCCCTAGTATTAGTAGGCATACTAGGGGTGGCTTCAGAGTGGAGTTGAAAAGAAGGTGGAGGAGATGGGTTAGACTGGGTTGGGTCAACCACAATCTTATCTCCAAAAGAGAAGTGAGAAGAAGTTGAGAGAGGAGGAGTTATACCTTGTCTGGGTCTTGCAACGAATGCAGACTCTGAAGATGAATTAGAACCAGAGGGAGAAGAAGACTCAGCTTGAGCTGTTGTTCAACTCGATGATTTGGTTCAGCTCCAGATGCTCCCCCTTGATCCGACTCCTCAGCGTCACTTGCAGATGAAGCTCTATCAGCTATCCATCACATTGGGTCACTCAGACCTTCCTGCTCTGGAAAGATGTCATTGTTGAACATCTTTGAGCTGAGTGCTGGAGTAGGAACTCATCCTGTCCAGCTTCATAATATTGTTCTCCAAACTCAACTTCCACCACCAAGGATAAGTACCTTATAAATGGTACATGGAGATCCCTTGGTGTCTTTACAACTTGGACCTTGAGCTCGTTGAAGATGAGCAATGCATAATCCATATTTCTTGCATCATACATGTTGACTTGATCCACCTCAGATGATGATGTTAAATGTCTGATGGCTCAAGAAGATGAAGAGTTTGAAATAGTTGAAGTTGATTACGGTTTGTGTGAATCAACTTTTAAAGCTGACATGAAGGAAGCCGAGGAAAACAGCAAACTTGGTGATTGTGATCCTTCCTTCATGTACAAAGTTAGTAATTTTAACTCTTACGCCGATGAAGAAAAAGTTCTTGCTTTCGATTATTTGTTAAATGATTTCAAGACCAGCCTTAAGTCTAAAAAAGACCTCAAAGCTGAGATAGCTAAACTGAAAGATGAGATTAAGGAGAATCAATCTCTCGTTGATGTTGGTAAGAAGGCACAATGTGATCTTGAATGTCAAAGATACATCAATAAACTTCGAAGTGAAGAACTTCAGGAAGCCAAGCATAAAGTTGATAAACTTCAAAAGGTCACTGAATCTTGGTGTAAGTCATCAAGGCTTGCTGAAAAGTGCATCAACCAAAAAATTCCTAAACAGGTACAAGCTGTACTTGGAGGAGACTATCAATCCGCAACTTATGCAGCTGATGATGATGAGATAGCAAGTACAGTCTATGAGGAAGATAGACAACTGATTGAGTCTCAGAAGTCATCCTTAGAGAAGAAACATGGTCAAAACCTTAACTACAATATGTTTGTAAAGGCAAAAGATCATGGGAATGAGTGTTCAACATCTAAACAACATAGTAAGTCTTTGTTGGACAGATTAGGCACTAGCCTATTCAAAGAACTTCGGTCATAGAAAGGCTTAATCCAAATCCTTTCAAACGACAACACTCTCTATCTGACTCAGAGAGAAGTTACAAGAATAGGAAGACCACTATAAGTCAGAGGTCACATCACAACAATGGTAAGTCCAAAGTTGTTGACATTGGTAAGTCCAAGGAGATCAACAGTGGTGAGTCCAAATCTGTTGAAACTAGTAAGTCCAGAAAACATGACAATGGTAAGTCCAAAGTCATCGAAAAGAAGTTTTTTGGTCAAGCTTCTATTCAAAAGGATAACAAACCAAGATCTGAAAAAGGTAAGTCCAAAGTCAGTGAACATCAAGTGAATCAACTTGCAAAGAAAGTTGAAAAGATATCCACAACATATAATCCTAAGACTGAGAACAAAATCTCACAAGGATTATTAAACAAGCTACCTTCTGTAATCATTGGAAGAAGAAGATGCTACAAGTTCAGAAGTAGAGGACATGAACCCAAGGACTGTGAAATTGAAATCTCAAGGCCTGAAAAGGAACAAGCTGATCAGCCTACACAGGATTCAGCACCTGCTCAAGCTGACCAGTCAGTTCCAGAAGATGAAGAAGCTAAGTGCTCATCATCCGAACCTACTACGAAGTGGGTTCCCAAACAAAACTAATGTGTTAACTCCCATTGAAGAACTAAAGGCTATGGGTTCATGTAAATGGTACTTGGATAGTGGATGTTTAAGGCACATGACTGGGTGGAAAGGACTTCTTAGTGATTTCCAGGAAGATGAAGGTCCTAAAGTAACATTTGGTGATAACTCCCATTGAAGAACTAAAGGCTATGGGAAGATGCATACTGGCAAGGTGACTTTCCAGAAGGTTGCATATGTCAAGGGTCTTAAACAAAATCTGTTAAGTATCAGCTAGTTGTGTGATGAAGACAATATTGTTAATTTTAGGAAGAAAGCAGGAACTATATATAATGATATGGGTAAGCCTGTATTAATTGCAAAAAGAGAAAGAGATGTGTATCTACTTGATCTTAATTCTGCTGATCCCTATACTGAAACCTGCTTGTATTCCCAATCTGTTCCTAAGCTGAGTTGGTTGTGGCATAAAAGATTATCACATTTAAATTTCAAAAATATAAATATGCTATCCAATAAAGAGTTAGTCTCTGGATTACCAAAGATCACATTTGTCAAGGACAAATTATGTTCAGCTTGTGAACAAGGGAAACATCATAAAGGGTCCTTGAAATCAAAGAAAAATATTTCAATAACAGACCTACTGCATATGTTGCATATGGATCTGTTTGGACCCACAAGTACTCCAAGCCTAAGTGGCAAGAAGTACACTTTGGTGATAGTAGATGAGTTCTCACGATTCACCTGGGTAATATTACTTAAAGCCAAAAGTGATGTTGCCCTGGAGATAATAAGTTTTATCAAACAGGAAGAGTTGCAAAAAGGTAAGTCTGTAAAGCAACTCAGAAGTGATCATGAGACTGAGTTCAGAAACTTAACCCTAGAAAACTTTTGTGAACAAAAAGGAATACTACAAAACTTCTCCTTAGTCAGAACTCCTCAACAAAATGGAGTGGCTGAAAGGAGAAATAGAACCTTAATTGAGGCCACTAGAACAATGCTATGTGAGGCAGGATTAAAATTCTATTTCTGGGATGAAGCTGTAAGTACAACATGCTATACTCAGAATAGATCAATCATTGTCAAAAGACATGGCAAAACAGCATATAAGATGTATAAATCTAGAAAGCCCAATATAGGTTAATTCCATGTCTTTGGTTCAAAATGATATGTGCTAAATCAAAGAGATCAGCTCCATAAGTTGGAACCTAAAGCTGATCTTGGAATTTTTATTGGTTATTCCTCAATCTCCAAGTCTTACAGAGTGTATAACACCAGGAGAAAGGCTATAGAAGAATCAATTCATGTCTCATTTGATGAAGAAAGTATTGATCAAGCTGATAAAAGACAAGCTGACTTAGTCAGTCTGAGTGAGCTTGAAAAACCTAAGGAAACCAGAATGTCAAATCCAATGTGTGTCATGGATGGTGACAGTGATGATGATGACGTATGTCCATCAAAGAAATCATCACAAACTCCAAAGGACTCACAAGCTGAGAAAGATGATGAGTTCGTCAATCCCTTTTGAACTGACGTTACTCAGACTAAAGATCTTAGTGATCAACAGTTTGATAACAATGTTGCAATTGAGATTAAGGATGTAAGTTCACCTCAGAGTTCTCAATATCACTCAGATCCAGAATTACAATCTCCTACTATAACAATTAAATTCCTCAAAGACCATCCTCAAGATCAAATAATTGGTAATGTTCAAGAGAGAGTCATGACCAGATCAAAGGCTACAGAAAATTATGCTGCTTACTTTGGTTTCCTATCTCAAATGGAACCAAAGAAGACTGAAGAAGTCTTAGAGGATGAAGATTGGATTGAAGCTATGCAATAGGAATTAAATGAGTTTGAGAGAAACAATGTCTGGAGTCTTGTCCCAGCCCCAAAAAATCATACAATTATAGGCACTAAGTGGGTCTATAGAAACAAAATGGACAAGGATGAAGTGATTGTTAGGAATAAAGCCAGGCTGGTAGCACAAGGGTATAAACAAGAAGAAGGAATCGATTATGATGAGACCTTTGCCCCTGTTGCTAGAATTGAAGCCATAAGGCTGTTCTTAGCTTATGCAACATATAAAGACTTCAAAGTCTATCAAATGGATGTGAAGAGTGCTTTCCTAAATGTAAAACTTTGGAAGGAAGTCTATGTGAAACAACCTCCTGGCTTTGTTAGTTCAAAGTTTCCACATCATGTCTATAAGTTAGACAAGGCTTTGTATGGTCTTAAACAAGCTCCACGAGCTTGGTATGATACCCTGTCCAACTATCTGCTATCAATGGATTTCACCAGAGGTAGTATAGATAAGACACTCTTTATTAAAAAGAGTAAAGGACAGGTGATTCTTGTACAAATCTATTGGATGATATTATTTTTGGTTCCACAAATGAATCTCTGGGTGAATGGTTCTCCAAAATAATGTCACAAAGGTACAAGATGAGTATGATGGGTGAGATGACATACTTCCTAGGTTTACAAATTCAACAAAAGCATGATGGAATATTCATCAATCAAAGCAAGTATGTTCTTGATTTGATAAATAAATATGGTTTTGATTGTAGTTCAACCATGAATACACCCATGTCACCAGCTGTCAAGCTGAGTAAAGACTCAGATTGGAAGTCTGTGTGTCAGTCTACATATAGAGGAATGATAGGTTCATTACTCTATTTGATAGCTAGTAGACCTGATATCATGTTTGCTACATGTGTTTGTGCAAGATATCAGGCAGATCCTAAGGAATCACATCTTCAAGCTGTGAAAAGTATCTTTAGATACCTTAAAGGTACACCAAATCTAGGCCTTTGGTATCTAAAGGACTCTGGATTTGAGTTAGTTGGTTTTTAGATGCTGACTATGTTGGGTGCAAGTTAGATAGTAAATCAACGACTGGAGGATGTCAACTGCTTGGAGGGAAGTTAGTAAGCTAGACTAGTAAGAAACAGAACTCAGTGGCTACTTCAACTGCTGAAGTTGAATATGTTGAAGCAGGAAGCTGTTGTGCTCACATCCTATGGATGCAGCATCAGCTTCAAGACTTTGGTATGAGTTTCAAGAAAACTCCAATCTTCTGTGATAACCAAAGTGCTATGGCCATCACTTACAATTCAGTCTTCCACTCAAGAACCAAGCATATAGAAATTTGACATCACTTCATCTGGGACATCGTGGAAAAAGGTAAAGTTGACATAAAATTTATCTCCACTGATGACCAATTGGCAGATATCTTTACTAAACCCCTTGATGAAAAGAGGCTTATGTATCTGCTAAGTGAATTGGGTATGCTCAACCCCAAGCTAAGTGTCTGTGCAAGATATCAGGCAGATCCTAAGGAATCACATTTTCAAGCTGTGAAAAGGATCTTTAGGTACCTTAAAGGTACACCAAATAAAGGGCTTTGGTATCCAAAGGACTCTGGATGTGAGTTAGTTGGTTTATCAGATGCTGAATATGCTGGGTGCAAGTTAGATAGAAAATCAACAACAGGAGGATGTCAAATGCTTGGAGGGAAGTTAGTAAGCTGGACTAGTAAGAAATATAACTCAGTGGCTACTTCAACTGTTGAAGCTGAGTATGTTGCAGCAGGAAGCTGTTGTACACAAATCCTGTGGATGCAACATCAGCTTCAAGACTTTGGTATGAGTTTCAAGAAAACTCCTATCTTCTGTGATAACCAAAGTGCTATAGCCATTACTTACAATCCAGTCTTCCACTCAAGAACCAAGCATATTAAAACTAGACATCACTTCATCAGGGACATCGTGGAAAAAGGTAAAGTTGACATCAAATTTATCTCCACTGATGACCAACTGGCAGATATCTTTACAAAACCGCTTGATGAAAAGAGGTTTATGTATCTGCTAAGTGAATTGGGTATGCTCAACCCTAGCTAAGTGTCTAAAATTTGAGTTTCAGTTTGACAAAGACTAAGTGTCTTAAGGTGAGTGCACAGTTTATAAATAAGTTTTCATAAACTGAATATATTGTCAAGCTGAATGATGAGTTCACGAGTTTTAGTTAGTCTTAAACAGAAATGACTAAGTGTCATTGAGTCTGAGCTATGTGCTTAACTCAAGCTGTGTGATTGGTTCACACGTTTGGTGAGTTCTAAACATGATTTTAACTACTAAGTGTTGTTAAAATATAAGTTTGAGTCAGTCTCAAACATAAATGACTATGTGTCATTGATTCTAAGCTGTGTGCTCTACTCAAGCTGAGTGCTTGACTTACTCTGAGTGAAAAGTTTACTCAGCTTGGTGTGTACAAACCATGTTTGAATTACTATATGTTATTAATTCAGGACTTATTGTGTTTTTGAGTCGGTCTGAAATCACGTTTTATACCGATTGCGTATTGGTGTAATACTACAGTGTAAATAATATTGCTGTAAGTCAATAATATTATCTTACACAATTAACCGTTGGGAGATGATCGGTTTCATCTGGATTACTGTTACCTTGCACCGTAAATTGGTTATGCGTAACGGATAAAAAGGAAATTCCAACGGTAACTTTTCTCTCTCATTGGAAAGGTATATATAACTATCATAACCGATATTCAGAGGTTTACGCTTACAATTCTCAATCTAAACTTCTCATACACTCGAATACCTTTCTGAAACACCTCTCCTGCTTAGTGCAATCAACGTTCATATTCGAAACCCTAAATTGCTAAGTGCGAATTTTACATCGTTCAGTGCGTATTCAAAATTTACTCAGTGTGAATTTACGTCATCAACATGGACGAAACAATTCTTATTCTCAGTGATAGAATGGTTAGGGGTGCTCAGATGAAGAACAATGGTGTGTCATTGATTCGAATCAACAATCAACGTGCCTGTCTCACAATTCCAGCGAGGAAACGAGGCAGAGGATACGAAGTGTGGGTGGACTACATTTGGAAATGCCCCTTGGCATTCGCTTTCTTAGGAGCACCGCTCCACATCGTTCTACAACATCTGTTGGAGTTTTGGTACACTTGTACTTACGACCAGAACAAGGGAGAGATCACTGGCACTGTTCTAAATGGGGATAGAACAGTTGTCATTACTGTGCAGCGGCTAAGGGATGTTCTTCAACTCCCTGCAAATGATGTGTTCGATGCTGCTGTAACCAGACAAGTGGCAAGGTCAGTCTAACCCAACATGGGTCACCCATAAACTGAGGGTGTAATAAAGAAAGCCACTTTTCCAACTGGATGGGGCTTCATGGTATCCACTGTGATACGTTCACTTGGCACTAAGATTGGAGGCTTGGATCAAGTCAACGAGTTCGAGATGCAGCTTCTCTACAACATGTATCATGCAAGAAATCTGGATTATGCATTGCTCATCTTCAACAAGATCAAGGCCCAAGTTGTAAAGACACCAAGGGATCTCCATGTACCATTTATAAGGTACTTATCCTTGGTGGTGGAAGCTGAGTTGGGAGAACAACATTATGAAGCTTGACAGGATGTGTTCCCTGCTCCAACACTTAGCTCAAAGATGTTCAACAATGACATCTTTCCAGAGCAGGAAGGTCTGAGTGACCCAATGCGATGGATAGCTGAGAGAGCTTCATCTGCAAGTGAAGCTGAGGAGTCGGATCAAGTTGGAGCATCTGGAGCTGAACCTGATCATAGAGCTGAATAGACAGCTCAAGTTGAGTCTTCTTCTCCCTCTGGTTCTAAGTCATCTTCAGAGTCTGCATTCGTTGCAAGACCCAGACAAGGTATAAGTCCTCCTCTCTCAATTTCTTCTCACTTCTCTTTTGGAGATAAGACTGTGGTTGACCCAACCCAGTCTAACCCATATCCTCCACCTTCTTTTCAACTCCACTCTGAAGCCACCCCTAATATGCCTACTGCTACCAGGGAGAATATCCAAACCTATACTCGAAAAACTGCCAAAGGTGGTGCCACTTCTAAAGGCATCACTGGAGCTGAGATCACATTGATCCCTCCCAAGGCAGGAGTTGAGGGGGAGATGCCTACTCTTCAGGTGTGAACCTCGAGGCTCTTTTCAACCCAACAGCCTAAATCGGGTGTGGTGTCTACTCAGCCCACACTCTCCAGTGCCATAGGAGAGCCTGTTACTGTGCCTGAGCAGACACACTCAGGTAACATTGAAAAAATGACCAATCCCCAGGGTCAATCACCCCCCCTCCAAACCAATAAGCCAACCACCAACCCATACACATCACGTCTCGAGCCCTATTACATCTCTTCACTTCTCACACACACTCGCAAGACCTGTCAATGTTTCATCTACATACCAAGATGAATCACTGGGTCCAAACTATAGTACACATGAGTTTGAGGGTATACACCAACCCTTGAATGATGTACCCAAGTCCCACCCTTCTCAAGTTGACTTGGATGAACTACTGAACTTCTTTAAGAGTCAGTTTGATTCTTTCCACCTCATGAGACATCAAACAAGTTGGGGTTAATTGGGCACACAACGGAAGCAAAGTACAACAAACAAAGCCCAAAGTACAAGCAAACAAAGCACAAAATATGAAACCCCATACATGGATCAAACTCTATGTAAAAAGAAATGCAACATAAAGAAGGAGGTTAGAGATTATACCAGCGAATGTCACCATTCGTGTATGCCCCGAGAACATGCCAAACCCCTTGTGCTAGCAAGCTTGTGTGACTCTTCTCTCCAGAAAATCACTCAAGAACATCATCCATTACTTATATTTCTGGAACCTTTGTTGCTCAAACTCTCTTCAAGTTTTTAGCTACCTAAGAGAACTTGTGTATTTGTGTTATATGGCCAAGCGTACAAATGAACGCCAAATGGGTCCTTTTATAAACTTTCCATGACACTGTAGATACCCCTTGGCTGGCCAAAGACTCAATGATGAGTCTCACAAGCATTGGTCAGCTCTTGAGATGATTTGACAAAAAGCACATGCAGCCGTAGCGGCGCTAACCCTTAAGGGTTAGCGGCACTAACCTCTTAAAGTTAGCAGCGCTATCGCGGCCTGTCAGGTGATTTGACACAAAGTACATGCAGTCGTAGCGGCTCTAACCCATAAGTGTTAGCGGCGCTAACACCTTATGGTTAGCGGCGCTAACGCGGCCTTTGATGTCAACTTTTGTCTTTTGTCATTTTTGGTCCCTTTTCTTTAGTTGCTGTCAGGTTTGACCCCGGTGTATGACCCAATAGGCCCATACATCATCAGTAGTGATTTAAACGGTGTATACGCATCAGTGGGCATATTCTAACAAACTCCCACTTACATACGATGCACCGTATCTTTAAAATAACAGATAATGAGCGGCCTCTAGCAAAGCATCATTGCCCCCAAGTTAGTATGAGTTTCGTTATCAAGAACAAAACCAATTTATAAAGAATGGTCCTATAGATAAGTGATCTTAGACATCCTTTTGTTCGCGATATTCGTGTGAACACGAGACATGGATTAAATGTCAATCTCCAGATATTTCACGATTATATTTCTCGATCTTGATTGGTGGTGACCAAAATTTAAGGACATATCTGATTCTATCAATATTCCTTGCTCATGGCCATGCATAGTTTTGGTGTCAGTTTCCAATAATCGAGGGGCCCAGGGATATCTCTCATATCAGAGGAACAAATTCCTTTGACTGTACAACCCTATACCATACTTCTTGGCTTACCTAGTCATTTCCTTTTTCACAGCCAGTCACGAACTGCTTTTGAAAATGGCTAAAGAAAGGAAGAACTATGATATAGCGGTTCATACATCTCAGGTCTAAGGACGTAAGATATTATCATCCCAAGTTACTCGTGACTGTAATCCATGAAGTATACTTGGGTGTGGGTCTTCCAGTCACTTGAAACTCTTTTCAAGCACAGATAGGCATTGCACCTTAATTCAACCATTTTGAATTCAAGGTCATATGCTTATCTCAGTCTTAATTTAATCTTTCTTCCATAAGATTGACCGACTGTGGAAAGTTTGAAATATAGTATAATATTTTTGGAAGTGATTAAACATGCTAAGATGGAACACAGTAAAGTCTTATGAATGTAACCGTACAACACCCATATATAATCTCTATTATATATCGAAACAAGCATAAGTTACAATACTGTCTTTATCATTCCCAAAATAAAATTACATATCAAACGAACTAAATACAAAATTCAAGCCAAATCCCTATTGCTCTAGTGTGACATTCATGAGCTGCTTGCGGTAACGGCTTAGTGAATGGATCCGCCAGGTTTCCATCCGATGCTACTCTGCTGATGACGACTTCACCACTTTCAATTACATCTCGTATAAAGTGGTATTTCTGCAATATGTGTGTTGTTCTCTTTTGAGCTCTTGATTCCTTTGCCAAAGCTACCGCACCCTCATTGTCACAAAATATCTCAATAGGGTCAGCGATGCTTGGAACCACTCCTAGATCATGGATGAATTTCTTCATCCACACGCCTCTTTTACGGCTTCACTTGCCGCAATGTACTCCGATTCGGTAGTCGAATCAGCCACCGTGTCTTGCTTCAAGCTCCTCCAGCTGACAACACCACCATGTAACAGGAATACAAACCCCGATTGTGATCGGCAGTCATCCCTGTCTGTTTGGAAGCTAGCATCCGAGTAACCCTTTACTCTCAGCTCTTCTTCCCAACCATATACTAAGAACGTCACTTTCGTACGCCTAAGGTATTTGAGAATGTTCTTTACGGCTCTCCAATGAGGTTCCCCGGGATTTTCCTGATATCTACTATGATGGAGTATGCCCACTGACACACGTATATTAGTAATGCTACTGATGATACACGAGCTAATTGGGTCACACGCCAAGGATTGATCGTGACAACTCGCAACAGGAAGAGAGAAACAAAGATCTGGGAATGGTGTTTCCGCGTCGCGTAATCATTTGGTTCCGCGCCGCGGAAACCGCCTGACAGAAACTTGACTTTTTGGTTGTTGCTTGGTTCAAGTTATTGACTTTTGGGACATCTTGGAATGATGATGCACGACTTTGTTGGCTTCCTTATCTACTGAAAAGGGTAATAAAAGTCTTGTAGGTCATGGAGATGTAATAAGTTGAAATATTTGATCAAGTTTCATAAAGGGAATTCTCTCTCTTTCCATACACACAATTGAATACATTTTGATAAGTGTTCTTGAGTGTTCTTGTATGTCTCCAGAAATCATAAGTGTTCTTAGTGATATATTGGAGATTGTGGGTTGTTCCAAAGAGTGATTTCAAGTCTTGAAGATCACAACTTGGCATACTAGCATTTGGGGATCAAACAAACTTGGTGTGGACTAACAATAGAGAGTTGCTCTCTTGTGACTTAGAGTTCATCTAAACTTGAAGATTTCAGAAGCTGGAGCATGGTATTATTCCTTATTCCATCTCTTCCTTTTACATGTTGCATTTTGTAGTTATAGAGTTCTTGGTCCATTTTGGGTTTCAAACCTTTTAATGCTTCATATTCTTGGGCTATGCTTCCGCTGCTGTGTTCATGGAAACCCAACAGTGGTATCAGAGCCACCTCTATACTAAAAATGCACATGATGGCCTGAAAAACCTGAAATCGAAAAACTGGTTTTGCTGTCAGGTAGATTCCGCGGCGCGGAACCACTTGGGTTACGCGGCGCGTTATTTGGTCTGACAGATTGTTTTAAAATTAAAAAAAACAGTTTTGCAGTCGGGTTTTTGGCATCCAAAAATGGTTTCTGGAATTTTTGTTCCAGAAATTATTTTTTGGTATATTAAGATGTCTTGTATCTTGGTTGGTGTATTTATATGTCTAGTATTATTTTTGGCATAAAAATAATAATTGCATATACTTACATTATGTATATATGAATATGTTTCATCAAAAATGGTTTGTCGTTACTAATGCATATATACATGGGATTATTTAGTGCCTTGGGTTTTGAGAAATAATCTTAATCAAGATATATAAGTTTACATGGTTTTGTGTGGCACACCATGTTGTTCATGTTGTTTATGTGATGTTGGTAACCAATAGATGCCCTAGACCTTGTGGATGTTTGGTTGTGTTAAATTAGTTATTCATTCATTTGGTGACTATAAGTCACATGGTATGTAATAATTAATTTATTTAATTTATTTGGTATGTAAATTATTTTGTGGCTTGCATGCCATTTAAAATCCATGTTATGTATTTTGTACTAGAAAATAGGATTTGTGGCTTGTATGCCATTTATTTCATTTTTTGTGTAAAATTAATATGGAGGCAACCATCGGGAGTCAAGGATTGACGTCTTGGCAAACACGAAACCGATAGGCCCAATGGAGGTAGCGGGTTTAGTGGGAGCATATCCAAGTCAAGAAAATGTCCTTAGATGACTTCGTTTTTCCGTAGTTGCTCAAGGGAAAACGCATAGGTTTTAGGGGCATGGTTACGAATATTAATGTATGCGTGTGGTTGTTTTATTATTTATTGTTTATCCATGGATTATAGGATTGATTGCATGTTAGATAATTTTAACAAACACTTGCGTGTATACATGATTAACAAGACGGATATAAAATTGGTTTAGTATCCGATTAGTGAAAACTTTTGGTTATTGTCACTTTTGTTAATCAAACTCAAAATGGTTTTATAACCGGAAAACTAAATCCCATTTTCTAAATGTAAATTGCACACCACCCATAAGATGACACCGTCTGAATCTAGCCGTGCAAAGGTTGATTGTCGAGCTCTAGCCGAGTTGAGCTTTGTATGTGCTGTGTGGAAGGCGCGTGTGGCTACTTGTAAGATCGATTGTCGAGCTTTAGTCGAGTCGATCATTGGGCAAGAGTACCACCGTGTATCTTGATGGTTGATTTACAATTTCAAAATAACATTTTGAATGATTGTCGAGCTCTAGCCGAGTTATTCAAAATCTTAGTTTGAAGTTGGTGTGGAGGGATCAAACATGCCAAACTAGAAACAATAGTTGTCTAGTAGGATCCCACAAGGAACTAAGAGTTGCAATAATGGATTGCAATCGGTCAATCGTTGCCGGCTTAAATAGCTTTGCCACGTGATCCGTGGAAAACCCGTCACGGTGCAAGGTGAAATAGGGTTCTTAGTCCTTGTCAAAAATAGTTGTTTTTAAACACATTGGGTAATTATTCTAACAGGTTTATCAAACTAACTAAAACTTCTATGCGTTTTTAGATGATACGACAAACATCAACATCACCGACTTTACTCTACGTATGTTTCTTGAGAAGGAGAAACTCGATGGAAGTAACTTTATGGATTGGTCTAGGAAATTGAATATTGTCCTACGACGCGAAGACAAGTTACACACCATTGAGAATCCCATTCCGGAAGCCCCTGCTACCAACGCAAGTAAGACCGTTCATGATACCCATAATAAACGCGTCAAGGACACCAACGAGGTCTCTTGCCTCATGTTAAGCATGATGAGCCCCAAATTGAAAATTCAATTGGAGCATCTGAGTGCTTACGAGATAATGCTTGTGTTGAAGGACATGTTCCAACAACAAGCGAGGCAAGAACGGTTTGGGTGTTTGAACGACCTACTTGGTTGCCGGCTACAGGATGGTGAGAACATAAGCATTCATGTGCTTGAGATGAAAGTACTTATGGAGCGCTTGGAAAGGTTAGGATTTACCATTGAAAGGGAGATGACGGTAGATATTATCCTACGATCCCTTCCACCATCATATGAATAATTCATTATGAATTATCACATGCATGGTATGGTCAAATCCTTAATGGAGCTTCATGGCATGTTGAAGACTTTTGAGTCTAACATGACCAAAGGAAAGCTCACCTTGTCCACTCTCATTAAGGCTACCAACAAGCAAACTACCTCAAATAGTAAGCTTGGTTTAACTAAGCTCAATATGACCAAGAAGTCTGAGGGCAATGAGATTGCGCCTATTGATGAGACTCCTAATGGGGAAGTTTTCTACTTTTGTGGGAAGATTGGAAATTGGCGCCACCATGCCTGCCCTAAGTGCCTGGAAGAGCTAAGGACTCACAAAATGAGAAATGGTGGTTCCCCGGCTTCAGGTAAATTCATGACCAAACTCTACTGATCTTATACTTCTATAGGCAAGTTTTGGATACTGGCCATAATACTCACGTTTGTTACAATCTTGATTGTTGCAAAGTGCAGGTAAGAAGTAGAAATATAAGATGTGGAGAGCTGGACTTCATAACGGGAAACAAAATAGTTATCCCCTATTGAAAAGGATTGGAAGACAGGATCTTGTCACTCCTTCCAGCTAGACTATTACTTTAAAAGATCTATGATTTTTATGCCCTGCGAGGCAAGAAAACTATAAATCTATTATGCCATTGATAACGATGGATATTGCTTTGAATTATGTTTTTTCGTGGTTTATTTCAAAGTTCATCCATGTTGTGGCATTTGCAAAACAAGTAATAGAATGATCATGAATGGTTTATATAAGTTACTCTTATGACAATAGTCAATTTAACCATATAAACAAGGCTTGCATCACCAAGCTCCATGTGGTTAGGAACTTGGGATCTTTTGACCTTGTATCAATTGTTGATTGCAAATCTTGTTTATTAGGCTAAAATGACTTACATATCCTTCACATGTGTATGTGAGAGGAATGAAGGCTTGTTGAGTTTCGTTCACATTTATGTGAAGATCATTCAAGCAAATAGTGAGTAGTAACTATGGGTACTTTGTACCTTTACCAATGAAGGTAGAAGGGAAGGGAATGTCTAACTTGTTAGACAAGCGTCTGAAACCTTGAAAGGTGTTCAAGACACACCTGTAACAAAGTATATGAATAAGAGGGAAAAAGGACTACAATACTCAAATCTGATAGAGATGGTGAGTGCTTTAGTTCTGGATTTTAAATGACCATCATAAGAGTTATGATGTTATCTCATAATTCATTTCTCCTAGGACACATTGTGAGATGAG
Organism: Pulicaria dysenterica; assembly: GCA_947179395.2. Classification (NCBI taxonomy): domain Eukaryota; kingdom Viridiplantae; phylum Streptophyta; class Magnoliopsida; order Asterales; family Asteraceae; genus Pulicaria; species Pulicaria dysenterica. Next base: position 50,585,741 of record OX359292.1, on the reverse strand, counting down.
TCGCCAAGTGGAGGAATCAAACATTTTAGAAATGGCCCGTCTTTGATGGAGTATATTATGAATGTGGTGGGCATATTTCCTAATCGAATACCAACAAAGATGGTTTAGTACAGACCTTAGATGATGAGACTAGAAAGAATGTTTTTTCTTTTCCATCTTCATGTCTGGATTATCCAGCCTGCGTTTAGACGTGAGGTAGAGGAACCCGGAATCTAGAGGTGCTGCTGTGTTAGGTATTTTACTAAGGCAAATGAGAGTAAATATACCTTAAACAGAAGAACCTGATGTTGGCACTAGCACACAATCATATATGATTGTAACTCAGCATGGCAATGCTGGAGTACCTGACATTAAATTCATTACCTTTCTATAGAATTAGTAGAAGTTGTCATAAGGCTAGAAAGATATAGTTTTATATCTGAGGGAGACAACTTAATGATGGATACATCAACTACTGATAAACCAGAGTGGGCCCAAAGTCCACTAAGAGAATACAGGTAGTGATAGTGAGATGCAATCCATGTGGATACCTAAGTATTGAATTTGGTCAATCCTACACCAAGGTGGCAACCCAAAGAGTGAAATTGGTTCTTTGTAAAAAGAGACCAACATGGATAAATTTGCAAGTTCGAATACCGACTGATAAGAAAAGTTTTAGTGATGATTAACCATTTGGAAGGTATCATCTGGAAACTCTATCTCAGTGGTTATGTCGAATAATAAGTTTGTAGACAACTTCAAAAACCGACTAGTAGGAGATGGTTTTACGATAATTGACCATTTGGAAGGTATTATCTAAAACTCTCTACTGGTGGTTATGTCGAAGTTTACTCGGATACTTATTGTGCCTTTTTATGGCTGTAACAATTTGATGTAAAAACTACATTCCTTAATAGGAATTCTATGAGGAAGTGATGACAACACTTTCAAGGGTCTGTTACATGAAGCATATCTTTTAAAGTTTACAAACGAAAAGGAGACCACTGATGGACTTAAATATATATGCATCTCAAAGTTCAAAATTTGCTTCAATATGAAAAATCAAAAGTTTGAGTTTTCAATAAGCAAAAATGAAATATGACTGAATGTCAGGGCTAGTGGGGAGCGTTGTTGTAATTCTATATTTGTATTCATATACATCGTAATGGAGATAATGTCCTGACCTTACTTTAAAAGATAAGTTAAGGAATTATGCTGTTGGGGTTCAGGGTCACGCGCAACGGAAGCATGCAATTGCAAAAACGAAATATTTAAGCATAAAAAGCAACCAAACTAGGAACCCCATTAGTGTACCAAACTCTACAACATGATTAAGCAACTAAAGCACAAAAAGAAGAGTATTATACCCTGGATATCTCTGATGGTTGTGTGTAGATGTAGCTCCAAACTTGTTCTCTTTCACGAGCTTCTTTCTCCAATCGAAGTCCACACCGAGACACAAGGCAACCTTGGTGTACTAGCACCCCTTGAAGCTAATCTTCACAAGATAATACTTCTGGAACAACCACCCACGAAAACCACCAGGAAACTCTCTCACTTTTCTCTCTTGTTTTCTTAGCAACTCAAATGTTCTAAGTGTATGTGTTAAACAATATGGCCAAGAGTAGAGAAAGGAGAGAAATGCATGCTTATATAGACCTGAAGTCGTCCCCTGATCTCCCTTAGTCGGCCCAGAGGTAATGATGAGGGATAACATGCATTGGTGGAGAGAAGAGGTGGAAAAGTTAAAGTTGTTTCTGTCAGGCGGGGTTAGCGCCGCTAACTGCCAAACGTTAGCGCCGCTAACCACCCAAAGTTAGCGCCGCTAACGCGGCTGATTTAGCGACGCCAGAGTTAGCGCCGCTAACTCCTGCCAGGAAACCAACTATCATTATTTATCCTTTCACACCCTCACCTTTTAGGTAGTTGTCAAGGTCAGCCCCCGGTGTGTGACCCGATAGGCCCATACGTCATCGGTAGCAATCATTTGACGCACGTGAATCAGTGGGCATTCTCCAACAAACTCCCACTTGCACATGATTCACCGTACTCAATGCATCGCAGACAGAGAGCGGCCTCTAGTAAGACATCTCTGCCCCCAAGTCAGTATGTGTTTGTCTTCTGCAAGAAACCAAACTGCAACTCAGGTGAAATGGTCCTATTGATAAGTGATCAATCATCCCTTTGTTCACGATATCCTTGTGAAGGTGAGACATGGTACTAAGTCATTCTCGGTCCTTCACGATTATGTTTCTCGATCAAGATTGGTGGTTACCAAAATAAGCAAGTTGCAATCGATTACCCAAATCATTGCACACTCGAGCACGGCCATGCATTTTTGGTGTCAGCGACCAATCATCGAGGGGCCCAGGGATATCTCTCTAAACAGAGGAACAAATCCTTTTTGACTACACTGCCCACCACAATGATCATACTCTGCCCAACTGCTCCCTTTATAACAGCCAGTTACGGACTGCGTTTGAAAACAATTAGAACAAAACAAACCAAGGTGATGCAGACACATGCATCTCCAGTCTAAGGATGAAATGATATTATCATCCTGATCCACTCATGACAAGTACCACAAAGTGGAGTCAGGTGTGGGTCATCCAGTCACTTGAAACCCTTTTCAAGTACAGGCGAAGTATTGCGTCCCAGTGTCCCAATCACCATTGGTCACATGACCAATCACTTCCCTCAGTCTTTGTTCAGACTTCCTTCCCATGAAGAATGACCGACTGTGGACATTTAGAATGTAAAACATTCAGGGAAGTGTAAAACATGCAAAGTTGAAACACAGTAAAGATTTAAAGTAATACCCGCAACTTGCGCATTATCAAATCTCCATTTAATAATCGATAAGTACAATAAATACAATACTGCTTAATGTTCCCAAGAAAGTAAATACATCAAATACAATAACCAAATAATACAAGATACAAACTCAAACCAAATCGCTAGCAAATCTAATACCAATAGCACGTGTGTGATCATCGTGCTTTGCTTGCGATAATGGTTTAGTAAACGGATCCGCCACGTTGTTATCCGTGTGTACTTTGCTGATGACAATATCTCCATTTTCGACCACATCCCGGATAAAATGATATTTCCGCGGAATATGTCTCGTGCGTCGGTGAGATCTCGGTTCCATTGCCAATGCAACTGCACCCTCGTTGTCACAGAAAACCTCAACAGGGTCAGAAATGCTAGGAACCACTCCCAGATCAAGGATGAACTTCCTCATCCATACAGCCTCCTTTGCAGCTTCACTTGCTGCAATATACTCAGACTCGGTCGTGGAATCAGCCACCGTGTCTTGTTTGGAGCTCCTCCAGGAGATAGCACCACCGTTTAGTAGGAACACAAACCCTGATTGAGATCGGCAGTCATCCCTGTCGGTTTGGAAGCTGGCATCGGAGTAACCAGTTACCCTCAGCTCCTCTTCCCCACCATATACTAAGAACATCTCCTTAGTCCTCCGAAGATACTTGAGAATGTTCTTCACCGCTGTCCAATGTGCTTCACCAGGGTTGGCTTGATATCTACTTGTCATACTTAATGCACAAGAGACATCAGGCCTAGTACATAGCATGGCGTACATGATCGAGCCTATTGCCGAAGCATAAGGTACTCGCCTCATTACTTCCCGTTCCTCAGGGGAACTTGGGCATTGAGTCTTACTCAATACCAAACCATGTGACATAGGTATGAACCCCTTCTTAGAGTCCTCCATCCTAAATCTCATTAGGACCTTGTCAATGTACGCACTTTGGCTCAGACCAATCAACCTGCGGGATCTATCTCTATAGATTTTAATCCCAAGAATATAAGCTGCATCTCCCAGATCCTTCATTGAGAAACAACTCCCTAGCCAGGTTTTTACACCTTGCAAAGTTGGGACGTCATTCCCAATTAGCAGAATATCATCCACATAAAGAACCAGGAATACAACTATGCTCCCACTAGCTCGGATGTATACGCATGGCTCATCCTTGCTTTTAGAGAAGCCAAACTCTTTGACCTTCTCATCAAAGCACAGGTTCCAGCTCCGAGAGGCTTGCTTAAGTCCATAAATGGACTTCTTAAGCTTGCAGACCTTATCCGGATACTCGGGATGTACAAAACCCTCAGGCTGTGTCATATACACCTCCTCTGATAGTGTTCCATTAAGGAACGCGGTTTTGACGTCCATCTGCCATATTTCATAATCATGAAATGCGGCAATGGCCATGAGTATCCGAATCGACTTCCACATAGCCACTGGAGAAAAGGTTTCCTCATAGTCTACACCATGAGTTTGCGTGAAACCTTTAGCCACCAGTCGGGCTTTGAAGGTGTCTACTTTGCCATCTACGCCAATCTTCTTCTTGTAGACCCACTTGCACCCGACGGGTCTACACCCCGGTACAGGATCTACCAAGTCCCAAACTTGGTTATCGGCCATAGATTTAATCTCGGAATCCATTGCCTCTTTCCACTTGGCAGACTCAGCGCCCACCACAGCGTCTTGGTATTTGGTAGGTTCATCTGAAACTACTACCATGTCGGTGCCCTCAGATATGTGAAAACCATATCTATCTGGCTCGTGCCGACTTCTACCGGATCTTCTTAGAGGTAACGGATCTACATCATTATCTCCAGCATCATCTTGCTGAGATTCAACCGTTGCCGGTTGTGAGCTAGTTCCAACATCAGGTTCTACATTGGTAGGCTCTCGAATTTCTTCAAGATCGACATTACTCCCACTAGCTCTCTTGGATACCAGCTCCCTCTCTAGGAAGACCGCCCTTCGAGCAACAAATACCTTGTTCTCCAAAGGTTTGTAAAACAAATATCCAATAGAATTAGCAGGATAACCAATGAAGAAACACCTTTCGGCCCTGGGCTCCAATTTGTCCTCTACCTCACGTCTCACGTAGGCAGGACAACCCCAGACCTTTAGATATGAGATGGATGGAACCTTTCCATGCCACATCTCATACGGTGTTCTCCTAACCTTCTTTGTTGGTACGAGGTTAAGGATCTTACCAGCCGTCTCAATAGCGTAACCCCAAAATGTAATGGGAACTTCCGAGTGACACATCATAGACCGAACCATATCCAACAATGTTCGGTTTCTCCTCTCGGCGACACCATTTAATTGAGGTGTCCTAGGAGGTGTTAATTGCGAGACAATCCCACAATTTCTAAGATGGTCTCGGAATTCGGAACTAAGATACTCTCCACCCCTATCGGATCTAAGCATCTTAATCCTTTTCCCAAGTTGATTTTCTACTTCGTTTTGATAAGTCTTGAACACCTCAAAGGTTTCTGACTTTTGTCTCATTAAGTAGACATACCCGTATCGACTATAATCATCAATGAAGGTAACGAAGTAGCGGGAATGATCTCTAGTGGCATGCTTGAACGGACCACACACATCCGTGTGAACGATATCCAACAAGTCTTTAGCCCTCTCACATACACCGGTGAAGGGTGCTTTGGTTATCTTGCCCAATACACAAGATTCGCATACTTCATTAGACCCGTGGTCAAATGATTCCAAGATCCCATCCGATTGGAGCTTGGCGATGCGTTTCTTGTTAATGTGGCCTACCCGACCATGCCAAAGAGACATTTTATCCAAAACACTTTTGGATCCCGAATCAACATTCATGATTGATCTATTGTTTCTCAAGCTTACGCTTGTTTCATATATGCCATGACATGGAAATGCTTTGAAACATAAGGAACCATTTTTATAACATAAAATAGAACCATTCATAAATTCAAAATCAAATCCATCATCGTACAAAGCATACAAGGAAATAATGTTTCTTGCCACACCGGGCGAATAACATACATTCAATAAAACAATAGATAAGCCGGATTGAAAGGCAAGCTCCACACTTCCTATCTTCTCAACCGGGACAACCGCCTTGTTTCCCATGATGAGGTCCAGCTCTCCATCAACCAAGTCTCTACTTCTTGTCAGTACCTGCACATTATTACAAACGTGAGTACCACACCCGCTGTCTAAAACCCAGGCGTTTGAAGTAGAAGTGTTATGGAGTTCAATCATGTACATACCGGAGGCAGCGGCACCTTTGGATCTCAATTTCCTGAGCTCCTCCGTGTATTTGGGGCAACTACGCCGGTAGTGACCCTTTTCCTTGCAGAAGTAGCAGGTTGCCTCTTCCGGAGAGGTGACGGCGGTAGCTACTTGCTTCCCCTTCGCCTCCGGGGTGGTTTTAGGTTTGGGCTTCGGTGTTCCCACCTTGGCCTTCCCCTTCCCCTTCGAGGCCGAAGCGGGTTGCTTCCGCTTCTTGCCACCCTCTTTGATCGTAAGGACGGTGGTGGAGGAAGTTGGCTTCGATTTGGCCATGTTAGACTCAGCAGTCTTCAACATGCCGTGAAGCTCCATTATGGTCTTATCCATATTGTGCATATGGAAGTTGACAATGAAGGGCCCGTAAGATGGAGGCAAAGATTGGAGGATTATCTCAACCGCCAACTCTTTCCCCATCGGGAACCCCAACTTCTCCAATTGATCCACATAGCCCTTCATACTAAGGACATGTGAACTCACGTTGCCGCCCTCCTGCATCCGGCAACCAACAAAGGCTTTGACGCATTCGTATAACTCTTGCCTTGCTTGCATTTGGAACATGTCCTTGAGTTGAGTAATCATCTCATACGCACTCACAGTCTCGAATTGCCGTTGCAACTCGGGACTCATGGTCGTAAGCATGAGGCAAGTCACGTCATTAGTATCTTTGATGCGTTTGTCATACGCGTCTCTTACAGCCCTCGTTGCGTTGGTAGCAGGAGGATCCGGAAGAGGAGACTCCAAGACCTCAAGCTTCATTTCGTGGCGTAGGACAATTCTCAAAGTCCTAAACCAATCCATGAAGTTTGGTCCTTGAAGTTTCTCCTTTTCTAGGAAAGGACGAAGTGACATGTTAACGGTGTTGGTGTTGGTGCTAGTAGATGACATCTACAAGCAAAATACGAAATTTGGTTATTTGATGTATTAATATCCTTGTTAAATAATTACCCACTTATTAAAGAAAACAAATTATGTTAACAAGGGCCAAGAGCCTCAAAGTACCCAATCCATGACGGGTATGCCGCGGATCACTTCATGGAGCTACTTAGGCCGGTAAACACTTTACCAATTGCAATCCGCGATTACAATCCTTAGTCACTTGCGAGATCCTAGGTACTCATAGCACCCATTTGGCATGTTTGATCCCTCCACACCATTCCTCATTAATCCACCATGGTAGCTCGGTATGGGCACGACAACTACCAAGGCGTTTTTAAGTCTTGGAATTGTAAATCGACCATCAAGATACACGGTGGTACTCTAGCCCAATGGCCGGCTCGGCTAAGCTCGACAACCGACCTTGCGAGTTGCCACACGCACCTTTCACACAGTTACACAAAACCGATCTCGGCTAAGCTCGACGACCGATCAAGTTTCACTAGATTCGGGTGGTGTCATCTTATGGTTGGCGTGTGATTTACTTTTGAGAAAAACGGGATTTTGAATTCTCCGGTTAAAACAAATTTTAACCTATTCTTGTTGTGGCGCACGAGGTTTGTAAACCAATTTAAAAATCTTGGTTTTAATTTATTTTGAAAAGTTTTCAAGCTTGCGAAGAAACTAAACAACCAAGCAAGAAATACAAAATAAATACAACAACCACGCAAGGTAAGTAAATCCGGTAACGAGCCAATCATATGCGTCTTGTCCGTGAGCCAACGGACAAGACTAAGTCATCTAAGGACAGATCCGAATGACTCGATGCGTGCTCCTCCCACTTGATCCATCGCGTCTCCTACCGACCTCTGGATTTGAATGAGCAAAGACACCTCCTACCGGTTCTCCTTTGGTTGCCTTCGGTTCTCCTCTTACAATTTTACAAATTTAAAAGGAAATGGCATGCAAGCCACAATTTCCATTCTAAGCTAATTCTACAAATTACAAAGAATACGAAATCGGCATGCAAGCCGTTAAAATTACAAACCGAATAAATAGATTAATTATTACAAACCAATGTGGTACAAACCACCAAATGAATTAATACATTAATCTAAATCAACCAAACACATCTCATAGGTCATATGGCTCAAAATTGTTACCGGATACGCATACTACAACCACATACAAGAAATCACACATCAACACATGGTGTGCCACACAAAACCATGTAAATCTTATATGTCTTGGTTAAGATTATCTAATCACTCAAGGCACTCATAATCCTATGTACATATGCATTAGGAACCTCAAACAAGTCAAAATTCCATAGTCATATATACACAATGTAAGTATATGCAATTAATCATTTTCATGCCTAAATGTTAATCCACATATAAATACATCAACCAAGACATAAGGCAACTTTAATCTAATCACAACTCAAATCTTGAACAATTCCAGCAAGTACAAATAGCCCAAAAATCCAACAAAAATTGATTTAAGGCAAAACCATGCATTCTGCCAGTAAGGGCGCCGCTAACTATAACGAGTTAGCGCCGCTAACTCAGTTTAGCGCCGCTATCGCGAGACGACATTAAAACAAGTCAGTTTAACAAAGAGAACTGTTGACTCCGACTTTAGCGCCGTTAACTACGGTTTAGCGCCGCTAACATAGAAAAGTTAGCGCCGCTAAACACTGGACAGAACCAAAAATCACATTTTTCGGATTTTCTTGGCCATCTAGTGCAAAACCAGTGTAGAGCTGGCTCTGATACCACTGTTGGGGTTCAGGGTCACGCGCAACGGAAGCATGCAATTGCAAAAACGAAATATTTAAGCATAAAAAGCAACCAAACTAGGAACCCCATTAGTGTACCAAACTCTACAACATGATTAAGCAACTAAAGCACAAAAAGAAGAGTATTATACCCTGGATATCTCTGATGGTTGTGTGTAGATGTAGCTCCAAACTTGTTCTCTTTCACGAGCTTCTTTCTCCAATCGAAGTCCACACCGAGACACAAGGCAACCTTGGTGTACTAGCACCCCTTGAAGCTAATCTTCACAAGATAATACTTCTGGAACAACCACCCACGAAAACCACCAGGAAACTCTCTCACTTTTCTCTCTTGTTTTCTTAGCAACTCAAATGTTCTAAGTGTATGTGTTAAACAATATGGCCAAGAGTAGAGAAAGGAGAGAAATGCATGCTTATATAGACCTGAAGTCGTCCCCTGATCTCCCTTAGTCGGCCCAGAGGTAATGATGAGGGATAGCATGCATTGGTGGAGAGAAGAGGTGGAAAAGTTAAAGTTGTTTCTGTCAGGCGGGGTTAGCGCCGCTAACTGCCAAACGTTAGCGCCGCTAACCGCCCAAAGTTAGCGCCGCTAACGCGGCTGATTTAGCGACGCCAGAGTTAGCGCCGCTAACTCCTGCCAGGAAACCAACTATCATTATTTATCCTTTCACACCCTCACCTTTTAGGTAGTTGTCAAGGTCAGCCCCCGGTGTGTGACCCGATAGGCCCATACGTCATCGGTAGCAATCATTTGACGCACGTGAATCAGTGAGCATTCTCCAACATATGCATCCATAACGAATATAGAATATACTAAACCAGTTTTAGGGGATCAAGAAATATTGAGATATGTTCTTGGTACTCTATACAAGAATAGATTGGGATAGCTGCCGATTTTAATCGGAGATTACGATCCTACAAAATTTTGTGTTGTTGATCATAAATTGTTCTTAAAAGAATCGCTAACCCTATTGGGATATTTTGAAACAATGAGGGTATGATGGCTTTCATATAAGAACTAAAATCCCAAGCATCATTTACCTTATTGGGCTTTTTAGACAATGAAGGTATGATGGCTTGGAGTTCGAGCTTCATTTACCTTATTGGGATCTTTTGAAACAATGAAGGTAAAAATGGCTTGAACGAAAGACCATAATCTCTCCAACGCATACTTTAGATGTGATCGGTTGTGGAAGAGATATGGTCACTGGTAGAGAACACACGGATAGCTTTATAGCGGATCCGTTAACTAAGTTGTTGTTATAGGCTAGTGATGATTGTCATACTAGGCCTAAGTAAACAAGGCTTGAGTTAGTTTTAGTTATAAGTTTGATACATATTATTATTTGGGGAACGTAAAGCAGTATTGTACTTCATACTATATCGATTATTAAATGGTGATTTAATAATGCGCTTAGGGCGGATATTTTCATGAATCCTTACTGTGTTCCATCTTAGCATGTTTAATACTTCCCATAATGCATTTTCATTCTAAATGTCCACAGTCGGTACTTTTTTCATGGGGAGGAAGTTTGAGATAAGGCTGAGGGAAGTGGTTGGTCGCTATCTAATAATGGATTAGATAAAAGAGACGCAACACTTCGCCTGTGCTTGCAATGGTCAAGTGACTGGACGACCCGCACCTGAGATTACTTCATGGTATTTGTCACGAGTAACTCAGGATGATAATATCATTTCGTCCTTAGATCGGACATACATGTGTTCCAAAGCATGGTCCAGCTTTGCTTTGATTGATTTCTAACGCAGTTCGTAACTGGCTGTTATAAGGGGAGCTTTTGGGTAAAGTATGGGGTATATGGCGGAGCAATGTAGTCAAAGGGATTCGTTCCTCTAGTTTTAGAGAGATATCCATGGGCCCCTCGATGATTGAGAGCTGACGTAAAATGCATGGCCATGCTCAAGCTGCAATGATATTTGATTGATTACTACTAGAATTTGGGTCACCATTAATCAAGATCGAGAAACATAATCGTGAAAGATCTGGAGATTGACATCTAACCATGTCTCGTGTTCACTCGGATATCGTGTAAGAAAGGATGATTGATCACTTATCAATAGGGCCATATCAAACCTATAGGGTTGTGATTTGGTACTTGTCTTGGGATGACATAACTCGCGTTGACTTAGGTGGCAGAGATGCTTTGCTAGAGGCCGCTCTCTATCTGTGTTACTTATCGATATGCTGTGTCATGTGTAAGTGGGAGTTTGTTGGAGTATGATCACTGACACACGTATATTAGTAATGCTACTAATGATACACGAGCCTATTGGGTCACACGCCAATGATTGATTCTGACAACTCACAAAAGGAAAAGAGAAACAAAGAATCTTGGAATGTTGTTTCCGCGCCGCGTAATCATTTGGTTCCGCGCCGAGGAAACCGCCTGACAGAAACTTGACTTTTTGGTTGTTGCTTGGTTCAAGTTATTGACTTTTGGGACATCTTGGAATGATGATGCACGACTTTGTTGGCTTCCTTATCTGCTGAAAAGGGTAATAAAAATCTTGTAGGTCATGAAGATGTAATAAGTTGAAATATTTGATCAACTTTCATAAAGGGAATTCTCTCTCTTTCCATACACACACTTGAATACATTTTGATAAGTCTTCTTGAGGGTTCTTGTATGTCTCTAGAAATCATAAGTGTTCTTAGTGATATATTGGAGATTGTGGGTTATTCCAAAGAGTGATTTCAAGTCTTGAAGATCACAACTTGGCATACTAGCATTTGGGGATCAAACAAACTTGGTGTGGACTAACAATAGAGAGTTGCTCTCTTGTGACTTAGAGTTCATCCAAACTTGAAGATTTCAGAAGCTGGAGCATGGTATAATTCCTTATTCCATCTCTTCCTTTTACATGTTGCATTTTGTAGTTATAGAGTTGTTGGTCCATTTTGGGTTTCAAGCCTTTTAATGCTTCATATTCTTGGTCCAAATTCCTTGATTTTCTCATCATAGCATAGATTCCAGCTTCGAGATGCTTGTTTGAGTCCATAAATGGACTTCTTCAGACCTTGTTTGGATACTCTGGATGTACAAAACCATCAGGTTGCGTCATATACACCTCTTCGGAAAGCTTCCCATTAAGGAAGGCGGTTTTAACATCCATTTGCCATATTTCATAATCATGAAATGCAGCAATAGCTAGTAGTATCCGGATAGACTTCAGCATTGCCACTGGGGAAAAAGTTTCATCATTGTCTATGCCAGGTGTCTGAGTGAAACCCTTTGCCACCAGTCGGGCTTTGAAGGTATCCAAGGTTCCGTTCATGCCGGTCTTCTACTTGAAGACCCATTTACACCCTACGGGTTTAACCCCGGGCGTAGGATCAACCAGTTCCCAAACCTGGTTATCCGACATGGAATGCATCTCACTTTCCATTGCTTCTCTCCATTCTGCAGACTCAGGGCCTGCCATGGCATCATTTTAGTTGGTGGGCTCATCATAGTCCACCACTAACTCGCCGCCCTCAGATATGTGAAAACCATATCTCTCTGGCTCATGATAAGTTCTACTGGAACGCCTCGGAGTAGGCAATGAAAGAATGTCAGGCACTGCAGCATTCTCTTGCTCAGTCTCAATCGTGTTAGGTTGAGTGCTAGTGCCAACCTCAAGTCCTTTATCAGTTAACCCTTAATCTTCCTCAAGGTCAATTTCCTTGCTGCCATGTTTGGATAGCATCTCCCTTTCAAGGAAGAATACCCTTCGAGCAACAAATACCTTGCTCTCTGAAGGTTTATAAAATAAATATCCAACACCGGCAGGAGGATATCCAATAAAGTAACACCTTTCCGAGCGAGGTTCAAGTTTGTCCTCAGCCTCACGTCTCACGTAGGCTTGACAACCACAAAATCGTAGGTATGAAAGTGTCGGCTTCTTATCATGCCACATTTCATAAGGTGTTTTCACAACATTCTTGGTTGGTACGAGGTTATGGATTCTTACCGCCGTTTCTATAGCATATCCCCAGAAACTAATAGGTACCTCCGTTCGACTCATCATAGACCTTACCATGTCTAGTAAAGTCTGGTTCCTCCTCTCAGCGACCCCATTTAATTGTGGAGTCCTTGGAGGTGTTAATTGTGAAATGATTCCACAATTCTTAAGATGATCGGAAAACTCGGTACTAAGATACTCTCCATCTCTATCAGACCGGAGTATCTTTATTGTTTTACCCAAATGATTCTGAACTTCGTTTTGGAATGTCTTGAACACCTCAAAGGTTTCATGCTTGGTTTAACAAGGTATACATATCCATACCTACTATAATCATCTGTAAAGGTTACGAAGTATTTTGAGTTATTCCTTCTGACATGCTTGAAAGGTCCACATACATCCATATGGATGATATCTAAAAGGTCCTTTCCCCTCTCACTAGATCCCGTAAAGGGTGCTTTTGTCATCTTGCCTAATAAGCAAGATTCACATACATCACTTGACCCATGGTCAAATGATTCCAATATCCCATCCGCTTGGAGCTTGGTGATGCGAGTCTTGTTTATGTGGCCAAGACGACTATGCCATAAAGAAAACTTGTCCAAACCATTTTTGGAACTAGAATCAATGTTCATGATAGATTCTCTAGATTCAATGTATGTGTTTGCCTCATATATGCCATGACACGATAATGCTTTAAAATAAACAACATCATTTTTAAAACAAATGTTAACATCATCAATAAATTTGAAGTTAAAACCGTCGTCATACAAAGCGTGAAAAGAAATAATGTTTCTAGCCACTTTGGGTGAATAGCATACATTTTTCAATAAAATAGAATAGCTGGTCTTGAATGAAAGCTCCAAGTCGCCCTTTTCTTCCACTGGGACAATTTCCGAATTTCCCATTACAAGATCTAGCTCACCCCGCTCCAAGCTCCTACTTGTCCTTAGCACCTGCACCATATTACATATGTGAGTGCCACAACCGGTATCTAAAAACGTGCCCCGATATGCTCATAGCCTTGAGCTTATTGAGCCCCTCAAGGTACTTTGGGCAGCTTCGGCGGTAATGGCCCTTGCCCCCGCAAAAGAAGCATTGGGCATCCTCCGGGGTCTTTGCTTGGGGAGCTTTCCCCTTGCCCTTACCGTCGGAGGTAGGGTTGGGCTTGGTATTGTTGGAGTATGCCCACTGACACACGTACGCCATTAGGATAACTGCCAATATAGTGTGGGCCTATTGGGTCACACGCCGGGGATCAATCCTGACAGCAATAAAAGATGAGGGACTGAAAGTGTCAAAGTGGAGAAGTTGGTGTGCAAGAAGATTACGCGACGCGGCGGCAGTTAGGCTACGCGACGCGGTGGCTCCGCAACGCGGAACCTTAACGGCACGCGGCGCGGAATCTGTCTGACTGCATGCAACTTTTGTCTTCACCTCCTCTCTTGACCAATGTATGGCCTTGCTTTTCTTGGCCGGCCTTGGGGAGGTTAAGAGGAGTCTTTTGGCTCATTTGGTAAATAGAACTCGGATTACTCTCTCACTCTCTCTCTCTAAGAAAACCCTTGAAACTACATGGCACTTTGAGAGATCTTTGATCATCTAGTGAGTGCATGTGAGGTATGGTCATGGTTTTGTGAGAGTCTTGCTGTTCTTGTGATGAATTCAATGCTTTGAAGTTCATCCAAGCTTGCTAGTACAAGTGGATTGAAGAAACCCGGTGTGGACTTGCAATAGAGGGAAGCTATTTTGCTTTCTTGTCAACACCTTTTTCTTCTACAGGTTTCTAGAGCTAAGGAGAAAGGTATATCTTTCTTTCTCTTCTTTTTCCATGTTGCAAATATCATGTTATAGAGTTTGGTCCATTTTGGGGTTTTATGCTTTGTTTGCATGTTCTCTTGATTTGTATGGTGATTCCTTGCTTCTGCTGCGTTCATAGAACCCCAACAGTGGTATCAGAGCCACCTCTATACTGTATTTGCACATGGTGGCCTGAAAAACCCGAAAATAAGGTTTTGGTTTTCTGTCCAGTAGGTTTCTGCGGCGCGGACCCACGCTTGGTACGCGGCTCGGAAAGTGACGGGATGAAATTTGGATATCTGCCAGGATGGTTATGCGGCGCGGAACTTTTGCTGGGTCCGCGGACCGGAATTTGCCTGGGCAGAATCTGTTTTGCTTTTTGTTAAAGGAAAATTATTTTTGGGTTTTTGGCACTAAATTTTTGTTTCTGGAATTTTTGTCCAGAAAATAAAATTTGGTTTTTGTAAGTTGCCTTGTATAATGATTGTTGTATTTATATGTGGATTATTATTTTGGCATGAAAATGGTAATTGCATATACTTACATTATGTATTTATGAATATGTTTCATCAAAAATGGTTTGGTGTTACTAATGCATAAGTACATGGTATTTTTAGTGCCTTGGGTGGTTTTGAAAAATCTTAACCATTATACATAAGTTTACATGGTTTTGTGTGGCACACCATGTTGTTGTTCATTAGTGAACTTGGTTGTTTGTTCTTGTGATGTTGGTAACCATAGATATGTCCTAGACCTTGTGGATGTTTCGTTGTATTTTAATTATTCATTAATTTGGTGACTATATGTCACATGGTTTGTAATAATTAAATTTATTTATTTGGTATGTAATTTTGTATATGTGGCTTGCATGCCATTTAAATATTTCATATTATGTATTTGTACTAGAAGTTAGGAATTGTAGCTTGCATGCCATTTATTTCTTTTTCTATGTAATTGTAATATGGAGAAACCATCGGGAGTCAATGGAGTGACGTCTTGGCGAACTTGAATCCGAAAGGCCCAATGGAGGTAGCGGGTTTAGTGGGAGCACATCCGAAGTCAAGGCTTTTGGTCCTTAGATGACTTAGTTTTCCCGTTGTGGCTCACGGGAAAACGCATAGGTTTTAGGGGCATGGTTACCAATTTGTTGTATGCGTGTGATGATTTTATTATATTGTTTACGCATGAGTTGTAGGACTATTGCATGCTAGACAATTTTTGTAAATAATAAAACCTAAGAGTTTTAAAGATGGTTTAACAACTCTCGCGCGCACACTTGATTAACAAACGGATTTAACGATGGTTTAGTATCCGAATAGTGAGAACATTTGGTTATTGTCACTTTTTGTTAATCATACTCAAAAGGGTTTTTAAACAGGAAAACAAAATCCCGTTTTCAAAAATGTAAATCGCACACCAGCCATAAGATGACACCACCCGAATCTAGCCGTGTAAGGGTTGATTGTCTAGCTTTAGCCGAGTTAGCCTTTGCATGAGCTGTGTGGAAGGTGCGTGTGGCAACTCGCAAGGTCGATTGTCGAGCTCTAGCCGAGTCGATTTTGGGCGAGAGTACCACCGTGTATCTTGATGGTTGATTTACGGTTTCAATGTAATATTTTGGATCATTGTCGAGCTCTAGCCGAGTTATGCAAAATATTAATTGAGATTCGGTGTGGAGGGATCAAACATGCCAAACTTGGAACAATGGTTGTCAAGTAGGATCCCGCAAGGAACTAAGAGTTGCAATAATGGATTGCAATCGGTCAATGGTTGCCGGCCTAAATAGCTTTGCCACGTGATCCGCGGAAAACCCGTCACGGTGCAAGGTGAAATAAGGGTCTTAGCCCTTGTTAAAATATTTGTTTTTCATAAACATATGGGGTAATTATTTTTACCAGGATTTCAATCAAACTAACTAAAACGACTCTGCTTTTATAGATGACGTCGACTAGCATCAACAACACCAACTTCACGTTACGCATGTTTCTTGAGAAGGAGAAACTCGATGGGAGTAACTTTATTGATTGGTCTAGGCAATTGCGCATTGTCCTACGACACGAAGACAAGTTACACACTATTGAGGAATCCCTTCCGGAAGCCCCTGCTACCAACGCAAGTAGGATTATTCTTGATGCGTATAATAAACACGTTAAGGACACCAACGAGGTTTCTTGTCTCATGTTAAGCATGATGATCCCCAACTTGCAAATGCAATTAGAGGATCTATGTGCATACGATATGATGCTTGAGTTGAAGGACATGTTCTTACAACAAGCAAGGCAAGAACGGTATGAGTGTTTAAATTAACTACTTGGTTGTCGGATGCAGGATGGTGAGAGCGTAAGTATTCACGTGCTTAAGATGAAAACACTTATGGAACGCTTGGAGAGGTTAGGATTTACCATTGAAAGGGAAATGGTGGTGGATATTGTTCTCCGATCACTCCCACCATCATATGAGCAATTCATTATGAATTATCACATGCATGGTATGCATAAATCCTTAATGGAGCTTCATGGCATGCTGAAGACTCTTGAGTCTAACATGGCCAAAAGTAACCTCACCTCGTCCACTCTTACTAAGGCTACCGGAAAGCGAGCTACCTCAAATGGGAAGCTTGGTTCTACTAAGCTCACCATTTTCATGGAGTCAAATGGCAATGAGATTGCGCCGCTAGATGAGACTCCAAATGGGGAAGTTTCCTACTTTTGTGGAAAGAATGGAAATTTGTGCCGCCACGCCTGCCCTAAGTGCCTTGATGAGCTAAGGATGCACAAGATGAGAAATATTGACTCCAAAGCTTAAGGTACATTCATGATCAAACTCTACTATTTATCTACTTCTATGGGCAAGTTATGGATATTAGCCACAACACTCACGTTTGTCACAATTTTGTTTGTTGCAAAGTGCAGGTGTTAGAGAGAAGTAGAAGATGTAGAGAGATGGACTTCATAACGGGAAACAAGATGGTTGCCCTATTTGAAAAGGACTGGAAGTCGGAATCTTGCCACTCCTTCCAGCTAGTCTATTACTTTACTAGATCTATGTTTTACGCCCTCCGTGGCTAAAAACAATGTATCTTATATTCCTTTGATAACGATGTATCAACTTCTTTTGGATTATGTATTTGGTGGCTTATTTGAAAGTTTATCCATGTTGTGGCATTTATTATAAGCGTTCGCTTATGAAGTAATAGATTGATCGTTAATGATTTGTACATGTTACTCTTATTGCTAAAGTCAATTTAACCATGTAAATAAGACTAGCATCACCAAGCTCCATGTGGTTAGGAACTTGGATCTTTTGATATAGGATCAATTGATGACTGTAAAGCTTATTTATTAGGGTTGAATGACTCAAACATCCTTCACTTATGTATGTGAGAGGAATGAAGGCTTGTTGGATTTCATTCACACTTTTGTGTGTAGACCGTTCAAGCAAAACCTAAGGAGTAACATTGGATACTTTGTTACCTTACCAGTGAAGGTAAAAGGATGAATATGTTTAATTTGTTAGACACTCGTCTGAAGCCTTGAGAGGTGTTCAAGACACATCCGCGACAAAGTACATGACTAAGAGGGCATAAGACTATAATACTCAAATCTAATAGAGATGTTGAGGATGAAGTTCTGAGTTCTGTGACCATCATAAGAATTATGGTTTTGTCTCATAATTCAAACCTCCTAGGACATATTGTTATATAAGGTCGCCAAGTGGAGGAACCGGACATTCTAGTTATGGTCCGATTATGATGGGTTTAACCAAAGTACCCTATTGTTTGGGGAGTACTTTGAGAGTGGCGGGAAATGTTCCATAAGCCAAACCAACAAAGATGGTTAAGTATGCACCTTAGATGATGATACAAGAAAGTATGTCTTTGCTAGTCCGTCACAAAGTCCTAATTTCTCAACCTGTGTTTAAGGTGTGTTGGAGGAAACCAGAATCTAGAGGTGCTACCCCATTAGGTATCCTGCTGTGGCCATGGGATATTTGAACAAGGAGTGTGCTGTTCAAAAGGTTTCAAATATCTGCGGGTGCCAGTAGGATTAAAGTTTACCTTGAATGGAAAAACCTGATGTTGGCACTAGCAATCAATTGTGATTGAAGCTCAGCATGGCTATGCTGGAGCACCTGACATTAAGTCATTACCTCTTAAACTTGGTAATAGTTGTCATAAGGCCGGAAAGATATACTTTTATATCTGAGGGAGATGACTTAATGATGTTTACATCAAACTACCAAAACAAGAGTGGTCCTAGAGTCCAATAGAAGGAAAGGGGTGATGAAAATGAGATGCAATCCATGTGGGATATCCAAGCATTGGACTTGGTAGACCCAACCCTTGAGTGGAAACTTGAAGGGTAAAAATGGTTCTTTGTTGAAAGAGACCAACATGGATATGTTTATGATTTCGAATACTGACTGATAGAAAAGATCTATGATTGACCATGTGGAGGGTATCATATGATGACTTTCTCTCAGTGGTTATGTCGAATATTGAGTTTGTAGACAACTTCAAATACCGACTAGTAGGAGATAGTTTTACGATGATTGACCATGAGGAGGGTATCATCTAAAAATTCTCTACCGGTGGTTATGTTGAAATAAACTCGGATACTTGTGATTTTAGTGCCTTTGATGGCTGCGAAATCTTAATGCAAAGACCACATTCCTTAATAGGAATTCTCTGAGGAAGTGCTCATAACACTATCCGATGGTCTTTTACATTAAGTGTATCATTGTAAAGTCTACAAGCAAAAGGAGTCCCATGGAGGACTTAAATAAGCATCTCAAGGTTGCAATCTTTGCTTTGATATAAAAATCAATTGTTTGAGTTTTCAATGAGCAAGGATGAAACACATATGAATGTCAGGGCTAGTGGGAGCATTGTTGAAATTCTATATTTTCGATGAAGTGGAGATAATGTCCTTACCTTATATTGTTCAAAAGATAAAGTAAGGAATTATGCATCCATGACGATTATAGAATATACAAAACTGGTTTAAGGGATCAAGAAATATTTAGATATGTTCTTGGTACTTTATTGTAAAAGAAGCAAGAATAAGTTGTTACTCTAGTGTTAGCTTCTATATAGAATGAGATAACTGTTGGAGTATGCCCATTGTCACACGTACGCCAAATGATCACTACCGATGATGTATGGGCCTATCGGGTCACACGCCGGGGGTTGATCTTGACAACAACCTAAAAGGGAGGGTTTGAAATGAATAATTACAGATAGTTGGTAATCAGGAAGGGTTAGCGGCGCTAAACCCTGCTGTCGCTAACTTGGCCACGTTAGCGGCGCTAACCTTAAGTGGTTAGCGGCGCTACGTTTGGGCGGTTAGCGGCGCTAACCCGTCTGGCAGATTACAACTTTATTCCTTTCACCTCCACTCTCCACCAATGCATGTGGATTGCTTGGATTTCTTTATGGCCGGCCTTGGGAGTTCCAGAGGGCAGATGAGGTTCATAAAAAAAACACATGCATTCTCTCATTTTGCTCTCTAGTTGTTGAAGGTGTAAAAACACACACATAAGGAAACATTTGGGTTGTTCTTGTGAGTGTGAGAGAGAGAGCCGAAATTTGAGAGGTTCCTGGAGTTCATAGTGTTGTTGTTCCAGAGATAGTGTCTCCATAAGGTGTAGGACACCCGATGGCTCGCTAGTACGAGTGGATCACGGTTTTCCCGGGGTGGACTTCGATAGAGAAGAAGGTGCTACACGGGTTCTTGATCTACACCAACTCCAGAGGATTTTCAAGGGTATATTTCTTCTCTCTTTCTGTTTTGAAGTTGCATAACTTGGTTGTAGAGTTAGATCCATTGATGGGGTTCACCATGTGGTCTTGTTTATGTTTGAAAAATTCGTTTTTGACCTTGCATGCTTCCGTTGCTGTGTACCACGAACCCCAACAGTGGTATCAGAGCCACCTCTACACTAGATTTGCACTTTGTGGCTTTGAAAATCCGAAAAATGTGATTTTTGGTTCTGTCCAGGGTTTAGCGGCGCTAACCTTACCATGTTAGCGGCGCTATCCCGTCCGTAGCGGTCGCTATCCTCTCTCGCGTTAGCGGCGCTAAGTCTAAGTTAACGGCGCTAACTCTATATAGTTAGCGGCGCTAACCCGGCTGGCAGAATGCATTTTTGCCTAAAATCAATTTTGTTGGATCGATTGAGCTACTCATTGATTCTGGAATTTATTCCAGATTTGTTGTGAGCTTTGATTAAGTTGCCTTATGTCTTGGTTGGTGTATTTATATGTGGATTAACATTTTGGCATGAAAATGGTTAATTGCATATACTTACATTGTGTATATATGACTATGGAATTTTGACTTGTTTAAAATTCCTAATGCATATGTACATAGGATTATTTGTGCCTTGAGTGATTTGATAATCTTAACCAAGACATATAAGATTTGCATGGTTTTGTGTGGCACACCATGTGTAGTTTGTGATTTCTTGTATGTGGTTGTAGTATGTGTATCCGGTAACATTTTGAGCCTTTGAGACCTATGTGATGTGTTTGGTTGTTTAAATTAATTTGTTCATTCATTTGGTGGTTTGTACCACATAATGGTTTGTAATATTTTAATTTATTCGGTTTGTATATTTTAACGGCTTGCATGCCGATTTCGTATTCTTTGTAATTTGTAGTATTAGCTTAGAATAGAAATTGTGGCTTGCATGCCATTTCCTTTTAAATTTTGTAAATTGTAAAAAGAGAACCGAAGCAACCATCAAGAACCATGGAGGGTGTCTTGGCAAGCTTGGATCCGGAGGTCGGTAGGAGACGCGATGGATCGAGTGGGAGGAGCACACATCAAGTCATTCGGTCTAGTCCTTAGATGACTTAGTCTTACCCGTTGGCTCACGGGCAAGACGCATAGGGTTTATGGCTCGTTACCGGCCTTGTATTACATGCGTGGTTGGTTTTATTTTGTATTATTTCTTGCATGGATGTTTAGGATCTTCGCATGCTAGAAAACTTTTCAAAAATAATAAAACCAAAGAGTTTTTAACTTGTTTACAAACTCCACGCGCCACATAGACAAGAATTGGTTAAAATTGTTTTAACCTGTAAAACAAAATCCCGTTTTTCTAAATTGTAAATCTCACGCTATCCGTAAGATGACACCACCCGAATCTAGTGAAGCAAGATCTGTTGTCGAGCTCTAGCCGAGCCGGTTTTGTGTAACTGTGTGGAAGGTGCGTGTGGCAACTCGCAAGGGTCGGTTGTCGAGCTCTAGCCGAGCCGGCCATTGGGCTAGAGTACCACCGTGTATCTTGACGATTGATTTACAATTCCAAGAATTAAAACGCCTTGGTAGTTGTCGAGCTCTAGCCGAGCTATCAAAGTGCATTAATGAGGAATGGTGTGAGAGGGATCAAACATGCCAAATGGGTGCTGTGAGTACCTAGGATCCCGCAAGTGTCTAAGAGTTGCGATCACGGATTGCAATTGGTAAATAGTTTACCTGCCTAAAATAGCTTCATGAAGTGATCCGCGGCAAACCCGTCATGGATTGGGGTATTTTGTAGGTTCTTAGCCCTTGTTAAGATAATTTGGTTTTCTTAAATCAAGTGGGTAATTATCATAATGAGGATTTTATCAATACTTACTAAAACTCGTACTCTTCTTTTAGATGACAAATTTTAACGACACTACATCAAAACTATCATTTCGTTTGTTCCTTGAAAAGGAGAGACTCATAGGAGTGAACTTCGTTGACTGGTATCGTGTGTTAAGGATTGTCCTTCAACACTAGTCAAAGTTGCACGTCCTTGAGGGGCCTCTTCCAGAGCCACCTGCTACCAATGCGAACTGGGCCACGAGATATGCATGGGAAAAGCGTGTCAGAGATACACAAGATGTTTCTTGTCTCATGTTGTCGACTATGAGCTGTGAGCTGCGAAAGCAACTCAAGCATATGAGTGCGTACAACATGATTAATAAGCTAAAGGACATGTTCCCGCAGCAAGTTAGACAAGAACTTTTTGAGTATGTCAAGGCTTTGGTCGGTTGTAGGATGCAGGAAGGCGGGGATGTAAGTGTTCATGTCCTTATGATGAAGGCGTACATGGACCATATGGAGAGACTTGGATATCCTATAGGGAGGGAACTGATGGTGAACTTGGTTCTCCAATCCCTGCCCACGTCTTATGAGAAGTTCGTCATGGAATATCTCAAAGACAATATGGAATGGTCCTTAAGTGAGCTACAAGGCATGTTAAAGGCTGCTGAGTTGAACATGGCCAAAGGTAAGCAAATCTCGTCCATACCCGCTAAGGCTACTGGGAAACAAAAATATAAGAAGAAGAAACTGACCTCACATGGAAAGCTTGGTTTGACTAAGCCTACCATAAACATGGAAGTTGAGGCAAATGAGATTGTGCCTCAAGATAACGTTCCACTTGGGGTAGTTTGCTACTTTTGTGGGGAAATTGGAAATTGGCGCCGTCACGCCTGCCCTAAGTGCCTGAATGAGCTAAGTATCCTAAAGCGGAAGAACGTTAGCTCCTCGACTTCAGGTACATTCATGGTTATACTCCATTGATCTTCTACTTCAGAGGACTAGGTTTTTGAACGCTAGTCAAAACACTCACGTTTGTCACAAACTTGTTTGTTACAAAGTGTAGGTGTTTATCCGAAGTAGGCCGATGATGCATGGAGAGCTGGAAGAAGTGAAGAGAAGCTTGTGTGCTTATCTCTTGCTAAAAGGATTGGAAGAGTTGATCTTGTCATTCCTACCAGCTAATTTATTACTTCATTAGATAGATGTTTTACGCCCTGCGTGGCAAGAAGCATTGTATCTTCTATGCTATTGATGACGATGAATATTACTTTGAATTATGTTATTGTGGGTTTAGAGTTTTATATCAAAGTTTATTCATGTCGTGGCATAAATAATAAGCTTTTGCTTAAGAAGTAATAATATGATCATTGATTAGTTATCCTTACAACATTGGTGATTTAACCATATAAACAAGATTATCGTTACCAAGCACCATGTGGATAGGTACTTGGAATCCTTTAGCTTTGAGCTATTAGTTAATGATTGAATCTTGCTTATAAAGTTAAATACCTATGACTTCCTTCACTAGTTGAAGTGAGAGGAATAAAAGTTTGTTGGACTACGCTTGCACTTCACGTATAAGGTGCAATCAAACAAAGTCATAAGGATGAACTAAGTATAAATTTGTTACCTTTACCTATGAAGGTAGAAGAAAAGGGTATTAGAAAAGTGTTTGAAACTTGAGAAGTATTCAAAGCTCACCCGTAACAAATTCATAACATGTGAAGAGGGCAAAAAAAAGGGAAACTAAAATACTCAAGTCTTATGAGATGTTGAGATATAATAGATTCCTTATTCATCAAAAGAATTATGAGAATATCTCATAATTTAACTCTCCTAGGATACATGTTCTACATGGATCGCCAAGTGGAGAAAAGGAACATACTAGATATGATTCCCTTTGATGGATTAGACTTGAGTAACCTAAAAGATGGGTGTACTTAAGTAGTGGCAGGCAATGTTCTTGTTTTATTACAACAAAGATGGTCAAATTAGCAACCATGGAGGTTAGACTAGAAAGAAAGCTTTGCTTATCTACCTCATGGATTAAAGTTATCTTGTCTACATTTAGTGGGAGATGGATGAACTTAAAAAGATGCTAATACATTTAAATATGTTCTTCTGAGTTTTGGATGTTCTTTTCATAACCTTTTGAGAACTGAGGTGAGTTGCTCGAAAAGGGAAATGAACAACTGAAGCATTCCTGTGGAAGAACGTGTAATTTAAATTATGACCTGATGTTGACACTAGCATTCAATCAGTAATGATTGGAACTTAACATGGCAATGTTGAAGTACTTGGCATTATGATATTACCTCTTCATAAGTCTGGTAATAGTCATCATAAGGCCGGAAATGTATTACATACATGAGGACGATGACTTATTGATAATACATTGCGTATGTATCAATTACCGGAATCTGTAGTGGACCTTGGGTCTACTAAGATAAGGAAAGGTAATGAGATAAGCTATAATCCATGCTGTATTTCAAGGATGAGCTTGGATAATCCAACACCTAGATGAGTCCAGAAAGGTGTAAGTAGATCTTTTGGATATAAGATCTGCATGGATTAATTTGTAGATAACTTCAAATACTGACTGGTCGGAATTGGTTTCATGATGATTGACCATGTGGAAGGTATCATATGAAGACATTCTTCCAGTGGATATGTTGAAGTTTACACGGACACTTACGCCGTTTCATGGCTGCACGATGCAAAGACCGTATTCCGTAATAGGAATTCAATGAGGAAGTGTTGGTAACACTGTCCGAAGGTGCTTTACATCTAAAAGTATCCATGTAATATCTACAAAACATGAAAAGGATTGCCTTGAACTTCAACAAACATCTAAGTTTCGTGTTGTGAAAATCAAGCGATTGAGTTTTCAGTGACCAACGATGAAACTTGGATAGATGTCAGAGCTAGTGGGAGGGCTGTTGTTATCCTATGTGATATGTCTTGGACATATGCAATAATGGAGATAATGTCTTGATCATTTTTGGCTTGAGTCAAGAATTATACGTCCATTGAGGATTAACAAAGCAATTTATGAAGTACAAGAAATATTAAGATATGTTCTTGTTAATCATAAGATATGAGAGTAATTTATTACTCTGGGTGATAGTTTATGTTTTGGGATAATCTCCAATTCGATTGGGTTTGTGATCCTACAAATATTGTGTCGTTAGTAAATGTGATTATTATAGTATCGGTGACTCTATAGAGATCTTTATGAAAACTATGAGAGTACGATGACTTAATCACATGAGATTTGATTTTAAAGTGTCGGTGACTCTATAGAGATCCTTGTGAAAACTATGAGAGTGCGATGACTTTAACACATAAGATTTTATTCTTAAAGCATTGGTAACTCTATAGAGATCCTTGTGAAAACTATGAGAGTACAATGGCATAAGCAAATAAGATTTTATTCTTAGAGCATCAATAACTCTATAGAGATCTTTATGAAAACTATGAGAATATGATGGCTCATGCACATTAAATTTTAGTTCCAAGCGTTGTTTGTCTTATTGGATTCCTTTAAGACAATGCATGTATAACGGCTTGGACAATTGATCATAATCCCATCAACGCACACTTTAGAAGTGGTTGGTTGGAGTTGGGATACGATCATAATCAGAGTACACACGGAGAGCAATGGTGGCGGATCCGTGAACTAAGCTATAGTAGCGGGTTAGTGATTTTATATCAGACTAGGGCCTGCATATACTTGGCTTAAGTTCGTTTTAGTAATATTTTGATATGCTTTTCTTTTGGGGAACGTTAAGCAATATTGTGCTTCTGCTTGTATCGATTATCAAAAGGGTTTGGTAATGCGTGTGTAGCGGGTACTCTCAGTAAGCCTTATTGTGTTCCAACTTTGCATGTTTTACCTCTTCCCTGAATATTTTAACATTCTAAATGTCCACAGTCGGTCATTCTTCATGGGAAGGAAGTCTGAACTAAGACTGAGGGAAGTAATTGGTCATGTGTCCAATGGGGATTGGGGCACGGGGACGCAATTCTTCGCCTGTACTTGAAAGTGTTTCAAGTGACTAGACGACCCACATCTGATTTTACTTTGTGGTACTTGTCATGAGTAAATCAGGATGATAATATCAGTTCATCCTCAGACTGGAGATACACGTGGCTGCATCACTTTGGTTTGCTTTGCTCTAGTTGTTTTCAAACGCAGTCCGTAACTGGTTGTTATAAAGGGAGTAGCTGGGCAAAGTATGATCACTGTGGTGGGCAGTGGGAGTCAAAGGAATTTGTTCCTCTATTTAGAGAGATATCCCTGGGCCCCTCGATGATTGGTCACTGACACCAAAATGCACGGCCGTGCTCAAGTGTGCAATGATTAATGAATCTGATTGCAACTTGCAAGTTTTGGTCACCACTAATCACTATCGGGAAACATAATCGTGAACGAACGGAGAATGACTAAGTACCATGTCTCGTGTTCACGTGGATATCGCGAACAAAAAGGATGATTGATCACTTATCGATAGGACCTTTTCACATGGGTTGCAGATTGGTTTTTTGTGCTGAAGACAAAACCCATACTGACTTGGGGGCAGGATGTCTTACTAGAGGCCGCTCCTTGTCTGTGATGTATTGGGTACGTAGAGTCATGTGCAAGTGGGAGTCTGTTGAAGTATGCCCACTGTCACATGTACGCCAAATGATCACTACCGATGATGTATGGGCCTATCGGGTCACACGCCGGGGGATGATCTTGACAACAACCTAAAAGGGAGGGTTTGAAATGAATAATTAAAGATAGTTGGTAATCAGGAAGGGTTAGCGGCGCTAAACCCTGCTGTCGCTAACTTGGCCACGTTAGCGGCGCTAACCTTAAGTGGTTAGCGGCGCTACGTTTGGGCGGTTAGCGGCGCTAACCCGTCTGGCAGATTACAACTTTATTCCTTTCACCTCCACTCTCCACCAATGCATGTGGATTGCTTGGATTTCTTTATGGCCGGCCTTGGGAGTTCCAGGGGGCAGATGAGGTTCATAAAAAAAACACATGCGTTCTCTCATTTTGCTCTCTAGTTGTTGAAGGTGTAAAAACACACACATAAGGAAACATTTGGGTTGTTCTTGTGAGTGTGAGAGAGAGAGCCGAAATTTGAGAGGTTCCTGGAGTTCATAGTGTTGTTGTTCCAGAGATAGTGTCTCCATAAGGTGTAGGACACCCGATGGCTCGCTAGTACGAGTGGATCACGGTTTTCCCGGGGTGGACTTCGATAGAGAAGAAGGTGCTACACGGGTTCTTGATCTACACCAACTCCAGAGGATTCTTCAAGGGTATATTTCTTCTGTCTTTCTGTTTTGAAGTTGCATAACTTGGTTGTAGAGTTAGATCCATTGATGGGGTTCACCATGTGGTCTTGTTTATGTTTGAAAAATTCGTTTTTGACCTTGCATGCTTCCGTTGCTGTGTACCACGAACCCCAACAATAACTGCCGATCTCAATCGGAGTTCATGATCCTACAAAAATATGGTGTTGTTGATCAAAATAGTTCTTGAAGCATCACTGACTCTATTGGGTTCTTCTGAGACAATGAGGGTATGATGACTTTTAATATAAGAACCAAAGTCTGAGTAATCATTTACCTTATTGTGTTCTTCTGAAACAATGGAGGTACAATGAAATGAAGGAAGCGTCATGGTCTCACCAACGTATACTTTATGAGTGATTGGTTGAGGTAGAGACATGATTGCTAGCAGAGTTTACACTGATGGCTTTATGGCAGATCCGTTAACTAAGTTGTTGTCACGGGCTAGTGATATTTACCATACTAGGCCTAGGTGAACAAAGCTTGAGTTTGTTTTAGTTATATGTTTGGTATATATATTATCTTGGGGAACATTAAGCAGTATTGTACTTCATACTATATTGATTATTAAATGTGATTTAATAATGCGCCGAGGGCGGATATTTTATGAATCCTTACTGTGTTCCATCTTAGCATGTTTAACACTTCCCAGAATGCTGTCCACAGTCGGTCATTCTTCACGGGGAGGAAGTTTGAGATAAGGCTGAGGGAAGTGGTTGGTCGCTATCTAATAATGGATTAGATAAAAGAGATGCAACACTTCGCTTGTGCTTGCAATGGTCAAGTGACTGGACGACCCGCACCTGAACTTACTTCATGGTTTCTGTCATAAGTAAGTCAGGATGATAATATTATTTTGTCCTTAGAGTGGAGATACATGTGTTCCAAAGCATGGATCTGCTTTACTTTGATTGCTTTCAAACGCAGTTCATAACTGGCTATTATAAAGGGATCTTTTAGGTAAAGTATGGTGTATGTGGCAGAGCAATGTACTCAAAGGGATTCGTTCCTCTACTTTTAGAGAGATATCAATGGGTCCCTCGATGATTGAGCGCTGACGTAAAATGCATGGCCATGCTCAAGTTGCGATGATATTTGATCGATTGCAACTAGATTTTGGGTCACCATCTATTTGAACGATCTGGAGATTGACATATAACCATGTCTCGTGTTCACATGGATATCGCGAACGAAGGGATGAATGATCACTTATCTATAGGACCATTCCGTATCTGATACTGGATTTGGTTTTTGTTTTTGATGACAAAACCCATGCTTGTTTGGGGCAGAGTTGCCTTACTAGAGGCCGCTCTTTGTCTGTGGTTTTTGTGTACGGTGTGTCATGTGCAAGTGGGAGTTCGTTAGAGTATGCCCACTGACACACGTACGCCATTAGGATCACTGCCAATATAGTGTGGGCCTATTGGGTCACACGCCGGGGATCAATCCTGACAGCAATAAAAGATGAGGGACTGAAAGTGTCAAAGTGGAGAAGTTGGTGTGCAAGAAGATTACGCAACACGGCGGCAGTTAGGCTACGCGATGCGGTGGCTCCGCGGCGCGGAACCTTACTGGCACACGGCGCGGAATCTGTCTGACAGCATGCAACTTTTGTCTCCACCTCCCCTCTTGACCAATGCATGACCTTGCTTTTCTAGCCGGCCTTGGGGAGGTTAAGAGGGGTCTTTTGGCCCATTTGGTAAATAGAACTCGGATTACTCTCTCACTCTCTCTCTCTCTAAGAAAACCCTTGAAACTACATGGCACTTTGAGAGATCTTTGATCATCTAGTGAGTGCATGTGAGGTATGGTCACGGTTTTGTGAGAGTCTTGCTGTTCTTGTGATGAATTCAAGGCTTTGAAGTTCATCCAAGCTTGCTAGTACAAGTGGATTGAAGAAACCTGGCGTGGACTTGCAATAGAGGGAAGCTATTTTGCTTTCTTGTCAACACCTTCTTCTTCTACAGATTGCTGGAGCTAAGGAGAAAGGTATATCTTTCTTTCTCTTCTTTTTCCATGTTGCAAATACCATGTTATAGAGTTTGGTCCATTTTGGGGTTTTATGCTTTGTTTGCATGTTCTCTTGATTTGTATGGTGATTCCTTGCTTCCACTGCGTTCATAGAACCCCAACAGGTATCACCAACCTTTCCCTTACCCTTCCCTTTGGAGGAGTTGCACTTTTTCTTCTTCTTCATGATGCGGCCCTCCCGGATAGCCAAGACGAGAGTGGAAGAAGTGGATGGCTTGTTCTTAGTCATGCTCACCTCGGCAGTTTTGAGTATGCCATGCAACTCCATCACGGTTTTATCCATGCTATGCATATCATAACTCATGACTAATTGATCGTATGCACTGGCCAGGGATTGGAGGATCAAATCGACCGCCATCTTCCTCCCCATGGTAAAACCTAACTTCTCCATGCGCTCAATGTTTGCTTTCATCCGCAAAACATGAGCGCTCACATTCCCGCCATCTTGCAATTTGCAAGCAAGGGCAGATTTGAAGCATTAGTACCTCTCCTGCCTCGCCTGCTGTTGGAACATGTCCTTCAGCTGCACGATCAGGTCGAAGCACTTAGGTGCTTCATTTGCTTTTGCAAATCGGAGCTCATAGTGCTCAACATGAGGCACGTTATCTCCTCGGTCTCTTTGACGCGCTTTTCATACACGTCCTTGACCGCCCTTGAGGAATTTTGCATAGGCGCCTCGGGTAGGGGTTCCTCAATGGTATGCAACTTCCCTTCATAGTGTAGGATGAGCCTCAGTTGCCTATGCCAATCCATGAAGTTGCTCCCATCGAGTTTCTCCTTTTCAAGGAAAACACGGAGAGAAACGTTGGTGGTGGTGTTGTTTGTGCTTGTTGATGCCATCTAAAATTGCAAAGTTGATTTTATTTAGTTTTGATATTTTATCCTGTTAAAACAATTTTCCCATAAAGAATTATCTTAACAAGGCTAAGAACCGTATTTCATCCTACCATGTGACGGGGTTACCGTGGATCACATGATAAAACTATTTAGGTCGGCAACCATTTTGCCAATTGCAACCTCTATTGCAATCCTTAGCACCTTGCGGGATCCTACGACATCCATGGGTCGATTGACATGTTTGATCCCTTCTTGCACCAACTTTAAGTCTTGAAATTTTGGTTAACTCGTGCTAAGCTCGACAATTAACCAAGATTTCAAACCTAAAATTGCAAATCGTCCGTCAAGACAAACGGTAACAAGCTCACCAAAGTTGGATCGTGCTAAGCTCGACAACAAAAATTGTGAATTTTCCACACTCACCTTCCACACAGTTTTACGAGAATTGGCTCGTGCTAAGTTCGACAACCAAATCCCATAAGACTAGATTCGGGTAGTATCGACTTACGGGTGGTGCATGATTTACGTTTTGTGAAAAGACTGGCTTTTGTTTCCGGTTTGGTTTTAGATTAACTTATTAGTGACAAAACCTAATTTCACTAGGTGAGTTAATCTTACATGTAAGCGCGCGAGAGAATTGTAAACCATTTTTAGGAAATCTCTTGTGATTTTGTTAATTTTTCGGAAAAATTATCTAGCATGCGAATCCTAAGCAATCCATGCATACAAAATCACATCACACGCATAATATACTATAATTGGTAACCCTTGCCATAAAAAACCTATGCGTTCCTCCTGTGAGCCGAACGGGAAGAACATGGTCAAATCTAAGGGACAAAGTCTTCGATGCGAGCTCCCACTAAAACCGCCATCTCCATTGGATTTCACCGGTGTCATGGACACCATGCTCCATCTTCTTTGACCCCTTGTTGTGTATCTTCATCCACCAAGATTATAATACATACAATAGAATAAAATGGCATGCAAGCCACAATATACCTATTTATCTATTACAATTACATGGATGAATGAAATGGCATGCAAGCCACATTATTATTACAAATTTACCAAATGAATAATAATACAACCAAACAAGCATCCAAACACACAAACAACCACAAGGTCTTGGCAAGGTTACCAACTTATAAATCCACATACAACCAAACATACATGATAGCTACTGTAATAACATACTATAACAAGAAAATAAAAAATCCAGAAGCTCAAAATAATGCCAAAAACCCAAGACCACAAACTGTTTTTAACTAAGAACAAAAACTGTTACAGCGGGGTTAGTGCCGCTAACTTTTAAGAGTTAGCGCCCCTAACACAAGTTTAGCGCCACTAACCCTGTTCGACAGAAAACAAACATTTTTGATTTCGGGTTTTTCAGGCCAACATGTGAATAACTAACATAGAGGTGGCTCTGATACGACTGTTGGGGTTTCTTGGGCACACAACGGAAGCAAAGTACAACAAACAAAGCCCAAAGTACAAGCAAACAAAGCACAAAATATGAAACCCCATACATGGATCAAACTCTATGTTAAAAGAAATGTAACATGAAGAAGGAGGTTGGAGATTATACCAGCCTCCTTAGCTCCAGAAATCTTCAAGTGTTGAGGTGATGATTCTCCAAGAACCGAATGTCACTATTGGTGTATACCCCGAGAACACGCCAAACCCCTTGTGCTAGCAAGCTTGTTTGATTCTTCTCTCCAGAAAATCACTCAAGAACAACAGCTATTACTTGTATTTTTGGAACCTTTCTTGCTCACACTCTCTGCAAGTTTTTCGCTACTTAAGAGAAATTGTGTATATGTGTTATATGGCCAAGCGTACAAATGAACACCAAATGGGTCCTTTTATAAACTTTCCATGACACTTCAGATACCCCTTGGCCGGCCAAAGACTCAATGATGATTCTCACAAGCATTGGTCAGCTCTTGAGGTGATTTGACAAAAAGTACATGCAGCCGTAGCGGCGCTACCCTCTTAAAGTTAGCGGCGCTATCGCGGCCTGTCAGGTGATTTGACACAAAGTACATGTAACCGTAGCGGCTCTAACCCATAAGTGTTAGCGGCACTAACACCTTATGCTTAGCGGCGCTAACGCGGCCTTCGATGTCAACTTTTGTATTTTGTCATTTTTGGTCCCTTTTCTTTAGTTGCTGTCAGGTTTGACCCCGGTGTATGACCCAATAGGCCCATACATTATCGGTAGTGATTTAAAAGGTATATACGCATCACTGGGCATATTTTAACAAAACAAAGAAAAATATGTTGCCAATTCTAGAGTCTCTAGATGAAGAGGTGCTAAGGTTAAAATCCGCGGTTGCTGCCCAATCCCAAAAACAGACTTCGAACCCTATTGATGATGACAAAAGGGGAAGAAGGTTCAAGAGGATGAAGCTGAGTCTGTCCAAGCTAAAGCCTTGTTACTACTAGCTAAGGGAGCAGATCAGATTGAGGGAAAGAAAGAAAAGGAGACTGAGCTGACTGAAAAAGCTAAAGGCAAGAGACCAGTAGTAGTCAGCACATATGAGCCAGAACCCCTCAAGCAGAAAAGAAGAAAGACGATTCTTAGTGAATCAGCCTCAGATGAAGACTCTGCAGAAAAGATGACATTACAAGAAAGTGCTTCTCTGTTGGCAGTAAGAAGGATGGAACAAGAGGATGCTGACCACCTTGGAATGTCAATAAATGAACTAAGAAGAAGACAAATAGATGTACAATCTATGCTAGCAAATGAGAAAGAAGCAAGAGAACAGGCCTGGGCTGAGCAAATCAGAAAGCAGAATGACGAACTAGCAAACCTCACACTGCCTATCGTGCCTAAGGAGGAATAAATAGAAGAACTTTTTGTTTAGAATCAACCTGAGGAGGAAGATATAACTCAGTGTTATAGAAGGGCCTACTTCTCTTCTCAAATCAATGCACTAAAGTTGAATTCAGTCCAAGAGATCATCATTCTAGAGTTTGTCTTGAGAAATGGTGAAAGACCTTCTTTGGAGCTGAATCAACTTCCTAAAATGAGATATGAAGAATGGAAGCAAGTGGCCATACTCATTAAGCATATGGAAAAGTTTTCTGCTAGTAGTCAAGTTAAAGATGAAATCTTAAGGCTACTTGCAAGAGATGATGCTATGGAAATTATACCCAAATCCGAGATAGCAACCCTACTGACTTCCTTTCACAAAATGGGGAAGAAAAAGTTGACAAAGCCAGCTGGATTAGGAAAAGCAGACAAGTACAGTCTTAATCTTCCTGAAGGCATGGAATTCAAAGAAAATACCTATGTGGAAAAGCCTCAGAAAGGATTCATGTACTTGGACAGAAATGGTGAACAATGCTTTCAGTCTGATACAAACATATATATACATGTGGGGTATCTCAAGTATTTGCTGTGAGACTACTAGTGGCAAAGAATGAACAAACTGGCAGGTTTAGATACAAAATTAACTGAGAAATAAGGTCACAAAAGGATCAGCTTCAACACTTGCCAAATCTGCAAGAACTTCTTGAAGAAATCAACAAGGAGATTAAGGAGTTTGAAGAGCTGCATCCTGAATAGATTAGTTCTATGTATATATATTAGATTAGTTCTAATTTTGTAAGCACTAAGTATGCATGATCTGAGTGATAAATTTTTTTCTATTTTGGTATGTTCAATAAATACAAGTATTAGTTTGATATGTTCAACTGTGTTATGATATGTTCAAAAATATGAGTCTGACAAGTTCAGCTTGAATGAATATTTGATTAGTTCTTATTCATTAACATGATTGGTTGGTTTGTTCAACTTAAAGTTGGTACGTTCCACTTATAATTGATGAGTTCAACTAAAATTGATAAGTTCAATTAATATTTGATTAGTTCAAATATAAAATCTTAATAAGTTTAAGATTTAAAACATAATTATGTTAAACAAACTTAAGAACTGTTTGATAGTTTTTTCATCATCAAATAGGGGGAGTTTGTTGGGAATATGATCTCATCAGTTGAAATTTGATGAGACAAAGTTAAGTTTGTAAGATGTGTTTTAAATATAACTTAAACAGAATTATGAGGCTTGATCAGACTAAGCACTTATAGTGTTTCAGACTGAGCACAAGCTGAATATAAACTGAGAATATGTTCAATCAGCTTAGACTATATCTTAGTAAGATTATCAATGTGTTTGATAAGCTGTGTATGTCACCTAAGATATAGGTTGAGTATTCAGCTTGATGTGTTTCGAGCTGAGTGACTCAGCGTATATACTAAGTCAACTCAACAGAGTTGCTAAATAAGTTCTAGCTAACTCTTATGACTTCGAAGGATGAGTTAATCATTATATGTGTTAGTACATGTTTGTTTTCGAGTTTGTTCTCGAAGAACTCAGGTTGATGAGTTTCAAGCTGAGTAACTCAGTCCGACTACATAAGTCAGTTTAAGGGAATTTAAATATGTTTTAAATTCATTTAATCTCTCTATATCTATGGCAAGGATAAATAGATTCCAGAATGAAGATTAAAGATTGAAGACTCAAGATAAGAAGATTCAAGATTCAAGATTCCGGGTTATCCGTTAGTTTGTTAGCAGATTAGGATTAGTTCTAGTTTGGTAGGATCCGTAGGAACATGATTATAAATACTTATCATCCTGATAAGTTTAGGGGAACGACAACGAGTTACATAGCCAAACTCGAGTTTCACCTCAACCCATTGATCATATGTGTTACGAGTCTTGATTCACTGTTTGTCAGTTCAACGTGATCAAGAAACTCACAGATTGCAAATTTGTTCGTGTGTTCGAATCTTCACATCTGTTGTGAAGTTGGTAAGTATTCAATCTGTGATTAAATCCTGTTTAGAGAGTCGTCCTGTATCTATAATCATAAGTTGATTATAGATAGTAAAGTTTGAGCGATTGAGAGATTTTATTTACATTAGGTGTTTACATATCAAGTGTTGCTTATTTGATTGTTTCTGTAATCATCTTCTTATTAATGAAAAGCCAAGAATTCGATTGTTTGTGGTTTGATGTGTGTTAACACTTTTTATTGATTCGTTCAATTTTTCGCAGAAAGTGTATTCAACCCCCCTTCTACACATTACTTGCTTGTTGATACTCTCACCAAGGGACCAACACATTCCGATCGTTTTGATTATTTGATAACACCAACTGGTTGGTCGGAATTCTCATTTGATCGGAATCATGATTTGGTCGGAATTCTCATTTGCTCGGAATCATCATTTGATCGGAATCATTATTTTTTTAATGGAATCGTTATTTGATCGGAATCATTAATTTGATCGGAATTCTAAATTTGATAGGAATTTCTACTTTGGTCGGAATGTCCATTTGATAGGAATTCATAATTTAGTCGGAATGTCCATTTGATAGGAATACCAATTTCATCGGAATCCTTAATTTGATAGGAATTCCTATTTGGTCGGAATTTCAAATTTGATAGGAATTCAAAGGAATTTTGATCGGATTCAAGGTTTTTGCTCGGAATTTTGCCTAATTTTCAATCGGAATTGACAATTCCGATTAAAACTTAGAATTTTATGAAAAATTTTCAAAAATTTCTAATTTTCAAAAGAAGAAACAATTGTTAATTCTATTATTTGTTGAGTGTTTGATGATTAATCTTGGGTATGCTTGTGTTCTATGCAGATGGCTAACCCTGCAAACCCTGCTTTTATACCATCTGAACAATTGTTTCCCCGAGCCAATTACCTGCCTTCCTTACTCAATAACCATTGTTTTGATTCCATCACCACAACTACGCAATTTCCAATCATTTCTGAGCTGATTGAATCCCACCCTTTAAATCACCTATTCTCTTACAATTCAACTGCTGACGGTGAGGAACCTAATATTCCCGAGGTTTATGTACAACACCTCTGGTACTCAATGCACATGGTTACTGATGATGAGGGTGAACAACAGATTGCTGGAACGATTGAAAACTTCCACTACTCCTTTGATGTTGATAAACTTAGGAGAATTTTAAAGCTGTCATCTTAATCTAAAACCTATGCTCACAAGAAGAAATTTGATCCAATTCCAGCAAATAAGAGCATCTTTGATCATGTTAAGGACCTGGGCAGAAGGTCCAATCTAAAACCTATACTTACAAAGAATGCTCAATTCAAGAGGTCCAATCTGGTTCCAATCTAGCAGACTTTGTATGCTATAATCAATAGACGCCTGACAAGTATCTCCAAAGGGGTTGATGGCGGGAGCTTTAGTGCATATCACATTCTGGTTGCCATGGTGAAACACCGGCACATAGACTATGCTTCCATAATCTTTCAGGATTTTCTTAAAATTATCCGTCAAAAGCAAATCCCTGCTCAAGCAAAGAAATTTCTACCATATCCGTGATTCTTCTCAATGATAGTTCAAAGCATGATGCTTGAATATCCAAATGAAATTTCTAGGAGAAATGATGATCCACAGCCTACTATATATATCATGCAGAAGGTGTACAAAATTGAAACGGAATCTGATGTTGAGGCTTATGTTATGCCTGCTAAACTAATAATGTTAATGGATGTACATGATCCAGTAGTTGAGGCATATGTGAGGGAGAATAATATTGCACTTCCGAATCGGCAAGAACCTGCTGATTCTACCCCAAGAGATTTAGAACAAGAGAGTGTAGAATCTAGCAGTCAGTCTTCATCGGGTGAAACTGACGGGGGAGAGTTGAGTGAAAAATCTGAGAGGGGTGATGAAGGGGTTGTCGGTGATGTGAGTGTAGGTGATGGAGATGAGGATGATGACATGCCTTTAGGTCTTTTTATTACAAAATCTCAATCTTAGTCTCAGGAAACACTAGATCAGGGTGTAGAGCTCAATGTTGAACCTATGATTATTACACCTGAGGATATAAATAAAGAAGCACAAGTGTTTGAACATGATGATATGTTTGATGTTGATGATCTTGAGACTGGTAGCTTGAATGCAAATATTGTTTATGTTGCTAAGGCATCTGTAGATGAAGTGGAGAGCTTAAAAGAAAAATAGGGTGAGAGTGTGAGAAAAGAACAGATAAGTGCTGAGAGTTCTCCAGCCAAAAAAATCCGGGAAACCACACCTATTATCGGGTCTGACACAGTCAGTTCTGGTATTGAAAAAGACTTTGTTATCCCAGCAGAGCATGCAGTCACCCCACCTAGCCACTCAATTTCCTCTCAACAGGAAATTGTTTCACTTTCTCACGGGGACATAGCACATGAACTACCAAAGTCTCATTTGGAGGCAGTGGGTATTGAAAAAGGAACCACTTATCCCCAGGTTTCTGACGTTCAATTTGATATGCACATTGCAGACACTTTCATTTCAAATATCAATGACACATTTGTAACACCTAGTGATCTCTTAAAAGACACTACCGGAATATCTATAGAAGGCACTATTGATAGTGTCCTTCAAGGATCAGATGGAAATCCCACCACAGTTAACACTGGTCCAGCTGTGAACGTAGGTGGCTCTACATCTGAAGGATTTGTTCCTCCAGTTGTTGAAGTCTCAACGGGTAATTTAAGTGATCCCGGTTTTGTTACACCTCCAATTGTTACTCAGGTTGCCTCCGAATTTGTTTCTAAGGCTGACCTTGTTACTGCATTATCTGAAGTTCAAACTAAAATGGAGTTGATGCATAAGGATCTTAATTCTAAGATTGATACGGTTAATGAAAATTTGGTGGCGGCTAACTCAAGGTTTGATGAGATTCAAAAGGAAAATGCTTCAATTCACAACAAGTTAGATCGGCTG
Source organism: Pulicaria dysenterica (assembly GCA_947179395.2). Lineage (NCBI taxonomy): Eukaryota > Viridiplantae > Streptophyta > Magnoliopsida > Asterales > Asteraceae > Pulicaria > Pulicaria dysenterica. Next base: position 50,547,670 of record OX359292.1, on the reverse strand, counting down.
CTGGCTAATCAAGGGCCTGATATTTCTGTGGAAGATTTGAAAACTCAGTTGTATGTAAAGCTGATGGCTAGATCAGACAATAATGAAGAAGATGCTACTCTTGTTGATTTGCGAATGAATTCAAGAAATCAGACTTTGAAAATTTTAAAAAGGAAATGAGAGATAGCATGGCAGCTTTCGGCGTTGCTTTTCATAAAAGGATAGATTCTATTGATCCGGTGAAGGATGTTGAGGGTGAGGCAGTTGTTCAGGGGGAGACTGTCACTGAGGAGGAGGCTGATCTTCATGCTGCTATAAAGGCTTCTCTTGAAACTTGTCAGACCCAAGCACATGGGACTAAACGAAAACATGACGATCGTGACAAAGATCAAGACCGTCATGAGGGGGAGAAACGTGCTGCAACTGTGCCTGTGACATCTATTTACTCAAAGTTATCTGCTATGTCTTCTCAAAGCAAGCAAACACCAACACCAAAGAGTGGCAGAGGTAGAGGAAAAGGTAAGAAAAAGATGCAACTGATTGATGAAAGTGATGATGAGATTCAGCAATATGTAGATGATACGTTTGATTTCTTAAAAGATGTTGAACATAGTATAGATGTATACGGTTCTTTTGAAACTGAAACTGGTGAAAGTGAGATTACCTTACAACAACAGATCTCAAAGATCAAAGAAGCCAGAGCTGTGACAACGCCAAGGGTTGAAAAGCCTGAGGTTGAAGAAGTGCCAACTCCAGAGCAGCTGAATATAGAAAATGTGGTCAGATTAAAAAGAGAAGTGACTGATATGTTTCCTCCATCTCCAGGAAAGTTCAGAAAGACACCAAGAGATATGCTGAGGGAAAGAGAAAAACAAAAAAGGTTGAGGAAGTTAAAAAGAGGTGTTGAATGGAAAATACCGCAAGGTTACAATCCCGATCCAATCTCAATAGCAAGTTTAAGAGATATGAGAAAGAAAGGGGTTCTTACAACGAAAGCATTAAACAAAAGAAACCAAAACTGGAGGTATCCAGATGTAGCTGTTGCTTTCTTGGAAGAAAAGATTCCAGAAATTTATGCTGATCAGTTAGAACAAGAATTACCAATTAATTTGATGGGAGTCACTGATTTTTCTGAAGCAGGTAAAAGACTGATTATGAATTGGCATTGGTTACCAAGAGAACAAGTAGCATCAAAGCATCCTCTGTTAAAATTCAAATGCTTATTTAAAAAACTTCTTCATATAATATGGGTTTACTTCAATGTTCAAAGATCAGATCAGAAATCCTATGGATTCAGCCAAGTAGACCTGAAGCACTTAAACTTTGAAGATATTGAGTATATGGAAGAGGTACTTGAGGCAAAGAAAAACAGTTCTTGTGCTAATCATGCAGGCTATAAGATCTTGTTGGACTTTATGAAACAAAGAATTAAAGTTGCTGAAAGAACAGATCTTCAACTTGGTGCAGAGGATGACAAAGCAAAGATAAATGTTCTGAAGCCGAACACCGCTCATCCAAGAATAGAGAAACTTGAACTGTATCAAACTATATGGAAATATGATGAGACTGGAGAAACAGATAATGGAATTGTACTGTTCAACAGTAAGATGGAAAAGTTCTTCTTGAGGATCAATGAGCTTAATGCCTATTCAGATGGTTCACTCAGAGTATGGCTGATAAAGATCAGAGAACAAAGTTTCAGTCTTAAGGATGATTTTGACCAGTCTGCACAAGTAAGCCTAACAGAAGTGATAGAAGTATTTGAAGCCAAGATTCAAGAAATAGCTACACCCAAAAGATGGCAAAGAATCTTCGGTGATCAAAATATAGACTAGATCAAATCAAGGGGGAGATTGTTAGATCTATAATAGTGATTTAAATCTAGTCAATATTGTAATAATATCTTTGTTATGCATATTAGTATAAATAGCAATGTAAGGCATATGCTTTGTAACCTTTTGACACTTTGAATATTCAAATACACACACTTAAAGGTGTTTCTCTATATTCTCTCTAAATCAATCTTCATTGTACTCATTTTATACCATACAACCATGACTATAAGTTTTCTTATGTCCAGAGATTCTGTAATCACCTACTTGGATTACCCGGCTTTTTCTTTCGCATCAGGATATCCCGTAATGTGGATTTCAGACATGGAGCATGTGATCTATTCTGAAAATCCAGATTATGTTTCTCGACTTTTGATTTTGACTAACTATAGTTACGGAGTTACCAAATGATATCCATCATTCTATCCAAGCGTGGCCACGCATTTCATTTAGTCTCAACCATCATGGGGCCCTGCAATATCTCCTCTCTACAAGAGAAGGTGCAAATCCCATCTTGACTGCTTGCATTTGAGCACACGTATTCCGCTGCACCCAGATACGCCCGTTATTACTACCCAGTTACGGCGTAGCGTTAGAACGTTCCAAAGTACAGAAGTCCTCGTGCCCCAAACCAAACATCTCAGGTCTAAGGACAACCAATCGACTAACTCATGTCGTTGGCTCCATGAAGTTAGACTGATGCGGATCACCTCCAATATTCGTACCCCTGATAAATATCTATAAATACTTGATCACATAACTTGTGCTGTTATTCTCTACCCAAATAATCCAACAAGTATTTATAATAGCGTTAGTATCACCCTAATGTGGCTCCCACCGCATTAGGTAGCTACGGACGATATACCAGAACTTGTATAACATGGATAAATAAATATGTTAAAAGTATAGATATATTTAAAAGATTATATAAAACCTCCTATTCTCATCACGCAGAAATGTTTAATACATAATCATAAACCTTAAATATTAATCTATACAATTTAATTAAATACTGAAAAACTAGGTGTTAGGTCCCATGTACTGCATTCCTATTGAACTAGCATGTCTCTCATGCTTTTCTCTTGCTAGCGCCTTGGTCAACGGATCAACAACGTTGTCCTCTGTTGGTATCTTGCATATCCTCACATCTCCCCTTCCGATAATCTCTCGAATGATGTGATACTTTCTAAGTACGTGGCTGGTTCGCTGGTGATCTCTTGATTCTTTCGCTTGCACCAAAGCTCCCATATCATCACAGAATATATCAATCGGTCTACAGATACTGTCAACCACTCTAAGATCCGAGATAAAATTTCGCAGCCGAACCGCTTCCTTTGCTACATCACTTGCCGCAATGTACTCATCCTCTATAGTTGAATCTGCTATAGTACATTGCTTCTGGCTTTTCCAAGATACAGCTCCACCGTTTACGGTAAAAACAAACCCAGACTGCGACTTAAAGTCATCTTTGTTTATCTGGAAGTTCGCATCTGTGTAACCAGTAACACGGATTTCATCCGTGCTTCCGCCAAAGACCAAGAACATATCTTTTGTCCTTCTCAAATACTTGAGAATGTTCTTGACAACAACCCAATGGGGTTCACCAGGATTTTGCTGGTACCTACTCATAAGGCTTATGGAGTAAGAAACATCATGCCTAGTACATAACATGACATACATAATCGATCCTACTTCCGAAGCATAAGGAACCGATTTCATCCTCTTCTGCTCCTTTGGAGAAGTAGGGCATTGAGTCTTGCTCAATGGTATACCAGATCTCATATGGATGAATCCTTTATTGGACTCTTCCATCTTAAAGCGTTTTAACACTTTATCTATGTATGTACTCTAACTAAGTCCGATCAACCGCCTAGATCTATCTTTATAGATTTTAATACCAAGTATGTATGCGGCTTCTCCTAGGTCCTTCATCTAGAAACATTTACCTAACCAGGATTTTACTCCTTGTAATGCTGGTACATCATTTCCAATGATCAGTATGTCATCCACATACAGGACCAAGAGGATTGCTATGCTCCCACTGAACTTTGTGTAAACACAGGACTCAAACTCGCTTTTGGTAAAACCAAACTCTTTGATGCGCTCATCAAAGTGCAAGGTCCAGCTCCTAGATGCTTGCTTTAATCCATAAATGGATTTCAACAACTTGCATACTTTACCTGGATTCTTGGAATCCTCAAAACCATCCGGTTGTGCCACATACACATCCTCTGTCAGTTTCTCGTTAAGGAAAGTGGTTTTGACATCCATTTGCCATATCTCATAATGGAAGTATGTAGATATGTCCATAAGAATCCTAATCGACTTAAGCATGGCCACTGGCGTAAAGGTTTCATCATGATCAATACCATGAGTTTGATTATAACTTTTTGCAACAAGCCTAGCCTTAAAAGTATGCACATTTCCTTCATTGTCAGTCTTCTTCTTGAAGACCCACTTGCACCTAACAACTCTACTGTGTTGTGGCAAGTCTACTAACTCCAAAACTTGGTTGTCATACAATGATTGCATCTCTGCCTTCATGGCATCCAGCCACTTGTCAAACTCACTGCCCGACATAGCATCCCTGTAGGATGTGGGTTCATAAAGATCCCCTTCTTCCTGAGCGATTAGAAATCCCAAATATCTATTCGGCTCAGTCCGAATCTTACTGGACCTACAATGGTCTTGTATTTCCACTTCCTCCTCAACCACAGACTCGGGTTGGGATTCAACAATTTTTTCTTGACTTACAGGTTCCACTAGTGGAGGAGGCATACCTTCATTCTCTTCAATTTATTGAAGATCTATTTCTTTTCCAGAAGTTTCTGAACCTAGAAACTTATCCTCTAGAAATGTCCCTAACCGAGTGACAAAAACTTTGTTCTCATCGGGATTATAGAAATAGTAGCCTAAGGTTTCCTTAGGATAACCCACGAAGATACACTTATCTGATTTGGATTTTTGAGTTTATCCGAGAACGGTCGTTTAATGAACGCCTCACAACCTCAAATCTTAATGAAAGATAGCTTGGGCTTTTCCCCGTCCATAACTCAAACGGTGTCTTTCCTTTTTCCACATACTTAGTTGGAACTCGCTTCAGAATATAAGCAACCGTTTCGAGTGCATGTCCTCAGAACGACATTGGTAAACTAGTTCGACTCATCATAGACTGAACCATGTCAAGTAAGGTCCTATTCCTCCTTTCTGATACACCATTCCACTATGGCGTATATGGAGGTGTTAGTTGTGAAACAATCCCACATTCCTTTAGATGATCGTTAAACTTCTGACTCAAATATTCCCCATCCCGGTCAGACCGAAGCAGCTTTATCTTCTTGTCAAGCTGGTTATGTACTTCATTCTGAAATTATTTGAAGAAATCAAAACTTTCAGACTTGTGTCTCATTAGATACATATAACCATACCTACTGAAGTCGTCAGTAAAGGTAATGAAGTACCGGTATCCTCCCCTGGCTTCCTGACTGAAAGGACCACACACATCTGTGTGTATAATTCCTAGCAGTTCCTTTGACCTTTCATTCAAACTGTCGAATGGTTTCTCTGTCATCTTGCCGGAAAAACAAGATTCGCAATTTTCAATTGATTCAAGATCAAATGACCCTAGAACTCCATCACTATGAAGTTTCTCTATGCGTTTCTTATTTATCTATCCGAGCCGACAATGCCAAAGGTAAGTCTTGTTCAAAGTGTCCTTTGACCTCTTACTTATATGATAGATTTCCTTGTCATCATCTAGATTTATCATATATAGACAATTTTGTGAACTTGCTTTAAAATAGAATAAATCATCTTTAAAACACAAAATTGTTTTACCTACCGACTGATAGTTAAAACCACTATCTATTAATAAATCGTACAAGATTACATTTTTAATTAATCTAGGAACGTAAAAACAATTCTCTAGTTCTATTATTACTTCTGAAGGTAGCCTGAGACAATAGGTTCCTACAACTTCAACACTAATGATGGATCCTTCGCCTACCCGTAGGTCCATGTCCCTCTTCCTTAGTTTCCTACTTCTCTTGAATCCCTATAAATTATTGCAAATGTGATGACCACATCCGGTATCGAGTACCCACGATTCAAATGTAGTAACTAAGAAATCTATCATAAAGAAACCTGACTCATCGGTAGAACCGACGTCCAGCTGATCAATGTCGAGAGAGTGCTCACAAATATCCTTGCTACCGCAAACTGGGCAACAAACGTGTAGTAGCTCATCAATCCAGTTGTCTTCCTCCATTGACTCAACTACTGTTGCATCGAAGGGGTCTGGGTGCACCTGGTCTTTTATGCACATTAAGAACTCGTGCATACCAACAACTGTTGTATCTGGTTCATCAAACTTGTCCGCTACCTCTGCCTGATAGCGGTCAGTTAGGGTACCGACCAAGAGCATCACAAGTTCACGCTCAGTGACTTGTGATCCCAGAATCATTAAGCAATCAAACAGCCTTCTCATGTTCATGAGATGATCGCTCAATAACTGGTCTTCTTTTATCCCCTGTGAAAGAATATCCTTCATGAGCAGAAACCATTAATAGCGCTCACTATCCTTGAAACGCTCCTCTAAGCCCTCCACGACCTCAAAAACCGACTTATTCTTTAGTTCATCCGTATACTCATACTCTGTAGAGAGTATCAGAATTGACATGATGTCAGATTCATCAAACAGATACTTATAATATGTATCATACTCTTCATCTTGAGTAGAATAGTCAGGTCATGCTGGAGGAGGTTTTGTCTACTGTGTACAGCCTTCTATGCGCCCTTAGGATATTCCTAAAGTGCAACTTCCAAACCATAAAGTTTGGACCTGAAAGCTTCCACTTGCTCATGATGAGGCTAAGATTCTCCTCGGGTGTATAAAATGGTATAACAAATAATATTGACATCTACAGAAAAAACAAGAAATAAACAATTCAGTAATTTAATTCATTTAAAATAATTTATAACCCTTTAAATAAATATATTTTAGAATACGATCCATATTTCACATGTGCCGGTTCACGGTTTGGGCATGACATCACCGCCCCGTGTTATTTCTTGTGGGTATAAACTATACCGATCGTGTTCAAACCAAAACACGACTCCTATATCCTTGGGACATCGAATGAAACAATAAATCGTACATATTTAGTCCCCTAAGTGCACTTGGGCCCGTTACATCAGGGAATCACCAAAATAGACCTCACCATCTAAGACGGGGTGAACTCTGGCCCGTCCATCAGGGAATCACAAAGTCTTTCACCCCCTCCCCACATCAGTTTGAACCCCGGTGTGCACGGTTTGGGCACGACAACACACCGAAGTACTGGGAGCAGGAAAGGTGTACCATTAGATGGGTAGCACTACTGGTCTAAGATTTTGAAAGGGTGAACTTGTTTCTAAAATATTTTTCCAGTTTTAACCGTTTTAAAAAACTTGTAAAACTTATAACATTTTTAAGTGAAAAACGTTTCATCTTAAAAAATATCTATTATATATGTATATGGTTTTTAATGACGTGTGTGCACTATATAATTAAATAATTAAATCACAACCACACAATTAACAATAGCAATAATAAACCAACACACATAATGCCTTTGACCATTAATTGTACTTAATTAAAATGAAGCACCTCTGTGGTCAAACGCTAAAGTGGATCATAAACAACACACAAGGCATGAATCTGATGCCGATGCTCCCACTGGATCCAGCATCCGTGGCGTCCTCTCTCCTTCGTCTTGATCCTTGTCTTGATTGGCTCCAATATTACATTACAGATATCAAACTAGCCCTATTACAATTTTGATAAAAAGAAACTAATGCCCTATTACATAATAATTCAAAGGCACGCAGGCCCGCTAAATTTAGAACTTTTACAAAATTGAAAAGGGGTTGTAAGTGGCACGCAGGCCTCCCCACACCAGATAAATAATAAATGTAAACCAATCCACAAAACAATAAACAACCACAAACTTGATCCACTAGGTTTAAGGCGTTTGGCTTAAATTAAATAATCAACCACGTACAAGTAATTAAATAACAACAATACACGCATTATAAACCAACCTATACATATATAATTCTGGGCAGATTCAAACTTGAATATCTAACACCAAAACACAAACTGGTTTTGTGTTGATCTCCATCATTTAACCTGGACCTCAAACTGGACATTAACCTCGGCCTTTTTGTTAAATATCACAAACTGGATAACACAAAAATGTACCACACTGGTTAAACGTCAAACATTATTAAGTAAATAATAATATAAACTGGAAACTTGATTTAAAAAATTCAAGATCTTTGAACTTTTAAATTTCACCAAGTTTCACACACAATTTATACAAATATATATAAAGCATGTAAACTGGAAACTTTATCCGATTAAAACTCAAAACTTTGACCTTTTACCATAAACCAAAGTTTCTTACAAATATAAATGTATAAATATATAAAACAGATAATCTGGAAACTATAATTGGTTAAAAGTCATAAACCTTGACCTTTGACCAAAAACTAAGTTTCACGCAGTTGATATATAAATAATATATAAACAACAAAAACTGGAAACTTTAATGGTAAAAAGATCAGAACTTGATCCTAAACCAAAAACAAAGTTTCACACCAAGATATAAAACAATATATTTAATCAGTAGAACTGGAAAATTAATCAGGTAAAAGATCAGAAACTTGATCCTAACCATATACTAATTTTCGCAAAACATACATGCATATATTGGTAAAAAGATCATAACTTGATCCTAAACCAAAAACAAAGTTTCACACCAATATATAAACAATATATTTAACAGCAAAACTAGAAAATTAATCAGGTAAAAGATCAGAAACTTGATCCTAATCACATACTAATTTTCGCAAAACATGCATGCATATATATATATATATATATATATATATATATATATATATATATATATATATATATATATATATATATATATATATGATTAACTTACTGTAGGGATTTATAGGGTACAAACATGTACAGCGGAAGAAAAACATAAACTTGTAAATCCCGTTCCCAGGATCACAACGGGATCACGTGGGGAAACAATTTCAGAAATCATATACCAGATATATATGCAATATTCACAGGTTTAAAACAGGTTTATCTAAGACATAGAGGTTATACCCTGAAACTGCTGATGGGGGATACACAGCTACTGCACCATTTAAACAGGCTGCTAGACCGCCAAAAACTGAACAATCAAAGTGTGTAATCAATACCCAACAAAAACAGGGCTTGGTTATTACCCTGGACCGCCGCCGCCGAGGGAAGTTGCCGCAAAAGGGCTCTCGGCCCTAGGGTTTAGCGCCGCTAAGGGCGCAGGCCACCACTGTCATGGTCCGCCGTCCGCCGCCGCCGCTGCTGCAGGTGTCCGCCGCCGAAGAAGACCCGAAACCACCTTAGAGTGGTGTTCGGCCGATCGCAAGAGAGGGAGAGAGGAGGAGAGGCTTGTGTGTTTTTAGGATTAGATAACTTTTGAATAATTTAATATGGTTTAAACAAAGGTTTAAACCTCATTTTATAGATATTTTCTGGGCCTAAGCCCTTGGACTTAAAACCAGGTCCATTATCTATATCTTTAATCCTTTTTCAATACGGGCCCTCCAACTTTAGTTATTATTCATTAAACAACTGTTAGTTACTAATTTCCCAACTAAACTTTAAATATTCAACTAATATTTAATTACCTTTCTCCTTATTAATAAATATCCATTTATTAATTCTCTCTTTCCTGATAATTAATTAAGTATTAGTTATCTATTTTATACTGTTGGTCCCTTGGTGAGAGTATCAAAAATCAAGTAATGTGTAAAAGGGGGGTTGAATACACTTTCTGCGGAAAATTGAACAAATGAATAAAAAGTGTTAACACACATCAAACCACATGAAATCGAATGCTTTTATTAATAAGAAGATGATTACAGGAACAATCAAGTAAGCAACACTTGATATGTAAACACCTAATGTAAATCAAATCTCTCAATCTCTCAAACTTTTCTATCTATAATCAACTTATGATTATAGATACGAATTGACTCTCGAAACATGATTTATTCACAGATTGAATACTTACCAACTTCACAATAGACGTGATGATCGAACACACGAACAATGTTGGCAATCTGTGACTTTCTTGATCACGTTGAACTTACAAACTGTGTATCAAGATTCGTAACACATATGATTAATAGGTTGAGGTGAGATTAGAGTCTGGCACTCATTCCTCTAAACTTATCAGGAGATAAGTATTTATAATCCTGTTCCTACGGATCCTAACAAACTAGAACTTATCATAATCTGCTAACAAACTAACGGATAACCCGGAATCTTGAATCTTGAATCTTCTATTGTTAGATCTGTATTAGTGATTAGATCTAGACAATATTATTGTAATAGAATATGCATTTTAGGTTTAAGGTATAAATACCTTGTAACCTTGTCTTTCATTGTAACTTTGGCATATTAAATAGAATACACACACTTAAAGGTGTTTTTGCCCTAATTCTCTCAAAGTTCATACTATAATCTACTCATTCTTGTCATACAATTGGTATCAGAGCCAACTCTGATTGGTTTTTGTAGTGAATAGAGCAAGAACACCCCAAAATAGCAAAGGATTGATCAAGTTTCAAAGTTTTCTTGAAGAAGAAGTCACTCTCGGGTTTGGAATCAAAATCGCAGATCTGATGGGTTTAAAGTGCTGTTTTGTGGGTTATTAGGAAGAAAACCATTAATCTAACACTCGACAATCGATTCTAGATTAATACAAACAACAGATTTGGAGTAATGGAGGTTTGAAGCTTTTTCGAGTACTTAGAAAAATTTATTGAAAATCCGATTTATTGTGTTTTAACTTGGGATATTATGTATTAGAACTGTTTATTTAATAGTTGCGATCATAACTGGAAGTTTTGGAATCATTTGGAATAGATTTACTTGAAAAATTCGAATTTCATGTCTGGATATGAATTAGTCGGATTTCATGACTTGAATCAGTCGGATTTAACCTGTGAATCAGTAGGAATTCATCAATTCTGACTCATTTTACCCGGATTACGTCAATTCCGACTCATTTTACTCAGATTACATCAAGTCCAACTCAAGCAATCGGATTCCGACCAAAACAATCGGATTCCTACTAAAACAATCGGATTCCTACTAAAACACACGGATTCGAATTCTACTCAGAATTCAAACTTCAATCAGAAGTAAGAACAATCAGATTGTGCTCCTAAGTCAGATTCCGATTAAAACACTCGGATTTAGTGTGTTTTACTCACTCGGATTCAAGTTACTCGGATTCGTTCAAATAGGAATCAATTAATTGGAATTCAGACTTCAAACTTGATCGGAAGTCTAATTTCAATCGGAATTTGAGAATATTGATTGGGATTCATACTTAGAAATTTTTCAGTGATTCAAGGAACCTTTCAGAGCAAAAATCCTACTATGAGTACTTATAGTGAAACCCTTTCATTTGGTTCTGACACTAAATCTCACGTGCTTTATCGTGGAGAGTATCATCTGTGGAAAGGGCGTTTTATGGACTTTATTGAAAACAATGAGAAATATGGAGAGTTGATGAAACTAAGTATCTCTGAAGGGAATGGTGTCTTTATGTTCCATCAGAGGGAAGATCTAACTAACAATCCTCCACTTCCAAAAATTAATCATCCCAAGACTCCTTCAGAATATTCAGTAGAGGAAAAACTGAGAGCTACAGCAGATCAAAAGGCAAAGTACTACTTAAAGCATGGCTTATCAGCAGAGTTGTACATGAAGATCAATGTTCTTAATACTGCTAAAGAGATCTGGTATGAAATTCAGAAACAGATGGAGGGGACTGAATCTGGGGTATGGATTAAAGAAACGACTCTTGTGAATGCATTTGATCACTTCCACTCTTGGGAAGGTGAAACTCTGGCAATTACTTACAGCAGGTTTTGTAAACTGCTTAACGATCTCAGAAATCAAAAGTTAGATAGTTACTCTGAACTGACAAAGAACACCAGGTTTCTTAATTCTTTAGGAACTGAGTGGAAAACTCAAGTGACTATTTACAGACAAATGAACCAAAAAGTTCTGAACAAGGTAACTCACCACATGATATTTGAAGAACTTAATCAATATTAGGATGAGATTGGTGTGGGTACACAGAAAGAGATTACTGATCCCCTGGCTTTGGTTGTGAGTGAAAAAAGAGGCAGATCTTCAAGTAGATCTTTGAAACTCAAACAGATACAAGAATCGGAAACTTCTGAGTCTGACACTAATGAGCCAAATGAGAATGAGAAAGTAATGCAGGCAGTAGCTTATCTCACTAATATGCTACAAAAGCAGTTTACCAAATCAAAAACAAACAACCGTCAAAGATTCACTTCTAGTTCTCGGAGAAGAAGTGACAAGTTAAAAAGGAATGATGAGGTAAATCTGGAGAAAAGGTATGAGAGAAAGATACAGGCTGCTCAACCAAAGAAATGCTACAATTGTGGCAGCACACGACATGTGATAAAGGACTGCAAAAATCCGAAAGTAAAGGACTCCTAGTACTACAAAGCAAAACTTATTCTAATCAAGAAACGGAACAGTGGAACAGCTCTCCTTGCAGAAGAAGATCAGTTTCTGTCCGACACAGATGACTCAGAGGAGGATACTGAAGTTTAAGCCCAGTTTGTACTAATGGCTCAAGTAGAACAGTCAGAATTTCTGGAGACAGATTGGGAAAGTGAAGATGAGGATGCGGGTCCAGTGATAGCTACGGGTGAAGCCGATATTGAGGATGCAGTGCTAGGTATGGTTGATACGGGGTTAATGGCAAAGTATGACAAGTCAGATCCTAAAAGTGAATATGAGAGTGACAATGAAACTCAAGTAGCTCCTTCTAGCACCAGTTCTCTCTCAACTGAGTCTGTATCTACTGCTGAGAAGGTACATCTCAATGACTCTCATATTTCTGCTAATCATATTATGACTTTAGTTGATCAAGTACAAATCCTAACTGCTAAAAACCAGAAACTGCAATCACAAAACCTAAATCTTAAAATAAACCAAGCCGTCTCATCTGAACACACAGTTAGCCTTAATCAACTTAAAGAAATAATCAGACAAAAGGAAGATGAGTTGAGTCAAGTTCAAGAGTAAACTGAAAGAAAAGTCCATAACTTGAATGCTGCTAAGTTGAGTGCTGAAATCAATTTAAACCTGATTTTGGAAGAAAAATTGTCTTTGCAAACAAAAGTGAATAATCTTGAAGAAGTTGTTAGACAGAAACCCACAACTCGTCATACTATTTTCAAAAGTTTAACACCAGATACCAGAAATAAGTATAAGGGTTTAGGGTATGATGAAAGCGACTTCTTCACGAAAATCAATTACACTCAACTATATCAGGCTGACAGAATGAATCAGGGCTTAACTGCAAAGATGGTGTTTGTTGCTGAAGAAGACGTCAAACAAGAAGAAATGTTTAAAAGAACAACCACAACGAAATGTCAACAAGCATTTAATTATGACTCACTGAATGCATCATATAAAACAACAAGTGAATCACATGTCAAATACAAAACTGGTTTTCATTCTGAAACTTTAGCTTTCCAAGTGCCTGAGCAAACAGTTACCTCAATGCACCACATGTGTATATTCCTCATATTGAGTTACAGAGTCGACAGGAAATTCTAGAAACAGATTTCATAATTAACAACATCATGCTTGAGATAGATAATCTAATTTTGCAAGAAAAGATGTTTTTCACACAATCTTCCGCTGCTCATGTTCATAATTTTGACTCTGAATTTGTTAATCAACTGCAATTTGAAAATGATGTTTTACTTAATCAAGTTCAAGAATTTTCTGAAGAACTGAAAAAGGCAAAGAAGAAAGTTAAAACTCACGAATCGACAATCGTTCGGTTATGTGAAAATTTGAAAAGAAAAATAAATGAATCAGCAAAATCAAATGTTTCTAATTTAGAAAATTTGGACTGTGCACACATTCTTCTTCCTCAAATCATTACTTATGAGATCGAGAAACAAGTGAGAGATGAAAAAATGGCACGACTTCTTGCAGAAAATGATATTGGATGGAGTGTTAAAATTCCTACTTGCCCCAAAGCTTGTAGAGAATTCGTAGCTCACAAATGTAACCAATTCTGTGATTCAAACAGTGTAAGAGAAAAAGGGTCAACATCAGGAACCAAGTCTTCAAAATTTGCATCTTCCCCTCCTGTATCATCAAACTTTTTTAATCAATCTAACAAATCTTTTTCTCTGCATTCTAAACCAGATAAAAGAAATAGTGTTGTCAAACTAGCAGTAAAGAAGAGTGTGCAGAAGACTGATGTTGAACTGTTACTTGAGAAGCAAAGAAGTGAAGACAAGAAGCTGAAGAAACACACTTATTCAAGAAAGCAGTCTTTCTCTCCGTCTTTTTGTTTAATTCATAACAGTTTTTGTTTGACGGATTGTAAAACAGTCTTAAACTGGAAAGTAAAATCCGCTAATGTTTTAAATTGTCAATCTTCTGTTTCAAAACCACCAGTTGTGAAAAATGAAATTTTTTGTGCTAGTATTGGTTGTTTTGAGGGTCATTGTATTAATGCATGCTCAAATCATCAAGAACGAATTCTGAGAGGATACAAACCCGTTCCACATTAGAGAAATCCTGAAGAGGATATGATCTTTACTTGGTTTGTTAACCGTAAAGGTTATATTTGTAACACCCACGTTTAGGGCCCGGTCGTTTCGTGGCGGTGGTAAGTTATTTAATTGTTTATATTTGTATATCTAATTGTTTATAATTATTTGCTACTTATTTATAATTTTATTTGATGATTACTTGGTATTTAATTGGACCGCAAGATAAGAGGTAAAAATATTAGTTTTAATATTTTATATGTTAGTTAGTATCATATGATTCGTTTTTACACGAGGATCCCGAATAATACCTCGTTGCTTTTTAATGACTTGAGTAGGACCGCTTTATTTAGGTTCCTGTATGCTAGATAACAGTATTTGACACTGTGTAGTGTATAATTAAATTCCCAGGCGACATTAGCCTTATTTGACCTTGAGAAGTCAATTTTTTTGCCCCATTTGTGTGTGTTTGCATTCCTGGAAGTGAAGAAAGCTAAGAGAAGCTTTGCTCCAGCCTTTAATTTCTTGATTGATTGTGTTCTTTGTTGCAAAATCAAGGTTAGTTCATAATTCTTAACATGATTTGATTAGTTCTTGATAGCTCTGATATTTTGGGTTTTAGAATGATGAGCCATACTTTATGAAATGTTTTGTAACACTAAAGGAAGTACTGTATGTTTGTACAGTGTTGGTTTTAACTTTTGATGTTATTTCCTTTTTAGTAATGACGTAATACTTCCGCTGTGATTTATAAAAAAAATGGCTTGTATTTTGCGGTGTTACAATATCATCCATCAATGGATTAAGAAAAACCAACTCCGGACGTTTCTGCACAAATATGCCCGTCGGAGGTTACCAATGGTGTTTGGTCAATGGGAACAACATCTTGAGGAGATGCGAATGGTAGTTGCGTCTGAAAGAAGAGCAAAAATTCAAAAGCTTGCAGTGGAGAAACTCAATCGTTCACTGCGACAAACATTTTTTAATAAATCCAAATCTAAGGTCGCCAAATCAATGACTAAATCAGTTTTTTCAACCTCACCTTCCTTGAAGCATAACAACAAATCAGTATCACAACGTGTTCACAACATTGTTCATCCTAACAATGGTCATGTGTCATCATCACACCGCACTGTTAACAACAGAGAAAACAACAAATCTGTTCTTCCAAATAACTCTGTTGTCCATAAAAATAACAATCCAATCAAAGCCCCTCAACAAAAATGGCAACCTAGGAAGTGGTAGATAAAACAACAAAAGAAATCTGAATCTTTGACTGTTAATCCTGTTATGTCATCTGCTTCTATCTCTAACCTACCTCATCCCATGTCACAATGGGTAAGGTATTCACTCCTTGTTTCTATGTGTAGAAAGGCAATCTTTGGTACATGGACTCCGGGTGTACCAAGCATATGACTAGAGATAAGGGTCTTCTCAAACATTTCGTGGACAAATATTCTGGAAATGTCAAGTTTGGGAATGACCAGGTAGCACCAATCCTCGGCCATGGAGTTTTGGAATCGGGGAATGTTAGGATTGAAAAGGTATCGTATGTAGAGGGGCTCGGTCACAATCTATTCTCAATTGGACAGTTCTGTGATAAGGGTATGGAGGTTCTGTTAAAAAAGAAGTCATGCTCTTTGAGAACTGAAGATGGGAAAGAAATTTTGGGTGGCAACAGAAAGTCGAATCTTTATACTATCGACTTGTCTAGGAAAACATCTACTTCATCTGTTTGCCTGCTTTCTAAAGCTGCTTTAGATCTGAACTGGTCATGGCATAGGAAGTTGTCCCATCTTAACTTCAAAAACATCAACAAGTTGGTAAACGGGAATCTGGTCCGGGGTATTCCTAAACTGAAATTCGAAAAAAGAGCATCTGTGTAAGGATTGTGAACTTGGAAAATAAAAACGCGTACCTCATAAAGTGGTACAAGTCTCAACAACATCAGCTCCTCTCCAACTGATACACATTGACCTCTGTGGATCCATGAAAGTTCAGTCCAGACATGCAAAAAGATACATACTGGTGATGGTGGATGACTATTCTCGCTACACATGGGTTCGGTTTGTTAGTCAGAAGTCTGAAGTTCCACAGCAAACACAAGACACAACAAGGTCAACCTGTGACAGCGATACGCACTGACAATGGCACAAAATTTAAGAATAGAACTCTGGATTCTTATCTTGATTCTGAAGGAATATCACATCAGTTTTCTGCAGCTTACACTCTGGAACAAAATGAAGTTGTTGAGAGAAAGAATAGAACACTGATTGAAGCCGCAAGAACAATGTTACAATATTCCAAGTTACCACCATCATACTGGGTTGAGGCTGTCAATACTGCTTGCTACACTCAAAATAGATCCTTAATTCATCGTCTTTTTAATAAAACTCCTTACGAGTTGTGTAATGGAGTAGTTCCTAATATCAAATACTTTCACGTATTTGGTAATAGGTGTTTTGTTTTGAATTAATCGGATAAACTATCTATGTTTGATCCAAAAGCTGATGAGGGAATCTTTTTGGTGTATTCATCAGATAAAAAGGCTTTTCTTATTCTAAATCGGAGAACTAATGTTGTTGTCGAAAGTATCAATGTGACATTTGATGATTTAGTAAACTTAAACTCTTTAACAGCCAAACCTTTAACTCAGAATAATCCTGTTTACCAATCTAATAAATCCAATAATCAACACATTCAGAATGAAGATATAAATTTAGATTTCATGTTTGAATTTTTCAACACTAATGAGTCTTCTTCTGACAATGTGCACAGGGTTGACCAAGTACAACCACAACCGGAAGAATCACTTACACTAACAACTCCTACCGTTTCATGGGACACAGATCCGGAGAATTCTGCGTCTGAAGCTACAATAAGCACTTTTCTTGAACATCGGACATCTCCTCCTATTACAACGACTGAAACAGTGAATCCATTTGCCGAACCAGTAATGGTATATCCATTTGCACCGGATGTTCAACCAGTGGACGATCAATCTCTCGAGCCTCTCTAGCTGAGAAATCATCCTGATACTCAAGTAATAGGTAGTTTGAACGCCGGTGTTCGAACTCGCTCCGCAACAGTCAATGAATGTCAAAATCTTAACTTTTTGAGCATGATAGAACCAACACGAGTCTCTAAAGCTTTAGAAGATCCAGACTGGATTCTTTCCATGCAAGATGAGCTGAATCAGTTCGAACGACTGAAAGTCTGGCGCCTGGTACCGAAACCTGAAGATAAATCCATTGTGGGTACTAAATGGATCTTCAAAAACAAGAAAGACTCTGATGGAGTGGTTATACGCAACAAAGCAAGGCTCGTGGAAAAGGGGTATAATCAGCAAGAAGGAATTGATTATGATGAAACCTTTGCCCCAGTAGCCCGTCTGGAAGCTGTCAGATTATTTCTGGCCTATGCTGCACATAAAAACTTCATGGTTTACCAACTAGATGTTAAAACTGCTTTTCTAAATGGTAAACTCAAGGAGGAAGTCTACGTTGGTCAACCTGAAGGTTTCGTGGATCCCAAACGTTCGTAGCATGCATATCTACTTGACAAGGCTCTGTATGGCTTAAAACAAGCCCCGAGAGCTTGGTATGATGAGCTGTCAGATTATTTGTTGAGCAAGGGCTATACAAAAGGAACCACATACACAACACTTTTCAAAAAGCACATCGGTTCAGATTATATACTTGTACAGATTTATGTAGACGACATTATCTTTGGCTCAACTAGTCCAAAGTACGGTGATGATTTCGCACATACCATGAAACAGAGATTTGAAATGAGCATGATGGGGGAAGTTAACTTTTTCCTTGGATTGGAAATTTCTCAATTTAACCATGGGATTTTTATAAATCAGTCAAAATATATAAAGGATTTATTAAAACGATTTGATATGTCTGATTGTTCCCCAATTTTAACTCCCATGGGCATCAGAACTAAAATGTTTGCTGACCCTGATGGCAAATCAGTAGATTTAAATCCTTTTCGTGGCATGGTCGGATCCTTATTGTACTTAACTGCTAGTATGCCAGATATTATGTTTGCTACTTGTCTCTGTGCCAGATTTCAGGCTAATCCTAAAGAGTCACATTTGCTAGAAGTTAAAAGAATATTAAGATATCTTAAGGGTACTCCAAATTTAGGTTTGTGGTATCCTAGAGATTCTGATTTTGAACTAATCGGATATTCGGATTCTGACTATGCAGGGTGCATGCTTGATAGAAAAAGTACATCCGGCAGTGCACATTTTCTTGGAGACAGACTAGTATGTTGGGCGTCAAAGAAGCAAAACTGCGTGTCAACTTCCACCGCGGAAGCTGAATATGTTGCTGCTGCCAGCTGCTGTTCTCAAAGTCTATGGATCCGCACACAGCTGTCTGATTTTGGACTGGAGTACACCCACATTCTGCTGATGTGTGACTCTCAGAGTGCTATTGCCATTTCATGCAATCCTGTCCATCATTCCAAAACAAAACATATTGACATCCGGTATCACTTTTTGAAAGATTATGTTGAAAAAGGTGTTGGGAAATTGGCTAAGTCATTGAAACTGTTATACATGCAAAAATCAAAACTGTTAAGACTGTTAATGGATGTTGGAAAGACAGTTCGAAACTGTTAGAAGAATTGTTGAGGAAACAGTTTAGAACTGTTAGTGAAGATTATGAAGACAGTTGTAACCAACAGTTGCTGTGAACTTCAAAGCTGATTATAGAGTTTCGAACTGTTAGTACAAACTTCTACAACTGTTTGAAGACCTTGAAGCCGAAGACTGTTAGAAGAACCAAAACTGTTGCATTCATTGAACAGTTTCGGTTGAGCTAAATGTGGTAACAACTATCTTTGAAGATATCTCGAAATATTTGGAAGATCATCAAGATTATCTCACAAGATAGAAGATTACCTAACTGTCAGCAAATCAAGGAAGATCAATGAGTATATAAATACAAGATTAGAATTTATAATATATACGTACTCATTGTTTAAGTTTTTCATTCATTCTTCAAGTTGTAATTTGCTTTCAGAATAGTGCTAATCCTCTAAGTTTCTCTTTGAAACCCAAGAACAATCTGTGTTCTTCGTCTAACATAATAAGTTAGATTGGGGGTGAAGTTTGCTATTGTAATCATTCTGGTTGATCAATAAAACTACTGTTTGATTGAATTGCTTTGTGTTCAAAACCTTCTTTAATCAATTAAGTGTGATTCCGCAACTTCTTAGTTGATTGTGATCATAGTTAAAGATTAACTTTTATTCAACTCTGATTTGTTATTCAAAAGTTAGTTCTTGTTATTTGATATAATCTATATCCGATCCTGACAAAAGGTTTGATAGAATTAAAGTATGTTAATACTGAAAATCAACTTGCTGACATTTTCACTAAACCGTTAGATGAAAATCGTTTTCATACTCTTGTTTCAAAATTGGGCATGTTGAATTTGAGTATTTAACTGTACTTTAAGTCTATCTTATCACATCGCGCTGCGCAAACATGTCAGCAAGAGTCATATCTCGCAGGGTTGTAAGCCCCGCTCAACGACCCTAACTTGGGAATCATCCATAACCAACCGCACGAGTGAGGGAGCGAAGAGCAGTCCACCCAGCGCAATATGGAGCTAAATCGACTCAACCAGATCCGGATTATAACCGAGAACCCTATCATCTTAGGGAATTGCAGCCTGTAGAGCCGAAGACCCAAGTGTATACACTCGAGTATCGTTAATCCCCTAATTCGTGGCCCAAAGGACCCCAGGAATACAGCCCACCCGACTGACCTCAACTAGGCACCAATCACTGTCCAGACATGTACCACATTTCACAAATGACCCACATTGGGTCCAATAGCATGCATGCATTTCATATTAACATGTATTCTAGCATATCATATCATATTAAAGCATATTATAGTATATCATACCTCGAGTGCACACATGAGAAACATGGATACCATATTACAACAAACAATAGTAAGCCGTACTTACTGAGCCTCATAGGAAACCGGTACTCACCTCGATGTCAGAGATGACAGATATAATGTCCAGAGTCCTCTAATTCCTCAGAAATACCTAACATACATGTTTAGGTTCAATTGACACAACCACTGCATTTTTGTTCTCAATAAGCGTACATCAATAGTTAGTCAACCTTCGGTCTGGTCCATTGCTTGTGCTCGCAAGAAAAAGGGCTTACGCCCGCAAGACCCTTCTCAACCATACCTTACGACCGTAAGGGTTTACCTTGTGCTCGCAAGGGTTCCTTCAAAACCAACATGGCTTACGGCCGCAAGAGTACTCCCTTGCGCCCGCAAGCGTCGTTCTTTTGTCGCTTACACCTGCAAGCTATGTGCTTGCATCCGTAAAGCTATTTCCTTCGTCCGCAGATGGTAAACCAATTACATATGCTTGCGCCCGCAAGACCCATGGATTACGGCAACAAGGGACCTACTATGCTTGCTTGCGCCCGCAAGCATAGTCAGTACGTAGATTACAGCTCTGTTTCGCACACCAGCTGTAACTTGAGTTTCAACACAAGAAATCGACTCAAACTATGATTCAAATGTTCTTACCCCTTCTCTAACATCAATCCAAGGTTACTAACATATATCTTGCTTAAAAAAGAACATGAACTACTCAATTTCACCCTTCAAATTAGTCTAACTCTTACATAAACTGAAAAACTAGGTTTATGGAAAAGTACTTACACAGAGAAGGAAGCAAGAACAAATTATCCACTTGGATTTCCTACTGAACTCAAAAGCAACTTAATTTACTTGATTTCCTCTTCACAAGCTCAAAAGTGTGGGATGTGTGTGTGTATGTTTTCACGTACGCATGTATGTTTGTATGTTTGTGTTTATTGATATGTAAACAAGGAAGAGAAGGGAAGGAACCGACCTAGGGGTTTAATAATAAAAACACGGGTATATTTGTTCCCCTATTCAACTTACAACTTAACTTTGTATTGGGATTTACAGAGTACAAATGCACAGCGGAAAATAAACATAAATCTTATCCCAAGATCACAACTGCATCAAGTAGGGGAACAGGGAAACAATAATTTTATCATATTCAATAGATATTATATATACATATATAACAATATAAATAAAGTATAGGAAATTATACCCTTGGACTGCTATAAGGGGATACACAGCTACTGAACCCTTGAACCGGCTGCTAGACCGCTAAGTCAAAGTAATACCCGTGTGTGTTAACCACCAAAAAGCTGCCGGCTTTTTGGTTCTTTTTTATTGCCGCCAAGAACAAGAAAACCTCCGCAAAGGGGGTCACGGCTCTGTCTTCGATCGCTGGAGAGGGTTGCCGCCACCGCAGGGCATCGCTGTCGACCACCATGGATCGCCGCCTTGGACCACCGTCAACCACCACCGAAGAGGGAGGTGGTGCTGTGGGTTCGGCCGCCGAGAGCAAGAGAGTGAGGGGAGAGAGATTTTTGTGTTTTTGTTTCAAAGATTAGGATTAGGTTTTTCAAGGGTTAATCCTCTTAAATACTTATATAAGTGGATTAAGGCTCTTGAGCCATAAAGCCCGGTCCATGATTAACGACTTTGCAAACCCTCTAGTTTGATTTAATATTAATTAATTAACTATTAATTAATATTTATCTAACCAAACATATTAAATAAATATCTAACTGATATTTAATTTCTCTCTTAAATAATAAACGTCCATTTATTATTTTACTGGATAATTAATTAACTATTATTTATCACTGTATAAAGTATTATTTCTTCATTCAAAGTTGGGTGTGCAGCTATGTGACAATTTAGTGACTTATAGTGCCCAGATATGATGACACGTGTACACTATACCAGCACACAATCCATCACTTTGGTCTACCCGTTTCAGATAACGGGGATATCTTTGTAACCATTATCAAAAAACATTTAATATTTTATCAACTCTATCTATTTTCAATATTATTCACATAAATACATTCAATCAACAATCAACACCAATTAACAACTAAAATGTACTAATTAAAGTCAATGTACAAACAATTAAGCAACAACTATGTAACGTCGTGGGTTTTTAGAAGCTTAATTAATAAAATATAATTAAGACACCAATTGTTTAACCAAAAGATATCGTTTAACAAACACAGCGGAAGTATTTAACTAACTAATTATACAAATTGTAGTATAAATTTTAACAAAATACCCAACGGTGTTACCAATATTGGCCGACCATTAATCAACATCAGAGTAAACAAAAGCGAGAGCAATAAGTGTTTCCCAAAATTACCAATGAAATAACCATAGCATGGCAACCCGTTCTCACCAACAACTATTTACCTGCAATTAGAAAGGAGTACATGGAGGGGTTAGCTATAAATATCTAGTGAGTAACGATTAAACATAAGCATCATAACAAAGATGTTATAACATGCAGAAGATATCACAGAATAACAAACAAGTCTATCCAAACAGCTAGCGATGTTCCGCTGTCCAGGAGGAGTCACATCTTGCAGAATAACAAACAAGTCTATCCAAACAAGTCTAACCATAACTTACCTTAAGCTTGTTATAACATGTTTATCACGAAACCTAAGGTTAATCGGTACTCACCTTAACAGCTACAGCAGGCAAATCTAGTATTCGGTATCTTCTGGTTCCTCAGAAGTGCCTAACATATCATTTACAAGCTTGTTAACACCTTACACAAAACATATTTGGCTTTAAACACCCGTTACACAAATCTGTCAAACCGAAATACCCCCTTGCAACCGCATGCACATTCCTTACGGTCGCAACTAACAAAAATAATTCCTACGGCCATAAAGCACTTGTCTTACGGCCGTAGAGACCTTCTTGCTTACGGTCGTAAGGAACAACCCCTACGGCCGTAAGGACTAAACCACACGCTTACGGTCGTAAGGAATAACCCCTACGGCCGTAAGGACACTCAACACAGTGTTCTTCATCCCTGTTCGTGAAACTGCCCCGAAACTCCCATTTTTGCCATAGAAATCGACCATAATTCAGATTCAATAATTCCTACATGTTCCTTAACATCATATGGAGCTTATGTTGGGAAATTGGCTAAGTCATTGAAACTGTTATACATGCAAAAATCAAAACTGTTAAGACTGTTAATGGATGTTGGGAAGAAAGTTCGAAACTGATAGAAGAATTGTTGAAGAAACAGTTTAGAACTGTTAGTGAAAATTGTGAAGACAGTTGTAACCAACAGTTGCTGTGAACTTTAAAGCTGTTATATAGAGTTCAGAACTGTTAGTACAAACTACTACAACTGTTTGAAGACCTTGAAGCCGAAGACTGTTAGAAGAACCAAAACTGTTGCATTCATTGAACAGTTTCGGTTGAGATAAATATGGAAAACCCTATCTTTGAAGATATCTCGAAATACTTGGAAGATTATCAAGATTATCTCAAAAGATAGAAGATTACCTAACTGTCAGCAAATCAAGGAAGATCAAGGAGTATAAATGCTAGATTAGAATTTATAATATGTACGTACTCATTGATTAAGTTTTTGCATTCATTCTTCAAGTTGTAATTTGCTTTCAGAATAGTGCTAAGCCTCTAAGTTTCTCGTTGAAACCTAAGAACAATCTGTGTTCTTCGTCTAACATAATAAGTTAGATTGGGGGTGAAGTTTGTTATTGTAATCATTTTGGTTGATCAATAAAACTACTGTTTGATTGAATTGTTATTTGTTCAAAACCTTCTTTAATAAATTAAGTGTGATTCCGCAACTTCTTAGTTGATTGTGATCATAGTTAAAGATTAACTTTTATTCAACTATAATTTGTTATTCAAAAGTTAGTTCTTGTTATTTGATATAATCTATATCCGATCCTGACAGCTTAGGAATCCATTTGATACCAAAGAATAACACCAAAACACTACTTAAATCATCAAAATGGTGAATCGTGTTCATGAACTCAAGAACAATACTTAAACCCAAAATACTTACAAATTGAAGATGATACAACTGAAGATGATGATTTTAGCAATGAAATCAGTAGGCAAACTCGAATCTACAGCTTCCCTCTTTTATTTCTTCTTTGATTTTGAAAGTGTTTAAGTGTGTGTGTGAAAACGAGAGCTAGTGTGTGTAGTGTGTGTGTTTTATGTTTCTCCAGGGGATAAGGAAGAAAAGGTGATCGGCTTTGTGGGTTTAAATATTTCAAACACGGTATTTTGTTCCCCTTTTCAACTTACAACTAATCCCTCATTTACCCGTTTCACCTAACGAGGATATTTTTAGAACCATTATCTAAAACCAGTTACTAACGTACCAATTCTATCTATTATTATAATTATTTCTCCTAACACCTTTTTATCACGTATAATTAACAAATAACACATTTAGCAACAAAATACATTGATTAAATCAATGTACAAGTATATAAACATATAGTACAAACATGGTACAACTAGGCCCTATTTTGGGATGTTACAAATCTACCCCCCTTAAGAAGTTTCCGTCCTCGGAATCTGTTCTACCGCGAACAAATGAGGGTATCGAGCTTTCATCTCACTCTCTGCCTCCCAGGTCAAGTTAGGACCTAAATTGTGTTTCCACATAACTAGGATCAATTTGTTCATCATCGTCCTTACCGTTTCTTAAATAACACACATCGAATGTGTTATGAATACTAGACAACTCAGGTGGAAGTTCGAAAGATACTATTTCATTTTAAGAAAGTAATTCAAGAATCCAAACTGCATGGATCCGCTTGTAAACTTAGCTTAAACCGAACTTGTTTTTCAAAACTTACGTAAACAGCGGAATATCTAAAAGTGGCTATTAATTACAAGCAAAATTAGCCACGATACATAAAGTACTATTGATGTTACTGACATTGTCCACCGACTACATAAACAAATACATACAGACATATATACAAGGATAAGTGCTCCTCCCAAAAACATACTTAAAACCAGCTGTCACCCAATCTCACGCGCCTAAGCATCATCTGATAGGCTAAAGGATACAGTAAACAGATATCATGATCGTCTCGTTCGTCAGAGTCGCTTTGTTCACCTGCATTCCTGGCCTCGTTTGCAGTCATCTGAAAGGCTCTCCCTTGTGCACGAAAAGCACCTCCCTTTTTCTGGGCAACATCTCTAGGCGATCCACCGGCACCCGAACCTTGCCACTGAGGGCAATCAGCTATTCTGTGTCCAGACTTATGACACTTAAAACAGACGTTATCTTTGAATCTACAATCACGTGTCTGGTGACCCTTTGTTCCACACCAGCCACATTTAATCACGTCCGAGCTCCCAAATCTCTGAGACGAATCACCACTTGGTTTATATCCAGATCCACTATAACCTCTCCTATTACCAGACCACTGTTCAAACTTTCTCTTGTTCCCTTCTCTTTGTTGTTGTGGTTCTGCCTTCGGCTTTTGTCTATAATCGTCCTCGGTCTGCCGAGCTATATCGAAAGCTGCGTCCAGTGTTGCTGCAGACCTCACAGTAGAGCGGTACTCAACCGGCAAGGCATTGGCAAACTTGTTGATCTTAGTTCTCTCGTCTGGTAGCATATGTGAAACAAACTTCATCTTATCTGAAAACATTGATATCAGATCCTCCACAGGTTTATCGCCTTTTTAAAGAGCTCAAAATTCATTATCAATCCTTTGCATATCATAATCTGAGCAGTACTTCTTCCGAAGCTTTATCAAAAAATCCTCCCATGTTAAAGTATCCAGAACCTCTTGTAGTGTAACACTCACAACCGTATCCCACCAGGTAAGTACTCGATCACGTAACATCTGTCTAGCAAAAGTAACTTTCTTCTTTTCTTCACACTCACTGGACTCAAAAGCGTTTCGTATGTTCCGAATCCAAGTTTCCACAACAAAAGGATCACTTACACCATTGAAAACCGGAGGCTTACAGCTCATGAAATTCTTATAACCAGCGGATTTAGAAACTTCGTGAGCGATTCGTAGTGACTCCCGATCGTTCGCTTGTTTCAGTTGAGTCTCTAACTGACGAATGTAGGCATCCCTGTCTTCGTTACCGGAGGAACTAGCCATTTGATTCAGTTTCTATACCAAAACAAGAACACTAGCTATAACTCTATTAATTTTAACAGTTATCACATACCGGTACTAATCTAACACATAACAATTTACACATAACGCTCATCACACCCCCGCACTACCCAGGGAACACTTAATAATGGTCGGGCCTGGGTTTGAGATTGAATACTCCTCAAAGTACCCAATTCCCTCAAACCAAGGCTCTGATACTAACTTGTAACGCCGCAGGTTTTCAGAAGCTTAATTAATAAAATATAATTAAGACACCAATTGTTTAACCAAAAGATATCGTTTAACAAACACAGCGGAAGTATTTAACTAACTAATTATACAAATTGTATTATAAATGTTAACAAAATACCCAACGGTGTTACCAATATTGGCCGACCATTAATCAACATCAGAGGAAACAAAAGCGAGAGCAAGAAGTGTTCCCCAAAATTACCAATGAAATAACCATAGCATGGCAACCCGTTCTCACCAACAACTATTTACCTGCATTTAGAAAGGAGTACATGGAGGGGTTAGCTATAAATAGCTAGTGAGTAATGATTAAACATAAGCATCATAACAAAGATGTTATAACATGCAGAAGATATCACAGAATAACAAACAAGTCTATCCAAACAGCTAGTGATGTTCCGGTGTCCAGGAGGAGTCACATCTTGCAGGGTTATAAGCCCAGCTCAATGTTCCAAACTGGGGGAAACCAAATACATCAATTATATCGCGCAAGTGGGGGAGCGGGTAGCAGCCCACCATTGCATTAACGAGCGGGGAAGTCTTATGAGAGCCCCTTTAACGAGCTGGGACATCTATGAGAGACCCTAGCTGAGGCACGTAGGTTCTGCAGAACCCAGATTTGCGGCCGCAAATCACCGTACCCCAGACAGCATCAAAGTGCCGGCACGAACACGTATTGGCCGACTCTGGCCGCATCATAACATAATTGGCCTACTCAAGCCATAACATTTCATATTGGCCTATAAAAAGCCATAACATAACATATTGGCCTACAAAAAGCCATAACATAACATATTGGCCTACAAAAAGCCATAATTCCAGCATATACCAAGTTTATAACATGATTGGCCTACTCAAGCCTAAGATAAGTGCATAGCAGCGTATACTATAGCAAATTAACAACAAATAAACCATAACTTACCTTAAGCTTGTTATAACATGTTTATCACGAAACCTAAGGTTAACCGGTACTCACCTTAACAGCTACAGCAGGAAAATCTAGTATTCGGTATCTTCTGGTTCCTCAGAAGTGCCTAACATATCATTTAAAAGATTTTTAACACCTTACACAAAACATATTTGGCTTTAAACACTTGTTACACAATCTGTCAAACTGAAATACCCCCTTGCGACCACATGCACCTTCCTTACGGTCGCAACTAACAAAAATAATGCCTACGGCCGTAAAGCACTTGTCCTATGGCCGTAGAGACCTTCACAATTGCTTACGGTCGTAAGGAACAACCCCTACGGCCCCAAAAATCCCATTTTTGCCATAGAAATCGACCATAATTCAGATTCAATAATTCCTACATGCTCCTTAACATCATATGGAGCTTAGGGATCCATTTGACACCAAAGAATAACACCAAAACACCACTTAAATCATCAAAATGGTGAATCTTGTTCATGAACTCAAGACCAATACTTAAACCCAAAATACTTACAAATTGAAGATGATACAACTGAAGATGATGATTTTAGCAATGAAATCAGTAGCCAAACTCGAATCTACAGCTTCCCTCTTTGATTTCTTCTTTGATTTTGAAAGTGTTTAAGTGTGCGTGTGAAAACGAGAGCTAGTGTGTGTAGTTTGTGTGTTTTATGTTTCTCCAGGGGATAAGGAAGAAAAGGTGACCGACTTTGTGGGTTTAAATATTGAAAACGCGGTATGTTGTTCCCCTTTTCAACTTACAACTAATCTCTCGTTTACCCGTTTCACCTAAGGCGGATATTTTTAGAACCATTATCTAAAACCAGTTACTAACGTACCAATTCTATCTATTATTATAATTATTTCTCCTAACACCTTTTTATCACGTATAATTAACAAATAACACATTTAGCAACAAAATACATTGATTAAATCAATGTACAAGTATATAAACATATAGTACAAACATGGTACAACTAGGCCCTATTTTGGGATGTTACAAACTACAACTAGAAACAACTAGCCCCTATTTCAGGGTGTTACAGAGAGCGTTATAAACAATCATATGACATTCACATTATGTAAAAAAAATTACACAACATTCTATCAGAAAATGAATTCCCTTTTCTCACTGATGTTGGATTCTCCTGCATTGCTACAAGAGCGGTGGGCCTAAGAGTCGCGGATTTAACCAACTAGAAAGAATGATGAGAGAACAACTAAACAACCAGTATCTTCAATAAAATTTTTGTTCAGTCGATAGGTATAGTTCCAGTAACTAGAATCAAATATCGAGGTGTGTGTCGATGAGTCTGTTAGGTTTATTAATTGTATAGAATAGAAGATAACATTTTGAGTGAAGTTTGTATTAAATACAAACTAGGAGGGCTTAAAATGTATATATACTCAAAGAGTATATAAGCCTATGATTAGTGTTAATCGTGTATCAATTGCCAAACTTAATGAAATGTTAACTATGTGTTCTTAAGGTGTAATCTCACATTCTCTCATAGTTAATACATTCCAATTGAAGATTAGCTTGATACCTGAATCATAATGGGACAAACAAGTGGTATGAGAGCTTGAAGGAGTGATTTGATTCAAGAAATTGCAAGAAATTCGAAGATTTTTTCTTAATTTTCGGATTTATTTTGGGCAGAAATTTCAGAAATTTCTAGAAAATTCATATGAACTTCTTTTGATTTAATTTTTTGATATGTTGTTGTCTATGATTGCAGGAACCTACAGTAAATTTTTCAAGTGCAAACTCCAAGTTGTTTGAGAGAAATCGTAAATTTTATTTTCTGGCTTTTTGAGGTGTTCTTGACGAATTTTGGTCAAATCAGGGAATTTTGAAGCTTGTTTTCGAGATTGGAGTACATTAAAAGTGTTTGTGGAAGTGGAGATGTATAAATCTAAAGAGAAAAATCGTTTTTAATGTGTTTTCAAAATTCGTGTTCTTCGTATTCTTGAGGTTTCTAGCTGAAGAAGATGAAGTGGGTGTAGTTTGATCCGAAAAGTTTGAGTGAGTGTGTGAAAAAGGTGTTAGTAGGTGCGGTTTTTGTAAGAGATGCGATTTTTTCAGATTTAGAAAACACCGAGTTCGGGTCTTCTTTCTATGCCCCAACAGGATAAACTTTTATGCGGTTTGTTTGTTAGATCCGGTTTGTTGATTTGATCCGGTTTGTTGGTTTGATCCGGTTTGGTTGTTAGATTCGGTTTTTAGGGATACGGGTTTTTGACCAACGATTTTTTATGTTTATCAGGGATTTTAAGCATCCGGGATTTTAAGAATACTGACGGTCCCGTATGTTATACGGATGAAGCAATGCTTTGAGTATTAGTGTGTGTTTGTGTGTGTTCGGTTGAGAGAGAGAGAGCCGAGAGGTAGAGAGTATAACACAAACACAAGAGTTGAGAAATGATGCAAAGCTCTCTTAGAAATGTGGAGGAAATGCCTTTATATAGCATTTCCCCAACTTTGAGTAATTACATATTACACCCCGCACTTTAATATTTCTAACAATCTCCCCCTAAGTGAGGTGTGTAAACATTCACAACAAATAAATACATTAATCTATTCATATGTTGATTTGTTGCGAATACCAAATGCCACTTGCCATTTGCGTATTTGCCTTCTGCTTGCTAGTGTCATTCTCATCCTTTCTATAGCACGATAGGCTTCAGCATGTTCTTCATCAGTATAGGCTGCCCGGTTATCCCAAACTTTTTGATGTATCTTATGATGAAGGATTTTCAAAGTGCTGTCTGAATATGAAATTAATTCATCAAGTCTAATGAATATCTTTTCTCCTTTTGAATTCCTTGAGACAACACCTCGATCACCTTTGAAGTTTGGATGCCAATCATAGATAACTGTCAATTCTTCAAGCTTTTCTAGATCTGGATGGCTCTGGTTATGCTTTAAGAGATTGACTTTCAGATAGTTGTTTTCAGCTCCGAGTTGCAGATCATGTTTCTCAAAGTATTCCATTAAATTTCTAATGTATTTCATCAGAGCACCCCTTCCAAACTCTTCTTCAGGCCACTTTCCTCTTTTCTGAGAGAGGGTGTCAAAGATAAAGCTGTTGTCTTTAATACTTACAAACCTTAAGTCTGCTTAGTTAAGGAAGTATGACAGGTTGTTTGCTCTTCTGACATGAAAGATGGCATACTTTATTATCAAGGTTGTCTGAGTTTAGATATTGATAAGTTCAACTATTGGATACTCTGATTTGATCTCTTCGGGTTTTGGCATGGACTGAGAGAGGATGTGTTCATATCTTCTTCTCTGTTTGTCGTCCATGTTCCGTAACTCAGGGGAAATAACCTGTATTAGCTCATTGCTGAATATGTCTGGTATTCTTTCTTCAAGATTAGCAGCATTGAAAAAATACGGTTTCCATATTGGTTGTTGGGCAGCACTTCTTGTGAACATATTGCCTGCATCAAATCCAGGATCCCCACGATACACTGGAGGAGCAGGTGGCACAATGAAGCTCCTTGGCAAGGGCCATTCAGATTCTTGTCTTGTTTTCTCAGCTGCCTCTTTCTGTCTGTTTCTTTCAAGTACATCGGCAGCTGGTTCTTGTAACTGACCAGGTGGAGGAGGGAAAGTTTAATGAACTTCAACATTAATCCCACTAAGAACCCTGGACACGTCAAAGATTGTTTTCTTTTGTTTAGGCTTTCTCCTAGCTTCCCTTCTAGAAATTGCTTCCCTTTCTTTTCTTTTAAGTGCAATTTCTTTTTCACTGGGAATATCATCAAATTTGGCGATAATTCTAGGAGAATCTGGACGTGTAGAAAACCCGACATATTCATCAATGCCTTTGAATAGTCTTTCCATCTCAGAATCCTCCGTCTCCTCCTCCGGTTGAGCAGAACTACCTTCCCCCACATGCCTTGCAGGTGATGTGTGTATGGACTCATATAAATCTTCCATTTGTTCTTCTGAGTCACTAGACCAGTCAAACATCTCGGCATGGGGCTGCTCGTAAGGTATTTCACCTTCTTCAAGATCACTTGGCATCGGTTCAGATTGTTGCTGAGGTACATAAAGTACAATTTGTTTTTCAGCATTTTCCTTTTGTTGTCATTCATAAACGTCATCGGCCAATTGTTGTGCAATTTTCCGTTGTTGTTGTTGTTGTTGACTTCCAGACCCAGCTGAACTTGTACCTGCAGATAAGTATGAACTGAGAAGGGGAACAAGTACAGCCGGTACATTTGCAGCCGCAGAGGGAGAAGTCATATAAACTCTTCTTCTTTTCTCCCCCTCGGGTTGATCATCAGGATCTTGATCATCCCGCCTCCTTTTGTTTCCTTGAGCCTGAGCCTGACAAGTTTGTTCAAGTATTGTCAGCCGGTCAGTAACCTTTGAGAGTGAAGTATAGAAACCTCTGGTAATCCCATCTATCTTGTTGTTTACATCTTCATGAAACACTTGAAAGTCATCCATGGAGATTCCCGATGGACGCTGTTCGTTGCGAAGAGTAGTCAGAAGGTCTTGATCATGTGTAGATTCTGGCCTTTGCTCAAGAAGTCTAACGTACATCATGCTCTTTAAAGCATCCACAGACATAATAGCAGGATCAGGTTCTGGTTGTGACTCTGGAACTAGAGGACGAGCAGCAAGGAGTGTTTCAATTCTGTTTAGCTGCTCAGCTTGGGCCTTCGAAGCTTGCTCGATCCTATCCAACTTTTGATTAGTCATCTGCAGTTGTTGGTGGATTGGTGACACGGCTTGTTGAATTTGTTGTTGAAGATCTGCACGTGTAACAAACCCGGAATCACGAAGTCTTCCGGTTGAAGTACCAACCACATAGGCAGTACTACCGACTTGAGTAGCAGTGATGTTGGCTCCAGCTGGATTTCCTTCCAATCCTCGAATGGAACCTTGAAAGGTACCGCCTCTGGAAGTTGATTAGACTTGTTGAGCCAACAAGCGCAGTGCATCGATTGTTACCCTGTGTTGGTCAAGATATGCGGAAATCCGCGGTATGTCAAATCGTGCATCAAAAAGAGTCGAGGACGAGGGAGGCGGTCCTCTTTGTTCAATAGGTTGGGCACCCGAATGGGTTGGACCTAGGGAATGTGCTATAACCCTGTGCAATAAAGACGGTGCATGTTGAGAGACACCGTAGTAGCTAGGTGGGTTAGAAACATGCACGGGTGGGATCACCGCGACTTGTTCAATATGAGGCCCAACAGTGCAAGGCCCCAGAGAAGATGTGGGTTCCCGGCTTTCCCAGTTGTAGGGGTCCCTCAGCACTCTCCTTTTCTTTTCTTACTTCCTCTCTTTCACTCGAACACCTAGCTAAACTATCTTCCTCTTCACCACTACCTGGACCATATCGGGCATATTGATTAGGATCTAGTAAAGAATCAGGAGTGACAGAGCCAGTTTCAACAGATATATCAGGAGATGGAGAGACAACTGGAATGTCATGGTCAGGGGCAATGATGGCATTGCGAATGATAGGAATGGTAGTTGTTGGGGCAGGTGAAGTCAAAGGAATGACCAGACCACCAGGTTGGGGAATGGCCTGAGTAGTTTGAACGGGGTGATTCTGGTCGGGAGAGGTAGTATGTAGGTCAGTAAGTTTCATGAAGGAGGGTGTGCTTTCTGCTGTTTGTTCGATTGGTTGCTCAGGTGTGCCCATGGGAGATATAACAGGTTCAAAGGCAGGGGAACCACCTGGATGAGAAGCAGACTCATCATGAGAAGATTTGGATGACTCAAAAATGTCAAGACCAAGTTCAGTAAGAACAACTTGGGTTCGGGTGACCTGAGAAAGTGATTGAACGATGGCTTGAACGGTGGTGGAATCATATGCATCCCCTCCCTCTCTAGTTTCATCACCTTCACCCGCTTCTCCGACCCTCTCAACATTTTCTCTCTGCACTTCCCTCTAAGCATCTCCCATAGATGTTTGAGGCCTATTTTCTACTTCCTCACCAGGTGCTACTCCTTCCTGGGCAGGTCTGGCCGGCTCTGGCCAGACCATGGGAGGTATTCCTATACTCTCCCTATAGCTCACAACAATTTCATTCTATTCACAAAGGTCAAGTAGAGATACAGGGAAAGGTCTTGGAATTGGCAGCTTGGTAGGAATGGCAGGTTTTATATGCAAGAAAAGTTTAGGAGTAATAGAAGGTAAACCTGTCCTCCTAGGAATTTCAGCATTTCGATCCATCACATGCTGGATGATCATTGGTAGAAAGCGGTGGTAAGGCATCATGTTTGCATCCCTCTGCTTTTTTGAGTTTTTCCTGAGCATTGTAGCTTTGATGTCCTGGAAGAGAAGGAATGCATAATCCACATGCATATGAGTTGCAGCTACTACAAATATTTTGAGTTGATACTCCGTTGGGAATTCGTAGCCTGGATGCTTTGGAGTGAGACATCTTTGAAGCACCGTCATGAATGTATTATACTTTGGATGCAAGCCGGTGCGTTTGAATTGACCTTTCTTGGTGAGCTCACCATCATATCCCATCTTCATTATAGCTGCAAGACATGCATCCTCATCCGGGATTTCCTCAAATTCTGTAGCTGGAGGTCTGCTGCAGTGGGCAGTTCAAAGATTGTTCTGAGGCGATTTAGTGGAATGTTAACTTGAAATTCGTCAACCTCAGCATGAATGACCTGCATTCCTCTTTCATTGATACGAACATCACACGTCTTCCAAAATTGTTGAACGTATAGCTCGGGGACATGTGTGCCTGTTGTAGCTGGGTTATATGTGAGAAGATGGTTTAAGGGGTGAATTTTAAGGATCTCGGTGACAATGGGGTAGGCTGGGTTTTTAAGTTTGCTTAGGTTGAAATAATGATTGTTTTCATGAGAGCCAGTGTTAAGAAACTCGGCTCGGGGCATGATCTCCTCTAGGTCACGTACAACTTGTGCCATCTTATCTGTCAAAGAGATAAAACAGTTAAATTTAAAATAAAGAGATATGCTAGAAAATAACATTCAGCTTGGAATATTTGGTCAAACTTTGTTAAGTGAGCAAAAGTTGACCAAGTTAACCAATGTTGACCAATCGTTGACCGAGGTTGAAAAAATGTTCAAACACCCTAATTGTTGAACCCTCATTGTGTACATAATGATTTTCAGGATAAAAAAGTTGTTTTGACACTTTCAATATAGCAATTAGATAGTAATAAACAACTTTATATTACTGAAGCATAGCAAAAAAATCATCCTAACACCTCTGTTAGAGCCAAAAACCAAATTGTATGTGTATGTTCATACCCCTCAAGAACACGAAAAACACTTTTCGAAATTTTTGAAATATTTTTACATCAAAGTGTTCCCCATGTGATAAGAATGCCCATCGCATACTTTGTTTCATCAAACGAGTTTGTTTCGTGTCCCAAACATCCCTTCGAAGTCTCGAAACTCACTTTCGCATCAAGGTGTTCTACGGCCAAAAAGTACCCTTTTAACTCAAAAATTTTAAAATGTAAACCGTACAAATTGTTACCTTTGTAATTAGGAGTATTTTGACACTAAAATTGCAAATTTTGGTAGAGTAACGAGAGGATACATGTGTAGCACCAGAAAGTCACCCCACCTTGAGTGTTGCATCATGAAGCTGCACAAAGAACATACAGTGTAACACCTACTCTAAACAAAAAGGAAGAAAGGAGAAATGGAGCAACATAATGTTATATTTTCAAGTTTAGCATGCCTAACTTGGATACCAACTCAGTGAAGCGACTTTCGTCTAATGGTTTGATATACAAGTCAGCGAGCTGATTTTCAGTAGGAACATACTGGAGCTCAATAAGACCTTTCTCTATGTTATCTTTGATGATGTGATAACGTATATCAATGTGTTTAGTTTTAGAGTGATGTACCGGATTGCAGGAGATGGCTATAGCAGACTGAGAGTCGCATAAAAGTAGAATTTTGCCATACCTGAGGCCAAAATCTGATAATTAGGTACGTATCCATAAACTTTGTCAACAGCACATTGCAACAGCAACATACTCAGCTTCTGCTGTAGAAGTGGATACGCAGTTCTGCTTCTTTGAGGCCCAGCAGACTAAACGATCTCTCAGAAAGTGTCCACTGCCAGAGGTGCTTTTCCTATCAATCTTGCATCCGGCATAATCAGCAACTGAGTAAGCATGGAGATCCAGATTTGAATCTTTGGGATATCACAGACATAGATCCATAGAACCTTTAAGATATCTGGATATCCGCTTGACTGCTAGAAGATGTGACTCCTTTGGATTCGCCTGGAATCTGGCACAGAGACAGGTAGAGAACATGATGTTCGGACGACTTGCAGTTAGATACCGTAACGATCCAATCATCCCACGGTAAGTTTTCAGATCTACAGGAGAACCGTCAAGATCTGCTGATAGCTGTGCTTTAGCAGCCATGGGTGTGGATATGGGTGTGCAGTTAATCATATCATACTTCGTGAGAAGATCTTTGATGTACTTGGATTGACAAATAAAGCTGCCATGACTTAACTGCTTCACCTGGAGTCCGAGAAAGAAAGACAACTCTCCCATCATACACATTTGAAATCTGATTGCCATGATCTTGGCAAACTCGTCACTGTATGTTGGATTTGTAGATCCAAAAATGATATCGTCCACATATATCTGAACCAAAATCTTCTCCCGACCTTTGGTCTTTGTGAACAGAGTGGTATCCGTCTTTCCTTTGGAGTAGCCTTCACCAATCAAAAATTCAGATAAGACGTCGTACCATGCACGAGGAGCTTGCTTTAACCCGTAAAAGGCCTTATCTAAGATATAGACATGATTTGGATGTTTTGAATTGATGAATCCCTCAGTATGTGAGACATAGACTTCTTCTTTAAGTACACCATTACGAAAAGCTATTTGCACGTCTATTTGAAAGACACGGAAGCTGCGAGAGGCTGCATATGCAAAGAATAGCCGTTTAGCTTCAATACGAGCAACAGGGGAAAAAGTTTCATCATAGTCAATGCCCTCCTGTTGATTGTAGCCTTTAGCAACCAACCTAGCTTTGTTACGAATAACCACTCCATCCGAATCCCTTTTGTTCTTTTAAACCTATTTAGTTCCTACAACAGATTTTCCATATGGGAGAGGAACTAATTTCCAGACATTGAGACGATCAAATTGGTGTAATTCTTCCTGCATTGCAATTACCCAATCTGGATCATCTAATGCGTCACAAGTCTTGGTGGGTTCAATGATGCTTAAGAAACCCGAGAATTGGCATTCGTTTGCTGTTGCGGATCTTGTTTGAATGCCAACTGAAGGATCTCCGATGATGTTCTCTTCAGAGTGATGTCTGGTCCACTTAATTTCATGTGAAGTGGAAGATGAAGGAATGAGATCTTGTATGTGTCTTGCTTCTTCTTCATCTTCAGGAGAGAAATGTGGGTCTGAATCAAACACAGGAGGACTCTCCGGGTCAGTAATCTGAGAAGTCACAGGGGGAAAAGTGACAGAAACAGAAGAGGAATCCTCAGCATAGAAATCTGCAAATAGATTCGTCTCAGTGACCGTAGGAGTTGTCATAGTAACACTTGTTTGTACAGCTGTGTTTACCCTGTTGTCAGTTAAAACAGGAGAAGATTCAGATCTGAAGAAATCAAACTTAAAATCAAGATTAGTATTTGAACTGGATGGATTGTTTGATTCTTTATTTTGAAACACCGGTCCTGAACAGGTATGTCCAGAAGCGATCACTGTAGATTGAGGTGGAAAATCTTTAACATTCAATGCATCATCAAATGTTACGTTGATACTTTCAACAATGCTCTTTGTACGTTTGTTAAAAACTCTGTAGGCTTTGGACTCAGTAGAATAACCTAGGAAAACAGCATCATCAACTTTGGGAGCAAATTTTCCTAGATTATCCTTGTCATTTAGTACAAAGCACTTATTACCAAAGACATGGAAGTATTTGATATTAGGAACTATGCCATTGGCCAGTTCGTATGGAGTTTTATTAAAGCGTTTATTAATGAAAGAGCGGTTTTGCGTGTAGTAGGCGGTGCTGATTGCTTCAGCCCAAAAGGAAGGTGGGAGCCCAGAATATGAAAGCATTGTTCGGGCTGCTTCAACCAAAGTTCTGTTTCTTCTTTCCACTACACCATTTTGTTGTGGAGTGTATGCAATAGAGAACTGATGGCTGATTCCCACTAGGTCACATAAGCTCTTCAGAGTACTGTTTTTGAATTCAGTTCCATTGTCTGTCCGGATAGAGACAACACTCTGACTATGCTTGTTCTGTTGTTGCTTGATGAAGGAAATAATTGTTGGAGTGGCTTCCTCTTTTGAGCGCAGAAACTTGACCCAAGTATATCTACAGTAATCATCCACCATGACTAGAATATACTTCTTCCCACTCTTGGACTGGATTCTCATAAGACCACAGAGATCCACGTGCAAGAGTTCCAAAGGCTTCGTAGTGCTAAATACTTGTTTAGATTTATGTGAAGCCTTCTTCATTTTACCCTTCTCGCAGTCTGCACATAGATGGTCCTTGTTGAATCTTAACTTGGGAATGAATCTCACCAAGTCACCAGTGACTAGTTTGTTAATATTCTGAAAGTTCAGATGAGAGAGTTTGCGGTGCCATTGCCAAGTAAGATCATTTGAAGCTTCGGACAGAAGACACACAGAAGTAGGAGAATCATATTTCTTCAAATCTATGGAATACAGGTTAGATTTCCTAGAGCCTGCAAGTAGTTCATCACCATTTTCAGTGATCACATAACATTTGTTTTTCTTGAATACGACTACCAGATCTTTGTCACAAAACTGTCCGATGATAAATAGATTATGACCCAATCCTTCAAAATAGGAGATTTTATTGATCTTGATGTGCTTCTTCTCGATGTCTCCATACCCCATTATTGGTGCAACATTGTCGTTCCAAAAACGTACATTCCCGGAGTACTTAGGAACATAATTCTTGAGAAGACTTTTGTCGCCGGTCATATGTTTGGTACAGCCGGAGTCAAGGTACCACAAGTGAGGCACCTGCAAAAAGAGAATAAATCACGTTTAGGTCCCCATATATGAATGGGTCCTTGATTGTTAGTCCCTAGAAGTGATTGAGTAGTGATGTTGTCTGCTTGTGGTGGTAAAACTTCTACTGGTCTATTCTTGAGTACCCACGTGGGTTTAATCTGTTGTCGTGAAGGAATAGATTTAGAAGAAATTGGCTGAGAAGAAAGTTTCTTTACCACTGTTGGTTTGACAGTTGATGGAATCGGAGGTTTTGGATTCGGTAGAGTTGCGGAAGCGTAATGTTTGCGAATCCATGTTTGCGAGGAATTCTAAGATTTCTCTGTGTCCTCGGTGCATCAACTTGCTTTCGCTGAACTGGAGCACTGCGATTAGTAGGTTTTGCTACTCGTTGAATGGATGATGGCTTGGGTTTAGAAGATTTGGAGATTTTAGAAGGGGAATTGCAGTAACGCTTTTGAGAATGCAAGTGTTTTTTCTGTGCAATCCAAGCCATTTTAAATGCTTCATAGCCCTGCCATCTGTAGACATCCAGATCCTTGATCGTCAGTAGTCGCCTTGATTTGTGCAAACGTTTGAGTGCATGTGACTGACGAGTTGTGATCCATTGATTAATGATGATTCCTTTTGAGGTTATAAATGGAACACAGACTTCGTTAGCGTAAAAGTTTGTCCAGTCCTCACATGGTTTAATTCCAATTTGTTTTCGCAATTGATCATATTCACAGTTAAATTCACAATGACCATGGAGGCAACCATGTCAGGATCGGATATAGATTATATCAAATAACAAGAACTAACTTTTGAATAACAAATCAGAGTTGAATAAAAGTTAATCTTTAACTATGATCACAATCAACTAAGAAGTTGCGGAATCACACTTAATTGATTAAAGAAGGTTTTGAACACAAAGCAATTCAATCAAACAGTAGTTTTATTGATCAACCAGAATGATTACAATAGCAAACTTCACCCCCAATCTAACTTATTATGTTAGACGAAGAACACAGATTGTTCTTGGGTTTCAAAGAGAAACTTAGAAGATTAGCACTATTCTGAAAGCAAATTACAACTTGAAGAATGAATGCAAAACTTAAACAATGAGTACGTATATATTATAAATTCTAATCTTGTATTTATATACTCATTGATCTTCCTTGATTTGCTGACAGTTAGGTAATCTTCTATCTTGTGAGATAATCTTGATGATCTTCCAAATATTTCGAGATATCTTCAAAGATAGTTGTTTCCACATTTAGCTCAACCGAAACTGTTCAATGAATGCAACAGTTTTGGTTCTTCTAACATTCTTCGGCTTAAAGGTCTTCTAACAGTTGTAGAAGTTTGTACTAACAGTTCTGAACTCTATAATCGGCTTTGAAGTTCACAGCAACTGTTGGTTACAACTGTCTTCACAATCTTCACTAACAGTTCTAAACTGTTTCCTCAACAATTCTTCTAACAGTTTCGAACTGTCTTTCCAACATCCATTAACAGTCTTAACATTTTTGATTTTTGCATGTATAACAGTTTCAATGACTTAGCCAATTTCCCAACAATCTCCCTATAATTTAAAGTATTGAACAATACAATTAAGTTGTTTGTTTTAAGGGTTCAATCATAGACAAATTTACATAAGTAAAGAACATATTTATCATTGAATGCAAAATCAAACTGTTATAATCAAAAATTCAAAAGATAGAAAAAATTACATTTTCTTTGATCTCAGGGATTCAAGTCTATCTTTGAACTTCTGAATTAGCTCATCCCTTACTTTGGCTGGACCATAGAACTTGGCTTTCAATAGGTATTGGAGCTTGATCTAGCTGTGTTCGATGAAATCCATGTCAAACCATTATGTAAATGCATTACCCACTACCATGTAGTATACCCTTGGCTTAGCATACACCCTAACAGATTGAACTGGAAAGGTTTCATCAGCCATCAGTATTGACATCACTTTCTTTGGGTTGCAAATACTTGTTAAATATCTCATCAATATCTTAATTGTAGGATGCTCAGATCCTCCATAGTGCCTTGTTCCATACTCATACAATTCTTGTATGTCCCGCCTAGTAATGATATCCATCATTTGTAAGTAGCCTGAAAACTGTTCAATCTGATCATTCTCCCTTACAATGATTACCCCTTCCTTCCCAGTATCAAACCGGATAACATCAAACTTCCATTCTTTGATGTGAGACTTCTGGCCTAAATGTTCTGCTACAAGCTTGTTAACACCTTCTTCAACATCGACCAAGAGCCTATCTTGAATGATAGTTTTAACCATTTTAGCTTTGGTGGTTTGAACTGTTTGAGTTGGTTGGACAGCTTTGGACTTTTGGGATTTGGATATTTGGGATTTGGATTGTTGAGGTTGAGACTTCTTCTCAGTTGCTGGCTTAGGGGGTTGAGGTTGTTTCTTTTTCATAATTCTTTTTCTCTTAACTCCCTTAGCAGCTTTTTCTTGTTTTTCCTCCTCATCAATCTGAGCTGTGATCTCATCAGCCAGCTTCTTTGCTATCTCAAAATCTGTCTGTTCTTGTTCTTGAAGTTCAACTGACAACCTCTGAGCCACCTCAAAATCTCTTACTTCTTGCTGTTCTTTGGTTAATTTGAGCTTTGGTAGTGCAACAGCGATCTCCTTTCCTTTTCCTTGTACAACTTGCAGTTTCTTTTCACCA
Organism: Pulicaria dysenterica; assembly: GCA_947179395.2. Taxonomy (NCBI): domain Eukaryota; kingdom Viridiplantae; phylum Streptophyta; class Magnoliopsida; order Asterales; family Asteraceae; genus Pulicaria; species Pulicaria dysenterica. The sequence continues at coordinate 50,506,271 of OX359292.1, read as the reverse complement.
GCCCTCTCAGAAATACTAATCCCTTTGAATCCAGGCTTTGGCTTAAGTGGCTTAAGCTTTGCCGATTTTCCCTCTAGCCAACCATCCTCAATCTTCTGTCTCATTTGATTGACACTGCAGATTAGCATTTCACTTCCCATTTTCACCAGATAATCTTGTTTAACCTTTGGCCATGATCAGCACTCTATCCACCGCTGATAGTTTTTCTTCAACTGTCGATTCACTAGGTGCAACTGTTAGTTCATCCACTGCAACTGTTTGTTCTGGCACTTCAGCAACTGTTGGTAATGAACTCTCCCCCTTTTTGATTGGAACAGTTGAAGGAGGTCTAACAACAGCTGTCAACTGTTGGAGCACTTGACCATGCATCTTGATGATTTCATTGGCTTGTTTCAGGCTGTTGGTTAAAGCCTTGATTTGCTGGTCTTGTTGAAGAATCCTTTTGTTTTGTAAGGCAATCTTCTTCTTGACATGCATGTATGCAGCAAAGAAAGGTGCAAAGTTGGAATTCGTCAATGCATGGTGTTGCATTCTAGCCTCAATGTCAGCCAGTGTTGCCACTGTTAACGTATCATTGACAGATAAAACTGGTGGTTCACTCAATTGAGATTCCACACCAGTAGCCCTCTTTTCTTGGTACTGGGGATTTCCAGAAGCTGTTTGATCAGCTTCTGTTGCCATGGTTGAGGTCTTAGTTATGTTAACACTGTCCTGTTCATCCCTTGCGGATAAAACAGTAGTGTCAGCCTCAAAAACCATATGATCACACTCTAATGGAGTGATCACCTCCTCATTGTGCCTGGGAGACAGCACAAGGGGTTCCCTTTGGATATTCTGCACAGGTGAATGCACCTGTGCAGGGCTTACAGTTTCAGGTTCATGAACTGTGGTGGAAGGAGCACCAACAGTTCTTTTCCTCTTCTTTTGAAATGTTTTAAGAGTGGGGGCTTTTGTTGTAGCTATTTCAAAAGTAGCAGAGAGGGGATTTTAAGTATCATGGGTTGTTGGTTCTAGTGTTGGTGGTGTAGCAATATGTTGGGCTTCATGTTCAACACTACCAGCCCTGTTTCTTGACAAGAACTCCACCATTGCAGAGAGTGGTGGAGTTATGGCACCAGAAAAATTCTTGCCATTAATCAACAATTTACTCAATGTGGAAACCACATGAGCAGAGGGAATAATGACCCTCTTGTGTATTTTAAGGTTTGGCATCAAAAAGTTTAAGAAAATTTGCAGAAACCTGAGGTACATCAAAAAGAGACCATATTTGGTCCCAAGATGCTTTACCATACCATTAAATATCAGTTTAGAAAAGTTAAAGCATCTATTGTTTGCTAGACAGATGAGTGCTAGAGCAATGTTGCTCCCAAACTCATTCCAGCCCGTTCTCTTAGGGCTAATGCACTAGTGGAGAGTATGGATCATGAACTTCCAGTGTGCGCAAAACTGCCCTTTGTAAAAGGTGCCCTTTCCCCTAGGGCCCTCATATCCCAGTTTTACTAACTCAGTGTATAAATATTCAAGTGAAACCGAGTCAGAATACTCACCATTGACATCATTCAGTTGTAGAGATTGACGAATGATGTTTTCTGAGATAGCGACCTCAGTGTCGTCTATCTTGGAGTCAATCCATTGAACTCCATTTTCTTCTCGCACAGTTGCATTTTTCCAAAACTGGTCGACATGCGAGGTATATATGGTGGGATTACCGGTAAGAGCATTGTGAATATAGGACATTGAGAGATAATCGATCATGTCATGAAAAACATGCAGATTATCGGGTTTGGCAAGGAAGGCGATCATGTTGTGCTCTTTGACGAATGGAAGGGGAGCCATTTCGAGTTTGAGAGTTAGGATTTAGGGTTTGCGTGTGATTTAAGTTTAGAACGAGTGAATGAACTGGTGAGGAGGGAATTGCCTTATATATGTTTCGAATATTAAATGCAATTCAAACATCCTCAAAATTCTGCAAAGACCAAAACACCCTTTATTAACTTAACAGTTGACTAACAAAAATAAAGCTAACAGTTGGAGAACTGTTTTCATAAGATGTAACAACTGTTATTTAGAAATAACTCCCTTTTCGACGATCATGATTTTGGACTAACAGTTGTGCATTCTACACACTAACAGTTGAAGACTGTTTTTGTTAGAAAGTACAACTGTTATTGGACGAGTTTCTCCCCCTCAGATGCACATGGATTTTTCCTAATAGTTGTGCAGGCCATATGCTAACAGTTGAAAACTATTAGTAGTATTTCAAACAACTGTTAAAAAAATGTGCAACTGTCAACAAAACTTAGCTCATACCCCCATCATAAGCTGATTCATCATAAACAAACCATTAGCCAACACAGACATCAACAAAATATGCATTTTATTCATGTTTAACACAGATGAACTACAAAGTACATGCATTTTCACAAGCCATTGTTGGTAATGTTTATCTAATTGTGCAAGGGTCAACGAAATTCAGTCTTTTATGACTTCGATTTCTACACCCATCTCTTTCTCTAACGGTTGTCTGTCTCTAATGGTTATAACTTCCATTAGACTCGGATGATAATGATGATGACTGCCAATTCATCATCAGCTAAGACCATGACGTGCATTGGAACTAGTCATCAATTACAATGACCTCCACTGTATCATCATCCGAGGCTAGAAGGTCATCATCAGCAACATTTCTTCGAACATTGAACCACACTACTGAGCCTGTAGTGCCTTCCAGGTTCAAGTCGAACCTTAAACAGCAGTTGGTAGGCAACTCGTGGAAGAGAGTGAAGTTTTCAAAATCACCTCTTATACGAATATGATCAGTCATTTTATTTGGCCTATGTGGGTCTGGGTGCTGTGTCAAGTTGAACACATCTCGATCATCATGCATCTCAAGAACACAAGATGAGTATTGCCAAAGCTCATGCATTCTAACAAATGGGGCAGGGATGGTTACATAACTTTGTTTAACATTAATTTCTTTGAAGTTTATGAGAAAGAAGTTAGTAGCCATTTGCAAAGAAAAGTTTGCTCTCTGAAATGCAAATGTAGGTGTGATTTGTGAAGAATGCATGCAAGCTAATTTATAGACAAACTTGTGGTAGTGAATTGTTCAATAATTTAGCATGCAGTGACTTGACAAAATAAAGTGACTTACCTTTATCAGTCTGGAACTGTTCTCAATAAAGTATTTTACCTTTACCACATATCAAGGACATTCACGGGTTTGAAAACTGTTTGTGGGACAGGCAACCAGATATGTCCAAAACTGGTTTGGGATTTGCACTTCTACGCTTCCCTGAACACTTAAAATCAACAGTTGTTAGATAACAATACTAACAGTTGCAAACTGTTAGTGTGAAAAACATCGAGTAATGAATAACTGTTAGTCCAAGTTAATCATCCCAATGTTTGAGATCAAAAAGTTGAATCTGCTCACATCAAATGCTTTAGTGAACAGATCAGCTAATTGATCATCAATATGGACTTTCATAACTTGGATTAATTTCTTTTCATTGCAGTTTCTTATGAAGTGAAATCTGATTTCAATGTGCTTGGTTTTAGAATGCTTCACTGGATTATTAACTATGCTAATAGCACTGGTGTTATCAACATAAATATGTGTATTTAAGAAAGACAAACCATAATCCAGAAGCTGATTCTGGATCCATAGAACTTGTGAACAGCAGCTTGATGCAGCAACATATTCAGCCTCAGCTGTTGAAGTTGAAATAGTTGTTTGTTTCTTGCATTGCCATGAAACCAGCCTTGATCCAAATAATTGACATCCTCCAGTGGTTGATTTTCTGTCCACATTGGCTCCACCATAGTCACTATCAGAATATGCCACCAAATCAAAAGGTGAATCTTTAGGATACCAAAGTCCCAATTTTGGTTGGCCTTTGAGGTATCTAAAGATCCTCTTCACAGCAAACAAGTGTGACATCTTCGGACTGCATTGAAATCTGGCACAAACACACACAACAAACATTATATCAGGTCTAGAAGCAGTTAAATACATTAATGAACCTATCATTGACCTATATAGATGTATGTCTACATCCTCTCCCTCAGAGTCTGCTCCCAACTGTTTGTGTGTTTCCATAGGAGTGCTTGCCAGTTTCACATCTTGATAGCCAAACTTGTCCAATATGTCTTTGACATACTTAGATTGGCTTAGAAAGATACCAGAGGGCTTCTGTTTCCCTTGTAATCCCAAGAAAAATGTGAGTTCACCCATGGAACTCGTCTAAAATCTTTTGTGCATAATGACTTCAAATTCTTTGCACAAGCTGTCATTAGTGGATCCAAAGATTATATCATCAACATAGATTTGCACAAGCAAAATCTCTGTTTTAACAATCTTTGTAAACAATGTTTTGTCAATTGTGCCTCTCTTAAAACCATTCTCAAGAAGGTAAGATGATAATGTCTCATACCAAGCTCTAGGAGCTTGATGTAGTCCATATAGAGCTTTATCCAACCTATATACCCTGTCAGGGTACTTTGAGTCTTCAAAGTCAGGGGGTTGACACACATATACCTCCTCATCAATAGTTCCATAGAGAAATGCAGACTTGACATCCATTTGATACACCATAAATCCTTTGAAGCTTGCAAAGGCAGGAAATAGTCTAATGGCTTCAATCCTTACAACAGGTGCAAAGACATCATCATAGTCTATTCCTTCCTCTTGTGTATAGCCCTGTGCAACTAGTCTTGCCTTGTTCTTGATGACAATCCCTCTTTCATCTTTCTTGTTTCTGAACACCCACTTGGTGCCAATTGCTCTTTTGCCTCTTGGAAGCTCAACCAACTTCCAAACTTGCTGAATTTGAAATTGTAAGAGCTCCTCTTGCATTGCTTCCATCCATGAAGGGTCTTTCAATGCTTCAACTGCTTTCTTTGGTTCTATTTGAGATAGAAAGCAGGCATTCACATCAAATTGAGCAAGATCCACACCACTGGTGTCATTTTGCAGCATGCTCCTTGTTCTGATAGGAGTGGTTGGATCACCAATTATTTGTGATATTGGATGATTCTTGTGAACTCTTGATGTAGGAATGTTTTCTTCAGTTAGTTCATTCCCTAGATGAGACAGATCAATCTCACATTCACTTGAATTTCCAGCAGTATCACACACTTGATCAGCAACTGTTTGAGATGCAGAGTCAGTGTGTTGTTGAGGATCATGAGATTCCATGTCCTTTGAAGATTCAGCATCAATCAATGGATCAGCAGCATTGAAGAATTCTTGTTGAAGCATAGGAATGACAACAAAGTCTTCAGTAACTTTGTTTGAACCAACAGTTGTTGGTTTTGAGCTAACAGTTTCAAAACTGTTTGAACTAACAGCTTCAAAACTGTTTGTGCTGTTGGGGACTGTTTGTTGATTTTCACCAATAGTTGTTGAGGTACCTGCAGCTGTTTCAGTAGAATACTCAAAAGAAAGAGATTTAGACAATGCATCAATATCAAATAACCAATCAGTCCCATTACTTGCAATATTGATCCTATTCTCATTGAAAGAGACATTCATACTCTCTTCTATGATTCTAGTGACGTTGTTAAATACTCTATAAGCTTTACTTTGAGTGGAGTATCCTACAAAGAAACCTTCTTCAGCCTTACTCTCAAACTTGCTTAATTGTGATTTGGTATTAAGGATAGTGCAAGGACAGCCAAATGGTTTGAAGAAGTTGATTAAAGGTTTTCTCTTGAGGAACAACTCATAAGGAGTTTTCCCTTTGGACTTGACTACTTGTACTCTATTCTGAACATAGCAGGCAGTGTTCACTGCTTCTGCCCAGAATGTCATTGGGAGCCTAGAATCAGCTAACATGGATCTAGCAGCCTCAATCAAAGTCCTATTCCTTCTCTCAGCAACTCCATTCTGTTGGGGAGTCCTAGGGGCACTAAACTATCTTTCAATACCTTTACTTTCACAAAAACTGTTTAGCTCATAGTTCTTAAATTAAGAACCATTGTCAGATCTAATGACTTTCACCTTCAAATCAGATTGATTCTCAATCCTAAGAATAAGAGACTTAACTAACTCAGCAGTTTCATCTTTAGTTCTAAAAAATTGAACCCATGTAAATCTGGTGAAATCATCAAGTACAACTAAACAGTAGGCTTTCTTACCTATGTTGACCACATATGTTGAACCAAAAAGATCCATATGCAAAAGTTGTAAAGGTGCAGTAATGGAAGAAACTTCTTTGGTCTTATAAGAAGTTTTGTGTTGCTTGCCTTTGAGACAAGCCACATAATGATCATCACATGAGAATTCTTTTTGGGACAAACCTCTTACCAGATTGTTTTTAGCTAACAAGTTCATGGTTTTAAAATTCATGTGACACATCCTTCTATCCCAAATAGCAGACTCATCATGAGATGCCTTTGAGAGTAAACAACTTAACACATTCTGTTTAGCAATCTTTTAAGTATCTAGACAGTATACATTATCCTTTCTAGGTGTTCTCAAAAGAACATTCTTCTCAATTAGTTCAAAATCTTTTGATAGGATAATGCATTCTGAATCTGTAAACAAAACTTTGTTTCCATTGTCACAGATTTGAGATACACTTAACAGATTGTACTTAAGTTGTTCAACAAAGAAAACATCATTAAATGTAAGTGTACCTGCCTCAACAGCTCCTTTACCTGTGATTTTTCCTCCCTTAGCATTTCCTCCAAATGCTACAAATCCACCATTGATGCTTCTGAAATCCTTCAAACAATGTGGATTTCCAGTCATGTGCCTTGAGTATCCACTATCCACATGCCAGATAGATCCATGATTGACCCTATGAATGCTCTGCACAAATAAAACCAGTTAGTAGCAGGAAGTACCCAGGCCATGCAGGTCTTGGGTACACCATTTAAGTCATAATACTTAAACAGAGTTTGGTTCGTTTTGATTTCATCCAAATTAGATTTCTCTAATTTGTGTGATGAATACTTTGTAAGAACATGTGGTTCCCAACTATTGTGATTAACAGTTGAGACCTTTGAACAAACAGTTGTTGTAGATGGTAAAACATTTGAGTCATCATGTGACTTATTCTGTTTTGCAATTTGAGTACCAGTTTTACCCTCTTCAGAAACTGTTTGTTTCTGCAGTTTCACCCAAGCCAGACCAACAGTTTTTGGTTTTGATAAAACAGTTGTGGAACTGTTAGTTGGTTTGGATGTAACAGTTGTAGAACTGTTAGCCTGTTTTGGCTTAGCAGTTTTAGAACTGTTAATCTGCTTTGACTTAACAGTTTTAGAACTGTTATTTTGTCTGTTGAAACTTGGTTTTTTTGTGCTCTACAGCTGTGGGTTATAATAACAGTCTTGAGCCAAGTGATTGGATCTCCCACATATATGGCACTTTTTAGCTTTCACAATAGGCAAACCAGTTCTTTGTGACCAGAACTGGTTCCTATTTCTTTGATTTCCTCTAACAGGTGCTGACTGAGGAAACTTTTGTACACCATGCTTTTGGCATGTGCATGCAGGCATTTCATTATTCCTTTTTACAGATCTGAGTTTAGTCTGTGCTTTTGCAGCCTCCTTCTTGGGCTTTCCAACTACAACTTCACCAACTTTCTCCTTTCCTTTGGTCTTGGTACTAACAGTTGAGCTGTTTGGGTTCTTTTTGGAACTGTTAGTGTAGAGATGTGAACTGTTGGCAACAGTTGTGAAACTTTTTATGGAGTTAACAGCTTTTGAGGGGTTTGGCTCGTTGGTGAGGGGTTCAGTGGATGCTTTTACAAACCCCACAGGTTGTAAAGATGATTTTGTGGGAATGGGCTAACAACATATGTGATTTTCATATGGAATAACTTCATCCTTCTTCACAACTCCCTCATTATCTTCATCACTTACTTCTGACAGAACTCCATCTTCATAACTCTCAAACTTTGGATCAGCTGACTTAAGTTCTTCTTCTAAAGGGTCATTAACATATCTGTCAGCTACCTCTGACATTGGAGTTATGTAGTTTTGGTTGTGTGGAGGTGGGGTTTGTTTGTATCCTAGGCCAGTTTTCACCTTGTCTCTAACTTGAGATTGTAACAAGGTTTCAAGTTTAAGGTTGGCTGCCTTGAACATACTCAGATCAATGTCCACCCCCTCCAACTTCTTGGTTAATTCATCAACCTTGCTTTCCTTCTCACTTAGCTTCTTTTTCAGACTATCAATCTCCTCTTGAAGCTGCTCTTTTTCCCACTTATGATATTTTCTATCATAATCCATTTGCAGTTCATTGGCTTGATAATCTTTTATTTTCTTTTCAAAGCTTTCAATGACTGCACTTGATTCATATCTCCTCTCCTCCATTTTGCTTAGAGCAGCACACATTTTCTTATTGTGCTCTCTAAACCTTTTAACAATAGCTCTACATTCACCAGGACATAGTTTAGAAGATACCTGAATGTCCTCAGATTCTGGTGAATCCAACTTGATGGAGGAGTTAGTCAATGCCATCAAAGCTTTGTTGTTTGTAGCCTCCTCTGTTTGATCACTCCAATCAAACCCATGGCCTTCTTGTGAGACCAATGCTGAGGAGGTTTGATTCTGAGTTGGCCTCTGACCTTGATTCTGGACTTGTCCACCAGATCTGCACTCTCTTGCAAAGTGGCTAAGCTGTTGACATTTGAAGCATCTCACCTTTAACTTGTCAAATCCAGCCTTGCCATCAGCTCTGAAGTTCATGTTTTGCCTTCCAGTCCTTTTGATGAACCTCTTGGCTCTTACAGTAAGCATGGCCATCTGCCATTTGAGATCCATCTCCTCAAGATCATCAGGGTGCACTTGTTCAAGATCCTCATTGGTAAGGGTTGAATGTGCATGGCTGCCAAGAAAAGCTTCAAGCACAGCATCTGGAGTGTTCACATCTAGTCCAACAGCAGAACTAGTACCTGCACAACTATCAATAGAGTTAGTTAATGAATTGTTTGATTCCATACCTGAGGATGACAGGAGAGCAGCATTGTGGCTATGGACAACAGTTTTTCTTTTTCCCTCTATCTCTCCCTCAAATATTATCAAATTATTATAGAGGTCGTCTAACTCTATGTCTTCAAGGGAATCCTTAGTCCTCCATTGTGCAGCAAACACAGTCCATTCATCACCTAGAGACCTAAGAAACTTTCTATTTATCTCATCTTGATCAAGCCTAACCTTAGCACTCTCTAGTTGGCTTACCAGCTTGTAAAACCTATCAAATATTTGGGTGATGCTCTCATTCTTTCCACTGGTGAAGTTCTCATAGGCTTGTTTAAGGAGATCTCTTTGGTTTCTCTTAGAGCTAGCATTCCCAGCAAACCTCTTTTCCAGAGCATTCCAAAGTTCATGAGCATCATCAAATTTCTTGAATTGATGTTGATACTCATTGGGAATTGCAATCTGGAGGATGCTGAGAGCTTTCATCTCAATCACTCTCTCCTTCTTTTCAGCATCTGTCTTTGGTGGTGGCTTCTTCTTTGGTTTTCCAGTCTCATCCAGATCAACAGGGGCAGTGGGAACAGTTTCAATGATTTCCCAAACAGCATAGTCCATTAATTGGACAAGCTGCTTGATTCTCAGTTTCCACATCTCAAAATCAGTTGGTTTGAGCATGGGAACATGAATGTTTGACGCAGAGCCATTGTTATTAGAAGATCCACCAGAATCCATTGAAACAAAGTAATTTGAAAAACAGTTTTAAAGAACAAAGCAAGATTGAAGCAAAACCATCAACTGGTGATCAAAGGAACCTTAATGATAAGGCTCTGATACCACTTGTCAGGATCGGATATAGATTATATCAAATAACAAGAACTAACTTTTGAATAACAAATCAGAGTTGAATAAAAGTTAATCTTTAACTATGATCACAATCAACTAAGAAGTTGCGGAATCACACTTAATTGATTAAAGAAGGTTTTGAACACAAAGCAATTCAATCAAACAGTAGTTTTATTGATCAACCAAAATGATTACAATAGCAAACTTCACCCCCAATCTAACTTATTATGTTAGACGAAGAACACATATTGTTCTTGGGTTTCAAAGAGAAAGTTAGAGGATTAGCACTATTCTGAAAGCAAATTACAACTTGAAGAATGAATGCAAAACTTAAACAATGAGTACGTATATATTATAAATTCTAATCTTGTATTTATATACTCATTGATCTTCCTTGATTTGCTGACAGTTAGGTAATCTTCTATCTTGTGAGATAATCTTGATGATCTTCCAAATATTTCGAGATATCTTCAAAGATAGTTATTTCCACATTTAGCTCAACTGAAACTGTTCAATGAATGCAACAGTTTTGGTTCTTCTCACAGTCTTCGGCTTCAAGGTCTTCAAACAGTTGTAGAAGTTTGTACTAACAGTTCTGAACTCTATAATCGGCTTTGAAGTTCACAGCAACTGTTGGTTACAACTGTCTTCACAATCTTCACTAACAGTTCTAAACTGTTTCCTCAACAATTCTTCTAACAGTTTCGAACTGTCTTTCCAACATCCATTAACAGTCTTAACAGTTTTGATTTTTGCATGTATAACAGTTTGAATAACTTAGCCAATTTCCCAACAAACCATCAATAATACAAAACATGGAAGTAGCAATATTATCTTGCAAACTTGAATGATTACAGACCGAATCAAACATCAAAATTTGTTCACATGATTGACTAAAGTTTGAAAATTTCCTATTGGACCTAGGAAAGACTCTCTTTCAGTTTGTGTTAATTTTACGCTCCACACTCCCGATCTTCTTCATATCTGCAGCAGAATGTAAAACGTTAGAATTGATTCGTGGTCGACTAGCAGCTGCTGTTGAGGATTCAGGTATGTCGATGATCTTACGAGAAATGTGAATAGAAGTGGAAGTGGATGTCTGTTTTGGTGTGAACATCTGTTTCAGTTTTAAATTTACCACAAACGAATTATTAACAGATTTGACATTAGGTTTGAGATTTTGAGAAGATGAAGATGCATGTTTGGAATCTTCGATTCGTTCATCAACTGCTGATCCATATGGAGAGAAAGTGAATGGAGCAGGTGGTTCCAATGCAGTTTCAACCTCTTTGATTCGTTCAAGCAATTCGAAATTTTCTTCGCATAAGTCGTCAATGACCTTGCCATCAAGATTGAATACTCTTTGGAGACGCCTATGGAGGATGGCATTGTCTTGAACTAGTGAAGAGAGTTCAGATGCAGTTTCTGATTGGAAGGCTTTGGTAAGGTAACCTTGAACTAGATGAGTGAAGCAAAACTCCTGTAAGGTTTGAAACCTTTGCTGTAATTCCTTGTGGGGAATGTATATAAATTGAGGTTTTGGCGCTTCAGGGGTGTAGAGTTCCTTATCTGTATAAACTGGTGTGGTGACAGCAGAGTTAGATGTTGGGATAGGGTAAGTGATGTATGAGTCATTGAGATCAGAATAATTGAAGGGAGTTTCAGTTTTCTGATGTAGGGTTCGTTTGATGTCATCTTCAAGTCGTTCTTCCTCTTGACCAACAAATACCATTCGCTGAGTTAGTTCTTCGCCAAAGAGATTTGAATTGTATAGTTGCTTGGCAGATACTTTACTCATGACCTTTGGGTTTTCAAAACCAAGTCCATCGAATGTCCATCTTGAAAAAGGTCGTTCTTTTTGTTTGTATAAAAAGATGGTTTGTTCACTTTGCCCCCTTTTAATGAGAAGGTCTTCCAATTCTTTTATTTTTAAACAAAGAAGTTGTTGATCATTTTTAAGAATTTCAGAATCCTTTTCCGCACCAACACGTTCTTCTTTAAGATCATGTTTGATGTTATTTGTTGTATTGGTTAATTCAAGAAATTCAGATTCCTTCACAGCTAGTTGAACTTTTGAATTGTGTTGTGTTTGGATAACCTCTTTTAACACTTGATTTTTCTTGGTCAGTTTGGTCTTTTTTAATTCTAACTTTTCATGCGGTTTAATATGGTTTGGATATGTTCAAACTTAAAACCCATGTCAGAATTAAAAATAGAGGGTAACTTTCCACTGTCAATGATCTCCTCCTCAGCATGGAAGAGATCACCATCATCTTCATTTTTTATCACTTGCTTCACCATTAGCCATGAAGTTGATCTGAGCATGATCTTCACCATCTGGATCGCTCTCAGAGTCTGTGTCATCTAGGAACTGGTCTTCCTCAACCATAAGTGCATTCCCAGCCTATTTTTGCTTTGACAGGCGGTACTTTTGTCTGTAGTATTCAGCATCTTTGACCTTCTTCTGTGGACAGTTCCTGATCATGTGTCAAGATCTCCCACAGTTGTAGCATTTGAGATCATTATTCTTTTCCTCCTTCCTCTCCTCTCTTGGAAACCTAGGCTTGTCAATAGGAGCAAACCTTTCAGGTCTTCTGGATCCGGAAGTGAACCGTTGTCTGTTGTTGGTCTTGGTGAACCGGTTCTTGAAGTTCTTGCTGGCAGCTGTGAGTGCTTGAAATGCAGCTTCTACCGAGTCATCATCATCATCTTCATGGTCAGATTCACTGACTATCACATGTTTAAGTTTGGCAGACCTTGATAAAGATTCTCTGGGGCTCCTGTCAGCTATAATCAAAGCAAGAGGGTCAGCAACTGGTTGTTTAGGGAGAGATTGCAAGATTTCATCTTGATACTAATTGAGGTCCTCAAAAATGTTGTAGAAGGTGACAGATGTAAGATCTTTGTTGATCTGCTTGTACAGCTTAGCATAATCCTTGCATTCAGAACCTAATGAATTCAGAAAAACACAGTTCAAATCAAGGTCAGTTTTGACAATTTGATTAGACCTCATCTCATTCTGCAATTTGCAGTATCTGCTATATGTTTCAGATAGAAGCTCATTTTCACGGGCCTTGAAATCATGGTAACTGTTGACCAGTTGAGTACGTTTGATGTACTCTCCCTGCTCAGTGCCTTGAAGCTGCTTTTTGATTTCATCCCATATTTCTTTGGCAGTACCCAAGCTGTCTATCTTCAGATAGATCTCAGATGAGAGACCTTGTTTCAAATAGTATTTGGCCAGTCTCTCAGCCTTCTTTGTTTCTTTCTCAGTGGCAGTCAGCTCATCAATGGTCTTTTCCCTTTCATGTCTGAGAATGGGGGGATTGTTTGTTGGGTCAACTTCAACGGTCTTCATGAACTTGGTGTTTCCTTTGTGGATGCATTCTATCATCTTATCCCCGAAGAGTTCGTTGTGCTCGAGGAAGTCCATGAACCTTCCTTTCCAGACATTGTATTCCCTCCGAAACAAAACAGGAGGTTTTGTGTCGGTACCTATGGACATCATCTCGTTTGTACTTGACATGATTAGTGATTTATGAAATAAATGATCGTTCACTTGTAAGATGGTTGGATTGTTCGAAAACTTGACCTGATGTAAAGAGTGTGATTCTTTTCAAGCTTGATTTTAAAGTGATTTGAATAATTGATTAAAGAACTAAGTCTTTTGAATTTCAATTTTGAATTATATCTTAAAAGGATTAAATTCAACTTTGAACTCAATAGACTTGAGGTAATGTAATTCACCTTTGAATTAAATCTGATTTAAATTAAATTCAATTATGAATTAGATTGTTTGATTAAGTCCAAATGTCCTAGAGTTCTTTAAGTCAAGACCAAAGAGTCAATCACTTGTCCAAGTCTTAGGAATGTCACTGTTTGAGATTTGTCTTATCGAATGCGAATTGATCCAATAGAGTGCGATTGAGTGAGTAAATTCCTTGAAAACAAATGGGAAGAGTAAGGACTTAGTATCGATTAATAAAGTAACCAATCGAATGTGATTCAATCATGTTGCATGAAACACTTAGGAAATAAAACAGTTAGTCCCGACAATCGAATGCGATTGCCAATTAAGTGATAATCAACAAGTCCTTCGAATAGTACTGATATGGGTCAAGAGATGGATCACATGTGATTCAATGTGTTGGGACTTAGAAAAATCTTTCAATAGCATGCGATTCCTAAGTTTTTGGTCCGGCTTATAGAAAAATTTACAAGGGCCAATCGCATGCGATTTCTTTGATAATCAGGCTGATAGAATATCAAAACGCTCTATAGTCCGCACAAACCAATCGCATGCGATTATGGATCCGGCTTATAGAGTGTGATGTGTCCTTTTCAAATCAGATGGCCATACCCTGAATAGTGTCTAACCACTTGTAATTGATTGGTATGGCAAGTACTTGATTTTCCTTGTACAACAATTAACCTTTGAAGAATTTCTAATTTTTAAAAATTAAAAACTGATATCTTCTTCTTCACGGTTGTACTTCCAGGAACAAAAACTCCTTAAATGCTTAAATACCCAGAAAATTTAATGTTGAAAATGTGGGTATTTAATGACCTTCTTGACCTATAGTATGTAAAAACTCACTCGGTTTATATATTTCTTCAAAGAAAGATTTGTAAACTCTGTAAAAATCTAGTAACAACCCAAAGGAAATTTAAAGAAGATATAGTTTATACCTTTAGTGAGTTCTACCTTTAGAAATCGTTTGAGCTTGAGTTTTTCTTGAAGAAAGATGAAGTTCTTGAACCTTTGTGAAACCGAGAGCTTTTTCTTCTTGGAAGCTTGAAATCTTTGAGATTTTGTTGTCTTCTTCTGAACAATCACGAGCCAAAAACAAGTTTTGCTCTGATACCAATTGACGGTCCCGTATGTTATACGGATGAAGCAATGCTTTGAGTATTAGTGTGTGTTTGTGTGTGTTCGGTTGAGAGAGAGAGCCGAGAGGTAGAGAGTATAACACAAACACAAGAGCGTGTGGAAATGCCTTTATATAGCATTTCCCTAACTTTGAGTAATTACATATTACACCCCTCACTTTAATTTTTCTAACAAATACTCGTCAGTTTTGTTATTGGTATTCGGTTTTGGGATTTTGATACTGTTTTGTGTGTCTCGAGGTCACAAGGCGCGTGAGCCATCCGGTTTCCAAGAAAAAGCTGTCTTTAGCTTGCGTGACCCACTTCCAGCTAATTGACACAGCTCGAGGCAAATTAAATACAAGTCAAAGCGTGTGGACAACATTCAACTATCATCAAATTGAGCAGTCATTTCAGCCAATTACTTTGTTGTGCTTCTCGAGAATTAATTGTTATAATAGCTTTCGAAAATCATAAAGCAACAAAGAACAACTGTCCCCACTATTGAGAAAATAGTGAACAATCTTGAATAATTTTGCAATTGAAAATTCATTTTTTTCTTGTGACCGTACGCTGTCATCGAATTATTTTTTTGATTGTTTCAACCAAATTCAATTAATAACAATTCAATCTTCAGGAAAACAATTAATTCATCGATTTTAATTGAACATTTTTTTTTGTTTTAATTGGGTATAAATCATCATTTATCGTGCTTATTGCTAAATCATTGTTGCCAATATTTTTGTTGCATTTATCAACTCATACTAAATTGATTTTAAAAATCATTTGATTAAATTTTTGATCAAATCAAATCATTCCTAAACGATCATTTTATTTTTTTTATGTATCACAATGGATTATTCATTGACATATTTTTCAAAAGCAACCATTGAGCATGAAATTAATAAATGGAGGAATTCAAGATATCATTTTACAAAAGAGAAGACTTTTCTGTACAAATTGTTTGATTATATTTTTTCCTTACATGGTAGAGCTTGTGCTAGATGGAGCAGAGAGACTGCAAAACTCAAAGAGCTTACACAAGAGAATTCTGAATTGTCTGCAACAATCCAAGAGTTTAAACATAATTCTGAAAAATTATATTCTGAAAGGCAGAGAGCAGATGATCGGATCACAATCAATGCAAAGCTAACAGATCAGGTGTCTACAGTGTCTGTGCAATTTCAACTTGCCGAATAGAAATGTAAATCTTATGCAATTGAATTGAAGAAAAAGCAAGAAGATTTTGAGACTGCAATGAATAGGGTCAAGGAGTTGACACAAGCCAATGCCGAGCTGAAAGAAAAATTGTCTACTGTGATGAAAAATGATACAAAGATCATAGACAAATTGTGCGTTGAGAAAGTTGTGTTGAAAGAAAAAGTCAAAAGACTTAAACAACAGTTGCATGTGTCAAATCAATCTTCTGTTCCTCGTTCAACCTTGAAGAGGGAGATTTCTGAACTGAAAACAACTCTAGACACAGAGAAAGCAAAGTTTATGGCTAAAATTCTGAAAATTGAGCTTAGCGCTACAAAACTTGCTGAATCAACGAACACTTCCGCTGACATTCATAATTCTGATTCTGTTTTACATTGTAGTAGCCAATTTGATTCTCATTTCTCTGTTGCAGGTTCTAAACTTTCAGATAAATATTTCACTGATGCACCAACTGCTGCGAAGACTCCTAAGACCACTGAATATGTTGCTTCCTTCTATCAAGTGAAATCACCTTCAGCTGCAACAACTCAATCTTCGAAACAAAACCCTAAACAGAAACAAGCTGCTTACAATTATACACAGAATACTTTTGCATCAAGTATTTCTAATTCTGCTTGTTCTGTGATTATAGATGAAAAATCATCTACTTCAAAGACGACGAAATCATCTTGGACTGTCAAGCAGAAATCTTTAGATCCAACTCCAAGTATATCAGAGTATAGGGTAAAGAAGGATCTAAATGATGATTTGTCAAATACAACAAACACAACAAGGAATCCAAAGAAAGAGAATAGAGCTGATAAGTCAAATCATACTTTTCAAAACAACAATAGACGCCGATCTTTCTCAAAACCAAGTTCAACACGGGAGTTTGTGCTCAAAACAGACATCATGTATCCGTTCGTGGTTTACTCAGCCAAACACCTAATCTGCCTGTCAAAAGAGAAGATTTGTAAGACGTCACGCATTAACAAGAGTTTGTTGTTAAGAATGGAATTCCTCAGTGGTATTCAGGACCAATGAATCGAAAGGTCCATAAACTTGTTATTGTAAAAAATACACAAAAATGGATTCCAAAACCTACTACTAACAAGTCCGGACCCAAAAGAGAATGGGTACTAATTTTTGTTAATTCGTTTCGCAGGTAAACAAAAAGAGACATTGTTGGAGCACAATGATGATCATTCAGTCTGCAGTGAAGATCATTGTGTTCAGTATGCTGATAAGGTTTAAAACTCATAAATTTTCAAAAATGACGGAGTTTCCCTGCAATTTCCATTCCAATATCATTTTGTTTAGCATTAGTCCGAGTCTAATGTTCTAAGAAGCTTATCTTGTGCAGTTTTATTATTTCATGATATAACTTGCTTTAAACTGGATTGTTAATTGTAGGGGGAGCAAAATTTTATCTTCACTTATTGATGAAAAACGATTTTCATGCATCAATTTAGGGGGAGTTTGTGTTTTTACTACTTTATATCTTTTTCAGAAAAATCAAAAACACTCATATATCGAAAAGCCAAAAACATTATAAAATTTCAAAATTCAAAAAGATTCGCTGCTTTTCATTTGTTGTTATCTTGTCAAGAAGGTATTCATTCATTTCTTCATTCTCATACCTTTCTTGATTCACTTTGTTGATCTTTTGAACGATCGCCTTTCATTTCTGTGTTTCCATCTCAAGTCAAATCCTTCCTTCTATGCAAATTGTTTCAAATCATTTCTGGAACTGTTCATTCATGTGATATTATTTCAATGATCACAACACACCATGAGTGAGGGAGTGTAGGCATTTATACTCCTATGGTCAATCCAGAATCGGAAGGACCTGCCCCAGGAGCTCACCATATTCTAGAAAGCGATAGTAAGGGTTACTTACTAGGTCAACTAGGTGAGGAGAATCAGTTATCACGGGATACTGATTGGTGTGCAGAGGTAAGATGAAACTGAGAGGGGTGGAAAAGGAGATGGGGGTGCATTTGATCATCAAATTATCTTGAGCTTACTGTTAAATCATTTTGTGACATTATTTGTCAAATTCCTTAATTGTTCATATTCTCTGATTGTTCAAATCTTTCTTGTCAATCCTTCTCAACACTAAATTTATTAACAATCATTTTTGTTGTATATCATTTATCCGGTTACGAATGATAAAAAGTGTCCTTATGTATCCAACAAACAGTGATACATACATCAATTAAGAAAGAGAGTTTGAGGGAGAAGTTGAAAAATAGTCAGTGAGCTGTGGGTGAGACAAGATCAAAAGAAAAGAAAGATCCTTACCAAATAGTATACATCTGGGTAGCCACATCTACTACTGGATCTCATTAATTGAGATTTGGTATTGTACTAGACATCATGGACCTAGTGATGCAATGCACTAAACCCACCCAGCTACTCAATTTTCTCTTAAAAGATAATTGTTTCAACTTCACACGGAAAATTAGCACATTTCTATTGACATCTCACTTGGAGATTGTTGATATTGAAACAAGGAGGACAGCTACTCCCGTCCCCAGACTTATTTCAAGCACTTATAGAGTCTAGAGCTTATTGAAAAATTATTTCATTTCTTAGGACACTTTGTGAAATTTACAAATGTATCAAGTCTTCGTAACTGAGACCGGAACATCTTGAGTGATATCTTCATGATATTTACAATGATAGTTGGAAATCCTACCAGAATCATGTCAGGATCGGATATATATTATATCAAATAACAAGAACTAACTTTTAAAAAATAATAAATCAGAGTAAAATAAAAGTTAATCTTTAACTATGATCACAATCAACTAAGAAGTTGCGGAATCACACTTAATTGATTAAAGAAGGTTTTAAACAAAGATTAATTCAATCAAACAGTAGTTTTATTAATCAACCAGAATGATTACAAAAGCAAACTTCACCCCCAATCTAACTTATTCTGTTAGACGAAGAACACAGACTGTTCTTAGGTTTCAACAAGAAACTTAGAGGCTAAAACACTTTCTGAAAATAACAATAAGAACAAATGCTTTGAATAATGAGATCAAGTCGTCGTGCTTAATTGATCATCTAATGAAGTATATATAGACTCTTGATCCTCCTTGAATTGTTGACAGTTAGGTAATCTTCTATCTTCTGAGATAATCTTGATAATCTTCAAAGTATTTCGAGATATCTTCAAAGATAGGATTTTTCAAATATAGCTCAACAGAAACTGTTTAATGAACACAACAGTTCTTTATCCTTCTAACAGTCTTCACTTCAAGGTCTTCAAACAGTTGTAGATGTTTATACTAACAGTTCTGAACTCTATATAACAGCTTTAAAGTTCACAGCAACTGTTGGTTACAACTGTCTTCACAATTTCAACTAACAGTTTCAAACTGTTTGTCAATATTCTTCTAACAGTTTTGAACTGTTTTTCACAAAGTCCATTAACAGTTTTAACTTTGCATCTTCAACAGTCTTAATGCCTTAGCTAATTTCCCAACAATCTCCCCCTAACTTAAAGAATTGATCAAAATCTTTAAGTTCTTTCGATCATCGTGTTCAATCACAGACAAATTAAGCATAAGCGAAGAATGAATTCCATGTATTTATGCAAAGTAAACTGTTAGTAATGAACTCTCCCCTTTTTTGATTGGAACAGTTGAAGGAGGTTTAACAGCAGCTGTCAATTATTGGAGCACTTAATCATGTAGCTTTATTACCTCATTAGCGTGCTTCAAACTGTTGGTCAAAACCTTGATTTGCTGGTCTTGTTGAAGAATCCTTTTGTTTTGAAGAGCAATCCTTTTCTTTAGGTGTAAATGAGCAGCAAGGTAAGGTGCGAAGTTAGGATCCGTCAATGCATGTTGTTTCAGTCTAGTCTCAATGTCAGTTAGTGTTTCCACTATGACCATATCATCGACATTTTTCACTGGTGGCTTACTCCCCTGAGTATCACCATCAGTACCCCTCTTTTCTTGGTTCTGGGGATTACCAGAAACTGTTTTACTAGTCTCTGTTGCCATGGTTGAGGTCTTAGCTATGTTAACACTGTCCTGTTTATCCCTTGCGGATAAAACAGTAGTGTCAGCCTCAAAAACCATATGATCACCCTCTTGAGGAATGATCACCTCCTCATTGTGCCTGGGAGACAGCACAAGGGGTTCCCTTTGGATATTCTGCACAGGTGAATGCACCTGTGCAGGGCTAACAGTTTCAGGTTCACGAACTGTTGTGGAAGGAGCACTAACAGTTCTTTTCCTCTTCTTTTGAAATGTTTTTAGTGCAGGGGCTTGTGTTGTAGATTTTTCAAAAGAAGCAGGTTGGGAATTTTGAGTATCTTGGACTGTGGGTTCCAGTGTTTTATTAATCAACCAGAATGATTACAAAAGCAATCTTCACCCCCAATCTAACTTATTCTGTTAGACGAAGAACACAGACTGTTCTTAGGTTTCAACAAGAAACTTAGAGGCTAAAACACTTTCAGAAAAATAAATAACAATAAGAACAAATGCTTTGAATAATGAGATCAAGTCGTCGTGCTTAATTGATCATCTAATGAAGTATATATAGACTCTTGATCCTCCTTGAATTGTTGACAGTTAGGTAATCTTCTATCTTCTGAGATAATCTTGATAATCTTCAAAGTATTTCGAGATATCTTCAAAGATAGGATTTTCCAAATATAGCTCAACAGAAACTGTTTAATGAACACAACAGTTCTTTAGTCTTCTAACAGTCTTCAGCTTCAAGGTCTTCAAACAGTTGTAGATGTTTATACTAACAGTTCTGAACTCTATATAACAGCTTTAAAGTTCACAGCAACTGTTGGTTACAACTGTCTTCACAATTTCAACTAACAGTTTCAAACTGTTTGTCAATATTCTTCTAACAGTTTTGAACTGTTTTTCACAAAGTCCATTAACAGTTTTAACTTTGCATCTTCAACAGTCTTAATGCCTTAGCTAATTTCCCAACAATCTCCCCCTAACTTAAAGAATTGATCAAAATCTTTAAGTTCTTTCGATCATCGTGTTCAATCACAGACAAATTAAGCATAAGCGAAGAATGAATTCCATGTATTTATGCAAAGTAAACTGTTAGTAATGAACTCTCCCCTTTTTTGATTGGAACAGTTGAAGGAGGTTTAACAGCAGCTGTCAACTGTTGAAGCACTTAATCATGTAGCTTTATTACCTCATTAGCGTGCTTCAAACTGTTGGTCAAAACCTTGATTTGCTGGTCTTGTTGAAGAATCCTTTTGTTTTGTAAGGCAGTCTTCTTTTTGAGTTGCACGTATGCAGCAAAGAAAGGTGCAAAGTTTGAATTCGTCAATGCATTATGTTTCATTCTAGCCTCAATGTCATCCAGTGTTGCCACTGTTAACAAATCATTGACAGATAAAACTGGTGGTTCACTTTTAGAAGATCCCTCACCAGTACCCCTCTTTTCTTGGTACTGGGGATTTCCAAAAACTGTTTTACCAGCTTCTGTTGCCGTGGTTGAGGTCTTAAAGATGTTAACACTGTCCTGTTTATCCCTTGCGGATAAAACAGTAGTGTCAGCCTCAAAGACCATATGATCATCCTCTTGAGGAATGATCACCTCCTCATTGTGCCTGGGAGACAGCACAAGGGGTTCCCTTTGGATATTCTGCACAGGTGAATGCACCTGTGCAGGGCTAACAGTTTCAGGTTCACGAACTATTGTGGAAGGAGCACTAACAGTTCTTTTCCTCTTCTTTTGAAATGTTTTATGAGTTGAGGCTTTTGCTGTAGCTATTTCAAAAGTAGCAGAGAGAGGATTTTGAGTATCGTGAGCTGTAGGTTCCAGAGGTGGTGGTGTAGCAGTAAGTTGGGCTTCATGCTCACCCCTGGCAGCTCTGTTTCTTGAAAGAAACTCCACCATTTCAGAGAGTGGTGGAGTTATGGCACCAGAAAAATTCTTGCCATTAATCAACAATTTGCTCAAAGTGGAAGCCACATGAGCAGAGGGAATAATGACCCTCTTGTGTACTTTAAGTTTTGGCGTCAAAAAAATTTAAGAAAGTTTGCACAAACCTGGGGTACGTCAAAAAGAGACACTAACAGTTGTGCATTCTACACACTAACAGTTGAAGACTGTTTTTGTTAGAAAGTAGAACGGTTATTAGACGAGTTTCTCCCCCTCAGATGCACATGGATTTTGCCTAACAGTTGTGCAGGCCATATTCTAATAGTTAAAAACTGTTAGTAGTATTTCAAACAACTGTGATTTTTCCTCCCTTAGCATTTCCTCCAAATGCTACAAATCCACCATTGATGCTTCTGAAATCCTTCAAACAATGTGGATTTCGAGTCATGTGCCTTGAGCATCCACTATCCACATGCCAGATAGATCCATGATTGGCCCTATGAATGCTCTGCACAAATAAAATCAGTTAGTAGCAGAAAGTACCCAGGCCATGCAGGTCTTGGGTACACCATTCAAGTCATAATACTTAAACAGAGTTTTGTTCTTTTTGATTTCATCCAAATTAGATTTCTCTAATTTGTGTGAAGAATACTTTGTAAGAACATGTGGTTTCCAACTGTTGTGATTAACAGTGGACACCTTTGAACAAACAGCTGGTGGAGTTGGTAAAACAGATGAATCAACTTGTGATTCCTTTTGATTTTCAGTATGAAGAACAGTTTTACCTTCTCCAGAATCAGTTTGTTTTTGAATTTTCATCCAAGCCAAACCAGCAGTTTTTGGTTTTCCTAAAACAGTTTTGGAACTGTTAGTTGGTTTGGATGTAACAGTTTTAGAACTGTTTTCCAGTTTTGGCTTAGCAGTCTTAGAACTGTTGATCTGCTTTGACTTAACAGTTTTAGAACTGTTAGTTTGCCTTTTGAAACTTGGTTTCTTGGTGCTATACAGCTGTGGGTTATAATAACAGTCTTGAGCCAAGTGATTGGATCTCCCACATATATAGCATTTTTTAGTTTTCACAATAGGCAAACCAGTTCTTTGTGACCAGAACTGGTTCCTATTTCTTTGATTTCCTCTAACAGGTGCTGACTGAGGAAACTTTTGTACACCATGCTTTTGGCATGTGCATGCAGGCATTTCAGTATGCCTTTTTACAGAACTGGGTTTAGTCTGTGCTTTTGCAGCCTTCTTCTTGGGCTTTTCAATTTGAAATTCATCAACCTTCTCTTTTCCTTTGGACTTAACACTAACAGTTGAGATGTGTGATTTAAAACTGTTTGGGCTCGGTTTAGAACTGTTAGTGTAAAGTTGGGGACTGTTTGCAGCAGTTGTGAAACTGTTTATAGAATAAACAGGTTTGAAAGGTTTTGGCTCACTGGTGAAGGAATCAGAGGATGCTTTTACAAACACCACAGGTTGTAAAGAGGATTTTGTGGCTGTGGGTTCACAACAGATGTAATTTTCAAATGGAATGACCTCTTCCTTCTTCACAACTCCTTCATTCTTGTTATCACTCACTTCATACACAACTCCTTCTTCATCACTTTCAAGTTTTGGATCAGCTGACTTCAACTCTGCTTCTAATGGATCATTGACATACCTATCAGCTACATCAGACATGGGAGTTATGTAATTGTGATTGTATGGAGGTGGGGTCTGTTTATATCCTAAACCAGTTTTCACCTTATCTCTGATTTGAGATTGTAACAAGGTTTCAAGCTTAAGATTTGTTGCCTTGAACATGCTCAGATCAATATCAACACCCTCCAACTTCTTGGTTAACTCATCAACCTTACTTTCCTTTTCACTTAGCTTTTTCTTTAGACTATCAATCTCTTCTTGAAGCTGCTCCTTCTCCCACTTATGATACTTTCTATCATAATCCATTTGCAGTTCATTAGCTTGATAATCTTTGATTTTCTTTTCAAAGCTTTCAATAACAGCACTAGTTTCATACCTTCTCTCCTCCATTTTACTTAGAGCTGCACATACCTTTTTGTTGTGCTCTCTAAACCTTTTAACAATTGCTCTACATTCACCAGGACATAGTTTAGAAGATACCTGAATTTCATCAGAAGATCCACTAGAATCCATTGAAACAAAGTAGTTTGAAAACAGTTTTAAAGAACAAAGCAAGATTGAAGCAAAACCTTCAACTGGTGATCAACGGAACCTTAATGATAAGGCTCTGATACCACTTGTCAGGATCGGATATATATTATATCAAATAACAAGAACTAACTTTTAAATAATAAATCAGAGTAAAATAAAAGTTAATCTTTAACTATGATCACAATCAATTAAGAAGTTGCGGAATCACACTTAATTGATTAAAGAAGGTTTTAAAACACGAATCAATTCAATCAAACAGTAGTTTTATTAATCAACCAGAATGATTACAAAAGCAATCTTCACCCCCAATCTAACTTATTCTGTTAGACGAAGAACACAGACTGTTCTTAGGTTTCAACAAGAAACTTAGAGGCTAAAACACTTTCTGAAAAAAAATAACAATAAGAACAAATGCTTTGAATAATGAGATCAAGTCGTCGTGCTTAATTGATCATCTAATGAAGTATATATAGACTCTTGATCCTCCTTGAATTGTTGACAGTTAGGTAATCTTCTATCTTCTGAGATAATCTTGATAATCTTCAAAGTATTTCGAGATATCTTCAAAGATAGGATTTTTCAAATATAGCTCAACAGAAACTGTTTAATGAACACAACAGTTCTTTAGTCTTCTAACAGTCTTCAGCTTCAAGGTCTTCAAACAGTTGTAGATGTTTATACTAACAGTTCTGAACTCTATATAACAGCTTTAAAGTTCACAGCAACTGTTGGTTACAACTGTCTTCACAATTTCAACTAACAGTTTCAAACTGTTTGTCAATATTCTTCTAACAGTTTTGAACTGTTTTTCACAAAGTCCATTAACAGTTTTAACTTTGCATCTTCAACAGTCTTAATGCCTTAGCTAATTTCCCAACAAATCAACATTACACCAGTTCTGCAATTAGGTCACACAGTTTATTCAAACTGTTGTGTTAACGAGTAATCTATGTGATCTCTGTGTTACTTTTACGCAAACTATCTTTGCGATTGTACCTTAAACACATTGTCATTTCTTTATGGTACTAATTTCAAAGATTTTTCATCAAAACTATCAAGATGAGGATTTCTACATACAATGAGATTACATTCATGTCAAAATCGAGCTGATTATAAATTTTTTGAACATGATGTTCATGATAAATCCTGAGCATCATGAGGGGGAGAATAAAATTTGAAGAGTGCAGATTTTGTAGTTGATTTTGAGATATAAAAGCAAAACGTTATTCAAGATATTGAGGGGGAGAAGAAAATCAGTTTGAGTTGTTCATAGAAAATATTATTCTGATGTTTTGAAGACGAAAAGATGAAGACCCATGTACGTATGTAGAGGGAGTGAGAAAGAAGTAGTGACAAGTCAAGGGGAGCAAAGAAAAGTACATTGTGTTTGACAAGATTGAAGAAAATCAGTTTGTTTTGAGACCAATAGTGTTTAAAGTGTTTCATGATCATAAGCTACATTCTAGGGGAAAGAATAAAAGATTCTTCCCAATGTAAGTTTAAAGTCAAGAGATGGTGAAGATTGTGAATTCTGAAAATCACAATGTTTATACAACCAAAGGTTGAAAAGCCTAAGGTTTCTAGTGAAAGTTTGAAGATTGGAGAAAAAGAATGTCAATATATGATTTTAAGGATCAAGTTCTCATCAACATTATGAAATGAAGATTATTCTCAATATGAACAGTCTTTATTTCAAGATGAGAAGTCATTGTGAAGACATCGAGTTAATAATTGAAGTTTTCGTGAAGGATAAGGAGAATGCACACTGAAAAAGAATATCTGCATGATTCAAAAAGGGAGATTGTTAAAGATTTCACAAGATGCCGGAAGTTTTCCCGAAGGATCAAGAGAATGCAAACTGAAAAAGAATATACGCATGATTCAAAAGGGGAGATTGTTAAAGATTTCACAAGATGCCGAAAAGACATAACATCTTCTATTTCTATACAAAGGGGGAGATTGTTAGGTTTATTAATTGTATAGAATAGAAGATAACATTTTGGGTGAAGTTTGTATTAAATACAAACTAGGAGGGCTTAAAATGTAAATATACTCAAAGAGTATATAAGCCTATGATTAGTGTTAATCATGTATCAATTGCCAAACTTAATGACATGTTAACTATATGTTCTTAAAGTGTAATCTCACATTCTCTCATAGTTAATACATTGCAATTGAAGATTAGCTTGATACCTAAATCATAATGGGACAAACAGAGTCGACGTATCCTGATAGACTAACCGTAATCTTCATTTGATGGGGAAATATGCTTCATCCCTTTCATCTTCGACCGAGAATCGATGGTGTGCCTCGTGAATCGCTGTTTCGAGAACTGGAAGCATCGAATGTCTCCAGTCGCGTGAACCACCAATGTTGTCGGTTAGTATAAAACCTAATTTGGGTAACTGATTGGGCCTTGCCATGACTAACATATATATATATTTAATTTATGTGAGTACTTTATAATTGTTTATATATTTAATTTATGTTGCATGTGTTTATGGTACCAATGAATTTGTTTTTAAATAAGGGTTCCAAATTACCTCGTTAGTTGTTAATTAATTGAGATTGACTGTTTATGTGATAAACTATATGTTAGGAAATAATGTTTTAATAATGTGTGTGTGAGTGTTTATTTTAAAAAAGCCTAGCTGACTTTAGTATATTTAATATACTTCATGAGTAAGTTTCCTTCATTTACTTTGTGCTAAGTGTGTGTTCGTGAAGGTGTTTTTGAGAGAGAACCAAATGACTTGCCTACTTGATATCATACATCTTGTGAATTTGTGTTTGATATTTCAAAGTCATGGTAGTATTGTGTTCTTGGTTACTTATAAACAAGATTTGAATTGTTACTGTAACATCCTGAAAATGGGCCAAATTGTACTTAGTTGTACCTTGTGTATAACTGTTTGTACATTGGCTTTAATTAACTATCTTAGTTGCTAACCTATTTTGTTATTCGGTTAAAGTGGATATATGAGGTGGTAGATGAAACTTGAGGTTAACCAGTAATGTTATAAAATATTAAATGGTTTTAGATAATTGTTCCAAAGGTATCTCCGTTAGTTGAAATGGGTAAACAAGTGTTAAGTTGTACGTTGAAAAAGGGAGCAAGATACCCGCGTTTAAAATGTTAGATGACCAAAGGCGGTTCTCCCCCTTTTGTTATTGTCCTCGAGAAGCACAAAACACACACAACACATACATACATACGTACGAGAACACACACACACAAATAAGCTCTTAAGCGTTTGACGAAGAAATCAAGAGAGGTCAACTTGCTTTGTATTCCAACAACTAATTCAAGGGTACATATTTTTCTTCCTTCATCTTCTTGTAAGTAATCTTGATTTAAACCCTAGTACTTGAGTTATGATTATGGTGAACTAAATTAAAGCTTGAATTGGATAATAAATAGTTGTGTTGAATCATATGACGGTTAGAACACTTCTAACAATCATAAAGTAGGTATGTTCATCATTCTATCCGAGCGTAGCAATGTATTTCATTTAGTCTCAACCGTCAAGGGTCCCAAGAATATCTTCTCTCTTTTAAGAGAAGGTGAAATCCCATCTTGATTGCTTGCATATGAGCACACGTCTTCCGCTGCACCCAGATACGCCCGTTATAGTTACCCTGTTAGGGCATAACGTTAGAACGTTTCAAGGTACAGAAGTCCTCATGCCCCAAACCAAACATCTCAAGTCTAAGGACAACCAATCAGCTAACTCATGTCAAAAAGGCTCCATGAAGTTAGCCTGATGCGGATCACCTCCAATATTTGTACCTCTGACAAATATCTATAAATACTTAGTCACAAAATTTGTGCTGTTATTCTCTACATGAATAATCCATTAAGTATTTATAATAGCGTTAGTATCTCCTTGATGTGGCCCCCAGCGTATCAAGTTGCTACGAAGTAATTTTGATATAACAAGACTTGTATATCATGGATAAATAAATAAGCTAACAAATGGAGAAATTTAAAAAATAATTATATTAAACCTCCTATTTTCATCACGCATAAATGTTTAATACATAATCATAAGTCTAAAAATTCAATCCATACATTTAATCAATTACTGAAACTCGCTGCTAGGTCCTATGTACTGCATCCAATAGAACTAGCATGTCTCTCATGCTTATCTCTAGCATGCGCTTTAGTCAATGGATCAGCTACATTGTCATTTGGTGGTATCTTGCATATCCTCACATCTCCCCTTCCGATAATCTCTTGGATGATGTGATACTTTCTAAGTACGTACCTGGTCCGCTGGTGATCTGTTGGTTCTTTTGTTTGCGCTAAAGCACCCATATTATCACAGAATATATCAATAGATCTAGAGATACGGGAAACAACTCTAAGATCCGAGATAAAATTCCTCAGCTAAACCGCTTCCTTTGCCGCATTATTTTCCGTAATGTACTCAGCCTCTATAGTTGAATCTGCTATCGTATCTTGCTTTTAGATTTTCCAAGATATAGCTCTTCTGTTTAGGATAAAGACAATCCCTGACTATAACTTAAAGTCTTCTTTGTCTGTCTGGAAGCTCGCATCTGTGTAACCAGTAACACTGATTTCATCTGTGCTTCCTCCAAAGACCAAGAACATTTCCTTTGTCCTTCTCAAATACTTGAGAATGTTCTTCACAGCCACACAATGGGCTTCACCTGGATTTTGCTGATATCTACTCGTAAGGCTTATAGAGTAAGCAACATAGGGTCTAGTACATAACATGGCATACATAATCGATCCTATAGCTAAAGCATAAGGAACTGATTTCATCCTCTTCTGCTCTGCTGGAGAAGTAGGACACTGAGTCTTACTCAGTGGTATACCAGATCTTATTGGAATGAATCCTTTCTTGGATTCTTCCATCTTAAAATGTTTTAACACTTTCTCGATGTATGCACTTTGACTAAGTCAGATTAGCCGCCTAGATCTATCTCTATAGATCCTTATACCAAGTATGTATGCGGCTTCTCCTATGTCTTTCATCTGGAAACACTTACCTAACTAGGATTTTACTCCTTGTAATGCTGGTATGTCGTTTCTTATGATGAGTATGTCATCCACATATAGAACCAGGAAGATTGCTATACTCCTACTGAACGTCGTGTAAACAAAGGACTCTAACTCGCTTTTGGTAAAACCAAACTCTTTGATGTGCTCATCAAAGTGCAAGTTCCAGCTTCTAGATGCTTTCTTTAATCAATAAATGGATTTTAGCAGCTTTAATACTTATCCTGGATTCTTGGAATCCTCAAAATTGTACGGTTGTGTCATATGCACATCCTCTATTAGTTTCCCGTTAAGGAAAGCGGTTTTGACATCCATTTGCCCTATCTCATAATTGAAGTATGCAGATATTCCCATAAGAGTCCTAATAGACTAAAGCATAGCTACTAGCGAGAAGGTTTCATCATAATCAGTGCCATGAGTTTGAGTGTAACCTTTCTTAACAAGCCTTGCTTTAAAAGTATACACATGTCCGTCTTCTTCTTGAAGACCCCTTTGCATCCAACAGCTTTACTATGTTATGGCAAGTATACTAACTACCAAACTTGGTTGTCATACATGGATTACATCTCTTAATGGCATCTAGCCATTTGTCAGACTCACTGTCTGGCACAACGTTCCCATAGGATGTGGGTTCATGAAGATCCCCTTCTTCCTGAGCAATTAGAAATCCAAGATATCTATTTAGCTAAGTCACAATCCTACTGGACCTGCGAAGGTCTTGTGTTTCCACTTCCTCCTCAACCACAAACTCGGGTTGGGAAAGGTGGAGGTATAGAGCGGGGTTTAATAATCTCAAGAAGGGGAATAGACCTATGAAAGATCTTACCAATGCTTTTACTAATAAAATGAGGTTTGTGCCCCCAACTATTTGCTGATGAGAATTCAAAGATAAGGAAGTTCGTGGGAATGCTGCCACTGGAGTACCATATTAAAATGGTAGCTGCTGTTAGTCTTGACAAAGCTTTTGAGATAGCTCGGCAAATGGAAGGAGAGCATTTCAGCACAAAGGTGACCATGCGGGCGAGGATTAGAAAAGGAAGTTTCAGTTGTCCTCTAAGTCCGGTCCGTTGAAAGGACAATCTTTTGTTGTTGGGAAACCTGGCTCCACCAAGAGGCCGAACTTTGATGGTCCTTGGTGTTCTGGATATCGTACTTATCACACCGAAAATTGTACTAAAGCTACTACCAGATGTGTAAGGTGTGGGTAGAAGGGGCACATGGCGGTGGAATGTGAGTATGAAGAGAATGTATGTTATAAGTGCCATGAGCCAGGACACGTGATCATTGATTGTGTTGCAGGTCAGGGCACAGGAGCTGGCGGATCTTCATCTGGCCAAGAAATGGAGGTGCCTTGTACCAAAAGGAGGGCATTTCAACTGATAGCGAGGGGGCTAAGAGACGGGAGATGTAGTTACGGGTACTTTCCTTGTTAACTTTGCTTTAGTTGGTATATTATTTGGAGTTAGGAGTTAATGATAGGATTTGGGTGCATACCCATCGAACCCTAATAATACGATCAACGCCATAAGACACTCAAGGGTCACAACTGTGAGGGTACGTAATTCAAGAAGATAATTCACACTGTGTGAAATAGGTATAATGATAGTTAGTCATAAACCAGTGTAGAGAGTTGTAAAATAACCAGGTTAAATTAATTAACAAGAATATATATATATATATATATATATATATATATATATATATATTAGTTAATAAATATATATTGTTAATTATTGGATTAATATCTTGAATATTATCTAAAAAAGTTATTATTATTCTTAATTGTTATTATTAAAGAAATAAAATATATTAAGGTATATATATATATATATATATATATATATATATATATATTTCGTCGTAAATATGTATATATATTTTATGTTAATAATAAATGGTATAAATAATGTTGCCTAATTAAGATAACTAGAAAGTTATCTATAAATAGGGATTTAAACCTTGGCAATTAGGGTTAACCAATATTTGATAAACAAAACATACTCTCTCTCCCCTCTCCTTTGCTGATCGACGGCCGAACACCCAAGACCCCAAGGGGTTTTCGACTTTGTTGATTCACGGCAACAAGGAAGATCAAGAACATGGGTGTGTGAATCAAGACTTTCTAGCAGGCTATTGGTGTACCTCATTACGGGTGGACTATCTTTGAGAAGTTCAGGTATAACCTTCATCTAAGCATGTTCTTGATGGCTATGGTGAAATAGATGGGTATATGTATGTATTTACATATTTCGGTTTCCAGTATTGTGTACTGGATTGGTTGCATATTTTGTTCTAAGTTTAATGCAATCATGTTTCTCATGGATGAGTATTTTCGATAATGGTTATGTGGATATGCACATGATTTTTGGAAACCATAAACATGGCATACACACTTGTGATAAGCCAAGATCTTTAATCCTTTAGGGTTTTAGGATTATGTTTATTATTCTGTTTCCGCTTTAATGAATAATAATTGTATGATATTTGTATAATTCTGAGATGTTTCAAACCAGTTTGGTTGTGAATAAGGACAACTCAAGTATGAATTGTGACTTGTAAAACCCAACAGTGGTATCAGAGCCTCAGCTCAGTTTATCACAGTGTGTTGGTATATCTGGTATTATTATGGTTTTTTGATGTTAATGTATGTATAGTGATTTTCAAAAATCACAAGGGATGGACAGGTCCATGTCAATCCTAGTTTATCTAAAAACGGTTAGTTTTTTGATAAGGTTTGTAGATTTAAACCTTTGATCAGAAAGGTAAACCAGTTAGGTTTAACCGGTTATAGGATTAAAACTATAAAAAGTTTATTGAAATATATATGTGTTGGTCAAATGATCTCATGAATTGAAATTTGATGAGACAAAGTTAAGTCTGTAAGATATGTTCTGAATATAACTTAAACAAAATTATGAGGCTTAATCAGACAGAGCACTTATAGTGTGTCAGACTGAGCATAAGTTGAGTATAAGCTGAGCATATAGTTGATCAGCTTAGACTATATCATAGTCAGTTTATCAGTTTGTTTGATAAGTTGTGTGTGTTACCTAAGGTATAGACTGAGTACTCAGCTTGATGCGTTTCGAGCTGAGTGACTCAACTTATAGACTGAGTTAGCTCAACAGAGTTGCTAAGTAAGTTCTAGCTAACTCTTATGACTTCTAAGGATGAGTTAGTCTTTACACATGTTAATACATCTTTGATTTCGAACATGTCTTCGAAGAACTCAACTTGATGAGTTTCAAGCAGAGTAACTTAGCCCGACTAAAGAAGTCAGTTTAAGAGAATTTAAATATGTTTTAAATTCCTTTTAATCTCTATATCTACGGCGTGGATAAGAAGATTCAAGAATCAAGATTGAAGATTGAAGACTTAAGATAGAAGATTCAAGATTCAAGATTCCGGGTTATCCGTTAGTTTGTTAGCAGATTAGGATAAGGTCTAGTTTGTTAGGATCCGTAGGAACAGGATTATAAATACTTATCTCCTGATAAGTTTAGAGGTATGAGTGCCAGACTCTAATCTCACCTCAACCAAATCGTTGTATGTGTTACGAATCTTGATACACAGTTTGTAAGTTCAACGTGATCAAGAAATTTACAGATTGCCAACATTGTTCGTGTGTTCGATCTTCACGTCTATTGTGAAGTTGGTAAGTATTCAATCTGTGAAAAAATCCTGTTTAGAGAGTCAATTTGTATCTATAATCATAAGTTGATTATAGATAGCAAAGTTTGAGAGATTGAGAGATTTGATTTACATTAGGTGTTTACATATCAAGTGTTGCTTACTTGATTGTTCCTGTAATCATCTTATTATTAATGAAAGCATTCGGTTTCATGTGGTTTGATGTGTGTTTACACTTTTTATTGATTTGTTCAATTTTCCGTAGAAAGTGTATTCAACCCCCCTTCTACACATTACTTGCTTGTTGATACTCTCACCAATGGACCAACAACAGGCATCAGAGCAGGCTGAACGGTTTCATAAGTTGAAAGTTCAAGATTCTGAGAAAGTATATAATGTTGACAAGCAACAATTCGTCAAACTATCCTCAGATGGCTGCTAAAGGATGTCCTATTTTTGATGGATCTGATTATCCTATGTGGAAATTCAAAGCCATGCTTTTGCTCAAGTCCATTGACACTCGTATGTACAATATCATGACCCGTAGACCAATTATCCCCATGATTTCTGCTGCTGTCAGTGATAAGTCTACTGACAAGACTATTAAAAGAAGTCAAGAAGCCTTTGTCATCCTGGACTGATGAGGACTGGAAACTACATTCCCTGGATGACAAAGCAAAGAGTGTTCTAGGTAATGCTCTGACCAATGAGACCTTGCACACTGTGACTGGGTATCAAACTGAAAAAGAGATCTTGGATACTTTGAGTATTACATATGAGGGCACAAATCTGGTAAAGCAGCAAAAGAAGAATCATCTTAACAGATCCTATGAAAACTTATTTGCTAAAAAGAATGAAACCTTGCCTGATTTGATTACAAGGTTTCACTACTTGATTAATGACCTGCTAAGTGTGGGCATTAAAAAGGATGAAGCTGACCTAGTGCTGAAATTTCTGAATGTGATACCAGAGAAATTCAATGAAGTGACTGTATCACTAAGGGCTGGAGGCACATTACAAATGTATAACCTACAGTCCTTATATAGGTTCTTGCTTAATCATGAACAGATCACAGAACACAAGAAATCTTCTCAACAACAAATGAAGGATTCTCTTGATAAACATGACACTGCATTAGTTGTAGAGAGAAATAAAAAGAGTTCAAAAGCCATCATTTCTAAATCTGAGACTGAGTCAGACTCTTAAGCTGACCACTCGGACTCAGACTCAAGTGATACTAATGTGTTCAGACTATCACTGAACAAATGGCCATGCTTGCCAGAAGACTGAGAAGAATTCAAAGGGGAAGAGAAAGATCTGATAGGGGCAAAGGAAAGAGTTCTTTTGATCCCAAGAAAGTTGTGTGCTACAACTGTCAGAAAAAAGGACACATTGCTGTTGAGTGCAGATTAAAGAAGGATGAATCAGCTTCAGTAGCACACAAGAATGCTTATAGAGCTGACAAGTATAAGAAGAAATATACTCAGCTCAAGAAAGGAAAGCCTGAAGATAAGTCCAATGCTAAAGGACTTTATGCTGAAACTTGGGATACAGAATCATCTACCTCAGATGATGATGACAAGTGTCTGATGGCTCAAGAAGATGAAGAGTTTGAATTATATGAAGTTGATTATAGTTTGTCTGAATCAAGTTTTGAAGCTGACATTAAGGAAGCTGAAGAAAACAGTAAACTAAGTGACTGTGATCCTTCCTCCATGTACAAGGTTAGTAATTTTAACTCTTACACTGATGAAGAAAAAGGTCTTACTTTTGGTTATTTGTTAAACGACTTTAAGACCAGCCTTAAGTCTCAAGCTGACCTCAAAGCTGAAATCACTAAGCTCAAGAATGAGATTAAGGAAAATCAAACTCTCATTACTACTGAAAAGAAAGCACAGTGTGATCTTGAATGTCAAATACACATTAATAAACTTCTAAGTGAAGAGCTTCAGGAAGCCAAGGATAAAGGTGACCAACTTCAGAAGGTCCCGGAATCCTGGTGTAAGCCATCAAGGCTTGCTGAACAGTGCATCAACCAGCAGATCCCTAAACAAGTAAAAGTTGTACTTGGAGGTAACTATCAATCCGCAGCTTATGCAGCTGATGATGATGAGATAGCAAGAACAGATTCTTTGGAAGATAGACAGCTGATTGAGTCTCAGAAGTCATCCTCAGAAAAGAGACATGATCCAAGCCTAAAATACAATAAGTTTGTCAAGGCAAAGGATCATGGAAATGAGTGCTCAACCTCTAAACAACATAGTAAGTCTGTGCTTGTAGATTAGGCACTTAGCCTATTCAAAGAAGTTCTGTTATTGAAAGGCTGAATCCAAACCCTTTCAAAAGACAACACTCTCTATCTGGTTTAGAGAGAAGCTTCAAGAATAGGAAGACAACTGTAAGTCAGAGGTCACATCACAACAATGGTAAGTCCAAAGTTGTTGAAATTGGTAAGTCCAAAACTGTTGAAACTGGTAAGTCGAGAAAACATGACAATGGTAAGTCCAAAGTCAGTGAAAAGAAATTTGTTGGTCAAGCTTCTAATAAAAAGGATAATAAACCTAGATCTGACAAAGGTAAGTCCAAAGTTAATGAGCATCAGGTGAATCAACTTGTAAAGAAAGTTGAGAAATTATCCACAACTAATAATCCTGAGACTTAGAGTAAGTTCCCTAAAGGATTATCGGATGATCTACCTCCCGTAGTCATTGGTAGAAGGAAATGCTACAAGTGTAGAGGTAGAGGACATGAGGCCAAGGACTGTGACAGTGAAATCTTAAGGAATGAGAAGGAACAAGCTGATCAGCCTACACAGGACTCAACACCTGCTCAAGCTGACCAGTCAGTTCCACAAGATGAAGCTACTAAGTGTTCATCACCTGAACCTACTACAAAGTGGGTTCCCAAACAAAACTAATATGTTTAGTTTTCTTCTCATGTGCAGGGTTCAAGTAAATGGTACTTGGATAGTGGATGTTCGGCACATGACATGGTGTAAAGGACTTCTAAGTGAATTCCAGGAAGATGAAGGTCCTAAAGTAACATTTGGTGATAACACCCATGGAAGAACTAAAGGTTATGGGAAGATGCATGCTGGAAAGGTGACTCTCGAGAAGGTTGCATATGTCAAGGGTCTTAAACACAATCTGATAAGTATCAGTCAATTGTGTGATGAAGACAATATTGTTACTTTTAGGAAGAAAGCATGAACTATATACAATGCTAAGGGTAAGCCAGTGTTAATAGCAAAAAGAGAAAGAGATGTGTATCTACTTGATCTAAACTCTGATGATCCCTATACTGAAACCTGCTTATATTTCCAATATGTTCCCAAGCTGAGTTGGCTATGGCATAAAAGGTTATCGCACTTAAATTTCAAGCATATAAATATGCTATCCAATAAAGAGTTAGTCTCTAGACTGCCAAAGATCACATTTGTCAAGGACAAATTGTGCTCAGCTTGTGAACAAGGGAAACATCACAAAGGGTCCTTCAAGTCAAAGAAAAATTTTTCAATAACAGACCCACTGCATATATTGCATATGGATCTGTTTGAACCCATAAGTACTCGAAGCCTAAGTGGCAAGAAGTACACCCTGGTGATAGTAGATGAGTTCTCAAGATTCACCTGGTTAATATTCCTTAAAGCTAAAAGTGAAGGTGCCCTGGAGATAATAAGTTTTATCAAACAGGAAGAGTTAAAGAAAGGTAAGCCTGTTAAGCAACTCAGAAGTGATCATGCGACTGAGTTCAGAAACTCAACCCTAGAAGGCTTTTGTGAACAAAAAGGAATATTACAAAATTTCTCCTCAGTCAGAACTCCTCAACAAAATGGAGTTGCTGAAAGGAGAAACATATCCTTAATTGAGGCTGCAAGAACAATGCTATGTGATGCAGGATTGAAACTCTATTTCTGGGATGAAGGTGTAAGTACAACATGCTATACCCAGAATAGATCAATCATAGTCAAAAGACATGGCAAAACTGCTTATGAGATGTATTAATCAAGAAAGCCCAATATAGGTTACTTCCATATCTTTGGTTCAAAATGCTATGTGCTGAATCAAAGAGATCAGCTCCATAAGTTGGAACCTAAAGCTGATCCTGGAATTTTTGTTGGTTATTCCTCAATCTCCAAGTCTTACAGAGTACATAACTCAAGGAGAAAGGCTATAGAAAAATCAATTCATGTCTTCTTTGATGAAGACAATATTGATCAAGCTGATAAAAGACAAGCTGACTTAGTCAGTCTGAGTGAGTTTGAAAAGCCAAAGGAAACCAAACTGTCAAATACTATGTATGTCATAGATGATGACAGTGATGATGATGTGTATTCATCTAGGAAATCATCACAAGCTCCAAAGGACTCTCAAGCAGAGAAAGATGATGAGTTCATTAATCCATTTGGAGCTGATATTACTCAAACTAAAGATCTTAGTGATCAACAGTTTGATGACAATGCTACAATTGAGATTGAGGATGTAAGTTCACCTTAGAGGTCTCAATATCACTCAAGTACAGAACCACAATCTCCTACTACAACATTTAAATTCCTCAAATATCATCCTCATGATCAAGTGATTGGTAATGTTCAAGAAAGAGTGATTACCAGATCGAAGGCAACAACAAACTATGCTGCTTACTTTGGTTTTCTATCTCAAATTGAACTAAAGAAGACTGAAGAAGCCTTAGAGGATGCAGATTGGATTGAAGCTATGCAAGAGGAATTAAATGAGTTTTAGACAAACAAGGTATGGAGTCTTGTCCGAGCCCCCATAGATCATACAATTATAGGCACTAAGTGGGTCTATAGAAAGAAAATGGACAAGGATGGATTGATTGTTAGTAACAAAGCTAGGCTGGTAGCACAAGGGTTTAAACAAGAAGAAGGAATCGATTATGATGAGAAATTTGCCCTTGTTGTTAGAATTGAAGCCATTAGGCTGTTCTTAGCTTATGCAGCATATAAAGACTTCAAAGTCTATCAAATGGATGTGAAGAGTGCTTTCCTAAATGGAAAACTTCAGGAGGAAGTCTATGTGAAACAACCTCCTGGCATTGTTAGTTCAAAGTATCCACATCATGTCTATAAGTTAGACAAGGCTTTGTATGGTCTTAAACAAGCTCCAAGAGCTTGGTATGATACTCAGTCCAATTATCTACTATCAATGGACTTTACCAGAGGTAGTATTGATAAGACACTCTTTATTAAAAAGAGTAAAGGACAGGTGATTCTTGTACAAATCTATGTGGATGACATTATCTTTGGTTCTACAAATGAATCTCTGTGTGAATGGTTCTCCAAAGTTATGTCAAAAAGGTACAGCTGAGTATGATGGGTGAAATGACATATTTCCTAGGCTTGCAGATTCAACAAAAGCCTGATGGAATATTCATTAATCAAAGAAAGTATGTTCTTGATTTGATAAAGAAATATGGTTTTAATTCTACTTCAACCATGAAAACACCTATGTCACCAGCTGTCAAGCTGAGCACAGACTCAGATGAAAAATCTGTATGTCACTCTACCTATAGATAAATGATAGGTTTATTACTCTATTTGATAGCTAGTAGACCTGATATCATGTTTGCTACATGTGTTTGTCCAAGATATCAGGCAGATCCTAAGGAATCACATCTTCAAGCTGTGAAAAGGATCTTTAAGTACCTTAAAGGTACACCAAATCTAGGTCTTTGGTATCCAAAGGACTCTGGAATTGAGTTAGTTGGATTTTCAAATGCTGACTATGTTGGGTGTAGGTTAGACAGAAAATCAACAACTGGAGGATTTCAAATGCTTGGAGGGAAGTTAGTAAGCTGGACTAGTAAGGAACAGAACTTAGTGGCTACTTCAACTGCTGAAGCTGAGTATGTCGTTGTAGGAAGCTGTTGTGCTCAAATCATGTGGATGCAACATCAGTTTCAAGACTTTGGTATGAATTTTAGGAAAACTCCTATCTTCTGTGATAACCAAAGTGCAATAGCCATCACTTACAATCCAGTCTTCCACTCAAGAACCAAGCATATAGAAATCAGACATAACTTCATCAGAGACATCGTGGAAAAAGGTAAAGTTGAAATCAAATTTATCTCCACTGATGAACAATTAGCAGACATCTTTACAAAACAACTTGATGAAAAGAGGTTTCTGTATCTGCTAAGTGAACTGGGTATGCTCAACCCTTAGATAAGTGTCTAGAATTTGAGTTTCAGCTTGACAAAGACTAAGTGTCTTAAACTAAGTGCACAGTTTATTGATAAGTTTTCATAAACTGCCTTCCTTGTCAAGCTGAGTGATAAGTTCACATCTTTGGTTAGTTCTAAACATACTTTAACTACTCAGTGTGGTTAAAATATAGACTTGAGTCTGTCTCAAACAACAAAGACTACGTGTCATTGATTCTGAGTTGTGTGCTCAACTCAAGCTGAGTATCAATCTCAAGCTAAGTGGTGAGATCAAGCTGAGTAGCTGACTCAAGCTGAGTGATAAGTTTACTCAGCTTGGTGTGTCCAGATCATGTTTTAATTACTATGTGTTATTAATCCATGAGTCATTGTATTTGAGTCAGTCTCAAATCACGTTTTATACCGATTATGTATTAGTGTAATACAACAGTGTAAATAATATTTTTATAAGTCAAGAATGTTATTTTACAAACTTATCCGTTGGGATTTGATGTGTTTCATCTCGTTTACTCTTACATCAAGCCGTAAGTTCGTTATGTTGGGAAATTTACTAAGTCATTGAAACTATTGAACATGCAAAGGTAAAACTGTTAGATATGAAAACAGTTGTAACTAACAGTTGCTGCAAGTTTTAGAACTGTTAGTTGGCAAAGTCAAAACTGTTTGAAGACCTTGAAGCTGAAGACTGTTAGAAGACTAAA
The DNA here is from genome assembly GCA_947179395.2 of Pulicaria dysenterica. Taxonomy (NCBI): domain Eukaryota; kingdom Viridiplantae; phylum Streptophyta; class Magnoliopsida; order Asterales; family Asteraceae; genus Pulicaria; species Pulicaria dysenterica. Next base: position 50,466,827 of record OX359292.1, on the reverse strand, counting down.
GAACTGTTGTGTTCATTAAACAGTTTCTGTTGAGCTATATTTGGAAAATCTTATCTTTGAAGATATCTCGAAATACTTTGAAGATTATCAAGATTATCTCAGAAGATAGAAGATTACCTAACTGTCAACAATTCAAGGAGGATCAAGAGTCTATATATACTTCATTAGATGATCAATTAAGCACGACGACTTGATCTCATTATTCAAAGCATTTGTTCTTATTGTTATTTATTTTTCTGAAAGTGTTTTAGCCTCTAAGTTTCTTGTTGAAACCTAAGAACAGTCTGTGTTCTTCGTCTAACAGAATAAGTTAGATTGGGGGTGAAGATTGCTTTTGTAATCATTCTGGTTGATTAATAAAACTACTGTTTGATTGAATTAATTTTTGTTTAAAACCTTCTTTAATCAATTAAGTGTGATTCCGCAACTTCTTAATTGATTGTGATCATAGTTAAAGATTAACTTTTATATTACTCTGATTTATTATTTAAAAGTTAGTTCTTGTTATTTGATATAATATATATCCGATCCTGACAAGTGGTATCAGAGCCTTATCATTAAGGTTCCTTTGATCACCAGTTGAAGGTTTTTGCTTTACCTTGCTTTATTTTTCAAAACTGTTTTTTTGTTTAAATCAATTTGTTTCAATGGATTCGGGAGGTTCTTCTGATAACAGTGGATCAGGGTCCAACATTCGTGTTCCCATGCTCAAACCATCTGATTTTGAGATGTGGAAACTAAGAATTAAACAACATGTCCAACTAATGGACTATGATGTTTGGCAAATCATTGAAACTGTTCCTACTAATACCATTGAACTGGATGAGAATGGAAAACCAAAGAAGAAACCACCACCAAAGACAGATGCTGAAAAGAAGAATAGAATGATTGAGATGAAAGCCCTCAGCATCCTTCAGATTGCAATTCCCAATGAGTATCAACATCAATTCAAGAAATTTGATGATGCTCATGAACTTTGGAATGCTCTGGAAAAGAGGTTTGCTGGGAATGCTAGTTCTAAGAGAAACCAAAGAGATCTTCTTAAACAAGCCTATGAGAACTTCACCAGTGGGAAGAATGAGAGTATCACCCAAATCTTTGATATGTTTTACAAACTGGTGAGTCAACTGGAGAGTGCTAAGGTTAGGCTTGATCAAGATGAGATAAATAGAAAGTTTCTTAGGTCTCTAGGTGATGAATGGACTGTGTTTGCTACACAATGGAGAACCAAGGATTCTCTTGAAGACATAGAGTTAGATGACCTCTATAATAGTTTGATAGTGTTTGAAGGAGAGATAGAGGGAAAAAGAAAAACTGCTATCCCTAGCCTTAATGCTGCTCTCCTGTCTTCCTCAGGTATGGAATCAAACCATTCATTAACTAACTCTCTTGATTGTGGTGCAGGTACTAGTTCTGTTGTTGGACTAGATATGAATACTCCAGATGCAGTTCTTGAAGCTTTTCTTGCCAGCCATGCACATTCAACCCTCACCAATGAGGATCTTGAACAAGTGCACCCTGATGATCTTGAGGAAATGGATCTCAAATGGCAGATGGCCATGCTTACCGTTAGAGCCAAGCGATTCATTAAAAGAACTGGAAGGCAAAACATGAATTTCAGAGCTGATGGCAAGGCTGGATTTGACAAGTCAAAGGTTAGATGCTTCAAATGTCAACAACTTGGCCACTTTGCAAGAGAATGCAGATCTGGTGGACAAGTTCAGAATCAAGGTCAGAGGCCAACTCAGAACCATACCTCATCAGCATTGGTCTCACAAGAAGGCCATGGATTTGATTGGAGTGATCAAGCAGAGGAGGCTACCAGCAACAAAGCTTTGATGGCATTGACTGACTCCTCCATCAAGATGGATTCTCCAGAATCTGAGGACATACAGGTATCTTCTAAACTATGTCCTGGTGAATGTAGAGCTATTGTTAAGAGATTTAGAGAGCACAATAAGAAAGTATGTGCTGCTCTAAGTAAAATGGAGGAGAGAAGGTATGAGTATACTGCTGTGATAGGAGATTTTGAAAAGAAAATTAAAGACTATCAGGCTAATGAACTGCAAATGGACTATGATAGAAAATATCATAAGTGGGAGAAAGAGCAGTTTCAAGATGAGATTGATAGTCTGAAAAAGAAATTAGCTGAAAAAGAAAGCAAGGTGGATGAACTCACAAAGAAATTGGAGGGTGTGGACATTGATCTTGGAATGTTCAAGGCTGCAAACCTTAAGCTTGAGACTCTGCTACAATCTCAAGTGAGAGACAAGGTGAAAACTGGTCTAGGATACAAACAAACCCCACCTCCATACAACCAAAACTACATAACTCCAATGTCTGAGGTAGCTGACAGATATGTTAATGAACCTTTGGAAGATGAACTTAAGTCAGCTGATCCAAAGTTTGAAAGTTATGAAGATGAAGTTGTGTCAGTAGTAAGTGTTGAAGATAATGAGGAAGTTGTGAAGAAGGATGAAGGTATTCCATATGAAAATCACATCCTGTGTGAGCCCATTCCCACAAAATCATCTTTACAACCTGTGGTGTTTGTAAAAGCATCCACTGAACCCCTCACCAATGAGCCAAAACCCTCAAAAACTGTTAACTCTATTAGCAGTTCCACAACTGTTACAAATAGTCCCCATCTTTACACTAACAGTTCCAACAAGAACCCAAACAGTTCTAAGCTAAAATGCCCAACTGTTAGTACCAAAGCCAAAGGAAAGGAGAAAGTTGGTGAAGTTGTGTATACCAGGAAGAAGAAGGAAGCTGCAAAACCTCAGGCTAAACCCAAATCTAAGAAAAGGCATACTGAAGTGCCTGCATGCACATGTCAAAAACATGGTGTCCAAAAGTTTCCTCAATCTGCAGCTGTTAGAGGAAATCAAAGAAATAGGAACCAATTCTGGTCACAAAGAACTGGTTTACCTATTGTGAAAACCATAAAGTGCTACATTTGTGGAAGATCTAATCATTTAGTTCAAGATTGTTACTATAACCCACAGACCAATGGCACTCAAAACAAAAGTCCCATACTACAGAATAACAGTTCTAAAACTGTTAAGTCAAAACAGATCAATAGTTCTAAGACTGCTAAGCCAAAACTGGCAAACAGTTCTAAAACTGTTACATCCAAACCAACTAACAGTTCCAAAACTGTTTTAGCAAAACCAAAAACTGCTGGTTTGGCTTGGATGAAAATTCAAAAACAAACTGATTCTGGAGAGGGTAAGACTGTTCTTCATACTGAAAATCAAAAGGAATCACAAGTTGATTCATCTGTTTTATCAACTCCACCAGCTGTTTGTTCAAAGGTGTCCACTGTTAATCACAACAGTTGGAAACCACATGTTCTTACAAAGTATTCTTCACACAAGTTAGAGAAATCTAATTTGGATGAAATCAAAAAGAACAAAACTCTGTTTAAGTATTATGACTTGAACGGTGTACCCAAGACCTGCATGGCCTGGGTACTTCCTGCTACTAACTGATTGTATTTGTGCAGAGCATTCATAGGGCGAATCAAGGAGGAATTTGGCATGTGGATAGTGGATGCTCAAGGCACATGACTGGAAATCCACAATGTTTGAAGGATTTCAAAAGAATCAATGGAGGATTTGTAGCATTTGGAGGAAATCCAAAGGGAGGAAAAATCACAGGTAAAGGAGCTGTTGAGGCAGGTACACTTACATTTAATGATGTTTTCTTTGTTGAACAGCTTAAGTACAATTTGTTAAGTGTATCTCAAATCTGTGACAATGGAAACAAAGTTTTGTTTACAGATTCAGAATGCATTATTCTTTCAAAAGATTTTAAATTAAATGAGAAGGATGTTCTTTTAAGAACACCTAGAAAAGATAATGTATATTGTCTTGATCCACAAAAGATTGCTAAACAGAATGTGTTAAGCTGTTTACTCTCCAAAGCATCTCATGATGAGTCTGCCATTTGGCATAGAAGGATGTGTCACATGAATTTTAAAACCATGAACTTGTTAGCTAAAAACAGTTTGGTAAGAGGTTTGCCCCAAAAAGAGTTCTCATGTGATGATCATTGTGTGGCATGTCTTAAAGGCAAGCAACACAAAACTTCTTATAAGACCAAAGAAGTTTCTTCTATTACTGCACCTTTACAATTGTTACACATGGACCTTTTTGGTCCTACATCTGTGGTGAGTATAGGGAATAAAGCGTATTGTTTAGTCATAGTTGATGACTTCACCAGGTTCACATGGGTTCAATTTCTTAGAACAAAGGATGAAACAGCTGAGTTAGTTAAGTCTCTTATTCTTAAAATTGAAAATCAATCTGATTTGAAGGTGAAAGTCATTAGATCTGACAATGGTTCTGAATTTAAGAACTATGAGCTAAACAGTTTTTGTGAAAGTAAAGGTATTGAAAGACAGTTTAGTGCTCCTAGGACTCCCCAACAGAATGGAGTTGCTGAGAGAAGGAATAGGACTTTGATAGAGGCTGCTAGGTCAATGTTAGCCGATTCTAGGCTTCCAATGACATTCTGGGCAGAAGCAGTGAACACTGCCTGCTATGTTCAGAATAGAGTACAAGTAGTCAAGTCCAAAGGGAAAACTCCTTATGAGTTGTTTCTCAAGAGAAAACCTTTAATCAACTTCTTCAAACCGTTTGGTTGTCCGTGCACTATCCTTAATACCAAGTCACAGTTAGGCAAGTTTGAGAGTAAGGCTGAAGAAGGTTTCTTTGTAGGATACTCCACTCAAAGTAAAGCTTATAGAGTTTTTAACAATGTCACTAGAATCATAGAAGAGAGTATGAATGTCTCTTTCAATGAAAATAGGATCAATATTGCAAGTAATGGACCTGATTGGTTATTTGATATTGATGCATTGTCTAAATCTCTTTCTTTTGAGTATTCTACTGAAACAGCTACAGGTACCCCAACAACTGTTGGTGAAAATCATCAAACATCTTCCTCCAGCCCAAACAGTTTTGACACTGTTAGCTCAAAACCAACAACTGTTGGTTCAAACAAAGTTACTGAAGACTTTGTTGTGATTCCTATGCTTCAACAAGAGTTCTCCAATGCTGTTGATCCATTGATGGATGCTGAATCTTTAAAGGACATGGAATCCCATGATCCTCAACACCACACTGACTCTGCTGATCAAGTGTGTGATAACACTGAAAATTCAAGTGAATGTGAGTTTGATCTGTCTAATCTAGGGGATGAACTGACTGAAGAAAACATTCCTACATCAAGAGTTCACAAGATTCATCCAATATCACAAATAATTGGAAATCCAACCACTCCTATCAGAACAAGAAATATGCTGCAAAATGAAAATAGTGGTGTGGATCTTGCCCAATTTGACGTGAATGCTTGCTTTTTGTCTCAAATAGAACCAAAGAAAGCAATTGAGGCATTGAAAGATCCTTCATGGGTAGAGGCAATGCAAGAGGAGCTCTTACAATTTCAAATTCAGCAAGTTTGGAAGTTGGTTGAGCTTCCAAGAGGTAAAAGAGTAATTGGCACCAAGTGGGTGTTCAGAAACAAGAAAGATGAAAGAGGGATTGTTATCAAGAACAAAGCAAGACTGGTTGCACAAGGCTACACACAAGAGGAAGGAATAGACTATGATGATGTTTTTGCACCTGTTGCAAGGATTGAAGCCATTAGGCTATTTCTTGCTTTTGCAAGCTTCAAAGGATTTAAGGTGTATCAAATGGATGTCAAGTCTGCTTTTCTCTATGGCACTATTGATGAGGAGGTATATGTGTGTCAACCCCCTGGCTTTGAAGACTCAAAGTACCCTGACAAGGTATATAGGTTAGATAAAGCCCTATATGGTCTACATCAAGCTCCTCGAGCTTGGTATGAGACATTGTCATCCTATCTCCTTGAGAATGGTTTTAAGAGAGGCACAATTGACAAAACATTGTTTACAAAGATTGTTAAAACTGAGATTTTGCTTGTTCAAATCTATGTTGATGATATAATCTTTGGATCCACAAATGACAGCTTGTGCAAAGAATTTGAAGTCATTATGCACAAAAGATTTCAGATGAGTTCAATGGGTGAACTCACATTTTTCTTGGGATTACAAGTCAAACAGAAGCCCACTGGTATTTTTCTAAGCCAATCTAAGTATGTCAAGGACATATTGGACAAGTTTGGCTATCAAGATGTGAAGCTGGCAAGTACTCCAATGGAAACACACAAACAGTTGGGAGCAGATTCTGAGGGGGAGGATGTTGATATACACCTCTATCGATCAATGATTGGTTCATTAATGTACTTAACTGCTTCTAGACCTGATATAATGTTTGCTGTTTGTGTTTGTGCCAGGTTCCAATGCAGTCCGAAGATGTCACACCTGTTTGCTGTAAAGAGAATCTTTAGATACCTCAAAGGCCAACCAAAATTGGGACTTTGGTATCCTAAGGATTCACCTTTTGATTTGGTGGCATATTCTGATAGTGACTATGGTGGAGCCAATGTGGACAGAAAATCAACCTCTGGAGGATGTCAATTCTTTGGATCAAGGCTGGTCTCATGGCAATGCAAGAAACAAACAACAGTTTCAACTTCAACAGCTGAGGCTGAATACATTGCTGCATCAAGCTGCTGTTCACAAGTGTTATGGATCCAAAATCAGCTTCTGGATTATGGTTTGTCTTTCTTAAATACTCCTATTTATGTTGATAACACCAGTGCTATTAGCATAGTTAATAATCCAGTGAAGCATTCTAAAACCAAGCACATTGAAATCAGATTTCACTTCATAAGAGACTGCAATGAAAAGAGATTAATCCAAGTTATGAAAATTCATACTGATGATCAATTAGCTGATTTGTTCACTAAAGCTTTTGATGTGAGCAGATTCAACTTTTTGATTTCCAACATTGGAATGATTAACTTGGACTAACAGTTGTTCATTATTCCATGTTTTTCACACTAACAGTTTGCAACTGTTAGTTACGTTTTCTAACAACTGTTATCCTTTAAGTATTCAGAGAGGGAAATGCAATTTCACACATCAGTTTTGGACATATCTGCTGACCTGTCTCACAAACAGTTTTTCACACTCGTGACTGTCCTTGTTATGAGGTAAAGGTAAATTCACTTTCTTGAATCAACAGTTCCAAACTGATAAAGGTGAGTCATTTTGCTTGTTCTATAGTGCATTTGATATGACCAGTCACTGCATGCTATTAATGGAAATTACTGGATATTAATGGTCATTAATGGCTATTAATGGACATTAATGCCTCCTGGTTTCTCTATAAATAGTCTTGCACCCATCCTTCACAAATCACACCTACATTTGCACACTCTTCTCTCTGCAAATGGATACTAACTTTTTATAATAACCCTCAAAGATATTAATGTTAGACAAAGTTATGTAACCATCCCTGCCCCATTTGTAAGAATGCATGAGCTTTGGCATTACTCATCATGTGTTCTTGAGATGCATGATGATCGAGATAGGTTCACCTTGACACAACATCCAGATCCACGTAGGCCAAATAAACCAAATGATCATATTCGTATAAGAGGTGATTTTGAAAATTTCACTCTCTTCCATGAATTGCCTACACCATGTTGTCTAAGATTCGTCTTGAACCTAGCAGGCACTACAAACTCCGTAGTGTGGTTCCATGTTCGAAGATATAATACTCGTAACCACCAGAGGGCCTCAGATGATGAGGCAGTGGAAGTCACTGTCATAGATGACTAGTTCCACTGCACACCCACGAGGCAAATTATGACAATCGTCTCTGGTGATGCATATGATGAGAAGGTCTACTGCACACCCATTGGTAGGTAGTATGTTTTGACAATTGTCTAAGGCTTGTTAACAGTTGACGGAGAAAGTTGTCTACACTTACGGTGTAGATCATTGTTCTCCCACACCTACGAGACGGCCTTGCACAATTAGATAAGCAGTACCAACAATGGCTCGTGTATTACATGACCATTCTTTAAAGACAGGCTTCTCAGTAAGGCGATGGTGGCACTGTAGAGGCTATTCTGAACTCGATTCTTAAATAACGAAGACAGTCTTGAGCAAGAATGTGATGATGATTGTCTTCCCTTAAAGTTCAGATTTGATGATACAAACTGTTATCGATAATTTGTCATATGTAGATCTAGGAGTTAAGACAGTTCTTATAAGCTGTGTTTAGATCTATAGCACAAGACAGTATTGTTTGTCTCAATATTATTGTAGCTCAATTGTGATTATCTTGAATAAAATATATCTTATGTTGATGACTGTGTTCTCTAATGTTTTATTTTTATTGCTTCAGCATTTGATATATGTGAGCTGAAAGTTTGTTTGACAGTTGCACATTTCTGTTTCAATCAATACTAACAGTTTTTCAACTGTTAGCATATGGCTTCGGCAACTGTTAGACAAAGTCCATGTGCAACTGAGGGGGAGAAATTTGTCAACTAAGGGCGAGAAATGAAGAACAGTTGTAAACCCTAAACAACTGTCAATTCATATAAATGATCAAACAAAAGGGAGTGAACTTTTGAATAACAGTTGTTACATCTTATGAAAACAGTTTCTCAACTGTTAGTTCATTTTTGTCCGTCAACTGTTAAGCTATTAAAAACAGTTTCTCAACTGTTAGTTCATTTTTGTCCGTCAACTGTTAAGCTATTAAAGGGTGCTTTGGTCTTTGCAGGATTTTGGAAGCCTTTGGATTGCGTTCAACAATCGAAACATATATAAACCATTCCCCCCTCAGAGGTTTCTTTACGCATACTGAACTTCGTTTGAACGCTAAAACCCTAGAATTCTGCTATCAAATCGTCATGGCTCCCCTTCCATTCGTCAAGGAACATAATATGCTTGCTTTTCTTTCAAAACCCGATGATCTTCACATGTTTCACGATATGATTGATTATCTCTCATTGTCCGATCTCAACACTGCACTCACCATCAATCCTACCATATACACTTCTTACATTGATCAGTTTTGGAAACATGCTCAACTTCGAACAACTGATGACGTTCAATGGATTGATTCTACCATTGATGAGTTGACCGTCTCAATCTCTGAGGACACCATTCGCCACCTTCTACAACTCAATGATAGTGAGGGTGAGTATTCTGATTCAGTTTCACTAGATTTTTTGCATGCCGAGCTTGTTAAGCTTGGGTATGAGGGTCCTTCAGGGAAGGGTACATTCTATAAGGGACAATTCTGTGCTCACTGGAAGTATTTGATTCATACTCTCCAGCAGTGCATCAGTCCTAAAAGAACAGGATGGAACGAATTTGGAAGCAACATTGCATTGGCCTTAATCTGTTTGGCCAACAATCGTTGCTTCAATTTTTCAAAATTAATTTTCAATGGCATGGTAAAACATCTAGGGACCAAGTATGGTCTCTTTTTGATGTATCCTCGATTTGTGCAAGTATTGTTAAACTTTTTGATGCCAAATCTAAAAACACACAAGAGGGTCATTATTCCCTCTGCTCATGTGGCTTCCACTTTGAGCAAACTGTTGATTAATGGCAAGAGTTTCTCTGGTGCCATAACTCCTCCACTCTCTGAAATGGTGGAGTTTCTGTCAAGAAACAGGACTGCCAGTGTTGAGCATGAAACCCATCGTATTGCTACACCACCAACACTGGAACCCACAGTCCAAGATACTCAAAATTCCCAACCTGCTTCGTTTGAAAAATCTACAACACAAGCCCCTGCACTAAAAGTATTTAGAAAGAAGAGAAAAACTGTTGGTGTTCCTTCCACCACAGTTAGTGAACCCCAAACTGTTAGCCCTGCACAGGAGCATTCACCTGTGCAGAATATCGAAAGGGAACCTTTGGTGCTGTCTCCCAGGCACAATGAGGAGGTGATCATTCCTCAAGAGGGTGATCATATGGTCTTTGAGGCTGACACTACTGTTTTATCCACAAGGGATAAACAGGACAGTGTTAACATAGCTAAGACCTCAACCATGGCAACAGAGACTAGTAAAACAGTTTCTGGTAATCCCCAGAACCAAGAAAAGAGGGGTACTGATGGTGATACTCAGGGGAGTAAGCCACCAGTGAAAAATGTCGATGATATGGTCACAGTGGAAACACTAACTGACATTGAGACTAGACTGAAACAACATGCATTGACGGATCCTAACTTTGCACCTTACCTTGCTGCTCATTTACACCTAAAGAAAAGGATTGCTTTTCAAAACAAAAGGATAATTTCTCAAGATGAGAAGATAAAAGAACTGACTGAACAGTTGGAGAAGGCAACCGAAGTACTCAAGGTGGTAGCAGTTCACAATGAGGTGTTAATAAGGCAAGATAAGCAGCTGAACTTTCTTGATGAGAATCTGAAGAAAGCAACAAATGTTCTTCATACTCATGAGATGCTGCTTAAACCCAAATCCTTGGTGAAAATCTCTTCAACTGCTCAAGCTAAAGGAAGAAGAAAATCCAAGCAGGAAGAAGTTAAGCAGACAGTTTCACAGGATAAACAAACAGTTGTTGCTCCAAATGAGCAAACAGTTGCAACACAACAACCAACAGTTGTAACTTCAAATCAATTAACAGTTGCAAGTGTCCAAGCGGTTAATGAAGAAGAAGAAGAACAGCTTTCAAGTGTTGATAGGATGCTAATCAACAGGATGGTATCAACTGCAGATGTTCCAAGCACTGAGATTTTCAAATCGTGGTCAACAGTTAAACAGAACTATTTGGTTGATATTAGTGCTCAATATCTGGGAATAAGTTCTTCTAGAATGGCACAGAAAATCGATGATGGATGGCTTGATGGAAAGGTTGCTACGTTAGAATCTTTACCACCAAAGAAAGGGTATAAAGGGATAGTCATCCAGGAAGGAAAGAAAGAATCTGAGTTGCCTCCTGTTTCAGGCAAAGGTAAAGAAATTGTTGTTGTTTGTCCTAAACTCAAGCTTTCAAGACAGCAACAAGAAGAGCGTGATCATGAATTTGCATTAAGGCTAGCAGCTGAGCTAAGAGAACAAGAACAGACTGATTTTGAGATAGCAAAGAAGCTGGCTGATGAGATTACTACTCAGATTGATGAAGAAGAGAAAGTAAAGGAAGCTGCTGGTAAGGGAGTAAAAAGAAAAGGAGTTGTAAAGAAGAAAACAGTTCCACCTCCCAAGCCAGTAGTGGAAAAGAAGAAACCCCAATCAGTCCAAAAACCCCAACAGTCTGAAGAAAAAGTCAAAACAGGCTTGGTCAAAACTATTTTGCAAGATAGACTCTCAAAAGAGATAAAAGAAAGAATTGATAAATTTGAAGCTCAAAAGTCGCATATCAAAGAATGGAGGTTTGAAATGCTGAGAGTGGAAACTGGAAAGCAGGGTGTCACCATTGTTAGAGAGGTGGAACCAATTGAAAGCTATGTCAGTTTCTCTGCACTGATGGATAGTGTGACCAGGAGAGATGTACAAGAAATGTATGAATATGGGGTAAGTCATTTTGGAAAGGATGCTGAAATTGAGATAAAAGTATTTTTGGTACATTTATCGAGTATATGCAATCCACAGAGAGTAATGTCAATACTGACAAATGATGAAAGATTTCCAATATTGACTGTGAAAGTTTTTGAAAGATCAAGGGTGTATAATCTTGTGACAAAAAATGCTAAAACACAGTGGTTTGATCTTAATTTTGTTGATCACAGTAGGAACAAGCTGATGTACATGGTAAAGGCAAGGTTCTATGGTCCTGTAAGGCTAAGGGAAGATCTGGGAAGAAGACTGAAAGAAAGGATGGAGCTGATAGAGAAAGAGAAAATGTAATTTTTCTTTCATATTTTGATTATAACAATTTTACTTTGCAAAATTAGTGTTAATGTGTTCTTTGCTTATGTGAATGTTTCTATGGTTGAACCCTATAAAACAACTTAAGTGTATTGTTCAATACTTTAAGTTAGGGGGAGATTGTTGGGAAATTTACTAAGTCATTGAAACTATTGAACATGCAAAGGTAAAACTGTTAGATATGAAAACAGTTGTAACTAACAGTTGCTGCAAGTTTTAGAACTGTTAGTTGGCAAAGTCAAAACTGTTTGAAGACCTTGAAGCTGAAGACTGTTAGAAGACTAAAGAACTGTTGTGTTCATTAAACAGTTTCTGTTGAGTTATATTTGGAAAATCTTATCTTTGAAGATATCTCGAAATACTTTGAAGATTATCAAGATTATCTCAGAAGATAGAAGATTACCTAACTGTCAACAATTCAAGGAGGATCAAGATTCTATATATACTTCATTAGATGATCAATTAAGCACGACGACTTGATCTCATTATTCAAAGCATTTGTTCTTATTGTTATTTATTTTTCTGAAAGTGTTTTAGCCTCTAAGTTTCTTGTTGAAACCTAAGAACAGTCTGTGTTCTTCGTCTAACAGAATAAGTTAGATTGGGGGTGAAGATTGCTTTTGTAATCATTCTGGTTGATTAATAAAACTACTGTTTGATTGAATTAATTTTTGTTTAAAACCTTCTTTAATCAATTAAGTGTGATTCCGCAACTTCTTAATTGATTGTGATCATAGTTAAAGATTAACTTTTATATTACTCTGATTTATTATTTTAAAGTTAGTTCTTGTTATTTGATATAATATATATCCGATCCTGACACGTTAGAGTAACGGATAAATAGGGATTTCCAACGGTAACTTTTCTCTTTCCTCAAAAAGGTATATATATTGGTTATAACCGAAATTCAGACGTTTACGCTTACTAGACTTTTGATATGCTCACTCTACCTTCTACAAACCACCTATTTACTAAGTGCAGTTCACCGTTCAATCAAATTTCAAGCCCTAATCGCTCAGTGCGAATTGCGTAGTTACTCAATGTGATGCTAAAACATTCTACGATAGATGGAACTATTCTCAATCTAAGTGATCGAATGGTAAGGGGTGCTGCCTTCAGAAACAACGGGTTGCCGTTGATTAAAATCAACAATCAACGTGCTTGCCTTGCAATCACTGAACGCAAAAGAAATAGGGGATACGAAGCCTGGGTGGATTATATCTGCAAATGCCCACTGGCATTCGTTTTTTCTGGAGCATCGATTCATGTTGTTCCTCAGCACCTACTGGAGCTCTGGTACACATGTATGTTCGACCAGGACAGCGGCAAAATTCGAGGTACTGTGCTGAATGGAGAGAGAACCATTGCTCTCACAGCTCAAAGGATAAGGGACGTTCTTCAACTCTCTCAAAAGGATGTGTTCGAGCCTGCTGTAACAAGGCAGGTGGCAAGGTTTGTCCTACCCCGAATGGGTCACCCACTAACAGAGGGTGTTATAAAAAAAGGCCATCTTTCCAACCGGATGGGGTTTCATGGTGTCAACAGTGATTCGTTCACTTGGTACCAAGGTTTGGGGACTGTACCAGGTTAATGAGTTCGAGATGTAGCTGCTCTACAATATTTACTTTGCATGAAATCTGGATTATGCACAACTCATCTTCAACGAACTCAAGGTCCAAGTGATGAAGACCACGAGTGATCTTCTTGTACCATTTATAAGGGACCTGTCCTTGGCATTTGAAGCTGAGCTAGGGACAGCATGGTGTGTTCTCGACTGCGGGTTTTTCTTGTTATAAAATCTTGGGACACAACCTTGTTTTAAATTTATAAAAACGATGTTACTAAGCAGATACTACACACGACTCAGGCAAGTATAACCTGGTCAATAGTAGTATATACTCGGTAAGACCGGATATCGTTCCACCAGGACAGGAAGCTACCAATACTTAAGTCTCATTGTTGTTCGATCATAAGAATAAAGCAAGTGACAGAATGAACTGAATTAAACAGGAATTACAGCAACTAAAACAGATTAACACTGAAGGCAAACAGGTAGGATAACATATTCACACAGGCTTTCGAATCATCGAGACTAGTCATGGCAATGACACAATACAAAACATAATATGAAGACTTGAATAGATTAAGCGCATAGCATGCTGTTCTAATACTCACAAGACTACATTATCATGCAGAAATCATCACTCGAGTTATCAAGACTGAGACTTAGCAATTAAACATAATCAGGCAAGTAACAGCATATAAGGATTTAACTATAGATCACGTCCAAATCAGACTACAAAGACATACATCTTTTCAAATGACATATCCAGTAGTCCTCAGAACCCAAAAAGGTGTTAAAGTGGTTAAATAAGTTAAAACAAGCAAAAACAGCAAACTGTTGTGAAAATAACCTTCTACGGCCGTATGGATTTCTCACTGCGGCCGTAGCAAATTGTACAGTCCCTACGGCCGTATTGATTTCTCTCTGCGGCCGTAGGAACCAATAGGATAGAACAGTCAAATCTAACATAAAGGCATTCAACAACAAATTACAATCTAGACTTTAATCTCAGATCATAAACACATGTAAACTGTTACAATGGGGTCACAAACTCCTCTAAACTCAAACCACACAATTAATGGGTTTTGATGATTAGCCACATGATTACTAAAGATATGAACATGTTAAACCTACCATTTCTAGTATAACCAACACTTCTTGAAACATGAATCATGTCATAAGCACATTGAACACTACGCCAAGCATAACAAAGGCATACATGTGAGTTCATTTCACCATCTAAACATACCAACAAACATCTTTGTGAACCCTTTAATTATTTGTAGCATGATAGACCAATGAATACACCAAATGACAAGATTTTCATCTACAATCACAAGGCATGCATAAAACGAACATATGAATAAAATGACCAATAATGGATGAACCTACAAGGACTCAAAACATATTCCAATAATTATATCTAAAGACAACCATGCAAGATGTATCATTTCTAATAACAAACTCAACATGGAATTAGTAAAATCAACCATCATTCTTGAATATCCACATGCTTAAACGTGAAGGAGTTATCCTATACATATTATCACACATCAACATGGTAAGATTAAACATACTAAGTTGATAAAACACACTTGTATTCAAGATCAAAACATGCATATTTGAATCAAGTCATCATAAAAGTCAAATATATTGCCATAACTAGCCAAGAATCATCTTGGCTCAAGTGAAATAAGTTTAGCTATCCATATACATCAATAAAAGCACTACAACATCTGGAACACATGGGTACATGATGGAATTTAGAAATGGAAAGAGTGTACCCAAGCTAATCAATGATAAAACTAGTGAATCCAAGCTCCAAGATGTTGTTCCAAGCCTTCTAATCCAATCCCTACTCCTTTGAATCACCAAGAGAAGTCCCCTGAAGTGTTAGAGTGTTTAGAGAGGGTATATTGATGTGTTTTTCTGGAGTGGAGGTGAAATTCTTCACCCCTTGCAAAATGGCAGAATTCTGAATTTAATCTGTTGTAAGTGGACTTCCTACGGCCGTATGAATAAGCCTCTACGGCCGTAGGAAATCATGACCCGGATTTTCTCCACACGCAATGTTAAACCAATCGACCGGGACACGCAAAGATCTGGCAGGCAATGACGGTTTCTAGAAGACAGACTCCTACGGCCGTAGGGATTATCTTCTCCGGCCGTAGGGATCACTTTTTCACTATTCTTCAATTTTCTTAAATTCTTTCCTTGTTTTGCCCATTTATCTTGATTAAAGCTCTTCGTAACCTGCATGGTGAATGTTAAGCATATTAGATCAATAATAACAAGAATCACCTTGAATTTTGGCTAAGTACGGGGTATTCTAGCATGTAAAACATGCATAAAAACGCAAATATCACAGCACTATAAGAAGCCGGTCAGGATTTGTTCCACACACCAGCACTCAACTCCAAGATGTTCAACAATGACATCTTTCCAGAGCAAGAAGGCCTAAGTGAGCATATGCAATATATAGCTGAGAGGGCTCATCTGAAAGTGAAGCTGGGGGGTCAAATCAAGGGGGAGCAGCTCAAGCTAATCAAGAGGTTCAAGCTGAGCCAGCAAACATTCTAGCTGCACCTGGTAAGATCTCTCCACTTTCTCCTTCTTCTCACTTTTCTCCATCCTCCTTTGGAGACAAGACTGCAGTAAGCCCAACTCAGTCTAACCCATCTCGTCCACCTTCTGTCCACCATAAACTCCACTCTAAAGCCAACCTTGGTGTGCCCAATGCTACCAAGGAAAACATTCAAACCTATATATGAAAAACTGTCAAAGGTGATGCCACAACTAAAGGTACCACTGAAGCTAAAATCACATTGATTCCTCCACCGGCAGGAGTTGAGGGGGAGACACCTACTCTTAAGGTGCCAACCTCAAGGGTTATTCAAATCCAACAGCCTAAACCGGGTGTGGTGTCTAATCAGCCCTCACTTACTCGAGCAATGGGAGAGCCTAGTACTGTGCCTGATCAGACACACTCAGGTAATATTGAAATTATGATCAATCCCCAGGGTCAATCACCCCCACTCACCAAATAAGCCAACCTCATACCCATACTCATAACGTTTTGAGCCCAATTACTTTTATTCACTTCTCACACTCTATAGCACGACCTTTCAATGATTCATCTCAATACCAAGGTGAATTACAGGGTCCAACCTCTGGTGCACATGACTTTGAGGGTATACACCAACCCTTGAATTATGCACCCAAGTCCCAACCTTCTCAAGCTAAGTTAGATGACATATTGAACTTTATTAAAGGTCAGTTTGCAACATTGCATCTCAAAAGAAGAAAGTCCAAGAAGCATATGTTGCTGCTATTGGATTCACTGGATGAAGAAGTGCTGAAACTGAAATCTGCAGTGGCTACTTTAACACAAACTTCGAGCCCTATTGATGATGACAAAAAGGGGGAGAAGGTTCAAGAGGCTGAAGCTGAGTCCGTTCAAGCAGAAGCTCTGTTACTACTTGCTAAGGGAGTAGAAAAGCCACATAAGATTGAGGGGAAGAAAGAAAAAGAATCTGAAGCTGAGCTTACTGAGAAACTTAAAGGAAAAAGACCTCTAGTAGTCAGTTCAGAGGATTCATAACCCCTCAAGCAGAAGAGAAGAAAAATGATTCTTAGTAAATCAGACTCAGATGAAGACTCTGCATACAAAATGACTTTACAAGAAAGAGCTTCTCTCTTGGCAGTTAGAAGAATGGAGCAACAAGATGCTGATCAGCTTGGGATGTCTATCAATGAACTAAGAAGAAGGTAAATGAATGTACAAGATGAGTTAGCAAACATTCAGAATGAGAAAGAAGCAAGGGAACAGGCTTGGGCTGAACAGATAAGAAAGCAGAATGAGGAATTAGCCAGACTCAGACTGCCTATTGTGCCTAAGGAGGAAGAAGTAGAAGAACTTCAAGTTGAAAATTTACCAGAGGAAGAAGACATCACTCAGTGTTACGTTAAGTCATACTTTTCCTCTCCAATATTGTCACTCAAGCTGAGCTCAGTCCAAGGATTAGTTATACTGGAGTTTGTCTTAAGAAATGGTGAAACACCTTCCTTGGATCTGAATCAACTTCACAAACTGGGATATGCTGAATGGATACAAGTAGCCACCTTTATCAAACAGATGGAAAAGTCCTCTGCTAGAAATCAAGTTAAAGATGAAATCCTAAGACTACTTGCAAAAGCTGATGCGATGGAAATCATTCCCAGTTCTGAAATAAGAACCCTACTCACTTCTTTTCATAAGATTGGAAAGAAAAGGTTGTCAAAGCCAGCTGGATTAGCAAAAGCAAACAAGTATAGTCTTAGTCTTCCTGAAGGCATGAAGTTTCAAGAAAATACCTATGTTGAAAAGCCTTCGAAAGGATTCATGTACTTAGATAGTAATGGTGATCAATGCTTCCAGTCTGATGCGGGTATATATACTTGTGAGGTATCTCAAGTGTTTGCTCTGAGACTACTGGTGGCAAAGACTGAACAAAATGCCTGGTTCAGATACAGATTAAATAAAGCTATAAGATCAAAAAAGGATCAACTTCAACACTTGCCAAATCTGTCAAAACTTCTTGAAGAAATTAACAAGGAGATCAAAGGGTTTCAAGAGCTGCATCCTAAATAGATTAGTTCTATCTGTAATTATTAGACTAGTTCTAATAATTTGTAAGCACTAAGTGTGCATTATATAAGTTATCAAAATTTTGTACTCTGATATGTTCAATGAATACAAGTATTAGTTTGATATGTTTAACTTATAATTGATAAGTTCAATTAAAATTGATAAGTTCAATTAATATTTGAAAAGTTCAAAATTAAAATCTTAGTAAATTTAAGATTTAAAACTTAATTTTGTTCGACAAACTTAAGAACTGTTTAATGGTTTTGTCATCATCAAATAGGGGGAGTTTGTTGGTAAAATGATCTCATCAGTTGAAATTTGATGAGACAAAGTAATGTTTGTAAGATATGTTCTGAATATAACTTAAACAGAATTATGAGGCTTGATCAGACAGAGCACTTATAGTGTTTCAGACTGAGCATAAGCTGAGTATAAGCTGAGCATATAGTTGATCAGCTTAGACTATATCTTAGTCAGTTTATCAGTATGTTTGATAAGCTGTGTGTGTTACCTAAGGTTTAGATTGTGTATTAAGCTTGATGCGTTTCGAGCTGAGTGACTCAGCTTATAGACAGAGTCAGCTCAACAAAGTTGCTAAGTAAGTTCTAGCTAACTCTTTTGACTTCTAAGGATGAGTTAATCTTTATACATGTTAATACATGTTTGATTTCGAACTTGTCTTCGAAGAACTCAGCTTGATGAGTTTCAAGCTGAGTAACTCAGCCCGACTAAAGAAGTCAGTTTAAGAGAATTTAAATATGTTTTAAATTCCTTTTACTCTCTATATCTACGGCGTGGATAAGAAGATTCCAGAATCAAGATTGAATATTTAAGACTCAAGATAGAAGATTCAAGATTCAAGATTCCGGGTTATCTGTTAGTTTGTTAGCAGATTAGGATAAGTTCTAGTTTGTTAGGATCCGTAGGAACAGGATTATAAATACTTATCTCCTGATAAGTTTAGAGATACGAGTGCCAGACTCTAATCTCACCTCAACCTAATCTTCGTATGTGTTACGAATCTTGATATACAGTTTGTAACTTCAACGTGATCTAGAAATTCACAGATTGCCAACATTGTTCGTGTGTTCGATCTTCACGTCTGTTATGAAGTTGGTAAGTATTCAATCTAAGAATAAATCCTGTTTAGAAGTCAGTTTGTATCTATATTCATAAGTTGATTATAGATAGCAAAGTTTGAGAGATTAAGAGATTTGATTTACATTAGGTGTTTACATATCAAGTGTTGCTTACTTGATTGTTCATGTAATCATCTTCTTATTTATGAAAGCATTCGGTTTCATGTGGTTTGATGTGTGTTAACACTTTTTATTGATTTATTTAATTTTCCGCAGAAAGTGTATTCAACCCCCTTCTACACATTACTTGCTTGTTGATACTCTCACCAAGGGACCAACAATATGAATATTTTTTTAATATATATTTCAAAATTAGAGATTGGTTCTATATCAATCTCAGTTTGTTGTTTAAATTGTATGATTTTTTAGTTTTTTTAATTTTAATCAGAAAAGTTAATCCATTTAGGTTTAACTGGTTAAAAGGGATTAAAACTAGAAAAGGTTTAATTTTATGTAGTTGAATATATATATATATATATATATATATATATATATATATTAACCAGTTGTGTTAATATGGATAGTTTAAGGTTTTTAATCAAAACTAAGAAATTCCATATTTTTATCAACGAGTTCAATGATGATAAATTTAACTTTAAAATTTGAATGATGAAACAAGTTCATGTTTTAAGATTTGCATTTTGAATTAAATAGGAATTTCTAGAATTATATATATATATATATATATATATATATACATTAAAAATATTCCGGATTAAATGTTAACCGGAAAAAGGGTAACCAAGAATGGTTCCACGGTCCAAGATGGGGTCATCGAACCATGGTGGTTCTCGGCCCAAGGGTCCACGACCCAAGATAGGGTCATCGAACCAAGAATGGCTCTCGACCCAATAGGGTCTCGGCCCAAGAGAATTTCGACCTAAGGAGGGTCTCGGCCCAAGGGGAGTCTCGGCCTAAAGAGGGGTTCACGGCCCATGTTTCGCAGCCCAGTTCGCGGCGCGAACAACTAGCCACGATCAGAGATT
This sequence comes from Pulicaria dysenterica, assembly GCA_947179395.2. NCBI lineage: Eukaryota > Viridiplantae > Streptophyta > Magnoliopsida > Asterales > Asteraceae > Pulicaria > Pulicaria dysenterica. The sequence continues at coordinate 50,446,718 of OX359292.1, read as the reverse complement.
GGACCTCGGCCCAATAATCTTCTTGGCCCAAGACCATGCCCCTTTGCGGCGGCCTGGCAGCCCAAGAAAGTTTATAGCCCAGTTGGGGTTAGAACGGGTAGTTCATTAATTTATTTTCATAAAAACCCAAGTTTTTCTTTTAGTTTATAAATGTTTTTAGTTAAATTAATATGGGCCAGTATGGACTTAAAAGTTTTTAATGAACTTAATGGGGTTAATGTCCCAATCAGGAAAATCCAAGAATGGATTTAAGCCCATGGGTCTTGGATGGTAAATTTTTTGAAAAAGGATAATTCGGATAGAGTAATAATACAAGATATTATATGTGTTAATTTTACGTATCGAAAATTAATATACTTATATATATATATATATTATGGTTAAGGTTTTATTTTAACTAGTTATGTTAAAATATAAGTTCTTATTATATTTTTGGATTAAAATATAATAAATAACCATAATGGTGTATTATTATCATACAATATAAACAAGTATAAATCTTTGATAAATTAAGTGTTTTAGGTTTAAAAACACATTTTGGTATAATAGTTATAATACCATAAGTTCATAAAATTGATTAAAGTAAGTTTGACAAGTTTTGTCAAATATTTCTCATCTCAATTTATGGTATAATTAATTTGGGGATGAATGAGAAAAAGTTTAATATAGTTGCATTATTATTGGCTTAATTAAATGCATAGTTGCTTATATATATATATATATATATATATATATATATATATATATATATATTGTTCATATGTATATATGTTGAATTAGTGGACTTGTATACTAAAGTCGCATTAGTATCATTAAATCACATTTGTAGTTTTTCATGTCAACTACAAGTGTTTGATTTAAACAAGTCAACAATATATTCTTGTTGTGGTTGGACATATCGGTTATAGTCTTTGCCAACATAGACCTGTGGTTGTGTTTTTCCTTTCAGTATTTCTTTTTGGTTTTGGGGAGGCCTGCGTGCCACTTACAACCCCTTTTCGCAATGTAAAAGTATTGCGGGTAGGCCTGCGTGCCACTTACAACCCCTTTCTATAATGTAATTGTAATAGAATAGGTTTGTGTATTCTAGATTAGATAGTTGTAACCAAAACCGAAGACAAAGGACTTTACAAGACGGAGAAACCAAATGAAGATTGCTCAGGATAAGACCGGAGGTGTCAAGGCCAGTGGGAACAAGGAGAACACTCGTTAGATCCAGCCATGGGATCTATGTAGCTTAGGACATAGTTTGGCAAAACTATAACATATTATTAACTACATGGTTGTGCTTTAATTTTATGTTTTTATGCGACTGTGAAATTGAAGTAGGTGATTAATAATGTTTTTATTATTCAAGAGGTAAAACCACAAATATGATAAAATTGGTATACGACAACAGTTTTATAAAATTTAATATTTTATGATTGTCGTATCAGCATTTTAAAAACAGTTTGTTTTTCAAAATGGTTTTGTCATAAGACTTACTGTGTACCTAGTTAGAGTTATACTAAGATATACGCTGCAAATAGGTCAATGAAAAGCAAAAGGATGCCTTGGAATGCTGGTGGATACTATGTACAAGATGAAGGACATTTTTTTAATTCATAGCTTTATTACTTATTCTAAGTTTTTCACATTTCCTATATGTAGTGGTTTTAAAGACTTCTTGATTACAACCTTAATGAATTATTGGTTGATAGATCCTTGTGCGTAGATTAAAATTATATCTAGTCAAATGTAACTAGAGAGTGACTAACAAGTCAAAGTTTTGACTTATTAGTAATTTAGTCCGTATGCATTGGTTGCCGTTTCAGTAATATGATTAATATTATTGCTTGACTATAACTTATGAAATTATTTGAAGTAACACAGTTGGTGTTATACATTAGAAAGATTATCTAATCAAGTAATTATAAGCATTTATGAAAACAAGTTCAAGTATTGAACTAGAGTTAAACACTAGAAATAATAGTCATTCTTTCTAAGGCTATGTTTGAGGATAAAACATTTATGAGTTTGATTATAATAAGATATTATAACCAAGGAGAACTCACATGTTTTAATTAAGAATCTATAAGAGTGTGTCATACTTGTGGTGATGTAAATTTTTAAGAAACCAATTTCCGTAATAGGAAATAGTGGATATTAGAAAATCTAAGTTTAAGGTTTCGTTAACTTTAATATTCTTATTCGAAATCTAAGTTTTAGATTCATACTTAAAATCAATATTTTGACTTTTTGGTCAAGTTTGACCAAGTCAATAAGGTGTTTCAAGTGATGCTATGGTTTCATAATAGTCAGTGGGAGCAATTGACCTACGCTAATACATTTATCAGTTCCTTATAAATTGATATACATGTATGTATGTCTACGTAAAAGCAAATAAGAGCTTAAAGAAGCACGGGAATTATCAGCTTATTGAAATGCAAGTACATATATAATTCTAATGACGGGAATTTTGAAGTTTTAAAATAAGTACAAGTAAATAGACTAGTCCCAGGAGGTCATAATTATATATTGAATTTCAATGTCACCAATATTAAACATATTAAAAGAATCAAGTGTTGAGAATAATTAACAGATTATTAGATAAGTTTTATGTACAGGATATCTAATTTTTGTTACTAGTTAGTGTAAACAAGAGGGTTTATTATTTCAGTCTATTTCTTGGAATGAAAAAGTATTCATACATCTACAATATAACCAGGTATGGTTATGGGATAATTTTATATATATTCAGAAACAAGGAGTTAATCCAGTTCTCGTAGTTTAGGGAATATAATAAAATTAGAGAGACTGGACTTGTTATCAGGGTTTGCAGAAAACAGTTTGTCTAGCAAAATAAGTGGGAGAACTAGTTAGTGCATAATTATTTTTAGTTCATAGTAATGTTATGGTTTCAAGAAGTGATCCGTGATAAGTCCACTTGAACCAACATAGTAATACAAATAGACAATTGAAACAATGGACCAGTATTAATTCTATACTATATTCTAGGAGGGTGAATATAGAGAGTACATCATTAATCCCATTACTCTTCACAGATTTTGTATGTTTTGGTAATATCTATGAATAATAAGGTTATTATTCAAAAATCTTGTACGTGACTACCTATCTTTGTGGGAACCTCGATTAGGGTGATAATAACGTCATTGTAATCCTTGGTAGAGATTCATAGCGATTGAAGATGCTACCAGGAGTGTAGGCCAAGGATGTACGAGTATTAACCAGGGGTGTGGATATCGGATAGTGACATCGTGAAGAATACCGCGTGGTTAACGAGTCAAAGGTATTTGTCACATAGGTTTTCCTTAAGCCTAAGATATTTGGTTTGGGATGCGTGGACTTCTGGCATTTGGGTTGCATCTAACGCTACGTCGTAACTCGGTAGAAATAACGGGCATATCTGATTTCAGCGGAAAGCGTATTGCCAAATGCAAGTATGCAAGAGGCATTATGCACCTCCTTTTTCAGGAGAGATGTTTCCGGGGCCCTTGACTAATGTAGACTTTAGAAGTGCATGGCCATGCCCAAACGAACTGATTTGTTCTTTGTCGTTTATCACTCAGTCGAAATCGGATAGTCGAGAAATGGTTCTGAGTGTTCAGAGTTGACTCACACCATGCTCACACTCACAATCGAAACATCGTGATGTAGAGGGAAAAGCCTAAAGTATACCCGATCATAAGACCGGGGGTTCTAATAAAGCTTTATTATAAAACAGTTAGTTTTATAAATTATGAAATAGTTTGTTTTATAAGGATTTAATTATCACACCTCGGTATAAGAGTTCTTATTGCTTGGTTAACCTAAGGACTTGTCTAGAAGCATTCTTAGGCCAGTATTATCAAGATCATGGGTTGATGCTAAGCACAAGTGGGAGGCTGATAGGATTTGTATGCATAGCCCAACGCCATAAGACACTCAAGGGTCACACATGTGAGGGTACGTAATTCAAGAAGATAATTCACACTGTAGGAAATAGGTATTATGACAGTTAGTCATAAACCAGTGTAGAGAGTTGTAAAATAACCAGGTTAAATTAATTAACAAGAATATATATTTATTAGTTTCTAAATATATATTGTTAATTATTGGATTAATATCTTGAATATTATCCAAAAAGGTTATTATTATTTCTAATTGTTATTAGTAAAGAAATAAAATATATTAAGATATATATATATATATATTTTTTGGCGCCAATATGTATATATATTATTATATATTTTATGTTAATAATTAATGGTTTAAATAATAATGCCTAATTAAGATAACTAGAAATTTATCTATAAATAGGGATTTAAACCTTGGCAATTAGGGTTAACCAATATTTGATAAACAAAACAAACTCTCTCTCCCCTCTCCTTTTGGTGATCGATGTCCGAACACCCCAAGACCCCAAGGGGTTTTCGACTTTGTTGATTCAAGGCAACAAGGAAGATCAAGAACATTGGGGTGTGAATCAAGCCTTTCTAGCAGGCTCTTGGTGTACCTAATTACGGGTGGACTATCTTTGAGCAGTTCAGGTATAATCTTCATCTAAGCATGTTATTGATGGCTATCGTGAAATCGATGGGTATATGTATGTATATACATATTTCGATTTCCAGTATTGTGTATTGGATTGGTTGCATGTTTTGTTCTAAGTTTAATCCAATCCTGTTTCTCATGGATGAGTATTTTTTTATAATGGCTATGTGTATATGCACATGATTTTTGGAAACCATAAACATGGCATACACACTTGTGATAAGCTATGATCTTTAATCCTTTAGGGTTTTAGGATTATGTTTATTATTCAGCTTCCACTTTAATGAATAATAACTGTATTATATATGTCCAATTCTGAGATGGTTCAAACCAATTTGGTTGTGAATCAGGACAACTCAAGTATGTATTGTGACCTGAACCTACAGTTAATTATTCTCGTATGCGTAACTTCTCGTGACAATCTAAAAAGTACATGTTCCTATGTTAACTAACTCACTTATAGTATAAGTTGCAGACGGTAAAGTAGTCATGGTCATTGGTAGTCTCCTTAGGTTATTGTCATTGATGGGATTAGTATCCCCATCCTTGTTCTGTTTGTATTCATTGTGGAGTTTGACGCTAAAATTGAAGCGGATTAGTTCAGAAATCTGAACGTCGAGCGATTCGATTGTGAAAAGATGATAGAGGTTCCGTTAACTCACAGGATGTATCCCGTAGCTTGAGGAGAGCAACGAAAGTGTGATATCTGTGTTGTTTTGTTGCTTACGTGTGGACATTGAATTAAAAAGGATCAGTATGTTAGAACAGGTGGAAATTAAGATGAGTAAGTATAGATACGATAGATTAAAAAATGGTTAAGAGATGTGTGTTTATAATTAAGGTGAAAACTAAGGTAATTAAGATGAGCAATATGAAATAATAGTTTTAATGAAACGTATACTTGACATTGTTGTCTTTATTAAGAAATGGTATGCTTCACATTGTTGTCTTTATATTGATTAAGAGTTCTTTTTTGTATAAATATGGATAGAAACGTAAACCAGAACCCTGGAAATGAGGGAGTAAACAAAGAGAGTTTGGATATGACCACGATAGGCGAAGTCCAAGATTACATATTCGTCTACGGAAATAGACGTGGAGCCATACCCACTATACACCACAGGTACGTAATGTCAGATCAGTTCGATAAGTGATTTAGAAGAAACATGTCACCCATTGTAGCAGGGATAAAAAATGAAATCAAGAACCAAAGTAAAAGTGAAATAAGAAGTGTAATCCGAGAGGAATTTCATATGCAGAAAGAGGAATAAAATGAGGGACTCAAGAAAGCAAAGACACAGGCTGAGGCCGGAGGATCCAGGCATAGGGTTGTATGCGAGACTTGTGGTAAGAACCATGATGGGGAGTGCAAATACAAGGATAAAGTTTGTTACACATGTGGACTCCCGGGGCATTATTCTAGAGAGTGTTTAGGTAAATTCTACTATGAATGCAATCAGTATGGGCATGACACCTCGGAGTACCCTAACTAGTTGAAGTGTGGTGTAAGCTCTGAAACGGTCGTAGGAAGTTCTCTTTTGAGTAGGTGAAGCTGGTATGAATGTAGTATGTACTTTCATGTGTAATGTTAACATTGCAGTTTGTTGAAATAAATAGAGTTTTGTATAGATGATTCTAATGTTAATTGTGGTTCTTGCTTAATGCAGAGTGACGGTAATAGTTTACAACTAAGTGTGTGACCATAGCAGGATTCTGAGGACGTAATCCTCTTTAAGGAGGGTAGATTTGTAATATCCTGAACATGGACCTCTTGAGTATAACTGTTTGTACCTGGGCTTAGTTAAGTATTTTAGTTGCTACCTATGTTGTTAGTCGGTTAAAGTGTATATATGAAGTGTTAGATGAAACTTAAGGTTAACCAGTAAAAGTTATGAAATATTATATGGTTTTAGATAATAATTCCAAAGTTATCGCCGTTAGTTGAAACGGGTAAACTAGTTTTAAGTTGTACGTTGAAAAGGGGAGCAAGATAACCGCTTTTAAAATGTTAGACCACCAAAGGCGGTTCTCTTTCTTTTGTTATTATCCTCTTGAAACCCAAAACACACACAACACATACATACATACGTAGGAGAACACACACACGTATAAGCTCTTAAGCTTTTGAAGAAGAAATCAAGAGAGGTCAATTTGCTTTGGATTCCAGCAACTAATTCAAGGGTACATATTGTTCTTGCTTCATCATCTCGTAAGTAATCTTGATTTAAACCCTAGTTCTTGAGTTATGATGATAGTGAACTAAATTGAAGCTTGAATTAGATAATAAATAGTTATGTTGAACCATATGAATGTTAGAACACTTCTAATGATCATAAAGTAGGTATGTAATGGTTTGAAACCATGTATAATTTGATTATAGATGGTAAAAGATGAAGTTTCAGAAGTTATGTTCGAACAAAGTTACAGGTCTGTTGTACCACCATTGCTTGCGGGGGCAAGCGAAATGGCTTGCGGACGCAAGCACGTACTAAGAGTCCTTCCGTCTGCAAGCAAGAGTCCTTCCGTCTGCAAGCAAGGGGCTTGCGGTCGAAAGCCATGGTGACTTAAGAGGAACCCTTGCGGTCGCAAGAAATACACTTCCAGTCGTAAGGGGGTTGTTGAGGACCTTTCGGGCGTATGCAGTGATGCTTGCGGCCGCAACCAGGGGTGCAATTTTGGCAGATTGTAGGTTTATGTCAGATCTGAGAATAATTGATGTGGTTGTGTTGATTTGGACTTAAACCTATTATGTTAGGTACTACTGAGGAACCGGAAGACAGTAACAGTTATGTTTGCTTTCTGTGAGTTTGAGGTGAATACCGGTTTCCCACGAGGTTCAGTAAGTAGGGCTAACTGTTGTTTGATTTGATGTGTTATTCATGCTTCTACATGTGCGTACGTGAGGTATGTTATGATATGATATGCCATGCTATGATGCTTATGATGACTAGAGTTACAATGATAGTGAACGAATGCTTGTAACATGAATCATGCAGTAAGAGTATTCCATGCTTAAGTTGTACTCGCATGTCCTGCTTATCAAGTATGAGTAGTAGTTGTTGTGATTATATGCATGCATGCTATTGAATCTTGATTGGATCGTCTATGTGTTATTTTTGCAATATCCAGACACTCGGGGGACTGTTTCTCAGTTCCTGGCATGGTTGCAGTCAGCTGCGGCTGAATCCCTTAAGGGCCTTAGGCTTGTTATAGGGATCAACGGTACTCAGTGGTGCATGCCGGGACTCGGGTTCTGTAGGACCACTGTTTCTTGACGTGAGTTTGGATCTTGGCTTATGGTCGAGATCCGTTTTGAGTTGATCTGACTTCGTAACGTGCTCGGTGGACTGCTCTTCGCTCCCCCACCAGTGCGGCTGGTTGTGGCTGATTCTCAGTTAAAGTCGTTGAGCGGAGCTTGCAACCCTGCAAGATATGACTCTTGTTGAAAAGTTGGCACACCATGATATGATAGGATAGCATTATGTGTTGTTCCTATGTTGTGATAGCATGCTTATTGATACTTATGTACAACCTGTGCTCACTAGCTAGTTGTAGCTAACGTTGCATGATTTCTCTTTTTCACAGGTAATGATTAGACTGCCTGGTAAGGTGGGTACTTGTTCGTAGTTGTACATATCTTTTGGGAACACTCTTTTGTTATATGCATGTGACCCGATGGTTGGTAGTAGTTCGGTAACACCCAATGGTTTTCAACTTGGCGTATTTTCTTGTATTTTATATTGTCAAGTCGGATAACAATACTTAATACTTTTGTAATCGATCGCTTACTTCCACTGCATGTTTTGGTAAATATACTTAAAAAAATTTAAATTATCCCTAATTTTAAGCTCGTGAAAACCAGTGTGACAGTTACCATGCCAAAATTTAGTGAAATCACCATGCTTTTCTTCTTGATGAAACTTGATAAGTGGTTTACATGATTTTGATGGTTGTTATAGTTCTAAGTTGTTCATGAATCTTATAAATATGTTATATTGATTTTTAAAGTGTTTGTGAATTATAAGTGTTTTTTAGTTGGGTTTAAAAAAATTGAATTTCTGGAAATTGAGAAGCTTGTTCATAAGTTTGTTTGAAGATTTGAAGATCTTAGTATGAGTTTTAATTTAATGAAGATAACGAGGTGTACTTGGGGAAAAACAAATCTTATCTTATATTTGACTTTTGTGCTTGTTAATTCCCATTCGAAAACCTGCTGCTCGAAACTTGTCATTTTAAATTCTTTAGCATTCGAAAAAGTAGGCAGCTCGAAAACCTCATAGTGGTTCGAAGACTTCATGTTTGAAAGATTGGACCGATCGAAAGCTTTCGTGGTTCGAAGGAGGTTGGCCGCTCGAAGCCTTCTGACATTCGAATACTGCCCCAATCAAAATCATGTCCATGCGCTTGATGTTGGTCCCATGTATGAGACTAACAACAAGCAACAGGTGTGTAGAAGGGGGGTTGAATACACTTTCTGTGGAAATTGAACAAATCAAATAAAAGTGTCACACACAGTAAATCAAACCACAATCAATTGAATGCTTTTATAAAGAATATGATTACAATGCTTTGAATAAGAAGATGATTACACTAACTATCAAGTAAGCAACTCTTGATATATAACCACCTAATATAAATCTCTCAATCTCTCAAACTTAGCTATCTATAATCAACTTATGATTATAGATACTGACGACTCTCTAAACTGGATTTACACAGATTGATAACTTACCCATATCACAACGGATGTGATAGTTCGAACACACCAACACCTTGGCAATCTGTGAGTTTCTTGATCACGTTGAACTGACAAACAGTAATCAAGATTCGTAACACATACGGTGAGGTGAGGTTTGGCTCTGTAACACTTAGTTGTTATTCTAAGTTGTAGTCGTAGTCATAGTCGTAGTCGTACCTCAAAACTTATCAGGACATAAGTATTTATAATCCTTTTGCTATGGTTCCTAACAAACTGGACTAATCCTAATTTGCTAACTAACTATCGGATAACTCGGAATCTTGAATCTTCTTATCTTGAGTCTTCAATCTTCAATCTTGATTCTGAAGTCTTCTTATCTTTCCTGAAGATATAGAGAGTTAAAATAGAATTTAAAACACATTTAAATTCTTTTAAACTGACTTCTTTAGTCAGGCTGAGTTACTCAGCTTGAAACTCATCAAGCTGAGTTCTTCGAGAACACACTCGAAAACAAACATGGACTAACATGTATAGTTCTTAACTCATCCTCAGAAGTCCAGAGAAGTAACTAAACCATATTTAGTAACTTCTATTGAGCTGACTCAGTATCCACGCTGAGTCGCTCAGCTTGAAACTTATCAAGCTGAATACTCAATATATATCTTAGGTGACATACACAGCTTATCAAACACATTGATAATCTTACTAAGATATAGCTTAAGCTGATCAAACATATGTACAACTTACACTCAGCTTATACTCAGTCTGAATCACTATTAGTGTTCAGTCTGACTTAGCTTTATAATTCTGGTTAAGTTATATGTAGAACACATCTTACAAACTTAACTTTGTCTCATCAAATGTTAACTGATGAGATCATTTTCCCAACAAACTCCCCCTATTTGATGATGACAAAACCATCAAACAGTTAGTAAGTTTGTTTAACATAATTATGTCTTAAGTCTTAACTTATTAAGATTTTTATATTTGAACTGATCAAATATTAATTGAACATATCAATTTTAATTGAACTTATCAATTATATGTGGAACAAACCAACGTTTAGTTGAACACACCAACCAAACTTATTAATGAATAAGAACTTATCATTTATTCATTTAAGTTGAACTTATCAGACTTATAAATATGAACACATCACAACACAGTTGAACATATCAAACTTATACTTGTATTAATTGAACATATCATAATACAAAATGATTGATCACTTAGATCATGCACACTAAGTGCTTACAAAAATATTAGAACTAATCTATTTATCTTTTGAACTCAGGATGTAGAACCTCCCAAAGAATGATTTCTCTGTTAATTTCTTCTGGGAGGCTTTTAGCTTCTGCATCTCCTCTGAGTTCTCTTTGTTGCATTCTGATGATCTTATTCAGCTTATACTTTACAAAATGATTTGAGCTATCACCACAGCAACTTCTTATATGTATGGCATCCCTAGCTTTTAGATAACATATCTCATTCAGCTTGATAAAGCTGGGTTTGCCTGCCTGATCCTTCAACATGAATCCCTGAACAGGTGTATCAATACCTTGGTTTTCTTTAAACTCTACACCTTCAGGTATCTCGAATAAGCTCTCCCACTACAGACCAGGAACTGGAACATATTTCAATTCCCCAGCTCTGTTAATCAGCTTAGAAACTTCAATAAGGATCTCTTGCTTGATTTGGCTTTTCTTGAACTTCTTGAGCATCATCAATATTCTTTGCCATTCTATGTAGCCCATCCTATGAACATATCTCAGGTCCATCCCCATTGTAGATTTATCTTCAAATTCAAAGTTGAGGATGATGGCTCCATCAATTCTGCTCAAGGTCATGCCTTTGATATCTTTACCGAAGCTTCTTCTGAAATAGCATTCTTGAATTTCTGCATCTGTGTATGGGATAGGATCAGGTCTTGGACCAGTGTATATAGCTTCAGCTTCAGCCAAAGCTTTTCTCTGTTTTTCTTTCTCTTGGTCCATTGCCTCCTTTTCTTTTCTCTTCCTTAGCTCTTCAAGCGAAATGCCTAACTCATTGGCTTCCTCTTCAATCATAAGCCTTGTGGCTTTTTCTTCTTCTGTTTTTTCCTCAGGTTCAGAAACACTGTCAGCTTCAGGTTCAGATTCTTCTACCTTTTGTCTCTTAGCTGCAGGTTCCTCTTTATTTATTTCTAACTCCCCCTCAGCCTGAGTCTTCCTCTCTTCTCCTTTAGCTAGTACTAGTAGAGCTTCAGCTTCAGCTCGAACTAGCTCAGCTTCATTATCAGCTTGAACCTTCTCCCCCTTTTTGTCATCATCAATAGGGGTAGAAGTCTTTTGTGGTTGGAGTGCAGCAACTGCATAGGCAATCTCTTGAACATCCTTTGTCAGCTTCTCAAGCCTCTGATAGATTTGGCGTTTATGCTTCTTCTGCTTGAGATGGAACAAACCAAACTAAGAAGCAACATAATCTTTCAGCTGTTGGATGTCTGAGGAGGCAGTGTCAGTGTAAGGAGAGTCTTTGGGTGCATCATCCAAAGGTTGGTGTTTACCTTCAAATTCATTTGCACCAGAGTCTGGACCCTGTGAATCACCTCGGTTTGGAGATGAAACATTGACAGGTCGTGCGATAGGGTGTGAGAAGTGAAGAGAAGTAATGGGGCTCGAAATGTGAAGTGTATGAGTTGGTGGTTGGCTTATTGGTTTAGAGGGGGGTGATTGACCCTGGGGATTGGTCATGTATTTAATGTTACCTAAGTGTGTCTGCTTAGGCGCAGTAGTAGGCTCTCCCATGGTACTGGTGAGTGTGGGCTTAGTAGACACCACACCCGGCTTAGGTTGTTGGGTTGTAATGAGCCTCGAGGTTGACACCTTAAGAGAAGGAGTCTCCCCCTCAACTTCTGTCGGTTGAGGGATCAATGTGATCTTAGCTCAAGTGATGCCTTTAGGAGTGGCACCACCTATAGCAGTTTTACGTGTGTAGGTTCGGATATTTTCCCTAGCAGCAGTGGCCATACTAGGGGTGGCTTCAGAGTGGGATTGTAAATGGAATGAAGGTGGAGAAGATGGGTTAGACTGGGTTGGGCTTACCACAGCCTTATCTCCAAAAACAGATGAAGAATAGTGAGAAGAAAGAGAAAGTGGAGAGGTCTTACCAGAAGCAGCTTCAATGGTTGCTGGTTCAGCTTGAGCAGAGTGCTCAGCTGGAACCTCTGTGTCAGCTTGGGAAGCTCCCCCTTGAGGTGATCCCTCATTTCCACTTGTAGATGAAACTCCCTCAGCCACCAAGAGCATTGGACCACTCAGACCCTCTTGCTCAGGGAAGATGTCATTGTTAAAAATCTTGGGGCTGAGTGTTGGGGTAGGGAACACATCCCATCCAGCTTCATAGAATCTCCCAACTCAGCTTGAATCACCAAGGACAAGTACCTAATGAATGGAACATGGAGGTCCCTGGTGGTTTTTATTACTTGGACTTTGAGCTCATTGAAGATGAGTTGTGCATAGTCTATACATCTATCGAAGAACATGTTGTACAACAGCTGCATTTCGAACTCGTTAACTTGGTCCAAGCCACCAACTTTGGTCCCCAGTGAACGTACCACTGTGGAAACCATGAAGCCCCAGTTGGTTGGGAAAGTGGCCTTCTTAATCACCCCTTCAGTTTGAGGGTGACCCATCTGAGGTAGAACTGACCTCGCCACTTTTTTAGTCACGGTGGGCTCGAACACATCTTGAACACGGAGTTGAAGAACATCCCTTAGCCGTTGAACCGTGAGGGCCACTGTTCTATCGCCATTGAGAACAGTGCCTGTGATCTCTCCTCTGTTTTGGTTGAAGGTGCATGTGTACCAGAACTCCAAAAGGTGCTGTGGATCGATGTTACCAGGTGCTCCAGTGAAGGAAAATGCTAAAGGGCATTTCCGAATGTAGGCGACCCAGATTTCATATCCTCTGTCCTGTTTCCTCGGAGGAATAGCAAGACAGGCACGCTGATTGTTTTTTAACGCAGCACCCCTGACCATTCGATCACCGAGAATGAGAATGGTTCCTTCAATCGTTGAAATTTCAGATTATACTGAGTAACTAATTTCGTTGCACTGTGCAATGAGCGTCACACTGAGCGAGGTAGGGTTTCGAACTCGATGGAACAGAGAATTGCACTTAGCAAATTTTTTGAAAGGTATACAATCAGATGAGAGGTTTAGAGATGAGAAATTTAAGCGTAAACCTCTGAAATGAAGATAAGGTCGTTATATATACCTTTCCGAGGAGAGAGAAAAATTACCGTCGGAATCCCTTTTTATCCGTTACGCCGGAAAAATTACGGCTTGATGTAACAGTAAGCAGGTAGAAACACATCATCTTCCAACGGATACAAGTGTAATATAATATGATTAACACATAATAATATTATAAACACTGGTAAAGTATACCAATACACAATTGATATACGATGCGATTTGAAACGGACTCATATACGCTTTGACAGATGAATTAATAACACTAAGTAATTAACTCATATGTTGGACACACCAAGCTGAGGAAACTAATCACTCAGCGTGAATCAATCACTCAGCTTGATTTCATTACTCAGCTTGAGATTGATACTCAGCTTGAGTTTGAGCACTCAGCTCAATTTTGAGCACTCAGCTCAGAATCAGTGACACTTAGTCATATATGTTTGAGACTGACTCAAACTTATTTTTAACTACACTGAGTAGTTTAAAACATGTTCGGAACTTACCAAACGTGTGAACCAATCACACAGCTTGAGTTAAGCACATAGCTCAAATCCAATGACACTTAGTCATTTACGTTTGAAACTAACTCAAACATACATTTTAACTACACTGAATAGTTAAAGAATGTTTGGAACTGACCAAACATGTGAACTCATCATTCAGCTTGACCGATTTATTAGTTTATGAAAACATATTCATAAACTGTGCAGTCAGCTTAAGACACTTAGTCTTTGTCAAACTGAAAAACTCAGATTCTAGACACTTAGCTAGGGGTTGAGTATACCCAATTCACTTAGCAGATACATAAACCTCTTTTCATCAAGTGCTTTAGTGAAGATATCTGCTAGTTGATCATCAGTGGAGATAAACTTAATGTCAACTTTACCTTTTCCCACGATGTCCCTTATGAAGTGATGTCTAATTTCAATGTGCTTGGTTCTTGAGTGGAAGATTGGATTGTAAGTGATGGCTATTGCACTTTGGTTATCACAGAAGATAGGAGTTTTCTTGAAACTCATGCCAAAATCTTGAAGCTGATGCTGCATCCATAGGATTTGAGCACAACAGCTTCCTGCTGCAACATATTCAGCTTAAGCAGTTGAAGTAGCCACTGAGTTCTGTTTCTTACTAGTCCAGCTTACTAGCTTCCCTCCAAGCAATTGACATCCTCCAGTTGGTGATTTTCTGTCCAACTTGCACCGAGCATAGTCAGCATCTGAAAAACCAACTAACTCAAATCCAGAGTCCTTTGGATACCAAAGACCTAGATTTGGTATACCTTTAAAGTACCTAAAGATCCTTTTCACAGCTTGAAGAAGTGATTCTTTAGGATCTGCCTGATATCTTACACAAACACATGTTGCAAACATGATTTCAGGTCTACTAGCTGTCAAATAGAGAAATGAACCTATCATTCCTCTATAGGTAGACTGACATACAGACTTACCATCTGAGTCTTTACTCAGCTTGACAGCTGGTGACATGGGTGTTTTCATGATTGAACTTGAATCAAAACCATATTTCTTTATCTAATCAAGAACATACTTGCTTTGATTGATGAATATTCCATCATGCTTTTGTTGAATTTGTAAGCCTAGGAAGTATGTCATCTCACCCATCATACTCATCTTGTACTTTTGTGACAATATTTTAGAAAACCCCTCATACAGAGATTCATTGGTAGAACCAAAGAAAATGTCATCCACATAGATTTGTACAAGAATCACCTGTACTTTACTCTTTTTAATAAAGAGTGTCTTATCTATACTACCTCTGGTTAAATCCATTGATAGTAGATAAGTGGACAGAGTATCATACGAAGCTCTTGGAGCTTGTTTAAGACCATACAAAGCCTTGTCTAACTTATAGACATGATGTGGAAACTTTGAAGTTTTCACATCTTGAATCTTCTTATCTTCAGTCTTCAATCTTCAATCTTGATTTTGATGTTTTCTTATCCTTCCCGTAGATATAGAGAGTTAAAACAGATATTAAAACACATTTAAATTCTTTTTAACTGACTTCCTTAGTCAGGCTGAGTTACTCAGCTTGAAACTCATCAAGCTGAGTTCTTCGAGAACACACTCGAAAACAAACATGGACTAACATGTATGGTTCTTAACTCATCCTCAGAAGTCCAGAGAAGTAACTAAAACATATTTAGTAACTTCTATTGAGCTGACTCAGTATCCAAGCTGAGTCGCTCAGCTTGAAACTTATCAAGCTGAATACTAATATATATCTTAGGTGACATACACAGCTTATCAAACACATTAATAATCTTACTAAGATATAGCTGATGCTGATCAAACATATGTATAGCTTACACTCAGCTTATACTCAATCTGAATCACTATGAGTGTTCAGTCTGACTAAGCTTTATAATTCTGTTTAAGTTATATGTAGAACACATCTTACAAAGTTAACTTTGTCTCATCAAATCTTAACTGACGAGATCATTTTCCCAACACTTGAAGCCTTTTTTCAGTTCGAACATCAAGTCGGTTCAAAGGAACCCGCTCGAAAGCCACCAAGTATGAAGCCCACTAAGCCCGTTCCAAGGCCCAGTAGTCGTTCGAAGAATCTTGGTCGCGTCGTGATTGTTTAGTTTTGGTGTTTTTGTACTTTGTTTGTTGTTCATTCGTGTTTCATGTTATGTTTATATGTTTTATGTGATACTAACATGATGTTAGTGATTATTATTGATATAAATATATTTGTGAATATATTTATGAACTAAGAACTGATTTGGGTGTTATTGTGTTCTCAGGGACTACAAAGGCTCAGTGATTAGATAAGTGAGTGGAACGAGATTTAGACACGAGGTGAGTGGACGTTAACTCATGGGTGGTATTAGGTGTGTGATGGCAATGCCGAAGCACTCCTTGAGTAACAATTTGCCGTTCAAAAAAAAACTCATGGGTGGTATTAGTTGTAACCTTTATGGTTGCATGGATTAGCATGATTGATGCTTTGATAGACTGTTAAGTCTAATATTGACCGTTTGACTGGATATGTGTTGATTGTGCAATCGAGTCCAAGATATGTGTATCAAGGGATGAACTTGTGCACATGATGTGTTTGACAGAGGTCAGCTAAGCGTGTGTATTGGGCTGGGCTAGTTTGCTTTTGGGTGAATAGTTCTAAATCTTCTGATGCATTTGTTACAATGGAAGGGGTTTAACTATGCCAATTAGCAGATGACTATCGGTATACCTATGGTTTCGCCGGCATTTGGTTGTAGGTTTGGCAGAACCGCCGGTCCTCTGATTTATGTGGTTCCCCGTTTATGTTGTAATCTTTGTGGTTCTGCTATTTTATTTGTGGTTTTAATTCCATTCACTTAGCTTTGTGCTAATTCCCCACCCTAACTCTTTGGTTCAGGTTTTTGGTGAGCACGGTAGGTTGCTGGTGGTTGTATAGGGAAAGTTTGACCATCACTCTGATATTATATTTTGAAACGATGAACCATATTTTGTATCTCATTTTGTAACACGAAACGATATATTGTGTTGTTGTACAATATTGGTTTTAAGTTTGTGTGTGTTGCTATTTCTATAATTTTCTATTGCAGCGCTTCCACCGTGATTTAAAAAAATAGCTTGTGTTTTGCGGTGTTACAAGTTTGGTATCAGAGCCCTAGTTTGGGATACGGATACCGCTAGAGTGTTCAATTCCTAAATCTTGGCTCGAGTTGGATCAAACATTTATTGTGCGGGGCAATTAGAGTGTTTCGATTTATTATGTGTTGTGGTTAGTATGTGTGTACTAACAGTTTGTCTAATGAGTTGTGAGGTGATGTGATTGTTACAGATATGACAGACAAAGAAATTCCGACTGAAACTCATGTGACCCTTGCACAAGCTGGAACTTCTTCAAATTCTGTTTTTGAAACTCCTGTTCTAGTTGGTACTTCGGGTACAGAAACTAACTCAAATCATAATGATTACATTTTCAAGCTAGAAAGTGAATTTCCAAAACTCAGGGATACTGTTCATAGTCTGGAACAAAAGAGGGTGACTCAAAATGTTGAGGCACAGGTTTCAGTAGCAGCTGTTACTATAGTATCAACTACTCCTCCAATTATGGTTCCGTTTTCTACTGTTACATCACAAGTGATGCAGAAACCGTTTTTTACCCGTTTACTTCACAAGGAGCTTACCCTTACCCGTATCCGGGATTCAGACAGCCTTGAAATTTTAAACAATTTATGGATTGTACACCGTGAATGTACAAGGGTAGCACGGATCCCAATATTACACTGAATTGGTTGAGAGAGATGGTGCAAGCCTTGGACACGTGTAATTGTGAAAATGAATTGTGGGTGCGGTTTGCCACTCAGATACTTAGAGGAGATGCGATGGTCTGGTGGGATTCTCTCACGAGCCATTTCATGAAGCAACAAATGGATAACATAACTTGGGAGCAGTTTCAAAAAAAGTTGAGTGATCAGTATTGCGGTGCTTTTGAGAGAGCTAGAATCAAGAAGCAATTTATGGAGTCGCAAATGACGGGAAGCATGTCGGTGGATAATTTGATAAGATAGTTTAATGAGAAGTTATGGTTCATGAAACAGTGGGTTCCTCATGAAGCTTCACAAGTGCAACACTTTGTAGGAGATTTACATCTAGATTATCGGAGTGCTACCAGGTGGGCTAGGACTTTATCTCACGCGTTTACCTTAGCCAAGTCGGCTAAGGGTGATGTGAATGCCAAAGATAAAATGAATCGAGATAGGATTTCTCGGCATAAATCCAGGTTTAACAGTACAATACTCAACACAGGTAGGGAGGCCAAGGAAGTCAAGGTCAAGGACAGGGAAACCAAAACCGTAGGCATACATCTGGTGGGTCTAATCAAAGATCTCAGTGGTGCAATAGGTGCAAGTCTTTTCACCATGGACCTTGCACTCCTCAAACGGCGAGATGTATGCGATGTGGTAAATTTGGGCATGAGACAAAGAATTGCAGGTTTCCTTGAAGTGATTGCTGGAATTGTCAGAAAGAGGGGCACCAAGCTGGTGAGTGACGAGTGGATAAGAGGGCATGGTTAGGGTCAGGAGCGGGATTGGTCGGGGGATCTTCGTCCAATGTAGGACTAAAAAGGAAACCCTCCACCACCTAAGGGCAGGGTAATCAGGATGTCAGTAGATGATGCGACTACTACTGACGATGTGATTACAAGTATGTTTTTGATAAATTTTTTACGTGCGCATGTTCTATTTGACTCTGGAGCCAAGCGCTCATATATTTCTGTGGCCTTCTATGATAAGTTGAATATGCCTATTTCCGATATTACTGCTCCACTAGAAGTAGAGGTAGCTGATGGTATGATGGTTCCAGTCACAACGGTTGTGTCTGGAGCCGAAATTGATATTGTTGGAACATGTTTTCCAGTTTCTTTTCTATTGATGCCTATATCTGGTTTTGATGTTGTGTTGGGTTTGGATTGGTTGAGACAAAATATAACGAGTATTAAATGCCATAAGAAACCGATTTCTTTTCCTTTAGCTGATGGGTTACATGTAGTGGCTCGCGGCGAGAGGGTTAAGTCTACTTTTCCTATTATCTCGTACATTAAGGCTAGAAAATCTATGGCCAAAGGGTGTGAGTCCTTTCTTGCGTATGCCATTGATGTTACGAAGGAGAAATAGACAATTTCTAATATTCGGGTGGTTTAGGAATACCCGGAAGTGTTTCCTGATGAATTGTCTGGGTTGCCTCCGGTGAGAGAGGTAGAGTACAAGATTGATCTAATTTCTAGATCTCGTCCTGTGGCTAAGTCTACATATAGATTAGCTCATTCTGAGATTAGAGAAATGATGACTTAGATTCAGGATCTGTTATACAGAGGTTTTATCCGTCCTAGTTCATACTTGTGGGGTGGATCGGTTCTTATTATTAAAAAGAAAGAGGGTACTCTCCGGATGTGTATTGATTATCATGAGTTAAACAAGAAAATGGTTAAGAACAAATATCCTTCACCCAGAATCGATGATTTGTTTGATCAACTACAGGATTCTTCATACTTTTCTAAAACCGATTTGTGGTCGGGATATCATCAGGTACGTGTTTCAGATGAAGATGTGTCAAAGACTGCTTTCCGTACCAGGTATGGCTACTATGAATTCTTAGTTATGCCATTCGGTTTAACTAACGTACCTGGAATATTTATGGATTTAATGAATCGGGTTTTGCGACCGTTTCGGGATAAGTTTGTGATCGTGTTTATTATGATATTTTAATTTATTCTAAAACTGAGTCTGAGCACGAAGTTCATTTGAGACAAGTTCTAGATAATCTGAAACGAAATCAACTTTTTGCGAAATTTTCTAAATGCGAATTTTGGTTTCGACAAGTACATTTTCTGGGGCATGTGATTTGTATTAACGGAATTAAAGTTGATCATCTGAAAGTTGAGGTTGTAATGAATTGGAACGCTCCAAAGTCGCCTTTTGAGATTAAAAGTTTAATAGGGATTAGCAGGTTATTACCACAGATTTATTACATATTTTTCTAAGATTGCGGGTCCATTGACAAAACTAACCCGTAAGGATGTGCAAGTTTGATGGAATAATGAACAAGAGGAAGCTTTTAAGACTCTGAAGTAGTTGTTGTGTCAGACTCTTTTCCTTTTACTACCCGATGAACCTGACAATTTTGTAGTGTATTGTGATGCTTCGTTTGCAAGTCTGGGTTGTGTATTGATGCATCAGGATCGGGTAATTGCCTATGCTTAACAATTTGGATACATTATTTTTTTTATATGAAGTGCGTGATTTGTACTGACCATAAGAGTTTACAGTATGTGTTTACACAGAAAGAGTTGAATATGCGGCAGAGACGGTAGTTGGAGCTTATTAAAGACTATGATTGCAAGATTCGTTATCACCCTAGAATAGCTAATGTGGTAGCTGATGCCTTAAGCCGCAAGGGAGCTAATGATAATGTTTGATTCATAAGAATTGAGATTGTTTCTGACTTAGTGGATAAATTCAAATCTGCTCAATTGGAAGCTCTGAAGGATGAAAACATAAAATCAGAGATTATGACGAAAAGAAAAGAAGAATTTACTGATGATTGTCATGGATTAAAGACTTACAGGTCTCGTGTTTGGGTGCCTTTGCTTGGAGATCTTAGAAAGTTGATTTTATCAAAAGCTCATAAATCCAGATTGGTTATACATCCTGGAAGCACCAAAATGTATAATGATCTGAAGGTGTTGTATTGGTGGCCTAAAATGAAAAATGATGTTGCACAATTCGTGGAGTCATGTCATATTTGTGCACAAGTTAAAGTAGAGCACCAGAAACCCTATGGTTCATTGAAACAGTTAGAAATACCCGAGTGGAAGTGGAACATATTACGATGGATTTTGTAACTAAACTTTCACGAACGCAGCGGAATTATGATACGATGTGGATGATTGTTGATCGATTAGCGAAAAGTGCTCATTTTCTTGCTACATGTGAGACAGCTTCTCTAGGCAGATTAACTCAACTGTATATCGATGAGATTGTTTCTCGACACTGTATTCCCGTATCAATTGTTTCTAATAGAGATTCCAGATTTGTTTCCAACTTCTAGAATAGTTTACAACGAGAATTGGGGACACATGTCAACATGAGTATAGCTTATCATCCGCAAACCGATGGTCAGACCGAACGAACTATTCAAACACTTGCGGTTATGTTGCGAGCGTGTGTGATTGAATATGGTGGATTTTGGGATTCGTACTTACCATTGATTGAATTTGCGTATAATATAAACTTAAAGTAATTTGATTAGTATAAAAATTTAAAAAGGAGTTGATAGATAAGCTTTTGAACTAATCACCGGAATGACAAGTCTCCAAATAACAAACACCACAATGAAAGTATGAGATACTCCAATAGATATAACGAGATGTGTATGGTGAGAACTTTCGTATGACCACGGATGGTCTTCATATATAAAATTTTAAAGCCAATGGGGTTTAGTCCATTTGGTAAGGTGCCCCCTTCCTCGCAAGTGGTTGGGGGATCAAATCCTGCTGCATGCAGTGGGTGGGGTGTTTTTCTCTTAGGGGTTTCCTATATGGAGTGAATGTGTGATACTCGAACCTTGGTTAAAACCAAACAACGATGGGTGGTTGAAAACCCGTCACCAAGCAATTCGAACTCACTCTAGAGAGGCGGAGAAGTGTCCTCATTAATTTGCCAGTAAAAAAAATATATAAAATTTTAAAGGACACATATTAGACCTTTGAGCGAAGTCGGCGCCGACTATATTTTTTTTAATTATATGCCAAATTGCCAATAAAATCAGACTTTTAGATTAGATTCATTGGGCTTCTTGGATTTAGGCTCAATGTTTGGCTTAAAATATTGTTAATCCACGTATACAAATGTATATGACTTCGATTTCAAGAAAAAGATGAAACACAAAAAGTTAATTCTAAAAGTGGAATTTATAGAATATATATTGCCTTGAGTTCTTCTAAGTATATTATTTATACTAAAGTAGATGTTTATATAATATACGAGTTGATTTAAAAAATTAATAAATACTAAATATTAGTAAAAAAATATCAAATATTTATAAAATATGAGAAAAATGACAATGAATGACCTTAACACCCACGCTAGCAGTGGAAGCGTTAATGTAAAATTAATGGTAGAAACATGATATATGATATGATATATGTAACTCACCAACTTAATTTTTAATCTCTTTTGATTTTGACATTGTATTAATATGTGAGTAAGAGGATGGGTATACATACAAAATAGAAGGATATGGAATATGTTATGACTAAAATTTTCCAAGGCCCTACAAATATTGTGTCGTATGTTATTGGACAGCCTGCACAGACCTAAAACCGTACATATTATAAAAACTAAATAATTTAAGTTTATAAATTTCTATTTCTTTAATATGCTAACTATTTGACTATCATTCTTTGTTCGGGTACTGGAGCTTGAATAGTACGTATTAACGGACCATTTTCTTTTTTTTACTTTTTATATAATTAAAAATAGTTTAATGAGACGTCAGCTTTCTCAAGTGGATGGCGAGAGTCGTAAAAAACGAGTCAATCTTTTTGATGTTGACCAACAAGATCGGAACCCATAAACTTGAAAGTCGTGACTCTCAATATCAAATGGTACGAATATCAGAAAAATGATATCTACAGTCGATATTTATTTTAGATATTGATACTGATAAATACTGTTATACTTGCATAAATTTAATTAAGAGATTTTTAGTTATTTAAGTATTTTAACGATTTAATTATTACATATAAGCAATACTATTTAAGATAGATGTTATTGGTTGCATATATTATCTGATATCCTCTAGTTTATTTTGGTTTACATTTAATATTTTCAAACTAATGCTTCATGGTTTATATTATATTATAATCCATAATAATATTTTATGGTTCACACTTCTATTTATTATAATATTCTATTTCAAGAAACAAACGAAACACAAAAAGTTAATTCTAAAAGTGGACTTTGTAAAATATAAATTGCGTTGAAGCAAGTATATTATTTATACTATATTAGATGCCGATATATTATATAGGTTGTTTAAAAAGAAATAGACAGTAATCAAGGGATTTTAAATAATTATGAAACATGATAGAGAAATGCAAATTTTTAACAAGTAGCGACGAACAATGTCGACATCAAGACAAGTGGTAAAAGTGTCGACGCAACGTTGAGGGCAGAAACGTGGTATCATGATACGAAAAGACGTGATTTTATTTATTGTACAAGTTACCGATTATTATTATTTTAGTTAGGGCACTAGGGTTAAATTTGTGTTGTTTCTAATTATAAAGGATTCAAAATGATTATAAAATATTTTAAAGCGATAAAATAAAGAATTTGGTTAAATATGATATTTTAAAATGTTATATAGAATAATTATGAATAAACAAATATGATATTTTAAGATTTAAGAAGAATATATATGAAATTCTGTAATAATTTTGATTCAATTCAAAATAAAAAAAGTCAATTATTGAATTTAAATATGAATTAAATGATAGTTATTAATATTTAACAATTTAATTTAATTTATTAACTAAAAATTTATAGTTGTTTAACAAATTTGATATCTGTAATTAAGTTTTTTATTTATGTATATGTTTTATTTTTTATTTTGTGTCTAAACGAGTATACGTTATGTTGGTCCCTTTGTGAGAGTATCAACAAGCAAGTAATATGTAGAAGGGGGGTTGAATACACTTTCTGCGGAAAATTGACCAACTCAATAAAAAGTGTTACACTAATCAAACCACATGAAATCGAATGCTTTCATTAATAAGAAAATGTTTACAGGAACAATCAAGTAAGCAACACTTGATATGTAAACACCTAATTTAAATCAAATCTCTCAATCTCTCAAACTTTGCTATCTATAATCAACTTATGATTATAGATACGAACTAACTCTCTAAAAAGGATTTATTCACAGATTGAATACTTACCAACTTCACAACAGACGTGATGATCGAACACACGAACAATGTTGGCAATCTGTGAATTTCTTGATCACGTTGAACTTACAAACAGTGAATCAAGATTCGTAACACATACGATGAATAGGTTGAGGTGATAATAGAGTCTGGCTCCGTACATCTAAACTTATCAGGAGATAAGTATTTATAATCCTGTTCCTACGGATCCTAACAAACTAGAATTTATCCTAATCTGCTAACAAACTAACGGATAATTCGGAATCTTGAATCTTGAATCTTCTATCTTGAGTCTTCAATCATCAATCTTGATTCTGGAGTCTTCTTATCCATGCCGTAGATATAGAGAGTAAAAGGAATTTAAAACATATTTAAATTCTCTTAAACTGACTTATTTAGTTGGGTTGAGTTGCTCAGCTTGAAACTCATCAAGCTGAGTCATTCGAGAACAAACTCGAACACAAACATGTATTAACATGTATAATGACTAACTCATCCTTAGAAGTCATAAGAGTTAGCTAGAACTTACTTAGCAACTCTGTTGAGCTGACTCAGTCTATAAGCTGAGTCACCCAGCTCGAAACGCATCAAGCTAAATACTCAACCTATACCTTAGGTGACACATACAGCTTATTAACATATTGATAAACTGACTAAGATATAGTCTAAGCTGATCAACTATTTGCTCAGCTTATACTCAGCTTATGCTCAGTCTGAAATACTATAAGTGCTCAGTCTGATCAAGCTTCATAATTATGTTTAAGTTGTATTTAGAACCTATCTTACAAACTTAACTTTGTCTCATCAAATCTTTACTGATGAGATCATTTGACCAACAAACTCTCCCTATTTGATGATGACAAAACCATCAAACAGTTCTTAAGTTTGTTGAACAGAATTATGTTTGAAATCTTAAACTTACTAAGATTTTAATTTTGAACTTATCAAATATTAATTGAACTTATCAATTATAAGTTGAACATACCAACCAAACATATTAATGAACATGAACTAATCAAATTGTTCAATCAAGCTGAACTCATTAGACTAAGAAATATGAACATATCATAAACAGTTGAACAAATCAAACCAATACGTGTATTCATTAAATTGAACATATAAGAACAAAAAATTTTGATCACTTAGATCAAGCACACTTAGTGCTTACATATTATTAGTACTAATATAATAATTACAAATAGAACTAATCTATTACAAAAGTTATCTCTTGAACTCTGGATGCAGAACTTCCCAAAGTACGATTTCTCTGTTGATTTCTTCTAATACTATTTCAGCTTCTGCATCTCCCTTAAGTTCTTTTTGTTGCATGCGAATGATCTTATTAAGCTTGTATTTCACAAGATAATTTGCACTTTCATCACCACAACAACTCCTTATTCTTAAGGCATCCTTAGCCTTTAAATAACATATCTCTGACAGCTTTATGAAGCTAGGATTTCCTGCCTGATCCTTAAACATGAATCCTTGAACTGGTGTGTCAATAACTTGTTTCTCTTTGAATGCAACACCTTCAGGTTGTTGGGATTTCGTGGGCTAGCAGCGGAAGCAAATGTACAACATGTAAAGCCCAATGTACAACATAACAAAGCACAAAAACATGAAATCCCAAAAGAGGACCAAACTCTATGTAAAGAAATGCAACATGAAAGAAGGAAAGAAGGTTATACCTTTCTCCTTAGCTCCAGAAAACTTCAAATGCCGTGGTGGTGATCTTCCAAGAAGAAAAACGGATCTTCTATTGGGATATACCCAGGGAACACGCCAACCACCAGTGCTAGCTCGCCTCTAGTGGTACTTCACCTTGAACACCACCTTGGAACATCAACTTAGATGGACCAAGCTTCCGGAACAATCACCTTGTTAAGTCTCTCTTAGTCTCTTGTAGCATTAAAGAGAGTTTCTTAGTGTGTTTTCTTTAGAGAGAATCAAGAGAGTAAAACTACACACACGCACCTCTCTCTATGTCTCCAGATCCATCTTAATCCCCACAAGACCGGCCAAAGTTGTATCTCACATGTCACACATGCATTGGCCAGCCTTGGAGGTGATTTGACAAAAAGCACATGTAGCCGTAGCGGCGCTAAGCATTAGGGTTTAGCGGCGCTAACTCTTAAAGTTAGCGGCACTATCGCGGCCTGCCAAGTGATATGACACAAAGTACATGCAACCTTAGTGGCGCTAACCATTAAGGTTTAGCGGCGCTAAACCCTTAACGTTAGTGGCGCTATCACGGCCTGCGATGTCAACTTTTGTCTTTTGCCATATTTGGTCCCTTTACTTTAGTTGCTGTCAGGTTTGACCCCGGTGTATGACCCAATAGGCCTATACATAATCGGTAGCAGTCTAGATGACGTACGTGCATTAGTTGGCATTTTCTAACAAACTCCCACTTGCACATAATGCACCGTACCCATGTAACCACAAACAAAGAGCGGCCTCTAGCAAAGCATCGATGCCCCCAAGTCAGTATGGGTTCCGCCTCCTTGCAGAAAACCATAACCTACATGTACGTAGTGGTCCTATAGATAAGTGATCCAACATCCTTTTGTTCGCGATATCCTTGTGAACACGAGACATGGATTAAATGTCAATCTCCAGATCGTTCCCGATTATGTTTCTCGATCTTAATTGGTGGTGACCAAAATTTAAGGACATATCTGATTCTCAATCAATATTCCTTTGCGCATGGCCATGCTAGTTTTGGTGTCAGCTCCCAATCATCGAGGGGCCCAGGGATATCTCTCATATCAGAGGAACAAATTCCGTTGACTGTACAATTCCATAGCGTGAATCTTGTCTTACTTAACTATTCCCTTTATAATAGCCAGTTACGAACTATGTTTTGAAATAATCAAAATAAGAAAGATTCATGCCATAGAAATTCATACATCTCAGGTCTAAGGATGTAATTATATTACCATCCCGAGTTACTTGTGACCATGATCCATGAAGTGAACTCAGGTGCGGGTCTTCCAGTCACTTGAAACTCCTTTCAAGCACAGGTTACTGTTGCGTTTCATGCATTCAATCCTTCATCAATGCATAACCAACACCTAACTTCAGCCTTAATTCAAACTTCCTTCCCTTGAAGAATGACTGACTGTGGAATTTAGAATGTATAAACATTCTGGGAAGTGGTTAAACATGCTAAGATGGAACATAGTAAAGACCAATAAAGGTAACCGCATCAGGCGTATATATAGTCTCCACTATATATCGATACAATCATCGGTGGCAGTACTGCTTACAGTTCCCAAAGCTTATTAGTAAATCAAACATTTACTAAAATGATGTTAAAGCCTAGTCATTAGCATCAACGATGCTATTATACCTAGTATGAAAAACCATCACTAGTATTTGACAAGGGCTTAATGACGGGATCATCAACTTAATATCCCTTTGTACTCTTTTGTATTCTCTTATTAAACCACTTGCATAGTGTTTATCAAAGAGATCATACATAAAGTTATCATAGTCGTCACATCCTCAATGTTACCGAAGTCTACAATAGGATTAATGACACTTATGTTTATTAGAGTCGACATACCCTCAATGTAACCGATGTTCACAATAGGGTCACTGACACTCACGTTTATAAGAGTTTACATACCCTTAATGTTACCGAAGTTCACAATAGGGTCAATGACACTCATTGTAATCTAAATGTCGTATCTACACCACATGTTTGTATATTCAAAACTTCGATTAAAATCGACAGTCTTATTAGTATAGATTGGTTTGAAGTAAAACTTACTCAAGACAACTCTATTTCCGTCGAACATCAAGAACATACTTCAGTATTTCATGAATTTTAGAATCCACTTTACTCCATGTTCTCTATTTGTACTCGTAGAACAATAATTCCAACAATAGGTTGAAAACAACCCTAAAGTAGGACATTATTCTCATTTGAATATATTTTACTAGGAACATATAAAGCTCCCACTAGCCCTGAAAAGTTTATTTACTGGCTTAATCTATGCTTTCTAGAAAACTCATTCCTTTGATTTTTCTTGTAAAGCAAGACTACAGCCACAAGATGCAAGTTTTGTCGACTTCAGTCATGGACATAACTTGGATCTAATGGATGTGTAAGACCTCGGAACATGCTTCAAGCATTTACTAAACTTAATCCTGTGAAGGATCTAGGTCTTCTTATTTCCATGTGAATTTGTTTCCCCAAAGCGACAACAATGCTTCACATAATCCAGACCTAATCTGGATATTATGGATGTGTGAGACCCTCGGAAAATACCTCAAGCATTTCCTCAACTAAATCCTATGAAGGATACAGGTCTCTTAAGTCCAAGTGAACTAATCTTGTTTCCACAAGGTGAAAACAATATTTCACTTTATCCAAGTCATCTTCAACATAGCCACTAGAACATGTTTCCATATAATCAATATGAAACCCTTTGTCTCTAGTCGGTATTCGAAGTTGTCTATGGTTGCATATATGTTAGTCCGTACACCCTACTTGGATTACACCTTAGGTGTGAGATTAACCCAAGTCAAGAACTTGGATGCATCATACGAGTTACATCTATATATATACCATTTCATTCATATATTCACTAGTGAACTCTGGGTCCACTATGTTTCCGATGAATGGTGACATCACAATGATTCACCATCAAGCTGTTGTTACTAAAATATGACAACCTCATATCTAAACAGCCTTCTTGACTTCCATCAGATTTAAAGAAGGAATGGATATTGTCAGGTTTTACCAGCATCTCTTTGCTGATTAAATGCTTGTGTTAACATTAGGTCTCTTATTTAAGTTTTACGTTCTTCCACTGGAATGCATTTGGATATTGTCTTCTCCTTTTGAGCAACCAAATATGGTTCCCATAAGTTCAAGAAACAACTATCCAAAAACTCAGATGAACTACTTAAATATATATAAGCATCAATTTATAATTCATCCATCTCCCACTGAATGTAGACTGGATAATTTTAAGTTATGAGATTTGACAAGCAAAGAACTCTTTCTAGTCAAATCTTATTCGATGCTTAGGTGACCATCATGTTGGGTTTTAGATTGAGGACTTGGTTCATAAAAATTAATGTATACCAATCACATTGAATACATGTTTTAGGCATGTCTTTCACCAGATCATCAACAAAGATATCCGGTTTTATTTAATGTGACACCATGTACAAGTGTGTCTTTCATAGAAAATGAATTATGGGTTAAACCCATGATCCATTTCATGTTTAAACCAATATAGATAAGAAAACTTAGCATCTTTTCTGGATCTAAGAATTGATATCTATATGCCCTTACTTATTCTTAGTTTTCCTCAGGTTATTTCCGAACACCTCCAAGTTTTAGACACAAACCTTTTATCTAGTTAAACATTCTCCCAACAACTATCATAAAGATGGTGATGGAGAATTTTACTAGTGTCACTCTTTGTGGCATACTTGAACGGATTATCCACACAAGTGTGATCAAAATCCAACAAGTCTCAATCCTTTCTTACCAATACTGGTGAAGGATTTCTTAATCACCCAAGTCCAATAAACAAGATTTGCATCTTTCATTTAACCCAAGGCTAAACTTTTACGAAGATCCTAACCAAATGGATCTAAGTGATGCAGATGTTGTTTACTTGGTCAAGTTTGATTATGCCATAGAGATAACGTATCCAAACCACTTTTGGATCTAAGAATCAATTATTCATGATTGCCTTATTACTTATAACGAGTCTTTATGTATGCTATGATATGGATAAGTTTTGATAACAACATCTCAAATACAATTTTTCAAAATGTTTCAATTCCAAGTTATATCCATCGTCATCAAATGTTTATTTGAGCACAAAAAATGGTAAAAAATAACACATAAGCATTGACGTGGATCGAATTTGAAATGAAACCATCAATATGAAAAATCTTTTAATACAAGAGTAAAAAATACATCCATCATCTTCAAAATCATACATTAAAGCAAGTCTTGCCACGCAGGGCATAATCACAAAAGTAATAATTAATCCGGAAATAATGGCGAGACTAACATTCCCAATTCTCTTGTAGAGGACAATCAACAGGGTTTCCTCTTCAGAGATCAGGTTCTTCAAGCTCTTCCTTCTTGTAACGAACAGACCTACACTTTGTAACAAAATAAATTTGTGACAAACGTGAGTCTTATAGCTCGGGTAAACTACCCAACTTATTAACGAATAACAATGAAGTATAATCATGAATGTACCTCAAGTAGGAAAATTAACTCTCTCTTTTCTGAGAAGTTTTATATCCTTTCGGCACGAAGGGCAGGCATGACGGCCCCAATCCCCAAATCTTCCGCAGAAGTGGCAAACCACCTCTTGTTGAGTCTCATTAGGCACATCATCAATGTCCATAGACTCAAAACTTGATGCAAGCTTGGATATTTCAACTTCTTCTGATGGGATCGATTTCTTCTTCTTCATAATATGTTGTTCCTTAGAACCAAGAATGAGAGTGGATGAGGTTGATTCATGCTTGGACATGTTAGATTCTACATCCTTCAACATTCCATGCAATTCATCTATAGATATTTCCTTTCCATGCATATGATAGTCCTTTACAAACTGTTCATATGATGCAGGCAAAGACTGAAGTATGAAGTTCACACTGAGCTCCCTCCCTATAGGAAATCCTAGCCTCTCCATTTGGTCCATGAATGATTTCATCTTAAAAACATGAGCACTTACACTCCCTCCTTCCCGCATCTTACAACCGGCTAGACTTTTAACACACTCATAGTGTTCTTGCCTAACTTGCTGTTGGAATATATCCTTCAACTTGTTAATCATGTCATACACAGTCATGTGCTCAAATTGCTTTCGCAGTTCCAAGCTCATACTTGATAACATGAGACAAGCAACTTCATGCGTATCCCGAACACGATTTTCATATGCGTATCGGACAGTCCATGCCGCATTGATAGGAGGTGGTTCAGGAAGGGGTTCCTCAAGGATGTGCAACTTAGACTCAGCACGTAGGACAATTCTCAATTACCTAAGCCAGTCAATAAAGTTCACTCCCTTGAGTTTCTCCCTTTCTAGGAACATACGTAGTAAAAAGTTTGACATAGTGTGGTTATGATTCGACATCCTATATTTAAAGAGAGTACGCGAATTAGTTAGTTTGATTTAATCCTTGTTAAAATAATTACCCATATCGTCTCGAAAAATATTTTAACAAGGGCTAAGAACCATATTTCACTCCAATTCATGACGGGGTCACAGCGGATCACTTCATGTAGCTATTTAGGCAGATAACCATTTTACCGATTGCAATCTCTATTGCAACTCTTAGACACTTGCGGGATCCTACGAAAACCATCGGTCATTTGGCATTTTGATCCCTACTTGCACCAATTCCAAATTAAAATTCTTGGTTGACTAGTTCTAAACTCGACAATCACTCAAGGATTTTAATTTGCAATTGTAAATCGTCCGTCAAGACATACGATGTCAAATCCACCAAAATTGGCTCGTGCTAAGCTCGACAACCAAAATTGTGAATTTTCCACACTCACCTTCCACACAGTTTTATGAGAGTTGACTGGTAAACCTAGATTCGGGTGGTATCGACTTACGGATGGTGCAAGATTTACGTTTTATGAAAATGGGCTTTTTTTTACAGTTTGTTTACAGATTAACTTGTTTAGTGACAAAACCTATTTTCACTACGTGAGTTAATCTTGTATGTGAGCGCGCGCGAGAATTGTAAACTATTTTTATCAAATCTCTTGTGATTTTATTAATTTCAAAAAATTATCTAGCATGCGAATCCTAAGCAAACCATGCAAGATATAAAATCACATCACACACATATATAAATATCAAATTAGTAACCCTTGCCAAAACGTCCTATGCGTTCTTCCCGTAGTGGTCAATCTAAGGGACAAAAGAATCTTCGATGCGAGCTCCCACTAGAACCGCCATCTCCATTGGATTTCACCGGCTTCTATGGACATCCTCCATCTCCTTTTGACTCCATATGTGTGTCTTCATACAAATAGAAAATAAATGGCATACAAGCCACCATTTTCCTATTTTATCTATTACAAATTACATGGATGAATGAAATGGCATGCAAGCCACAATATTATTACAAACAAATTTGAATTAATAAATATTACAGCCCATATGTGATTTAAAATCACCAAATTGCAACCAAACACAAAAAATCAACCACAAGGTCTAAGGCAAGGTTACCAATCAAATATCAAACACATACAACCAAACATACAAAATGGTAACAAAATTACCATATTAAAATCTGGAACAAATTTCCAGAATCTCTAAAAAGCCAAAAATACACGAGACCAAAACTGTTTTAAACATGAACCCAAAAACTGTTACAGTACAGTTAGCGCCGCTAACTCAAGGTTAGCGCCGCTAACCCGGTTCGACATAAAACAAACATTTTGATTTTGGGATTTTCAGGCCACCATGTGATAATCTGACATAGAGGTGGCTCTGATACCACTATTGGGATTTCGTGGGCTAGCAGCGGAAACAAATGTACAACATGTAAAGCCCAATGTACAACTTAACAAAGCACAAAAACATGAAATCCCAAAAGAGGACCAAACTCTATGTAAAGAAATACAACATGAAAGAAGGAAAGAAGGTTATACCTTTCTCCTTAGCTCCAGAAAACTTCAAATGTCGTGGTGGTGATCTTCCAAGAAGAAAAACGGATCTTCTATTGGGATATACCCAGGGAACACGCCAACCACCAGTGCTAGCTCGCCTCTAGTGGTACTTCACCTTGAACACCACCTTGGAACATCAACTTAGATGGACCAAGCTTCAGGAACAATCACCTTGTTAACTCTCTCTTAGTCTCTTCTAGCACTAAAGAGAGTTTCTTAGTGTGTTTTCTCTAGAGAGAATCAAGAGAGTAAAACTACACACACCCACCTCTCTCTATGTCTCCAGATCCATCTTATCCCCACAAGACTGGCCAAAGTTGTATCTCATATGTCACACATGCATTGGCCAGCCTTGGAGGTGATTTGACAAAAAGCACATGCAGCCATAGCGGCGCTAACCCTTAGGGTTTAGCGGCGCTAACTCTTTAAGTTAGTGGCGCTATCGCGGCCTGCCAAGTGATATGACACAAAGTACATGCAGCCTTAGCGGCGCTAACCATTAAGGTGTAGCGGCTAAACCCTTAACGTTAGCGGCGCTATCATGGCCTGCGATGTCAACTTCTATCTTTTTTCCATATTTGGTCCCTTTACTTTAGTTGCTGTCAGGTTTGACCCCGGTGTATGACCCAATAGGCCCATACATCATCGGTAGCAGTCTAGATGACGTACGTGCATTAGTGGGCATTTTCTAACACAAGTATCTTAAATAAGCTCTCACAATGCAGACCAGGAACTGGAACACATTTCAGCTCCTCAGCTCTAAAAATCATCTTGGAGAATTCAGTTGTAATCTCTTGCTTGATCTGACTCTTTTCGAATTTCTTGAGCATCATAATTGTTCTTTTCCAATCAATGTAGCCCATCCTTGCTGCTTCTTCTTCTGAAGTAGCATTCCTGAATTTCTACATCCGTATACAAGATTGGATCAGGCCTTGGACCAGAATAATCAGCTTGAGCTTGAGCTAAAGCTTTTCTCTCTTTTTCCCTTTCTTGGTCCCTCACTTCCTTTTCTTTCCTCTTTTTCAGCTCAGCAATAGATATCCCAAGCTCATCAGCATCCTCTTGCTCGAGCATTTCAATCATTTGCCTCGTAGCTTTCTCTTCCTCAGTTTCGGATACACTGTCAGCTTCAGATAAATTTTTTTTTTACCTCGTAGCTTTCTCTTCCTCAGTTTCGGATACACTGTCAGCTTCAGTTTCAGATTCTATCTTTTTTTACCTTTTAGCTGCAGGTTCCTCTTTCTCTAGCTCCCCCTCAATCTGAGCTTGTCTATCTGCTCCTTTTGCTTGCACTAGTAGATCCTCAGCCTCAGCTTGAACTAACTCATCGCCAGCTTCAGGTTGAACCTTCTCCCCATTTTTGTCATCATCAACAGGGTTCGAAGTCTGTTTTTGCTGTAGTGCAGCAACTGCATAGGCAATTTCCTTGACATCATTGGTCAACTTGTCAAGCCTCTGATAGATTTGGCGTTTGTGCTTCTTTTTTTGGAGGTGGAACAAACCAAACTAAGCTACAATGTATGTATTTATCTCTTGAATGCCTGAGGAGGCAACTTCATCGTGAGGAGACTGACTCCTGCCCTTGAACTCAAATTGTTGTTCCTCTATAGTGAAAGAGTCAAGGTTCTTAGGAGAGTATTTTGGTGCATCGTCCAAGGGTTGGTGTATACCCTCAAAGTCATGTGCACCAGAAGTTGGATCCTGTAACTCACTTTGGTATTGAGGTGAATCATTGACAGGTCGTGCTGGAGAGTGTGAGAATCAAAGAGAAGTAATTGGGCTCGAAATGTGATGAGTCTGAGTAGGTGGTTGTCTTATGTGGTGAGTGGGGGTGATTGACCCTAGGGATTGGTTAGATCTTCAATGTTACCTGAGTGTGTCTGCTCAGGCACAGTAGTAGGCTCTTCCATGGCTCGAGTAAGTGTGGGCTGAGTAGACACCACACCCAGGTTGGGTTGTTGGGTTTGAATGAGCCTAGAGGTTGGCACCTGAAGAGTAGGTGTCTCCCCCTCAACTCCTGCCCGTGGAGGAATCAGTGTGATTTCAGCTCCAGTGGTACCCTTAGGTATGGCACCACCTTTGGCAGTTTTTCTATTATAGGTTTGGATATTTACCTTGGTAGCAGTGGGCACACCAAGGCTGGCTTTATATTAGATTTTAAGATAGAAAGAAGGTGGAGGAGATGGGTTATACTGGGTTAGGCTTACCACAATCTTATCTCTAAATGAAGATGGAGAAAAGTAAGAAGAAGAAGAAAGTGGAGAAGTCATACCTGGTGCAGCTTGAATATTTGCTGGCTCAGCTTGAGCAGAGTGCTCAGCTTGAACCTCTGGGTCAGCTTGAGCTACTCCCCCTTGAGTAGACCCCTCAGCTCCACTCTCTAATGAAGCTCTCTCAGCTATCCATTGCATAGGCTCACTTAGGCCTTCTTGCTCTGGAAAGATGTCGTTGTTGAACATCTTGGAGCTGAGTGCTGGTGTGAGGAAAAAATACTGAACAGCTTCATACAGTGCAGTCCCTAGCTCAGCTTCAAATGCCAAGGACATGTACCTTATAAACGATATATGAAGATCCCTTGTGGTCTTCATCACTTGGACCTTGAGTTCGTTGAAGATAAGCAGTGCATAGTCCAGATTTCGTGCAAAATAAATGTTGTAGAGCAGCTGCATCTCAAACTCATTTACTTGGTCCAATCCTCCAACCTTGGTTCCAAGTGAACGGATCACTGTGGATACCATAAAACCCCATCCGGTTAGAAAGGTGGCCTTTTTTATTACACCCTCTGTTTGTTGGTGACCCATTCTGGGAAGGACTGACCTTGCCACTTGCCTCGTCATAGACGGCTCGAACACATTATTTTGAGGAAGTTGAAGAACCTCCCTTAGCCGTTGAACTGTGAGAAAAATGGTTCTCTCCCCATTCAGCACCGTGCCTCTGATTTCACCTCTATCCTGGTCAAAAACACATGTGTACCAGAATTCCAGTAAGTGCTAAGGAACCACACGAATTAGTGCACCAGTAAAAACGAATGCCAGTGGGCATTTGCGGATATAATCCACCCACGCTTCATAACCCCTGTTTCTCTTGCGTTCAGGGATTGTTAGGCAAGCTCGTTGATTGTTGATTATAATCAACGGCAATCTGTTGTTCTTGAAGGCAGCACGCCTTACCATTCGATCACTAAGATTTAGAATGGTTCCGTCCATCGTAGAATGTTTTCGATTCACACTGAGTAAAACGCAATTCGCACTAAGTAAAACGCAATTCGCACTGAGCGATTTAGGGTTTCAAAATCGATTGAACGGTGAGATGCACTTAGCAAATAGGTGGTTTTAGAAGGTATAGTGAGTATATCAGAAGTCTAGTAAGCGTAAACGCTGAATTTCGGTTACAACCGATATATATACCTTTATGAGGAGAGAGAAAAGTTACCGTTGGAAATCCCTATTTATCCGTTACGCTAACGAACTTACAGATAGATGTAACAATAATTGAGATGAAACACATCATATCCCAACGGATAAGTTTGTAAAATAATATTCTGGACTTACAAAAATATTATTTACTCTATTGTATTACACCAATACATAATCGGTATAAAACGTGATTTGAGGCTGACTCAAATATAATGACTCATGAATTAATAACACATAGTAACTAAAACATGGTTTGTACATACCAAGCTGAGTAAACGTATCACTCAGCGTGAGTCAAGCACTCAGCTTGATTTGAGCACTCAGCTTGAGTGGAGCACACAGCTCAGAATCAATGACACTTAGTCATTTATATTTGAGACTAACTCAAATTGATATTTTAACCACACTTAGCAGTTAAAACATGTTTGGAACAGACCAAACGTGTGAACTTATAACTCAGCTTGACCATAAAAAGTTTATGAATACATATCTATAAACTGTATGCTCAGCTTAAGACACATAGTCTTTGTTAAGCTGAAACTCAGTTTTAGAAACTTATCTAGGGGTTGAGCATACCCAAATTACTTAGCAGATCGAAAAATCTTCTCTCATCAAGAGGTTTGGTAAAGATATATGCTAATTGATCATCTGTGAAGATAAAATTTATTTCAACTTTACCTTTTTGCACGATGTCTCTTATGAAGTGATGTCTAATTTCTATATGCTTGTTCTTGAGTGGAAGACTGGATTATATGTGATGCCTATTGCACTTTGGTTATCACATAAAATAGGAGTTTTCCTGAAATTCATACCAAAGTCTTGAAGCTGATGTTGCATCGACAGGATTTGAGCACAACAGCTTCCTGCAGCAACATACTCAGCTTCAGCAGTTGAAGTAGCCACTGAGTTCTGTTTCTTACTAGTCCAGCTTACTAACTTCCCTCCAAGCATTTGACATCCTCCTTTTGTTGATTTTCTGTCCAATTTGAACCCAGCATAGTCAGCATCTGAAAACCCAACTAATTCAAATCCAGAGTCCTTTGGATACCAAAGACCTAGATTTGGTGTACCTTTAAGGTACCTAAAGATCATTTTCACAGCTTGAAGATGTGATTCCTTAGGATCTGCCTTATATCTTACACAAACACATGTAGCAAACATGATATCAGGCTTACTAGCTGTCAAGTAGAGTAATGAACCTATCATTCCTCTATAGGTAGACTGACATACAGACTTTCCATCTGAGTCCTTGCTCAGCTTGACAGCTGGTGACATGGGTGTTTTCATGGTTGAACTAGAATCAAAACCATATTTCTTTATCAAATAAAGAACATACTTTCTTTGATTAATGAATATTCCATCAGGCTTTTGTTGAATCTGCAAGCCTAGGAAATATGTCATTTCACCCATTATACTCATCTTGTACCTTTTTGACATAACTTCGGAGAACCATTCACACAGAGATTCATTTGTAGAACCAAAGATAATGTCATCCACATAGATTTGTACAAGAATCACATGTCCTTAACTCTTTTTAATGAAGAGTGTCTTATCAATACTACCTCTGGTAAAGTCCATTGATAGTAGATATTCGGATAGTGCATCATACCAAGCTCTTGGAGTTTGTTTAAGACCATACAAAACCTTGTCTAACTTATAGACATGATGTGGATACTTTGAACTGACAAAGCCAGGAGGTTGTTTCACATAGACTTCCTCCTGAAGTTTTCCATTTAGGAAAACAGTTTGCACATCCATTTGATACACTTTGAAGTCTTTATAAGCTGCATAAGCTAAGAACAGCTTAATGGCTTCAATTCTAGCAACAGGGGTAAATGTCGCATCATAATCGATTCCTTCTTCTTATTTATACCCTTGTGTTACTAGCCTGGCTTTGTTCCTAACAATCACTCCATCTTTGTCCATTTTGTTTCTATAGACCCACTTAGTGCCTATAATTGTGTGATCTTTGGAGGTTGGGACAAGACTCCGTACCTTGTTTCTCTCAAACTCATTTAATTCCTTTTGCATAGCTTCAATCCAGTCCTCATCCTCTAAGGCATCTTCAGTTTTCTTTGGTTCCATTTGAGATAGAAAACCAAAGTAAGCAACATAGTTTGATGTTGCCTTAGATCTGGTAATTACTCTTTCTTAAACATTACCAATTACTTGATCTTGAGGATGATCTTTGAGGAACTTAAATGTTGTAGTAGGAGATTGTGGTTCTGGACTTGAGTGATATTGAGGACTCTGAGGTGAACTTATATCCTTAGTCTCAATTGCAGCATTGTCATCAAACTGTTGATCACCAAGATCTTCAGTCTGAGTAGTATCAGCTCCAAATGGATTAATGAACTCATCTTCTTTCTTAGCTTGAGGGTCCCTTGGAGCTTGTGATGATTTCTTAGATGTACATACATCATCATCACTGTCATCATATATGACATACATAGGATTTGACATTTTCGTTTCCTCCGGCTTTTCAAGCTCACTCAGACTGACTGAGTCAGCTTGACCTTTGTCAGCTTGATCAACATTGTCTTCATCAAAGGAGACATGAATTGATTCTTCTATTGCCTTTCTTCTTGAGTTATACGCTCTGTAAGACTTGGAGATTGAGGAATAACCAACAAAAATTCTAGGATCAGCTTTAGGTTCCAACTTATGAAGCTGATCTCTTTGATTCAACACATAGCATTTTGAACCAAAGACATGGAAGTAACCTATATTGGGCTTTCTTGATTTATACATTTCATATGCAGTTTTGCCATGTCTTTTGACTATGATTGATCTATTTTGGGTATAACATGCTGTACTGACAGCTTCATCCCAAAAATAAAGTTTCAATCCTGCCTCACATAGCATTGTTCTTGCAGCTTCAATTAAGGTTTTGTTTCTCCTATCAGCAACTCCATTTTGTTGAGGAGTTCTAACTAAGGAGAAATTTTATAATATTCCTTTTTGTTCACAAAAGCCTTCTAGGGTTGAGTTTCTGAACTCAGTTCCATGATCAGTTTTGAGTTGCTTGACAGACTTACCTTTTTGCAACTCTTCCTGTTTGATAAAACTTATTATCTCCAGGATAGCTTCACTTTTGGCTTTAAGGAATATTACCCAGGTGAATCTTGAGAACTCATCTACTATCACCAGGGTGTACTTCTTGCCACTTAGGCTTGGAGTACTTATGGGTCCAAACAGATCCATATGCAACTTATGCAATAGGTCTGTTATTGAAAAATTTTGCTTTGACTTGAATGAACCTTTGGGATGTTTTCCTTGTTCACAAGCTGAGCACAATTTGTCTTTGACAAATGTGACCTATGGCAATCCAGAGACTAACTCTTTATTGGATAGCATATTTACATTCTTGAAATTTAAATGTGATAGCCTTTTATGCCACAACCAACTTATCTTAGGAACAAATTAGGAATATAAGCAGGTTTCAGTAGTGGGATCAGCAGAATTGAGATCAAGTAGATAAACATCTCTTTCCCTCTTTGCTATTAGCACAGGCTTACCCTTTGCATTGTATATTGTTCCTGCTTTCTTCCTAAAAGTAACAACATTGTCTTCATCACACAATTGACTTATAGTTATCAGATTGTGTTTAAGACCTTTAACGTATGCAACTTTCTGGAAAGTCACCTTGCCAGCATGCATCTTCCCATATCCTTTGTTCTTCCATGGGAGTTATCACCACATGATACGAAAAGACTTGATTTTATTCATTGTACAAGTTATCGATCATTATTATTTTAGTTAGGGCAATAGGGTTAAATTTGTATTGTTTCTAATTCTAAAGGATTCAAAATGATTATATTTTAAAGCGATAAAATAAAGAATTTGGTTAAATATGATATTTTAAAATGTTATATAGAATAAATATCATATTTGTAAATAATAATAAACAAATATGATATTTTAAGATTTAAGAAGAATATATATGAAATACTCTAATAATTTTGATTCAATTCAAAATAAAAAAAGTCAAGTATTGAATTTAAATATGAATTAAATGATAGTTATTAATATTTAACAATTAAATTAAATTTATTAACTAAAATTTTTTAGTTGTTTAACAAATTTGATATCTGTAGTTAAGTTTTTTATTTATGTATATGTTTTATTTTTTATTTCTTGTCTAAACGAGTATACGTTATGTTGGTCCCTTGGGGAGAGTATCAACAAGCAAGTAATGTGTAGAATGGGGGTTGAATACACTTTTTGCGGAAAATTGAACAAATCAATAAAAGGTGTTACACTAATCAAACCACATGAAATCGAATGCTTTCATTAATAAGAAGATGATTACAGTAACAATCAAGTAAGCAATACTTGATATGTAAACACCTAATTTAAATCAAATCTCTTAATCTCTAAAACTTTGCTATCTATAATCAACTTATAATTATAGATACAAACTGACACACTAACCAAGATTTATTCACACATTGAATACTTACCAACTTCACAACAGACGTGAAGATCGAACACACGAACAATGTTGGCAATCTGTGAATTTCTTGATCACGTTGAACTTACAAACAGTGAATCAAGATTCGTAACACATATGATGAATAGGTTGAGGTGATATTAGAGTCTGGCTCTGTACCTCTAAACTTATCAGAAGATAAGTATCTATAATACTGTTCCTACGGATCCTAACAAACTAGAACTTATCCTAATCTGTAACAAACTAACGGATAACTCGGAATCTTGAATCTTGAATCTTCTATCTTGAGTTTTCAATCTTCAATCTTGATTCTGGAGTCTTCTTATCCATGCCGTAGATATAGAGAGTAAAAGGAATTTAAAACATATTTAAATTCTCTTAAACTGACTTCTTTAGTCGGGCTGAGTTGCTCAGCTTGAAACTCATCAAACTGAGTCCTTCGAGAACAAACTTGAACATAAACATGTATTAACATGTATAATGAGTAACTCATCCTTAGAAGTCATAAGAGTTAGCTAGAACTTACTTAGCAACTCTGTTTAGCTGACTCAGTCTATAAGCTGAGTCACTCAGCTCGAAATGCATCAAGCTGAATACTCAACCTATACCTTAGGTGACACAAACAGCTTATCAACCATATTGATAAACTGACTAAGATATAGTCTAAGCTGATCAACTATATGCTCAGCTTATACTCAGCATATGCTCAGTCTGAAACACTGTAAGTGCTCAGTCAGATCAAGTTTCATAATTCTGTTTTAGTTGTATTTAGAACCTATCTTACAAACATAACTTTGTCTCATCAAATCTTAAATGATGAGATCATTTCACCAACATGTTATGTCGGTATGCTTCCTTGCTAAAAGCAAACAAGATCAAGAGAGCGGGTTAAGCAATATCTCCAATTGGACATTGTTGGGTTGATTTAATAATATGTTTATTTATCATTTTTTATTCTATAAATATAAGCATTATTAATATTTATTTTATAAGTAGCTAACTATTAGCGATTTCACAAACACTATGCCATAAAACTACTACTCTTAAACAGAAGAATTTAAGAGTTTATATTTGGGAGGTAATTCTTCCACAAATAAGATTAATACATTTACTGAATATGAATGTTTCATTAACTTATATGTTAATTAAATAGTGTTATAACATATATGAAAGAATCAATTTGTTTTTCTAAAGAATCATACCCTTTTGTGTTTTACTCCACTTTTTTTTATTGCATAAAATAGCTAACTATTTTTAACTAATACTTCAAATACTTTTACCAATAGTTTCTTCACTAAACTTCTCTCTTAAAAGAGGAAAGTGCATCTTTTATAATCTTGTCATAAATAAGGTAGTGCCCACTTCTAAAATTTCTCTTTTGTTAGTCTAAGGGGGTGTTTGGTTGGAGGAATTTGGGAGGATTTCATGGGAATGGGATTTAAAATCCTCCCAAATACCATGTTTGGTTTGCAAATGCGACATAGGATTTCAAATCTCATGATTTTACAAAATCCCTCAAATGGAGCATTTCAAAATCCCTTCACTCCCATGGTATTTTGAGATCCCACGTTGAAGGTATTTCCTCTGGTGAAACTCCGGCTAAACTTCCGGCGACTAACCACAGAAGCCGTCATCCCTTCCGGTGAACCCTAGTCTGACAGAAACTGCCATCGTCGTTGCCCTTTCGCCGCCCCCGTCACCCCTTTGCCGTATTTGTAACCCGTCGTTCTCGGAAACCCTAATCGTCGCCGACTGAAACTCTTCATCGTTTTCTGAAACACGTCATTCTCTGAAACCCTAATCGTCACCGTTCTCCTTCATCGTTGGTGGTGGTTGGTTGGTGGTGTGGTGGCCGCCGCCGTTCCCTTCGCAAATCCTAGCCATTGATGTCGCTGCAGCAGTCACCTTCAAACCTTCCACCTTCCAACTCTAGCGTTCGTCGCCTACATCGCCGTTGAAAACCCTAGTCTTCATCGGCTACATCGCTGCTGAAAACCCTAGCCTTCAACGCCCACATCGCCGTTGAAAACCCTAGCTGACTGAAACCCTAATCGTGGTGTGGTGGTTGGTGGTGGTTGGTTGGTGGTGTGGTGCCTTCGTCGCCGCCTCCTTCGCCGGCTGAAACCCTAATCGCCGGCGATAAAGGTGTGTTGGATGGTGGGAGATTGGTGTTGGTGTTGATAGGTTATGTTGTGAACCAAACAGAGGTATGGGATTTTAAATCCCTTCAAATGAATTCCCATGAAATGC
This sequence comes from Pulicaria dysenterica, assembly GCA_947179395.2. Taxonomy (NCBI): domain Eukaryota; kingdom Viridiplantae; phylum Streptophyta; class Magnoliopsida; order Asterales; family Asteraceae; genus Pulicaria; species Pulicaria dysenterica. The sequence goes on along the minus strand of OX359292.1, from coordinate 50,403,989 downwards.
AAATCCCACACATAAATCCCAATCCTCCCAAAATCAAAGAATGAACCAAACACCCCCTAATATTTCTCTTCCAACCTGGAGAAAGGTTGAAAATTTAGAGGTCTTTTGAATATGTATAAAAGTGCATTGTTAACTATTATCATGTATTATTAAATGTTTGTATCTATTATGTACAAACAAATCTTGTTGTGTATGAATTAATTTTCATAATTTTTGGCTAACTTTTCTAAATACCATAAAAGACTAAAATTTGTTTAATGTTATGTCGTTTTGTAAGTATATATAAGGCTGACAAACTGAAACATGAACCTACAACCCAACCTGAACTGAACACGTAATGGGTTGACACGAATTCAATATTGAACTAAAATTGGTAAAAAAATAGGTCGGGACAAACATGACACGAAAAAAAGATGGGTCAGATTCACGTAAAACCTTTCTTACCTGAAAATGACCTGATTAACCTGATTTTATTGAATACAATAGTATTAAGTAAATATAAAATGATACAAAATCTAAGTAGAGGTGGTAAGTTTAAAATATGTTAATGTTTTCGATAGATTGTGTGTTGGGATAGTATACACGTGTCATCACATCCATGAACACTATGAGTCACTAAAGGGTTACACAGTTGCACACCCAACCATTGAACTAGAAAATAATGCATTGTGTGTATAATGGTAATTAATAGTTAATTAATTAACTGGAGAAATAATAAATGGACGTTTATTACATAAGTTTGATTAAAGAAATATTTATTAATGATTAATTAATATTTATCAAACTAGAGGGTAAGTTTTTGTTAAAGGATCAAAGTTATGATCCAGACCGGGCTTAAAATCCCTAACCCATTTGTTTAATATAAATTATGGTTCAAGGATTAAATGAATCATAGTTTATGATTAATACAAAACACACAAAAACTCTCTCCATGTCCTCTCTTTCTTCGGCGACCGAGAACCACCACATCACCACTACCTCATGGTGGTAGCAGCGAAACGCAACCAGGGTGGCGGCGGCAATTGACGACGACAGCCAGCCGGCGGCCAAAGTTCTTCCGGCGGACACAACTCGTAGCCGAGAAACCCCTTTGCGGCGATTTTCGATCGGCGGCAGCCCTCAAGAGGGTGTTTGGCGGCGGCGATAAACATACACACAACGGGATAGGGTTTTGTCTCGGGTATTATAGTATTGGCGGTCTAGTAGCCAGTTCAAAGGGTGCAGTAGCTGTGTATCCCCCTCTAGCAGTCCAGAGTATATTTTTATCCTTGTTTTTATAATACTATGGACCTATATGTGTGTTATATCTGTTATAATCTTGATATATTGTTTTGTTTCCTCACCTGATCTAGTTGGGATCCTTGGAACGGGATTTACTGTTCATATTTCCGCTATGCTTGTTGTACCCAGTAAATCCCTTTAGTGGTATCAGAGCCTTCTTCTAGGCTCGGTGGGGAACAAGTTAATCATGATTATATATTGTTTATATATATGTGAGAAAACTGTATCTGTGGTTAAGGTCAAGTATCTGATCTGTTGCCTGATTAGTTTTCCAGTTCTACTGCTTATATATATTTCATATATTTGTGTGAAACTTTGGTTTTGGTTTAAGGGTCAAGTTCTAATCTTTTTACCATTAAAGTTTCCAGTTTACTATTTATATATAGTGATTATATATTAACTGTGTGAACCTTGGTATTTGGCAAAAGGTTAAAGTTTTGACTTTTATCCAATTAAATTTCCAGATTATCTGTTTTAATATTTATACATATATTATGTTAGAAACTTGGAATTTGGCAAAAGGTCAAAGTTTTTGACTTTTAACCAATCAAAGTTTCCATTTTAAATGTTTTATTTATATCTGTATAAATTGTGTGAAACTTGTGGATATTAAAAGATCAAAGTTTTTGAATTTTCAAATCAAGTTTCCAGCTTTATTATTTTATATTTAATAAAGTTGACGTTTAACCTATGTGGTTTTTTGTTTTTATCCAGTTTGAGATATATATAACAAAAGACACAGTTTAGGCCCATATTGGATATTGGGGATTAACACAGAACCAGTTTGTGTTTTGGTGTTAAAGATTCAAGTTTGAATCAACCCGAAATTATATATTTATATTATGGTTATAATGCATGTATTATTTATCTTTGATACGTAATTGGTTGTTTATTGTTATTAATCCAAACGCCTAAAACCTAGTGGATCATCTTATGGTTGTTTATTTACTTGTTTGTGGTTGGTTTACGTTTATTATTTATCCGGTGTGGGGAGGCCTGCGTGCCAGTTACAACCCCTATTCAATTTTGTAAAAGTACTAGTTTTAGCGGGTATGCGTGCCTTTGATTTATTATGTAATAGGGCATAAGTTTTTATCAAAATTATAATAGGTTAGTTTGATATTTGTAAATGTAACATTGGAAGCGATCAAGACAAAGAGAGAGGATGCAATGGATGTTGGAGCCAGTGGGAGCATCAAGACTATCCATGCCATGTGTGTTGTTTGTGATCCACTTAGGGTTTGACCATAGGGGTACTTGATTTTAATTAAGTACCAGTGATGGTCAAAAAGGCGTATTGTGTTTTGGCTTATTATTGTTATTATAAATTGCGTGGTTGTAATTAATTATTATATAGCGCACACACGTCATTAAAACCATATACATATATATAATGGATGTTTTTAAGATGAAAAGTTTTTTCACTTAAAAAGGATAAAAGTTTTACAAGTTTTGTAAAATTGTTAAAACTGGTAAAATATTTTTGATACAAATTAACCCCTTTTCAAAATCTTAGACAAGTAGTGCTACCCATCTAATGGTACACCTTTCCTGCTATCGGTACCTTGGTGTGTTGTCGTGCCCAAACCGCGCACACCGGGGTTCAAACAGATATGGGGAGGGGGTGAAAGGCTTTGCGATTCCCTGATGCGACGGGCCAGAGTTCACACCGTCTTAGATGATGAGGTCTATTATGGTGATTCCCTGATGTGACGGGCCTAAAGTGCACTTAGGAGGACTAAATATGTACGAATTCTTGTTTCATTCGATGTCCCAAAGATATAGGAGTCGTGTTGTGGTTTAAACACGATCGGTATGGTTTATACCCACTAGAAATAACACGGGGTCGGTGTTGTCGTGCCCAAACCGTGCACCGGCACATGTAAAATGTGGGTCCTATTCTAAAATATATTTATTTAAAGGGTTATAAATTATTTTAGAGGAATTAAATTACTGAAATGTTTGTTTCTTGCTTTTTACTGTATATGTCGATTTTATCTGTTATACCGTTTTATACACCCGAAGAGTCTCTTAGCCTCATCATGCAAAAGTGGAAGCTTTCAGGTCCAAACTTTATGGTTTGGAAGTTGCACTTTAGGAACATCCTATGGGCACATGGAAGGTTGTACACAGTAGACAAACCTCCTCTAGCACGACCTAACTATTCTGATCAGGATGAAGAGTATGATACATATTATAAATATCTGTTTGATGAATCTGATGTCATGTCAATTCTGATACTCTCCACAGAATCTGAGTTTTTGGACGAACTCAAGAATAAGTCGGTGTTTAAGGTCATGTAAGACCTAGAGGAGCGCTTCAAGGACAGTGAGTGTTGTAGACGCTTTCTGCTCATGAAAGAAATTCTTTCACACGGGATGAAAGATGTTGGGAAAATGATCTCATCAGTTAAGATTTGATGAGACAAAGTTAAGTTTGTAAGATAAGTTCTAAATACAACTTAAACAGAATTATGAAGCTTAGTCAGACTGAACACTTATAATGATTCAGACTGAGTATAAGTTGGGTATAAGCTGAGCATATGTTCGACCAGCTTAGACTATATCTTAGTAAAATTATCAATGTGTTTGATAAGCTGTGTGTGTCACCTAAGATATATTGAGCTTTCACCTTAAAGAGTTTCAAGCTGAGTGACTCAGCGTATATACTGAGTCAGCTCAACAGAGTTGCTAAATACGTTCTAGCTAACCCTTAGGACTTCTAATGATGAGTTTATTAATATACGTGTTAGTTCATGATGGTTTTCGAGTTTGTTCTCGAAGAACTCAGCTTGATGAGTTTCAACGTGATCAAGAGATTCACAGATTGCAAAGCTATGTGTGTGTTCGAATACTCACATTAGTTGTGAGATTGGTAAATTTTCAATCTGTGATTAAATCCTGTTTAGAGAGTCGTCAGTATCTATAATCATAAGTTGATTATAGATAGCTAAGTTTGAAAGATTGAGAGATTTATATTAGGTGCTTACATATCAAGAGTTGCTTACTTGATAGAGTCTGTAATCATCTTCTTATTAATGAAAAGCAAAGCATTCGATTGTGGTTTGATTTACTTAGTGTAAAACTTTATTTTGATTTGTTTTATTTCCGCATAAAGTGTATTCAACCCCCCTTCTACACATCTGTTGCTTGTTGTTATTCTCACCAAGGGACCAACAAAAGAAGGCCAGTTATTAAGTGATCATCTCATTAACATGAGAAGGTTGTTTGATTGCTTGATGATTCTAGGATCACAAGTCAGTGAGCATGAACTTGTGATGCACTTGGTCGGTTCCCTAACGGAGCGCTATCAGGTAGAGGTAACGGACAAGTTTAGTGAACGAGATACAACAGTAGTTGGTATGCAAGAGTTCTTAATGTGCATAGATGACTAGGTGTACCCAGACCTCTTTGATACAACAGTAGTTGAGTCAATGGAGGAAGATGACTCGATTGATGAGCTACTAGACGTTTGTTGCCCAGTTTGCAGCAGCAAGGATATTTGCGAGCACTCACTCGACATTGATCAGCTAGACGTCGGTTCTACCGACGAGTCAGGTATCTTTATGATAGATTGCTTAGTTACTTCTTCTGAATCATCGGTACTCGATACCGGATGTGGTCATCACATTTGTAATCACTTGCAGGGATTTAAGAGGAGTAGGAAATTAAGGAAGGGGGACATGGACCTACGGGTAGGCGAAGGCTCCATCATTGGTGCTGAAGCTGTAGAAATTATTGTCTCAGGCTACCTTCAGGATTAATCATAGAACTAGATAATTGCTCTTATGTTCCTACATTGATTAAGAATGTAATCTCGTACGATTTATTATTACCTTTGGCATTGTCGGCTCGGACATATAAATAAGAAATGCATAGAGCAACTTCATGGAGATGAAGTTCTAGGGTCATTTGATCTTGCATCAATTGACAATAGCGAATCTTGTTTATCCGGCAAGATGAAAAAGAAACCATTTGACAGCTTGAATGAAAGGTCAAAGGAACTGTTGGGAATTATACACACAGATGTGTGTGGTCCTTTCAGTCAAGAAACAAGGGGAGGATACCGGTACTTCATTACCTTTACTGACGATTTCAGTAGGTATGGTTATGTGTATCTGATGAGACACAAGTCTGAAAGTTTTGATTTCTTCAAACAGTTTCAGAGTGAAGTACAAAACCAGATTGACAAGAAGATAAAGTTGTTTTGGTCTAACCGGGATGGTGAATATCTGAGTCAAGAGTTTGATGATCATCTAAAGGAATGTGGGATTGTTTCACAACTCACACCTCCGTATACACCACACTGGAATGGTGTATCAGAAAGGTGGAATAGAACCTTGTTTGACATGGTTCATTCTATGATGAGTCGAACTAGTTTACCAATGTCATTCTGGGGTCATGCACTCGAAACGGCTGCTTTTATCCTAAACCGAGTTCCGATGAAATCTATGGAGAAAAGGAAAGAGACCGTTCGAGTTATGGACGGGGAAAAATCCCAAGGTGTCTTTCATAAAGATTTGGGGTTGTGAGGAGTTCGTTAAACGATTGTTCTTGGATAAACTCAAACCCAAATCGGACAAGTATATCTTCGTGGGTTATCCTAAGGAAACCTTGGGATACTATTTCTACAATCCCGATAAGAACAAAGTATTTGACGCTCGGTCAGGGACTTTTCTAGAGGATAAATTTCTAAGTTCTGAAACTTCTAAAAAGAAATAGGTCTTCAAGAAATTGAAGAGGATGAAGGTATACCTCCACCATTTGTGGAACCCATAATTCAACGACTAATTGTTGAATCCCAATCCGAGTCCGTGGTTGAGGAAGGAGTGGAAACACAAGACCTTCGCAGGTCCAGTAGGATTCGGACTGAGCCAAGTAGATATCTGGGATTTCTAATTGCTCAGGAAGAAGGGGATCTTTATGAACCCACATCCTACGGGGATGCTATGTCAGGCAGTGAGTCTGACAAATGGCTAGACGCCATGAAGGCAGAGATGCAATCCATGTATGACAACCAAGTTTGGGAGTTAGTAGACTTGCCACAACACAGTAGAGCTGTTGGATGCAAGTTGGTCTTCAAGAAGAAGATCGACATGGAGGGAAATGTGTATACTTTCAAAGCTAGGCTCGTTGCAAAAGGTGACACTCAGACTCATGGTATCGACTATGATGAAACCTTTTCGCTAGTTGCCATGCTTAAATCTATTAAGATTCTTATGGCCATATCTGCATACTTCAATTATGATATATGGCATATGGATGTGAAAACCGCTTTCTTAACGGGAAAATAACAGAGGACGTGTATATGGCACAACCGGATGGTTTTGAGGATTCCAAGAATCCAGGTAAAGTATGCAAGTTGCTAAAATCCATTTATGGATTAAAGCAAGCATCTAGAAGCTGGGACTTGCACTTTGATGATCGCATCAAAGAATTGGATTTTACCAAAAGCTAGTTCGAGTCCTGTGTTTACACAAAGTTCAATGGGAGCATAGCAATCTTTCTGGTCCTGTATGTAGATGACATACTGATCATAGGAAACGATATACCAACATTACAAGGAGTAAAATCCTAGTTAGGTAAATGTTTCTAGATGAAGGACCTAGGAGAAGCCGCTTACATACTTGGTATTAAGATCTATAGAGATAGATCTATGTGGCTTATCAGACTTAGTCAAAGTACATACGTTAATAAATTGTTGAAACGCTTTAAGATGGAAGATTCCAAGAAAGGTTTCATTCCTATGAGATCTGGTATACCATTGAGCAAATGTCAATGTCCTACTTCTCCAGAAGAGCAGAAGAGGATGAAATCGGTTCCTTATGCTTTGGAAGTAGGATCGATTATGTATGCCATGCTATGTACTAGACCCGATGTTGCTTACTCCATAAGCCTTATGAGCACATATCAGCAAAATCCGGGTGAAGCCCATTGGGTGGTTGTCAAGAACATTCTCAAGTACTTGAGAAGGACAAAAGAAATGTTCTTGGTCTTTTGAGGAAGCACAGATGAAATCAGTGTAACTAGTTACACAGATGCGAGCTTCCTGACAGACAAAGATGACTTTAAGTTGCAGTCAGGGTTTGTATTTACCCTAAACGGTGGAGCTGTATCTTGGAAAAGCCAGAAGCAAGATACAATAGCAGATTCAACTACAGAGGCTGAGTACATTGCGGCAAATGATGTGGCAAAGGAAGCGGTTTGGCTGCGGAATATATCTCGGATCTAAGAGTGGTTGCCAGTATCTCTAGACCGATTGATATATTCTATGATAACGTGGGAGCTTTAGCGCAAGCAAAAGAACTAAGAGATCATCAGTGGACCAGGCACGACCTTAAAAAATATCACATCATCCGAGAGATTATCGGAAGGGGAGATGTGAGGATATGCAAGATACCGACAGAAGACAACGTAGCTGATCCGTTGACTAAGGCGCTAGCAAGAGAAAAGCATGAGAGACATGCTAGTTCCATTGGAATGTAGTACATGGAACCTAGCACCTAGTTTTTTCAGTATTTAATTAAAATTGTATGGATTGATTTTAAAGCTTATGATTATGTATTTTAACATTTCTGCGTGATGGAAATAGGAGGTTTAATATTATCGATTTAAATATCTCCATATTTTAGCATATTTACCTATCCATGATATACAAGTCCCGTTATATCAAAATTACTCCGTAGCTACTTGATGCGGTGGGAGCCACATCAGGGAGATACTAACGCTATTATAAATACGTGATGGATTATTCTTGTAGAGAATAACAACAAAAGTCATGTGACCAAGTACTTATAGATATTTGTCAGGGTACAAATAGTGGAGGTGATCCGCATCAGTCTAACTTCATGCAGCCCTTCACCATGAGTTAGCTGATTGGTTGTCCTTATATATGAGATGTTTGGTTTGGGGCACGAGGACTTCTGTACTTTGGAATTTTCTAACGTTACGCCGTAACTGGGTAGCTATAACGGGCGTATCTAGGTGCAACCGAAGATGTGTTCTCAAATGAAAGCAGTCAAGATGGGATTTGCACCTTCTCTTGTAGAGAGGAGATATTCTAGGGCCCCTTGACAGTCGAGACTAAATGAAATGCGTGCTACGCTCGGATAGAATGATGGACATCATTTGGTAACTCCGTAACTGCAGTTAGTCGAAACCAGAAGTCGAGAAACATAATCTGGATTTTTCAGAATAGATCACGTGCTCCATGTCTGAAATCCACATTACGGGATATCGCGATGCAAAAGTAAAAGCCGGGTAATCAAAGAAAATGATTACAAAATCTCTGGATATAAGAGAACTTATAGTCGTGGTTAACCTAAGTGTCTTGCTGGGGACCTCCTTAGGCCCGTGATGAACAAGGGAGTGTAACTATCGTGCACAAGTGGGAGTTCTTGATAGATTGTGTGCAGGGATAGTGTACACGTGTCATCAAATCAATGAACACTATGAGTCGCTAAAGGGTCACACAACTGCACACCCAACCATTAAACCAGGAAATAATACATTGTGTGTATAATGGTAATTAATAGTTAATTAATTATCCGGAGAAATAATAGAAGGACGTTTATTATTTAATAGAGATTAAATATTAGATTGATATTTAATTAAATGAGTTTGATTAAAGAAGTATTTATTAATAATTAATTAATATTACTCAAACTAGAGGGTAAGTTTTTGTCAAAGGATCAAAGTTATGATCCAGACCGGGCTTAAAGGCCGTAACCCATTTGTTTAATATAAATTAGGGTTCAAAGACAAATTGCCGAGAAAGGTAACTAAAATATCCAAATTTCCCAATAAAGGTAACGTCAGTTTTTTTGAGCCAAGAAAGGATTATAAATTTTAATTTTTGATATAAAAGAGTATGATGACCTTCTAAACCTGTTGACCGCCCAATCAGCAGGTTACCCGATGACGTGGCTACACATGTGGCAGTCCAGTCATCCTCATCAGCTAACATACTTGTACACGAGGCTATCCATGTCATCATTAATTATTTTATTACTTTTTTCTAAACAATATTAATCATTACGCAATAAATTACCAACTAACTAATAATAATTAACTACTAATTAATTTTTTACAATAATCAAATAACTATTAATTACTTGCCATTAATTATAAATTATCTTTCTAAATATTATTTGAATTTAATTTTTATTATAATTATTTTATTATTAATTTTTTGACGATGACTGGTGTTCAAGATGATACTCATATTCATGATCTTCATTGTTCTTGTGATTCATGGTGTTTATTGTAAATATCATTCAAATACCCAACTCTAAATCTGGAACAAAGATCAACTACGAACCACTGCAGCCATGAAAACACACACACGAAAACCCTCAAACAGATCAAACACTGCCGCCGCCATGAACCACTACAGCCACGATCCACCACCGCCGCCGCTATAAACCACTGCAGCCACAAACCACCGCCGCCATGAACCACTACGACTAACAAAAATACACACAACAAACACACACAATGGTGACTGATCTATGAACACAACTCAGATCTGGAAAACCCTAATTTCGATTAGTGGAGTGGTGGTGGCCGGTGGAACCGTTTTAGATCTGGAAAATACACAGAACTCAGATTTGGAAAACCCTAATTTCAGATCTGGAAAACCCTAATTTCGACCAACAAAAATACACACAACAAACTTACACGGTGGAGCGATGGTGGGTCCGTGGAGTGGTGGTGGTGACGGTGGGACCGTTTTAGAGAGAGAGAGAGATAGAGAACCTTTTTAGATCTGGTGGTTCACGGTGGTGGTAGGACGATGGTTCATGGCAACGGTGGAGCTACGGTGCAACGATGGTGCGATGGTGGTGGTGGTGAGATGCTGGTAGTGATGAAATGGTGGCAGTGGTTCTATGGTAGGCGGTGGGCAGAATCGTGAGAGCAGAGAGAGAATGAAAGGAATTGGGTAATTAGAGTTTAGGTCCTTTGCTGCCAACACATAAGCTTTTTTTTATAAAAAAATTCAAATTATTGCCACCTCATCAATTAGATGACATGTCATCACATTTTACCGGTTACCTAAACAACCAGTTACCATATACCTTTTTTTGAATAAATTAGAATTTAGGGTCCTCTGTTAGCCCGAAAAAATAGATTTTCTTTATTGTCAAATTTGAACATTTTACTTACCTTTCTCGGCAATAGTTTATGATTAATACAAAACACACAAAAACTCTCTCCCTCTCCTCTCTTTCTTCGGCGACCGAGAACCACCACACCACCACCACCTCACGGTGGTAGCGGCGAGACGTAGCCAGAGCGGTGGCGGCAATCGACAATGACAACCAGCCGACACCGAGGTTCTTCCGGCGGACACCACCCGTAGCCGAGAAACCCCTTTGCGGCGGTTTCCAATTGGCGGCAGCCCTCAAGAGGGTGTTTGGCGGCGGCGTTAAACATACACACAACGGGATACTGTTTTGTCTCAGGTAATATAGTATTGGCGGTCTAGCAGCCAGTTCAAAAGGTGCAGTAGTTGTGTATCCCCCTCTAGCGGTCCAGGGTATATTTTTATCCTAGTTTTTATACTACTATGGACCTATATGCGTGTTATATCTGTTATAATCTTCATATATTGGTTTTTTCCTCACCTGATCCAGTTGGGATCCTGGGAACGGGATTTACTGTTTATATTTCCGCTGTGCTTGTTGTACCCTGTAAATCTCTACAGTTTGAATCTAAAAATAACGGTCAAATGAAATTGTAATCCTCAAAAATCAAAATTTTAATTCTATTAATAAATTTTGTGTTGGTGCATAATTGTGAATCCCTAGTTCTTATCAATCAAATACATACATGTTTACATAAAATATTAATTCAAATGTGTTTTGATTAATTGTTTGCATGTATATATATCCTTAGTGATTCTTTGTGATGATCTTAAGCTTACAAGTACTTAATCATGTGTTGATATAAGTTTGGAAGTTTAAGTCTGTGTGAAAGTTCATCACGTGCGTGAGGTGTTCACTGCGTGCGTGGTGAGTCCACTACGTGCGTAGTGGAACTCACTACGCGCGCAGTGATGAGGTCGGTTAAAATGAAATTAATTAACATTAAAATATCCAGTACGTGCGTACTGGACTCACTACGTGCGAAGTGCGTTGCATCACGTGCGTAGTGAAATTAATTACACTATAAATACTGATTAACTTCATATGTTCGGGGGTAATCGACGAATCAACGGGAATCGATAGAAATCAACCGGGAGCCTTACGTAATCGACCATATACGACCTTAAGCCAACTAAATCGCGAACTTAGTGTTCATTACGAATCCAAGGGCAGCCTTAAGCATCTCTTTGTGAGTTCTTAGAGTTTGTTCTTGTTTCTACTCTGTGTGTTTCTCTGTGTGTTACTGTGTGCCGGACACCTAAGCAGATCTTAGAATCCTTAGGAGGTTTGGGAAATAGAAATTCCGCACTATTTCTCATCCTAGATCAGTCCTAGCGTAAGGGTGTTTTAGTTTAGAACCCCATCCCCCAACGGTCCTACAAAGTGGTATCAGAGCCTTGTGCTTTGATTGATCACTTTTCCTTAGATTTCGTGATCTAGGTGTCGATTAGGCCTGTGTGTTTGTCCTTTTCGTCGTTTTTAACCGGTTAGTAGGTCAAAAATAGGTCGTTTTGCGTTAAAAAGGTCGTGTTTTTACGTTAACTGTTTGAGTTTTACCCGTGCGAAGTGAGTCTTCAACCCGTGCGTAGTGACCTTAGTGCGTGCGTAGTGTGTCGTAGATCATCTAGAATCTTCGTCAAGCTGTGTGTTCATTCCGTGCGTAGTAGGTCCTCAACGCGTGCGTGGTGTGTCCAGTTGTTGCGAGATGAATCTGTGTGGTTTATTTTGTCTTTAAAAAATTATTTTGTTGCTTCGTGCGTACCATCTGTGTGTCCTCGTGTCAGTCCGTACGTAGTGCTTCGTGTTCGTGCGTAGTAGCTCCCAATCCGTGCGTGGTAGAGTTCCAGTTCGTACGTAGGAGCATCTGTGTGTCCTCGTGTCAGTCCGTACGTAGTGCTTCATGTTCGTGCGTAGTAGCTCCCACTCCGTGCGTATTGAATCTGTGTGGTCTATCAAATCCTAATTTCAGTCTGTGTGTTCTCAGCTCTTGATTACTGAAATGGCATCAAAACAGACAACAGTTTTAAACAACTTATTATTAGACAGTGAAATGGGGAGTGCCAATAAAGTACCTAAACTGTTAACCATGGAAGACTATCCTATGTGGAAGCCCAGGTTCGAAATATTCCTCGATGGCCTTGACTGTAGACTTCGGAGAGCAATAAGCACCGATTATATGGTTCCCAAGGGGGAGGGAAATATTGAAACCCCCTATGATGGAATGACTGTTGAACAGAAGAGCAGTCATGATGCAGAGAAGAAGGCCTATGCTCAACTAATCCAGGCCATTCCAAATGAGATCTTCCATCAATTCAGAAGATATAAAACTTCCCACAGCCTGTGGAGAGCACTAGAGAAGAGAAATGAGGGAAATGCCGCCCTCAAGGAATTGAAAGCAAGTCAATTGAGAAAGGAATTAGATCATTTCATGGCTACTAGAGATGAAAAACTTCCTTCTCTCATTACAAGATATAATCATCTTCTTAGTGAACTGGACAGTCTGGGTGTTACTGTTCCAGAGAAGCAGCAGGTGGAAATTTTGGCAAAAGCCTTGCCCAAGAGCTGGCGGCCATATATTATGATACTGAAAAACAGTGGTGGTTTTGACGGGATGGATCTAAATGATTTCATCACAAAGTTGAAAGAGCAAGAGCAGGAGGAACAAAATTTGGATTCCATGTCTGGTTATCAACAAAATCCTTCTCTCTACTACTCTGGAACACCTGTATCGTCATCCACTTCTTCAAATGCCCCCTTACAATCTGCCTATGTGAGTAATGTAAATGAATCTGGCAGATCTACATCTGAAGCTTCTTCTTCTGGGCCATCCTATACTGTGTCTACTTCTGGAGTCAATGCCGAGCATTTCAAGTATGGGAGTGCGGATGAAGTAACAGCACATATGAGCATGCTAAGTGCGCTATTCTTCTCTTATGATGATCTACTGAAGGGGAAGATTGGTAATGCTCATCTGACACAAGAGGACTATGACCAGATCGATGACGATGAGATGGAGAGACAAGATATCCTCTGGTCATATGCTAACTTAGTCAGGAGGGCGAGAGCATATGAGAAAAGAACAGGAAAGCAAATATCAGCTACAAAGGATACCAAACTTGGTTTTGATAAGTCTGCGGTAACATGCTATAATTGCGGTGAAAAAGGTCATTTCGCGCGAGAATGTGATAAGCCGAAGAGTATGGGACCGAAGTATCCTTTCAAAACCAGTCCTGGCAGTAGATCATTTTCCTCTTCAACCATAAAGTCTGAATCAACTCCAAAACCGGCTAAGGCTATGGCAGTTGTTCAAAAGGACGAGGGAATTGACTGGTCCGTACAATTTGGGAATGATGGTGCTGATATTAATGTGGCAAATGTTCATGTGTTGAATGAAGATTCTCAATCCGAGACAGAAAGTTACTCAAGTGAGGAAGAATCAATTGCCAGCATTGATGATGAACCAGCCTCGGTTCCAGCTGCAGAAAAGACACCAGTGAAAGTTCGTGCCAATGAGTCAAACCAAAAGGTGTGCAGTTGTGGTCAATCATCCGTGGAAAAGGTATGTACTTTTGGCTTACCTTGTGGTTCTTGTAATGATTATGTAAAACATATAGTGTTCCTAAAGTCTACAATTTCAGAGCTCACATCTAAGTTAGATAAAAACCTGTTGATAAAAGAAAGAGAAAAACATTTGAAAGAAAAGAATGAAAGTTTAGGCAAACAGGTGCATGAACTAGGTGTGGCTCTGTTAAATAAACAGGATGCTATAGTGTTTTACATAAATGAGATTGATAAGTTGAAACGAGACCTTGCTACTTCAAAGGTCGATTATGAGACTCTGAGTCAAAAACTCAAAAGTTATTCCACGTCTTCTTACTTATTTGAGTAGATAATCGATCAGAGAGGTCAAGGTACTGATTCAGAAAAGAACAAGAAGTTATACTCTAAATGTCCACCACCAGTGTTAAATCAACTGGTGAATGATGATGTTCACTCTAAATCTGACCCACTACTCACAAAGGTTGATGAATCTTCTGCATCAATCCCAAAAGAGGATTTAAAGTTACACGAGAATGTGGGTGAGCCTCAGAAGAATGAGGTTCAGCAAGAAGAAATTAAAAAGGTTGAACCAGGCATAAGAGAACTGTTGGCAAGTTCTAATGTGAAAGATCCGTTGATGCATCGTATCCGCGATGCCCTTCGGAAAATTGAAAAGGAGGGTGTAAAGTCTCCTGATACCCGTCCATACCAAGAGGTCAAAATCTTACCCAAACATCAAGGGTTAGGGTATCGATCTCAAAGGATGTCGAAAGGTTCTGTAAAGCAATATCCAGACAGGATTTGCTATGTGTGCAGGAGACCTGGTCACCTCAGTTAAGAATGTGATCAGCAGCCACATCAGCGCTGTAACAGGAAAGTTGAGACTTTTCAAAAGAATAAAACGTTTACTAAAAAAAATCAAAACTCAACTCTTCCAGTTCAGCATCAAAGGACAAACGGGGATACCATAAGAAAATCTAAAAATCCCGAAGTTGTTAGCAAAAGAAAATCTTCGCTCAATCAGACTTCTAAGTGGACTAACAAACTGTGTGTTCAAATGCCTAAGGATTCGAGTGACAGGTTCAGCAATGCTACTGAGAAGACTGGAACTTGGATGAAACTTCCAGTGACTGGAGCAGACGGGAAACCCATGACTATTCGGGCTTGGGTTCCTAATGCTTTCTAATTCTTTCTCCTATGTGAAGGGTGTCAACCGCTATAACCAAGTGTGAGGTTGTCTCTGATGATGCGACTTAGTGTCCTTATCCGTATTTGTGACTTTGTGTTTATTTTCTGTGTGTTTCTGCGTTTCTATTTTCTTAGTTTTTAGTTTCTTTAGTATTTTAGGGGGAGATAGTTAATAGTTCAGAAAACTTAGAAAATACAAAAAAAATCAGAAAACATAGAAAATACAAAAAAATCAGAAAACTTAGAAAATACAAAAAAAAAATCAGAAAACTTAGAAAATACAAAAAAAAAAAAGGGAGAAGTTGATCCAACCTAGATGGAGAGTGATGGCACACTGGTTCTCAATACAAAGTCGTCTAGTAAAATTAGAACTGAAGGCACATACATACTTTTGAGAAAACTGTCTGAAAATCTAGTTGAATCAGATAAGAAACAGATAGTGTGTAAGACATATAAGGAAAGTCTAGACTGATAAATGGTTATGCATGTGAAAATCAATCATAGATTTAAGCTATCGAGACATTCCAAGTCTATAAGTCTATAACAGTTGAGAATGACTTAGTTTGATGCACACACCTGTTACCATGCCTAATGTGTTAAATGACTTTGAGCTATATGTAAAAGAGGGTGAAAAATTGACCCCAATTTTGAGAATGTCAAAAGATATAGATACATTGATCTATCATGATAAACTGTCAAAGAGCATAAAATGCATTGACAAAAGCTCAGCAAGAAAAATGTCTAGAGAGGTGAAAAATCGACCTCCATGTCAAAGAGCATAAAATGCGTTGACAAATTAACATATCACATAAGCATGGTGGTTTTGGTAATTAAGTTGTGCAACCTACTGAGTGAATCAAAATACTGTGAGACTTTGAAAGAGATAGTCTTAATCATGTATCCAGTCTAGACAATCTGAAAATGTTGAAACAAAATCTGTTATTATCTGAAGAAAGATAGGTTGACAGACAGAGTTTAAGAGAATATGTTTATGCCCAAGGTTCTGAAATGAATGATTACTGAGTATAGACGAGCTAGTACTGACTCCATACGGGAACCTTCTCACAAAAAGATCTAATTTTCAGGAATTTACTTCTGTTGCAATTTTATTCTGAGTTAATTTCATTTCAGTTATTTTCATTTCTGTCTTCTATTTTTAAGTTTTTTAAATAGTTGAATTTAGATTCCCAAAAATAAGTTGTTAATAGTTTGCATTTTTTATCTCGTTTTTGTTTAGAAAAATACAAAAAGAGTTCTAGTATGTTCTATTTTCTCTTAGTGTGATTTGTTCTGTTTACATTTCCTTCATCTCACTTTGATGTGTTTTGCTTAAATGTTTATAAGTGATCTTGAAGTTACTGACAGTTTATTGCTGAGTGCAGTACTAACAGTATTAAGGTTCACAGATGAGAAACTCATTACTTGCGAAATGGAACCCCGCTAAGCACGAGTTACAGCTCACATCGTGCGTAGTGCAGGTAAGGGCTTGACGAAAGGTATTCGTTTAGCATTCTGCTGTATGAATGTTGCTGTGTGCAAATTTTTTGCTTAGTACATTTTGCTGTGTGCATTTTGCTTTGTGAATTTTTTGCTTAGTGCAATGGTTATTGATAGAACTAGGTCTTAGGGGGAGTTTGTTGGTGCATAATTGTGAATCCCTAGTTCTTATCAATCAAATACATACATGTTTACATAAAATATTAATTCAAATGTGTTTTGATTAATTGTGTTGCATGTATATATATCCTTAGTGATTCTTTGTGATGATCTTAAGCTTACAAGTACTTAATCATGTGTTGATATGAGTTTGGAAGTTTAAGTCTGTGTGAAAGTTCATCACGTGCGTGAGGTGTTCACTGCGTGCGTGGTGAGTCCACTACGTGCGTAGTGGAGCTCACTACGCGCGCAGTGATGAGGTCGGTTAAAATGAAATTAATTAACATTAAAATATCCAGTACGTGCGTACTGGACTCACTACGTGCGAAGTGCGTTGCATCACGTGCGTAGTGAAATTAATTACACTATAAATACTGATTAACTTCATATGTTCGGGGGTAATCGACGAATCAAGGGGAATCGATAGAAATCAACCGGGAGCCTTACGTAATCGACCATATACGACCTTAAGCCAACTAAATCGCGAACTTAGTGTTCATTACGAATCCAAGGGCAGCCTTAAGCATCTCTGTGTGAGTTCTTAGAGTTTGTTCTTGTTTCTACTCTGTGTGTTTCTCTGTGTGTTACTGTGTGCCGGACACCTAAGCAGATCTTAGAATCCTTAGGAGGTTTGGGAAATAGAAATTCCGCACTATTTCTCATCCTAGATCAGTCCTAGCGTAAGGGTGTTTTAGTTTAGAACCCCATCCCCCAACGGTCCTACATTTTGTAACTTACTTTTAAACCCAATACCAAACCCGTAAAATGGATTGACTGAAGACCCTATACCCGACCTGAAAACTGGATTTTGAAGTCAAGTTTATGTACTTTAAAGTCAATTTTATATGCAACTTCTTCTTGAATATTTCCCAACCCAAATATCCGAATTTATCTGCAGAAAGACAATCCGGTTTTTCCCAATGAAATGGGTCAACACCAAACATGACTCGAACTAAATACAATTGAAATGACATAAACCAAACCTGACACAAAATTGACTTCGGTCAGAAATGAGTCAACAGGCTAATAACACAAAAATGGTCAACATGAAAGCCACACGACTCCCAAATTATTTTTAATAAAGTTCTAACGGAGAAGGTTTCAATAAAAGCTTAGATAATGGTAAAAACCATAATAACTTACAAATGAAGTCAAATACATCTATAAATTTTTTAAATTTATGATTATGTTAATTAAACTGTTTCGTAAATCTAATGAATTCGTAAATACAGATAACGCGATTTTTTAATTCTTATAAATCTTTCTAATTTTAAGTTTTTATTTAATCTTATTATAAGGTTCAACATTGTTCTATCTTCATTTCATCACAATAAAAAGAAACATCACAATTATGACATGATGTTGAAGTTAAAATTCTATAAAAACACAAATTATTTATGTTTATGTACGTGATATTTTTTTTAACAGTTCATGCACACGCTATTTCAATTCTACATCTATTATTTACAGGGTTATTTTAAAGGTTGTGGTAAAACTAAAAAAAGAGACCACTAAATATACTAAAATATATAAATAAACTAAAATATATAAGAACATTGAATAAAAAACATATAATTATTTAGGTTTTCAAATTTTTTATAAATTTATCAATTGACATTCTTTGAGATCGTTTTAGGTTTTTAAATTCTTTTATTTTCTTTCTCTTTTACTACAAGATAAATGTATTTTGGAAAACATAATTTATTAATTAGTTATAAATTGATTCAAGTATTTGACTAACAAACCGATTAACATGATATAAAGTGATTCAAGTATTTGACTAACAAACCGATTAACATGATATCAAGTGACTCAAGTATTAAAGTAAATACACCAAATAACTTGATATGATGTAGTTCAAGTAACCAATTTAATTAATTAATAAGCTAAATAACGAATTATTAGACTATTTAGCTTATTTTCAAGTGTTCAAAATTTCAAGTAAGTGACACCAACAAAATTAAAAGTTGATATCAAGTGATTAAATTTCAAGTAAGTGATTTAAAGTAACTAATTAACAAGTGACTTAAGTAAGTAAGTGATTCCAAGTAATTAAAACAAATTAATTAACTAATAATCAATAAGAGAAAAGGAGAACCAATCACCAAAGCAGAGACTAATCGTCTTTACTCTCTCACTGATGTCTCGACTTTTAATTTATAGCCAACTAGTTTGCCGCACATTGATTTCACTTTTCCTTTTCCCCCATATGCGGTTGATCATATGGTCCAAGATTTCAAAGCGCAAAGCTATTTCAATTTCTAAACACGTGTTTAAGATTTTGACCCTAAGAAATTGAGCCTTTTTACCTATCTATTTGTATATTTAGGCTCAAAAAACTTGATTACAAATATATATATATATTGGGAAAATGATCTCATAAGTTAAGATTTGATGTGACAAAGTTAAGTTTGTAAGATGTGTTTTAAAGATAACTTAAATAGAATTATGAGGCTTGATCAGACTGAACGCTTATAGTTTTCAGACTGAGCATAAGCTGACTATAAGTTGAGCATATGTTCGATCAGCTTAGACTATATCTTAGTAGATTATCAATGTGTTTGATAAGCTGTGTATGTCACCTAAGGTATAGGTTGAGTATTCAGCCTGATGTGTTTCAAGTTGAGTAACTGCGTATATACTGTGTCCGCTCAACAAAGTTGCTAAATAAGTTCTAGCTAACTCTTAGGACTTCTAAGGATGAGTTAACTATTATATCATATAATTAAAATCCGTCGCCTCCTATGGATCCGTGCCCGGATCCGGGTTCGGGTCAGAAACCGGGTTTGGGCCGGATTTATTTTTGGGCTTTTTTTTCGGTTTGGGCCGGATTTCATTGTAACGAAGAACAGAGAAGCGAGAGCTAAGACCAACCAACAATGGAGTTTTTAGGATCAGACTGACGTGCAAATAAGATTTCGTTCAGCAAAGCACATAATTATGCGCCTATGATAACATTAATCGATATCTTTTAGCATCATTTCCCCAACTCCGTTAAAACCTTTTTTCTCCAGATTAACAAAACCGACAACGTATGAAAACAAATCGAAGGCAAAGAAGCTAAAAAGAAAATTATAGAAATTCAAAAATCAATCAGATACGTATTATACCTTTGAAAGAGAAGGAATTTACCAAGATCAGGGAGGGTTATTATAGAAGTTATAACAAAACCCTAGCTCTTGCGAGAAGAGAAGCAGCGGCGTCAAACCTGCAACCCTAAATCGAACTTGGGTTTCTTCACCAGATCTGAAAACCATTAAGTGTAGCCGACGGTAGTGTTGGTGGCGCCGGAAGATGGTGGTGTTGCACGAATTGACGGTGGTGTTAGTGGCGCAGGATCGAGATGATGGTGGTATTAATGGCGTCGGAGATGACGGTGGTGTTGGTGGCGCCGGAGTGGTAGTCGTGGACTCGTGGTTGGTTGGTGGGGGTTAGCGTTGATGGCGATGGTTGGGTACAGGCGGCATGTTTGGGTGGTTTGTTGATCCGGCGATTCGGAAGGCATACACCTCCAAGTAAAAAGAAAACTCCCTTTAAAAAATATTAAGCAAGAGAATAAAGATGAGAGAGTAAGAGTTACTAAAAGCAAAAATTCCTTTAGAGTTAACAAGAGGATGTATGTTTTTGTGACGTTTGAATTGTTTTCTACCTCTTAACATTACTATAGTTATAAATTAAGAGCAAGATACCATTACTTTTGTTTTATACAACTACTGTGTTAAAATAGTGACCCCGCATCTTCATAAATGTAATCTTAGTATTATATCATTTTTTTCATTTCTTAGATGCGCTCAGATATTTTTTTTAAATTAAGACCGATAATTTGGATTAAGTTTAGGTTATCGGATCCGTGTTATTTGTGTTTGTGTTAACTTATTTTTGACAAATTTATATTCGTGTTAGGTTTGGGTTGTCAGATATTTTCATGTCGGATTTGGGTCGTGTTTTATGTTGACACATTTCGCCAAAATGTATTCGGAGAATTTTTTTTCAATTTTGATATTTGGCTCAAGAAAGAGATCGCCGGAGACTTGGCTGTTGGCTAAAGAGAGAGAGAGAGAGAGAGAGAGAGCTTTTGATGATGAAACCTTCCAAAGAGAGATAAGGTAATAAAAAGGAGTGCAATGAATGTGCAGTGTAATCGATGTGAACTCAATTTGTAGTGTAATCAATGTGAATGGGCTCTTGGCTTGTCAATATCTAGAATCTAGATACGTAACAACATTATTTTAAATTATTTTAATGTAATTTAATATCAAAATACGAGAATAATACTAATAAATAATTATTAATTAATATTATATATTATATATAATATTATGTATAATATATTAAAAAGCGTACGTGATCATAAAAAGAAAAAACAATAAGCCAAAAGAAAGAATGTGAACTTACCCAATATCATATGTTTTTTTTTTCTTGAAACCAAACTTTACATTTTCACACTTCACTAATTTCGACCCAAATTTTTTTCACTTAAATATAAACACTAATAAAAATTAATTAATAACAAATCGTTAAGTTCATAGTCTCCTCATGTCCAAAATTTTATTTTAGTCAAGTGAAGAGGGTAAAATTAAAAAGCAAACAAAACTTAAAGGATTAAAATATTATTTTAACAAAAATTTTAGCGTAAACTTAAAGCTTTAAACCAAAATAAAGTATATATTTGTTGGTTTATATCATTTTAGATAAATACCATTTGTAAAAAAAATTAAGCTTTTAATAAAAAAAATGCAAACTTTGAGGTTTTAACGATTAGTGCCATAGTAAAAAAGAATCACTGTCAATATGGCTTACTCACAACCAACATAAACATAACCTATTACAATCATGCTATTCTACAAAAAAATAACGGCACATGACAATGTTATAATTACAAGTTACAATTTCAATATAAAACACTCACCGACAGCGCAACCCGTGCAGCGCACGGGCTTCAACTAGTTATACATGTTAGTTCATGTTTGTTTTCGAGTTTGTTTTCGAAGAACTCAGCTTGATGAGTTTCAAGCTGAGTAACTCAGTCCGAGTAAGAAGTCAGTTTAAAGAGAATTTAAATATGTTTTAAATTGATCTTTTATCTCTCTATATAAATACGGGAAGGATAAGAAGATTCCAAAATCAAGATTGAAGATTGATAAAAAGATTCAAGATTCAAGATTCCGGGTTATCCGTTAGTTAGTTAGCAAATTAGGATTAGTTCTAGTTTGTTAGGATCCGTAGGAACAGGATTATAAATACTTATCTCCTGATAAGTTTTGAGGTACAACTACTACGACTAAGAGTTACAGAGCCATAACTCAGTTTCACCTCAAACCGTATGTGTTACGAATCTTGATTCATTGTTTGTCAGTTCAACGTGATCAAGATACTCACAGATTGCCAAGTTATTTGTGTGTTCGAATATTCACATTAGTTGTGAAATTGGTAAGTTTTCAATGTGTGATTAAATCCTGTTTAGAGAGTCTTCCGGTATCTATAATCATAAGTTGATTATAGATAGCAAAGTTTGAGAGATTGAGAGATTTACATTAGGTGTTTACATATCAAGTGTTGCTTACTTGATAGAATCTGTAATCATCTTCTTATTAATGAAAAGCAAAGCATTCGTTTGTTGTGGTTTGATGTGTGTTAACACTTTTTATTGATTTGTTCAATTTTCCGTAGAAAGTGTATTCTACCCCCTTCTACACATTACTTGCTTGTTGAAATTCTCACTAAGGTACCAACAACTGGTATCAGAGCAGACTGAACAATTTCATACGTTGAAAGTTCAAGATTCTTAGAAAGTTCACAATGTCTACAAACAACAATTCATCAAACTTTCCTCAGATGTCTGCCAAGGGCTGTCCCATCTTTGATGGATCTGACTATGTGGAAATTCAGAGCCATGTTTTTCCTCAAGTCTATTGACAATCATATGTCCGATGTCATCACTAATGGACCAATCATCCCCAAGATTTCTACTGTAGTCAGTGATACGTCCGCTGACAAAACAGACAGAAGTGAAAAAGAAGTAAGGAAGCCTGTTGCATCCTGGACAGATGAAGACTGTAAACTTTTCAATCTGGATGACAAGGCAAAGAGTGTTCTGGCAAATGCCCTGACCAACGAGATCTTGCATACAGTGACTAAGTGTCAAAACTGCATAAGAGATCTGGGATACGCTAACTATTACATATGAGGGCACTGATGTGGTCAAGCAGCAAAAGAAGAGTCACCTAAATAGATCTTATGAAGACTTCTTTTCAAAGAAGAATGAAACCTTGCCTGATTTGTTCACAAGGTTTCACTGCTTGATAAATGACTTGCTAAGTGTAGGTGTTAAGAAAGATGAAGCTGAACTTGTGTTGAAATTTCTGGATGTCTTACAAAAAAGGTTCAATGAAGTAACCACAACACTGAGGGCTAGAGGAACATTACATATGTATAACCTACATTCCATCTATGGGTTCTTGCTCAATCATGAACAGATCACAGAGCACAAGAGAACTTCTCAACAACAATTTAAGGATTCTATGGATAAAGCTGATATTGCATTAGTTGCACAGAAAAAGAAGAAAGGTTCCAAGGCCTTGGTTGTTGAATCTGAGACTGAGTCAGAATCTCAAGCTGACCACTCAGGTGATACTGATGATGTTCAGACTATCACTGAGCAGATGGCCATGTTAGCCAGACGTTTGAGAAGAGCTCAATGGGAAAGAGGAAGATCTGACAGGGGCAAAGGAAAGAGTTCCTTTGATCCTAAGAAGGCTGTGTGCTTCAACTGTTAGAAGAAGGGACATATTGCTGCTGAATGCAGATTAAAGAATGAAGAATCAGCATCAGTTGCTGATAAGAATTCTTATAGAGCTAATACGTATAAAAAGAAATATACTCGGCTCAAGAAAGCAAAGCCAGAAGACAAAGGACTCTACGCTGGAACCTGGAATACAGAATCATCTACCTCAGATGATGACGATATTTATCTAATGGCTCAAGAAGATGAAGAGTTTGAAATTGATTTAGTTGATTATGGTTTGTCCGAGTCAACTTTTGAAGCTGACATGAAGGAAGCTGAGGAAAACAGCAAGCTTAGTGATTGGGATCCTGCTTCCATGTACAAGGTTAGTAATTTCAACTCTTACACCGATGAAGAAAAGGGTCTTGCCTTCGATTATTTGTTAAATGATTTCAAGACTGGCCTTAAGTCTTAAAAGGTCCTCAAAGCTGAGATAGCTAAACTGAAGAATGAGATTAAAGAAAATCAATCTCTCATTGATGTTGGTAAGAAAGCATAGTGTGATCTTGAATGTCTAAGACACATCAATAAACTTCTAAGTAAAGAACTTCAGGAAGCCTAAGATAAAGCTGACCAACTTCAAAAGGTCACTGAATCTTGGTGTAGGTCATCAAGGCTTGCTGAAAAGTTTATCAACCAACAAATGCCAAAACAGGTACAAGTTGTACTTGGAGGTGACTATCAATCCGCAACCTATGCAGCTGATGAGGATGAGATAGCAAGTACAAACTCTGAGGAAAATAGACAACTGATTGAGTCTCAGAAGCCAGCCTCAGAGAAGAAACATGATCAAAACCTTAAATACAATATGTTTGAAAAGGCCAAAGATCATGGTAATGAGTGCTTAACATCCAAACAACATGGTAAGTCTGTGCTGGACAGATTAGGCACTCAGCCTATTCAAAGAACTTCAGTCATAGAAAGGCTTAATCTAAATCCTTTCAAAAGACAACATTCTCTATCTGGCTCAGAGAGAAGTTATAAGAATAGGAAGACCACTGTAAGTCAGAGGTCGAATCACAACAATGGTAAGTCCAAAGTTGTGGACCTTGGTAAGTCCAAGGAGATCAACAGTTGTAAGTCCAAACCTGTTGAAACTGGTGAGTCCAGAAAGCATGACAAAGGTAAGTCTAAAGTCATGGAAAAGAAGTTTGTTGGTCAAGCTTCTAATCAAAAGGAAAATAAATAAAGACCTGACAAAGGTAAGTCAAAAGTCAGTGAGCAACAAGTGAATCAACTTGCAAAGAAAGTTGAAAAGTTATCCACCACATATAATCCTAAGACTAAGAGCAAATTCTCACAAAGATTATTACACACTCTACCTCTTGTAATCATTGGAAGAAGGAGATTCTACAATTGCAGAAGTAGAGGTCATGAGGCCAAGGACTATGACATTGAAATCTCAAGGCCTGAACAAGAACAGGCTGATAAGCCTACACAGGACTCAGCTCCTGCTCAAGCTGAACAGTAAGTTCAACAAGATAAAGAAGCTAAGTGTTCATCATCTGAACTCACCAAGAAGTAGGTTTCCATACAAAACTAATGTGTTTAGTATTCATATCACGTGCAGGGTTTAAGTAAATGGTACTTGGATAGTGGATGTTCAAGGCACATGACTGGGTGGAAAGGACTTCTTAGTGATTTCCAGGAAGATGAAGGTCCTAAATTAACTTTTGGCCACAACTCCCATGGAAGAACTAAAGGCTATGGGAAGATGCATGCTGGCAAGGTGACTTTCCAGAAGGTTACATATGTCAAGGGTCTTAAACACAATCTGCTCAGTATCAGCCAGTTGTGTGATGAAGACAATATAGTTACTTTTAGGAAGAAAGCAGGAACTATATACAATGTTAAGGGTAAGCCTGTATTAATAGCTAAAAGAGAGAGAGAGATGTGTATCTACTTGATCTTAATTCTGCTGATCCCTATACTGAAACCTGCTTGTATTCCCAATCTATTCCTAAGCTGAGTTGGTTGTGGCATAAAAGATGATATCATTTAAATTTCAAAAATATAAATATGCTATCCAATAAAGAGTTAGTCTCTGGATTACCAAATATCACATTTGTCAAGGACAAATTGTGTTCAGCTTGTGAACAAGGGAAACACCATAAAGGGTCCTTTAAATCATAGAAAAATTGAACAAGAAGTACTGCATATGTTGCTTATGGATTTGTTTTGACCCATAAGTACTCCTAGCCTAAGTGGCAAGAAGTACACACTGGTGATAGTAGATGAGTTCTCACGATTCACCTGGGTAATATTCCTTAAAGCCAAAAGTGAAGCTGCCCTGGGGATAATAAGTTTTATCAAACAGGAAGAGTTGCAGAAAGGTAAGTTTGTAAAGAAACTCAGAAGTGAACATGGGACTGAGTTCAGGAAGTCTACCCTAGAAGGCTTTTGCGCACAAAAGGGAATATTACAAAATTTCTTCTCAGTCAGAACTCCTCAACAAAATGGAGTGGCTGAAAGGAGAAATAGAACCTTAATTGAGGCTGCTAGAACAATGCTATGTGAGGTAGGATTGAAACTTTATTTCGGGGATGAAGTTGTCAGTACAGCATGCTATACCCAGAATAGGTCAATCATTGTCTAAAGACATGGCAAAACATCATATGAGATGTATAAATCTAGAAAGCCCAATATAGGTTATTTTCATGTCTTTGATTCAAAATGCTATGTGCTGAATCAAATAGATCAACTCCATAAGTTGGAACCTAAAGCTGATCTTGGAATATTTGTTGGTTATTCCTCAATCTCCAAGTATTACAGAGTGTATAATACACTAGGAGAAAGGCTATAGAAGAATCAAATCATGTCTCATTTGATGAAGACAGTCTTGATCAAGCTGAGAAAAAACAAGCTGACTTGGTTAGTCTGAGTAAGCTTGAAAAGCCTCAGAAGACCAATATGTCAAATCCTATGTATTCATGGGAGATGATTGTGATGATGATGTGTGTCCATCAAAGAAATCATCACAAGCTCCAAGGGACTCTCAAGCTGAGAAGGATGATGAGTTCGTCAATCCCTTTGGAGCTGAAGTCACTCAGACTAAAGATCTTAGTGATAATCAGTTTGTTGAAAATGCTGCTGTTAAGACTGAGGATGTCAGTTCACCTCAAAGCTCTTAACATCACTCAGATCCAGAACCAGATTCTCCAACTACAACATTTAAATTCCTCAAAAATCATCCTCAAGATCAAATCATTGGAAATGTCCAAGAAAGAGTAATGACAAGATCAAAGGCTACAACAAACTATGTTGCTTACTTTGGTTTCCTATCTCAAATGGAACCAAAGAAGACTGAAGAAGCCATAGAGGATGAGGATTGGATTGAAGCTATGCAAGAGGAATTAAATGAGTTTGAGAGAAACAAAGTATGGATTCTTGTCCCTGCCCCTAAAGATCACACAACTATAGGCAATAAGTGGGTCTATAAAAACAAAATGGACAAGGATGGAGTGATAGTTAGGAACAAAGCCAGGCTGGTAGCACAAGGGTATAAGCAAGAAGAAGGAATCGATTATGATGAGGCCTTTACCCCTGTTACTAGAATTGAAGCTATAAGACTGTTCTTAGCTTATGCATCATATAAAGACTTCAAAGTCTATCAAATGGATGTGAAGAGTGCTTTCCTAAATGGAAAACTTCAGGAGGAAGTCTTTGTGAAACAACCTCATGGATTTGTTAGTTCAAAGTTTCTACACCATGTCTATAAGTTAGACAAGGCTTTGTATGGTCTTAAAAAAGCTCCAAGAGCTTGGTATGATACACTGTCCAACTATCTACTATCAATGGATTTCACCAGAGGTAGTATAGATAAGACACTCTTTATTAAAAAGAGTAAAGGATAGGTGATTCTTGTACAAATCGATGTGGATGACATTATTTTTGGTTCTACTAATGAATCTATGTGTGAATGGTTCTCCAAAATAATGTCACAAAAGTATAAGATGAGCATGATGGGTGAGATGACATACTTCCTAGGCTTACAAATTCAACAAAAGCCTGATGGAATATTCATCAATAAAAGCACGTATGTTCTTCACTTGATAAATAAATATGGTTTTGATTCAAGTTCAACCATGAAAACACCCATGTCACCGGTTGTCAAGCTGAGTAAAGACTCAGATGTTAAGTCTGAATGTCAGTCTACCTATAGAGGAATGATTGGTTCACTAATTTATTTGACATCTAGTAGTCCTGATATCATGTTTGCTACATGTGTTTGTGCAAGATATTAGTCAGATCCTAAAGAATCACATCTTCAAGCTGTGAAAAGGATCTTTACGTACCTTAAAGGTACACCAAATCTAGGTCTTTGGTATTCAAAGGACTCTGGATTTGAGTTAGTTGGTTTTTCAGATGCTGACTATGCTGGGTGCAAGTTAGATAGAATATCAACAACCGGAGGATGTCAAATACTTGGAGGGAAATTAGTAAGCTGGACAAGTAAGAAACAGAACTCAGTGGTTACTTCAACTGCTGAAGCTGAGTATGTTGCAGCAGGTAGCTGTTGTGCTCAAATTCTGTGCATGCAACATCAGCTTCAGGACATTGGTATGAGTTCAGGAAAACTCCTATCTTTCGTGATAACCAAAGTGCTATATCCATCACTTACAATCCAGTCTTCCACTCAAGAACCAAGCACATTGAAATTAGACATCACTTCATCAGGGACATCGTGGAAAATGGTAAAGTTGATATCATATTTATCTCCACTGATGATCAATTGGCAGATATCTTCACAAAACCACTGGATGAAAAGAGATTTATGTATCTGCTAAGTGAATTGGGTATGCTCAACCCCTAGCTGTGTGTCTAGAATTTGAGTTTCAGTTTGAGAAAGACTAAGTGTCTTAAGCTGAGTGCACAGTTTATAACTAAGTTTTCATAAACTGACAAACATGTCAAGCTGAATAATGAGTTCACAAGTTTGAGTTAGTCTTAAACAGAAATAACTAAGTGTCATTGATTCTGAGTTGTGTGCTCCACTCAAGCTGAGTT
Source organism: Pulicaria dysenterica (assembly GCA_947179395.2). NCBI lineage: Eukaryota > Viridiplantae > Streptophyta > Magnoliopsida > Asterales > Asteraceae > Pulicaria > Pulicaria dysenterica. Next base: position 50,375,388 of record OX359292.1, on the reverse strand, counting down.
TCAATCTCAAGCTGAGTGATCAACTCAAGCTGAGTGCTTGACTTGGGCTGAGTGATTAGTTTACCTAGCTTGGTGTGTCCAAACCATGAGTTAATTACTATGTGTTCTTAACGCATAAGTCGTTGTGTATTTGAGTCAGTCTCAAATCGCATTTTATACCAATTCTGTATTGGTGTAATACGACAGTGTTTATAATATTTTTGTGAGTCAAAAATATTATTTTACACATTTATCCGTGTTGGGAAAATGATCTCATCAGTTAAGATTTGATGAGACAAAGTTATGTTTGTAAGATAAGTTCTAAACACAACTTAAATATAATTATGAAGCTTAGTCAGACTGAACACTTATAGTGATTCAGACTGAGTATAAGCTGAGCATATGTTCGACCAGCTTAGACTGTATCTTAGTAAGATCATCAATGTGTTTGATAAGCTGTGTGTGTCACCTAAGATATATTGAGCTTTTAGCTTGATGAGTTTCAAGCTGAGTGACTCAGCGTATATACTGAGTTAGTTCAACAGAGTTGCTAAATAAGTTCTTGCTAACTCTTGGGACTTCTAAGGATGAGTTTATTAATATATGTGATAGTTCATGTTGGTTTTCGAGTTTGTTCTCCAAGAACTCAGCTTGATATGTTTCAAGCTAAGTAACTCAGTCCGAGCAAGAAGTCAGCTTAAAGAAAAATTGAATATGTTTTAAATTTATCTTTTAACTCTTTATATCTACGGGAAGGATAAGAAGATTCCAGAATCAAGATTGAAGATTGAAGACTCAAGATAAGAAGATTCAAGATTCAAGATTCCGAGTTATCCGATAGTTAGTTAGCAAATTAGGCTGAGTCTTAGTTTGTTAGGAACCGTAGGAACAGGATTATAAATACTTATCTCCTGATAAGTTTAGAGGTACGACTTAGGTACGATTACAACGACGTTCACAACTAAGTGTTGCAGAGAAGAATACCTCACCTCAATCGTATGTGTTATGATTCTTGAGTCACTGTTTGTCAGTTCAACGTTATCAAGAGATTCACTGATTGCCAAGCTATTCGTGTGTTCGAATACTCACATTAGTTGTGAGATTGGTAAGTTTTCAATCTGTGATTAAATCCTGTTTAGGGAATTCTCAGTATCTATAATCATTAGTTGATTATAGATAGCTAAGTTTGAAAAATTGGGAGATTTATATTAGGTGTTTACATATCAAGAGTTGCTTACTTGATAGAGTCTGTAATCATCTTCTTATTAATGGAAAGCAAATCATTCGATTGTGGTTTCATTTACTTAGTGTAACACTTTATTTTGATTTGTTCAATTTCCGCATAAAGTGTATTCAACCCCCCTTCTACACATATGTTGCTTGTTGTTATTCTCACCAAGGGACGAACAACTGGTATCAGAGCAGGCTGAACGATTTCATAAGTTGAAAGTTCAAGATTCTTAGAAAGTTTACAATGTCTACAAACAACAATTCTTCAAATTTCCACAGATGTCTGCCAAAGGCTATCCCATATTCGATGGATCTAACTATCCTATGTGGAAGTTCAGAGCCATGTTATTCCTCAAGTCCATTGACAATCGTATGTACGATGTCATCACAAAAGGACCCATTATCCCCAAGATTCCTGCAACTGTCAGTGTTGCGTCTCCTGGCATATCTGAAAAGGATATGAGAAAGCCTACTGCATCCTGGACTGATGAAGATTGGAAACTTTACAATCTGGATGACAAGGCAAAGAGTGTTCTGGAAAATTCCCTGACCAACGAGATCTTGCATACAGTGACTGGGTGTGAAACTGCAAAAGAGATCTGGGATACACTAAGTATTACATATGAGGGCACTGATCTGGTCAAGCAGCAAAAGAAGAGTCATCTAAACAAATCCTATGAAAACTTCTTTTCGAAGAAGAATGAAACCTAGCCTGATTTTTTCACAAGGTTACACTGCTTGATAAATGACCTGCTAAGTATAGGTGTGAAGAAAGATGAGGCTGAACTTGTGCTAAAATTTTTGGATGTGTTACCAGAAAGGTTCAATAAAGTAACTACAACACTGAGGACTGGAGGAACACTACATGTGTACAACCTACAGTCAATCTATGGGTTCTTGCTCAATTATGAACATATCACAGAGCACAAGAGAACATTCTCAACAACAACTTAAGGAGTCCTTGGGTAAAGCAGAAATTGCATTAGTTGCACAGAAAAAGAAGAAAAGCTCCAAGGCTTTAGTTGTTGAATCTGAGACTGAGTCAGAATCTCAAGCTGACCACTCAGACTCAGACTCAGGTGATACTGATGATGTTCAGACTATTACTAAGCAGATGGCTATGTTGGCCAGAAGTTTGAGAAGAGCTCAACGGGGAAGAGGAAGATCTGACAGAGGCAAAGGGAAGAGTTCCTTTTATCCCAAGAAAGCTGTGTGCTTCAACTGTCACAAGAAGGGACACATTGCTGCTGAGTGCAGATTAAAAAAGGAAGAATCAGCATCAGTTGCTGATAAGAATGCTTACAGAGCTGACAAATACAAGAAGAAATATACTCAGCTCAAGAAAGGAAAGCCAGAAGACAAACCCAGTGCAAAAGGACTATATGTTGAAACCTGGGATACTGAATCATCTACCTCAGATGATGATGTATGTCTAATGGCTCAAGAAGATGAAGAGTTTGAAATTGATGAAGTTGATTATGGTTTGTCCGAGTCAACTTTTGAAGCTGACATGAAGGAAGCTGAGGAAAACAGGAAGCTTAGTGATTGAGATCCTGCTTCCATGTACAAGGTTAGTAATTTCAACTCTTACACCAATGAAGAAAAAAGTCTTGCCTTAGATTATTTGTTAAATGATTTCAAGACCATCCTTAAGTCTTAAAAGGACCTCAAAGCTGAGATAGCGAAACTGAAGAATGAGATTAAGGAAAATCAATCTCTCATTTATGTTGGTAAGAAAGCACAGTGTGATCTTGAATGTCAAAGACACATTAATAAACTTCTAAGTGAAGAACTTTAGGAAGCTAAAGTCAAAGCTGACCAACTTCAAAAGGTCACTGAGTCTTGGTGTAAGTCATCAAAGCTTGCTGAAAAGTGCATAAACTAACAAATTCCTAAACAGGTACAAGCTATACTTGGAGGTGACTATCAAACTGCAACTTATGTAGGTGATGATGAGATAGCAAGTACAGACTCTGAGGAGGATAGACAACTCATTGAGTCTCAGAAGTCATCCTCAGAGAAGAAATATGATCAAAACCTTAAATACAATATGTTTGTAAAGGCTAAAGATCATGGAAATGAGTGCTCAACATCCAAACAGCATGGTAAGTATGTGCTAGACAGATTAGGCACTCAGCATATTAAAAGAACTTCAGGTGTGGAAAGGCTTAACCCAAATCCTTTCAAAATACAACATTCTCTATCTGGCTCGGAGAGAAGTTACAAGAATAGGAAGACCACTGTAAGTCAGAGGTCAAATCACAACAATAGTAAGTCCAAAGTTGTGGATCTTGGTAAGTCCAAGAAGATCAACAATGGTACGTCCAAACCTGTTGAAACTGGTAAGTCCAGTAAGCATGAGAAAGGTAAGTCCAAGATCATGGAAAAGAAGTTTGTATCTACTTGATCTTAATTCTGCTGATCCCTATACTGAAACCTGCTTGTATTCCCAATCTGTTCCTAAGCTGAGTTGGTTGTGGCATAAAAGATGATATCATTTAAATTTCAAAAATATAAATATGCTATACAATAAAGAGTTAGTCAGCTTGTGAACAAGGGAAACACCATAAAGGGTCCTTTAAATCAAAGCAAAATTTTTCAATAACAGACCCACTGCATATGTTGCATATGGATCTGTTTGGACCCATAAGTACTCCCAGCCTAAGTGGCAAGAAGTACACACTGGTGATAGTAGATGAGTTCTCACGATTCACCCGGCTAATATTCCTTAAAGCCAAAAGTGAGGCTGCCCTGGAGATAATAAGGTTTATCAAACAGGAAGAGTTACAGAAAGGTAAGTCTGTAAAGCAACTCAGAAGTGATCATGGGACTGAGTTCAGAAACTTTACCCTTGAAAGCTTCTGTGAACAAAAAGGAATATTACAAAATTTCTCATCTGTCAGAACTCCTCAACAAAATGGAGTTGCTGAGAGGAGAAATAGAACCCTAATTAAGGCTGCTAGAACAATGCCGTGTGAGGCAGGATTGAAACTTTATTTTTTTGATGAAGTTGTCAGTACAGCCTGTTATACTCAAAATAGATCAATCATTGTCAAAAGACATTGTAAAACATCATATGAGATGTATAAGTCTAGAAAGCCCAATATAGGTTATTTCCATGTCTTTGGTTCAAAATGTTATGTGCTGAATCAAAGAGATCAGCTCCATAAGTTGGAACCCAAAGCTGATCCTGGAATATTCGTTGGTAATTCCTCAATCTCCAAATCATACAGAGTGTATAACACTAGGAGAAAGGCCATAGAAGAATCAATTCATGTCTCATTTGATGAAGACAGGCTTGATCAAGTTGAGAAAAAGCAAACTGACTTGGTGAGTCTGAGTGAGCTTGAAAAGCCTGAGGAACCCAATATATCAAATCCTATGTATGTCATGGGAGATGATAGTGATGATGATGTGTGTTTATCAAATAAATCATCACAAACTCCAAGGGATTCTCAAGCTAAGAAGGATGATGAGTTCATCAACCCCTTTGGAGCTGAAGTCACTCAGACTGAGGATCTCAGTGATCATCAGTTTGTTGACAATGGTGCTATTGAAACTGAGGATGTGTGTTCACTCAAGTCCAGAACCAGACTCTCTAACTTCAACATTCAAATTCCTTAAAGATCATCCTCAAGATCAAATAATTGGGAATGTCTAAGAAAGGGTCATGACCAGATCCAAGGCTACAGCTAATTACACAGCTCACTTTGGTTTTCTATCACAAATGGAACCAAAGAAGACTGAAGAAGCATTAGAAGATGAGGATTGGATTGAAGCTATGCAAGAGGAATTGAATGAGTTTGAGAGAAATAAGGTCTGGAGCCTTGTCCCTGCTCCCAAAGATCATTCAATTATAGGCACTAAGTGTTGGGATTTCGTGGGCTATCAGCGGAAGCAAGGTACAATAAATAAAGCCCAAGGTACAAGAACATAAAGCATAAAAACCGAAATCCCACAAATGGACCAAACTCTATGTGTAGAAATGCAACAAGAAAAGAAGGAAGAAAGTTTATACCTTTCTCCTTAGCTCCAGAAAACTTCTTGTCTCCTAGTGTTGATGCTCCAAAGCTCGTAACACGGATCAACTATTGAGATATACCCCGGGAACTCGTCAAACCACAAGTGCTAGCAAGCCGTTGTCGAACTTCACCATGAAAACCACTCCGGGACAGCCACTAAATCGAGACCAAGAATCTGGAACCAACTCTCTCTTGAACTCTCTCTTGGTCTTAATAGCACCAAAGAGAATGAAAGTATGTGTAACACTTAGAGAGAGAGAAGAGAGAAAACACAAAAAAACAAAAAATGAATTCTCACTCAACTTGGCTGCCTCCAGATCTCCTCCATATCCCCACAAACCGGCCATAGTGAATTCTAGGTGTCCTCCTCGCATTGGCCAGCTTGGGTGGCGATATGACAAAAAGCCAATGCTGCCGTAGCGGTGCTAACTATTAGGGTTTAGCGGTGCTAACCCCTTAAAGATAGCGGCGCTAACGCGGCCTGTCAGAGATGTGACACAAAGTACATGCAGCCGTAGCGGCGCTAACCTTTGGCACTTAGCGGCGCTAACCGTTTAGTGTTAGCGGCGCTAACGCGGCCTGCTATGTCAACTTTTGTCTTTTGTCATATTTGGTCCCTTAACTCAAGTTGTTGTAAGGTTTGACCCCAGTGTATGACCCAATAGGCCCATACATCATCAGCAGCGGTCTATATGGCGTACGTGTATTAGTGGGCATATCTCTAACAGACTCCCACTTGCACATAATGCACCGTACCCATGCAACCACAGACAAAGAGCGGCATGTAGCAAAGCATCGATGCCCCCAAGTCAGTATGGGTTCCGCTTCCTTGCAGAAAACCATAACCTACAAAAACGTAGAGGTCCTATAGATAAGTGATCAAACATCCCTTTATTCGCGATATCCTTGTGAACACGAGACATGGATTAATATGTCAATCTCAGATCGTTCACGATTATATTTCTCGATCTAGATTGGTGGTGACCAAAATTTAAGGATATATCTGATTCTCAATCAATATTCCTTTGCGCATGGCCATGCTTATTTTGGTGACAGCGCCCAATCATCGAGGGCCCCAGGGATATCTCTCATACTAGAGGAACAAATTCCGTTGATTGTATAATCCCATAGCGTGAACCTTGTTGGGATTTCGTGGGCTCACAGCGGAAGCAAGGTACAAACAAAAAAGCCCAATGTACAAGCAAACAAAGCATAAAAACCGAAATCCCTCAAATGGACCAAACTCTTGTTGGGATTTTCAGGGCATGCAACGGAAGCAAAGGTACAACAAAAAGGCCCAAAGTACAAGCACATAAAGCATGAAATCGAAAACCCCAATAATGGACCAATCTCTATGATATGAAATGCAACAAAAGAGAGGGTTGAAAGATATTATACCAGCTCCTAAGCTCCAGCAAGAGTTGGTGTAGATAATGAACTTTCTTCTCCTTAGCTTGAACGAATCAACTAGAGGATAATACCCCGGCAACACGTCAAATCTCTTGAGCTAGCAAGTCTTGATGATTCTTCTTATCCGAAAATCACCAGGAAACAGCAACCCATGAAAATGAGATCAAAGTATCTGGAACTTAACCTCTTAGAACTCTCCAAGTCTCTTGTAGCACTTGAGAGAAAATGAACCAAAGTGTGTGTGTATGGATATCTAGTCAAGGGAGAGTAAGAGAGGATTATCAGCCTCTTTTATAAAGCCTTAGATGTCACTTGACCTTCCCAAGCCGGCCAAGAGAGATCTCCACACAATCCTCATGCATTGGTTCACTTTAGAGGTGATTTGACAAAAAGATGCCGTCTGGACTTAGCGGCGCTAACCCAGACTTAGCGGCGCTAACTACTAAGAGTTAGCGGCGCTAACGCGGCCAGCGGGTTGACATGACATAAAGCCCATGCAGTCGTAGCGGCGCTAACCTCTAGGAATTAGCGGCGCTAACCCCTAATAGTTAGCGGCGCTAACGCGGCCAGCGAAGTCAACTTTTCTCTTTTGTCATTTTTGATCCCTTTACTTAAGTTGTTGTCAGATTTGACCCCGGTGTATGACCCAATAGGCCCATACATCATCGGTAGTGATTCCAAATGGTGTACGTGCATCGGTGGGCATATTCTAACAACTCTATGTTCAAGAAATGCAACAAGAAGGAAAGAGGTGTTATACCTTTCTCCTTAGCTCCAGAATACTTCAAGTCGTGGTGATGATCCTCCAAGAACGAAAACCGGATCTTCTATTGGGATATACCCCGGGAATACGTCAACCACGAGTGCTAGCTCGCCTTTAGTGGTACTTCACCTTGAATACCACCTTTGGAACAGCAGCTATACGAGACCAAGGATCTGGAGCAGCCTCTCGGATCTTCACTTGGCCATAGTAGCACCAAAGAAGAAAGAATATGTGATAAACTTAGAGAGAGAGAAGAGAGAGACCCCCTTAACCAAAAATGAATTCTCTCTTTTTTCTCTCATCTGCCTCCAGATCCAAATAACCCCTCTCCCCACCGGCCATGCTTCGAAAAGTGTAAAAACCCACATGCATTGGCTAGTTTGGAGGTGAAAATTAAAAATGGCAGTCTGCAGGGTTAGCGGTGCTAACTCACTAAAGTTAGCGGCGCTAACGCGGCCTGCCAGAGATGTGACACAAAGTACATGCAGCCGTAGCGGCGCTAACCTTAAGGACTTAGCGGCGCTAATCCCTAATAGTTAGCGGCGCTAACGCGGCCTGCGATGTCAACTTTTGTCTTTTGCCATATTTGGTCCCTTAACTTAAGTTGCTGTCAGGTTTGACCCCGGTGTATGACCCAATAGGCCCATACATCATCAGCAGTGGTCTATGGCGTACGTGCATTAGTGGGCATATCTCTAACAAACCTTGTCTTACTTAACTATTCCCTTTATAATAGCCAGTTACGAACTACGTTTTGAAATAGCCAAAATAAGAAAGTTTCATGCTATGGCAATTCATACATCTCGGGTCAAATGACGTAATGATATTATCATCCCGAGTTACTTGTGACCATGATCCATGAAGTGAACTCAGGTGCGGGTCTTCCAGTCACTTGAAACTCCTTTCAAGCACAGGTTACTGTTGCGTTTTATGCATTCAATCCTTGATCAATGCATAACCAACACCTAACCTCAGCCTTATTTCAAAATTCCTTCCCTTGAAGAATGACTGATTGTGGAAATTTAGAATGTATAAACATTCTGGGAAGTGGTTAAACATGCTAAGATGGAACACAGTAAAGACCAATGAAGGTAACCGCATCATGCGTATATATAGTCTCCACTATATATCGATACAATCATCAGTGAGCAGTACTGCTTACCGTTCCCAAAGCTTATAAGTAAATCAAACATTTACTAAAACAATATTCAAGCCTAGTCATAAGCATAAACAATGTTATTATACCTAGTATGAAATACATCACTAGTATTTAACAATGGCTTAATTGGGGGATCATCTACATGATATCCCTTTGTACTCTTTTGTATTCTCTTATTAAACCACTTGCAAAGTGTTTATCAAAGAGATCATACATAATATTATCATAGTCGTCATATCCTCAATGTTACCGAAGTCTACAATAGGATTAATGACACTTATGATTATTAGAGTCGACATACCCTCAATGTAACCGAAGTTCACAATAGAGTCACTGACACTCATTTTTATTAGAGTCGACATTCCCTCAATGTTACCGAAGTACACAGTAGGGCCAATGACACTCATTTGAATCTAAATGTCGTATCTACACCACATATTTGTATATTCAAAACTTCGATTAAAATCGACAGTCTTACAAGTATAGATTTGCTTGCAGTAATAACTTACTCAAGACAACTTTCTTTTCGTCGAACATCAAGAACATACATCAGTATTTCTTGAATTTAGTATCCACTTTACTTAACGTTTATATTTATACTCGTAGAACAATAATTCCATCAATAGGTTGAAAACAACCCTAAATTAGGACATTATTTTCATTGACTCCCACTAGCCCTGACACATAAAACTCCCACTAGCCTTGACAAGAGTATCTGGCTTAATCTATGCTTTCTAGAAAACTCATTCCATTGACTTTCTCGTAAAGCAAGATTACATTCACAAGATGCAAGTTTTGTCGACTTCATTCATGGACATAACTTGAATATAATGGATATGTAAGACCTCGGAACATTCTTCAAAACATTTCCTCAACTTAATCCTGCGAAGGATCAAGGTCTTCTTATTTCCATGTGAACATACTTGTTTCCCTAAAGCGACAACAACGTTTCACATAATCCAGACCTAATCTGGATATTATGGATGTGTAAGAACCTCGGAAAATGCCTTAAGTATTTCCTCAACTTAATCCTATGAAGGATGCAGGTCTCTTACATCCAAGTGAACTAACTTGTTTCTGCAAGGTGACAACAATATTTCACTTTATTCAAGTCATCTTCAACATAGCCACTAGAACATGTTTCCATATAATCGATATGAAACACTTTGTCTCTAGTCAATATTTGAAGTTGTCCATAATTGCATATATGTTAGTCCCTTCACCCTTCTTGGATCACATCGTAGGTGTGGGATTAACCCAAGTCAAGTACTTGGATGCATCAAATGGGTTACACCATTATCTCCTTCTATTCACTAGTGAACACAGGGTCCCACTATGTTTCCGATGAATGGTGACATCATAATGATTCACCATCAAGCTGCTGTTGCTAAAATATGACAACCTCATATCTAAACAGCCTTCTTGAATTCCATCAGATTTATAGAAGTAATGGATATTGTCAGGTTTTACCAGCATCTTTATGCTGATTAAATGCTAGTGTCAACATTATGTCTCTTATTTAAGTTTTACGTTCTTCCACTGGAATGCTTTTGTAAATTGTCTTCTTCCTATTGAGCAACCAAATATGGTTCCCATAAGTCTAAGAAACAATTATCCAAAACTCAGATGAACTACTTAATATATATATAGGCATCAACTTATAATTCATCCATCTCTCACTGAATGTAGACTGGATAATTTTAAGTTATGAGATTGATAAGATAATGACTCTTTCTAGTCAAAATCTCATTCGATGCTTAAGTGACCATAATGTTGTGTTTTAGATTTGAGGACTTGATTTATAAAATTAATGTATAGCAATTACACTGAATACATATTTTAGGCCTGCCTGTTACCAGATTATCAACAAAGATATCCGGTTTTCTTTAATGTGACACCATGTACAAATGTGTCTTTTATAGAAAACGAATTATGGGTTAAACCCATGATCCATTTCATATTTAAACCAATATAGATAAGAAAACTTAGCATCTTGTCTAGATCTAAGAATTTATATCTATATGCCCTTACTGATTCTTAGTTTACTTTAGGTTATTTCCGAACACCACTAGGTTTCAGACACAAGCCTTTTCTCTAGTAAACATTCTCTCAACTACTATCATAAAGATGGTGATGGAGAATTTCACTAGTGTCACTTTTTGTGGCATACTTGAACGGATTATCCACACAAGTGTGATCAAAATCCAACAAGTCATAATCCTTCCTACCAACACTGGTGAAGGATTTTATAATCAATCAAGTCCAATAAACAATATTTATACCTTTCATTTAGCCCGAGGCTAAACTTTTACAAAGATCCTAACCACATGGATCTAAGCGATGCAAATGTTGTTTACTTGGTCAAGTTTGATTATGCCATAGAGCTCATATATCCAAACCACTTTTGGATCTAAGAATCAATTATTCATGATTGCATTATTACTTATAACGAGCCTTTATGTATGCAATGATATGGATAAGTTTTGATAAAATCATCTCAAAAACAATTTTTCAAAATGTTTCAATTCTAAGTCATATCCATCGTCATCAAATGTGTATTTAAGCACTAAAATTAGTCAAAAAAATAACACATAAGCATAGACATGGATCGAATTTGAAATGAAACCATCAATATGAAAAAATCTTTTTATCAAAAATACAAAATACAAAAACATCCATCATCTTGGAAAGTACATACAATAAAGCAAGTCTTGCCACGCAGGGCATAAAAACAAAAGTAATAATTAATCCGGAAATAATGGCAAGACCAAAACTCCCAATTCTCTTGTAGAAGACAATCAACAAAATTTCTTCTTCAGAGATCCGGTTCTTCAAGCTCTTCCTTCTTGCAACGAATAGACCTACACTTTGCAAAAAAATATACTTGTGACAAATGTGAGTCTTACAGCTCGAGTAAACAACCCAGCTTATTAAGGAATAGCAATGAAGTATAATCATGAATGTACCTCAAGTAGGAAAATTAACTCTCTCTTTTCTGAGAAGTTTTATATCCTCTCGGCACGAAGGGAAAGCATGACGGCCCCAATCCCCAAATCTACCGCAGAAGTAGCAAACCACCCCTTGTTGAGTCTCCTTAGGCACATCATCAATGTCCATAGACTCAAAACTTGAAGCAAACTTGGATACTCCAACTTCTTCTGATGGGATCGATTTCTTCTTCCTCGTAATGTGTTGTTTCTTAGAACCAAGAACGGGAGTGGATGAGGATGATGCATGTTTGGACATGTTAGACTCTACAATCTTCAACATTCCATGCAATTCATCTATAGATATTTCATTTCCATTCATATGATAGTCCATTACAAAGTTCTCATATGACGCGGACAGAGACTGAAGTATGAAGTTCACACCGAGTTCCCTCCCTATAGGAAAACCTAACCTCTCCATCTGGTCCATGTATGATTTCATCTTCAAAACATGGGCACTAACACTCCCGCCTTTCCGCATCTTACAACCGGTTAGACTTTTAACACACTCATAATGTTCTTGCCTAACTTGCTGTCGGAATATTTCCTTCAGCTTGTTAATCATGTCATACACAGTCATGTGCTCAAATTGCTTTCGCAATTCTAAGCTCATACTTGATAACATGAGGCAAGCAACATCGTGCGTATCCCGAACACGCTTTTCATACGCGTATCGGATAGTCCATTCCGCATTCATAGCAGGTGGTTCAGGAAGGGGTTCCTCAAGAATGTGCAACTTAGACTCGGCACGTAGGACAATTCTCAATTGCCTAAGCCAGTCAACAAAGTTCACTCTCGTGAGTTTTTCCCTTTCAAGGAACATGCGTAGTGAAAAGTTCGACGTGATGTGGTTTTGATTCGACATCCTATATTTTAAGAGAGTATGCGAATTAGTTGGTTTGATTTAATCCTCGTCAAAATAATTACCCATATCGTCTCGAAAAATATTTTAACAAGGGCTAAGAACCATATTTCACTCCAATTCATGACGGGGTTGCCGCGGATCACTTCATGGAGCTATTTAGGCCGATAACCATTTTACCGATTGCAATCTCTATTGCAACTCTTAGACACTTGCGGGATCCTACGACAACCATCGGTCGTTTGGCATGTTTGATCCCTACCTGCACCAATTCCAAATTAAAATTCTTGGTTGACTCGTGCTAAGCTCGACAATCACTCAAGGATTTTAATTTTCAATTGTAAATCGTCCAACAAGATACACGGTGATACCTCGACAACTACCGGCTCGTGCTAAGCTCGACAACCGATAATTTCAAGATCCCACACTCACCTTCCACACAGATCCACATGGAATAACTCGTGCTAAGCTCGACAATCACTCCATGCTTCGCTAGATTTGGGTGGTGTCATCTTTTGGATGGCGCAAGATTTACGTTTTATGAAAACGGGCTTTTGTTTCCGGCTTGGTTACAGATTAACTTCTTTAGTGACAAAACCTATTTTCACTAGGTGAGTTAATCTTGTATGTGAGCGCGCGCGAGAGTTGTAAACCATTTTTACCAAATCTCTTGTGATTTTATTAATTTTGAAAAAATTATCTAGCATGCGAATCCTAAGCAAACCATGCAAGAATAATATAAAATCACATCACACGCATATATACGAAATAAATTGGTAATCCTTGCCAAAATCCTATGCGTTCTTCCTGTAAGCCAAAACGGGAAGAATGTGGTCAATCTAAGGGACAAAAGGCCTTCGATGCAAGCTCCCACTAGAACCGCCATCTCCAATAGACATCACCGGCTTCTATGGTCATGCTCCATCTCCTTTTGATTCCATTTGTGTGTCTTCATCCAAAATTTACAATACATACAAATAGAAAATAAATGGCATACGATCCATAATTTTCCTATTTTATCTATTACAAATTACACGGATGAATGAAATGGCATGCAAGCCATAATATTATTACAAACAAATCTGAATTAATAAATATTACAGCCATATGTGATTAAAATCACCAAAATGCATCCATACACACAAAGTCAACCACAAGGTCAAAGGCAAGGTTACCAATTTCAAATCTACCACATACAACCAAGCAAACAAGATGGTAACAAAATTACCAAAAACAAATCTGGAACAAATTTCCAGAATCACAAAATAGCCAAAATTCCCGAGACCAAAACTGTTTTTAACTTGAAACCAAAACTGTCACAGCGCGATAGCGCCACTAACTATTAAGAGTTAGCGCCGCTAACCCAGTTCGAACAGAAAACAAACATTTTGATTTCGGGATTTTTCAGGCCACCAAGTGCAAATCTAACATAGAGGTGGATCTGATACCACTGTTGGGATTTCGTGAGCTATCAGCGGAAGCAAGGTACAATAAATAAAGCCCAAGGTACAAGCACATAAAGCATAAAAACCGAAATCCCACAAATGGACCAAACTCTATGTGTAGAAATGCAACAAGAAAAGAAGGAAGAAAGTTTATACCTTTTTCCTTAGCTCCAGAAAACATCTTGTCTCGTGGTGTTGATGCTCCAAAGCTCGTAACACGGATCAACTATTGACATATACCCAAGGAACTCGTCAAACCACAAGTGCTAGCAAGCCGTTGTGGAACTTCACCATGAAAACCACTCCGGGACAGCCACTAAATCGAGACCAAGAATCTGGAACCAACTCTCTCTTGATCTTAATAGCACCAAAGAGAATGAAAGTATGTGTAACACTTAGAGAGAGAGAGAATAGAGAAAACCTAAAAAAAACAAAAAATGAATTCTCACTCAACTTGGCTGCCTCCAGATCTCCTCCATATCCCCACAAACCGGCCATAGTAGATTCTAGGTGTCCTCCTCGCATTGGCCAGCTTGGGTGGCGATTTGACAAAAAGCCCATGCAGCCGTAGCGGCGCTAACTATTAGGGTTTAGCGGCGCTAACCCCTTAAAGATTGCGGCGTTAACGCGGCCTGTCAGAGATGTGACACAAAGTACATGCAGCCGTAGCGGCGCTAACCTTTGGGACTTAGCAGTGCTAACCCTTTAGTGTTAGCGGCGCTAACGCGGCCTGCTATGTCAACCTTTGTCTTTTGTCATATTTGGTCCCTTAACTCAAGTTGTTGTCAGGTTTGACCCCGGTGTATGACCCTATAGGCCCATACATCATCAGCAGCGGTCTATATGGTGTACGTGCATTAGTGGGCATATCTCTAACACTAAGTGGGTCTATAGGAATAAAATGGACAAGGAGGGGGTGATAGTTAGGAACAAAGCCAGGCTGGTGGCACAAGGGTATAAGCAAGAGGAAGGAATCGATTTTGATGAGACCTTTGCCCCTGTTGCTAGGATTGAAGCCATAAGGCTATTCCTGGACTATGCAGCATATAAAGACTTCAAAGTCTATTAAATGGTTGTGAAAAGTGCTTTCCTTAATGGAAAACATCAGGAGGAAGTCTATGTGAAACAACCTCCTGGCTTTGTTAGTTCATAGTTTTCACATCATGTCTATAAGTTAGATAAGGCTTTGTATAGTCTCAAACAAGCTCCAAGAGCTTGGTATGATACACTGTCCAACTATCTACTATCATTGGATTTCACCAAAGGTAGTATCGATAAGACACTCTTTATCAAAAAAGAGTAAAGGACATGTGATTCTTATACAGATCTATGTAGATAATATTATTTTTGGTTCTACAAATGAATCTCTGTGTGAATGGTTCTCCAAAATAATGTCACAAAAGTACAAGATGAGCATGATGGGTGAGATGACATATTTCCTGGGTTTACAAATTCAACAAAAGCCTGATGGAATATTCATCAATCAAAGCAAGTATGTTGTTGATTTGATGAAGAAATATGGTTTTGATTCTAGTTCAACCATGAAAACACCCATGTCATCAGCTGTCAAGCTGAGTAAAGACTCAGATGGTAAATCTATGTATCAGTCTGCCTATAGAGGAATGATAGGTTCATTACTCTATTTGACAGCTAGTAGACCTGATATCATGTTTGCTACATGTGTTTGTGCAAGATATCAGGCAGATCCTAAACAATCACATATTCAAGTTGTGAAAAGGATCTTTAGGTACCTTAAAGGTACACCAAATCTAGGCCTTTGGTATCCAAAGGACTCTAGATTTGAGTTAGTTGATTTTTCAAATGCTGACTATGCTAGGTGGAAGTTAGATAGAAAATCAACTACTGGAGGATGTCAAATGCTTGGAGGGAAGTTAGTAAGCTGGACTAGTATGAAACAGAACTCAGTGGTTAATTCAACTGCTCAAAGCTGAATATGTTGCAGTAGGAAGCTGTTGTGCTCAAATCCTACGGATGCAGCATCAGCTTCAAGACTTTGGTATGAGTTTCAAGAAAACTCCTATCTTCTGTGATAACCAAAGTGCTATAGCCATAACTTACAATACAGTCATCCACTCAAGAACCAAGCACATTGAAACTAGACATCACTTCATCAGGGACATTGTGGAAAAAGGTAAAGTTGACATAAAATTTATCTCCACTAATGACCAATTAGCAGATATCTTTACTAAACCACTTGATGAAAAAAGGTTTATGTATCTGCTAAGTGAATTGGGTATGCTCAACCCCTAGCTAAGTGTCTAGAATCTGAGTTTTCAGTTTGACACAGACTAAGTGTCTTAAGCTGAGTGTACAGTTTATAGATAAGTTTTCATAAACTGTATAACCTGCCAAGCTGAATGATGAGTTCACACGTTTGGTGAGTTCCAAACATATTTTAACTACTTAGTGTAGTTATAATATAGTTTGAGTCAGTCTTAAACATAAATGACTAAGTTTCATTGAGTCTGAGCTATGTGCTTAACTCAAACTGTGTGATTGGTTCACACGTTTGGTAAGTCCCAAACATATTTTACCTACTTAGTGTATCTAAATTACATGTTTAAGTCAGTCTTAAACATTCATGACTGAGTGTCGTTAATCCTGAGCTGTGTGCTCTACTCAAGCTGAGTACCAATCTCAAGTTGAATGCCCAAATCAAGCTGAGTGCTTGACATAAACTAAGTAATAAGTTTACTCAAACTTGGTGTGTCCAAAACCATGTTTTAAATACTAAGTGTTATTGATTCATGTGTCTCTGCGTATTTGAGTAAGTCTCAAATCGCGTATTATACTAATTTGGTATTGGTGTAATACAATAGTGTTAATAATATTTGTGTAGGTCACTAATATTATTTTACACTTGTATCTGTTGGAAGATGATGTGTTTCTACCCTATCACTGTTACATCAAGCCGTAATTTCTCCGGCGTAACGGATAAAAAGGGATTCCAACGGTAACTTTTCTCTCTTCTCAGAAAGGTATATATACCGATCATAACCGGTTTAGAGAAGTTTACGCTTAACAATCTGACTTCTCACCTTCTAAAATATCTTTCGCAAACACCTCTATTGCTTAGTGCATTCTTTCGTTCAAAACCCTAACTTGCTAAGTGCAGTTTTCCAACCGCTCAGTGCGAACTCTACACTGCTCAGTGCTGCTTAAACAAATTCCTTCGTGTGATTATAAAATGGACGGAATCACATTAGTTCTCGGTGATCGAATGGTTAGAGGTGCTCAGTTTAAGAACAATGGACTACCGTTGATCAAAATCAACAATCAACGGGCCTGTCTTGCAGTTCCTCCGAGGAAACAAGGCAGAGGATATGAATTATGGTGGATTACATCCGTAAATGCCCCTTGGCATTCGCCTTCTGTGGTGCACCACTCCATATCGTTCCTCAACACCTTTTGGAGTTCTGGTATACTTGTACTTACGACCAGAACAGGGGAGAGATAACAGGGACTGTTCTCAATGGCGATAAAACAGTTGTCCTGTCTGTACAGCGGCTAAGGGATGTTCTTCAACTCCCTCAATCTGATGAGTAGGAGCCGGCTGTCACAAGGCAAGTGGCTAGGTCTGTCCTACCTATAATGGGTAACCAACAGACAGAGGGTGTCATCAAAAAGGCCACTTTTCCTACCAGCTGGGGTTTTCTGGTGTCAACAGTGATTCGTTCATTGGGTACCAAGGTTGGAGACTGGACCAAGTTAACGAGTTCGAGATGCAGCTGCTGTATAATATGTACTTTGCGAGGAACTTAGACTATGCACAGCTCACCTTCAAGGAGCTCAGGGTCCAAGTGATGAAGACCACAAGGGATCTTCATGTACCTTTCATAAGGTACCTATCATTGGCATTTGAAGCCGAGCTGGGGACAACACTATATGAAGCTGATCAGGATGTGTTCATGTTTCCTACACTAAGCTCTAAGATGTTCAATAATGACATCTTCCCAGAGCAAGAGGGTCTGAGTGCACCCATGCTCCTGATATCTGAGGCAACTTCTTCTGAAAGTAAAGAAGAGGAATCCAATCAAGGGGGATCTTCCCGAGCTAACATAAAGGTTCACGCTGAGTACTTTGCTCAGACTAGACCAACAAATATTGAAGCTGCTTCTGGTAAGACATCTCCACTTTCTCTCTCTTCTCATTATTCTCCGTCTACATTTGAAGATAAGGTTGTGGTAAACCCAACCCAGTCTTACCCATCTCCTCCACCTTCTATTCATCTTAAATCCCACTCTGAAGCCACCCCTAGTATGCCCACTGCTGCTAGGGATAATATCCAAACATACACCAGGAAAACTGCCAAAGGTGGTGCCACTCCTAAAGGTATCCCTGGAGCTGAGATCATACTAATCCCTCCCCAGGCAGGAGTTAAGGGGGTGACGCCTACTCTTAAGGTGTCAACCTCGAGGCTCATTTCAACCCTAAACCCTAAACCGGGTGTGGTGTCTACTCAGCCCACACTCTCCAGTGCCATGGGAGAGCCCGTTACTGTGCCTAAGCAGACACACTTAGGTCACATTGAAGAAATGACCAATCCCCAGGGTCAATCACCTCCCTCCAAACCAATTAGCCAACCACCTACCCATACACTTCACGTTTCGAGCCCCATTACTTCTCTTCACTTCTCACACTCACAAGCACAACCTGACAATGTTTCATCTTCATACCAAGGTGATTCACAGGGTCCAAACTCTGGTGCAAATGAGTTTGAGGGTATACACCAACCCTTGGATGATGCACCCAAAGACTCTCCTCAAAATGAAACAGCCTCCTCAGGCATCCAGCAGCTGAAGGACTACATTGCTGCTCAATTTGGTCTGTTCCATCTAAAGCAGAGGAAGCATAAACGTTAAGTTTATCAGAGGCTTAAGAAGCTGACAAAGGATGTTAAGGAGATTGCCTCTATGTTGCTGCACTCCAACAACAAAGGACTTCAATCCTATTGATGATGACAAAAAGGGGTAGAAGGTTCAAGCTGATGCTAAAGACAGTCTAGTTCAAGCTGAAGCTGAAGCTCTACTAGTACTAGCTAAAGGAACAGAGAGGCAAGCTCAGGCTGAGGCGGAGCTGGATCTAGAGAAAGAGGAACCTGCAGCTAAGAAACAAAAAGTAACAGAATCTGAGTCTAAAGATGAAGCTGACAGTGTTCCTGAGACTGAGGAAGAAACAGAAGAAGAGAAAGCCACAAGGCTTATGATTGAAATACTCGAGCGAGAGGAAGCCAATGAGTTAGGCATTTCACTTGAAGAGCTGAGAAAGAGAAAAGAGAAGGAGGCAAAGGACCAAGAAAAAGAAAAACAGAGAAAAGCTTTGGCTCATGCTGAGGCTGACTACACTGGTCTGAAACCTGATCCTATCCCATATACAGACGAGGACATTCAAGAGTGCTATTTTAGAAGGAGCACCAGCAAGGAGATCAGAGGCATGACTTTGAGTAGAATAAATGGAGCCATCATTCTCAATTTTGAATTTGATGATAAATCTACAATGGGAATGGACCTGAGATTTGTTCACAGGATGGCTTACCAAGAATGGTAGAGAATATCAATGATGCTCAAGAAGTTCAAGAAAAGCCAAATCAAGAAAGAGATCTTTGCTGAAGTTTCCAAGCTGACTAATAGAGCTGAGATATGTTCCAGTTCCTGGTTCGCAGTGGGAGAGCTTATTCGAGATACCTAAAGATGTAGAGTTTAAAGAAAACCAAGGTATTGATACACCTGTTCAGGGATTCATGTTTAAAGATCAGGCAGGCAATCCCAGCTTTATCAAGCTGAGTGAGATATGTTATATAAAAGCTAGGGATGCCATACATATAAGAAGTTGTTGTGGTGATAGCTCAAATCATTTTGTAAAGTATAAGCTGAATAAGATCATTAGAATGCAACAGAGAGAACTCAGAGGGGATGCAGAAGCTGAAAGCCTCTTAGAAGAAATCAACATAGAAATCATTCTTTGGGAGGTTCTACGTCCTGTGTTTAAGAGATGAACATCCTAAATAGATTAGTTCTATTGTAAATATTAGATTAGTTCTAATATTTTGTAAGCACTAAGTGTGCATGATCTATGTGATCCAAAATTTTGTATTATGATATGTTCAATTAATACAAATATTTGTTTGATATGTTCAACTATGTTATGATATGTTCATAATTATTAGTCTGATAAATTCAGCTTGAATGAAAAATTGATTAGTTCTTATTCATTAATGTGTTTAGTTGGTGTGTTCAACTTAAAGTTGGTATGTTCCACTTATAACTGATAAGTTCAATTAAAAAAATTGATATGTTCAATTAAAATTTGATTAGTTCAAAAATAAAATCTTAATAAGTTTGAGATTTAAAACATAATTCTGTTAAACAAACTTGAGAACTATTTGATGGTTTTGTCATCATCAAATAGGGGGAGTTTGTTGGGAAAATGATCTCATCAGTTAAGATTTGATGAGACAAAGTTAAGTTTGTAATATAAGTTCTAAATACAACTTAAACAGAATTATGAAGCTTAGTCAAACTGAACACTTATAGTGATTCAGACTGAGTATAAGCTGAGTATAAGCTGAGCATAAGTTCGACCAGCTTAGACTATATCTTAGTAATATTATCAATGTGTTTGATAAGCTGTGTGTGTCACCTAAGATAAATTGAGCTTTCAGTTTGATGAGTTTCAAGCTGAGTGACTCGGCGTATATACTGAGTCAGCTCAACTGAGTTGCTAAATAAGTTCTAGCTAAATCTTGGGACTTCTAAGGATGAGTTTATTAATATACGTGTTAGTTCATGTTGGTTTTCGAGTTTGTTCTCGAAGAACTCAGCTTGATAAGTTTCAAGCTGAGTAACTCAGTCCAAGCAAGAAGTCAGCTTAAAGAAAATTTAAATATGTTTTAAATTTATCTTTTAACTCTCTATATCTACGGGAAGGATAAGAAGACTCCAGAATCAAGATTAAAGATTGAAGACTCAAGATAAGAAAATTCAAGATTCAAGATTCCGAGTTATCCGATAGTTAGTTAGCAAATTAGGCTGAGTCTTAGTTTGTTAGGAACCGTAGGAATAGGATTATAAATACTTATCTCCTGATAAGTTTAGAGGTACGACTCAGGTACGATTACAACGACGATCACAACTTAGTGTTGCAGAGCCTAATACCTCACCTTAATCGTATGTGTTATGATTCTTGAGTCACTGTTTGTCAGTTCAACGTGATCAAGAGATTCACAGATTGCCAAGCTATTCGTGTATTCGAATACTCACATTAGTTGTGAGATTGGTAAGTTTTCAATCTGTGATTTAATCTTGTTTAGAGAGTCATCAGTATCTATAATCATAAGTTGATTATAGATAGCTAAGTTTGAAATATTGAGAGATTTATATTAGGTGTTTACATATCAAGAGTTGCTTACTTGATAGAGTCTGTAATCATCTTCTTATTAATGAAAAGCAAAGCATTTGATTGTGGTTTCATTTACTTAGTGTAACACTTTATTTTGATTTGTTCAATTTCCGTAGAAAGTGTATTCAACCCCCCTTCTACACATCTGTTGCTTGTTGTTATTCTCACCAAGGGACCAACAATCCATTGGAAGATGATGTGTTTTTACCCTATTATTGTTACATCAAGCCGTAATTTCTCCGTCGTAACGGATAAAAAGGGATTCCAACGGTAACTTTTCTCTCTCCTCAGAAAGGTATATATATCGACCATAACCTACTTACAGAGGTTTACGCTTATTAAACTTCTGCTATTCTCTCTATACCTTCTACTACCACATATTTGCTACGTCCAATCAACCGTTCACATTCAAAACCCTAAATTGCTTAATGCGATTTCTCAAACGCTTAGTGCGAATTTCATTTTGTTCAGTGCAAATTCAAGAAGTTACTCAGTGTAATCTTCCAAACTCAACGATGAACGTAACCATTCTCAATCTGGGTGATAGAATGGTAAGGGGTGCTGCGTTCAAAAACAATGGATTGCCCGTGATCAAAATCAATAATCAACGTGCGTGTCTTACAATCCCTGGACGCAAGTGTAACAGGGGATACAAACCATGGGTGGATTACATCCGCAAATTCCCATTGGCATTCGTTTTCACTGAAGCACCTATTCATGTGGTTCCTCAGCATCTACTAGATTTTTGGTATACGTGTGTCTACGACCAAAACAACGATGAAATTCGGGGCACGGTGCTGAACGAAGAGAGGACCATTGCTCTCACAGTGCACAGGCTAAAGGAGGTTCTTCAACTCACTCAATCTGATGAGTTCGACCCTGCTGTGATGAGGCTAGTGGCGGGGCCAGTCCTACCCAACATGGGTCACCCGCAGAGTGAGGGTGTTATAAAGAAGGCCACTTTTCCTACTGATTGGGGCTTCATGGTGTCCACGGTGATTCATTCGCTGGGAACTATGATTGGAGGCCTGGATCAGTTGAATGAGTTCGAGATGCAGCTGCTCTACAACATGTACCATGCCAGAAATCTGGACTACGCACTACTCATCTTCAACGAGCTCAAAGCCTAAGTGATGAAGACACCAAGGGACCTCCATGTACCATTCATAAAGTACTTATCCCTGGTGCTGGAAGCAAAGTTGGGAGAACAACATTATGAAGCTGGACAGGATGTGTTCCCTGCCCCAGTACTCAGCTCAAAGATGTTCATCAATGACATCTTCCCAGAGCAGGAAGAGCTGAGCAACCTGCTCAAGCTGAGCCTTCCTCTCCCTCTGGTTCTAAGTCATCTTCAGAGTCTGCATTCGTTGCAAGACCAAGACAAGGTACTACTCCTCCTCTCTAAACTTCTTCTCACTTTTCTCCATCATCATTTGAAGATAAGACTGTGGTACACCCAACCCAGTCTAACCCATCTCTTCCACCTTCCATTAAACTCCACTCCGAAGCCACCCCTAGTGTGCCCACTATTACTAGGGAGAAAATCCAAACCTATACTCGTAAAACTACCAAAGGTGGTGCCACTCCTACAGGCATCACTGGAGCTGAGAACACACTGATCCATCCCCAGGCAGGAGTTGAGGGGGAGACGCCTACTCTTAAGGTGTCAACCTCGAGGCTCATTTCAACCCTAAAGCCTAAACCGGGTGTAGTGTCTACTCAGCCACACTCTCCAGAGCCATGGGAGAGCCTGTTACTATGCCTGAGCAGACACACTCAGGTAACATTGAAATAATGACCAATCCCCAGGGTCAATCAACCCCTCCAAACCAATTAGCCAACCACCTACCCATACACTTCACATTTTGAGCCCTATTACTTCTCTTCACTTCTCACAACCCCATGCACGACCTGTCAATGTTTCATCTACATATCAAGGTGATTCACAGGGTCCAAACTCTGGTGCAAATGGGTTTGAGGGTATACACCAACCCTTAGATGGTGCACCCAAATTCCAACCCTCTCAAGCTAACTTGGACGATTTGATGAATTTATTTAAAGCTCAGTTTGATAAATTGCACCTCAAGCAAACTAAGAAGGATATGTTGATGATTCTGGATTCCCTGGATGAGAAGGTGCTACATTTGAAATCTACTATCGCTGCCCTTCAACAACAAAAGACTTCGACCCCTGTTGATGATGACAAAAAGGGGGAGAATGTTCAAAAGGCTGAGGCTAAGTCTGTTCAAGCTGAAGCTTTATTACTATTGGCAAAGGGAGCAGATCAGATTGAGGGGGAGAAAGAAATGAAGAAGCTGAGCTGACAGAAAACGCTAAAGGTAAGAGACCAGTAATGGTCATCTCAGATGAGTCAGAACCCCCTCAGCAGAAAAGAAGAAAGATGATTCTCAGTGAATCAGCCTCAGATGAAGACTCTGCTGACAAAATGACATTATAAGAAAGAGCTTCTATGTTGGCAGTAAGGAGGATGGAACAAGAAGATGCTGACCAGCTTGGGATCTCAATCAACGAGTTAAGAAGAAGACAAATAGATGTTCAAACTGTGTTAGCTGATGAGAAAGAAGCAAGAGAACAAGCCTGGGCTGAGCAAATCAGAAAGCAGAATGAGGAACTAGCAAAACTCATACTGCCTATTGTGTCTACGGAGGAAGAGGTAGAAGAACCTCCTGTCAGGATCAATAAGAGGAGGAGAACATAACTCAGTGTTATACAAGAACTAACTTCCCTTCTTAAATTGATTCACTCAAGTTGAGTTTTGTTCAAGGGATCATCATCATGGAGTTTGTCTTAAGAAATGGTGAAACACCTTCTCTGGAGCTGAATCAACTTCATAAACTGGGATATGAAGAGTGGAAGCAAGTGGATATACTTATTAAGCAGCTGGAAAAGTCCTCTGCCAGGAATCAAGTTAAAGACGAAATCTTAAGGCTACTTGCAAGAGCTGATGCGACGCAAATCATACCAAGTTCTAAGATAGCTACCCTACTGACTTCTTTGCATAAAGTTGGAAAGAAGAAGCAAAAAAAGCCAGCGGGATTAGCAAATACAGACCAGTACAGTCTCAATCTTCCTGAAGGCATGGAACTCAAAGAAAATACCTATGTGGAAAAGCCTCAGAAAGGATTCATGTACTTGGACAGAAATGGTGTACAATGCTTCCAGTCTGATGCAAGTATCTGTACATGTGGGGTATCTTAGGTGTTTGCTCTGAGAAAAATAGTGGAAAAGACTGAACAAACTGTAAGGTTCAGATACAGAATTAACAGAGCAATAAGATCACAGAATGATCAGCTTCAACACTTGCCTAATTTGCAAGAAATCCTTGAAGAAATCAACAAGGAGATCAAGGAGTTTGAAGAGCTGCATCCTGAATAGATTAGTTCTATTGTATAAATTAGATTAGTTCTAATTTTGTAAGCACTAAGTGTGAATGATCTGAGTGATCAAAACCTTTTTATTTTGATATGTTCAATTAATACAAGTATGCGTTTGATATGTTCAACTGTGTTATGATATGGTCATAATTATTAGTCTGATAAGTTCAGCTTTAATGAATAATTGATTAGTTGTTATTCATTAATGTGTTTAGTTGGTGTGTTCAACATTAAAGTTGGTATGTTCCACTTATAATTGATAAGTTCAATTAAAATTGATAAGTTCAATTAATATTTGATAAGTTTAAAATTTAAAATCTTAATGTGTTTGAGATTTAAAACATAATTCTGTTAAACAAACTTAAGAACTGTTTGATGGTTTTCTCATCATCAAATAGGGGAAGTTTGTTGGGAAAATGATCTCATTAGTTAATATTTGATGAGACAAAGTTAAGTTTGTAAGATGTGTTCTAAAGATAACTTAAATAGAATTATGAGGCTTGATCAGACTGAACGCTTATAGTGTTTCAGACTGAGCATAAGCTGAATATAAGCTGAGCATCTGTTTGATCAGCTTAGACTATATCTTAGTAAATTATCAATGTGTTTGATAAGCTGTGTATGTCACCTAAGGTATAGGTTGAGTATTCAGCCTGATGTGTTTCAAGCTGAATGACTCAGCGTATATATTGAGTCAGCTCAACAGAGTTGCTAAATAAGTTCTAGCTAACTCTTATGACTTCTAAGAATGAGTTAACTATTATACATGTTAGTTCATGTTTGTTTTCGAGTTTGTTTTCGAAGTACTCAGCTTGATGAGTTTCAAGCTGAGTAACTCAGTCTGAGTAAGAAGTCAGTTTAAGGAGAATTTAAATATGTTTTAAATTGATCTTTTTGTTGGTCCCTTGGTGAGAAAAAAAACAAGCAACAAATGTGTAGAAGGGGGGTCGAATACATTTCTGCGGAAATTGAACAAATCAAAATAAATTGTTACACAAAGTAAATCAAACCACAATCGAACGCTTTGCTTTGTCATCCAGATTGTATAGTTTCCAATCTTCATCAGTCCAGGATGCAGCAGGCTTTCTCATATCCTTTTCAGTTCTGCCAGGAGACGTATCACTGACAGTAGCAGGTATCTTGGGGATGATAGGTCCTTTCGTAATGACATCGTACATACTATTGTCAATGGACTTGAGGAACAGCATGGCTCTGAACTTCCACATAGGATAGTCAGATCCATCAAATACGGGACAACCTTTGGCAGACATCTGTGGAAAGTTTGAAGAATTATTGCTTGTAGACATTGTAAACTTTCTCAGAATCTTGAACTTTCAACTTATGAAATCGTTCAGCCTGCTCTGATACCAGTTGTTGGTCCCTTGGTGAGAATAACAACAAGCAACAAATGTGTAGAAGGGGGGTTGAATACACTTTCTGCGGAAATTGAACAAATCAAAATAAAGTGTTTCATAAAGTAAATCAAACCACAATCGAATGCTTTGCTTTTCATTAATAAGAAGATGATTACAGACTCTATCAAGTAAGCAACTCTTGATATGTAAACACCTAATATAAATCTCTCAATCTTTCAAACTTAGCTATCTATAATCAACTTATGATTATAGATACTGACGACTCTCTAAACAGGATTTAATCACAGATTGAATACTTACCAATCTCACAACTAATGTGAGTATTCGAACACACGAACAAATTGGCAATCTGTGAATATCTTGATCACATTGAACTGACAAACAGTGTTAGATCAAGAATTTAGTGATTAGATCTAGTCTTTATATGATGTAATATGTATGTTTTAGTACTTAGTATAAATACTAAGTAAACATTGACATATTGTAACCTTTGACATTTTGAAATAGAAAAACACACACTTAAAGGTGTTATTGGCATATTCTCTCTACTCATATTTGAATTCATACACTATACACTCAATCTTGACTTTCAATTGGTATCAGAGCCAACTCTGATTGGTTTCTGAAGGATCACAAGCAAGATCATCAACTGATTGGTGAAAATTTGATTGAAATTTCGAGATTTTCAAGAACTTCATCTTTTACGAGCCTGATTCTGATTTTGAAGAATTAATGGATTTGAATTGTTGAGTTTGTGTTCATTTGGAAGGAATTGAACAATACAACACTCGAAAATTAAATTTTGATCATTACAAACAACAGATTTGAAGTTATGATTGATTGAAGGGTTTTCGAGTTCGTGAGAAAATCTGTTGAAAAATTGATTTGTAGTGTTAGACATCGAGGAATTATGATTTAGAAAAGTTATTTGGAGTATTTCGAACTGTTCTGAACAATCTCAGATCAATTGGAAAGGATTTGATCAAAAATTCGATTTTCAGATCTGAAAGTTGAAGTTCTCGGATTGTGCTTGTTGAATTAATCGGGATTCAAGCTTGAATCGATCGGATTCTCTAATTCCGATAGATTTTTATCGGATTTCGATCAATTCCGATAGAATTGTTCTCGAATTACCTCAATTCCGATAGATTTTTATCGGATTCCGATAGATTTTTATCTGATTTGGATTTTGTCGGATTTGTTTAATCGGATTTGCATTTTATCGGTTTTTGACTCATCGGATTTGAAATTCTCAGATTTCTAAGTTCATCGGATTTCAAGGTTATCGGAATTCTAAGTTTGTCGGATTTCAAGTATCAATCGGATTTCAAAGTTTGTCGGATTTCAAGCTTTATCGGATTTCAAAGTTTATCGGATTTTAGAGTGTAATTTTATCGGAATTCACACTTTGTCAAATTTTCACAATACAAGAAACTTTTCAGAGAAACGATCTAAACATGAGTGCTTATAGTGAAACGTTGTCATTTGGTTCTGACACTAAATCTCCCGTACTGTATCGAGGAGAATACAATGTATGGAAAGGGAGGTTTATGGATTTTATTGAAAATAATGAAAAATACGGAGAGTATATGAAGCTAAGTATCAAGGATGGAAATGGTATCTTCATGTTTCATCAACCAGCTGATTCAACCAACAATCCCCCACTTCGTGAAATTAATCGTCCTAAAACTCCTGCAGAATATACAGCTGATGAAAAGCTTCGAGCAACAGCAGATCAAAAGGCAAAGTATTATTTGAAGCATGGTTTATCTGCAGAATTTTATATTAAGATCAATGGACTTGATACAGCCAAAGAAATTTGGGATGAGATTGCAAGACAAATGGAAGGGACTGAGTCCTGGGTTTGGATTAAGGAAACTGCACTAGTAAATGCATTTGATCACTTCCGTTCTAAGGAAGTTGAAACATTGTTTGATACCTACAGCAGATTCTGCAAGCTACTTAATGATCTCAGAAATCAAAACCTTGATACTTATTCTGATCTTACAAAGAATACCAGGTTCATGAATTCACTTGGACCTGAGTGGAGAACTCAAGTGACCATCTATCGACAAATGAACCAAAAGGTTCTCAATAAGGTCACTCGTCACATGATCTTGGAAGAATTGAACCAATATCAAGATGAGGTTGGTATGAGTCCTCAAAAGGAGAATGTTGATCCTTTGGCATTAGTTGTGAATGATAGAAGAGGCAGATCTTCAAGTAGATTGTCAGGATCGGATATAGATTATATCAAATAACAAGAACTAACTTTTAAATAATAAATCAGAGTAGAATAAAAGTTAATCTTTAACTATGATCACAATCAACTAAGAAGTTACGGAATCACACTTAATTGATTAAAAAAGGTTTTAACCACAAATCAATTCAATCAAACAGTAGTTTTATTAACCAACCAGAATGATTTCAAAAGCAAACTTCACCCCCAATCTAACTTATTATGTTAGACGAAGAACACAGATTGTTCTTAGGTTTCAACGAGAAACTTAGAGGATTAGCACTATTCAGAAAGCAAATTACAATTTGAAGAACGAATGCAAAAATATAATCAATGAGTACATACGTACAAATTATGAATTCTAATCTATCATTTATATACTCCTTGATCTTCCTTGATTTGCTGACAGTTAGGTAATCTTCTATCTTCTGAGATAATCTTGATGATCTTCAGAGTATTTCGAGATATCTTCAAAGATAGAATTTTTCCATATTTAGCTCAACAGAAACTGTTTAATGAATACAACAGTTCTTGATTCTTCTAACAGTCTTCAGCTTCAAGGTCTTCAAACAGTTGTAGACGTTTACACTAACAGTTCTCAACTGTTTTCATATTTTCAACTAACAGTTTCCAACTGTTACACCAACCTTCACTTAACAGTTTTATCTTTACTTGTATAATATGTACAATAACTTAGCTAATTTCCCAACAATCTCCCCCTAACTTAAAGTATTGAACAATACATTTAAGTTGTTTGTTTTAAGGGTTCAATCATAGACAAATTAACATAAGTAAAGAACATATTTAACATTGTATACAAAATCAAACTATTACGATCAAAAATTTAAGAGATATAAAAATTACATTTTCTCTGACTGTATAAGCTCCAATCTTTTCTTCAATCTCTTCATCAAATCTTCCTTATCAATCTGAGCAGTGATCTCATCAGCCAGCTTCTTTGCTATCTCAAAATCAGACTGTTCTTGTTCTCTTTGCTCAACTGCTAGCCTTAATGCAAATTCATGATCACACTCTTCTATTTGTTGTCTTGAAAGCTTGAGCTTAGGACAAACAACAACAATTTCTTTACCTTTGCCTGGAACAGGAGGCAACTTTGATTCTTTCTTTCCTTCCTGGATGACTATGCCTTTATACCCTTTCTTTGGTGGTAAAGATTCTAACGTAGCAACCTTTCCATCAAGCCATCCATCATCGATTTTATGTGCCATTATAGAAGAACTTATTCCCAGATATTGAGCACTAATATCAACCAAGTAGTTCTGCTTAACTGTTGACCAAGATTTGAAAATCTCAGTGCTTGGAACATCTGCAGTTGACACCATCCTGTTGATTAGCACCCTATCAACACTTGAAAGATGTTCTTCTTCTTCTTCATTAACCGCTTGGACACTTGCAACTGTTAGTTGATTTAAAGTTGCAACTGTTGGTTGTTGTGTTGCAACTGTTTGCTCATTTTGAGCAACAACTGTTTGTTCAGCTTGTGGAACTGTTTGTTGAACCTCTTCTTGCTTAGACTTTCTTTCTCCTTTTGCTTGAGAGGTTGAAGATGATCTCACTGTGGCTTTAGGTTTGTTGAGCAGCTGTTCATGATTATGAAGAACATCAGTTGCCTTCATAAGAGTTTCTCCCAGAAATTTCAGCTGCTTGTCTTGTCTGATCAGCACCTCATTATGCATTCCTATCACCTTAATGACTTCATTTGCCTTTTCCAACTTTTCAGATAGCTCTTTTATTTTCTCATCTTGTTTAATTATCCTCTTGTTTTGAAAAGCGATCTTCTTCTTTAGGTGTAGGTGAGCAGCAAAGTAAGGTGCAAAGTTAGGATCCATCAATGCTCGTTGTTTCAGTCTAGTCTCAATGTCATCCAGTGTTTCCACTGTTAGCATATCATTGAAAGATTTAACTGGTGGTTTACTCACTTGAGTTTTCCCATCAGTACCCCTCTTTTCTTGGTTCTGGGGATTACCAGAAACTGTTTTACCAGTCTCTGTTGCCATGGTTGAGGTCTTAGCTATGTTAACACTGTCCTGGTTATCCTTTGCGGATAAAATAGTAGTGTCAGCCTCAAAAACCATATGATCACCCTCAAAAGGAGTGATCACCTCCTCATTGTGCCTGGGAGACAGCACAAGGGATTCCCTTTGGATATTCTGCACAGGTTAATGCACCTGTTCAGGGCTAACAGTTTCAGTTTCAAGAACTGTGGTGGAAGGAGCACCAACAGTTCTTTTCCTCTTCTTTTGAAATATTTTTAGTGCAGGGGCTTGTGTTGTAGCTTTTTCAAAGGAAGCAGATTGGGAATTTTGAGTATCTTGGACTGTGGGTTCCAGTGTTGGTGGTGTAGCAATACGTTGGGCTTCATGCTCAACACTGGCAGTCCTGTTTCTTGAAAGAAACTCCACCATTTCAGAGAGTGGTGGAGTTATGGCACCAGAGAAACTCTTGCCATTAACCAACAGTTTGCTCAAAGTGGAAGCCACATGAGCAGAGGGAATAATGACCCTCTTGTGTATTTTAAGGTTTGGAATCAAAAAGTTTAAACAAGTTTGCACAAACCGTGGATACATCAAAAATAGACCATACTTGGTCCCCAGATGTTTTACCATACCATTAAATATCTATTTTGAAAAATTAAAACATCTGTTGTTGGCTAGACAGATGAGTGCGAGAGCAATGTTGCTCCCAAACTCATTCCAGCCCGTTCTCTTAGGGCTTATGCACTGCTGGAGAGTATGGATAATGAACTTCCAGTGTGCGCAAAACTGCCCTTTGTAGAAGGTACCCTTACCCCCAGGGCCCTCATACCCAAGTTTCAGTAACTCGGTGTATAGATATTCTAATGCAACCGAATCAGAATACTCACCATTAAGATCATTCAGTTGTAGTGCATGGCGAATAGTGTCTTCGGTTATAGAAACCTCCATATCATCAACAGTTGTAGAAATCTGTTGCACTCCATCAATTTCTTGGACATTGGCATTCTTCCAGAAGTTCTCAATATGTGAGGTATAGATTGTGGGGTTGGCAGTTAGAGCATAATGAATGTTTGATACCGTGATATAATCAATCATGACGTGGAAAGCGTCAAGATTGTCTGGTTTTTCAAGATAAGCGATCACATTGTGCTCTTTGACAAATGGAAGAGGAGACATTTTGATTTCGATCTCTGAGAGTTGTTGAGGTTTGTTTCTGATCGAAGTTCGTTTTGGACGTGTGAGTTGCTTGGTAAGGAGGGAATTGCCTTATATATGTTTCGAATGTTGAATGCAATTCAAAGTTTCCAAAATTCTCTTGACAAGGACAGTCACGGGTGTGAAAACTGTTTGTGAGACAGGTAAGCAGATATGGCCAAAACTGATGTGTGAAATTGCATTTCCTTCTCTGAATACTTAAAAGACAACAGTTGTTAGAAAACGTAACTAACAGTTGCAAACTGTTAGTGTGAAAAACATGGAATAATGAACAACTGTTAGTCCAAGTTAATCATTCCAATGTTGGAAATCAAAAAGTTGAATCTGCTCACATCAAAAGCTTTAGTGATCAAATCAGCTAATTGATCATCAGTATGAATTTTCATAACTTGGATTAATCTCTTTTCATTGCAGTCTCTTATGAAGTGAAAACTGATTTCAATGTGCTTGGTTTTAGAATGCTTCACTGGATTATTAACTATGCTAATAGCACTGGTGTTATCAACATAAATAGGGGTATTTAAGAAAGACAAACCATAATCCAGAAGCTGATTTTGGATCCATAACACTTGTGAACAACAGCTTGATGCAGCAATATATTCAGCCTCAACTGTTGAAGTTGAAACTGTTGTTTGCTTCTTGCATTGCCATGAAACCAGCCTTGATCCAAAGAATTGACATCCTCCAGAGGTTGATTTTCTGTCCACATTGGCTCCACCATAGTCACTATCAGAATATGCCACCAAATCAAAAGGTGAATCTTTAGGATACCAAAGTCCCAATTTTGGTTGGCCTTTGAGGTACCTAAAGATCCTCTTCACAGCAAACAAGTGTGACATCTTCGGACTGCATTGGAATCTGTCACAAACACACACAGCAAACATTATATCAGGTCTAGAAGCAGTTAAATACATTAATGAACCTATCATTGACCTATAAAGATGTATGTCAACATCCTCCCCCTCAGAATCCGCTCCCAACTGTTTGTGTGTTTCCATTGGAGTACTTGCCAGCTTCACATCTTGATAGCCAAACTTGTCCAATATGTCTTTGACATACTTAGATTGGCTTAGAAAAATACCAGTGGGCTTCTGTTTGACTTGTAATCCCAAGAAAAATGTGAGTTCACCCATTGAACTCATCTGAAACCTTTTGTGCATGATGACTTCAAATTCTTTGCACAAGCTGTCATCAGTGGATCCAAAGATTATATCATCAACATAGATTTGAACAAGCAAAATCTCTGTTTTAACAATCTTTGTAAACAATGTTTTGTCAATTGTGCCTCTCTTAAAACCATTCTCAAGAAGGTAGGATGATAATGTCTCATACCAAGCTCTAGGAGCTTGATGTAGTCCATATAGAGCTTTATCCAACCTATATACCTTGTCAGGGTACTTTGAGTCTTCAAAGCCAGGGGGTTGACACACATATACCTCCTCATCAATAGTTCCATAGAGAAAAGCAGACTTGACATCCATTTGATACACCTTAAATCCTTTGAAGCTTGCAAAAGCAAGAAATAGTCTAATGGCTTCAATCCTTGCAACAGGTGCAAAAACATCATCATAGTCTATTCCTTCCTCTTGTGTGTAGCCTTGTGCAACCAGTCTTGCCTTATTCTTGATTACAATCCCTCTTTCATCTTTCTTGTTTCTGAACACCCACTTGGTGCCAATTACTCTTTTGCTTCTTGGAAGCTCAACCAACTTCCAAACTTGCTGAATTTGAAATTGTAAGAGCTCCTCTTGCATTGCTTCCACCCATGAAGGGTCTTTCAATGCCTCAATTGCTTTCTTTGGTTCTATTTGAGATAGAAAGCAAGCATTCACATCAAATTGGGCAAGATCCACACCACTGTTTTCATTTTGTAGCATATTCCTTGTTCTGATAGGAGTGGTTGGATCACCAATTATTTGTGATATTGGATGAATCTTGTGAACTCTTGATGTAGGAATGTTTTCTTCAGTCAGTTCATTCCCTAGATTAGACAGATCAAACTCACATTCACTTGAATTTTCAGCATTATCACACACTTGATCAGCAACTGTTTGGGATGCAGAGTCAGTGTGTTGTTGAGGATCATGAGATTCCATGTCCTTTGAAGATTCAGCATCAATCAATGGATCAACAGCATTGGAGAACTCTTGTTGAAGCATAGGAATCACAACAAAGTCTTCAGTAACTTTGTTTGAACCAACAGTTGTTGGTTTTGAGCTAACAGTTTCAAAACTGTTCGGGCTGGTGGAAACTGTTTGTTGATTTTCACCAACAGTTGTTGGGGTACCTGTAGCTGTTTCAGTAGAATACTCAAAAGAAAGAGATTTAGACAATGCATCAATATCAAATAACCAATCAGGCCCATTGCCTGCAATATTGATCCTATTCTCATTGAAAGAGAAATTCATGCTCTCTTCTATGACTCTAGTGACATTGTTAAAAACTCTATAAGCTTTACTTTGAGTGGAGTATCCTACAAAGAAACCTTCTTCAGCCTTACTCTCAAACTTGCCTAATTTTGATTTGGTATTAAGGATAGTGCAAGGACAACCAAATGGTTTGAAGAAGTTGATTAAAGGTTTTCTCTTGAGGAACAACTCATAAGGAGTTTTCCCTTTGGACTTGACTACTTGTACTCTATTCTGAACATAGCAGGCAGTGTTCACTGCTTCTGCCCAGAATGTCATTGGAAGCCTAGAATCAGCTAACATGGATCTAGCAGCCTCTATCAAAGTCCTATTCCTTCTCTCAGCAACTGCATTCTGTTGGGGATTCCTAGGGGCACTAAACTGTCTTTCAATACCTTTACTTTCACAAAAACTGTTTAGCTCATAGTTCTTAAATTCAGAACCATTGTCAGATCTAATGACTTTCACCTTCAAATCAGATTGATTTTCAATTTTAAGATTAAGAGACTTAACTAACTCAGCAGTTTCATCCTTAGTTCTAAGAAATTGAACCCATGTGAACCTGGTGAAATCATCAACTATGACTAAACAATATGCTTTCTTCCCTATACTCACCACAGATGTAGGACCAAAAAGATCCATGTGTAACAATTTTAAAGGTGCAGTAATGGAAGAAACTTCTTTGGTCTTATAAGAAGTTTTGTGTTGCTTTCCTTTGAGACAGGCTACACAATGATCATCACATGAGAATTCTTTTTGGGGCAAACCTCTTACCAAACTGTTTTTAGCTAACAAGTTCATGGTTTTAAAATTCATGTGACACATCCTTCTATGCCAAATGGCAGACTCATCATGAGATGCCTTTGAGAGTAAACAACTTAACACATTCTGTTTAGCAATCTTTTGTGTATCTAGACATTATACATTATCTTTTCTAGGTGTTCTCAAAAGAACATCCTTCTCATTTAGTTTAAAATCTTTTGAAAGAATAATGCATTCTGAATCTGTAACAAAACTTTGTTTCCATTGTCACATATTTGAGATACACTTAACAGATTGTACTTAAGTTGTTCAACAAATAAAACATCATTAAATGTAAGTGTACCTGCCTCAACAGCTCCTTTACCTGTGATTTTTCCTCCCTTAGCATTTCCTCCAAATGCTACAAATCCACCATTGATGCTTCTGAAATCCTTCAAACATTGTGGATTTCCAGTCATGTGCCTTGAGCATCCACTATCCACATGCCAGATAGATCCATGATTGGCCTTATGAATGCTCTGCACATATAAAATCAGTTAGTAGCAGGAAGTACCCAGGCCATGCAGGTCTTGGGTACACCATTCAAGTCATAATACTTAAACAGAGTTTGGTTCTTTTTGATTTCATCCAAATTAGATTTCTCTAATTTGTGTGAGGAATACTTTGTAAGAACATGTGGTTTCCAACTGTTGTGATTAACAGTGAATACCTTTGAACAAACAGCTGGTGGAGTTGGTAAAACAGATGAATCAACTTGTGATTCCTTTTGATTTTCAGTTTGAAGAACAGTTTTACCTTCTCCAGAATCAGTTTGTTTTTGAATTTTCATCCAAGCCAAACCAACAGTTTTTGGTTTTGTTAAAACAGTTTTGGAACTGTTAGTTGGTTTGGATGTAACAGTTGTAGAACTGTTTGCCTGTTTTGGCTTAGCAGTTTTAGAACTGTTGATCTGCTTTGACTTAACAGTTTTAGAACTGTTATTTTGTCTTTTGGGACTTTTGTTTTGAGTGCCATTGGTCTGTGGGTTATAGTAACAATTTTGAACTAAATGATTAGATCTCCCACAAATGTAGCACTTTTTGGTTTTCACAATAGGTAAACCAGTTCTTTGTGACCAGAATTGGTTCCTATTTCTTTGATTTCCTCTAACAGCTGCAGATTGAGGAAACTTTTGGACACCATGTTTTTGGCATGTGCATGCAGGCATTTCAGTATGCCTTTTCTTAGGCTCGGGTTTAGCCTGAGATTTTGGAGCTTCCATCTTCTTCTTTGCATACACAACCTCACCAACTTTCTCCTTTCCTTTGGCTTTTGTACTAACAGTTGGGCTTTTTAGCTTAGAACTGTTTGGGTTCTTGTTGGAACTGCTAGTGTAAAAATGGGGACTATTGGCAACAGTTGTGGAACTTTCTATGGATTGGATAGCTTTTGAAGGTGTTGGCTCAGTGATGAGGGATTCTGTGGATGCTTTTACAAACACCACAGGCTTGAAAGGTGGTTTTGTGGGAATGGGTTCACAACAGATGTGATTTTCATATGGAATCACCTCATCTTTCTTCACAACTATCTCAATATCTTCAACACTTACTACTGACAGAACTTCATCTTCATAACTCTCAAACTTTGGATTAGCTGACTTTAATTCATCTCCCAAAGGTTCATTGACATATCTATCAGTTGCCTCAGACAAGGGTGTTATGTATGTGTGATTGTATGGAGGTGGGGTTTCCTTATATCCAAGTCTAGTTTTCACCTTGTCTCTTACTTAAGATTGTAGCAGAGTCTCAAGCTTAAGGTTTGCAGCCTTGAACATTCCAAGATCAATGTCCACACCCTCCAATTTCTTTGTGAGTTCATCCACCTTGCTTTCTTTTTCAACCAATTTCTTTTTCAGACTATCAATCTCATCTTGAAACTGCTCTTTCTCCCACTTATGATATTTTCTATCATATTCCATTTGCAATTTATTAGCCTGATAGTCTTTAATTTTCTTTTCAAGATCTTCTATCACAGCAGTATACTCATACCTTCTCTCCTCCATTATACTTAGAGCAGTACATACTTTCTTATTGTGTTCTCTAAACCTCTTAACAATAGCTCTACATTCACCAGGACATAGTTTGGAAGATACCTGTATGTCCTCAGATTCTGGGGAATCCATCTTGATGGAGGAGTCAGTCAATGTCATCAAAGCTTTGTTGCTTGTAGCCTCCTCTGCTTGATCACTCCAATCAAATCCATGGCCTTCTTGTGAGACCAATGCTGAGTAGGTATGATTCTGAGTTGGCCTTTGACCTTGATTCTGAACTTGTCCACCAGATCTGCATTCTCTTGCAAAGTGGCCAAGTTGTTGACATTTGAAGCATCTCACCTTTGACTTGTCAAATCCAGCCTTGCCATCAGCTCTGAAATTCATGTTTTGCCTTCCAGTCCTTTTGATGAACCTCTTGGCTCTAACAGTAAGCATGGCCATCTGCCATTTGAGATCCATCTCCTCAAGATCATCAGGGTGCACTTGTTCAAGATCCTCATTGGTGAGGGTTGAATGTGCATGGCTGGCAAGAAAAGCTTCAAGAACAGCATCTGGAGTGTTCATATCTAGTCCAACAGCAGAACTAGTACCTGCACAACTATCAATAGAGTTAGTTAATGAATGGTTTGATTCCATACCTGAGGATGACAGGAGAGCAGCATTGTGGCTAGGGATAACAGTTTTTCTTTTTCCCTCTATCTCTCCCTCAAACACTATCAAACTATTATAGAGGTCATCTAACTCTATGTCTTCAAGAGAATCCTTGGTTCTCCATTGTGCAGCAAACACAGTCCATTCATCACCTAGAGACCTAAGAAACTTTCTATTTATCTCATCTTGACCAAGCCTAACCTTAGCACTCTCCAGTTGGCTCACCAGTTTGTAAAACCTATCAAAGATTTGGGTGATACTCTCATTCTTCCCACTGGTGAAGTTCTCATAGGCTTGTTAAAGAAGATCTCTTTGGTTTCTCTTAGAACTAGCATTCCCAGCAAACCTCTTCTCCAGAGCATTCCAAAGTTCATGAGCATCATCAAATTTCTTGAATTGATGTTGATACTCATTGGGAATTGCAATCTGGAGGATGCTGAGGGCTTTCATCTCAATCACTCTATCCTTCTTTTCAGCATCTGTCTTTGGTGGTGGTTTCTTCTTTGGTTTTCCATTCTCATCCAGTTCAATGGGATTAGTGGGAACAGTTTCAATGATTTGCCAAACAGCATAGTCCATTAATTGGACATGCTGCTTGATCCTCAGTTTCCACATCTCAAAATCAGTTGGTTTGAGCATGGGAACACGAATGTTTGACCCAGAGCCATTGTTATCAGAGGATCCACCAGAATCCATTGAAACAAATTGATTTAAAAACAGTTTTAAAAATAAAGCAAAGTGATGCAAAAACCATCAACTGGTGATCAAAAGAACCTTAATGATAAGGCTCTGATACCACTTGTCAGGATCGGATATAGATTATATCAAATAACAAGAACTAACTTTTAAATAATAAATCAGAGTAGAATAAAAGTTAATCTTTAACTATGATCACAATCAACTAAGAAGTTGCGGAATCACACTTAATTGATTAAAGAAGGTTTTAACCACAAATCAATTCAATCAAACAGTAGTTTTATTAACCAACCAGAATGATTTCAAAAGCAAACTTCACCCCCAATCTAACTTATTATGTTACACGAAGAACACAGATTGTTCTTAGGTTTCAACGAGAAACTTAGAGGATTAGCACTATTCAGAAAGCAAATTACAATTTGAAGAACGAATGCAAAAATATAATCAATGAGTACATACGTACAAAT
Organism: Pulicaria dysenterica; assembly: GCA_947179395.2. Taxonomy (NCBI): domain Eukaryota; kingdom Viridiplantae; phylum Streptophyta; class Magnoliopsida; order Asterales; family Asteraceae; genus Pulicaria; species Pulicaria dysenterica. The sequence continues at coordinate 50,336,874 of OX359292.1, read as the reverse complement.
TATGAATTCTAATCTATCATTTATATACTCCTTGATCTTCCTTGATTTACTGACAGTTAGGTAATCTTCTATCTTCTGAGATAATCTTGATGATCTTCAAAGTATTTCGAGATATCTTCAAAGATAGAATTTTTCCATATTTAGCTCAACAGAAACTGTTTAATGAATACAACAGTTCTTGATTCTTCTAACAGTCTTCAGCTTCAAGGTCTTCAAACAGTTGTAGACGTTTACACTAACAGTTCTCAACTGTTTTCATATTTTCAACTAACAATTTTCAACTGTTACACCAACCTTCACTTAATAGTTTTATCTTTACTTGTATAATATGTACAATAACTTAGCTAATTTCCCAACATAGATCTTTGAAACTTAAGCATATACAAGAATCTGAATCTTCTGAGACTGATACTGAGGAGCCAGTAGATAATGAAAAAGTTATGCCGGTAGTTGCTTACCTCACCAACATGTTACAAAATCAGTTTTCAAAGTCCAAAACCAACAATTGTCAAAGATACACTTCAGGATCTCGAAGAAGAGATAATAATGTTCAAAGAAGTGACAGTGCAAATCTGGAAAAGAGGTATGAAAGGAAGATTCAAGCTTCACAGCCCAACAAGTGTTATAATTGTGGAAGCACAGGGCATGTTATCAAAGATTGCAAAAAGCCAAAGGTGAAAGACTCGGAATATTACAAAGCTAAGCTGGATCTTATCAAGAAGAGGAACAGTGGTACAGTACTACTGGCAGAGGAAGATCAGTTCCTGTCTGATACTGATGATTCAGATGAATATGATGATGTTCATGCTCAATTTGTTCTCATGGCTAAAGTTGAAGAATTTGAATTTTTAGAGTCTGATGGTGAGAGTGAAGATGAGATTGATGGGTTGGAGTTTGCTGAAGACATAACTGTGGTTGAAGATGTAGAGATAGGAGATGCAGATACAGGATTCATGGCTAAGTTTGATGAATCGGATCAAGAGAGTGAGTATGAAAGTGATGATGAAGCTTAAATAGCACCTTCTAGCTCCAGTTCTCTCTCAACTGAGTCAGAGTCTACAGCTGAGAAGGTATCTCTTGATAACTCTCATATCTCTGTTGTTCAAATCATGGCACTTGCTGATAAAATTCAATTTTTAACTGCTAAGAATCAAAAGCTGCAAACACAAAACATTAATCTTAAAATGAATCAAGCCGTCAATTCTGAACACACGACACATCTTAGTCAACTTCAAGAATTAATTAAACAAAAAGAGGATGAATTGAATCAGATACATGAGCAAACAGAAAGACAGGTTCATGATCTAAATGCGGCTAAGTTGAGTGCTGAAATCAATTTTAATTTGATTTTGAAAGAAAAACAAATTTTGGAAACGAAAGTTAACAATCTTGAAGAAGTTGTTCGTAAGAAACCCACAACTCGTCATACTCTCTTCAAAACATTAAATCCAGATCTTCGAAATAAGTGCAAGGGTTTAGGTTATGATGAAAGTGATTTTTTCAAGAAAATCAATTGTACTCAACTCTATCAGGCCGAAAGAATGAATTGTGGATTAACTGAAAAGATGGTTTTTGTTGCTGCTGAGGAAGTTAAAAGAGAAGAAGATTTCAAGAGAAAGATCATGGCAAAATGTCAAAAACCATTTATTTATGATCCACTGAATGCCTCGTATGAAACCACTGAAGGTTCTTCATTCAAGAATAAATCTGTTTTCCATGCTGAAACTCTACTTTTTCCAAATCAAGCGCAAAATGTCACATCATATGCACCACGCTTGTACATTCCTCACATTGAATTGCAGCGTAGACAGAAAATTCTTGAAACAAACTGCATAGTTAACAAAATCATTTTAGAAATTGAAAATCTAATGTTGAAAGAAAAGGTGTCTCACTTACAGTCTTCCGCTGTTCATTGTAATAAATCTAACTCTGAAGCGGTGAATCAACTGAGATTTGAAAATGATGTTTTAACTAATCAAACTCAAGAATTTTCTGAGGAATTGGAACGAACAAAGAAGGAAGTTGAGCATCATAAAAGAACAATCATTCAGTTGAGTGCGAATTTAAAAAGGAAAGTAATTGAATCTCAAAAATCAGATGTTTCTAATTTAGAACATTTTGATTGTGCACATCTGGTAATTCCTCAACTCATTATCTATGAATTGGAAACTCAACTTCGTGATGAAAAAATCAAACGGCTTTTGGAAGAAGTGGAACGTGGTTGGGGTGTTGCAAGTCCTACTTGCCCAAAAGCTTGTAGAGAATATATTTCACACAAATGCAATCAGTTTTGTGATTCAACAAGTATTCGTGAAAAAGGGTCTACATCAGGCACCAAGCCTTCATCATCTGCATCATCTTCTTATAGAATTTCTTTCCACAAGGAATCTAACAAATCTTCTTCTGAATCAGATAAAAAAAATTGTTTTCCAAACGGAAGTGACAAAGGAGAAGAAAGCAGAAATTCCACAAGTCAAGAAGAAGCCGGATGTTGGTCAACCACTCACGCAGACAACAGTCAAGGACAAGAGTCAAATCACAAAACATCATTTTAGAAACCGAAATATTTTTCCTACTTTTTGTTCAATCCATCATAAACGTTGTGTGAATAATTATGCATCTAGTTTCATTTGGCAGAAAAAGACTGATATTGTTTCAAACAGCCAAAATCGTGTTTCAAAATCACAGGATGTTGAAAAAGAAATTTTTTGTGCTAGTACTGGTTGTCTTGAGGGTCATTGTATAAATGCTTCTACATATCATCAAGATCGAATGTTACGTGGTTACAAATCTGTTCCAAACTGGAGAAATCCTGAGGAAGATATGATCCTTGCTTGGTTTGTTAATCGTAAGGGTTATATTATTCATCAATGGATAAAGAAGAATGAACTGCGGAGTTTCCTTCGTAAATTTGCACATCGAAGATTACCAATGCTGTTTGGTGAATGGGAAAAACATCTTGAGGAAATGCGCATAATGGCTGAGTCAGAGAGGCAAGCAAGAATACGAAAGATTTAAGTAGAGAAACTCAATCGTTCACTACGAAAACAATTTTTAAATAAATCCAAAACTCAAGTTGCAAACTCACCAAATAAATTTGTTTCTCACAAAATTGTTAACAAACCAGTTTCTCCATTTTCCATACCACAGGTAACTGTAAACTCTAAATCAAACAAATCACAAACAACTCAGTCTTCTCGTAAATCAGTTCATCAAAATCACTTTGTGATTCATATACACCACAACTCAACCAAAGTCCCTCCTGATACAAAGAAACGAAAATGGCAACCTAGGAAATGGCAGATAAAACAGCAAAAGAAATCTGAATCTTTGATTGCTGATCCTGTTATTTCTTCTGTTTCTAACATACCTCATCCCATTTCACAATGGGTAAGGTGTTCACCTTTTGTCTCTATGTGCAGAAGAGCAATCTTTGGTACATGGACTCCGGGTGTACCAAACATATGACTGGGGATAAGGGTCTTCTCAAACAGTTTGTGGACAAATACTTTGGAAATGTAAAGTTTGGGAATGACCAGGTAGCACCAATCCTCGGCCACGGAGTGTTGGAAACAGGGAATGTTAGAATAGAAAAGGTTTCTTATGTAGGGGGACTTGGTCACAACTTATTTTCAATAGGACAATTCTGTGATAAGGGTATGGAGGTTCTTTTCAAAAAGAAGTCTTGCTCTTTGAGAACTGAGGAAGGAACTGAGATTTTGGGCGGTAACAGAAAGTCAAATCTGTATACTATTGACTTGTCTGACAAAGGATCTAGTTCTTCTGTTTGCCTGATATCCAAAGCTGCATCAGATTTGAACTGGTCATGGCATAGAAAATTATCTCATTTGAACTTCAAAAATATTAATAAATTGGTGAATGGGAATCTGGTTAGAGGCATCCCTAAACTTAAGTTTGAAAAAGAGAATTTGTGCAAAGATTATGAGTTAGGGAAGCTTAAGCGGGTGCCACACAAGGTTGTTCAAGTTTCAACAACATCAGCTCCTTTGCAGCTGCTTCATATGGATCTTTGTGGACCACTGCGGGTACAGTCCAGAAATGGGAAAAGATATATTCTGGTGATGGTGGACGATTATTCTCGATACACATGGGTTAGGTTTGTCTCTCACAAGTCTGAAGTGCCTCAACATATTATTCTGTTTCTGAAAAAGCACAAGACTCAACAAGGCCAACCTGTCAAAGCAATTCGTACAGGTAATGGCACAGAATTCAAGAATAGAACTCTGGATTCTTATCTTGATTCTGAAGGAATTTCTCATCAGTTCTCTGCAGCATACACTCCGGAGCAAAACGGAGTTGTGGAAAGGAAAAATAGAACTTTAGTTGAAGCTGCAAGAACCATGCTACAGTACTCAAACTTGTCACCATCTTACTGGGCTGAGGCTGTCAATACAGCTTGCTATACCCAAAACAGATCCCTAATTCACCGTCGTTTCAATAAAACTCCTTATGAACTGTGCAACGGCATTGTGCCTAATATCAAATACTTTCATGTATTTTGTAATAGGTGCTTTGTTCTAAATGAATCAGACAAACTATCCAAGTTTGATCCAAAAGCAGACGAGGGAATCTTTTTGGGGTACTCTAATGACAAAAAGGCTTTTCGAATTCTAAATCGGAGAACTAACGTTGTTGTCGAAAGCATCAATGTGACCTTTGATGATTTAGTAAACTTAAATTCTTTGACAGCCAAACCTGCAAACAATAAAAATCTTGTTTCCCAATCAAATAAATCAGAAATTTACCACATTCAGAATGAAGATATAAATCTGGATTTCATGTTTGAATTTTTCAAAACTGATGAATCTTCTTCTGGTAATGTGAACAGGGCTGAATCATTTCAAACACAACCTGAAGAATCTGTAACGTTAACAACTCCTTCTGTTGCACGTGACACTGATCAGGAGAATTCTGAGTTTGAAGCTACAAACAGTCCATTTGCAACAGATGACACTGTCAATCCGTTTGCTGAGCCTGAAATGGTAAATCCATTTGCAACGGAACCTCAATCACTTGATGACTTCCTACAGGTAAGGACCCCTGAGCCTGTATAGTTAAGAAGTCACCCTGACACTCAAGTCATTGGCAATTTGAACGTTGGTGTTCGAACTCGTGCCGCAACCGCAAACGAATGTCTGAATATGAATTTTCTAAGTATGATAGAGCCAACACGAATATCAGAAGCTTTAGAAGATCCAGACTGGATTCTTGCTATGCAAGACGAGCTGAATCAGTTCGATCGTTTGAAAGTCTGGCGGTTAGTACCCAAACCTGAAGGTATATCAATTGTGGGGACTAAGTGGATATTCAAAAATAAGAAAGACTCTGATGGAGTAGTTGTGAGAAACAAGGCTAGGCTAGTGGCTAAGGGGTACAATCAACAAGAAGGAATCGACTATGATGAGACCTTTGCCCCTGTAGCCCGTTTGGAAGCGATCAGATTATTTTTAGCCTATGCTGCCTTCAAGAATTTCAAGGTTTTCCAAATGGACGTTAAAACTGCATTCCTCAATGGTAAACTCAAAGAGGAAGTCTATGTTGGTCAACCTGAAGGTTTTGTGGATTCCAAACGCCCGCAGCATGTATATCTACTTGACAAAGCTTTGTATGGATTAAAACAAGTCCCGAGAGCTTGGTATGATGAGTTGTCAGATTACTTGTTGAGCAAGGGCTATGCAAAAGGAACCACAGACACAACACTCTTCAAAAAGCAGATTGGTTCAGATTATATTCTTGTACAGATTTATGTAGATGACATTATTTTTGGCTCAACTAGCCCAAAGTATGGTGATGATTTTGCTAATACCATGTAACAGAGATTTGAAATGAGCATGATGGGAGAACTTAACTTCTTCCTTGGATTGCAAATTTCTCAATTTAACCATGGGATTTTTATAAATCAGTCAAAATATATAAAATATTTATTAAAACGCTTTGACATGACTGATTGTTCTCCACTTTCAACTCCCATGGGAATTAAAACTAAACTGTTTGCTGACCCTGATGGCAAATCAGTAGATTTAAAAACTTTTCGTGGTATGATCGGATCCTTATTGTACTTAACAACTAGTAGGCCAGATATAATGTTTGCTACTTGTCTCTGTGCCAGATTTCAAGCAAATCCTAAAGAGTCTCATTTGTTGGCAGTGGAAAGAATATTAAGATATCTTAAGGGTACTCCAAATCTAGGTTTGTGGTATCCTAGAGATTCTGATTTTGAACTAATTAGATACTCGGATTCTGATTATGCAGGATGCATGCTGGACAGAAAAAGTACATCGGTAGTGCACATTTTCTGGGAGACAGACTAGTATGCTGGGCATCAAAGAAACAAAACTGCGTGTCAACTTCCACCGCGGAGGATGAATATGTTGCTGCTGCCAGCTGCTGCTCTCAAAGTCTATGGATTCGTACACAACTATCAGATTTTGGATTGGAATATTCTCACATACCGCTGATGTGTGACTCTTAGAGTGCCATAGCCATTTCATGCAATCCCGTGCATCACTCTAAAACAAAACATATAGACATTCGGTATCATTTTCTCAAAGATTATGTTGAAAAAGGTTTGATAGAATTAAAGTATGTTAATACTGAAAATAAACTTGCTGACATTTTCACCAAACCGTTGGATGAAAATCGTTTTAACACTTTAGTTTCAAAATTGGGCATGTTGAATTTGAGTATTTGACTGTACTTTTATTCTATTAATTACATTCTGCACAATTAGGTGTTTTAGGGTCGGGGGTGTCTGATCTGAGTTGACAAGTTATGAACTACGGATGGTTCATACTTGTAGGGGGAGACTCATTTATAATTCTGAAAAATCTAAACACATTTGCAAAATTATATAATAAAAAAAAGATTTTTTTTCATTCATTGGTCAAGTAACTATTTTTATCGGAATCTGTTGGGAAATTTACTAAGTCATTGAAACTATTGAACATGCAAAGGTAAAACTGTTAGATATGAAAACAGTTGTAACTAACAGTTGCTGCAAGTTTTAGAACTGTTAGTTGGCAAAGTCAAAACTGTTAGAAGACCTTGAAGCTGAAGACTGTTAGAAGACTAAAGAACTGCTGTGTTCATTAAACAGTTTCTGTTGAGCTATATTTGGAAAATCCTATCTTTGAAGATATCTCGAAATACTTTGAAGATTATCAAGATTATCTCAGAAGATAGAAGATTACCTAACTGTCAACAATTCAAGGAGGATCAAGAGTCTATATATACTTCATTAGATGATTAATTTAGTACGACGATTTGATCTCATTATTCAAAGCATTTGTTCTTATTGTTATTTATTTTTCTGAAAGTGTTTTAGCCTCTAAGTTTCTTGTTGAAACCTAAGAACAGTCTGTGTTCTTCGTCTAACAGAATAAGTTAGATTGGGGGTGAAGTTTGCTTTTGTAATCATTCTGGTTGGTTAATAAAACTACTGTTTGATTGAATTAATCTTTGTTTAAAACCTTCTTTAATCAATTAAGTGTGATTCCGCAACTTCTTAATTGATTGTGATCATAGTTAAAGATTAACTTTTATATTACTCTGATTTATTATTTAAAAGTTAGTTCTTGTTATTTGATATAATATATATCCGATCCTGACAAGTGGTATCAGAGCCTTATCATTAAGGTTCTGTTGATCACCAGTTGAAGGTTTTGCTTCAATCTTGCTTTGTTCTTTAAAACTGTTTTCAAACTACTTTGTTTCAATGGATTCTAGTGGATCTTCTGATGAAATTCAGGTATCTTCTAAACTATGTCCTGGTGAATGTAGAGCAATTGTTAAAAGGTTTAGAGAGCACAACAAAAAGGTATGTGCAGCTCTAAGTAAAATGGAGGAGAGAAGGTATGAAACTAGTGCTGTTATTGAAAGCTTTGAAAAGAAAATCAAAGATTATCAAGCTAATGAACTGCAAATGGATTATGATAGAAAGTATCATAAGTGGGAGAAGGAGCAGCTTCAAGAAGAGATTGATAGTCTAAAGAAAAAGCTAAGTGAAAAGGAAAGTAAGGTTGATGAGTTAACCAAGAAGTTGGAGGGTGTTGATATTGATCTGAGCATGTTCAAGGCAACAAATCTTAAGCTTGAAACCTTGTTACAATCTCAAATCAGAGATAAGGTGAAAACTGGTTTAGGATATAAACAGACCCCACCTCCATACAATCACAATTACATAACTCCCATGTCTGATGTAGCTGATAGGTATGTCAATGATCCATTAGAAGCAGAGTTGAAGTCAGCTGATCCAAAACTTGAAAGTGATGAAGAAGGAGTTGTGTATGAAGTGAGTGATAACAAGAATGAAGGAGTTGTGAAGAAGGAAGAGGTCATTCCATTTGAAAATCACATCTGTTGTGAACCCACAGCCACAAAATCCTCTTTACAACCTGTGGTGTTTGTAAAAGCATCCTCTGATTCCTTCACTAGTGAGCCAAAACCTTCCAAACCTGTTTATTCTATAAACAGTTTCACAACTGCTGCAAACAGTCCCCAACTTTACACTAACAGTTCTAAACCGAGCCCAAACAGTTTTAAATCACACATCTCAACTGTTAGTGTTAAGTCCAAAGGAAAAGAGAAGGTTGATGAATTTCAAATTGAAAAGCCCAAGAAGAAGGCTGCAAAAGCACAGACTAAACCCAGTTCTGTAAAAAGGCATACTGAAATGCCTGCATGCACATGCCAAAAGCATGGTGTACAAAAGTTTCCTCAGTCAGCACCTATTAGAGGAAATCAAAGAAATAGGAACCAGTTCTGGTCACAAAGAACTGGTTTGCCTATTGTGAAAACTAAAAAATGCTATATATGTGGGAGATCCAATCACTTGGCTCAAGACTGTTATTATAACCCACAGCTGTATAGCACCAAGAAACCAAGTTTCAAAAGGCAAACTAACAGTTCTAAAACTGTTAAGTCAAAGCAGATCAATAGTTCTAAGACTGCTAAGCCAAAACTGGCAAACAGTTCTAAAACTGTTACATCCAAACCAACTAACAGTTCCAAAACTGTTTTAGCAAAACCAAAAACTGCTGGTTTGGCTTGGATGAAAATTCAAAAACAAACTGATTCTGGAGAGGGTAAGACTGTTCTTCATACTGAAAATCAAAAGGAATCACAAGTTGATTCATCTGTTTTATCAACTCCACCAGCTGTTTGTTCAAAGGTGTCCACTGTTAATCACAACAGTTGGAAACCACATGTTCTTACAAAGTATTCTTCACACAAGTTAGAGAAATCTAATTTGGATAAAATCAAAAAGAACAAAACTCTGTTTAAGTATTATGACTTGAACGGTGTACCCAAGACCTGCATGGCCTGGGTACTTCCTGCTACTAACTGATTTTATTTGTGCAGAGCATTCATAGGGCCAATCATGGATCTATCTGGCATGTGGATAGTGGATGCTCAAGGCACATGACTCGAAATCCACATTGTTTGAAGGATTTCAGAAGCATCAATGGTGGATTTGTAGCATTTGGAGGAAATGCTAAGGGAGGAAAAATCACAGTTGTTTGAAATACTACTAACAGTTTTCAACTGTTAGCATATGGCCTGCACAACTATTAGGCAAAATCCATGTGCATCTGAGGGGGAGAAACTCGTCTAATAACCGTTCTACTTTCTAACAAAAACAGTCTTCAACTGTTAGTGTGTAGAATGCACAACTGTTAGTGTCTCTTTTTGATGTACCCCAGGTTTGTGCAAACTTTCTTAAACTTTTTGATGCCAAATCTAAAAACACACAAGAGGGTCATTATTCCCTCTGCTCATGTGGCTTCCACTTTGAGCAAACTGTTGATTAATGGCAAGAGTTTCTCTGGTGCCATAACTCCTCCACTCTCTGAAATGGTGGAGTTTTTGTCAAGAAACAGGACTGCCAGTGTTGAGCATGAAACCCGTCGTATTGCTACACCACCAACACTGGAACCCACAGTCCAAGATACTCAAAATTCCCAACCTGCTTCTTTTGAAAAATCTACAACACAAGCCCCTGCACTAAAAGTATTTAGAAAGAAGAGAAAAACTGTTGGTGTTCCTTCCACCACAGTTAGTGAACCCCAAACTGTTAGCCCTGCACAGGAGCATTCACCTGTGCAGAATATCGAAAGGGAACCTTTGGTGCTGTCTCCCAGGCACAATGAGGAGGTGATCATTCCTCAAGAGGGTGATCATATGGTCTTTGAGGCTGACACTACTGTTTTATCCGCAAGGGATAAACAGGACAGTGTTAACATAGCTAAGACCTCAACCATGGCAACAGAGACTAGTAAAACAGTTTCTGGTAATCCCCAGAACCAAGAAAAGAGGGGTACTGATGGTGATACTCAGGGGAGTAAGCCACCAGTGAAAAATGTCGATGATATGGTCACAGTGGAAACACTAACTGACATTGAGACTAGACTGAAACAACATGCATTGACGGATCCTAACTTCGCACCTTACCTTGCTGCTCATTTACACCTAAAGAAAAGGATTGCTCTTCAAAACAAAAGGATAGTTTCTCAAGATGAGAAGATAAAAGAACTAACTGAACAGTTGGAGAAGGCAACCGAAGTACTCAAGGTGGTAGCAGTTCACAATGAGGTGTTAATAAGGCAAGATAAGCAGCTGAACTTTCTTGATGAGAATCTGAAGAAAGCAACAAATGTTCTTCATACTCATGAGATGTTGCTTAAACCCAAATCCTTGGTGAAAATCTCTTCAACTGCTCAAGCTAAAGGAAGAAGAAAATCCAAGCAGGAAGAAGTTAAGCAGACAGTTTCACAGGATAAACAAACAGTTGTTGCTCCAAATGAGCAAACAGTTGCAACACAACAACCAACAGTTGTAACTTCAAATCAGCTAACAGTTGCAAGTGTCCAAGCGGTTAATGAAGAAGAAGAAGAACAGCTTTCAAGTGTTGATAGGATGCTAATCAACAGGATGGTATCAACTGCAGATGTTCCAAGCACTGAGATTTTCAAATCGTGGTCAACAGTTAAGCAGAACTATTTGGTTGATATTAGTGCTCAATATCTGGGAATAAGTTCTTCTAGAATGGCACAGAAAATCGATGATGGATGGCTTGATGGAAAGGTTGCTACGTTAGAATCTTTACCACCAAAGAAAGGGTATAAAGGGATAGTCATCCAGGAAGGAAAGAAAGAATCTGAGTTGCCTCCTGTTTCAGGCAAAGGTAAAGAAATTGTTGTTGTTTGTCCTAAACTCAAGCTTTCAAGACAGAAACAAGAAGAGCGTGATCATGAATTTGCATTAAGGCTAGCAGCTGAGCTAAGAGAACAAGAACAGACTGATTTTGAGATAGCAAAGAAGCTGGCTGATGAGATTACTACTCAGATTGATGAAGAAGAGAAAGTAAAGGAAGCTGCTGGTAAGGGAGTAAAAAGAAAAAGAGTTGTAAAGAAGAAAACAGTTCCACCTCCCAAGTCAGTAGTGGAAAAGAAGAAACCCCAATCAGTCCAAAAACCCCAACAGTCTGAAGAAAAAGTCAAAACAGGCTTGGTCAAAACTATTTTGCAAGATAGACTCTCAAAAGAGATAAAAGAAAGAATTGATAAATTTGAAGCTCAAAAGTCGCATATCAAAGAATGGAGGTTTGAAATGCTGAGAGTGGAAACTGGAAAGCAGGGTGTCACCATTGTTAGAGAGGTGGAACCAATTGAAAGCTATGTCAGTTTCTCTGCACTGATGGATAGTGTGACCAGGAGAGATGTACAAGAAATGTATGAATATGGGGTAAGTCATTTTGGAAAGGATGCTGAAATTGAGATAAAAGTATTTTTGGTACATTTATCGAGTATATGCAATCCACAGAGAGTAATGTCAATACTGAAAAATGATGAAAGATTTCCAATATTGACTGTGAACGTTTTTGAAAGATCAAGGGTGTATAATCTTGTGACAAACAATGCTAAAACACAGTGGTTTGATCTTAATTTTGTTGATCACAGTAGGACCAAGCTGATGTACATGGTAAAGGCAAGGTTCTATGGTCTTGTAAGGTTAAGGGAAGATCTGGGAAGAAGACTGAAAGAAAGGATGGAGCTGATAGAGAAAGAGAAAATGTAATTTTTCTTTCATATTTTGATTATAACAATTTTACTTTGCAAAATTAATGTTAATGTGTTCTTTGCTTATGAGAATGTTTCTATGGTTGAACCCTATAAAACAACTTAAGTGTATTGTTCAATACTTTAAGTTAGGGGGAGATTGTTGGGAAATTTACTAAGTCATTGAAACTATTGAACATGCAAAGGTAAAACTGTTAGATATGAAAACAGTTGTAACTAACAGTTGCTGCAAGTTTTAGAACTGTTAGTTGGCAAAGTCAAAACTGTTAGAAGACCTTGAAGCTGAAGACTGTTAGAAGACTAAAGAACTGTTGTGTTCATTAAACAGTTTCTGTTGAGCTATATTTGGAAAATCCTATCTTTGAAGATATCTCGAAATACTTTGAAGATTATCAAGATTATCTCAGAAGATAGAAGATTACCTAACTGTCAACAATTCAAGGAGGATCAAGAGTCTATATATACTTCATTAGATGATTAATTTAGTACGACGATTTGATCTCATTATTCAAAGCATTTGTTCTTATTGTTATTTATTTTTCTGAAAGTGTTTTAGCCTCTAAGTTTCTTGTTGAAACCTAAGAACAGTCTGTGTTCTTCGTCTAACAGAATAAGTTAGATTGGGGGTGAAGTTTGCTTTTGTAATCATTCTGGTTGGTTAATAAAACTACTGTTTGATTGAATTAATCTTTGTTTAAAACCTTCTTTAATCAATTAAGTGTGATTCCGCAACTTCTTAATTGATTGTGATCATAGTTAAAGATTAACTTTTATATTACTCTGATTTATTATTTAAAAGTTAGTTCTTGTTATTTGATATAATATATATCCGATCCTGACAGAATCCGAGAAGTTGGACAACACATTCAAAATTCCGATACTTTTATCGGAATCCGAGTATTTAGATAATACATTCAACATTCTGATAATTTTATCGGAATCCGATACTTTCTCGGAATTCGATAAGTGTTGTGGGCCTACAAGTCATGAACTCTCGGATTCTTGACTTTTTCTCGGATCTCAGTTCAAAAATTGACTTCTTCTCTCTGTTTCATCAAGATTTCAAAAGGCTTTGGATTTCTTCAAGTTTCTAACTTTTGGTTTGGTTTTCAATTGCGAATCTCATGGTACACCTCGATTTCTCTGCAGTGTATTACATCTCTATGTATGTTTGAATTAGTAGGCCAAAAACCCTGTTCTGTCGCTGAACTAATCTTCTGATTTTTGTGCTTATTTCTTGTTATTCAATGTGTTTGTGACTTGGGTATACTTAGTTAGATGTGTTACAAGTTTTGATAGAGTTAGATTACTTCTAGGGTGTTTGTTTAGGTTGGATTTCACTGAAATTTAGTTCGACTTGCATAACTGGGTTACGGGATGAACTTTGAGCAATTAGTATGCTTACTGATAACTGATGGGGATATTCTCTTTGTTAATAACACTTAGAATGATAAAAGATATAATCGACTTGGATTTGTTTGTTGAAATTTTTGAATTTTAAAAGTCTGAATTTGGATGGGTGGTCACTGATATGATTATATCGGATTGTTTGAAACTTGTTGGATGCCTAGACTTTTGATCGGATTCCGACACTTTTGATCGAATTCCGAGACTTTTGATCGGATTCTAGGCTTTTGTTGGATTGCGAGACACTTTTGATCGGATTCCGAGACTTTTGATCGGATTCCGAGACTTTTGATCGGATTCTAGGCTTTTGTCGGATTGCAAGAAAATTTTGATCGGATTCCGAGACTTTTATCACATTCCGTAGTTCTAATCGGATTTCTTAGTTTTCTCGGATTCTTGATTCAATCGAAATTAATGAGTTTTAATCGGAATCCTACTCTAAAGGAATTTTATCGGATTTCTCTTAAGTGTTTATCGGATTCTTCAAATCCGATAAAACACTTAGAAAATTTTGAAAATTTTTCAAATTTTTTAAAATGTGAATTTTTCAAATCAGAAAAGGAAACAACTTTTCTAGTGTTATCTACTGGACATCTGATCATTAATCATTGGTATTATTCTCTTTTTGCATATGGTTAATCCTAGTAATCTTGTTCCTTCTAACCAACTGTTTCCCCGAACCAATTACTTACCCAATCTCATGAACAATCATTGTTTTGACTCTCTAACCACCACCACTCAATTTCCTATTCTTTGAACTAATAGTCTCACATCCACTATTCCACATTTTAACATATAACCCTACTACTGATGGAGAAGAACCTCATGTTCCAGAGGTATATGTGCAACAACTGTGGTACTCTTTGCATACTACTGTTAATGATGAAGGAGAGGAGTTCTTGGCAGGTCAGATTGAAAATTTCAAATTCTCTTTTGGTGTTGACCAGCTTCGGACTATGTTTAAACTTCCATCTGAGAGGGGTACTTATCCTAACAAAACAAGCTTTGATCCTATTCTATCAGGCAAAGCTATCTTTCCACATGTCAAGGATCTTGGGTTTAATGGAGTGTTCACCAAGACTGCTCAATTCAAGAGAAATAATATGGTACCAATCTGGCAGTCTCTGTATGCTATAATTAATCGGTGTCTTACTAGCATTTCAAGAGGAGTTGATGGTGCTAGTTCAAGTTCGTTTCAAATTCTGGTCTCAATGGTCAAACACTGGCATGTCGACTATGCATCTATAATCTTTCAGGACATTTACACAGTTGTACATCAGAAACAAATACCACAAAAGGCTAAGAAATTTCTTCCGTATCCAAGGTTTCTATCAATGATTGTGCAATGTGTCATGCTACAGCACCCTAATGACATCAATCTAAGGGATAATGATCCTATGCCAACGGTGTAGATCATGCAGAAATTGTATAAGATTGAAAAGACGTTTGATGTTCAGGCTTATGTTATGCCTGTTGATCTGCTAATGTTAATGGATCTAGATGATCCCATAGTTCAGGCATATGTGAGTGAGCATAATATCGTTCTTCCGGATCGACAAGAACCTGTTGATCCTACCCAAAGAACAATAGTACCCGAGGGTTCAGATTCTAGTAGTCAGTCGTCTTCGGGTGACACTGACGGGGGAGAGTCGAGAGAAAATTTCGAGAGGGGCGGTGAAGAGAATGTGGGTGATGTGAATATAGGAGAGGGAGACGCGGAGGATGATATGCCTATAGGATTGTTAATTTCTAAATCTCAATCTCAAGAAACTCCAGATAGAGGTGTTGAGCTGAATGCTGAAACTTTGATTGTCACACCTGAGGGTGTTAACTTGAAAGCTCCAGTTTTTTAGCATGATGATATGTTTGACATAGACAATCTTGATACTGGAAGCTTGAATGATAATACTGAAGATGAAGTTGAAAGGTTAAAAGAAACAGAGAGTGAGGGTAGGAGAAAAGAACATGAGAGTGCTGAGAGTTCCCCAACCACATCTAGCCGGGAAACTACATCTGCCATCGGGTCTGACAGGGTCAGTCCTGGTGTTGAAAAGGACTCTGGCATCCCACCAGAGCATGCACAAACACTCAGCCACTCAGAATCCTCTCAAAAGGATACGGTTTCATCTTCTCACGGGGATTTAACACATGATCTACCGAAGTCTCCTTCTGAGACAGTAGGTATTGAAACAGGTGCCAGTTCTCCCCAGGCTACCGACTTTCATTTTCAACAGCACATTGCAAGCCTACTTCTTTCTAAACACAAAGACACATCTATACCACCAACTAGGATCCTACCTGAAGGACCTAGTAGAACATCTATAGAAGCTACTCTTCGTAGACTTCAAGGATTAGATGGAAATCCTGCCACAGTCAACCCTGATACAGCTGTGCATGTGGGTGGCTCAACTTCTGAATGATTTGTTCCTCCAGTTGTTTCAGTCTCAACGGGCAATCTAGGTGATCCCGGTTTTGTTACACATTCAAAAGTTTCTCAGGTTGCCTCAGAATTTGTTTCTAAGGCTGACCTTGAAACTGCTTTGGCTGCCGTTAATGCAAAAATTGATGTTCTAAATGAGAAGGTGGATAGGCTGTTGGCTAAACAAGGCCCGGATGTTTCGGTAGAGGAGTTGAAGTCCTAGTTGTATGCAAAGCTAATGGCTAGGCCAGATAATAATGAAGAAGATGCTACACTGGTTGATTTGTTAAGAAATGAATACAAGAAATCTGACTTTGAAAGTTTCTAGAAGGAGATGAGAGATAGTATGACAGCTTTTGGGGTTGTTTTTCACAAACGCATGGATACCATGGATCCCCTTAAGTATGTTGAGGGTGAGGCTTCTCCCGCTATTGTTTAGGGGGAGTCATCAGGATGAATTAATGCAGAAGAGGAAGCTGTAATTGCTGCTGCCCTTAAGGCTTCTCTTGAAACATGTCAGGCACAAGGAAAGAAACGAAAACATAATGATCAAGATCCTGATCCCGATCATTCTGAGGGGGAGAAACGTCGTGCAACTGTGCCTGTGACATCTCTAATATCAAAGCTACCTGCTGCTTCGTCTTCATAAAGCAAACAACCAATAACTCCAAAGAGAGGCAGAGGTAGAGGTAAAGGAAAAAGGCAAAGGACTTTGATTGATGAAAAAGAAGAGGATACAGACAGACTAGTAGATGATACATTTGACTTTCTTACAAGTGTTGGTTCAGACTTTGATGCTTATGGGTCATTTGTAGCAGAAGCTGGTGAACATGAAAAAGAGTTAACTCTTCAGCAACATATAAGCAAAATTAAAGAAACTGTGACAACACCAAGGGTTGAAAAGACTGAGGTAGATGAAATCTCCACTCCTGATCCATTCAATATAGAAAATGTTCTAAGATTAAACAAAGAAGTGGATGACTTGTTTCCTCCTTCTTCGGGCAAATTTAGAAAAATAGCAAGAGATTTGTTGAGAGAACAAGAGAAACAGAAAAGATTGAGAAAACTGAAGCAAGGTGCTGAATGGAAAATTCTTAGAGGTTACAATCCAGATCCCATTCTGACTTCAAGCATGAGAGACATCAGGAAAAGAGTGGTATTAACTAAAAAGGCTCTAAATAAGACAAACAGAAATTGGAGTGCTTTTGATGTTGCAGTGGCCTTTCTTGAAGAGAAAATTTCTGAGATTTATTCTGAACAAATTCAACAGGAATTACCTATCAATCTACTGGGGGTAACAGATGTCTCAGATGCAAGTAGAAGACTGATAATGAATTGACATGGTAAATCAAGAGATCAAGTGGCTTCCAAACATCCAGTTTCAAAAGTGAAGTTCTCATTTGGAAAAATTCTTAATGTGATTTGGGTTTACTTCTGTGTGCAAAGAATAGATCAGAAATCTTACTGGTTCAGTCAAGTAGATCTGAAACATTTAAGCTTGGAGGATGTTGAACACATGATGGAAGAACTTGAAGCAAAGAAACACAGCTCCAAAGCAAACAATGCAGGCTACGAGATCTTGCTAGACTTTATGAAGCAAAGAATTCGACTTGCTGAGAGAAATGACATCCAGCTTGGTGCAGAGGCAGACAAAGCTAAGATCAATGTTTTGAAGCCAAACACCACACATCCCATAATTGAAGAGCTAGAAATGTTTCAAACTATTTGGAGGGATGATGAGACTGGAGAAGATGATGGAATAGTTCTCTTCAACAGTAAGAAGGAAAAATTCTTTCTAAGGACCAAGGAACTAAATGCTTATTCCGATGGTTCACTTAGAGTCTGGCTTATCAAGATCAGAGAGCATAGCTTCAGTCTCAAAGATGACTTTGATCAATCTGCAAGAGTAAGCATGACTGATGTTATGGAAAAGATAGAAGCAAAGATGCGTGAAAGTGCTACTCTTCGCAGGTGGCAAAGGATCTTGGGTGAACGGAACATAGACTAGATCCAATCAAGGGGGAGATTGTTAGATCAAGAATTTAGTGATTAGATCTAGTCTTTATATGATGTAATATGTATGTTTTAGTACTTAGTATAAATACTAAGTAAACATTGACATATTGTAACCTTTGACATTTTGAAATAGAAAAACACACACTTAAAGGTGTTATTGGCATATTTTCTCTACTCATATTTGAATTCATACACTATACACTCAATCTTGACTTTCAAACAGTGATTCAAGAATCGTAACACATATGGTTGAGGTGAGGTATTTGGCTCTGCAACATTTAGTTGTAATCATTTCAGAATCGTACCTCAAAACTTATCAGGGAGATAGGTATTTATAATCCTGTTCCTACGGTTCCTAACAAACTGGACTAATCCTAATTTGCTAACTAACTACCGGATAACTCGGAATCTTAAATCTTGAGTCTTCAATCTTCAATCTTGATTCTGAAGTCTTCTTATCCTTCCCGTAGATATAGAGAGTTAAAAAGATAAGTTTAAAACATATTTAAACTTTCTTTAGGCTGACTTCTTACTCGGACTGAGTTACTCAGCTTGAAACTCATCAAGCTGAGTTCCTCGAGAATAAACTCGAAAACCAACATGGACTAACACGTATATTAATAAACTCATCCTTAGAAGTCCTAAGAGTTAGCTAGAACTTATTTAGCAACTCTGTTGAGCTGACTCGGTATATACGCTGAGTCACTCAGTTTGAAACACATCAAGCTGAAAGCTCAATATATCTTAGGTGACATACACAGATTATCACACATTGTAATAATCTTACTAAGATATAGTATAAGTTGATCGAACATATGCTCAACTTATATTCAGCTTATGCTCAGTCTGAAACACTATATGTGTTCCGTCTGATCAAGCCTCATAATTCTGTTTAAGTTATATCTAGAACATATCTAACAAACTTAATTTTGTCTCATCAAATTTCAACTGATGAGATCATCTTCCCAACAAACTCCCCCTATTTGATGATGACAAAACCACCAAGCAGTTTTTAAGTTTGTTTAACATAATTATGGTTTAAATCTCAAACTTATTAAGATTTTATGTTTGAACTAATAAAATATTATTTGAACATATCAATTTTAATTGAACTTATCAATTATATGTGGAACATACCAACTTTAAGTTGAACACACCAACTAAACACATTAATGAATAAGAACTAATCAATTATTCATTCAAGCTGAACTTATCAGACTAATAATTATGAACATATCATAACGCAGTTGAACATATCAAACTCATACTTGTATTAAATGAACATATCATAATACAAAATGTTTGATCACTTAGATCATGCACACTTAGTGCATACAAAATTAGAACTAATCTAATTTATACAATAGAACTAATCTATTCAGGATGCGGCTCTTCAAACTCCTTGATCTCCTTGTTGATTTCTTCAAGGATTTCTTGCAAATTAGGCAAGTGTTGAAGTTGATCCTTCTGTGATCTTATTGCTCTATTTATTCGGTATCTGAACCTTGCAGTTTGTTCAGTCTTTTCTAATATTTGTCTCAGAGCAAACACTTGAGATACCCCACATGTATATATACTTGCATCAGACTGGAAGCATTATTCACCATTTCTGTCCAAGTACATGAAACCTTTCTGCGGCTCTTCCACATATGTATTCTCTTTGAATTTCATTCCTTCTGGAAGATTAAGACTGTACTTATCTGTATTTGCTAATCCATCTGGCTTTGTTTGCTTCTTCTTTCCAACCTTATGAAAAGAAGTCAGTAGGGTAGCTATCTCAGATCTGGGTATGATTTGCATCGCATCAGCTCTTGCAAGTAGCCTTAAGATTTCATCTTTAACTTGATTCCTGGCAGAGGACTTTTCCATCTGTTTGATAAGGATATCCACTTGCTTCCACTCTTCATATCCCAGTTTATGAAGTTGATTCAGCTCCAGAGAAATTGATTCACCATTCTTTAAGACGAACTCCGTAATGATAATCCCTTGAACTGAACTCAACCTGAGTGAATCAATCTGAGAAAAGAAGTAGGTTCTTGTATAACACTGAGTTATGTTCTCCTCCTCTTGTTGATCCTGAATAGGAGGTTCTTTTACCTCTTCCTCCTTGGGCACAATAGGCAGTTTGAGTTTAGCTAATTCCTCATTCTGCTTTCTGATTTGCTCAGTCCAGACCTGTTGTCTTGCTCGTTTCTCATCTACTAACACAGCTTGAGCATCCAATTGTCTTGTTCTTAATTCTTCGATAGATATCCCAAGCTGGTCAGCATCTTCTTGTTCCATTCTCCTCACTACCATCAATGAAGCTCTTTCTTGTAAAGTCATTTTGTTAGCAGAGTCTTCATCTGAGGCTGATGATTCACTAATATTCATTTTTCTTCTTTTCTGTTGAGGGGGTTCTGACTCTTCTGAGCTAACCACTGCTGGTCTCTTGCCTTTTGCTTTTTCAGTCAGCTCAGCTTCTTTTTCTATTTCTGTCTCCCCCTCAATCTGTTCTGCTCCCTTTGCCAATAGTAGTAGAGCTTCAGCTTTGACTGACTCAGCTTTAGCATCTTGAACCATCTCCCCCTTTTTGTCATCATCAATAGGGTTTGAAGTCTTTTGCTTTTGTTGAAGGGCAGCAACGGCAGATTTCAAGTGTAACACCTCCTCATCTAGAGAATCCAAAATCATGATCATTTCCTTCTTGGTTTGCTTTCTCTTGAGGTGCAACTTGTCAAACTGACTTTTAAAGAAATTCATTAAGTCATCCAAGTCAGCATGAGAGGGTTGGAATTTGGGTGCATCATCCAAGGGTTAGTGTGTACCCTCAAACTCATTTGCACCAGAGTTTGGACCCTGTGAATCACCTTGGTGTGTAGATGAAACATTGACAGGTCGTGCGTGTGGGTGTGAGAAGTGAAGAGAAGTAATGGGGCTCGAAACGTGAAGTGTATGGGTAGGTGGTTGGCTAATTGGTTTGGAGGGGGGTGATTGACCCTGGGGATTGGTCATTTCTTCAATGTGATCTAAGTGTGTCTGCTTAGGTACAGTAGTGGGCTCTCCTATGGCACTGGAGAGTGTGGGCTGAGTAGACACCACACCCGGTTTAGGTTTTTGGGTTGTAATGAGCCTCGAGGTTGACACCTTAAGAGTAGGTGTCTCCCCCTCAACTCCTGCCGGTGGAGGGATCAATGTGATCTCAGCTCCGGAGATGCCTATAGGAGTGGCACCACCTTTGGCAGTGTTTCTTGTACAGGTACGGATATTCTCCCTAGCAGCAGTGGGCATACTAGGGGTGGCTTCATAGTGGGATTTAAGATGGAATGAAGGTGGAGGAGATGGGTTAGACTGGGTTGGGATTACCACAGCCTTATCTCCAAAAGTGGATGGAGAAAAATGAGAAGAAAGAGAAAGTAGAGAGGTCTTACCAGGAGCAGCTTCGGTGTTTGCTGGTTCAGCTTGTGTAGACTGCTCAGCTTGAACCTCGGTGTCAGCTTGGGAAGCTCCCCCTTGATTGGATCCCTCTACTTCACATTCTTATGAAGCTGCCTCAGCTATCAGTAGCATAGGCTCACTCAGACCCTCTTGCTCTGGGAAGATGTCGTTGTTGAACATCTTGGGGCTGAGTGTAGGAAACAGGAAGACATCCTGATCAGCTTCATAAAGTGTTGTCCCCAGCTCGGCTTCAAATGCCAAGGACAAGTACCTTATGAAGATCCCTTATGGTCTTCATCACTTGGACGCTGAGTTCGTTGAAGATAAGCAGAGCATAGTCCAGATTTCGGGCAAAGTATATGTTGTATAGCAGCTGCATCTCGAACTCATTTACCTTGTCCAATCCTCCAACCTTGGTACCAATTGAACGAATCACTGTGGAAACCATGAAACCCCAACTGGTTGGAAAGGTGGCCTTTTTTATTACACCCTCTGTCTGTAGGTGTCCCATTCTGGGTAGAACAGACCTAGCCACCTGTCTCGTCACAGCAGGCTCAAACTCATTAGCTTGAGGAAGTTAAAGAACCTCCCTTAGCCTGTGTACTGTGAGAGTAATGGTCCTCACTCCGTTCAGCACTGTGCCCTGGATTTCATCGTTGTTTTGGTCATAGACACACGTATACCAAAACTCGAGCAGATGCTGAGGAACCACATGTAAAGGTGCTCCAGTGAAAGCAAAAGCCAATGGGCATTTACGTATATAGTTTACCCATGGTTTGTATCCTCTGTTAATTTTGCATTGAGGGATTGCAAGGCAGGCACACTGATTGTTGATTTTGATCAGCGGCAATCCGTTGTTCTTGAACGCAGCACCTCTTACCATTCTGTCACTGAGATTCAGAACGGTTCCGTCCATCGTAGAATTTAGAAGATTACACTAAGTAACTGTTCTATTCGCACTGAGCAATTTATGTCGCACTGAGCGATATTGGATTCGCACTGAGCGATTTAGGGTTTCGTGATCGATGAAACGAGGAGTTGCACTGAGCAATTTGTGGTTGTTTGCGAATGGTATTTTAGAAGGTGAGAAGTCAGAGTTGTAAGCGTAAACTTCTCTAAACCAGTTATGATCGGTATATATACCTTTCTGAGGAGAGAGAAAAGTTACCATTAGAATCCCTTTTTATCCATTACGCCGGAAAAATTACGGCTTGATTTAACAGAGAGAGGGTAGAAACATATCATCTTCCAACTGATACAAGTGTAAAATAATATTATTAACGCATAATAAGATTATAAACACTGTTAAATT
The DNA here is from genome assembly GCA_947179395.2 of Pulicaria dysenterica. Lineage (NCBI taxonomy): Eukaryota > Viridiplantae > Streptophyta > Magnoliopsida > Asterales > Asteraceae > Pulicaria > Pulicaria dysenterica. The sequence goes on along the minus strand of OX359292.1, from coordinate 50,314,205 downwards.
ATACCAATACACAATTGATATTCGATGAGATTTGAGACTGACTCAAATACACATTGACATATGAATTAATGACACGTAGTAATCAAATCATAGTTTGGACACACCAAGCTGAGTAAACTTATCACTCAGCCTAAGTCAAGCACTCAGATTGAATTGAGCACTCAGCTTGAGATTGAAACTCAGCTTGAGTAGAGCACTCAGCTCAGGCTCAATGACACTTAGTCATTATTGTTTGAGACTTACGCAAACTAACACTTATAACTACTCTGAGTAGTTAATGTAGGTTTGGAACTTACCAAACGTGTGAACCAATCACACAGTATGTGTTAAGCACATAGCTCAGACTCTATGACACTTAGTCATTTATGTTTGAGACTGGCTCAAACTATATATTTTAACTACACTGAGCAGTTAATGTATGTTTGGAACTTACCAAACGTGTGAACTCATCATTCAGCTTGATAGGTTATTCAGTTTATGAAAACTTATTTATAAAATGTGCATTGAGCTTAAGACACTTGGTCTTTGTCAAACTGAAAAACTCAGATTCTAGACACTTAGCTAGGGGTTGAGCATACCCAATTTACTTAGCAGATACATAAACCTCTTTTCATCAAGGGGTTTAGTAAAGATATCTGCTAATTGGTCATCAGTGGAGATAAATTTAATGTCAACTTTACCTTTTTCCACGATGTCCCTGATGAAGTGATGTCTAATTTTAATGTTCTTGGTTCTTGAGTGGAAGACTGGATTGTAAGTGATGGCTATAGCACTTTGGTTATCACAGAAGATAGGAGTTTTCGTGAAACTCGTACCAAAGTGTTGAAGCTGATGCTGCATCCATAGGATTTGAGCACAACAACTTCCTGCTGCAACATACTCAGCTTCAGAAGCTGAAGTAGCCACTGAGTTTTGTTTCTTACTAGTCCAGCTTACTAACTTCCCTCCAAGCATTTGACATCCTCCAATAGTGGATTTTCTATCTAACTTGCCCCCAGCATAGTCAGCATCTGAAAAACCAACTAACTCAAATCCAGAATCCTTTGGATACCAAAGGCCTAGATTTGGTACACCTTTAAGGTACCTAAAGATCCTTTTCACAGCTTGAAGATGTGATTCTTTAGGATCTGACTGATATCTTGCACAAACATATGTAGCAAACATGATATCAGGTCTACTAGCTGTCAGATAGAGCAATGGACCTACCATTCCTCTATAGGTAGACTGACACACTGATTTACCATCTGAGTCCTTGCTCAGCTTGACAGCCGGTGACATGGGTGTTTTCATGGTTGAACTTGAATCAAAACCATATTTCTTTATCAAATCAAGAACATACTTGCTTTGATTGATGAATATTCCATCATGCTTTTGTTGAATTTGTAGGCCTAGGAAATAAGTCATATCACCTATCATACTCATCTTGTACTTTTGTGACATTATTTTGGAGAACCATTCACACAGAGATTCATTAGTAGAACCAAAGATAATGTCATCTACATAGATTTGTACAAGAATCACCTGTCATTTACTATTTTTAATAAAGAGTGTCTTATCTATACTACCTCTAGTGAAATCCATTGATAATAGATAAGTGGACAATGTATCATACCAAGCTCTTGGAGCTTGTTTAAGACCATATGAAGTCTTGTCTAACTTATAGACATGATGTGAAAACTTTGAACTGACAAAGCCAGGAGGTTGTTTCACATAGACTTCCTCCTGAAGTTTTCCATTTAGGAAAGCACTTTTCACATCCATTTGATAGACTTTGAAGTCTTTATATGCTGCATAAGCTAAGAACAGCCTTATGGCTTCAATTCTAGCAACAGGGTCAAAGGTCTCATCATAATCGATTCCTTCTTCTTGCCTATACCCCTGTGCTACCAGCCTGGCTTTGTTCCTAACTATCACTCCATCCTTGTCCATTTTATTTCTATAGACCAACTTAGTGCCTATAATAGAATGATCTTTGGGGGCAGGGACAAGGCTCCAGACCTTATTTCTCTCAAATTCATTCAATTCCTCTTGCATAGCTTCAATCTAATCCTCATCCTCTAAGGCTTCTTCAGTCTTCTTTGGTTCCGTTTGAGATAGAAAACCAAAGTGAGCAGCATAGTTAGCTGTAGCCTTAGATCTGGTCATTACCCTTTCTTGGACATTTCCAATGATCTTATCTTTGAGGATGATCTTTGAGGAATTTAAATGTTGTAGTTGGAGAATCTGGTTCTGGATCTGAGTGATGTTGAGAGCCCTGAGGTGAACTTATCTCCTCAGTTTCAATAGCAGCATTGTCAACAAATTGATGATCACTTAGATCCTCAGTCTGAGTGACTTCAGCTCCGAAGGGGTTGATAAACTCATCTTCCTTCTCAGCTTGAGAATTCCTTGGAGCTTGTGATGATTTATTTGATGAACACACATCATCAACACTATCATTTCCCATGACATACATAGGATTTGACATATTGGTTTCCTCTGGCTTTTCAAGCTCACTCAGACTAACCAAGTTAGCTTGTCTTTTCTCGGCTTGATCAAGAATGTCTTCATCAAATGAGACATGAATTGATTCTTCTATGGCCTTTCTCCTAGTGTTATACACTCTGTATGATTTGGAGATTGAGGAATAACCAACGAATATTCCTGGATCAGCTTTGGGTTCCAACTTATGGAGCTGATCTCTTTGATTCAGCATATAGCATTTTGAACCAAAGACATGGAAATAACCTATATTGGGCTTTCTAGACTTATACATCTCATATGATGTTTTACCATGTCTTTTGACAATGATTGATCTATTTTGAGTATAACAGGATGTACTGACAGCTTCATCCCAAAAATAGAGTTTCAATCCTGCCTCACATAGCATTGTTCTAGCAACCTCAATTATGGTTCTATTTCTCCTCTCAGCAACTCCATTTTTTTGGGGAGTTCTGACAGATGAGAAATTTTGTAATATTTCCTTTTGTTCACAGAAGCTTTTAAGAGTAGAGTTTCTGAACTCTGTCCCATGATCACTTCTGAGTTGCTTTACAGACTTACCTTTCTGCAACTCTTCCTATTTGATAAAACTTATTATCTCCAGGGCAGCCTCACTTTTGGCTTTAAGGAATATTACCTAGTGAATCGTAAGAACTCATCTACTATCACCAGTGTGTACTTCTTGCCACTTAGGCTTGGAGTACTTATGGGTCCAAACAGATCCATATGCAACATATGCAGTGGGTCTGTTATTGAAAATTTTTGCTCTGATTTAAAGGACCCTTTATGGTGTTTCCCTTGTTCACAAGCTGAACACAATTTCTCCTTGACAAATGTTATCTTTGGTAATCTAGTGACTAACTCTTTATTGGATAGCATATTTATATTACTAAAATTCAAATGTGATAATCGTTTATGCCACAACCAACTCAGCTTAGGAATAGATTGGGAATACAAGCAGGTTTCAGTATATGGATTAGCAGAATTAAGATCAAGTAGATACACATCTCTTTCTCTTTTAGCTATTAATACAGGCTTTCCCTTAGCATTATATATTGGTCCTGCTTTCTTCCTAAAAGTAACAATGTTGTCTTCATCACACAATTGGTTGATATTAATCAGATTGTGCTTAAGACCCTTGACATATGCAACCTTATGGAAAGTAACTTTGCCAGCATGCATCTTCCCATAGCCTTTAGTTCTTCGATAGGAATTGTCTCCAAATGTTACTTTAGAACCTTCGTCTTCCTGGAAATCACTAACAAGTTCTTTCCACCCGGTTATGTGCCTTGAGCATCCACTATCCAAGTACCATTTACTTGAACCCTGCACATGATATAAATACTAAACATATTAGTTTTGTTTGGGAACCCACTTCTTGGTAGGTTCAAATAAGGAGCACTTAGCATCTCCATCTTGTTGAACTGACTGTTCAGCTTGAGCAGGAGCTGAGTCCTGTGTAGACTAATCAGCATGTTCTTGTTCAGGCCTTGAGATTACAACATCACAATCCTTAGCCTCATGACCTCTACTTTTGCACTTGTAGCATCTCCTTCTTCCAATGATTACAGGAGGTAGAGTGTCTACTAATCCTTGTGAGAACTTGATCTCAGTCTTAGGATTATATGTGGTGGATAAATTTTCAACTTTCTTTGCAAGTTGATTCACTTGATGATCACTGACCTTGGACTTACCTTTGTCAGATCTTTGTTTGTTATCCCTTTGATTAGAAGTTTGACCAACAAACTTCTTTTCCATGACCTTGGACTTACCTCTATCATGCTTACTGGACTTACCAGTTTCAACATATTTGGACTTACCACTGTTGATCTCCTTGGACTTACCAAGGTCTACAACTTTGGACTTACCATTGTTGTGATTTGACCTCTGACTTACAGTGGTCTTCCTATTCTTGTAACTTCTCTCCGAGCCAGATAGAGAATGTTGTCTTATGAAAGGATTTGGGTTAAGCCTTTCCACAACTGAAGTTCTTTGAATAGGTTGAGTGCCTAATCTGTCCAGCACAGCCTTACTATGATGTTTGGATGTTGAACACTCATTTCCATGATCTTTAGCTTTTACAAACATATTGTATTTCATGTTTGGATCATGTCTTTTCTCTGAGGCTGACTTCTGAGACTCAATCAGTTGTCTATCCTCCTCAGAGTCTGTACTTGCTATCTCATCATCAGCTACATAAGTTGTTGTTTGATAGTCACCTCCAAGTACAGCTTGTACCTGTTTAGGAATTTGTTGATTTATGCACTTTTCAGCAAGCTTTGATGACTTACACCAAGACTCGGTGACCTTTTGAAGTTGGTCAGCTTTTACTTTAGCTTGGTGAAGTTCTTCCCTTAGAAGTTTATTAATGTGTCTTTGACATTCAAGATCACACTGTGCTTTCTTACCATCATCAATGAGAGATTGATTTTCCTTGATCTCATCTTTGAGTTTAGCTATTTCAGCTTTGAGGTCATTTTGAGACTTAAGGCTGGTCCTGAAATCATTCTGCAAATAATCAAACGCAAGACCCTTTTCTTCATCGGTGTAAGAGTAGAAATTACTGGCCTTGTACATGGAAGCAGGATCCCAATCGCTAAGCTTGCTGTTTTCCTCAGCTTCCTTCATGTCAGCTTCAAAGATTGATTCGGACTGACCATAATCAACCTCATCTAATTCTAACTCTTCATCTTCTTGAGCCATTAGACATACATCATCATCTGAGGTAGATGATTCAGTATCCCAGGTTTCAGCATATAATCCTTTTGCACTGGGTTTGTTTTCTGGCTTTCCTTTCTTAAGCAGAGTATATTTCTTCTTGTATTTATCAGCTCTGTAAGCATTCTTATCAGCAACTGATGCTGATTCTCCCTTCTTTAATCTGCACTCAGCAGCAATATGTCCCTTCTTCTGACGGTTGAAGCACACAGCATTCTTGGGATCAAAGGAACTCTTCCCTTTGCCCCTGTCAGATCTTCCTCTTCCCCGTTGAGCTCTTCTCAAACGTCTGGATAACATTGCCATTTGCTTAGTGATTATCTGAACATCATCAGTATCACCTAAGTCTGATTCTGAGTGATCAGCTTGGGATTCTGACTCAGTCTCAGATTCAACAACTAGTGCCTTGGAAGTTTTCTTCTTTTTCTGTGCAACCAATGCAACTTCAGCTTTATCCAAAGACTCCTTGAGTTGTTGTTGAGAAGTTCTTTTGTGTTCAGTGATTTATTCATGATTCAGCAAGAACCCATAAATGGACTGTAGGTTACACAAATGTAATGTTCCTCCAGCCCTCTGTGATGTGGTCACTTCATTGAACCTTTCTGGTAACACATCCAGAAACTTCAGCATGAGTTCAGCCTCTTCTTTCTTAATGCCTACACTTAGCAGGTCATTAATCAAGCAATGAAACCTGGTAAACACATCAGCCAGGGTTTCATTCTTCTTTGAGAAGAAGTTCTCATATGATCTGTTTAAATGATTTTTCTTCTGCTGTTTGACCAGATCTGTGCCCTCATATGTAACACTCAGAGTATCCTAGATCTCTTTTGCAGACTGACACCCAGTCACAGTATGCAAGATCTCGTTGGTCAGGGCATTTGCCAGAACACTTTTTGCCTTGTCATCCAGATTGTATAGTTTCCAATCTTCATCAGTCCAGGATGCAGCAGGCTTTCTCATATCCTTTTCAGTTCTTCCAGGAGACGTATCACTGACAGTAGTAGGTATCTTGGGGATGATAGGTCCTTTTGTAATGACATCGTACATACTATTGTCAATGGACTTGAGGAACAGCATGGCTCTGAAATTCCACATAGGATAGTCAGATCCATCAAATACGGGACAGCCTTTGGCAGACATCTGTGGAAAGTTTGAAGAATTATTGCTTGTACACATTGTAAACTTTCTCAGAATCTTGAACTTTCAACTTATGAAATCGTTCAGCCTGCTCTGATACCAGTTGTTGGTCCCTTAGTGAGAATAACAACAAGCAACAAATGTGTAGAAGGGGGGTTGAATACACTTTCTGCGGAAATTGAACAAATCAAAATAAAGTGTTACATAAAGTAAATCAAACCACAATCGAATGCTTTGCTTTTCATTAATAAGAAGATGATTACAGACTCTATCAAGTAAGCAACTCTTGATATTTAAACACCTAATATAAATCTCTCAATCTTTCAAACTTAGCTATCTATAATCAACTTATGATTATAGATACTGACGACTCTCTAAACAGGATTTAATCACAGATTGAATACTTACCAATCTCACAACTAATGTGAGTATTCGAACACACGAACAAATTGGCAATTTGTGAATATCTTGATCACGTTGAATTGACAAACATTGATTCAAGAATCGTAACACAAAAGGTTGAGGTGAGGTATTTGGCTCTGCAACACTTAGTTGTAATCATTTCAGAATCGTACCTCAAAACTTATCAGGGAGATAAGTATTTATAATCCTATTCCTGCGGTTCCTAACAAACTAGACTAATCCTAATTTGCTAACTAACTACCGGATAACTCGAAATCTTGAATCTTGAGTCTTCAATCTTCAATGTTGATTCTGAAGTCTTCTTATTCTTCCCGTAGATATAGAGAGTTAAAAAGATAAGTTTCAAACATATTTAAACTTTCTTTAGGCTGACTTCTTACTCGGACTGAGTTACTCAGCTTGAAACTCATCAAGCTGAGTTCTTCGAGAACAAACTCGAAAACCAACATGAACTAACACGTATATTAATAAACTCATCCTTAGAAGTCCTAAGAGTTAGCTAGAACTTATTTAGCAACTCTGTTGAGCTGACTCAGTATATACGCTGAATCACTCAGCTTGAAACATAGTAATAATCTTATTAAGATATAGTATAAGCTGATCGAACATATGCTCAGCTTATATTCAGCTTATGCTCAGTCTGAAACACTATACGTGTTCAGTCTGATCAAGCCTCGTAATTCTGTTTAAGTTATATCTAGAACATATCTAAAAAACTTAACTTTGTCTCATCAAATTTCAACTAATGAGATCATCTTCCCAACGCTTTTATCTCTCTATATAACTACGGGAAGGATAATAAGATTCTAGAATCAAGATTGAAGATTGAAGACTCAAGATATGAAGATTCAAGATTCAAGATTCCGGGTTATCCGTTAGTTAGTTAGCAAATTAGGATTAGTTCTAGTTTGTTAGGATCTGTAGGAACAGGATTATAAATACTTATCTCCTTATAAGTTTTGAGGTACGACTACTACGACTAAGAATTACAGAGCCATAACTCAGTTTCACCTAAAACTGTATGTGTTACGAATCTTGATTCATTGTTTGTCAATTCAACATGATCAAGATAATCACAGATTGCCAAGTTATTCATGTGTTCGAATATTCACATTAGTTGTGAAATTGGTAAGTTTTCAATCTGTGATTAAATCTTGTTTAGAGAGCCGTCCGGTATCTATAATCATAAGTTGATTATAGATAGCAAAGTTTGAGAGATTGAGAGATTTACATTAGGTGTTTACATATCAAGTGTTGCTTACTTGATAGAGTCTGTAATCATCTTCTTATTAATGAAAAGCAAAGCATTCGTTTGTTGTGGTTTGATGTGTGTTAACACTTATTATTGATTTGTTCAATTTTCCGCAGAAAGTGTATTCAACCCCCCTTCTACACATTACTTGCTTGTTGACCTTCTCACTAAGGGACCAACAATATATATATATATATATATATATATATATATATATATATATATATATATATATATATATATGTGTGTGTGTGTGTGTGTGTGTGTGTATGGGGGGGGAGGTTTGTTGGTGATAGAGAACAAGATAATACATAATCATATATATAAACGCAATAGAAAATATCACCAATAACCGGATCTACGTATTGCCAAAACAATAAAAAAAAGATAGAATTTTGTACCTTTAATCTCAATTAAGAGGAATGATTTGAGAACTTGTTGTGTAGCCTTGAAACCCTAGTATTCAAAATAGAATACCTCTAATGTAGTCCACACCACACTTCCTTGATCACCATTGGATGCTAGTCCTTTTGTAATGTTTGAAATAATCACCAAGTACAACCTTCTTGCTTGAAGAATGAAGAACATAAAACCCTCCTTTTGTTGTAGATCAACAAATCAAAAACCGTATATGGGAGGGGTGGTTCACGCCATTAATAAAGGAGAGAGAGAGGGGCAAGGGATAAGCTTGAACTAATTCAAGTTTCTATCTTCCTAATGTTTATCCTTAATTTATATTAGGGCTTATGTTTATCCTTAATCCTAATTAAGGTTTATCATATAATCCATATTAAAGTTTATCTCCTTTTTAAATTAGAGCTCATATATTAATTAAGCCCAATAACAATTATTTATTAAGTCAATACTTAATTAGGCCCAATTAATATTCTACATTACATTAATAATATAAATACATTAATTATATTATTATTAATTGGTATCTCAGTGTATAAGTATGTGACCCTTTAGGCTCATGTGAATCTAGTCATATAATTATATATTATGACATGAACATAATCCAATAAGGTTCATTTGAGAACCATTATTATTACGAGAACCAATCTTAGTTATTTATTTGGTAAGTGAAATTTATGGATGAAGAGCGTGGTGGATAGAGTATTGCAAGTTATATGAAATGAATTCATGGGTGAGAGGTGAAATTGAAGGAGGGAAAATTAGACTGCTAAAACTGTTCTCGTAGTTCTCTCAATAAATATGATTTTCAAATGAACTTCTCCATATATAATATATATATATATTATATATATAATATATATATGCATATAATATATATATATATACCATATTATATATATATATATATATATATATATATATATATATAGAGAGAGAGAGAGAGAGAGATCGAGAGAAAAGTTCATACGAGAACTGTTGTTAGCGCGAGAACCGCGAACCAATCTGAGCCGTTCAATTCCCCCTACTTTAATGTCATTGTCCACCCATGAATTCCTCACATATACCCTGCCACACTATCTCCCTCCACGCTCTCCATCCATGATCTTCCCATATCTAAAGAACGGCTGAGATTGATTTTCACGGTTCTCGCGCTAACAACGATTCTCGAATGAACCCTCCCCTATATATATATATATATATATATATATATATATATATATATATATATATATATATATATATATATATATATATATATATATATATATATATATATATTTGATGTGTATCCAAATAAATAAAATAAACTAAATCTTTGTGATACACAAAAGATAAACTAATAAACACCTAGACGAAATTTTGATGCACGATATGATAGAATAACAGATATCATATTGAGATAAAATTAACTCATATACATCAGAACAATCATTTGATGAACAAAATTTTATATAAATACATTTTTTGATAAACATCAATTTATTAAAAAACTGCTCAATATTGATGAATATATATATATAAATAAAAATAAAACCCATATATATAAATATGAACATCAGGTCTTTACGGCTATAATTTACAAACATAAAATTGATGAATTTCTTCAGTCAATAGCTAGAATAATAATTTGCCAATCTAAAATTGATAAATAAGGAGATATTCAGTCCACTAAGCCAATGAATAGAGAGATATTCAGTCTTCTAAAATTGATGAATCAAAAGAATTAGAAAATAAATAAAGAAATAACTGATGAATAGCACTTGTCTGGCGGCTAATGTACAATCACCTGTGACCGAGAACTGATAAGGAAGAGGTCGACGGTGAGCGGGGAAAAACCAGGCTATCGTCGATTTCACGTCCGTGCGTATCTGTTGGAGTTGGCAAGGTCAGTCAACGAACTAAGGGTTTTAGGGTTTGCCCTCCGATCGAAAGTTAAGATTTAAAAGCCATTATCGCGGCCGCAAAAATTGCCCATTTGAGGAGACAATTGTTTATCGAAAAATAGACAAGATCGCCGGCGAGATGAGAGCGAGAGTGACATAGATCCCCGACGAGAGTGAGCACCGTTATAAAAAGGTCGATGCTTTAAGCCTTTAACTAAGCAAGTGGCTGATGTCATGAAGAACATCGAAAGTGCTGATGTTTTAGACTAAATTAGGTACTCAGATAGATAGGACGGTTGTCGCCAGTGACCATATGGGCGGCGGTTGTCGCCGATGACCATATGGGTGGCGGCGGTCACTAATAACCATATAGGTGGCACTGTCTTAAATTTAGTAGTTCAGGTTTGTTATATTAAAGAGGAAGGGAGATAAATTATTATAAACTACACACAGAAGCTTTATCTTATAAATGCCACATGTCTTGTTTTGGTTGCCTGTTACACCTCTTACACAGAATTTCCTCTTATTTGATTATACTCCTATATATATATAGTGGAGTGTTTATGCGAGAACTGTTTTTAGAGTGAGAACCAATCTCAGCTGTTCCTTAAAATGGGAAGATCATGGATGGAGAGCGTGGAGGTATAGAGTGTGGCAGGATTTTTGTGAGGAATTCATGGATGGACAATGACATTGAAGTAGGGGGAATTGAACGGCTCAAATTGGTTCTCGCGATTCTTGCGCTTATAACGGTTCTCGAATGAACTTCTCTCTCTCTCTCTCTCTCTCTCTCTCTCTCTCTCTATATATATATATATATATATATATATATATATATATATATATATAAAGAACCATGTCTTAAACAAAGAACTTAAAGAATCAATCTGGACCATTGGATCATCAAAATTAATCGATAAGATATAAAGATGACAATTTTGTAATTATATGAAAATTATATATGATAATTGAATGTGTGAAGAACAAACATAGAAACCCCCTCCCCCTAAACCCACGACACATCCTTCCCTATTTCAGCTTAAAAAAAGATTACCCTTCAAAATGTTAAATTGTCATAACTATATAAGTTTTGTGAATTTGAGAAAAAAAATTATATCAATCTTCTAGTTTTTTAATCCTCTTTCAATCAAAACCACTCTTCCCATATTTTTCTAATTTTTTTGAAATGCAAATTTTGAAATGAAAACCTAGATGTAAATGCAAATTTTGAAATGAAACCCAGATGAAAATACAAATTTTGAAATGAAACACATGAAAATGAAAATTTTGAAATGAAACCCAGATAAAATACAAATTTTGAAAACGCAAATTTTGAAATAAAACCCAAGTGAAAATGCAAACTTTTTTGCATTTAAAAAAAACAATTTTAGAAATATATCAAGACTAGTCTTGTTTGAAATAAGACGAAAAAATAAATATAATGATATAATTTTTTTGCTAAAATTCTTAAAAACGAATGAGTTATGATCATTTAAAGTTGAGTAGGTTTTTTTAAACAAAGGTTTCCAAGAGATGGAATGGAGGAGGCACGTTGGATTTATTTTCCAATTTTGCCCCTAATAATAATGTCACGTGTCATCACCAGGATGATTGTTTAGGTTATATTTTTAAGAGAAATTCTATATATATATATATATATATATATATATATATATATATATATATATATATATATATATATATATATATATATATATATATATATATATATATACACACTAGCATGATACCCGCGTAATACGGCGGCGACGAATAGTTTTTTGTTTAGTAACATATCGTTTTTAAGAATGTAATAGTATGTTTTTCGCACGACTCAGTGTCACTAAATAGATTTTGTTCAGCACCAAGTCCGTTTTCTTCTATTTCTTTTATTTCCATCAACTTTTAATTAATTTTTAAATAATATTAATAAAAGAAAACGATTTTTATTTATGAAATAAAAAGAGGAAAAATTAATAAGATCTTGAGAATTATGTTGATGTGGTAAATAATTGTGTTGTATGAGAGAGTGTGAGTATTTTTAAATAAATAAAAAGTTAGAGTATATTAGGAAAGAGATTGAAATGGTAAAAATTGGTGGGTGAAATTAATTTGATTAGAATGGAGGGTCAAGATGTAATGTTGATTGAAATTTAAGAAGTCTTAAAACGGAGGAAGAGAGAAAAGGTTAAATGATTTATATAGTAGTATATATATACACTAGTAAACTCTCTAGGCCGTGCTATGCACGGCCCTTAACGATTTATATTTACTCTTTAAACATGTATACATAATTCTGTAAAGATAATACCGACGGTGCAATACATGTAGTCTCATATCCCATCACCATGCCCAATCCAACATAGAGGGAATATTGAGAAAGTAATGTGTAGATCATCTGGGTTCAAAAGTCATATCCATGATACAACAATATTTGTTTTTTTTTTTGTCCTAAAAATGAAATGTGTGGTGGAGAGGCTCGTAGTAGCAGTCGGCGGCGGAGTTGCGTTGGAGAGGCTCGTGGTAGCAGTTGCCCGCGGGTTTTAACTTGTAGAAGACGAAATGTGTAAAGGGGAGACGGTGATGAGAGGGGCAGTGAGGACTGAGGAACAATAATGGTGACCTGAGAGAGTATGGGGTAAGAAAAGAGGAAAGGTACACAGGATAGAATAGTATGCAGCTGTTTATGGACACGTGACATTTATTTAAGATAGTCTCTTTTTATTTTATATATATATATATATATATATATATATATATATATATATATATATATATATATATATATATATATATATATATATATATATATATATATAGGGGAGGGTTCATGCGAGAACCGTTATTAGTGCGAGAACCGCGAGAACCAATCTCAGCCATTCCTTGGATATGGGAAGTATCATGGATGGAGAGAGTGGAGGGATTGAGTGTGGCAGGGTGCATGTGAGGAATTCATGGGTGGGCAATGACATTGAAGGAGTAGGAATTGGACGGCTTAGATTGGTTCTCGCGGTTCTCGCGGTTCTCGCGCTAACAACAGTTCTCGCATGAACTTTTGTCTATATATATATATATATATATATATACTAGTTATGGCCTTGGCCATGCATAAGCACGGCCCATGGGTTGTTGTTAGATGATAGTCAAGTTATAATTATAATATTGGTGATTGTATCAAGTTATAATTGTAATATTGATGATTGTTGTTATTACGGTATGAAAACTTGATAAGAAGATCAATGTTGTTAGATAGAGTCAACAAATTATAACAAACAACAATGTAACACTAAATTAAAAAACAAAAATATTCAAGAACAAGAACATACAAAAAAGGTTCAATAACCTTTTTTTTTCATTTCTGGTTAAAGGGACGTTAACCTGCAAAATCTATTAAATTAAAGAAAAATATTTACATAGTTTAAGTGGACGTACCCACTATAAACTCTACTCTAGTTGGCTTCTCAAGACATGTTTAAGGAATAAAACCAACAAGAAAACCACAACTCTAAAAGCTAGTCTTTCAAAGTAAATACATAAAAAAAACTATACCAGATGTCCCAATCGTCTAAATTGATTTTCCCAATTTTACAATCAATACAATTAAGATCTTCACTTCTGCATTTCTTCAAGTCTTCCATCATCCCACTTTTGTTTTCAAACAACTCCAATGCAATGTGATACTCCTACTTCAATCCAATCCACATCCATCCCCTCTTCAATTCAACACATCCTTCAATTACTCGTGAACAGTGGCTATTGACCCATAAACAACAAATAATAATCTGTACTTTCAATTTGATCTTCCTATCTTTATCCCCAAATCTTAAAATTTCACAAAGTTGCTTACCTTCACAAAATATGCCAAACTGTTGCTACTCAATTCATATCCAACCACACGACCAGTGGTTATGGTCTTGCGAACAACAACAACATAAATGAATTTTAAGTAGCAAGTTGTAACCATGAATTACTACTTCAGTGACCTATTTACATGATCTGTGTGGAAAAGTTTTTTCGCTGAATGGGAGGTACTGCTGCTGTTATTATGGTTCTTTACGCGTGTCGTTCGTCTGCTTCTTGTGCCGTACTGTTACTACTATTATTGCTCTGCTGGTTATGGTCGGCGTATGTATCATCGATATTATGTCCTGTTATGTCATGGTCCTGATCAGCATTGATGCCTTGTTGTGTGACTCATTGTGTTGGTATTGTTTTCTTATGATGCTCACTGTTTCGTTGATGTGTTGTCGAGTCAAGTTGTGCGATGTAGAAGTGTTGGGTTTTGATTGGAGCACTGTTTAGATCGCTGTTATCATATACCTTGCTCGCTTGCTGGTTGGTTGCTGGGTTCGTGATGATGTGGTTGTTTTAGCTTGTTTTTAGATATTGATCTGCTGCTGTGATTTGGATGCTCTGATATGATGATGTTGTGGTATCTTGCGCTGATATTTATGCTCTAGATCAGATCTGACCCACTGATCCATTTAATTGAATTTGGATCAGATCCAATAACATTTAGATCCATTTAGTTGGACTTGGATCGGATCAATAATTAATGGATCATGACCCGGAGCGACACATTTAATATTACTAATTTATTTTTATTTATGTAATAAATATATCAAATAACTCTCCAACCCCCACCACACACCACCCGACCCCACCCACCCCCACCCTACCTACCCCCACCCCCTACTCACCCCTACCCCACCCACCCCACCCTATCCCACCCCACCCCACCCACCCTACCACTACGCTACCCTACCCCACCCTAACCTTCACCCCCACCCCACCCACCCTACCACTACGCTACCCTACCCCACCCTAACCTTCACCCCCACCCCACCCCACCCCAACCCCACCCCACCCCACCCAACCCTACAACAGTGGTGAGGTGTTGACGTTGGTGGCGACGGAAACGGTTGGTGGTGGTCAGCGGCGGTGGTGACGTTGATGGCGGCAGCGGTGGCGGTGGCGGTTGGTGGTGGTATGCGGTGGTGGTGACGGTGGCTGTTGGCGGCGGGTGGCGACGGTGGCGGTTGGCAGCGGTGACGGTTGGTGATGGTCGGCGGCGGTGGTGGCGGTGATCGTTGGTGGTGGTCGGCAGCGGTAGTGACGGTGATGGCGGTGGCAGTTGGTGGTGGTAGGTGGCGGTGACGGTTGGTGGCGGTAGGCGGCGATGATGACGGTGATTGTTTACATTGATCATTAACTTAATCATTTTATAAAGTAAACAGTAACTAGTTCCTCTTGATCCAATTTTTAGTAGCCCTATAATATGGTCAATCCAACTCTTCAAAATCCAATTTGTTACCCACGAACAGTAACTTTCCTTTATACCAATCAGTAGACTTCCAAGTTTTGACTTTGCTATGTTAGATTTGAATCAGATTTCGGATCAATCTATATTGATTGAGTGCCTCCACTTCTGAATCCCAAACTATTCGATTAGGGGTCGGTACACAAAGATTTAAGGTAATTTCTCCAACGTCTTGGAGCTAACGTGGGATCCGCTCAAGGGCCTACCGGTTTAGGTACCCCTTTGTATTCAATATCTTTATCGGGTAAAGAAGCTTCAAAAATAAGTAACAAAAACTTTCAAGGCATTTCGGGAATCGGTTTGATAAGAAACCAGCACCCGCTATTTTAAAGGCCTACTTCTTTTTTATTTTTATCCCCGCCTCGCCATGGGCCATCGCACGGAAAACTATAACCGAAATCCTTTTTATCTGGCATTAACTTGGAACCACGTGCGAAGTGCATTTGAGTTGATGTAAGCAACAACCATGAACCATAGTTGTACCAATTCTTGTCAAACAAATTTCCAAAAAGTACTATCCATATATATAACCATAAATTACACAGCTTCCACCAATTCCCATTGCAATAACCAACTTGGCTTTTAAAATCATTCTTCTAGTTACTGTTCACGCTGGATTAGGTAAAGGAATATTTAGTAAAAAAAGAATGAAAGGTAAAAGAAAACAACAATCATGCAGATTTGGACCCAGGATGCTAGCATAATGTAACCATCTTTTTCCTAGACATTTAATCGAACACATACGTGCAGTTACTAGATTTCCAACAAATTGCTAAAATAAGAAATATATACATTATGGATAAACAATCCATTAACTGATTGCGTGTGTAGGAGAGCAGATAGAATGAAAAAGAAATTGGGTATTTGAAAAACAACGAAGCAATCGAATGGAGTTCTTCAGATTTTGCTACGGTACCTGAATCTGGAGTTGAGGGAGTCCGATGCTAAGGGGGATTGATCTGGTTGAGCAGGGCAAAAGGCAGTAGAGCCGTGTCGTTCGGTTGCTTCAAGAGACATGAATTTAACTAAAAACCCACGTTAGAAAAACCTTGTGATTAAAATAGTAAAAGGAAAAATTGAAAGGAAGCAGAAGATAGAGGGACTGATGGGAATCGGTCGAGGTAGAAAGCATGAATAGTCTTGGGGAGTATGGACTTACGGTGAATGAAAGGCAAGCACGCAATTGAAACAGTTTTGAACTATTTGGGACAGATTTTGATTTATAAGGGCATGAGTTATATATATATATATATATATATATATATATATATATATATATATATATATATATATATATATATATCTTACTCCTTTATAATGTATTTATCCTTAAAAACTCTTAATTTTTAAGTAAGTTGAAAATACTAAAATACCCCTATGAACTAATTAAAGTAACTATTTAGTGAAGTTAATGATAATTTAATATATTATTTTCATAACTAAACCTTCCAAAAAAAGAATATCTAAAAAATCAAATTAAGCAAATTAACATAATAATTAAAAGAATTAATAATTATAGTTTTCATAGTAAATATTCTATTATATAATAATATTTTAACTTAATTAATAAAAATTACGTATAGTCATATAACCTAAATTTATAAAATTTCTAGATTTTTTTATGGGTATTAAAATGGTATATAGTTATAATGCTAACACACTTGTTAGATTTTATCATCCATATGAAATTTTATTGACCAATTATTATTTAAAAAAGAAACATACTACCGGCCTCTATTATAAAAACAGACAAGTTATCGAAAAAATAGTCGTCGCCGCTGCATTGCGCGGGTATGATGCTAGTATATATATATATATATATATATATAAAATAATGTCACGTGTCATCACCAGGATGATTCTATATATATATATATAAGAGGGTTTATGCGAGAAGCATTATTATTGAGAGAAGTGCGAGAAGTGATCCTAACCATTCATGTGATTTTGATCTAATGAATTCAAGTAATTATATTTATTCATTTTTATTAATTAAAAAGGGTAGATTAGGAAAACTAAAAATACTCTCGTTCCTCATTTGTTTCTCTTTGATCAAAATATCTTCTTTCTTCTTTTATCTTTCTTTCACATTTTTAAAATTTTGTATAATTTTTCCATTATCAGCTGTAAAATTAAGTTTCACTAGTAATAATTTAAATTCACCAAATATGATTATTTTAAAATTTCCAAACTATTATTGTATATAATGTGATTATACGTTTATTCATGAACGGTTAAAATCTCAACAAAATTCTTTAGTTGTTATTTTAATTATTTAGATTATTAAACCCACTTAGATATTTTTTGCTATATGTAAATTAATCGATACGGAAAACCATTTTTTAACAATTCACTAATGAACTATTTAGAAAAAAGTAATAACTTTTTTTTCACTAATAAATGAACTTCAACATAAACCAATAAATCTACTTAAAAAATATTCCTTAAAAAGATATCATTCTTTTAAAAGTCTAGTAATAACAAACTAGAAACCAATTTTCTAAATAAGCTCTTACTATTCAACAATTATAAAAGCATTAAGAAATATTTAAACTATATATTTCAAAGTTCCCTGCTGAACATTTTACATACATAATACCAGTTTTTTTTATCTAAAAGAACTAACGTTCATTCGTGAACCCATAATACACTAAACAATGAAAAAATACAATCGATAACGAATAACAAATGTTCATTTGTCAACACATAACACACTAAAGAATAATAATCAAATTCTTATAATTAATCGGAGTGCATTACTGAACAATAAAAAAATAATAACAAATAATAAATAGTAATCCAATATACATACAAACTTAGAAAAATGAACCAAATAATCACATCTCAAATAACAACAGTTGCTTCTATAAACTTTAAAAAATAAAACCTATATTTATGACCTAAATACAAGTAAAAAGAAAAAAAATTAGAAACTGAAACATTTGAGTAGAAAACAAGAAAAAAACCCAAAAATATTTTTTTTTGAAAGGCAAAACCCAAAAATATTAGGTTAGTCTGTGTAGATAGTGATCAAGAATAAAAAATTCAAAAGCCTTTTGTTTAGAGGTCGGCAACAAGGGTAGCATCTCTCTTCCTGTTCTCCAATCACCACACAAAATGTAAAACAAAAACTTACACCGATTTGAGATTAGGTTTCTATGGAGGCGACGGATTAGGGTTCTATGACGGTGACGGTGCTGTCCAAAACGAATTAGTACTTCTGGCAGGCGGCGGCGGCGGATTAGGGTTTCTGGCGGAAGTCGGACGAGGTCGGCGGCAGTCGATGAAGGAGGAAGCTCACGTCGATGTCATTCGAGTTTGGGGTCGGCGGCGATATTGATGAACCCGTCGCAGGCGCTGGTGGACGGGAGGGGAGGCGCTTAGCGCCGGATATGTGACGGCAAGGGCAGCAGGCGGCAACTGAGGTTGGAGAGGGAGAAGTAATGAACTCTAGGGTTAGATTTGGGGGAGTTTAAAAGTGACGGTAGATAGGAAGGAGAGAGAAGAGAGAGGAGAGAGAAATTTGCTTTAAAAGTCTACTTTGCCTTTTTTTAATTTAGTTAAACCCTATTTAATTTACTTTTAATTACAAAATTGCCTTAAAGAATAAGGACCATTGATCGAATCATCTAAAGGCCATAAATGTTTCTCGCACTTCTCATATTAAAAAAGCTTCTCGCATGAACCTTCCTCTCTCTCTCTCTCTCTCTCTCTCTATATATATATATATATATATATATATATATATATTGGCAAAATTTCAGATGAGAGCTATTTTTCGTACGAAAATTACGAGAACTATTTTTAACGTCAATAATGACTCATAAAATGAGCCGTTATTAATTTGCGAGGCTTGATTTTCTCAAAATATCCCTCATTAATGTGTCATTAATGAGTAATTAATGAAGCATCAATGAGCCGTCAAAAAATCTTAGCCATTGATTAATTTTAATCAATGGCTAACATTGGTTCTCGCAACTGTCGTACGAAAAACAGTGTTCGTTTGAACCCACCCATATATATATATATATATATATATATATATATATATATATATATATATATATAATATAATATAGGTGGAGGTAATAAAAATTAAATAAGAACGGGAGATTCAATCTTGGTCATCCAATTTCTAATCAAATGCCAATCTGGAAAGACGTCGATTTTATAGGCAGCTTAAAAAATTCACGCGGTGGCAATTTTTTAATTAATCACATCTTTATAATTTTTGACATTTTAAACAAGCGGTAGATTGAAGGATTGCTAAGATAACTATGAAGAGATAGAGAGAGAATCTCGTTTCACCTTCAAAACACACATAGTTTATTTCATGTGTTGTGTGCAATCCGTACATTTCCTTGTGTATCACAAGGGTTATATACCTATAAGGTATATTTACAATAATCACCCTCAACTATTGTTATAACTCCTATTCTATTACAATAATACAGTTCTAACAATCTCCCCCTTTGGAATGGAATAGGAGTTGTAGAATAAAATGAACAGGAGTCTTCATCTCTTCAGCATCTTGAGGGTCTTGTGCTTATTGTCTTGTAGCGCTCCAGTAACCTAAGGCATTGACCGCCTTCGGTTATATAATCAATTTAGCATATAGAGGTTTTCAGCATTCGGATCTTTGAGCATTGGTAGCATCAGTGGAAGCATATAAGGATTCATCAACAGGAGAGAATATGTTGTTTACTCCCCCTAGAATCACGAACGGGGAAACCCTCCCCCTACAATGTTGCTCTCGATCCTTGAAGATAAAATTGGGGCGAGAATAAATTTTTACTTTCATCTAAGCACTTCTCCCCCTAGACTGAATACCTCGTACAACATGTCTCATGCAGTAACCAACTGAATAAATCTTTATATCTCCCCCTCATGATGTCCAAAGTCTTCGTTGGTCATCATGAAAAATGTTCAGTTGTGAAGTATCAGTCTATTAATTTCTACCACTTGTGAGCCAAAATGGATCGTTGAGGAGTGAATGTAGATCAGAAGTGAATACATCAACCAAATCGAAAATCTGAGAAGTCTCGTACAAGAGTATCAACCTAGTCCGGATCACAACAAGTGACAAAGAGAATGAAATACAAGTGGATGCAAACGAACTTGGGACGGATAAGGATTCTATAGTAAGAAATAAGCGTTAAGGAACACAGGGAGCTGAAATCATATTCAAGCCTTTTCAACCTGTACGACTATAGAAAAGGTGACTTTGAACGCATAACGTGAACATGGAGTCGGATACATCCTTATTCGAAAGCACACAAAAATCTATCAAACTCTTCGAAAACATGAAGTAAACGGATGTTGGTTAAGACAATCAAGCAACGATACAAGAATTCTTAAAGATAAGAATGACAAATGAGAATTTAGAACTGACTGATAAAAGACTAACAAGATTCTAAAGAAACAAGGAATGGATGGCCAAAATCTTATTTTGAGACCAGATATTGGTGACACTAAGAAAGAAGAACCAAAAATCAGTTAGTAAAGGGCAGGATGACTAGACATAGGGTATTAGAAATTAAGTACATGGTAGTAATGACCCAAAGCTAACCCAAATTTAGAAACATCAGAATGATAAATGAAACTTTGAGAGCTCCTGACTCAGTCAAAAAATCCAAACACTTGACTTAGAAATCAAGGTGGCAACATAAATCAGTCAGAACGACGACGGGGGTTCGGGGGCAGCGCCCCTGATAGCAGGGTCCAAGGGGCAGAGCCCCTGGCTGGGGTCGAGCTGCCAGGTCAGCCCGAAATTTTTTGAAAATGAAGAATATTGATATATCAGAAAATGCATTTCGGATGAAAATTTTGAAAATTTGAGTGGAAATTGTTAGAATCGCATGCGATTGGATCCACGCGATAGGATCTGTGCGATTGGATATGAATCGAATCGCATGCAATTGGGTATGATTCAAATCGCATGCGAATGGTTTTCAGGTTGAATCACGTGCGAATGGTTTATAGGTTGAATCGCGTGTGAATGATTATCAGGTTGAATCGCGTGCAAATGGTTATCAGGTTGAATCGCTTGCGATTGGTAAATAGCATGCGATTGGAATTTAGTGCGGCTGATAGAACCTATACTTGGCCAAATTCAACTCGATCGCATGCGATAGCCCTATAGTGCTGCTGATAGCTCATGGATGCGGCTGATAGAGAGTGGATGCGGCTGATAGGGTCTTAGAAGTCACTATCAGACCTGTTGACCTTACTCTGAATAGTGTCTACCCACTTGTACCTGATTTGATCTTGACTTGTGCAAGTTCCACACTCAAACTCAAACACCCATACCATCACTTGATTTCACACACAAACACCCAATTATTGGTGTTTTTATCCTTTTTGGAATCAAAATCCCAGATCTGAAGTGTTCTTCAATTTTCCAACTGTTCTTGACAAAATTTCAGAAATCTTCAAACTCGAGCAGATTAAAATCGATTTTCTTGTGGTTGATTCAAGTAAAATTTTCAACCATTTCTCTTTTAAAATCCGAACCAAACCCACGTAAAAATGATGCCTTTAAAGATGAAACAATAAACTCAAGGCATGAACAATATACCCGAGAGAACTTCGATTTTTCTGCTTTTTCGTGTATAGAACAGTTGAGTTTACCTTTTTCGATCAAAGAACAGTAGATGTTGCTCGATTCTCCAATGATAACCCCTATTTTCAGATCATAAATAGCATCTTGAGTTAAAAACCCGTATGATCAGCCCCTTTTTTTCGATGAACAGCCCCTTTGATCTTCAAATCTCGATTTGTTGATGATAACACCGATAGATCTTCACTCCTTTGGCTCTGATACCACTTGTTGGTCCCAAGTGGTTCAGGTATCAAGATCTAAGGATGGAACAATGGACAATAATCTATAAGATGTAGAGAGAATGTAAAAACACCATGAAGAACACACACATAAGCTTGAGATTATGCCAAAGTCCACCAAATGACAACTAGTCATTTGGCTTATATACCCCTCAGGGTATTTACATATTTAGTCCTTTTAGTTTGTACGTAGTACAAACGTCACCTAGAATTCAATCTTCTATTCTATACAATATTCAATTCTAACAATGTAAGAGTGGAATGTCTTGAAAGTAGAGAAAACATGGTGTTTGCTTGGTAAAAGATAAGTCCATGTAATTTTAGAAAAGTCATCAACTATAGTGAGAAAATATTTGCATTTGTTAACTGTTGGGTGTTGGTATGGTCTCCAAAGGTCCATATGAATTAATTCAAAGGCAGTGAGTGCATGAAAGTCACTAAGTTGAAAAGGTAAGGCATGTTGCTTTGACATAAGGAAAATGGAACATTTATAATTTGTGGTACAAGATAGAACAAGTAAGTGATTTTATTTTCTTCAAAGTATGTAAAGATTAATGACCAAAACGAAGATGCCATACATGAGAATTATTAGTAGAATTAGACAAAACAGTTGATGGTAGTTTGGATTTGCATGAAGATGGAGTTGTGGATTCTAGAAATATAGAGACCATCATTAAGCTTGCCAAGGGCAATCTTCTTGTTTTTGCCTTGAAAAGTGCATAATGAATTTGTGAATAAGATGGAACATTGAGTAGCCTTAGTGAGTTTACTTACAGATATGAGGTTGTAAGTAAATGAAGGGACAAAGAAAACATTGTGAATGGTAAAACAGTGATTGAATGTCACTGACCCAGTTACAGTGACTTTGACATGTTGGCCATTTGGTAAAGCAACAAGAATTGGGGTGTGACTATTTTTAAGATTATGCATGTGAGAGAGTGAGGTGGAAATGTGATCAGTAGCACCACTGTCAATAATCCAAGCATCTTTTAGATTTGAAATGAATGAAGCAAGGAAAGAATTAATACCTGTTCCAGAATCATGTTTAACTTGGGGATTTTGCATCATCAGCATGACCTGGTTCAATTGGTTTCGTAGCATGTCTATTTTTGCAAATACTGCACTATATGCATTGCTGTTGTGATTCTCAATAGGTGAAATTGGGCTATCACTTGTACCATAGGCCATGTTTATGGTTCTGTCTGTCTTATTATCACCTAGTTTTGGTTGGACCTTTCCATGTAGTGGATGTCCATGTGGATAACCAACAAGTTTAAAGCAGTCTTCCTTTGGGTGGCCCTCCTTTTTACAATAGTTACAGAAAACTCCTCTTTTAAAATTGTTTTTTTTCCTGCAGATGGAGGTACGACTTTATGGCTGGATTGTTTGAAATTTGTGTTTGAAAAAGACATTACAGTGGGGCTATGTGGCTTAGGGAGTAGGCCTTCCCTTTGCTTTTCTTCTTGCTTAATCATGCCATAGGCTTTTGCTGGACTTGGTAGTGGTTGCATGAGTAATATTTGGCCTCTTATATCTGAATAACTATCATCAAGTCCCATGAGAAATTGTAATAGTCTTTTTCTTTGTTCCCTTTCTCCATTAATTTTCCCATTATCACAAGTACAGACACAAGTGCATATGTAAGGAATTTCCAAAGTATCAAGTTCATCCCAAAGACCTTTGAGTTTATGGTAATATACCTCAATTGTACAATCTTGTTGTTTTAACTGTGTGATCTCATTTTCAAGTTGGTAGATTCGGTGGCCATCAATCTGTGAATAGTGTTCCTGAAGTTCAAGCCACAAGTCTGAAACTGAATTTACGTAAGTGAGGCTGTTGCTAATTTGATCGGTGACTGTGTTCAAGATCCAAGAGATTATCATATCATTGTTTCTATCCCAAAGTGCCCTGTTCTCCGAGCCAATTTTAGGTTCTGCAAATTCTTTTGTGACTAATTTCAGTTTATTTTTAGCATTGAGAGCTATCATCATGGATCTTCTCCATGAATTGTAGTTTTCAGATCCTATAAGCTTTTTCGAGATGAGAATGAGGCCAGAATTATCATTCTGGTGTAGATACAAAGGATGATTTGAAGATGTATAATTCATCATTAAGATTTGTGTGAAGAGAATCTGATTGTTCTGAAGATCTTCGAAGACGTGAGAGAAGAATTTGAATCTTCAAAGTGATTTGAAGAAGAAATCAGATCTGGATCGAGCTGGTTAGCTCTGATACCATGATGAACTTTGAGAGAATTCAAGAGATATGAGAGAAGAATATTGTATATTTCTTACTCAAAAACTATTACAGAGGACTGTATATATACAAATGAAGTCTAACTAACTAATGAAGTAAGTTAACTACTCAACTAATTCTCTTACATGTAATTGCAGTGAGTGTAACACTTATAATGGGATGAGTATCTTGAAGGAATCTTCCTTACTGTGTTGAGAGTATGCTGACTGTTTGCTTTATGTATACCATTACAATGCTTCACGCCATATCACTCATGTTTTAGCCATGTTTAAACCCTCTTACTACTCATGTTTCAACGCTTCAAACATTTTTTATATAAAAAAAAAAATACTCCCTCTCCTATTTTCTCTCAACTCTCTCCTCTTTTTCTCTCTCATCTCTCTCCCTCCTTTCCTCTCCTCTCTCCATCGGCATTCAAGCGCCGAGATGCTATACTTCGATACCCCAACTTGAGGGGTGGTGTTTGCTTCAGTCCGTGGCTCCACATATGCATGCCGATGTCATGCCGAGACCACATCCAATACTCTTATACTCACTTTTTCAACATATATACACAGGATTAAATATTGTTCTTTCTTTTACATGTTCGTGGAACCTGCATCACCTTTAACTTTTTATTTTATTTTATCATATTTAGAATAAACTAACCGTACCATCCAGTTGCACCCCATAACGCAGGATCTAATTGCAACACCAATTGGCCCTCCTTTTAATCTGTCTCCAATACTCTCTCTCTCTCTCTCTCTCTCTCTCCATATAACAGACGCCTATATATACAAATATCTAGGGTTAAGTGGGAGGAGAGAGCTGTATCTTTCATTCTTTCCGGGTCTGTCAACAATGGCGGGATTGGTGTTATCAGGATGTAGTACTAAACCATTTTCCCAATCTTTAGCCATACCCACAAAAGGGTTTATCCACAGAAGCAATCCCTCATCAAACATCATTCTTTTACGCTCTAAAGTTCCAATCTTTTCAACAAGAACAACAACCCCAGATGGGTTTTCAAAATTTGCAGTCAAAGTGAGCACCCCCGTGAGGATTCCATCGATAGATGAACAAGATGTAGAGAGTGAAAGAGAAGAAAGAATCAGTTTAAATGATAATGAATTTGATGCAGGGGCACCACCGTCATTCAAATTGGCTGATATTAGGGCTGCTATACCAAAAAATTGTTGGGTGAAAGATCCAAGGAGGTCAATGAGTTATGTTGTAAGGGATGTTGCTATTGTTCTTGGGTTAGCAGCAGGTGCAGCTTATCTCAACAATTGGCTTGTTTGGCCACTTTATTGGGCTGCTCAAGGAACCATGTTTTGGGCTCTTTTTGTGCTTGGTCATGATTGGTAATCTATATTTTATCTTTTTCTCAGACATTTATCTTGATTTTCTGTTATTAGTTTTAACTTGTTGCTGGTAAAAGTGCTTTTTTTATGGTTCAATCTTGATTTTCTGTTAAGGGTATGCTTGAATTGTTGTTTAAAATAAACAACAAAATTCTGGGCTCATTTTTGTTATTGGTTATAATTGGTAATCTATATTTTTCTTTTTTTCTAACATTTACCTTGATTTTCTATTATTAGTTTTGACTTGTTATTGGTGAAAGCTGTTATTTTTAGGGTTTAAACTTGATAGAGGTATATCTAGATAGGTTTACAGGAAACAAGAATCACTATAATAAGTTGTATGCTTAAAATTTTGTTTTTTCTTAAAATTTTAATCTATTTTTGGCCTCCATTTTTGTTCTTTGTTATGATTGCTAATCTATATTTCCTTTCTTCTATTTAGCATTAAACTCAAAATTTTATTATCACGTTTGTGACTTTTAATGGTCAAGCTAGTAATCTTTATGGTTCAAAGTTCAAACTTGATAGAAAGTTATCTAAATCGAAACATGCTTTCGTTACAGTTTTAATTCTGCCACTCGCTTATAGATCGATTTAGAAATTAAAACTAATCATCTTGGGTCACATATTTACCATTTTAAAGATAAATAAGAATGCCACAATTTTGAATTTAATAGATTCAACCATTTGACTACAAGAGTCAAAAGGGGCATGCTTGACTCTTCAGTTTTTGATCTTGTTTATGTTGTAATGTTTGTTGTAGTGGCCATGGGAGCTTCTCCAACAATCCCAAGCTTAACAGTTTTGTTGGGCATCTTCTGCATTCTTCAATTCTTGTGCCTTATCATGGATGGTATGCTTTAAAATCCCTTCTAATCTCATTATTTAACCATATGAATTATTAAAGTTGCATAAAAATGGCGAACAGAAATGATTCAGTCACGGGTTCTCCTGGGAAATCAATAATGTGTCAATTTATGATCTGAATTAAGATTCAAGAAGCATATTATTACTTACAATGAGTTTGTAAGCTAGTCTAATCATATATTTACTTGAAACTTTTCCAGTTATTAAAATATAAAGAAAGGCAAACATATAATTTATCATTTGGATCATGAATTTAACTGATTTGATCTATGATCTATAAAAATTAATTGTCATTTTCTAAAAGATGTTATTCGAATAAATTGTTCAGACAGAGCTCTTGATCAAAACATGAATGAATATTGCAGGAGAATAAGCCATAGAACACATCACCAAAACCATGGACATGTTGAAAACGATGAATCATGGCACCCGGTATGTTTCTAACAGTTAGTTCTAGCATTTTTGTATCGATATTCATTAGCTAGAATATTTTCTTTATACCATTTTATATAAATTTCTCTGTTTCTTGATTAGTTACCCGAGAAAACATTCAAGAGTTTGGATTGGCTGACACGAACACTACGCTTCACCCTCCCTTTTCCAATGCTTGCTTACCCTTTTTACCTAGTAAGTTCTTTTTGAATTTTTTGAGAGCACCACCTTGTCAATTTTTGAATTTTGACTGGTTTATTGCACTGAGTTGTGTTTAATAAAGTCCATGTAAAAAACATAGTCCTAAAGTTTTTAATATTCAATCATAGGTGATTCAGTATACAATCACATCTGATATGTAAAATCATAACATGTAAATTACGAAAATGTCACTCCGTCCAAAATTTTAAAATGCAATCTGGACCATTGATGCCATTGATCCAAAGGCTAAATTAGTTCCTTAGGACTATGAATTAAGTATGGACTATATTGAACATTCTTCTTATTGTACCTTGTCAACTAGATGTCATGTTCATCTTTATATTTTTTTCTATAGTGGGGTAGATCACCCGGAAAAAGTGGTTCACACTTTGATCCAAACAGTGATTTGTTTGTCCCGGTTGAGAAGAAAGATGTGATCACTTCAACAATTTGTTGGACAACGATGTTTGCTTTGCTCATTGGTTTGAACTTTGTTGTCGGTCCAATGCAAATGCTAAAGCTCTATGGCATTCCATATTGGGTATTTTTCATATTCCTTACTGTGTTTTTTTATTACTGTTAAGATAGTTAGACCGAGATTCTAGTTATGGAAAAAAAGTAACAAAAAGAAGGAATTTCTCATCTGGGATTTCGTGGTTTCAGATAAACGTTATGTGGTTGGATCTTGTTACTTATTTGCATCACCATGGTCATGAAGATAAACTCCCTTGGTATCGCGGAAAGGTATCACTTCTCTTATTCGTTTCCTGTTATTTGGTATATTACTATGTTGGCTCATTTAGTATAATCTATTAGAAATGGTAAACAACCGCCACCAAGGTGGCCTAGTGGTAAGGCGTCTCGTCCTCAAAGAAGTCACGGGTTCAAACCTTACTAGGTAAACATCCTGAGGGTGGCCAGGGAAGGGTAAGGAAACGGTCACGGGGATACCCAGGTTAGGCCGCGTACATCTGAGTCAAAGACTTGCCTTTCCCGGGTTACCTGAACAGGGAAAACCTCTCTGTTTACACTTTACCCGTTTATTAGAAATGGTAAACGGGCACATCCAATGTTCTGGTATATCCAACATACATTTCAAACATGTTTTTGTGATCAATTTTAAAGGCTTAAGATTATGAAACCGAAGGACTATCTACCAACGTGCATTTCAAACATGTTTTTTAGACCAATTTTTTAAGACTAAAGTTTTTATATCAAAATTGTTATGTTTTTGCAGGAATGGAGTTATCTAAGGGGAGGACTGACGACCATTGATCGTGATTATGGGTGGATCAATAACATCCATCATGACATTGGAACTCATGTCATTCACCATCTCTTCCCTCAGATCCCGCATTATCACCTAATCGAGGCGGTGAGTATCCCTCCATTCATCATAAAAACCATTCATGTTTCAAAAGCTTTAAATTCAATTCTAGTCAAAGAAAGTTATCCTTTGACTTTCTTAGTCAAACTTATTATGATCAATGATCCTTAAAGATGACATAGCATCTGCAGAAACTTTGTGAGAAAGAAATTGTACTACTAAAGCTATTAATAACGTGACGGTTTTAGTAAGAAAAAGAAAGCTTAGCGGATTTGAATACGAAGGTTATATGGTTTGACCACTATGGTCAAACTTGCCTTTCTTTGGTCATCTTATCTCTAAAGGTGATTTGAACTGGATTGATATCTTCAATCTCCTATGGGACTCTAATTATAGAAGATTGGTACAAAGTTTACTTTTTACTCCCATGGAGAAAAGCTATCCTTTGACTTTTTAAGTCAAGCCTGTTATTTCTAGAAATTTAAATGTGAAATGGATTCTGTTACTGTTCAATGAAGTATGCTTCTATCTTTCTGTTTTGGAAAACTAATTTAAGGCTTTTTTTTCTGTAATTCTGGTTTTCATATGAAATCAGTTACATTTTGAGGTATGCTCCAGAAAATATCTGCATTTTGACTTTACCAGTCAAAGATTTTGTTCCAAAATTGACAAAAATGACGGGAGTTTGCGACAATTTTCAAAATGATGATCCAATTTTCACCCTCATTACATTGATTAGTCAACGTCTAAACTTTAATGTAAACCTTAAATGACAAAAAAGCAGAATCTTGAAGAGGAAAAATAGTCCCTTTGACCCCAAAAGTCAAAATTTGCTTACATTTGCTGGTTTATTTCAGAAGTTCTATTAATGAGTTCTTCCTTTTGTATTCATAGTCATAAATGATTATTTCTCCCTTGTAGACTGAGGCTGCAAAGCCGGTGCTCGGCAAATACTATCGAGAACCAAAAAAGTCATCGCCATTACCTTTTCACCTACTCGGTGAACTAATCAGAAGCATGAAAAAAGACCATTATGTTAGTGACACTGGAGATGTTGTGTACTACCAAAGTGACTTGGTGGGAAAAGTAGTTAAAGATAACTAACTTTTGCATTGAATCTTGCTCGTGATGAAGATCGTGGATCCTATTTCAAGCAACAATCTTTTAAGGAAGGATTGTTGGATAAATGATCGAGTAGTTGATCTTGATAGAGTTTACAGATAGGAGTTAATTCATTTAGTTAATTTTTATATATTATTACCATTTTTTCATGTAACATTTATATTGATTTTGATGTAAAATAGAAAGCAAATGGAATCAAGTCATTTTGTTTATCTTTTTTTTTTTTAATTTTTTTTATAATGACTAGTTTATGAAGCTTTGGATGTATATGTTACTCATTGTCAATTTTATCATCAAATTTATTAACTTTTATGTTAAAAAAATCTGAACTAATACTTGACTTTGTAAAAGAGGAAGAAAGATGCTGGTTTTAATACTTTTACTGTTAATTAGCACTAATAAGTTATACATATCTATATTTGTAATGGTCTAGTGGGTAAACCATTTGCCTCCATAGGGGAGGTTAAAGTTCAAGTCCCACCAGGTTTCAATTAGGGATGGTTATGAGGATGTTTCGGAAAGGGTAACGGGTAAAACTGGTTAGACTGTGTGTCTGTGTACATCTAAGCCAAAAGGTCGGCGCCCCTAGTTGACCCTTAACCGGGAAAACTCCTTTAAAAAAGTATATATCTTATCTATATTTGTTTATGATAATTTTGCTGATGAGTGATAAAGTGTACTTATTTATGGTTTAAGAGGTTAACAAGGGTGTTGACGTGTTGTTAATATCAACCACCGTTATAGCCTATAGTTAGATGTCCAACTCTATTTTTTTTTCTTTGGGCAGTATGTTTTTTTTTATATTTTTTAGAAATTGTCATGTTAGCTTGTATAAAATTATATAAAAAGTTTACAAAAATATGTAACTTTATTTGAGAAAAAGAAGTTATTAGTTACGATAAATCAATTAGGTTGTTTCTAGTTGGTGGGTAATTTATTAATATAAATTAGAGTACAAACAATTAAACAATATTAGTGTTCTAAAAGGCACGCCAAGGTGTCAGGCGTGGCTCCGCCGTTAAGAAATGGCTCTAGGCGTGATGCTAGGCGTGGCGCGCGCCTTTGAGCGCCAAATGACGAGTTTTTTAAAACGTGACGTATTTTTTTGACTTTTTTGTATACATTTTGCAATCTCATGTAAGAACTATAAATTTATATTTTGTACTTTGTATATGTTACTTTGCTCGTTATTTCTGTAACTTTATACAAAATTGCCGCCCTAAGTCACGCCTTAAAAAATGTCACGGCTTCGACATGACTCCTAAACCTTGAGGCTTGACCTCACCGTCAAACCACGTCTTACGTTATTTAGAATCATGAACAATATTGACTATTTGTGACTGCCACATATCTTCTAAAACACCCAAATCTTAAGTGAACTCAAATCAAATACACTACACTAGTCATTGCTAAAACCGCTCAAATATCACACACACACACACACATACACACACACCCAGTGGCGGAAGGAGTAGGGCGACATAAGTACAACCGCCTAGCGTGCAAGTCTAAAGGGGAAATAATCAGTTCCTTAGGTCCCGTTTGTTTCACCGTAATACGAAGGAATGAAATTATGAAAATGATTTTAATTCCATGCATGTTAGTTATGAAATGACATCATGTACTTCAAGAATTTAATTTCTTTTCAAATAATGTTACCAAACGCAATATACAACGGAATTCAATTCCATTACATTCATTCATATTACGGTGAAACAAACGGGACCTCCTTAGTGTTGATCTTAAAGCCCTTTGACTTAACAAACAAAAGTGAAAGAATAGACCACCTACAGCACGTAGTCGGCACTTCCAACAAACTTCAATTAGCTTCAACTCCTAAATTTCTGATTCTCCGTTTGTTTATTCTCTCAGACTCTTCGTAACTAGCTTCACTCTTCATCATCGTCGACAACCTGAGTGATTCACACTTCATCATCAGTATTTTCGTTAAAAATCAGAATCGGCCACTTTAAAGTAAAAATAGATAGTAATCACCTACTCTAAATCTAAAATATCATCACTTATCATAGAATGGGAATCCGTTGATTTTACCCTTTTGAAAGACATATGGTCTTGCGCTCAATCGGTCGGTTATCACTTTTATGGATTTAATCTGTTGGGTTTAATTTGATTTTTAGAAAAAAAATTAACCAATCATAATACAAACCAAAAGTATACTAAATCAAACAAATCCAACCGAATAACCATAGAGTTAATTGGTTGTGGCTCGTAAAATCAACTAAGAAATTTGCCAAAAAAAACACATACATCACTTAGTCACTTACCATTAGTCATACACACGTGACACTTGACCACAAAATCTCCAAATACAAATAACTCATATTTCTCTATATTAGGTACAAAATAATTAACCACTGTATTTTTAAAAAAACATACACACTTGACTTTTGTTTGCCTTCAAAAGCTTTTAAGAAATTGACATCGTATTCGATAATTTTTCACGAAATAATATATTTGAAGACAATTATATGATTATATATAAGCAAAAGTTCAAATGAGAACTGTTTTTCGTACGAGAATTGCGAGAACTGTTTTTAACGTCATTAATGACTCATTAATAGAGGTTGTTAGTGCAATCAAGAGATTAAATATTTAAATATATATCTGGTTCTGATGATGCAATTTTAATAATCAAATAAAAAGAAAAATATTAATATAAATACAAGTTGATATGAAAATAATAGGTTTGGCAAAATAATAATATATATAAATTTGTGGAGATCACAAACAGTGATAAAACACGCAGAACATACACTGTCGCCAAACTATTAAGATGGGTGAAAATAAAAATGATGTTTACGATCATAATTGAAAATATTATTTAACGGTCATTTTAAATAAAAATATATTTTCACTTATAAACATGTTCCATACTGTCCAAAAAGGTATTTATCTATGGAACTAAGTTTTCATAACATTTTGCCAACAATTTTTAATAAATATAATTCTCTAAATTGGCAAAAGTGAAAATACGTATTTTGGATTACAAGATAAATATCATTAAGAGGTATTATTATACTGTGTATTAAATAAGTGGGTAGAAGAGAATAATTGGAAGATCTTATGCCACCTTAAGTACAATCAGGTGTCACCACCAAATTAAAACATGTGTTTAATTCATCCAAAAAGTCAGTCCAAATACACAGTGTAACGATATTTATTTTGGTGTTTATCAGATCTAAAATACCAGCTTAAAAGAGAAGACCGAAACATAGTGGAAGTATTTTTTTTACTGCTCGAGAAGTTGTCAGCTCGGCCACGGTCGCACCACGGTCGACCGTGGGTTCGACCGTCCGGCCCCAAGAGAATGACCCACTTCTCTCTTATCTTCCTCTATATATATCACCCACTTCATCTTTTATTTTACCTTTTGCAAACTTGAAAACATTATCTCCTTTACACATTCTGACACACTTGATCTTCCAAACTTATATACATTTGTGAGTGTGTTGATTCTTGAAGTTGTTTACTTTCATTGTGTGCTTCATACAACACTTCAAGATCTAGCAAAAGGGAAGCAAGAAAAATACTTTGAGTGTTCTTCATAGTGTTCATCTTTTCTTGTTTGAGAGATTTAGATTTTTACACCATTGTTGGTGTTCTTGGTGTTTTTAGCGAGGTGTTCTTGAGTGAAGAACATTGTTATATTTGGTGGGTTTGACTATTTCCACTTTGTTTGTTTGAGAGTTCATAAGTTCTTGTTAAAGAACTTGGGTTTTCTTCTTGGTGAAGAAGAAGGTGTGTTCTTGGTAAAGAACATTTGTAACATCTTGGATTAGATCTTTGGTGGTTGTCATCTACCCGAAAAGATAATTGTATATTGGTGATCTCTTCCGGGCTAAGAGGTATTTGCACATGGTGCTAGTGGAATCCTTGACGGATGTCAAGGCGTGGACGTAGGTTGGAGTTCAACCGAACCACGATAAGATATTGGTGTCACTCTTCTAAACCTTCAACTCCCTCATACTTACATTTGCATTTGCTTTTTATATTTCTTGCATATTTACATTCTTGCATTTTTATATTTCTTGCATATTTACATTCTTGCATTTTTATATTCTTGCATATTTACATTCTTGCATCTTTATTTTCCTGTATTTTAAATTCTTGCATTTTATTTATTTACAGTCAAGTCACTTATATTTCCGCCAATACTATATATATATATATATATATATATATATATATATATATACATATATATACATACATATCTAGTACTCTCATCAAGATATATATATATATATATATATTCATTACTATATATATTTATATACTTACAGCATCTTTACATTTTCGCATTTACTTACAAGCATTTATTTATTTCTGTCTTAAATTTAAATTTAATCGAAAAAGTGGACATATAAACTATTCAACCCCCCTCTAGTTTCTACAGAGGTATTTTGCTAATTTATATATTTACCCAACCGTAAATTGCATCCGAGTGAGCCGTCATGAATTTACGAGACATGATTTTCCCGATATCACCTTCATTAATATGTTATTAATGAGTTATTTATGAAGCATTAATGAGTCATAAAAAAATCTTAGTCATTGATTAATTTTAATCAAGAGCTAAAATTGGTTCTCGTAGTTCTCGTACGAAAAACAGTTCTCATTTGAACACTATATATATATATATATATATATATATATATATATATAGGGGAGGGTTCATGCGAGAACTGTTGTTAGTGCGAGAACCGCCAGAACCAATCTCATCTGTTCCTTGGATATGGGAAGTATCATGGATGGAGAGCGTGGAGGGATAAGGTGTGGCAGGGTGCATATGAGGAATTCATGGGTGGGCAATGACATTGAAGGAGGGGGAATTGGACGGCTTAGATTGGTTCTCGCGCTAACAACGGTTCTCGCATGAACTTTTGTCTATATATATATATATATATATATATATAAACAAAAGTTCAATTGAGAACCTTTTTTTAATGCGAGAACCAATATGAGCCGTCCAATTCCCCCTCTTTCAATCTCATCACCCACCCATGAATTACTCACATGTACCCTGCCACACTTGATCCCCCACGCTCTCCATCTATGAACTCCACTTACCAAATCAATGGATAAGATTGGTTATCGCGGTTCTCGCACTAACATTGGTTCTCAAATGAACCTTCCCCTATATATATATATATATATATATATATATATATATATATATATATATATATATATATATATATATATATATATAAGAAATGAATATGGCTTCTAATGCTTACTCAATAAAAGGAAATAACCAAAGAAAAATAGTTGAACTATTAACTTCCGGATTTACTGGTAATTTAAAAGGATGGTGGGATTCATATGTTACTAATGAAGAAAGAACTCATATACTTAATGCAAAAAAGGTAGTTATAAAACAAGAAAATAATGAGGCTGTTACTACTCAAGAAGATGACATTATTCCAACTCTTATTTATG
Organism: Pulicaria dysenterica; assembly: GCA_947179395.2. Taxonomy (NCBI): domain Eukaryota; kingdom Viridiplantae; phylum Streptophyta; class Magnoliopsida; order Asterales; family Asteraceae; genus Pulicaria; species Pulicaria dysenterica. Next base: position 50,278,723 of record OX359292.1, on the reverse strand, counting down.
CAATAATAAAAAATTATATAGGAGATCCAACACTACTTCAAGAAAAAAGTGCTGAAATATTACTCAATTTAACTTGTAGAAAAATTCAAGATTTTAGATGGTATAAAGATATGTTTTTAACAAAAGTTATGTTAAGAACAGACTGTAAAGAAGCCTATTGGAAAGAAAGATTCATTGCAGGGTTACCCAACCTATTTGCCGAAAAAAATTAGAAATAATTTAAGAGAAAAATATAATAATCAAATTCCTTATAAAGATCTTACCTATGGAGAAATAATTAGTTATGTTAATAAAGAAAGATTATCCATATGCTCAGATTTAAAATTAAAAGCTAAACTCAAAAAGGATAAGATCACTAGTAAAAATGAATTAGGAGACTTTTGTCAACAATATGTTTATCAACCAATTTCTAAACCTTCTTCTTTCAAACCTAAGAATTTTTTTTACAAAAGACGTTTTCCAAATAAAAAATATGTTTCTAAACCTAATAAAATAGAAGGGTATACTAATAAGAAGAAAAACTATAAAAGATTTAATAATAAACAAAACTTTAAAGGTAATCAAAAGGATATTATTATTTGTTATAAATGTGGAAAAACTGGTCATATGACAAAAAAATGCTATGTTAAGAAGACTATAAATGAATTAGATGTTTCCGATCAATTAAAAATCCAGATAAGCAAATTATTTTTAAATGATTATGAAAGTTCTGAATCAAGCTTATCAGATTATGATAATAATGATTTAAAGGTTTTACAAAACTATTAAACTGATGAAACTCATGATGAATCAGAATGTGAATGTATAGGAAACTGTACTTGTAATAAAATAAATGTCATCACAGATAAAGATAGAGATTTTTTAGAATTAATAGATCAGATTCAAGATAAAACTATAAAAACTCAGTTAATGGATAAATTTATTAATTATAATAAAGATGTTGAATCAACAACAATAACAACCAATTATAATAACAATCCTTTTAATCTTCAAGAAATTTATCAAAGATTTTCAAAACCAAAAACTACAATTACAATTCAAGATTTACAAGAAGAACTAAAAACTGTCAAAACAGAAATAAGATTAATAAAAGATAGATTAATTAAAGTTGAAAAAGGAAAAGAAATTGTCACTCATAAAAAAGAAGATACTAATAATATCAATAAAATTAATAAAAGTCAAAATAAAATACCAAAAATCATATCATATCAGAGATGAAATACTTATATAAATCTTTGTATAGCAAATGAATTTAAAATAATAGTTCTAGCATTAATGGATAGTGGTGCAGATATAAATTGCATCCAAGAAGGAATTATTCCAACCAAGTATTATGAAAAAACTACTAATCGAGCTCATACTGTTGATGGATCATCTTTAAATATTAAATAAAAAGTTACAAATGTTCATATATGTAATAATGATTATTGTTATAAAACCTCTCTTGTTCTTTCAAAAACTTTAACCTCTACTTTAATATTAGGAACACCATTTCTAAATCAACTTTATCCTATTACAATTGACAAAACTGGAATTAGTACTAAAGTTTTAGACAAAGAAATAATTTTCAAATTTACTAAGCCAATTGCTTTTACAGAACTTAATAACCTAAATAATAAAGTTAATCAAGCAAAACATTTAATAAATGAAATTAATATTTTAAATATTCCTAACCAGATACAAGAAAAAATAACTCAAAATAATATTTAAACAAATTAAAGAAAAATTTGAGAAAAATGTTTGTTCTAATATTCCAAATGCCTTCTGGAATAGAAAACAACATATTGTCAGGTTACCTTATATAAAGAATTTTAATGAAAAAGATATACCCTCAAAATCAAGAGCTATTCATATGTCTTTTGAATTGCAAGAACATTGCAAAAAAGAAATTCAAGAATTACTAAGTAAAAATTTAATAAGACCATCAAAATCTCCTTGGTCTTGTTCGGCCTTTTATGTTATGAATGTCGCTGAACTTGAAAGAGGATCTCCAATGTTAGTAATCAATTACAAACCTTTAAATAAAGTTTTAGAATGGATAAGATATCCAATTCCTAATAAAAGAGATTTATTAAAAAGATTACATGATTCAAATATCTTTTCAAAATTTGACATGAAATCTGGATTTTGGCAAATACAGATTCATGAACAAGATAAATTCAAAACTGGTTTTAATGTTCCTTTTGGACACTATGAATGGAACGTTATGCCTTTTTGTTAAATTTTGAACGTTATGCCTTTAGTAATCAGACCCCCTTCACATGAAATTAAGTGTACCAGACATCACTCTGAAGAGAACATCATCGGAGATCCTTCAGTTGGCATTCAAACACGATCCGCAACAGCAAACAAATGTCAATTCTCGGGTTTCTTAAGCATCATTGAACCCACCAAGACTTGTGACGCATTAGATGATCCAGATTGGGTAATTGCCATGCAGGAAGAATTACACCAATTTGATCGTCTTAAAGTCTGGAGATTAGTTCCTCTTCCATATGGAAAATCTGTTGTCGGAACTAAATGGGTATTCAAGAACAAACGGGATTCGGATGGAGTGGTAATACGTAACAAAGCTAGGTTGGTTGCTAAGGGATACAATAAACAGGGGGGCATTGACTATGATGAAACTTTTGCCCCTGTTGCTCGAATTGAAGCCATCCGACTATTTCTTGCTTATGCAGCCTCTAGAAGCTTTCGTGTCTTCCAAATGGATGTGCAGACAGCTTTTCTTAATGGTGTACTTAAAGAAGAAGTTTATGTCTCACAACATGAGGGTTTCATCAACTCAAAACATCCAAATCATGTTTATATCTTAGATAAGGCCTTGTACGGGTTAAAGCAAGCTCCGCGTGCATGGTAAGACGTCTTATCTGAATATTTGATTGGTGAAGGCTACTCCAAAGGGAAGACTGATACCACTCTCTTTACAAAGACAAAGGGTCGGGATAAGATTTTGGTTCAGATATATGTGGACGATATTATTTTTGGATCTACAAATCCAAAATACAGTGACGAGTTTGCTAAAACCATGGCAAACAGATTCCAAATGAGTATGATGGGGGAGATGTCATTCTTTCTCGGACTCCAGGTGAAGCAGTTAAGTCATGGCAGCTTTATTTGCCAATCAAAGTACATCAAAGATCTTCTCACGAAGTATGATATGATTAACTGCACACCCATATCCACACCCATGGCTGCTAAGGCACAACTCTCAGCAGATCTTGATGGTTCCCCTGTAGATCTGAAAAACTATCATGGGATAATTGGATCGTTACTGTATCTCACTGCTAGTCGTCCGGATATCTTGTTCTCTACCTGTCTCTGTGCCAGATTTCAGGCGAATCCTAAAGAGTCACATCTTCTGGTAGTTAAGCGGATATTCATATATCTAAAAGGGTCTATAAATCTAGGTCTGTGGTATCCCAAAGATTCAAATCTGGATCTTCATGCTTACTCTGATGCTAACTATGCCGGTTGCAAGATAGATCGGAAAAGCACTTCTGGTAGTGCCCACTTCCTGGGTGATCGTTTAGTCTGTTGGGCCTCAAAGAAGCAAAACTGCGTATCCACTTCTACAACTGAAGCTGAGTATGTTGCTGCTGCAATGTGTTGTTCACAAAGTCTCTGGATACGCACACAGTTATCAAACTTTTTCCTTAAGTATGACAACATTCCATTACTATGCGATTCCCAGTCTGCCATAGCTATCTCTTGCAATCCGGTACACCACTCTAAAACCAAACACATTGATATACGTTATCACTTCATAAAAGATAATGTAGAGAAATGTCTTATTGAGCTCCAATATGTTCCTACTGAAAATCAGCTTGCTGACTTGTTTACCAAACCATTAGACGAAAGTCGCTTCACTGCGTTGGTATCCAAGTTAGGCATGCTCAATCTGACAATATAACATACTGTTGCTCCATTTTTTCCTTTCTTTCCTTTTTTTGTTTAGAGTAGGTGTTACACTGTTTGTTCTTTGTGCAGCTTCATGATGCACCAATCAAGGGGAAGTTTATTCCTGGATAACCTTTCATCTATCCCTCCCCCTCTCGTCCACATTTTGTTAAGAAATTAAGAAAAAATTAATCGATTGGGTTCATTAAAGCTAGCTAGCAATGGAAGGTAAAGGTCGTCGTCCATTGAATCCTGGTTTTACACATGTATCATATGCGTAGGGGGAGGAGTATACAACTGATACATTTCCTAAATCTTGACAATTTTTTCATAAACAGATGCAAAAGTCTAGGGGGAGTATGTCAAACAAACATTCAAATCAACCATATCTGAAAAACTAAATTTTCAAATCATTACCACTCCTCAACGATCAAGAGTGGTTCAAGTTTCTATTCAAGTCCGGGAATGGTTGAAGATTATTTTGACTTGAAGTGTAGGATTTTCCCCATCCGTCGTCCATGTTCGTTACACCTGAATCTCATGGTGATGTCTTTTATGCATGATGCTCATAAAGTTTTATAATCATCATGAGGGGGAGATAAAAAGATTTATTCAGTTGGTTACTGCATGAGACATATTGTACGAGGTATTCAGTCTAGGGGGAGAAGTACTTAGATGAAAGTAAAAATTTATTCTCGCCCCAAATTTGTCAACAAGGATCTAGAGCAACATTGTAGGGGGAGGGTTTCCCCGTTCGTGATTCTAGGGGGAGTAAGCAACATATTCTCTCATGTTGATGAATCCTTATATGCTTCCGCTGATGCTACCAATGCTCAAGAATCCAGATGCTGAAAACCTCTATATGCTAAATTGATTATATAACCAAAGGCGATCAATGCCTTAGGTTACTGGAGCGCTACAAGACAATAAACACAAGACCCTCAAGATGCTGAAGAGATCAAGACTCCTGTTCATTTTAATTCTACAACTCCTATTCAATTCCAAAGGGGGAGATTGTTAGAACTGTATTATTGTAATAGAATAGGAGTTATAACAATAGTTGAGGGTGCTTATTGTAAATATACCTTATAGGTATATAAGCCTTGTGCTACACAAGGAAATGTAAGGTTTGCTACACTTACAAGAAATAAACTAGGTGTTTCTATGGTGTAATTACACATTCTCTCTAGTTATCTTATGCAAACCTTCATCTATCCTACATATTACTTGAATCACTTGTTATATGGGACTAACACAAAGCATTGTAATCATCTTCTTAATGAAAGAATTTGATTGATTGTGGTTTGATTTACTTTGTGTAACACTTTTATTTGATTTGTTCAATTTCCGCAGAAAGTGTATTCAACCCCCCTTCTACACACCTGTTGCTTGTTGTTATTCTCACCAAGGGACCAACAACTGGTATCAGAGCAGGTTGAACGATTTCATAAGTTGAAAGTTCAAGATTCTGAGAAAGTTTACAATGTATACAAGCAACAATTCTTCAAACTTTCCACAGATGTCTGCCAAAGGCTGTCCCGTGTTTGATGGATCTGACTATCCTATGTGGAAGTTTAGAGCCATGCTGTTCCACAAGTCCATTGACAATCATATGTCTGATTTCATTATCAAAGGACCGATAATCCCCAAGATCTCTGCGGTTGTTAGTGATATGTCCGCTGATAAAACAGACAAGAGTGAAAAAGAGGTAAAGAAGCCTGTTGCATCCTGGACTGATGAAGATTGGAAACTCTACAATCTGAATGACAAGGCAAAAAGTGTTCTGCAAAATGCCCTGACCAACGAAATCTTGCGTACTGTGACTGGGTGTCAATCTGCAAAATATATATGGGATACGCTAAGTGTTACATATGAGGGTACAGATCTGGTCACGCAGCAAAAGAAGAATCACTTGAATAAATCTTATGAAAACTTCTTTTCAAAGAAGAATGAAACCTTGCCAGATTTGTTCACAAGGTTTCACTGCTTGATAAATGACCTACTAAGTGTGGGTGTAAAGAAAGATGAGGCTGAACTTGTGCTGAAAATTTTGGATGTGTTACCAGAAAAGTTTAATGACGTAACTACAGCACTAAGGGCTGGAGGGATACTGCATGTGTACAACCTACAGTCCATTTATGGGTTCTTGCTAAATCATGAACAGATCACTGAACACAAAAGAACTTCTCAACAACAACTCAAGGAGTCTTTGGATAAAACTGAAGTTGCATTGGTTGCACAGAAAAAGGAGAAAAGTTCCAAGACATTGGTTGTTGAATCTGAGATTGAGTCAGAATCTCAAGCTGACCACTCAGACTCAGACTCAGGTTATACTAATGATGTTCAGAATATCACTGAGCAAATGGCAATGTTAGCCAGACGTTTGAGAAGAGCTCAAAGGGGAAGAGGAAGATCTGACAAGGGCAAATGGTAGAGTTCCTTTGATCCCAAGAATGCTGTGTGCTTCAACTGTCAGAAGAAGGGACATATTGCTGCTGAGTGCAGATCAAAGAAGGTGGAATCAACATCAGTTGTTTATAAGAATGCTTACAGAGTTGATAAATACAAGAAGAAATATACTCAGCTCAAGAAAGGAAAGCCTGAAGACAAAGCAAGTGTAAAAGGACTATATGCTGAAACTTGGGATACAGAATCATCTACTTCAGATGATGATATATTACTGATGGCTCAAGAAGATGAAGAGTTTGAAATTGACGAAGTTGATTATGGTCTGTCCGAGTCAACTTTTGAAGCTGACATGAAGGAAGCTGAGGAAAACAACAAGCTAAGTGATTGGGATCCTGCTTCCATGTATAAGGTTAGTAATTTGAACTCTTACACCGACGAAAAAAAGGGTCTTGCTTTTGATTATCTGCTGAATGATTTCAAGACCATCCTTAAGTCTCAAAATGACCTCAAAGATGAGATAACTAAACTCAAAAATGATATTAACGAAAACAAATCTCTCATTGATGTTGGTAAGAAGGCACAGTGTGATCTTGAATGTCAAAGACACATTAATAAACTTCTAAGTGAAGAACTTCAGGAAGCTAAAGACAAAGCTGACCAACTTCAAAAAGTCACTGAGTCTTGGTGTAAGTCATCAAAGCTTGCTGAAAAGTGCATAAACCAACAAATTCCTAAACAGGTACAAGCTGTGCTTGGAGGTGACTATCAATCTGCAGCTTATGTAGCTGATGATGAGATAGCAAGTACAGACTCTGAGGAGGATAGACTACTGATTGAGTCTCAGAAGTTAGCCTCATATAAGAAACATGGTCAAAACCTTAAATACAATATGTTTGTAAAGGCTAAAGATCATGGAGAAGAGTGCTCAACATCCAAACACCATGGTAAGTCTGTGCTGGACATATTAAGCACTCAGCCTATTCAAAGAACTTCATTCATAGAAAGGCTTAATCCAAATCCTTTCAAAAGACAACGTTCTCTATCTGGTTTGGAGAGAAGTTACAAGAATAGGAAGACCACTGTAAGTCAGAGGTCAAAGTACAACAATGGTAAGTCCAAAGTTGTAGATCTTGGTAAGTCTAAGAAGATCAACAGTGGTAAGTCCAAGCCTGTTGAAACTGGTGAGTCCAGTAGTCATGACAAAGGTAAGTCCAAGGTCATGAAAATGAAGGTTGTTAGTCAAACTTCTAATCAAAAGGATAACAGACAAAGACCTGACAAATGTAAGTCCAAAGTCAGTGATCATCATGTGAATCAACTTGCAAAGAAAGTTGAAAAGTTATCCACCACATATAATCCTAAGACTGAGAGAAAGTTCTCACAAGGATTATTAGACACTCTACCTCCTGTAATCATTGGAAGAAGGAGATGCTACAAGTGCAGAAGTAGAGGTCATGAGGCTAAGGACTGTGATGCAGAAATCTCAAGGCCTGAACAAGAACAAGCTGATCAACCTACACAGGACTCAGCTCCTGCTCAAGCTGAACAGTCAGTTCAACAAGATGGAGATGCTAAGTGCTCCTCATCTGAACCTACCAAGAAGTGGGTTCCCAAACAAGACTAATGTGTTTAGTTTTCATCTCATGTGCAGGGTTCAAGTAAATGGTACTTTGATAGTGGATGCTCAAGGCACATGACCGGGTGAAAATGACTTCTTAGTGATTTGCAAAAAGATGAAGGTCCTAATGTAACATTTAGTGACAACTCCCATGGAAGAAGTAAAGGCTATGGGAAGATGCAAGCTGGCAAGGTTACTTTCCAGAGAGTTGCATATGTCAAAGGTCTCAAACACAACCTGATTAGTATCAGTCAATTGTGTGATGAAGACAACATTGTTACTTTTAGGAAGAAAGCAGGGACAATATATAATGCTAAGGGAAAGCCTGTATTAATAGCTAAAAGAGAAAGAGATGTGTATATACTTGATCTTAATTCTGCTGATCCCTATACTGAAACCTTCTTGTATTCCCATTCTATTCCTAAGCCGAGTTGGTTATGGCATAAACATTTATCTCATCTAAATTTTAAAAATATAAATATGCTATCCAATAAAGAGTTAGTCTCTGGATTACCAAAGATCACATTTGTCAAAGACAAATTGTGTTCAGCTTGTGAACAAGGGAAACACCATAAATGGTCCTTTAAATCAAAGCAAAATTTTTCAATAACAGACCCATTGCATATGTTGCATATGGATTTGTTTGGACCCATAAGTACTCCAAGCCTAAGTGGCAAGAAGTACACACTGGTGATAGTAGATGAGTTCTCAAGATTCACCTGGGTAATATTCCTTAAAGCCAAAAGTGAGGATGCCCTGGAGATAATCAGTTTTATCAAACAGGAAGAGTTGTAGAAAGGTTTGTCTGTAAAGCAACTTAGAAGTGATCATGGGACTGAGTTCAGAAACTCTACCCTTGAAAGCTTCTGTGAACAAAATGGAATATTACAAAATTTCTCATCTGTCAGAACTCCCCAACAAAATGGAGTTGCTGAAAGGAGAAATAGAACCTTAATTGAGACAGCTAGAACAATGCTATGTGAGTCAGGATTGAAACTCTATTTTTGGGATGAAGCTGTTAGTACAGCCTGCTATTCCCGGAATAGGTCAATCATTGTCAAAAGACACGGAATGTCTTCATATGAGATGTATAAGTCTAGAAAGCCCAATATAGGTTATTTCCATATCTTTGGTTCAAAATGCTATGTGCTGAATCAAAGAGATCAGCTCCATAAGTTGGAATCTAAAGTTGATCTTGGAATATTCGTTGGTTATTCCTCAATCTCCAAGTATTATAGAATATATTATACAAGGAGAAAGCCCATCGAAGAATCAATTCATGTCTCATTTGATGAAGACAGTTTTGATCGAGATGATAAAAGTCAAGCTGACTTGGTCAGTCTGAGTGAGCTTGAAAGGCCTAAGGAGACCAACTTATCAAATCCTATGTATGTCATAGGAGACGATAGTGTTGATGATGTGTGTCCATCCAAGAAATCATCACATGCTCAAATGGATTCTCAAGCTGAGAAAGATGATGAGTTCGTCAATCCGTTTGGAGCTGACATTCCTCAAACTGAAGATCTTGTGATCAACAGTTTGTTGACAATGCTGCTGTTGAGACTGAGGAGATAAGTTCACCTCAGGGCTCTCAACATCACTCAGATTCAGAACTAGACTCTCCAACTACAACATTTAAATTCCTCAAAGACCATCCTCAAGATCAAATAATTGGAAATGTCCAGGAAAGGGTTATGACCAGATCCAAGGCAACAGCTAACTATGCTGCTCACTTTGGTTTCCTATCTCAGATGGAGCCAAAGAGGACTAAAGAAGCCTTAGAGGATAAGGATTGGATTGATGCTATGCAAGAGGAACTAAATGAGTTTGAGAGAAACAAAGTCTGGAACCTTGTCCTTGCCCCCGAAAATCATACAATTATAGGCACTAAGTGGGTCTATAGAAATAAAATGGACAAGGATGGAGTGATAGTTAGGAACAATGCCAGGCTGGTAGCACAAGGGTATAAGCAAGAAGAAGGAATCGATTATGATGAGACCTTTGCCCATGTTGCTAGAATTGAAGCCATAAGGCTGTTCTTAGCTTATGCAGCATATAAAGACTTCAAAGTCTATCAAATGGACAAGGTTTCCACATCATGTCTATAAGTTGGACAAGGCTTTGTATAGTCTTAAACAAGCTCCAAGAGCTTGGTATGAAACTCTGTCCACTTATCTACTATCAATGGATTTCACCAGAGGTAGTATAGATAAGATACTCTTTATTAGAAAGTGTAAAGGACAGGTGATTCTTGTACAAATCTATGTGGATGACATTATCTTTGGTTCTACCAATGAATCTCTGTGTGAGTGGTTTTCCAAAATAATGTCACAAAAGTACAAGATGAGTATGATTGGTGAGATGACTTACTTCCTAGGTCTACAAATTCAACAAAAGCCTGATGGAATATTCATCAATCAAAGCAAGTATGTTCTTGATTTGATAAAGAAATATGGTTTTGATTCAAGTTCAACCATGAAAACACCCATGTCACCTGCTGTCAAGCTGAGTAAAGACTCAGATGGTAAGTCTGTGTGTAAGTCTACCTATAGAGGTATGATAGGTTCATTGCTCTATTTGACAGCTAGTAGACCTGATATCATGTTTGCTACATGTGTTTGTGCAAGATATTAGGCAGATCCTAAAGAATCACATCTTCAAGCTGTGAAAAGGATCTTTAGGTACCTTAAAGGTACACCAAACCTAGGACTTTGGTATCCAAAGGACTCTGGGTTTGAGTTAGTTGGTTTCTCTGATGCTGACTATGCTGGGTGCAAGTTAGATAGAAAATCAACTACTGGAGGATGTCAATTGCTTGGAGGGAAGTTAGTCAGCTGGACTAGTAAGAAACAGAACTCATTGGCTACTTCAACTGTTGAAGCTGAATATGTTGCAGCAGGAAGCTGTTGCGCTCAATTCTTATAGATGCAGCATCAGCTTCAAGACTTTGGCATGAGTTTCAAGAAAACTCCTATCTTCTGTGATAACAAAAGTGCTATAGCCATAACTTACAACCCAGTCTTCCACTCAAGAACCAAGCACATTGAAATTAGACATCACTTCATCAGGGACATCGTGGAAAAAGGTAAAATCGATATTAAATTTATTTCCACTGATGACCAATTAGCAGATATATTAACCAAACCCCTTGATGAAAAGAGGTTTATGTATCTGCTAAGTAAATTGGGTATGCTCAACCCCTAGCTAAGTGTCTAGAATCCAAGTTTTCAGTTTGACAAAGACTAAGTGTCTCAAGCTGAGTGCACATTTTATAAATAGGTTTTCATAAACTGAATAACCTGTCAAGCTGAATAATGAGTTCACATGTTTGGTCGGTTCCAAACATACTTTACCTACTCAGTGTAGTTAAAATGTAAATTTGAGTAAGTCTCAAACCTAAATGACTAAGTGTCATTGAGTCTGAGCTATGTGCTTAACTCAAGCTGTGTGATTGGTTCGCACATTTGGTGAGTTCCAAACATCTTTTAACTACTCAGTGTGGTTAAGATATATAGTTTGAGTTAGTCTTAAACAAAATGACTAAGTGTCATTGAGCCTGAGCTGTGTGCTCTACTCAAGCTGAGTGCTCAATTCAAGCTGAGTGCTTGCCTTAGGTTGAGTGATTAGTTTACTCAGCTTGGTGTGTCCAATATATGATTTAATTACTAAATGTCATTACTTCATGTGTCAATATGTATTTGAGTTAGTCTCAAACCGCATCGTATATCAATTGTGTATTGGTATAATTGAATTGTGTTTATAATATTATTATCAGTTGATTCTATTATTTTACACTTGTATCCGTTGGAAGGCGATGTGTTTCTAACCTCTAACTGTTACATCAAGCCGTAATTTTACGGTGTAACGGATAAAAATGGGATTTCAACGGTAACTTTTCTCTCTCCTAAGAAAGGTATATATACCGATCATAACCAGTTTACAGAAGTTTACGCTTACAAGTCCGACTTCTCATCTTCTTAAATACCTTTCGTAAATACCTCAATTTCTTAGTGCATTCGTCTGTTCAAAACCATAAATTGCTAAGTGCAATTTCTGTACCGCTCAGTGCGACTTTTAATTTACTCAGTGTAATTAATTCAACATGGATGGACTCAAATTAGTTCTCGGTGATCAGATGATTCGAGGTGCTCAGTTCAAGAACAATGGAGTGCCGTTGCTGAAAGTCAACAATCAACGGGCCTGTCTTGCAATTCCTCTGAGGAAACAAGGCAGAGGATATGAAGTATGGGTGGCTTACATCCGTAAATGCCCCCTGGCATTCGCCTTCTGTGGCGTACCTCTCCATATCGTTCCTCAACATCTACTGGAGTTCTGGTATACATGCACGTATAATCAGAACAGGGGAGAGATTACGGGAACTGTTCTTAATGGCAATAGAACAGTGGTCCTATCCGTACAGCGGCTAAGGGATGTTCTTCAACTCTCTCAATCTGATGAGTTCGAGCCGGCTATCACGAGGCAGGTGGCAAGGTCAGTTCTACCCAGAATGGGTCACCCGTAGACAGAGGGTGTACTAAAAAAGGCCACCTTTCCAACCAGCTGGGGTTTTCGGGTGTCAACAGTGATTCGTTCACTAGGTACCAAGGTTGGAGGACTGGACCAAGTTAACGAGTTCGAGATGCAGCTGCTATACAACATGTACTTTGCGAGAAACTTAGACTATGCACAACTCATCTTCAACGAGCTCAGGGTCCAATTGATGAAGACCACAAGGGATCTTCATGTACCTTTCATAAGGTACCTGTCCTTGGCATTTGAAGCTGAGCTGGGGACAGCACTATATGAAGCTGATCAGGATGTGTTCCTGTTTCCTACACTCAGCTCCAAGATGTTCAATAACGACATCTTCCCAGAGCAGGAGGGTCTGAGTGAGCCTACGCTACTGATAGCTGAGGCAGCTTCATCAGAAAGTGAAGAAGAGGGATCCAATCAAGGGGGATCTTCTCAAGCTGACACAGAGGTTCAAGCTGAGTACTCTGCTCAAGCTGAACCAGCACAAACTGAAGCTGCTTCTGGTAAGACCTCTCCACTTTCTCTTTCTTCTCTTTTTTCTCCATACACCTTTGGAGATAAGGTTGCGATAAACCCAACCCAGTCTAACCCATCTCCTCCACCTTCATTCCATCAAAAATCTCACTCTGAAGCCACCCCTAGTATGCCCACTGCTGCTAGGGAGAATATCCAAACCTACACCAGGAAAACTGTCAAAGGTGATGCCACCTATAAAGGCATCACTGGAGCTGAGATCACATTGATCCCTCCACCGGCAGGAGTTGAAGGGGAGACGCCTACTCTAAAGGTGTCAACCTCGAGGCTCATTACAAGCCAAAAGCCTATACCGGGTGTGGTGTCTACTCAGCCCACACTCTCCAGTGCCATGGGAGAGCCTATTACTGTGCCTAAGCAGACACACTTAGGTGACATTGAATATATGATCAATCCCCAGGGTCAATCACCCCCCTCCAAACCAATCAGCCAACCACCAACCCATACACTTCACATTTTGAGCCCCATTACTTCTCTTCACTTCTCACACCCTATCGCACGACCTGTCAATGTTTCATCTTCAAACCAAGGTGATTCACAGGGTCCAGACTCTGGTGCAAATGAATTTGAAGGTAAAACCAATCTTTAGATGATGCACCCAAAGACTCTCCTCACACTGACACTGCCTCCTCAGACATCCAGCAGCTGAAAGATTATGTCGCTGCTTAGTTTGGTTTGTTCCATCTCAAGCAGAAGAAGCATAAACGGAAAATCTATCAAAGGCTTGAGAAGTTGACCATGGATGTTAAAGAGATTTCCTCTACAGTTGCTGCACTCCAACAACAAAAGACTTCAACCCCTATTGATGATGACAAAAAGGGGGAGAAGGTTCAAGCTCATATTGAAGTTGAGCTAGTTCGAGCTGAAGCTGAAACTCTACTAGTACTAGCTAAAGGAGCAGAGAGGAAGACTCAGGCTAAGGGGGAGTTGGAAATAAATAAAGAGGAACCTGCAGCTAAGAGATAAAAGGTAGAAGAATCTGAACCTGAAGCTGACAGTGTTTCTGAAACTGAGGAAGAAACAGAAGAGGATAAAGTCACAAGGCTTGTGATTGAAATGCTCGAACAGGAGGAAGCCAATGAGTTAGGTATTTCTCCTGAAGAGCTGAGAAAGAGAAAAGAGAAGGAAGTAAAAGAACAAGAAAAGGAAAAAGAAAGAAAAGCTTTGGCACAAGCTGAAGCTACATACACTGGTCCAAGACCTGATCTAATCCCATACTCAGATGCAGAACTGCAGGAGTGTTACTTCAGAAGAAGCTTCAACGAAGAGATCAGAGGAATGACTCTGAGCAGAGTAAATGGAGTTGTCATTCTCACTTTTGAGCTTAGTGACAAATCAACAGTGGGAATGTACCTGAGATAAGTTCACAGGATGGGCTACATTGAAAGTCAAAGAATAATGATGATGCTCAGGAAGTTCAAAAGGAGTCAAATCAAACAAGAAATTCTATCTGAGGTCTCCAAGTTGATTGCTCGAGCTGAAGAACTGAGGTATGTTCCAGTTCCTGGTCTGCAGTGGGAAAATCTGTTTAGAATGCTCGAGGGTGTAGAATTCAAGGAAAATTAAAGTGTCAACACACCTATTCAAGGCTTTATGTTTAAGGATCAGGCAGGCAATCCTAGCTTTATCAAACTAAATGAAGTATGTTATCTGAAAGCTGAGGATGCCTTGAGAATTAGAAAGTGTTGTGGTGATGATGATGTGAATCAACCAATGAAATATAGGCTGAACAAGATCATCAGGGTATAACAGAAGGAACTCAGTGGGAATGAAGAAGCTGAAAGACTGTTAAATGAGATCAACAAGGAGATCAGCATCTGGGACGTTCTACATCCTGAGTTCATAAGATAAAATCCTCAATAGTTTAGTTCTATTGTAAATATTAGATTAGTCCTAATATTTTTGTAAGCACTATGTATGCATGATCTAAGTGATCAATCATTTTGTATTATGATTAGTTCAATTAATACAAGTATAAAGTTTGATATGTTCAACTGTGTTATGATGTGTTCATAATTATTAGTCTGATAAGTTCAGCTTAATGAATAAATGATTAGTTCTTATTCATTAATGTGTTTTGTTGGTGTGTTCAACTGAAAGTTGGTTTGTTCCACTTATAATTGATAAGTATAATTAAGATTGATATGTTCAAATTAATATTTGATTAGTTCAAATATAAAATCTTAATAAGTTTGAGATTTAAAACATAATTCTGTTAAACAAACTTAAGAACTGTTTGATGGTTTTGTCATCATCAAATAGGAGGAGTTTGTTGGGACGATGATCTCATTAGTTTAGATTTGATGAGACAAAGTTAAGTTTGTAAGATGTGTTCTACATACAACTTAAACAAAATTATGAAGCTTAGTCAGACTGAACACTAATAGTGATTCAGACTGAGTATAAGCAGAATATAAGCTGAGCATATGTTCGATAAGCTTAGACTATATCTTAGTAAGATTATCAATATGTTTGATAACTTGTGTGCGTAAACTAAGATATACATATTGAGTTTCAGCTTGCTGAGTTCAAGCTGAGCGACTTAGTGTGAAGACTGAGTCAGCTCAATAGAGTTACTAAATTTATTTTAGTTAATACTTTAGACTTCTAAGGATGAGTTAATAATTATACATGTTAGTCCATGTTTGAATTCGGGTTTGTTCTCGAAGAACTCAGCTTGATGAGTTTCAAGCTGAGTAACTCAGCCTGACTAAAGAAGTCAGTTTAAAAGAATTTAAATATGTTTTAAATTCTGTTTTAACTCTCTATATCTACGGGAAGGATAAGAAGACTTCAAAATCAAGATTGAAGATTGAAGACTCAAGATAAGAAGATTCAAGATTCAAGAGTCCGAGTTATCCGATAGTTAGTTAGCAAATTAGGATTAGTACAGTTTGTTAGGAACCGTAGGAACATGATTATAAATACTTATCTCCTCATAAGTTTAGAGGTACGACTACGACTACGATTACAACTAAGTGTTGCAGAGCCAAAAACCTCACCTCACCGTATGTGTTACGATTCTTGAATCACTGTTTGTCAGTTCAACGTGATCAAGATATTCACAGATTGCCAAGCTATTCGTGTGTTCGAATACTAACATTAGTTGTGATATTGGTAAGTTATCAATCTGTGTAAATCCTGTTTAGAGAGTCGTCAGTATCTATAATCATAAGTTGATTATAGATAGCTAAGTTTGAAAGATTGAGAGATTTATATTAGGTGTTTACATATCAAGATTTGCTTACTTGATAGTTATTGTAATCATATTCTTATTTAAAACATTGTAATCATCTTCTGAATAAAACCATTCGATTGATTATGGTTTGATTTACTTTGTGTAACACTTTTATATGATTTGTTCAATTTCCGCAGAAAGTGTATTCAACCCCCCTTCTACACACCTGTTGCTTGTTGTTATTCTCACCAAGGGACCAACACTTTTCTTATTAATTATGTTCCAGCTAGTGTGTTATTTGATTCTGGAGCTACCCATTCTTTTATATCTGTGGTCTTTCGTGATAAACTGGAATTGCCTATATCTGTGTTACTTGAGCCGATTAAAGTCGAAATTGCTAGTGGTAAGATAGTTCTAGTTACAGATAGTGTTTCTCGTGCTAACATCGACGTGGATGGGAATATTTTCCCTATCCCTTTTCTTCTCATGCCAATTGCGGGCTTTGATGCGGTAGTTGGTATGGATTGGCTCAGTGGTCTGAACGCGGAGATTTTGTGTTCGAAAAAGATGATAAAGATTCCTCTGCCCGATGGGTCTTGTGCCGTAGCTCGAGGAGAACATCGAGAATCTGATATTCCCCTTATTTCTGTGATTAAAGCTCAAAAGTCTATTTCTAAGGGTTGTGAATCTTATCTAGCGTACGTGGTTGACACAAAGCTGGAAAAACAGGTGGTCAAAGATATTCCGGTAGTGTCAGACTATCTGGAGGTGTTTCCTGATGAATTACCGGGTTTGCCGCCGGTTAGAGACGTGGAGTACCGAATCTATCTTGTTCCAGGGGCTACCCCTGTGGCTAAAGCTCCTTATCGTCTTGCTCCTTCCGAGGTGCGAGAGTTGATGACGTAGATCCAGGAGTTGCTTGACAAAGGCTTCATTCACCCGAGTTCTTCTCCTTGGGGTGCTTCTGTGTTATTCGTGAAGAAGAAGGATGGAACCATGAGCATATGTATCGATTACCGGGAGCTGAATAAGCGAACGGTAAAGAATAAATATCCTCTTCCATGTATTGATGACTTGTTCGATCAATTGCAGGGAGCAACGTGTTTTTCCAAGATTGATCTTCGATCCGGCTACCATCAAGTGCGGGTTTCTGATGACGATATTCCCAAAACTGCTTTCGGCACTTGATATGGCCATTATGAATTTTGGTTATGCCATTCGGCTTAACCAACGCGCCTGCTGTCTTTATGGATATGATAAATCGGATTTGTTGTCTTTTCTTGGATAAATCCTTTATTGTGTTTATCGTTGATATTCTTGTGTATTCTAGAAGTGAAGCTGAACACGAGTTGCATTTACGGCAAGTTCTTGAAACTCTCAATCGAGAGGAGCTTTATGCGAAGTTTTCTAAGTGTGAATTCTGGCTTCGTGAAGTGCATTTTCTTGGTCATGTGATCTGCAGGGATGGTGTCAAAGTGATCCGGCGAAAGTCGATGCAGTGATGAGCTGGGGAGTTCCCCGAACTCTTTCTGAAGTTCGTAGTTTTCTCGACTTAGCTGGATATTATCGGAGGTTTATCCGTGACTTTTCTAAACTTGCAGGTCCTTTGACCAAGCTTACTCGTAAAGACGTTGCTTTTGTGTGGTCTGAGGCGCAAGAACAAGCGTTTCAGTCTCTGAAACGGCTATTCTATGAAGCTCAATTTCTTTGTTTGCCCGACGGGTCTGATGACTTCGTCGTTTATTGTGATACTTCTTATCCGGGGCTAGGTTGCGTGTTAATGCAGCGTTATACAGTGATAGCTTACGCGTCTTGACAGCTAAAGCCACATGAAGGTAGTTACCCTACTCATGATCTCGAGCTTGCTGCTATGGTGTTTGCTTTGAAGTTGTGGCGACATTATCTGTATGGTACCAAGTGTGTGGTCTGTACGAATCATAAGAGCTTGCAATACGTGTTTACGCAGAAAAAGCTTAATATGAGACAACCGCGTTGGCTCGAATTGATCAAAGATTATGAATGTGAGATCCGTTATCACCCAGGTAAGGCCAACTTGGTGGCGGATGCTCTTAGTCTCAAAAGCTCGTCAACAGAGGCGAAGTTCATGAAACTCGTGGTGGTTCCTGATATTCTAGCGAGATTGAAGGAAGCACAGTCTGTTAACTTGCGTGACGAGAATCTGAAAGCCGAAGTGATGCAAAAGCAGAGAGACTTACTCGTGGAGGATAATTGCGGGTTAAAGACGTTCCGGTCTCGTATTTGGGTACCTCTTCATGGGGGTAATCGTGAGCTGATTTTACATGAAGCTTATCAGTCCATATTGTCTATTCATCCGGGCAGTACGAAGATGTACCATGATTTAAAAGCATTGTACTGGTGGCCCACGTTGAAACGAGACATTGCCTCCTTCGTTGAGAAATGTCAAATTTGTGCGCAAGTGAAGACTGAGCACCAGAAGCCATACGGTAATCTTCAACAACTTGAAATTCCCGAATGGAAATGGGATCATATTATTATGGATTTCGTGACGAAGTTACCGAAAACTCTCAGAGGGCATGATGCGGTTTGGGTCATAGTTGACCGGTTGACCAAAAGTGCTCATTTCCTAGCTATCAACGAGTCTGCTTCATTGGATAAGCTAGCGAAGTTGTATATCATTGAAGTGGTGTCGCGCTACGGATTGCCGTGTTCTATTGTGTCTGATCGCGATCCGTGATTTACTTCTAATTTCTGGCAGAGTCTACACCGTGAGCTTGGCACTCGTGTACATTTGAGCACGGTGTACCATCCTCAAACAGATGGCCAAACAGAGAGAACTATCCAGACGCTAGAAGACATGCTTCGCGCATGTGTACTTGAGTTTGGGGTGTGTGGGATTCTCATTTGCCGCTGATTGAGTTCTCTTACAACAACTCGTACCATTCCAGTATTGGGATGCCTCCGTATGAAATGCTTTACGGGAGACGTTTCCGCACTCCCACTTGTTGGCTAGAGCCTAGCGAGAAGCAGTTCGCGGACCTGAGATTGTATAACCTACTGTTGATAAAGTGAAAGTGGCGCATGAAAAGCTGAAAGCTGCTCGTGATAAACAAAAAGTGTATGCCGACCCTAGACGTCGACCAATTGAATTCAAGGATGGCGATCGGGTGTTCCTGAAAGTCTCTCCGTGGAAGGGTGTGATACGATTTGGTCGCAAGGGTAAGCTTAGTCCGCGTTACGTTGGTCCGTTTCGGATCGTTCGCAGGGTTAACGACCAGACTGTTACCCTTAAGTTGCCTCAAGAGCTTACTGGAATTAATAAGACGTTCAAAGTGTGCTATCTGTGCAAGTGCAAGGTGGAGGAGAACCAGATTCTGCCTCTACAAGAGTTGAAAGTGGATGCTTCGAAACACTTAGTCGAAGAGCTTGTTGAAATTCTTGGTTCCAAAACCAAGAAACTACGCAAGAAACTGATCAAGCTCGTTTTAGTCAAGTAGAAGCATAACCTAGGTTCGAATATGACCTAGGAAACTGAAGATGACATGCGAGCTCGATATCCCCGTCTGTTTGTTAGTGATCAGATTCCGAGGACAGAATCTTCTTATAGGGGATATATTTGTAACACCCTGAAAAAGGGCCTAGCATTATAGTGTTGTACCTTGTGCTTTCGTATTTATACAGTGACATTAAGTAACTTAAATTAGTGTGTTTTAAGTTATTAACGAGTGTTATGTGTTAATTAATGTGATTATGTGAAAAGTGTCATAAGTGTTTGAAAGTGATAAAATGTCAAACGGTTTCGCGTAATGATTTCGTAGATATCCCTGTTAGTTGAAATAGGATGGCGTGTGTCAAATTGTAAGTTAAAAAGGGGAACAAAATACCCCTTGTCTAAATTAAAGACCACAGGGTCGGTCTATGGACTCCCTTATCTCCTGAGAGTTTTCAAAACACACATTAATACATACATACATACGTACTACCAAGAACACACACACACAACTTCACTTCTATGTTGGACTTTTGTGGAATCAAATTGGTCTCAAGGAATTTCAGTAGCTATTTTAGTCCAAATCTGCTGTACATCTTTACCCGTGTAAGTGTTCTTGAGTTCAAAACCCTAGTTTTGTGCTTATGAAGAAGAAACACCATTTTGATGGTGTTTTGATGGTGTAAATTATGTTTTAATGGTTTATTTTGGTGTCAAAGGAGTTCATAAGCTCCAAAACAATGTTATGTGAAGTGTATGAATGATTTGAATCAAGTTTTGGTCGATTTATGTGTCAAAAACGAGTGTAACAGAAGCTGTCGTGAAACAGGGTCGAACCTTACTGTGTAGGAACTTCCTGTGGCCGTAGGGGAATGTTCCTGCGGCCGTATGGGCCTTGTAGTTCCTGCGGCCGTAGTAAAATGTTCCTGCGGCCGTAGGGAGGTGTTTTTCAGAATTATTGAAATTAAGCCTTCTGTGGCCGTAGGAAAAGGTTTCTGCGGCTGTAGGAGGTGCTTTTTGTGTGGTTTACCATCTACGGACGAGGGAACAAGGTCTACGGGCGTAGGTACATAAGTTACGGCCGTAGGTCACCAAAGAACAACTCTTGTGGGCGTAGGAATAGGTTCATGCGGCCGTAGGGCATGGTTCCTTGGAAAGAACTTCTGCGGGCGCAGGGCTCATCCCAACGGCCGTAGGAGGTGTTTGTCATGTGTCCTGCAGCCGTAGGACATATCCTCTGCGGCCGTAGAAGAAGTCCAGTGCAGACGTTTGTGATTCGTGTTATGTATTAAGTGTTAAGTGATAATCGGGCATGTATATGATATGTTAGGTGATCCCGAGGAACTAGAGGACACCGAGCACTATATCTGCCTTCTGTAAACCCCAGGTAAGTACCGGTTTCCCATGAGACTCTGTAAGTAGGGTTATCGGTTGCCTGTTGCTATGTTGCCATGTTATGTATGTGAACACGCGAGGTATGATGTGATATCGTGATATATGTAATGACATGTGATATAACTTGTGATATGTGAAACGCATGCGTACTGTGGACCCTATATGGGTCATCTCTGTTTATGGTTCCTGTCCGGACAGACGCAGGGGTTGAGGTCAGTTTGCTAACGCGGCTGGATCCCTGAGTGTTATTCGGGATCAACGGTACTTGACGGAGATTTCCGGGTTAAAGGTTCTGCAGGCCGCCGTTCGTTGACATACAGGGAGGGTCTTGGTCTATGATCAGATCCGAACGGAGTCCTCGTGACTCAAACGTGATGGTGGGCTGCTCTTCGCTCTCCCACCGATACGGTTGGTTGTGACTGATTCCCCAGCTCAGGTCGTTGAGCCAGGCTAACTACCTCGCAAGATATGATCCCGTTGACATGTCGGCACACCGCTACGTGATAGTTTAGCTCTGTGTGCCATATCGTGATGTGATAGCATGCTTATTGATGCTTATGTGTTGCCTGTACTCACTAGCTATTGTAGCTAATGTTTCGTGATATTTCCCTTTTCGCAGGTAAGTGATGATATGGCCTAGCGAGGCGGGATACTTTGGATAGTTATTATGTATATATCTTTTGGAACACTAGTAGTTAACTCTGATACTTTGTGATGATGGTCAGTGCGTAGTTGGTAACACTGGCACGATTTTTGAGACTTGGCTTGAGTAGTTGTTTTTGATCGCCAAGTCGATAAACATTACAAATATGTAATCAGTGGTTTGTTCCGCTGTTAATCTTTTGTGTAAATATAGTTTAAAAAGTTTTAATTTCCGCTAATTTTAAGCTTGTGAAACCCGGTGTTACAAGAACTGTTTTGGTAATTTTGGTAATTTATATATTTACTCAACCGTGAACTGCGTCCACATGAGCCGTCATTAATTTGCGAGGCTTAATTTTTCTGAAATAACCGCCATTAATGTGTCGTTCAGAGCTAAGATTGATTCTCACAGGTTCTCATTTGAACCGTCTGTTGGGAAAAATAGGAATATAAATTAATATCCTCTTTTGTTGATTCAAAAATATACAATTTGTTTATATAATTATATTTATTAACATTAACATATGTTAACATACACACACACACACACACACACACACACATATATATATATATATATATATATATATATTTATATTTATATATATATCTATATATATATATATAATCAAGAAAATAAATATTTATATTTATTTGTTACAAATTGTTATGTACAAATCGTTAAAAATCCAATTGTCAAAGCTCAACGTCATCAACATTCAAGATCAAGTATTCGCCGAAGATACCTACATGAATAAAATCAAATTATATGAGCTTACAAATAAAATAATTAATTAAGTTTAAATATTTATAAAATTACTTTTATAAAAATGGACAAATATTTTATAAACTTATTTGTGTTGGTTGATTAAATATAAGACTTCCCATTTTAGCAAATACCAAACACAATCCTACTTAGAAACAATACAACTCAATATTTAGCAAAGGAATCTCCCAAAGGGGTAAAATTCCAACATGCTTTGTGTATTGGTTTCCAAACTTTCATTTTTGTTTTTAAATTCAAACTTTAGAAGTATGGGATCAACCAACCTTTTGAACATCTACTTTTCCGTTGATTTTTATAGTAAAAATGAGTTGTGTGTGGTTTTAGATAAAGTCCAACGTCTATATTGCAAAGAACAAGAAGTTCTAGCAGACCGCGGTCGATCATGGTTCGACCGTGGGAAGTCTGGACAAGTTTTGAACTTGCACCTTTTTCTTTATTTACACCAACTCAAACATCATTCATTACTCACCTCTTGCAAATATAAAAATCCAGAATACTCTCTAACACTTGTGAGCTCATATCTTTGATTATTCATACAACTCTCAAGTCCAAGATTCAAGCAAGAGTAAAAGCCTTCAAAGCTTAAACACTACTCCAATCTTTCATGTACTTGTAATAGTGTAAGGATCAACTCTAGCCTTCCAAATTAGAGTGAAGTAAGGATCAACTCTAGCCTTTAGAATTAGAGTGAATCAAGGTTATCTTTACCTTACTTGCAAGTTTGAAGTGTTAATTCTTGCAAGAGAAAAAGAGAAGTGTAAAAGGTTTATCTCTACCTTCAAAGAGAGAAGATAGTGGAGAAAACTCTTGGTGGGTGAGACCAAGGAGTGGATGTATTGCAAGTTTGTTAACACTTGCATGAACCACTATAAATCATTATGTCCAACTTGTGATTGGTGATATCTTTCTAACTCTTTCTCTTTTATATTATTGCAATAACTTGTAAAAACTTCAAAAATTTGATATATAACCTATTCACCCCCCTCTACGTTCTAACAATTGGTATCAGAGCAAGTTGCTCTTGATAATTTTTGAAAACTTGCTTTGAGTGTTCTAAAACATTTTTCAAAAATTCTTTGAGTTGAAAATGGTACTAAACTTTTTAGAGGGGAATTCTATGGTTAGACCTCCACTTCTTGAAGAAGAAGGTTTTTTTTTTGGAAACAAAGGTTTATGACATATGTTAAAGCCAAAGATGTTGATCTTGGGGAAATCATTGAGAATGGTGATCATGTGCCAAAAACCTTTGATTTCAAAATAGATGCATATGTACCAACTCCTAAGGACAAATGGGATCAAGAGGACAAGAAGATGATTTCCAAAATTTTTGAAGCAAAACTCTTTTTATATAATGCTTTGCCTTGAAAAGAATATGAAAGAGTTTTTATGTTGGATAGTGCAAATGAAATTTGAAAATCTCTTATCACTACCCATCAAGGAAATGCTCAATTCCTAGACAACAAGGTTGAGTTGCTTGTACAACAATACGAGCAATTTCACATTCTTGATGAAATGAGCATTGACGAAGCTTTCTCTAAATTTAATACTATTGTGACTAGTCTCAAGTCACTTGGGACTAGTTATTCTAACAAGAAAATTGTGAGAAAGTTTTTTAGGGCTCTTTCACCAAAATGGAGAGCAAAGGTGACAGCTATTGAGGAGTCAAAGGACTTGAATCTACTCCAATGGATGAGCTTATTGGAAACCTCAAGGTGTATGGGGTTATCATGCAAAAGGATGATGAAATAGAAAAATTGAAAAAGGAGAAGTCCAAATCAATTTCTCTCAAAGCCAAGCATGTTAAAGAATCCTCAAGTGATAAGGAAGATGATGGCAATAGTGATGATGATGAAGAATATTCAATGATGGTGAGGAACTTCAAGAAGTTCTTCAAGAGGAAGGGCAAATATGTGAAGGCTCCCTTCGATCCTAGAAAGTACAAGCAAGGCATTGATGCCAAGAAAGATAAGAAGCCTTCAAGAGAATGCTATTGATGTGGTGATTCCTCACACCTCATTGGTGATTGCCCCAAAGTTGCTTCAAAGAAAAGAGAAAACCACAAAGCATTTCTAGGAGGTGCATGGAGTGATTGTGGTGATGAGAATCAAGAAGAACCTAAAGAAGAAACATGTCTCATGGCCTTGGAGACAAGTGAGGTATATTCCAATTCTAGCTACTATAGTGATAATGATTGTAACCAATATGATAAATTGTGTGACTTTAGCCCAAAAATACTTGCAAAAATTGAGGAGCTCAAAAGTGAAAACAAAAGTTTAAAAAAAGAGATTGATAAAATTAAACTTGACAATAAACAATTTACAAGGTCAAGTTGTTCCTCATACATCTCCAAGCTTGATAAGTTTGGAGACCAAGCTAAAGACAAACTTTGACAACTCCACCTTGTCAAAATTTGAAGAGAGTAAACATAAGTTGGAAGAAATTCTTAAAATTCAAAAATCATCAAATGATAAGGGTGGTCTTGGTTCTTCAAGTCTTTCAAACACCATGCCTATGAGCCATGTGACAACAATTAAATTTGTGAAGGAAAAACAAAAAGAAAAAATCCAGGAGACCCACGGTCAAAGCACGGTTAATACCGTGCATTGACCATCAGCCCACTGGAATTTTTCAAATTTTCAAAATGTGTCACTTGGCTCTAGTTCTTCCACTTGTAGACCAAAAGTTGCAAGTGATGAACAAGTAAAAAGATTTTACACTCCAACCATAAGGCATGGACTTGGATTCAAGAAACCCAAGTCAAATGTGATTCAAAGACCAAAGCATTCTATCAAACCTATCAACTCTATGAAGACATGGTATCATAAGGGTTTCAAGATTACTTAAAGGTGAATTAGAGTAGGAGTTTTTGATGCTAACCATCCCGGACCCATGAAACATTGGGTACCAAAAGCTTGAATGATAATTACATGTAAGTAGGGATGCAACAAGAATGAGATTATGTCTCATGAATAGATACTTGATAGTGGTTGTTCAAAACACATGACCGGAAATAGAGAACTCTTCACTTTATACAAGGAGTATGATGGAGGACATGTGGTGTTTGGGAGCAACGTGAGAGGAAAGGTGGTTGGTAGAGGTAACATTCTCCATGACAATATACAATTCTCTAATGTTGAGCATGTTAATGGTTTAGCCTACAATTTGATAAGTGTTTGTCAATTATGTGATAAGGATTTAAATGTTAGATTCTTTAAACATGAAAGTTTGATATGCAACAATGATAAAGTGCTAGTGAAAGGCATATGGATCTTTTTGGACCTTCATCAATCCAAAGTTATGGAGGAAACTTCTACTAACTAGTTGTTGTAGATGATTTTTCTAGATATACATGGACATCCTTTTTGAAAATAAAAAATGAAGCTTTTGACAAGTTTAAAATTCTTGGAAAGAAAATTCAAAACCAATTCGGTTGTACAATTATTTCAATTCGTACCGACCATGGTAGAGAATTTGATAATGAAGCGCAATTTGGAGCATTTTGTGATAAACATGGAGTTTCTCATAACTTTTCGGCTCCTCCCACTCCTCAATCAAATGGGGTTGTTGAGAGGAAAAATAGGACCTTACAAGAAATGAGTAGGAATATGCTTAATGAACAATCCATACCCCAAAAGTTTTGGTGTGATGCGGTCTCAACGGCCACATATATACTCAATTGAGTTTTGATTAGACCAATGTTAGGTAAAACACCCTATGAGATTATCAAAGGTAGAAAACCTTCCTTAGGTCACATTAGAGTATTTGGTAGTAAATGCTTTATCCTTAACACCAAAGACTACTTGACCAAGTTTTACCCAAAAGCCTATGAGGGTGTCTTCTTAGGATATTCTCTAAATAGCAAAGCCTACAGAGTCCTAAACAAATCCACTACGGTTGTGGAGGAATCCCTAAATGCGACATTTGATGAATCTCCACCACCACCTAAGACTAAACCTCTAGTAGATGATGATCAACTAGAAGAGGAAGCCATAGAACAACACCTTTCCAAATTAAACTTAGATCAACCTAGTGACCAAAATCCTATAGTAGATGATAAGATCACTAGTAAACAAAATGAGGTTAAGGAAAATAGGAATCATCCAATAACCCAAGTTATAGGAGACCTAAACCAAAGACTTACTAGATCCCAAGCACAAAACCTTAGTACATCCTTTACCTTTGTGTCTCACATAGAACCCAAGAACATTAAAGAAACAATTAAGGATGAAAGTTGTGTAATGGCAATGCAAGAGGAGTTAAACCAACTCACTAGAAGCCAAGTGTGGGACTTAGTACCTTTGCCTAGTGGTCATACCATAATAGGAACCGAATGGGTGTTTAGCAACAAAGTGGATGAAAATGGAGTCATTACTAGGAATAAGGCTAGATTAGTTGCCCAAAGATACAATCAACAAGAAGGGATAGATTATGATGAAACATTTGCTACGGTTGCTAGATTGGAATCCCTTAGGATTCTACTTGCTTA
This sequence comes from Pulicaria dysenterica, assembly GCA_947179395.2. Classification (NCBI taxonomy): domain Eukaryota; kingdom Viridiplantae; phylum Streptophyta; class Magnoliopsida; order Asterales; family Asteraceae; genus Pulicaria; species Pulicaria dysenterica. The sequence continues at coordinate 50,251,772 of OX359292.1, read as the reverse complement.
TGCATGTGCACATGATTTTAAGCTATATCAAATGGATGTCAAAAGTACTTTTCTAAATGGTTTTATAAAAGAGGAAGTCTATGTATGTCAACCCCCTGGATTTGAAGATCCAATTAATCCATCTCATGTATACAAACTTAGAAAAGCATTGTATGGCCTTAATCAAGCACCTAGAGCATGGTATGATAGACTAAGATCATTCTTGTTGGAAAATGATTATATTATGGGGAAAGTTGATAACACTTTGTTTACCAAGAAGAGAAAGCATGATATACTACTTGTGCAAATTTATGTGAATGACATTATATTTGGATCAACATGTCAAGACTTGTGTGATAAATTCTCAACTCTTATGCATAATGAATTTGAAATGAGCATGATGGGTGAACTGAATTACTTTCTTGGTCTTCAAATAAAGCAATATGAAGATGGTACATTCATAAGCCAATCTAAGTACATCAAGGAAATGCTTAAGAAGTTTGATTTTGAGAATGTGAAACCTATGAGTACACCTATGGCCACAAACACACACTTGACACTAGATGAAGAAGGTGAAGTGTTTGATAGTACTAGATATAGTGGTTTAATCGGGAGCTTGCTTTATCTAACGGCAAGTCGCCCCGATATTATGTATAGTGTTTGTGTTTGTGCATGTTTTCAGGAAAATCCAAAGAAATCACACTATGAGGCCGTCAAACGAATATTTCGGTACATCAAAGGAACAATCAATTTAGGATTGTGGTATCCAAAATTGAGTGGACTCGACATTATGTGCTATGCGGATTCGGATCTTGGTGGATGCTACTTGGATAGAAAAAGCACAAGTGGTTTGTGTGCCTTTATTGGAATGGCTCTCACATCATGGTTTTCAAAGAAGCAAACATCCGTGGCATTATCAACAACCGAAGCCGAATACGTAGCCGCCGGAAGAGAATATGCACATGTCCTATGGATGCAACAATCCTTATTGGATTATGAGGTACATCTAACAAATATTCCTATTATGTGTGATAACAAAAGTGCTATTGATCTTAGTAAAAATCCCATTTTGCATTCTAGAACTAAGCATATTGAGATTAGGCATCATTTCTTACGTGATAATGTGCAAAAAAGGTAACATTAGCTTGGAAAAAGTTGCATCATGTGATAATATAGTTGATATTTTTACTAAACCACTTAAGAAGGATGTATTTGATACATTAAGATTTGGCTTAGGAATGATGGAGCATGTAACTTAGAAAAGTATGCATGATTGTATTAAAAATTTCATAAAATGGTGTCAAGAGGGTCCACGGTCGCAGCCGTGCATCGACCGTGGGGTCACTGTCCAAAGGCCAAATTTTAAAAAGACACACGGTCGAGGTCACGGTCGATTGTGCATCGACCGTTGGGTACATGACGGGTTTTTACCCTAGGATACCTCTTTTCTTTCTCTCTCCACCACTTTATCTCTTCCTCTCTTCTCTCTCAAAACCCTAGCCGCCCCAACCTCCATTGACGTTTTTAAGCCTAAACCTCACCAAAAACTCGATTTTCACCATTTAAATTACAAGAAAATCATGGATTACCTTAAACCCTAAACCCTAAACCCTAAACTAGTGTTTAGGGTTTAGGGTTTAGGGTTTACAGTTGAAGATCCGGTCGACCTCACGAGTTTTTTTTCGGAAGATCTACAGTCGAAGCTTGGTTTTTCCTCGATCTCTTCTCGGTTTTCATCTTCTCTTCACATGTTCTTCCATTAAGAAGGAATATTTTCTTTAACTTTCTTCATTTCCTCCATTTAGGCTTCGATTTTTGCACCAAAATCATAATAATCTTGTAGTTATTTTATAAAAAATTGCTAGGTATAAAAAGTTGTTTGGGTTTGTATATAAAAATAATAGGTTGTGATTTGTTAAGAACTGGATTAAAAGAATAAGTATACATCATGTCAGAAAGGACAAAAATTGAAATCTGTACAGCTCACTCACGGTCGACCGTGTATTGACCGTCGAATTAAAACCAAACTTGAACAAAATCCAGAACCTCCACGGTCGAACCCCGGTCGATACCGTGCATCGACCGTGAGACCGCTGGAATTTTTCAAATTTTTTTATTTTTTTTATTTCGACTTTTAGTTTATAAATTCACTTTTATATTACTTCTAATATGTTCACAAACATTGGTATACACTTGATTCATCATTTTTCAAAAAAAACTTCTCACATCTAGGACACACACACACACACACACACACACAATTTATGCACACATTGTACATAGAGTTTGCTATTTTTAATTAGCATACTCTTAAATGTGTTACATATACATTGAATTATCATATGCCTTGTCATAAATTTTACAAAATATAATTTTTTACTTCATTATTGTCATGACAAGATGAAATAAACATAGTTTGCACACTAGACACACACTAGTCATTAAATGAAACTGCATATCAATCATATATTCATACTTATCTTATCTTTTTAGATAAAAACATGCCTCATGCCCGTACTTCTACCTCCCGCCAACTGGAAGGCCCAACACAGCGACAAATTGTAAATGCTCTTAAGAAGCGTAGTATCAATGAGGGCCGACTAGTTGAGATAAGCCAACTCGATCACTTAAGAACTCAAAATGCTTTTCATGCGGTTGGGTGGACCATATTTCCCACCGTCTCCAATGTTATCTATAAAAACCGCATATTTGAATTCTATGCTTCCTTTAATTATGATGAGGATGAAGAACGTGTTTCCTTCACCTTTGAAGGAACTGATTTTTCCTACACATTGAGTGCATTAGGGAATATCCTACACATTCCCTCCTTCGGCTTGAATTTTACAGTACCGCCCATAGCCTCACCAACCTTCCTACTACCTTCACCATTGAACAAATTGTTGGATTCATTTACAAACCAAATGTTCCACGCACCACCACACATATTTACGGGAGAGATCTTCTTCCCGAATGTGCTTTTTGGAAAAAAAATTATCGACTCCAACATTTTCCCTAAATCCGGAAACAAATCCGAAGTGAGCTCTATTCAAGCCATTCTCCTACATGCCCTAAAAACCGGAACGGCAGTCAACATCATGCACATTCTTGCTAAACGCATGAGTGGGCTTGTGTCTGTCCGTAGGGATCTTTCCTATGGGCACCTTCTTTCCTTACTCTTTCCCAACCTTCCGGGGGTTCCTCGTGTTGCTTCCACTCTCGGCACATCGGTTCCAATTGACAATGTAACCGTTAGAAAAATAGACTCGCACAAAGGAAAAAAGAGGGCACACTCGTCCTCTTCCTGTGATACATAACAAAACATTGAACAAATATTTGCTGGCATTGACGAGGAAGAAGATGATGCGGGTGAGGAGGCGGATAGTGTACTTGCACCGGAATACGGGATGGTGGAAGGCGACGTGGATCAACGCATTGCGGCTTTGCATCGCAATATCAATGAATTTAGAAATGATCATCGGGCTTTGAAAAGAAGATGACAAAGGAGGTGAAGGGAGTGAAAAAGATGTTGAAGGCCATCATGAATGCCATCACATGTAACTCCCGGACGGACGCGGGTGAGCCATCTCACCAAGGTTGATTTGGTTATCTTCTTATTATGGTGTGCCTTTATGTCTTTAAACATTTCTTGCTTGGGTTCATGAACAATTTTATTTGGGTTGCTTATGTGTTAAACAATTTCCATTTGGTTTAAACACTTTTTACTTTGGTTGTTGGACAATTTTTATTGTGATGATGGTTGTTATCTTACTTTTAATTGCTATAATATTGCATTGACTAGATATGGTTGAATATATGATTAAATGTATTATATTTGCATGGTTTATGTATATACTCACCCTCCTTGACAAGTCCTTGGTAATATCTCCATATATTTTATATAGATTTCAAGAAGTGGAGTTTTACAATTAAGGGGGAGTTTCTCTTCAAGGGGGAGCACAAGTCAAGGGGGAGGCATCTTTTTGTTAAAACAAAAAAGGGGGAGAAGGAATATATATATATGTATACATGCACATGTTAACATGTTAAAGTTATATATACAATTGGTTCACAAATTTAAAATTTTTGTCTTTAACAAAAAAGACGAGATTGTTGGAAAAAATAGAAATATAAATTTATATCCTCTTTTGTTGATTAAAAAATATACAATTTGTTATATAATTGTATCTATTAACATTAACATATGTGCACATATACATATATATATATATATATATATATATATATATATATATATATATAATCAAGCAAATAAATATTTATATTTATTTGTTACAAATTGTTTTGTACAAATCGTTAAAAATCCAATCGTCAAAGCTCAACGTCATCAACGCTCAAGATGAAGTCTTCGTCGAAGATACCTACATGAATAAAATCAAATTATATGAGCTTACAAATAAAATGATTAAATAAGTTTAAGTTTTTATAAAAACTTTTATAAAAATGGACAAATATTTTATAAACTTATTTGTGTTGGTTGATTAAATATAAGACTTCCCATTTTAGCAAATACCAAACACAATCCTACTTAGAAACAATACAACTCCATATTTAGCAAAGAATCTCCCAAAGGGGTAAAATTACAACATGCTTTGTTTATTGGTTTCTAAACTTCCATTTTTGTGTTTAAATTCAAACTTTTGAAGTATGGGATTAACCAACCTTTTGGACATATACTTTTCAGTTTATTTTTATGGTAAAAATGAGTTGTGTGTGGTTTTAGATAAAGTCCAACGTCTATATTGCAAAGAACAAGAAGTTCTAGCAGACCGACGGTCGAAGCCACGGTCGATCATGGTTCGACCGTGGGAAGTCTGGACAACTTTTGAACTTCCACATTTTTCTTTATTTAAACCAACTCAAACCTCATTCATTACTCACCTCTTGCAAACATAAAAATCCAAAATACTCTCTAACACTTGTGAGCTCAAATATTTGATTATTCATACAACTCTCAAGTTCAAGATACAAGCAAGAGTAAAAGCCTTCAAAGCTTAAACACTACTCCAATCTTTCATATACTTGTAATAGTGTAAGGATCAACTCTAGCCTTCCAAATTAGAGTGAAGTAAGGATCAACTCTAACCTTTAGAATTAGAGTGAATCAAGGTTATCTTTACCTTACTTGCAAGTTTGAAGTGTTAATTCGTGCAAGAGAAAAAGAGAAGTGTAAAAGGTTTATCTCTACATTTAAAGGGAGAAGATAGTGGAACAAACTCTTGGTGGGTGAGGCCAAGGAGTGGATGTAGTGCAAGTTTGTTAACACTTGCATGAACCACTATAAATCATTGTGTCCAACTTGTGATTGATGATATCTTTCTAACTCTTTCTATTTTATATTATTACCAGAATTTGTAAAAACTTCAAAAATTGGATATATAACATATTCACCCCCTCTAGGTTCTAACACCGTCTCTCCTCTCTCTCTCTCTCTCTATATATATATATATATATATATATATATCATAAAACTAAAATGCAATCCCTTTATTTATATTCAGGTATTCGGTCGGACCCAAAAGAAAAACTTTAAACCAAACCATAATTTGATTAAATATTTGGTTGTATCCAAATAACCGAGCTAAAGCAATTCATAACTAATTAACTCAAACTTATATGAATTAAGTGAATTTTCAGATAAAATCAATTAATAAACGTCATAATTTTAATAATATTTGATTAATTAATAGATGTTTATCATACCTGAAATTATGGATATAATGGATAAGTTGCTAAATGAGATTTTTCTGGTGTTTTAAATATGTAATCATGAAGTTAATTAAGTGTACGCCTTTGGTTTTGATTCTTGACTATGCATCCAAGTTTTGAAGACCAAGAAGAATAAAGATATGCAATTAAACATGAATATGACAAAAATAACAATTTGTGTGTAATTTTAGCCTAGGCTAGCGTAAACCCTGTATAAAACATGATAAAAACGTAGTGATTAACAACTTACAAAATTTTTTTATCATCATTTAATTTTCTTTACACTAAGTATATATTTGTACAAATCTATAATATATAATTGATATATAAGAAAACAAGTTTAAAATATTAAACCTTTAATAAAATTTACTTTTAATTTTTCAAAAATTACGCGTTTTCCGAGCGTGTGATATCCCACGTGTGTATGCTACTAGACATGAGACACAAGTAAAAATCCACACGTGGAAATCAATGGATGAGTCTTGCCAACCTTAAATTTCCTCTGTACACAGCATTCGCTGTTACTTGACAAAGACGAATTACTACCAAGGAGCTTTCATACTTCATCCGGATATAATTGCCTTGAAATTTCCTTGTTAAACTTCTAACAAGAAGTTTGATTCGTACACATATTTTATATCATATAATATAAGTTAATAATATATAAATTATAAATTATTATGTATACATAATTTTTGTTACGTACAAATTACCATTACTTGTAAAATATTTATAAAATTGACGTATGGAGTTCTCGAGTTGAACTTCGGCTCGACTTATTTAAGTTAACAAAGTTGATTTATACGAACATTTAACAACAGCTGATATAAACTAATTAATAATACGCAAATTGTTATGTATGCATAATTTTTTATTACGTGCGAATCACCAACCTTATAAAATACTTATTGAATTGACTTATGGAGTTCCTGAGTTGAACTTCGGTTCGAGTTATTTAGGTTAATTAATTAAAATAATTATTTTCTAAATTTTGTGTAAATTATATAATTATTGATATTTAATAAGTATATTCTTTAGGCATATGTTGTTTTATAGTAACATAACAATACCTACTCGAATTAACTAGAACTTGGGTTTAAAAGTATCGTTCAAATCAAGCAAAGCTTTGAGTTTCATTGTCGAGTCGCACTTGAAGTATAAACTATGTCAACTTTACTCATGTTAATTATGCACATATTTCGTTTTTAAACCGAGTATTTACAAATTCGATCTCTCTTTGTAAAGGAGCATCAACAAGTACATGTACAACTCATAACAAACACCACATCAGCCTCCTATGTGCTTTACACGTATGCAATACCATGTAAAAAGCACCTGAAACCCACATGCCAGCACATGCTTCTCCTAGCTGTCACTTATTTAACTTTTGTATATATATACTTCAGCTGTACTTCTTGTATTAGATTAGATCCTCATTTTGTACTTTGTAAGAGATCTTAATAAACCACAACGGTTTCTACTATGCTCTCTTAACTACATCCATGAATCTTCATTCATAAACCTTCATGGTATTAGAGCATCTGCTCTCGATGTGAAGAGATCCTTCATCCTATGCAATTTTTTTTTCCTCTCTTAATTTCTTCTACTTTCTTCTTTGAGATTTGATAATCATGAGTGAAGGAAACAGTTAGAAAGGAAACAGTTGGCTTTGCAGGGGCAGCAGGAGTAGAGGTAGAGGGTTGGAAGGGAAAAAGAGTGGATTGAGTAGGTTGGGTAGAGGGAAAAGGTGGGACAGTAGATGTGGAAGGAGGCATAGTAGGGATAGAAGGTTGGGTAAAGGGTGGGGGGTGGGTCTTTGATGTGAGGTAATGGGTGAGAAATGTGGTTGAAAGGTTGAGGTAGAGGGCCATAGGCGGTTTATAGCATAAGTGATGTTAGTAAACTCCTTAAGGTGGTCTATGTGCTTTTTGCGGGTAAAGTGGTGAAGTTGGGTTAGCTCTTGATCCAGGTTTCTTAGAAAGGTAGGGAGTTGAAGAATATGATCAGGGATAAGAACAGAAATGGGTGGAGTGGTTGGTTTAATGTTGTGGAGGTTGCTTAGAAGGTTGGAAATGGTTTGGTTAAGGGATTAGATGGTTTGTTAGGATATGATTGGAGAAGGGGTAGAGGTAGGTGTAAGGGTTTGGTTTAACAGTTGATCCAATTTGTTGGGAATGGGAGTAATATCAACTGTGGTAGGGGTGGGTTGAGGTTGGGATTGGTTTGCTTTGAGGTACCTCAACTTCTTGGTTTAGATGGTTGAGTTGAGTTTTTGTTTTAGTTTGGAAAGTAGTGAAGAAGGCTTGAAGACTATCCATCTTTTGAGAGATGGACAATAGGGTATGAAGCATAAGGGGTGCGTGTTCTGTTTGAGTGGACGTGGAAGCTATAGTAGGAAGTGATTGAGGTGGAATGCCAATATCAAGAAGGGTTGTTGGTCCTTAGGCTTTGGTGTAGAAGCCCAAGATTACTAGGATCAGGTGTGGTGCCCTGTACTGATGATTGGTTTATATCACCAACATTGACAGGAAATGCACTAGTATGTGTAAGAAGTGAATCAAAAGTAGGTACTAGTATCTCAGAGTGTGTGAGGGATGCACTTAATTGGGTATCCCTGTGTACATCAATAAGCTGTTGTGAGCTTACTGAGGGCATGGATTAACTCAATGTAGAGTAAGACACAGTATGACCTTAGGAGAAGGTCTGTCATTCAATGGTATCACCCTTTTGGGAGGGTGAACCAGATTGCAGGAGTCCCATATTTACAAATACACCTTGTTGTGAAGATGTATCCACTAGTTTAAAGGTTATGTCAACATCCATTTGCTCCCCTTCAACGTAAGAGGGAACTAGTGGAGTTGAGGACAGAGGTGGTAATGCCAGATCCTCTGAGATATGTGCAAGGTGCACAATCTCTATAGACCTTGGTTCTATATGGGTTGCAGTGGGAGTAGAACTAGTGACTGTTGGGAGCGTACTAGAGCTTGTTTGTTGTGGGGGTGTTACAATAAGAGTGAAGGATAGGTTCTCACTGGTTGAGTTTACCAAGTGAGTATCCTCAGGGAGAGTAGTAGATGCGCTGATGCTTGCTAATCTTAATCATTGAATCAGGTTATCAGAGATCACATCTTCCTCATCATCATCATCAGCAGCTTCACCATCACCAAGTTGGACATTCTGCACAGAGGCACTGGAACCTTGTGAGTGCTCTAGAGTGGGATAAGCAACATGTGTGCAGAGTATTCACCTTGAGTAGATAGTGGGAAACTAACAGGATCAGAAAGTTGGAAACCCTCAGACTGCATACTATCCTCAGCAACAAGTTTCATAACCACATCTTGTGCTGGTTGATCATCCAAATTCTCAGCCTCATCCAAATTTTCACCTTCTGGTTCCTCTTCATCCTCATTCTCATTCTCAGCACCAGCATCTTCATCAACTAACTCTTGCATTGCTGGAGTTAGTGTAGGACCACCATCCTCTCTAATCAAGTGAAATACCTTTTGACCCATATGAGAAATAGGCATGGTGTTCAGATTAACATTCAAATAGGTATACTCTTCCCATTGTAGAGATTGTAAGGCCAATATACTGAGATATCTGACATAGGGGACATGAGTCTTTGTTGTCTTTTTGGCAGTGGCCAAGGTGATCTTATCCACCATTTCAGTGAATATGACTTGAGCAAAGTCAATATTCCTTCCAATGACCAGGGCATGAATAACCATTAGCTCAGTTTGGTTCAAAAAGGTCATGGCTTCCAGACTTGTGGCCAAAACACCTAATAACTACACTGGCTAAGTACTTACATGGATGTCCTAAGACAGAGAGCTTGTATCTTCCATGGGTAACAGGTTCATTATAACCAATCAAGGGTAGAAACTCCAGAGTTTGGCCATGGTTTGGGAAGGACTGAAACGGGGCAAAGTTGGTAATGGATATGGCATCTCTGAGGGTATTCACAGTTATGGATAGGTTTACCCGATTGTTGAGAAGAGAACAGATGATGGTTTGTTGATGTGGGTGGTATCTAGCAGTCTACCACATCTCCCCAATAACTTGTGGGAAGATGAACAAAGAGTGTGCAGATAGGCAAGGGAATAGGGGGTGAGCAGTTATGAAGTTGACCATGGGTTCATAGCCCTTGTTAGACATGGATAGGGGAATTTCAGTGGAGATCAGGATATTGTTTGGTGTTATGGTTATTTGAGAGTTAGGAGCAATATTCTCACCTGGAACAACATTAGGAGTAAGAGCAGGATTGAACATCACCATCTTTGAGCAAAACGGAGAGAAGATGAACAGCAGGTTTCTTGAGAGAGAAAAAGATGAAGTTTGAGTGTTTTGAAATCTTGAAGATTGAAAACCGCTCAAAAACATCATTTATATCTTTTTGAAAACCTAAAACTGACACTAATATTAATTTTCGAAAAAGTAATTGTCACGTTTGCAAAAAGGAGTTAACGGAAAGCAAATAAATACACAGAAAACTAACGGACAAATAACCAGAATTAAATACACCTAGGAAACGTATTAAATACAAATGAGAAATTAATAAAATAATTGTAGGGACACATATTTGACTTTTAGAGACATCAGATGATGAGATAAAATTATCAGCTGATCCTTTTTCAAGAAAAATAAGCATCAGCTAATGAAAACACTTAGTTGAGCTTCTAGTCATTAGCTGATGGTTTATCAGCTGAGGTATTGCATCAGCTGATGAGTGTCAGCTGACAGAATTTCCTTAGCTGATTCACAATCTGTAAGACATGGAGAAGCTTAGATAAGTACTTCAGTTAGAATTCACACAAAAATGAAATTATTTTCACACACACACTGACTACCTAAGAAAAGAATATTTTATAAATTTAACATGTCAAGTTTGGATATTAGGAAGTTGAACCGAGACTCATCCAAAGGTTTTGTAAACAGATCAGCTAGTTGAAAATCAGTGCTGATGTAGTGCATTGACACTTTCTTTTCTCTGCACATTATATCTTAAAAAGTGATGTCTGATTTCAATGTGCTTTGTTTTTTAGTTTAAAACTGGATTGTTAGAAATTGATATAGCACTTGCATTGTCACATTAGGGTGTCTTCAAACTTCACATAATAATCAAGTAATTGATTTTGTAGCCACAGAAGTTGTGCACAACAGCTACGAGCAGCTTTGTATTCTGCTTCAGCAGTAGAAGTTGACACTGAATTTTGCTTCTTACTTTACCAACTTATCAATCTTCCACCTATAATTTGACAACCACTAGAATTACTCTTTCTGTCCAATGTGCATCCTGCAAAATCAGAAGTAGTGTATCCAACTAACTCAAAATCTGAGTCCTTGGGGTACCAAAGACCTAGATTAGGAGTTCCTTTGAGATACCTGAATATTCTTTTAACAGCAGCAAGATGTGATTCTTTGGGATCAGCCAAATATCTTGCACAGAGACATGTTGAGAACATTATATCTGGTTTACTTGCAGTGAGGTATAAAAGAGAACCTATCATGCCTCTATAAGCAGTAATGTTTACACATCAGTGTCCTTTCCTAGCTTAAGCGTAGTGGACATAGGTGTTTTCATTTAAGAACAATTTTCAAGCTCAAATTTCTTAAGTAAGTCATTTACATACTTTGTTTGATGAACGTAACTCAAATTTCTTAAGTAAGTCAAATTTCTTAAGTAAGTCATTTCTTAAGCACAGAGACATTTACACACTAAAGTAGAAATAGTCAAAGGAGAGAACATGAGCATAACGGCTATTTAAAGGAGAAGATGATCATGATGAACAGTGTAGAATCCTTATGGACCTGTTACCGACCTTTGAGGAAGTTATAAGGACTCACAATCCAAGTGGGGGAGAACCCTCTACCTACATCAAACGACAAAAATAGTTTAGAAACCGTGGGAGTACATCCATTAAAATCGTGTAAGATTAAGAATTACTTAGAACAGACAGCATAGTCATGAAAGAGGATGATAATCGCTACTATGAAATTTGGGTAAAAGGTTATGTTTTACTATAGGAAACTCCACAGGGAGGATTAATACCATTCAGAAGGCGAGGAAAACGGAACCCTAGGATTAGTAGGACGTGTATAGTAATCGTGAGAAATATTATGAATACTTCCGACTAGAGTTGAATGAGGAACCATCAAGGATTGACAACCCTGTTTTCTGACTCATCTAAAAAATGCCTGATAGACGATGATTATCATGCCCTAATAAAAATCACAATGAGTGGTAAGTTGAATTATACCGAGAAAACAGTTTGATCACCAAAGGATAGAGTAGAATAGTTATGAAACGAAAAAAAAAATAACAGTCAAGGTACAAGAAAACCCCTGTAAAGGCTTAGAGTGAGATTGGAAAAAATAGGGAAGGTTCGAGAAAGAACCAATTAGCAACGGTTGAGTTGGAATTTCGAGGACGAAATTGTGTTTAAGTGGGGGAGAGCTGTAATACCCATTTTTCTAAATAGCAATAAGTGGAACATTTATTTAGATTATTAATTATAATAAATAAGTGAACGTCGATACTTGCTTTATATTAGCATATTAACACTTAAATATTGATTATATGGGTTGAATTATTATTGGGCTCAAGTAATTATATATGATGGACTAAATTAAGGTAGGCTTAAGGTTTATTAAATTGGGCTTAGAATATTATGGAGAAGAGATTGTTATTGCATTGGGCTTATTTATGGTATTGGACATATACATAAGTTTGATTAAGTTTGGGCTTAAGGATGGTTGGGCTTAAAAAGCCTTATGAAATTATTGTTATATATATATATATAATTAGGTTAGAGTTGTTACTGTTGTTTTTAGAGAAAGAAAGAAAGCAGAGAAAGAAAAGAGTGCAGTGTGTGTTCTTGGAGCTAGGGAGGAAGAAAGCAGAGAAGCAAGGGTCTCCATTTTCTTCATCAAACCACCAAGGAATTTCTTAGCAAATCATCAGGTATTAATCCTCACAACTTCCTGATTATTTAGATGTAAGTTTTGTATGTTTTTAGCATGATTGTGAGGTTAGAATCTTAGTTTTGTTTAGTTTTTAGTGGGTTTTGTAAGTTTGAAACAAAATCTAAGAATTAGGATCTTAGGTGTTAAAATGTTGTTTGATTGAGATGAAAATGATAGGAAGTGATTTAAATAGATGGAAAAACATTTTGTGTCAAAAAGAAATTGATTTGGTTAAGTTTTAAGAGTTTATGATTTTCAAAAATGGTGTTCGGGGATACTGTTCTTCGAGCTAGTAGAGAAGATGATGTCTGATATTAAAAATCAAAACTTGGACTTCCTAATTTTAAGTTCCTAATTTTGAATGAAAATTAGGAACATTGGTAGTGCATAATATACTTGTACCTAACGCTTGCATGTATGTATTCAAGGCAAAATTCGTTACTTGGACTTCCTAATTTTAAATTCCTAATTTTGAAATAAAATTAGGAACATTGGTAGTGCATAAGATACTTGTACCTAATGCTTGCATGTATGTACTCAAGGAAAAATTCGATACTTGAAGTTCCTAATTTTTGAGTTCCTAATTTTGAAGGTCCTAAGTTCCTAATTTTTGAGTTCCTAATTTTGCTACATTCACTTTAAGTTAACGAGAGATGTTTATATAGGTTGCTGACTGTTGCGTGAATCAAAATAATCATTAAGATTTTGTTATTAACGGAATCACGAGATCAGGTGAGTATTCTTACTTACGGTTTAGATAGACATGAGATGCGCCTATGGCAATTAAGAAAGTAATGATGCTTGAAAATAAGAGAATGTTATGCTTAGACCGACACTTCGGTGTCGGGTATGTTTAACAGAATGTTGTATATGAGTAATGATGAGTAAAACAAATAATAAGTAATAAGATACAAGAATTGACGAGTTAGACAGTTCACTACGGTGACGTGTATGCAGAGACCACTACTACGGTAGTGGGTATGTTTAGACTAACACTTCGGTGTCAGGTATGAGACTGTAACTTAAGTGACAGGTATGAGACTAACACTTCAGTGTCGGGTATGAGACCGTTGTCACGACAATGGGTTGGTAGACCGTTCACTACGGTGACGGGTATGTAGAGACCACTTACTATGGTAGTGGTATGTTAGACTGTTACTGCGGTAACAGGTATGAGACCAACACCTCGGTGTTGAATATGAGATCAGTGTTCTGATGAACTGTTTAAATTGTAAGTAAAGTACTCGCTAAGCTTTGTGCTTACGGTTGTTGTTTAACCGCTTTTCAGGTAATGACCATGGCGGGACTCCAGTGCGTCAGTGATAGCTCATCATCTCCAGCAACGTTTCCGAAAGCTTTTAGATGGGTGTTTAAATTAGTTATTCAGAGACAGTATTTACAGTTTTAATACTTTATGACTACTTACGTTGTAAACGGTTTTACTCAGTATTCTTTTTAAAAGCTAGTTTGATATTGACCCGATGTTTCGATTCGGTCACTGTGTTGTAAAAAAATAGGGACGTTACAATTTCATCAGTTGATGGGTATCAGCTGATCAAATAGACTTAGCTTTTTCACAGATCTGTAAGACATTGAGACGCTTAAATAAGTAATACATCATAATGTACAAATTTAGATTATTTGCACACATACTACCTACCCACGGAACACAGAAATAAAGATAACTACAAATTTAACATGTTAAGTTTGGATATTAGGAAATTGAACCTAGACTCATCTAAAGGTTTTTTAAACAGCAAAGCTAATTGAAAATCAGTTCTTATGTAATGCATGTAAACTTTCTTTTTCTGTACATTATTTCTAAGAAAATTATGTTTGATTTCAATATGCTTTGTTTTGGGTTGCACAACTCAATTGTTTGAGATTGATATGGCACTTGTGTTGCCACAAAGGATTGAGGTGTCTTCAAACTTTATATCATAGTCAAGAAATTGGTTTTGCAACCACAAAAGTTGAGCACAACAGCTACCAGCAGCAATGTATTATGCCTTAGCTGTAGAAGTCAAAATTGAGTTTTGTTTCTTGCTAGACCAGCTGATACTCTTCCACCTAAAAGTTGACAACCACCATATGTACTCTTTCTATCCAATGTGCAACCTGCAAAATCAGAATCAGTGTATCCAAGTAATTCAAAATCTGAGTACCTGGGTTACGAAAGACCTAGATTAGGAGTTCCTTTAAAATACCTGAATATGCGTTTAACTGCAGCAAGACGAGATTCTTTAGGATGTACTTGGTATCTTGCACAGAGACATGCTGAAAATATTATATCCGGTTTACTAGCTATGAGGTATAAAAGAGACCCAATCATGCATCATAAGCAGTAATGTTCACTTATTTGCCATCAGTGTCCTTTTCTAGCTTAAGAGCAGGTAACATAGGTGATTTCATTCAGGAACAATTTTCAAACTTAAATTTCTTAAGTAAATCATTGATATACTCTATTTGATGAATGAAATTCCATCAACCTCTTGTTTGATTTGAAGACCAAGAAAATAGTTTAATTCACCCATCATGCTCATATGATAATTATCAGATATGAGTTCAGAAAACTATTTACAAGAATCTAAGTTTGTAGACCAAAATATTATGTCATATAATATCTGGCGCAAGTATAAAATCTTCTTTGAATTTTCGTATGAATAAAGTGCAATTTATGCATCCTCTAGTAAATCCTTCTGTGGCTAGAAAAGAAAAGAGGGTATCACACCTGGCTCTTGGAGCTTGCTTTAGACCATATAGTGCGTTGTTGAGAAACTAGACATGATCAGGAAAGCTTGCATCCTCAAAACCTGGAGGGTGTTTGACATACAACTCTTCCATATATTCATCATTGAGGAAAACACTGTTAACATCCATATGAAACACCTTAAATTCTTGAAGGCAGCATAGGCTAAGAATAATTTTATATCTTCAAGCCTTGCAACAGGGGAAAAGGTGTTATCAAAATTAATCCCTTCTTCTTACAGTACCCCTGAGCAACTAGCCCTACCTTGCTTCTGATGATCTGCCCTTGTTCATCCATTTTGTTTCTAAGGATCCACTTTGTTCCAATGATGGATTTGTTCTTTGGTCATTGCACCAAAGTCCATACATTGTTTTTGGTGAACTCTGCTAGCTCCTCTTAATAGCATTTACCAAGTGGGGAAAATTTAGAGCTTCATTAGTTTTCTTTGGTTCAATCACAGAGACAAATCCAGTGTATAAGCAAAAGTTACAAGCTTTAGATATGGTTTACACTGGATTTGCTATGTTGCCTATGACCAAATCATAAGGATGGTCTCTTAGGTCTTCGATGGCAATTTGGATTATGGAAGAGATGTGATTTATTTGGATTTAGGAAGTTAAAGATCCTTGATTATGAAGAGTGATGTGACATTATTTTGACCAGCTGAGGTATCTTCAATGGTGTAATATGTGGGTATATCTACTGAAGATGATATGTTTGAAATGGAATAGAATTCAATGATGATGAATCATGATTCTCATCATTTAGTAGGAGTAATGGATTGGATGAGGTTGGTTGTGCATGGATTTGGGTGTTAAAAGGTATAGGTTCATCTAAATCATTTTCATTAGTTGGTGGGATTGGATTAGCTTATTCTGGAATGCTTTCTCCAGTTTTCATAAGATAATTGAATTCTTCACCTAACACATGATTAGTATAACTTGAAGCAACAAAACATACATTGATAAATTCTTTAATGGCCTTTGTTCTAATGTTGTAAACTCTGTAAGCTTTAGAGATCACAGGGTAGCCAACGAATAGTCCTTCATCAGCCTAAATAGAAAACTTTTGCAGTTGATATCTTTGTTTAATAATGAAGCATTGACAGCCAAAGATGTGCAAGAAGCTGATGTTGGGCTTCCTTCCTTTAAGCACTTCATAGGGAATTTTGTTGTGCCTATTGATTACAAAGGATCTGTTTTGTGTAAAACAGGCACAGCTGAAAGCCTCAGCCCAGAAGTTAAATTCTAACCTACTTTCACACAGCATGATCCTTGAATTTAAGTTATCTGTTTTCAATGGTTGATAACATAATGTCTTTTTGGTCTCAACATACGATTCCTTTCCTTTACTCACTTCCTTTCACTTTATATTATGGGTATATTTACTTTTTAACATCAAAACAGAGGTTAAGTCATTTATGGGAGTGATTAGATCCTTCACATGAGATCTTTCGGTGTTTACAAATCTATTAGTGAACACATTTTTACCTTTAACAACTTTGTGAAAAGCTTGAGGCAAAATGTCAGTTTTTTAATAATATTTATGTTCTCACTAAAATCAATACAGTTAGTAGCTTTTGAGTAATTTCCACCAATGATAACATGGACTTGTTTAGGAATCTGCTCATTGACACACTTAGTGGTCTTTTTAGTAGCCACACACCAAGAATTTACCACTTTTTGTTGGTCATTAAACTTTTGAGTTGCTTCACTGGTTTCTTTCACGAAGATCTTATTTAATATCTTTTGATTAGCTAGTTCCTCTTTTAGAAGTGTCATCTGTTTAAGTTCCTCATCTTTAAGATTTAATTTCTCCTTACGTGATTCTAACTCTGTTTTTAGCTTCTTTTCTCTTCAAATAGTACATTGAAACTCAACACACAAGTAATCAAAAATAGTGTTATTCTCATTTTCATCATAGTTAATAAATTTGCCAACCTAGTACATAGAAGAAGGAGCCTAGTTGGAGGAAGTACATGCTTTAGCTGCCCTTTTCATATCATCGTCAAAGGAGTTAGTACAACCTGTGTTGGCCATGAGACTAAGCTGTGTAGAGATGACATCATCTTCATCACTTGAGAGATCTTCCTCAACCCAATCTTCCTCTTCAGCCACCAACACCTTGGCATGTGCTTTCTTCTTTTTCTTGTCAAGAACAGCAACAAGAAGCTTGTTATATTTAGCTTCATAATCCACCTTGCTGTCTTGTTTGGGAACACCCTTCAAGCTGGAGCTACCTTTGGACTTACACTCACTGGCAAAGTGACCAGTATTTGCGACAAGAATAACATTCACCTTTGGAAGCATCAAAGGAGTTATGTTTAAACTTGATGTCCATGAAGGTCTTTTCCCAAACTTCTTGACCCCCTTTCATTTCAAAAGAGGTTTGAACCTCTTTACCAACATGGCAGTCTGCTCAACAGTAGCTTTGATGTTGTACATGTTCTCCAAGCTTTCTCCCTCTTCATCAACCTGCTCTTCTTCCTTGGAACTTTCTTCTTCCTCTTCCTCTTCAATTGAGTCATCGACCACCACAACAAAACTTCTGAATCTTGTATCCTTAGACATAAGGCTCTGTTGATGAAGCTTTCACTGCATCTCTCATCTCCATGGTAGACAACTTTCTTTGCTTGACTGATTGCTCATGGTTCGTGAGATTACCATAGAGCCCAACTAGTGATATTCCCTTGATCTTCTTACTGTTTTTCAAAATAGTAATACAGTGATTCCATGTTTCAGGGAGGGATTCTAGAAATTTGTTTACCAACTCCTTGTTACTCTTTGCAACATTTTCACTCCTTAAGTCATTCACGAGACATTTGAACCTGGCATTGGTCTCAGTAAGACTTTCACGTTTGTGAGCAAAGAAGAATTCATACTCTCCTACGAGAAGGATCTTCTTGTTCTCTTGGACCTCCTATGGGCCCTCATATGCAACAGTGAGAGTGTATAACATCTTTTACGTACTATTACAGTTGAGAACTTGATGATAGACCTCATTGCATAGTGTAGAGACTAAAGCCGTTATTCCCTTGACATCAAGGTTCACAAGCCTTTTGTCTTCATCGGACCACTGATGCACCGGCTTTTTGATAATTCTTTCTGCGGTAGTGGAGTCACCTTCAGTAGCAGAAGGTAATGAGAGAGTGGAAGTAGGAACATGAGGATCTTTTGTGATGGTCTTCAACATCTCTTCGTCAAGACTAGACATATAGGAATGAACTCGACTCTTCGAGAGAGAAGTGTTTTCAACATCAAACATGGGATACCTAGACAAGGACCCATTGTTTGGCAAGTTGTTTGAAACAGTAGTTGATGTGTTCATTTTGTAGTAAGGGGAAGATGCAGTTAAAGAGTAAGCAAAGCAGATATAGATATTGAGTATCTAACCTGCTCTGATACCAGTTTTTTCTCGAATGGATACTATAATAACTAATGTTTGTAGAAGTTGGGGGGGGGGGGGGTTGAATACAAACTTTAGCCTTTTGAAAATTAAATACACATGATTATAATTTATATAATTATTATTGAAACAAATCAATAATTACATGATCTGGATGAGGAAAATCCAAGTTCAAAAAGGTAGTAACAAGATGTCTAACTCATTGACAAAGCTAATGCTAACCAACATATGTTTAAAATGTTCAACACATGAACAAGTTTGTTCTACACGAAATATTTACTAAATCTAAAATTTTGTTCTTGCTTAAATGCTTCGAACTTGCTTCTAAATATAAACAATTAAGCTCTTGTGTAGTTCTCAACAAATGAGGTATTCAACATACATAGCATGTTGAACATGATTCAGTATATATAGAGAGTTGGCGTCCAGTTCTTGCAAAGGAGATAGGAGACCATAGTACATATGATAGTATTATAATAGATAAAGTTAGTGGGTGAAAAGTAAAAACATTTTATACAAGCAATGATATAATATTACAATATATAAAGTTAGTGGGTGAAAAGTAAAAACACTTTATACAACAATGTATAAAGTGAATGTACTATTCTACAATTGTACATCCCACTAACAGTATTATAATTTTAAAACCTATATCTTTTGCCTTGTAAGTTTAAGTTTCTCCTTCCATGCTTGTAAATTTAAATGACACCCTGCTTTCTTCAGATTTGACTCTACCAAGTATGGAGTTGCCAGCCATACTCAGTTGTTGAAACAAATCTTCGAGATTTTCTTCTTGTAAAGTATCTTTCACCTTTTCTAAAGAATAAGATCAATCCCTTTTGTCTCTTTACTGATTCAAACGGTGCTAACAATAGACATGTTTAATTATGTGTTGAAGTGATAATCTCCCCAATAATTCTCAACTCGGAATCCATTATCTCCCCAACAATTATATATATATATATATATATATATATATTTGCGTGTGTGTATATATCATTTCTTATTCATCTAACTCTTTAGTTAACTCAAAACGATCAATATTTCTTTCTTTGATCCATTAGATCTTCTTTATCATACTGTACAACATTCGTATGATATCAATCATCTACTGACTTCATTCTCTTATCGAAAATTGGAATTGAATAATACCCCTCCGTATAATATCTCAATTAATACTAACCAAAAAACTCAGGCATCTGTTGTTTTCCCGGAAGAGATGGTTTTACTTACAACGATGAATAAGTTTCTAAGTGCGGAATGAGTAAAGGAAGTCGAACACATACAATTATCAAAGATTTTTTTATTAATGAACAAACTTAAAGAATTACTCAAGAATAGACTTTAGCAATATGAGCACACAAAATTTCTACCGAATTTATAGATTCAATATTCTTCTCAAACACATGAGAAGAGTATTTATACATACTGGTAAATTGATCCTAACCCTATATAATACTGATACATCTAATTGAAAGTAAGTAAGATACTATAACTAACTTTATGACCAATAAATAACGGATCTTGAATCACTAGCTTCACATGATCTAGCAATGATAGTAAAAGTAGTGAAGTCAATAACTCTTGAGGGGTCTAGTTGTTTACCGAAGACATACTTTAGCGGACCTCTATCTTCAGGTTCTGCAATGCTCCTTGAGTTGAACTCAATCTTCAGGTTCAGCAATGTTCATTCGGATTGTCAGTTGGGGTACTCTTCAGTTTACAGTCTTAATCAGCTCATTATAAAGAATGAGATACTTCATATGACTTCTTTGAAATTCATCTTGACCTGATGGAATGTAAACAAAATTGAGACTAACAATCTCCCCCTATTTGTTTTTAGTCCATCACTACTATTACAATGAATAAACAAATGAAATTTGAACTATTTACATAGAATAAAGAATAAAGAATACAAATTGAAATATATACATGATCCATAACAGTCTTTTTGGATTCTTTTCATTTTTCTATGTTTTTGATTTTTCATAACTGAACAAAACTAATGAAGGAAAAAATAGTTATAAAGTCAGAATCAGGGTTGCTAATTTTTTTTCTAAACGGGCTTGGGAATGATCAGATTGGGATTCGGTTTGAATTCATCAAGAACATTGTTTTCAGAGATTTCAAGGGTACGTGCTTTAGATAATCTTTAAGAATATATTTGGTTGTTGGATTATTTGGAGTGAGAAAAGCTCTTAGTGAGAGAAGTTGTTTGTAATTTGCTCATGAAAGTTCAGACACTCATTGAAATATGAGATTATCATAGGCATCAACAAAGAATAAATCTCTAGGATTACTGATATCTTTTCCTAACCAAGGTATATGATCTTCGGGTAAAGTTGTATCAATACCCCTGCAGTTTGGAAGAATACCTTGTGTGACCATCTGAAGATTTTCTTCCTTTGATTTTCTATGTAATATTCCTTCTCAGAACTAATGCGAAAAGTTTGGAAGATCCATCAGTTTCTAGAGAGGTGATAGCCTTAAATAGATCTCTCTTACACATCTCTTATAGAATTTAAATAATTCAGAGATACATGACTAAACATGGTCAACATCATCAAACAACCTTGTGTTTAGTCAGATAACTAATTATAACTTCCCATTCAACATTGCTGAAGCAGAATTGGATGTGATCAAGAGTGTGTTTGTAGAAAGTAACCCCCCCTCTTTTGATCACATTTAGAAATATCTTCCCTTTCGCCTTCTTTAATATGACAGATGTTCTTTTGTGAGGACTATACTCCCTATTTCTAGAAGACATCCATTTCTTTACCCTTTCCTTCCTCATTTGCTCAGCCTTTATTTCTTCTTCTCTCTTTTTATTAATATATTTTTGAACTATTAGTTGAAGAGATTTTGGAGATCCTGCTTTCAAATGCAAGGGATTTAGTGTCCTCAACAGCAAGCCTTGTAGCTTCTAACATATGATTTCATGATAACAAAATCAAACCTTCCATATGACTAAGAATGAATTTAACATGGGTTGTTCAAATTCTAACATAGAAGTTAGAAAATATAGAGTATCGACAAAGAGTTGCTAAATTACTAAGTATGAGTTGAAGACAACGTCAGAAGATCATCTGAGATGAATAAAAGTGTAGAAGACCATTCATTGAATATCTGAAGCCTTTTAGCATAACGATTCCAAGTATCGGGTTTAGCGCCGCTAGCTGCGGCCTTGATCACCGTCGCACGCTGTCCGCCGCCTCCATCCACTGCCTGAACGCCGCCGGAAAAAGGGAACCGCCGAGAGGGTGGTCGGCCGAAGGTGAGGTGGAGAGAGAGAGGGAGTGTAAAGGAATCAAGGATCTAAAGGTACTGCTCTATTAGGCATTCTGCTGAGACCATGGGATAATTGTTTCATGAACGTTTGAGGACAATATGTTTGTTGCTCAATGGTAAGTGGAAACCTGATATTTGTGGGAGCCATTGTTAGGATAGTGAGCCTTAGATGGTAGAACTTGATGATGACACTAGCATTCAATCAGTAATTATTGGAACTCAATATGACGATGTTGGAGTAACTGGCTCATCACGCTTCCTGAATCTGGTAGACTAGTCATAAGGCAGGATATATATATATATATATATATATATATATATATACATATATATATACATATATATATATATATATATATATATATATATATATATATATGTCTAGAGGAAGGCTACTCATTGATGGGACATGGAGGACTCATCAACTAGCGGATGTTGTAGTGGGCCTAGGGTCTGCTAGAAGGAGAGAGGTAATGAAATTGAGATGCTATACATGATGGATACCTATGTATTGGACTTGGTTGGTCCAACACTTTGGTGTAAACATGGAGGGTGTGCATGGTCTTCAAGGATGAGAACCAACATGGATAAAGTTGTAGAAAACTTTAGATACCGACTAGTGGTAAAATGTTCCGTTGTGATTGGCGATGAGGATGGTATTATAAGGAAATTTTCCTAGTAGTTATGTTAATGATTACTTGGATGCTCACTGCTATCACTTCCTTGTCATGGCTATGAAGGTATGTTAGATGAATGTAAGAACCGGATTTCTAAATTATAAAATATAGAGTATAGATATTGAGTTCGAAAACTACGTAACATGTTATGTGAAGTTGAAACTATTATGTGGTAAAAGTCTAAAATATAGAATTCGGAGGGGGTGATGTTGTAATATCTCCAAAGTTATGTATATAAAAACGATTTTGGTCAATTATGGTCAAAATTGAAGGTGAAGTGTGTGTTGTGTCTGGAAAACTCAAGAGAGGAGAAAGATCAAGATAAATCGGTGTTCAAGTTCAAATTTGAAGGGATTGAAGTGTAGACTTATACTACAAGCAAGAAATTTATGTAATTTGACACATTTAATACCAATAGAAGGAATTTTATCAAATTTTTTAAATGTTAGTAGGTTTTGGTTAGAAATCCTCTTGGTAATGATTTAGTTAACTTTTGGCTAAAGTCCGTTTTGTATCTCCTAAATTTTCTTATGAGGCACATTCCTGAACCCGACTTTGAAAAGCGCCATGTTAGGACATTGTCTTCAATAAGATGCATATCATAGACATACAATACTAGGAATACAAACACTCCCACTATATCTGCTATTCATTTAAGTTTCATCTCCGCTTCTTGAACCCTCAAACATATGATTTTCTCATCAAAGCGAAGATTCCAACCTTGAGATGCTTACTTAAGCTACGAATAGACATCTCATAGTTCTTGACTTTATAAGGATACTTTCAGTTTATAAGACCCTCGGAGAGTGTTAAAACACTTCTTTACATTTCCCACGAAGAAATCCGGTTCTTACATTCATCTACCAAACCTTCATAGCCATGACAAGGAAGTGATAGCAGTGAGAATCCAAGTAATCATTAACATAACCACTAGGAAAATTTCCTTATAATACCATCCTCATCGCCAATCACAACGGAACATTTTACCACTAGTCGGTATCTAAAGTTTTCTACAACTTTATCCATGTTGGTTCTCATCCTTGAAGACCATGCACACCCTCCATGTTTACACCAAAGTGTTGGACCAACCAAGTCCAATACATAGGTATCCATCATGTATATCATCTCAATTTCATTACCTCTCTTCTTCTAGCAGACCCTAGGCCCACTACAACATCCGATAGTTGATGAGTCCTCCATGTCCCATCAATGAGTAGCCTTCCTCTAGACATATATATATATATATATATATATATATATATATATATATATATATATCTTGCCTTATGACGACTCTACTAGATTCAGGAAGCGTGATGAGCCAGTTACTCCAACATCGCCATGCTGAGTTCCAGTCATTACTAATTGAATGCTAGTGTCATCATCAACTTCTACCATCTAAGGCTCACTATCCTAACAATGGCTCCCACAAATATCAGGTTTCCACTTACCATTGAGCAACAAACATATTGTCCTCAAACGGTCATGAAACAAATATCCCATGGTCTCAGCAGAATGCCTAATAGACTAATACCTTTAGATCCTAGATTCCTTTACACTCCCTCTCTCTCCACCTCACCTTCGGCCGACCACCCCTCTCGGCGGTTCCCTTTTTCCGGCGGCGTTCAGGCATTGGATGGAGGCGGCGGACAGCGGTGGCGCACGGCGGTGCCCTACGGCGGCTATCCTGCGTGCGACGGTGGTCAAGGCCGCAGCTAGCGGCGCTAAACCCGAGACCCCCCTTTGCGGTGGCGCTCTTCGATCGGAGACGGTAAGGAGGCAAAAAGCCGGCGGCTTTTTTCCGGTTGTTACTCACACATGCGTATTGCTTTGGTAGGCAGTCTAGCAGCCTGTTCACGTGGTGCAGTAGCTGTGTATCCCCCTTAGCAGTCACAGGGTATATCTTCTATCTTCTAGATAAACCTTTATTAAACGTGTGAATATTGCATGTTCTTTATATATTTGGGTATGATTTCTGGTATTGTTTTCCCTATCTGATCCAGTTGGGATCCTGGGAACGCGATTTACAAGTTTTATATTATTTCCGCTGTGCATGTTTGTACCCTGTAAATCCATACAATGGTATCAGAGCCTGCTTCTTAGCTCGATGGGGAACAAGAAAATCATATATATATATATATATATATATATATATATATATATATATATATATATATATTATAATGTGGTTAAGATCAAGTTTCTGATTTGTTACCTGATTAATTTTCCAGTACTGCTGATTATATATATTGTGTGAAAGTTTTGTTCTTGGTTTTAGCATCAAGTTTTGATCTTTTTACCATTAAAGTTTCCAGTTTTAGCTGTTTATATATTGTTTATATATTAAACTGCGTTAAACTTCATTTTTTGGTCAAAGGTCAAGGTTTATGACTTTTAACCAATTAAAGTTTCCAGAATTTCTGTTTGATAAGTTTATACATTTATAATTGTGAGACACTTTGGTTTATGGTAAAAAGTCAAATATTTTACTTTTAGCTGGATAAAGTTTCTAGTATACATTATGTATATATTTATATCTGTATAAATTGTATGTGAAACTTGGGATAGTTTAAAAGTTCAAAGTTCTTGAGTTTTTAGATCAAGTTTCGAGTTTCTATTATTATTCATTTAATGATATTTGACGTTTAACCAGTGTGATATTTTTGTTCTATCCAGTTTGTGATATTTAACAAGGCCCAGGTTAAGGTCCAGTCTGAGGTCCAAGTTAAATGTTGGGGATCAACACAAAACCAGTATGTGTTTTAGTGTTAGAGATTCAAGTTTGAATCTACCCGGAATTACATATGTTAGTTATAATGCGTCTACTGTTATTTAATTAATTGTACGTGGTTGTTTTTTTATTTTAAGCCAAACTCCTTAAACCTAGTGGATCAAGTTTGTGGTTGTTTATTTTTTTTGTATTGGTTTACATTTATTATTTATCCGGTGTGGGGAGACCTGCATGCCACTTACAACCCCTATTTAATTTTGTAAAAGTAATAGATTTAGCGGGCCTGCGTACCTTTGAATTATTATGTAATAGGGCACTAGTTTTATCAAAATTGTAATAGGTTAGTTTTATATTTGTAAATGTATTTTTGGAGCCAATCAATACAAGGATCAAGATAAAGGAGAGAGGACGCCACGGATGCTGGAGCCAGTAGGAGCATCACCATCAGATTCATGCCTTGTGTGCTGTTTATGATCCACCTTAGGGTTTGACCACAGGGGTGCTTAATTTAATTAAGTATCAGTGATGGTCAAAGGCGTTATGTCTGGTCAACCTAAGCTGGGTAATCCAAGAGGATGATTACAGAATCTCTGTATATAAGAGAACTTATAGTCATGGTCAACCTAAGCGTCTGGATGGGGACCTCCTTAGACCCGTGATTGACAAACAGTGTAACTATCGTGCACAAGTGGGAGTTTGAAAGGATTGTGTGCAGGGATAGTGTACACGTGTCATCACATCCGTGGACACTATGAGTCACTTAAGGGTCACACAGCTACACACCCAAATCATGAACCATGAAGCAATACATTGTGTGTAAGGGTTATAATTAACTGTTGTTTAATTATAAGAAAAGAGATAAATAATAAATGGATATTTATTATTAAAAGGGAATATTAAATATTAGTTAAACATTTAATAGATTAAATTTGGTTGGAAAAAAATATTAATTAACAATTAGTTAATTAATACTAACTAAACTAGAGGGGTTGTTTTGATTAAATGATAAAAGTTAATTGATCAAACGGACCGGGTTTAAGGTCCATGGGCTTGGTCCATTTAAATTGATATTTAAATGAGATAAAAACCCTAGTTTATTAATTAATCCTCATAAAAACACAAAACAACTCTTAAGGCACTCCCTCTCTCTCGACTTCACCTTCAGCCGACCACCCCTCTCGGCAGTTCCCTTTTTCCGGCGACGTTCAGGAGGTGGACAGAGGCGGTTGACACAGGCGGCACACTACGGTGCCCTGCGGTGGCGGTCCTGCGTGCGACGGTGGCAAAGGCCACAGCTAGCTGCGCTAAACCCGAGACCCCCCTTTGCGGTGGGGCTCTTCGATCGGCGACGGTAAGGAGGCAAAAAGCCGGTGGCTTTTTGCCGGTTCACGTGGTGCAGTAGCTGTGTATCCTCCTTAAGCAGTCACATGGTATATCTTCTATATTCTAGATAAACCTTTATTAAACGTGTGAATACTGCATGTTCTTTATATATTTGGGTATGATTTTTGGTATTGTTTTCCCCATCTGATCCAGTTGCGATCCTAGGAACGCGATTTACAAGTTTTGTATTATTTCCGCTGTGCATGTTTGTACCCTATAAATCCTTACAATGGTATCAGAGCCTGCTTCTCAAAATTCACACAATGGTTACAACATGCTTCTCAAAATTCACACAATGTACCCTATAACATCTTTACAACATTCAAGTATCTTAATCTCTTGCCTAAATGACCACATGCTTCATTATGGTAAGTCTTGAATACCTCAAAGGTTTCAAACATGACCATCCCATCTACCATCAACGGAAAAGGCAACGAAGCATGTGGAGTTATCCCCATGGTTTGCTTGAACGAAGGACATACATTACCGAATTTAACAAGCTTCTATTCCTTTCACATATGCCAGAGAATAATATTTTAATCCTTTTACTCATAGTGTGTGTGTGTGTGTGTGTATATATATATATATATATATATATATATATATATATATATATATATATATATATATATATATATATATATATATATATATATATATATATTGTTAGGGATAAACAAGCGGTAGATTGAAGGATTGCAATATATAACTATGATAGGTTGAGAGAGAATCTATTTACACCTTACAAAACTCATAGTTAAGCCTTACATTGTGAGGCAATCCTTACATTTCCTTGTGTATCACAAGGGTTATATACCTATAAGGTATATTTAAAATAAGTACCCTAAACTATTGTTGAACTCCTATTCTATTACAATAATACAGTTCTAACAATCTCCCTCTTTGGAATGGAATAGGAGTTGTAGAATAAAATGAACAGGAGTCTTGATCTCTTCAGCATCTTGAGGGTCTTGTGCTTATTGTCTTGTAGCGCTCCAGTAACCTAAGACATTGATCGCCTTCCGCTATATAATCAATTTAGCATATAAAGGTTTTCAGCAATTCGATCCTTGAGCATTAGGCAATCAGCGGAAGCATATAAGGATTCATCAACAGGAGAGAATATGTTGTTTACTCCCCCTAGAATCACGAATGGGGAAACCCTCCCCCTACAATGTTGTTCTCGATCCTTGAAGATAAGATTGGGGCGAGAATAAATTTTTACTTTCATCTAAGTATACTTTCATCTAAGTACTTCTCCCCCTTGACTGAATACCTCGTACAATATGTCTCATGCAGTAACCAACTGAATAAATCTTTATATCTCCCCCTCATGATGTCCAAAGTCTTTACTGGTCATCATGAAAAATGTTCATGTTCTAATACTAATCTTGACTTCATGTTCTCCCCCTAGACTGAATACCGGTCTCCAAAATAAAGAATCAAACATTTCTTCCAGTTCTAATACTAATCTTGACTTTAAGTTTGATTTCTGTCGATCTGAATCTTCTCCTGGTTTAACTGACAACAGGGACAACACAACTGCATAAACTAGTGTATCTATCACAGCTCCTACGGTCACAGAGACGAATCCATTTGCCGATCTATATGCTGAGGATTCTACATCTGTCTCAGTTACACAGCCCCCTGTGACTGCTCCTATGGCTGA
Organism: Pulicaria dysenterica; assembly: GCA_947179395.2. Taxonomy (NCBI): domain Eukaryota; kingdom Viridiplantae; phylum Streptophyta; class Magnoliopsida; order Asterales; family Asteraceae; genus Pulicaria; species Pulicaria dysenterica. Next base: position 50,223,201 of record OX359292.1, on the reverse strand, counting down.
CCCAGATAGCTCACATGTGTTTGATTCAGATCCTAATTTAACCAGTGAGGTTGAAGAAGAAGTCCAACACAACCAAGATCTTATTCCTTCCTCTTCTACTTCTCACAAAATACAGTGGACCAAACATCACTCTCAGGAGAACATAATTGGAGATCCCTCGGTTGGCATTCAAACAAGATCAGCAACAGCAAATGAATGTCAATTCGTGGGTTTCTTGTGTATGATTGCACCCACCAAGACTTGGGAGGCATTAGATGATCCTGATTGGGTAATTGCAATGCAAGAAGAACTACACCAATTTGATCGTCTCAAAGTCTGGAGATTAGTTCCTCTCCCTTATGGCAAATCTGTCATAGGAACTAAATGGTTGTTCAAGAACAAGCGAGATTCGGAAGGAGTGTTTGTTCGCAACAAAGCTCGGTTGGTAGCAAAGGGATACAATCAGCAAGAGGGCATTGACTATGATGAAACTTTTGCCCCCGTTGCTCGCATTGAGGCTATACGACTTTTTCTCGCATATGCAGCCTTCTGCAGCTTTCGTGTCTTTTAGATGGACGTGCAGACAACTTTTCTCAATGGTGTTCTTAAAGAAGAAGTCTATGTCTCACAACCTAAAGGTTTTATCAACTCCAAATACCCTAACCATGTCTATATTCTCGATAAGGCCTTGTACGGATTAAAACAAGCTCCACGCGCATGGTATGATGTCTTATCTGAGTACTTGATAGGTGAGGGTTATTCAAATGGAAAGACAGATACCACTCTATTCACAAAGACTAAAGGTAAGGACACAATCCTTGTCCAGATATATGTGGATGACATCATCTTTGGATCTACGAATCCAAAGTACAGTGAAGAGTTTGCACAGACTATGGCAAACAGATTTCAAATGAGTATGATGGGAGAGATGTCATTCTTTCTCGGACTTCAAGTAAAGCAGTTAAGTCATGGCAGTTTCATTTGCCAGTCCAAATATATCAAAGATCTTCTCATGAAGTACGACATGCTCAACTGTTCACCCATCTCTACACCCATGGCTACCAAAGCACAACTCTCAGCAGATCCGGATGGTTCTCTAGTGGATCTCAAAACTTACGGTGGGATGATCGGATCTTTACTGTACCTAACTGCAAGTCATCCTGATATCATGTTCTTTACCTGTCTTTGTGCCAGATATCAGGCTAATCCAAAAGAATCACATCTGTTAGCTGTTAAGCGAATTTTCTGATATCTCAAGGGATCTATGGATCTTGGTATGTGGTATCCCAAGGACTCAAATCTGGATCTTCATGCATACTCCGATGCTGACTATGCCGGATGCAAGATTGATACGAAAAGCACCTCCGGGAGTGCACACTTTTTGGGAGATCGTTTAGTCTGCTGGGCCTCAAAGAAGCAAAACTGTGTATCCACTTCTACAGCTGAAGTTGAGTATGTTGCTGGTGCAATGTGTTGTTCGCAAAGTCTATGGATACGTACACAACTATCAGATTTTGGTCTCAGGTATGAAAAAATTCCACTTTTGTGCGACTCTCAGTCTGCCATCGCAATCTCCTGCATTCCGGTAGACCACTCTAAAACTAAACATTTTGATATCCGTTATCACTTCATAAAAGATAACGTTGAGAAAGGGTTAATTGAGCTACAGTATGTTCCTACTGAAAATCAGCTGGCTGACCTGTTTACCAAACCATTAGACGAAAGTCGGTTCACTGAGTTGGTATCCAAGTTAGGCATGCTCAATCTGAAAATCTAGCATACTGCTATCTCTTTTTCTTTTCTTTTGTTTAGAGTAGGTGTTATACTGTTTGTTCTCTGTGCAGATATCTGGTGCAACAATCAAGGGGGAGTGTATTTTCCTGGTTATACATATGTTACATATGTGTAGGGGGAGAAACTTAATACACATTATGCACATGTGTAGGGGGAGAAATTCACGAACATCTTACACAATCTCCAAATTTTCACGAATAATTGCAAAAGTCTAGGGGGAGAGTGTCAAAATAAACACTAAAATCAAAATATCTTGGAATATAAATTTCTCAACTCAAAATTCCAGGTACTTTGAAATATTCAGAAAATCTCTTAGTTTTGAGCATTGTTCACAGACAATCGCATTCTATGACTCAATCGCATGGAATCACTTACAAACTCAACACTAATAATTTTCTAAATCTTACTTTAATCGCATTGATAGGCTATCGCATGGGATTACAATTGTTACTTATCCTTTAATCGCATGGCTTAAATGAACATCAATCACATGCGATTGAAATAAGAAAAGGTGAATCGCATGCGATTTAAATGGCTTTAGGCCTAATCGCATGCGATTCGGATAGGTTGATAGAATCAGACCATCAACACATGTGCTGAATCGCATGTGATTAACACACCAAAGTGTGAATCGCATGCGATTGAGATCTTCTATCAGCCGCATGTGCCCAATCACCAGCTGACACGTGTCCTAGTTACTTTATAACCGTCCCAACCATCCATCACTCCACTCCATTCGATCAAAATTCAAAAATTCACAAACACTCTCGTTTTTGGCCACTTGATTATACGAATCCTCTCGTTACTCTGCCAAAATTTACTCTTTTTACATCAAAATACTCCTAATCACAAAGGTAACAACTTGTACGGTTTACATTTTGAAAATTTTGAGTTAAAAAGGTGATTTTTGGCCCTTGAACCTCCGAATGCGATAGGGCCTATCGAGACTTTGGTTGAACTTTTAGGACACGAAACAAACTCCTTTGGTGAAACCAAACTTGCGATGACTTGTTTGAACATATGGGGAACACTTTTATGCAAAAATATTTCAAAAATCTCAAAAAGTGTTCTTCGTGTTCTTGAGGTGTATGAGTTTTCACTATACTCTTCAAGTATGGTCTAGAAAGTGGTGTTAGGATGATTTTTGAAGCATGCTTCAGTACTGCAAAGTTGTTTATAACTGTCCAATGTCTATAATAAGATACTCAAAACAACTTTTACACGCATCAATTCATTGTCTACACACTGAAGCCTTCTAGTGTTAGAGTATTTTTCACAAACCTTTCACACTTGAAATTTCTGTTGGTCCAACATGAATCACTACTTTGTCAAATGCTAAAGATTGGATCTAAGTTCAAATGGACTGTTGGTTTACATGCTTACCTGTATCTATGACTTAACTATTTTGTCCATCTGTACAGATAAGATGACTCAAGCTATCCGTGACCCTGAGGAGATAATGCCTCAAGATGAGTTCCTTAACACCCGGACTCATCCTAATAATCACTATATCAACCTCACCAAAACTCAAAACCCCTACTTATCTCATAGTCATAGAAATCCTCAAAATCCATCCACTAAATCGCCTCTTAACCTACAACCCAGCCACCACATGCACACATGTTCCTGAGTTATATGTCCAACAGTTTTGGAAAACATGTGATGTCAGACTTAATGAAAGAGGAAAGGAGGTCTTACATGCTGAGGTTGACGAATTCCAAGTAAATATTCCACTTCACCGCCTCAGATCAATCTTTTCACTACCCACTGCAGTCAGTAGACCTCCAGCCACAGAATTTGAGGAAATCCTGGATGAGGAGGCATGTCTTACAGCCATTCGGGAAATGGGCTATCATGGGGAGCTCACCCACCAGAATCAGTTCAAACGCACCTTTCTACATCCAAAATATAACACTTTCATGACAGTGCTCCAGAGGTGACTCACTCCCAAGCACTCGGGATATGAGTTTCCAACAGAGAACCAACTCACACTCTTTGTTGCTGCAACCAACCACTTGCATGTGGATTATGCATTCTGCTCTTTCAAGATATCAAGGCAACTATGCTAAGAAAGAACTCACAGAAGAAAAAGGATGCTAACTTGCTGCCCTACCACCGCTTCCTGCCAATGATCATCCAATATGTGATGGATAGGAATGTTGACATTCCTCGGAGGGCAGGTTTACCTTCTATAACTCCCAAACTTTTCCTGCATATAAAACCTGCCATTCCTGCCAACGTGCCAATTCCAAGACCTTTCCCTGTAACTCTATTAGACCTATGTGAGCAAAATGATACTGTTGTGAGGTATAGGGAGAGTGTAGGAATACCTCCCATGGTCGGGCTAGAGCCGGCCAGACCTGCCCAGGGAGGAGTAGCACCTGGTGAGGAAGTAGAAAATAGACCATAGACATCTGTGGGAGATGCTGAGAGAGGAGTGGAGAGAGAAAATGTTGAGAGGGGTGGAGAAGCGGGTGAAGGTGATGAGACTAGAGAGGGAGGGGATGCATATGACCCCACCACCGTTCAAGCGATTGTTCAATCACTTTCTCAGACCACCCGAACCCAAGTTGTTCTTACTGAACTTGGTCTTGATGTTTATGAGTCATCCAATTCTTCTCATGATGAGTCTGCTTCCCATCCAGGAGGTGCCCCTGCCTTTGAACCTGTTATATCTCCCATGGGCACCCCTGAGCACCCAATTGAACAACCAGCAGAAAGCACACCCTCCTTCATGAAACTGACTGACCCACATACTACCTCTCCTGACCAAACTCACCCCATTCAAACTACTCAGGCCATCCCTCAACCTGGTGGTCTGGTCATTCCTTTGACTTCACCTGCCCAAAAAACTACCATTCCTATCATTCGCAATGCCATCATTGCCCCTGACCATGACATTGCAGTTGTCTCTCCATCTCCTGATATATCTGTTGAAACTGGCTCTGTCACTCCTGATTCTTTACTAGATCCTAATCAATATGCCGGATATGGTCGAGGTAGTGGTGAAGAGGAAGATAGTTTAGGTAGGAGTTCGAGTGAAAGAGAGGAGGTGAGAAAAGAAAAGGAGAGTGCTGAGGGACCCCTACACCAAGAAAGCCGGGAAGCCACATCCACTATGGGGCCTGACATTGTTGGGCCTCATACTGAACAAGTCACGGTGATCCCACCCGTGCAAGTTTCTACTCCACCTAGCTACTACGGTGTCTCTCAACGAGAACAGTCTTCATTGCACAGGGTTATAGCACATTCCCTAGGTCTAACCCAATCAGGTGTCCGACCTATTGAACAAGGAGGACCGCCTCCCTCGTCCTCGACTCCTTTTGATGCACGATTTGACATACCGCAGATTTCCGCATATCTTGACCAACACAGGGTATCAATCGATGCACTGAGCTTGTTGGGTCAATAAGTCTTCTCAACTTCCACAGGTGGTACCCTTCAGGGTCACATTCGAGGATTGGAAGGAAATCCTGCTGGAGCCAACATTCCTGCTGCTCCAGTAGGTAGTACTGCCTATGTGGCTGGTACTTCAACCGGAAATCTTCGTGATTCCGGGTTTGTTACACGTGCAGAACTTAACAACAAATTCAACAAGGCGTGTCACCAATCCTCCAACAACTGCTAATGACAAATCAAAGGTTGGATCGGATTGAAAAATCTTCCCAGACTCAGGCACAACAACTAAACAGAATAGAAGCTCTCGTTGCTGCTAGACCTGCAGTGCCAGAATCACAGCCACAACCTGATCCATCATCTGTGTCAGTTGATGCACTAAAGAGCTTGCTGTATGTCAGACTTCTTGAACAACAGCCATAATCAGCTCATAACCAAGACCTTCTGACAACTCTTCACAAAAAACAGGAGTCTTGATCTCTTCAGCATCTTGAGGGTCTTGTGCTTATTGTCTTGTAGCGCTTCAGTAACCTAAGACATTCATCGCCTTCGGTTATATAATCAATTTAGCATATAGAGGTTTTCAGCAATTGGATCCTTGAGCATTGGGCAATCAGCGGAAGCATATAAGGATTTATTAACAGGAGAGAATATGTTTTTTACTCCCCCTAGAATCACGAACGGGGAAGCCCTCCCCTACATTGTTGCTCTCGATCCTTGAAGATAAGATTGGGGCGAGAATAAATTTTTACTTTCATCTAAGTATACTTTCATCTATGTACTTCTCCCCCTAGACTGAATACCTCGTACAATATGTCTCATGCAGTAACCAACTGAATAAATCTTTATATCTCCCCCTCATGATGTCCAAAGTATTTACTGGTCATCATGAAAAATGTTCAGTTGTGAAGTATCAGTCTATTAACTTTTACCACTTTTGAGCCAAAATGGATCGTTGAGGAGTGTATGTAGATCAGAAGTGAATACATCAACCAAATAAAAAATCTGAGAATTCTCGCACAAGAGTATCAACCTAGTCCGGATCACAACAAGTGACAAAGAGAACGAAAGACAAGTGGATGCAAACGAACTTGGGACGGATAAGGATTCTATAGTAAGAAATAAGCGTTAAGGAACACACGGAGCTGAAATCATATTCAAGCCTTTTCAACCTGTACGACTATAGAAAAGGTGACTTTGAACACATATCGTGAACAGGGAGTCGGATACATCCTTATTCGAAAGCACACAAAAATCTATCAAACTCTTTGAAAACATGAAGTAAAGGGATGTTGGTTAAGACAATCAAGCAACGATACACGAATTCTGAAAGATAAGAATGACAAATGAGAATTCAAAACTGACTGATAAAAGACTACCAAGATTCTAAAGAAACAAGGAATGGATGACCAAAATCTTGTTTTGAGACCAGATATTGGTGACACTAAGAAAGAAGAACCAAAAATCAGTTAGGAAAGGGTAGAATGACTAGACATAGTGTATTAGGAATTAAGTACATGGTAGTAATGACCCAAAGCTAACCAAAATCTAGAAACATCAGAATGATAACTGAAACTTTGAGAACTCCTGACTAAGTCAAAAAATCCAAACACTTGACTTAGGAATCAAGGTGGCAAGATAAACAGTCAGAACGATGACAGGGGTTTGGGGGCAGCGCCCCTTATAGCGGGGTCCAAGGAGTGGCAACCCCTGGCGGGGTCCAAGGGGCAGAGCCCCTGGCTGTGGTCGAGCTATATCAGAAAATGCATTTCGGATGAAAAATTTGAAATTTTGAGTGATAAATGCAACTCTGAGAAACCTGTTCGATAGACCACAATAGATAGAACAAAATAAGAACACGGTCGGTAGAGTGTGATTCGGATCGCATGCGATTGGATTAGTGCGATTGAATATGTGCGATTGGATCTGTGCCATTGAATCGCATTCGATTGGATCCACGCGATTGGATCTGAAATCGAATCGCAAGTGATTGGGTTGATGCAATTGGAATCCAGTGCGGCTGATAGACAACTTGTACTTGGCCAAATTCAACTCGATCGCATGCGATTGGGTCCACGCGATTGGATCTGAAATCGAATCGCATGGGATTGGGTCCATGCGATTGGCCAACACTTGGTGAATTTCTTACTAATCGCACATGAACTCAAAAGTGCGGCTGATAGCTATATCACCTGACACAAAACATATCAAATCTACCCACTTGTACCTGATTTGATCTTGACTTGTGCAAGTTCCACACTCAAACACAAACACCCATACAAGTACTTGATTTCACACACAAACACCAAATTTTTGGTGTTTTTATCCTTTTTGAAATCAAAATCTCAGATCTGAAGTGTTCTTTAATTTTCCAGCTGTTCTTGACAAAATTTTGAAAGCTTCAAAATCGATTAGATTAAAATCGACTTTCTTGTGGTTGATTCAAATAACAATTTCGACCATTTCTCTTTTAAAAACCGAACCAAACCCACGTAAAATGATGCCTTCGTAGATGAAACAATAAGTTTAAGGCATGAACAATAAACCCGAGAAAACTTCGATTTTTCTGATTTTTCGTGTATGGAACAGTTGATATACCTTTTTCGATCAAAGAACAGTAGATGTTGTTTGATTCTCGATCGATAACCCCTATTTTCATATCATAAGTAGGATCTTCAGTTGAAAAACCCGTATGATCAGCCCCTTTTTCTTCGACGAACAGCCCCTTTGATCTTCAAACTTTGATTTGTTGATGATATCACCTGATAGATCTTCACTCCTTTGGCTCTGATACCAGTTAAGCCTTACATTGTGAGGCAATATATAACTATGATAGGTTGAGAGAGAATCTCTTTACACCTTACAAAACACATAGTTAAGCCTTACATTGTGAGGCAATCCTTACATTTCCTTGTGTATCACAAGGGTTATATACCTATAAGGTATATTTACAATAAGCAGCCTCAACTATTGTTGAACTCCTATTCTATTACAATAATATAGTTCTAACATATATATATATATATATATATATATATATATATATATTGTTAATATGAATGATTATCTGTTTTGTTCCCCTAGTTGATACAGTTTTGATCTTTGGGATTGGATTAAGTTTTATTCCGCTGCATATTGTACCATGTTAATCCCAACAAATATACCTTAAGATGAGGAGCTTCCTCTTTTCCTTTTGAGTAACCTCATCTCTTCCATGTAGTTAGGGCAGGAGGAGTGATACCAATTTCCATTATTACCATAGAAGTAGCAAACTACCCCTTGAAGATTCATGCCTTGAGGCTCATTCTCTTTGCCCTCTGATTCAGCAATTAAGGAAGGCTTGGTAAAACCAAGCTTCCCACTTGAGATCAGTTTCTTCTTCTCAGTTACGTGTTCCTTAAAAGCCATGTTAGGAAGGGACGAGGTAAGCTTGCGTTTGTCCATGTTAGACTCACAGGTCTTCAGCATGTCATGCAACTCCATTAAGGACTCCACCGTTTTGTGCATAAGATAGTTTCTAACAAACTCATTATAAGACGTGGGCAGAGACTGGAGAATCATATTCACCGCAGGCTCCCTACCAATGCTCTCCATTAGGTAATGTACACCTTAGTCCGAAGGATAAGAACACTAACTTTCTTTCCTTCTGCATCCGACAACCAACAAGAGCCTTGACACCCTCACAGAGTTCATTTTTAACCTGTTGTCGGAACATGTCCTTCAGCCATTTGATCATGTCGTACAAAATCACTTGCTCGAACTACTTTCGTAGCTCGGACCTCATAGTTGGCAACATGAAATAAGAAACTTCTTTTGTATATTCGACACGCTTTTCAAAAGCATATCTAGTGGTACAAATCGCTTTGGTAGCAGGTACTCTAGAAAGGGTTCCTCAAGGATATGCAACTTTGAATCATGGCGAAGGACAATCTCAATTGTCTATTCCAAGAAAAAAAGTTCACACCTATGAATTTCTTCTTCTCTAGGAACGAACGGAGTGATACATTCGGTGTCGTGTTGTTAACATTTACCATCCACAATTTAGAGTACACATTTTAGTTAAATTTGATACAATCCTTGAAAAATATTTACCCCTAGTAGTTTCTCAAAAACCAATTATTTTATAAAGTCTAGGAGCCATATTTCACTTTACCTCATGACGGGTTTATTGTGGATCACAAAGTGAAGCTATTTAGGCCGATAACTATTTACCTTTTGAAACCATTTTGTAACTCCTACATCTTTGTGGGATCCTTTGACATCGATTATTCCACTTGCCATGTTTGATCCCTTCCCGTACCAATTCCTATTTGGTTTCCCTAAATGACTCGGCTAGAGCTCGACACCACTTAAGTGGCATAAATTAGAATTTTAAACCGCTTGTCAAGACACATGGTGTTATTCTCAACCAATGACTGGCTCGTTCTAAGCTCGACAACAAATCTTGTGAGTTGCCACACTCACCTTCCACACAGTTCCACATGGAATGACTCATGCTTAGGCCTGTAAATGAACCGAACGAACACGAACGAGATGTCCAAATATTAAACTAAAATGCATTTAACATAGTTCTCTAAAGGGGACTTGAAATAGTTTGCTTCTTTTTCCCATTTGTGTCCCAATCCAAGCTTCCATCCTAAAATTAGTAAAGAACTAGATAACTTCATAATTCAAAATTAATAATAACAATAACAATTTAATTGAAACTAGAGAACAAGAAACTAAAGGAATAAGTATTAATTACCTTCATGAACTCTCTCACAAAGCTAACTTGCTTAATGCTTATGGAAGTTCAATATATATAAAATCTTGATTTTCCTATAATAATAAATGAAAAAGGCTATTAGTACAATAACAAATATTAAAACTAATATTAGGGAATATTACCTTGGTTTTCTTTTTATGTATGCCGTAGTAATGACGATACCAATCAGATCCACATATTAGCATATCCACCATCTCAGTTCCTAAACTGGAACGATGTGGATCAACAACCCTCCCACCAGCACTAAATGTTGATTCAGAAGCAACTTTAATAGCTATGATAATAAGCAAGATAATAATAAAAAAACAATACCAAATGTGTATATCTAGTTAATACTATAATAGCTATAATAATCAGCAAGATTATAATCATATCCTTAACTAACCACAAACAATACCGAAATTTCCACTAGTAAACCTTAACTAACCACAGATAATCTTTATCCCCAAGAAATCAAAGAAATCAACAAGAAATCAACAACTAATCTGATGGAGAAATATCGGAGGGCTGAAGCTCGACTGAAGGGTAGAGATCGGAGGGCTGGAGGTCGACGAAGAAGGTGATAAGAGGTTGTGGTGCGATGGTCTGGAGCTCGACAAAGCAAGGAAATGGCAGCTGAAGGGCTGTTGTACGACGGTGGTTATGGACTGTTTTGCAACGGTGGTGATAGGCGGCTGTGGACTGTTGTACGACGGCAGCGGAGGACCCTCTGGAGGTGGACAACGATGTGAGAACGAGAGAAAGAGGCGATGAACTGAAGGACCTGGAGGCTGGACTTGAGTGAAATGGGTGGCTAGGGTTTCTAATTCAAACCCTTGTTTTTATTACTTATTTACTTATTTAGTTTTTATAAGTGTAACTTAATTAAAATGAAATATAATTTAAATTACTTAATTACAAATTATAATATATATGTATTATATAAATATACGAACGAACATAAATATACGAACATAAGAGAACGACCATAAACGAACAGTTCACGAACATAAACTAACAGAAAACCGAACGGTTCACGAACATAAATGAACGAACGAGAGCCTTGTTCATGTTCGTTCGTATAACTAAACGAACGAAAATTTTTGTTCATGTTCGTTCGTTTAATAAACAAACGAACATAAACGAACTTCAAGCGGAACAATTTCACGAACGGTTCATGAACGTTTGGTTCGTTTACAGCCCTACTCGTGCTAAAGCTCAACAATCATCCAAGCTTCACTAAATTCGGGTGGTGTCGTCTTACAAATGTTGTGTGATTTACATTTTTAAAAAATGAGACTTTATTTTTTCCACTTAAAATCATTTAAAACCCATTTTGCGAATAAAGATTTAAGTGATAAAACCAATTTTTACCCACTTATTATATAATAACAATTTTATATTATCTTGTTAATTTTATATGTGCAGATATAAGTAAACCATTTTACAATTTCTTGTGTTTTATTATTTCATCAAATATTATCTAGCATTCGATATCCTAAACATTCATGCAAGAAAATAAAACACAACCACACATAAAATAAATATAGTTCAGTAACATGCCCAAAATTACTATGAGTTTCCCCCATGAGCCAAATGGGGAAAACAACGTCAACTATGGAATCCAATATCCAAAGCACCCAGTTGGGTGCGCTACCACTAAATCTGGCATTAGCATCCCAGACTTCACATCGACAAGACATCACCGCTGTGACTCCCTATGATGTAATACAATTTAAAACAACTTTTATACTATTATACAAATATATTGAAATAGATATGGCGCGCGTGATGCAATCCTATGCTACTAATACAAGTACAAAAGAATAAATAAATAGTGTGCAAGCCACACCAAGTAATATAACTACAACAATATAAAACGCAGGCCGCCAAAAAACAAAACACCACAACACATACGTGTAAAGGGCATGTCAAGTTACCGAACTAACCAAGCAAGAACAACAAAAAAAAAACACATTCTTGTACATTTGCATTAGTGATTCTAAGACCAAGTTAAAAATCACATATTCATATATACACTTATAAGTATATGATTTTATGCACCACATGCCTAAACAAACAAAACAGATAAATATAAGAAGCAAAACACAATATGAATTAAACTAGATCTAAGACTGGCCAAAAATTGAATCTTTTAGAAAACAAAATTTCTTTAAAAAAAAATTCTAGCAACTGGTTCTGGACATGGTGGGCACGGGCGTGCCCTATGAAGGTACATACGCGCCTACTTGTGTGTCTAGAACCCAGCCAGTACGGCCCGTACTCCTGCCCGCACAACCGTACCGCAGCCGCCGGCACGACCCTACAATCTAAAGAACGGCCATCATGGTCACCGGAAACACAAAATTGATAAAATCTCTATTTTTTAAAACTCCATAGTGCAAAGCCATGTTAGAGATGGCTCCACAAACGCGAAGGAAGCTAAACAAGTAAAAACAAATTTCAAAATTGCCCACCAATACACACACCCAAACCAAACTCTAGACATGTATAATGACACTAAATGAAGAAAAACAAGGTCAAGAATTTATACCCCTCAAGATGTTGTTCTCCTTGTTTTTGATAATGTAGGATGAGAGAACACAAAGGAGTGTTCCTCTACCGGTATCCATACCAAGCACGTTAGATTCCCTTTTGCTATAGTACTTGGACGCCGACAAGAACAACCACTAATGTATCATTCACTTGTAGCACACTAGCCAATGACTACAGTGGTGCAATTTGTTGGAACCTATAGGGGGTGAATAGGTTCTTATACTTAGTTTACCACTTTTAATAAAATAGTAAGTTGTGTTTTAAGATTGATCTTGAAGTTTATAACAACACAACAAACATATGCTAGAAATACAGAGAGTAGATATAGAGAGATATCACCAAGTAGTAGACAAGAGATTTATAGTAGTTCATGAATGTATTAACAAACTAGCACTATATCCACTCTTTGGAATCACCCACCAAGAGTTTTTGCTCCACTAAAACTTCTCTCTTTGAAGGTAGAGATAAAACTTTACAACTTCTCTCTTTAGCTTACAAGAAATTATATTCTCTCTTGCAACAAAGGCTAATATGTGCCTAACTTCATTCTAATTATGTTGGCTAGAGTTAATCCTCACACTTCACTCTAATTTGTTGGCAAGAGTTAATCCTCACACTACTATACAAATAACATGATAGAGATGTAGATTTTCTTTTGAAAGCTTTACACTTTTTTCTCTTGATCTTGACCTTGAAGATGATCTTTTTGTATGGAATATAAGCTAACAAGATCTTGTATGTATTATGTGTTTTTCAGATGTCAAGAGGTGGTTTCAAATGAAGACCATGGCTTGTTTAAATAACCAAGGAATGACAAAAGATAATTTTGTCCAGATGTCCCACGGTCAACAGTGGCATCGACCGTCCCATGTCTAGACAGATTTTGGAGATAAAAATATGAACATTGCACGTTGTATAAAATCATACATAATCCATTTTTACTATAAAAATCTCTGTAAAAACATCTTTTTAAAAGTCCAAGGATGATATACATCTTAAGTTTGAATTTAAACATGAAGATGGTGGATTAAAGAGTAATACATGGAAAGTATGTTGGATATTTGCTTGTATCACAATCCACTTTTACTTGTTTTGGACATGTATGGCTTCAAGAAAAGATTGTTATGGATTGTTACCATATTAAGTAGATATTTTATATTATTAGTAGCAAGTCTTTATTTTATAAAAGTTTTCTCAATTTTTATAAAAGTTTTTATAAAAACTTAAACTTATTTAATTATTTATTTTGTGAACTCATAAATTCCGAACGTATGATTGTAGGTATCTTCGACATCGTCTTCTACTTGAATACGGTTCTTGATGATTGGAGCTTGGCAATTTGATAAAGCATACTTTGTAGTTGATTTAAGGTCTTCACGATGTTTGTTCTTCATTTGATCATCAATTTGATTTTTGTTAATATCTTAAGAATGTAGCACATGAACATATGATTAATTTTGATAAGCAATAGTATCACATGTTTATACGTTTTCATCATCAAAACAAGGAGTGCATTTCTTAGTGTGTGACCATGTATGCACTAACAATCTCTCCCTTTTTTAAGATGACAAAATATGCAACATCTAATACGATTGCTATACAAAATTATTCATGTTTACATTGTTGCATATCTACATTCTTCTCCCCTATTGTCGAATCAAAAAGAAACATTCTTCCATGAAAGAAGCTCCCCTTAGTACATACTCCCCTTTATGTTGATGTTTCCTCTAAGATGATGCTTCATATTTAATCAAAGCTCCCCCTTGATTTATGATCCCCTTGATCTAGCACATATACCACCCAAAGCACAAGTGCGTATGTATAAATTCAACTTAGGAAAGATCAAATATACTCAATTAGGCATTATGGAAGTCTTAGGAATCATTATGACATATATATTCTAATTATAGTAAGTGAGAGTGTAAATACATATATATGAGATTTTCTTCTTGGTTGATGACTCCTCAAAATGTGCACATTATGTTTAGGGTCAACCAAGATCCATAAAGCCAATATTAAGAGGGATATTAAAAGTTTCTTAGCTCTAGATTATAGTATTTATCTCAAAATTTATTTATTCATAACTAATTGATATTTATTCATTTTTATTTTGTAGCAAATAAGGGTTTAATAAAAATTTATATCAAAATTTTTAGATCTACCTTTGTGTCTTCTTTTGTTTATTCTTTCATGAGTATTTTGGTACATCTAAGATACACATGTGATTTTCAATTTTTCAATATGAGACAATGAGTGGAGCATATATCATTTAATCAAGTAAGTGACCAATGTATACACATAGGATGACATTTATAATGATTTATTGTTAAAGCTCATATGTCATTTAAGATTATTATCTTGATTTTCAAAGAATAATTTATTATGTATGTAGATCAACATATCATGAGAAATTTGATACATAATTCATCTTTTCATGATTACGATCAACATTGATAGGTATTTTTCTCAAGTATTACACATTTTGAACTAATTCAATACCTACGTATACTCACTTATACTCTCATCATTACTAGTATACAAAAGTTTTCTAATTTCATGCAAGTTAAACAAAGATTGTGTAGTTACATGTTTGGTTCATGATTACTTAAGTTTATCTTCTTTTGATAGATCAAATAGGTTTAAGTATTATTTTACTTGTTATTTTATCTTATATTCAAATTTGCTTATCCATTTATGTGTATTTATTATTCAACAAGATTAAGATGATCGAAGAAAAGTGTTCTCATGAGTTCAAAAGCCACATTGCAATACATATACTAAATTAATTTTATATGCAAGTATACCTCATAGTTTCATGTGTCAAGTGATAAGCAAGTTAAGTGTTTGACACGTAAATAGTCATTTAAGTACATAGGCATACTCAAGCATATATCAAGATACAATCAAAGTGATTTCTTATATAAAGCATTTTATGTCATCTAACTTTACTATCTTGATTTTAAAGAGTAATTCATTAAGCTTTATAACAAGATAGCATGAGAGAAGCACTTGCAAAAATCAATATATTAATAACTATTTCGATAGTGGTCTTATATGTATTACTAATTCATTAGGAATACTAAATGAAGCTCTTAAAATTGGGACTAAAGACAAGATATATAATTTTACATAGTAAGAAGTTGCATGTATGCATATTGTTGCACTAAACGAAGGTGTTATAATTCATTTCAAACATAAAGGTTTAGGCATAGTGTGTTAATAACATAAACATGCTTGTGTTCGTTTGTTTACGATGATGTTCAAAAAGTTTGTATAAGTTCTTAAAGTAATAGGTGATGAAGTGATTTAGTGTTGGGTGATGATGAATAAGGATAAAAGTGAGACTACTGTGTGTCTACTGTGCAAACAACGCTCAATTCATCTTGTCATGACACCAATGTCATACAATGACTCTTGTTTTGCAAAGATATGACAAGATACGTGATGATTCATTATATTTGAAAAACAAATGTGAGTATATTAATCAAAGTGATAAACTAAACATGTATGTGTTCAACAATTGTGTTCATGTGTCCTAAATGTAAGAAGATTTTGCAAAACAATTGAATCATGTATGTTGTATTGATAAATGATAAGTATTAAGCAAGATTAAACCTATGTATGAGCCTTAAATTGAGAGAAAGAAAAAATAATAATGTTGGAATATTAAAGTGAGGGTGTAATATGTAAATTACTCAAAGTTGGGGAAATGCTATTTAAAGGCATTTCTCCACATTATCAACTAAGCTTTACATATTCTCTTACTTGTGTTTGTGTTCTTCATACTCTCTCTCGGCTCTCTCTCTACAAACCGAATACACACACAAACACAAACTAGCAAGATTTTCATCTAGCATTACTTCATCCGTATACATTATGGGACCATCAATTGGTATCAGAGCCAAACTTGTTTTGGCTCGTGATTGTTCGAAAAGGAACTACAAAAACTCGAAGATCTCAAGCTTACAAGAAGAAGAAGATACTCGGTTTCTCACAAGTTTAAGAACTCCAACTCTCTTCAAGGAAACTCTAGCTTAAACAACTCCTAAAGGTAGAACTCGGTAAAGGTATACACTTCATCTTCTCTAAATTACCTTTGGGTTGTTTTACAAATCTTACAAAGTCTACGAAAACACTTCTTGAAGAAAAACTTGAACCAAAAGTATATCTATACATTCTTGGTCAAGAAAAGTCATTAAATACCCACTTTTCAAACATTAAATTTTCTGGGTATTTAAGCATTTATTGTGTTCTTGATCTGAATAGTACAACTTGAAGAAGAAGAAATCAGTTTTTGTAATTTATTTAATTATAAATTATAAATAGTTTAAGTGTTGAACAAGGAAAGTCAAGCACTTGCCATACCAATCAAATACAAGGTGGTTAGACACTATTCAGGGTAAGGCAATCTGATTTGAAAACGACATATCAGACTCTATTAGCCGGATCCCCAATCGCACGCGATTGGAGTGTGCAGCTTATAGAGCCAGTTGATAAGTTGGCCTGAATAGACTAAGTGTGAATTGCATGCTATTGCCCTATCAGCCTAAGTTTAAAAGACAATCGCATGTGATTAACACTTGAACATCTATCAGCCTTTCCTGTTGGAATCGCATTTGATTGAATCGCACTCGATATATTTTTCAAACCATATCAGTACTATTCATTCATTCACTCTATTGGCAATCGCATGCGATTGACAGGACTAACAATATATTTCCTAAGTGTTTGATGAAACAGGATTGATTCGCATTCGATTAACCATCAATACTAAGCCCTTATTCTGCTTATGTTTTCAAGGACTCACCTAATCGCATTTGATTGACCTGTATTCGCACTTGATAAGACAAATTCCAAACAGTGACATTCCTTATACTTGGACAAGTGGTTGACTCATTTGGACTTGACTTAAAGAACTCTAGGATACTTGAACTTAATCAAACAATCTAATTCATAATTGAATTTAAGCTAAATCGGATCTATTTCAAAGCTGAATTAAATTACCTTAAGTCTACCTAGTTCAAAGTTGAATTTAATCTTCTTAAGATCTAGTTCAAAATTGAAATTCAAAAGACTTAGTTCTTTAATTAATTTTTAAATCACTCAAAAGATCAAGCTTGAACAGTCACAACTTTTAGGTAAAGCTTTCAAACAATCAAACCATCTCACAAGTAAACGATCATTTCTTACTAAATCACTAATCATGTCAAGTACAAATGAAATGATGTCCATTACCACCGACACGAAACCTCCTGTTTTGTTTCGGGGGGAATACAATGTCTGGAAAGGAAGGTTCATGGACTTCCTTGAACACAACGAAATCTTTGGAGACAAAATGATAGAATGCATCTACAAGGGCAACACCAAGTTCACAAGGATCGTTGAAGTTTACCCAACTAACAATCCCCCCATTCTCAGACATGAGAGAGAAAAGACCAATGATGAGCTGACTGCTACTGAGAAGGAAACAAAGAAAGCTGAGAGACTAGCAAAGTACTATCTGAAACAGGGTCTCTCATCTGAGATTTGTCTGAAGATCGACAGCTTGGGTACTGCCAAGGAAATCTGGGATGAAATCAAAAAACAGCTACAAGGCACTGAACAAGGATAGTACATCAAACGTACTCAACTGGTCAACAGTTACCATGATTTCAAAGCTTGTGAAAATGAGCTTCTGTTTGAAACATATGGCAGATATTGCAAGCTGCAAAATGAAATGAGATCTAATCAAATTGTCAGAACTGACCTTGATTTGAACTGTGTTTTTTTGAATTCATTAGGTCCTGAGTGGAAAGGCTATGCCAGGCTTTACAAACAGATCAACAAAGATCTTACATCAGTCACCTTCCACAACATCTTCAAAGATCTCAATCAGTATCAAGATGAAATTTTGCAGTCTAACCCAAAACAACCAGTTGCTGACCCTCTTGCCTTGGTGGTGGAGGACAGGATCCCTAGGTAGACATGTTGGGAAATTAGCTAAGTCATTGAAACTGTTATACATGCAAATATCAAAAATGTTAAGTCTGTTAATAAGTGTTGAGAAAACAGTTCAAAACTGTTAGAAAAAGTGTTCAAGAAACAGTTTAGAACTGTTAGTAGAAATTGTGAAGATAGTTGTAACCAGCAGTTGCTGTGAACTTTAAAGCTGTTATATAGAGTTCAGAACTGTTAGTACAAACTACTACAACTGTTTGAAGACCTTGAAGCTGAAGACTGTTAGAAGAACCAAGAACTGGTGTATTCATTAAACAGTTTCTGTTGAGCTAAATATGGAAAAACCCTATCTTTCAAGATATCTCGAAATACTTTGAAGATCATCAAGATTATCTCAGAAGATAGAAGATTACCTAACTGTCAGCAAATCAAGGAAGATCAAGGAGTATATATATACTAGATTAGAATTCATAATTTGTACGTACTCATTGATTATATTTTTGCATTCATTCTTCAAGTTGTAATTTGCTTTTTGAATAGTGCTAAGCCTCTAAGTTTCTCGTTGAAACCTAAGAACAATCTGTGTTCTTCGTCTAACATAATAAGTTAGATTGGGGGTGAAGTTTGCTATTTTAATCGTTCTCATTGATTAATAAAATTACTGTTTGATTGAATCTCTTTGTGTTCAAAATCTTCTTTAATCAATTAAGTGTGATTCCGCAACTTCTTAGTTGATTGTGATCATAGTTAAAGATTAACTTTTATTCAATTTTGATTTGTTATTCAAAAGTTAGTTCTTGTTATTTGATATAATCTATATCCGATCCTGACAAGTGGTATCAGAGCCTTATCATTAAGGTTCCTTTGATCACCAGTTGAAGGTTTTTGCATTACTTTGCTTTATTTTTAAAAACTGTTTTTCAAATCAAATTGTTTCAATGGATTCGGGAGGTTCTTCTGATAACAATGGGTCTGGGTCCAACATTCGTGTTCCCATGCTCAAACCATCTGATTTTGAGATGTGGAAACTAAGAATTAAGCAGCATGTCCAACTAATGGACTATGCTGTTTGGCAAATCATTGAAACTGTTCCCACTAATCCCATTGAACTGGATGAGAATGGAAAACCAAAGAAGAAACCACCACCAAAGACAGATGCTGAAAAGAAGGATAGAATGATTGAGTTGAAAGCTCTCAGCATCCTCCAGATTGCAATTCCCAATGAGTATCAACATCAATTCAAGAAATTTGATGATGCTCATGAACTTTGGAATGCTCTGGAGAAGAGGTTTGCTGGGAATGCTAGTTCTAAGAGAAACCAAAGAGATCTTCTTAGACAAGCCTATGAGAACTTCACCAGTGGGAAGAATGAGAGTATCACCCAAATCTTTGATAGGTTTTACAAACTGGTGAGCCAACTGGAGAGTGCTAAGGTTAGTCTTGATCAAGATGAGATAAATAGAAAGTTTCTTAGGTCTCTAGGTGATGAATGGACTGTGTTTGCTGCACAATGGAGGACTAAGGATTCTCTTGAAGACATAGAGTTAGATGATCTCTATAATAGTTTGATAGTGTTTGAGGGAGAGATAGAGGGAAAAAGAAAAACTGTTGTTCCTAGCCACAATGCTGCTCTCCTGTCATCTTCAGGTATGGAATCAAACCATTCTTTAACTAACTCTTTTGAAAATTGTGCAGGTACTAGTTCTGCTGTTGGACTAGATGTGAACACTCCTGATGCTGTTCTTGAAGCTTTTTTTGCCAGCCATGCACATTCAACCCTCACCAATGAGGATCTTGAACAAGTGCACCCTGATGATCTTGAGGAGATGGATCTCAAATGGCAGATGGCCATGCTTACTGTTCGAGCCAAGAGGTTCATCAAAAGGACTGGAAGGCAAAACATGAATTTCAGAGCTGATGGCAAGGCTGGATTTGACAAGTCAAAGGTGAGATGCTTCAAATGTCAACAGCTTGGCCACTTTGCAAGAGAATGCAGATCTGGTGGACAAGTCCAGAATCAAGGTCAGAGGGTAACTCAAAATCAAACCTCCTCAGCATTGGTCTCACAAGAAGGCCATGGGTTTGATTGGAGTGATCAAGCAGAAGAGGCTACAAACAATAAAGCTTTGATGGCATTGACTGACTCCTCCATCAAGATAGATTCACCAGAATCTGAGGACATACAGGTATCTTCTAAACTATGTCCTGGTGAATGTAGAGCTGTTGTTAAGAGGTTTAGAGAGCACAATAAGAAAGTATGTGCTGCTCTAAGTAAAATGGAGGAGAGAAGGTATGAGTATACTACTGTGATAGAAGATCTTGAAAATAAAATTAAAGAACTGCAAATGGACTATGATAGAAAATATCATAAGTGGGAGAAAGAGCAGTTTCAAGATGAGATTAATAGTCTGAAAAAGAAATTGGCTGAAAAAGAAAGCAAGGTAGATGAACTCACAAAGAAATTGGAGGGTGTGGACATTGTTCTTGGAATGTTTAAGGCTGCAAACCTTAAGCTTGAAACTCTGCTACAATCTCAAGTGAGAGACAAGGTGAAAACTGGACTTGGATATAAGGAAACCCCACCTCCATACAATCACAACTACATAACTCCCATGTCCGATGTAGCTGATAGGTATGTTAATGAATCATTACCAGAGGAACTGAAGTCCGCTAATCCACCATTTGAAAGTGATGAGGAAGGATTTGTGGAGGAAGTAAGTGATAATGAGGGAGTTGTGAAGAAAGATGAGGTGATTCCATATGAAAATCACATCTGTTGTGAACCCATACCCACTAAACCATCTTTCAAACCTGTGGTGTTTGTAAAAGCATCCACAGAACCTCTCACCACTGAGCCAACACCTTCAAAAGCTATCCAAACCATAAAAAGTTTCACAACTGTTGCCAATAATCCCCATCTTTACACTAACAGTTCCAAAAAAAAACCTAAACAGTTCTAAGCCAAAAGGCCCAACTGTTAGTACAAAAGTCAAAGGAAAGGAGAAAGTTGGTGAGGTTGTGTATGCAAAGAAGAAGATGGAAGCTCCAAAATCTCAGGCTAAACCCAAGTCTAAGAACAGGCATACTGAAATGTCTGCATGCACATGCCAAAAGCATGGTGTCCAAAAGTTTCCTCAATCTGCAGCTGTTAGAGGAAATCAAAGAAATAGGAACCAATTCTGGTCACAAAGAACTGGTTTACCTATTGTGAAAATCAAAAAGTGCTACATCTGTGGGAGATCTAATCATTTAGTTCAAGATTGTTACTATAACCCACAGACCAATGGCACTCAAAACAAAAGTCCCAAAAGACAAAATAACAGTACTAAAACTGTTAAGTCAAAGCAAAATAACAGTTCTAAAACTGTTAAACCAAAACAGGCAAACAGTTCTACAACTGTTACATCCAAACCAACTAACAGTTCCAAAACTGTTTTAACAAAACCAAAAACTGTTGGTTTGGCTTGGATGAAAATTCAAAAACAAACTGATTCTGGAGAGGGTAAAACTATTCTTCAAACTGAAAATCAAAAGGAATTACAAGTTGATTCATCTGTTTTACCAACTCTACCAGCTGTTTGTTCAAAGGTATCCACTGTTAATCACAACAGTTGGGAACCACATGTTCTTACAAAGTATTCCTCACACAAATTAGAGAAATCTAATTTGGATGAAATTAAAAAGAACCAAACTCTGTTTAAGTATTATGACTTAAATGGTGTACCCAAGACCTGCATGGCCTGGGTACTTCCTGCTACTAACTGATTTTATTTGTGCAGAGCATTCATAGGGCCAATCATGGATCTATCTGGCATGTGGATAGTGGATGCTCAAGGCACATGACTGGAAATCCACACTGTTTGAAGGATTTCAGAAGCATCAATGGTGGATTTGTAGCATTTGGAGGAAATGCTAAGGGATGAAAAATCATAGGTAAAGGAGCTGTTGAGGCAAGTACACTTACATTTAATGATGTTTTCTTTGTTGAACAGCTTAAGTACAATCTGTTAAGTGTATCTCAAATCTGTGACAATGGTAACAAAGTTTTGTTTACAGATTCAGAATGCATTATTCTTTCAAAAGATTTTAAACTAAATGAGAAGGATGTTCTTTTGAGAACACCTAGAAAAGATAATGTATACTGTCTAGATACACAAAAGATTGCTAAACAGAATGTGTTAAGCTGTTTACTCTCAAAGGCATCTCATGATGAGTCTGCCATTTGGCATAGAAGGATGTGTCACATGAATTTTAAAACCATGAACTTGTTAGCTAAAAACAGTTTGGTAAGAGGTTTGCCCCAAAAAGAATTCTCATGTGATGATCATTGTGTAGCCTGTCTCAAAGGCAAGCAACACAAAACTTCTTATAAGACCAAAGAAGTTTCTTCTATTACTGCACCTTTACAATTATTACATATGGATCTTTTTGGTCCTACATCTGTGGTGAGTATAGGGAAGAAAGCATATTGTTTAGTCATAGTTGATGATTTTACCAGGTTCACATGGGTTCAATTTCTTAGAACTAAGGATGAAACTGCTGAGTTAGTTAAGTCACTTATTCTTAAAATTGAAAATCAATCTGATTTGAAGGTGAAAGTCATTAGATCTGACAATGGTTCTGAATTTAAGAACTATGAGCTAAATAGTTTTTGTGAAAGTAAAGGTATTGAAAGACAGTTTAGTGCCCCTAGGACTCCCCAACAGAATGGAGTTGCTGAGAGAAGGAATATGACTTTGATAGAGGCTGCTAGATCCATGTTAGCTGATTCTAGGCTCCCAATGACATTCTGGGCAGAAGCAGTGAACACTGCCTGCTATGTTCAGAATAGAGTACAAGTAGTCAAGTCCAAAGGGAAAACTCCTTATGAGTTGTTCCTCAAGAGAAAACCTTTAATCAACTTCTTCAAATCATTTGGTTGTCCTTGCACTATTCTTAATACCAAATCACAATTAGGCAAGTTTGAGAGTAAGGCTGAAGAAGGTTTCTTTGTAGGATACTCCACTCAAAGTAAAGCTTATCCAGTATTTAACAATGTCACTAGAATCATAGAAGAGAGTATGAATGTCTCTTTCAATGAGAAAAGGATCAATATTGCAGGTAATGGACCTGATTGGTTAATTGATATTGATGCATTGTCTAAATCTCTTTCTTTTGAGTATTCTACTGAAACAGCCGCAGGTACCCCAACAACTGTTGGTGAAAATCAACATACAGTTTCCAACAGCCTAAACAGTTCTGAAACTGTTAGCACAAAACCAACAACTGTTGGTTCAAACAAAGTTACTGAACACTTTGTTGTGATTCCTATGCTTCAACAAGAGTTCCCCAATGTTGTTGATCCATTGCTTGATGCTGAACCTTCAAAGGACATGGAATTCCATGATCCTCAACAACACACTGACTCTGCATCCCCAACAGTTGATGATCAAGTGTGTGATACTGCTGAAAATTCAAGTGAATGTGAGTTTGATCTGTCAAATTTAGGGAATGAACTGACTGAAGAAAACATTCCTACATCTAGAGTTCACAAGAATCATCCAATATCACAAATAATTGGTGATCCAACCACTCCTATCAGAACAAGGAATATGCTGCAAAATGAAAACAGTGGTGTGGATCTTGCCCAATTTGATGTGAATGCTTGCTTTCTATCTCAAATAGAACCAAAGAAAGCAATTGAGGCATTGAAAGACCCTTCATGGGTGGAATCAATGCAAGAGGAGCTCTTACAATTTGAAATTCAGCAAGTTTGGAAGTTGGTTGAGCTTCCAAGAGGCAAAAGAGTAATTGGCACCAAGTGGGTGTTCAGAAACAAGAAAGATGAAAGAGGGATTGTAATCAAGAATAAGGCAAGACTGGTGGCACAAGGTTATACACAAGAGGAAGGAATAGATTATGATGATGTCTTTGCACCTGTTGCAAGGATTGAAGCCATTAGACTATTTCTTGCCTTTGCAAGCTTCAAAGGATTTACGGTGTATCAAATGGATGTCAAGTCTGCTTTTCTCTATGGAACTATTGATGAGGAGGTATATATGTGTCAACCTCCTAGCTTTGAAGACTCAAAGTACCCTGACAGGGTATATAGGTTGGATAAAGCTCTATATGGACTGCATTAGGCTCCTAGAGCTTGGTATGAGACACTATCATCCTATCTTCTTGAGAATGGTTTTAAGAGAGGCACAATTGACAAAACATTGTTTACAAAGATTGTTAAAACAGAGATTTTGCTTGTTCAAATCTATGTTGATGATATAATCTTTGGATCCACTGATGACAGCTTGTGCAAAGAATTTGAAGTCATTATGCACAAAAGGTTTCAGATGAGTTCAATGGGTGAACTCACATTTTTCTTGGGATTACAAGTCAAACAGAAGCCCACTGGTATTTTTCTATGCCAATCTAAGTATGTCAAAGACATATTGGACAAGTTTGGCTATCAAGATGTGAAGCTGGCAAGTACTCCTACGGAGATACACAAACAGTTGGGAGCAGATGTTGAGGGGGAGGATGTAGATATACACCTCTATAGGTCAATGATTGGTTCATTAATGTACTTAACTGCCTCTAGACCTGATATAATGTTTGCTGTTTGTGTTTATGCCAGGTTTCAATGCAGTCCAAAGATGTCACACCTGTTTGCTGTAAAGAGGATCTTTAGATACCTCAAAGGCCAACCAAGATTGGGACTTTGGTATCCTAAAGATTCACCTTTTGATTTGGTGGCATATTCTGATAGTGACTATGGTGGAGCCAATGTGGACAGAAAATCAACCTTTGGAGGATGTCAATTCTTTGGATCAAGGCTGGTTTCATGGCAATGCAAGAAACAAACAACAGTTTCAACCTTAGCAGCTGAGGCTGAATATATTGCTGCATCAAGCTGCTGTTCACAAGTTCTATGGATCCAAAATCAGCTTCTGGATTATGGTTTGTCTTTCTTGAATACTCCAATTTATGTTGATAACACCAGTGCTATTAGCATAGTTAATAATCCAGTGAAACATTCTAAAACCAAGCACATTGAAATCAGATTTCACTTCATAAGAGACTGCAATGAAAAGAAATTAATGCAAGTTATGAAAGTCCACACTGATGATCAATTAGCTGATCTGTTTACTAAAGCATTTGATGTGAGCAGATTCAACTTTTTGATCTCAAATATTGGAATGATTAACTTGGACTAACAGTTGTTCATTACTCCATGTTTTTCACGCTAACAGTTTGCAACTGTTAGTATTGTTATCTAACAACTGTTGATTTTAAGTGTTCAGGGAAAAGTAAAAGTGCAAATCCCAAACCAGTTTTGGACATACATGGTTACCTATTCCACAAACAGTTCTTCAAACCCGTGAATGTCCTTGCTCTGTGGTAAAGGTAAATACTTTATTGAGAACAGTTCCAGACTGATAAAGATTAGTCACTCTATTTTGTAGTGAATTTGATATGACAAGTCACTGCATGCTATTAATAGAAATTACTGGACATTAATGGTCATTAATGGTTATTAATGGACATTAATGCTCCCCAGTTTATCTATAAATAGCCTTGCATCCATTCTTCACAAATCACACCTACATTTGCCCAAACTTCTCTCTGCAAATGGCTACTAACTTCTTTCTCATAAACTTCAAAGAAATTAATGTTAGACAAAGTTATGTAACCATTCCTGCCCCATTTGTAAGAATGCATGCGCTTTGGCAATACTCATCATGTGTTCTTGAGATGCATGATGATCGAGATAGGTTCACCTTGACACAACATCCTGATCCACGTAGGCCAAATAAACCAATTGATCATATTCGTATAAGAGGTGATTTTGAAATTTTCACTCTCTTCCATGAATTGCCTACACCATGTTGTCTAAGATTCATCTTGAACCTGGCAGGCACTACAAACTCCGTAGTGTGGTTCAATGTTCGAAGAAATAATACTCATAACCACCAGAGGGCCTCGGATGACGAGGCAGTGGAAGTCATTGTAATAGATGACTAGTTCCACTGATGTTGAATTGGTATCATTCACCATCTTCCCACGAGGCAAATTATGACAATCGTCTCTGGTGGTGCATATGATGAGAAGGTCTACTGCACACCCATTGGTGGGTTTTATGTTTTGAAAATTGTTTAAGGCATGTCAACTGTTTTTCTGTTAACGGAGAAAGTTGTCTACACTTACGGTGTAGATCATTGTTCTTCCACACCTACGAGACGGCCTTGCACAATTAGATAAGCAGTACCAACAATGGCTTGTGCATTACATGACCATTCTTTGAAGACAGGCTTCTCAGTAAGGCTATGGCGGCACTGTAGAGGCTATTCTGAACTCGATTCTTAAATAATGAAGACATTCACGAGAAAGAATGTGATGATGATTGTCTTCCCTTAAAGTTCAGATTTGTTGATACAAAAAAAAAATGTTAACGATAATTTGTCAAATGTAGATCTCGTAGTTAAGACAGTTAATATAAGCTGTGTTTAGATCTATAGCAAAAGACAGTATTGTTTTCTCAAAATTATTGTAGCTCAATTGTGATTATCATGAATAAAATACATCTTATGTTGATGACTATGTTCACTAATGGTTTGTTATTGTTGCTTCAGCATTTGATATATATGAGCTAAAGTTTGTTTGACAGTTGCACAATTCTGTTTCAATAAATACTAACAGTCTTCAACTGATAGTATATGGCTTCCACAACTGTTAGGCAAAGTCCATGTACAACTGAGGGGGAAAAATTCGTCAACTAAGGGGGAGAAATGAGAACAGTTGTAAACACTAAACAACTGTTAATCCAAATATATGATCAAACAAAAGGGAGTTAACTTTTAAATAACAGTTGTTACATCTTATGAAAACAGTTCTTCAACTGTTAGTTCATTTACATCTTATGAAAACAGTTCTTCAACTGTTAGTTCATTTACATCTTATGAAAACAGCTCCTCAACTGTTAGTTATTTTTGTCCGTCAACTGTTAAGCTATTAAAGGGTGTTTTGGTCTTTGCAGAATTTTGGAAACTTTGGATTGCATTCAACAGTTGAAACATATATAAGGCAACTCCCTCCTTTCCAAGCAACTCACACGTCCAAAACGAACTTTGATCATAAACAAACCCTAATCTCTCAAAAACTCTCAGCGATCGAAATCAAAATGTCTCCCCTTCCATTCGTAAAGGAACACAACATGCTCACATATTTGTCCAAACCCGATCATCTCGGTGCTTTCCATGATGTGATTGACTAGTTCTCACTCTCCATACTCCACCATGCTCTTACGGTCAACCCCACCATTTACCTCTCTCATATTGATCAGTTCTGGAAAAATGCCTCATTAAGGGAAGAAAATGGAGTGAAATGGATTGACTCTATGGTGGATGATATCACTGTCTCCATCTCTGAAAGCATAATAAGCCAACAACTACAACTGAATGATCAGGATGGTGAGTATTCTGATTCTGTATCACTTGAGTTTATTTATGCTGAACTCGTAAAGTTGGGATATGAGGGCCCTAGGGGAAAGGGCACCTTCTACAAAGGGCAATTTTGGTCGCACTGGAAGTACATTATCCATACTCTCCAGCAGTGCATGAGCCCTAAGAGAACTGGCTAGAATGAATTTGGGAGCAACATTGCTCTCGCACTCATTTGTTTAGCCAACAACAGTGCTTTTAATTTCTCAAAAATGATCTTTAATGGAATGGTAAAGCATCTAGAAACCAAATATGATCTCTTTTTGATGTACCCGCGATTTGTGCAAGTTTTGCTAAACTCTTTTATGCCAAATCTTAAAGCACACAAGAGGGTCCTAATTCCCTCTGCTCATGTGGCCTCCACATTGAGCAAGTTGATGGTTAATGGGAAGAATTTCTCAGGTGCCATAACTCCACCACTCTCTGTAATGATGGTGTTTCTTTCAAGAAACAGAGCTGCCAGGGGTGAGCATGAAGCCCAACTTATTGCTACACCACCACCTCTGGAACCCACAGCTCACGATACTCAAATAATCCCTTCTGCTTCCTTTGAACGAGCTACAACACAAGCCCCTGTACTAAAAATATTTCAAAAGAAGAGGAAAAGAACTGTTGGTGCTCCTTCCACCAAAGTTCATGAAACTAAAACTGTTAACCCTGCACAGGTGCATTCACCTATGCAGAATATCAAAAGGGAACCCCTTGTGCTGTCTCCCAGGCACAATGAGGAGGTGATCACTCCATTATAGGGTGATCATGTGGTATGTGAGGCTGATCCTACTGTTTTACCCGCAAGGGGTGAACAGGACAGGGTTAACATAATTAAGACCTCAGCCCCGGCAACAGAGGCTGGTCAAACAGTTTCTGGAAATCCCCAGTACCAAGAAAAGAGGGGTACTGGTGTGGAATCTCAATTGAGTGAACCACCAGTTTTATCTGTCAATGATATGTTAACAGTGGCAACACTGGCTGACATTGAGGCTAGAATGCAACACCAAGCAATGACGGATTCCTATATTGCACCCTTCTTTGCTGCATATATACAACTCAAAAAGAAGATTGCCTTACAAAATAAAAGGATTCTTCAACAAGATCAGCAAATTAAGGTTTTGACCAACAGTTTGAAGCATGCTAATGAGGTAGCAAAGGGATACAATCAGCAAGAGGGCATTGACTATGATGAAACTTTTGCCCCCGTTGCTCGCATTGAGGCTATACGACTTTTTCTTGCATATGCAGCCTACCGCAGCTTTTGTGTCTTTCAGATGGACGTGCAGACAGCTTTTCTCAATGGTGTTCTGAAAGAAGAAGTCTATGTCTCACAACCTGAAAGTTTTATCAACTCCAAATACCCTAACCATGTCTATATTCTCGATAAGGCCTTGTACGGATTAAAACAAGCTCCACGCTCATGGTATGATGTCTTATCTGTGTACTTGATAGGTGAGGGTTATTCAAATGGAAAGACAGATACCAATCTATTGACAAAGACTAATGGTAAGGACAAAATCCTTGTCCAGATAAATGTGGATGACATCATCTTTGGATCTACGAATCCAAAGAACAATGAAGAGTTTGCACAGACTATGGCAAACAGATTTCAAATGAGTATGATGGGAGAGATGTCATTCTTTCTCGGACTTCAAGTAAAGCAGTTAAGTCATGGCAGTTTCATTTGGCAGTCCAAATATATCAAAGATCTTCTCATGAAGTACAACATGCTCAACTGTTCACCCATCTCCACACCCATGGCTACCAAAGCACAACTCTCAACAGATCCGGATAGTTCTCCAGTGGATCTCAAAACTTACGTGGGATGATCGGATCTTTACTGTACCTAACTGCAAGTCGTCTTGATATCATGTTTTCTACCTGTCTTTGTGCCAGATATCAGGCTAATCCAAAACAATCACATATGTTAGCTGTTAAGCAAATTTTCAGATATCTCAAGGGATCTATGGATCTTGGTCTGTGGTATCCCAAGGACTCAAATCTGGATCTTCATGCATACTTCGATGCTGACTATGCCGGATGCAAGATTGATAGTAAAAGCACCTCCGGGAGTGCACACTTTCTGGGAGATCGTTTAGTCTGCTGGGCCTCAAAGAAGCAAAACTGTGTATCCACTTCTACAGCTGAAGCTGAGTATGTTGCTGCTGCAATGTGATGTTCGCAAAGTCTATGGATACGTACACAACTATCAGATTTTTGTCTCTGGTTTGACAAAATTCCACTTTTGTGCTACTCTCAGTCTGCCATCGCAATCTCCTGCAATCCGGTACACCACTTTAAAGCTAAACATATTGATATCCGTTATCACTTTATAAAAGATAACGTTGAGAAAGGGTTAATTGAGCTACAGTATGTTCCTACTGAAAATCAGCTGGCTGACCTGTTTACCAAACCATTAGACGAAAGTCGGTTCACTGAGTTGGTATCCAAGTGAGGCATGCTCAATCTGCAAATCTAGCATACTGCTATCTCTTTTTTTTCTTTTGTTTAGAGTAGGTGTTATACTGTTTGTTCTCTGTGCAGATATCTGGTGCAACAATCAAGGGGGAGTGTATTTTCCTGTTTATACACATGTT
Source organism: Pulicaria dysenterica (assembly GCA_947179395.2). Taxonomy (NCBI): domain Eukaryota; kingdom Viridiplantae; phylum Streptophyta; class Magnoliopsida; order Asterales; family Asteraceae; genus Pulicaria; species Pulicaria dysenterica. The sequence continues at coordinate 50,192,734 of OX359292.1, read as the reverse complement.
ACATATGTGTAGGGGGAGAAATTCACGCAAAAATATTTCAAAAATCTCAAAAAGTGTTCTTCGTATTCTTGAGGTGTATGAGTTTTCACTATACACTTCAAGTATGGTCTAGAACGTGGTGTTAGGATGATTTTTGAAGCATGCTTCAGTACTGCAAAGTTGTTTATAACTATCCAATTTCTATAATAAGATACTCAAAACAACTTTTACACGCATCCATTCCTTGTCTACACACTGAAGCCTTCCGGTGTTAGAGTATTTTCGACAAACCTTTCACACTTGAAATTTCTGTTGGTCCAACATGAATGACTACTTTGTCAAATACTAAATATTGGATCTAATTTCAAATGTAATGTTGGTTTACATGCTTATCTATGCATCTATGACTTAACTATTTTCTCCGTCTGTACAAATAAGATGGCTCAAGCTATATGTGACCCTGAGGAGTTAATGCCTCAAGCTGAGTTCCTTAACACCCGGACTCATCCTAATAATCACTATATCGACCTGACCAAACTCAAAACCCCTACTTAACCCATAGTCACATAAATCCTCAAAATCCATCAACTAAATCACCTCTTAACCTACAACCCAGCCACCACCGGCACACATGTTCCTGAGTTATATGTCCAACAGTTTTGGAAAACGTGTGATGTCAGACTAAATGAAAGAGGAAAGGAGGTCTTACATGCTAAGGTTGACGAATTCCAAGTAAATATTCCACTTCACCGCCTCAGATCAATCTTTTCACTGCCCACTGCAGTCAGTAGACCTCCAGCCATAGCATTTGAGGAAATCCTGGATGAGGAGGCATGTCTTACAGCCATTTGGGAAATGGGCTATGATGGGGAGCTCACCCACAAGAATCAGTTCAAACGCACCTGTCTACATCCAAAATATAACACTTTTATGATAGTGCTCCAGAGGTGTCGCACTCCAAAGCACTCGGGTTATGAGTTTCCAACAGAGAACCAACCCAAGCATGTGGATTATGGATTCCTGCTCTTTCAAGATATCAAGGCAACTATGCTAAGAAAGAACTCACATAAGAAAAAGGATGCTAACTCGGGTTATGAGTTTCCAACTGACATTCCTCGGAGGGCAGGTTTACCTTCTATAACTCCTAAACTTTTCTTGCATATAAAACCTGCCATTCCTGCCAAGCTGACAATTCCAATACCTTTCCCTGTAACTCTATTAGACCTATGTGAGCAAAATGATAGTGTTGTGAGCTATAGGGAGAGTGTAGGAATACCTCCCATGGTCGGGCCAGAGCCGGCCAGACCTGCCCACGGAGGAGTAGCACCTGGTGAGGAAGTAGAAAATAGGCCTCAGACGTCTGTGGGAGATACTGAGAGGGGAGTGGAGAGAGAAAATGTTGAGAGGGGTGGAGAAGCGGGTGAAGGTGATGAGACTAGATCGGGAGGGGATGCATATGACCCCACCACCGTTCAAGCCATTGTTCAATCACTTTCTCAGACCACCCGAACCCAAGCTGTTCTTACTAAACTTGGTCTTGACATTTCTGAGTCATCCAATTCTTCTCATGATGAGTCTGCTTCCCATCCAGGAGGTGCCCCTGCCTTTGAACCTGTTATATCTCCCATGGGCACCCCTGAGCACCCAATTGAACAACCAGCAGAAAGCACACCCTCCTTCATGAAACTGACTGACCCACATACTACCTCTCCCGACCAAACTCACCCCGTTCAAACTACTCAGGCCATCCCCTAACCTGGTGGTCTGGTCATTCCTTTGACTTCACCTGCCCAAACAACTACCATTCCTATCATTCGCAATGCCATCATTTCCCCTGACCATGACATATCTGTTGAAACTAGCTCTGTCACTCCTGATTCTTTACTAGATCCTAATCAATATGCCGGATATGGTCCAGGTAATGGTGAAGAGGAAGATAGTTTAGCAAGGAGTTCGAGTGAAAGAGAGGAGGTGAGAAAAGAAAAGGAGAGTGCTGAGAGACCCCTACACCAAAAAATCCGGGAAGCCACATCCACTATGGGGCCTGACATTGTTGGGCCTCATATTGAACAAGTCGCGGTGATCCCACCCGTGCAAGTTTCTACCCCACCTAGCTACTACGGTGTCTCTCGACAGGCACCATCTTCATTGCACAGGGTTATAGCACATTCCCTAGGTCCAACCCAATTGGGTGTCCGACCTATTGAACAAAGAGGACCGCCTCCCTCGTCCTCAACTCCTTTTGATGCACGATTTGACATACCTCTGATTTCCACATATCTTGACCAACACAGGGTAACAATCGATGCACTGAGTTTATTGGCTCAACAAGTCTCCTCAACTTCCAGAGGTGGTACCCTTCAGGGTCACATTCGAGGATTGGAAGGAAATCCTGCTGGAGCCAACATTCCTGCTGCTCCAGTAGGTAGTACTACCTATGTGGCTGGTACATCAACCGGAAATCTTCGTGATTCCGGGTTTGTTACAAGTGCAGAACTTCAACAACAAATTCAACAAGCCGTGTCACCAATCCTCCAACAACTGCTAACGACAAATCAAAGGTTGGATCGGATTGAAAAATCTTCCCAGACTCAAGCACAGCAACTAAACAGAATAGAAGCTCTCCTTGCTGCTAGACCTGCAGTGCCAGAACCACAACCACAACCTGATCCATCATCTATATCAGTTGATGCACTAAAGAGCTTGCTGTATGTCAGACTTCTTGAACAACAGCCAGAATCAACTCATGACCAAGACCTTCTGACAACCCTTTGCAATGAACAGCGTCCATAGGGAATCTCCATGCATGACTTTCAAGAGTTTCTTGAAGATGTAAACAACAAGATAGATGGGATCACCAGAGGTTTCTATACTTCACTTTCAAAGGTTACTAACAGGTTGAAACTACTTGAACAAATCTGTCAGACTCAGGCTCAGGGAAGCAAAAGGAGGCGGGATGATCAAGATCCTGATGATCAACCCGAGGGGGAGAAAAGAGGAAGAGTATATATGACTTCTCCCTCTGCGGCTGCAAATGTACCAATTGTACATGTTCCCCGTTTCAGTTCATACTTATATGCAGGTACAAGTTCAGCTGGGTTTGGAAATCAACAACAACAACAACAGAAAACTACACAACAATTGGCCGATGAAGTTTATGAACAACAACAAAAGGAAAATGCTGACAAACAAATTGTACTTTACGTACCTCAGCAACAATCTGAACCGAGGCCAATTGATCTTGAAGAAGGTGAAATACCTTACGAGCAGTCCCATGCCGAGATGTTTGAGGGATTCTCAGACTCAGAAGGTGAAACAAGGGAATAATATGGGTCTATGCATATGTCACCTGCACGGCATATGGGAGAAGGTATTTCTGCTCTGTCAGAGGAGGAAGCTGAGGATCTTGAGATGGAAGGACTCTTCAAGGATATTGATGAATAGGTTAGGGTTGCTACACGTACAGCCTCACTTAGAGTTGTTGATAGATTCTATGATATCCCCAGTGAAAGGGAGCTTGCACTCAGAAGGAAATAAAGGTTAGCAATTTCTAGGAGAAAGCCTAAAAAGAAGAAACCAAACTTTGACGGGTCCAGGGTTCTTAGTGGATTAAACTTTGAAGTTTATCAACAATTTTACTCCTCCTTCTGGTCAATTTCAAGAATCAGCTGCTGATATTTTGGAGAGAAACAGACGAACAGAAGCAGCTGAAAAATTCAGAAGAGAATTAGAATGGCCCTTGCCACAGAGATTCACAGTGCCAACTGCTCCTCCAGTGTATCGTGGGGATATAGGACTTGATGCAGGCAACATGTTCACAAGAAGTGTTGGCCAACAACCAATATGGAAACCGTATTTTGTCAATGCTGCTAATCTTGAAGAAAGAATACCAGACATATTCAGCAATGAGCTAATACAGGTTATTTCCCCTGAGTTGCGGAACATGGACGACAAACAGAGAAGAAGATATGAGTACATACTCTCTCACTCCATGACAAAACCCGAAGAGATCAAATCAGAGTATCCAATAGTTGAACTTATCAATATCTATACTCAGACAACCTTGAGAATAAAGTATGCCATCTTTCATGTCAGAAGAGCAAACAACGTGTCATACTTCCTCAACAAAGCATATTAAGGTTTGTTAGTATTGAAGACATAAGATTTATCTTTGACACCCTCTCTCAGAAAAGAGGAAAGTGGCCTGATCGAAGGGTTGCTCTGATGAAATACATGAGAAATTTGATGGAATACTTTGAGGAACACGATCTGCAACTCGGAGCTGAAAACAACTATCTGAAAGTCAATCTCTTAAAGCCTAACCAGAGCCATCCAGATCTAGAAAAAGCTTGAAGAATTGACAGTTATCTATGATGGACATCCAAACTTCAAAGGTGATCGAGGTGTCGTCTCAAGGAATTCAAAAGGAGAAAAGATATTCATCAGACTTGATGAATTAATGTCATATTCAGACGGCACTTTGAAAATCCTTCATCATAAGATACATCAGAAAGTTTGGGAAAACCGGGCAGCCTACACTGATGAAGAACATGCTGAAGCCTATCGTGCTATAGAAAGGATCAGAATGACACTGGCAAGCAGAAGGCAAATACGCAAGTGGCAAGTGACATTCGGGATTCGCAACAAATCTGCTTATGAATAGTTCAATGTATTTATTTGTTGTGAATGATTACCCACCTCACTTAGGGGGAGATAGTTGGAATATTAAAGTGAGGGTGTAATATGTAAATTACTCAAAGTTGGGGAAATGCTATTTAAAGGCATTTCCCCACATTAACAACTAAGCTTTGCATATTCTCTTACTTGTGTTTGTGTTCTTCATACTCTCTCTCGGCTTTATCTCTACAAACCAAATACACACACAAACATACACTAGCAAGATTATCATCTAGCATTGCTTCATCCATATACATTACGAGTCCATCAAATAACAATTACAAAAAGCTCACGGTTGCACCACAATATCGACCGTGGATCACCTGATCGATTTTAGCACATTCCAGTAAGTCAACGATATCAACCATCAGTCAACCGTGAAGCACCTGATCACTTTTTCTTTATTTGTTTAACTTTCCAATAACAAATGAGGTTGACACTTTTGAGAGCATAGACATATGTGAAAAAATATTTCAGTTTTATTATGTCATAGCACATTTTTCATCATATTAGTTTTCCTTCATTGTTATTTTTACAACTCATAGACACAAGGCTTAAACACTAGACAACATTGTTCATACATGATTCATGTTAGATTTATGTGAAAATTAGAGCCCTAAGTAGATAAAGAAGAAACAATGATGAAGAATTATACCTTTGGTGAAGAAGAATCATGAATCAAGAGAGTAAACGAGAATGAGGGAGCCTTCAACTGTAGATTGATCATGAATCCAACCGGGTCTCCACTCGTATCTTCATTCGTGAGGTAAACTCTTGTTTCTTATGGTAACTTCTAAGCTTTTTGAGTGCAAAGTAAGAATGGATGCTAGGGTTTGTGTGGGGAAGGTAGGTAAGGTGGAGAGAGAAAGAAAGAAAGATAGGGGAACAGACGGTCGACCGTAGTTCGACAAAGTGTTTTATCTTGAATTTTCCCAACTTTTGCAGTTATCTCATGGTTTCACCAAGGTATCGACCATGGGTTGACAGTGAGTGTACTGTAGGGTATTTTTCATCATTTTTTTGTGTGCGAGGCATGTTTCTTTAATATATCCTTGCTAAGTATAAAGCATTTATATAACTTATGAGCACAATTTTATCAAAAATTTTATATTATATTTTGGAATTATCAAAGTAAGTTGTCTTAGTTTGTAATATAATATCTTTTAAATTCTAAGACAATGTTACTTATGTGAGTGATAAATTCCAATTTACTTGTTTAATCACTTAAACCAAAATAAAATATGTGACAATGAAATCCATGGGTTTGAAGTAAACCATTAATTTTTTACTATTTTTATTTATTTATTATTATTTTTTTATTCATTTAATGGTTTTTAGTCAAGACATATTTAGTGAGAAATTCAAGCATTGCATATAATCACTTAAGACAATGTGATGGACATGAACATGGTATATCAAATTTTGAAATATTGTTCATCAATATGCAGTATTAACTTTAATCATAATATTTCTCACTTTCAAAAATATACTCTTGTTTAGATGTAGTTTGTATATTCTAACTTTATGAACCCACACATCAATATTTATTTTGACAATTAATCAACGATCAATTTTCATAAGTTTGACATATAATGATTTTCAATATAGTTTGATGTTTATCATACATATATAAAAAAAAGACTTTAAGTTAAATTTGTATGATTTAAAGCACAAGTCCAAGTAATATGGATTGAGCTTTGCAAGACATATAAGCATATGATAATCATTTTCATGTGTTCTATAATTAATTAATGGTAATTCGATCATCATGGTGTACATAGTATACTTCCATACAAAATTTTCCCCTTTTTTTAATACATGTTTTATTCTAATTATCTTGTCATGCAATACTAATCATTTTCTTGAACTTATCCTTCTTGCTTCAAGTTCTTAAGTTCAGCCAACGGATCTTCATAGCTGGCTCCGAATCTTTGTTGAATCGCCTCCAAATATTGATCCCAATTCACACGGTCACCATGCAATCGAGTAAACTATTGATGCCAAGCTAGGGCACGATCATACAGATGTATGGAGGCCAATTTTACCTTCTGTGATTCTTCTACTTCTTCAATAGAAAAGAATTGTTGACATCTATAAACCCAATTTTTTACATCATCTCCATTGAATTTTGGAAATTCGACCTTGGAAAAATGACTTACTCGTGTATTGATCAATCTTTCTCCAAAATTCGATACATCACCGGAACTCTTTTGTAATTCATTGGCTATGAAATTCTGTTGCACATATACACCATTGAATGATTGATTAAGAACTTCGAACGATTTATGAACATTTACCAACGATGACTGAACAGAAGATTGAACTGAGACATCGATTGATTTCTGCACTTCCACCAGAGATGATTGCATTCAAGCAACGATTGTTTCAGAAATGAATTTTTTAGTAGCTTCATCCATCGATTGAGACCTGGTGCTAACCATACGAATTCTAGGCCTGTGAAATTGTTGCCAGAATCACAGCTCTGATACCAATTGTAACATGCCAATTCAGAAATGGATTGAGAATTGGAACTTAATACTCAGAATCCTCACATTAAGAACAGAGAATTGAAAGTATGAAGTTGTAGGTTTATAGAATTAAGAATTACAAACGAAGAAAATACAACCGAATGAATGAATGTCTTCTCTTACAGAAAGTAGTTCCTTTATACTAACCTACAACCAACTTGTAACCACTTTCAACTAATCACACGTGTACATTTCTATTACAGTTCTTATTAGTACATTACACAAGATGAAGGTGATGGTGGTGTTCGAACTTAACTCGCCGGAGATGAAGATGGTAGCGGTTGAACTTCAAATTGAAGATGACGATCTGAAAACCCTTCGAACGGAGAAACCCATTTGATGAAGCAAGAGGAAGGCGATAGTGGTGGTCGAACTTAACTCGCCGGAGATGAAGATGGTGGCGGTCGAACTTCAGATTGAAGATGAAGATGAAGCATTTGGGTATCTGTTCTTGATACAATCACAGATCTTGGTTCCATCGGAGATGTTGATTTTATAACTTTTATTATTATTATTATTATTATTATTATAATTATTATTATTATTATTATTATTATTTAATGCTAGAACCCAAGAAGAGCCATGTCACCTGCTTGCACCCGCCACATCATCCATGACCTTTTCCACATCATATATAACCTACTATCAAAGGTAACAATGCACAAAATGGTAATTTTTGAGACTTTGATACATTAAGTGGTAGTTTTCAAAGTTAGTTATATACAATAGCAAAAAGTGACAAGTTCGATACACTTTCCGAAACTAAACCCTAAATTTTATCCATCAATTCATTAAACATTCCATCTTCTATCCATTAACAATAAATATTTTAATTATTCACGATCGTTGTTCTTTAATTGCCGTCGCATTGCGAAGGCACCTCACTAATACTATATAAATCATTTAACCATCTCCCTCCTCCTTCATTTATTCTATTAAAATTAATCTCATCCACAAATTTTTTTAGCATTTAAATCTCTTTCCTAATTTACTCTAACTTTTTATTCAATTAAATATATTCTTCCACTAACACACACTTTCTCATATCAATACAATTATTCACCACATCAACACAATTACTAAAATCTTATTAATTTTTCGTGTCCTTATTTCATAAATAGAAATATTTTTTACATTAATATTATTTAAAAATTTATTAAAAGTTGATGGAAATAAAAGAAATAGAAGAAAACTAACATATTGCTGAATAAAAACTATTTAGTGATATTGAGTCACGTAAATAACATACCATTACATATTTAAAAACGACATATTACTAAACAGAAACTATTCGTCGCCGCCGTATTGCACGGGTATGATGGTAGTACATTATAATACATTTAACTTTATCTTTTCTACTTTATATAATTTGGTAGAATTTCAGGAATTAAAATTTACCAATAACCCTAAAGCCTAAAGACCTCAAATAACATCTATTTGTATCTAATACGTTAGACATCCACTAATAAACATACTTTTTCATAACTACATATTTCTCAACTCATAAAAGTAAACACAATAGCTCTTTTGTTGTTTTTAAAATTTTCTTTTGGATATGAAACAAAATTTAGGAAAATAAAATAGAAAGAAATGAAATAGCAAGTTATTGGGTATAAATTATTCGCCAAATAATATAAGCTTACATTTAATAAAACAATATATTATCATATACAAATAATTTGTCGCAATATTTTACGAATACTATGCTAATATATATATATATATATATATATATATATATATATATATATATATATATGGTGTTAGAAATATGCACATTAATACACGTACGCCATATCGACCGCTGCTGATGATGTATGGGTCTATTGGGTCATACACCGGGGTCTAACCTGACAGCAACTAAAGTTATGGGACCAATTATGACAAAAGACAAAAGTTAACATCGCAGGCCGCGTTAGCGCCGCTAACTATCAGGGGTTAGCGCCGCTAACTATCAGGGGTTAGCGCCGCTACAGGCTGCATGTGACATTTGTAAAATCACCTCGTAAACTAACCAATGCATGTTAAACTCCATGTCTCGAGGTTTGGCCGTTTTGAGGGGTTTATTGGTGATTTGGAAGGGATAGAGAACTAAGAGATATTCATTTGTTTATTCTCTCTTCCTTTTTCTCTCTTAGAACACACGTTTTCTCCTTCTTTGGTGCTAAAAAGACCAAGTGAAGGCATAAGAGAGATTGTTCCAGAATTGGTTTCATATAGTGGCTGTTCCAGAAGTAATATTCTTGGTGAAGTATCACTAAAGGTGATCTAGCACTCGAGGTTGGCGTGTTACCGGGGTATCACCCATTAGTTGATCCACGGTTTTCGTTCTTGGAGGATCACCATCAACAGACCCACAATTTCTGGAGCTAAGGAGAAAGGTATAACCACCTCTTTCCTTTCCTTGTTGCATTTCTTGAACATAGAGTTTTGTACATTTTGGGATTTCTAGCTTTTATGCTTTATTTAGTTGTACCTTGGGCTTTATTTGTTGTACCTTTTGTTCCGCTGCTTGCCCACGAAATCCCAACAGTGGTATCAGAGCCACCTCTATGTTAGATTTGCACTTGGTGGCCTGGAAAATCCCGAAATCAAATTGTTTGTTTTGTGTTCGAATTGGGTTAGCGGTGCTAACTCATAAAAGTTAGCGGCGCTACGCGCGCTGTAACAGTTTTCGTTTTCAAGTTAAAAACAGTTTTGGTCTCGGGAATTTTAGGCATTTTGTGATTCTGGAAATTTGTTCCAGATTTTGATATGGTAATTTTGTTACCATTTTATTATACTTGGTTGTATGTGATAGATTTTAAATTGGTAAACCTTGCATTTGACCTTGTGGTTGATTTTTGTGTGTATGGATGCATTTAGTAATTTTAATCACATGGGCTGTAATATTTATTAAAATTGTTAAATTTGTAATAATATTGTGGCTTGCATGTCATTTCATTCATCGGTGTATTTGTACTAGATAAATAGGAAATTATTGTGGCTTGTACGCCATTTCAATTTCTATTGTATGTTTTGTACAATTTGGATGAAGACACACAAGATCGAGTCGGAAGGAGATGGAGCGTGTCGATAGAAGCCGGTGAATTCCATTAGAGATGACGGTTCTAGTGGGAGCTCGCATTGAAGATCTTCCGTCCCTTAGATTGACCACGTTCTACCCGTTTTGGCTCACGGGAAGAACGCATAGGATTTATGGCAAGGGTTACCAATTTATTTCGAATATATGCGTGTGATGTGATTTTATTATTATTTCTTGCATGGTTTGCTTAGGATTCGCATGCTAGATAATTTTTCGAAAATTAATAAAATCACAAGAGATTTGGTAAAAATGGTTTACAGCTCTCGCGCGCGCTCACATACAAGATTAACTCACCTAGTGAAAATAGGTTTTGTCACTAAACAAGTTAATCTGTAACCAAGCCGGAAACAAAAAGCCCGTTTTCATAAAACGTAAATCTTGTGCCAACCGTAAGACGATACCACCCGAATCTAGATTTATGGGTTTTGGTTGTCGAGCTTAGCACGAACCAACTCTCATAAAACTGTGTGGAAGGTGCGTGTGGCAAATTCATAATTTTGGTTGTCGAGCTTAGCACGAGCCAATTTTGGTGGGTTTCACATCGTATGTCTTGACGGACGATTTAAAATTGCAAATTAAAATCCTTGAGTGATTGTCGAGCTTAGCACAAGTCAACCAAGAATTTTAATTTGGAATTGGTGCAAGTAGGGATCAAACATGCCAAACGACCGATGGTTATCGTAGGATCCCGCAAGTGTCTAAGAGTTGCAATAGAGATTGCAATCGATAAGATGGTTATCGGCCTAAATTGCTCCATGAAGTGATCCGCGGCAAACCCGTCATGAATTGGAGTGAAATATGGTTCTTTGCCCTTGTTAAAATATTTTTCGAGATGATATGGGTAATTATTTTAACGAGGTTTAAATCAAACTAACTAATTCGCGTACTCTTTTTAATTATAGGATGTCGAATCAAAACCACACCACGTCGAACTTTTCACTACGTATGTTCCTACAAAGGGAAAAAATAACGGGAGTGAACTTTGTTGACTTGCTTAGGCAATTGAGGATTGTCCTACGTGCTGAGTCTAAGTTGCACATCCTTGAGGAAGCCCTTCCTGAACCACCTGCTATCAATACGGAATGGACCATCCGATACGCGTATGAAAAGTGTGTTCGGGATACGCACGATGTTGCTTGTCTCATGTTATCAAGTATGAGCTCGGAACTGCGAAAGCAATTTAAGCACATGACTGTGTATGACATGATTAACAAGTTGAAGGATGTATTCCGACAACAAGTTAGGCAAGAACATTATGAGTGTGTTAAAAGTCTAACAGGTTGTAAGATGCGGGAAAGCAGGAGTGTTAGTGCCCATGTTTTGAAGATGAAATCATACATGGACCAGATGGAGAGGTTAGGTTTTTCTATAGGGAGGGAGCTTGGTGTGAGTTTCATACTTCAGTCACTGCCCACTTCGTATGAAAAGTTTGTTATGAACTATCATATGCATGGAAAGGAAATATCTATAGATGAATTGCATGAAATGTTGAATGTTGTAGAATCTAACATGTCAGAGCATACATCATCCTCATCCACTCCCGTTCTTCGTTCTAAGGAACAACTTTTAGTCAAGAAGAAGAAATCGATCCCATCAGAAGAAGAAGTTGGTGTTTCCAAGCTTACTTCAAATTTTGAGTCCACGGATATTGATGATGTGCGTAGAGAGACTCAACAAGGGATGGTTTGCTACTTCTGTGGAAGATTTGGGGATTGGGGCCGTCATACCTGCCCTTCGTGCCGAGAGAATATAAAACTTCTCAGAAAAGAGAGAGTTAATTTTCCTACTTGAGGTACATTCATGGTTATACTTCATTGCTATTCCTTGATAAGTTGGATTGTTTACCCGAGCTATAAGACTCACGTTTGTCACAAATTTATTTTTGTTGCAAAGTGTAGGTCTGTTCGTTATAAGAAGGAAAAGTTTGAAGAACCGGATCTCTGAAGAAGAAATTTTGTTGATTGTCTTCTACAAGAGAATTGGGAGTGTTGGTCTCGCCATTAATTCCGGATTAATTTATTACTTTTGTATGTACGCCCTGCGTGGCAAGACTCGCTTTACTGTATGTTCTGGTAAAGATGATGGATATTTTGTATCTTGTATTTTTTGTTGAAAAGATTTTTCATTTTGATAGTTTCATTTCAAGTTCGATCCATGTCAATGCATATGTGTTACTTTTGACCATTTATGGTGCACAAATACACATTTGATGACGATGGATGTGACTTGGAATTGAAACATTTTGAAAAATTATTTTGAGATGTTTTATCAAAAACTTATCCATATCATTGCATACATAAAGGCTCATTACAAGTAATAAGGAAATCATGAATAATTGATTCTTAAATCCAAAAGTGGTTTGGATACATTAGCTCTATGGCATAATCAAACTTGCCCAAGTAAACAACATTTACATCGCTTAGATCCATGTGGTTAGGATCTTTGTAAAAGTTTAGCCTCGGGCTAAATGAAAGATATAAATATTGTTTATTGGACTTGATTGATTATAAAATCCTTCATCAGTGTTGGTAGGAAGGATTATGACTTGTTGGATATTGATCACACTAGTGTGGATAATCCGTTCAAGTATGCCACAAAGAGTGACACTAGTGAAATTCTCTATCACCATCTTTATGATAGTTGTTGAGAGAACGGTTACTAGAGAAAAGGCTTGTGTCTGAAACCTAGTGGTGTTCGGAACTAACCTGAAGAAAATTAAGAATCAGTAAGAGCATGTAGATATATAAAAAAAATTCTTAGATCAAGACAAGATGCTAAGTTTTCTTATCTATATTGGTTTAAATATGAAATGGATCATGGGTTTAACCCATAATTCGTTTTCTATAAAATACACATTTGTACATGGTGTCACATTAAAGAAAACCGGATATCTTTGTTGATGATCTGGTAAAAGGCAGGCCTAAAACATGTATTCAATGTGATTGGTATACATTAATTTTATGAACCAAGTCCTCGATCTAAAACACAACATGATGGTCACTTAAGCATCGAATGAGATTTTGACTAGAAAGAGTCCTTTGCTTGTCAATCTCATAACATAAAATTATCCAGTCTACATTCAGTGGGAGATGGATGAATTATAAGTTGATGCTTCTATATATTTAAGTAGTTCATCTGAGTTTTGGATAATTGTTTCTTAGACTTATGGGAACCATATTTGGTTGCTCAAAAGGAAGAAGACAATTTACAAAAGCATTCCAGTGGAAGAACGTAAAGCTTAAATAAGAGACATCATGTTGACATTAGCATTTAATCAGCATAGAGATGCTGGTAAAACCTGACTAATTCATTGCTTCTTTAAATCTGATGGAAATCAAGAAGGCTGTTTAGATATGAGGTTATAATATTTTAGCAACAGCAGCTTGATGGTAAATCATTGTGATGCTACCATTCATCGGAAACATAGTGGGACCCTGAGTTCACTAGTGAATATAAGAAGGGAATGGTGTAAATAGATGTAATCTATTTGTTGCATCCAAGTATTTGACTTGGGTTAATCCCATACCTGAGGTGTAATCCAAGAAGGGTGAAGGGACTAACATATATGCAATAGTGGACAACTTCAAATACCGACCAGAGACAAAGTTCATGTTGATTAAATATGGAAACATGTTCTAGTGGTTATGTTGAAGATAATTTGGATAAAGTGAAATATTGTTGTCACCTTGTGGAAACAAGTTAGTTCACATGGACGTAAAAGACCTGAATCCTTCATAGGATTAAGTTGAGGAAATGCTTAAGGCACATTCCGAGGGTCCTATACATCCGTAATATCCAGATTAAGTCTGGATTATGTGAAACATTGTTTTCGCTTTGGGGAAACAAATATGTTCACATGGAAATAAGAAGACCAAGATCCTTCGCAGGGTTAAGTTGAGGAAACGTTTGAAACATGTTCCGAGGTCTTGCATCTCCACTATATCCATGTTATGTCCATGACTAAAGTCAGCAAAACCTGCATCTTGTGACTGTAATCTTGCTTTACGAGAAAATCAAAGGAATGAGTTTTCTAGAAAGCATAGATTAAGCCAGATACTCTTATCAGGGCTAGTGGGAGCTTTATGTGTTCTTAGTAAAATATACTCAAATGAAAATAATGTCCTAATTTAGGGTTGTTTTTCAACCTATTGATGGAATTATTGTGTCAAGAGTATAAATGTGAACATGAAGTAAAGTGGATTCTAAAATTCAAGAAATACTGGAGTATGTTCTTGATGTTCGACGAAAATAGAGTTGTTTTGAGTAAGTTGTTACTGCAAGCAAGCCTATACTTGTGAGACTGTCGATTTTAATCGAAGTCTTGGATATTCAAATATGTGGTGTAGAAAGGACATTTAGATTTAAATGAGTGTCATTGACCCTATTGTGTACTTCGGTAACATTAAGGGTATGTCGACTCTAATAAAAGTGAGTGTCAGTGACTCTATTGTGAACTTCGGTTGCATTGAGGGTATGTCGACTCTAATAATCATAAGTGTCATTAATCCTATTGTGGACTTCGGTAACATTGAGGATATGACGACTATGATAACCTTGTGTATAATCTCTTTAATAAACACTATCCAAGAGGTTTAATAAGAGAATACAAAAGAGTACAAAGGGATATTGTGTAGATGATCCCATAGTTAAGCCGTTGTCAAATACTAGTGATGGATTTCATACTAGGTATAATAGCATTGTTTATGCTTGTGACTAGGATTGAATATCGTTTTAGTAAATGTTTGATTTACTTATAAGCTTTGGGAATGGTAAGCAGTACTGCTAACCGATGATTGTATCGATATACAGTGGGGACTATATATACGCATGATGCGGTTACCTTCATTGGTCTTTACTGTGTTCCATCTTAGCATGTTTAACCACTTCCCAGAATGTTTATACATTCTAAATTTCCACAGTCAATCATTCTTCAAGGGAAGGAAGTTTGAATTAAGACTGAGGTTAGGTGTTGATTGTGCATTGATCAAGGATTGAATGCATGAAACGCAACAGTAACCTGTGCTTGAAAAGAGTTTCAAGTGACTGGAAGACCCACACCTGAGTTCACTTCATTGATCATGGTCGAAAAGTGACTCGGAAGGATAATATCATTACGTCCTTCGACCCGAGATGTATGAATTACCATAGCATGAAACTTTCTTACTTTAGCTATTTCAAAACGTAGTTCGTAACTGGCTATTTTAAAAGGAATAGTAAAGTAAGATAAGGTTAATGCTATGGGGTTGTACAGTCAACGGAATTTGTTCCTCTATTATAAGAGATATCACTAGGCCCCTCGATGATTGGGCGCTGACACCAAAATAAGCATGGCCATGCGCAAAGGAATATTGATTGAGAATGAGATATGTCCTTAAATTTTGGTCACCACCAATCAAGATCGAGAAACATAATCGTGAACGATCTGGAGATTGACATATTAATCCATGTCTCGTGTTCACAAGGATATCGCGAACAAAAGGATGTTTGATCACTTATCAAATAGGACCTCTACGTTCTTTTGTAGGTTATGGTTTTCTGCAAAGAAGCGGAACCTATACTGACTTGGGGGCATTGATGCTTTATGCTAGAGGCCGCTCTTTGTCTGTGGTTACATGGGTACAGTGCATTATGTGCAAGTGGGAGTTGTTAAAAATATGCGTATTAATACACGTACACCATATCGACCGCTGCTGATGATGTATGGGCCTATTGGGTCATACACCGGGGTCTAACCTGACAGCAACTAAAGTTAAGGGACCAATTATGACAAAAGATAAAAGTTGACATCGCAGGCCGCGTTAGCTCCGCTAACTATCAGGGGTTAGCGCCGCTAAACCCTAATGGTTAGCGCCGCTACAGGCTGCATGTGACATTCGTAAAATCACCTCCTAAACTAACCAATGCATGTTAAACTCCATGTATCGAGGTTTGGCCGGTTTGAGGGGTTTATTGGAGATTTGGAAGAGATAGAGAATTAAGAGATATTCATTTGTTTAGTTCTCTCTTCCTTTTTCTCTCTTAGAACACACTTTTTCTCCTTCTTTGGTGCTAAAAAGACCAAGAGAAGGCATAAGAGAGATTGTTCCAGAATTGGTTTCATATAGTGGCTGTTCCAGAAGTGATATTCTTGGTGAAGTATCACTAAAGGTGATCTAGCACTCGAGGATGGCGTGTTACCGGGGTATCACCCATTAGTTGATCCGTGGTTTTCGTTCTTGGAGGATCGCCATCAACACACCCACCATTTCTGGAGCTAAGGAGAAAGGTATAACCACCTCTTTCCTTTCCTTGTTGCATTTCTTGAACATAGAGTTTGGTACATTTTGGGATTTCTAGCTTTTATGCTTTATTTAGTTGTACCTTGGGCTTTATTTGTTGTACCTTTGCTTCCGCTGCTTGCCCACGAAATCCCAACATATGGGACGGTTCAAACGAGAACTGTTTTTCGTACGAGAACTGCGAGAACCAATCTTAGCCGTTGATTTGATAAGTAGAATTCATGGATGTAAAGCGTGAGGGGATCAAGTGTGCCACCGTGCGTGTGAGGAATTCATGGGCGGGCAATGACATTGAAGGAGGGGAATTGGATGGCTCAGATTGTTCTTGCGATTCTCGTACGAAAAACAGTTCTCGTTTGAACTTTTGCTTATATATAGATGTGTGTATATATATATATATATATATATATATATTTATATATATATATATATATATATATATATATATATATATATATATACACATGTATATATTGGCAAAAGTTCAAACGAGAACTGTTTTTCGTACCAGAACCGCGAAAACCAATCTGAACCATCCAATTCCCCCTCCTTTAATGTCATCACCCACCCATGAATTCATCACATGCACCCTACCACACTTGATCCCCCCACGTTTCACATCCTTGAGTTCTACTTTATCGAATCAACGGCTATGAATGGTTTTCGTAGTTCTCGTACGAAAAACAGTTCTTTTTTGAACCCTCCCCTATATATATAGTGGAAGGTTCAAACGAGAACCTAAAATTAAATGAGAATGGGACACTCAATCACAGCCGTCCAATTCCCCCTCTTTCAATGTCATTGCCCACCACATACACCCTCCCACACCCTATCCTCTTACGCTTTACATCCATGAATTCCACTTACAAAATGAACAGCTATGATTGTGTTACTTATTCTCATTTAGTTTCTCATTCTCATTTGAACCTTCCCATATATATATATATATATATAGACAAAAGTTCATGCGAGAATCGTTGTTAGCGCGAGAACCACGAGAACAAATCTAAGCAGTCCAATTCCCCCTCCTTTAATGTCGTTGCCAACCCATGAATTCCTCACATGCACCCTCCATGATACTTCCCATATCCAAGGAACGGCTAAGATTGGTTGGTTCTCGCCCTAAGAACGGTTATCGAATGAACCCTCCCCTATATATATATATATATATATATATATATATACATATGTTGGTCCCTTGGTGAGATAAACAACAAGCAAGTAATGTGTAGAAGGGGGGTTGAATACACTTTCTGTGGAAAATTGAACAAATCAATAAAAAGTGTTATACAAATCAAACCACATGAAATCGAATGGTTTCATTAATAAGAGATGATTACAATGACTATCAAGTAAGCAACACTTAATATGTAAACACCTGATATAAATCAAATCTGTCAATCTCTCAAACTAATTGATCAAACTTGCTATCTATAATCAATTAATGATTATAGACACATACTAACTCTCTAAACATGATATATTCACAGATTGAATACTTACCAACTTCACAACAGACGTGAAGATCGAACACACGAACTATGTTGGCAATCTGTGAATTTCTTGATCACGTTGAACACACAAAAAATGTATCAAGATACGTAACACATACGATGGTGAGGTTAGGTGTACCCTGAAAATATCAAGAGGTTTGTATTTATAATCCTGTTCCTACGAATCCTAACAAACTAGAAGTTATCCTAATCTGCTAACAAACTAACAGATAACCCGGAATCTTGAATCTTGAATCTTATATCTTGAGTCTTCAATCTTCAATCTTGATTCTGGAATGTTCTAATCCGCACCGTTGATATAGAGAATTTAAAACATTTTTTAAATTCTCTTGAACTGACTTGTTTTGTCAGGCTGAGTTACTCAGCTTGAAACTCATCAAGCTGAGTTCTTCGAGAACAAACTCGAAATCAAACATGTACTAAGATGTATGATGACTAACTCATTAGAAGTCATAAGAGTTGGCTAGAACTTACTTAGCAACTCTGTTGAGCTGACTCAGCCTACAGGCTGAGTCACTCAGCTTGAAACACATCAAGCTGAATACTCAACCTATACCTTAGGTGACACACACAGCTTATCAAACATATTGATAAACTAACTAAGATATAGTCTAAGCTGATTAACTATATGCTCAGCTTATACTCAGCTTATGCTCAGTCTGAAACACTACAAGTGCTCAGTATGTTCAAGCTTCATAATTCTGTTTAAGTTATATTCAGAACATATCTTACAAACTTAACTTTGTCTCATCAAATCTTAACTAATAAGATCATTTGACCAACAAACTCCCCCTATTTGATGATGACAAAACCATCAAACAGCTTTTAAGTTTGTTGAAAAGAATTATGTTTCAAATCTTAAACTTACTAATCAAATATTAATTGAACTTATCATTTTTAATTGAACTTATCAATTATAAGTTGAACTTACCAACCAAACATATTAATGAACACGAACTAATAAAATTGTTCATTCAAGCTGAACTCATTAGACTAATAAATATGAACATATCATAAACATTTGAACATATCAAAATAATACTTGTAATCATTTAATTGAACATATCATAATACAAAATTTGATCACTTAGATCATGCACAGTTAGTGCTTACAGATTATTAGAACTAATCTAATAATTTAAAAATAGAACTAATCTATTACAAATGATCAGGATGCAACTCTTCAAACTCTTTGATTTCCTTGTTAATGTCTTCAATAAGTTCTTTCAGATTTGGCAAGTGTTGATGTTCATCATTTTGTGATCTGATTGCTCTGTTTAGTCTATATCTAAACCTGGCATTTTGTTCAGTTTTCTCCACTAGTAATCTCAGAGCTAACACTTGAGCTACACCACATATATAAAGTGCTGCATCAGCCTGGAAGCATTGATCACCATTACTATCCAAGTACATAAATCCTTTCTGAGGCTTTTCAACATAAGTATTCTCATTAAACTCCATGTCTTCAGGAAGATCAAGATTGTACTTGCTCCGTTTTGCTAATCCAGCTGGCTTTGACAACTTTTTCTTTCCAATCTTGTGAAAGGAAGTAAGTAGGGTTCTAATCTCAGATCTAGGTATGATTTCCATTGCATCAGCTTTTGCTAGCAGCCTTAAGATCTCATTCTTTACTTGATTTCTAACAAAGGACTTTTCCATCTGCTTGATGAGTGTGGCTACTTGTTTCCATTCAGCATATCCCAGTTTATAAAGTTGATTCAGATCCAGAGAATGTGTTTCACCATTTTCTAAGACTAACTCTAGAATTACAATCCCTTGGACTGTGCTCAGCTTGAGTGATTTAATCCGAGAGGAGAAATGTGTCTTGACATAACACTGAGTACTGTCTTCTTCCTCTGGTTGAGTTTCAACAGGAAGCTCTACTTCTTCTTCCTTTGGTTCTATAGGCAGTCTAAGTTTGACTAACTCCTCATTCTGCTTTCTTATATGTTCAGCCCAAGCCTGCTCCCTTGTTACTTTCTCACTTTGAATATTTCCTAACTCAGCTTGTACACTTATTTGTCTTCTCGTTAGTTCATCAATAGATTGATCAAAACGATCAGCTTCTTGTTGCTCTATTCTTTCAATTGCCATCAGAGAAGCTCTTTCTTTCAAGGTCATGTCATCTGCAAAGTCTTCATCTGAATCTGATTCACCAAGAATCATTTTTATTCTTTTCTGCCTTGGGGCTTCTGAATCTCCTGAGCTGACTACTTGAGGTTGTTTTCCTTTAGCTTTTTCAGTAACCTCAGCTTCAGGTTCTATTTCTTTCCCTTTCTGCCCCTCAATCTGATATGGCTTCTCTGCTTCTTTGGCTAGAACTAACAGAGCCTCGGCCTCAGCTTGAACTGACTCAGCTTCATCCTGTTGAACCTTCCCCTTTTTTGTCATCATCAATACGGGTTGAAGTCTGTTTTGTGTAAGAGCAGCCACCACAGATTTTAACTTGGATACTTCTTTCATCCAAAGAATCCAATTTCAATAGTAAATGCTTCTTGGTCTTCTTCCACTTTAGGTGCAGTGTTTCAAACTGACCTTTAATGAAAAGCAATAGATCATCCAAAGCAGCTTGAGGAGGTTAGGATTTGGGTGCATCATCGAAGGGTTGGTGTATACCCTTAAATTCATTTGCACCAGAGGTTGGACCCTGTAACTCACCTTGGTATCTAGGTGAATCATTGGCAGGTCGTACATGAGAGTGTGAGAAATGAAGAGAATGTGTTGGGCTCAAAATGTGATGAGAATGGGTTGGTGGTTGGCTTATTTGGTGAGTGGGGGGTAAATGACCCTGGGGATTGGTCAAATTTTCAATGTTACCTATGTGTGTCTGCTCAGGCACAGTAGCAGACTCTCCCATGGCACTACAAAGTGTGGGCTGAGTAGACACCACACCCTAGTTTGGCTGTTGGGTTTGAATGAGCCTTGAGGTTTGCACCTTAAGAGTGGGTGTCTCCCCTTAACTCTTGTCTTTAGAGGTATAAATGTGATAGCAGCTCCAGTGGTACCTTTAGGTGTGGCACCACCTTTGGTAGTCTTTCTAATATAAGTTTGGATATTTACCTTCGTAGCAGTAGGCATACCAAGGTTGGCTTCAAATTGGATTATTTGATGGAAAGAAGGTGGAGGATATGGGTTAGACTGGGTTGGGCTTACCACAGTCTTATCTCCAAATGAAGATAGAGAAAAATAAGAAGATGAAGAAGAAAGTGGAGAAGTCATGCCTAGCTCAGCTTCAATATTGGCTGGCTTAGCTTGAGCAGAGTGCTCAGATTGAACCTCTTTGTCAGCTTGAGCTGCTCCCCTTTGATCAGACCGCTCAGCTTCACTTTCTGATGAAGCTCTTTCAGCAATCCATTGCATAGGCGCACTGAGGCCCTCTTGCTCTGGAAATATGTCGTTGTTGAACATCTTCGAGCTGAGTGCTGGTGTGAAAAACACATCCGGACCAGCTTCATAAAGTTCAGTCCCCAACTCAGCTTCAAGTACCAAGGACAAGTACCTTATAAAAGGCACATGTAAATCCCTTGGTGTCTTCATCACTTGGACCTTGAGTTCGTTGAAGATAAGCAGTGCAAAGTCCAGAATTCTTGCAAAGTAGATGTTGTATAGCAATTGCAATTCGAACTCATTTACTTGATCCAAACCTCTAACCTTGGTTCCAAGTGAATGGATCACTGTGGATACCATAAATCCCCAACCTGTTGGGAAGGTGGCCTTCTTGATTACACCCTCAGTTTGTGGGTGACCCAACCTGGGTATAACTGACCTTGCCACCTGTCTTGACATGGTGGGCTCGAACACACCATTTATAGGGAGGTGTAGAATCTCCCATAGCCTCTAAACCGTGATTAGTACTCGTCTCTCCCCATTAAGTACCGTCCCTCTAATTTCTACTCTGTCCTGGTCATAGACACACGTGTACCAGAACTCTTATAAATGTTAAGGAACAATGTGGATGGGTGCTCCAGTAAAAACGAATGCCAATGGGCATTTGCGAATATAATCCACCCACGCCTCATAACCTCTATTCCTTTTGCGCTCAGGGATGGCTAGACAAGCTCGTTGATTGTTGATCTTAATCAACGGTACTCCATTATTTTTGAACGCTGCACCTCTTACCATTCTATCACTGAGATTTAAAATGATCCCGTCCATTGTAGAACGATTAGGTTTAAATTTGATTCACTCTGAGTAATATCGTATGTCGCACTGGGCGAGGGTTTCAAGTTCGGACGATGGTTTGATTGCACGTAGCAAAGAGGTGTTTGTAGAAGGTATATTGAGTATAGCAAAAGTTTAGAGATGAGAGAAAGTAAGCGTAAACTTCTGAATTTCGGTTACAATCGATTTATATACCTTTTGAGGAGAGAGAAAAGTTACCGTTGGAAATCTCTTTTTATCCGTTACAATAACTAACTTACAGATAGATATAACAGTAATCGAGATGAAACACATCATATCCCAACGGATAAGTTTGTAAAATAACATTCTTGACTTACAAAAATATTATTTACACTGTTGTATTACACCAATATATAATCGGTGTAAAACGTAATTTGAGACTGACTCAAACATAATGTTTCATGAATTAATGACATGTAGTAACTAAAACATGGTTTGGACATACCAAGCTGAGGTAACTTATCACTCAGCGTGAGTCAAGCCCTAAGATTGATTTTAGCACTCAGCTTGAGATTAACACTCAGCTTGAGTGGAGCACACAGCTCAGAATCAATGACACTTAGTCATTTTTATTTGACACCGACTCAAACTGATATTTTAACCACACTTAGTAGTTAAAACCTGTTTGGAACGGACCAAACTTGTGAACTTAACACTCAGCTTTACCAAGTGAACTGTTTATGAAGACATATCTATAAACTGTACACTCAGCTTAAGACACATAGTTTTTAGCAAGCTAAAACTCAATTTTAGAAACTTATCTAGGGGTTGAGCATACCCAATTTACTTAGTAGATAGGAAAACCTTTTCTCATCAAGAGGTTTTGTAAAGATATCTGCTAATTGATCATCTGTGGAGATAAAAGTTATGTAAACTTTACCTTTTTCCACAATATCTCTTATGAAGTGATGTCTAATTTTTATATGTTTTGTTCTTGAGTGGAAGACTGGATTATATGTGATGGCTATTGCACTTTGGTTATCACATAAAATAGGAGTTTTCTTGAAATTCATACCAAAGTCTTGAAGCTGATGTTGCATCCACAGGATTTGAGCACAACAGCTTCCTACAGCCACATACTCAGCTTCAGCAGTTAAAGTAGCCGCTGAATTCTGTTTCTTACTTGTCTAGCTTACTAACTTCCCTCCAAGCATTTGACATCCTCCAGTTGTAGATTTTCTGTCTAATTTGCACACAGCATAATCAGCATCAGAAAAACTAACCAACTCAGATCCAGAGTCCTTTGGATACCAAAGACCTAGATTTGGTGTACCTTTTAGGTACCTAAAGATCCTTTTCACAGCTTGAAGATGTGATTCCTTAGGATCTGCCTGATATCTTACACAAACACATGTAGCAAACATTATATTAGGTATACTAGCTATCAAATAAAGTAATGAACCTACCATTCCTCTATAGGTAGACTGACATACAGACTTTCCATCTAAGTCCTTGCTCAACTTGACAGCTGGTGACATGGGTGTTTTCATGGTTGAACTAGAATCAAAACCATAATTCTTTATCAAATCAAGAACATACTTGCTTTGATTAATGAATATCCCATCAGGCTTTTGTTGAATCTGTAAACCTAGGAAATATGTCATTTCACCCATCGTACTCATCTTGTACCTTTTTGACATAGCTTTGGAGAACTAATCACATAGAGATTCATTTGTAGAACCAAAGATAATGTCATCCACATAGATCTGTACAAGAATCACCTGTCCTCTACTCTTTTTAATGAAGAGTGTTTTATTAATACTACCCCTAGTGAAGTCCATTGATAGTAGATATTTGGACAGTGTATCATACCAAGCTCTTAGAGCTTATTTAAGACCATACAAAGCCTTGCCTAACATATAGTCATGATGTGGATACTTTTAAATTAACTAAGCCAGGAGGTTGCTTCACATAGACTTCCTCCTGAAGTTTTCCATTTAGTAAACCACTTTTCACATCCATTTGATAGACTTTGAAGTCTTTATATGCTGCATAAGCTAAGAACAGCCTAATGGCTTCAATTCTAGCAACAAGGGCAAATGCCTCATCATAATCTATTCGTTCTTCTTGTCTATACCCTTGTGCTACCAGCCTAGCTTTGTTCCTAACAATCACTCCATCCTTGTCAATCTTGTTTCTATAGACCCACTTAGTGTCTATAATTAAATGATCTTTGGGGTCTGGGACAAGATTCCATACCTTGTTTCTCTCAAACTCAGTTAATTCCTCTTGCATAGCTTCAATCCAGTCCTCATCCTCTTAGGCTTCTTCAGTCTTGTTTTGTTCCATTCGAGATAGGAAACCGAAGTAAGCAACATAGTTTGTTGTTGCCTTTGAACTGGTGATCACTCCTCCTTGAATGTTACCAATTACATGATCATGAGAATGATCTTTGAGGAACTTAAATATTGTAGTAGGAGATTATGGTTCTGGACTTAAGTGATATTTAGGACTCTGAGGTGAACCTACATCCTCAGTCTCAATTACAGCATTGTCATCAAACTGATGATCACCAAGATCTTTAGTCTGAGTAGTGTTCTCACCAAAAGGATTAAAGAACTCATCTTCTTTCTCAGCTTGAGAATATTTTGGAGGTTATGATGATCTCTTAGATGTACATACATCATCATCACTGTCATCATCTATGACATACATAGGATTTGACCACTTGGTTTCCTCAGGCTTTTCAATCTCACTCAGACTGACCGAATCAGCTTGAACTTTGTCAGCTTGATCAATGCTGTCTTCATCACAGGAGACATGAATTGATTCTTCTATAGTGTTTCTCTTTGAGTTATACACTCTGTAAGACTTGGAGATTGAGGAATAACCAACAAAAATTCCAGGATCAGCTTTAGGTTCCAACTTATGGTGCTGATCTCTTTGATTCAGCATATAGACTTTTGAACCAAAGACATAGAAGTAACCTATATTGGGCTTTCTTGATTTATACATTTCATATGAAGTTTTGCCATGTCTTTTGACTATGATTGATCTATTTTGGGTATAGCATGTTGTACAGACAGTTTCATCCCAAAAATAGAGTTTCAATTCTGCCTCACACAGCATTGTTCTAGCAGCCTCAATTAAGTTTCTATTTCTCCTTTCAACAACTCCATTTTGTTGAGGAGTTCTAACTGAGGAGATGTTTTGTAATATTCGTTTTTGTTCACAAAAGACTTCTAGGGTTGAGTTTTTCTAAACTCAGTCCCATGATCACTTCTGAGTTGCTTAACAGACTTACCTTTTTGCAACTCTTCCTGTTTGATAAAACTTATTATCTCCAGGGCAGCTTCACTTTTGGCTTTAAGGAATATTACCCAGGTGAATCTGGAGAACTCATCAACTATCACCAGGGTGTATTTCTTGCCACTTAGGCTTGGAGTACTTATGGGTCCAAACAGATCCATGTGCAACATATGCAATGGGTCTGTTATTGAAAAGTTTTGCTTTGATTTAAATGATCCTTTGTGATGTTTCCCTTGTTCACAAGTTGAGCACAATTTGTCTTTTACAAATATGATGTTTGGAAATCCAGAGACTAACTCTTTATTGGATAGCATATTTATATTCTTGAAATTTAAATGTGACAACCTTTTATGCCACATCCAACTCAGCTTAGGAACAGATTGGGAATATAAGCAGGTTTCAGTATAGGGATCAGTAGAATTGAGATCAAGTAGATACACGTCTATTTCTCTCTTTGCTTTTAGCACTGGCTTACCGTTTGCATTGTATATTGTTCCTGCTTTCTTCCTAAAAGTAACAACATTGTCTTCATCAGATTGTGTTTATGACCTTTAACATATGCAACCTTCTGGAAAGTAACCTTGCCAGCATGCATCTTCCCATATCCTTTAGTTCTTCCATAGGAATTATCACCAAATGTTACTTTAAGACCTTCATCTTCCTGAAATTCACTTCGAAGTCCTTTCAACCCTGTCATGTGCGTTGAGCATCCACTGTCTAAGTACCATTTACTTGAACCTTGCACATGAAAAACTAAACATATTAGTTTTGTTTAGGAACCCACTTTGTAGTACGTTCAGATGATGAGCACTTAGCCGTTTCATCTTATGGAGCTGACTGGTCAACTTGAGCAGGTGATGATTCCTGCATAGGCTGATCAGCTTTTCCCTTTTCAGGCCTTAAAATTTCACTATCACAGTCCTTGGCCTCATGTCCTCTACCTCCACAATTGTAGCACTTCATTCTATGAATGACTACAGGAGGTAGGTTATCCAATAATCCTTTTGAGAATTTGCTCTCAGTTTTAGGATTATAGGTTGTGGATTATACATGCGTATGATGGTAAATAAAAGGGGTTTAATAACAGGTTGTTATTAAACAATGAAAAACCACGTTCTATGACAAACTAGAATATGACTTCAGTCTCGTAGTCGTATTAATTAATTTTTTATAAGTTTATACATTTAAAGGGAATTAAATATTAAGTTTTAATATTTAACGGACAAGTTAATTAATAGTTAATTAATTAACTAGTAAAGTCCAGGGGGTCAAAGTGAGAAGAGATGAAAGTTTAATTAAAACCAGTGGGCTTTTAATTCAACGGGCTTAGGTCCAATCTAATCCTTATAAATATATCCTTAAAGGTTTAAGGATGAAGATAAGTAACACAAGGGATTAACCGTAGCCACCATCTCTCTCTCAATCTCGATCTCGGCTCTCTCTCCCTTGATTTCGAACCCTCTCTCTCGGTTCTCTCTCCTCTCGTCGAAACCGAACCAAGAAGAAAACACCAAGGTGTTTTGCGACTTGGTGTTATACGAAGGACACACATACACAATCAAGCTTTAAGCTTTGCGTGATACTTGGTGATCCAGGAGCGGTCTAGCAGCCAGTTCAATCGGAGGTGCAGTAGTGGTGGACTTTCTTTAGCAATCCCATTTTTTTTATGAGGTATATTCCTTATAACCTTATCTGTGGATTGTTTTTGCAAGAAACTATGTTGATCATGTAAGTTTAAAGATCCTAACCCTTTTAGGGTTTAGAGAGTTGTGTTCAATCCAGTTCCGCTTTTAGGATTGAATCAGTAGAATCAAACCCAGGTTTGACCAGTTTGAGTCATAAGGTGGTTTGGTCAAGTTCAAAACCCTTCAGTGGTATCAGAGTGTCGGCTCTATGATCCATAGTTTCTAGTTTTTTTGTATATTTCTAGGATTAAGGTTTGATTCTTGATCATCTATTTGCTCTAGACATTTTCGAAAATCAAGGTGTCAAAAACAGTTTGTTTTTTGTTACCAGTTTTAATCCTATTAATCAGAAAGTTCAAACAGTTAGTTTGAATGGTTAAAAGGTTTATGATTTTTGGATAAGGATAGATTTGATCAAGAAAATTAAACAGTTTGTTTAATTAGTTAAACCTAGATAATCTAGTTAGTTGGTTTGTTTAAATAGCTGAATGATCTTCTCCATCTTATTTCTTTTCTTCATAAATTTCGAAAACCATAAAAGGATAAAAACAAGTTTTCTGTTTTTATCCAGTTCATAAAAGGTTTGATTTTAACCAGTTAGGTTTAAACCAGGTTTGTGTTTAAACGGTTAAAAAGGATAAACTTTTATCTAAAACTAGACTTTAACCAGTTTTGAACTTTTTGTTTAAAAAGGTTGAAATCAAGTTTTAGGATAATTAGTTATTAATAAAACAAGTTTTTGTTAATATTAATAATTAATGTTTTTTGGGTTTTGAATTAAATCAAGTTTTAATCAGTATATTAAAACAGTTAGTTTTAATAGGTTAAAAAGGATTTAAAATATTTCATTAATCGGAAATTAGGAACCGAGATCATCACCGTGCCGGGTAGTGGTTGTTAGCGGCGCTAAGGCCAGATGGGCCTCGCGGCGGCCGTTAGCGGCGCTAAGGGCAAGGTAGGCTTCGGCCCAAGCAATTTCGGCCCAAGACAAGTTCGAGGTCCAAGGGCATTCGGCCCAGGTGCGTCTCGGCCCAAGGAGGATCTCGGTCGAATCAGTTCTCAGCCCAAGAGGGTCTCGGCCCAGTGGGTTACACGGGTTGACGGGAGATGTTGGCCCAAGATGGTTTTTCCGGATTAATACAAAAGGATTATTAATTTTAAGTTATAAAATTAATATGGTGTTATATAAGCTAGTGTTATATATTTTAATTAGTTTTAGTTAAAATATATATTTTTAGATTTTTATTTATTATGACTATTTTAGTCGTTTTGAATAAATTCTAAAAAGGATAAAGTTTATATAATATTGCTGAGAAATAAATAAGAAAGTATATAAATGACCAAAAGTTGTCGGTTTTAAGTTTTTGGAAAACTAGTAATAAAACTCGACATGAGGATTTCTTTCAAGTTTTGAATGAGATCAAGTTTTTTTAAGTTTTTGTTGGAAAACTAATTTGGTCAATTAAACTAGAAGATCATAATTCTCGTTTTTGGTTAATAGTTATTAATCAAAAGGATAAATGAGAATAGTTTAAACAAATCAGGTTGTGTGCTTAACAGCACAGTTTTTATTTATTTATTATAACTGCGTGGTTGATTTTTATATATATAATGCTTATATATAATTGCGTGGTTGTATAGCTATAGTTTTGCCGACTTAGGACTCGTTTTTCTTATTCTTCTTTTATTTTGGTTTTTGGGAAGGCATGCGTGCCAATTACAATCCCTTTCTTATTTGTAATATTGTACTGGTTCGGGGAGGCCTGCGTGCCATTTACTACCACATTCAATATTGTATTTGTAATAGACTAGTAATAGTTTAACCCCTGACCAAGAAGGACTCCAAGAAGGTGACAAGGTAAATGGTGTTCTATACGCGTAGCACGGATACTTCGGGGAGGTGTGAAGGCTAGTGGGAGCAACACATCAAGAGGCGAATCCAAGTCATTTCATCCTTAGGATTGACCTTAGGATTAGTTGGCAAAACTATAGGGCTTTATATGCTTATTATTATCTGCGTGGTTGTGATTTATTTACTGCTTTTCATATATATGTATGGTATTTATATACATGCGTATGATGGTAAATAAAAGGGGTTTAAATATTAAGTTTTAATATTTAACGGACCACTTAATTAATAGTTAATTAATTAACTAGTAAAGTCTAGGGGGTCAAAGTGAGAAGAGATGAAAGTTTAATTAAAATAGTGGGCTTTTAATTCAACGGGATTAGGTCCAATCTAATCCTTATAAATATATCCTTAAAGGCTTAAGGATGAAGATAAGTAACACAAGGGATTAACCCTAGCCACCATCTCTCTCTCTCTCAATCTCGATCTCGGCTCTCTTTCCCTTGATTTCGAACCCTCTCTCTCGGTTCTCTCTCCTCTCATCGAAACCTAACCAAGAAGAAAACAGCAAGGTATTTTGCGACTTGGTGTTATACGAAGGACACACATACACAATCAAGCTTTAAGCTTTGCGTGATACTTGGTGATCCAGGAGCGGTCTAGCAGCCAGTTCAATCGGAGGTGCAGTAGTGGTGGACTATCTTTAGCAATCCCATTTTTTTTCTGATCAGGTATATTCCTTATAACCTTAACTGTGGATTGTTTTTGCAAGAAACTATGTTTATCATGTAAGTTTAAAGATCCTAACCCTTTTAGGGGTTAGAGGGTTGTGTTCAATCCAGTTCCGCTTTTAGGATTGAACCAGTAGAATCAAACCCAGGTTTGACCAGTTTAAGTCATAAGGTGGTTTGGTCAGGTTCAAAACCCTTCACATTTGTCATATCTAGGTTTATTATCCTTTTGATCAGAAGTTTGACCAACAAACTTCTTTTCATTGACTTTGGACTTAACATTGTCATGTTCTCTGGACTTACAAGTTTCAACAACTTTGAACTTACCATTGTTGTGTTCTCTGGACTTACCAGTTTCAACAACTTTGGATTTACCATTGTTGTAATATGACCTCTGACTTACAGTTGTCTTCCTATTCTTGAAACTTCTCTCTGAACTAGATAGAGAATACTGTCTTTTGAAAGGGTTTGGATTCAACCTTTCAATAATAGATGTTCTTTGAATAGGCTGAGTGCCTAATCTATCATGCACAGACTTACTATGTTGTCTAGAAGTTGAACACTCCTTCCCATGATCATCTACCTTTACAAACTTGTTGTATTTAAGGCTTTGATCATGTCTCTGAAGGGTTTTGATCTGACCAAACCACCCTAAGACACAAACTGGTCAAACCCTGGGTTTGATTCTACTAGTTCAATCCTAAAGCGGAAACAGATTGAACACAACCCCCTAAACCCTAAGAGGGATAGGATCTTACTAATGATCTATACAGTTTCACATCAACTAACAATATAAAAGGTTAATAATAATTACCTCTTAGATCTTGGGATTGCTAAAGTTAGTCCACAGCTACTACACCACCAACGAACTGCTGCTAGACCGCTACTGGAATAACCCGAACAATACACGAAAAACGTGTATGTGTGTGTGCTTAAAAACGCAAAAGCCGAGAGGCTTTTGCCTCTTGTTGTCGTCGATGCAGAGGAGAGAGGGAGAGAGGCTAGGGTATTTTCTTTTGGAGCAAAACTATCTCTAATGGATAAATGAGCTTATTTCTAGGTTTAAATACTTAAACCTTATCAAAGCCCAAGCCCATTCAATTAAAGCTCATGTCTTTAATTGAAGTTTCATTCTTTGCACTTTGACCCCCTGTACCTTACTAGTTAATTAATTAACTATTAATTAACTGGTCCGTTAAATATTAAAACTTAATATTTAATTTCCCTTTAAATAATAAATAACTATTTATTATTTGTTTCTCTCAAATAATTAATTCAACTGATTAATTATTTTCACGCAAATACTGGTGAATTCCAAACTGTTCTAATTGGTGTGTAGCCGTGTAACCTTTTAGTTTCTTATAACATTGGATACAATCTACCCATTAATTATATGTGCACATAATCCAACAGACTCCCACTTGTGCAAGATAAGTAATAGTTACTGTACATTATTAGCCTAAGGAGGTCCCTAGCCAGACACTTAGGATAACCACGTCATAAGAATTCTTATACCCCAAAGTAACGAGTGATAAAGTAAACTCACATAAATCGACTGTTTGTGAGAAATCTATCATAAACTAACTGTACATGAATTAATTATCATAAACTACGTGTTTATGAATGGGTATGGTTTTTAGGTTTGTCCCTTTGCAACGTGATATTTCAATTCTGGGCATGAGCATGGAGAGTGTCAACTCAAAATCTCAAGAATAATTTCATGACATCCTTGATTTCAAACTGCGTGATAAACGACAAAGAACAAATCAGTTCGTTTGGGCACGGCCGTGCACTTACCAGTTTTTAATCAGTCAAGGGGCCCAGAAATATCTCTCCTAAAAAGGAGGTGCAAATACCTTCTTGCATATTTGCATTTGGCAATACGGCTCCCACTGAATCTAGACATGCCCCTTATGACCACCCTGTTATGGCGTGGAGTTAGAACGTACTAAAAAGACAATGGTTACCGCATCCCAAACCAAATACCTCAGGTTTGAGGATAACCTATGTGATAAATTCTTTTGACACGAAACCACAAAGTATTTTTCACGGTGGGTCAATCCAATATTCGTAACCCTAACGAATATCCATCAATTTTGGTCCGCAAAAGGCTTTTGCAGCTATATTCGATATACCTTCGAATCTGCCCCAAAATTACGATGACTTTACAACCCTATCAAGTTTCCCACCAAGATAAGTAGTCACGGATAATGTTTTGAATAAACCAATTTTATTCATGGATGAACCAAAATATACAAAATGGCGAAGAACAATGAAATTAATTTATGCACCCTCCATATTCCTCACAGGAATAAAGATGCATAATTTTCACCATTTCATTGACTCGATTCACAGCGTTTATCTGAAATTACTTATTATTTTACATTGTAACTTATCACTGATTACAAAGAAAATAATGTGATTATAAACCTAAAAACTCAAGACTAGTGCCATGAAGCACTCTTTCTTGTTTTTGCTAGAAATTGTTTTTGCAACCTAAAAACATTTCTAGACTCTCTTATTTATAAATTCCTTAAACTTGGAGAACCGGAAATAACTCCTTAGTTTCTGAGTTTATAAAAATAATCTCTTTGTAACTAAAACTTTAGTTACACTTGTAGATGTATTAAATCTTACTTGATTTACACTTTTGAAAAAGATAAAACTATTTACACACACTAGTAAAATTGAGATTAGATTTCCAGTGTATACCAACACTTATCCAATTTCTTTACTAAGGATATCAAATATCCTATTTCATCATTTCTAACGTTAATCAACTACCAATATTAATTATTATGACTCTTTGAACCCTTTTTAAGCATATATGATTTTATTTAAGTCATAACTTGACTTAAAGTCTTGCAATGACATCTTTATTGAGTACCTCTCAATAAGTTATGCGCTCCTCGGATTAGTCCTTTTTCAAGAGCTCACTATTTTAGAAAAAACTTCTAAAACCATCTGATAATTATATAATTTTAAAGTTCATCCTTATATTTATCATACTAGTTAGATCAACCTTTATAACTTGATAAATACACTAGTCAGAGGCTCCCACTATCTTTTATGAAAAAGTGCATCACTTTTAAAACACCCTTTTAGTCAATCCTTGACTAATATGCCTAAAGCTTGTGTTTTAAATATTTGCTCTTGAAACTTAGTCATCTTTCCAATTACGGAATGTGGTTTCATTAAACCCAACACGATTACAAGTATAAAACACTTGTAAAGGTATTTTAATTTCTTTACTTAAAACATTTAGTATAAAAGGGCCTTGATCA
The DNA here is from genome assembly GCA_947179395.2 of Pulicaria dysenterica. Taxonomy (NCBI): domain Eukaryota; kingdom Viridiplantae; phylum Streptophyta; class Magnoliopsida; order Asterales; family Asteraceae; genus Pulicaria; species Pulicaria dysenterica. The sequence goes on along the minus strand of OX359292.1, from coordinate 50,159,693 downwards.
TAATAACTATTATAATCACTTTATACTTTCTTAAATGTTTTATCCAAAAACTTTTATCTAGAAATAACAACTATTATTTCTTGTTTCAATATGTTCAAAACTTTGAACATAATTTTTCATAAAATCTTTAAACACTTGTAAATTAGAAAAACATTCTAATTTCATAAACACGACTTTGTTTATCTAAGTATTTATATAGTGAGACTAGCATTTATGTAACTACAACAATTAATGCATAAGATCACTATCAATCATCTATTAAGCCAAAGCTTGACTTATTAGTAACATTTAGTCACAACTGTACTAACTTGATTCATCATCATATGTGCACGGATATAAGCTAAATAATTCAATAAATCAAAGACTTAAGAAACATAATGTCATCCAAAAGTATGAAAAATCAAGCCAACCCAAAAACCTTGAATAAAAGTTTAATAACTGAAATAATGAATTATTAAATATCCGAAAAAGCACGTGGGATCTTTAATGTTGGGCTGCTTCACTTTCCATTACCTCCTGCAATAAACGATTGCAAGATATTAGAATACTCGTAAAAACTTTACAAGTGGAAAGTGACAAAGAAGTTAATCATCCGATACCTGAGGAGCCAGTCAAGAGCCTCCTGCTTCGTGAACCTTGGGACAATCTTTCTTCCAGTGTCCGACCTCGCCACACTTGAAGCACCGATTCTCGGTTCTTGCTCCGTTTGGTTTTGACTTCTTGCTCTGGGCCGGCTGGTGACTTGGGCCGAAACCCTGCTGGGCCGGTTGGTGACATGGGCCGAAACCCTTGCTTGCCGCCGACCACCACTTACGAATGTCACCACCTTTGACCACCGCTGGCCGCCGATGGCTACCGTCAAGACCTTCGCGGCCGGCATGATGCCGCCGTCATCGGCTCAACCAAAAATTTCAATTTTATTACAAATCAAAACATAAAATACTTTGATCGAACTAATTGTTTTTAACCATTAAACCTTAACTGTTTAATTTTCTGATTAAAAAACAAAAACTTAAGTTATATAACTTAAAACTTAATCATTAAACTAACTGTTTAATTTCTTGATTAACTACACCAACTGATTTCACTATAAATTCAAACTTTTAACTTGTCAAACAAACTGTCTAACATATCTGATTAAAGTGAGAATTTCTAATCCATAAAATTGAACATAACTTGTTCTCCCTTTTCTGGTGATTTTCGATCAAAGCTAAAGAAGAACAGGCGGAACAAAAAAAACAATTAAACGAATCAACTAACTTGTTTTACTAAGTTTTTATCAACTAAACAAACTGTTTAATTTTCTTGATTTATAACTTGTTTCACCAAAAGTTGTAATCCTTTTAACCGTTCAAACAAACTGTTTAAACTTTCTGATCAATAGGATTAAATCATTTAACAACTGGATAACAAAAACAAAATATTTTATCATCCCTCTCTTTATTTTCGATTTTATCAAGAAACAAGTAAGAGATCAAGAATAAACCTTAAAACTAAAAACAGATAAACTAGAAACTACAGATCATAGAACCTGGCTCTGATACTACTGAAGGGTTTTGATCTGACCAAACCATCCTAAGACACAAACTGGTCAAACCCTGGGTTTGATTATACTGGTTCAATCCTAAAGCGGAAACAGGTTGAACAAAATCCCCTAAACCCTCAAAGGGTTAGGATCTTACTAATGATCTATACAGTTTCACATCAACAAACAAGATAAAAGGTTAATAATAATTACCTCTTAGATCTTGGGATTGCTAAAGTTAGTCCACAGCTACTGCACCACCATCGAACTGCTGCTAGACCGCTACTGGAATTACCCGAACAATACACGAAAAACATGTATGTGTGTGTGCGTAAAAACACAAAAGCCGAGAGGCTTTTGCCTCTTGTTGTCGTCGACGCAGAGGAGAGAGGGAGAGAGGCTAGGGTATTTTCTTTTGGTGCAAAACTATCTCTTATGGATAAATGAGCTTATTTCTAGGTTTAAATACTTAAACCTTATCCAATCCCAAGCATGTTCAATTAAAGCCCATGTCTTTAATTGAAGTTTCATTCTTTGCACTTTGACCCCATGTACCTTACTAGTTAATTAATTAACTGGTCCGTTAAATATTAAAACTTAATATTTAATTTCCCTTTAAATAATAAATAACTATTTATTATTTGTTTCTCTCAAATAATTAATTCAACTGATTAATTATTTCCACGCAAATATTGGTGAATTCCAAACTGTTCTAATTGGGTGTGTAGCCGTGTGACACGTTAGTATCTTATAACATTGGATACAATGTACCCATTAATTATCTGTGCACATAATCCAACAGTCTCTTCTCTGAGGCTGACTTCTGAGGCTTAATTAGTTTTCTATCATTCTCAGAATCTATACTTGCTATCTCATCATCATCAGCTGCATAGGCTGCGGATTGATAGTCACCTCCAAGTACAACTTTTACTTGTATAGGAATCTGCTGGTTGATGCACTTTTCAGCAAACATTGATGACTTACCAGGATTCAGTGACCTTTTGAAGTTGGTCAGCCTTATCCTTAGCTTCCTGATCTCTTCACTTAGAAGTTTGTTAATATGTCTTTCACATTCAAGATCACATTGGCTTTCTTTCCAGCAGTAATGAGAGTTTGATTTTACTTAATCTCATTCTTAAGCTAAGTTATTTCAGCTTTGAGGTCAGCTTGAGTCTTAAGGCTGGTCTTAACATCGTTTAACACATAACCAAATGTAAAACATTTTTCTTCATCGGTCAAAAAGTTGAACTTACTAACCTTGTACATGGAGGAAGGATCACAGTCACTTAGTTTGTTGTTTTCCTCAGCTTCCTTCATGTCAGCTTCAAAAGTTGATTCAAACAGACCATAATAAACTTCCTCTATTTCAAATTATTCACCTTCTTGAGCCATCAGACACTTGTCATCATCATCTGAGGTAGATGATTCTGTATCCCAAGTTTCAGCATAAAGTCCTTTAGTATTGGACTTGTCTTCAGACTTTCCTTTCTTGAGCTGAGTATATTTCTTCTTATACTTATCAGCTCTGTAAGCATTCTCGTCAGCTACTGAAGCTGTTTCACCCTTGTTCACTCTGCACTCAGCAGCTATGTGTCCCTCCTTCTGACAGTTGAAACACACAACTTTCTTGGGGTCAAAAGAACTCTTTCCTTTGCCTCTGTCAGATATTCCTGCTCCCCTTTGTGCTCTTCTCAATCTTCTGGAAAGCATAGCCATTTATTCAGTGATAGTCTAAACATCATCAGTATCACTTGAGTCTGAGTCTGAGTAGCCAGCTTGAGAATCTGACTCAGTCTCAAATTTAACTATGAAGGCTTTTGAACTCTTTTTCTTCTTTTCTGCAACTAATGCAATTTCATGTTTATCATGAGAGTCCTTCATTTGTTGTTGAGAAGATTTATTGTGTTCTATGATCTGTTCATGATTAAGCAAGAACCCATATATGGACTGTAGGTTATACATATGTAATGTATCTCCAGCCCTTAGTGTTATGGTCACCTCATTGAATTTCTCTGGTAACACATCAAGAAATTTTAGCACTAGGTCAGCTTCATCCTTTTTAATGCCTACACTTAGCAGGTCATTAATCAAGCAGTGAAACCTTGTAAACATATCAGATAAAGTTTCATTCTTGTTAGAAAAGAAGTTTTCATAAGATCTGCTGAGATGATTCTTCTTTTGCTGCTTGACCAGATATGTACCCTCATATGTAATACTTAGAGTATCCCAGATTTCTTTTGCAGATTGACACCCAGTCACAGTATGCAAAATATCATTGGTCAGGGCATTTGCCAAAATACTTTTTGCTTTGTCATCAAGAGAATGTAACTTCGAATCCTCTTCATTCCAAGATGCCAAAGGCTTCTTGACTTCCTTTTCAGTATTGTCAAGAGACTTATCACTGACAACTGCTGGAATCTTGGGGATGATTGGTCCACGAGTTATGACATCATACATTCTGGTGTCAATGGACTTAAGGAAGAGCATGACTCTGAATTTCCACATAGGATAATCAGATCCATCAAATACGGGAAATCCTTTAGCAGCATCTGAGGAAAGTTAGATGAATTTTTGATTGTCGACATCTTACTCTATCTCAGGATCTTGATATCTTCAACTTATGAAAGATTTCAGACTGCTATCATACCAGTTGTTGGTCCCTTGGTTAGATAAACGACAAGCAAGTAATGTATAGGAAGGGGGTTGAATATACTTTCTGCGAAAAATTGAACAAATCAATAAAAAGTGTTACACAAATCAAACCACATGAAATCGAATGCTTTCATTAATAAGAAGATGATTTAAATGACTATCAAATAAGTAAAACTTGATATGTAAACACCTAATATAAATCAAATCTCTCAATCTCTCAAACTAATTGATCAAACTTGCTATCTGTAATCAACTAATGATTATAGACACAGACTCACTCTCTAAACAGGATTTATTCACAGATTAAATACTTACCAACTTCACAACAGACGTGAAGATCGAACATACGAACTATGTTGGCAATCTGTGAATTTCTTGATCAAGTTGAACACACAAACAATGTATCAAGATATGTAACACATACGATGGTGAGGTTAGGTGTACTCTGAACTTATCAAGAGATTTGTATTTATAATCCTGTTCCCACGAATCCTAACAAACTAGAACTTATCCTAATCTCTTAACAAACTAAAGGATAACCCAAAATCTTGACTCTTGAATCTTCTGTTAGATTATGTGCAGAGATAGATAACACGTGTCATCGTGTCCAATGCTATGAGACACTAAAGGATCACACTGCTACACACCCAATTAGAACCATTTGGATTTTACCTAGTTACGTGTGTGGAATAATTAATTAGTTAATTAATTATTGAGAGGAAAAATAATAATAGTTATTTATTATTTTAAAGGAGGATTTATATTTAACTTAAATATTAATTAGACCAATTAATTAATAGTTATTAATTAATTAGAAAGGTCAAAGGGTATTTACTGCAATTAACTAATAGTTTAATTAAAGCTCGGCTTTAATTAAACGGGTTTGATCCTTAATAAGGTTTACATATAAATAACCTTTTAGAGCCTTATGAATCACATAAGAGACATAAGATTGCAACAAGGAAAACCCTAGCTCTCTCTCTCATCCCTCTCTCGAAGTCGGCCGAACCCAAGGACACCCCTAGGGGTGCGATCGACGCACAACACACACATGCGAGACACGCGTTTTGATCGTTGGTGAAATCCTGTAGCGGTTTAGCAGCTTGTTCGAGCTGGTGCAGTAGCGGTGTTCTACCTTTAGCATTCTGGAATCAAGATTTGATTTTACATAAAGGTATCACTTTTATCCTCTACTCTAGTTAAGTTTCTTGTACAAACTAGATGAGATCACTGGAGGAGGTTTTGAGTTTTTATTCCGTTGCGTATCATTATCTCATTCTATACCCTACAAAACCCTTCAGTGGTATGAGAGCCACTTCTAGTCTCGTAGGGAACTGGTTAGGTTTCTTTTTATTCTGATGAAATAGGTTTGTTTTATCAAGAAAAAAACTTTTTGATTATCCAGGATAATAGAAATCAAGTTTTTATTTTTCTTGGATTATTAATTTCTTTTTGACAAAAGATTATTAGATTTAATATTTTAATTAAATCTGTTTTTATTGTTATTGTTATTTGCAAAAAAGAATACCGAGCCACCACCATCGCCCGCGGCGGCTGTCGCTGATCGGCGGCGTCCCAGACAGCGGCAGTCACTGGTCGATGGCGGCCCAGGCGAGGTGGCTGTCATCGATCGCAGGTGGCAGGGCGGTAGACAGAGGCGTGGCAAGACGGAGGCGGCGTGGTGTGGCTTCGGCCCAGGAACCACGACCCAACCGCCTCATCTGCGTATCGGCCCAAAAAGGGTTTCGGCCCAGTTTTTGGTTTTCGGCCCTAGTCTCACATATTCGGGCCAGTTCGTTGTACGGGTATCCATGGTCAACATGAATTTTGAATACAAGTTCGTGTTTTAACTTCGAGTTTAAAAATATTATTTTGAGTTTTTGATTAATTATCAAGTATGAAACTTGAAATATATATTTTTTACAAATAGCAGGATACAATATAGGTGATTTTGACAGGTTTTTAAAATCAGGATTTTTCATCAAGATGAATAATTAAAAATCAGTTGTTGTTTTTATTTCATGTATTAGTTTAGTACATGTTTGTGATGCCATAGCCGAGCCCTAGATCTTGTGGATTTTTTTATTTATTGCTCTTGTGGTTGTGTTGGTTTATTCTTTTTATGGTGTGGGGAAAAGAATTGAAGATGAGGGGCTAGTTATGTATACGGTTTAATTTGGTTCTATAAAAAAGGGGTGAAGCCTTGACTTAGTCAAAAGTTCAACCAAGAAATTAAAAAGAAACTGGGTGGAGTCTCCTGGAAGCCATGAGAAGGAGAAAAGGTGCCAAGAAATTGAGATTTGAAGGTCTAGTAGCTAAATTGAAGAAAATTAATAATCATACTAGCATCAAGTTATGGTTTTCTACCTTTTTAAGTTAAAATATGTTCTTCAAACATATTTCTTTTTTATTATTATGAGTTTGAGTTAAATTTCAAAGAGATAGGAACTTAACTTGACACTTGCATGTTGAATCCGACACATGCATGTTGAATTTTGAAGGGGTTTAAGTTGAAATTTGTGTTTATTGTGATAATGGGTCAAGTACTTAAAAGCTATGAAATTGATCATAGGTATTAATTGAAGATTTAAACTTGTGATTACAATTGTTGAGAAAGACTATAATTGGTGAATCATGTCGAACAGGTGGGTCATATGACCCATTTAACTTATCTGTAAAATGTGCATATGTATGATTATTTGTGTTATAGCCTGGGTGGCAATAATTTGTGAATAGTCTGGGTGGCAATAATTTGTAAATAGCCTGGGTGGCAATAATTTGTGAATAGCCTGGGTGGCATATTTATAACTAGCCTGGGTGACATATATATAACTAGCCTGGGTAGCATAATTATAACTAGCCTGGGTGGCAATAATTGTGATAGCCTGGGTGGCAAAAATATTAGTAAATACACAATCCATGTTTTAGAATTGGGAGCCATAGTGTTCATTTTCAAGGTATGGTGATACTATTTGTATGGCACTTAATGCCCCGTATACATCGCTCAAAAGTCTTTAACATACACTGGACTAGAAAATGCTTAACATGAGACAAAGATTGTGGGTAGAATTACTCAATGATTAGGATTGTTAGATTAAATATCATCTCGTCAAAGTCAATGTGGTAGCTGACGCTTTAAGTCTAAAAGAACGGATAAAGCTATCAAGGGTGCAAGCATTGGAAGCAATCGTTCAAACAAGCCTAAAAAGTAGAATACAAGTAGTTCGGGAGGTGGCATTAAGGGTAGAGAACTTAAAAGCTGAGGAGCTACATCATTTAGAATATTGATTCAAGACATGGTTAGATGGAGTACGCTACTGAGAAGATCGGGTTTGGATACCTAAGGCCACAAACCATCAAATAACAATTTTAGAGGAGGCTCCTAAGGTTAGGTATTAGAACCAACACCGGAGCAGATAAAAAGTATAAGTACCTTAAAAGAACGTGATTGGTGACTAAGAATGAAAAAGGAAAAAGTTTTGTACATTAGAAAGAGTTTGACATGCTAGAAAGTTAAGGCTGATGATCAAAATCCATCTTGATCACTACTAGAACTTGAATTTCCACAATGAAAATAGAAGAAAGTAATTATGGACTTCATAGCTAAGATGCCCTGAATCAAGAAAGAACACAATTCAATTTGATCTATAGTGAATCAGCGGACAAACTCAGCACACGCCGTACCAATTCAATAGGATTACTAGATAGAGAAGCTTGCTCAAATATTTATCATCAAGATTATTATATGCCATGGAGTGCCACTATTCTATCATTTTGAATAGGGATAGTTGTTTTATGTCACAACTTTGGAAACGCTGCAAAAGGCATCAAACATACGAGTAAACTACATTTTACCCTACCATCATCAGATAGAAGGGCAACCATAAAGATTGATACAAATGCTGGAAGTTATGCTATGTGCATGTGAAATTGACTTTGATGGTAGTTGGGATACTTACGAATTCCATTAGTTGAGTTATTTTACGATAATAATTATCACTCTAGAATTTATCACGCCTCATATGTCGCGTTGCATGAACGTAAGTGTAGATCCCAACTTAGTTGGTTGGAAATCGGTGATAAGCAATTGACTAGAACAAAAATCGCGCAACGGACCACTTATCAAGGAAATACTTAAGGAAATTCTCGACCGAGAGACCGAACGACTCACACGGAGTAAAATTTTCAATCTTGAATATTTGTTGGAATTCAAATCACGGACCGGACTATACATGGTAACGTGAGTACTACATGAGAGGCAAGTATCCCCACCTCTTTGCTGACAAAACCAACAAAGACAGCAAAAATTAAATTTCGGGACGAAATTTTAGTTACTAGGGGAGACTGTGACAACCGTCATCTAAGCTTTCAGATCAGTAATGAATAAATAAGTTTAGAATATATAAATTAGGTTACAAGTTTAATTATGGTAAAGTTATGTAGTAAAACTCTTAGGCTATGTAGAATTCCCGGTTAGAAGTTTAAACCCTTAAAACTTAATAAATCGTTAGACCGACTCGCAAATTGTTTGTGTTATTAAATTTTTAACTGATTTAAATTAGATATGATCTTTATTTTATATTTTTATGTTAGTTTGAGTTATTTTATTAATTTATAAAAATTTATATAATTTTTGTGATTTAAGTCTTTTATCTTAATTTAAAAAGCTTATTTTTGCATTATACTTTTTATAAATTATATATATATATATATATATATATATATATATATATATATATATATATATATATATATATATAAGATTATTTTAAAAAATTAATGCCACTTACTCTTTCCTCTTCCCCAAATTGGCCACCCCAACCACCCAATCACCATCCATGCAATTTCAACTTCTTTGTCTATATAAACACTCCAACTCCTATCATTTTCACCTTTACACTCACTTTTCTCTTCTTGAACTCCATCACTTTCTCTCAAGCCTCATATCCATGAATTCAGCCTCCAACTAATCACAAACTTTGGTTTTTGAAAGATCTAAACCTAGATCTAAGAGGCAAAAGCCTTGGTAAGTTGATATGCATCAATATCTTCTTTTTCTTCTTCATTTCTTTATGTTTTTCTCAAGTTTTCCTTGATTTTATTCATGTTTCTTGAGGAAACTATGCATGCATAAGTAATCATGTGTTTAGATCGTAGATTATACACCAAAGTTATGAAAATGTCCAAAAATGGTGATAATCCATGATCCATACAACTAAAAACTCAAGAAAATGAGAATTTTTTATAATGCATGTGTTATCATCCTACCATTGAAGTAAGGAACACATGATTTTCTATTTTTATCTTAATAATGGTTGTTTGATCTGAAATAATGAGTTATCATAGTGTTCATGACTCAAAATCAAAAGAAAATGGTGTTTGAACACCTAAAAATCTAAGATCAAACAATTTGGTGGATTCTGTTCTGAAACTCTTCACTTGTTTTTGTTATATCTGGAGTTGTAGATATCAAAATCATTTGATTCTTTTTGAAAAACTTATTTTGAAGTGTTAGTTTTCGTTTAAATCTGATCTCACTAGTTTTTATGAAGGTTTGGACCTTCAAACATATTTTATAAGTTAGATGTGTTGAATCTTGAAATCTGGCAGATTATCAATGCGCACTTTAAACATGTATAACTTGACCATTCCTAGGCCAAAATCTGTAAAGTTTTTTTTAGAAGTTTCATTTTTTAGTTTTGGATATTTACCCTTATAAATCATGTAAAAATGAGGCTGTATGAGCCTCAAACAATCTTTTTAGTAATAGTGTGTCATTCAGACAATGAACAGTGACCTCTTTATCTAGTTTTAATTAGTAAAAATATTAAATATTGTTTATCAATTCCTATATTTTTACTAAATACTCTAGAAACATGAATTGAGGTTATATAAAAATATTGAACCTTGATTTGATTTCTAGAATCCAGATTTATAATTTTAAGTTTGATTTAAAAGTTTATAAATTTTAGTAAGTTTTATGTTTTAAATAATTAGGAAAACCTTTAAGGGTTTAGTTGATTATTACTAATAATCTATAAATATCACTTATAAATAAATAATATTAGGTCTAATAGATATAAATTTCTTGTATTAGGTAGGAAGCTACGGTAGGATCAAGGACATATTACAAGCGTACACGAACTTACCGAGTGAGTTTCATAGCCCCCTTTTTCAAAGTATTTTTACAAAGTTTTTGGGGTGAAAAGCATGAATATTAAATCTTGCATGTTGTCCTATGAAATACTTTATTTGATGTTGAATAAGCACTTGTTATGTACATGTAACTCAATGCCTAAGTTCAAAGTAGTGTAAGTCCCGTGAAAATAATTGGTACACTACCATTAACTCATTATGAGCCTATAGTATTGTGGATAGCGCTATTGTGGGTAGGGACGCCCCCACTTAGGGTTGACGAACCTTAAGTGTACATACTCGAAAATGTTTTAAATATATTTTTGATCTTACGCATGTGAGTTAGACTTACCTCTGTGTATAGATCGTGGGCATCGTTGTCTGAATGGCTTGGTAGTAGCTTAGTGCAAATATTGCTAATGTACAAAAATATATGCCGCGGTGCTTAAAAAAGGTTGGACAACTCAAAACATGTTGTGCTAGGTGACAATGTTTCACCTAAATATCTTTTTACTACATGAAGTCATTATTAAATTTTTCATGCATACGAAAAACCTATGGATCTCACCAACTCTTTGTAGTTTACCTCTTTTCTTTATGCTTTTCAGGTACAAATAATTTAGTGATGGCATGTAGGTGCATTTTGTGTGACGACATCAACATCATGAAACTTTATTAAAAGTAGATGTAAATTTTGAAAACAAATTGGTTCGAACTTTGTAATATTGTCTTCCAAATCCTTGATGTTATGGTTGGTGTTGTCTATTACTTCATGCTATGAAACCTTGTGCTGTCATATCTCGTGTTTCCGCTTTAGCGGGGTGTGACAGGGGAGGCATGCGTGACACTTACAACCCCTATTCTAAAATGTAAAAGTACTAGATTAGCGGGCCTGCGTGTCTTTGATCACTTTGTAATTTTTTATTTCTAGTTTTTTTTTAGTTTTAGAATAGACATGTAGAATAGTTTTTTGAAGCTGATACACGGAGCAAGGAGCAAGGAGCAGGATTGGATGCTAGAGCCAGTGGGAGCTTCAGAAGTTCATGCCTTGTGTGTTGTTATCCACTTAGGATTTGGACCGTCGGGTTTTTCGTGTGGCTCACGAAACCGACATTAGTTAAGGGCAAGGCTAAGGCATAGATGTTATGTATTGTTTTATTTCTTTACATATTATTATATGCGTGGTTGTGATTCACGCGATGAAATAAAACAGGGTTTTAATAATAATATTATTAAACAGTGTTTTTTACAAAGAAAACTGGCAAAAGTTTATGATTAAAAATTTTGAAATCCTTTTTAGAAAAATCTTAGATGAGTGTGCTACCCATCTAATGGTACACCTTTCCTGTTAAACGGTACTCGGGTGTCGGAAGTGACCAAACCTTGGGTATTCGGGTTCAAACCATTGCGAGAAAGGGTGTGAAAGGCTCTGCAATAATCGGGAGTCTCGGCCAGAGTTCACACTGTCTTAGGTGGTGCGATCTATTTTGGTGATAATCGGGAGTCCCGGCCCAAAATGCACTAGAGGGACTAAAGCATGCATGGTTCTTGTAGCCGATGTCCCGCAGATCTAGGAGTCGTGTCCAGGTAGGATATGATTGGTATAGGTTTACCTACCAGAAATAGCATTGTCCCGGTGAGAAGTGCCCAAACCTTGCATGGGGAAATGTGAAATATGGATCCTATTCTACTAAATTATTTTAAAAAGGTAATAATTATTAGAAGATATAATCATATTACTGTATCGGTTTTATCTTTTTCTTTTTCTATAGATATCTATTTTATCTGTTATTCTGTTTTACTCACCCGAAGAATCCCTAAGCCTTATCGTTGGCAAGTGGAAGCTTTCAGGTCCAAACTTTGACGTTTGGAAGATGCATCTTAAGAATATATTAGATGCACAGGGAAAGCTATACGTCATAGAGACTTTACCTCTGGGACGACCAGGAGAAGATGCCCAGGATAGTGAGTAAGATGCCTACTATCAGTATCTGGCTGAATCTGATGTCATGTCAATTCTCGTTCTCTCAGCTTCATCCGAGTTTACGGATGATCTCCGGGAGAAGTCATCTTTTGAGGTTGTTCGAGCATTGGAGGAAAGGTTCAAGTATAGTGAACGGATATGTCGTATCTTGCTGATGAGAGAAATTCTTTCGCTGAAGATGAAAGAAAACCAGCCAATTAGCGATCATCTCATAAATGTGAGAAGACTTCTTGATTGCTATGAGACCTTTGAACCTAAATCAAAGTCACATGAGTTAGTTATGCTTTTATTCGGTTCCTTTTCGGACTATTATCAGATTAGGGTAATGTACGTCCTTAGCGATTTTGAGATGACCGTCACAAGCTTGCACGAGACTCTCATGAGCATTAGCGATGATCTAGATCCAAAGAAGCTAGAGTCAACTGTAGTGGACCCTATGCAAGAGGATGACTAGTTGGAAGAGCTTGGAGATATTTTTTGCCCAGACAGTGGCAGCACGGATTCATGCGAGCACTCACTCGACATAGATCAGCTAGACATTGGTTCGCCCAATGACTCAGGTATCTTTATGATAGTTTGTCTTATTACTTCTTATGAATCATGGGTATTGGATACCGGATGTGGTCATCACATTTGCAATCACTCGCAGGGATTCAAGAGAAGTAGGAATCTAAGACAAGGAGATATGGACCTGCGGGTAGGCGAAGGCTCCATGGTTGGTGCTGAAGCTGTAGGGACATATTGTGTTACTTTGCCTTCGGGCATGGTCTTAGAACTAGAACCTTGTTATTATGTTCCTAGACTTATCAAGAATGTTATCTCGTTTGATTTGCTTATAGACTGTGGTTTTAATTATGTTTTGAATAGTAAAATTATTTCTTATTTCAAAAATGATGTTTTCTATTTTAAAGTTATTCCTCAAAATGGTCTATATACGCTAAATCTAGATAACAATGACAAAGACATATATCATATAAGTAAAAGATCCAAGAGTAATCAGACTTACCTCTAGTATTGTTGTTTATGACACATAAATGAGAAACGCATAGAGAAACTCCGAAATGACGGAATTCTAGAACCATTTGACTTAGAGTCATACGATATCTGCGAATCTTGTTTGTCAGGTAAAATGACAAAGCAACCTTTCAACAGTGGGAATGAAAGGGCAAGTGAGCTACTAGGGATAATACACACACATGTGTGTGGACCCTTTACTCCAGAGCCTAGAGGAGGATACCGGTACTTGATCACTTTTACTGACGATTTCAGTAGATTTGGTTATGTTTATCTTATAAGACTAAAGTTTGAAAGTTTCGACAAGTTCAAACAGTTTCAGAATGAAGTACAAAATCAAATGGACAAGAAGATAAAGTTGCTTCGTTCTGACCGAGGTGACGAATATCTGAGTCAAGAATTCGACGATCATTTCAAGGAATGTGGGATTGTTTCACAACTCACACCTCCGTACACACCTCAGATGAATGGTGTATCAGAATGGAGAATTCGTACATTGCTTGACATGGTACGATCATTGATGAGTCAAAGTTCATTGCCATTGTCGTTTTGGGGGCACTCACTCAAGACAGCGGCGTTCATGCTGAACCGGGTTCCGAAAAAATCGGTAGAATAGACACCGTTCGAGATATGGACGGGGAAAAAAACCAAAATGTCTTTTCTCAAGATTTGGGGATGTGAGGTGTATGTTAAGATAACATTCATAGACAAACTCAATCCCAAATCAGATAAGTGTATCTTCGTGGGCTATCCCAAGGAAACCATGGGACACTATTTCTATAACCCATACGAAAACAAAGTCTTTGTTGCTCGTAAAGGGGTATTCTTGGAAGAGAAATTTCTAAATTCAGAAATTCCAAGAAAGGAAATAGAGCTTCAATAGATTGAAGAACAAGAGGTAACACCACCACCGATAATCGAACCTGTAAATCAACAAATAATTGTTGAATCCCAACCCGAGTCTGTGGTTGAGGAAGAAGTGCAAACACAAGACTTTCGCAGGTCTAGTAGGCCTCATCATGAGCCAGATAGGTATCTTGGATTCCTAGTTGCTCAAGACGAAGGGGATCTTTTAGAACCCACTACCTACCAAGATGCTGCTTCAGGTTTAGAATCTGAAAAATGGCTAGAAGCCATGAAGCCAGAGATGCAATCCATGTATGACAACCAAGTTTGGAAGTTAGTGGATTTGCCTCAACACAGCAAAGTTGTTGGGTGCAAATGGGTCTTTAAGAAGAAGACCGACATGGATGGAAAGGTGCATACCTTTAAGGCTAGGCTAGTGGCAAAAGGTTTCACGCAAACTCATGGTGTTGACTATGATGAAACTTTTTCGCCAGTGGCAATGCTTAAGATAATTAGAATTCTTATGGCCATATCAGCATACTTTGACTATGACATATGGCAAATGGATGTCAAACCCGCTTTCCTTAACGGGAAATTAACATATGACGTATATATGATACAACCGGATGGTTTTGCGGATCCAAAGAATCCTATTAAAGTATGCAAGTTGCTAAAATCCATCTATGGATTAAAGCAAGCATCTAAGAGCTGGAACTTACACTTTGATGAGCGCATCAAAGAGTTTAGTTTTACCAAAAGTGAGTTCGAGTCATGTGTTTACACTAAATTCAGTGGGAGCGCGGTAACCTTCCTAGTCTTGTATGTAGATAACATACTGCTAATAGGAAACAGTGTACCAGTATTACAAGGAGTAAAATCCTGGTTAGGTATATGATTCCAGATGAAAGACTTGGGTGAAGCTGCTTATATACTTGGTATTAATATCTATAGAAATAGATCTAAGCGGCTTATTAGACTTAGTCAAGGTACATACATCGACAAAGTCGTGAAGAGATTCAAGATGGATGAATCCAAGAAAGGATTTATTCCAATGCAGTCTGGCACGGTTTTGAGCAAAGGTCAGTGTCCTGTATCTAGTCAAGATCAGGATAAGATGAAATTAATTCCATATGCCTCGGCAATTGGATCAATTATGTATGCCATGTACTAGGACCGATGTTGCCTATTCCATAAGTGTCACGAGTAGATATCAACAAAATCCAGGTGAATCTCATTGGGTAGGTGTCAAGAATATTCTCAAGTACCTAAGAAGGATAAAGACATGTTCCTAGTTTATGGAGGTTCGATGGATGAGCTTAGTGTAACTTGTTACACTGATGCTAGTTTCCAAACCGACAGAGACGACTTTAGGTCGCAGTCAGGTTTTGTCTTTACCCTAAATGGAGGAGCTATATCTTGGAAAATTCAGAAGCAAGATACAATAGCAGATTTGACTACAGAGGCAAAGTATATTGCAGCAAGTGATGCGACAAAGGAAGCTGTCTGGCTGAAGAATTTTATCTCGGATCATAGAATTGTTGCCAGTATCTTTAGACCGATTGATATATTCTGTAATAACTTTGGGGCTATGGCGCAAGCGAAAGAGCCAAGAGATCATCAGTGGACCAGGCATGTACTCAGAAAATATCACCTAATCCGAGAGATCATTGGAAGAGAAGATATTAGACTGCAAAAGATACCGACAAACGACAACGTAGCTGACCCGTTGACGAAGCCGCTAGCTAGAGCTAAGCATGAGAGACATGTGAATTCTATATGAATGCAGTACTTAAATATAACAGCTAGTTCAAGTTTTTGATTATTACTATAGATGTAACTTGAAACCTTTTATATTATGTAATTACATTTCATGGGATTGAAATAGGAGGTTTTTACATAATCGTCTCTTGTTGTCTATTTTTAGCATGTCTTAACTCATCCATGACAAATAAGTTATGAATTGTCTAAATGCCCGTAGCTACTTAATGTAGTGGGAGCTACATTAGGGAGATAATGCTATTATGAATATTTGATGATTTATTCGGTTTAAATAAAAGCACAAGGATGTGACCAAATATTTGTAAATATTTATCAGGAGGGATAAATATTGGGAGTGATCCATATCGAGTTTACTTCATGGAGCATCATCATAAGTAAACTTGATAGGTTGTCCTTAGACGTGAGATATTTTGTTTGGGGCATAGTAACTTCTGTACTTTAGCGCGTTCTAACGTCACACCGTAACAGGGTTATTTTAAGGGGCATGTCTAGGTGCAGCGGAAGCTATGTGCTCAAATTGCAAATAGTCAAGATGGGATTTGCACCTACTTTTTAGGAGAGATGTTTCAGGGCTCCTCGACTATGGAGATACTGAAAATGAGTGGCTGCGCTCAGGTAGAATGATGGTTTTCATTCGGTAAACCGTAACTGCAAAGTGCCGAGATCAGAGTCGAGAAAATATGAGTATTTAGAATAAGATCCCTGCTCCATGTCTAATACTCACATTACGTAATATCGCGATGCAAAGGAAAAAGCCTATGTAATCCAAGTATGGATTATATCTCTAGATGTAAGAGATCTTAAAGCCTGGTTAACCTAAGTGTCTGGTTGTGGACCTCCTTAGGCTAACTGTGTACAAGGAGTGTTACTTATCATGCACAAGTAGGAGTCTGTTAGATTATGTACAGAGATAGATAACATGTGTTATCGTGTCCAATGCTATGAGACACTAAAGGATCACACTGCTACACACACAATTAGAACCATTTGAATTTTACCTAGTTACGTGTGTGGAATAATTAATTAGTTAATTAATTATTGAGAGGAAAAATAATAATAGTTATTTATTATTTTAAAGGAGAAATTAATATTTAGCTTAAATATAAATTGGACCAATTAATTAATAGTTATAATTAATTAGAAAGGTCAAAGGGTATTTTCTACAATTAACTAATAGTTTCATTAAAGTTGTGCTTTAATTAAACGAGTTTGGGCCTTAATAAGGTTTACATATAAATAACCTTTTAGAGCCTTATGAATCACATAAGAGACATAAGATTGCAACAAGGAAAAACCCTAGCTCTCTCTCCTCCTTCTCTCGAAGTCGGCCGAACCCAAGGACACCCCTAGGGGTGCGATCGACGCACAACACACACACGCGAGACACGCGTTTTGAACATTGGTAAAATCCTGTAGCAGTCTAGCAGCTTGTTCGAGCTGGTGCAGTAGTGGTGTTCTACCTTTAGCATTCTGGAATCAAGATTTGATTTTTCATAAAGGTATAACTTTTATCCTCTACTCGAGTTAAGTTTCCTGTACGAACTAGATGAGATCACTGGAGGAGGTTTTGAGTTTTTATTCCGTTGCGTATCATTATCTGATTTTATACCCTACAAAACCTTCAGTGGTATAAGAGCCACTTCTAGTCTCGCAGGGAACTGGTTAGGTTTCTTTTTATTCTGATGAAATAGGTTTGTTTTATCAAGAAAAAAACTTTTTGATTATCCAGGATAATAGAAATCAAGTTTTGATTTTTGTTGGATTATTAATTTGTTTTTGATAAAAGATTATTAGATTTAATATTTTTAATCAAATCTGTTTTTTTATTGCTATTGTTATTTGCGAAAAAGAAAACCGAGCCACCACCATCGCCGGCGGCGGCCTCAGGCGGCGGCTGTCGCTGATCGGCGGCGTCCCAGGCAGCGGCTTTCGCTGGTCGACGGCGGCCCAGGCGAGGCGGCGGTCATCGATCGCAGGTCGCAGGGCGGTGAACGGTGGCGTGGCAAGACGGCGGCGGCGTGGTGTGGCTTTGGCCCATGAACCACGGCCCAACCGGCCTGGCTGCGTATCGGCCCAAAAAGGGTTTCGGCCCAGTTTTTGGTTTTCGGCCCTAGTCTCACATATTCGGCCCAGTTCGTGGTTCGGGTATCCGTGGTCAACATGAAGTTTGAATACAAGTTCGTGTTTTAACTTCGAGTTTAAATATATTATTTTAAGTTTTTGATTAATTATCAAGTATTAAACGAGAACATATCTTACAAACTTAACTTTGTCTCATCAAATCTTAACTAATAAGATCATTTGACCAACAATATATATATATATATATATATATATATATATATATATATATATATATATATATGGGAGAGTTCAAACAAGAATTGTTTTTCGTACGAGAACTGCGAGAACCAATTTTAGCCGTTGATTTGATTAGTGGAATTCATTGATGTAGAGCGTGGAGGGGATCAAGTGTGGTAGGGTGTATGTGAGGAATTCATGTGTGGGTGATGACTTTAAAGGTGAAGGAATTGGACGACTCAGATTGGTTCTCGCAGTTCTCGTTTGAACCCTCTTATATATATATATATATATATATATATATATATATATATATATATATATATAGGGTACGGTTCAACAATGCCCCCATCTTAAACAAAGATATCAAAGTCTCAATCTCAGCCAGTCATTTAAAAGGGCAAAATAGGAATTGAACCAATTTGAAATAAAACCCACGCGCATCCTACAGCCATTCAAAATTCAGTTTTTTTTACCCCTTAAATCTTTAAATGACCATAACTATTTCAATTTTTTGAGTTTGAGCAAAAAAAATTATACCAATCTTCTCATTTTTAATCCTCTTTCAAACGAGAACACTCTTGCTATATTTCTGGAAATTTTTTTTTGACAAAAATGTTGAAAACGACGAAAATTATCATTTTCGGCTGTTGGAAGAGAGTAACACCTACCAGTTTAATCATTTTCGTCCATCATCTTCATATCCATAACACTTAACAGTTGTCATCATTTTCGGACCCCTGTTCACCATTTTTTTTTTGACGAAAATGACTAAAATTATCATTTTCGTGACCTGCTATTACGTAACATACAAGGGGGCACGAAAATGATGAAAATGACGAATTTTTATCATTTTCGTCACCTGCTTTTACGTGACATACAGGGGGCACGAAAATGATGAAAATGACGAATTTTCATCATATTCGTGCCCCTTATATATCATGTAACAGCAAGTGAAGAAAATTGCATATGAAAATTCAATTTCAACAACATAAGCATTTTGAAAAGAATCCAGATGAAGATGATAATGATGAGCAGAATGCAACTCACCCAATTTAAAGATGATAACCAAAATGCAAACAAAAATGAATATGATAAAAAAAAAATTACCCATCAAACTAACTTCCCACAATAAATAATTTAGTATCATTTTCAACAGATGGGTGAACCAAAATACAAATTTCAAAATGCAAACTCCAATACTCCATGACATCTGCATCTTTATATATAACCGTAAGCATTTACGTACAAGCATTTTGATCAGCCTCTGTTTTCCATTTTTCACAAATCAAAAAAATACATTTACAAACACCAGAATTCCATTTAAAATTAACAACAAAAATTACAATACTATCATTAAGAACTTGCACTTTCATAAAAAAAATGTAAAGCATTTTTATAAATAACAAAAATACAAAATTGCATAATTGAAAAATACCAATGATTTGTGTCTCTAGAAGAAGGGATACAGACTGAAAATGCAACTACAAAATGCTATGATCTTCCAACTGAAAATGCAAGTGATCGTATGACACTCCAAAATGCTAATCAAGACTCCAAAATGCTAATCAAGACAGCTGTTAATTATTCAATCAAAATGCGTTCATCAAAGAATATATAACTACCTTCATCTTAGCATTTTCATACCAAAATAATCCATAAGTTGAACCAAAATGCAGATTTACTTAACGAATTCATAGTTGAAAAAGTCGCTACATTTTCAGAAATCAGAGGCCATGGGATTCAATATTGCAACCGATTACCATTTTAAATGCCATCATAATAAGCCACCCACAACTATCAAGATCCCACCGACTGTGATGGAATTACTAAATTAAAATTTAATAAATAAATAAGTTAAGTAATGGAAAGGTAGATCTCAATTTGAACAAAAAGTCCCCATCAAACCGTATCATTCTTGGAAGATAATTCAACCATAGTTATAATCATAAATCAGTAACTATCATGATATTAAAACATATAATCGAGAGAACAATGATAAAATTGGGATTTTAGTCGGCTGTTACATTATACCGGAGATGAGCGGGGCTGTTGCAGTCGCCAGAGATGAGGGCAGGGCGACGAGGCATGCAACACAAGGACGACGAGGCAGCGCAGGCAACACAGGGACGACGAGGCAGCGCAGGGACGACGAGGGCAGTCGCCGGAGTAGTTGTTGGAGTCGCTCAGGTCGCAGATGGCGGAGGGCGGGCTGCGTACGGTCGACGAGGGGCAGAGGGATGCGATGGTGGAGAGAGAAAGAGAAACGATATGCGTGAGGGGTGAGAGAAAGAGCCGACTATTAAGGGTGGGGGGTTATTTTTTATTCCGTTTTTACCCTTGCAGTTGTAATCAAGTCTAATAATTAACATGTAATTTACAAAAAAGTATCATCAGATCTAAGCCATTAAAATAATTGATCTAAAGGCCCAGAATAGGACTTCAGAAACTATGGTTAAGAGGTGAAACTTTATTGATCCAATCTCTCTCTCTCTCTCTATATATATATATATATATATATATATATATATATATATATATATATATATATATGTTATTATTAATAAAAAAAGAAACGAAATCCTTCGTAAGCATGACGATTAAAAGCGCAATGTGAACAAATGTGTACGTAAAGTCGTAAACACAAAAAAAATAGATGAAAATGTAGGAGCGAGAAAAGATATGCTTAGAGAGAGAAAGAAGGGGGATTAAGTTTCCGCGTAGAAGGATCAGCTCAAAACTATTTATTTTGTACATGTATTTTCCACTTATTTTCTCTTTATTTTTATCTAAATACTGTTTTTTAATTTAAAAAAAAAATAACAACATAATTATCTCAAAAAACAGAAACATGAGTATTTTTTTTATTTAAAAAGAAGTATGTTCCTATTTTTAAGATTCAAAATTTTATTTTTATTTACATCCCTTATTGCTTTGGTTATTATTCTTTTGTTTAACATACATTTTAATTGCTAATGAAGTAGGAACATTTTTTAAGAATGATTTAAGGTTTTGGATATGAATAAAAATATGTAACTGTAATTAGTAAAAATGACAATAATAATAACTCATGTTTTATAATTAATTTTTTATTTATCTTTACATTTTAATTAGTATTTAAACTATTCATATATAATATACGGTTGTAATTTTTAGAACCGTGTATCAAACATGCCGTCATTAAAGCAACAAGTAGATTATTCATTTAGTTTGGTCGTAATCTACGACGGTCAAAAAGTAATTAATTCTACTTTTATATTTAGGTTTAAGACACTGGGTATTTATTACAAAAAGAGATGCAACTAAATCAAGGTTGCTAGTCACTTCTTAATTGCGTGTTGCTTTAATGATTTAAGGATGTCTAATGGACAAACACGCAAGTTTGAATTATTAACGTTTTTAAATATTTTATTTGATTTTTTCTACTATTTATAAATAGAGAATGTTTAATTTAGTCATTTTAAATCATAACTATAAGGAATTAATTTTAATACTTGGATCAATGACATAAAAATAAATAAAAAATAAGAGTTGTACATTAAATAAATAAATAGTAAATGAAAATGCTTTCATATTATAATATTCTATGCAAGCATAAATATCATTCTTTCTTTTTTATTTCTCTACCTTTGACCATTTTCATATCGTATAAAGCATTCTAGTTCTCCCTCGACTCTTTCTTCTTTTCTCTTTCAAACCATACCCAAAAAAGATCTCTTTCTTCCTTCCCAATTCATCTACACCATACCAAACTACCCACAATTTTTATTTGAAAATATTTGAAGAAAAAAGCATAAAAGGATTATAAAAACCTTTTTCTTGATCTATATATGGACCCTAGCCACCTTCAACATATGAGTGTGAGTGTGGATTCCGGTGGCGGCGTCGGCGGCGGTGATAGGTTTCCACAATGGAGCGTACAAGAAACGAGGGATTTCTTGTTGATAAGAGCCGAGCTTGATCCAACGTTCATGGAGACAAAACGTAATAAGCTTCTATGGGAAGTTATATCTACAAAGATGAAGGAGAGAGGGTATAATCGAAGTGGTGAGCAGTGTAAATGCAAATGGAAGAATCTTGTTACACGTTATAAGGTGTGCTTGGTGTGTGTTTTTAGATTTCTTGCTTCATTTATATATATAATCATATGATGATTTGTATAATAAGATCCAAATTCATGATCCATATATTGTTTGATTAAAGACTCGATCATTTTTTTTAAATATATACACATTTTCTAAAGAAAACAAAAATGCTTTAAGATATAGATTTGTCCTGAAGAATACACACAAAAATAGAAATGTTTGTTCGAACATTGTGGTTCAAAATCGTACGCAACATATGTGTGTTCTTTTGTGTGTGTGTACCCCAATAATTTGATCACATGATGCTCTGTGATCTCAGTACTAATCATGAATTGTAATTATGTTTAAAAAGCATTCCTTTTTTATTGAAAAAATACAAAAAAAGAGAAAGAAGGAAAGAAGAAAGAAAACTTCCTTTAGAATACAAGAAAAAGCTAGAAAATCTAGTAATAAATATATATTGTATTTTAAACCAAAATTCATTTTAAGGTTTTCATGATTGTTGCACTTTAAAAGACCAATTAATCACCAAATGTTATGTTAAATGTCATAGAAAGCATATCATCTTAATGGTTAATTTGGTCTTAACTTGAATGAAACATTCAGGGATATGAGACAATGGAACAAGAAGGTATGAGACAGCAATTTCCTTTCTATAATGAGTTGCAAGCAATCTTCACAGGCAGGATGCAAAGGATGCTATGGATGGAAGCAGAAGGTGTAGCAAGTGGATCATCAAAGAAGAGAGTGATGCATTTATCTTCAGAAGATGAGGATGATAATGAGGAGAGTGATGTTGAGAAGGTGAGTGTTAATAAGAAGAAGAAAAAGATAATGACCAGCAATAACAAAGGGAATCCTGATAGTACATTGGTCAATTTAAAAGAAATACTAGAGGACATGATGAAACAACAAATGCAAATAGAAATGGAATGGATGAAGAGATATGAGGCGAAGGAAGAGGAAAGGAGGGTAAGGGAGATGGAATGGAGGCAAACAATGGAAGCATTAGAGAATGAGAGGATTATGTTCGATAGAAGGTGGCGAGAGCGAGAAGAACAAAGAAGGATTCGAGACGAAAGCAGGTCGGAGAAAAGAGATGCTCTTATAACCGCTCTTTTAAACAAGCTTAGAAGAGAAGATACATAGGTTAATATTGAGATTTTGTTATGAAGAAAAGACTAAAAAGGGCTTACATTCAAAGGTTAGTAGCCTACAATATCTTTTTAGAATGTAAGTTGAAGGGAAAATAGTTGGTGATTAAACTTGTAGGACGGTTGTTAACTTAATTCTTTGATGAATACACCGAATGCTGCATAATAATTTTTGTTCGATAATTCATCCAGTTATAGTAGGTAGAGTGATGATAAAGATGAAAATAACGATTGTATATTAATTGGTGGTTATTCTTTCACAATAAAAGTGATCATACACAATAACTTTATGAATCATTAGTTTATACTATGTGTATTAACTACTTATACGTTATTGTGTATGGCTAGAAACGGTTGTTTAAGAATCAGCTCCATATTATAATGGTTAATTGATGTGAATGCTAGAAATGATATGTCTTATGTTTAAATCATTGTATATTCCGCAATATGGTACTTGTAGACACAATGATACATGATATGACTAAGGGTTAGATGTACTCTATAGCTTTAAAGTTTTGTACCTTCCGATAACCCAATTCTTCGATTTCACAAAATTTTTAAAGGTTCTCTTAGAATAGTGATATTTGTTGTATCTCTTGGAAAATGTCTTTATTTAAACCCTGTTTATCTCCTCTTAGAATCATGTAACACCCTAATTTTAGTCAATAGCATTACATCAACCATCACTATATCAACCATATATGGGTCACAAAATATATATACAAGATATTACATATGACCCAGGAACAACCCAAGGATTGTCAAACTATATAACAAGGATACAACCCAAAAACACTACCAATGTGCACATTCTATTACATCACGACCACTTTCACATAAACAAAATAACACTACTACAAAAACTACTTTCAGGCCCGGTTTTATAAGACCTTCAGGCCCGGTTTTGCAGGGGGCTTGAAAGGGGGGGAGCTTGAAAGGGGGTTTTCAGGCCCGGTTAAAAAACCGGGTCTGAAGATGACTTTCAAGCCCGGTTCCTTTTAAAAAACCGGGTCTAATTCCTTATTTAAAAAATAATAATAATAAATAGAAAAAATTTCTGCATATATATATATACACATACACATTTATTTAAAAGCAAAGAATTATATTATGAATTGCCTTAGATGTTGAGACATCAACTTACAATAGAATCATTACACCATCTATTAAAAACTTCAAAATACAGATCCATATCTAAAAATAGAAATCCCTAAGAGCTAAAAAACTAACAGAACTTTATGCTAAAATAAAGATAGAAAAGAAAAAAAAAACCTCTTCAACAAATTCACCAAAGTTACAACCCTCTCAAGCAAAGAAATATTGGCCTCTCAAAGGTTGGCTGCGCCCTTCAATGTACACACTCCTAACTTGAACCCTGATCCCCTGAAATATTTATTAACAATTTTATTGTATACTAATTAACTGATTGCAACTTCTAAGATATTCTTTAACTGATAAAGAACATAACTTAAGTTGTTTAGAAACCCAAAATGCAACAAAAATAAATTTCCAAATTGTAACAATAAAGTGCTTTCCCAGAAAACTAACACAATATGGCATGCAGTTTTATAAGACAGTCTATCTTCACATCATTACCACCAAATTTATGCTTTCACCACAGACTTTGAGCAATATGATGTCGCAAGACTACAATAGTATATACTCAAAAGAACAGCAAAATGTCTGATGTCAATTCCATGTATACTCATATCATGTCATAGAGTCCACTCATAACAAGAAACAAACTATAGACTTTTAAAAACCTATAAACGATATTCCAATGAGAGGAAAAAAGGTTAACTGGGATCAAATAAGTGAATAACTATAGCAATGATAAGAGACAAGCATGTTCATCCGAGTTGTCTCCGTTCTTTAATCCAGTTTTCCAAATAGATAGCAATTGTTAAGAGCTATGTAGTTATCTCGGTTGAAAATCAAATATCGGTCAATTTACCACTACCACCACATATAAGGGGAAAATTCCATAGGGGAAGGAGGGAAACAACATACAAACTAGAAAATAACTAAGAAAACAACAGAGAGATGGTTTCGTACCAAGGTTGTGGCATCACTTGAACATTTCAATAGATAGTGAGAAGCAATTTCTTTTATCTGATCACGATATCTTGCTGCCTCCTAAAGGGCATAAACAGAGAAACAAAGAACAACAATAAGCATATGCATTACATCTTTTTTGAATAAACGTTGACACATACATATTTGTCCATCTTTCTATTTATAATAAACGTTGATCATGATTAACAAAACAATATCATTATAATAACAATCTAAGGTCCTTTGAACAAAAGGATTTGAAGATGTATTCATTAAAGATAGTCTTCGGAGGATATTCAGACTATTTGACATGTAACATGTTTCACCAATTCCAATTTTAGCCCAAATTTTTTTGATTTTACACATTCTGGGTGTTTCTCCTACAGCTTTAGCAACAGCTAATGTTTATACTGAACTTTAACAGCAGTAATTCACTCGTATACAAAAGATCAGATTAGTTTACCGTAAAACTGAAAACTGTCTTCCTTGCATACACTGAACCCAATTGCACCTTCACATCCACAGTTGGTCCTTATTGCACAAAAGATGTGGCCCTGAAATTTAAATAAAATAGGATCTCAAAACAGAGAGATATCAGTGAATGGGAATCCTTGAACTCATGAGATTGTATTAAAAAAATTAAAGAAATTTATGACGAGTTCACTTACAGTTTGGTAGTTTATTTAAGAATAGAACTTGTACAAAGATGAAATTTTAATCAAGTATGGTAGCATCAGTTTGACATTCATGCAACAATAAAAACTAAAATAACTTGAAGGCAAGAAAATACCTCATTTCTGAAACCATGTGTCCAACAAGTCCCTCGATGATAATGTGTCAAAACTGATGGAGCAGAATGAAGTGATTTTTAAACTTGAATCAAACTTTAGCTCCCCATTTCTAGAATTAGTACATCATTGTGATGTTCTTTACCTTCACAAGACGAAGTTATCATCAACATTGTTTAACAACCATAGAAAGGAATTAATCTGCAATCAAGCACTTTTAGGTTTGACCTAAAACTTACAACAAATCTGAACAGAGTTGACATATTAACAGTTTAGGAACTACTGAAATAAGATTAACACATTGAATTCCGCCTTCTAGAAAAATCACAGATGAGAGGGACTTACAGAGAGAAAATAATCTGCGAGAGCCGAGAGATGCCGAGGTGGAGATCGAGAGCAAAGGAAATGGGGTAGTCCAACGGTGTGCAAAGCAACCGGAGATGGTGGAGTCGTGACAATGTGAGCGGCATTTTTTGACGCTTGAGTGTCGATGCTCCGACGAGGCTAAGAGCGCCGCCCCAATAGGGTTTTGGTATCGGTTTGAGATTGAGATTGAGGTAAGATGGAGATAGCATTTTGTTCTTTAGGCGGGATACAAAAGAAAAGCAGGAGGGAACGGAAAAAGATTAGGCCCGGTTCCCTTGTTCCTTTTAAAAAATAGGGCTTGAATGTCTAGATGCTCTTTAGTATATGATTTAGACCCTGTTTTTTTTATAATAACCGGGTCTGAATCTTTATTAAACTTTTGGGCTCGGTTTGTTTGCTAAAACCCGGGTCTAAATCTTATAAAACACGGACCAACACTTTTAGACCCGGTTTTAAGGCGTTTTTTTGAAAAACCGGGTCTGAATATGGGAGCCTAAAAGTTTTTTTTGTAGTAGTGTAATGTTCAAACCTTGATAAAAAAGCTTTACTATTCCCAACAGTCTACCCACCTTGTTACATAGTAGTTAACCATGCAAATCAGTTCACCAATGGAGGAGGATCCATTACAACTGACAACGCATGTTAGCATAAAGCCGTCCACTAATCATAGGTTAATCGGCCTCTCATCACAAGCCTCACCGCCTGAACAAGATCTAGTCATACGTGAGCTATTAGACCCCTAAAACACAGGTCATGGTTCAGCACCGCATACCGACTTCAACCTTGTTGTTCGTAGCAAGTCTACTATGGTAGTTTACACCCAAATTACTCGGTTACTCCTTTAATTATTACTTTTTACAATTTAGTCACTAAAGTTATAACTATTACTTAACTTTTACACTTGGTATTGCATTTATCTCATATATATTTCGTAAAGATCATTTTACTTTCTTTTGATAATAATTTCTTAATTCCATTCATAAATTTTAAGATTATTCGAACATTTCTAACTTCTAAGGTATTGTATTTCTCCCTCACTTATAGATATTTAATCCCCGGAAAGCTATCATGGTTACTTACTGTACACAACTATACGCTGCCTTGTTGGAAATTAATTATCTAATTTGTGTGACAATTAAATATGTAAAGACCATAATTTATTATGATCTATTATTATGTGTTAAACTTATGTATGTGTGTTTATATTTTGGCGGGAAGGCAGGGCGGTGCCACCACCAACTGCTACCGATAACCACTGCCGGTAGTTATGCCGGCAACCACCAGAAACCGCCGTCGCCACTACAAGGAAAATCACTTTCAGGGAGGACAAAAGTCTCGCGAAAAGCTGAAAAGTCGTCGCAGAAAGTTATTCGCGAGGACAAGTTGTCACAAAAAAGTCCTCGCGGAAAGCCCGTTGCGGAAAACTTTTGGCGAGGACAATGTTGTCGCGGAAGGTTAGCGAGGACTTTGTCGTCGCGGAAAACTGAATAATAAAAATAAATCGAAAATAAAATAATTACTTTTAGCGAGGACATAGTCCTCGCAGAAGGTATTTTAATATTGTTTTTTTTATTTTCTGGTGCAGGTTTTAGCGAGGACATTTCCTCGCAGAAAGGTATTTATTTATTTTTTATTTTTTATTTTTTATTTTTATTACCTGCAGTTTTTATACAAAATTTGAAAAGCTGAAACATTTTAAATACTTGTTTTCAGAAAATAAGCTACTTAAATATATTACACAAATATAATCATCAATAATGTATTTTTTTCAAAGTAGTCCTATGTAATTAATTAACACAATATAACTACTCATCATCCCACTCTTCCTCATCTATATCGTTATTGTCATCGTCTTCGGTATTGGTCGTTGGAGACGGAATCGGTTGAAAGTCGGGAATTGGAATCTTAGCTTGTTTTAGTGCATCAAATAGGATTCCAAAATTTGCATTACTCATAGCATTTTGCTGACGCAACATATCATCCACCTCAACTTGTGTATAAACTCTTTGTTTTGGTGGTTGGTTGGTTGGAATATATGCAGCAGCGGGTAGTTTTCTGCCTCGTCCACGTTTAATGCCCACGACGTTCCCCTAATACTTGTGAAAGTATTTCTTCGTCTGTTTGGGGATTTGAACTCCCGGCTTGACTTTCCCGCAGTTGCTCCATTTGTTGTTGTGTAATTAAGAAAGTTCAAATTGTTATATTTAATAACGTGTTATATAAAATATAAAATTTAGACAGCATAACGACTTTAAATCGAATAATCCATAATTTTACCTGTGTGAAATTGACATGTGATATTTATTCAACTTCCCAAGTAAACATAACAGTCAACAAAATCTATAAATGACTACAAACTTAGTAGTAAAACTTCAATATATCAAAATTGTAAAAAGATCGTAATAAATACACAAACACAAATAAACTTCAATATATATACAAGTAAACTAACATTTCCATATATGAACTTTAATATACACACACACACACACATAAGTAAACTAAAGATAGATGCTTACATGTTCACTTTGAGCAATCGGGTTGACATATTCATTGTTGCGACGATGCATGATTCCAAACTGATCAATCAAGTTTGGAAATTGACCCGTGACAGGATCTTGCTCTAAACACGTGAAAAAGAAATAAAAAACAAATTAAAACAAACTGATCACAACACAACTAAAAAGTTATTTAAACTAATAGTTAATTATAAAGCGAATTACCGCCTTGTGACGAAATTGAGCATAAGACTGGGAACCATGCAAGCTTGGGTACTTTTGTTTGTTCCTATTTATCGTATTTGTCATTGACCGTTTTATAGTTGCATCATTCAGAATATAGTCAACGTGTTTGTTCCACTCTTGAATATCCATGTTAGGAGGAGGGTACCGGCGTATTTCTTCAGGGTGCTCGAACCCTCCTCTGTAAATGAACCATTCTTCCTTGAAGTGTCTTTTTCTATCTGAATATCTAGTACTGCAAAGATGATCCACCCCTTGTATAATTAAATTTGCATGCTAAACTCTTAAGTGAGGTCGCATGTCAAAATACATCTGCCATTTTAAAAAAATAATGAGTTACACATGTATGTGTATATATATATATATAATAAAATATTTGTATGTAACCTCAATAGTGGGCCAAATGGAGGTCTTCAAGTCCGCGGGAACGTCTTTCCAAGATTTATAATATTTTGGGATATCATTTCCCACAGTCCTCGCGACAAGACCAGTAAATTTGCTTGCAAATTTCCCAACAGGCCGAGCAGTCTTCATATCTGATACATCAAATTGAATGGGTAATGGTTTTTCACCATTACTTTCCCATATTTCCTTTAGATTCATACCCTTACTTCTACCACGAACTTTGGGACCTGGAAATTAAAATGAACAAATCAAATATAAAGGTAAACAAAATCAAGTAACAAAATATTCTAAAATTTCTTACGTTGACATTGTGAAGGCGGCTTCCATGGATTATGAGGGGGATCACCACCAGCATCCCCGCCATGGCCTCGTGCGACAACTGACATCTACTAAAATACTTCATATTATAGTAAGTATCATGCATTGTATTACCAACATAGTTAAAGATCATCAAATAATTAGATATAACATATAAAATCCCATAAATGGTCAATATCCATTCAAAATGAGTATTTAATTTTACAATAACAATTTTGAATCAATCAAGCTCATCAATAGGAGAATAATGTGTTTCCTATTGATCGTTATCAGACTGCAAATCATCACTATCAGAATCATCAAAGAACTCAACTTCGTTGCGGACAGAGGTAGGAATAACATGAACTTCTGATCCTTCACCAACTCTATTCAAGCTTGTATAAGTCAATTCATCCAAATTAGCGGACAACGCAAGATCAGATGAATTGCTGTCATATATGACATCTTCATTCTGTTCCACTATCACTTCCCGGTCCCAGATCTTTCGATGGTTCACCTCTTGAACGACCCTCTAATTATGGTTTCTAGACGGGTCTTCGAGGTAAAAGACCTGTTTTGCTTGTGTTGCAAGAATGTATGGTTCATCTTTATACCATTCGTGACTTACAGAAATACTAGTTAAGTTATTACTAGTGATACACCGTGGAGTACGTTAACTGTTACTGGTATTGAACCATTTACATCAAAACAACATAACTTTGCAACCAGTGACATAAATTAGCTCCAAAATTTCCTCTAATTGACCATAAAATGTATATCCATCGAGTCCAGCTGTTGAAACTCCACTGTTTTGAGTTGTGCGGCGTATGTCACGACTGTGAAAGACAAATCTCACGCCGGTGACTATGCAAGCGGTGTAAGAGTTAGCATGTACTAATGGTCAATTTGCTAGGGCAAATAATTCAAGACTACAGTTGGAGGACTCATCTACCCGTAGACGACGCATCTATGAAAAAAAGACAAAAGTAGACAAAGTTGAGTGATATTCATGATTGTAATTGTAATTTGGTTAATATATATATTGAGTTTACCTTATTTTTAAACCAGTCTGGAAATTCTGTTTGCAAATCACTCTCGGGCATGTTAGAAATAAACTCACTGTAGAAGTAAAGATATTTAGGATATTTATCAAAAACATAAGTTATGCGAAGATAACTCATAATGAAAACACTTACTTCTTGTATTCGTCGATGTCAGGGGTGTTGTCAAGTACAAACCATACTAGTTTCTTCATAAGTGTGTGATCCAACTCTTTGTATACACTGTTAGATATATTGAAGTGAGGGTGTAATATGTAATTATACCAAAGTTGGGGAAATGCTATATAAAGGCATTTCCCCCCCATTTCAATACTAAGCTTTGCATTATCAACTTTGTGTGTTTGTGTTCTCTCTCTCTAAAAGATCTCGGCTCTCTCTTCTCTACCGAAACATACACACAAACACACACTAAATCACTTGCATTGCTTCATCCGTATAAACACGGGACCATCAATTGGTATCAGAGCCAAACTTGTTTTTGGCTCGTGATTGTTCAAAAGAAGACAACAAAATCTCGAAGTGTTCAAGCTTCTAAGAAGAAAAGGCTCTCGGTTGTGCAAAGGTTCAAGAACGTCAGTTTTATTCAAGATAATCTCAAGCTCAAACGACTTTTAAAGGTAGAACTCATTAAAGGTATAAACTACATCTCCTTTAACTTTCTTTTGAGTTGTTTCGATAGTCTTACAAAGGTTACAAAACATTCTTTGAAGAAAAACACAAACCGTGGGTGTTTTTATAAGTATTAAGTCAAGAAGGTCATTAAATATCCACTTTTTCAACATTAAATTTTCTGGGTATTTAAGCATTAATGGTGTTCTTGATCTGAAAGTACAACTGGAAAAAGAAGAAATCGAATTTTATAATTTATTTACTTATAAATTCATAATAGATTAAGTGTTGTACAAGGAAAATCAAGTACTTGCCATACCAATCAAGTACAAGTGGTTAGACACTATTCAGGGTATGGCAATCTGATTTAACAAGGACACATCAGAGTCTATCAGCCGGTTCCTTGGTTAATGCGATTGACTCTTGGGGCGGCTTATAGAATTTTGTCAAATTAGAACACCTAAGTGTTAATCAAATAGCTATAAGCCAAGTTCAGTGAATCGCATGCGATTAGACTGTGCGGCTTATAGCAGTTGATAAGTTTACCTGAATCGCATGCGATTAACACTTACATCTATCAGCCGGCTTGTAAAGGGAATCGCACGCGATTGAAAGGTTTCTATTTGATTCGCACTTGATTGACAGGACTAACAGATTATTTTCTAAGTTTTTGATGAAACAGGATTGATTCGCATTCGATTAAACATCAAAACTAAGTTCTTATTCTGCTTGTTTTCAAGGACACCTAATCGCATTCAATTGACCTGTATTCGCATTTGATAAGACAAATCCCAATCAAGTTATTCCTTATACTTGGACAAGTGATTGACTCTTTGGACTTGAATTAAAGAACTCTAAGACGTTTGAACTTAATCAAACAATCTAATTCATAATTGAATTTAATTTAAATCAGATTTAATTCAAAGGTGAATTACATTACTTCAAGTCTATCTAGTTCAAGGTTGAATTTAATCTTTTAAGATCTAATTCAAAATTGAAATTCACAAGACTTAGTTCGTTAATCAATCATTCAAATCACTTTAAAATCAGGACAAGTTTTTCGAACAATCAAACCATCTTACAAGTAAACGATCATTTCTCACAAACATCACTAATCATGTCAAGTACAAATGAAATGATGTCCATTGGCACCGACACAAAACCTCCTGTTTTGTTTCGAGGGGAATACAATGTCTGGAAAGGAAGGTTCATGGACTTCCTCGAGCACAATGACCTCTTCGGTGACAAGATGATTGAATGCATCAACAACGGAAACACCAAATTCACGAAGGTAGTTGAAGTAGATCTAGATAACAACCCTGGCATTCCCAGACACGAAAGAGAGAAGACTCATGATGAGATGACCAATACAGAAAGAGAAACAAAGAAAGCAGAGAAACTGGCCAAGTACTACCTCAAGCAGGGCCTCTCATCTGAAATCTATCTCAAAATAGATAGCTTGGGCACAGCCAAGGAAATCTGGGATGAGATCAAGAAACAACTTCAGGGCACTGAGCAAGGAGAATACATCAAACGAACTCAGCTAGTCAACAGCTATCATGACTTCAAGGCTCGAGAAAAAGAACTACTCTCTGAAACATATGGGAGATTCCGCAAGCTGCAAAATGAAATGAGATCTAATCAAATTGTCAGAACTGATCTTGATTTGAACTGTGTTTTTCTGAATTCATTAAGTTCTGAGTGGAAAGGCTATGCCAGACTTTACAAACAGATTAATAAAGATCTTACATCAGTCACCTTCCACAACATCTTTGAAGATCTCAATCAGTATCAAGATGAAATCTTGCAATCTCTCCCTAAAGAACCAGTTGCTGACCCTCTTGCCTTGGTGGTGGCTGACAGAATCCATAAGGAAACATCATCGAGATCCTTGAAACTTAAACAAGTGGTTCTCAGTGATTCTGATCATGATAATGATGATGATGATTCAATCGAAGCAGCATTTCAAGCTCTCACAGTGGCCAACAAGAACTTCATGAACCGTTTCAGCAAGACTAACAATAGACAACGATTCACATCAGGTTCAAGGAGACCCGAAAGAGCTGCTGCTGTTGACAAGCCAAGGTACCAGAGGGATGAGAAGAAGGAAGAAAAGAAGGTTGATTTCAAATGTTATAACTGCGGGAGGTCAGGACATCTGATCAGGAACTGCCCAATGAAAAACACAAAAGATGCAGAGTACTATCGGCAGAAGTACCGCCTGTCTAAACAAAAACAGGCTGGGAACGTGCTGCTAGTTGAGGAGGATCAGTTCCTTGATGATACAGGATCAGACAGTGATCTGGATGGTAAAGATCACGCTCAATTCTGTCTGATGGCTCACAATGGTGAAGAAGGTAGAGAGGATGATGACGGAGATAATCTCTTCGAGTCAGATGAGGAAAGCTTGGACAGTGGAAAGGTATCTTCTAGCTCTAACTTTAATATGGGTATTAATCATAAACACATTCAAACCATATTAAATCGCATAAAAGAGTTAGAATGTCAAGTACTAGATTTAATCACAAGAAATCAAGTTCTAGAAGATGTTTCACACACTCAAAAATTGGAGGCACAAACAATAATTAAGAAGTTAGATAACGACTTAATCAGCCTTAGGAACCAATTAGCTGCAAAAGAATCTGAGCTTTTAGAATTAACCAGTAGGACTAATAACACCATATTAGATCTCAAAGCAGAATGTAAGTGTGCTGAAAAGGATTCAGAAATTCTCAAAAATGAACTTAGGAAAGAACGAAGTACTCTTTACTCTAGAATCAATGAACTTGAATACCTTCTGTCCAAACGTGATCAAAGTGAACATACCATCTCTCAATACAAAGAAAAGGAACGTCCTTTCTCCAGATGGAATTTCGATGGGCTTGGCTTCAAATTGAAAAGGATTACGTCCAAACAATTATATAATGCTGACCTGTTTGGGTTAGGACTTACCCAAAGGATGGTCTTTGTTGGCCAAGAAGAGACACAAATAGAGGAAGATTTCAAACGAACTCTTAATGTCAAAACTGAAATTCCGTTTGATTATTCTAATTTGAATGACTCATACCTTGCCAATCTCTCTTCCTCGTCCGATTCTGATATTACATCGTCTGTCTATTCTGATGAAGAACTCTACTCCCCTGTTTCACCTAAGCCCACTGTTGAATACATTCCTCACAAAGAATTACAAGACAGATTCAACACCCTGCAGGAATTTTGTTTTACCCAAGTCATTCAACAGGACCTCACCAAAGCCATTCAAAATGATTTAAAACCTCCTACCTCTGAGACATTCCCTTCAATGCATGAAATCATTACTTGTCAACAAATTCCCAACATGTCATTTGTACATGATGGAAAGATCATTGATAAACTATGTAGGAAACAGTTTGTTTTGAAAGAAAGAATCAAAGCCCTCAAAGTAAAAATGGAAACTCCAATAGTTCCCTTTACCTTCTCACTTTTTGGTTCAGATATGGATGATCTAACTCATGCAAACACCAAGGGTACATATTGCACAACTTCTGTAAAACCTGTTAATAAACCTGACTTAACAAATCTTAAGCTTAAACAGATTTACAAACCAAAGCAACAATCCACTCCTAATCCCAATTCTCGTGTGCACATAGAAGTACCTGGATCATCACAAGCTGCAGCTAGTCGACCACGACTTCAGTCTAATCTTTTATCCTCTGCTGCAGATGTGAAGAAGGCTGGAAACAAGAAGTTTGAAACAAATACATCATGGAAAAGAGCTATTCCTAGATCCACTAGGAGCTGTTCAAATTTGAAACCTGTCTGTGAAAACATTTTGATGTTTGATTCTGTTTGTAATCATTCCAGTTCACAAGACAAAATTGCTTCTACCATGTTTTGTATAAGTGATGGTTGTACTCATGGACACTGTGAATTTAATTGTTGCTATGATCAATTGAGAAAGACTTTAGGTGTTAAACCATGTGTTGATTGGACTGATTTTTATGCTAATCAAATATGTGTTCCATTTTTAAATTCAAAAGGCTACATCATTAATCAATGGATCACCATTCGTCAATCATATGCTCTTAAACGCTTAAACAAATCCAACCGATTACTCACGATCAAGGAACTGGAAGTCTACAGATGGCAGGGCTATGAAGCATTTAAAAGGGCTTGGATTGCACAGGAAAAACTCTTGCATTCTCAAAAGCGTTCTCGCAATTCCCCTTCCAAAATCTCAAAATCTTCGAAACCCAAGTCATCATCCATTCAACGAGTAGCAAAACCTGCTAATCGCAGTGTTCCATTTCCGCGACAGCAAGTTGATGCACCGAGGCCACAAAGAATTCCTAAGAATTCCTCTCAACCATGGATTCGCAAATATAACGCTTCCGCAACTCTACCGAATCCGAAACCTCCGATTCCATCAACTGTCAAACAAACAGTGATGAAGAAACTTTCTTCTCAGCAAATTTCTTCCAAATCTATTCCTTCACGTCCAAAGCTTAAGTCCATTTGGGTACCAAAGAATAGATCATTAGAAGTTTCATCATCATCAAAACCAACAGTTGTTACTCAACCCAACTTAGAGACTAACAATCAAGGACCCATATCTAAATGGGGACCTAAACGTGATTTATTCTCTTTTTGCAGGTGCCTCACTTGTGGTACCTTGACTCCGGCTGTACCAAACATATGACCGGCAACAAAAGTCTTCTCAAGAATTATATTCCTAAGTACTCCGGGAATGTACGTTTTGGGAATGACCAAGTTGCATCAATAATGGGGTACGGAGACATAGAGAAAAAACATGTGAAAATCAAGAAAGTCTCCTACGTAGAAGGCTTGGGGCACAACCTATTCAGTATTGGTCAGTTCTGTGACAAAGACATGGTGGTTGTATTTAAAAGGAATAAATGCTCAGTGATCACAGAAACCGGTGATGAAGTACTTGCAGGATGCAGAAATTCTAATTTGTATTCCATAGATCTGGAGAAGTATGACTCTCCTACATCTGTGTGTCTTCTGTCAAAAGCCTCCAATAATCTTACTTGGCTCTGGCACAGAAGACTCTCTCACCT
Organism: Pulicaria dysenterica; assembly: GCA_947179395.2. Taxonomy (NCBI): domain Eukaryota; kingdom Viridiplantae; phylum Streptophyta; class Magnoliopsida; order Asterales; family Asteraceae; genus Pulicaria; species Pulicaria dysenterica. Next base: position 50,122,836 of record OX359292.1, on the reverse strand, counting down.
GAACTTTCAAAACATAAACAAACTAGTCAATGGTGACTTGGTGAGAGGGATACCCAAACTGAAGTTCAACAAGGATCATTTGTGTGCTGATTGTGAAAAAGGGAAGATGAAGAAGGCCTCACACAAATCAAAGCAAGCATTCAGCACAACCAAGCCTTTGGATCTCCTGCACATGGATCTCTGCGGTCCAATGAGAATACAGTCCAAACATGGGAAGAAGTATATCCTGGTCATGGTGGATGACTACTCACGGTATACTTGGGTCAAATTTCTATGCTCTAAGGATGAAGCTACTCCAACGATCATCACTTTCATTAAACAGCAGCAGAATAAATATGGTCAAAGTGTTGTCTCCATTCGAACAGACAATGGAACAGAATTAAAAAACAACACTCTACAAAATTTCTGTGACCTAGTTGGGATCAACCATCAGTTCTCTGCAGCTTACACACCTCAACAAAATGGTGTTGTTGAAAGAAGAAACAGAACTCTGGTTGAAGCTGCCCGAACAATGCTTTCTTACTCTGGGCTCCCTCCTTCCTTCTGGGCTGAAGCTATTAACACTGCCTGCTATACGCAGAATCGCTCTTTCATTAATAAACGTTTTAATAAAACTCCTTATGAACTGGCAAATGGCATTGTACCTAATATCAAATACTTTCATGTATTTGGTAATAGGTGTTTTGTCTTAAATGAAAAGGATAATCTAGGAAAATTTGCTCCGAAAGCTGATGAAGCTATTTTCTTAGGTTATTCTACCGTCTCCAAAGCATATAGAGTTTTAAACACACGCACAAAGAGCATCATAGAGAGTATCAATGTAACGTTTGATGATACATTGACTGTCTCTGGCTCCCCACAACAGTCCAACATTTTTACTTCTGAACATACCCGTTCAGGACCAGTTCTTAACTCTAAAGAATCAGACATTCCCACTACTTCTGATAATAATCTCGATTTCATGTTTGATTTCTTTAGATCTGACTCTTCCCTTGTTTTGGCTAACAACAGGGATAATGTCGGTGCACAGATAAGCGACCCGGTCACAGATACAACAATCACCGAAACGAATCCATTTGCTGAGGATTCTACATCTGTTTCTATCACACACTCCCCTGTGACAGAACCAATAGTTGATCAGGAGAACTCACCTGTGTTCGACTCCGATCCAAACTTCTCTAGAGAAATGGAAGAGGAAGCGCCACATATTCGAGATCTCATCCCTTCCTCCTCTAACTCGCATGAGCTAAAATGGATCCGACATCACTCTGAGGAGAATATCATTGGAGATCCCTCTGTTGGCATTCAAACAAGGTCAGCCACAGCTAACGAGTGCCAATTTGCAGGTTTCTTAAGCATGATTGAACCCACAAAGACTTGTGAGGCACTGAATGATCCGGACTGGGTACTAGCTATGCAAGAAGAATTACACCAGTTTGCTCGTCTCAAAGTATGGAGATTAGTTCCTCTTCCATATGGCAAATCTGTTGTCGGAACTAAATGGGTGTTCAAGAACAAACGGGATTCGGATGGAGTGGTCATTCGTAACAAAGCAAGGTTGGTTGCTAAGGGATACAATCAACAGGAGGGTATCGACTATGATGAAACCTTTGCTCCAGTTGCTCGAATTGAAGCTATACGCTTATTTCTTGCATATGCAGCCTCCAAGAGCTTTCGAGTCTTCCAAATGGATGTCCAAACAGCCTTTCTCAATAGGGTACTCAAAGAAGAAGTCTACGTTTCACAACCTGAGGGCTTCATCAATTCTTCATATCCTAATCATGTTTATATTTTAGATAAGGCTCTGTACGGCTTAAAACAAGCTCCACATGCATGGTACGATGTCTTATCTGAATATCTGATAGGGGAAGGCTACTCCAAAGGAAAGACAGACACCACTCTGTTCACAAAGACAAAAGGTAGGGACAAAATCCTTGTCCAAATTTATGTGGATGACATCATCTTTGGATCTACAAATCCAAAGAACAGTGAAGAGTTTGCACAGACAATGTCAAACAGGTTCCAAATGAGTATGATGGGTGAGATGTCGTTCTTTCTAGGACTTCAAGTTAAACAGTTGAGTCATGGCACTTTCATCTGCCAATCCAAGTATATTAAAGATCTTCTCACGAAGTATGACATGCTCAACTGCAACCCTAACTCAACTCCAATGGCGGCCAAATCACAACTATCGGCATATCCTAATGGTTCTCCGGTGGATCACAAGACATACCGTGGGATGATTGGATCCTTACTATATCTCACTGCAAGTCGTCCAGACATCATGTTCTCTACGTGTCTCTGTGCTAGGTTTCAGGCCAATCCCAAGGAGTCACATCTGCTAGCTGTTAAGCGAATTTTCAGATATCTCAAAGGGTCCATGCATCTAGGACTGTGGTATCCCAAGGACTCCAATCTAGATCTTCATGCTTATTCAGATGCTGACTATGCCGGTTGCAAGATTGATAGGAAAAGCACCTCTGGTAATGCACACTTTCTGGGAGATCGTTTAGTCTGCTGGGCTTCAAAGAAACAAAACTGTGTATCCACTTCTACAGCAGAAGCTGAGTATGTTGCTGCTGCAATGTGTTGTTCCCAAAGCCTATGGATACGTACACAACTCTCAGACTTTGGCCTCAGGTACGACAAAATACCATTGTTATGCGACTCTCAGTCTGCCATTGCCATCTCCTGCAATTCGGTACATCACTCTAAAACCAAACATATAGATATCCGTTATCACTTCATAAAAGATAACGTAGAAAAAGGATTAATTGAGTTACAGTATGTTCCCACCGAGAATCAGCTTGCTGACTTGTTTACTAAGCCTTTGGATGAAAGTCGTTTTACTGAACTGGTATCCAAATTGGGCATGCTGAATTTGCAAATCTAACAAACTGTTAACTTGTTTACTTTTCTTTTCTTTCTTTTTAGAGTTGGTATTACACTGTGTATTCCATGTACAGATGTCTACTGAAACTGCAAAGGGGGAGTTCTGAAGTCCTACACATGCTGCATATGTGTAGGGGGAGAAAAGTTAAATACACATGATGCCCATGTGTAGGGGGAGAAATTCAAAATTATAACACTCTCAAAGTTAACAGATGCAAAAGTCTAGGGGGAGTGTGTCAAACAAACACTCACATCAACCATATCTGAAAATTTAACTTTCATAATCTCAAAATTCAGATATCTCAAATTTTTCCAAGTCATAGCTCAATCGCATGCGATTAAGCTATGTGAGTGAATCGCATGCAAATGTTAAAGGTTTTAATTGCACGTGAAAAGGTTGTGAGAAACAAGTATGAATCGAATGCAATGTTGTCTAAGGTTGAATCGCACGCGATTAAGCTAAGATAGTGTGAATCGCATACGATTTGGACAAAGGTTTAATCGCACGCGATTCAGCTAAGTTAGTGTGAATCGCATGCTATTCAGTCTAAGATTGTATCGCACGCGATTAAGCTCAGATAGTGTGAATCGCATGCGATTCGGATGCCATGGTTCTAACACCCAAGCTGATTCGCATGCGATTAACACACCACAGTGTGAATCGCATGCGATTGAAAACTCTTATCAGCCGCATCCAAACTTCTATCAGCCGCGTTTTTAACCGTTGCACCAGCCAATCAGGGCTCGACATGTGTCTTTTTACACTGCTACAAGTTACCCCAACAGTTGCCATTCTTCATTTACACTATTCAAAATTTACAAAGTGTTCTCTCGAGTTCTTGATTACGTTAACATACAAATCATCTCGTTACTCTGCCAAAATTTGCAATTTTAGTATCAAAATACTTCTAATCTAAAAGGTAACAACTTGTATGGTTTACATTTTGAAGATTTTGAGTTAAAAGGGTACTTTTTAGTCTTAGAACACTGATATGCGAATGAGAATATCGAGACTTTAAGCGGACTTTTGGTACTCGAAACAAACTTGTTTGATGAAACAATGTTTGCGATGGGTATTTTGATTACATGAGGAACACTTTGATGTAAAAATATTTCAAAAATCTCAAAAAGTGTTCTTCGTGTTCTTGGGAAGTATGAACATACACATACAATTTGGTATTTGGCTAAAAAGAGGTGTTTAGGGTGAGTTTTGGAACATGTTCAAGTACTACAAAGTTGTTCAGTACTAACTAATTGACACTTTTGCAGTATCAAAACAACTTTTTATGCTGAAAATCATCCTGTACACAGTGAGGGTTCAACACTTAGGGTGTTTGAACATTTATTCAACATTGGTCAACGTTGGGTCAATTTGGTCAAATTTTACTCACTTATCAAAAGTTTGACCAAATATTCAAAACTGAATGTTTGTTTTCTTGCATATCTCTTAATTTTAAATTTAACTATTTTATCTCTTTGACAGATAAGATGGCACAAGTTGAACGTGACCCAGAGGAGATCATGCCCAGAGCCGAGTTTCTTAACACTGGCTCCCATGAAAACAATCATTATGTTGACCTAACCAAACTCAAAAACCCAACCTACCCCATTGTCACTGAGATTCTCAAAATTCATCCCCTAAACCATCTACTGACCTATAACCCAGCCACAACAGGCATACATGTTCCTGAATTAGATGTGCAACAATTTTGGAAAACATGTGATGTGAGGGAAAATAACAGAGGTTATGAGGTAATTCATGCAGAGGTCGACGAATTTCAAGTCAATATATCTCTTAGTCGCCTCAGAACAATCTTTGCTCTACCCAAAGCAGACAGCAGACCTCCAGCAACAGACTTTGAGGACATCCCCGATGAGGATGCATGTCTTACAACAATAAGGGAGATGGGATATGATGGTGAGCTCATCAAGAAAGGTCAATTCAAACGCACCGGCTTGCACCCAAAATATAATACATTCATGACGGTGCTTCAAAGATGTCTCACTCCAAAGCACTCAGGCTACGAATTCCCAACGGAACATCAACTTAAAATCTTTGTAGCAGCTGCGACGCATATGCATGTGGACTATGCATTCCTTCTCTTCCAGGACATCAAAGCTACTATGCTCAGGAAGAATTCCCAAAAGAAGAGGGATTCGAACATGTTGCCTTACCATCGCTTCATACCAATGATCATCCAGTATGTAATGGAGCGGAATGCTGATATCCCTCGTTGGACAGGTTTACCTTCTGTTTCTCCAAAACTTTTTTTTCATATTAAACCTGCTAACCCGACGAATCTGCCCATTCCTAAACCATTCCCTGAGTCTCTACTGGATCTATGTGAGCAAAATGATGTAGTGAGAACATATAGGGAGAGTGTAGGAATACCCTCTATGGTTGTGCCAGAGCCGGCCATACCTACCCAAGAGGGAGTAGCATCCGGTGAGAATATAGAGGATAGGACTCAGCAATCTATGGGAGATGCTGAGAGGGATGTGCAGAGAGAAAATCAAGAGAGGGGAGGAGAAGTGGGTGAAGGTGATGAGAGTAGAGAGGGAGAAGATACATATGATCCAGCAGTCATCCAATCCATTATCCAATCCCTCTCTGTATCCACCCGTACCCAAGCCGTTTTAACCGAACTTGGTCTTGACTTTTCTGAGTCATCCAGTTCCTCTCAAGAAGAGTCAACCTCCCATCCAGGTGGTGCCCCTGACCCCGAACCAGAAATATCACCTTTGGGCACCCCTGAGCAACCAATCGACCAACCTACTGATAGCACCCCATCCTTCATGAAAATAACCGACCCCAATCCTATCAGTCCAAACCAGGCCCATACCACTCAGACAACACCCCCCTCTCCTACCCGTGGTCTGGTCATACCACTTCAAACCACCTCAATCATTCGCAGGGCCATGGTTGCTCCTGAACATGACATTCCAGTAACTTCGCCAAGTCATTCTTTATCTATTGAATCTGGTTCTGTCACTCCTGACTCTCTTATTCACCCTGATCAATATGCGGGGTATGGTGCTGGTAGCGGTGATGATGAAGATAGTTTTGTAGTTAGGAGTGCGAGTGATAGAGAGGAGGGAAGAAAAGAAAAAATGAGTGCTGAGGGTTCCCCAAACCTAGAAAGCCGGGAAGCCACATCTACTATGAGGCCTACCACTACTGAGCCTCATATTGAACAAGCCGCGGTTATCCCACCCGTGCAAGTTTCTGCCCCACCAAGCTACTACGGTGTCTCTCAACAGGCACCGTATTTATTGCACAGGGCTATAGCACACAATCTAGGCCAACCCCAATTGGGTGTTGGACCTATTGAAAACAGAGGACTGCCTCCCTCGTCCTCGACTCCTCTTCGTGCACGATTTGATTTGCCGCGGATATCCGCATATCTTGAACAACACAAGGTAACTATAGATGCACTGAGCTTGTTGACTCAACAAGTCTCCGCAACTTCCGTAGGTGGTACCTCTCAAGGTGCCATTCGAGGATTGGAAGGAAATCCTGCTGGAGCCTACATCCATGCTGCTCCAGTAGGTGGTTCTGCCTCTGTGGCAGGTACCTCAACCGGTAATCTGAGTGATTCCGGGTTTGTTACACGTGCAGATCTTCAACTTGCTATTCAACAAGCCGTGTCTCCAATCCGCCAACAACTGCAGGAGACAAATCAAAAGTTGGATCGGATTGAAAGGGCTTCCAGGGAACAGACTGAGCAGCTGTCATGTATTGAAGATCTTCTAGCAGCTCGTCTTCCATCAACGGCTCCTCAATCTCAACCGGATGTTACTTCACTATCGGTCGACGCCTTAAAAAGCATCCTCTATGCTAAACTGATTGAACAAAAGCCAGACTCTGCTTATAATCAAGACCTTCTGACTACTCTGCAAACTGAACTACGTCCACAGGGAATCTCCTTGGATGAATTTACAGAGTTTCATGAAGATGTAAACAGCAAGATTGATGGGGTGACAAGAGGGTTCTATACTTCCCTGCAAAAAGTTACTAACCGGCTGACGGTACTTGAACAAACCTGTCAGGCCCAGGCTCAGGGGTCAAAAAGGAGGCGGGAAGATCAAGATCCTGATGATCGTCCCGAGGGGGAGAAAAGAAGAAGATATATCACAACTCCCTCTGCCGCAACTGTACCAGTACCATCATTGAGCAGATACTTATCTACAAGTACAGGTTCTGCTGGATCTGGAAGCCAGACGGGTCAACAACATAGATCCGAATCATTAACGGCCGATGAAGTTTATGAATTACAACAGAAAGAGAATGCTGACAAACAAATCGTACTCTATGTACCCCAGCAACAATCTGAACTGAGGCCAACAGAACTCGAAGAAGGAGAACTATCGTTCGATCAATCCCAGGCTGGCAATGTTAATTGGTCTAGTGGCTCCGATTCTGAGATGGAAGAGCTGTATGGGTCACTAGGAAATTCACCTGTCAGGGATTTGGGAGAAGGTAGGGTCTATGAACAGGAGGAGGAAACTGATGACCCAGAAATGATAAGACTATTTGCCGGCATTGATGAATATGTCGAGGTTGCAACGCGCCCAGACTCACCTAGAATTGTAGACCGTTTTGATGACATTCCTAGTGATAGGGAACTTGCTCAAAGAAGGAAAGAAAGGTTAGCAATCTCTAGGAGAGAAGCAAGAAGGAAACCAAAGAAGACAAAGCCTCTCTTTGATGTTTCCAGGGTCCTCAGTGGGTTAAATTTTGAAGTTCACCAACAATTCCCTCCTCCTCCTGGTAGATTTCAAGAATCAGCTGCCGACATACTAGAAAGAAACAGACAAGCAGAGGCAGCTGAAAAGTTTAGAGCAGAATCAGAATGGCCCTTACCTGAAAGATTCACAGTCCCACCTGCTCCTCTAGTGCATCGTGGAGATCCTGGTCTTGATGTCGGGAATATGTTCACAAGGAATGCTGCAGAAAACCCGATATGGAAACCTTTCTCTGTCAACGCTGCCAATCTTGAAGAACGAATTCCTGAAATCTTCAGCAGTCAGTTGATAGAGGTTATCTCACCCGAGCTGAGAAACATGAACGATAAACAAAGAAGGAGATATGATCATATTCTCACTCGTTCACAAACCAAACCAGAAGATATCAAATCAGATTATCCCATAAGTGACCTTCTCAGTGTGTATACCGAAACCAACTTCAACATAAAATATGCCATCTTCTTTGGTAGAGTTGCTTTAATGAGGTACATGAGAAATCTTATGGAATTCTTTGAGGAACACGATATCCAGCTCGGGGCTGAGAACAACTATCGGAAAGTCAATCTTCTTAAGCCTAATCAGAATCATCCAGATCTAGAACAGCTTGAAGAGTTGACAGTAATCCATGACGGTCATCCAAACTTTAAAGGTTCTCGAGGTGTTGTCTCCAAAAATACAAAGGGTAAAAAGATTTTCATCAGACTAGACGACCTGAATGCATATTCTGACGGCACCTTGAAAATCCTTCATCATAAAATTCATCAAAAGGTTTGGGATAACCAAGCAGCTTACACCGATGAAGAACATTCCCAGGCATACAAGGCAATTGATCAAATAAGGAAAGCATTGGCTAGCAGGAGAGAAATCAGAAAATGGCAAGTGGCCTTCGGCATTCGCAACAAATCAGCTTTCGAATAGATTTTAATGTATTTGTTTGTTGTGAATGATTACACACCTCACTTAGGGGGAGATTGTTAGATCTATTAAAGTGAGGGTGTAATATGTAATTATACCAAAGTTGGGGAAATGCTATATAAAGGCATTTCCCCCCTCATTTCAATACTAAGCTTTGCATTATCAACTTTGTGTGTTTGTGTTCTCTCTCTCTAAAAGATCTCGGCTCTCTCTTCTCTACCGAAACATACACACAAACACACACTAAATCACTTGCATTGCTTCATCCGTATAAACACGGGACCATCATACACATTTACTAATTGGTGTACATACTGACCGGAACACACGCAACTCACGTGTTGGGATTTGAGCATCCTCATTTCTATCAGGCCGATTAAATCTTGTTTGCACACCCTGAAGATACATCGAACAAAAAGTTAATGCTTCATCTGCAACATACCCCTCAGCTATGGAACCTTCGGCCCTTACTTTATTTCTGACATAATTTTTCAATTTTGTTATGTCTCTTTCAAACGGATACATCCACCTCATATAAACTGGCCCACCTTGAATAGCCTCCTCGGGTAAATGCATAACCAAATGAATCATGATGTCAAAAAAAGCAGGAGGAAATATCTGTTTGAAAGTGCACAAGATCTTCACCAACTGTTCTTCAGCTTTCAACATGTCAGACTCCATCAAATTTCGAGAACAAATTTGCTTGAAAAATGCACAAAGCTCGGTTATTGGTGTTGAAATAGTCCGGTCTAAGTAACCTAGGACTCCAATCGGAAGCAACCGTTGCATCATTATATGACAATCATGTGACTTCAAACCTGTAATGTTGCTATCATTATCGGTCACTTTCCGTTTAAAGTTCGATCCAAAGCCATCAGGTAGTTTAACTCCTTTAATAAATTGACAAAAACGTTTTCTGTCATGGGTTATGAAAGAGTAACGAGGATGAGGCTTTAAGAACTTTCCATTTCCCTTATCCTGAAGCCACAACTCATTTCGAATGTTCAAATCTTTTAAGTCATTTCTTGCATTATGAGTGTCTTTGGATTTGTCATTCATTAATAAGGTACCCAACAAACTGTCACACACATTTTTTTCGATATGCATAACATCCAAATTGTGTTTCAGTTGAAGAGAAGACCAATACTCAAGCTCGAAGAAAATAGATCGTTTGCTCCAATTCAACTCTCTTGCATCACGTTTCCGCTTCACCCCCCCAAAACTAGGATGTTTTCCAGGAATATGTGATGACAATTGAGCAAGTTGTTCTAAAATTGCAGCATTGCTGAATTTTCTTGGGCGGTGTTTCTTCTCTATCTTACCATCAAACTTCTTGTTCTTCCTCCAAGAATGGTTAGAATGTAGAAATCTTCTATGGCCAACATAAGCAGTTTTCCCTATCACACGAGTAGATGGAGTGTCCTCATTACATGTAGGGCACGCTTTATAGCCTTGCCCACTCCACCCAGACAAACTACTACGAGCGGGAAAATCATTGATGGTCCATAGAAGCATTGCACGCATTGTAAAGACAGTGTTCGTAGCAGCATCCCTTGTCTGGACTCCGTCACACCATAGACTTTTTAGTTCATCAACCAAAGGTCGCAAGAAAATATTAATGTCCTTCGCAGGTGATTTAGGGCCAGGAATTAACAATGTCAGCATGAAAGAAGACTTTTTCATACATAACTAAGGTGGTGTGTTGTATGTGGTCAATATGACAGGCCACATACTATAAGACAGACTCATGTTTCCAAATGGATTGAACCCGTCAGTAGCCAACCCTAATCGGACATTTCTAGTTTCCTTTGCAAAATCTGGATATCTTTGATCAAAATCTTTCCATGTTTTACCATCAACTGGGTGACACATCTTACCAACTTCCCTAGACCGTCCGGTAGCGTGCCAGGTCATAGACTTTGCAGTGTGTCTAGAGTTATACATACACTTTAGTCTTGGAGTCAAAGGAAAGTAACGTAAAACTTTTTGAGCAACTTTCTTCCCCGTTGTGTCTTTATCTTTCCATCTACTCTCACCAAAAATTGGACAACTTTGCATATCGGCATTCTCCTTCCAAAATAAGCAACAGTCATTCTTACAAGCGTGGATCGATTTGTATCCCAACCCAAGCTTTTTCATTGTCTTCTTAGCATCGTAATGTGAAGACGGTACTTTGTTGTCTTTTGGAAATGCACACCTGAGAAATTCTAGCAGCTGGTCAAATGAGCTATCCGTCCATTTATTCATGACCTTCATGTGCATCATCTTTGCCACAAAGTTTAATGAAGACAACCAGGTAGAACCGGGGTATAGCTCCATCTCGACCTCCATAAGTAACGTATCAATATCGTCATTTGCACCAATCGAACCTTCAGCTGGCTCGGTACTTGGCTCATCAATACTTGCCTCGTGTTCATTGCCAATATTCTCCCATCGAACATCGTTAAGGACATCAACCATCTCATCTGTCGTTTGAGATGTATCATGTATAACTGGCGGATTATATTGATCACCGTGAAACCTCAACGTTTTATAAGCGGCGCTGAACCCCCAACGATGTATGTGGTTCCCGATCTCAACAAGTGTTCCCCAGTCCTGGTTCTCACATTGTCGACATGGGCATCGACATCTATTTTGATCATTCAAGTGGTCCTTACACCTTTCAATGAATGCGTTAAGACCGGCAAGAAACTCGGGTGATGAACGATTTCTACATCTAGTCCAACTCTTATCAATCGTCATAACTGCATTTTTGATGATTAATTATCAAAACTATAGTTTGTATTATATGTTCTAAGGATATGACGTATAGTATGTACCATGGTGGCTATCCTAACCCACTTTTTGAAATGGTGGCTATCCTAACCCACTTTTTGAATGTTTTGTTTCATACATGAACGCATATAACTAATTCATTATTTAAGAAAAAATCGACAGCATTTCCGCTTAACTCCCCAAATATGCGTATGGAACACATATTCGTAGGAGAAAAGAGGAAATGCGTACCAAATTTTTCTTAAATAATATATTAGCTATATGCATCCATATCCTAAACGAGACAAAACATTCAAAAAGCAGTCCCAAACAGGGGACTTTCCAAATTAGTTTCTAATAAATTAATTTTGGACAGGTGACCTACGGCATAGAACAGATACTGTATTGGTTAAGAAAATACATTAGTTTACAATTATCTTATATATTAACTTTTCAAGTTTAATTAGTGCTTGCTTTTAAACTTAGTCAATAAATTAATTATTAATCAAGTGGGCAACATAAAGTAAAAAAATAAACTACTAATCACAATGAATTGCCAAACACACATGTACTACCAAACACACATGTTATATTGCCTATTACTTATTAATATATTGCCTATTATTTAATATACAAGAGCATATCCAATTTAGTATTAAACAAGAATTTCCAACTCATGAAAATTGTTATTGAATCATAATATCACCAAACACACATGTTGAATACTTGAATCTAACAAATTTGATTATGATATCGAATACTAAAGTATAGCAATTCCATTATTGACAACATGTAAAACCTTAATTATTTGAAGGCAATTCTTTAATTATTTATGTATGTTAATTATAACAATCCCATTATTTGACAACTTGTATTATATAAGTATGTTAATTAATAAAGCATATTAACATATGTTAGTTTAGCATTACACTTATATATATATATATATATATATATATATATATATATATATATATATATATATATATATATATATCCACCTAATGGTTGTAAAATTGACAATTTTAGCTATATAAATAGCCATCTACAAACATACATACATATATATATATATATATATATATATATATATATTCTTAATCTTGCTTTTTATCAAAACACCCATTCTTAATCTAACAATTAATAATTAAAGACTTAAGTATAATATAATATAGAAGGAAAATCATACCTTAAAGTACTGTCTTATTCACCGGAGTGTAGTCGGAATTGTCACCGGAGACTCGCCGGAGATAAGAAACTAAAAAGAAAATAAAAATATTATCTACAAAATAATCTAACAAACACTACATTTATGTAAAACACTAAACTTTAAATGTTAAAATCAAGTAGAAAGCAAACTTGCCTGAAAATATGGAGAACCCGCCGGAGAAATATGGAGACTTCGCGGGTAAAGATGGAGACTTCGCCGGAGAAAAGAAACTAAAAAGAAAATAAAAAGATTATCTATAAAAACATATCAAACACTAGATTTATGTAAAAAAATAACCTTTAGATGTTAAACTCGACTAGAATTAGCAAAACTTGCCTGAAAATATAAAGAAGTCGCCAGAAAAAATGGAGTTTTCGCCGGAAATTGTGGAGAACTCGCGGGAACTAATGTTACCAAGTACAAGGAAGACTCGCCGGAAATTGTGGCTTCACCCTCGCTGAAAAAAAACCGTATGAAGGATAGAGAAGTCGCCGATTGAGCAGTGAAAATGGTAGAAAGGTGAAATGTGAGGGCTGTGGTAGCGGAGTATAGGGTTTTAACTGGTCAAGCTTTCGGCGAGGACATTGTCCTCGCTAAAGAGATCGTACGACGTCATACCTTGTTCTCGAGTAACATAAATACTAAAAAAAAAAAGAGTCTTTTTGCGAGGACACAGTCGCCGCTAAAAGCCTACAAAAACGACGTCGTTCATATCTCAGTTACTTTAATAATAATAAAATAAGTAATTACGTTTTAGCGAGGACAAAGTCCTCGCAGAAAGTGTTGAATTTTTCGTTTTGGTGGGTTATCTACCGCGTAACTTTATCTGTATATAAAGAAAATGGAAAATAAATAAATTTTGACCTTTAGCGAGGACATGTCCTCGCAGAAAGTCATTGAATATCATTTTATATTTCCAAAGTCAAAAAGGTAATCTGGTTTGTCGTTTAGTAAGTTTTTGCGAGAACATATGTCCTCACGAAAAACTGTCATGTCTGAATCCCTTTTTTCTTGTAGTGCGCCCCCCCTCTATATATACAAATCAATAATCTTGAATATCAATTGATAAAACAGGGTTAAACTCAACATACCGTTTTTCTAAATCAATCTAAGGATAAAAGGTTCACAAAGTAGACTTATGAGGGTCTTGGATTTGAAAACACTAAAATCAGTCATAAGATAACAGCAAGCCAACTGTATGATTTTGAAATGACGAGTGATTAACTGCAAAAATAGTTTTTGTTGGTGCTGAGGAAGAGAAAATAGAGGAAGATTTTGAGATACAAACCACCACCAAACTGCAAATCCGTTTAACTACGAAAGTCTGAATGATTTTCTTAACAAGGATGAAGTTAAGTCAAATTTCTCAAAAGAATCTGTTGGTAGTTACTCCCATACAAAAATTGGATTCAAAGCCAAATGTTTCAAAACATACAGGTCTCTATATTCCACATATGGAATTACACAGACGGTACGAAAATATAGAAGAGTGGTGCTTTGTTAACTCAGTGATTAGTGAAATAAATTCAAACTTTTCAAAAGGATTAATTCAAGAAGTCGAAATAGAAAATGATTTTTTGAATTTTGCCACACTTATTTTAAAACTGACAATCTTCAAACTTCCTCTGAAGATTCTTCTTCAAAATCCACAAAGTCAACTGTACATGTAAATCCTGAAGAAAATGTCGAAGCTGAACAACAATGTTTTGAAAACACATTTTCAAATGAAATCAATTTACTGTTACTTCAAGATAAAATCAATTCATTGACTGAAAAGGTGAAAAGTGTAGAAAAGAAAACAATGAATTATGAAGCTAAAATAATTTAACTTTAAAATGAAAGGACAAAATTGATTACAGAAATTTCAGGCATTAAGAATTTATTGTTGTCAAATGGAGCACCACCACCATCAACAATACCCAAGCCTAAGGGTAAGGAATTTTTTGTTTGAAAAATCAACTTTACCTCAATCCAAAACAAGGAAGCAATATACGGGTGAAGAATTGTTTCGCTTTTTAAATACTAATGTGCATATTTTTATTCCACATATAGAAGGCTTGAGGAAACCAAGACAGATGTGGAAGAAAAAGGTGGTTGGGGAGAGAACTGAAGATGAGAAGAAAGAAGTTTTAAATTTTTTGTCAAATAATTTTGTCATAACAAGCAATTGCAAATTTTGTAATATGCATAGTTCTAAAGCTACCTCATCGAATTCTGTGAATCGTTCGTTTTTTAATATTTCTTAAATGTTTTGCATGGGTGAAGGTGTTGGGTTTCAAGGGCATGGCAACGGAAGCAATCAACAAGAAACATACAATATCATACAAAATATGTGCCAATAAAACCCATTTAGTGTACCAACAACTTACATGCAAGTAATAGTAACTCAATAAAAGAACAAAGGAGGTAGAAGTATACCCACAAGGCTGGAATCAAGTTTTAACAAGGATGGTTAGATCACCAATGTAGATCTCCTATATTGATATAGTCTAGAACAAGAGTATATAATCCACAATTGCTAAGATGCCATTATTGAACTTCACGCCCATGAATCCACCTCTGGAACAATAGAAGATACTCCTCTCTTATCAACTACAAACACTCCTTGAAACTTAAGAAAAAAACTCACCAAAATGTGTGTGTTATGTGTATATCAGAGAGAGAGAGAGAGAGAGAAGGACCAAGAGAGAGAGAGAGAGAAAGATGGTTCTAATGCATGTCATATGCCAAAAACTGACCATCAGGAGTACTAAAGTAGGTCCAAAAAGTATGCAACCTTATTGGCCCATCAAATGGTCCAATAAAATGCAAAATGAAATTTTAGCTCCCCTACACGGGCCCTCACGGGCCGTGAAGAGGTTGTGAAGCACCAGGCCTTCATGGCCCATGAAGGAGCTTCATGGTCGTGAAGCCCTCAGCATTTACTGCCCATGAAGCAAGATTTATGGTCATGAAGCACTCAGCCTTCCCATGAAGCAATATCCTTCATGGCCATGAAGCACCTTTGCATATCAAATCTCAATTATGATTCTCCCTCTTTACAAGCGTGCTGTCGCGATCAATCCTTGGCATGTGACCCAATAGGCTCGTGCTTCATTGGCAACGATACACCTATGCGTGTGACGGTGGGCAGACACCAACAGACTCCTACTTGCACATGGCATACCCCATCCAAGGTATCATAAATAAGGAGCGGCCTTAGAAAGGCATCCTTACCCCCTACTCACGACATGTTATGTCAACCTCGACCAAATCATGATAGCCATGAAAGGCTAAAAGTTCCTATAGATAATGTTCATAAACATCCCTTTGTTCGCGATTTTTATATGAACATGAGACATGAATGAATGTTAATATCCAGATCGTTCATGATAGTGTTTCTCGATTCTAGATTTTGTGGTAACCAAAATAACAAGTTGCAAATGATCTACCATCATTGTAGCTTGAGTACGACCATGCATATTTGGTGTCAGCTCCAAATCATTGAGGGGCCCATGGAGATTTCTCTAACCAGAGGAACAAATCCTTTTGATTACATAGTCCCGCTACATGCCTTATAATTTATTTGAAAAATCCCTTTATAGCAGCTAGTTTTGAATCGCGTTTGAAAGGCATCAAAATAAAGGAGATTCATGCTTTGGATACATATGTATCTCCGGTCTAAGGAGGAAACGATGTTATCATCCAGAGTCACTCGTGACCTGTTGGGTTTTGTTGGCCATCATACCCGCACAACGGAAACATAAAAACACAAAAGTTCGGGTTTAAAACGCGATGCCATCAAGACCCAAAGTGGAAATACTCTACATACAAATATTGCAACCAAAACAAAGAGATGGAGTATGAAATATACCATGCTCCAGCTTCTGAATACTTTAGGTTGGGATGAACTCTAAGCCACCAAGAGAGCAACTCTCTATTGCTAGTCCACAACAACTTTAATTGACCCCCAAATGCTAGTATGCCAACTAGTGATCTTCAAAGCCTTGAATTCACTTATGGAACAACTCACAATCTCCACAAAATCACTAAGAACACTTATGCATTTCTGGAGATACTCAAGAACAGCCAAGAACTCTCATGGAGAGAGTATGCAAGTGTCAAGAGAAAGAGAGAGAGAGAGAACATGTGATTAATTCCATGAATTAATCTTGGTCTCATATTCATTAACATGTTAGGAAAAGTCTTGGACTTTTTATGGACTCTTCACATGTCTCCAGACCAGAAATTGTCGTCCATGCAAGCCCGAAGAAGCTTTATTATTGTCCAACTTTGAGCCATGTACAAAAAATGACAAATCATTAACTGCAGTCTGTCAGACTCAGATAACAGGCAGGATAACGGCCATTATATAGGTTGTTGTCTAGATCACACATAACGGGCAAGATAACGCCCGTTATGTAAGCCGTTATCTAGCTCCAACATAACGGGCAGGATAACGGTCGTTATCTGGGCCGTTACCTCCCTTATGTTTTCTCTCTTTTGCGATGCGTGCTGTGGGGATCAATCTTTAGCGTGTGACCCAATAGGCTCGTGTATCATTAGTAGCATTACAAATATACGTGTGTCAGTGGGCATACTCCAACATGACCATGATCCATGAAGAGAACTCATGTGTGGGTCTTCCAGTCACTTGAAACTCATTTCAAGTATAGGTTAGTCTTACTTCTCATGCATTCAATACTTGATTAATGCATGACCAAACCCTAACCTCAGTCTTAGATCAAACTTCCTTCCCTTAAAGAATGAGTTAGTTAGAATTTTAGAATGCATACAGATTCATGGAAGTGGTTAAACATGCTAAGATGGAACACTGTAAAGACTAATGAAAGTAACTGCAACTAGCGTATATATAGTCTCTTTTATATATCGATAATGATCAAAAGTTACAGTACTTCATGCAGTTCCAAAAGCTAACATATATCAAAGAATTACTAAAGCAATATTCAAGCCAAGTTATTAGCATAAGAAATGCTAGATGACCTAGTATGATAATCATCACTAGTCCATGACAACGGCTTACCCAGTGAATTTGAAACGTAACATCCATATGTACTCTTTTTATCTATTTTGATCAAACCCATTCAGAGTGTTCATCAAAGAGATCACATATTAGTTCACCAAAGTAATCATACCCCTCATTGTCACAGAAGTTCAGAATAGGGTTAGTGACACTCAAGAATTATTGTAAAATATAATTAACACCACAAACCAAGATCATAAACTTCGATCGAAATCAACAGTTATCCTGTTGGGAAAATGATCTCATCAGTTAAGATTTGATGAGACAAAGTTAAGTTTATAAGATGAATTCTATATACAACTTAAACAGAATTATGAAGCTTAGTCAGATTGAACACTTATAGTGATTCAGATTGAGTATAAGCTGAGTGTAAGCTGTACATATGTTTGATCAGCTTAGACTATATCTTAGTAAGATTATCAATATGTTTGATAAGCTGTGTGCGTAAACTAAGATATACATATTGAGTTTCAGCTTGATGAGTTTCAAGCTGAGCGACTCAGCGTGAAGACTGAGTCAGCTCAATAGAGTTGCTAAATATGTTTTGGTTAACTATTTGGACTTCTAAGGATGAGTTAATAATTATACATGTTAGTCCGTGTTTGTTTTCGAGTGTGTTTTCGAAGAACTCAGCTTGATGAGTTTCAAGCTGAGTAACTCAGCCTGACTAAAGAAGTCAGTTTAAAAGAATTTAAATATGTTTTAAATTCTGTTTTAACTCTCTATATCTACGGGAAGGATAAGAAGACTTCAGAATCAAGATTGAAGATTGAAGACTCAAGATAAGAAGATTCAAGATTCAAGATTCCAAGTTATCCGATAGTTAGTTAGCAAATTAGGATTAGTCCAGTTTGTTAGGAACCGTAGCAACAGGATTATAAATACTTATCATCCTGATAAGTTTAGAGGTACGACTACAGAGAAAAAAAAACCTCACCTCGCCGTATGTGTTACGATTCTTGAATCACTGTTTGTAAGTTCAACGTGATCAAGAAATTCACACATTGCCAACTTGTTCGTGTGTTCGAATATTCACATTTGTTGTGAAGTTGGTAAGTAATCATAAGTTGATTGAATCTGTAATAAAAATCCTGTTTAGAGAGTCGTCAGTATCTATAATCATAAGTTGATTATAGATAGCTATGTTTGAAAGTTTGAGAGATTTACATTAGGTGTTTACTTATCAAGAGTTGCTTACTTGATAGTTATTGTAATCATTTTTTTATTCAAAGCATTGTAATCATCTTGTTAATGAAAGCATTCGATTGATTGTGGTTTGATTTACTGTGTGTAATACTTTTATTTGATTTGTTCTATTTCCGCAGAAAGTGTATTCAACCCCCCTTCTACACACCTGTTGCTTGTTGTTATTCTCACCAAGGGACCAAAATATCATTACAGAAACTAACATTAGAGTAAATACTCACTCCAAGCTAATTTTTTTTTGTCGAACATCAAGAACATATCTCAGTTTTCCTTGAATTCAAAATCATCTGATTTTGTATCTCGTATGTGTCGTGAGTGAGCAATAATTGCTGAATTAGGTTTATAGACCACCTAATAGTAGGACATTATCTCCAATGAACTCATTCTTCTAGGAATACAATAAAGCTCTCACTAGCCGTGATATATCTATTGGTTTTATCTATGCTTCTAGTAAACTCATCTATTTGATTTTCTCATAAAAACAAAGATTCTACCTTCAAGATGCTAGTACAAGTCCAAATGGACCTACTCATGTTTCTAGACTTGATTGGGATACTATGGATATGTGAGTGTAACGCCGCAGAAATACATTCGTATAAATAAGAACCAAAACTTACTAGTATTCAATACAATCAACCACATGCCACATAAGTTGGACGCGACACGTTTCCGGAAACTCTCAAGTCACACCCTCCATGCACTCACCAAGTCATACTAACCCTAATCCCCCAAAGTCGGACCACAAGTCTCTCAGATAAGTTGGATCAACTAAGTCACATACCACCACACAAAAGTAGTAGGTCGGATCACACTAACGTCGGAGCATTGACTTAAAGTTGGACGAACACCCTTGGTTGCGCAACCTTACTTCACATAACACTAGTCGAACCCGTAAGTCGGAAAAACTAAGATCCAAGTCGAATCTCACGCTTTTGTAACACCCTGTTTTCATTATAAAACTTTATGAAAACTATTCGTAAATAAACGAACTTTATTGCCACCAAAAATCTAGTTTCGACATAATAGCGGATGCGTGTGCTAAAAATCTTTACAAACACTTAATATTTAATTTAAAAGTTGGGGAAACAACTGGCACTAAATAATCTTTAAATAAGATGGTTGCAACACACGAGCCCTTCCACTGAGTTCACATCCAAAAATCTTTGAGTACCTGAAAAATTTTAGGAGTATCTGATGAGCAATAGAGCCCAGTGAGCAACTCAAAGTGATTACTTGTAAAGAATGTTTCACAATCTGATTAAAGTCTATTCTTTTAATACAAATGGTAATTTGTTACCGCGGTTGTATAATAAGTACCCCTGTATTTATATCTGTTTGATAATAATATTTGTAATCAAGTATGTTCTGTAACTGATTCTCTATAATAGTCGTATCCACATCAATATGATTGTAGTTATATATTATGGTCGTATCCATATTTCAAGTGTTGTAACAACCATTGTATTCACACCTTGTATCTACAAACGTAGTTGTATTCCAACGTCATAGATATATCCATTATCACAATTGAATTTGTATAACCATCGTATCTGTATAACATTTGTGTTTGTATAACCTACAACCGTGTTCGTTGTATTTGAAATAATGTATTGTATAATACAAATATATTTACACACACATATGCGCGTTTTTTTGAATATAAAGTTGCGTGATTGTGATTATTTTATGTATCCGTATAACAAAAACTCCGTATTTTCGTACCCACATATGTATATCTGTAATTTTATTAATATATTACTACATTTGTAATTCACATATGTGTACTGTGGTTGTAACCATAACACTTGTATCTGATTGACCATTTTGGTGTACATAAAAGTATTGTATTCGTATAGTCATATCTGGGTAATCATAACACGTATATCTGTACCACTATGTACTTATCTGGACATTTAATACTATAGATATATTGTTATCTATATAACCATAAAATATCCCTACCAGTATCGTATAATTCTTTACATATATCACTTTCACGGTTTGGCATATCAGTGGTAACTTCTTAAAGAAACCATACTATTATCTCAATCTCTTACATGTTAAACTATAGTACTGTACTATGTTTATATTATTCATATATACATTTTCATAGAATTAAATTAACTCATGAATCATTATTTACGAGTATTAGATTGAGGTACTCACCTGTGGTCCCGTATAAATGTAACTATCTTCACTGGTGTCCTTTATCCATATTACATCTTATAAATATAACCCAAGTTTCAACACCAGAAAAGAATCAAAACATCTTGCTAAGCTGATGGACGCTTAGCCGAAGCGTCACGTGTGTCCTTTATCCATATTACATCCTATAAATATAACCCAAGTTTCAACACCATAAAAGAATCAAAACATCTTGCTAAGCTGATGGACGCTTAGCCGATGCGTCACGTCAGACGAACAGAGACATACGCAGGTTCTGTTATTTAATTAAAACTCATCCCATACACTTCTAAGGTCATTGGGACATTTTTAATTTATAACATCAATAATTTGAACCCATATCACCAAAATCAAGAATAATCTCTACAATGTCATTTGAATCATTCTATTGGGTCTAGACCCAGATCCATAACTTTCATTTAAAAATCACCTATTTGTATTTGATATAATCTTTACAGATTATAGGAGTCAATAGAAGACCTCCTAACATCACTTAAATGCAAGAATCAATATTTGATTCAAGAACCCCTAATCCATTTTTAACTAGAAACTTAATCATCTGTATACTCTCTTAACCTCTTAATGAGTCTACTCACATATATCAAAACTCATTTGAACAATCCTTTCAAGATTTAGGTTTATTATCCATTAACACTCCAAATCTTTAAGAATAATTATAGGAGTAGATAAAAACACTTACTAATCAAGAAAAAGGAGGATCATGACTTTTTATTTAAAGATCTTGATATGCTTTATAACTTCCCTTAATTATCTCCTCCATAAAAACATAATAATATGGTGGTTTCCTGGATGAAGAACAAGGGGTAAAGAAAGAAATAAGGAAGGAAAGTGATAAGTGAAATACTAAAAGGTGAAAGGGGCGGCTGCCATATGAGGCGGTTGTCTCTTTTCCGGTGTGTATCCCGCTCCCCTATCTGACTTATAACTTATCCTTACGATATCCATAAATCTTAACGAAGATATATATGAAATCATTATTTTAAATCATTTAATAATTACAACTTTTACTCGTTTACCTTAATTTTTACTTACCACCTCCTTTTAATAACGTTTACAAATTTAGGGTGTTACAGCTTCCAAGTCGTACAACATGAAATTCGGACGTCAAGCAACTGAGACCACCATGAAGTCAGACCAAGGACGAATCTTGGTCGGACCTCACGAATGCACACGGTACAGTCGATATCTAATTTCCGAAACCTAACCAAAGCTTTACCAAATTACACCATTCTTTATTTTAAGGATTCCTAATAACAAATAAGCCAATCCTTTAAATGCAATCCAGTTATCATTAACATTTATAGGGGTAACTTCCCTTCTTTGTTCTCGGTTCATGCTTTAAAAAAAAACATCAGGCTAGACACTGAAGAATGAAATGGAATCTTGAGGGTTTGCATTGTTTTTAGGTTCTAAAAATTTTTTTGTTCATACTATGGTGATGAATCTCCATAAAAACACCACCTAGATGATTAAGAACCAACACAAGGACTTTTGTGGGTGTTTTGTTGCTCACGGCTCAACACCCCAGGGGTGAGAAAACCCAAAACCAAATTTTAATCAATATCAAACAGTATCTAAATGATCATAGGATGAGAGGGATCATTACCTCATGCTTTCTACTCAATTTCCTTGAAGAATAAATGCCAAAATAAAGTCCTTCTTGTTCTTGGTCTTCCTCTCTTGAAGTCTCAAGAACACGCACACACAACACTCTCTCTTTCTTTGTTGAAGATTTCAAACAGTGGAACAATACTCCCTTCTTACCCTAAATTTATATATATATATATATATATATATATATATATATATATATATATATATATTAATTTGGGCCAAGCCCACCTACAATAATTAAGCCCAATTCAAATCTTTATATTAGGCTAGTAATATAAGCCCAAACACATACATAAATATCCATTTAGTTAACCAACTTAATAATCCATGACTCTTGAATTTCATTTGAAAAGATAATCATAGCCATAACTTGATTTACATCGTATGAATATTTCAATTTGAAATCTGGGTATTACAACTCTCCTCCACTTAGACTCGACTTCGTTGACGAAGTCACCATTCGAACAATCCTTGGTAGTGATTCCTCATCTCCGTCTCCGGTTCCTACGTCCACTTGGAACTCTTACGATGTTCCCATTGAACTTTCACCATCTCGACTTGCTTGTTCCGTAATACCTTCATCTCTAGGTTGATGATCGGAATAGGCCTTCCCATATAGTTCAGATTTTAATCAACTTCGATATCCTCTAATTGTACAAAGGTAGATTCGTCAGCTAGATACTTTCTCAAGTGCGACACGTGCAATGTGTTGTGAATCCTTGACAGTTTCTTCTGTAACTCCAAACGATAGGCTACCTTACCTACCCCTACAATCAATTTAAATGGGCCAATAAATCTAGGGTTGAGCTTACCGCGCTTCCACAACTGTGTAATCCCATTCCAAAGTGAAACCTTAAGTAACACGAAGTCTCCACTTGGAATTCTATGTCTAATAGTTTCTTGTCTGCGTAACTCTTTCTGTCCAACCTTACCACAACCAACCGGGGTTCTACACCGCATCCCGTATAGCATCTCATACGGAGGCATCCCGATACTATCATGATAACTATTGTTATAAGAAAATTCCGCCAATGGAAGATAGATATCCTAATTACCACCAAAATCCAAAACACACGCCCTCAACATATCCTCGAGAGTTTGAATCATTCTCTCTCTCTCAGCATTAGTTTGTGGATGGTAGGCGGTACTAAAATGCAACTTCATTCCCAATTCGCTGTGAAAATTATCCCAATCTCGTATCCCTGGCAGACACCACCGACACCGGCACACCATGCCTAGTGATCACCTCCTTGACATACACATTGGCCAAAGCTGAAGACGAGAAAGTCTTGCGAATCGGTCTCAAGTGTGCACTCTTAGTCAGCCTATCCACCACCACCCAGACTGTGTAATAATTTCTCGATGTTCTCGGTAGTTTGGTAATAAAATCCATCGTATTGTGCTTCCATTTCCATTCCGAAATTTTTAACGGCTGCAACTTCCTATGCGGTCTTTGATGTTCGACTTTAACCCTCTAACAATTCAAACATTTCTCCACACATTTAGCAACATATTGCTTCATCCCTGACCACCAATAATCCAGTTTCAAGTCCCGATACATTTTTGTTGCCCTGGATGAATAGAAAACATCGACTTATGAGCCTGATAACGTTGCCATGACATCCGTCATCACGAGTACCCATATCTGCCCGTAACGTGTGAGTAAATCTCGACTATATTTTACAAAATTCTTCACTTGCCCCTTATTCGTTCTTTGTTGTGGTTTTATGGTTTTATTACCTTAGTCTGCGCTAATCGAATGAAGTAAAAAACGAAGTGGTATCCGTCATCCGTAGGCATCTCACCTTAAGTAACATACACAGTGACTTATGACTCAAAGCGTCAGCCACGGCATTGGCCTTACCCGAATGATACAGGATCTCACAATCATAGTCCTTCACCAAATATAGCCACCTTCACTGTGACATATTCAAGTTCTTCTGATCTGCGAAGTAGTTTAAGATTTTGTGGTCTATAATTATATAATACACCAAAGTAATTTAAGCTTTTGTGGTCTATATATATAATACACCTAACTCCGTAGAGGTAGTGGCTCCAAAATTTTAGCTTGAAAGCCACGGCCGCAAGATCTAAATCATGTGTCGGATAAATTCCCTCATGGGGTTTAAGCCGTCTCAATGCGTAAGTGATCACATTTCCGTACATCAGAAGACATCCCCAACGGTAGTGCGACGCATCACAATAGACTACTAAATCTTCCATACCCTATGGCGGGGTTAATACTAGAGCCTCACACAATTTTGGAAATAGTGTCTCAAAAGCCGTATGTTACGTACTTCCCAAAATAAGCTTTTCGATTTTCTTATTCAGTTTCGTCAGTGGAATGACAATTTTCGAGAAATTTTGTCTAAACCGTCTACCGTGCGAATCCTAGAAAACTTCTGCTCTTGGTAATGCTTTTTGGCTGCTTCTACTTAATTACAACTCTAATCTTCGCGTGATCCACCTTAATCCCATCTTTGTTCATGAGGTGACTCAGAAAGTGGACCTTGTGTAGCCAAAATTCACATTTAGAGAACTTTACATACTATTTCTCCCACTTCAGTGTCTCAAATATCTCCCTCAGATGTCGTTCATGTTCCTCCCGAGTTTTAGAATAGATTAGAATGTCGTCGATGAAGACAATCATTGATCACTGTAACATCATACATATTGCAATCTCTATTGTAACTCTTAGACACTCGCAGGATCCTACGGCATCCATGGGTCCGTTGACATATTTGATCCCTACTTACACCAATTCAAAATTAAAATTATTGGTTGACTCATGCTTAGCTCTACAATCACTCAAGGATTTATATTTGACATTGTAAATCATCCAACAAGATACATAGTGACACCCTTGACCAACCATTGGCTCATGCTAATAAGCTTGACAACCAAAAATTGCGGGTCGCCACACTCACCTTCCACACAGATCCATATGGAACAATTTGTGCTAAACTCAACAATTATCCCATGCCTCACTAGAATGGTGCATGATTTACATTTTTAGAAAATGGGCTTTTGTTTCTTGATTAAAACCATGTTCTAATTTTGATTAACAAAGTAAGTTAAAAATAATTTTTCAATTTCATATATAAGAGCAAGTTTATATTAAAACTCTTGTGATTTTATCAACTTTGAAAAAGTTATCAAGCATGCGAAGAAAAAAACAACCATGCAAGAAATAAAATCACAACCATACATATATAAGAAAATATAAAGTAACAGCCCAAAAGTTGAAGGTCCCGATTATATGGATGAAGTTTAGCTTGAGAGAGAAACACACACAAACACTATACAAAAAATGTAATTATGATTGCCAAACTTGAGAATAGAAGGAAGCCAAAGACTTATATAGCACTCGGCTATATTTACATTAAA
This sequence comes from Pulicaria dysenterica, assembly GCA_947179395.2. NCBI lineage: Eukaryota > Viridiplantae > Streptophyta > Magnoliopsida > Asterales > Asteraceae > Pulicaria > Pulicaria dysenterica. The sequence continues at coordinate 50,096,884 of OX359292.1, read as the reverse complement.
CACCCTCACCCCTAAGTGAGGTGTGTTCCTATTATAAAATTAAAGACTATGAAAAGATAAATCTATCTATTAAGTCTATTTCATAGTCCAAATGATACTTGCCTATCCATAAATATTCTCCTGCTCTCCGGTATGCGTTTGAACTTGCTAACAATTCGAATTGTCTGATTACGCTCTGTCTTTGACATTGATGTTCCAGCTCTTACCACTTTGTGTTCCAGCATATGGTATAAGATCCTTAGGGTGCGGTATGAATAACATAGAAGATCACATAGTTGAACAAATGTTTTCTCCTCCTTTGAATTTCTAAAGACAACCCTAGCATCTCCTTTGAAGTATTCGTGGCCTGCTTTAACAATAGTTAACTCCTCAAGCTTATCAAGATCAGGATGACTCTGTACAGGTTTTCGGATGTTAAATTTCAGATGATTGTTCTGAGTAGCCAATTGCATGTCATGCTCTTCTATGAACTCCATGAGCTTTCTCATATACTTCATCAATGCAGATATGCCAAACTGTTCATTTCGTTGGTTTCCTTTGCCATTTGCTATTTTAACTTCAAATCTAACCACAGTTTGACCTAGAGACTTTTCACTGTATACATTAAAGAGCATTGTGATTGGATATTCAGATATGACTTATTCCTTTGGAGTTGTGTTCTTTTCAAGCACATGCTCATATCTTCTTTTCTGATTCTCATCTAGATGTCTCAGCTCTGGAGGTGTCCTAATTTCAAGTGTATCCATGAAGATCATGGGAATTCTGTCTTCAAGGAAAGGACCATTTACTGAATATTCTCTCCAGACTGGATCTTCTCTTGCAGCTCTAGTATACATGTTTGATCTGTCAAGCCCAAGATTGAAGGGTTTTGTAGGGTATTAAATCAGATAATGATAATACGCAGCGGAATAAAAACTCAAACACCCTCTAGTGATCTCATCTAGTTGGTACAAGAAACTTAACTAGAGTAGAAGATAAAAATTATACCTTTATGAAACAATCTCGAAACTTGATTCCAGAATGCTAAAGGTAGAACACCGCTACTACACCACCACGAACAAGCTGCTAGACGGCTACAGGATTTCACCAAAAAAGATCACGCGAGACCGAGTGCGTGCGTGTATGTGATCGATGAGACTAGGGTTTCCTTGTTGCAATTGTTTCTCTAATGTGATTCTAAGGCTCTAAAAGGTTATTTATATGTAAACCTATTAAGGCTCAAGCCCGTTTAATTAAAGCTCAGCTTTAATAAAACTATTAGTTATTTGCAGAAAATACCATTTAACCTTTTAATTAATAACTATTAATTAATTGGTCAAATTAATATTTAAACTAAATATTAATTCCTCCATGTACACCGTTAGCCTAAGGAGGTCCCTAGCTAGACACTTAGGTTAACCAGGCTATAAGATCTCTTACATCTAGAGATATAATCCATACTTGGATTACACAGGCTTTTCCCTTTGCATCGCCATATTCCGTAATGTGAGTATTAGACATGGAGCAGGGATCTTATTCTAAATACTCATATTTTCTCGACTCTGATCTCGACACTCTGCAGTTACGGTTTACCGAATGAAAACCATCATTCTACCCGAGCGCGGCCACGCATTTTCAGTAGTCTCAATTGTCGAGGGGCCCCGAAACATCTCTCCTAAAAAGGAGGTGCAAATCCCATCTTGACTATTTGCAATTTGAGCACATAGCTTCCGCTGCACCTAGACATGCCCCTTATAATCACCCTGTTACGGTGTGACGTTAGAACGCGCTAAAGTACATAAGTTACTATGCTCCAAACCAAATATCTTAGGTGTAAGGACAACCTATCAAGTTTACTTATGATGATGCTCTATGAAGTAAACTCGATGCGGATCACTCCCAATATTTATCCCTCCTCATAAATATCTACAAATAATTGGTCACATCCTTGTGCTTTTATTCAAACCGAATAAATCATCAAATATTCATAATAGCGTTATCTCCCCAATGTAGCTCCCACTACATTAAGTAGCTATGGGCATTTAGAAAATTCATAACTTGATTTGTCATGGATGACTTAAAACATGCTAAAAATAGACAGCAAGAACAGATTATGTAAAAACCTCCTATTTCAATCCCAACGAAATGTAATTACATAATATAAAAGGTGTCAAGTTACATCTGTAGTAATAATCAAAAACTTGAACTAGCTCGTATATTCCAAGTACTGCATTCCTATAGAATTCGCATGTCTCTCATGCTTAGCTCTAGCTAGCGGCTTCGTCAACGGGTCAGCTACGTTGTCGTCTGTCGGTATCTTTTGCAGTCTAATATCTCCTCTTCCAATGATCTCTCGGATCAGGTGATATTTTCTGAGTACATGCCTGGTCCGCTGATGATCTCTTGGCTCTTTAGCTTGCGCCACAGCTCCAGAGTTATCACAGAATATATCAATCGGTCTAGAGATACTGGCAACAACTCTAAGATTCAAGATAAAATTCTTTAGCCAGACAACTTCCTTTGCCGCATCACTTGCTGCAATATACTCTGCTTTTGTAGTCAAATATGCTATTGTATCTTGCTTCTGACTTTTCCAAGATATAGCTCCTCTGTTTAGGGTAAAGACAAATCCTGACTGCGACCTACAGTCGTCTCTGTCGGTTTGGAAACTAGCATCAGGGTAACCAGTTACACTAAGCTCATCCATCGAATCTCCATAAACTAGGAACATGTATTTTGTCCTTCTTAGATACTTGAGAATATTCTTGACACCTACCTAATAAGCTTCACCCGGATTTTGTTGATATCTACTCGTGACACTTAGGAATAAGCAACATCGGGCCTAGTACATAAAATGGCATACATAATTGATCCAATTGCCGAGGCATATGGAATCAATTTCATCTTATCCTGATCTTGACTAGATACAGGACACTGAGCCTTGCTCAAAACCGTGCCAGACTGCATTAGAATAAATACTTTCATGGATTCATCCATCTTGAATCTTTTCACGAATTTGTCGATGTATGTACTTTGACTAAGTCCAATAAGATACTTAGATCTATTTTTATAGATCTGAATACAAAGTATATAAGAAGTTTCTCCCAAATCTTTCATCTGGAAACCTAAAACCTAACCAGGTTTTTACTCCTTGTAATACTGGTACACTATTTCCTATTAGCAGTATGTCATCTACATACAAGACTAGGAAGGTTACCGCGCTCCCACTGAATTTAGTGTAATTACATGACTCGAACTCACTTTTGGTAAAACCAAACTCTTTGATGCGCTCATCAAAGTGTAAGTTCCAGCTCCTAGATGCTTGCTTTAATCCATAGATGGAATTTAGCAACCTGCATACTTTATTAGGATTCTTTGGATCCGCAAAACCATCCGGTTGTATCATATATACGTCCTCTGTCAATTTCCGGTTAAGGAAAGCGGTTTTGATATCCATTTGCCATATCCCATAGTCAAAATATGCTTATATGGCCATAAGAATTCTAATTGTCTTAAGCATTACTACTAGCGATAAAGTTTCATCATAGTCAACACCATGAGTTTGCGTGAAACCTTTTGCCACTAGCCTAGCCATAAAGGTATGCACCTTTCCATCCATGTCGGTCTTCTTCTTGAAGACCCATTTGCACCCAACAGCTTTGCTGTGTTGAGGTAAATCCACTAACTCCCAAACTTGGTTGTCATACATTTATTGCATCTCTGCCCTCATGGCTTCTAGCCATTTTTCAGATTCTAAACCTGAAACAACATATTGGTAGGTAGTGGGCTCTGAAAGATCCCCTTCGTCTTGAGCAACTAGGAATCCTCTTCCAAGAATACCCCTTTACGAGCAACAAAGACTTTGTTTTCATCTGGGTTGTAGATATAGTATCCTATGGTTTCCTTGGGATAGCCGACGAAGATACACTTATCTGATTTGGAATTGAGTTTGTTTGTGAATGTTCGCTTAACATGCACCTCACATACCCAAATCTTGAGAAAAGACATTTTGGGCTTTTTCCCCGTCCATATCTCGACGGTGTCTTTTCTACCGATTTTGTCTGAACCCGGTTCAGCATGAACGCCGCTATCTCTAGTGCGTGCCCCCAAAACGACAATTGTAATGAACTTCGACTTATCATTGATCGTACCATGTCAAGCAATGTACGATTTCCCCTTTCTGATATACCATTCATCTGAGGTGTATACGGAGGTGTGAGTTGTGAAACAATGCCACATTCCTTCAAATGATCGTCTAATTATTGACTCAGATATTCGCCACCGCGGTTAGACCGAAGCAACTTTATCTTCTTGTCCAGCTGATTTTGTACTTCATTCTGAAACTGTTTGAACTTCTCAAAACTTTAAGACTTTAGTCTCATAATATTCACATAACCAAATACCAGTATCCTCCTCTAGCCTCTGGAGTAAAGGGTCCACACACATCTGTGTGTATTATCCCTAGTAGCTCACTTGCCCTTTCATTCTCATTGTTGAAAGATTGCTTTGTCATTATACCGGACAAACAAGATTCACATATATCATATGACTCTAAGTCAAATGGTTCTAGAATTCCGTCATCTCGGAGTTTCTCTATGCGTTTCTCATTTATGTTTCTTAAACGACAATGCCAGAGGTAAGTCTGATTCAAGTTAATCTTGGATCTTTTACTTATATGATACGTCTTTGTCATTATTATATAGATTTAGCGTATATAGGCCTTTTGAGGAATAGCTTTAAAATTGAAAACATCATTTTTGAAACAAGAAATAACTTTACTATTCAAAACATAAATAAAACCATAGTCTATAAGCAAATCAAACGAGATAACATTCTTGATAAGTCTAGGAACATAATAGCAGGTCCATATCTCCTTGTCTTAGCTTCCTACTTCTCTTGAATCCCTGCAAGTGATTGCAAATGTGATGACCACATCCGGTGTCCAATACCCATGATTCATAAGAAGTAATAAGACAATCTATCATAAAGATACCTGAGTCATTGGGCGAACCAATGTCTAGCTAATCTATGTCGAGTGAGTGCTCGCATGAATCCTTGCTGCTACACTCTGGGAAACAAATATCTCCAAGCTCTTCCAACCAGTCATCCTCTTGCATAGGGTCCACTACTGTTGACTCTAGCTTCTTTGGATCTAGATCATCGCTAATATACATGGGAGTCTCGTGCAAGCTTGCAACGGTCATCTTAAAATCGCCAAGGACGTACATTACCTTAGTCTGATAATAGTCCGACAAGAAACCAAACAAAAGCATAACTAGCTCATGTGGCTTTGATTTTGGTCCAAAGGTCTCATAGCAATCAAGATAAGGCTTAGGGATTCTTCGGGTGAGTAAAACGGAATAACAGATAAAAGAGACATCTACAGACAAAGAAAAAGATAAAACCGATTCAGTAATATGATTATATCTTCTAATAAGTATTACCTTTTTAAAATAATTTATTAGACTAGGATCCATATTTCACATTTCCCGATGCAAGGTTTCGGGCACTTCCCATTGGGACAATGCTATTTCTCGTAGGTAAAACCTATACCAATCGTATACTACCTGGACATGACTCCTACATGTGCGGGACATCGGCTACAAGAACCATGTATGCTTTAGTCCCTCTAGTGCATTTTGGGCCGGGACTCCCGATTATCACCAAAATAGATCGCACCACCTAAGATAGTGTGAACTCTGGCCGGGACTCCCTATTGTCGCAGAGCCTTTCACAACCTTTCCCGCAATGGTTTGAACCCGAATGCCCAAGGTTTGGTCACTTCCGACACCCGAGTAACGTTTAACAGGAAAGGTGTAACATTAGGTGGGTAGCACACTGATCTAAGATTTTTCTAAAAATGATTTTAAAGTTTTTAAATGAAAAAACTTCTTGCCAGTTTTCTTTGTAAAAAACAATGTTTAATAATAACTATTATTAAAACCCTGTTTTATTTCATCGTGTGAATCACAACCACGCATATAATAATATGTAAAGAAATATAACAACACATAACATCTATGCCTTAGCCTTGCCCTTAACTAATGTCGGTTTCGTGAGCCACACGAAAAACCCGACGGTCCAAAACCTAAGTGGAAAACAACACACAAGGCATGAACTTTTAAAGCTCCCACTGGCTCCCGCATCCAATCTTGCTCCTTGCTCCTTGCTCCTTGTATCAGCTTCAAAAAAATTATTCTATATGTATATTCTAAAAACTAAAAAAACTAGAAATAAAAATTACAAAGTAATCAAAGTCACGTAGGCCCGCTAATCTAGTACTTTTACATTTTAGAATAGGGGTTGTAAGTGGCACGCAGGCCTCCCCACACCATAAAATAGAATAAACCAACACAACCACAAGAGCAATAGATAAAACAATCCACAAGGTCTAGGGCTCGGCTATGCATCCCAAACATGTACTAAACTAATACATGAAATACAAACAACTGATTTCTAATTATCACATCCTAATGAATTACCTTGATTTCTACCAATTGTTAAATTCACCTGGTTTAACGATAGTTGTTATATTAATTATTGTTATGCGATCAAAGATACTAAAAATAATTAATTTTAATCAATACTTGATTATATAATATAATCATGACTAAAATAAAAAATTTTAAACACAAGATTAAAATAATCTTTAGAAACACTTAGCTTTAATCCTGTTTGGCTTTACCCAAAACTAAACCTAAACAACATTGGGCCAACACCAACTGAGCCAAAAAACACGGTGGACCGACCACCTAACTGGGCCGGTTGAAACTGGGCCATGGGCAGCAAGCCGCAGCTGGGCTGCCACCACGCCCCCTCCACCGTCGTTGACAACCTGGCTACAGACAGCAACCGCCGCCGCCGGTTCCTGGCCGACAACCGCCACCTCGCCGCCGACGCAGCTGGTGGCAACGAGGGCAGCCGATGCCGACGTGAAGCCGCCGTAGATCACGGTGGCTTTACCGCTGCCAGTTTTTTTAACACACAACAATAACAATAACTAAAAATTAAACTTTTTTTTTATCAAAACCAATTATTATCCATTAAAAATCAAAACTTGATTTCAAAAATACTTGGATAAACAAAAAAGGTTAAAACTTTGATAAAAAAATAAACCTATTCATCATGATAAAAAGAAACCTAACTTGTTCCCTACGAGACTAGAAATGGATCTGATACCACTGAAATGTTTTGTAGGGTATCAAATCGGATAATGATAATACGCAGCGGAATAAAAATTCAAACCCCCTCCAGTGATCGCATCTAGTTCGTACAAGAAACTTAACTAGAGTAGAAGATAAAAATTATACCTCTATGAAACAATCTCGAAACTTGATTCCTGAATGCTAAAGGTAGAACACCGCTACTGCACCACCATGAACAAGTTGTTAGACCGCTACAAGAGTTCACCAAAAAGATCAAGCGAGACCGAGTGCGCGTGTGTGTGTGATCGACGAGACCGAAACCCCTTTGGGGTTCTTCGAAGTCGACGCAGGGTTGGGAGGAGGGTGGCTAGGGTTTCCTTGTTACAATTGTTTCTCTAATGTGATTCTAAGGCTCTAAATGTTTATTTATATGTAAACCTTATTAAGGCCGAAGCTCGTTTAATTAAAGCTCAGCTTTGATTAAACTATTAGTTAATTGTAGAAAATACCCTTTGACCTTTCTAATTAATTCATAACTATTAATTAATTAGTATAATTAATATTTAAACTAAATATTAATTCCTCCTTTAAAATAATAAATAACTATTATTATTTTTCCTCTCAATAATTAATTAACTAATTAATTATTCCACACACATAACTAGGTAAAATCCAATTGGTTCTAATTGGGTGTGTAGCAGTGTGATCCTTTAGTGTCTCATAGCATTAGACACGATGACACGTTTTATCTATCTTTGCACATAATCTAACATAGATTTCCAGGATTAACTGAAGGAGCAGGTGGAATAGCTGCACTTATGGGAATTTGCCATTCAACATCTTTAAAAATTCTTCAGCTTCTTCTCTCTTTTATTTTGTCTGATAATATCTTTAGCCGATGTTTGAAACTGACCTTGAGAAGGAGGAAATAAGGTATGCACTTCATAGTTCACTCATGATAAATCCCTAGAGACAACAAATTTCTTCTTTAAAGCCTGTCTCTTACCTCTTCTTGTAGTCTTATAACCCCGTCTTCCCTTTTCTAATTCAGGTGGATCCATTTCAGGACCAAACTTGTAGACTAGACGGGTATGGGTAGGTTCAGGGTTTGTAACTAATGTAACATATTCATCTATTTCATGTTCAATATCAGTATACTCTTCTTCAAATCTTTCACTTATACCAACATCACCATAAAGTTCAACATAATCCATTTGATCAGCATCAGACTCCTCATTTTGGTCAATTTCACCCTCCTCACTAACATTAGGCCTTTGTTCATAAAGTACCATTTGTTTATTGGCATCTTGTTGTTGTTGATCAAGAACATCATTGGCCGCTTTCTAAGATTGACCACCAGAACTCGTAACAGCCACAGGTGGAAGTGTTGAGCTCAGATGGATTATAGGGACAACAGTAGTTAAAGCTGACGAAGTCAAGTACAATCTTCTTCGTTTCTCCCCCTCGGGATGATCGTCGGGATCATGATCGTCACACTTCCTGCTTGGACCCGCAGCTTATACTTTACAAGTCTCCTCAACTTTTATCAAACTTTCTTTCACTTTTGACAATTCAGTATAAAAGCCTCTGGTTATGCCATCAATGTTGGAATTTAAATCCTCCTGGAATTCCTCAAAATTATTACCACAAAAAGTTTGTTTGTTAAGCAAAGTGGTAAGAAGATCATTGTTATGCTCAGATTCAGGTGTCTATTCCAGGAGTTTAACATATAATAAGCTTTTCAAAGAATCAACAGACAGAGTGGAAGGATCAGAGGTATGTGGTTGAGGTGCTGGCTGAGATCTGGATAACAAAAGCGATTCAATTCGGTCAACTTTTTCATGAAGTGATTTAAGACTGTCTATTTTTACGTGAAGAGGGGTCACAGCTTGTTGATTGTTTAGTTTAGCTTGTGTAACATACCCGGTATCACTTAGATCACCGTTTGATGTTCCAGCCACAAAGGCAGAACCACCTACTGGAGCTGTAGCTATGTTGACTCTAGTAGGATTTTCATCCGATCCTCGAATGGTACTAGAAGTAGTACCACATACGAATGTTCTGGGTGTCAGATTATAGATCTGAGCCGATTGTGCAATTATGTCGGAATGAGAAGAAAGATAGGCAAAAATCTACGGCATATCAAAGTGTCTTGAATGAATGGTCGAGGAGGATGGAGGCAGTCCTCTGTTTTCAATGCTCACCATCTCCGAAGGAGAGGTCGGCAGTAAACGTGCTACAGCCTTGTGCAATAAAGATGGAGCTTGTCGAGAAGCACCATAGTGGCTGGGATGGGTTGGAAGATGCACGGTTGGGATGACCGTGTCTATTTCAATATCAGGCCTAACAATGTCAGGTCTAATAGCAGTTGTGGCTTCCCGGCTTTTGTGGCAGGGGTTCCCTCAGCACTCACATTTTCTTTTCTTGCCTTATCCTCACTTGCACTCATTAACAAATAACTACGTTCTTTTCGTTTCCTACTCCATATCCAACATATAGATTTAAAGACATTGAAGAGTCCTTTGGAGTTATGAAACCCACCTCAACAGATGGTTCAACCTCAGGGTGTATCAACCCTAGAACTGCAGCTTGACGCTGAGATGGATCAAGGATTAGCATGATACCTCCATGATTGGTTGGAATAGTAGTTTGAACAGTAGGTACCAAGTCAGGAGCAGAAGATACAGGTTCGGTTTATTTCATATACTCAGGAGTACTTTCATCAATTGGTTCTAAGTTGGTTTCTGGAGTACCCACTGGTGATGTCTCCTTTAACATAGACTCCTCAGTATTTGACTCTAAACTTTCTAGTACAACATGTTTAGTTGAAGTTGTAGGTTAGATATCAGGTGAAGTAGTGGCATAGGTTAGGGAAGCGACAATGTTTTGAACAAACATGGGATCATATGCATCCCCTTCCTCTCTATGTATATTACCTTCACTTTCTTTACCACCCATATCTTAATTTTCTCTCTCAACTCCCCTCTCAGCATCTCCCATAGATTACCGAGGCCTATTTTCTACATCCTCACCAGGTACTACTCCTCCCTCGGTAGGTATGACCGGTGCTGGCCTAACCATAAGAGGTACACCTACGCTCAACCTATAACTCACCACCAAATCATTTTTGTTCACATAAATCCAAAAGTGATGTAGGAATAGGTTGGGGTTGAGGAAGAAGTTCAAGTATTGCAGGATTAACAATGTTAAACAGTTTAGGAGCGATAGAGAAAGAACCTGGTCTTCGAGGTATGTTTAGATTTTGATCCATCACATGTTGGATGATCATGGGAATGAACCTCGGATATGGTAAAAATCTTGCACCATCTTTCCTCTGACTATTCTTTATTTGAATTGTTCCTTTGATGTCGTTGAATAATAGGAGTGCATAATCCACATGTAAGTAGTTAGCAGCTGCAACAAATATTTTAAGCTGGTTCTCAGTCAGAAACTAATACCCAGTATGCTTAGTAGTAAGGCACTTCTGGAGTATAGTCATGAAAATGTTGTACATGGGATGTAAGTTATTTCTTTTGAACTGGGCCTTGTGTTCAAGAGCTCCCGAATATCCCAAGGCTAGAATAGAAGCCATGCACAGTGCCTCATCAGGCAGATCCTCAAAAGTTGTTGCAGGAGGATGACTATCTGCTCCAGGGAGTCGGAAGATCTCCCTAAGCCTATTTACACTGACCGAGATTGTATACTCATCTATTTCAGTACATATCGGCAGATTTCCATTACAACCGGTGTGCACATAACAGGTTTTCCAAAATTGTTGTGTATACACCTCACGAACATGAGAGCCAGAAGTGGCAGGATTGTATGTCAGAACGTAATTTAAAGGATGAATCCTAAGAACTTCAGTTAGAATTGGATAATTTGGATTTTTGAAAGTATCAGGATTTATGAACAGGTTATTTTCATAAGTGGTAACAGACAGGAACTCAGTCCTGGGAATTAATTATACATCAGGTGTTAGGTTTTGAGCAGACTCATGACTGGCAACAGAAGAACGATGTGATGGTGATTCACCTTCCATATTAGCCATGTTACGTGCAAGAAACATCAAAATTGGTTAAATCTTCTATACATTGAAATGCATCAAACCCACACACTCATGAAAACCTTTGATTTGTAGTCAAACTTTGATCAAACTCAACCTTTTGATGCTAAGTTGACTTAGTTTGACCAAACGCTTGTCGTTTGAAAATTTGACAATTTTGACAAAAAATCCTAATACTTAGAGTCCCATTGTGTACTTGATGTTAAATGGTATTGAAAATTTGTTTTAACACTTAATATACACTAATTAGGTGTATATGAACAATTTTGTTACACTGAAGCATTGTAAAATTATAACCATAACATCATGTAATCGGTCAAAAATGGAATTTGTAGTACAAATGCATACAAAAGAAGAACACGAAGAATACTTTTGAAAATTTTTTAAATATTTTTACAGATCCATGTTCCCCATGTGTACAAGACCCATCGCTAAAGGAATTAGTCCAAACAACAACTTATTGATGGTGAAAAATGCCAAAAAGGGTGTGTAAAACCCTAGTCATGGCGAAACTGTTTTGGTCTCAAACACCCTCAAAATGTGGTTTTTGTTCAATTTCCACCATAGGATATGTTTACCTTAACAAATGCAATCGATTTGAAACAAATATTATAACTTTTGACGGAGTAACACTATGGATCGATGTAGTTCGTAACAGAGAAAACTGTGAGTACGATGGGCTGTTCGTTTGAAAATGGTAATTGTTGAAGTGGAAGATGTGACCTTTTATATGAGTGTGAAACGTGTCAGCTTCTAATTGGACCTCTGAGAAATTTAAAAACACGGTCGATGAGAAGGTCATGAAACTAAGAAATACGTTCGATGAGAAGTTAGTGCACACTGACACTTAACTCTTTTGTGTTCATTTAAGTTCGATGAGTAGTCATCGAGCTAAAGAACGGTCGATGACACTGGTTCACACTGACCATTAGACAATTACCAACTTTTAAGTTCGATAAGAGGTCATCGATCCTAAAATACGTTCGATGTAACTGTTTTTTCCGTTGACACTTGGACAAAATTGAGTATTCATGGTCTATGAGACCTCATCGAACCTAATTAGGATCGATGAGAGTTGTCCTTACACTTCAATTCGATCAAGTAAGTTCGATGATAACCCATCGAACGTAAGTCAATTTGATGATTACCAACACGTGACACTTTGAATAATTCTCATTTTTCAAACTTGAATAAAATATTTTTAATTTTTCAAGAACGATAAAACTTTGATACTTTTGGATTTTTTTTTTTAATTTTCAGAATGCAATTCACACAACAAAAACTCCCCCCCCCCCTCCCTCAACTTGTGCAATTATTTATAAAATTTGAGATTGACGATAGACAAAAAGCTTGTGTAAAATTATTTGTCTATATCTTCTCCCCCTAGACGTATGTAGTGTATGTAAATATATAGACACACTCCCCCAGAGTCCTACAGCAGTAATATGCACAAATGAACAAATTGTGTCATACCCATTCAAAACAGAAAAAGATAATTAAAAGGAAATGAAACAACAGTACGTCTGATGCGAAAGTTAAGCATGCCAAGCTTAGAAGCTAAATCATTAAAATGACATTCGTCCAATGGTTTAATAAACAAGTCATTCAACTTATTATCAGTATGAACATACTGAAGTTCAATTAAACTTTTTTCCACATTATCCTTTATAAAATGGTAGCGAATGTCAATATGTTTTGTTTCGGAATGATGTACCGGATTGCATGAGATTGCTATGGCAGAGTGTGAATCACAAAGTAAGGGGATCTTGTCATACTTCAAGCCAATGTCGGATAGTTGTGTCCAAATCCACAAACTCTAAGAGCAGCGCATCGCAGCTGCTACATACTCAGCTTCAGCAGTCGAAGTGGATACACAATTTTGTTTCTTCAAGGCCTAGCAGACTAAGAGATCACGCAAGAAATGTGCAATGCCAGAGGTGCTCTTTCTATCCAACATGCATCCGGCATAGTCAGCATCAGAATAAGCATACAAATCCAAGGTGGAATCCCGAGGATACCATAGACCAAGATCCACAGTATCTTTGAGATACCGGAATATTCATTTCACTGCTTGAAGATGTACCTCTTTAGGATGAGCCTGAAAACGGGCACACAGACATGGGGAAAACATGATGTGTGGCCTACTCGCCGTCAGAAACAGTAACGAACCAATCATTCCCCTATATGTCTTTATGTCGGCACGTGATCCTTCTAGATCAGCAGATAACTTTGTCTTGGCTGCCATTGGAATAGAGATTTTTAAGCAATTAGTCATTTCGTACTTATTCAATAAATCCTTCATATATTTCGATTGACTAATGAATATGCCATGACCTAACTGCTTAACTTGTAATCCGAGGAAAAATGACATTTCCCCATCATACTAATTTGAAACCTATTTGCCATTGTTTTGGCAAACTCGTCACTGTACTTCGGGTTTGTTGAACCAAAGATGATTTCATCTACATTTGTCATTAACCTTGGCTTTGACGAACAAGACTCGCCAACAAGCACCTGGATAGACTAAAAACAAAGTTTGGTATCGGTTTTTCCTTTCGTATAACCCTCAGATAGAAGATGCTAAGATAATACATCGTACCAAGCACGCGAAGCTTGTTTCAGACCATACAAAGCCTTATCTAGTATGTATACATGATGTGGATGTTGAGAGTTAATAAATCCTTCAGGATGAAAGACATAAACTTCTACCTTGAGAATGCCATTAAGAAATGTTGTCTTCACATCCATTTGAAAAACCTTAAAGCTGCGAGAAGTTGCATACGCGAAGAATAACCGAATGACCTCAATCCGAGCAACAGGGGAAAATGTTTCATCATAATCTATGCCTTCCTGTTGATTGTAACTTTTAGCAACTAGTCTAGCCTTGTTACGAACCACCACACCATCCGAATCCTGTTTGTTCTTAAAGATCCACTAAGTCCCTACAACAGATTTGCCATGTGGGAGAGGCACCAATCTCCAGACTTGAAGACGATCAAACTGATTTAGTTCATCTTGCATAGAAACTACCCAATCTGGATCTTGTAGTTCTTAAGAGACTTTCGTAGGTTCTATGATACTCAGAAAACTGGAAAACTGACAGTCATTTGCAGTTACAGATCGAGTGCGAACTCCGTCAGTTGGATTTCCTATAATCTGTGATTCGGGGTGATGTATTGTCCATCTATTATCATGGGGAGTAGAAGCCTGAGGAAAGAAAATTTCCCAAGAAGGTATTGATTCCTCATCTTCGTGATCAGCATTAGGATCTGAATCGAAGATTGGTGGACCCTCAGTCTTAATTACTGGAGGTACCACTTCTGAACATGTAACATAAATAGACGGAGATCCTTCACCAAATGGACTCTTCTCAGTTGTAAATGGAGGTGTAACCGTGATACTCTCTTGTGTTTCTGTAGTTTCCCTTGATTCGAAAGTAAGTTTATCAGATCAAGAATGTAAGAAATCAAACATAAAGTCTAAATCATGTGAATGAGAACTGGACACAATGTTTATTTCATTACTTTGAAGAACCGGTCCTGAATAGACTTGTCCAGAAACATTTGGTGAGTGTACTGGTGGAGGTGATGTAGCATTTAATGAATCATCAAATGTTACATTTCTGCTTTCTTGTACACATTTTGTTCTTTTATTGAAAACTCTATATGCTTTTTACTCTTGAGAATAATCTAGGAAAATTGCCTCATCTGCCTTAGCTACAAATTTCCTTAAGTTATCTTTGTCATTTAAAACAAAGCACCTATTACCAAATACATGAAAGTATTTAATATTAGGCATAATGCCATTGACCAGTTCGTACGGAGTTTTATTTAAGCGTTTTTGTATAAAAGAACGATTCTGTGTATAGCAGGCCGTGTTGATTGCTTCAGCCCAAAAGTAAGGTGGGAGCCCGGAATATGACAACATGGTACGTGCAGTCTCAACCAGAGTTCGGTTGCGACGTTCCACCACACCGTTTTGTTGAGGTGTGTATGCTGCCGAGAATTGATAGATTATTCCCACAAGGTCAAAGTAGTCTTTCTGAGTATTGTTTTTTGAATTTAGTGCCATTGTCTGTGCGGATGGACACAAAACTCTGATTATGCTTGTTCTGCTGCTGCTTTATGAAAGAGATGATAGTCGGAGCAACTTCATCTTTTGTACGTAGAAACTTAACCCAAGTATATCTCGAATAGTCATCCACCATGACTAGGATATAATTCCTCCCATTTCGTGATTGAATTCTCATCGGACCACATAGATCCATGTGCAGAAGCTATAGAGGCTTTGTAGTACTAAACACTTGTTTTGATGTATGAGAAGCCCTATTCATTTTTCCTTTTTTGCAGTCTGCACATAGATGGTCCTTGTTGAACCTTTGGTTTAGCAAGCCTCTCACTAGGTATCCTGTGAGCAATTTATTAATGCATGGAAAATTCAAGTGATATAATTTGTACTGCCTTTGCCAAGTAAGATTAGTTGATGCCTCAGACAGTTTACAGAGAGAAGTAGAGGTGTTGTAGTTGTTCAGATCGATGAAGTATAAGTTGGATTTCCTTGAACCAGAAAGTAGAACATCTGCTTTCTCAGTTGATATTGGACATGAATTCTTT
Organism: Pulicaria dysenterica; assembly: GCA_947179395.2. Lineage (NCBI taxonomy): Eukaryota > Viridiplantae > Streptophyta > Magnoliopsida > Asterales > Asteraceae > Pulicaria > Pulicaria dysenterica. The sequence continues at coordinate 50,081,084 of OX359292.1, read as the reverse complement.
TTGAACACCACATCAGAATCTTTGTCACAGAACTGCCCGATGCTAAACAGATTGTGACCCAAGCCCTCCACATAAGAAACCTTTTAAATCTTTATATTTTTCTTCTCAATGTCTCCGTACCACATTATTTGTGAAACATTGTCATTCCCAAACCTTACAATTCCGTAGTACTTAGAAACTTAGTTGTTGAGAAGACTCTTGTCGCCTGTCATATGTTTGGTACAGCCGGAGTCCAGATACCACAGATTAGGCCCCTGCAAAACGAAAACAAAGAGGATTTATGTCCCCATGTATGAATGGGTCCTGAATTGTTAGTTTCTTGGAGATGGATTTGTTATTCTACTTTGATTGATTATGCATTGGTGAAACTCTTAATAATGTACGCTTTGGAACCCATGTTGGGGTTAGATTTTTGTTATGAATCAAGTGCTTTGATTTGTTAACCTTTGTAATATATGAATGAGTGAATGACGTTGGATGAGATTTGGAATTTAACTGAGTTGCGGAAGCGATCGGTTTAGAAATCCATTTGGAAGCAGAATGCTTAGAAATGAATTGTGACTTCTTAACGTCATCCTATTGTTGCTGTATGGAAGCAAAAGACTTGGAGTTTTTGACAACCCACGTTTGTGTTTTTGGGTTGGATGAAGAAGTGTGCTTGGCTTTATTTGATTTTGAATGTTTGGAACGTCTGCAAGACTTGAGTTGATGTTCCTTTGCCACCCATGCCTGATGAATGCAACGAAGCTACTTCGTCGATATGCTTCCAATTCACAAATTGTCAGCAAATGTTTCGATGTATTGGCACGATTTAACGCGTATGATTGACGTTTGGTAATCCATTGATGGATTACATGACCCTTAGAACTGATGAATGAAACTAGAACTTGATTGGCATAAAAATCTTTCCAATGCGTACATGGGGTAATGCCGAATGATTTTCTCAATTGATCATACTCACATTGAAACTCACAGTGACCATGTAGATATCCATCACTCATACAAAACATTTTTGAAGCAATATTTTCATTTGTATTAAAACCATTACATGTACGTTCAAACATCAAAATGTTTTGAGAAGCAGAAGTAAAGCTAGTACATATCCTATTAGACTTAGGTATGACTCTTTTCCACGTTGCTTTTAAATTACTCTCCTCTCTCGCTTTCTTCACATCTCCAGCACAATGAAACAAGTTAGTTTTCAATCGTGGACGACTTGATGCAGCTGCAGAAGATTCAGGAATATCAAAATGATCATGAGAGTCGTGACTATTTGCATCTTTATGTTTTTGTTTGAAAATATGTTTGAACTTTTGATTTTCTGATGAAGAGTTACTAACAGATTTTTGTGAAACTAGTGTGACATTTGTTAGGGTCAAAATATTGTATAGAATAGAAGATAAGATTCTAGGTGAAGTTTGTATTAAATATACAAACTAGAGGGTCAATATTGTAAATAACCTTAGGGGTATAAGTACTAATGACTAATTGTCATTAGTAAGGTCTTTGGCATTAATCACAAGGCTTAAGTGTGTGTGAGGTGAAGACTTGTGATGATTGAGCACTTTGTTCAACTGTAGTGGGGGATGCAGATGGAACCGATTGCTCTGGAGGAGAAGGAACATACGATGGAAGTGGATTATTCAAATGATGTGTAAGACTGTTGACTTTGGCTTTTAACTCAACATTTTCAATACACAATTTATCAATTATTTTCTTATCGTTTTTCCACAAATTATGTTGGAATATGCCCACTGACGCAAGTACTGTAGGAGTTCATAAACAGAAACACAACGGAAGCAAATAAATCGGATTTACAAACAAAAGAAAACAATGAACTCCATAATGGTATAAACTTGAAGACAATGCATGCAACCAAAAAGAAACACAAAGGTAAGAGGATTATACCTTCCTTCTTAGCTCCTTGCTACTGAAATGAGAAAGTGTATTGATGGGATGAACTAAATGTTGAAGAAATGGCCCTCAAGTTCCTCCACCGAAGTGATACACCAAGAACTTCACCCTTGTGCTAGCAAAGAAAGCAAATCCCACACTCACTATGGTTGAGACTTTGATTTCCAGCCCTCTAATTCCTGGAACACACAAGAACACACTCTTTGAAGCTTCAAGTGTGTTTAGAGAAATTGGCAAAAGGTTCTTAAGCTTCTAAGGCATAAGCCTTATATATAGCTCAAAACCGGCCTCATCTCAGTCTTAGCCGGCCAAGAGGTTCATTCTTATTGGACCACCATGAACAAGCCAATGAGAATCAAGTGCCACTTAGAATTCCGAGCTTCACGACCTCTCACGGGCTGTTACGGCCCGTGAAGTGTTTTCTGCAAGTCGTGGAGGAACTCGTGGCACATTTATCCTTCACGGCCCTTTGAGCATCCTTCACGGCCGTGAAGCTTAGGTCAACTGGAATTTGACCATTTTGACCAGCAATTTCCACTTAGGGCTATTTGGGTAGAAGTTAGGTGTATGACCCAATAGGCGCGCACATCATCAGCAGTGATACGGCATACGTGTGTCAGTGGGCATACTCCAACAGACTCCGACTTGCACATGACACACCGTACCCACAAGTATCACAGACAGAGAGCGGCCTCTAGCAAGACTTCTCTGCCCCCAAGTCTGTACGGGGTATGTCATCCCTGACAAGTACCAAATCACAACCTTACAGGTTTGAGATGGTCCTACAGATAAGTGATCAATCATCCCTTTGTTCACAATATCAGTGTGAAGGCGAGACATGGTACTAAGTCATTCTCAGTCCTTCATGATTATGTTTCTCAATAAAGATTGGTGGTGACCAAAATATACAAGTTGCAATCGATTACCAAATGATTGCACACTTGAGCACGGCCATGCATTTTTGGTGTCAGCGCCCAATCATCGAGGGGCCCAGGGATATCTCTCTGAACAGAGGAACAAATTCCTTTGACTACATTGCCCACCATATTAACCATACTTTGCCCAACTGCTCCCTTTATAACAGCCAGTTACAGACTGCGTTTGAAAACAATTAGAACAAAGCAAACCAAAGTGATGCAGACACATGCATCTCCAGTCTGAGGATGAATGATATTATCTTCCTGATCCACTCATGACTAGTACCACAAAGTGGAGTCAGGTGTGGGTCGTCCAGTCATTTGAAACTCTTTTCAAGTACAGGCGAAGTATTGCGTCCTTGTGTCCCAATCACCATTGGACACTTGACCAATCACTTCCCTCAGTCTTCGTTCAGACTTCCTTCCCTTGAAGAATGACTGACTGTGGACATTTAGAATGTAAAACATTCAGGGAAGTATAAAACATGCTAAGTTGGAACACAATAAAGATTTAAAGTAATACCCGCAACTTGCGCATTATCAAATCTCCATTTAATAATTGATAAGTACAATAAATACAATACTGTTTAATGTTCCCAAGAAGGTAAATACATCAAATACAATAACCAAACAATACAAGATACAAACTCAAACCAAATCGCTAGCAAATCTAATACCAATAGCACGGGTGTGGGCATCGTGCTTCTCTTGCGATAACGGTTTAGTGAACGGATCCGCCACATTGCTATCCGTGTGTACTCTGCTGATGACAATATCTCCACTCTCGACCATGTCCCGGATATAATGATATTTCAGTGGAATGTGCCTCGTGCTAGGAACCACTCCCAGATCAAGGATGAAATTCCTCATCCATACATCCTCCTTTTCAGCTTCACTTGCCGCAATGTACTCAGACTCGGTCGTGGAATCATCCACCGTGTCTTGTTTGGAGCTCCTCTAGGAGATAGCACCACCGTTTAAGAGGAACACGAACCCCGATTGAGTTTGGCAGTCATCCATGTCAGTTTGGAAGCTGGCGTCGGAGTAACTAGTTACCCTTAGCCCCTCTTCTCCACCATATACAAAGAACATCTCCTTAGTCCTACGAAGATACTTGAGAATGTTCTTCACCGCTGTCCAATGTGCCTCACCAGGGTTGGCTTGATATCTACTTGTCATACTCAATGCATAAGAGACATCAGGCCTAGTACACAGCATGGCGTACATGATCTAGCCTATTGCCGAAGCATAAGGTACTCGCCTCATTACTTCACGTTCCTCAGGGGAACTCGGGCATTGAGTCTTACTCAATACCAGATCATGTGACATAGGTATGAACCCCTTCTTGGAGTCCTTCATCCTAAACCTCTTTAGGACCTTGTCAATGTACGTGCTTTGGCTCAAACCAATCAACCTGTGGGATCTATCTCTATAAATTTTAATCTCATGTATATAAGCTGCATCTCCCAAATCCTTCATTGAGAAACAACTCCCTAGCCAGGCTTTTACACCTTGCAGAGTTGGGACGTCATTCCCAATTAGTAGAATATCATCCACATAAAGGACTAGGAATACAACTATGCTCCCACTAGCCCTGATGTATACGCATGGCTCATCCTTGCTTTTAGAGAAGCCAAACTCTTTGACCTTCTCATCAAAACACAGGTTCCAGCTCCGAGAGGCTTGCTTGAGCCCATAAATGGTCTTCTTAAGCTTTCAGACTTTATCCGGGAACTCAGGATGTACAAAACCCTCAGGTTGTGTCATATACACCTCCTCTGACAATGTTCCATTAAGGAACGCGGTTTTGACGTCCATCTGCCATATTTCATAATCATAAAATGCGGCAATGGCCATGAGTATCCGGATGGACTTCAACATAGCCACCGGGGAAAGGTTTTCTCATAGTCTACACCATGAGTTTGCGTGAAACCCTTAGCCACCAGTCGGGCTTTGAAGGTGTCTACCTCGCCATCTACACAGATCTTCTCCTTGAAAACCCATTTGCACCTGACGGGCTTACACCCCGGTACAGGATCTACCAAGTCCCAAACCTGGTTATCGGCCATAGATTTAATCTCGGATTCCATCGCCTCTTTCCACTTGGCAGACTCAGGGCCCACCATAGCGTCCTGGTATTTGGTAGGTTCATCAGAAACTACTACCATGTCGGTGCCCTCAGATATGTGAAAACCATATCTCTCTGGCTCATGCCGACTTTTACCAGATTTTCTTTGAAGTAACGGATCTACATCATTATCTCCAGCATCATCTTGCTGAGACTTAACCGTTGCCGGTTGTGAGCTAGTTCCAACATCAGGTTCTACATTGGTAGGCTCTCGAATTTCTTCAAGATCAACCTTGCTCCCACTAGCCCTCTTGGATACCAGGTCCCTCCCTAGAAAGAAACACCTCTCGGCCTTGGGCTCCAAGTTGTCCTCCACATCTCGTCTCACATAGACAGGACATCCCAGACCTTTAAATATGAAATGGATGGAACCTTTCCATGCCACATCTCATATGGTGTTCTCTGAACCTTCTTTGTTGGTACGAGGTTAAGGATTCTACCAGCCGTCTCTATAGCGTAACCCCAAAATGTAATGGGAACTTCCGTGTGACACATCATAGACCGAACCATATCCAATAATGTTCGGTTCCTCCTCTCGGCGACACCATTTAATTGAGGCGTCCTAGGAGGGGTCAATTACGAGAAAATCCCACAATCTCTAAGATGGTCTCGGAATTCGGAACTAAGATACTCTCCACCCCTATCTGATCTAAGCATCTTAATCCTTTTCCGAAGTTGATTTTCCACTTCGCTTTTGTAAGTCTTGAACACCTCAAAGGTTTCAGACTTTTGTCTCAACAAGTAGACATACCCATATCGACTATAATCATCAATAAAGGTAACGAAGTAGTGGGAGTGATCTCTAGTGGCATGCTTGAACGGTCCACACACATCAGTGCGAACGATATCCAACAAGTCTTTAGCCCTCTCACATTCTCCGGTGAAGGGCGCTTTGGTCATCTTGCCCAATACACAAGATTCACATACTTCATTAGACCCGTGGTCAAATGATTCCAAGATCCCATCCGCTTGGAGCTTGGCGATGTGTTTCTTGTTTATGTGGCCTAACCGACCATGCCAAAGAGACATTTTATCCAAAACACTTTTGGATCCCGAATCAACATTCATGATTGATCTATTGTTTCTCAAGCTTACGCTTGTTTCATATATGCCATGACATGGAAATTCTTTGAAACAAAAGGAACCATTCTTATAACATAAAATAAAACCATTCATAAATTCAAAATCATATCCATCGTCGTACAATGAATATAAGGAAATAATGTTTCTTGCCACGCAGGGCGAATAACATACATTCAATAAAACAATAGATAAGCCAGATTGAAAGGCGAGCTCCACACTCCCTATCTTCTCAACCGAGACAAATACCTTGTTTCACATGATGAAGTCCAGCTCTCCATCAACCAAGTCCCTACTTCTTGTTAGTACCTGCACATTATTACAAACGTGATTACCACACCCGCTGTCTAAAACCTAGGCGTTAGAAGTAGAACTGTTATGGAGTTCAATCATGTACATACCGGAGGCAGCGGCACCTTTGGATCTCAACTTCTTAAGCTCCTCCGTGTACTTGGGGCAACTACACCGGTAGTGACCCTTTTCCCCGCAGAAGTAGCAGGTTGCCTCTTCCGGAGAGGTGATAGCGGTAGCGGCTTGTTTCCCTTCGCCTCCGGGGTTGTGATAGGTTTGGACTTCGGTGTTCCCACCTTGGCCTTCCCCTTCCCCTTTGAGGCCGAAGCGGGTTGCTTCCGCTTCTTGCCACCCTCTTTGATCGTAAGGAAGGCGGTGGAGGAAGATGGCTTCGTTTTAGCCATGTTAGACTTGGAAGTCTTCAACATGCCTTAAAGCTCCATTATGGTCTTATCCATATTGTGCATATGGAAGTTTACAATGAAGGGCCCGTAAGATGGAGGCAAAGATTGGAGGATTATTTTAACCACCAACTCTTTCCCCATAGGGAACCCCAACATCTCCAATTGATCCACATAGCCCTTCATACGAAGGACATGTGAACTCACGTTGCTGCCCTCCTGCATCCGGCAACCAACGAAGGCTTTGACGCATTCGTACAACTCCTGCCTCGCTTGCATCTGGAACATGTCCTTTAGCTGCGTTATCATGTCATACACACTCACAGTCTCGAATTTCCTTTGCAACTCGGGACTCATGGTCGTAAGCATGAGGCAAGTTACGTCAATGGTGTCCTTGACGCGTTTATCATACGCGTCTTTGACAGCCCTCGTTGCATTGGTAGTAGGAGGATCCGGAAGAGGAGTCTCCAAGACCTCAAGCTTCATCTCATGGCGTAAGACAATCCTTAAAGTCCTAAACCAATCCATGAAGTTAGGTCCTTGAAGTTTCTCCTTTTCAAGGAAAGGACGTAGGGACATGTTTACGGTGTTGGTGTTGGTGCTAGTAGATGCCATCTACAAGCAAAATACGAAGTTTGGTTAGTTTGACGTATTAAATCCTTGTTAAATAATTACCCACTTGTTTATGAAAAAAAATTATATTAACAAGGGCCAAGAACCTCAAAGTACCCCAATCCATGACGGGTTTGCCGCGGATCACTTCATGGAGCTACTTAGGCCGATAAACGCTTTACCGATTGCGATCCTTGATCGCAATTCTTAGACACTTGTGGGATCCTAGGTTCTCATAGCACCCATTTGGCATGTTTGATCCCTCCACTCCATTCCTCATTAATCCACCATGGTAGCTCGGTATGAGCACGACAAACACCAAGGCGTTTTAAGTCTTGGAATTGTAAATCGACCATCAAGATACACGGTGGTACTCTAGCCCAATGGCCGGCTCGGCTAAGTTCGACATTCCGACCTTGTGAGTTGCCACACGTACCTTCCACACAGTTACACAAAACCGATCTCGGCTAAGCTCGACGACCGATCTTGTTTCACTAGATTCGGGTGGTGTCATCTTATGGTTGGCGTGTGATTTACTTTTGAGAAAAACGGGATTTTGATTTCTCCGGTTAAAACAAATTTTTAACCAATTCTTGTTGTGGTGCGCGAGGTTTGTAAACCAATTTATAACTCTTGGTTTTAATTTATTTTGAAAAGTTTTCAAGCTTGCGAAGAAACTAAACAACCAAGCAAGAAATACAAACTAAATAAAACAACCATGCAAAGTAAATATATCCGGTAATGAGCCAACACTATGCGTCTTGCCCGTGAGCCAATGGACAAGACTAAGTCATCTAAGGATAAACTCCGAATGACTTGATGCGTGCTCCTCCCACTTGATCCATTGCGTCTCCTACCGACCTCCGGATCCAAGACTGAGCAAAGACACCTCCTCCCGGTTCTTCTTTGGTTGTCTTCGGTTCTCCTTTTACAATATACAAATTTAAAAGGAAATGGCATGCAAGCCACGATAACTATTCTAATCAAATGCTAACAATTACAAAGAATAGGAAATCGGCATGCAAACCGTCAAAAATTACAAACCGAATGTATTAATTAATTATTACAAACCAAATGTGGTACAAACCACCAAATGAATGAATAAATAATTACAACCAACCATAACACATCACATGGGTCAAAAGGCTCAATGTTACCGGATTGACAAACAACCACAACAAACAATACAAAACAACACGGTGTGCCACACCTAACCGTGTAAAATATTAGATTTATTCCAACACTACCTAAAACACCCAAGGCAGGAGTGAATAAATCTTGTACGTATGCATTAGGAATTCCAAACACTTTGAAAATCCATATTCATACATACACAACACAAGTATATGCACGTGCGCGTTATCATGCCAAAACCACCCGATACAAATAAATATGCGAGTTATGATATTATGGGATTTTCTAAATGGTCAAAAGACCAATCTAAACTACTGGAAAAATCCATAAAATGGCCAAATCATTTTTATAAAAATTTTAATTTTAAAACGGGTCAAAAAACAATTTCCAGATGCGTTCACGACCACTACCCTTCACGACCTCTCACGACCCGTGAAGGCAGTGCGTCCCACGACTCGTGAAAATTTTCAAAAAACCCTTTCACGACCTCAACCCCACACTGAGATCGTGTAGGCTTCACGATCGTGAAGTAAAACGCTTCACGCCCGTGAAGACCTTCTGGACAGAATGTCCAGATCGCATAAAAATGATTTTCAGGACAAAATGGTGCATGCAAGGCATTAAGATGGCTCTGATACCACTGTAGGAGTTCATTAAAAACACAGAAACGCAACGGAAGCAAATAAACCAGATTTACAAACAAAAGAAAACAATGAACTCCATAATGGTATAAACTTGAAGACAATGCATGCAACAAAAAAGAAACACAAAGGTAAGAGGATTATACCTTCCTCCTTAGCTCCTTGCTACTGAAATGAGAAAGTGTATTGATGGGATGAACTAAATCTTGAAGAAATGGCCCTCAAGTTCCTTCACCGAAGTGATACACCAGGAACTTCACGCTTGTGGTAGCAAAGAAAGGATATCCCACACTCACTATGGTTGAGACTTTGATTTCCAGCCCTCTAATTTCTGGAACACACAAGAACTCTCACAAGAACTCACTCTTTGAAGCTTCAAGTATGTTTAAAGAGAAATTGGCAAAAGGTTCTTAAGCTTCTAAGGCATAAGCCTTATATAGAGCTCAAAACCGGCCTCATCTCGGTCTTAGCCGGGTAAGAGGTTGATTCTTATTGGACCACCATGTACAAGCCAATGAGAATCAAGTGCCACTTAGAATTCCAAGCTTCACGACCTCTCACGGGCTGTTACGGCCCGTGAAGTTTAAAAACTTCACTGCCCGTGCCGTGTTTTTTGCAAGTCATGGAGGAACTCGTGGCACATTTATCCTTCATGGCCCGTGAAGCATCCTTCACGCCCGTGAAGCTTAGGTCAACTGGAATTTGACCATTTTGACTAGCAATTTTCACTTAGGGCTATTTAGGTAGAAGTTAGGTGTATGACCCAATAGGCCCGGACATCATCAACAGTGATACGGCATACGTGTGTCAGTGGGCATACTCCAACAAGTATGCCATATAGATCACTGCCAATAATGTATAAGCCTATTGGGTCACACACCGGGGATCTCTCTCTACAACTCATAAGTTGGAGGGACTAAAAGTGTCAAAGTGGAAGAGTTGGTGTGCAGGTGGAATTTGCGCCTCGATCCCTTTAGGGATTCCGGCTCGATCTCTGACTAAGATTCGCGGTGCGAATTCTGATAGAATTCAGAATTTGCGGCGCGAACCCGTGTCAAACTACATGCAATAATTGAGTTTTTCCACCTCTCTTGTTACCCAATGCATGGAGCTTCTTTTGACAACCTTATGGCCGGTTGTGGGGGTATCCAAGTGACACTTTAGCTCTATAAAAGAACCCTCATTACCTCTCATTGATACTCTTTGGCAATATACACACTTGATACACTTAGAGAGGTCTTTTAGAGTGTTCTTGTGTGCAATCAAGGAGAGTTCCAGAAAAGAGAAGGTCAAGGCTGTTCTCAAGGTTATTTTAAGGCTTGAAGATCACCAAGAGCTTGCTAGTACAAGGAGGTAGGCCATACCCGGGGTAGACTTGCAATAGAGAGGAGCTACTTGGCTTTCTAGTCATCATCTACATCCTCTTCTTTGTTCCAGAAGTTTCATAAGGGTATACTCTTGTTTCCTTCTCATTTACATGTTGCAAATGATAGACATAGAGCTTGGTCCATTCATGGGGTTTTATGCTTCAAATACTTGTACATTATGGATGTTTTTGTTGTACCTTGTGCTTCCGCTGTGTTCATAGAACCCCGTCAATGGTATCAGAGCCACCTCTTTGCTATATTCGCACATGGTGGCCTAAAAACCTGAAATAAAACTTTATTTTCTGACCAGTGGACTTCACGGCTCGATTCCTTTAGGTGTTTGCTGCGCAAATTCCAGATTGAAATCGCGGTTTTATTCCGTGTGTGATTAGCGGCGCGAATGTTATGGTGGTTCGCGGCTCGAATCCTCAGTAGAGCAGTTTTTTGGTTTTTTAAACTTTAAAAATTATTTTTTTGTTTTTGGAAATATTATTTAGTTTCTAGAATTTTATGTCCAGAAATTATTATTTTTTTACTTAAGATGCCTTGTGTAATGCTTGGTGTATTTATATGTATATTATCATTTTGGCATGAAAATGGTAATTGCATATACTTACACTATGTCTTTATGAATATGTTTCACCACAAATGGTTTCGTGTTACTAATGCATAAGTACATGGGATTATTTATTGCCTTTAGTGATTTTATAATCTTAACCATTATGCATAAGTTTACATGGTTTTGTGTGGAACACCATGTTGTTCATGTTGTTCACTTGATGGTCATGTATGTTCATGTGATGTTGGTAACCATAGAAATGTCCTAGACCTTGTGGATGTTTGGTTTTGTATTTTTATTATTATTCATTCATTTGGTTACTTTAGGTCATGCCATCCATAAGATGACACCACCCGAATCAACCACACAAGGGTTGATTGTCGAGCTTTAGCCGAATCAATTTTTGTGTGAGTTGTGTGGAAGGTGCGTATGGCAACTCGCAAGGTCGAATGTCGAGCTCTAGCCGAGTCGACCATTAGTCAAGAGTACGACCGTGTATCTTGATGGTTGATTTACGATTTCAAAATAATATTTTAAATAATGGTCGAGCTCTAGCCGATATTATTCAAAATATTACTTTGAGATTGGTGTGGAGGGATTAAACATGCCAAACTTGGCACAATGGTTGTCAAGTAGGATCCCGCAAGGAACTAAGTGTTGCAATAATGGATTGCAATCGGTCAATGGTTGCCGGCCTAAATAGCTTTGTCACGTGATCCGCGAAAAACTCGTCACGGTGCAAGGTGAAATAGGGTTCTTAGCCCTTGTTAAAATAGTTGTTTTTCTATAAACACTTGGGGTAATTATTTTAACGAGGATTTAAATCAAATTAACCAAATCTACTTTGCATTTTATAGATGGCATCAACTAGCACCAACAACACCACTTTTTCTCTTAGGATTTTCCTAGAGAAAGAAAAACTTGATGGGACCAATTGTATGGTTTGGTCAAGGCAACTTCGGGTAGTCCTTCGACATGAGGACAAGTTAGCTACCATCGGGGAACCTATCCCCGAAGCCCCTGCTACCAACGCGAGTAGGGCCGTTAAAGACGCTTATGAAAAGCGTCTAAAATACATCACCGAGGTTACTTGCCTCATGCTCAGCACGATGAGCTCCGACTTGTAAAAGTCGATGGACCATCTAAGTGTATATGACATGATGTTGCGAGTTGTTGGACATGTTCCAACAACAAGCGAAACAAGAATGGTATGGTTGTCTTAATGACCTACTCTGTTGATGGCTGCAGGAGGGCGGGAACGTGTCCCACCATGTCCTCAAAATGAAGGCATTGGTGAAACGCCTCGAGAGGTTGGGATTTGCCATCGCGAGAGAGATGGGAGTGGACTTGATTCTACGGTCTCTCCCACCATCATATAATCAATTCGTTGTGAATTATCATATGCATGGGATGGATAAATCCCTTATGGAGTTGCATGGTATGCTGCAGACCGCTGAGTTCAACATGACCAAGAAAAAGCCCTCTGCCTCCGTTCCCGTCTTGGCCATCAAGGAAGGGGAGTCCAAGAAGAGGAAGAAAACGGCCTCTACCCCGAAGGGTAAAGGTAAGGGAAACGTTGGGGCACCCAAGCCGAACCCTACCCTGGAGCAAAAGCAAAAGGGTCCAATCCCTGAAGCCAAGACTCCGGAGGAGGCGGTTTACTTCTTCTGCGGGGTTAAAGGGGACATGCGCCGGAGCTGCCCAAAGTACCTAGAGGGCCTGAAGAAGCTATGAGCTTCTACTTCAGGTGCTAAGGGAAAGTAGAAGGTTGAGGGATGGAGAGCTGGAGCTAATAATGGGGAACAAGGAGGTCGTCCCCGTATTAGAGAAAGGAAGTGTTGAGCTTACTTTCAAGACCGGCTACTCTATTGTTTTAAAGGATGTATGCTATTCGCCGCTTGTGGCGCGAAATATTTTGTCTTTTCATGCCTTGTATGACGATGGATATTATTTGAACTTTGACAATGTAATCATTTTCTGTTTTAAAAATGGTATTTGTTATTATAAAGCTTATCCATGTCGTAGCATATATGAAGCTAATGCATACATAGAAAATAATAGAACAATCATGAACATTGATTTTGGATCCAAAAATGATTTGGATAAGTTTTCCTTATGGCATAGTCGTCTTGTCCATATAAACAAGAAACGTATCACCAAGCTCCAAGCGGATGAGATCTTGGAATCAGTTGACCTTGGGTCAAATGTAGTATGCGAGTCTTGTTTATTGGGAAAAATGACTAAGTGACCCTTTACCGGTGTGGGTAAAAGGGGTAAAGACTTGTTGGACATAGTGCATACCGATGTATGCGGTCCGTTCAAGCACGTTATAAGGAACAACTCTAGATACTTCGTTACATTTACTGATGATTTCAGTAGATATGGTTATATCTACTTGATTAGGCCTAAGTCTGAGACCTTTGATGTTTTTAAGACTTTCCAAAACGAAGTCCAGAATCAACTGGGCAAGACTATCAAGATACTTAGCTCCGATAGGGGAGGTGAATACTTGAGCTCGGAGTTTCGTGATCATCTTGCTAGTTGTGGGATTATTTCACAACTAACTCCTCCTAGGATGCCACAATTGAATGTGTCGCTGAGCGGAGGAATCGGACATTATTGGATATGGTCCGATCGATGATGAGTCACACGGAAGTACCCATTAGTTTTTGGGGGTACACTCTCGAGTCGGCGGCTAGGATCCTTAACCTCGTACCGACTAAGAAAGTCCAAAGAACACCTTATGAGATGTGGCATGGAGTTGCTCCAAATATCGCATATCTCAAGGTCTAGGATGTCCTGCCTTCGTTAGACGAGAGGTAGAGGACAAACTTGAACCTAGGTATGAGAGGTGTCACTTCATTGGGTATCCAACCGGAGCCATGGGTTACTTGTTCTACAAACCTTCCAAAAACAAGGTGTTTATCGTGCGAAGGGCCGTCTTCCTTGTAAGGGAGATGATATCCATGCAATTTGGTGGTAAGAGAATTGATCTTGAACAAATTCAAAAACCTAATGAAGAAGGGACTAATGTCGGCACTAGCACTCAACCCGAAGTGGTTGAAACCAAGCAAGAGGATGTGTCGGTACCTAACGACACTCTATCGATTTCACGTAGGTCCGGTAGACCACGTCATGAGCCAAAGAGATATGGGTTTCTCATATTTGAGGGCAATAGCTTATTGGTGGATCATGATGAACCAACCAACTACCGGGAAGCCGTAGCGGGCAGTGAGTCTGCTAGGTGGAGGGAAGCAATGGAGAGTGAGATGCAAGACAATATGGTGTAAATGGGTCTTCAAGAAGAAGACCGGCGTGGATAGATTTGTAGATACCTTTAAAGCCCGACTGGTGGCTAAAGGTTTCACACAAACTCATGGGATTGACTATGAGGAAACCTTTTCACTAGTGGCCATGTTGAAGTCTATCAAAATACTTATGGCCATAGCTGCGTTTTATGATTACGAGATATGGAAAATGGATGTAAAAACCATCTTCCTTAACGGGAAACTTAATGAAGAGGTGTTTATGTCGCAACCCGAGGGTTTTGTACATTCAGGGTATCTTGATAGAGTCTGCAGGTTAAAGAAGTCCATTTATGGGCTTAAGCAAGCATCTTGCAGCTGCAACCTTTACTTTGATGAGACAACCAAAGAGTTTGGATTTTCGAAAAGCAAGGATAAGCCATGTGTATATGTCAGGGCTAGTGGGAGCGTTGTAGTATTCCGTATCTTGTATGTAGATGATATTCTACTCATTGGGAGTTGTTTCTCAATGAAGGACTTGGGAGAGGCAACATATATCTTGGGCATTAAGATCTATAGAGATAGATCTAAGAGGCTAATAGGGCTTAGCCAAAGTGCATATATCGACAAGGTCTTGAAGCGATTGAAGATGGAGGACTCTAAAACGGGTAACACCCCCATGTTGCATGGAGTGACGTTGAGCAAGGCTCAATGTCCTAGTTCCAAGGAGGAACTAGACGTAATGAAGAGGGTCCCTTATGCTTCGGAAATAGGATCAATCATGTACGTCATGCTATGCAGTCGTCCTGATGTATCGTGTGCCTTGAGCATGACGAGTAGATATCAGGCTAACCCCGGGCAAGCCCATTGGACTACGGTAAAGAACATTCTCAAGTATCTTCGGAGGACAAAGGAGATGTTCTTGGTCTATGGTGGAATGGAAGAGCTTAGAGTACTTGGTTACTCTGATGCTAGCTTCCACACTGATAAGGACGACTGCCGATCACAATCGGGGTTCGTGTTCCTTCTCAATGGTGGTGCTATAAGTTGGAGCAGCTCCAAGCAAGACACCGTAGCTGATTCAACTACCGAGTCGGAGAATATTGCGGCTAGGGAAGCAGCAAAAGAGGCGGTATGGATGAGGAAGTTCATCCAAGACCTTGGAGTGGTTCCTAGCATATCCGACCCTACTGAGATCTTTTGTGACAATGAGGGTGCGGTGGCTATAGCTAAGGAACCAAGGGCTCATAAGTGGACGAGGCACATTCCTCGAAAATACCACTTTATCAGAGATGTAACAGAGAGCGGTGACATTGCCATCAGCAGAGTAGCATCGGAAGACAATTTGGCCAATCCTTTCACTAAACCATTGTCACAAGCTGTACATGATTCTCACACTAGATCAATAGGTGTTAGATTTGCTAGTGACTTGGTTTGAGTGTATTATTTGGTTTATGTTTGATGTGTACTTATATTTTGGGAACATTAAGCAGTATTGAATTTCATACTATATTGATTATTAAATATGATTTAATGATACGCCAAGGGCGAATATTTTATGAATCCTTACTGTGTTCCATCTTAGCATGTTTAATACTTCCCAGAATGCCTTTTCATTCTAAATGTCGACAGTCGGTCATTCTTCATTGAGAGGAACTTTGAGATAATACTGAGGAAAGTGGTTAGTCACTATCTAATAATGGATTAGATAAAATAGACGTAACACTTCACCTGTGCTTAACTAGGTCAAGTGACTGGACGACCCACACCTGAACTTACTTCATGGTTTCTGTCACCAGTAAGTCAGGATGATAATATCATTTTGTCCTTAGACTGGAGATACATGTGTTTCAAAGAATGGATCAGCTTTGCCTTAATTGCTTTCAAACGCAGTTCGTAACTGGCTGTTATAAAGGAAGCTTTTAGGTAAAGTATGGTGTATGTGGCGGAGAAATGTAGTCGAATGGATTCATTCCTCTAGTTTTAGAGAGATATCCATGGGCCCCTCGAGGATTGAGCTCTGACGTAAAATGCATGGCCATGCTCGAGTTGCAATGATATTTGATCGATTGCAACTAGAATTTGGGTCACCATCAATTGAGATCGAGAAACATAATTGTGAACGATCTGGAAATTGACGTATAACAATGTTTCGTGTTCACAAGGATATCGCGAAAGAAAGGATGAATGATCACTTTTCTATAGGACCATTTCATACTTATTCTGGATTTGGTTTTTGTTCTAGATGACAAAACCCATACTGACTTGGGGGCAAAGATGCCTTATTAGAGGCCACTCTTTGTTTGTGGTTTGTGGGTTCGGTGTGTCTTGCGCAAATGGGAGTCTGTTGGAATATGGCAACTAATGCACGTACGCCATATAGATCACTGCCGATAATGTATGGGCCTATAGGGTCACACAGCGGGGATCTATCTCTACAACCCATTAGTTGGAGGGACTAAAAGTGTCAAAGTGGAAAAGTTTGTGTGCAAGCGGAATTAGCGCCTCGATCCCTTTAGGGTTTCGCGGGTCGATCTCTGACTAACATTCGCGCCGCGAATTCTGATAGAATTCGCGGCGCGAACCCTTGTGAGACTGCATGCAATAATCTTGTTTTTCCACCTCTCTTGTTACCCAATACATGGAGCTTCTTTTGATAGCCTCATGGCCGGTTGTAGGGGTATCCAAGTGACACTTTAGCTCTATAAAAGAACCCTCATTAGCTCTCATTGATACTCTTTGGCAATATACACACTTGATACACTTATAGAGGTCTTTTAGAGTGTTCTTTTGTGCAATCAAGGAGAGTTCTTGAAAAGAGAAGGTGAAGGCTGTTCTCAAGGTGATTTCAAGGCTTGACGATCACCAAGAGCTTGCTATTACAAGGAGATATGCCATACCCGGGGTGGCTTGCAATAGAGAGGAGCTACTTGGCTTTCTAGTTATCATCTACATCCTCTTCTTTGTTCCAGAAGTTTCATAAGGGTATACTCATGTTTCCTTCTCTTTTATATGTTGCAAATGATAGACATAGAGCTTGGTCTATTCATGGGTTTTTTATGCTTCAAATTCTTGTACATTATGCATGTTATTGTTGTACCTTGTGCTTCCGCTGTGTTCATAGAACCCCATCAAATTAGATAATCGTTGGCTCAACTCGGCGTTGACTTGATTTAGGTCAGCAAGACTGGAATTCTCCATGAGAGGTGATCAAACATAAGAAGAAGTATGAACATGTGGGGATGAAGTGGTTTGAATCATTGAAACATGAGAGATGATTAAGGAATTAATATCTTGTATTACTTTAATAGAGTAGCAATATTCCTGCAAGGTATAGAAGCGTTGTAGCAATTCCTTGGAAGGAATATACTCCCTCAGAGGTTTCGGTAAACTTGGAGAATATAATTCCTCATCGGTGTAGACTGGAGAAGTATTAATAGTTTCTGTATACTTATGAGATCCATCAGAATATGTTGCATTCAACTCTGTGTAATCAAATAGGATCTATGCTCTTTGTTTCAAACTTCTGTTGATTTCTTGTTCAATTCGCTCTTCTTCTTGTCCCACAAAGACCATTCTCTCTGTGAAAGCCTTACCAAATAAGTTTGCATTGTAGAACTCGGTTGCTGTAATCTAGCTTAAAACATGAGGATTTTCAAAGCCTAATTCTTCAAACGTCCATCTGCTATATGGTCTTTCCTTTTGCTTTTTCAAGAAGATTGTTTGTTCACTTTCATCTCTTTTGATTAACAAATCTTCAAGTTCTTTAATTTTTTATGAAAGCTCACATGTTTTCTTCTAAAGAAACTCCGAATCTTTTTCTGCATTGACACGCTCCGCCTTGAGATCGTGAATTCTTGTGCTTGTTTCTTAGTTAATTTTACAAGTTCAGATTCTTTTTCTGCTAATTGAACTTTTAAATCATTTATATATTTTTCCAGTTATTCAATTATGGAATGAGCTTTCTTATCTTGGCTTGTTATTACGTGTTTTAGTGCCTGATTTTTATTCGAAATTTTATTAACTTTGGTTTCTAGGTTTTTCATGCGTTTAAAATGGTTTGAACATGTACTAGATTAACACCTGCAAAAGAATCAAAGTAGTTTTTACCTTTGTAGTCTCTTCCTCCTCATGCTCTGCATCGGATTTGTCAAAGGTAGGACAATTCTTAGTGTTGTCATTAGAATCATCACTATCAACCCTGGCCATAAGACAAAACTGTGCCTGATCTTCATGTTGGGCTTTACAGGTCACAATTCATACTTGAGTTATCCTGATTCACAACCAAACTGGTTTGAACCAACTCATAATTGAACAAATATAATCAGTTATTATTTATAAAGTAGAAAGAAAATAATAAACTTAATCCCAAAACCCTAAAGGATTAATGATCTTTGTTTAATTTTAACTAAATGGTTCACCCTAAATTGGTTGTTTAAATCTCCTATTTATAGACAACTTATCTAGTTATCACATAAATAGGTAACTTGATTTAAACCTTATTATTAATATAAAATACATAATAATATATATTTTCTTTTCTTGGGCCGAAAAAATATATATAAAAATATATTTTATCTTCTTTAATAATAACAATTAACAATAACCCTTTTAAGATAATATCCAAGATATTAATTCTAATGCCAATAATTAACAATATATATTTATTTACTAAAAGATATATACATTCTTGTTAATTAGTTATACCTGGTTATTTATAACTCTCTATACTGGTTTATGACTAACTGTCATAATACCTATCTCCCAAAGTGTGAATGAACTTCTTGAATTACGTACCCTCACAGGTGTGACCCTTGAGTGTCTTATGGCATTGGGTGTGTCATCAGGGTTCAATGGTTATGCACACAGATCCTTTCAGACTCCCACTAGTCCTTATCGTCAACCCGTGTATCTTGATGATACTGGCCTATGGGTACCTCTAGACAAGTCCTTAGGTTAACCAAGCAATAAGAACTCTTCTACCCAGGTGTGATAATCAAATCTTATAAAACAAACAGTTTTAGAATTTATAAAACTACCTATTTTAAAATAAAGCTTCATAAGAACCACCTGTCTAATGATCGAGTATACTTTAGGCTTTTCCCTCTGCATCACGATGTTTCGATTGTGAGTGTGAGCCTGGTGTGAGTCAACTCTGAACACTCAGAACCATTTCGTTTGGGCATGGCCATGCACTTCTACAGTCTATATTAGTCAAGGGGCCCGCAAACATCTCTCCTTAAGAGGAGTTGTAGAATGCCTCTCGCATACTTGCATTTGGCAACACGATTTCCGTTGACACTAGATACGCCCGTTATTGATACCTAGTTACGGCGTAGCGTTAGGTGCGATCCAAATGCTAGAATTCCACACATCCCAAACAAAATATCTTAGGATTGAGGACAACCTATGTGACAATTACCTTTGACTCGTTAACAACGCGGTATTCTTCACAATGTCACTATCCTGTTGGAACACGGTATGGAGCTCAGGGCAGCGGAAGCAAAAACAAAAGTTTAAAAAACCATACAAAACGGGTCTGTATAGTGTTCCAAAGTGATAGTTTCTCTACAAAAACAAATTGCAACTTAAAGGAACAAAGGAGACAGAAATATACCTCCTTACCAAGCAAGAAATCGGCTGTAGCAAGTAGAAATTCGGGATAACCAAGAACTCAAGTGAATCCTTCTCTATTGTTGGTCCACACCAAGTTACCAAGATCCCTTTATGCTAGTAAACCTTCGGGTGAACGTTACAAACAAGTCCACCTTCTTGAACAGCCTTGAATGCTTCTCCTCTTGCACCAATAGAGCTCACACTACACTTAAGATCTTACTCACTTAGTGTATCTTGTGTATCTTGCAACTAGGTGCCAAGAGAGATTCTAGAGAGAGAGAGATTGAAGTCTCATGCAAAATCTCAAAAGTTCCAGACCACAATTCAATCAATTTGGCCGGACTCAATGCCTCTCACTTATTGGACCACGAGATGGCCCAATCAAATAAGAGAATTTCATGTAGACAGCTCTTCACGGCCTCTCACGGCCCGTGAATAGCCCGTGAAGACAAATGTGCCACGACTGGACATCGTCCTTCATGGCCAGTGCCGTGTTCGAGTGACTCGTGAGGGCGTCTCCTTCACGACCTCTCACGACCCGTGAAGACTCCACGAGCCGTATGAGAGTCGTAGAGTCAAACGTGAGGGCAGTGGGCTTCACGACCCGTGGAGCATCCCTCACGGCCGTGAAGCTCCAAAATCAAACAATTTGATTTTTGGACCTTCTCTCTTTATCAGTAATCTGTCAGGATCAACCCTTGGCGTGTGACCCAATAGGCTCGCACTTCATTAGCAGTAACACTAAAGTACGTGTGTCAGTGAGCAGACTCCAACAGACTCCCACTTGCACATGACACAACGTACCCAGAGGTATCACATACAAGGAGTGGCCTCTAGCAAGGCATCCCTACCCCCAAGTCAGTACGAGGTATGTCATCCCATAGAAAAGTACCAATTCACAACCCAAAGGTTTGAAATGGCCCTATAGATAAGTGATCAATCATCCTTTTGTTCGTGATATCCTTGTGAATGCGAGCCATGGTACTAAGTCATTCTTAGTCCTTCACGATTATGTTTCTCGATCGAGATTGGTGGTGACAAAAATAAACAAATTGCAATCGATTACCCAAATCATTGCACGCTCTAGCATGGCCATGCATTTTGGTGTCAGCGTCCAATCATCGAGGGGCCCAGGGATATCTCTCTAAACAGAGGAACAAATTCCTTTGACTACATTGCCCACCACAGTGATCATAGTATGATCAGCTACTCCCTTTATAACAGCCAGTTACGGACTACGTTTGAAAGCAACTAGAGCAAAGCAAACCAAAAGTGATGCAGACACATGCATCTCCAGTATGAGGATGAACTGACATTATCATCCTGAATCACTCATGAGAAGTACCACAAAGTGAATTCAGGTGTGGATCGTCCAGTCACTTGAAACACTTTCAAGTACAGGCGAAGTATTGCGTCCTTGTATCCCAATCACCATTGGAAACTTGACCAATCACTTCCCTCAACCTTCATTCAGACTTCCTTCCCTTGAAGAATGACTGGCTGTGGACATTTAGAATGTAAACACATTCAGGGAAGAGGTAAAACATGCAAAGTTGGAACACATAAGGCTTACTGAGAGTACCCGCTAAACGCGCATTACCAAACCCCTTTGATAATCGATACAAACAGAAGCACAATATTGCTTAATGTTCCCAAAGATAAAGCATATCAAAACTTTACTAAAACAAACTCAAGCCAAGTTCATGCAGACCTTAGTATGACATTCATCACTAGACTGCCACTATAGCTCAGTAAACGAACCGTCCACGATGTCATCCGTGTGTACTCTGACATTGACCATATCCCTACTACAACCAACCACTACCAAAGTGTGCGTTGATGGGATTTCGATCATTTGTTCAAGCCGTTATACCTTCATTGTTTCTAAAGAACCCAATAAGGTAAACAACGCTCGAGTCTCAAATTTAATGTGCATAAGCCATCGTACCCTCATAGTTTTCACAAAGATCTCTATAGAGTCAGCGATGCTTGATTCTCAGTGATCATATCCCTACTACAACCAACCACTTCTAAAGTGTGCGTTGATGGGATTTGATCATTTGTCCAAGCAGTTATACCTTTATGGTTTCAAAAGAATCAAATAAGGTAAACAACGCTTGGATCACAAAAGTTAACGTGTATAAGCTATCGTACCCTCATTGCCTCAAAAGAAATCAATAGAGTCTACGATGCTTTAAGTAACACGTAAATTAACAACAACATATTAAAAAGGATTACAAACCCCAATAAAGATTAACGGTTATCCTTTCAAGTAGAAGCTACCACAAGAGTAGCAACTCACTTTAAGCTTCTTCTAATCACCACAAGAACATATACTCATATTTCTTGTATTCCATATGTTGGTCCCGTATTATACGGATGAAGCAATGCTTGAGAGTTAATGTGTGTGTTTGTATGTGTAATCGGTCGAGAGAAAGAGAGCCGAGAGCTAAGAGAGAAAACACACACAAGAGTTGAGAAATATGCAAAGCTTAATTGATAATGAGTTGGGAAATGCCTTTTATAGCATTTCCCAACTTTGGTGTATTTACATATTACACCCCTCACTTTAATATTTCTAACAATCTCCCCCTAAGTGAGGTGTGTAATCATTCACAACAAATTAATACATAGAAAAGCTATTCATAAACAGATTTGTTGCCAATGCCGAATGCCACCTGTCATATCGTTACTTGCCTCCGGTTGGATATTGTGGTCTTCATCTGATCTATTGCTTTGTAGGCATGAGCATGTTGTGCATAAGTGTAGGCATCTTGGTTATCCCATACCTTCTGATGAATCTTATGATGAAGGATATTTAGTGTACCATCTGAGTAGGACATGAGCTCATCTAATCTGATAAAGATCTTTTCACCCTTGGTGTTCTTGGAGACAACTCCTCGTTCACCTCTGAAGCATTCATGTCCTTCATCAACTATAGTCAACTCCTCAAGTTTTTCTAAGTCAGGATGACTAGTATTTGGTTTTACCAAATTGATCTTTCTGTAGTTGTTCTCAGCTCCAAGTTGCAGATCATGTTCCTCTATGAAATCCATCAGATTTCTAAGGTACCTCATCAAAGCCACTCTTCCAAATTCTTCTTCTGGCCACTTTCCCTTCTTTTGTGAGAGAGTGTCAAAGATAAAACTGATGTCTTCAACTTTAACAAACCTCAGATCAGCTTCAGTAAGGAAGTATGTTACATTGTTTGCCCTTTTCACATGAAATATTGCATACTTGATATTGAAGGTGGTTTGTGTGTAGACATTGATGAGTTCCACGATTGGGTAATCTGATTTGTTTTCTTCTAGAGTGGTCATGGATTGAGTAAGAATGTGTTCATATCTTCTGCGTTGCTTATCATCCATTTTCCGCAACTCTGGAGAAATAACCTGTATTGGCGTGCTGCGAAAGATGTTAGGTATTCTTTCTTCAAGATATGCAACATTTACATGAAATTCTTTCCATATTGGTTGATTTCCTGCACTTCTTGTGAACATGTTGCTCGCATCTAGACCTGGGGCTCCTCGTTGTACCGGAGGTGGAGCTGGCATTCGAAAGTTTGGTGGAAGGGGCCATTCGGATTCTCTTCTGAACTTTTCTGCTGCTTCAGTTTGTCTGTTCCTTTCCAGAATATCTGCAGCTGTTTCTTGAAACTGCCCCGGAGGAGGAGGGAATTGTTGATGAACTTCAAAGTTTATATCCCCTAGAACCCTTGAAACATCAAAGAAAGGCTTTGGCTGCTTTGGTTTTCTCCTTGCTTCCCTTCTAGAAATTGCTGCTCTTTCTTTTCTTTTTGTAGCAATTTCTCGTTCATTAAAGGTTTCTTCGAATCTATCCATGATTCTGGGGGAAGCAGGACGAGTAGCAATCTCGACATAATCATCAATACCTTAAAAAATCCTTTGAATTTCTGGGTCATCGGTTTCCTCTTCTGGTTCAGCAAGATTGCTTTCTCCCATTTGCCTTGATGGTGATATGTGTAGTGATCCATATAAATTTTCCATTTCAGCATCAGAATCACTAGTCCAGTTAAAATCAAAGGCATGGGCCTGTTCAGACGATATTTCCCCTTCTTCAAGATTTGCAGGCCTCGGTTCATTTTGTTGCTGAGGTACATAGAGTACAATTTGTTTGTCAGCATTTTCTATTTGTTGTCGTTCATGAACTTCATCGGCCATTTGTTCAGTTGCTTGTTGTTGTTGCTGAGGCTGACTTCCCGCTGAACTAGTACCCGTAGGTAGATATTTGCTGAAGGATGATACAGGTACAGTTGCAGCTGAGGGGGCAGTTATGTATCTTCTTCTTTTCTCCCCCTCGGGATGATCATCAGGATCCTGATCATCCCGCCTCCTCTTTAACCCCTGAGCCTGGGCCTGACAGGTTTGTTCAAGTACCATCAGCCGGTCAGTTACTTTTTGAAGGGAGGTGTAAAAACCTCTTGTCACCCCATCGATTTTCCTATTGACATCCTCATGAAATTTTGTAAAGTCATCCAAGGAGATTCCCTGTGCATTTCGTTCAGCCCGCAGAGTAGTCAAAAGGTCTTGATCATAAGCAGTGTCTGGTGTCTGTTCAAGAATTTTCGCATAAAGTATGCTTTTCAGAGCATCCATTGAGAGAGAAGTGACATCAGCTTGAGGTTGAGGCGCTATTGCTGGAGGGCGAGCTGCAAGAAGATTTTCAATACGAGTGAGCTGCTCAGATTATACCCTAGAAGCCTCTTCGATCCGATCCAACTTTGAATTTGTCTCCTGCAGTTGTTGGCGGATTAGGGACACGGCTTGTTGAATAGCAAGTTGAAGATCTGCACGTGTAACAAACCCGGAATCACTCAGATTACCGGTTGAGGTACCTGCCGCAGAGGCAGAACCACCTACTGGAGCAGCATGGATGTAGGCTCCAGCAGGATTTCCTTCCAATCCTCGAATGGCACCTTGAGAGGTACCACCTATGGATGTTGAGGAGACTTGTTGAGCCAACAAGCTCAGTGCATCAATGGTGACTTTGTGTTGTTCAAGATAAGCGGAGATCCACGGCATATCAAATTGTGCATGAAAAGGAGTCAAGGACGAGGGAGATGGTCCTCTTTGTTCAATAGGACCAACACCCAATTGGGGTTGACCCAGTGTATGTGCTATAACCCTGTGCAATAAAGACGGAGTTTGTTGAGAGACACCGTAGTGGCTTGGTGGGGCAGAAACTTGCACGGGTGGGATCACCGCGACTTCTTCAATATGAGGCTCAGCAGTGCTAGGCCGCATAGTAGATGTGGCTTCCCGGCTTTCTGGGTTTGGGGAACCCTCAGCACTCATTTTTTCTTTTCTCACCTCCTCTCTATCACTCGCACTCCTAACTACAAAACTATCTTCATCATCACCGCTACCAGCACCATACCCCGCATATTGATCAGGTTGAATGAGAGAGTCAAGGGTGACAGAATCAGATTCAACAGATAAAGAATGACTTGGCGAAGTTACTGGAATGTCATGTTTAGGGGCAACTATGGCCCTGCGAATGATAGGAATGGTGGTTGCATGGGCAGTTGAAGTCAAAGGAATGACCAGACCACCAGGTTGCGGAATGACCTGAGTAGTTTGAACGGGGTGAGTCTGGTCGGGAGAGGTAGTATGTGGGTCAGTAAGTTTCATGAATGAGGGTGTGCTTTCTGCTGATTGTTCGATTGGTTGGTCAGGGGTACCCTCGGGAGATATATCAAGTTCAAAGGAAGGGGCACCCCCTTGGTGGGAAGCAGACTCATGAAGAGAGGATTCAGAACTGGATGACTCAGAAATGTCAAGACCAAGTTCTTTTAGTTCAGCTTGGGTGCGGGTGGATTGAGAAAGAGACTGAACAATGGCTTGAATGGTTGCTGGATCATATGTATCTTCTCCCTCTCTACTCTCAGCACCTTCACCCTCTTCATCACCCCTCTCTATATTTTCCCTCTGCACATCCCTCTCAGCATCTCCCATAGATAGCTGAGTCCTAACCTCTATATTCTCACCTGGTGCTACTCCCCCTTGGGTAGGTATGGCCGGTTCTGGCATAACCATGGAGGGTGCTCCTACACTCTCCCTATAAGTTCTCACAACATCATTCTGCTCACATAGATCCAGAAGAGATTCAGGAAAAGGGTTTGGAGCTGGTAGGTTGGCAGGAGTGGCAGGTTTAATGTATTGAAAGAGTTTAGGAGTTATAGAGGGTAGACCTGCTCGGCGGGGAATGTCAGCATTCCTGTCCATCACATATTGTATTATCATCGGAAGGAAGCGATGGTATGGCAGCAGGTTAGCATCCTTCTTCTTTTGGGAATTCTTCCTTTGCATAGATGCTTTGATGTCTTGGAAGAGAAGGAATGCATAATCCACATGCATGTGAGTTGCAGCTGCTACAAAGATTTTGAGTTGATATTCCGTTGGGAATTCGTAGCCAGAATGCTTTGGAGTGAGACACCTCTGAAGCACTGTCATGAAAGTGTTATACTTTGGATGCAAGCTGGTGCGTTTGAATTGACCTTTGTGGGTGAGCTCCCCAGCATAGCCTATATTTCTGATGGCTGCAAGACACGCTTCCTCATCTAGGATTTCCTCAAAATCCGATGCTGGCAGTCTACTGTTAGCTTTTGGTAGCCTGAAAATTGAACGTAGGAGGTTGACAGGGATGTCTACAGTAAACTCATCCACCTCAGCATGGATAACCTCTTGTCCTCTATCATTAATCCTAACATCACATGTCTTCCAGAATTGTTGGACATAAAGTTCAGGGACATGTGTGCCGGTTGTTGCTGGGTTGTAGGTTAGGAGGTGATGAAGGGGGTGGATTTTAAGGATTTCAGGAATGATGGGGTGAGTGGGGGTAGTGAATTTGGTGAGGTCTATGTAGTGGTTATTCGGGTGAGTCATGGTACTAAGGAACTCAGCTTGAGGCATGATCTCCTCTGGGTCACGAATTTCCTGTGCCATCTTATCTGTACAGATAGAAAGAAACGTTAAGGCATAGTGACATTGATAAGATTGGAGAACAACATTTCTTTTGAATTTGGATCCAATGTATGATTTATATAATGGAGTTTGTATTGAACCAAAAATCTCAAGTATGAAGTGTTAGACAGAAAAATTATCTAACACTGGAGGGCTTCAGTGTGAAGATACCAAATTGATGTGTTGAAAAGTTATTGTTGATATCTTATTTCATTAAGTGAACAATGATAAACACATTTGTAGTAATGAAGCATGTCCCAAAAACCACCCTAACACTTCCTTTAAGGCCAAAAACCGAATCATTTGAGTATGTTTATACTCCCCCAAGAACACGAAAAACACTTTTTGAGATTTTTGAAAGATTTTTGCACCAAAGTGTTCCTCATATGTTCAAACAACCCATCGCAAACTTTGTTTCATCAAACAAGTTTGTTTCGTGTACCAAAAATCCCCTCAAAGTCTCGAAACCCTCATACACAAAACAGTGTTCTAAGGCCAAAAAGTATCCTTTTAACTCAAAAACTTCAAAAAGTAACCCATACAAGTTGTTACCTTTGTGATTTCGAGTATTTTAACACTAAAATTTCAAATTTTGGCAGAGTAACGAGATGATTTGTATGTTAAAGTAACCAAGAAATCGAGAGAACACTTGTGAAATTTGAATCGCGTGAATGAAGAATGCTAACGGTTGGGGTAACTTGTAGTAGTGTAAAAAGACACGTGTCAAGCCCTGATTGGTTGTTAAAGCGGTTAAAAATGCGGCTGATAGAAGTGTGGATGCGGCTGATAAGTGTTTTCAATCGCATGCGATTCACACTGTGGTGTGTTAATCGCATGCGATTCAGCTTGGGTGTTGAAATTATGTGCATCCGAATCGCATGCGATTCACACTATTCTTAGCCTGAATCGCATTTGTTTGATCATGCTATTCACCTAACTTGTATGCGATGGAAGGGTATTCATTTTTCTTTGGTAATCGCATGCGATTGAGGAATAGACTTTGTTTTCCCATGCGATTGACCCTCGACTTAGAAAATTATTAGTGATTTGACTAAAATTAATCCCATGCGATTGGTGCATAGAATCTGATTGGCTTTAATAGTCCTTAACACTTGAAAATTTTCTTATGAACTTCAAAGTATCTGGAATGTTGAGTTTAAAATTTATATTCCAAGATCATTTGTTTGAAATTGTTTATGTTGACACAATCCCCCTCGATTGTTGCCTTTGATTTTGGAAAGTTTGATTTTGGAAAGTGTGTCACATGTGAATTTCTCCCCCTACACATGTGCACGATGTGTATTTATTTTCTTCCCCTACACATTTGCACATGTGTACAACTCCTTAGCTCCCCCTTTGTATGTGTATCAGACATCTGCACAGAGAACAAACAGTGTAACACCTACTCTAAAAATAAAAGGAAAGAAAATAAACGGAGGGAACAGTATGTTAGATTTGCAGATTGAGCATGCCTAACTTGGATACCAACTCAGTGAACCGACTTTCGTCTAAGGGTTTGGTAAACAAGTCAGCAAGCTGATTATCAGTAGGAACATACTGTAGCTCAATTAATCCTTTCTCAACGTTATCTTTTATGAAGTGATAATGAATGTCGATATGTTTGGTTTTAGAGTGGTGTACCGGATTGCAGGAGATGGCAATGGCAGATTGAGAGTCGCATAACAATGGTATTTTTTCATACCTGAGTCCAAAGTCTGAGAGTTGTGTACGTATCCATAGGCTTTGGGAACAGCACATTGCAGCAGCAACATATTCAGCTTCTGCTGTAGAAGTGGATACACAATTTTGTTTCTTTGAAGCCCAGCAGACTAAACGATCTCCCAGAAAGTGTGCACTACCAGAGGTGCTTTTCCTTTCAATCTTGCAACCGGCATAGTCAGCATCCGAATAAGCATGAAGGTCCAGATTGGAGTCCTTGGGATACCACAATCCTAGATCCATGGATCCTTTGAGATATCTGAAAATTCGCTTAACAGCCAGCAGATGTGAGTCCTTGGGATTTGCCTGAAACCTTGCACAGAGACAGGTAGAGAACATGATGTCTGGACGACTTGCAGTGAGATATAGTAATGATCCAATCATCCCACGGTATGTCTTGAGATCCTCTGGAGAACCATCAGGATCTGCCGATAGTTGTGATTTGGCCGCCATGGGAGTTGAGATATGGTTGCAGTTGAGCATATCGTACTTCGTGAGAAGATCTTTAATATACTTAGATTGGCAAATGAACGTGCCATGACTCAACTGTTTAACCTGAAGACCGAGAAAGAATGACATCTCTCCCATCATACTCATTTGGAACCTGTTTGACATGGTTTGTGCAAACTCTTCACTGTACTTTGGATTTGTAGATCCAAATATGATGTCATCCACATAAATTTGGACAAGGATTTTGTCCCTACCTTTTGTCTTTGTGAATAGAGTGGTGTCTGTCTTTCCTTTGGAGTAGCCTTCCCCTATCAGATATTCAGATAAGACATCATACCATGCACGTGGAGCTTGTTTTAAACCGTACAGTGCCTTATCTAAAATGTAAACATGATTAGGGTATGAAGAATTGATGAAGCCCTCAGTTTGTGAAACGTAGACTTCTTCTTTGAGTACCCCATTGAGAAAGGCTGTTTGTACATCCATTTGGAAGACTCGAAAACTCCGGGAGGCTGCATATGCAAGAAATAAGCGTATAGCTTCAATTCGAGCAACAGGGGCAAAAGTTTCATCATAGTCGATCCCCTCTTGCTGATTATAGCCTTTTGCTACCAACCGAGCTTTGTTACGAACCACCATTCCTTCTGAATCCCTTTTGTTCTTGAACACCCACTTAGTTCCTACAACAGATTTACTGT
Source organism: Pulicaria dysenterica (assembly GCA_947179395.2). Taxonomy (NCBI): domain Eukaryota; kingdom Viridiplantae; phylum Streptophyta; class Magnoliopsida; order Asterales; family Asteraceae; genus Pulicaria; species Pulicaria dysenterica. The sequence continues at coordinate 50,051,329 of OX359292.1, read as the reverse complement.
AGGGCAGAGGAACTAATCTCCAGACTTTGAGACGATCAAACTGGTGCAATTCTTCTTGCATGGCGAGCACCCAGTCTGGATCATCTAATGCTTCACAAGTCTTGGTAGGTTCGATCATACTTAAGAAACCCACAAATTGACACTCGTTTGCTGTGGCAAATCTTGTTTGAATGCCAACCGAGGGATCTCCAATGATATTTTCCTCAGAGTGATGTCTGATCCACTTTAGCTCATGTGAGGTAGATGAAGAAGGGATAAGATCTTGAATATGTTGTGCTTCTTCTTCCACTTCTCCGGAGAAGTTTGGGTCTGAATCGAGTACAGGTGAGCTCTCCTGATCAACTATTGGTTCTATCACAGGGGGCTGTGTGACAGAGATAGATGTAGAATCCTCAGCAAATGGATTCGTTTCGGTGACTGGTGGAGCTGTGATAGGTTCGCTCGTTTGTGCACCTGCGTTATTCCTGTTGTCAGTCAAAATAGGGGAAGCGTCAGATCTAAAGAAATCAAACATGAAATCAAGATTATTATCTGAACTGGAAGGAATGTCTGATTCTTTATTGTGAAGAACTGGTCCTGAACAGGTATGTTCATAAGCAACTTTGTTAGACTTTGGTGGAAAGTCTAAGACATTCAATGTATCATCAAATGTTACATTGATACTCTCAATAATGCTCTTTATGCGTCTGTTCAAAACTCTATATGCTTTAGATGTTGTGGAGTAGGCTAAGAAAATAGCTTCATCAGCTTTGGTAGCATATTTTCCTAGATTATCCTTTTCAATTAAGACAAAACACCTATTACCAAATACATGAAAGTATTTGATATTAGGTATAATGCCATTAGCCAGTTCATAAGGATTTTATTAAAACGTTTGTTAATGAAAGAGCGATTCTGCGTATAGCATGCAGTATTGATTGCTTCAGCCCAAAAGGAATGTGGGAGCCTGGAATAAGACATCATTGTTCGGGCGGCTTCGACCAGGGTTCTGTTCCTTCTTTCAAGAACACCATTTTGTTGAGGTGTGTATGGTGCAGAGAACTGATGGTTGATCCCAACTAGGTCGCAGAAGTCTTGCAGAGTGCTGTTCTTGAATTCAGTTCCATTGTCTGTGCGAATGGAGACAACACTTTGACCATATTTGTTCTGCTGCTGTTTGATGAATGTGATGATCGTTGGAGTAGCTTCAACTTTAGAGCGCAGAAATTTGACCCAAGTATACCTTGAATAGTCATCCACTATGACTAGGATATACTTCTTTCCATGTTTGGACTGAATTCTCATTGGACCGCAGAGATCCATATGTAGAAGATCCAAAGGCTTGGTTGTGCTGAATGCTTGCTTTGATTTATGCGAAGCCTTCTTCATTTTTCCTTTCTCGTAGTCAGCACACAGATGAACCTTGTTGAATCTTAGTTTGGGTATTCCTCTCACCAAGGCACCGGTGACCAGTTTGTTTATATTTTGAAAATTCAGGTGAGAGAGTTTTCTGTGCCAAAGCCAAGTAAGATCATTGGAGGCTTCCGACAGAAGACACACAGATGTAGAAGAGTCATACTTCTACAGATCTATGGAATACAGGTTGGAGTTCCTGGAACCTGCAAGCAGCTCGTCACCGGTTTCTGTGATCACAGAGCATTTGTTCTTCTTGAACACAACTACCCAGTCCTTGTCACAGAATTGACCGATGCTGAATAGATTATGACCCAAACCTTCTACGTAGGAGACTTTCTTGATTTTGATATGTTTCCTTTCAATGTCTCCGTACCCCATTATTGGTGTAACTTGGTCATTCCCAAAACGTATGGTCCCGGAGTACTTAGGAACGTAATTTTTGAGAAAACTTTTGTTGCCGGTCATATGTTTGGTACAGCCGGAGTCAAGGTACCACAAGTGAGGCACCTGCAAAAAGAGAATAAATCACGTTTAGGTCCCCATATAGAAATGGGTCCTTGATTGTTAGTCTCTAAGTTGAGTTGAGTAACAACTGTGGGTTCTGATGATGTTGAAACTTCTAATGATCTATTCTTTGGTACCCAAATGGACTTAAGCTTTTGGCGTGAAGGAATAGATTTGGAAGAAATTGGTGGAGAAGAAAGTTTCTTTACCACTGTTGGTTTGACAATTGATGGAATTGGAGGTTTTGGATTCGGTAGAGTTGCGGAAGCGTTATGTTTGCGAATCCATGGTTGCGAGGAATTCTTAAGAATTCTCTGTGGCCTCGGTGCATCAACTTGCTTTTGCTGAACTGGAGCACTGCGATTAGTAGGTTTTGCTACTCGTTGAATGGATGATGGCTTGGGTTTTGAAGGTTTAGAGATGTTGGAAGGGGAATTGCGAGAACGCTTTTGAGAATGCAAGTGTTTTTCCTGTGCAATCCAAGCCCTTTTAAATGCTTCATAGCCCTGCCGTCGGTAGACTTCTAGTTCCTTGATCGTGAGCAATCGTTTGGATTTGTTTAGACGTTTAAGTGCATGTGATTGACGAGTGGTGATCCATTGATTAATGATGTAACCTTTGGAATTTACAAATGGAATACAAACTAGATTAGCATAAAAATCATTCCAGTCAGCACATGGTTTAATACCTAAAGACTTTCTCAATTGATCGTAACAACAATTAAATTCACAGTGTCCATGAGTACAGCCATCACTCATATAAAACATGGTAGAAGCAGTATTGTCTTGTGAACATGAATGATTACAAACAGAATCAAACATCAAAATGTTTTCACAGACAGGTTTCAAATTTGAACACCTCCTAGTGGACCTAGGAATAGCTCTTTTCCATGATGTATTTATTTCACACTTCTTGTTTCCAGTCTTCTTCACATCTGCAGCAGAGGGTAAACGATTAGAATGAAGTCGTGGTCGACTGGCTGCAGCACGTGATGATTAAGGTACGTCTAAGTGCACACGAGAACTGTGATTAGAAGTGGACAGTTGCTTTGGTTTGTAAATCTGTTTATGTTTAAGAGTTATTACCGCAGTATGATTAACAGATTTTACTAGTTTGACATTTTGAGAAGATGTAGACACATGTTTGGAACCTTCAATTCGTTCATCTAATATGGTTCTCTGTGGTGAGAAGGTAAATGGAGTGGGTGGTTCAAGTGCAGTTTCGACCTCTTTGATTCGTTCAAGCAATTCAAAATTTTCTTTGCACAAGTCGTCAATGATCTTGCCATCAAGATTGAATACTGTTTGGAGACGCTTGTGGAGGATGGCGTTTTCTTGAACTAGTGGAGAGGGTTCAGATGTGGTTTCTGATTGGAAGGTTTTAGTAAGGTCATCTTGAACTAGATGAGTGAAGCAAAACTCCTGTAAGGTTTGAAACCTTTGCTGTAATTCCTTGTGGGGAATGTATTCAACAGTGGGCTTTGGTGAAACAGGAGAGTAGAGTTCTTCATCAGAATAGACAGAAGATGAAACATCAGTAACTGATGATGAGGTGAGGCTGGAGAGGTATGAGTCATTTAAATCAGAGTAATCAAATGGAATTTCTCTTCGGTGGTTAAGAGTACGTTTGATTTCTTCTTCAATTTGTTCCTCCTTTTGCCCAACAAAGACCATTCGTTGGGTAAGCCCTTCGCCAAACAGATCAGCGTTGTACAGTTGTTTAGATGTGACCTTGCTCAGTGACTTTGGATGTTTAAAGCCAAGCCCATCATGTTTCCATTTTGAAAAAGGACGTTCCTTTTCTTTGTACTGGGATATGATTTTGTCACTTTGATCCCGTTTTGACAGAAGATATTCAAGTTCATAGATTCTAGAGTAAAGGGTACTTAGTTCATCTCTAAGTTCATGTTTGAGAATCTCATAATCTTTTTCTGCACATACACATTCTGCTTTAAGGTCTAATATAGTGTTATTAGTCCTACTGGTTAGCTCTAAGAGCTCAGTTTCTTTAGCAGCTAATTGGTTCCAAAGGCTGATTAAGTTGTTATCTAACTTCTTAATTTTTGTTTGTGCCTCCAATTTTTGAGTGTGTGAACTATCTTCTAGAACTTGATTTCTTTTGGTTAAGTCTAGTGCCAGACATTCTAACTCTTTAATGCGATTTAATATGATTTGAATGTGTTCATGTTTATGACTCATATTAAACTTAGAGCTAGAAGATACCTTTCCATTTTCCAGGCTTTCCTCATCTGACTCGGAGAGCTCATCTCCGTCATCATCCTCTCTGCCTCCTTCACTGTTGTGAGCCATCAGACAAAACTGTGCGTGATCTTCACCATCTAGATCACTGTCTGAGCCTGTGTCATCAAGAAACTGATCCTCCTTAACTAACAGCACGTTCCCAGCCTGTTTTTGTTTAGACAGGCGGTACTTCTGCCGATAGTATTCTGCATCTTTTACCTTTTTCATTGGGCAGTTCCTGATCATGTGGCCCGACCTTCCACAGTTGTAACATTTAGACTCAACCTTCTTTTCTTCCTTCCTCTCATCTCTTTGATATCTGGGTTTGTCTACTGGAACTGCTCTTTCAGATCTTCTTGATCCGGAAGTGAACCGCTGTCGATTGTTAGTCTTGCTGAAGCGGCTCTTGAAATTTTTGCTAGCTGTTGTAAGAGCCTGAAAAGCTGCTTCGGTCGAATCGTCCTCATCATCATCTTGGTCAGAATCACTGATGGCCACCTGTTTGAGTTTCATTGGTCTTGATGTGCTTTCCCTAGGGGTTCTTTCAGCCACCACCAAAGCAAGAGAATCTTCAGCAGGCTGTTTTGGAGTGGACTGTAGTATCTCATCCTGGTACTGATTGAGATCTTCAAATATGTTGTGGAAGGTGAAAGAAGTGAGATCTTTGTTGATCTGTTTGTATAGTCTGCCATAGCCCTTCCACAATGTACCTAGGGAATTTAGAAAAACACAGTTCAAATCAAGGTCAGTTCGAACTATCTGGTTGGATCTCATCTCGTTTTGCAGCTTGCAGAACTCCCATATGTTTCGGACAGGAGTTCATTCTCACGAGCTTTGAACTCATGGTAGCTATTCACCAGTTGAGTTCTTTTGATGTACTCTCCTTGTGCTGTCCCTTGCAGCTGTCTCTTGATCTCATCCCATATCTCCTTGGCAGTTCCCAGGCTGTCTATCTTGAGATAGATTTCCGATGAGAGACCTTGTTTGAGGTAGTATTTTGCAAGCCTTTCAGCTTTCTTGATCTCCTTCTCTTCAGCAGTCAGTTCATCATTTGTCTTCTCGCGTTCATGTCGGAGAATGGGGGGATTGTTGGTCTGGTCAGCTTCAACGATCCTTGTGAATTTCTTGTTTCCCTTGTGGATGCATTCAATCATTTTGTCTCCACAAATTTCGTTGTGCTCTAGGAAGTCCATGAACCTTCCTTTCCAAACATTGTACTCCCCTCGAAACAAAACAGGAGGTTTTGTATCGGTACCTATAGACATCATCTCGTTTGTACTTGACATGCTTAATGACTTTTAGTTGAAAAAGATCGTTTGCTTGTTAGATGGTTTGATTGTTCGAAAGCTTTCCCAAAAGTGATGAAAGAACAAAGACTTTTGAAACTCAACTTTGAATTAGATCTAGTAAAGGTTAAATTCAATTTTGAACTAAATAGACTTTAAGTAATGTAATTCATCTTTGAATTAGATCTGATTTAAATTAAATTCAATTGTGAATTATATTGTTTGATTAAGTTCAAATTTTCAAGTTCTTTTGGTCAAGTCCAAAGAGTCAATCACTTGTCCAAGTCTTGGGAATCACTGTTTTCTAATCGAATGCGATTGGTCCAATCGTGTGCGAATGAGTGAAATCCTTTAGAGCAAATGAGCAGTGAGCTTAGTATTGATTGAATAGGTAACCAATAGAATGCGATTCAAACCTGTAGCTTCAAATACATGGAATTTAAACGGTTAGTTCTGACAATCAAATGCGATTTCTAAAAGAACAGGTAACCTAATCGCATGCGAATCAAACTAATCGCATGCAAATCAGAATGTGGTATGATAGCTGATATAAAAAGATTCAATCAAGTGCGATTCTTAGTTTGAGTTAATCGCATGTGAATCAACTAATCTTGCTTCAATCGCATGCGATTAAAGGATTGACCGTTAGAGTTGTTCAATTATGAATCGCGTGCGATTGCTTCAACAAACCGGCTGATAGAATATCAACAGTTCTATAATCCGCACCACTCAATCGCGTGCGATTAGAAATCCGGCTGATAGAGTCTGAGGTGTCCTTTTCAAATCAGATTGCCATACCCTGTATAGTGTCTACCCACTTGTACTTGATTGGTATGGCAAGTACTTGATTTTCCTTGTACAACAATTAAACTATCAATAATTTATAATTAAATAAATTACAATAATTTACTTTCAGACCAAGAACACCATAAATGTCTTAATACCCAGAAAATTTAATATTGAAAAAGTGAGTATTTAATAATACCTTTTTCCTTAATGTATATAAAGACACCCACGGTTTGTGTTTTTCCTCAAAGAGAATGTTTAGAACACCTTGTAAGACACTCGAAACAACTCAAAACAAAACTAAAGAAGATGTAGTTTGTACCTTTAATGAGTTCTACCTTTAAGAATCGTTTGAGCTTGAGTTTTTCTTGAAGAAAGATGAAGTTCTTGAACCTTTGTAAACCCGTGAGCTTCTTCTACTTGAAAGCTTGAAATCTTCGAGATTTGGTTGTCGTCTTTCGAACAATCAAGAACCAAAAACAAGTTTGGCTCTGATTCCAATTATTGGTCCCGTATTATACGGATGAAGCAATGCTTGAGAGTTAATGTGTGTGTTTGTATGTGTAATCGGTAGAGAGAAAGAGAGCCGAGAGCTAAGAAAGAAAACACACACAAGAGTTGAGAAATATGCAAAGCTTAATTGATAATGAGTTGGGAAATGCCTTTTATAGCATTTCCCAACTTTGGTGTATTTACATATTACACCCCTCACTTTAATATTTCTAACACCATAAACTTCTTTGAATATCCCATATTTGTTATGGACGCATAATTCTCAATTTACGCTTGTTGCCAAGCTAATTAAGACATTATCTCCAACATATAGTATGTTCTAGACATACCAAATAGGATTATAATAGCGCTCCCACTAGCTCTGGCATCTATCCAAGTTTCATCATTGCTTACTGAAAACTCAAACACTTGATTTTCTTAGCAAAGATTCCAAAACTTAGATTTACTCCGAGTCCAAAAGAATTCCATATTTGTAGACTTCATAAGGATACTCAGGATGTAAAAGACCATCGGACAGTGTTGTGAGCACTTCCTCATAAAATTCCTATAACGGAATGCGGTCTTTGCATCATACTGCCATAAAACGGCATAAGCATCCGCTTAAACTTCAACATAACTACTGGGAGAATGTCTTCATATGATTTCAACCACATGGTTAATCATCATGAAACCATTTCCTCTCAGTCAGTATTTGAAGTTATCTACAAATTTATCCATGCAGATCTTATATCCAAAAGATCTATATATACACCTTATAGTTCAAAACTTAGGTGTTAGATTAACCAAGGTCAAAACTTGGAAATCCAGCATGGAATGTATTTTATGTTATTACACTTCTCTTCTTAGCAGACTTAAAGGGCCCACTACAGCTTCCGGTAGTTGATGCATACATCACGTATCATCAATAAGTCATCGTCCTCAGATATAATACATTATACTCTTCTGGTCTTATGACGACTCTTACCAGACATATGAAGAAGTAATAACTTTATGCCAGATACTCCAACATAGCCATGTCGAGTTTCAATCATTTCTGATTGAATGCTAGTGTCAACATCAGGTCTTTTATTTAAATCTCACGTTCTTCCACTGGAATGCTTCAGTTGTTCATTTCCCTTTACGAGCAACCAAAACCGGTTCTCAAAAGGATATGAAATGAATATCTGAAACTTAAAAGAACTATTAAATACCTTAGCATCCTTTAAGTTCATCCATCTCCCACTAAATGTAGAGTGGATAACTTTGATCTATGAGATTGACAAGCAAAGAACACTTTCTAATCGAATCTCCTTAGATGCTAATTTGACCATCCTTGTTGATTTAAAACAAGAACATTGACTGTTACTACTCAAGTACACCTATCAAGCAGGTTATTTAAGTTTAATCCATCAAGGCGGAACCATAACCAATATGTTCCATTCCTCCACAAAGCGATCCATGTAAAACATGTATCTTAGGATAAGTGAATTATGAGGCAAACTCACAATTCTTATGATCGTTTAGAATGTAGATGCTCAACATCTCACAAGATTTGAGTATCTTTATTCCCTTTTGCCCTCTTCATCTTAAATTTGTTAAGGGTGAGTCTTGAACACCTCTCAGGTTTCATACATTTATCTAACAAATTAGATATACCCTTCCTTCTACCATCATCGGTAAAGGTAACAAATCATACATAGTTAATCCTTATGATTTTTCTTGAACGGTCTTTACACCAACGTGCAAACGAAATCCAACAAGCTTTTATTCCTCTCACATTCACAAGTGAAGGATGTCATAGTTATTTAGCCTTATAAGCAAGATTTACCATCAACAATTGACTCAAAGTCAAAAGATTCCAAGTTCCTAACCTCTTGGATCTTGGTGATGCATGTCTTGTTTATACGGTTAAATCAACTATTTCATAAGGATACCAGTTCTATAATCATTCATAATCATATTATTACTTTTTAAGAAAAACTTATTGGAAATGCCACGACATGAATAGACTTTGAAATAAAACTCGAACCCACAATAACTTAATTCAAAGTAATATTCATCGTCATCAAAGGCAAATAAGATACAATGCTTCTTGCCACGCAGGGCGTAAGACAAAGATCTAAATGAAGTAATAGTATAGCTGCATGGAATGGCAAGACTCAACTTCCAATCCTTTTAGTTAGGGACAAGCACCATGCTTCCCTTCTCTAAGATCCAGCTCTCCATGCATCCATTACCTATTTCTGATTAACACCTGCACTTTGCAACAAACAAGTTTGTGACAAATGTGAGCGTTTTGACTAGCGTTCAAAACCCAGTCATTAGAAGTAGAAGATCAATGGAGTTTGATAATGAATGTACCTGAAGATGAGCTAACGTTCTTCCGCTTTAGGATACTTAGCTCTTCCAGGAACTTAGGGCAGGTGTGACGGCGCCAATTTCCAATTTCTCCGCAAAAGTAGCCAACTACCCCATGTGGAACATCATCTTGAGGCACAATCTCATTGTCCTCCGACTCCCCAATTACGGATGGCCCAGTCATACCAGACTTTCCTTTTGAGGTCAGTTTCTTCTTCTTGCTAGTATGTTTCCTAGTAGGCAAAGTGGATGTGGATGAGGTACGATCATTCTCAACCATGTAAGACTGTACAACCTTCAACATGTCTTGAAGTTCGATCAAGGATTTTTCCAAATTGTATTTATGATAGTTCTTGACAAACTTCTCATAAGACGCGGGCAGGGATTGGAGGATCATATCCACCGCAATCTCCCTCCCTATTGGAAGTCCAAGTCTCTCCAATTGGTCCATATATCCATTCATCATAAGGAAATGGACATTTACATCCTCACCTTCCTGCATCCTACAACCGACCAAAACCTTTATACACTCAAACCATTCTTGTCTAACCTGCTGCGGGAACATGTCCTTTAGCCGGTTTATCATGTCATACGCACTCAATTGCTCAAGCTGCTGACGCAACATAAAGCTCATAGTCGATAACATGAGACAAGAAATATCTTGTGTATCTCTAACACGCTTCTCAAAAGCGTATCGAGTGGCCCAGTTCGCGTTGGTAGCAGGTGGCTCCGGAAAGGGTTCCTCAAGGATGTGCAACTTTGACTCGTGACGGAGGACAATCCTCAACACACGATACCAGTTAGCGAAGTTCACTCCTGTGAGTCTCTCCCTTTCTAGGAATAATCGAAATTTAAAGTTTGGTGTGGTGTCGTTAATGTTTGCCATCTATTAAAAGAGTACACGTTTTAGTTAGTTTCGATATAATCCTCTTTAAAATAATTACCCAGCTGATTAAGAAAACCAAATTATCTTAACAAGGGCTGAGAACCTCAAAGTACCCCAATCCATGACGGGTTTGCCGCGGATCACTTCATGGAGCTCCTTAGGCCGGTAAACGCTTTACCAATTGCAATCCGAGATTACTACTCTTAGACACTTGCGGGATCCTAGGTACTCAAAGCACCCGTTTAGAATGTTTGATCCCTTCTCACACCGATTCCACATTAATCCAATTTGATAGCTCGGTATGGGCATGACAACTACCAAGGCGTTTTAAGCCTTGGAATTGTAAATCGACCGTCAAGATACATGGTGGTACTCTAGCCCAATGGCCGGCTCGGCTAAGCTCGACAACCGACCTTTGCGAGTTGCCACACGCACCTTCCACACAGTTACACAAAACCGATCTCGGCTAAGCTCGACGACCAATCTTGTTTCACTAGATTCGGGTGGTGTCATCTTACGGGAGGCGAGTGATTTACATTTGAGAAAAACGGGTTTTAGTTTTTCAAGTGGTCTTGTGGCGCGCGAGGTTTGTTAACCAATTAAAACTCTTGGTTTTATTATTTTGAAAAATTTTCAATCGAGAGAAGAACTAAACAACCACGCAAGAAAATAAACAAAATAACAACCACGCACAAGAAATATCCGGTAACATGCACCTAAACCCTATGCGCCTTCCTCGTGAGCCAAACGAGGAAAGCAAGGCCAAACTAAGGACACAACCACTTGGCCCAGCTGGAAGTGCTCCCACTGAATCCGTCATCTCCAATGAACCTCTGGATCCATCATATCCGAGACGTCTCCTCCACGACTCTCGATGGTTGTCTCCGGTTTCTTTTACAAATACATACAAATATTTGAAAAGAAACCGCGTGCAAGCCGCAAAATGCTAATCTAAGCTAATTCTAACAATTACAAAAAAAAGCAATCGGCATGCAAGCCAAAAACATGTACAAAATACAAGACCGAATAAATTTAATTATTACAAACCAATTGTGGTACAAACCACCAAATGAATGAATAATTAAACACAACCAAACAACCAACACATAGGTCTAATGGGCAAGGTGTTACCGGATCAAACAACAACCACAAAAAACAACACGGTGTGCCACAACAAAACCGTGCAAAATGTATCTTGATTAAGATTGTTCAAAGTGAACAATCCTTGTACATATGCATTAGTACCCCAAACACTTTGAGAATACATATTCATATATACATAATACAAGTATATGCATGTGTGCATTTCATACCAAAAATCACCCAATACATATAAATACATGAATCAAGACACATATGGGGCTTTACAAAAAAATCCAAACACTTTGGATAGATTCTGGAAAAACAGAATCGAAAAGAGACTAAAACCGAAAACAATTTTTTTTCAAAAAGTACAAAAATACTGTTCACGAGCTCCTTCACGACCCATAAGCCTTCACGGCTAGTCACAGCCCGTGAAGCCCATGAGTTCCACGACTCTGACCAGTGAAAAACCCTTCACGACCAAGCACCCCACGAGACTGGTCGTGGGCCTTCACGACCGTGAAGAACAAGCCTTCACAACCCGTGAAGTCATTGTGGACAGAATGTCCAGATTCGGTTTTCAAGCCAAAAAAGTGCAATTTATTTGTAGATTTGGCTCTGATACCACTGCTGGAACACGGTATGGAGCTCAGGGCAGCGGAAGCAAAAACAAAAGTTTTAAAAATCGTACAAAACGGGTCTGTATCATGTTCCAAAGTGATAGTTTCTCTACAAAAACAAATTGCAACTTAAAGGAACAAAGGAGACAGAAATATACCTCCTTACCAAGCAAGAAATCGGCTGTAGCAAGTAGCAATTCGGGATAACCAAGAACTCAAGTGAATTCTTCTCTATTGTTGGTCCACACCAAGTTACCAAGATCCCTTTATGCTAGTAAACCTTCGGGTGAACGTTACAAACAACTCCACCTTCTAGAACAGCCTTGAATGCTTCTCCTCTTGCACCAATAGAGCTCACACTACACTCAAGATCTTACTCACTTAGTGTATCTTGCAACTAGGTGCCAAGAGATATTCTAGAGAGAGAGAGATTGAAGTCTCATGCAAAATCTCAAAAGTTCCAGACCACAATTCACTCAATTTGGGCAGATTCAATGCCTCTCACTTATTGGACCATGAGATGGCCCAATCAAATAAGAGAATTTCATGCAGACAGGTCTTCATGGCCTCTCACGGCCCGTGAAGAGCCCGTGAAGACAAATGCGCCACGACTGGCCATCGTCCTTCATGGCCCATGCCGCGTTCGAGTGACTCGTGAGGGCGTCTTCTTAACGACTCCTCTCACGACCTCTCACGACCCGTGAAGACTCCACGAGCCGTATGAGAGTCGTAGAGTCAAACGTGAGGGGAGTGGGTTCACGACCCGTGGAGCATCCCTCACGGCCGTGAAGCTCCAAAATCAAACAATTTGATTTTTGGAACTTCTTTCTTTATCAGTAAGCTGTCGGGATCAATCCTTGGCGTGTGACCCAATAGGCTCGCACTTCATCAATAGTAACACCAATGTACTTGTGTCAGTGGGCAAACTCCAACATATCCAATATTCACACCCCTGGTGAATACCTGTACATCCTTGGCCTACACTCCTGGTAGCTATCTTCAATCACTATGAATCTCCACCAAGGACTACAATGACGTTATTATCTCCCTAATCAAGGTTCCCAACAAGATAGGTAGTCACGGACAGGATTTTTGAATAATAACCCTTTTATTCATGGATATTACCAAAACATACAAAATCTGTGAAGAGTAATGGGATTAATAATAGTGTTCAGGGATATGATGACATGGGTACACTATCCCTGTACACAATCTATCCCTATGACGTTGGATGTAACATCAGGGTTCTACGGCTATGCACACAAATCTATCATACTACTTGTGCAAGTCAGCAACCCGTACTTGATGACAATGGCCCAAGGTGACCATGAGACAATTTCTTAGGTTAACCAGGCTATAAGGACTCCCACTTATGCAAGTTGGCAATCCGTACTTAATGATACTTGCCTAAGGTGACCTCTAGACAAATTCATAAAACAAACTGTTTTATGATGGGTATACTTTAGGCTTTTCCCTTTGCATCTCGATATTTGGATTGTGAGTGTTAGCATGGTAAGAGTCAACTCTTGAACACTAAGAATTTTTCTTGACTATCCAATTTCGACTACGTGATAAACGACACAGAATAAATCAGTTCGTTTGGACATGACCATGCAGTTCATCAGTCTAGATCAGTCAAGGGGCTAGATATATCTCTCCTTAAAAGGAGTGGCAAAATGCCTCTCGCATACTTGCATTTTGAAACATGGTTTCGCCTGACACCAGATTCGCCCGTTATAGCTACCCTGTTACGGCGTAAAGTTTGACGGTAGAATTAATTATTATTATTTCATAATCATAATCATAATCATAAATGTTTTACCTTTAAACACGTCCCTTAGAATTAATTATTATTATTTCAAGAGTTTAATCCTAGTTTAAAACTTGAACTTGTTTTCATAATTGTTTATTAAATTACTAAATTAGATAAACCTTCTTATTTACAACAAGGATTTTGCTGTTCCAAGTAATTCTATTGTTGGAGTATGCCCACTGACAAACGTATATTAGTAATGCTACTGATGATACACGAGTCTATTGGGTCACACACCAAGGATTGATCCCGACAGCACGTAAAGCAAACGAGAGAAAAGGACAAGAAAGGGCCTTATGGCCGCAAGAGTTATACCTTACGGCCGTAAAGGGTTCCTGCCTTACGGCCGTAAGGGTTATGGCTTACGGCCGTAAGTGCTTTCTGACATACTGCAGTTAATGTTTTGTAATTTTCTGCACATGGCTCAAAGTGTGGTATTATTGAGGCATCTTGGGGGCTGTATGGATGACTTATTTTCCTGGAGTGGCAGATATCTATGTCCATAAAATTCCAAAGGGTTGGTCTCATTTGAGGGTAACCAAGCATACCACACACACACATATTGCTCTCTTTCTCTCTACTTGTTCTTGCATGTTAAGTCCAGAAACCATAAGGGTTCATGGAAGTTGTGGGTTGTTCCTATAGTGGTTTCAAGGCATTGGAGATCACAAGTTGGCATACTAGCATTTGGGGATCCAGTAAACTTGGTGTGGACTAGCAATAGAGAGTTGCTTTCTTGGTGGCTTAGAGTTAATCCCAACCTGAATTATTCAGAAACTGGAGCATGGTATATTTCATACTCCATCTCTTTACTTTGGTTGCAATATTTCTATGTAGAGCATTTCCACTAATGGGTCTTGATGGCATCATGTTTATTCCGCTGTGCGGGTATGATGGCCATTGAATGGTATCAGAGCCAACTCTACATAAATATTGTACCTTTGTAGCCTGAAAATCAAAAACGAAATTTTCCAGCAGTTGAAAGAGGCCTTGCGGCCGCAAGAGTTATGGCTTGCGGCCGTAAGGGTTTTGTTGCTTGCGGCCGCAGTAGTTGTTACTTGCGGCCGTAAGGGGCTGTTTTCCAGTTTTCACGTTTTAAACTCGTTTTCGATTTTGGCTCGTTTGATAGGTTCTGGATTTTTCCAGAATTTATGTTTGTGATAATATGAAGTTTCCTTGTGTCTTGGTTGGTATATTTACATGTAGATTATTATTTTTGCATGAAATTATTAATTGCATGTACTTATATTATGTATATATGAATATTTTTACAAACAATGGTTTGGTGTTACTAATGCATATGTACATAGGATTATTTTGTGCCTTGAGTGTTTTAATCTTAACCAAGATACATAAGTATGCATGGTTTTGTGGCACACCATGCTTGGTTTTTTGATTTGGTTGTTTTTGGTTCATGTATTGTTGGTAACCATAAGAAAATGCCCTAGACCTTGTAAATGTTTGGTTGTGTTAAATTAGTTATTCATTCATTTGGGTATGTAATAATTAATTTATTTAATTTATTTGGTATGTAAATTAATTTTTGTGGCTTGCATGCCATTTTAATTCCATGTTATGTATTTTGTACTAGAAAATAGGATTTGTGGCTTGTATTCCATTTATTTCATTTTCTATGTAATTGTAATATGGAGGCAACCATCGGGAGTCTTTGGAGAGACGTCTTGGCAAACACGAATCCGAGAGGCCCGATGGAGGTAGCGGGTTTAGTGGGACCACATCCAAGTCAAGGAAATGTCCTTAGATGACTTCGTTTTTCCGTAGTGGCTCACGGGAAAACGCATAGGTTTTAGGGGCATGGTTACCAACTATTATATATGCGTGTGGTTGTTTTATTATTTATTGTTTATGCATGGATTATAGGATTGCATGCTAGACAATTTTTGACAATAATAAAACTCAAGAGTTTTTAACAATGGTTTAACAAACTGTCGCGTGCACACTTGATTAACAAATAGGATATAAAATTGGTTTATAATAAGTAGTGAAACATATGGTTATTGTCACTTTTGTTAATCAAACTCAAATGGTTTTATAACCGGAAAACTAAATCCCGTTTTCTAAATGTAAATTGCACACCACCCGTAAGATGACACCGTCCGAATCTAGCCGTGCAAAGATTGATTGTCGAGCTCTAGCCGAGTTGACCCTTGTATGTGCTGTGTGGAAGGCGTGTGTGGCAACTCGCAAGATCGATTTTCGAGCTCTAGCCGAGTCGATCATTGGGCAAGAGTACCACCATGTATCTTGATGGTTGATTTACTATTCCAAAATTATATTTTGGATAATTCTCAAGCTCTAGCCGAGTTGTTCAAAATCTTAGTTTGAAGTTGGTGTGGAGGGATCAAACATGCCAAACTAGAGACAATGGTTGTCTAATAGGATCCCGCAAGGAACTAAGAGTTGCAATAATGGATTGCAATCGGTCAATGGTTGCCGGCCTAAATAGCTTTGCCACGTGATTCGCGGAAAACCCGTCACGGTGCAAGGGGAAATAAGGTTCTTAGCCCTTGTTAAAATAGTTGTTTTATTAAACACTAGGGGTAATTATTTTAACGAGGATTTCAATCAAACTAACCAAAATTTACTTTTCTTTAATAGATGGCATCAACTAGCAACACCAACACCACAAACATTTCGCTAAGGGTTTTTCTTGAAAAGGAAAAACTTGATGGGACCAACTTCATGGATTGGTCAAGGCAATTACGCATTGTCCTTCGACATGAAGACAAGTTGGCCACTATTGAGGAACCCATTCCGGAGGCCCCTGCTACCAACGCAAATAGGTCCGTTAAGGACGCTTATGAAAAGCGACTGAAAGACATCACCGAGATTACTTGCTTGATATTGAGCACAATGACTCCTGAGCTTCAAAGGCAGATGGAGCATCTAAATGCTTATAACATGATGCTTGAGTTAAAGGACATGTTCCAACAGCAAGCAAAGAAAGAACGGTATGGTTGTCTTAATGACCTACATGATTGCCGGTTGCATGAGGGCGGGAACATAAGCCTCCACGTGCTCAAGATGAAGGCACTTGTGGAGCAATTGGAGCGGCTTGGATTTTCCATTGGGAAGGAGATGGCGGTGGATTTAATCCTCATGTCTCTTCCACCATCATATGATCAATTCGTAGTGAGTTATCATATGCATGGAATGGATAAATCCATAATGGAATCGCATGGTATGCTGAGGACTGCTGAGTCCAACATGACCAAGCAAAGTCCTTCGCTTTTGTTCCTGTCTTGGCCATCAAGGAGGGTGAGTCCAAGAAAAGGAAGAAACCGGTGTCTACCCCGAAGGGTAAAGGTAAGGGTAAGGTTGGGGCACCCAAGCCGAACCCTGCCCCGGAGTCAAAGCAAAAGGGTTTAATCCCTCAAGCTAAGATTCCGGAGGAGGCGGTTTGCTTCTACTACAGGGTAAAAGGGCACATGTGCCGAAGGCTGCCCAAAGTACCTAGATGGCCTCAAGAAGCTGAGAGCTTCGGGAGCAGGCACTTCTAATTCAGGTACATTCGTGATTGAACTCCATCATACTTCTACATCTAGCGGTGGTGTTTTAGATACCGGCTGTGGCACTCACGTTTGTAACATTGTGCAGGTGCTAAAAAGTAGTAGAAGGTTGAGGGATGGAGAGCTGGAGCTATTCATGGGAAACAAGCAACTTGTCCCAGTATTAGAGAAAGGAAGCGTGGAACTTACTTTCAAGACCGGCTTTTCTAATATTTTAAAGGATGTATGCTATTCGCCACTTGTGGCAAGAAATATTTTACCTTTCTATGCTTTGTATGACGATGGATATTATTTTAAATCTGAAAATGGTTTTATTTCATGTTTCAAAAATGATGTTTGTTATTTTAAAGCTTATCCATGTCATGGAATATACGAAGCCGATGCATACATAGAAAATAATAGAGCAATCATGAACATTGATTCTGTATCCAAAAATGGTTTGGATAGGTTTTCCTTATGGCATAGTCGCCTTGGCCATATTAACAAGAAACGCATCACCAAGCTCCAAGCGGATGAGATCTTGGAATCATTTGATCTCGGGTCAAATGAAGTATGCGAGTCTTGTTTATTAGGCAAGATGACTAAGTCACCCTTTACCGGTATGGGTGAAAGGGGTAAAGACGTGTTGGATATAGTCCATACCAATGTATGTGGTCCATTCAAGTATGTTACAAGGAACAACACAAAATACTTCGTTACATTCACTGATGATTTCAGTCGATATGGATATGTCTACTTAATTAGGCATAAGTCTGAGACCTTTTAGGTCTTTAAGACATTCCAAATCGAAGTCCATAATCAATTGGGCAAGTCTATCAAAATACTTCGCTCCGACAGGGGAGGCGAATACTTGAGCTCAGAGTTCCGTGATCATCTATCTAGTTGTGGGATTATTTCACAACTAACTCCTCCTAGGACGCCACAATTGAATGGTGTCGCCGAGCGGAGGAATCGGACACTATTAGATATGGTCCGATCGATGATGAGTCACACGGAAGTACCCATTAGTTTTTGGAGGTACGCTCACGAGTCGGCGGCCAGGATCCTTAACCTCATACCGACTAAGAAAGTCCAAAAGACACCTTTTGAGATATGGGATGGAGTAGCTCCAAAGGTTGCATATCTTAAGGTCTCGGGATGTCCTACCTTCGTGACATGAGAGGTAGAGGACAAACTTGAACCTAGGTCAGAAAGGTGTTATTTCATTGGGTATCCATCCGGAGCCATTGGGGTATTTATTTTATAAAGCTTTTAAAAACAATGTGTTTGTTGCAAGAAGGGCAGTTTTCCTTGAAAGGGAACTGATATCCATGCAGTCCGGAGGTAAGAGGATTGATCTTGAAGAAATTCAGGAACCAATGGAAGAAGGGACTGATGTCGGGACTAGCACTCAACCCGAAGTGGTTGAAACCGAGAAAGATTACGCATCGGTACCTGACAACACTCCATTAATTTCTCGTAGATCTAGTAGACCACGTCATGAGCCAGAGAGATATGGGTTTCTCATATCTGAGGGCAATGACTTATTGGTGGATCATGATGAACCTACCAACTACCGGGAAGCCGCAGTGGGAAATGAGTATGCTAGGTGGAAGGAAGCAATTGAGAGTGAGATGCAATCCATGTCGGATAACCAAGTTTGGGAATTGGTTGATGCTACACCCGGGTGTAAGATGGTAGGGTGTAAATGGGTCTTCAAAAAGAAGACCGGCGTGGATGGATCTATAGATACCTTCAAAGCTTGACTGGTGGCAAAGGGTTTCACTCAAACTCATGGTATTAACTATGAGGAAACCTTATCACCAGTGGCTATGTTGAAGTCTATTAGAATACTCATTGCCATCGCTGCGTTTTATGACTATGAGATATGGCAAATAGATGTAAAAACCTCCTTCCTTAACGGGAAGCTAAATGAAGAGGTGTTTATGACACAACCCGAGGGTTTTGTACATCCTGAGTATCCTAATAGAGTCTGTAGACTAAAGAAGTCCATTTATGGACTTAAACAAGCATCTCGAAGATGGAACCTGTGCTTTGATGAGAAAATCAAAACGTTTGGATATTCGAAAAGCAAGGATGAGCCATGCGTATATGTCAGGGCTAGTGGGAGCGCTGTAGTATTCGTTGTCTTATATGTAGATGATATTCTACTCATCGGTAACAACATCCCAACTTTGAAAGAGGTAAAATATTTTCTTGGGAGTTCTTTCTCAATGAAGGACTTGGGAGAAGCAATGTATAGAAATAGATCTAAAAGGCTGATAGGGCTTAGCCAAAGTGCATATGTGGACAAAGTCTTGAAGCGATTCAAGATGGAGGACTCAAAAATGGGTAACACCCCTACGATGCATGGAGTGACATTGAGCAAGTCTCAAAGTCCTAGTTCCAGAGAGGAACATGACGTAATGAAGAGGGTTCCTTATGCCTAGGCAGTGGGATCGATCATGTACGCCATGCTTTACACTGGTCCTGATGTATCGTGAGCCTTGAGCATGACAAGTAGATATCAGGCTAATCTAGGGAAAGCTCATTGGACGGCCGTAAAGAACATTCTCAAGTATCTTCGGAGGATAAAGGAGATGTTCTTGGTCTATAGTGGTAAGGAAGAGCTTAGAGTGCATGGTTACTCTCATGCAAGCTTCCAAACTGATAAGGACGACTACCAATCGCAATCGGGGTTCGTGTTCCTTCTTAATGGTGGTGCTATTAGTTGGAGGAGCTCCAAGCAAGATACCGTTGCTGATTCAACTACCGAGTCAGAGTACATTGCGGCTAGTGAAGCAGCAAAGGAAGCGGTATGGATGAGAAAGTTCATCCAAGATATTGGAGTGTTTCCTAGCATTACAGACCCTATTGACATTTTCTGTGACAATGAGGGTGCGGTTGCATTAGCTAAAGAACCAAGAGCTCACAAACGTACGAGGCATATTCCTCGGAAATACCACTTCATCAGAGATGTGATAGAGAGTGGTGAAATTTCCATTAGAAGAGTAGCATCGGAAGGCAATTTGGCTGATCCGTTTACTAAGCTGTTGTCACAAGTTGTACATGATTCTCACACCAGGTCAATAGGTGTTAGACTCGCTAGTGACGTGGCTTAAGTGTATGATTTGGTTCAATGTTTGATTTGTAATTGACTTTTGGGAACATTAAGCAGTATTGTATTTCATACTATATTGAATATTAAATGTGATTTAATGATGCGCCTAGGGCGAGTATTTTATGAATCCTTACTGTGTTCCATCTTAGCATGTTTAACTCTACCCAGAATACTTTTTCATTCTAAATGTCCACAGTCGGTCATTCTTCAAGGGGAGGAAGATTGAGATAAGAGTGAGGGAGGTGGTTGGTCGCTATCTAATAATGGATTAGATAAAAGAGACGCAACACTTTGCCTGTGCTTGACTAGGTCAAGTGACTGGACGACCCACACCTGAACTTACTTCATGGTTTTTGTCATGAGTAAGTCAGGATGATAATATCATTTCGTCCTTAGACTGGAGATACATGTGTTCCAAAGCATGGACCTGCTTTGCTTTGATCGCTTTCAAACTCCGTTTGTAACTGGCTGTTATAAAGGGAGCCTTTAGGTAAAGTATAGTATATGTGGCGGAGCAACGTAGTCAAAGGAATTCCATCCTTTAGTTTTAGAGAGATATCCATGGGCCCCTCGATGATTGAGAGCTGAGGTAAAATGCATGGCCATGCTCAAAGTTGCAATGATATATGATCGGTTACAACTAGATTTTGGGTCACCATCGATCGAGATCGAGAAACATAATCGTGAACGATCTGGAGATTGACATTTAACCATGTCTGGTGTTCACATGGATATCGCGAATGAAAGGATGATTGATCACTTGTATATAGGGCCATATCAAACCTACAGGGTTGTCATTTGGTACTTGTCTTGGGATGACATAACTCGCGTTGACTTGGGTGGCAGAGATGTCTTGCTAGAGGCCGCTCTTTGTATGTGTTACTTATCGATATGCTGTGTATTGTTCAAGTGGGAGTCTGCTGGATTATGCCCACCGACACACGTATATTAGTAATGCTACTGATGATACACGAGTCTATTGAGTCACACACCAAGGATTGATCCCGACAACACACATCGCAAACGAGAGAAAAGGACAAGAAAGGGCCTTACGGCCGCAAGGGTTATACCTTACGGCCGTAAAGGGTACCTGCCTTACGGCCGTAAGGGTTATGGCTTACGGTCGTAGGGGCTGTCTGACAGACTGCAGGTAATGTTTTGTCATTTTCTGCACATGGCTCAAAATGTGGTATTATTAAGGCATCTTGGGGGCTGCATGGACGACTTATTTGCCTGGAGTGGCAGATATCAAAGTCCATAAAAGTCCAAAGGGTTGGTCTCATTTTGTTGGTCCCTTGGTGAGAATAACAACAAGCAACAGGTGTGTAGAAGGGGGGTTGAATACACTTTCTGCGGAAGTTGAACAAATCAAATAAAAGTGTTACACAAAGTAAATCAAACCACAACTAGTCGAATGCTTTTATTAATATGAAGATAATCACCTAATATAAATCACCTAATATAAATCAAACACAAAGTAAATAAAAGTGATTACAGTAACTATCAAGTAAGCAACTCTTGATATATAATCACCTAATATAAATCTCTCAATCTCTCAAACTTAGCTATCTATAATCAACTTATAATTATAGATACCGACGACTCTCTAAACAGGATTTTTCACAGATTGAATCAACAAATGATTACTTACGAATATCACAACTGATGTGACAATTCGAACACACGAATGATCTGGCAATGTGTGAGTTTCTTGATCACGTTGAACTTACAAACAATGATTCAAAAATCGTAACACATACGGTGAGGTGAGATTTTTGGCTCTGTAATCAGAATCGTAGACGTACCTCTAACTTATCAGAAGATAAGTATTTATAATCCTGTTGCTATGGTTGCTAACAAACTGGACTAATCCTAATTTGCTAACTAATTATCGGATAACTCGGAATCTTCAATCTTGATTCTGGAGTCTTCTTATCCGCGCCGTAGATATAGAGAATTAAAACAGAATTTAAAACACATATAGATTCTTTCAAACTGACTTCTTTAGTCAGGCTGAGTTACTCAGCTTGAAACTCATAAAGCTGAGTTCTTCAAGAACACACTCGAAAACAAACATGGACTAACATGTAGAAGTATTAACTCATCCTTAGAAGTTAAAGAATTAACTAAAACATATTTAGTAACTCTATTGAGCTGACTCTGCTTCTGAGCTGTCACTCAGCTTGAAACACATCAAGCTGAAACTCAATATGTATATCTTAGTTTACGCACACAGCTTATCAACAATATTGATAATCTTACTAAGATATAGTCTAAGCTGATCAAACATATGTACAGCTTACACTCAGCTTATTCTCAGTCTGAGTTACTATAACTGTTAAGTCTGACGAAGCTTCATAATTCTGTTTAAGTTATACATAGAACACATCTTACAAACTTAACTTTGTCTCATCAAATCTTAACTGATGAGATCATTTTCCCAACAAACTCCCCCTATTTGATGATGAAAAAAGCATCAAACAGTTCTTAAGTTTGTTTAACAGAATTATGTTTTAAATCTCAAACTTATTAAGATTTTATTATTTGAACTGATCAAATATTCATTGAACATATCAATTTTAATTGAACTTATCAATTTAAATTGGAACATGCCAACTTTTAGTTGAATACACCAACTAATTACATAAATGAATAAGAACTTATCTGTTATTCATTTTTGCTGAACTTATCAGACTTATGAATAGGAACACATCACAACACAGTTGAACGTATCAAACTTTATACTTGTATTAATTGAACTAATCATAATACAGAAGATTGATCACTTAGATCATGCCCACATAGTGCTTACAAAAATATTAGAACTAATATAATATTTACATTAGAACTAATCTAATTTATCTGATGAACTCAGGATGTAGAAGCTCCCAGATGATGATCTCTTTATTAATCTCATCTAACAATCTTTCAGCTTCATCGTTTCCTTGAAGTTCTATCTGTTGTACTCTAATGAGTTTGTTCAGCCTATACTTTATTAACTGATTTGACTCCTCATTACCACAACAGTTTCTTATTCTCAAGGCATCCTCAGCTTTTAGATATCAAACCTCATTTAGCTTAATAAAACTGGGAATACCTGCCTGATCCTTAAACATGAAACCTTGAATAGGAGTGTTGATACTTTGATTTTCTCTGAATTCTACTCCTACAGGCATGTCGAACAAATTCTCCCACTGCAGACCAGGAACTGGGACATACCTCAGTTCCTCAGCTCTAGCAATCAACTTGGAGACTTCAGATAGAATTTCTTGTTTGATCTGACTTCTTTTAAATTTCTTGAGCAGCATCATTATCCTTTGCCATTCAATGTAGCCCATCCTATGAACGTATCTCAGGTCCATTCCCACTGTTGATTTGTCACAAAGCTCAAAAGTGAGAATGACATCTCCATTTGCTCTGCTCAAGGTCATTCCTCTGATCTCTTTGTTGAAGCTCCTTCTGAAGTAAAATTCCTACAGTTCTGCATCTGAGTATGGAATTAGATCTGGTCTCGGACCAGTATATACAGCTTCAGCTCGTGCCAAAGCTTCCTTTTCTTTTTCTTTTTCTTGATCCCTGGCCTCCTTTTCTTTCCTTTTCCTTAGCTCATCAAGGGATATGCCCAGCTCAACAGCTTCCTCTAGTTCAATCATTTCAATCATCTCCCTTGTAGCTTTTTCCTCTTCAGTTTCAGAAACACTGTCAGCTTCAGATTCATATTCTATCACTTTTTGCTTTTTAGCTGCAGGTTCCTCTTTATTCATTTCTGACTCCCCTCAGTCTGAGCTTGCCTCTCTGCTCCTTTGGCCAGTACTAGTAGAGCTTCAGCCTCAGCTTGAACTAGTTCAGCTTCAGCATCAGCTTGAACCTTCTCCCCCTTTTTGTCATCATCAACAGGGGTTGAAGGCCTTGAACGTGTAAGTGCAGCAACATCAGAGGCAATCTCTTTGACATCCTTTGACAGTCTCTCAAGCCTTTGATAGATTTTTCTTTTATACTTCTTCTGCTTGAGGTGAAAGAGATCAAACTGAGCAGCAACATAGTCCTTTAGCTACTGGATGCCTGAGGAGGCAGCTTTGTTTGGAGAATAGTCGTTGGGTGCATCATCCAAAGGTTGATGTATACCTTCAAACTCATTTGCACCAGAGTTTAGACCCTGTGACTCATCCTGGTTTGAAGATGAATCATTCACAGGTCGTACAAGAGGGTGTGAGAAGTGAAGAGAAGTTATTGGGCTCGAGATGTGAAGTGTATGGGTTGGTGGTCAGCTAATTGGTTTAGAGGGGGGTGATTGACCCTGGGGATTGGTCATTCTTTCAATGTAACCTGAGTGTGTCTGCTCATGCACAGTAACAGGCTCTCCCATGGCTCGAGTAAGTGTGGGCTGAGTAGTCACCACACCCGGTTGAGGCTGTTGGGTTTGAATGAGCCTCGAGGTTGACACGTTAAGAGAAGGCGTCTCCCCCTCAACTCCTGCCTGTGGAGGGGTCAGTGTGATCTCAGCTCCAGTGATGCCTTTAGGAGTGGCACCACCTATAGCAGTTTTACGTGTATAGGTTTGGATATTCTCCCTGGCAGCAGTGGGCATACTAGAGGGTGGCTACAGAGTGGGATTTATGATGGAAAGAAGGTGAAGGAGATGGGTTAGACTAAGTTGGGTGTACTGCAGTCTTATCTCCAAATGTAGATGGAGAAAAGTGAGAAGAGAGTAAGAGAGGAGAGGTTTTACCTGAAGCAGCTTCTGTATGAGCTGGTTCAATCTGAGCAGTGAACTCAGCCTGAGCTTTACTCTCAGAAGACGAAGCCTCAACAAATAACAAAAAGGGCTCACTCAGTCCCTCTTGCTCTGGGAAGATATCGTTGTTGAACATCTTGGGGCTGAGTGTTGGCACCAGCGACTGCTCCTGATTGGCTTCGTAGAGTGTTGTCCCTAGCTCAGCTTCAAATGCTAAGGACAGGTCCTTTATGAAAGGTACATGAAGGTCTCTTGTGGCCTTCATCACAGGGACCTTGAGCTCGTTGAAGATGAGCTGTGCAAAATCGAGATTTCGTCCAAAGAACATGTTGTACAGCAGCTGCATCTCAAACTCATTGATCCGGTCCAGTCCTCCAACCTTGGTACCAAGTGAACGAATCACAGTGGATACCAGAAAACCCCATCCGGTTGGAAAAATGGCCTTCTTAATCACCCCATCAGTTTGAGGGTGACCCATCTGTGGCAGAACAGACCTTGCCACTTGTCTCATCACAGCAGGCTTGAATTCGTCATGTTGAGGAAGACGAAGAATCTCCCTTAGTGTGTTAACTGTGAGAGTGATAGTCCTCTATTCATTTAGCACTGTACCTCGGATTTCATCATTGATTTGGTCGTAGGAGCACGTATACCAAAATTCGAGGAGGTGCTGAGGAACCAGATGGAGAGATGCTCCAGTGAAAGCAAAAGTCAATGGGCATTTACGGATGTAATTGACCCATTGTTCATATCCTCTGCCTTGTTTCCTTGGAGGAATAGCAAGACAGGCGCAATGATTGTTTATTTTTATCAACGGCAATCCATTTTTTTTAAACATAGCACCTCTGACCATTCAATCACCAAGAACTAAAATGGTTCCTTCCATCGATGAAATATTTGATTACACAGAGTAATTACTACTGAATTCGCACTTAGCGATTGTCGATTGCACACTGAGCGACTTAGGGTTTTAAGATCGATGGAACTGAAAATTTGCACTTCGCAAAAAAAGAAGGAAGGAATTTGAGAGGGTGAGAAGTCTGGATTGTAAGCGCCTGTAATCCGAACTTGATCGGTATATATACCTTTCCAAGGAGAGAGAAAAGTTACCGTTAGAAATCCCCTTTTTTAACCGTTACGCCGTAAAATTTTGATGTAACAGTAAACGGGTATAACTAAGCATCTTCCAATGGATACTAATGTAATATAAAGATATTGACTTACAAAAAGATTATATACACTGATGTATTATACCTATACACAATTTAGTATAATACGCGATTTGAGACTGACTCAAATACGCATTGGTCATGAATTAATCACACTTAGTAAATAACACATGCGTTTGGACACACCAAGCTTAGTAAACTTATTACTCAGTTTAACTCAAGCACTCAGTTTGATTCAAGCACTCAGCTTGAAATGTGCACTCAGCTTGAGAATGAAACTCAGCTTGAGTAGAGCACACAGCTCATGGTTAATGACACTAAGTCATTTTCGTCTGAGACTGGCTCAAACTTTCTTTTTAACTACACTTAGTAGTTAAAGAATGTTTGGAACATACCAAACGTGTGAACCAACCACATAGTCTGAGTTAAGCACATAACTCAGACTCAGTGACTCTTAGTCATTTTGTTTTAGACTAACACAAACTATATATTTTAACCACACTAAGTAGTCAAAATAAGTTTGGAACTTACCAAACAAAAGAACTCATTGTGCAGCTTCACAAGATTTAGGTTATGAAAACTTATTCATATACTATGCACTCAGCTTAAGACACTTAGTATTTGTCAAACTGAAAACTCAGATTCCAGACACTTAGATAGGGGTTGAGCATACCCAATTTACAGACACATAAACCTCTTTTCATCAAGTGGTTTAGTAAAGATATCTGCTAATTGGTCATCTGTGGAGATGAAGTTAATGTGTTGGTGCATAAATGTAAATCCCTAGTTCTTATCAATCCAATACATAATATTTACTGTGTTGGTGCTAATTGGTCATCTGTGGAGATGAAGTTAATGTGTGGTTTTTGAAGTTATAAAGTTCGACGAAATGTTCTTGAGTTTGAATGTTGACCGTGCGAAGTGCCGTTCATTTCGCACGAACTGTCTTCATTTCGCACGAATTGTAGGATGTAGAAGATGAACACGAACTGTCTCCATTTCGCACGTACTGATATGAGTTCGTACGAAGTTTATCTTAGATTTAATTAATCGTTTTATAGATATTAACTCACTTAGCACGAAGTCCTATCACCACGTGCGTGATGCTTTTCAGTGCGCGAGTGGTGAAAATTCGAAGTTTTGAGATCAATGCGTTATTTTTAAATTCTGTAGATTTTAATTGTGTGTTACGGTCTGTGGATGTTTCTTTCTAATGTGCATAATGTTTATTCCGCATATTTTAAACAATGGAACCTACACAACTTGGAAGCTCCTCGGCCCAAAACATCGCTGAGACTGCATCTGGCAGTCAGACAAAGGCAGATTTGAAAGCTGGTGACATGCACAACATCAGGGCCTTTCTGACAAAGAACAAGTTAACCAGGGACTGTGATGAAATGATTGATTATTTGATGAGGTCAAGGATTCATACTGCAATCACAGCAACTTGCACTGCCTACACTTCACATCAACAAGAGTTTTGGAGAACAGCTGCATATGATGAGGCTATGGGTGGGATTCGAGGGTTGGTGCAAAAACAACCGGTGTTTGTTTCAGAAGAGGTATTGAATGAGCTGCTTGAGCTAGGTGACGCTACTACAGATCCAATTTCTCTGAACATCTGTCGAGTTAAGGGATGTTTGCTGAGGTGCGGATACATTGGAGAGATTCGAAACGAGTCAGTATTCAAAACCAAGTTCTGCTCTCCATGCCGTTATTTGATGCACGTCATCTCACATTTCTTGGGGCCACAAAGAACTGGCCATGATAAGCTGAAGCAAATGTTTTCCCATCTATTTGTGGCGCTCGTGCTGAACGTTAAATTCAACATCTCCAGAGTGATTTTCAACTGTCTGAAAGAAAATCTATCAAAGAATGAGGGGCGGTTTTTGATGTATCCCAGGTTTCTTCAAATTGTGATTGATACCCAGGTTGAGGGTTTAGTGAAGGAAGACGGGGACAAAATCAAACTGAGGGACATGAATGATCAGACAGTCAGGCAGATGAGCAGGTACATGGGCACCACAGCTCCTCCAAAGAGAAGATTGATCTGTCATCTGGGAGACAAGGATTATAAAGCTCCAGAATGAAAGCATCTGTGGAGAAATAAGGGTTCTAAATCTCAGGTTGAGAATATTGAGATTGTTTCTGATGATGAGGACGAGGAGCCAGAAGTCCAGAGCCAAGAGGCTCATGATCCCACCGGGGGAGAGGCTATCCCCACCGAGTTAGATGAGATGAACGTTGATGATTTCTTTGAGGATAATGAGGATGAGCAAACAAGGAAAAGGAAGGAAAAGGCTGCAATTGATGAGCCAGAGAAAAAGAAAAAGAAGGTTTATAAGTTCAAGCCTCTGGTAGCATCTGCTGAAATCACTGTCAGATCCTCTACAGCAACAGCTGCTCCAGCTTCAACCGTTGCTCAAGGTGCTGCAGGATCATCTCAGACTGGCTCTCAGATACCAAATATTTATGTTGAAGAAAGCCTGAGCAAGCTTCAATGCTACGTTCTGGATATGATCAAGGATGAGAAAGAAAGAAAGTTAGAGCTTGAGGAGGTGAAGAGGAAAATGGTAAAGAAGGATTTGCAGATTGAGAACCTGTTGAAGAAAGATGCAGTGAGAGAGGTAAAGATGATTGAGTTGGAGAAGAAAAATGAGACAATGGAAAGGATTCTGATTGAGTATACTCAAGAGTTCAAGAGGTTAAAGGCACACGTGGAGAAACAAGATGAAGAGGTGCTAAAATTGAAAGAATTTGCTGAGTCTGAACCTGCTTGGGCATATTCTGGAGATGAAGAAGGTTGACTCTTAGTCTATGTGATTTTGTAATTATTTAGTTATCATGTAAAGGGTTGAAACAATCATGTGTATTTGAATGTTTATCTTGAAATGAAATGTTTGTTTATTTGACTTACATATGTTTATGGTCTTTTCTACTTCTGTGTGAAGATCCATTGATTGTTCAGCCATTGAAAGCTGAGATTCCTCAATCTTCCAGACTACTCAGTGTACAAGGTCAGATTGTATCTCAAGAGGAGTATGAAGCTGAGGAAGGAGAAATTCTTCCATTCCCGTCTAGGGAACAAATTGCTGAACTCTTGCAGATTCCAATCGAAAACGTGATAATAGATGAGGATGATCAAAGCTCTGTGCCTCAATCGGAAGCTGAGAAAGAACCAATTTTTGACACCGATGAGGTAGAAATTGAGGATGAGACTGATCTACACTACCCAAGCCAACAAACAGATGATGACCTCCCTGATCTTGCTGATGTCTTCAAAACTGCTAACGCTGAGGAAATCAACAGAAGAGCTGAAGTTAGAGAACAAGAAAATGTTGATTTTGACTTAGAAAAATATCTTGGTGATAGAAAATCTAAGCAAGAGGAAAGAGTAGCTAGAAGAAAGAAATATCTATGGTTTCTGGAACGCCAGGCAGGAAAAGAAAAGAAGTCTGAAAGCTCACCGGAGTATACCAAGTTTTATAAAACACTGGGCAAGAAGACTCATGGTGCTATAGTTGGTTGGTGTTATATCCCTGAATTCAATGTTTATGCAATTAAAAGGGAAAGGGGAGTTGAATATTTCCAGAGAGCAAATGATATACAGACATTGCCATTTTATGATATTAGACAACTTGCTCGTCTGCCCCTTTTGGATTGTGAAGATCAAGGTATGGCCAAATGGTTTGAGACATTGGTAAAGCGTGAGGCTCAGTTTGGATGGAAAAACTTAAAGCCATATGTGCCAGGTGTCAAAAGCCATCCAACAAAAATTGATCCGTTGACAGGGAGGAAGCTCAAAGTGTTAAATTGCAAAGCTCCTCAGTGTATGAAGAAGTTGCCATTGAAAACAATGCCTACAGATTGGAGTGCAAGGTTTAAATGGTGGTATTTCAACGAGAAGACAACTGAGGCAGTGATTGTGTTGGATGATGAACTATCTGGAGGGGAAACGATTAGAGTGTTCGATCCTATGTGGATGAAGAATTTTGGAAAGAACGACATCACAGTTTTGTATTACAATGCAATCTTGTACAAGGATCAGTATATGGATTTGGCGTTGCAATTTCAAAAAGTCGTTCGTGTTTGTTTTGCATTTGACATCTATGCCGGATCGCAGGAAATCAAGTCTACTACATTGTGAAGGATAGAGAGTCATGTCATTTTTGCTTAGTGCAATTTTTGTTGATAGAACTAGGTCTTAGGGGGAGTTTGTTGGTGCATAATTGTAAATCCCTAGTTCTTATCAATCCAATACATACATGTTTACTTGAAATGTTAATTCAAATGTGTTTTGATTAATGGTTTACATTTTTATATATTCTAAGTGTTTCCTTATATTTATCTTAAGCTTACAAGTACTTAGTCATGTGTTGATTTGTGTTTGGAAGTTTAAGTATAAGTGAAGGTTACCACGTGCGTGATGAAGCTCACTACGTGCATAGTGGAGCTCACTACGTGTGTGGTGAGGTAGACGATTAATGTTTAATTATTTATTATTAAAACACCCGGTACGTGCGTACTGGAATAACTACGTACGGAGTGCATTGTACCACGTGCGTAGTGGAAATTATTTAAGGAAGTGACGTGTTCACTCAAATACGCGTTTTCCATACTATAAATACGTATTAACCACGTATTAGCGGGGGGAATCGAGGGGAATGATCGAGATTCACCGGTAATCGTCCGTAATCGACCTTAAGCCTTCGTGAGCCATCGTAATCGTACGTATAACCTCGATAAACGTGAACTTAGTGTTATTCTCGAATCCAAGGGCAGCCTTAAGCGTTCTGTGTGAGTTCTTAGAGTTGTTCTTGATCCTACTCTGTGTGTTCTTCGTGATTACTGTGTGACGGACACCTAAGCAGATCTTAGAATCCTTAGGAGGTTTGGGAAATAGATATTCCGCACTATTTCTCATCCTAGATCAGTCCTAGCATTAGGGTGTTAGTTTAGAACCCCCACGGTCCTACATAATGTCAACTTTACCTTTTTCCACGATGTCCCTGATTAAGTGATGTCTAATTTCAATGTGGTTGGTTCTTGAGTGGAAGACTGGATTGTAAGTGATGGCTATAGAACTTTGGTTATCACAGAAGATAGGAGTTTTCTTAAAACTCATACCAAAGTCTTGAAGTTGATGTTGCATCCATAGGATTTGAGCACAACAGCTTCCTACTGCAACGTATTTAGCTTCAGCAGTTGAAGTAGCCACTGAGTTCTATTTCTTACTTGTCCAGCTGACTGATTTCCCACCAAGCAATTGACATCCACCAGTGGTTGATTTTCTATCTAACTTGCACCCAGCATACTCAGCGTCTGAAAAACCAACTAACTCAAATCAAGAATCCTTTGGATACCAAAGGCCTAGATTTAGTGTACCTTTGAGGTACCTAAAGATCCTTTTCACAACTTGAAGATGTGATTCTTTTGGATCTGCCTGATATCTTACACAAACACATGTAGCAAACATAATACCAGGTCTACTAGCTGTCAAATAGAGCAATGAACCTATCATTCCTCTACAGGTAGACTGACACACAGACTTTCCATCTGAGTCTTTACTCAGCTTGACAGCTGGTGACATGGGTGTTTTCATGGTTGAACTTGAATCAAACCCATATTTATTTATTAAATAAAGAACATACTTGCTTTGATTGATGAATATTCCATCAGGCTTTTGTTGAATTTGTAAGCCTAGGAAATATGTCATCTCACCCATCGTACTCATCTTGTACTTTTGTGACATTATCTTGGATAACCACTCACACAGAGATTCATTGGTAGAACCAAAGATAATATCATCCACATAGATTTGTACAAGGATTACCTGACCTTTACTCTTTTTAATAAAGAGTGTCTTATCTATACCACCTCTGGTGAAGTCCATTGATAGTAGATAAGTGGACAGAGTATCATACCAAGCTCTTGGAGCTTGTTTAAGACCATACAAATCTTTGTCCAACTTATAGACATGATATGGAAACTTTGAACTTACAAAGCCAGGAGGTTGTTTCACATACACTTCCTCCTGAAGTTTTCCATTTAGGAACGCACTCTTCACATCCATTTGATATACTTTGAAGTCTTTATATGCTGTATAAGCTAGGAACAGCCTTATGGCTTCAATTCTAGCAACAGGGGAAAGGGTCTCATCATAATCGATTCCTTCCTCTTGTTTATACCCTTGTGCTACCAGCCTGGCTTTGTTCCTCACTATCACTCCATCCTTGTCCATTTTATTTCTATAGACCCACTTAGTGCCTATAATTGAATGATCTTTGGGGGCAGGGACAAGGTTCCAGACATTATTTCTCTCAAACTCATTTAATTTCTCTTGCATAGCTTCAATTCAATCGTCATCCTCTAAGGCTTCTTCAGTCTTCTTTGGTTCCATTTGAGATAGGAAACCAAAGTGTCCAGTGTAATTAGCTGTAGCCTTGGATCTGGTCATGACCTTTTCTTTGACATTTCCAATAATTTGATCTTGAGGATGATCTTTGAGGAATTTGAATGTTGTAGTTGAAGAGTCTGGTTCAGAATCTGAGTGATGTTGGGATTCCTGAGGTGAACTTATCTCCTCAGTCTCAGTAGCATTGTCAACAAACTGATGATCACTAAGATTCTCAGTCTGAGTGACTTTAGCTCCAAAGGGGTTGATGAACTCATCATCCTTCTCAGCATGAGAATCCCTTGGAGTTTGTGATGATTTATTTGATGAACACACATCATCATCACTATCATCTCCTATGACATACATAGGATTTGATAAATTGGTTTCCTTAGTCCTTTCAAGCTCACTCAGACTGACCAAGTCAGCTTGACTCTTATCAGCTTGACCAAAACATTCTTCATCAAAAGAGACATGAATTGATTCTTCTATGGCCTTTCTCCTTGTATTATATATTCTATAAGACTTAGAGATTGAGGAATAGCCAATGAATATTCCAAGATCAGCTTTAGGTTCCAACTTATGGAGTTGATCTCTTTGATTCAACGCATAGCATTTTGAACCAAAGATATGGAAGTAACCTATATTGGGCTTTTTAGACTTATACATCTCATAAGATGTCTTTCAATGTCTTTTGACAATGATTGATCTATTTTGAGTATAGCAGGCTGTACTGACAGCTTCATCCCAAAAATAAAGTTTCAATCCTGACTCACATAGCATTGTTCTAGCAGCCTCAATTAGGGTTATATTTCTCCTTTCAGCAACTCCATTCTGGTGTGGAGTTCTGACAGATGAGAAATTTTGTAATATTCCCTTTTGTTCATAGAAGCTTTCAAGGGTAGAGTTACTGAACTCAGTCCCATGATCACTTCTTAGTTGCTTTACAGACAAACCTTTTTGCAACTCTTCTTGTTTGATAAAACTGATTATCTACAGGGTAGCCTCTCTTTTGGCTTTAAGGAATATTACCCAGGTGAATCGTGAGAAATCATCTACTATCACCAGTGTGTACTTCTTGCCACTTAGGCTTGGAGTACTTATAGGTCCAAACAGATCCATATGCAATATATGCAGTGGGTCTGTTATTGAAAAATTTTGCTTTGACTTAAAGGACCCTTTGTGGTGTTTCCCTTGTTCACAAGCTGAGCACAATTTGTCTTTGACAAATGTGATCTTTGGTAATCCAGAGACTAACTCTTTATTGGACAGCATATTTATATTTTTAAAGTTTAGATGAGATAAACGTTTATGCCATAACCAACTCAGCTTAGAAACAGAATGGGAATACAAGCAGGTTTCATTATAGGGATCAGCAGAATTAAGATCAAGTAGATACACATCTCTTTCTCTTTTAGCTATTAATACAGGCTTTCCCTTAGCATTATAGATTGTTCATGCTTTCTTCCTAAAAGTAACAACATTATCTTTATCACACAATTGACTGATACTAATCAGGTTGTGTTTGAGATGTTTGACATATGCAACTCTCTGGAATGTAACTTTGCCAGCTTTAATTTTTCCATAGCCTTTAGTTCTTCCATGTGAGTTGTCTCCAAATGTCACTTTAGGACCTTCATCTTCTTGGAAATCACTAAGAAATCCTTTCCACCCAGTCATGTGCCTTGAGCATCCACTATCCAAGTACCATTTACTTGAACCCTGCACATGAGATGAAAACTAAACACATTAGTTTTGTTTGGGAACCCACTTCTTGGTTGGTTTAGATGAGGAGCACTTAGCAACTCCATCTTGTTGAACTGACTGTTCAGCTTGAGCAGGAGCTGAGTCCTGTGTAGGCTGATCAGCTTGTTCTTGTTCAGGCCTTGAGATTTCTGCATCACAGTCCTTAGCCTCATGACCTCTACTTCTGCACTTGTAGCATCTCCTTCTTCAAATGATGAGAGGAGGTTGAGTGTATATCAATCCTTGTGAGAACTTACTTTCAGTTTTAGGATTGTATGTGGTGGATAACTTCTTAACTTTATTTGCAAGTTGATTCACCTGGTGATCACTGACTTTGGACTTACCGTTGTCAGGTCTCTGTTTGTTATCCTAATAAGATTGACTAACAACCTTCTTCTCCATGACTTTGGACTTACCTTTGCCATGGCTACTGGACTCACCAGTTTCAACAGGTTTGGACTTACCACTGTTGATCTTCTTGGACTTACCAAGATCTACAACTTTGGACTTACCATTGTTGTACTTTGACCACTGTCTTACAGTGGTCTTCCTATTCTTGTATCTTCTCTTCGAGCCAGATAGAGAATGTTATCTTTTGAAAGGATTTGGATTAAGCCTTTCTATGACTGAAGTTCTTTGAATAGGCTGAGTGCTTAATCTGTCCATCACTCTTCTCCATGATCTTTAGCCTTTACAAACATATTGTATTTAAGATTTTGACCACGTTTCTTCTCTGAGGCTGACTTCTGAGACTCAATCAGTAGTCTATCCTCCTCAGAGTCTGTACTTGCTATCTCATCATCAGCTACATAAGTTGCTGTTTGATAGTCACCTCCAAGTACAACCTTTACCTGTTTAGGTATCTGTTGGTTTATGCACTTTTCATCAAGCTTTGATGACTTACACCAAGTCTCAGTGACCTTTTGGAATTGTCAGCTTTGTCTTTAGCTTCCTGAAGTTCTTTACTTAGAAGTGTATTAATGTGTCTTTGACATTCAAGATTACATTGTGCTTTCTTACCAACATCAATGAGAGACTTATTTTCCTTAATCTCATTCTTGAGTTTAGTTATCTCATCTTTGAGGTCATTCTGAGACTTAAGGACGCTCTTGAAAATATTCAGCAGATAATCAAAAGCAAGACCCTTTTCCTCATCAGTATAAGAGTTGAAATTACTGACCTTATACATGGAAGCAGGATCCTAGTCACTAAGCTTGTTGTTTTCCTCAGCTTCCTTCATGTTAGCTTCAAAAGTTGACTCGGACAAACCATAATCAACCTCATCTATCTCCAATTCTTCATCTTCTTGAGCCATCAGACATACATCATCATCTGAGGTGGATGATTCTGTATCCCAGGTTTCAGCATATAGTCCTTTTGCACTGGGTTTGTCTTCTGGCTTTCCTTTCTTGAGCTGAGTATATTTCTTCTTGTATTTATCAGCTCTGTAAGCATTCTTATCAACAACTGATGTTGATTCCACCTTTTTTGATCTGCACTCAGTAGCAATATGTCCCTTCTTCTGACAGTTGAAGCACACAACATTCTTGGGATCAAATGAACTCTTCCCTTTGCCCCTGTCAGATCTTCCTCTTCCCCTTTGAGCTTTTATCAAACGTCTGGCTAACATTGCCATTTGCTCAGTGATATTCTGAACATCATCAGTATCACTTGAGTCTGAGTCTGAGTGGTCAGCTTGTGATTCTTACTCAGTCTCAGATTCACCAACAAGTGCCTTGGGACTTTTCTTCTTCTTCTTCTGTGCAACTAATGCAGTATCAGATTTATCCAAGGACTCCTTGAGTTGTTGTTAAGAAGTTCTCTTGTGTTCAGTGATCTGCTCATGATTTAGCAAGAACCCATAGATGGACTGTAGGTTGTACACATGCAGTGTTCCTCCAGCCCTCAGTGTTGTAGTCACATCATTAAACCTTTCTGGTAATACATCCAGAAATTTCAGCACCAGTTCAGCTTCATCTTTCTTTACACCCACACTTAGTAGGTCATTTATCAAGCAGTGAAACCTTGTGTACAAATCTGACAATGTTTCATTCTTCTTTGAAAATAAGTTTTCATAAGATCTATTCAAATGACTACTCTTATGCTGCTTAACCAGATCCGTGCCCTCATATGTAACACTCAGTGTGTCCCAAATATCTTTTGCTGATTGACACCCAGTCACAGTGCGCAAGATTTCATTTGTCAGGGCATTTACCAAAACACTTTTTGCCTTGTCATCCAGATTGAAGAGTTTCCAATCTTCATCAGTCTAGGATGCAATAGGCTTTCTTTTTTCCTTTTCAGTTTTTCCAGGAGACGTATCACTGACAGTAGCAGGAATCTTGGGGATGATAGATCCTTTTGTAATGACATCGAACATACGAATGTCAATGGACTTGAGGAATAGCATGGCTCTGAACTTCCACATAGGATAGTCAGATCCATCAAATATGGGACAAACTTTGGCATACATCTGTGGAATGTTTGAAGGATTGTTGCTTGTAGACATTTTAAACTTTCTCATAATCTTGAACTTTCAACTTATGAAATCGTTCAGCCTGCTCTGATACCAGTTGTTGGTCCCTTGGTGAGAATAACAACAAGCAACAGGTGTGTAGAAGGGGGGGTTGAATACACTTTCTGCGGAAGTTGAACAAATTAAATAAAAGTGTTACAAAAAGTAAATCAAACCACAACTAGTCGAATGCTTTTATTAATATGAAGATGATTACAATGCTTTGAATAAGAAGATGATTACAGTAACTATCAAGTAAGAAACTCTTGATATATAATCACCTAATATAAATCTCTCAATCTCTCAAACTTAGCAATCAATAATCAACTTATGATTATAGATACTGACGACTCTCTAAACAGGATTTTTCACATATTGAATCAACTAATGATTACTTACCAATATCACAACTGATGTGACAATTCAAACACACGAATGATCTGGCAATCTGTGAGTTTCTTGATCATGTTGAACTTACAAACAATGATTCAAGAATCGTAACACATACGGTGAGGTGAAATTTTTGGCTCTGTAACCAGAATCGTAGTCATACCTCTAAACTTATCAGGAGATAAGTATTTATAATCATGTTGCTACGGTTCCTAACAAACTGGACTAATCCTAATTTGCTAACTAGCTATCGGATAACTTGGAATCTTGAATCTTGAATCTTCTTATTTTGAGTCTTCAATCTTCAATCTTGATTCTGGAGTCTTCTTATCCGCGCCGTATATATTGGGAGTTAAAACAGAATTTAAAACACATTTAAATTCCTTCAAACTGACTTCTTTAGTCAGGCTGAGTTACTCAGCTTGAAACTCATCAAGCTGAGTTCTTCAAGAACACACTCGAAAACAAACATGGACTAACATGTATAAGTATTAACTCATCCTTAGAAGTCTAAAGAATTAACTAAAACATATTTAGAAACTCTATTCAGCTGACTCTGCTTCTGAGCTGAGTTACTCAGCTTGAAACATATCAAGCTGAAACTCAATATGTATATCTTAGTTTACGCACATAGCTTATCAAACATATTGATAATCTTACTAAGATATAGTCTAAGCTGATCAAACATATGTACAACTTACACTCAGCTTATACTCAGTCTGAGTCACATCTTACAAGCTTAACTTTGTCTCATCAAATCTTAACTGATGAGATCATTTTCCCAACACATTTGAGGGTAACCAAGAATACCACACACACACATATTGCTCTCTCTCTCTACTTGTTCTTGCAAGTTAGGTCTAGAAACCATAAGGGTTCCTGGAAGTTGTGGGCTGTTCCTATAGTGGTTTCAAGGCATTGGAAATCACAAGTTGGCATACTAGCATTTGGGGATCAAGTAAACTTGGTGTGGACTAGCAATAGAGAGTTGATCTCTTGGTGGCTTAGAGTTCATCCCAACCTGAATTATTCAGAAGCTGGAGCATGGTATATTTTCCATCTCTTAACTTTGGTTGCAATATTTCTATGTAGAGCATTTCCACTTATGGGTCTTGATGGCATCATGTTTTATACCCCAAACCATGTTTTTATGCTTCCGCTGTGCGGGTATGATGGTCATTGAAACCCAACATCTATAAGTTTAGTCGAGCAATTAATATTAATATAACTTAATGGCGATAAATAATGCATAAGATCAAAATCATCTACTAATAAGTCAAGACTTTCACTTGTTAGCTATCTTCTAGTCAACCTTGACTAGATAGATTTTTAACACACCTACAAGGATGTCTATCACTGAATAATTCATTCATGTTTCAAAATCATAATTTCCCAAAATTTATTACAAATTTAAATTAAAATATTTAAAACTAAAAAGCTATAAATTATCTACATCCTTGATCTTCACGCGGGATCCTTGCATACTTGGCAACTTCACTTTCATTGACCTACTGCAATAAACGATTGCAAATGTTAAAACACTTATAAACCTAAATTGAAAGTAAATACTGAAGTTACTCACAAAGTTTACATGTGGTATTAGACCTATCACCATCTTCGTGACGCTTCGCGCAATTGACCTTGTAATTCGCCATCCTCACCACACTTAAAGCACCAATTCTCGGCCCTTGCTTTATTCGGATTGAATTTCTTACCGTTGCCATTTCTGTTGACATATACCTTGGCCCTGGCTCGATTTAGTCTTGCCCCTTCCTCTTCTTTCCACGCTTGTTTTCCACCATGAGAATGTCCTTGGACTTAGTACCCATATTTGACTCAGTAGTCATGAGCATCGAATTAAGCTTAGATATGGATTTCTCCATGTTGTTCATGTTGTAGTTGACTATGAAACGATTATAGTCATCTGACAACGAGTTGAGTATCATATCCGTTCCTAGCTGAAACGGAACTCGGTGTCCAAGCCTTTCCAAGTGGTTTATTTGCCCTTTCATCTTCATGACATGGGTACTAACCAAAGTACCCTTAGCCATCTTGCAAGTATTAAGAGCCCTTATGGTATCGTAACGCTCAATACGAGTCTACTCCTCAAACATGTCCCTCAGATGGCGGATCATGTCGTATGCTGAAGTTTCCATCTTGCTTGTCTGCAACTCGAGACTCATAGTTGCAAGCATGCGGCAGCTCACATGTAGCGCATCATTGACACGCTTCTGGTAATCCCCCTTACTTCGGTTCTTGCATTATTAGCAGGGACATTTCTCAACGGCTCCTCCAGGACGTACCGCTTCCTCTCATGCCTGAGCACAATCCGTAGATTGTGCTCCTAGTCGAGGAAGCTTGGTCCGGTAAGCTTATCCTTTTCAAGGATGGAACGAAGTTAGAGGTTGTTTGTATTGGATACGTTTGTCATCTACAATTATTAGATGGTTCAATTAGTAATACAATATATACTTTGCTAATACAAATCGATAAAAACCATTAAATGATAAGTATTAGCCCTAAGATCCATATATTTCACACGTGCCCGTGCACGGTTTGGGCACGGCAATACCGACCCTGTGCTATTTCTGGTAGGTAGGTTTCGTTACCAATCATATCTAACTGACACAACTCATAGACTTTGTAGATACTTTTAGACATTAATAATCTAAACATGTTTATCTCTACTCTAAGTGCATTTTGGGCCTGTCACATCACGAAATCAAACAAAGTAGATGCACCATTTGAGATACGGTGAACTCAGGCCCGACACATCAGGGAATCGCAAAGTCTTTCACCCCCTCCCCACATTGGTTAAATCCCAGTGTGCACGATTTGGGCACGACAACAAACCGAAAGTACCAGTAGTAGGATAGGTGTACACACTAGATGGGTAGCACTACTGGTCTAAGATTTTAGTGGGTTTTATCTAAGTTTAATGAAAAACTTAATACCAGTTTTGTAAAACCATTTTAAACTAACTGTTTAAAGATCCGTATGTCTAGTATACCTTACAAGTAGGTACACAATGCCTCTTATGATAAAATCATTTTAAATACCTTTTAAAATTGCTGATACGACAATCATAAAATATTTTAATTTTATAAAACTGTTGTTGTATACCAATTTTATCATATACCGTGGTTTTACTCCTGATTAATAATAACAATTATTAACCCCTACTTTAACTTTTATTGTCGCATAATATCTATACAAATAAAGCACAACCACATAGTTTATATACTTGTTATAGTTTTGCCAACTATGTCCTAAGGGGTAAGCTATGGATATCCTAGACTAATCTTGATCTCGTGGCTTGATCTTGTATCTCGTCTCCTTGCTCCCATCAGCCTAGACAACTCCGGTCTTGACTAGAGCAACTCCGTCTTCTTCCCCCACCTTGAAAGACTTCATCTTGAAATATCTTCGTCTTTGGACTTTGGTTACAACAATAATAAAGTAGATACTAGGTATCTAATTCTATTACTTTTACATTGTGAAAAGGGGTTGTAAGTGGCACGCAAGCCTCCCCAAAACCAAGACAAAGAAAGAAAGGAAAAACACAGCAACATGTCTAAGTCGGAAAAACTATATCCTACATATCCAACCACAACAAGAATATACTGTTGACTTATTTAAGTCTAACATTTGCAGTTGACATGTAAAAACTACAAACGCGACTTAATGATACTAATGCGACTTAGGATACAAGTCAACCCATTCAACAATATTTATATATAACCAATATAAATAATCATCCACACATTAAATATAAACAATAAATAATGTGAGTACTATACATAAAACTTTAATCTAATAAACTTTCTCGTTATCTCTCAATTAATTAAACTATTAATGAAGAAGAGAAGACAAAATATAATTTTGTCATCCTTTTAATCAATTATAGCCTATTACTATACTAACTATTATACTAAATGTGTTTTAAACCAAAAACACTTAATTGACTAAAACATGTTATTATTTTTTTATTTTCAAATAATACACCTTTTATGATTAGATTATTATATTTCAATCCAAAAATGTAATAATCACTTTATTTTAACTTAACTATTTAAAATAAAATCTTAATCATAAATCATATATATTAACCTTAAAGAAATAAAACTAATATATACGAACTTGTATTATTGTTCCGAAAAACGTATTATAATTTTTCAAGTAAAAATTATAAATAACAACAACCGGACCCAAACCCAAACCATTGGTTCCACTGAAATGGGCCGAGAAGCCCAATGTGTACAAAAACAACTTTATAAGCCCAAATACATAAAATATATATTTTAGTTCCAAAAACAAAAGAATAGAAAAATTTTAGTTTCAATAACATAAAATAATATTTTAAACTTAAAGAAAACTTTAAAGAAAAATTGGGCTTAACTTGAATGGAACCAAAGTGTTGATTGGGCCGAACCTGAGTTGGGTCGACCCTTACTCGGGCCGTAGCCTTCGAAAGCAGTGGGCTACATCAATTGGGCATGCACTATTGGGATGCTTGTTCTTGGGCCGTTAGACCGAGACAAAAGCCCCGTGGGCTTCCTTCATCGGTTGCCGCATTCCATCTGGGCCACCCGTGGACATCCGTTGCTGGCCCCTAAACTTAGGTTGCTTGCGAACCGCCGCTGATTGGCTGCCGCCGGCGGTTCTGTAGTGGTTCCCCGTGGTGGTTTCCGGCCGTTGAAAACTCAAAATAACAAGATAAATTTATATTAAAATATAAAAATCCTAAATTACAATCTTTTAAACCTTAAAACTTTAATAAAAAACATAACTTTTTTAATTATAAACTTTGAAGATAAACCTATTAACACAAAATTGTTAATAGAATAGGATTTTATATTTTAAAGTTTTATCCTTTAACCAAAAGAAAAACTTATTTTTAATTAATAACGTTAAAACAACCTTGTTAACATAAACCTGTTAACATTTATATAATGTATTTGACATATTAATATATAAATATGAACAAAAATAATCCTTTATAGTATTTAATTCTTAACCGGTTAAACCTAATTGGTTTAACCTTTTGGATTATAAATTAAACCAACTATAAATACTTTAGTATTCAAGAACAAACTGTTCGAATAATAAAGTTTATAACTTGAGATTAACAAAACTTGTTAATCTTTTTTTCAAACATATATATATATATATATATATATATATATATATATATATATATATATATATATATATATATATATATTCGAAAAA
This sequence comes from Pulicaria dysenterica, assembly GCA_947179395.2. NCBI lineage: Eukaryota > Viridiplantae > Streptophyta > Magnoliopsida > Asterales > Asteraceae > Pulicaria > Pulicaria dysenterica. The sequence continues at coordinate 50,009,058 of OX359292.1, read as the reverse complement.
TAAGAACAAATAAAATAGATAAAATAAAAACTTATATATTGTGATTATTTGAGCAAATCTTTGATACCACTGTAGGATTTTAAAACACCTCCGTGTGTCGTGTCATCCTGATCCAAACTCAACTGGTTTTGACCGATACAAAGATGAACCGGTTAATCCTCATAATGCAGAACTTGAGGATTAACACCCCTAAACCCAAAAGGGATTAGGATCTTTATTTAATCCATAATATATATATATATATATATATATATATATATATATATATATATATATATATATATATATATATATATATATATATAATTGATTTGTATATGTAAGTACAAACAACCATATGAATTTTAACAAAAGACACATATATATATACTACATTATAAATCATTTAACTTTCTCTCTCTTAAAAATTTTAAGAATACTTAATTTTAAGTAGTATAAGTCTTTATGCTTAAGATACAAACACTTAAAGCAATAGTCTGACCAATCATTCCCTTAATTATCTCAACTAACTTAAGGCAACTATTACTTTAATAAATCATTAAACATCACAAAAACTATTTAATTTATCTAATTTTGGCTAAATTAAGTATATCTATACAATTTTAAGGCTATAGTATATTTTTCTCTAATTATTTAATAATATTAGTTTTAACTATTTTTCAAAAACTATTTTAACAACTAATAAAATGGTTGATTGTAAAAATAAAAAGAAATCAGAAAAATGAGAAAAAATATGGGTATGTTGACTAACACCGTATTTCACACATACCATACCCTACTCTTAAAATAAAACATGTTTTCGAACGCAAACTATTGTCATCTCTGCCGCATTGCGCGGGTGCAATGCTAGTGTATATATATATATATATATATATATATATATATATATATATATATATATATATATATATATATATATATATATATATATATATATATATATATATATATAAACACACTAGCATCACGCCTGCGCAATGCGGTGCTAACGAATAGTTCGTGTTTGGAAACATGTCGTTCTTAAAAATTAAATGATATGTTATTTGCACTACTCGATATCACTAAATAGTTTTTATTCAGCAATGTATCCGTTCTCTTCTATTTCTTTTATTACCATCAATTTTTTATTAATTTTTAAATAATATTAATCTAAAAAAAATAATTCTGTTTATGAAATAAGGAGAGCAAAAATTAATAAGATCTTAAGAATTGTGTTGATGTGGTGAGTAGTTAGGTTGATATGAAAGAGAGTGTATTAGTGGGAGAATATATTTAATTGAATGAAAAGTTAAAGTAAATTAGGAAAGAGATTAAAATGATAAAAAATTAGGTGGATGAAATTATTTTTGATATAATGAATGGTGAACATGTTGTCTTAATTGAAATTTAAGAACTCTTAAAATGGAAAAGAAGAGAGATTAAATGGTTTATATAGTAGTGTATATATATAGATCATTAGATCATGAAGATTCATATTAACAAATACATAGTAGAAGTAAGATTATACATTTTCTTACCTTATTTGCTCAAGATTAATCCACCCGTGATGAGGTAAGATGAGACCCGCTAGAAGGGTATAACCACCACACGACCACGCCCCGTACTCGTAGACGACAACAAACCAATCTCGGTTTCTTGTTAGTGTTCACGGACTAAGCCGAGGATAAAAGGAGGGAGAGAGTTTTTCTTGATTTTAAATCATTAGAATGATGTAACCTAAAAGCTCCCTCCTAATCCCCAATTTATACTAATAAGGATTAGGATAATATTAGGAAATTTTAAACCCTTCCTTATGTTGAATAGAGATAACTTAATCAATAAGTAAATAACTAGTAATAATAATATGGAAAATAATATATATATATATGGTAATGTTACATATAAAACATTCCTTAAACATAGAACCTAAATGTTCATCCCTGGTGATCATATTGTTTAGTGGAAAATTAGAAAAAAAAAAGAAAAAAAAAGATTACGACTTTTCGCGCCCCCTCGGGACAACAACTTTTAAAAAAAAAAAACCCTCAATCTTTAAATAATCATAACTCATTCGTTTTAAATAATTTTAGCAAAAAAAAGTATATCGTTAGATTCAGTTTTTCGTCTTCTTTTAAACAAGACGAGACTTGATATATTTCTGAATATTTTTTTAAATGCAAAGTTTGAATTTTGAGATGAGTTTCATTCTAAAATGCAAAATGCAAAAAATCGAAAGATGCAAAATATGAATATGCTAGGGATTGGAGATGCTTCCGATAATATAAAATATGAAAATGCAAAATGCAAACCCAAAATGATTCAATGAAAATGCAGCCCAAAATGCAAAACAAAATTTGTATTTTAAATAAAATTTAGAAAAATATGGGAAGAGTGGTCTTGATTGAAAGAGAATTAAAAAACTAAAACATTGGTATAATTTTTTTGTTTAAATTCACAAAACTTAAAAAGTTATGACAATTTAAAGTTTTGAGGGTATTTTGTTTAATGTGGGTTTGTTTGGGGGGGGGGGGGGATTTTCCATCTTTGCCCTTTAGATGTTAATTAATACATAATAATTATAATAATGTCATCTTTAATCTTATCCATTGGTCTTAATGGTTTAATAGTCTAGATTAGTTGTTTAGGTTCTATGTTTATAGGGTGGTTCTAAGTTGATCATAGTTCTATATATATATATATATATATATATATATATATATATATATATACTATTGTTCCTTTTTCCTTTATTAGTTATTAATTAATAAATCTTATCCAAAATAATATAATTTAAACTTAAATTATTAATCTTTAATATAATTAATTAACAATATATATTTATTAACTTATAAATATATATTCTCTTGTCAATTAATTAACTTAGTTTTTTCTCTCCTACGTAAGTTAAAACAGTAACTTACGAATCATGATTTATAATTAACTAGTTATACGTCCATTCTCTAGAGTGTAGTTGCATTACTTCTCGGATTATATGCCCTCATAGGTGTGACCCTTGAGTGTCCTTTGACGTTGGACGTGACATCAGGGTTCGCCGCCTATGCACACAAATATATCACAAACTTCTATAAATGATAGTTTTTCTAATATCCACGTATAAGGCCTAGTAGTTATGTATGGTGGTAAGTATTTATTTATTTATTTATGTGATTATTTGATATATTAATTGGACCCTGAGGTTAAAGGTAAAAGTATAAGTCTTATATTTTTATGTGTTTATTGAAATATTAGATTAGTTTTTAAACGAGGGTCGCAAATAATACCTCGTTGGTTGGCATTTAATTATGTAGGACCGCTTAATTGATTATGTGTATGCTAGATAGCAGATAAATATATTGTGTGTATATATTAAACAACATGACCCACTTGGTCCTTTTCTTCAAAGTGGAGTCATTTCCCTTATGCATATACTCCTTTCCATTTTCTTCTTCAAAGAGCTATATAATTCTAGCCCTTGATTTCTTGCTAACTTGTGTTGATTGCAGCAAATAAAGGTTAGTGAGAGATTTTTGTGATGATTCTTGATAGTTCTTGCTGTGTTCTTGCCCAAAAACCCAATCTTGAATTCTAGGGTTCATGTATAAATTGGGTTATTGATGAATTGTAGTTGGTTTTTGTTGGTACATAATTGTAAATCCCTAGTTCTTATCAATCCAATACATACATGTTTACTTGAAATGTTAATTCAAATGTGTTTTGATTAATGGTTTACATGTTTATATATATTCTAAGTGTTTTCTTATATTTGTTTTAAGCTTACAAGTACTTAGTCATGTGTTGATTTGTGTTTGGAAGTTTAAGTATAAGTGAGAGCACCACGTGCGTGATGAAGCTTACTACATGCGTAGTGGAGCTCACTACGTGCGTGGTGAGGTAGACGATTAATGTTTAATTAATTATCATTAAAACACCCGGTACGTGCGTACTAGATTAACTACGGGCGCAGTGCACTGCATTACGTGCGTAGTGGAAATTAATTAAGGAAGAGACGTGTTACACTCAAATACGCGTATTCCACACTATAAATACTGATTAACTTCGTATTAGCGCGGGTAATCGTCGGTAATCACATATAACTACCGGAAATCGACCTTAAGCCTTAGTGAGCCTTCGTAATCGTACGTTTAACCTCGATAATCGCGAACTTAGTGTTAATCTCGAATCCAAGGGCATACTTAAGCATTCTGTGTGAGTTCTTAGAGTTGTTCTTGATCCTACTATGTGTGTTCTTCGTGTTAACTGTGTGCCGGACACCTAAGCAGATCTTAGAATCCTTAGGAGGTTTGGGAAATAGATATTCCGCACTATTTCTCATCCTAGATCAGTCCTACCATTAGGGTGTTTTAGTTTAGAACCCCCACGGTCCTACAAAGTGGTATTAGAGCCTTGTGCTTTGATTGATCACTTTTCCTTACGTTTCGTGATCTAGGTGTCGTTTAGGCTTGTTAGCTTTGTCCTTTTTCGGTGTTTTATCGGTCGTTTTTAGTCGAAAACAGTTCATTTTTGCGTTAAAAAGGTTTGTTTTTACGTAAATTAATCTTAATCGTTGCAGTTTAATCGTGCGAAATGCCTTTCATTACGTGCGTATTGATCTTCAGTGCGTGCGTAGTGGGTGGTTGGTCCTCTAGAATCTTCGGTAGCCTGTGTGTCTGCGCGTGCGTAGTGGGTCATCAACACGTGCGTAGTGCTTCTCACTTCGCACGTATTGAGTCTGTGTGTTAAATCTTTTCTTAAAAAAAAAACAATTTACGTGTTTCGTACGCAGTGAATCCATTTCGTGCGTACTAGGTCCCCATTCCGTACGTACCTGAGTCTGTGTGACAATTTGTCAGTTCGTACGTAGTATACTCCACTACGTGCGTAGTGTCTTCAATTCGTGCGAACCATCTCCACCACGTGTGTAGTGTTTTCGGTGTGTTTTAGGCTTTAATCATAATGTCTGACATGAGTGCTATGGCTGCCAAACAAACCATAACTGCCCTAAGTAACTTAATTATGGATAATGAACAAGGAGGTATTAACAAAGTGCCTAGACTGTTAACCATGGAAGACTACCCGTTCTGGAAACCACGTTTTGAAATATTTATCGATGGGGTTGATCCACGGGTGCACCGGGCCATTTCTGCTGATTATGTCGTGCCTAAAGGTGAAGGGAATATCGAAGTTCCCTATGATCAGATGAGTGACGATCAGAGGAAGGCTTATGATGCTGAGAAGAAAGCCTACTCTTATTTGATCCAAGTCATTCCTAATGAGATCTTCCACCAGTTCCGACGGTATAGAACGTCACGTTCCTTGTGGAATGCACTTCAAAAGAGGAACGAGGGGAATGCATCTCTGAAAGAGCTCAAGGCCTCACAGTTGAGAAAGGAGTTTGACCATTTCACTTCATACGTGAATGAAAAGCTTCCAGATCTGATCAACAGATACAACCATCTTCTCAGTGAAATGGATAGTTTGGGAGTGCATATTTCAGAAAGACAACAAGTAGAGACTTTGTCTAAGGCACTACCCAAAAGCTGGAGGCCATTCATCATGATTCTGAAAAATGGTGAAGGTTTTGAGGGCATGGATCTAAATGATTTCATAAGTAAGCTAAAAGAGCATGAACAGGAGGAGCAAAACCTAGACAGATTGAGCAGCTATGTGCAGAATCCCTCATTATACTATACTGGACCCATTGCTTCTCCAGTCACTTCATCAAATGCTCAGTTGCAGACAGCCTTTACCTCAAACGTCTGTTCTTCAAGCAAGTCTGCTCCTGAAACTCCAAGTGGACCACCATATTCTGCTCCTTCAAGCAAAACGTCTATGCCTGCCTTAAACACTGAGCATTTCAAGCATGGCAGCACTGAAGAAGTAAAGGAGCATATGGGGATGCTTAGTGCTTTGGTCTCTTCGTATGATGATCTTCTGAAGGGTAAAATTGGAAATGCCTATTTGACTCAAGAAGACTATGAGCAGATTGACAATGATGAAATGGAGAGACAGGATATTTTATGGTCCTATGCCAACCTTGTGAGGAGAGCAAAAGCTTTGGTTAAACGAACAGGGATGCAGATTACAGCGACTAAGTATACAAAGATGAGCTTCGACAAATCAGCTGTAACATGTTACAACTGTGGCGAAAAGGGTCATTTTGCGAGAGAATGTGAGAAACCAAAGAACTCTGGACCCAAGTATCCCTTCAGGACATCTCCTGGAAAATCTTCAACTACCACTACTCCACAAAAAGCCGAAACATCCCATCAGGGATCATCCAAAGCGATGGTAGTTGTTCAGAAAGATGAGGGGATAGACTGGTCAGTACACTTTCAAGATAATGATGCTTTCGAAGTTGCTGAGACCAACCTGGCCAGTGTTCAAGATCTGAATGATGATTCACAATCTGAAGCAGATAGTGTGCAGGAAGCTGATGATGAATTTGTTGCCAGTAAGGAAGACTCAGTGATGCCTACTAATGAGTACAATGTCAAACCAGTTTCAGTGCCAGCTGCCGAACCAACGCCAGTGATTTTTCAAACTAAATCAGAAGATCTTAAGGCGTGCATGACTGGCAAACCTGCTAATTCAAAGGTAAGTAACAATTCTGGCATTCCTTGTGCTTCGTGCAATGACTATGTGCAAAATATTTTATCTTTGAAATCTCAAGTCAGTGATCTTACCTCTAAATTGCATGAAAATTCAATCATTAAAGGTAGGGAAAAGACACTAAAAGATAAAATTGAAAGCCAGAACAAACATATTAGAGAACTAGAGGTAGCATTGTTAAACAAACAAGATGCCAAAGTTTTCTACATCAATCAGATAGATACACTGAAGCGAGACCTTGCTAGTTCTAAGGTAGATTATGAGACTCTCAATCAGAAACTGAAAAGTTATTCAACTTCATCTTATCTATTTGAGCACATAATCGACCGGAGACCTCAAGGTTCCGATTTAGAAAAAGACAAAAAGGCATATACTAAATGTCCACCACCAGTGTTAAATCAACTGGTGCAAACAGATGTCTTTACTAAAGCCGACCAATTTCCTTCCAAGGTTGATGCACCGTCTGCTTCAACCTCAAAACCTGATTTAGAAATGAAGGGAGTAGTTGGTGAGCCTCAGATGAAAGAGGTCAAACAAGAAGAAAAGCCTGAATCTGGTATAAGAAAACTTCTAGGCAATTCTTCTGGACAAGGCACGTTAATGAAAAATGTGCAAGCAGCACTCCGAACCATAGAAAAGGAGGGTACAAAGTCTCCTGCAACCCGTCCTTATGAGGAAGTTAAAATTTTGCCAAAACAATGTGGTTTAGGAGTAGAGTCAAAATGTCAAGTTGAGCAAAAAGTGCCACATAATCCTGCAAAACATCAGTCAAACAGGATTTGTTATGTGTGCAGGAGACCTGGTCACCTAAGTTATGAGTGTGATCCGCAACAACAGAGCTACAAGGGGAAAGTTGATTTTTCTGAAAATTTTCAGAAAAATAAAACGTTTAATCAAAATAATCAAAAATCAACTGACCCTCATCAGCTCAAAAGGACTGTTGGGGAAACTTCTAGTAAACGCAAAAGTTTCGAGGTTAGTCAGATGGGGAAGGAACCACTTCATAAGGTGATTAACACTTCTATTGTTTATCACAAGGCTTCTCCTCGTCAAGACTTAAAACGAACCAACAAACGTGAAGTCAAAACGTCCAATAGTCCAGATACAAATGTAGACTCCAAAGCTACTGGTATGTGGATTAATGTGCAAGTTGTTGGAGAAGATGGGAAACCCATGACCATTCGGGCATGGGTTCCCAATGCTAACTAACCTTCTACTTGTTTGTGCAGGGTGCTCGCCGGTATAACACGTGGATTGTTGATAGTGGAGCATCCAGGCACATGACAGGCGATCTGAGCCTTCTTACAAATGTCAGAAAAATAAAAGGAGGGTATGTCAGCTTCGCGGGAGGTAAGGGAGGTCACATCACAGCTCAAGGTTTCTTGTCTAATGGGAGAGTGAGCTTTGACAAAGTCAACTATGTTGAGCAGCTAGCAAACAACTTGCTGTCAGTCTCTCAAATCTGTGATAAAGAGTTCAAAGTGATGTTTGACGACAAACAATGCTATGTGCTAAAGAAAGAATTTCAGATTCCCGAAGATATGGTTTTAATGTCAACTCCGAGACATAATGATCTTGAACTACTTCACATGGATTTATTTGGTCCTGTGCGGTACAAGAGCATTCATGGAGATAGGTACTGTCTGGTAGTCACTGATGATTATTCAAGATTTTCCTGGGTTTTCTTCTTAAAAGAGAAGTCTGAAACGTTTGAGATGTTAGAAATTATGATCAACAAGTTAGAGACTATCTATAAGCTGAAGATCAGGAAACTCAGATCAGATAATGGAACAGAGTTTAAGAATCAGAAGATGGAGAAGCTGTGTAATGAGAAGGGTATCCAACATCAGTTCAGTGCCGCATACACTCCTCAAATGAATGGAGTTGCTGAGAGGAAGAATCGGACCTTAATAGAGGCAGCACGCACCATGTTTGCTGACTCTGCTTTGTCCGTAAGGTTTTGGAACGAAGCTGTCGCAAATGCTTGTTACACACTTAACCGGGTCATAGTGGTCAAACGATTAGGAAAGACATGTTATGAACTATTGAATAATGGGAAACCGAATATCAGCCATCTTGAACCGTTTGGCGCTCCGTGCACAATGTTAAAACGTGAAGCCGAAGGTAAATTCAGTTCCAAGGTTGAGAAGGGATATTTCTTGGGGTACAGCATTCCTAATAAGAGGATTTTCAACTTAACCTCTAACTGTGTGGAAGAATGGTTTGAAGTGGATGTGCAACGGAATACTTCGCCTCCGACAAAAACTGGTGATACTTGGTTATTAGATTATGATAACCTGTTTGACTCGTTTAATCTGCCACCAGTAGCTCTAGAAGATGATATAGCAATTCAGATGTTGTATGACCTGCAGAACTCCTCTGAGGGCACCACACCAAATCCGTCTTCTAGTACTCACACGTCGACGCATAGTGATGCTGAATCAGACTCTGAAGTTGAGCCACATACCCCACCGGACAAGGGTTCACAGGGTGTTGACAGATCCTCAAATAACCACACTTTAACATATGAAGAGACACCCGTGGTTACAAATTTGGAATCTAATCTTGAGGCTCAGTTGCAGAGATCAAGTAGAGTTGATAAAAACCATCCTCCTGAACAAATCATTGGTGATCCTCATTCTCATGTTCAAACCAGGAGGGAAGTGACAACACTATCAGTATCTCATTCTTCAGAGTCCCCGGGACTGAAACAGATGAAAGAATTCTCCGATCTGGGTGCAAATTTGGTTAAGTCTATGGATTTTACACAATGTCTATGTTCGGGATTTCTATCACAGATTGAACCAAAAGATCATATTGAGGCACTCAAAGATGATTCCTGGATTAATGCAATGCAAGAAGAGCTGCTTCAATTTCAAAAGCTGAGCGTCTGGCGCTTAGTGAACAAACCAGAAGGTGCTAAGTCCTTTGGCTGCAGATGGTTTCTGAAGTGCAAAGGGGATGATCAGGGGGTGATTGTCAGGAACAAGGCGAGGCTAGTAGTTCAGGGTTTCAGACAAATTCCTGACATAGACTACACTGATGTGTTTGCTCCAGTCGCTCGGCTGGAAGCTATACGTTTATTTCTCGCCTTCGCCTCGCATAAACGTTTTAAAGTCTATCAGATGGATGTTAAAAGTGCGTTCCTGTACGGAGAAATTCAAGAGATAGTGTATGTCAATCAACCTTCGGGGTTTGTGGACCCCCTTCATCCAGACAAAGTTTTCTTACTGAATAAGGCTTTATATGGTCTACATCAAGCACCGCGAGCATGGTACGAGACCCTCTCTCAATATCTGACTGACAATGGGTATAGGAGAGTGACCATCGACAAAACGTTATTTCTCAAAGGTGAAGATAAAAGACCTGATCTTGCTGCAAGTGTATGTGGATGATATTATTTTCGGTTCTCCAAATTCAATTCTGTGTGAAGAATTTGCAAGGATTATGAAAGAGAAGTTTGAAATGAGTTCGATGGGAGAGATGAAGTTTTTCTTGGGACTTCAAGTGGAGCAGACAGAGACAGGGATTTTCCTACACCAGTCTAAGTATGTTGCTGACATTCTAGCACGGTTTGAAATGTCTTCTGAAAAGACTGCTTCAACACCTCTTCCTGTCAATCACGGCATGTCTCCAGATACTGAGGGGGAGTTGGTGAATGAATCTCTTTACCGGGCAATGATTGGATCTCTGATGTATCTCACGGCATCCAGACCAGATATCATGTTTGCCACATGTCTGATGGCAAGATACCAATCCAATCCTAACGTCAAGCATCTGATGATTGTCAAGCGGATCTTTCGCTATCTGAAGGATGCTCCCAATCTTGGACTGTGGTATCCTTGTGATGATAACTTTGAGTTGACAGCCTACAGTGATTCAGACTATGGTGGATGCAAAAAGGATCATAAATCTACCTCTGGGGGTTGTCAGTTTCCCAGATCGAGACTTGTCACGTGGCAGTGTAAGAAGCAGACTGCAGTTGCGCTTTCTACGTGTGAAGCTGAATATATTTCGGCGGCGAGCTGCTATTCTCAGGTCATCTGGATTCAACAACAACTACGGGATTACGGTTTGCAATTCTCTACTACTCCCATTTATGTTGATAACACTGCTGCTATAGCCATTACTAAAAATCCCGTACAGCACTATAAGACCAAGCACATTGGTATCAAATACCATTTTATACGGGACTGCTGGGAAAAGAAATTAATTGATGTCTTGTCTATTCAAACTGATTTCCAAAAAGCAGACCTGTATACAAAGGCAATTGATAAACCCCGGTTTTTGTTCTTAGTGAATGAAAACGGGATGAAAACCAAGTGTGAGGTTGTTTCTGATGATGCAACTTAATGTCTTTCTCGTATTTGTGCCTGTGTGGCTATTTTCTGTGTGTTTATTTTCTGTGTCTGTGTGTCTCTGTTCTTGGTATTTATTTCTTTTAGTATTTTAGGGGGAGATAGGTGCAACATAGAAAATATAAAAAAAAATCAGAAAAACATAGAAAATACAAAAAAATCAGAAAAACATAGAAAAAAAAATCAGAAAAACATAGAAAAAAAAATTAGAAAAACAAAAATGAGAAGTTGATCCAACTCAAATGGAAAATGATGGTACACTGGCTTTCAATAGAAAGTATGTCTAGTAAAATTAGGACTGAAGGCATGTACATATTCTTGAGAAAACTGTCTGAAAATTTGAGTCAAATCAGATAAGAAATAGATGGCATGTAAGGCATATGATGAGAGTCTAGGCTGATAAGTGGTTATGCATGTGGAAATACATCAAAGTTTCAAACTATCGAGACATTCCAAGTCTACAAGTCAATAACAGTTGAGACTAACTTAGTCTGGTGCACACATCTGTTACCATGCCAAATGTGCTTAGATGACAATGAGCAAAATGTAAAAAGAGGGTGAAAAATTGACCCCAATCTGAGACGTCAAAAGAAATAGATACATTGATCTATTAGTGTTGAATTGTCAAAGAGCATAAAATGCAGTGACAAAAGCTCAACAGAAAGATCTCTTAGTGTTGAATTGTCAAAGGGCATAAAATGCAGTGACAAAAGCTCAACAGAAATTATCAAAAGAGGTGAAAAATTGACCTCCATGTCAAAGAGCATAAAATACGTTGACAAAATCACAAAGCACATAAGCATGGTGGTTGGGTACTCAAGTTGTGCAACCGACTGAGTGAATCAAAACACTGTGAGATTTTAAAAGAAATAGTCTTAACCATGTACCCAGTCTAGATAATTAGAAAATGTTGAAATCAAATCTGTCATTATCTGAGGAAAGTTAGATTGACAGACAGAAATTGAGAGAGTATGTTTGTGCCTAAGGTTCTGAAATGAATGATAACTAAGTATAGATGTGCTGGTACTGACTCCATCTTGGAACATTCTCACAAAAAGATTTAATTTCAGTAATTTAATTTTTGCAAATCTTTTTAGTTTTTTCATTTCTGTCTCTTAGTTTTTAGGATTTAATTTGTTAACAGTCTGCATTTTCTTTTTTCTTTTTATTCAGAAAAATACAAAAAGATTTTTGGTATATTCTAGTTTCTTTTAGTGTGTTTAAGGTATTCTTTAAGTTTTTCACGTTTTGCTTTGATGTGATTAAATGTTTATTAGTGATCTTGAAATTACTGATCGTTTATTGTTGAGTGCAGTCCTAACAGTATCAAGGTTCACATCTGAGGAATTCAGTCCGCAAGAAGTTCAATCATTTCGCACGAACTGTATAACACAACGTGCGTTGTCTAGTCACATTTTGCGGTCAAAGATCAAGAGGCAAAATGAAGTCCAATTCGCACGAGATGAGAGGCATCAAGCACGAAGTGAAATCACTTCGCACGAAGTGAAAGGGAGTATATAAGCTTGTTTCGTGCGTATTCCTCATTACGCGTTCATAGTTTCTACAGTACATCTTCACTTCTCTCTCGATTTTGATTTTGATTTCTGTGTTGAAAGAGTTTTTCGCTCCATCTGTGTGATTCGGTTTTGTATTGTGATCATTCTCGTATGTTTTTCGCTTCAATCCAACGGTTGGATCTCGAGTTATACTCGATTTTATGCTTGAAAGTCTAGAAACTTTAAAACCGGATTAAAAGTGATCATAATGTGTTCGTTTGTTAGATTGTAGTGAAAAGTAATGTTCATGGACGTAATTAGATGGTATTAAATCACTCAATCGACACAAAAACATCGTAAATCATGGTTTTTGAAGTTAATAGGGTTCGGCGAACTGATCTTGAGATTGAATGTTGGTCGTGCGAAATGATGTTCATTTCGCACGTACTGACTACATTTCGCACGAACTCTGGGATGTAGAAGATGAACACGATGAGTATCAGTCGCACGAAGTGAAGTCCATTGCGTGCGTACTGTGTCCACCTCTTGCGAAGTGTATCATGGACTTAATAATTTTTTTTTAAACACAAAATCACTTCGAACGAAGCCTTGTCACCACGTGCGTGATGATGATCAGTGCGCGCGTGGTGAAATTTCAAATTTTTGAAATTACTGCTTAATTTTTTAAATTCTCAGTTTTTGACTGTGTGTTACGGTTTGTGGATGTTTCTTTCTAATAGGCATAATGTTTATTCCACAGATTTTAAACAATGGAACTTACTTAAATTGGAAGTTCTTCGGCCCAAAATGTGGTTGAGACTGCATCTGGCAGTCAGAAAAAGGCGGATCTGAAAGCGGGTGACATGCACAACATCCGGGCCTTTCGGACAAAGAACAAATTAACAAGGGACTGTGATGAGATAATTGACTATTTGATGAGGTCAAGGATTTATACAGCAATCTCAGCAGCCTGCACTGCCTACTTCTCACATCAACAAGAATTCTGGAGAACAGCCGTTTATGATGAATCTCTGGGTGGGATTCGAGGGGTGGTGCAAGAACAATCCGTGTTTGTATCTGAAGGGGTATTGAATATGCTACTTGAGCTAGGAGATGATATCGCAGATCCAACCTCACTGAACATCTGCCGTGTTAAGGGTTGTTTGCTGAGATGTGGATACACTGGGGAGATCCGAAATGAATCTGTCTTCAAAACCAAGTTCTGCCCTCCATATCGTTATTTGATGCATGTTATCTCACACTGCTTGGGGCCACGGAGAACCGGCCATGATCAGTTAAACCAAACTTTCTCTCATTTATTTGTGGCACTTGTGCTGAATGTCAAATTCAACATCTCCAGGGTGATTTTCAACTGCCTAAAAGAGAACTTGTCAAAGAAGGAGGGGCAGTTTTTGATGTATCCCAGGTTTCTACATATTGTGATTGATGCACAGGCTGAGGGGTTAGTGAAAGAAGATGGGGATCGAATCAAGTTGAGACATATGAATGATCAGACAGTGCGACAATTGAGCAGGTACATGGACACCTCAACTCCTCCAACAAGAAGACTGATCTGTCATCTGGGGGATAAAGACTATAAAGCTCCAGATCGCAAGCATCTGTGGAGAAACGAGGGGTCTAAGTCACAGGTTGAGAACATTGAGATTGTGTCTGATGATGAGGACGAAGAGCCAGAAGTGCAAAGCCAAGAGGCTCGTGATCCCACTGGGGGAGAGGCTATTCCCTCTGAGTTAGATGAGCTGAATGTTGATGATTACTTTGAGGAGGATGAGGATGAACAGACAAAGAAAAGAAAGGAAAAGGCTGCATTGGATGAGCCTGAGAAAAAGAAAAAGAAAGTTTACAAGTTCAAGCCGCTGGTAGCCTCTGCCGAAATCACTGTCAGACCCTCCACAGCAACAGCTGCTCCCGTCTCAACCGCTACTTCAGGTGCTGCAGGACCATCTCAGACCGGCCTCAGCTACCTAATATTTCTGTCGATGAGAGCCTGAGTAGGCTTCAAAGCTGTGTGCTGGATATGATCAAAGACGAGAAAGAAAGGAAACTGGAGTTAGAGGAAGTAAAGAGGAAAATGGTGGAGAAGGATGTGCAGATTGAAAATTTGTTGAAAAGAGATGTGGAGAGAGAGTTGAAAATGATTGAGTTGGAAAAGAAAAATGAGACAATGGAAAGGATCTTAATCGAGTACACTCAAGAGTTTAAAAGGTTAAAGTCTCATGTGGAGAAACAGGATAAGGAGGTGCTGAAGTTGAAGGAGTTTGCTGAGTCTGAACCAGCTGGGACATATTCTGGGGATGAAGAAGGTTGACTCCTAGTCTGTGTGTTTTTTTGTAATTATTTAGTTATCATGTATAGAATTGAAACAATCATATGTATTTGAATGTCTATCTTGAAATGAAATGTTTTGGTTTTGACTTACAAATGTTTATGATTTGTTCTACTTCTGTGTGAAGATCCATTGATTGTTCAGCCATTGAAAGCAGAGATTCCTTAATCATCACGGATGCTGAGTGTTCAAGGGCAGATTGTTTCTCAAAATGATTATGAAGCTGAGGAAGGAGAAATTCTTTCATTTTTATCTAGAGAACAAATTGCTGAACTTTTGCAGATTTCCATTGAGGACGTAATTTTAGAAGAGGTGGATCAAAGCTTTGTGCCACCACCGCAAGCAGAACAAGAACCGGTGTTTGATACCGATAAAATAGAGTTTGAGGATGAGACAGATCAACACTACCCAGGCCAACAAACAGATGATAACCTGCCTGATCTTGCAGATCTTTTAAAAAATGCTAACACTGAGGAAATCAACAGACGAGCTGAAGTAAGAGAACAAACAACTGTTGATTTTGACTTAGACAAATATCTGGGTGATAGGAAGTCTAAACAAGAGGAAAGAGAGGCAAGGAGAGAGAAATTTCAACGCTATCTTGAACGACAGGTAGGAAAAGAGAAGAAGTCGAAAAGCTCACCAGAATATACAAAGTTCTATCAAACTCTTGGTAAAAAGACCAATGGTGAAATAGTTGGTTGGTGCTATGTACCTGAATTTAACGTTTATGCAATTAAGAGGGAAAGGGGAGTTGAGTACTTCGAGAGAGCAAATGATATCCAAACGTTACCATTTTTTGATATCAGACAACTTGCTCGTCTGCCCCTTTTGGATTGTGAAGATCAAGGTATGGCCAAGTGGTTTGAGACACTGGTAAAGCGTGAGGCTCGATTTGGATGGAAAAACTTAAAGCCGTATGTGCCAGGTGTTAAAAGTCATCCAACTAAAGTTGATCCACTGACAGGAAGAAAGCTCAAAGTGTTAAACTGCAAAGCTCCTCGTTGTATGAAAAAATTACCGTTGAAAACCATTCCTACTGGGTGGAGCGCAAGGTTTAAATGGTGGTATTTTAACGAGAAAACAACTGAGGCAGTAATTGTGTTAAATGATGATCTTTCGGGTGGAGAAACGATTAAAGTATTCGATCCTATGTGGATGAAAATTTTTGGAAAGGATGACATCACAGTTTTGTATTACAATCCAATCCTCTACAAAGATCAGTACATGGATTTGGCATTGCAATTTCAAAAAGTCGTTCGAGTTTGTTTTGCATTTGACATCTATGTTGGATCTGATGAAGTCAACTCTACAACGTTGTAACAGCTAGATTGTCATTTTGTTTGCTTAGTGCAAGTTTTGTTGATAGAACTAGGTCTTAGGGGGAGTTTGTTGGTGCATAATTGTAAATCCCTAGTTCTTATCAATCCAATACATACATGTTTACTTGAAATGTTAATTCAAATGTGTTTTGATTAATGGTTTACATGTTTATATATATTCTAAGTGTTTTCTTATATTTGTTTTAAGCTTACAAGTACTTAGTCATGTATTGATTTGTGTTTGGAAGTTTAAGTATAAGTGAGAGCACCACGTGTGTGATGAAGCTCACTACATGCGTAGTGGAGCTCACTACGTGTGTGGTGAGGTAGACGATTAATATTTAATTAATTATCATTAAAACACCCTCTACGTGCGTACTAGATTAACTACGTGCGCAGTGCACTTTATTACGTGCGTAGTGGAATTTAATTAAGGAAGTGATGTGTTACACTCAAATACGCGTATTCCACACTATAAATACTGATTAACCTCGTATTAGCACGGGTAATCGTCGGTAATCACATATAACTACCGGAAATCGACCTTAAGCCTTAGTGAGCCTTCGTAATCGTACGTTTAACCTCGATAATCGTGAACTCAGTGTTAATCTCGAATCCAAGAGCAGACTTAAGCATTCTGTGTGAGTTCTTAGAGTTGTTCTTGATCCTACTCTGTGTGTTCTTCGTGTTAACTGTGTGCCGGACACCTAAGCAGATCTTAGAATCATTAGGAGGTTTGGGAAATAGATATTCCGCACTATTTCTCATCCTAGATTAGTCCTAGCATTAGGGTGTTTTAGTTTAGAACCCCCACGGTCCTACAGTTTTGTGTTAAAGCATGATTAATGATGATTTTTACACTGATTTAGAATTACTTTGGTGCTATTTGCTATGTTTTTCCTTCAATGAGCTTTGAACTCCATTAATGGAGGTTATGACATGAAATTAAGAATTGGGTTTGAAAGATTTAACGTTCCTAATGTATTTCAATGTTAGTTTATATGTTATTGGTAGTTTTAAGATGTTACATAATTGAATTAAGTCAAATTCAAGATCTGCAAAGTGAGTTTTTGTGCGTGGGTTTTGTTGGAACAAAACAAGAAGAAACAGACAGATGTCTGTTGTGTGGTACCCTTCGTTTTGTATCAAATCCAGGTTTACGGATGTGTGCACAATTTTTGTGTTCAATTCGCAAATCTTGGCTCGAGTTAGGTTAAACATTACTTGGGTGTTGGGATTAGGGTGATTGAAAGTTTATTGTTTCTATTTGTGGTTAGTATGTTATGTACTAACGGTTTATCTAATAAATGGTGAGATGTTGTGATTGAAACATATATGGCAGATAATGAAAAGTTGACTAACGCCCCCTTGACCGCAAGGGGAGACGGAACTTCTTCATTAGTCCCTTCCTCAGATTCCTACATCGGCTGGAACAGTAGTTACAAATGTTGATAGAGATCGAGAAGATTATATTTACAAGTTGGAGGATCAGTTGCAGGAACTCGTAGGTGTAGTACAGGAGCTTCAACAACAAAAACAAAGTCAGGCTTCTCAGTCACAGGTTCCTCCGGTGATTTTAACCCTGTCAAGGACTCCTATTGTATCGGTACACATCTCAACCGACACAACATCTGTATTACTATCCTCTTCCATCTCAAGGGTCATATTTGTATCATTATTTTGGGTTTCCACCGCAAATGGGACCCAAGCAGCCGTGTATTTACAAACAATTTTTAGATTGTAAAAAATCATAGGATCACGGCAGTACACATCCTAATGTTACCTTGAACTGGTTTAGAAAGACTGTTAAAGCTTTGGAGGCATGCAATTATGAGGAAGAATTGAGGGTTAGATCTTTCACCAGGATGCTAAAGGAGGGTGCAATGGTTTGGTGGGATTCTTTAACAGCTTACTTCACCAAAGCTCACATGGATTCTATTAAGTGGTATCAATTTCAGACCAAACACTATGAGTAGTACTGCAATGGTTTTGAGATGAATAGGATCAGAAAAGAGTTCATGGACTTTTAGATGACTAAGAGGATGTAAGTTGACAAGTTGATCACACAGTTTAATAAGAAATTGAGATTTGTAAAACAATAGATACCAGATGAGTCTTCTCACTGTTTAATAAGAAATTGGACTTTTAGATGACCCGGTTGGTTAGCACTTTGTGACAGACCTTTACTTTAGCCATATCATCAGAGGGTGATGTGAGAGCATGGGAAAATATGGATAAGGATAAAACGGCTCTACAGAAACCAAACAAAGAGTAGACTAGTACGTAAAAAAAGAGATGGTAGGGAACCAGTGGCAGGGAAAGAAGAACCCTATGGTGGCTGTTGGGGGTTCTAGTTAGAGGCCGTAGTGGTGTGGTAAATGTAAATCTACTCACACAGGGCCTTGTACTCCTTAAACCATGCATTGTATCTTATGTGGTATGTTTGGACATGAGGTGAAAGATTGTAAATTCCCTCGTAATGTGTGTTGGTACTGTCAAAAAGAGGGTTACAGGGCTGGTGAGTGTCCTTTTGCTAAGAAGACAGGGTCAGGGGAAGGGGCGGTTAGTAGATCATCGTCATCCGGCCAAAGGAGAAAGAACCCTCCACCACCCGAGTGTAGGGTGTTTCGTATGTTAGTGGATGATGCTACTACCATTGATGATGTCATCCTCAGTATGTTTTTAATAATCTCTATACCTACACGTGTGTTATTTGACTCTAGAGCCAATCCCTCTTTTATTTTAGTGGCTTTCTATGACAAATTGAAACTTCCTACTTCTCATGTTTCTATGATGGAAAATGGTTCCAGTCATAACGGATGTGTCTAGAGCTGAAATTGACATTGATGGTAGATGTTTTTCAGTCTCTTTACTTTTAATGCTGATATCTTGATTTGATGTTGTTTTGGGCATTGATTGGGTGAGCCTGCATAGCGCTAACAGTAAATGTCATAATAAAGTGATATCTTTTCCTTTATCTGATGGGTCACACGTAGTGGCTCGCGGAGATAGGATTAAATCTACTTTTCCTTTTATCTCGTTCATGAAAGCTAGAAAATCTCTCGCCAAAGGGTGTGAATCTTTTCCTTCTATATGGTATTGATGTTAAAAAGGAAAAGCACATAGTTTATGATATTCAGGTGGTTTCGGAATACCCGTAAGTGTTTCCTGATAATTACATGGGTTGCCTCCGGTCCGAGATATAGAGTACAAGATTGATTTAATTCCAGGTTCCAGTCCGGTGGTCAAATCTTATTACAGATTAGCTCCTTCTGAAATGAGATAGATGATGACTCATTTTCAAGATCTGTTGCACAGGGGCTTTATTCGTCCTACTTCTTCCCCGTGTGGTGCACTGGTTTTGTTTGTTAAAAAGAAATAAGGTACTTTGCGGATGTGTATTGATTACCATGAAATGAATTAGAGGATGGTTAAAAATAAATACCCTTTACCCAGAATTGATGACTTGTTTGATCAGGGTGCTTCTTATTTTTCTATAATTGATTTGCAATCGGTTTATCACCATGTACGTGTTTCCGACAAGGATATTTTTAAAACCGTGTTTCATACCAGGTATGACCATTATGAATTTTAAATATTCCATTCGGTTTAACTAACGTCCCTGTTGTATTCATGGATTTAATGAACCAGGTTTGACGACCATATTTTTATAAATTTATAATTGTATTTATTGATGACATCCTAGCTTATTCTAAAACTGAGTCTGATCATGAAATTCATTTAAGACAAGTTTTCAAAACTTTGAAACAGGATCATCTTTTTGTGAAATTTTTGAAATGTGAATTCTAGATAGGTGAGGTTCATTTTTCAAGGCATGATATTTGTAAAGATGGGGTGAAATGTTGATCAGTTAAAGTTGAAATGGTTATGAATAGGAATGCTCGTAAATCACATTCTAAGATCAAATGTTTTCTAGGATTAGCGGGTTATTATTGCAGATTTAATAAATATTTTTTGAAAATTGCAAGTGCAATAACAAAATAAACCCGTAAAGATGTTCAGTTTTCAATGGAATGATGAACACGAAGTGACCTTTCAGACTTTGAAACATCTATTGTGCCAGGTTCCTATTCTTGCACTACCCGATGGATATCATGATTTTGTAGTGTATTGCGATGCTTTATTTAAAGGTTTGGGTTGTGCTATGAATTAGCGTGATCGGGTGATTTCTTATGCTTCGCGTCATTTGAAACCTCACTAGAAGAATTATCCAACCCATGAATTAGAACTTGCAGCTGTGGTTTTGGCATTAAAGTTGTGGAGACATTACTTATGGGGTACGAAATGTGTTACTTTGTACTGATCATAAAAGCTTGCAGTATGTATTTTCGCACAAAGAACTTAGTACGTGTCAGGGATGACGGTTAGAACTTATTTAAGATTATGATTGCGAGATACGTTACCATCCAGGTAAAGCTAATGTTGTAATTGATACCTTGGGAAGGGAGCCAGTAAGAGTATTCGTTTTATGCGAGTCGAGATCATTTGTGACTTAGTGATGAATGATTCGTGAGGATTGAAGACATATCCGTCTCGTGTTTGGGTACCATTACTTGGAAAGCTTTAGGATTTGATTGTAACAGAGGCTTACAAGTCCAGATTCTCTATACATCTACGTAGCTCTAAAATGTATAACCATCTTAAAATGCTATATTGGTAGCCCACGATGAAGAAAGAGGTTGCATAATTTGTGGAATGATGTCATATTTGTGCAGCAGAGCACTAGAAATTCTATGGATCATTGAGACAGTTAGAGATACCATAGTAGAAATGGTAGCATATCATGATGGACTTCGTAACCAAACTTCGACGTACTTAGCTGAGTCATGATATGATTTGGATTATTGTTGACTGTTTAATGAAGAGTGCTCATTTTCTTGCTACTAGTGAGATAGGTTCACTTAGCAGACTGGCTCAGTTGTATATTGATAAGATTGTATCCCAGCATGGTATTCCTCTTTCAATTGTTTATGACAGAGATTCCGGGTTTGTTTCTAACTTCTTGAAGAGTTTATAGTGGGAATTGGGGATGTGGGTTAATTTGAGTACAACTTACCATCCTCAGACAAATGGTCAGACTTAACGAACCATATAGACACTTGAGGATTTGCCAGACGCCTGTGTGCTAGAGTATGGTGGGTCTTGGTGGGACTCACACGTTCTATTGATTGAATTTGCTTATAATAATTCTTATCATTCGAGTATCGGTATGCCACCCTACGAGATGTTATACGGTCACCGCTACCATGCTCCTACGTGTTGGTTATTGGTAGGTTAGAAATAGTATGAGGGTCCTGATATTCTTGAAATGATAGCTGAGAAAGTTGTTATTGCTCGAGAAAATTTGAAACCCGCTAGAGACAGACAGAAGGTGTATGTGTTGGTCAAATGATCTCATCAGTTGAAATTTGATGAGACAAAGTTAAGTTTGTAAGATGTGTTCTCAATATAACTTAAGCAGAATTATGAAGTTTGATTAGACTGAGCACTTATAGTGTTTCAAACTGAGCATAAGCTGAATATAAGCTAAGTGTATGTTTGATTAGCTTAGACTATATCTTACTAAGATAATCAATGTGTTTGATAAGCTGTGTGTGTCACCTAAGATATAGATTGAGTATTCAGCTTGATATGTTTCGAGCTGAGTGACTCAGCTTATATACTAAGTAAGCTCAACAGAGTTGCTAAGTAAGTTCTAGCTAACTCTTATGACTTCTAAAGATAAGTTAATCATTATACGTGTTAGTACATGTTTGTTTTCGGGTTTGTTCTCGAAGAACTCAGCTTGATGAGTTACAAGCAGAGTAACTCAGTCCGACTAAAAGAAGTCAGTTTTAGAGAATTTAAATTTGTTTTAGATTCCTTTTATCTCTCTATATCTACGGCATGGATAAGAAGATTCCAGAATCAAGATTGAAGATTGAAGACTCAAGATAAGAAGATTCAAGATTCAAGATTCCGGGTTATCCGTTAGTTTGTTAGCAGATTAGGATAAGTTCTTGTTTGTTAGGATCCATAGGAACAGAATTATGAATACTTATCATCTGATAAGTTTAGAGGTACGACTACACAAAGAGTTACAGAGCCAAACTCAATTAACCTCAACCTATTGATCGTATGTGTTACGAATCTTGATACACAGTTTGTAAGTTCAACATGATCAAGAAAATTCACAGATTGCCAAATTGTTCGTGTGTTCGAATCTTCACGTCTGTTGTGAAGTTGGTAAATATTCAATATGTGAATAAATCCTGTTAGAGAGTCATCCTGTATCTATAATCATAAGTTGATTATAGATAGCAAAGTTTGAGAGATTGAGATAATTGATTTACATTAGCTGTTTACATATCAAGTGTTGCTTACTTAGTTGTTACTGTAATCATCTTCTTATTAATGAAAGAAAAGCATTCGATTGTTTGTGGTTTGATGTGTGTTAACACTTTTTATTGATTTGTTCAATTTTACGCAGAAAGTGTATCCAACCCCCCTTCTACACATTACTTGCTTGTTGATCTTTTCACCAAGGGACCAACAACTGGTATCACAGTAGGCTGAACGATTTCATAAGTTGAAAGTTCGAGATTATGAGAAAGTATACAATGTGGACAAGCAACAATTCATCAAACTTTCCTCACATGTTTGCTAAGGGTTGTCCCATATTCGATGGATCTGATTATCCTATGTGGAAATTCAGAGCCATGCTTTTCCTCAAGTCCATTGACAATCGTATGTACGATGTCATCACAAAAGGACCAATCATCCCCAAGATTCCTGCTGTTGTCAGTGATACGTCTACTGACAAAACTGAAAAGGAAGTGAAGAATCTTGTTGCATCCTGGACTGAAGGAGATTGGAAACTGTATTCTCTGGATGGCAAGGTAAAGAGTATTCTGGCTAATGTGCTAACTAATGAGATCTTGCATACTGTGACTGGGTGTCAATCTACAAAAGAGATCTGGGATACTCTGAGTATTACATATGAGGGCACAGATTTGGTGAAACAGTTGAAGAAGAATCATTTGAACACTTCTTATGAAAACTACTCTAAGAAGAATGAAACCTTGGCTGATGTGATTACCAGGTTTCACTGCTTGATTAATGACCTGCTAGGTGTAGGCATTAAAAAGAATGAAGTTGAACTTGTGCTGAAATTTCGGGATGTGTTACAAGAAAAGTTCAATAAAGTAACTAAAACACTAAAGGATGGAGGAACATTACACATGTATAACCTACAGTCCATATATGGGTTCTTGCTCAATCACGAACAGATCACAGAACACAAGAGAACTTCTCAACAACAACTGAAGGATTCTTTTGATAAAACCGATGTTGCATTAGTTGCACATAAAAAGAAGAAAAGTACAAAAGCCTTAGTTGTTGAATGTGAGACTGAGTTAGACTCTCAAGCTGACCACTAAGACATAAACTCAAGTGATACTGATGATGTTTAGAAAATCACTGATCAAATGGCCATGCTAGCCAGACGTTTGAGAAGAGCTTAAAGGGGAAGAGGATGATCTGACAGGGGCAAAGGAAAGAGTTCTTTTGATCCCAAGAAAGCTGTGTGCTTCAATTGTCAGAGAAAGGGACATATTGCTACTGAGTGTAGATCAAGGAATGATGAATCAGCTGCAGTAGCTAATAAGAATGCTTACAGAGCTGATAAGTATAAAAAGAAATATACTAAGCTCAAGAAAGGAAGGTCTAAAGACAAGCCCAATGCAAAAGGACTCTATGCTGTAACTTGGGATACAGAATCATCTACCTCAGATGATGATGATAAATGTCTCATGGCTCAGGAAGATGAAGAGTTTGAAATAGGCGAAGTTGATTATGGTCTGTCTGAATCAACTTTTGAAGCTGACATAAAGGAAGCTGAGGAAAACAGCGAACTTAATGAATGGGATCCTTCTTCCATGTACACGGTTAGTAATTTCAACTCTTACACCAATGAAGAAAAAGGTCTAGCATTTGATTATCTTCTAAATGATTTCAAGACCAGCCTTAACTCTCAAAATGACCCTAAAGCTGAGATAGCTAAACTGAAAGATGATATTAAGGAGAATCAATCTCTTATTGATGTTGGTAAAAAGAAACAATGTGATCTTGAATGTCAAAGACCCATTAATAAACTTCTAAGTGAAGAACTTCAGGAAGCCAAGGATAAAGCTGACCAACTTCAAAAGGTCACTGAATCATGGTGTAAGTCATCAAGGCTTGCTGAAAAGTGCATCAACCAACGAATTCCTAAAGAGGTACAAGCTGTACATGGAGGTGACTATCAATCCGCAGCTTATGCAGCTGATGATGATGAGATAGCAAGTACAGATTCTGAGGAAGATAGACAACGGATTAAGTCTCAGAAGTCAGCCTCAGAAAAGAAACATGATCCAAGCCTAAAGTACAATAAGTTTGTCAAAGCAAAGGATCATGGACATGAGTGTTCAACATCGAGACAGCATAGTAAGTCTGTGCTCAGAGAGAAGTTACAAGAATAGGAAGACCACAGTAAGTCAGAGGTCATATCACAGCAATGGTAAATCCAAGGTTATTGAAATTGGTAAGTCCAAAGAAATCAACAGTGGTAAGTCCAAAGCTGTTGAAACTGGTAAGTCCAGGAAACATGACAATGGTGTGTTCAAATTCATCGAAAATAAGTTTGTTGGTCAAGATTCTAATAAAAAGGATAATAAACCTAGATCTGACAAAGGTAAGTCCAAAGTCAATGAGGATCAGGTGAATCAACTTGCCAAGAAAGTTGAGAAGTTATCCACCACCAATAATCCTAAAACTGAGGATAAGTTCCCTAAAGGATTATCGAATGATCTATCTCCTGTAGTCATTGGTAGAAGAAGATGCTACAAGTGCAGAGGTAGAATACATGAGGCCAAGGACTGTGAAATTGAAATCTTAAGGCCTGAGAAGGAACAAGCTAAGCAGCATACACAGGACTCAACACCTGCTCAAGCTTACCAGTCTATTCCACAAGATGAAGCTGCTAAGTGCTCATCATCTGAACCTACTATGAAGTGGTTTCCCAAACAAAACTAATGTGTTTAGTTTTCTTATCATGTACAGGGTTCAAGTAAATGGTACTTGGATAGTGTATGTTCAAGGCACATGACTGGGTGGAAAGGACTTCTTAGTGATTTCCAAGAAGATGCAAGTCCTAAAGTAACATTTGGTGATAAATCCCATGGAAGAACGAAAGGATATGGGAATATGCATGCTGGCAAGGTGACTTTCCTGAAAGTTGCGTATGTTAAAGGTCTTAAACACAATCTGATAAGTATCAGCCGATTGTGTGATGAAGACAATATTGTTACTTTTAGGAAGAAAGCGGGGACTATATACAATGCTAAGGGTAAGCCTGTATTAATAGCAAAAAGAGAAAGAGATGTGTATCTACTTGATCTTAACTCTGCTGAGTTGGCTATGGCATAAAAGATTATTACATTTAAATTTCAATAATATAAATATGCTATCCAATAAAGAGTTTGTCTCTGGATTGCCAAAGATCACATTTGTCAAGGACAAATTGTGCCAGCATGTAAACAAAGGAAACATCATAAAGGGCCTTCAAATCAAAGCAAATTTTTTTAATAACAGACCCACTGCATATGTTGCATATGGATCTGTTTGGACCCATAAATACTCCAAGCCTAAGTGGCAAGAAGTACACCCTGGTGATAGTAGACGAGGTCTCAAGATTCACCTGTGTAATATTCCTTAAAGCCAAAAGTGAAGCTGCCCATGGAGCTAATAAGTTTTATCAAACAGGAAGAGTTGCAAAAAGGTAAGTCTGTTAAGCAACTCAGAAGTGATCATGTGACTCAGTTCAGAAAATCAACCCTAGAAGGCTTTTGTGAACAAAAAGGAATATTTCAAAATTTCTCCTCGGTCAGAACTCCTCAACAAAATGGAGTTGCTGAAAGGAGAAACATAACCTTAATTGAGGCTGCAAGAACAATGCTATGTGAGGCAGGATTGAAACTCTATTTCTGGGATGAAGCTATAAGTACAACATACTATACCCAGAATAGGTCAATCATTGTCAAAAGACATGGCAAAACAGCATATGAGATGTATAAATCCAGAAATCCCAATATAGGTTACCTCCATGTCTTTGGTTCAAGATGCTATGTGTGGAACCAAAGAGATCAGCTCCATAAGTTGGAACCTAAAGCTGATCCTGGAATCTTTGTTGGTTATTCCTCAATCTCCAAATCTTAGAGAGTGTATAACACAAGGAGAAAGGCTATAGAAGAATCAAATCATGTCTCATTTGATAAAGACAGATTTGATCAAGCTGATAAAAGACAAACTGACTTGGTCAGTATGAGTGAGCTTGAAAAGTCTGAGGAAACCAATATGTCCAATCCTATGTATGTCATGGATGATGACAGTGATGATGATGTGTGTCCATCAAAGAACTCATCACAAGCTCCAAGGGACTCTCAATCTGAGAAATATGATGAGTTCATTAATCCCTTTGGAGCTGATACCACTCAGATTTAAGATCTTGGTGATCAATAGTTTAATGACAATGCTGCAATTGAGACTGAGGATGTAAGTTCACCTCATAACTCTCAATGTCACTTAGATCCAGAACAACAATCTCCTATTACAATATTTAAATTCCTCAAAGATCATCCTAAAGATCAAATAATTGGTAATGTTCTAGAAAGAGTAATGACCAGATCAAAGGCAACAGCAAACTATGCTACTTTCCTATCTCAAATGGAACCAAAGAAGACTGAAGAACCGTTAGAGGATGAAGATTGGATTGAAGCTATGCAAGAGGAATTAAATGAGTTCGAGAGAAACAAAGTCTGGAGTCTTGTCCCAGCCCTCAAAGATCATACTGTTATAGGCACAGTGTGGGTCTACAGAAACAAAATGGATAAGGATGGAGTGAAAGTTAGGAATAAAGCCAGGCTGGTAGCACAAGGGTATAGATTATGATGAGACATTTTCCCCTATTGCTATAATTGAAGCCATTAGGCTGTTCTTAGCTTATGCAGCACACAAAGACTTCAAAGTATCAAATGGATGCGAAGAGTGCTTTCCTTAATGGAAAACTTCAGGAGGAAGTCTATGTGAAACAACCTCCTTGATTTGTAAGTTCAAAGTTTCCACATCATGTCTATAAGTTAGACAAGGCTTTGTATGGTCTGAAACAAGCTCCAAGAGCTTGGTATGATACATTGTCCAAGTATCTACTATCAATGGATTTCACCAGAGGTAGTATAGATAAAACACTCTTTACCAAAAAGAGCAAAGAACAGGTGATTCTTGTAGAGATCTACGTGGATGACATTATCTTTGGTTCAACAGATCAGTCACTATGTGATTGGTTCTCCAAAGCAATGTCAAAAAGGTACAAGATGAGCATGATGGGCGAGATGACATATTTCCTAGGCTTACAGATTAAATAAAAGCCAACTGGAATATTCATCAATCAAAGCAAGTATGTTCTTGATTTGATAAAGAAATATGGTTTTGATTCAAGTTCAACCATGAAAACACCCATGTCACCAGCTGTCAAGCTGAGCAAAGACTCAGATGGAAAATCTGTTTGTCAGTCTACCTATAGAGGAATTATAGGTTCATTACTCTATTTGACAGCTAGTAGACCTGATATCATGTTTACTACATGTGTTTATGCAAGATATCAGGCAGATCCTAAGGAATCACATCTTCAAGCTGTGAAAAGGATCTTTAGGTACCTTATGTTAGAATATGCCCACTGACGCACGTACGCCATATGAATCACTACCGATGATGTATGGGCCTATTGGGTCACACACCGGGGATTAATCTCGACAACAACCTAAGTGGAGGGACTGATTTTGTCAAATTGCAAAGAGTTGGCATGCTGATGGGAGTTAGCGGCTCTAACTATTTAGAGTTAGCGGCTCTAACTCCTTAAGGTTAGCGGCTCTACCTTGGTCGCGATAGCGGCGCTAACTTTTAAAGTTATCGGCGCTAACCCAGAGTTAGCGGCGCTAAACCCTGTCAGATTGCATGCAACTTTTGCATGTTACCTCCATTCTCCACCAATCGAGTGGGATTGCTTCCAGATCATTCTTGGCCGCCCTTTTGGGGTTAAAACAGATCTGGAGGTCTCATTTTCTAAAGTGACATGCATTTTTCTCTCAAGAAAAACTCTCTCTTGCATAAACACACATACAAACACTCTTGGTGAGGTAAGTTTGAGTTTTCTTGGTGTGATCTTGAAGAGGAGAGCAAGGAGAAAGCTTGGGTTGTTGTTCCTTTCGTGATTTCCAGTAGTGAAGATCTCGAAGGCTTGCTAGTACTTGGAGATTGACGTATTCCCGGGGTGGACTTCAATAGAGGAAGCCATTTTCGGCTTCTTGGATCTTCACCAACAACCTCATCTCTCCAGAATTTCAAGTTGGGTATAATCTCTTTTTCTCCTGTTTTACATGTTGCTTTTCTTAGTTATGGAGTTTGGTACACTTTCTTGGGGTTTCCTTGGTTTTATGCTTCATTTGCTTGTACATTATGTTACTTTTGTTGTACCTTGCTTCCGTTGGTCGTTCTCGAAACCCCAACACCTTAAAGGTACAACAAATCTTGGTCTTTGCTATCCAAAGGAATCTGGATTTGAGTTAGTTGGATATTCTGATGCTGATTCTGCTGAGTGCAAATTAGACAGAAAATCCAAAACTGGAGGATGTCAACTACATGGAGGGAAGTTAGTAAGATGGAAAAATAAGAAACAGCATTCAGTGGTGTTGGTCCCTTGGTGAGAATAACAACAAGGAACAGTGTGTAGAAGGGGGGGTTGAATACACTTTCTACGGAAATTGAACAAATCAAATAAAAGTGTTACACACAATAAATCAAACTACAATTAGTCGAATGCTTTTATTAATATGAAGATGATTACACTGCTTTGAATAAGAAGATGATTATAATAACTATCAAGTAAGCAACTCTTGATACATAATCACCTAATATAAATCTCTCAATCTCTCAAACTTAGCTATCTATAATCAACTTATGATTATAGATACTGATGACTCTCTAAACAGGATTTTCACATATTGAATCAACTAATGATTACTTACCAATATCACAACTAATCTGACAATTCGAACACACGAATGATTTGGCATTCTGTGAGTTTCTTGATCACGTTGAACTTACAAACAATGATTCAAGAATTGTAACACATACGGTGACGTAAGGTTTTGGCTCAGCAACACTTAGTTGTTCTTGTTTCAGAATCGTACCTCTAAACTTATCAGAAGATAAGTATTTATAATCATGTTGCTACGGTTCCTAACAAACTGGACTAATCCTAATTTTCTAACTAACTACCGGATAACTTGGAATCTTGAATCTTGAATCTTCTTATCTTGAGTCTTCAATCTTCAATCTTGATTCGGAAGTCTTCTTATCCTTTCCTTAGATATAGATAGATAAAGATGAATTTAAAACATATTTAAATTATCTTTAAACTGACTTCTTTAGTCAGGCTGAGTTACTCAGCTTGAAACTCATCAAGCTGAGTTCTTCGAGAACAAACCCGAATTCAAACATGAACTAACATGTATAATTATTAACTCATCCTTAGAAGTCTAAAGAATTAACTAAAACATATTTAGTAACTATGTCGAGCTGACTCTGCCTCTGAGCTGAGTCAATCAGCTTGAAACACATCAAGTTGAATACTCGGTATATACCTTGTGTGACATACACAGATTATCAAACACATTTATAATTTAACTAAGGTATAGTATAAACTGGTCGAACATATGCTCAGTTTACATTCAGCTTATACTCAATCTGAATCACTATAAATGTTCAGTCCGACTAAGCTTCATAATTCTGTTTAAGTTATATGTAGAACTCATCTTACAAACTTAACTTTGCCTCATCAAATCTAAACTGATGAGATCATTTTCCTAACAAACTCCCCTTATTTGATGATGACAAAACCATCAAACAGTTAGTAAGTTTGTTTAGCAGAATTATTTCTTAAGTCTTAAAGTTATTAAGATTTTTCTATTTGAACTGATCAAATATTTATTGAACATATCAATTTCAATTGAACTTATCAATTATAAGTGGAACAGCCCAACTTTCAGTTGAACAAACCAACTAATTACATAAATGAATAATAACTTATCAGTTATTCATTTTTTTACTGAACTTATCAGACTTGTGAATATGAACACATCATAACACAGTAGAACATATCAAACTTTATACTTGTATTGATTGAACTAATCATAATACAAAAGTTGTTGATCACTTAGATCATGCACACATAGTGCTTACAAAAATTAGAACTAATCTATTTGTGATTCAGCTCTTCAAACTCTTTGATTTCCTTATCGATTTCTTCATGGATTTCTTGCAAATTAGGTAAGTGTTGAAGCTGATCCTTTTGTGATCGTATCACTCTGTTTAGTCTGTATCTGAACCTTGCTGTTTGTTCAGTCTTTTCAACAATTTGTCTCAGAGAAAATACTTGAGATACCCTACATGTATAAATTGATGCATCAGCCTGGAAGCATCAGACTGGAGTCTAGATTTGCTAATCCAGCTAGCTTTGTTAGCTTCTTCTTCCCAACTTTATGAAAGGAAGTAAGTAGGGTAGCTATCTCAGATCTGGGTATTAATTGCATCGCATCAGCCCTAGCAAGTAGTCTCAGCAGCTCATCTTTAACTTGATTCCTAGCTGTGGACCTTTCCATCTGTTTAATGAGGATGGCTACTTGCTTCCATTCTTCGTAACCTAGTCTATGCAGTTGATTTAGCTCCAGAGAAGGTGTTTCACCTTTCTTTAGAGAAAATTCCATTATGATGATCCCTTGGGTAGAACTCAACTCGAGAGAGTCAATCTGAGAGGAGAAATGCAGCTTTTCATAACATTGATATATATCCTCTTCCTCAGTTTGACCTTGAATAGGAAGTTCTTCTTCTTCTTCCTTGGGCACGATAGGCAGTCTGAGTTTTGTCAATTCCTCATTCTGCTTTCTGATATGCTCAGCCCAGTTTTGTTCTCTTCTTGCTTTTTCCTCTGCTAACGCAGCTTGAGCATCTATTTGTCTTCTTCTCAGCTCTTAGACCGAGATCCCAAACTGGTCAGCATCCTCTCTTTCTATTCTTCTTGCTGCAATCAGTGAAGCTATTTCTTGAAGTGTCATTTTATCAGCAAAGTCTTCATCTGAAGCTGACGATTCACTAAGAATCACCCTTCTTCTCTTCTGCAGGGGGGTTTCTGATTCACCTGAGCTGAGTACTAAAGGTCTTTTTCCTTTAGCCTTTTCAGTCAGCTCAGGTTCTATTTTTTTCTCTTTCTCCCCCTCAACTTGATCTGCTCCCTTTGCTAACATAAGTAGAGCTTCTGCTTGCACAGACTCATCCTCAGCTTCTGGAATATTTTCCTCCTTTTTGTCATCATCAATAGGGGTGGAGGTCCTTTGTTGTTGGAGGGCAGCAACTACAGATTTCAGCTTCTGAACATCTTGAGATGGTGGAATTTAGGTGCATCATCTGAAGGTTGGTGTATACCTTCAAACTCATCTGCTCCAGAGTTTTGACCCTGTAATTCATCCTGGTTTGAAGATGAATCATTGACAGGTCATGCAAGAGGGTGTGAGAAGTGAAGAGAAGTTATTGGGCTCGAGATGTGAAGTGTATGGGTTGGTGGTTGGCTAATTGGTTTAGAGGGGGGTGATTGACCCTGGGGATTGGTCAAATTTTCAATGTTACCTGAGTGTGTCTGCTCAGGCACAGTAACAGGCTCTCCCATGGCTTGAGTAAGTGTGGGCTGAGTAGACACCACACCCGGTATTGGCTGTTGGGTTGAAATGAGCCTTGAGGTTGACACCTTAAGAGAAGGCGTCTCCCCCTCAACTCCTGCCTGTGGAGGGATCAGTGTGATCTCAGCTCCAGTGATGCCTTTAGGAGTGGCACCACCTATGGAAGTTTTTCTTTGGTATGTTAGGATATTCTCCCTAGCAGCAGTGGCCATACTAGGGGTGGCTTCAGAGTGGGATTGGTGACGGAAATAAGGTGAAGGAGATGGGTTAGACTGAGTTGGTTCCACTGCAGTCTTATCTCCAAAGGTGGAAGGAGAAAAATGAGAAGAAAGTGAAAGTGGAGAGGTTTTACCTTAAGTTGCTTCTGTATGAGCTGGTTCAGTCTGAGCAGAATGCTAAGCCTGAACCTTAGTGTCGGCTTGAGAAGCTCCCCCTTGATTAGATCCCTCAGCTTCACTTTCTGAAGACGAAGCCTCAACAAACAATAGCATAGGCTCACTCAGACCCTCTTGCTCTGGGAAGATGTCGTTGTTGAACATCTTGGGGCTGAGTGTTGGCACCAGAGACAGTTCCTGATCATCTTCGTAGAGTTCTGTCCCTAGCTCAGCTTCAAATGTCAAGGACAGGTACCTTATAAAAGGTACATGAAGATCCCTTGTAGGCTTCATAACTGGGACCTTGAGCTCGTTAAAGATGAGATGTGCATAGTCTAAATTTCTTCCAAAGTACATGTTGTACAGCAGCTGCATCTCGAACTCATTGACCTGGTCCAGTCCTCCAACCTTGGTACCAAGTGAACGGATCACTGTGGACACCATAAAACCCCAACTGGTTAGAAAGGTGGCCTTTTTAATAACACCCCCTGTCTGTGGGTGACCCATTCTGGGAAGGACTGACCTCGCCACCTGTCTCGTCACAGCAGGCTCAAATACATCATGTTGAGGGAGGTGAAGAATCTCCCTTAGCCTGTTAACTGTGAGAGTTATGGTACTCTCTCCATTAAGCATTGTACCTCTAATTTCGTCGTTGATTTGGTCATAGGTGCACGTATACCAAAATTCGAGGAGGTACTGAGGAACCACATGTAGAGGTGCGCCAGTGAAAGTAAAAGTCAATGGGCATTTACGGATGTAATTGACACATGGTTCGTATCCTCTGCCATGTTTCCTTGGAGGAATAGCAAGACATGCACGCTGATTGTTGATTTTTATCAGCGGCAAACCGTTGTTCTTAAACGCAGCACGCCGTACCATTCGATCACTTAGAACGAGAATGGTTCCTTCCATCGTTGAATATGTAGGTTACACTGAGTAATCAATTAGGAGTTCACACTGAGCGATTGTAGATTGCGCACTGAGCGACTTAGGTTTTCGAAATCGATGGAACAGAGATTTGCACTTAGCAAAGAAAGTGAAAGGTATTTGAGAAGTTGAGAAGTCTGGATTGTAAGCGTAAATCCTCTAATCCGAATGTGATCGGTATATATACCTTTCCAAGGAGAGAGAGAAGTTACCGTTAGAAATCCCCTTTTTAACCGTTACGCCATAAATTTTTGAAGTAACAGTAAACCGGTAGAACTTATTATCTTCCTATGGATACTAATGTAATATAATAATATTGACTTACAATAAGATTATATACACTGATGTATTATACTTATACACAAGTTAGTATAATACGCGAGTTAAGACTAACTCAAATACGCAGTAATCATGAAATAATAACACTGAGTAATTAAACATGATGTTGGACACACCAAGCTGAGTAAACTTCTTACTCAGTTTAACTCAAGCATTCAGCGTGATTCATGCACTCAGCTTGAGATGTGCACTCAACTTGAGTTTGAAACTCAGTTTGAGTAGAGCACACAGCTTGAGATGGGCAATGACACTAAGTAAGTTTCATCTGAGACTGACTCAAACGAACCTTTTAACCACACTGAGTAGTTAAAGAATGTTTGGAACCTACCAAATGTGTGAACCAATCACACAGCCTGAGTTAAGCACATAGCCCAGACTCAGTAACACTTAGTCATTTTGTTTGAGACTAACTCAAACTATATATTTTAAACTACACTAAGTAGACAAAATAAGTTTGGAACTCACCAAATAAAAGAACTCATTGTTCAGCTTGATAAGATTCCGTTTATGAAAACTTATTCATAAACTGTGCACTCAGCTTAAGACACTTAGTCTTTGTCAAACTGAAAACTCAGATTCTAGACACTTAGCTAGGGGTTGAGCATACCCAATTTAATTAGCAGATACATAAACCTCTTCTCATCAAGTGGTTTAGTAAAGATGTCTGCTAATTGGTCATATGTGGAGATAAAGTTAATGTCAACTTTACCTTTTTCCACGATGCCCCAAATGAAGTGATGTCTAATTTCAATGTGCTTGGTTCTTGAGTGGAAGACTGGATTGTTAGTGATGGCTATAGTGCTTTGGTTATCACAGAAGATAGGAGTTTTCTTGAAACTCATACCAAAGTCTTGTAGTTGATCCTGCATCCATAGGATTTGAGCACAACAGCTTCCTGCTGCAACATATTAAACTTTAGCAGTTGAAGTAGCCACTGAGTTCTGTTTCTTACTAGTCCAGCTTACTAGTTTACCTCCAAGCAATTGACATCCTCCAGTGGTGGATTTTCTATCTAACTTGCACCCAGCATAGTCAGCGTCTGAAAAACCAACTAATTCAAATCCAGAGTCCCTTGGATACCAAAGGCCTAGATTTGGTGTACCTTTAAGGTACCTAATGATCCTTTTCACAGCTTGAAGATGTGATTCTTTATGATCTTCCTGATATCTTGCATAGACACATGTAGCAAACATGATATCAGGTCTACTAGCTGTCAAATAGAGTAATGAACCTATCATTCCTCTACAGGTAGACTGACACACAGATTTACCATCTGAGTCTTTACTCAGCTTGACAGCTGGTGACATGGGTGTTTTCATGGTTGAACTAGAATCAAAACCATATTTCTTTATCAAATCAAGAACATACTTGCTTTTATTGATGAATATTCCATCAGACTTTTGTTGAATTTGTAGTCCTAGGAAATAAGTCATCTCACCCATCATACTCATCTTGTACTTCTGTGACATTATCTTAGAGAACCACTCACAAAGAGATTCATTGGTAGAATCAAAGATAATATCATCCACATAGATTTGTACAAGAATCACCTGTCCTTTACTCTTTTTAATAAAGAGTGTCTTATCTATACCACCTCTAGTGAAGTCTATTGATAGTAGATAAGTGGACAGAGTATCATACCAAGCTGTTGGAGCTTGTTTAAGACCATACAAAGCCTTGTCTAACTTATAGACATGATGTGGAAACTTTGAACTTACAAAGCCAGGAGGTTGTTTCACATAGACTTCCTCCTGAAGTGTTCCATTTAGAAACGCACTCTTCACTTCCATTTGATAGACTTTGAAGTCTTTATATGTTGCATAAGCTAGGAACAGCCTTATGGCTTCAATTCTAGCAACAGGCGCAAAGGTCTCATCATAATCAATTCCTTCCTCTTGCTTATACCCTTGTGCTACCATCATGGCTTTGTTCCTAACTATCACTCCATCCTTGTCCATTTTATTTCTATAGACCCACTTAGTGCCTATAATTGAATGATCTTTGGGGGCAGGGACAAGGTTCCACACCTTATTTCTCTCAAACTCATTTAATTCCTCTTGCGCTTCAATCCAATTCTCATCCTCTAAGGCTTCTTCAGTCTTCTTTGGTTTCCTTTGAGATAGGAAACCAAAGTGTTCAGCGTAATTAGCTGTAGCCTTGGATCTGGTCATGACCTTTTCTTGGACATTTCCAATAATTTGATCTTGAGGATGATCTTTGAGGAATTTAAATGTTGTAGTTGGAGAGTCTGGTTCTGAATCTGAGTGATGTTGAGAACTCTGAGATGAACACACATCCTCAGTGTCAACAGCAGCATTGTCAACAAACTGATGATCACTAAGATTCTCAGTGTGAGTGACCTCAGCTCCAAAAGGGTTGACGAACTCATCATCCTTCTTAGCTTGAGAATCCCTTGGAGTTTGTGATGATTTCTTTGATGAACACACATCATCATCACTACCATCTCCTATGACATACATAGGATTTGATAAGTTGGTTTCCTTAGGCCTTTCAAGCTCACTCAGACTGACCAAGTCAGCTTGACTCTTATCAGCTTGATCAAAACAGTCTTCATCAAAAGAGACATGAATTGATTCTTCTATGGCCTTTCTCCTTGTATTATATATTCTATAATACTTGCAGATTGAGGAATAACCAACAAATATTCCAAGATCACCTTTAGGTTCCAACTTATGGAGCAGATCTCTTTGATTCAGCACATAGCATTTTGAACCAAAGATATGGAAGTAACCTATATTGGGTTTTCTAGACTTATACATCTCATAAGATGTCTTTCCATGTCTTTTGACAATGATTGATCTATTTTGGGTATACAGGCTGTACTAACAGCTTCATCCCAAAAATAGAGTTTCAATCCTGCATCACATAGCATTGTTCTAGCAGCCTCAATTAGGGTTCTATTTCTCCTTTCAGTAACTCCATTTTGTTGTGGGGTTCTGACAGATGAGAAATTTTGTAATATCCCTTTTTGTTCACAGAAGCTTTCAAGGGTTGAGTTTCTGAACTCAATTCCATGATCACTTCTAAGTTGCTTTACGGACAAACCTTTTTGCAACTCTTCCCTTTTGATGAAACTGATTATCTCCAGGGCAGCCTCACTTTTGGCTTTAAGGATTATGACCTAGGTGATCGTGAGAACTCATCTACTATCATCAGTGTGTACTTATTGCCACTCGGCTTGGAGAACTTATGGGTCCAAACAGATCCATATGCAGTGGGTCTGTTATTGAAATTTTTTGCTTTGATTTAAAGAAACCTTTATGATGTTTCCCTTGTTCACAGGCTGAACACAATTTGTCTTTGACAAATGTGATTTTTGGTAATACAGACACTAACTCTTTATTGGATAGCATATTTATATTTTTAAAATTCAAATGAGACAAACGTTTATGCCATAACCAACTCAGCTCAGGAACAGAGTGGGAATACAAGCAGGTTTCATTATAGGAATCAGCAGAATTAAGATCAAGTAGATACACATCTCTTTCTCTTTTAGCTATTAATACAGGCTTTCCCTTAGCATTATAGATTGTTCCTTCTTTCTTCCAAAAAGTAACAACATTATCTTCATCACACAATTGACTAATACTAATCAGGTTGTGTTTGATACCTGTGACATATGCAACTCTTTGGAATGTAACTTTGCCAGCTTGCATCTTCCCACAGCCTTTTGTTCTTCCATGGGAGTTGTCACCAAATATTACTTTAGGACCTTCATCTTCTTGGAAATCACTAAGAAGTCCTTTCCACCCAGTCATGTGCCTTGAGCATCCACTATCCAAGTACCATTTACTTAAACCCTGCACATGATATGAAAACTAAACACATTAGTTTTGTTTGATAATCCACTTCTTGGTGGGTTCAGATGAGGAGCACTTAGCATCTCCATCTTGTTGAACTGACTGTTCAGCTTGAGCAGGAGCTGAGTCCTGTGTAGGCTGATAAGCTTGTTCTTGTTCAGGCCTTGAGATTTCTGCATCACAATCCTTAGCCTCATGACCTCTACTTCTGCACTTGTAGCATCTCCTTCTTCCAATGATTACTGGAGGTAGAGTGTCCAATAATCCTTGTGAGAACTTACTCTAAGTTTTAGGATTATATGTTGTAGATAACTTTTCAACTTTCTTAGCAAGTTGATTCACCTGGTGATCACTGACTTTGGACTTACCTTTGTCAAGTATTTGTTTGTTATCCTTTTGATGAGAAGATTGACTAACAACCTTCTTTTCCATGACTTTGGACTTACCTTTGTCATGTCTGCTGGACTCACCAGTTTCAACAGGTTTGGACTTACCACTGTTGATATTCTTGGACTTACTAAGATCCACAACTTTAGACTTACCATTGTTGTGTTTTGACCTCTGACTTACAGTGGTCTTTCTGTTCTTGTAACTTCTCTCCGAGCCAGAAAGAGAATTTTGTCTTTTGAAATGATTTGGATTAAGCCTTTCTATGACTAAAGTTCTTTGAACAGACTGAGTGCCTAGTCTGTCCAACACATACTTACCATGTTGTTTTGTTGTAGAGCACTCGTTGTCATAACCTTTTGCCTTTACAAAGATATTGTATTTCAGGTTCAGACCATGTTTGTTCACTGAGGCTGACTTCTGAGACTCAATCAGTTGTCTATCCTCCTCAGAGTCTGTACTTGCTATCTCATCATCAGCTACATAAGCTGTTGTTTGATAGTCACCTCCAAGTACAGCCCTTACCTGTTTATGTATCTGTTGGTTTATGCACTTTCAGCAAGCTTTGATTACTTACACCAAGACTCAGTGACCTTTTGAAGTTGGTCAGCTTTGTCTTTAGCTTCCTGAAGTTCTTCACTAAGAAGTTGATTAATGTGCCTCTGACATTCAAAATCACATTATGCTTTCTTACCAACATCAATGAGAGACTTATTTTCCTTAATCTCATTCTTGAGTTTAGGTATCTCATCTTTGAGGTCATTTTGAGACTTAAGGACGGTATTGAAATCATTCAACATATAATCAAAAGCAAGACCCTTTTCCTCATCAGTATAAGAGTTGAAATTACTGACCTTATACATGGAAGCAGGATCCCAGTCACTAAGCTTTCTGTTTTCCTCAGCTTCCTTCATGTCAGCGTCAAAGGTTGACTCGGACAGACCATAATCAACCTCATCTAGTTCCAACTATTCATCTTCTTGAGCCATCAGACATACATCATCATCTGAGCTAGATGATTATGTATCCCAGGTTTCAGCATATAGTCCTTTTGCACTAGGTTTGTATTCAGGCCTTCCTTTCTTGTATTTATTAGCTTTGTAAGCATTCTTATCAACAACTGATGTTGATTCCACCTTCTTTGATCTGCACTCAGCAGCAATATGTCCCTTCTTCTGACAGTTGAAGCACACATCATTCTTGGGATCAAATGAACTCTTCCCTTTGCCCCTGTCAGATCTTCCTCTTCCCCTTTGAGCTCTTCTCAAACGTCTGGCTAACATTGCCATTTGCTTAGTGATATTCTGAACATCATCAGTATCACTTGAGTCTGAGTCTGAGTGGTCAGCTTGAGATTCTGACTCAGTCTCAGACTCAACAACTAGTGTCTTGGAACTTTTCTTCTTTTTATGTGCAACCCATGCAACTTCAGTTTTATCCAAATACTCCTTGAGTTGTTGTTGAGAAGTTCTCTTATGCTGCTTGACCAGATCCGTGCTCTCATATGTAACACTCAGTGTGTCCCAAATATCTTTTGTTGATTGACACCCAGTCACAGTACGCAAGATTTCATTGGTCAGGGCATTTGCCAGAACATTTTTTGCCTTGTCATACAGATTGAAGAGTTTCCAATCTTCATCAGTTCAGGATGCAATAGGCATTCTTGTTTCCTTTGCAGTTTTGCCAGGAGACGTATCACTGACAGTAGCAGGAATCTTGGGGATGATAGGTCCTTTTGTAATGACATCGAACATATGAATGTCAATGGACTTGAGGAATAGCATGGCTCTGAACTTCCACATAGGATAGTCAGATCCATCAAATATGGGACAACCTTTGGCAGACGTCTGTGGAAAGTTTGAAGGATTGTTGCTTGTAGACATCATGAACCTTCTCAGAATCTTGAACTTTCAACTTACGAAATCGTTCAGCCTGCTCTGATACCAGTTGTTGGTCCCTTGGTGAGAATAACAACAAGCAACAGTGTGTAGAATGGGGGGTTGAATACACTTTCTGTGGAAATTGAACAAATCAAATAAAAGTGTTACACACTGTAAATCAAACCACAATTAGTCTAATTCTTTTATTAATATGAAGATGATTACACTGCTTTGAATAAGAAGATGATTATAATAACTATCAAGTAAGCAACTCTTGATACATAATCACCTAATATAAATCTCTCAATCTCTCAAACTTAGCTATCTATAATCAACTTATGATTATAGAAACTGACGACTCTCTAAACAGGACTTTCACAGATTGAATCAACTAATGATTACTTACCAATATCACAACTGATGTGACAATTCGAACACACGAATGATTTGGCAATCTGTGAGTTTCTTGATCACGTTGAACTTAAAAACAATGATTTAAGAATCGTAACACATACGGTGAGGTGAGGTTTTGGATCTGGAACACTTAGTTGTTCTTGTTTCAGAATCATACCTCTAAACTTATCAGGAGATAAGTATTTATAATCATATTGCTACGGTTCCTAACAAACTGGACTAATCCTAATTTGCTAACTAACTACCGGATAACTCGGAATCTTGAATCTTGAATCTTCTTATCTTGAGTCTTCAATCTTCAATCTTGATTCTGAAGTCTTCTTATCCTTTCCGTACATATAGAGAGATAAAGATGAATTTAAAACATATTTATATTATCTTTAAACTGACTTCTTTAGTCAGGCTGAGTTACTCAACTTGAAACTCATCAAGCTGAGTTCTTCGAGAACAAACCCGAATTCAAACATGACCTAACATGTATAATTATCAACTGTCAGGATCGGATATTAACAAATATCAATAACAAGAATTATCTTTTAGAATTAAATTAGAGTTGTTTAAAGATAATCTTTCAGTTTGATCACAATAAAATAAGAAGTTGCGGAATCACACTCAATTGATGTTTAAGGTTTTATCACAAGAACAATTCAATAATCAAAAAAAGAAAATACTTTCGAACTCAAGATGTTTATTAATAACCAATGATGATTACAATATTCACCAACACTTCTAATCTAACCCTTTTGTTAGACGAAGAACACAACTTGTTCTTAGGTGTCTATGAAACTTAGAGGTCAACACACTTTTAGAAAAACAGATTAACAATGAAATATCAATGCGTAGAATTGCTATGATACATAAAACAATATAATAGTTCTAGTATATATAGGCTCTTGATCCTCCTTGAATAGTTGATAGTTAGACAATCTTCTATCTTCCGAGATAATCTTGATAATCTTCAAACTTGATAAAGATATACTTCAAATCCACAAAGATATCATTTTCCATAAATAGCTCAACAACAACTGTTTGTTGAATAAACAGTTCTGAATTTCTTCTAACAGTCTTCATTTCAAGGTCTTCTAACAGTTGTGTATAACTGAACTAACAGTTCTGATCTTTTGTACTAACAGTTGTAAAACTTGCAACAACTTTGCATTTAACATATTCAGCAGCTTTACTTTACCATGATCAACAAATTCAAAATCAAACCACTGAGTTTGTCCCTTTCCCATCACCATATGATAAACTCTTGCCTTATCATATACTTTCATAGAACTTATTGGAAAGGATTCGTCACTTATCAACATGGGCATTATCTCCAGTGGATTGCAAATACTCTTTAGATGCCTCATCAACACTCTCACCTCAATCTGTGTTGCATTTTCATATTTGCTTACTCCATAATCATACATCTCTTGAACATCCCTTCTTGTAATGCTACCCATCAGTTGTAAGAAGCTAGAATAACTTTCAATTGGCTCTACTTCTCTGACAATAGTAACTCCTTTCTTTCCAGTTTCCCATCTTAACAATTCAAATCCACACTCAGTAATTTGGGATTTCTGGCCTAGCTGCTCTGCTTCTAACTTGTCAATTCTTTCTTCAACCTCTACCCTGAGTCTATCATGAAGAATGGTTTTTACAATGCCTGCTTTTACTGTTTCAACTGATTTTGATTGTTCAGGTTGTTGAGGCTGAGCTGTTTGTTTTACCTTCTCAACTGTTGGTTTGGGAGGTGGAACTGTTTTCTTCCTTTCAACTTTCTTTCTTTTTACTCCCTTACCCAGTTTCTTAGCACTTTCTTCTTCCTCAATCTCTTTTGTAAAATCAGCAGCTAGCTTTTGAGCTAATTCAAGATCTCTCTTCTCTTGCTGTTCAAACTCAGCAACCATCCTTTGAGCTAACTCATGATCATGCTCCTCTTGCTGCTCTTTTGTAAGTTTTAGCTTGGGAAGCTCTACAACAATCTCCTTACCCTTACCTTGCATAGAAGGCATCTTCTTTTCCACTGCCTTTTCAAAAATATTAATTCCTTTGAATCCTGGCTTTGGTGCAATAGGATTCAAACATGAAGATTTACCATCCAGCCATCCATCTTCAATCTTTTGTTTCATTTGAAATGTACTACCGTTTAAAGTTTGAGCACACACATCAATCAAATAATCTTGCTTCACCTTTGACCAAGATCCGAATACTTCAGTAGTTGGATAGTCCCCAGACATAATCATTTGATTAATCAAAACTCTATCAACTGCTGACAATTTTTCTACAACTGTTTGAGCACTTGGTGCAACTGTTTTCTCACTTGGTGCAACTATTTTCTGTGTAGGCACAGCAACTGTTTGTACAATCTCAGCAACTGTTGGAGGATTTGGCAAAACAGTTTTCTCCCCCTTTTTTATTGGAACAGTTGGAGGGGGTCTAGCACCAGCAGTGAACTATTTTAACACTTGATCATGAAAATGGATCACAGTATTAGCCTTTTTCAAACACTTTGTCAAAAATTTAATTTGCTTGTCTTGCTTAATGATAAGCTCATTATGTTTTGCCAACAACTTATCTTGCAAAGAATTTCTCTTCTTTAAATGCATGTATGCCCCAAAGAATGGTACAAAATTTGAATCCATCAATGCCTTTTGTTTCATACTAGCCTCAATGTCAGGTAGTGTTGCCACTGTGAACATATCACTGGCAGAAATATATGGTGTGCCACTCATAGAAGATTTCACACCAGTACCCCTCTGTTCTTGGTACTGGGATTTCCAGAAGATGTTGGAACAACTTCTATTACCGTGGCTGAGGTCTTAAAGATGTTGACACTGTCCTGCTCACCCCTTGCGAATGAACCACTAGTGTCAGCCTCAAACACCACATGATCAGTCTCCCATGGGGTGATCACGTCCTCAGTGTGCCTGGGAGACAGCACAATGGGTTCCCTTTGGATATTCTGCACAGGAGTATGCTCCTGTGCAGGGCTTACAGCTTGGGCATTAGATACTATGGTGGAAGGAGCACCAACAGTTCTCTTTCTTTTTCTGAAAGTTATTAGAGTGGGGGATTTTGTTGTAGCTTGAATCAAGGTAGCAGATTGAGTTATTTGAGTATCGTGAGCTGGGGGTTCCAGAGTTGTAGGTGTAGT
This sequence comes from Pulicaria dysenterica, assembly GCA_947179395.2. NCBI lineage: Eukaryota > Viridiplantae > Streptophyta > Magnoliopsida > Asterales > Asteraceae > Pulicaria > Pulicaria dysenterica. Next base: position 49,965,839 of record OX359292.1, on the reverse strand, counting down.
AATGATGTGGGCCTCTTGCTCAACTCTGGCAGCTTTGTTTCTTGACAAAAACTCCACCATTGGAGAGAGTGGTGGACTTATGACACCAGAAAAATTCTTGCCTTTAATAAACAGTTTGCGCAATGTGGAGGCCACATGAGCAGAGGGAATCAGTACCCTCTTGTGCATTTTGAGATTTGTCAATAAAGAATTTAGTAAAAACTGCACAAATCGTGGATACATCAAAAAGAGACCATACTTAGTCCCAAGATGTTTTACCATGCCATCAAATATCATTTTAGAGAAGTTAAAAGAACGGTTATTTGCCAAACAGATTAAGGCAAGGGCAATGTTGCTCCCAAATTTATTCCATCCAGTTCTTTTAGGGCTTATGCATTGTTGGAGAGTGTGAATCAAATACTTCCAATGGGAACAGAATTGCCCTTTATAAAAGGTACCCTTTCCCCTAGGGCCCTCATATCCCAGCTTAACAAGCTCAGCATGCAGATATTCCAAAGAAACAGAATCAGAATACTCACCTGCGAGATCATCAAGTTGAAGGTATTGTCTTATGATACTCTCAGAGATAGAAACATCAGTTGCATCAACCTTGGAGTCAATCCATTTCACTCCATCTTCTTCCCTCAGAGAAGCATTCTTCCAGAACTGATCGATATGCGTAGTATAAATGGTGGGAATGATAGTCAAAGCATGACGCAGGCTGGAAAGTGAAACATAGTCAATCACACCGTGAAAAGCACTGAGATCATCGTGTTTCAACAGAAAAGCAAGCATGTTGTGTTCCTTAACGAATGGAAGGGGAGCCATGGCGATTTGCGAGTGAGTTTCTAGGGTTTTAGCGTTTGAAAGGAGTTCAATAAGGGTAAAGAAAACTGTGAGGAGGGAATGGCTTATATATGTTACGCATATTCAATGCAATTCAAATTTCCTCAAAGTCCCTGCAAAGTCTAAAATACCCCTTGAAAGAAACTAACAGTTAAACAAAAAAGAACTAACAGTTTAGAACTGTTTTCTTAATATACTACAACTGTTACTGAAAAGAAAGACTCCCCCTTGAATGACCATGCAGTTTACCTAACAGCTGTGGACTCCATGTACTAACAGTTGAAAACTGTTAGTTGCATTATGTATAGCTTTCTCTTGAGAAAGAAAACAAGAAAACACAATCAAACAAGTGATTCTAAGTTATTCTAAGTTAAACATTCCAATATTTGAGATCAGAAAGTTGAATCTGCTTACATCAAATGCTTTGGTTAACAGATCAGCTAACTGATCATCAGTGTAGACTTTCATAACCTTGATTAACCGTTTCTCATTGCAATCTCTTATAAAATGAAACCTTATCTCTATGTGCTTTGTTTTAGAGTGCCTGACAGGGTTGTTAACAATACTAATAGCACTTGTGTTATCAACATAGATAGGTGTATTCAAGAGAGTCATACCATAATCCAGAAGCTGATTCTGGATCCACAAAACTTGGGAACAACAACTTGATGCAGCAACATATTTAGCCTCGGCTGTTGAAGTGGAAACTGTTGTTTGTTTCTTGCACTGCCATGATACTAACCTTGATCCAAAGAACTGACATCCTCCGGAAGTTGATTTCCTGTCAACATTAGCTCCTCCATAGTCACTATCAGAGTATGCCACCAATTCAAAAGGTGAATCCTTAGAATACCAAAGACCCAGTTTTTGTTGGCCTTTGAGATACCTAAATATCCTCTTTACAGTAAATAGGTGTGACATCTTTGGGCTGCATTGAAACCTGGCACAAACACACGAAACAAACATGATATCTGGTCTAGAAGCAGTTAAGTACATTAAAGAACCTATCATAGACCTATACAGGTGTACATCTACATCCTCCCCCTCAGGATCTGCTCCCAACTATTTGTGTGTTTCCATTGGAGTACTGGCCAGCTTCACATCTTGATAACCAAATTTATCCAAAATGTCCTTGACATACTTTGACTGACTAAGGAATATACCTGATGGCTTCTGCTTTACTTGTAATCCCAAGAAAAATGTAAGTTCTCCCATAGAACTCATCTGAAATCCCTTATGCATTATGCCTTCAAACTCCTTGCACAGACTGTCATCAGTGGATCCAAAGATTATATCATCAACATAGATTTGTACAAGCAAAATATTTGTTTTAATAATCTTTGTAAATAGTGTCTTATCTATAGTACCTCTCTTGAAACCATTCTCAAGTAAATATGATGTTAATGTCTCATACCAAGCTCTAGGAGCCTGATGTAATCCATACAAAGCCTTATCCAACCTATATACCTTATCAGGATATTTTGGGTCTTCAAAACCAGGTGGTTGACATACATATACCTCCTCATCAATAGTTCCATAGAGAAATGCTGACTTGACATCCATTTGATACACCTTGAACCCTTTAAAGCTTGCAAAGGCAAGGAACAGTCTAATTGCTTCTATCCTTGCAACTGGTGCAAAGACATCATCATAGTCTATTCCTTATTCTTGATTACAATGCCTCTCTCATCCTTTTTATTCCTAAACACCCACTTGGTGCCAATAGCCCTCTTGCCTCTTGGAAGGTCAACTAACTTCCAAACTTGCTGAATCTGGAACTGTAAGAGTTCCACTTGCATTGCTTCCAACCATGAAGGATTTTTTTAATGCCTCTACTGATTTCTTAGGTTCTATCTGTGATAGAAAGCAGGCATTCACATCAAACTGTTCTAGATCCACACCACTATGTTCACCTTGCAGCATACCCCTAGTTCTGACAGGAGTGATGGAATCACCTATAACCTGCTCTATGGGATGGTCCTTGTGAATTCTTAAGTTAGGGATGTTTTCTTCAGTCAGTACATTCCCTAAATTAGACAGATCAACCTCAGATCCACTCTCATTCCCAAAAGCATTACATACCTGATCTGCAACTGTTTGATTTTCATATTCATTGTTTTGTTGGAAAACGGGAGATTCCATATCCTTTGAAGGTTCAGCATCATCATTCATTGGACTAACAGCATTAGAAGAGTCATTTTGAAACAAAGGAATCACTACAAAGTCTTCAGTGGCTTTGTTTCTACCAATAGTTATTGGACTTGAGCTAACAGTTTCAGAACTGTTTGAGACAGTTTGTGGATTTGCACTAACAGCTGTAGGAAAACCTGCAACTGTTTCTGTTGAAAACTCAAAAGAAAGAGAGTTAGACAATGCATCAATATCAAATAACCAATCAGGACCATTACCTGCAATATTGATTCTATTTTCATTAAAGGAGACATTCATACTCTCTTCTATGATCCTAGTGACACTGTTAAAAACTCTATATGCTTTACTCTGAGTGGAATATCCAACAAAGATTCCTTCTTCTGCTTTACTCTCAAATTTTCCTAATTGTGACTTGGTATTAAGGATAGTGCAGGGACATCCAAATGGTTTGAAGAAGGTGATCAAAGGTTTTCTTTTAGGGAACAACTCATAAGGAGTTTTCCCTTTGGACTTCACTACTTGTACTCTATTCTGCACATCGCAGGCAGTGTTCACTGCTTCTACCCAGAAGGTCATTGGGAGTCTAGAACAAACTAACATAGATCTAGCAGCCTCTATCAAAGTCCTATTCCTTCTCTCAGCTACTCCATTCTGTTGTGGAGTCCTAGGAGCACTAAACTGCCTTTCAATCCCTTTTTCCTCACAAAAAATGTTTAACTCATAGTTCTTAAACTCAGAACCATTGTCAGATCTAATGACTTTCACTTTGAAATCAGACTAATTCTCTATCCTAAGAATAAGAGACTTAACTAAAGCAGCAGTTTCATCCTTAGTTCTAAGAAATTGAACCCATGTAAATCTGGTGAAGTCATCAACTATGACTAAACAGTAGGCTTTCTTCCCTATACTGACCACTAAAGTAGGACCAAAAAGATCCATATGCAACAGTTGTAAGGGTGCAACAATGGAAGAAACTTCTTTGGACTTATAAGAAGTTTTGTGTTGCTTGCCTTTGAGACAAGCCACACAATGATCATCACATGAGAATTTTTTTTGGGGCAAACCTCTTACCAGATTGTTTTTAGCTAATAGATTCATGGTTTTAAAATTCATGTGACACATCCTTCTATGCCAAATGGCAGACTCATCATGAGATGCCTTTGATAGTAAACAACTTAATACATTCTATTTAGAAACCTTTTGTGTGTCTAAACAGTACACATTATCCTTTCTAGGTGTGCTCAAAAGAACATTCTTTTCTTCCACTTTAAAATCTTTTGAAAGGATAATGCACTCTGTGTCTGTGAACAGGACTTTGTTTCCATGGTCACAGATTTGAGATACACTTAACAGATTGTATTTGAGTTGTTAAACAATGAAAACATCATTGAAAGTAAGTGTACCTGCCTCTACAGCTCCCTTACCAGTGATTCTTCCTCCCTTAGCATTTCCTCCGAATGCTACATGTCCTCTATTGATTCTTCTGAAATCTTTCAAGCAGTATGGATTTCCAGTCATGTGCCTTGAGCATCCACTATCCACATGCCAAATTTCTCCTTGATTGGTCCTGTGAATGCTCTGCACAAATAAAAATTTAGTTAGTAGCAGGAAGTACCCAGGCCATGCAGGTCTTGGGCACACCATTTAAATCATAATACTTGAACAAAGTTTGATTATTCTTGATTTCATCACAGTTAGACTTCTCTATCTTGTGTGAAGAGTATTTAGTGACAACATGTGGTTTCCAACTGTTGTGATTAACAGTTGAGCCTTTTGAACAAACAGTTTTTGATTTTGGTAAAACAGTTGAGTCAGTTTGTGACTCAGTTTCATTAACAGTTTTGGACCTTTCAGAAACTGTGTGTTTCTGCAATTTCACCCAAGCAAAACTAACAGTTTTTGGTTTTGACCTAACAGTTGTGGAACTGTTAGCCTGTTTTCTGTAACTTGGCTTCTGGGTGCTATCGATATGTGGGTTATAATAACAGTTGTGAGCTAAGTGATTCGCTCTCCCACATATATAGCACCTTTTGGTTTTGACTATAGGCAAACCAGTTCTTTGTTCCCAAAACTGGTTCCTATTTCTTTGATTTCCTCTCACAAGTGCTGAAGGAGGAAATTTTTGCACACCATGCTGTTTGCATGTGCATACAGGCACTTCAGTATGCCTTTTCACAGATTTGAGCTGAAACTTTGTCTTTGAAGCTTCCTTCTTTGGCTTCTCAATTCCAACTTCACTAACCTTCTCCTTTTCCTTGGTCTTAACACTAACAGCTGAGGTTTTTGGGTTAGAACTCTTTGGGTTCTGTTTGGAACTGTTTGTGTAATTTTCGGGACTGTTTGCAGCAGTAGTGTAGCTATTTATAGAATAAACAGGTTTGAAAGGTTTTGTTTCACTGGTGAAGGTGGCTTTTACAAACACCACAGGTTTTAAAGATGATTTTGGTGCTGTAGGTTCACAACAGATGTGGTTTTCAATAGGAATATCCTCTTCTTTCTTCACTACTTCCTCCTCTTCATCATCACTAACTTCCTGTACAACTCCTTCCTCTTCACTCTCTAAGTTTGGTTCAGCTGACTTTAAGTCTTCTTTCAATGGTTTATTAACATACCTATCAGCTACATCAGACATGGGAGTTATGTAGTTGTGATTGTATGGAGGCGGGGTTTGTTTGTATCCTAAATCTATTTTAACCTTATCTCTGATTTGTGATTGTAACAAGGTTTCAAGCTTAAGATTTGTTGCTTTGAACATACTCAAATCCATATCCACACCTTATAACTTCTTTGTTAGCTCATCAATCCTAATCTCTTTCTCACTCAGCTTTTTCTTAAGATTATAAATTTCTTCCAGAAGCTGCTCCTTCTCCCACTTGTGATACTTCCTATCATAGTCCATTTGCAGTTCATTTGCCTGATAATATTTAATTTTCTTTTCAAAGCTTTCAATGACAGCACTAGATTCATATCTTCTTTCCTCCATTCTGCTCAGAGCAGCACACACCTTTTTGTTGTGCTCCTTGAACCTTTTTACTATAGCTCTACATTCACCAGGGCATAGTTTACAAGATACATGTGTGTCTTCTGATTCTGATGAAGTCAGCTTGATGGAGGAGTCAGTCAAGGTCATCAGTGCCTTGTTTTGAGTCGCTTCCTCTGCTTGATCACTCCAATCATACCCATAGTCATCCTGTGATACCAATGCTGATGAGGTTTGATTGGGTCTTTGTCCTTGACTCTGAACTTGTCCACCAGATTTGCATTCCATGGCAAAGTGACCAGGCTGTTGACATTTGAATCATTTAACTTTGGATTTGTCAAAACCAGCCTGACCATTAGCCCTGAAGTTCATGTTTTGTCTGCCAGTTCTTTTAATGAATCTTTTTGCTTTGACAGTTAACATGGCCATTTGCCACTTGAGGTCCATCTCCTCAAGATCATCAGGATGCACTTGTTCAAGATCCTCATTGCTGAGGGTTGAATTAGCATGGCTTGCAAGAAATGCTTCAAGCACTGCATCAAGGGTGTTCACATCTAACCAAACAGCAGAACTGGTACCTGCACATACATCAACATAATTAGATAAAGAATGGTTTGAGTCCATACCTGAGGATGAAAATAGAGCAGCTTTGTGACTAGGAACTATAGACTTTCTTTTTCCCTCTATCTCTCCCTCAAACACAACCAACATGTTGTATAGATTATCTAATTCTATATCTTCCAATGAGTCTTTAGTCCTCCATTGCGCAGCATAGACATTCCATTCTTCACCCAAGGACCTAAGGAACTTTCTATTGATTTCATCTTGCTCTAGTCTAACTTTTGCACTCTCAAGTTGACTAACCAGCTTATAAAACCTATCAAAAAGTTGGGTTAAACTTTCATTCTTCCCACTTGAAAAGTTTTTATAAGCCTGTTTAAGAAGGTCCCTTTGGTTCCTTTTGGAACTAGCATTCCCTGCAAATCTCTTTATTAAGGCAACCCAAAGTTCGTGTGTATCTTGAAACTTCTTGAACTGATGCTGATATTCATTGGAAATAGCAATCTGAAGGATGCTAAGGGCTTTCATCTCAATCATCCTTTCTTTCTTCTCAGCATCTATTCTTGTTGGTGATTTCTTCTTTGGTTTTCCTGTTTCATCTAAATCAACAGCAGTAATAGGGTCCTTTTCTATGACTTCCCAAATAGCATAGTCCATTAATTGGACATGCTGCTTGATTCTTAGTTTCCACATCTCAAAATCAGTAGGTTTGAGCATGGGAACTCTAATGTTTGACCCAGATCCAGTGTTATCAGAAGATCCAACAGACTCCATTGCAGTAATATGGATGAAAAACACGCGACAAGATTTAAACAAACTTTAAATAACAAAACACAGCAGATCTGTGAAAAACCTTCAAATAGTGATTAAAGGAGCCTTAATGAAAAGGCTCTGATACCACTTGTCAGGATCGGATATTACCAAATACCAATAACAAGAATTATCTTTTATAATTAAATCAGAGTTGTTTAAAGATAATCTTTCAGTTTGATCACAATCAACTAAGAAGTTGCGGAATCACACTTAATTGATGTTTAAGGTTTTATCACAAGAACAATTCAATAATCAAAACAAGAAAATACTTTCGAACTCAAGATGTTTATTAATAACTAATGATGATTACAATATTCACCAACACCTCTAATCTAACCCTTTTGTTAGACGAAGAACACAACTTGTTCTTAGGTTTCTATGAAACTTAGAGGTCAACACACTTTTAGAAAAACAGATTAACAATGAAATATCAATGCGTAGAATTGCTATGATACATAAAACAATATAATAGTTCTAGTATATATAGGCTCTTGATCCTCCTTGAATAGCTGATAGTTAGGCAATCTTCTATCTTCCGAGATAATCTTGATAATCTTCAAACTTGATAAAGATATACTTCAAATCCACAAAGATAGCATTTTCCATAAATAGCTCAACAGCAACTGTTTGTTGAATAAACAGTTCTGAATTTCTTCTAACAGTCTTCATTTTAAGGTCTTCTAACAGTTGTGTATAACTGAACTAACAGTTCTGATCTTTTGTACTAACAGTTGTAAAACTTGCAACAACTGTTAGTTACAACTGTTTTCACTGATTACTCTAACAGTTTTACTTTGCATGTCCAACAATTTCAATGACTTAGCAAATTTCCCAACATTAACTCATCCTTAGAAGTGTAAAGAATTAACTAAAACATATTTAGTAACTCTGTCGAGCTGACTCTCGATATATACCTTATGTGACATACACAGATTATCAAACACATTAATAATTTAACTAATGTATAGTATAAACTGGTCGAACATATGCTCAGTTTACATTCAACTTATACTCAGTCTGAATCACTATAAATGTTCAGTCCGACTAAGCTTCATAATTCTGTTTAAGTTATATGTAGAACTCATCTTACAAACTTAAATTTGTCTCATCAAATCTAAACTGATGAGATAATTTTCCCAACAAGTGGCTACTTCAACTGCTGAAGCTGAGTATGTTGCTGCAGGGAGCTGTTGTGCTCAAATATTATGGATTCAACATCAGCTTCAAGACTTTGGTATGCATTTCATGAAAACACCCATACTCTGTGCTAACCAAAGTGTCATAGCCATTACCAATAATCCAGTCTTCCACTCCAGAACTAAACATATAGAGATAACACATCACTTCATCAGAGAGATCGTGGAAAAAGGTAAAGTTGAAATCAAATTTATATCTACTGAGGATCAACTAGCAGACATATTTACAAAACCCATTGATGAGAAGAGGTTCTAGTATCTTCTTAGTGAATTGGGTATGCTCAACCCTTAGATAAGTCTCTACAAATGAGTTTCAGCTTAACAAAGACTAAGTGTCTTAAGCTGAGTATATGGATAAGTCTCCTACACTGAATCAAGCTTAGTGATAATTTCACATGTTTGGTAAGTGCCAAACATGGGTTAACTACTTAGTGTGGTTAAAATATAAGTTTGAGTAAGTCTCAAACATAAATGACTATGTGTCATTGATTCTGAGCTGTGTGCTCAACTCACGCTGAGTATCAATCTCACGCTGAGTAGTGAGATCAAGCTGAGTGCTTGACTTACGATGAGTGATATGATTCCTCAGCTTAGTAAGTCCAATTCATTATTTAATTACTGTGTGTTCTTAATTCATGCAACATTATGTTTGAGTCTGTCTCACATTGTGTTGTTACGCTGATTAATTGTCGGTGTAATACACAGTGTAAATAATATTGTTGTAAGTCAATAATATTAATTTACAAAATTAACCGTTGGGATATGATAAGTTTCATCTCGATTACTGTTACATTGCGCCGTAAGTTTGTTACGTGTAACGGATAAAAAGGGATTTTCAACGGTAACTTTTCTCTCTCCTCATAAAGGTATATATAGCCCCCATAACCGATTTTCAGAAGTTTAAGCTTACAATTCTCACTTCTAAACTTCTCATACACTCAAATACCTTTCACAAACACCTCTCTTGCTTAGTGCATTCAACCGTTCAGCTTCAAAATGGATGGAACCCTTCTTATTCTTAGTGATAGAATGGTTAGAGGTGCTCAGATGAAGAACAATGGTGTGCCGTTGATTCGAATCAATAATCAACATGCCTGTCTTGCAATTCCAGAGAGGAAACAAGGCCGAGGATACTTAGTATGGGTGGACTACATTAGAAAATGCCCCTTAGCATTCGCTTTTTCAGGAGCCCTACTCCACATCGTTACACAACACCTATTTGAGTTCTGGTATACTTGCACTTACAACCAGAACAGGGGAGAGATAACTGGCACTGCTCTAAATGGGGATAGAACAGTTGTCATTAATGTGCAGCGGCTAAGGAAAGTTCTTCAACTCCCTACAAATGGTGTGTTCGAAGATGCTATAACAAGACAAGTGGCAAGGTCTGTCCTACCCAACATGGGTCACCCACAAACAGAGGGTGTGATTAAGAAAACCACTTTTCACTTGCACTAAGATTGGAGGCTTGGATCAAGTCAATGAGTTCGAGATGCAGCTGCTCTACAACATGTATAATGCCAGAAATCTGGACTATGCACTACTCGTCTTCAACGAGCTCAAAGCCCAAGTTATGAAGATACCAAGGCATCTCTATGTACCATATATAAGGTACTTATCCTTGGTGGTGGAAGCAGAGTTGGGAGAATAAAATTATGAAGCTGGATAGGATGTGTTCCCTGCTCCAGCACTCGGCTCAAATATGTTCAACAATGACATCTTTCCAGAGCAGGAAGGTCTGAGTAACCCAATGCGATGGATAGCTGAGAGAGCTTCATCTGCAAGTGAAGCTGATGGGTCGGATCAAGGGGGAGCATCTGGAGCTGAACTAGATCAAGTTGATGGTGCTTCATCATCCTCTGGTTCTAAGTCATCTTCAGAGTCTGCATTTGTTGACAGACTCAGACCAGGTATCACTCCTCCTCTCTCAACTTCTTCTCACTTTTCTCCATCATCTTTTGGAGATAATACTATGGTAGACCCAACCCAGTCTCACCCATCTCCTCCACCTTCCATTAAACTCCGCTCTGAAGCCACACCTAGTATGCCCACTGCTACTAGGGAGAATATCCACACCTATACACGTAAAACTGCCAAAGGTGGTGCCACTCCTAAAGGTATCACTGGAGCTGAGATAACATTGATCCCTCCACAGGCAGGAGTTGAGGGGGAGACGCCTAATCTTAAGGTGTCAACCTCAAGGCTTAATCCAACCCTTATGCCTTATCCGGGTATGGTGTCTACTCAGCCCACATCTACTCGAGCCATGGGAGAGCCCAATGTTGTGCCTGAGCAGACACACTCAGGTTACATTGAATTAATGACCAATCCCGAGGGTCAATCACCCCCCTTTCACCCAATAAGCCAAACACCATCCCATACACATAACATTTCGAGCCCAATCACTTCCCTTCACTTCTCATACCCACCAGCACGACCTGTCAATGATTCATCTACATACCTTGGTGAATCACAGGGTCCAAACTCTGGTACACCTGATTTTGAGGGTATAAACCAACCCTTAAATGATGTACCCAAGTCCCAACCTTCTCAAGCTGACTTGGACGACTTACTGCAATTTATTAAAGGTCAGTTTGACATGTTGCATCTCAAGAGAAGACAAACAAAGAAGCATATGTTGCTGATTCTAGACTCTCTGGATGAAGAGGAGCTGAAATTAAAATCTACTGTGGCTGCTCTATCACAAAAACAAACTTCGAACCCTATTGATGATGACAAAAAGGGGGAAAAGGTTCAAGAGGCTGAAGCTGAGTATGTTCAGATGATTCAGAACCCCCCAAGAAGGGGAAAAAGGAGACTGAGCTGACAGAAAAAGCAAAAGAGAAAAGACCTGTAGTAGTCAGTTCAGATGATTCAGAACCCCCCAAGAAGAAAAGAAGGAAAAAGATTCTTAGTGAATCAGCCTCAGATGAAGACTCTGCAGACAAGATGACATTACAAGAAAGAGCTTCTCTGTTAGCAGTGAGAAGGATAGAACAACAAGATGCTGACCAGCTTGGGATGTCAATCAACGAACTAAGAAGAAGGCAAATGAACGTACAAGCTGAGTTAGCACATGAGAAAGAAGCAAGGGAACAAGCTTGGGCTGAACAAATCAAAAAGAAAAATGAGGAACTAGCAAAACTCAGACTGCCTATTGTGCCTAAGGAAGAGGAAGTAGAAGAACTTCCTGTTGAGAACCAACATGAGGTTAAAGATATAACTCAGTGTTATACAAGGACCTACTTCTCTTCTCAAATCAGATCACTCAAATTGAGCTCAATCCAAGGGATCGTCATTCTAGAGTTTGTTTTAAGAAATGGTGAAACACCTTTCCTGGAGCAGAATCAACTTCACAGACTAGGGTATGAGGAATGGAAGTGTTGGTCCCGAATGGATACTACAACAACAAATTTTACTAGAAGGGGGGGGGGTTGAATACAAACTTTAGCAAATTAAAATTTAAGTGACACACGGTTTACTTTTATATAATTCTTATTGATGTAAATCAAGAATTACATGAACTAGATGCGGAAAATCTAAGTTCAATAAAAGGTGGCAAATAAATTCGTCTAACACATAGACTAAGCTAATCCTAAACAACTTATGTTTAAGATGTTCAACACATGAACAACTTTGTTACACTGAAAGTAAAAATGCTAACTCTTCTAATTCTCAACAGATGAGATTTCAGTGTTCAACTCTATCTATTCGCATATTTGGCATGTTTCCATGCATGAGTATATATAAACAAAGTGGTGTCTGGGTTGATGAAGAGAGAAGGACACAAAGGTACTTGGTTTAATAATATTATAATAGATAAATTTAGTGGGTGAAAAGTAAGTTAACTTTACAAGCAAAGTGTGTAAAGTAAACATAATTTTCAGTAAGGAGTTTACCCACTATCTATTACTATATTATTAAAGTACTACCTTTATGTCTTGGGAGAGTAAGCTTCTCTTTCCATGCTTGTACTTTTATCAACACCATGCTTTCTGAAGATTTGATTTTACGAAGTATAGAGTTGCCAGCCATACTTAGTTGAAGCAACATATCTTCGAGATCTTCTCTTTAAGAGTATCTTTCTCCTTTTCCAGGGGATAAAGATCTATCCTTTTTGTCTCTTTGCAGATACAAAAAGTGCTAAGTACTTTTACAAAGAAATATCTAAGGCATAAAAAGAACAACACATGTTCTGCTTTTGACTAAAGAAAATATTACATAGAAAATCAATTAACTGAGATATAGAATAATAACTCAGCTAACAGACACTGAACTGCAAATGTAATTTTGCTCAGCTAAGGTTAAATGTGAAAGACTCAGCTGACTAGATTTGCTCAGCTGATCGAAATGCTCAGCTAACAATACAAATCAAAGTATAGCTAATAAACTGATCAAACTAAACTGTCAGCTGATCCCAAGGGCTCAGCTAATCGTTTGAGTAGGATCAGCTTATGAAGAAAAGATTGGATAAGTTGTAAATACCATATCTAACAGATGGGAGGCATCAGCTGATCAATATGATTTTGTCAGCTGATCATTGATAGCTCAGCTGATCTTGAAACTTTCCTCAGCTGATGGTTTTAGACCATCAGCTGATCCTTTGTAGATCCTCAGCTGATGCTTCTTGACTGATCTTTTCCTCTCTGCTGATCTTCATGAAGCTTGTCCTTTAGCTGATACTCAGTGTTCAGCTGACACTTGTTTTCTTCAGCTGACATTTCTTACTTACATTTTTCTTTAAGTCTAATATGAAAAACAGCACATGATTTTCATTTATCTAAGTCTAAACTGAATATGTGGTTTTGTTGACATCAAATCCTATTTTAATAATAGACAGGTTTAATTTAGGTTTGATATTGCTATCTCCCCATTAATCTCCCCCTATTTGATGATGACAAAACCTTATCTTGTTTAAGAATAATCAGTTTGACTAGGATTTGTAAAGATAAAACTTTTAAGTGTAATTTGGTTACCTAGCTATCTGTTTTTGGTAACTCTTTAATATATGTTCCCTGATATTATGTTTTTGGGAATCTTTTCATTTATGAAGTACCATTTTTCTGTTTTTGTGGTATCTTTTCTATCCTTTTTCTGTTTTTAGGATTTTTTATTTTCTATATTTACACTAGGTGAGCTATCTTACTAAGATACATCTATACTTGCAATTTAGCTAAGTAGTCCATGATCAAAGTGTCAAGCTTGATTACAAAACAAATATTTACAGAGAGTTTGTACAGAGTAAACAATCTAAGGAATAAACTAAGAACAGAAGTTGAACTATTCTAGGAATGAAAATACAATTAATCTAATTATGAAGTATCAGTTGTCTTCCCACCAAGGTTCTTCTTTAACATCCATAAGTCTGTCCAGAGGATTTGCAGCCAACAACTCTTCAGCTCTTGCTTTAATCAGACTTTCAAAGTGTTCACTTCCTGTCTGTCCCCTTGTTGAAGTTGCAGCTTGAAATATCAGCTCTCTAGGGGCTCTTCCTAAGTCAGATTCTCTTAGGAATTTCCAAATACTAGCTCTGTTCTTGAAGAACATCCCTCTCTCAGGTTTAGTTATGTACTTAAACATTTCTGGTTCGATGTTGGAGGGCAGAGTAGTGTTAAGACTTTCATATGCAGACAGGTAAGGATGATCATGATTAAATATGATCTGTTTAACTTGTACAAAAGCTTTGGAGGATTTCTTGAAGGCATCCACAATCACACCAATGTGTTCCATGAATTGATCATGAGTGCATATCCTGTGGTAGACAGACATTCTGATCCAGTATTCAAATTTGCTTATGAACCTTGTGACAATTTCACTTTTGGATTTAAGGAGGTGGTACAGAGTCTCAATCATCTCAGTGAAGGAGAACAGTTTGTAGTGATGAGGGTAGGCATTCTCATGTGTTTGTCGTTCATCTTTTCTTACTATTTTGAGATATGGACCTTCATCTGTACCCTTATATGGAGTGACTCTTGAGATGAGATTTGGATACTTCCTATCTACCAAGTTCTTCTTATTTTCTAAGAGCTCTTTGATCTCCCTTTCTGATTGCTGAGTTGTAACCTCAAAGTTGAACTCATGCAATGCTTGAATGGCTTCTCTGTGAGTTCTTCCTCTTTTAGGAACTTTCTTAGCAGTAGTATCAGCTTGCTGTGGTGCAACTTGTGTTGGATGTGATTGAGAGGACAACATGATTAATTCTTCTTCTTGTAATTCTCTCAACTCATCATCAGTAGCACCTATAATGGCAGCAAGGTCTTCAGGAGTTGTGAAGTCCTGGTGTCTTTCCTTGGCTTTGAGAACCTCTTCAACTGAGGTGCCAAGTGCAGCAGCCAGCTCACTTAACTTCCTAAGATTCTCATCTTCTTGATTTAGCTCTTCCTCTCTTCTTTCTCCTTCTTCAATCTCTTCAGCAGACATTGTTTTCTTTCCTTTTCTCCTTGATATACTGCTGGGAGTTGGTTGACTTGATTGAACTTGAGAGGAAGTTTGTACAGTTGGAGCTTTAGTAGAGAGACTCTGCTTTTTCAAGTTGAGCAGAGAGAACAGAGGCACCCTATCTTCATCATCATCATCAGAATCTTCTGATGGCACTTCAATTGGTGCACAAGATTCATCTTCTATAGGCTTTTTGGTACTCTTCCTTCTGGCCATTTGTTTTAATCTTCTTTTTGGCCTCTGCTCACCTTGAGCAGGTTTATCCCCCTCAGATGGATTTTCCCTCTCAGCAGTTGATTGAGTTTGAATTTCTGCTTCATTGAGGCCTGCTTGATCTACTACTGTCTTTTTAGCTTCTACTGCTGTAACATGATCCTGTGATGAGCTTGAACTATCTGACTTCTCCCCCTTTTTGTCATCAACAAATGAAAAAGTATAGTTATCAGAAGGCTTGACAGGCTTAGCAGGAACAGTGGAAGTATGAGCAGAGAAATGAGTTGGAGCATGAGTAGAGGTGAAGGGTGGAATAGTGGAGGTTGAGGGTGAGGTGGTAGGGATAGAGGGTTGAGTGGGTGCAAAGGAAGGGATAGAGGCAGAGATAAGAGGTCTCAGCCTAAGAATAGCATCAGTGATATTTATAAATTCTCGTATAGTTTCACTGTGCCTCTGTTGAGAAGAGTGGCTTAAGTTGGTGACCTCTGTATCTATGGTTCTTATTAGAGAAGGTACTCTAAGAAGAGAGTCAGGGATGGTTACAGAAATGTTAGGAGGGGAAGGTCTTAAGGTTTTCAGTTAGGGAAGAAGATTAGAAATTGTTTGGTTTAAAAAAGTAAGTGTTTGATTGGAAATGGAAGGAGAAGGGGTAGGAGGAGGAGGTGAGATAGAGGATTGAGTTAACAGTTGATCCAATTTGGTTAGAATCGGAGATAGATCAACTGGGGCAGGGGTGGGTTTGGTTTGGGATTGAGTGGCTTTAAGTGACTCAATTTCTTGGGTTAGAAGAGAGAGTTGAGTTTCTGTTTGGGTTTGGAAAGTGGTGAAGGAGGCTTGAAGACTATCCATCTTTTGAGAGATGGATAGAAAGCTTTGGAGTATTTGAGGAGAGGGTTCAGAAAAAGTAGAGGGAATGGGTTGGATAGGAATTGATTGAGATGAAGTACCAATATCAGGAATGGATTGGGGTCCCTCACTTAGACCTTGGTATATAGGCCTAAGATCAAGGGGAACAGATGGTGTGCCCTGTGCTAATGGTTGGTCTATACCACTAGTATTGACAGGCAGTGCACTAGCATGTGTAAGAAGTTAATCAAATACAGGTGCAAAAATGTGAGTATGAGTGGGGGTTGCACTCAGTGGGGTATCCCTTGTTTCAGTAGGAAGCTGTTGTGAGCTTACTAAGGGTATGGATAGACTCAATGTGGGTGTAGACACAGTGTGACCTTGGGAGGAGGTCTGTCTTTCAATGGTATCACCCTGTTGGGAAGGTGACCGAGATTGTAGGAGTCCCATATTTACAAATGTGACTTGTTGTGAGGGCACATCCACTGGCATTTGGGTTAAGGCAACATCCATAAGCTCCCCCTCAACATAAGAGGTGGCTATAGGAGTAGAGGTCAGAGGTGTGGATAACACTACCTCAGAGACTTGTGAAAAGGGCACAAGCTCTTGTGACTTTAATTCAGTATGGGTGTAGATGGGAGTAGAACTAGTGACTGTTGGAAGTACATTGGAGCTTGGCTGTTGTGGGGGTGTTACAACTGGATGAGAGGGTGGTTTCTCATTGGTCGGGTTAACCAAATGAGTGTCCTCAAGGGTGGTAGAGATTATACCTGAGATGTGCTGAGTTTTGATGATCTCAATCAGTTGAATGAGATTGTTAGAGATTGTGTCTTCCTCAGCATCATCACCATCAGCTGCACCTCCACTTTGTTGATTATGTGGTGTGGTAAAACTGGAACTGACAGGGAATTCTGTAATTGGCATCCCAATTTGAGAAGATGAGGTGGTGGTATCTTGGACATTTTCAGCATGAACATAACCAGCATCACCACCATGAAAGTCATCATCTCCTTCATCATTATCATCTTCACCACTGTCATCACCAGTATCTTCTGTATCAACATCTTCAGCATCAGGATTAATAGGCTCACCCTGTGCTGGTTCATTATCAAATGATCTTTCTTCTCTAAAACTGGCTTCATCATGAGTATGAGCAGTAGAGTGCTCAGAATTTTCAGTATTAGCGTCTGGGGACTCAGAATCATTAGCCATTTCTTCAATAACAGGTTGAACATCACTTTGGTCTTCAACCACTACATCCTCTTCATCAGCTGCAATATCAATCAGCTCTTGCATTTGTGCAGTGATGGCAGGACCTTGCTCTTCCCTTGTCAAATGGAATATCCTTTGACCCATTTGAGGAATGGTCATTGTATCCAAAACAGCAGCTATCCCAGTATATTGTTCCCATTGAAGATGGTGAAGCACAAGTAAGCTTAAGTACCTGATGTAGGGAACAATAGTCCTTGTTGATTTCTTTGCTGTACAAGAGTGATCTTATCCACCATCTCTGAGAATATGACTTGAGCAAAGTCAATATTCCTCCCTGTGACTAAGGCATGGAGAACCATTAGTTCTGTTTGGTTCATTTGATCAAAACTTCCGGATTTATGACCAAAGCACCGAGTGATTAAACTGGCCAAATACTTCCATGGGTGTCCCAGCACAGACAACGTATATTGACCATGGGTAACAGCTTCATTGTAGCCAATTAGGGGTAAAACATCCAAAACTTGATCCATTTGAGCAAACGGTTGAAAAGGGGCCAAGTTAGGCAGAGAGACGGATTGTCGAAGAGTGTTGACAGTAACATTTATGTTGATGGTGTTGGAACACGGTATGGAGCAAAACACAGCGGAAGCACAAAAACAAAGGTTTCAAAGTGATAGTGTTCTACAAAACCAAATTGCAACTTAAAAGGAACAAAGAAGGACAGAAAGTACCTCCTTACCATGGCTCAAATCGGCTGAAGCTAGTGACAAATCGGGATGAACGAGAACTCAAGTGAATCCTCCTCTATCGTTGATCCACACCATGTAACCACGATCCCAAAGTGCTAGCAATCTTTTCAAGAAGACATCCACGTGATTCTTCTCGTCTGGAACAGCCTACTTGTTTCTCCTCTTGCACCAAAACGGTCACACAACACTCAAGAACTCCAAACCTTAGTCTATATATGTGTAATGCATGTAGGTACCAAAGAGAGAAAAGAGAGAGTGAGAAAAAGTGAAGTCCCTTGCATATGTCAAACTGATCCAGCCTCTAGATCTCTCTTTTGGCCGGTGTATCCCCTTATATCTCATTGGACCACAAGATGGTCCAATCAAAATAAAGGAATTAATGCAGACAGACCTTCACGGCCTCTCACGGCTCGTGAAGAGCCCATGAAGACTAAATGCGCCACGACCAGCCATAGTCCTTCACGGCCCGTGCCGCGTTCGAGTGACTCATGAGGGCGTCTCCTTCACGACCCCTCACGACCTCTTCACGACCCGTGAAGACTCCACGAGCCGTGTAAAGGTCATTGAGCCATTCGTGAGGGCAGTGGGCTTCACGACCCGTGGAGCATCCCTCACGGCCGTGAAGCCCCAAAATCAAACAATTTGATTTTTGGACCTTCTCTCTTTATCAGTAAGCTGTCAGGATCAATCCTTGGCGTGTGACCCAATAGGCTTGCACTTCATCAGCAGTAACACCAATGTACTTATGTCAGTGGGCAGACTCCAACAGACTCCCAATTGCACATGACACAACGTACCCATAGGTATCATAGACAAGGAGCGGCCTCTAGCAAGGCATCCCTGCCTCCAAGTCAGTACGAGGTATGTCATCCCATAGACAAGTACCAATTCACAACCCAAAGGTTTGAAATGGCCCTATAGATAAGTGATCAACCATCCTTTTTGTTCGCGATATCCATGTGAAGACGAGACATGGTACTAAGTCATTCTCAGTCCTTCACGATTATGTTTCTCGATCGAGATTGGTGGTGACCAAAAAAAAACAAGTTGCAATCGATTACCCAAATCATTGCATACTCGAGCACGGCCATGCATTTTGGTGTCAGCGCCCAATCATCGAGGAGCCCAGGGATATCTCTCTAAACAGAGGAACAAATTCCTTTGACTTCATTGCCCACCACAGTGATCATACTCTGATCAGCTACTCCCTTTATAGCAGCCAGTTACGGACTGCATTTGAAAGCAACTAGAGCAAAGCAAACCAAGGTGATGCAGACACATGCATCTCCAGTATGAGGATAAACTGATATTATCATCCTTAATCACTCATGACAAGTACCACAAAGTGAATTCAGGTGTGGGTCGTCCAGTCACTTGAAACCCCTTTCAAGTACAGGCGAAGTATTGCGTCCCTGTGTCCCAATCACCATTGGACACTTGACCAATCACTTCCCTCAGCCTTCATTCAGACTACCTTCCCGTAAAGAACGACTGGCTGTGGACATTTAGAATGTAAAAACATTCAGGGAAGAGGTAAAACATGCAAAGTTGGAACACAGTAAGGCTTGCTGATAGTACCCGCTACACGCGTATTACCAAACCCCTTTGATAATCGATACAAGCAGAAGCACAATATTGCTTAACGTTCCCAAGAGTAAAACATATCGAATCATGACTAAAACACACTCAAGCCAAGTTCATGCAGACCTTAGTATGACAATCATCACTAGTCTGCCACTATAGCTCAGTAAACGGATCACCATCCACGATGTTATCCGTGTGTACTCTGACATTGATCATATCCCTACTGCAACCAACCACTTCCAAAGTGTGCGTTGATGGGATTTCGATCATTTATCCAAGCAGTTATACCTTCATTGTTTCAAAGGAACCCATTAAGGTAAACAATGCTTGATTCACAAAGTTTAGTGTGTATAAGTCATCGTACTCTCATTGCCTCAAAAGAACCCAATAGAGTCAACGACGCTTGAAGACAAACGCAAATTAACAACACCATATTAAGAAGGATCACAAACCCCAATCAAGATCGGCGGTTATCCTTTCAAGTAGAAGCCATCACAAGAGTAGCAACTCACTTTAAGCTTCTTCTAATTACATCACCACAAGAACATATACTCATATTTCTTGTTTTCCACAAACTTCTTTGACTATTCCATATTTATTATGGACGCATAATTCTCAATTTACGCTTGTTGCCAAGGTAAATCAAGACATTATCTCCAAAATATATAGTATGTTCTAGACATACCTAATAGGATAATAACAGCGCTCCCACTAGCTCTGGCATGTATCCAAGTTTCATCATTGCTTACTGAAAACTCAAACACTTGATTTTCTTAGCAAAGATTCCAAAACTTAGATTTACTCTGAGTCCAAAACAACTCCATATTTGTAGATTTCATAAGGATACTCAGTATGTAAGAGACCCTTGGACAGTGTTGTGAACACTTACTCATAAAATTCCTATAACGGAATGCGGTCCTTGCATCATACTGCCATAACACGGCATAAGCATCCCCTTAAACTTCAACATAACTACTGAGAGAATGTCTTCATATGATTCCTACCCAATGGTCAATCATCATGAAACCAATTCCTTCCAGTCAGTATTTGAAGTTATCTACAAATTAATCCATGCAGATCCAAAAGATCTATATACACCTTATAGTTCAAAACTTAGGTGTTAGATTAACCAAGTTCAAAACTTGGAAATCCAGCATGGAATGTAACTTATGTTATTACACTCCTCTTATTAGCAGACTCAAGGGCCCACTACAGCTTCCGGTAGTTGATGCATACATCACGTATCATCAATAAGTCATCGTCCTCAGATATAATAAATTATATTCTTCTGGTCTTATGACGACTCTTACCAGACATATGAAGAAGTAATAACTTTATGCCAGATACTCCAACATAGCCATGTTGAGTTCCAATCATTTCTGATTGAATGCTAGTGCCAACATCAGGTCTTTTATTTAAGCCTCAGTTTTTCCACAGGAATGCTTCACTTATTTCTTTCCCTTTTCGAGCAACCAAACCGGTTCTCAAAAGGTTATGAAATGAATATCTGAAACTCATAAGAACTATTAAATACATTAGCATCCTTTAAGTTCATCCATCTCCTACTAAATGTAGACTGGATAACTCTGATCTATGAGATTGACAAGCAAAGAACACTTTCTAATCGAATCTCCTTAGATGCTAACTTGACCATCTTTGTTGAATTATAACAAGAACATTGCCCGCCACTACCAAAGTACACCATTCAGCAGGTTACTTAAGTTTAATCCATCAAGTCGGAACCATAACCAATATGTTCCATTCCTCCACTTAGCGATCCATGTAAAACATGTATCCTAGAAGAAGTGAATTATGATGCAAACTCATAATTCTCATGATGGTTAAGAATGTAGATGCTCAACATCCTGCAAGATTTGAGTATCTTTATTCCCTCTTTGCCCTCTTCATCTTAAATTTGTTAAGGGTGAGTCTTGAACACCTCTCAGGTTTCAGACATTCGTCTAATAAATTAGACTTACCCATTCCTTCTACCATCATCGGTAAAGGTAACAAATCATATATAGTTAATCCTTATGATTTTGCTTGAACGGTCTTTACACCAACGTGCAAACGAAATCCAACAAGCCTTTATTCCTCTCACATACACAAGTGAAGGATGTCTTAGTATTTAGCCTTATAAGCAAGATTTGCAATCAACAATTGACCCATGGTCAAAAGACTCCAAGTTCCAACCACATGGAGCTTGGTGATTCAAGTCTTGTTTATATGGTTAAATTAACCATTTCATAAGCATAACTATTCAATAATCATTCATAATCATTCCACTACTTCTTTAAGCACAAGCTTATAACAAATGCCAAGATATGAATAAACTTTGAAATAAATCTCTAAAACCCACAATTTCAAAATTCAAAGTAATATTCATCATCATCAAAGGCATAAAAGATACAATGCTTCTTGCCACGCAGGGCGTAAGACAAAGATCTAAATGAAGTAATAGTTTAGCTGGATGGAATGGCAAGACACTTCTTCCAATCCTTCTAGTTAGGGATAACTACCATGTTTCCCTCTTTAAGTTCCAGCTCTCCATGCATCCATTACCTACTTCTGATTAACACCTGCACCTTGCAACAAACAAGTTTGTGACAAACGTGAGCGTTTTGACTAGAGTTCAAAACCCAGTCGTTAGAAGTAGAAGATCAATGGAGTTTGATCATGAATGTACCTGAAGATGAGCTAACGTTCTTCCGCTTTAGGATACTTAGCTCTTCCAGGCACTTAGGGCAGGCGTGACGGCGCCAATTTCCAATTTCTCCGCAAAAGTAGCAAACTACCCCATGTGGATCATCACCTTGAGGCACAATCTCATTGTCCTGCGACTCCACAATTACGGATAGCCTAGTCACACTAGACTTTCCTTTTGAGGTCAGATTCTCCTTCTTGCTTACTTGTTTCCTAGTAGCCATAGTGGATGTGGACGAGACACGATCCTTCTCAACCATGTAAGACTGTACAGCCTTCAGCATGTCTTGAAGTTCGATCAAGGATTTATCCAAATTGTCTTTGTGAAAGTTCTTGACAAACTTCTCATAAGACGCGGGCAGGGACTGGAGGATCATATCCACCGCAATCTCCCTCCCTATTGGAAATCCAATTCTCTCCAATTGGTCCATGTATCCCTTCATCATAAGGAAATGGACATTTACATCATCACCTTCCTGCATCCGACAACCGACCAAAGCCTTTATACACTCAAACCGTTCTTGTCTAACCTGCTGCGGGAACATGTCCTTTAGCCGGATTGTCATGTCATACGCACTCAAATGTTCAATCTGCTGACGTAACTCAAAGCTCATAGTCGATAACATGAGACAAGAAATATCTTGTGTATCTCTAACACGCTTCTCAAAAGCGTATCGAGTGGCCCAGTTCGTGTTGGTAGTAGGTGGCTCCGGAAAGGGTTCCTCAAGGATGTGCAACTTTGACTCGTGACGGAGGACAATCCTCAATACACGATACCAGTCAGCGAAGTTCACTCCTATGAGTCTCTCCCTTTCTAGGAATAATCGAATTTTAAAGTTTGGTGTGGTGTCGTTAATATTTTCCATCTATAAAAGAGTACACGTTTTAGTTAGTTTCGATATTATCCTCGTTAAAATAATTACCCAGCTGATTAAGAAAACCAAATTATCTTAACAAGGGCTAAGAACCTCAAAGTACCCCAATCCATGACGGGTTTTCCGCGGATCACTTCATGGAGCTACTTAGGCCGGTAAACGCTTTACCAATTGCAATCCGAGATTACAACTCTTAGACACTTGCGGGATCCTAGGTACTCATAGCACCTATTGGCATGTTTGATCCCTTCTCTCACCGATTCCTCATTAATCCGCTTTGATAGCTCGGTATGGGCACGACAACTACCAAGGTGTTTCATGTCTTGGAATTGTAAATCGACCGTCAAGATACACGGTGGTACTCTAGCCCAATGGCCGGCTCGGCTAAGCTCGACAACCGACCCTTGCGAGTTGCCACACGCACCTTCCACACAGTTACACAAAACCGATCTCGGCTAAGCTCGACGACCGATCTTGCTTCAATAGATTTGGGTAGTGTCATCTTACGGGAGGCGAGTGATTTACATTTGATAAAAATGGGATTTTGTTTTTAAAGTGGTCTTGTGGTACATACCACCAAATAAATTTAATTATTACAAACCAATTGTGGTACATACCACCAAATGAATGAATAATTAAACACAACCAAACAACCAACACATAGGTCTAATGGGCAAGGCGTTACCGGATCAAACAACAAACCACAAACAACAACAACACGGTGTGCCACAACAAAACCGTGTGAAATGTATCTCGATTAAGATTGTTCAATCCTAGCAAAACACTCAAGGCACAAAGTGAACAACCCTTGTACATATGCATTAGTACCCCAAACACTCTGAGCATACATATTCATATATACACTATACAAGTATATGCATGTGTGCATTTCATGCCAAAAACCACCCAATACATATAAAGTACGAATCAAGACACATATGGGGCTTTTTCAACATCCAAACACTTTGGACAAATTCTGGAAAAACAGAATCGCAAGGAGCTAAAACCGAAAATATTTTTCTTTTACCAAAAGGACAAAAACACAGTTCACAACGTCCTTCACGGCCCAGGAGCCTTCACGGCCTTTCACGGCCCATGAAGCCCTTGAACTCCACGACTCTGACAGAGTGAAAAACCTTCACGACCAACACCCCACGTAACTGGTCGTGAACCTTCACGACCGTGAAGAAAAAAATCTTCACGAGACAGGTCGTAAGCCATCACGACCGTGAAGTAAAAACCTTCACGATACAAGTCGTGAGACTTCACGACCGTGAAGAATAATCCTTCACGACCCGTGAAGACATTATGGACAGAATGTCCATTTTCGGTTTTCAAGCCAAGAAAGTGCAATTTGTTTGTAGAGTTGGCTCTGATACCACTGTTGGAACACGGTATGGAGCAAAACACAGCGGAAGCACAAAAACAAAGGTTTCAAAAACCGTACAAAACGGGTCCGTATCGTGTTCCAAAGTGATAGTGTTCTACAAAACCAAATTGCAACTTAAAAGGAACAAAGAAGGACAGAAAGTACCTCCTTACCATGGATCAAATCGGCTGAAGCTAGTGACAAATAGGGATGAACGAGAACTCAAGTGAATCCTCCTCTATCGTTGATCCACACCAAGTAACCACGATCCTAAAGTGCAAGCAATCTTTTCAAGAAGACATCCACGTGATTCTTCTCGTCTGGAACAGCCTACTTCTTTCTCATCTTGCACCAAAACGGTCACACAACACTCAAGAACTCCAAACCTAAGTGTATATTGGTGTAATGCATGTAGGTACCAAAGAGAGAAAAGAGAGAGTGAGAAAAAGTGAAGTCCCTTGCATATATCAAACTGATCCAGCCTCTAGATCTCTCTTTTGGCCGGTGTATCCCCTTATATCTCATTGGACCACAAGATGGTCCAATCAAAATAAAGGAATTCATGCAGACAGACCTTCATGGCCTCTCACGGCCCGTGAAGAGCTCGTGAAGACTAAATGTGCCACGACCGGCCATAGTCCTTCACGGCCCGTGCCGCGTTCGAGTGACTCGTGAGGGCGTCTCCTTCACGACCCCTCACGAACTCTTCACGACCCGTGAAGACTCCAAGAGCCGTGTAAAGGTCATTGAGCCATTCGTGAGGGCAGTGGGCTTCACGACCCGTGGTGCATCCCTCACGGCCGTGAAGCCTCAAAATCAAACAATTTGATTTTTGGACCTTCTCTCTTTATCAGTAAGCTGTCGGGATCAATCCTTGGCGTGTGACCCAATAGGCTCGCACTTCATCAGCAGTAACACCAATGTACTTGTGTCAGTGGGCAGACTCCAACAGATGGTGCCGTTGAGACAGGTACAGGTGATTAGGTTTTGATCAGTATGGTACCTTGCAGTGTACCACATCTCACCAATGATGTTTGGGAAGATTAAGAAAGGATGAGCAGAGAGGCATGGAAACAAGGGATGAGCAGTTATGAATTCTACCATAGGTTCATATCCCTGGTTTGCCTTGGTCGAGGGAATGTCAGTGTTGATTAGAAAGTTGTTTGGACGAATGGTGATTTCTGAGTTCACAGGCACGTTCTCACCAGCAACAGTATTTGGAGTAGAAACACGGTTGAAGGTCATCATGATTATAGAGTGAAGAGATTTTGAGTAATGAGAGTTTAGGGTTTGTAATTTAGGATAGAAGACGAGTGTTTGGGAATTTGAAAGCATAGGAAATGAAAACTGCTCGAAAACACCTTTATATCTTCCTTGGAAACCTAAACTGTCACCAAAATATATTTTGCAAAAAGTAACTGTCACTTCTGCAAAAAGGTGATAAACGGAATCGTCAATAAATACACAGAAAACTAACGGACAATTAAAAGAAATTAAATACTACCTAGTAACATATTAAATACAAATGAGAAATTAATAAAATAAGTGTGTGGACACAGAAGTTTTGACTTTGAAAATCATCAGCTGACAAAAGAGAGTGTCAGCTTATCCATGTTGAAATAAAATAAGTGTCAGCTAATAAATGGACTTAGCTGATCGTCTAAGTTTTAGCTGATGGTTGATCAGCTGAGGTATAGCATCAGCTGATGGTCGTCAGCTGACAGAATACCATTAGTTGATTCACCATTTTTAAAACATGTAGAAGTTTAGATAAGTACTTCATTTCACACACAAATAAAATTATTTTCTCACACTAAACTATATATCTAAGAAAAAAAATATTTTACAAATTTAACATGCCAAGTTTTGATATTAGGAAGTTGAACCTAGACTCATCCAAAGGTTTTGTAAAGATATCTGCTAATTGAACATCAGTGTTTATGTAATGCAATGAAACTTTCTTTTTCTGCACATTATCTCTTAGAAAATGATGTCTGATTTCAATGTGCTTAGTTTTAGAATGCAAAATAGGATTATTAAAAATAGAGATAGCACTAGTGTTGTCACACAAGATTGGTGAGTTTTCAAACTGTATGTCATAATCAAGTAGTTGATTTTGCAGCCATAATAGTTTAGCACAGCAGCTTTCAACAGCAATGTATTATGCCTCAGCTGTTGAAGTTGAAACAGAGTTCTGTTTCTTGCTTGACCACCTGATTAATCTTCCACCTAACAGTTGACAACCACCAGATGTACTCTTTCTATCTAGTGTGCAACCTGCAAAGTCAGAATCAGTGTATCTAACTAACTCAAAATCAGAGTCTTTGGGGTACCAAAGACCTAGACTAGGAGTTCCTTTGAGATACCTGAAAATTCATTTTACTGCAGCTAAGTGAGATTCTTTGGGATCTACTTGATATCTAGCACAGAGACATGTAGAAAACATGATATCTGGTATACTTGTAGTGAGGTATAAAAGTGACCCTATCATACCTCTATAAGCTGTAATGTTCACTGACTTACCATCAGTGTCCTTTCCAAGCTTTAAGGCAGTGGACATGGGTGTTTTCATTGAAGAACAATTTTCAAACTCAAATTTCTTAAGTAAGTCATTTACATACTTTGTTTGATGAATGAAAATTCCATCAACCTCTTGTTTGATTTGAAGACCTAGAAAATAGTTTAATTCACCCATCATGCTCATCTGATAATTATCAGACATGAGTTTAGAAAACTTTTTGCAAAGATCAACATTTGTAGACCCAAATATTATATCATCTACATATATCTGTACAAGGATTACATCACCCTTGAATTTTCTTATGAATAAGGTGCTATCTATGCTTCCTATAGTAAATCCTTTTGTGGTTAGAAAAGAAGAGAGGGTATCATACCAGGCTCTTGGAGCTTGCTTCAGACCGTATAAGGCTTTGTTCAAGAAATATACATGGTCTGGCTTGCTTGCATCCTCAAAACCTGGAGGTTGTTTAACATACACCTCTTCCTTCAATTCTCCATTGAGGAAAGCACTCTTAACATCCATTTGAAACACTTTACAGTCTTTGAAGGCAACATAGGATAAAAACAGTCTTATGGCTTCTAGTCTTGCAACAGGGGCAAAGGTTTCATCATAATCAATACCTTCTTCTTGGCAATACCCTTGTGCAACCAGCCTTGCTTTGTTTCTAATGATCAGCCCTTGTTCATCCATTTTGTTTCTGAACACCCACTTAGTTCCAATGATGGATTTGTCCTTTGGTCTTGGCACCAAAGTCCATACATTGTTCCAAGTAAATTCAGCCAATTCTTCTTGCATGGCATTCATCCAGTGGGAATCCTTTAGAGCTTTATCTACCTTCTTTGGTTCAATCATAGAAACAAAACCTGTGTATAAACAGAAATTACAAGCTTTTAATCTTGTTAGTACAGGTGCTTCTATGTTACCTATGACCTGATCTTTAGGATGACCCTTGTGGTCCTTATAGGCATTTTGGATTCCGGGAGAGTTTGGATTATTTTGGATTAAGGGAGTCGAAGTTCTTTGGTTTGGATCAGCTGATGATACTTCTAGTTGATCAGCTGACAGAATTTCAGGAATGTCAGCTGATGAAGCTTCTACTGATGAGGGAATGTTTGAAATGGAATTAGAGTCCATTGATGTTGAATCATGAATCTCATCATTCAGTAAAAGTGTGGATTGGTTTAAGATAGGATGTACATTGGTTTGATGTATATTTGGAAAAGTTTCATCTAAATCCTCTACATCATCTGATGAGAGTGGATCGGCTAACACTAGAATGTCGTCTTCAGGGTGCAGCAGATCATTAAATTCCTCACCTGTAGATAGATTAGTAGAACAGGAAGCAACAAAGTCATTTTCATTAAAACTTACATTGATTGATTCTTCTATGACCTTTGTTCTGAGGTTGTAGATTATGTAAGCTTTGGAAATCACAGAATATCCAACAAACACACCTTCATCAGCTTTGGTGCAAACTTCTACAATTGATCTCTCTGGTTCAGAATGAAACACTAACATCTAAAGATGTGCAGAAAGCTGATGTTGGGCTTCCTTCCTTTGAGCACTTCGTATGGAGTTTTGTTGTGCCTTTTTATGACTAGGGATATGTTCTGAGTAAAGCTAGCACATCCAATAGCTTCAGCCCAGAAATTGAATCCTAACCCACTCTCACACAGCATGGTTCTTGCAGCTTCAATCAAAGTTCTGTTTCTTCTTTCAGCTACACCATTCTGTTGTGGAGTTCTTGGAGCAGAGAAGTTTTGTGATATACCTTTCTCATCACAGAAACCTTCTAGAGTTTGATTTCTAAACTCAGTTCCATGATCACTTCTAAGCATCTTTAGCAGATTTCCATTTAGCACTTCCATCTTTTGGATAAAGCTAATTATCTCTTCAGCAGCGTCACTTTTTGCTTTTAGAAAGATTAACCAAGTATATCTTGAGAATTCATCAACCAAAACTAGAGCATACTTACTTCCACCAATACTTGTAGTAGCAACAGGACCAAATAAGTCCATGTGCAGCATGTAAAATGGTTCAGTAATGGAGAAAGCTTGCTTAGACGGAAAAGATGTCTTGTGCTGCTTTCATTTCTCACAGGCAGAGCAAGGTTTAGGCTTAACATAAGTCAGTGAAGGTAGTCCTGACACTAGATCACCCTTGCTCAGCTTGTTTATATTTTTGAAATTTAAGTGAGAAAGCCTTTTGTGTCATAACCAATTTGTGTCAGTTACAGATTTTGTATACAAACAGGTTAACTTAGATGGATTATCAGAGTATATACATCCTTGGTTCTCTTTGCACAAATTATTGTTTTACCCTCTTGATCTAAAATGGAACCACCTGTCTTTGTAAAGAGGACTTTGTGATCACCATCACACAATTGACTTATGCTGATGAGAATGTACTTGAGTCCTTTAACATATGAAACTTTAGACAGAGTTAAGTTCCCATTATGAAGTTCTCCAAATCCTTTTGTTTGCCCACAATTGTTATCACCAAAGGTCACTCTTGGTCCCTTTTCCTTCTTGTAGTTACTTTGCAAAGCTTTACAACCAGTCATGGTCCTTGAACGTCCACTGTCAAGATACCATGTGTTCAGACCCTGCATAGATGAGATTGAAAGAAGGTTAGTGACACTTGGGCATCCACATTTAAGTGGACCCCTGTGGATTGCACCTAGCCATCCACTTTATATTAGGCTGTTTATGAATGAAAGAAACAACTGTGTTATCAAAATCAGTCTGCTGTCTTGACTTACCTTCAAGAGAACAATTACTTACCTTATGTTATTTGCTCCCACATTTATAACATTTTTTTTGGAGCCTTTAACATGTTTTGGTAATTGCCTAAGAGATGTCTTAACTATTTTTTGATGACTGTGGGTCATCAGCTGACAGATTTCACCATTCAGCTGTTGCAACTGATTTTGTAAACTAATAAGGTCTTTGTTTACAGTCACCTTAGGTTGACCCTTAGTTAAAATGAGTTTTTGTTCAACTTTTGGTGTGGTAGACTTAGACTTTTTGTAAACAAAAGGTCATTTTCCCTTAGTTTCTCCTATTAAAAGAGTTTGAAGATATGTTTGATCAGCTAAACAAACAGAAGAGGATCCATGATCAGCTGACAGGCTATCAGCTGAGCAGGTATCATCTACTTTTTGATCAGCTGATGTAATATCATTAGCTAAAGAATTTTCAGTCAGCTGAGTTCCTAAATTTAATGTATCAGCTTTCAAGGTTTGACAACAGAATGTCTCTTTGGTATCAACAAATGATTCCATTCCTTTACTGACTTCCTTTACTCTTAACTTTTCAGTACTTTTGCTTTCTGTCAAAACAATAGAACTTGAACTAACTTTTGAAGAGATTGAGTCTTTCAGCTGAGTACTTTTACTTTTGACAAATATGTTTGTGATAATACTTTTTCCTTTTACAATCTTCTGAAAGGTAAGAGGTAAAATATCAGCTTTTTCTAAGATATTTATGTCCTTGTTAAAATCAACACAGTTAGCAGCTTGGGAATAATTTCCACCAATAATAGCTTGAACTTGTTTTGGAATCTGCTCATTGACACACTGAGTAGTCTTCTCAGCAGATACACACCAAGATCTAACTACTTTTTGAAGGTCATTAAACTTTATTGTTGCTTCATTGGTTTCTTTTACCAAGATCTGATTAAGTATCTTTTGATTAGCTAAATCATCTTCCAGTTTTGTCATTAGTTTTAGTTTCTCATCTTTAAGATTTAATCTCTCTTTAAGTGATTCTATTTCTAATTTTAGCTTCTTTTCTCTTTGAATATTTGACTGAAACTCAACACACAGATAATCAAACATAGTGTTCTTTTCATTATCTTCATAGTTAATAAATTTTCCAACCTGATACATAGAAGAGGGATCCCAGTCAGGAGAAGTACAAGCTTTAGTAGCTTTCTTCATGTCCTCTTCAAAGGAACTTCTACTTGTTGTTTTGGCCATCAAACTAAGCTGAGCTGTGAGGACCTGTTCTTCATCATTTGAGAGATCTTCCTCAGCCCAATCTTCTTCTTCAGCAACCAGTACCCTGTTCTGAGCCTTCTTCTTCTTCTTGTCAAGGACAGCAGCAAGAAGCTTCTTATACTTGGCTTCATAATCAATCTTGCTGTCTGAGCTTGAGGAACCCTTGAAGCATGTGCTTCCTTTGGAATTACATTCACTGGCATAGTGACCAGTTTTGCTACAGGAGAAGCAACTTTCAGAAGCCTTAGATTTAAACTTGGCCTTTTCTCCTCTAAAGGGTTTCTTCTCAAACCTCTTGACACCCTTTCTTTTCAAGAAATGTTTGAACCTTTTAACCAACATGGAAGCCTGCTCCACAGCAGCTTCAATGCTGTCCATGTCCTCCAAATATTCATCCTCATCAGCCACCAGCTCTTCATCTGAAGACTCTTCCACTTCCTCTTCACTGGACTCGTCCACCACTACAGCAAAGCTTCTAGATCTTGTATCCTTAGACACAAGGGAATTTGATGAAGCCTTTGCACTCTCCTTAATATCCTTGGTAGAGAGTTTCCTTTGCTGTACTGATTGTTCATGGTTCATGAGATTACCATACAAACCAACTAGTGTTAGATCCTTTATTTTCTCACCATGTTTGAGCACAGTGATAAAATAATCCCAAGATTCTGGGAGAGAGTCTAGAAACTTATTTACAAGTTCCTTGTTGCTCTTGGGAACATCTACCCTTCTTAAGTCATTGACAAGGCAGTTGAACCTGATGTAGGTCTGAGCAAGACTTTCACCTTTATGAGCAAAGAAGAACTCATATTCTCTTACCAGAAGGAGTTTCTTATTCTCCTACACTTCTTCAGTGCCTTCATATGCAACAGTCAAAGTGTCTAGCATCTCCTTTGCAGATTTGCAGTTAAGAACTTGATGATAGACATCATTTGGGAATGCTGATACTAAGGCTGTAATGGCTTTGACATCAAGATTAACCAGCCTTTTGTATTTATCAGACCATAGATGAACCGCTTTGATAACATATCTATGTTTTACAGGAGTTGAATCAGTGGCCGCAGTAACTTCTATAGTGGAGGAAGGAACATATGGACCTTCGGTAACAGTCTTGAGCATCACATCATCAAGGCTTGACATATAGAGAAGAACTCTACTCTTCCAGAGACAGAAGTTCTCTCCATCAAACATTGGACACCTTGTGAGTGAGCCATTGTTGGAAGAAACGTTAGAAGCAGCAACAGGAGTGGCCATTTTGAGGTGTGGGGTAGAAGCAATTGAAAAGTAAGTAAAACAGATCTTAGATATGGATTATCTAGCCTGCTCTGATACCAGTTGTTGGTCCCGAATGGATACTACAACAACAAATGTTTTGTAGAAGAGGTGGTTGAAGACAAACTTTAGCAAATTAAAATTTAAGTGACACACGGTTTACTTTTATATAATTCTTATTGATGTAAATCAAGAATTACATGAACTAGATGCGGAAAATCTAAGTTCAATAAAAGGTGGAAACTAAATTCGTCTAAAACATAGACTAAGCTAATCCTAAACAACTTATGTTTAAGTTGTTCAACACATGAACAAGTTTGTTACACTGAAAGTAAAAATGCTAACTCTTCTAATTCTCAACAGATGAGATTTCAGTGTTTAACTCTATTTATTCGCATATTTAGCATGTTTTCATGCATGAGTATATGTAAGCAAAGTGGTGTTCGGGTTGATGAAGAGAGAAGGACACAAAGGTACTTGGTTTAATAATATTATAATAGATAAAGTTAGTGGGTGAAAGGTAAGTTAACTTTACAAGCAAAGTGTGTAAAGTAAACATACTTTTCAGTAAGGAGTTTACCCACTATCTATTACTATATTATTAAAGTACTACCTTTATGTCTTGGGAGGGTAAACTTCACTTTCCATGCTTGTACTTTTATCAACACCATGCTTTCTGAAAATTTGACTTTCCCAAGTATAGAGTTGCCAGCCATACTTAGTTGAAGCAGCATATCTTCGAGATCTTCTCTTTAAGAGTATCTTTCTCCTTTTCCAGGGGATAAAGATCTTTCCTTTTTGTCTCTTTGTAGATACAAAAAGTGCTAAGTACTTTTACAAAGAAAGATCTAAGGCATAAAAAGAACAACACATGTTCTGCTTTTGACTAAAGAAAATATTACGTAGAAAAGCTATTAACTGAGATATAGAATAATAACTCAGCTAACAGACACTGAACTACAAATGTAATTTTGCTCAGCTAAGGTTAAATGTGAAAGACTCAGCTGACTAGATTTGCTCAGCTGATCGAAATGCTCAACTAACAATAAAAATCAAAGTATAGCTAATAAATTGATCAAACTAAACTGTCAGCTGATCCCAAGGGCTCAGCTAATCATTTGAGTAGGATCAGCTTATGAAGAAAAGATTGGATAAGTAGTAAATACCATATCTGACAGATGGGAGGCATCAGCTGATCAATATGATTGTGTCAGTTGATCCTTGATAGCTCAGCTGATCTTGAAACTTTCCTCGGCTGATGGTTTTAGACCATCAGCTGGTCCTTTGTAGATCCTCAGCTGATGCTACTTGACTGATCTTTTCCTCTCAGCTGATCTTCCTGAAGCTTGTCCTTTTGCCGATACTCAGTGTTCAGCTGACACTTGTTCTCTTCAGCTGACACTTCTTATTTACAATTTTCGTTAAGTCTAATATGAAAAACAACACATGTTTTTCATTTATCTAAGTCTAAACTGAATATGTGGTTTTGTTGACATCAAATCCTATTTTAATTAATAGACAAGTTTGATTTAGGTTTGATATTGCTATATCCCCAATAGGAAGAAAGTAGCTAAACTTATTAAGCAGATGGAAAAGTCCTCTACTAGAAATCAAGTAAAAGATAAAATACTAAGGCTGCTTGCAAGAGCTGATGCAATGGAAATCATTCCCAGATCTGAAATAGCAACCCTAGTGACTTCTTTTCACAAAATGGAGAAGAAAAAGTTGACAAAGCCAGCTGGATTAGCAAATGCAAACAAGTACAGTTTAGATCTTCCTAAAGGCATGGAATTTAAAGAAAATAATTATGTTGAAAAGCCTCATAAAGGATTCATGTACTTGGAAAGAAATGGTGAACAATGCTTCCAGTCTGATGCTGGTATATATACAAGTGGGGTATTCGAAGTGTTCGCTTTGAGACTACTAGTGGCAAAGACTGAACAGAATGCCAGGTTCAGGTACAGACTAAACAAAGCAATAAGATCACAAAAGGATCAGCTTCAACACTTGCCAAATCTGCTAGAACTTCTTGAAGAAATCAATAAGGAGATTAAAGAGTTTGAATAGTTGCATCCTGAATAGATTAGTTCTATGTGTAATTATTAGATTAGTTCTAATAATTTGTAAGCACTAAGTGTGCATGATCTTAGTGATCAAAATTTTGTACTCTGATATGTTCAATGAATACAAATATTTGTTTGATATGTTCAACTGTTTATGATATGTTCATAATTATTAACATGATTGGTTGGTTTGTTCAACTTATAATTGATAAGTTCATTTAATATTTGATAAGTTCAATTAATATTTAATAAGTTCAAAATTAAAATCTTAGTAAGTTTAAGATTTAAAACATAATTTTGTTCAACAAACTTAAGAACTGTTTGATGGTTTTGTCATCATCAAATAGGGGAAGTTTGTTGGTCAAATGATCTCATCAGTTGAAATTTGATGAGACAAAGTTAAGTTTGTAAGATGTGTTCTGAGTATAACTTAAACAGAAATATAAAGCTTGATCAGACTGAGCACTTATATTGTTTCAGACTGAGCATAAGGTGAATATAAGCTGAGCATATGTTTGATCAACTTAGACTATATCTTAGTAAGATTATCAATGTGTTTGATAAGCTGTGTGTGTCACCTAAGATATAGATTGAGTATTCAGCTTGATGCATTTTAAGTTGAGTGACTCAGCTTATATACTGAGTCAGCTCAACAGAGTTGCTAAGTAAGTTCTAGCTAAATCTTATGACCTCTAAGGATGAGTTAATCATTATACGTGTTAGTACATGTTTATTTTCGGGTTTGTTCTCGAAGAACTCAGCTTGATGAGTTTCAAGCTGAGTAACTCCGTCCGACTAAAAGAAGTCAGTTTAAGAGAATTTAAATTTGTTTTAAATTCATTTTATCTCTCTATATCTACGGCATGGATAAGAAGATTCCAGAATCAAGATTGAAGATTGAAGACTCAAGATAAGAAGATTCAAGATTCAAGATTCCGGGTTATCCGTTAGTTTGTTAGCAGAATAGGATAAGTAGGAACAGTAGGAACAGGATTATAAATACTTATCATCTGATAAGTGTAGAGGTACGACTACAAAAAGAGTTACAGAGCCAAACTCAACTCACCTCAACGTATTGATCGTATGTGTTACGAATCTTGATACACAATTTGTAAGTTCAACGTGATCAAGAAAATTCATAGATTGCCGAATTTTTCGTGTGTTCGAATCTTCACGTCTGTTGTGAAGTTGGTAAGTATTCAATCTGTGAATAAATTCTGTTTAGAGAGTCGTCCTGTATCTATAATCATAAGTTGATTATAGATAGCAAAGTTTGAGAGATTGAGAGAATTGATTTACATTAGGTGTTTACATATCAAGTGTTGCTTACTTGGTTGTTACTGTAATCATCTTCTTATTAATGAAAGCAAAGCATTCGATTGTTTGTGGTTTGATGTGTGTTAACACTTTTTTAATGATTTGTTCAATATTTCGCAGAAAGTGTATTCAACCCCCCTTATACACATTACTTGCTTGTTGATCTTCTCACCAAGGGACCAACAGTATGCAGATCCACGTCGCCGACCCGTTTTGTTTATTGTAGGTGCATTAGTTTATATGAAAGTTTCACTGTGGAAGGGGGTTATCCGTTTTGGGAAACGCGGGAAACTAGTTCCTCGATATATTGGCTTGGGTCGTATAGGACACATACTCAACGACCAGACAGTTACTCTTGATCTTCCTCTTGAGTTAGCGGGTATTCATGATATGTTAAATGTCTGCTATTTGCATAAATGTAAAGCAGAAGATGAAAGTCAGATTTTCTCGGGTATACGAATTGAAGGTGCATTCGAAAAAGAGATTAGTGGAAGAACCTGTTAAACTATTAGATCGGAATGTGACAAAGCCTCCCAAGAAACATATTCACATGGTTTTGGTTAAATGGAAGCACAATTTGGGTTCTAATATGACTTGGGAGACAGAGGAAGACATGAGGAGTCGATACCATCAGCTATAGGAGCGTGATGAGATTCTGCGGAGGTAATCCTCTTAAGAGGGTGAGATTTGTAACCTGTGTGTATAGGACCTAGTAGTTACGTGTGGTGGTAAGTATTTATTTATTTAATTATGTACTATTTATTGATCTGATTATTTGATATATTAATTGGACAACGAGGTTAAAGGTAAATATATAAAGTTTTATATTTTATGTGTTTATTGAACCATTAGATTCGTTTTCAGAAGAGAGTCGCAAATAATACCTCGTTGGTTAGTAATTAATTAGGTAGGACCCCTTCATTGATTAACTGTATGCCAGATAGCAAATAAATATACCGTGTGTGTATATATTAAACAACATGACCCACTTGGTCCTCCTTCGCGTCTGTCGTTTTTGGCAGCAACATGTTTTGTTTGTTTGGTCTTGTATTGTTCGATGTTATACATTATCATGTTAATTTCTTACTTTTTGAAGTATGAAAGTAACTTTGGTAGGCCTTGTACATGTTTAACTAACACCTACGTGTTGCAAATAAAATTTGAAGAGATTGTAGGTGATTGTAGATATATTTTTATGTTTGTTATATGTGTTACGCGTATCGGGTGTAATACCCGATTCAGATTTAAATAAATTAGTATTGTATTTCTTGTCGAGATGTATCTGAGAAAGATTGTCATCATCTATATTGAATTCGAGAGGCGAGGTGTCAAGCAACTAATTTACACAGCATCATATAATTATATACGTATTTAGGTATTTGCATACCTAAATATGTGTAACGATGGGCTTAAAATATAGCTACAAATTAGGAATTATGGGCTTAGGAGGTATATGGGAATTTTGGTTGGTGGGCTTTGCCCAAGATGAAGTCTTGTATATATAATTATTAAAGTAGGTTAATGGATACTATTTCATCATTTTCAATCATAGAATTAGAGAGAGAGAGAGAGAGATAGGGTGCCTTGGGATTGTGGCTTGATTCAAGAGGAAGAAAGAAGGTTTGAGCTAAGTTTTGGTAATGGAAAACTTTAGGTATTAATACCCAACTCTTGTAGATTAATTTGTAATAGTTCCTCTTGAATAGAGCTAGTCAAAGAACACTTAAATAGACTTTCTTCCCCTGTTCTTAAAAGCCACGATGAACACATAGTAAGGGCTAGTTCCTTATCTTAAAGAAAAACACAATGAAGATGTTTATGTAAAACTCATGTTTCAGAAGTATTTAGTGACATTTTTAAACAAATTTAAGAAGTTAAAGGTTGAAATATTAGAGTAGAAAACCCTGTTTTGGGTACAAAGCTTAACCGAAGGTTTAGAAGCTTAACTCACATAATTATTGATAAATATCACAACAAAATGAGAAGGGATGGTGTTTTAACCATGAGGAGTTCATAGGGATTTATTCTATAACAATTGGTAACTTTTTGTAGGGGTTTGAGACTTGTATAATCAGCAGGGGTGTTCCTAGCGAATTTGACTTGCACGTCGAATCCAACTCACCCATTTTCGACTTGTGTTCTAAGCCAGACAATTCGACTTGGTCCTTTCTTAAACCCTTTCAACCTAGTACAATTCAAAATGTAGAATACAAACAGAGAATTTGATATGTAGTCTTCGAACAAACAATTCGACTTTAGTTATGCTTTCAACAATTGAATTTGACTTAATGATTCAATTTACAAGTATGATTTTGACTTAGACTGAGAACCATGGATTCGACTTATACGAAATTATGCAATACGACTTAGACAAAAATATAATTTCAACTTGAATGTTTATGCGACTTAGGTTTGATGAAATTCGACTTATGCTACAAAAGACGGAGATTCAACTTATGACTAATGAGCTTGGAATGGATCGAATTCAACACTCGGATGCCTTCGAACCGGGAGTTTGACATAAACATACGTATATAGACTTCGAACTGTTAGAATTCGACTTACCTCTTTCGAGTATAAATTAGCCTTCAATATGTAAATGGGAATTCGAATTTTACAAATGCATAAACAATTCGACTTATGATTATAATATATACATATTCGACCTGCATGCATGAAGGCTTCAAATTAAACAATTTGACAGGTGCAAGGACGCGTCGCGTCCATCAATTTTAGGGTTTCAAACTTAAGGTTTGATTAGATGAGAGAGAGTGTCGCATCTAGGGTTTTGTGTCTATTATAAATTTGATATTATGATGTAGGATCTGGTGGTGTGATTCGTTGACCGAATCTCATTGCAAATTACTTGTGATTATTGTTGGAAAATGTCCGCTAACACACACGTATAATACGAACTAAATAAAGCATAGGCCTATTGGGTCACACCCAAGAAATGATTCCAGCAAAACCGAAGAACGAACGAGAGAAACCAAAAATGCGCTGAGTTTGAGCAGCCGAGATCTCGGCGAGATTGTGAGTGTGATCTCGGCGAGATCCCACATGATCTCGGCGAGATTTACCTGCTGTCTGCAATGATTAAGTTTGCATTATTCACTCTTGAGTGGGAAATAATGGTATAAACTTTATGTATTATATTGAGCACGATTT
Organism: Pulicaria dysenterica; assembly: GCA_947179395.2. NCBI lineage: Eukaryota > Viridiplantae > Streptophyta > Magnoliopsida > Asterales > Asteraceae > Pulicaria > Pulicaria dysenterica. The sequence goes on along the minus strand of OX359292.1, from coordinate 49,926,986 downwards.
CTGGACATTTTTGGCAGATATTAGCTTAATATTTGTGATAGCAAAGTAATGGAATTCATTGATTCATTATTCATCATTTCTTTCTCAAAGTTCATAACACATAGAACTCTCCCAAGTTCATCTTGATGAATCTTGGTGGTTGCCAAGGTGTTCTTCTTGGTTTTGATCTTGTGAAAGACTTGCTAGCACTTGTGGAATCTACTTATCTTGGGTAGACTTCGATAGAGGGATTCTATTTTGGATCCTTGTTCACCGACATCGCAAACCGGGATTCTAAGAGACTTGGATTAAAGAGATCATCTACGGGGTACATCTCTTTCCTTCTTGTTGTATATATTAAGTTTCTTAGTCGATGTTTAGAGTTTGGTCCATATGGTGCGTATTGGTCGGATTTATAAAAATTATTTTATACCCTTTTTCGAGCTTCAGCAGCGCTCACGGTTCCGACAATACCCAATAATTATGTATATACTTTGTTGCTGCAGTCAGTTGAGTTTCACTAACTTATATCTTATATTGTGATACATGTTCTTATATGATAGTGTGTTTATTATTCACCTGAGACGCATATCCTGAGTGGCACAATCGCTTGAGTAGTAATAGCCTGAGTGGCACAGCTTGAGTGGCATTATCGCCTAAGTGGCAAACGCATGAGTGGCACTGATGTGATGTATATGATTATTCGAATATCTATATGATATAATGTATAAATGTAGTGTGCTCACTACGCTTTATGCTTAACCCGTTGTTGTTTATTTCTTTTAGGACCTTCGCGTGTTAACGAGAGGAAGGCTCCCGTGTGACAGCTGTTTTCCGCAATGTTTTTAATACTCTGATTTTAAATGTTATTTTAAAATTTTCTTTTGGGAAACCGTAAGTCCCGTATGTTGTGTCGGTCGTTAACTTGATATTCTATTGAAAATTTTACTATCGATTTACGTTTATCTACTCCTATTTAACTTGTTTTAAAAAAAAATTGGGACGTTACAACTTGGATGACCCACACCTGAGTCAACTTCATGGTAAATGTCAAAAGTAACTCAGGATGATAATATTTTTCATCCTTAGACCGGAGATACATGTATTTGCATGACATTAGTCTTCATTGCTTTGATTACTTTCTAACGCAGTCCGTAACTGGTTGTTATAACGGGAGTATTTGGGTAACGTATTGCTATTGTGATGGAGTAATGTAATCAAAAGAAATTATCACTCTGTGAAGAGAGATGTCCCTGGTGTACTTGATGATTAGTCGCTCACACCAAAATGCATGGTCATGCTCAAGATTACAATGATTTATGATCAGTTGTAACTTTTATTTTTGGTCATCACTAATCTTTATCAAGAAACGTAATTGTAAACTTTTTGAGAATGACTTTAAACCATGTCTCATGTTTACCTCATGGATATCGCGAATAATAAGATGATTGATCACTTATCTATAGGGTCATATCAAACCTACTGGGTTGTGATTTGGTAATTTTCAAGGGTAACATACCTATGCTAGTTTAGGGCATAGATGCCTTGCTAGAGGCCAACCTATGTCTGTATTAATTTTGTGTTGTGTCACGTACAAGTAGGAGTTTGTTGGAAAATGTCGGCTAACACACACATATAATACGAACTAAATAAAGCATACGCCTATTGTGTCACACCCAAGAAATGATTCCAGCAACACCGAAGAACGAACGAGAGAAACCAAAAATGCGATGCGTTTGAGCAGCCGGGATCTCGGCGAGATCAACACAATCTCGGCGAGATTGTGAGTATGATCTCGGCGAGATCCCACATGATCTCGGCGAGATTTAACTGCTGTCAGCAATGATTAAGTTTGCATTATTCACTCTTGAGTGGGAAATAATGGTATAAACTTTATGTATTATAATGAGCACGATTTCTGGTCATTTTTGGCAGATATTAACTTAATATTTGTGATAGCAAAGTAATGGAATTCATTGATTCATTATTCATCATTTCTCTCTCAAAGTTCATAACACATAGAACTATCCCAAGTTCATCTTGATGAATCTTGGAGGTTGCCAAGGTGTTCTTCTTGGTTTTAATCTTGTGAAAGACTTGCTAGCATTTGTGGAATCTACATATCTTGGGTAGACTTCGATAGAGGGATTCTATTTTGGATCCTTGTTCACTGACATCGCAAACCGGGATTCTAAGAGACTTGGATTAAAGAGATCATCTATGGGCTACATCTCTTTCCTTCTTGTTATATATATTAAGTTGCTTAGTCGATGTTTAGAGTTTGGTCCATATGGTGCGTATTGGTCGGATTTATAAAAATTATTTTATACCCTTTTTCGAGCTTCCGCTGTGCTCACGGTTCCGAAAATACCCAACAGTGGTATCAGAGTCATCTCTAACATGGCTTTGCACTTTTTGATTCAAAACCGGGAAAATTTGTTTCCTAAGTTTATACTTGGTTTTGATCATCTTAGACCAAACTTGTTTTTGGTCTATATGTATAAGGGTTTAGGGTTTAGGGTTTAGGGTTTAGGGTTTAGGGTTTAGGGTTTAGGGTTTAGGGTTTTGTATGAAAGTATATATATATATATATATATATATATATATATATATATATATATATATATATATATATATATACATTTATATATATATTTTTTGTTCTTATAATTATATGAGTTATATGACTTTTATGTAGTGCATAAAATCATATATTTATAAGTGTATATATATGGATACGTAATTTTAGTATTTATATTAAAATTACTTATACATATAAAATACAAAGATTGTGTTGATACAATTTGTGTTTTTGATAATCTTAACTAAATATATATATATATATATATATATATATTTATATACAAGATGTTCATAAAACTGAAAAATTTGTTTTCCTAAGTTTATTCTTTGTTTGGACCATATTTGAATGATCTTGTTTTTTTTCGTAAAATTATATATATATTTTTTGGTGAAAGTTTATATATATACATTAATATATTTTAGTTCTTATATTTATATGTTTTATATGACCTTTTGAGGTGCATAAAAATCATATATTTAAGCATATATGTATGGATATGTAATTTTAGTATTTATATTAAAATTTACATATACATATAAAATATGAAGATTGTCTTGATGCAAATTGTGTTTTCAACAATCTTGACTAAATATATTAGAGATGCATAATAACTATATATATACGTATATATATGGATACGTAATTTTAGTATTTATATTAAAATTTACATATACATATAAAATACGTAGATTGTCTTCATACAATTTGTGTTTTCGACAATCTCAAATAAATATATATTGTTTATGATATTGTTGATTATGGTTGTAATCGTATCCGGTAATTGTTGCCCACTAGATCTTTGTGTTTGGTTGTGTTGTAATTATTTATTCATTTATTCGGTGGTTACCACAATAATATGTAATAATTCATTCGGTTAATAATTGTATAATTATTGCGACTTGCATGTCGTTTCTTTTCAAATATATGTAATTGTGAAAAGAAGACCGAAGACGACCATTGATCGTAGATGAGATGACGGATTCAGTGGGAGCACACCGACATGGTCAAGGGTATAAGTCCTTAGATTGACCAACTTCTTCCTATTTGGCTCACGGGAAGTACACATAGGATTAGGGGCAATTACCGGATTTATTTATGCGTGGTTGTTTATTATTTATATTTTCTTGCGTGGTTGTTAAGTTCTTCGCATGCTAGAAATTTTTTCAAAATAATAAATATTCAAGAGTTTTGTTAAAATGCTTAACAAACCCCACGTATACACGATTAACAAATGAATATAAAAATTGTTTTATGTTCAAAGTAATATATGTTTGTCACTTATTTGTTATATCAACCATTAAGAGGTTTTTTAACCGGAAAAAAAAGACCCGTTTTTCTAATAAAAACGTAAATCTAGCGCCACCCGTAAAATGACACCACCCGAATCTAGTGAAACAAGACCGGTTGTCGAGCTCTAGCCGAGCTGGTTCTTGCGTATACTAAGTGGAAGGTGTGTGTCGCAACTCTGAAGGTTGGTTGTCATGCCTATACCGAGCCAATTTTTGGACGAGTGTGTCAACTTTTATCTTGACGGATGATATACAAATCCAAATTAATACGTCTTGGTAGTTGTCATGCCTATACCGAGCTATCAAAACGGATTAATGAGGGATTGGTGCAAAAGGGATCAACATGCCAAATTGAACTATGAGTGTCAATAGGGTCCCGCAAATTACTAAGAGTTGTAATCATTGATTTCAATCCGTAAAAAGTTTACTAGCCAAATTAACTTCTTGAAATGATCCGCGGAAAACCCGTCACGTAGTGAAGTGTAATAAGGTTCTTAGTCCTTGTTAAAATTTATAGTTTTAATTAACTATGGGTAATTATTTAAACAAGGATAATACATATCAATCAACGAAAAAGTATACTCTTTTCATAGATGACGAACGTTGACAATACCACATTTAATTATACACTCCATTAATTTCTAGAGAAAAAGAAACTTAAAAATATGAATTTAATTGACATCAACGGGTGTTGAGGATCGTCCTCTGTTATGTGTCAAAGTTGCATATTTTAAAGGAACTCTTTTTCAAAAGCCATCTGCTATAACGCGAATTAGGTTACTTAATATGTTTTTGAAAAACGTACAAAAGAGATTTCCTACATCGTATTGTAGACTACGAGTTCTAAACTGTGAAAGCAGTGTAAAGCAATTTAGTGCGAACAATATGATTAACAAATTCAAGGACTTGTTCCAACAATAAGTTAGAAAGGAATTCTAAAAAGTGTTAAGACATTAATCAGTTCATAGATGCAGCTGGATGGGAATATAAGAGTCCATATCCTTAAGATTAAGAAAAACATGGACCTATGGACAGGCTAGGATTCTACATTTGAAGGGAACTTGTGGTGAATTTATTTCTCCAATCCCTGTCCACGTCATATGATCAAGTTCATTATAAACTTTCACATGCACAGTATATATAAATCCTTAATGGAGCTTTTATGGTATGATAAAGACTGCAAAGTCTGAGATGACCAAAGAAAAGCTCGTCTCGTCTATTCCTACTATGGCTACTAAAGAGCAAATAACCATGAAACAGAAAGTGACCTCCAATAGGAATTTTGGTTTTACCAAACCTGCCATTAAGTCATGGAGTACAGCACCTCGAGATGAGACTCCACATGAGGTAGTTTGCTATTTCTGAAAAATATTAGAAATTAGCATCATCATGCTTATCCTAATAGCTTGTATTAGCTAAGGGCACTAAAGAAAAGAAAAGTTAAGCTCCTCAGCTTCAGAAGTGCGCAGATGAAGCGTGATAGACTAGACTTCAAAATAGAAACCTAGATGGTTGTCTATATTAAAAAGATTGGGAATTTGAAACTTGCTTTTCTAGTTAGTCTATTACTTCATTATATATTTGTTTCACACCTTTTAAGGCAAGAAATAAAATATAAATATATGCCCTAGTAAACGATGTATATTATTTTGAATCATTTATTTGTTTCAAAATGTATCCATGTCATGGCATTTATAATAAGCGCTTGCTTAAGAAGTAATAATCATGAATCGTATGGATTAGTTATTCTTATGACATAGTCAATTTAACCAAATAAACAAGACTTGTATCAACAAGTTCCAAGTGGTTCGGAACTTGGGATCGTTTGACCTTGGGTCAAACGTTGAGTACATATCTCGTTTGATTAGGCTAAGATGACTTATAAGTCCTTCACTTATGTATGTGATAGAACTAAAAACTTGTTGGTTTTTGTTTACACTTTAGTGTATAAACCGTTCAAGCAAATCATAAGAAATAATTATAAGATACTTGGTTAACTTTACCTTTAATGGTAGAAAAGTTGGATAAGTTTATCTTATAAAACTAGTGTCTGAAACCTTTGAGGTGTTCGAGACATACCAAAACGGGGTACCTTATAAAAGAGGACTAAAGAACTATGATACTTGAATCAAACATTGATGTTGAGTGAATTAGTTCTGATTTCATGTAATCATCATAAGAATTATGGGATTATCTCACAGTTCATTACTCCAAGGACACATTGTCAAATAGGTCGACAAGTGGAGATACCGAACAATATTGATATGGTTCCGAAAATGATGGGTTGCATAATATTTCCAAATTGCTTGGGAAATACTTTAGTAATGATGGACAATGTTTTAATCTTAAACCGATTAAGAAGGTCAAGAATGCATCTTAGAGAAAGCGACTATAAAGGACATCTTTGCTTGTCCATCTCAAAGTCTGGAATATGTTACATACATTTAGACGTGAGGTAAAAAAACCCAGAATCTAGAGCTGCTACTCTATTAGGTATTCTACTGAAACCATAGGATATTTGCAAACCTTCAGATAACATGTTTTTGTTACTTGAAGGATGTTTTTCCTTGAAGGAAACTAATATCTATGAAGATCAGTGGAAGTAAAGAAAACCTTGAGTAGAAGAACCTAATATTGGTACTAGCTATCAATCAGAAATGGTTGAAATTCAGCATGAGAATGCTGGAAAACATGACATTTAAATCATTACCTCTTGATAGGCCTAGTAGGGATCGTCATAAAGCCAGAAAGATATAGTCCCATATATCTGAAAATGACGATTGGATGATAAATCATCAACTACTGGAAGCCGTAGTGGACCAAGAGTCTGCTAGGTATAAAGAGGCAATATAAGTGAGATATAATCCATATAGGATATCCAAGTACTGACTTGTTTGATCCTACACCTGGGTGTATACCCATATGGTGTGTGTGGTTCTTTTTGTTGGAGTATGCCCACTGACACACGTACGCCATTTAGATCACTGCTGATGAAGTATGGGCCTATTGGGTCACACGCCGGGGATCAATCTCGACAGCAACCAAAGTACAGGGACTAAAAGTGGCAAAATATGAAAGTTGTTGTTCTGGGTGAGATCGCGACGCGGTCTATGTTATAGATCACGACGCGATTTTCTGACAAACAGATTCTTATCTTGACTTTGCCTCTTCTCTTGGCTCAATGCATAGGGCAGCATCTAGACTCTTTTGGCCGGTCATGAGGCTTCTCTGGAGGCATCTTTGACATATATGGATTCTTCATGTGCCAAGAATAAAAGGGATTATGTGATATACACACATACAGTTTAGAGCTCCATTGTGAGGCATTCTTGAGAGTGCATTTGTGTGTAAGTCCAGTAGTGGTGACTTAGTTGCTATTCTTGTGGTGATTTCAAGTCTTTGAAGATCATTCAAACTTGCTAGTACAAGGAGATTGACATATACCCGGGGTGGACTTCGATAGAGAGGAAGCTAACTTACTTTCTAGTTATCACCATCACCTTCATCAAGTCCAGGAGTTTTCAAGAGGATATAATTTCCTATCTCTTCTTTTTCATGTTGCATTTTATAGTTATAGAGTTCTTGGTCCATTTTGGGGTTTCTAGCTTTTATGCTTCATATTCTTGAGCTATGCTTCCGCTGCTGTGTTCATGAAACCCCAAAAATGGTTTCTGGAATTTTAGTTCCAGAGATTATTTTTGGTAATTTTAAGTTGCCTTGTATCTTGGTTGGAGTATTTATATGTATATTATTATTTTTGGCATAAAAATAGTAATTGCATATACTTACATTATGTATATATGAATATGTTTCACCAACAATGGTTTGTTGTTACTATTACATATATACAATCTTAATCAAGATACATAAGTTTACATGGTTTTGTGTGGCACACCATGTTGTTCATGTTGTTCTTGTGATGTTGGTGACCAAAAGATGCCCTAGACCTTGTGGATGTTTGGTTGTGTTAAATTAGTTATTCATTCATTTGGTGACTAAATGTCACATGGTATGTAATAATTAATTTATTTAATTTGTTTGGTATGTAAATTAATTTTGTGGCTTGCATGCCATTTAAATTCTATGTTATGTATTTTGTACTAGAAAATAGGATTTGTGGCTTGTATGCCATTTATTTCATTTTCTATGTAATTGTAATATGGAGACAACCATCAGGAGTCTTTGGAGAGACGTCTTGGCAAACACGGATCCGAGAGGCCCAATGGAGGTAGCAGGTTTAGTGGGAGCACATCCAAGTCAAGGAAATGTCCTTAGATGACTTCGTTTTTCGGTAGTGGCTCACGGAAAAACGCATAGGTTTTAGGGGCATGGTTACCAACTATTTTATATGCGTGTGGTTGTTTTATTATTTATTTATTTTTGCATGGATTATAGGATTGCATGCTAGACAATTTTTGACAATAATAAATCTCAAGAGTTTTTAACAATGGTTTAACAAACTCTCGCGTGCATACTTGATTAACAAAAAAGATATAAAATTGGTTTATATTCCGTCGTGAAAACAAATGGTTTTTGTCACTTTTGTTAATCAAACTCAAAATGGTTTTATAACTGGAAAACTAAATCCCATTTTCTAAATATAAATCGCATACCACCCATAAGATGACACCACCCGAATCTAGCCATGCAAGATTGATTGTCGAGCTCTAGCCGAGTTGACCTTTGTATGTGCTGTGTGGAAGGTGCATGTGGCAACTCGCAAGGTCGATTGTCGAGCTCTAGCCTAGTCGACCATTGGGCTAGAGTACCACCGTGTATCTTGATGGTTGATTTACGATTTCAAAATAATATTTTGAATGATGGTTGAGCTCTAGCCGAGATTGTTCAAAATATTAATTTGAGATTTGTATGAAGGGATCAAACATGCCAAACTGGAAACAATGGTTGTCTAGTAGGATCCCGCATGGAACTAAGAGTTGCAATAATGGATTGCAATCGGTCAATGGTTGCAGGCCTAAATAGCTTTGCCACGTAATCCGCGAAAAACCCGTCACGGTGCAAGGTGAAATAGGGTTCTTAGCCCTTGTTAAAATAGTTGTTTTAATTAAACACTTTGGGTAATTATTTTAACGAGGATTTCAATCAAACTAACCAAATATCTATTTTGCTTTAATAGATGGCATCAACTAACAACACCAACACCACCAACATTTCGCTAAGGGTTTTTCTTGAAAAAGAAAAACTCGATGGGACCAACTTCATGGATTGGTAAAGGTAATTACGCATTGTCCTTCGACATGAAGATAAGTTGGCCACTATTGAGGAACCCATCCCTGAGGCCCCTGCTACCAACGCAAGTAGGTCCGTTAAGGACGCTTATGAAAAGAGTTTGAAAGACATCACCGAGATTACTTGCTTGATGTTGAGCACAATGACTCGTGAGCTTCAAAGGCAGATGGAGCATCTGAGTGCTTATAACATGATGATTGAGTTGAAGGACATGTTCCAACAACAAGCAAACAAGAACGGTATGGTTGTCTTAATGACCTACTTGGTTGCCGGCTGTAGGAAGGCGGGAACATAAGCCTCCACGTGCTCAAGATGAAGGCACTTGTGGAGCGCTTGGAGCGGCTTGGTTTTTCCATTTGAAAAGAGTTGGTGGTGGATTTAATCCTCCAGTCTCTTTCACCGACATATGATCAATTCGTAGTGATTTATCATATGCACGGGATGGAGAAATCCATCATGGAATTGCATGGTATGCTAAGGACCGCTGAGTCCAACATGACGAAACAAAAGTCCTCTGCTCCTATTTCTGTCTTGGCCATCAAGGAGGGTGAGTCCAAGAAGAGGAAGAAACCGGCCTCTACCCCGAAGGGTAAAGGTAAGGGTAAGGTTGGGGCTCCCAAGCCGAACCCTATCCCGGAGCCAAAGCAGAAGGGTTTAATCCCTCAAGCTATGACTCCGGAAGAGGCGGTTTGCTTCTACTGCGGGGTAAAGGGGCACATGCGCCGAAGCTGCCCAAAGTACCTAGAAGGCCTCAAGAAGCGAAGAGCTTCGGGAGCAGGCACTTCTAATTCAGGTACATGTTGGATTATGTGCAGAGATAGATAATAGGTACACTGTATCCAATGTTATAAGAGACTAAAAGGGCCACACTGCTACACACCCAAATTAGAACAGTTGGATTTTACCATAAATCTGTGTGGAAATAATTAATCAGTTAGATTAATTATTAGAGAGAGAAAGTGAATAATTAATCAGTCGAATTAATTATCAGAATGGAAATAAATAATAAATAGTTATTTATTATTTAAGAAGAAATTAAATATTAAGTTTAATATTTAATGGACCAGTTATTTAATAGTTAATTAGTTAACTAGTAAAGTCCAGGGGGTTAAAGTGAGAGGAATGAAAGTTTAATTAAAGACATGGGCTTTAATTAAACGGGCTTGGGTCCTTTTAATGAGGTTTATAAATAACCTTTAAGCCTTAAGTATTATAAGAGATGAAGCATAAGATAACCCTAGCCACCATCTCTTTCTCTCTCTCACGACTCACTTTCTCTCTCTCTCTCTCTCTCTCTCTCTCTCTCTCTCTCTCTCTCTCTCTCGTCGATAGTAAACAACAAGAACATAAGGGTGTTCTCAGTTTTGCTTGTTGTGATCGACGCACACATACACATACTCAAGGCTTTCGAGTGTTGAAGTTCAGGTAAATCCAGGAGCGGTCTAGTAGCCAGTTCGTTGGAGGTGCAGTAGTGGTGGACTATCTTTAGCAATCCCAAAATCAAAGCAGGTAAAATTCTAAATATTTGTTATTAGTTGTTAAGAAGCTACATAGATCATTAGTTTAAAGATCCTAACCCTTTTTTTGGGGTTTAGAGGGTTGTGTTCAATTCAGTTCCGCTTTAGGATTGAACCAGTAGAATCAAACCCAGGGCTTGACCAGTTTGTCTCATATAGTGGTTTGGTCAGAACAAAACCCTTCAGTGGAATCAGAGCCTCGTCTATATGAACTTTTAGTTTATAGTTTATCTGTTTTTAGGATTAAGGTTTGATTCTTGATCTCCTACTTGTTCAAGGCTTTTTCAAAAATCACCAAGGGCAACAAAAACAGTTTGTTTTGTTATCCAGTTTTAAAAGGTTTAATCTTATTAATCAGAAAGTTTAAACAGTTAGTTTAAACAGTTAAAAGGATTGTTATTTTTGGATAAGGACAAGTTTGAATTAAGATAGATTAAACAGTTTTGTTTTAATTATTAAACCTTGTTAATCCAGATAATTGATTCGTTTAAGTTATATGATCTTCTACTTCATCTAGTTCTTTTCTTCAAGAAAATCGAAAACCATAGGGTGATAAAAAAAGTTTTCTGTTTTTATCCAGATAATAAAAGGTTTAACTTTAACCAGATAGGTTTAAACAAGGCTTATGTTTAAACGGTTAAAAGATAGGCTTTTTATCTAAAACTTGATCTTAACTAGAAATTTGAACTGTGTCTGTTTAATGGTTAAAATCTGGTTTTAGGATTATTAATTATTAATGGAACAGTTTTTGGTTCCATTGGCAATTAAAGTTTTTGGTTTTTGATTAAATCCAGATTTTAATCAGAATGTTAAAGCTAGGTAAGTTTTAATAGAAAAATAAACCAACACCACCATCGTGACCGGCGGCAGCAGCAGAGATACGGCGGCGGTGTGAGGTTGTCGCAGGTGACCGGCGGCGGTTGGCAGTCGGTCGGCAGGCCGGCTGGTCGGCGATGCTCCGTGGCGGCGGTGGTGTGGCTTCGGCCCAGATGCCACGGCCCAAGGGGGTTTCGGACCAGGTGGGTCTCAGCCCAAAGGGGTTTTGGCCCACGAGGGTTCTCGGCCCAAGGAGCTCTCGGCCCAAGTGGCTAGCGACCCAGGGGTTTCGGCCCAGGAGGGTCCTCGGCCCAAGTGTAGTTGACCCAATTTTGGATTCCCGATTTAATACAAAAGAATTATTAATTTTTTTTTAAATTAATAAGTTTTATATAAACTAGTGTTTTATATATTTTAATTAGTTTAGTTAAAATATATAATTTTGAATGTTTATTACGACTAGTATAAACTCCAAAAGTAAGTTTATATAAAGAAATGGAGAGACAAACAAGATGATATTTAAATGACCAAATTTGTTAGGTTTAAGTTTTTGGTAAAACTAGTAAAAACCTAACATAGGATTTCATTCAAGTTTCGAGTGAAGTCAAGTTTTTCCAAAGGTTTGTTGGAAAACTATTTTGGTCAAGTAATTTTAAATGTTTTAGAAGATCATAATTTTAATTTTTTGGTTGAGAGTTATTGATCAAAAGGGTTTATGAGAATGGTTAAGCGAATCAGTTTTTGCTTTATCGCATAGTTTATTATTTATATATCCTTTAACTGCATGGTTGATATATATATATATATATATATATATATATATATATATATATATATTTATATATATATATATATATATATATATATATATGTGTGTGTGTGTGTGTGTGTGTTGATTATATATATTGCGTGGTTGTGGTATATAGCTATAGTTTTTCCGACTTAGGACTCTTTTTTTCCTTTTGTTTTTGGTTTTGGGAAGGCCTGCGTGCCAATTACAATCCCTTTTCTGAATGTAATTTTGTATTGGTTCGGGGAGGCCTGCGTGCCACTTACAACCCCATTTATTATTGTAATTTGTAATAGATTAGTTGTAGTTTAATCCCTTGACCAAGATGGATTTCAAGAAGGTGTTCAAGGTGATGGCTTGCACGGAGACCAGATACTTCGGAGGAGGTGTCAAGGCATGTGGGAGCAGTGCATCATGAAGGCGAATCCGAGTTCTCTTATCCTTAGGATTGACCTTAGGATTAGTTGGCAAAACTATAGGTTTTATCTGCGTGGTTGTGTTTCATTTACTGCTTATTCATATATATGTGATATGTGTATGATGCTAAATAAAAAGGGGTTTAATAATAGCTAATTATTAAACAGAGAAAAACCACGATTCATGACAAACTAGAATACGACTACAGATTGCTAGTCGTGTTAGTTAAATTTCTTTTTATAAATTTAAATTTTTTCAAGATTATAAGTTTAGAACTTATAAAACCGTTTTGTGCACCTAGTGAAGGTACACATGTAAATCGTATTTTTAAAACAATTGGTTTTAAAATGGTTTTTCAAAAACTGGAAAATTAAGTTTTCGGTTTAAACTTAATTATAAAACCCAAGAAAAATCTTAGATCAGTGTGCTACCCACCTAATGGTACACCTTTGCTGTTAAACGGTACTCGGGTGTCGAAAGTGCCCAGACCTTGGGCATCCGGGTTCAAACCATTGCGGGAAAGGGTATAAAAGATTCTGCGATAATCGGGAGTCTCGGCAAGAATTCATACTATCTTAGGTGGTGCGATCTATTTTGGTGATAATCGGGAGTCCCGGCCCAAAAAGCACTAGAGTAGAGTTAAACATACTAGACTAGGTCTAAGTGCTCTACGAGCTTCTAGGAGTCGTATCAGTTAGGTACGATTGGTACAGGGTGTTACCTACCAGAAATAGCATGACTTGGTGGGAAGTGCCCAAACCTTGCGTTAAGTATATGAAATATGGGTCCTAAGTATCATATATATTATTTATGGGTTTGATGATATATGTTAGAAAAGTTTATTCGCAATTACTAATTAAACCGGGTTTTAATTTGTAGATGGCAACCAACGTTACTAACATTAACAACCTCTCTCTTCGCTCTATCCTTGAGAAGGATAAGCTCAGCGGACCTAACTTTCTCACTTGGGAGAGAAATCTCCAAATCGTGCTGAGGCACGAGAGAAAGTGGTACGTCCTAGAACAACCTCTGGGGAACCCTCCTGCCAACAACGCCAGGGAAGAAGTCAAGGAGGCCTTTCAGAAGCGCTCCAATGACGCCCTGGACGTGAGTTGCCTCATTCTTGGAATGATGAGTCCAGAGTTGTACACAACCATGATGGAAACTCCTGCTTACGACATGATCCGCCAGCTGAGGGACATGTTCCAAGAGCAAGCCCGCACAGAGCGTTATGATGCCACTAGGGCATTTAACTCGTGTAAGATGGTGAAGGGGACATCGGTCAGTAACCACGTCATGAAAATGAAAGGTTACATGGACCACCTGGAGAGGCTTGAGCACCCAGTACCGTTGCAGCTGGCAATGGATACGATACTCAACTCGTTGTCAGATGACTATAAGCCTTTTATAGTCAAGTACAACATGAATAACATCGAGAAATCCGTGGCTGAGTTGCACTCCATGCTTAAGATGGTGGAGCAGAGTATCGGGACCAAGTCTAAGGACGTCCTCATGGTGGGCAATGGCGGTTACAAGAAGAGGAAGGTGCGCAACGCAAAGGGAAAGGGTAAGACCTAGCCCAACCAGAATGCACCCAGGGCTAGTGACAACAACAAGGGCAAGAAGCCAAAGCCAAACAAGGCAAGTACCGAGAATCGGTGCTTCAAGTGCGGCGAGGGTGGAAACTGGAAAAGAGATTGTCCAAAGGCTCACGAGGCAGGAGGCAAGGCTGGCTCCTCAGGTATCGTGTGAATACCTTCTTTATCACTTTCCACTTGTAAAGTTATTACAAATATTCTGACATCTTGCAATCGTTTATTGCAGGAGGTGATGGAAAGTGAAGCAGCCCAGCATTAGAGACTCCACGTGCAGCTCGGATATTTTATAATTCTTTTCCTAGTTATTATTAACCTCTTGTTTAATGCTTTTCCCGATTTTTGGCATGATTTAAAACTCTTGGGTTGACACTATGGTTTTAAATATTTGGAAATTTGAATTATTTAATTTATATACGTGCACGTGTGCTTTTGATGAATCAAGTTAGTCCAGTTGTGACTAAAGGATACTAATAAGTCAAGTTTTGACTTAATATATGGTTCATAATGATCTTTTGCAATAATTGTTGTAGTTACTTAATTCTAACTGTATAAATACTTGGATAAACAAGTTTTGTTTATGGGATTAGATAAGTTTTCTGATCAGCAAGTATTTAAGAATTTTATGAAAGACAAATGTTCAAGGCTTTGAACATAATCAAATAAGAAATAATAGTTGTTATTTCTAGATAAAAAGTTTTTGGACAAAACATTTAAGAAAGTATAAAGGTGATTGTAATAGTTATTATAATCAAGGTTGTTTTATACTAAATGTTTTAGGCAAAGAAATTTAAAATATCTTTACAAGTTTTTTATACTTGTAATCATGTTTAGAAACCACATTCCGTAATGGGAAAGATGGATGTATGCAAAATCCAAGTTCTAGTTTCATGAAACACTTAAATTTCTCACAAAAACTGAGCAAGTGTTTAAAAACACAAATTTTTAGACATGTTAGTCAAGGATTGACTAAGTCTAAAAAGGGGTGTTTTTAGGAAAATGCACTTTTTCATAAAAGATAGTGGGAGCACCTTGACTAGTGTATTTATTAAGTTATCAAGGATTGATCTAACTAGTATGATAAATACAAGTATGAACTTTTAAAGTACATAATTTTCGGATAATTTTAGAAGTTATCTAAAATAGTAAGTTCTTGAAAAATGGACTAATCCAGGGAACGCATGACTTATTGAGAGGTACTCAATAACGATGTCATTGCAAGACTTTAAGTCAAGTTATGACTTAAATAAAGTTATATAAGTTTTTTAAAGAGTTCAAAAGGTCAAAATAATTAATATTGTTTGTTGGATAAACGTTTGAAATGATAGAATAGGATATTCTTCAATATCCTTAGTAATGAAATTAGAAGTGTTGGTATACACTAGGAATCTAATCTCAAGTAGGTGTAAAAGGGATTTATCGTTTGAAAAGGGTATGAATCTAGCAAGATTCAATACATCTACAAATTGTAATTAAAGTTTTAATTACAAGGGGATTATTTTATAAACTCAGAAACTTAGGAGTTATTTCTGTTTCTCCAAGTTTAAGGAATTTTATAAAATAAGTAAGTCTAGAATTGTTCTTAGGTTGCAAGAACATTTTCTAGCAAAACCAAGAAGGAGTACTTTAAGGTACTAGTCTTGAGTTTTAGGTTTATACGCATATTATTTTCTCTGTAATCCGTGATAAGTTACAATGTAAAATAATAAAGTAATTGAGATAAACGCTGTGAATTGAGTCAATGAAATGGTAGAAATTAGGCATCTTTATTCCAGGGTGGAATATGGAGGGTGCATAAATTACTTTCATTGCTCTTCATCATTTTGTATGTTTTGGTTCATCCAGGAATAAACTAGGTTTATTCAAAAACATTATCCGTGACTACTCATCTTGGTGGGAACCATGATAGGGCTATAAAGTCATCGTAATTTTGGGGTAAATTCAAAAGTATATCGAATATAGCTGCAAAAGGTTTTTGCGGATCAAAATTGACGGATATTCGTTAGGGTTACGAATATTGGATTGACCCACTGTGAAAAATACTTCGTGGATTCGTGTCAAAAGTATTTATCACATAGGTTATCCTTAAACCTGAGGTATTTGGTTTGGGACGCAGTAACTCTTGTCTTCTTGGTGCGTCTTAACGCCACGCCGTAACAGGGTGGTCATAAGGGGCGTATCTAGATTCAGTGGGAGCCGTATTTCCAAATGCAAATATGCAAGATGTTATTTGCACCTTCTTTTTAGAAGATATATTTCTGGGCCCCTTGACTTATTAGAGAAACTGGCAAGTGCATGGCCGTGCCCAAACGAACTGATCTGTTCTTTGTCGTTTATCACGCCATTTTGAAATCAAGTATGTCATGAACATAATTCTTGAGATTTTGAGTTGACACTATCCATGCTCATGCTCAAAATTGAAATATCGTGCTACAATGGACAAACATATAATAACCGTACCTATTCATAAACAGGTAGTTTATGATAGTTGATCTATGAACAGTTGCTTCATGGTAGGTTGCTCATAAACAGTCGTTTTATGAGAGTTTATATTATCACATATTTCTTGGGGTATAAGTGTTCTTATGACGTGGTTATCCTAAGTATCTAGCTAAGGACCTCCTTAGGCCAACAATGTACAGTAACTATTACTTATCTTGCACAAGTGGGAGTCTGTTGGATTATGTGCAGAGATAGATAATAGGTACATTGTATCCAATGTTATAAGAGACTAAAGGGTCAAACTGCTACACACCCAAATTAGAACAGTTGGATTTTACCATAAATGTGTGTGGAAATAATTAATCAGTTGGATTAATTATTAGAGAGAGAAAATGAATAATTAATCAGTCGAATTAATTATCAGAAAGGAAATAAATAATAAATAGTTATTTATTATTTAAGGAGAAATTAAATATTAAGTCTAATATTTAATGGACCAGTTATTTAATAGTTAATTAATTAACTAGTAAAGTCTAGGGGGTCAAAGTAATAGGAATGAAAGTTTAATTAAAGACATGGGCTTTAATTAAACGGGCTTGGGTCCTTTTAATGAGGTTTATAAATAACCTTTAAGCCTTAAAGATTATAAGAGATGAAGCATAAGATAACCCTAGCCACCATCTCTCACTCTCTCTCTCTCACGACTCACTCTCTCTCTCGGTTCTCTCTCTCTCTCGTTGATCGTAAACAACAAGAACACAACGGTGTTCTCGGTTTAGCTTGTTGTGATTGACGCACACATACACACACTCATGGCTTTCGAGTGTTGAAGTTCAGGTAAATCCAGGAGCGGTCTAGCAGCCAGTTCATTGGAGGTGCAGTAATGGTGGACTATCTTTAGCAATCTCAGGATCAAAGCAGGTAAAATTCTAAACCGTTGTTATTGGTTGTTAAGAAGCTACATAGATCATTAGTTTAAAGATCCAAACCCTTTTTTTGGGGTTTAGAGGGTTGTGTTCAATTCAGTTCCGCTTTAGGATTGAACCAGTAGAATCAAGCCCAGGGCTTGACCAGTTTGTGTCATATAGTGGTTTGGTTATGACAAAACCTTGAGTACATTCGTGATTGAACTCTATCATACTTCTACATCTAACGGCTGGGTTTTAGATACTGGTTGTGGCACTCACGTTTGTAACATTGTGCAGGTGCTAAAAAGTAGTAGAAGGTTGAGAGATGGAGAGCTGGAGCTAATCATGGGAAACAAGCAGGTTGCCCCTGTATTAGAAAAAGGAAGTGTGGAACTTACTTTCAAGACCGGCTTTTCTAATTATTTTAAAGGATGTATGCTATTCGCCACTTGTGGTGAGAAATATTTTATCTTTCTATGCTTTGTATGACGATGGATATTATTTTAAATTTGAAAATGGTTTTATTTCATGTTTCAATAACAATGTTTGTTATTTTAAATCTTATCCATGTCGTGGAATATACGAAGCCGATGCATACATAGAAAATAATAGAGCAATCATGAACATTGATTCTGTATGCAAAAATGGTTTGGATAAGTTTTCCTTATGGCATAGTCGCCTTGGCCATATTAACAAGAAACGCATCACCAAGCTCCAAGCGGATGGGATCTTGGAATCATTTTACCTCGGGTCAAATGAAGTATGCGAGTCTTGTTTATTAGGCAAGATGACTAAGTCACCATTTACCGGTATGAGTGAAAGGGGTAAAAACTTGTTGGATATAGTCCATACCGATGTATGTGGTCCATTCAAGTATGTTACAAGGAACAACACAAGATACATCATTACATTCACTGATGATTTCAATCGATATGGATATGTCTACTTAATTAGGCATATGTCTGAGACCTTTGAGGTCTTTAAGACATTCCAAAACGAAGTCCATAATCAATTGGGCAAGTCTATCAAAATACTTCGCTCCAACAGGGGAGGCGAATACTTGAGCTCAGAGTTCCGTGATCATCTATCTAGTTGTGGGATTAATTCACAACTAACTCCTCCTAGGACGCCACAATTGAATGGTGTCGCCGAGCGGAGGAATCAGACACTATTAGATATGGTCCGATACGGAAGTACCCATTAGTTTTTGGGGGTACGCTCTCGAGTCGGCGGCCAGGATCCTTAACCTCATACCGACTAACAAAGTCCAAAAGACAAATTTTGAGATATGGCATGAAGTAGCTCCAAAGGTTGCATATCTTAAGGTCTGGGGATGTCCTGCCTTCGTGAGATGAGAGGTAGAGGACAAACTTGAACCTAGGTCAGAAAGGTGTTATTTCATTGGGTATCCATCCGGAGCCATGGGATATTTATTTTATAAACCTTCTAAAAACAATGTGTTTGTTGCAAGAATGGCAGTTTTCCTTGAAAGGGAACTGATATCCATGCAGTCCGGAGGTAAGAGGATTGATCTTGAAGAAATTCAAGAACCCATGGGAGAAGGGACTGATGTCGGCACTAGCACTCAACCCGAAGTGGTTGAAACCAAGCAAGATGACGCATCGGTACCTGACAACACTCCATTAATTCCTCGTAGATCTAGTAGACCACGTCATGAGCCAGAGAGATATGGGTTTCTCATATCTGAGGGCAATGACTTATTGGTGGATCATGATGAACCTACCAACTACCGGTAAGCCGCAGCGGGCAATGAGTCTTCTAGGTGGAAGGAAGCAATGGAGAGTGAGATGCAATCCATGTCGGATAACCAAGTTTGGGAATTGGTTGATCCTACACCCCGGTGTAAGACGGTGGGGTATAAATGGGTCTTCAAAAAGAAGACCGGCGTGGATGGATCTATAGATACCTTCAAAGCTTGACTGGTGGCAAAGGGTTTCACTCAAACTCATGGTATTAACTATGAGGAAACCTTATCACCAGTGGCTATGTTGAAGTCTATTAGAATACTCATGGCCATCGCTGCATTTTATGACTATGAGATATGGCAAATGGATGTAAAAACCGCCTTCCTTAACGGGAAGCTAAATGAAGAGGTGTTTATGACATAACCCGAGGGTTTTGTACATCTTGAGTATCCTAATAGAGTCTGTAGACTAAAGAAGTCCATTTATGGACTTAAACAAGCATCTCGAAGCTGGAACCTGTGCTTTGATGAGAAAATCAAAACGTTTGGATTTTCGAAAAGCAAGGATGAGCCATGCGTATATGTCAGGGCTAGTGGGAGCGCTAGTGGGAGCGCTGTAGTATTCCTTGTCTTATATGTAGATGATATTATACTCAACGGTAACAACATCCCAACTTTGAAAGAGGTAAAATCTTTTCTTGGGAGTTGTTTCTCAATGAAGGACTTGGGAGAGGCAGTGTATATCTTGGGCATCAAGATCTATAGAAATAGATCTAAAAAACTGATAGGGCTTAGCCAAAGTGCATATGTGGACAAAGTCTTGAAGCGATTCAAGATGGAGGACTCAAAAAGGGGTAACACCCCTATGATGCATGGAAAGACATTGAGCAAGTCTCAAAGTCCTAGTTCCAAAGAGTAACTTGACGTAATGAAGAGGATTCCTTATGCCTCGGCAGTGGGATCAATCATGTACGCCATGCTATGCACTCATCATGATGTATCGTGTGCCTTAAGCATGACAAGCAGATATCAGGCTAATCCAGGGCAAGCTCATTGGACGGCCGTAAAGAACATTCTCAAGTATCTTCATATGACAAAGGAGATGTTCTTGGTCTATGGTGGTGAGGAAGAGCTTAGAGTGCATGGTTACTCTGACGTAAGCTTCCAAACTGATAAGAATGACTGCCGATCACAATCGGGGTTCGTGTTCCTTCTCAATGGTGGTGCTATTAGTTGGAGGAGCTCCAAGCAAGACACCGTTGCTGATTCAACTACCGAGTCAGAGTACATTGCGGCTAGTGAAGCAGCAAAGGAAGCGGTATGGATGAGGAAGTTCATCCAAGATCTTGGAGTGGTTCCTAGCATTACCAACCCTATTGAGATTTTTTGTGACAATGAGGGTGCGGTTGCATTGGCTAAGGAACCAAGAGCTCACAAACGGACGAGGCATATTCCTCGGAAGTACCACTTCATTAGAGATGTAATAGAAAGTGGTGAAATTGCCATTAGCAGAGTAGCATCAGAAGGAAATTTGGCTGATCCGTTTACTAAACCGTTGTTACAAGTTGTGCATGTTTCTCACACCAAGTCAATAGGTGTTAGACTCGCTAGTGACTTGGCTTGAGTATGATTTGGTTTAATGTTTGATTTATAATTGACTTTTGGGAACATTAAGCAGTATTGTATTTCATACTATATTGATTATGAATGTGATTTAATGATGCGCCAAGGGCGAATATTTTATGAATCCTTACTGTGTTCCTTCTTAGCATGTTTAATACTTCCCAGAATGTTTTTTCATTCTAAATGTCCACAGTCGGTCATTTTTGATGGGGAGGAAGTTTGAGATAAGACTGATGGAAATGGTTGGTTGCTATCTAATAATGGATTAGATAAAAGAAACGCAACACTTCGCCTGTGCTTGACTTGGTCAAGTGACTGGACGACCCACACCTGAACTTACTTCATGGTTTCTGTCACGAGTAAGTCGGGATGATAATATCATTTCGTCCTTAGACTGGAGATACATGTGTTCCAAAGCATGGACCTACTTTGCTTTGATTGCTTTCAAACGCAGTTCGTAACTGGCTGTTATAAAGGGAGCCTTTAGGTAAAGTATGGTGTATGTAGCGGAGCAATGTATTCAAAGGGATTCGTTCCTCTAGTTTTAGAGAGATATCCATGGGCCCCTCGATGATTGAGCGCTGACGTAAAATGCATGGCCATGTTCAAAGTTGCAATGATATATGATCGGTTGCAACTAGATTTTGGGTCACCATCAATCGAGATCGAGAAACATAATCGTGAACGATCTGGAGATTGACATTTAACCATGTCTCGTGTTCACAAGGATATCGCGAACAAAGGGATGTTTGATCACTTATCTATAGGGCCATTTCGTACTTGTTTTGGATTTGGCTTTTGTACAGGATGAAAAAACCCATACTGACTTGGGGACAGAGATGTCTTACTAGAGGCCACTCTTTGTCTGTGGTTTTACAGGTACGATGTGTCATGTGCAAGTGGGAGTCTGTTGGAGTATGCCCACTGACACACGTACGCAATTTAGATCATTGCCGATGATGTATGGGCCTATTGGGTCACACGTCGGGGATCAATCTCGATAGCAGCCAAAGTACAGGGACTAAAAGTGGCAAAATATGAAAGTTGTTGTTCTGGGTGAGATCGAGACGCGATCTATGTTATAGATCGCGACGCGATCTTTTGACAGACAGATTCTTATCTTGACTTTGCCTCTTCTCTTGGCTCAATGCATAGGGCAGCATCTAGACTCTTTTGGCGGGTCATGAGGCTTCTCTGGAGGCATCTTTGACATATATGGAGTCTTCATGTGCCAAGAATAAATGGGCTTATGTTATATACACACATACAGAGCTCCATTGTGAGGCATTCTTGAGAGTGCATTTGTGTGTAAGTCTAGTAGTGGTGACTTAGTTGTTGTTCTTGTGGTGATTTCAATTCTTTGAAGATCATCCAAGCTTGCTAGTACAAGGAGATTGACATATACCCGGGGTGGACTTCGATAGAGAGGAAGCTAACTTGCTTTCTAGTTATCACCATCACCTTCATCAAGTCCAGGAGTTTCCAAGAGGGTATAATTTCCTATCTCTTCTTTTTCATGTTGCATTTTATAGTTATAGAGTTCTTGGTCCATTTTGGGGTTTCTAGCTTTTATGCTTCATATTCTTGAGCTATGCTTCCGCTGCTGTGTTCATGAAACCCCAACACTTTTAAGGGAAAAGAAACCAGCATGGATAAGTTTACAACTTTGAATACCGACTGATTGGAAAGGTTTTTCATGATGATTGACCAAGTGGATGGTATCACCTGAAAACTTTCTCTCAGTAGATATGTCAAAAGTAGTTTTATAGACAACTTCAAATACCGCATGGCTTGAAAGGTTTTTCATGATGATTGACCAAGTGGATGGTATCGTCCTGAAACTTTCTCCCAATAGTTATGTTGAAGTTCACTCAAATACTCATAGACATCAGTACCATTTCATGGTTATGATAAATTGATATAAGGACCACGTTCCTTAATAGGAACTCTATTTTGAGGATGTGTAGATAACACTATCCGATGGCCTATTACATCAAGAGTATTTTTGTAAAGTCTATAAGTTATAAAGTGTCCACGCTTCTCAAAATCGGAATCTTTGATATGAAAATCAAGTGTTTGAGTTTTCAAAGAGCAAAGATGAAACTAGAATGAATGTCAGTGCTAGTGGGAGCTAAATTATAAATCTTATAATAAAGTATGTTTGAAACATACATTGTATTGGAGAAAAATGTCCAAGTCTTACTTTGTTTAAAAGCTTTACTTAGGAATTATTCGTCCATAACAATTATAAGATATACAGAACAGATTATGGAGTTCAAGAAATATTATAATATGTTCTTGGTAACTTAAAGAAAGAAAGAGCTTAGAATAAATTGCTACTCTAGAGCTAGTCTTTGTACCTATGAGGATAACTGTCGATATTGATCGGAGTAAGTGATCCTATTAAATGTGAAAATGTCAGTTATAATGGTTCTCAAAAGAGTCGTTGGCCTTATAAGGAATCTTCAGAGATTAGTAGGGCACGATGGTTTTGAATAAGAACCATAAACACAAGCATAATTTACCATATTAGATTCTTCTGAAACTATGATGGTACAACGCTTGTATAAAGGACAATGATTTAGCCAACGAACACTTTATGAGTGGTTTGTTTGAAGAAAGAGACATGGTCATCACAAGAGTATATACGGATAGCAATGTAGTCGATCCGTTAACTAAACCACTATCTAAAATGGAGCATGTTGCTCATTCTCGTGCTATCAGCATATGATATACAAGTGAATTGGTTTAAGAATGTTTTTATTAAACAATTGATATATGCATGATGTATTGGGAACATTAAATAGTAATGTATTTAATATTATATCGATTATTAAAAGGTGATTTGATAATATGTTGGTTGCGGATACTATAATTATATACTTACTGTGTTCTTACTTTGCATGTTTATTTCTTCCCTGGATGTACATACATTCTAAACGTCCACAGTCAGTCACTCTTTACGGAAGAAAAGTCTGAACTAAGACTGAATGAAGTGATTGGTCAAGTATTCAACATTGATTGAATACAAAAGACGCAATACTTCATCTATACTTGAAATGAGTTTCAAGTGATTGGACGACCCACACCTGAGTCAACTTCATGGTAAATGTCAAAAGTAACTCAGGATGATAATATTTTTCATCCTTAGACCGGAGATACATGTATTTGCATGACATTAGTCTTCATTGCTTTGATTACTTTCTAACGCAGTCCGTAACTGGTTGTTATAATGGGAGTATTTGGGTAACGTATTGCTATTGTGATGGAGTAATGTAATTAAAAGAAACTATCACTCTGTAAAGAGAGATATCCCTGGCCACTTGATGATTAGTCGCTGACACCAAAATGCATGGTCATGCTCAAGATTACAATGATTTATGATCAGTTGTAACTTTTATTTTTGGTCATCACTAATCTTTATCAAGAAACGTAATTGTAAACTTTTTGAGAATGACTTTAAACCATGTCTCATGTTTACCTCATGGATATCGCGAATAATAAGATGATTGATCACTTATCTATACGGCCATATCAAACCTACTGGGTTGTGATTTGGTAATTTTCAAGGGTAACATACCTATGCTAGTTTAGGGCATAGATGCCTTGCTAGAGGCCAACCTATGTCTGTATTAATTTCGTGTTGTGTCACGTACAAGTGGGAGTTTGTTGGAAAATGTCGGCTAACACACACAAATAATACGAACTAAATAAAGCATTGGCCTATTGGGTCACATCCAAGAAATGATTCCAGCAAAACCGAAGAACGAACGAGATAAACCAAAAATGTATTTACTTAATATTTGTGATAGCAAAGTAATGGAATTCATTGATTCATTATTCATCATTTCTCTCTCAAAGTTCATAACACATAGAACTCTCCCAAGTTCATCTTGATGAATCTTGGAGGTTGCCAAGGTGTTCTTCTTGGTTTTGATCTTGTGAAAGACTTGCTAGCACTTGTGGAATCTACTTATCTTGGGTAGACTTCGATAGAGGGATTCTATTTTGGATCCTTGTTAACCGACATCGCAAACCGGGATTCTAAGGGACTTGGATTAAAGAGATCATCTATGGGGTACATCTCTTTCCTTGTTGTTATATATATTAAGTTGCTTAGTCGATGTTTAGAGTTTGGTCCATATGGTGCGTATTGGTCGGATTTATAAAAATTATTTTATACCCTTTTTCGAGCTTCCGCTGCGCTCACGGTTCTGACAATACCCAATAATTATGTATATACTTTGTTGCTGCAGTCAGTTGAGTTTCACTAACTTATATCTTATATTGTGATACATGTTCTTATATGATATTGTGTTTATTATTCACCTGAGACGCACATCCTGAGTGGCACAATCGCTTGAGTAGCAATAGCCTGAGTGGCACAGCCTGAGTGGCATAATAGCGTAAGTGGCAAACGCATGAGTGGCACTGATGTGATGTATATGATTATTCGAATATCTATCAGATATAATGTAGAAATGTAGTGTGCTCACTACGCTTTATGCTTAACCCGTTGTTGTTTATTTCTTTTAGGACCTTCGCGTGTTAACGAGAGGAAGGCTCCCATGTGACAGCTGTTTTCCGCAATGTTTTTAATACTCTGATTTTAAATATTTCTTTTAGGAAACCGTAAGTCCCGTATGTTGTGTCGGTCGTTGACTTGATATTCTATTGAATATTTTACTATCGATTTACGTTTATCTACTCCTATTTAACTTGTTTTTAAAAAAAATTGGGACGTTACAACTTGGCATCAGAGCCTCGGTTTAAGGGATTCAAGCATGCATGTGGTGTGTTTGGACTTAGACCTTGGTTCAATACGAGTTTTTTAAACTATTTACAAATCATTTTCAAAACGCGTTGTTAGCTGCAGCCGGAGGTCCTGCTGAGCACTTATGATGATGAGAGGATTTCTGAATTATGTTTTTTATTCAGATAGATGTGAAACAAATGATGTTGATATTTAGTATATTGTGGATATCTTAAGCTTTGCATGAAATTCGACATATAGGTTTAGAATACTTGAATTGGCCTTATTACATGTTCTTGTTTGATTGCTGTGATAGGGTAGATTCAAGCTTTCGAATACTTATATTCCTAGGGTTATGCACAGCATTGTATTCACATCATACTTAACTTGTGATGATATGATAGCTGATTTGTGATCATTATTCAGATATTGATGATGTTGATGCGTAGTATACTATGAAAACCCATGCCATGCTTAAAACTGGATATGTAGGTTTAATGCACTTGAATTGGCCTTCCTGCATATTCTTGTTTGATTGTTGTGGTAGGGTAGGTTCAGGCTTTTGACGACCTCTATTACTAGGGTTATGCATAACACAGTATTCACACTATACTAGACCGATGATGATGATATGATGTAGGTGAAATTCCTTATACCTCATGCCTTTTTATATGATGTTTTATATGTGATGTTGTTAAGTTATAAATATTGTATAGAATAGAAGATTACATTTTAGTTGAAGTTTGTATTAAATATACAAACTAGAGGGTTAATTTTGTAAATACCCTTAGGGGTATATGTACTAATGACTAATTGTCACTAGTAAGGTCTTTGACATAATCACAAAGCTTAAGTGTGTGCTTAACATGGTGTTCTTGATTCTCTCTCTAGATTTCTTGATTATGTTATATTGATCTTCATTACATTGTTAATACGTGAATCACTTGGGACAAACAAGTGGTATCAGAGCAAGATTATGATTGATTTGAGTGTATTTTGATCAAATTTTGTTGAGATTTTTAAAAAATTTCGTCAAAAAGTGGGCTGTGATTTTCAGAAAATCATAAAAAATTCATACGATCTCCGTTTGATCTGATTATTGGATATGTTGTTCTTATAGATGAAAGGAACATTGTGTAAAAATTTCATATCAAAACTCTTTATGGTTTGAGAGATATTCGAATTTTCGTTTCTGGGTTTTTTCTTGAAGTTCATCACGAATTTTGCCCAAATTCGGGAATTTTGATGCTTGTTTTCGAGATTGAAGTACATTAAAAGTGTTTGTCGAAATGGAGATGCATAGATCTGAAGAGAAAATTTGATTTGGTTGAGTTTTAAAGTCTTATGTTCTTCGTGTTCATGATTTTCTTGAGTGGAGTGTTGAGGAAGAAGATGAAGTTGTTCATGTTTGATCTGATTTGAGTTAGTTAGTGTGTGAAAAAGGTGTTTGTAGGTGTGGGTGAAAACCAAGTGTGTTGAAAATCGCGCGTGTTGAAAACCGCACATTAACTCATCATAATTTGGTTCGGTTTTTGAGCCTTAGTGATGCGATTTTGAGTTCATGCGGGTTTGAGGTTTTTTTTTTTAACGGCAAAGTTAGTTGTTAGTAAGTTAGTAAACCCAAGTTAGAAATAAACTCCATTGTCAAGGTTTGAACCATGAACCTCATAGAAGGCTTTGCCTCCTCCTCACTCTTAACTTACTAGGCTAAGAGATCATTTATATTCATACGGTTTTGAAATCCATGCGGGATTTATTACAGTAGTCATTCGGTTTTTTGTCAGTCGCATGAGCCTTTTCATCGAGGCTAGCTGTCATCAAAGCAAACACCTTTCACGTAAATCCAGACATTGGGACCATATCATCGATTAAATCAAATCAGACTTTCATTTTTTTTATACTCTAACCGAGAACAATTAATCTAGATTTTGACATGCAGCATTTAATGCATCGAGACATGAGCTTTCATACGGTTTTTTTTTTAACTTGGCATTGAAAGTTTAACTTGGTTTCAGATGGAAATGACAAATGGAATTGGAAAGGTGATCCTAGCGGTGTCTTTACTGTTAGCTAGTTAAAAAATATCATCGATACTTTATCGTTTTCCCTAGATAACATTTGTTTTTGGAATAATTGGATGCCCCAACGGGTGAACTGCTTTGTATGGAGATTACTATTAAATAGAATACCTACCAGAGTGAATCTAAGTAGAAGAGGTATTGGTACCCCATCGTTGTTATGTCCGACGTGTGGTGTTGATCACTACTACACATAAAGGAATGGGGACCGGTTAATTTATTCATGAAGACCGGTTTTAGTGGGGGTGCCTTTTAGGGGTGGTTCCCATGAAAAAAACACATAAAGACCGGTTATGAACCGGTTCCGATAAGGACACATAAAGATCGGTTATCATAAAGACCTGGTCCCTATAATAACTTCATACAAGCCGGTTATTAGAAAACATATAAAGACCGGTTATAAACCGGTCCCCATAGAGACACAAAGACCGGTTATAAAAAATAACAGGTTCCCATAGTAAGTTTATTGGAGCCGGTTATTGAAAAACACATGAAGACCTACTTAAGAACCGGTCCCTATAGGAATATTATATAAACCATTACTATTCATAACAGGTTTTCATGCTTGTTTTAAATAATTAAAAAAATGTACAATTACCAGAATATTAATAAAGCCCAACAAAATACAATTTCTACAAAAGTTCACCAAAAAGATCCATACAAAGCCCGGATAATGTTTCATCATAACAAAAGTTTTTACACTAGTAACAACATCATCAATAATACTATAATAGTCTTCTATAGATTACAAGGTAACCCAAAAGTAATAAAATAAATATATTTAGGTAATCGTGTGTGATCATGCATCGTCACGAGCCACCTGTGATTAAACTCGAACACAAGTGTAAAGCTTCATGTTAACACATCCTACATCATAAAAATATCACAAGTTCAAAAAGTTAAACATACCGAAATAAAAGCGCAGGGCCACCAACAATACCTCCAACATCATCATCAATTGTGATAATTAGTCCATAAGGTCTCATGAAACGTTCATATCTTTTGACAACTTGAACATTAACTCGCACCAGTTTGACCCAATCTCTTCATCCCCAACTAAGCTCTTGATCCATCATTTTGCTACAGTCTCTGGGGGTTTATAATACCTTCAAGTTAAACTAAACATCCATCTGAAATGTATATTTAAAACCAAAAATGTTAGTCCATATATAGCTGTTAAGTCTTTGTTTTTTAAATTTACTAGGGAATTTAAATCTTTGATCCCAACCGATCCAGTATGTATATCTTATTTTTTATTATGCAAACAATGGTAATTACTATAAGTTTGATTATTATTGATAGTTTTCATAATCAACATACATACTTATGAACAAAAGTTAAATGTGTACTCAGTAACTACTAAACAAAACACAATCTAAAACTAATTAAATCTAACACAACTAAAGTAAACTAAACTTGTGGAATATAGCCAAACAAAACTTAAAAGTCAGAAAGCATGAAACTATATACTTCGTATCTTTTTTTAGTTTCTTTTCTTTTCACATCTAAACACACAACTAAATCAAACTTAAATGTCAAAAACTATGAAGTCAATAAGAAACTAATCAACTATCAAGCTAGAATGATTAACTAGAAATTAGAAATTATGAAACAAATAATCAATCCACGGCTACCATAACACAACTAAACATAAAATAAGAAAATATTTGAATTTGAGATAGGAATTTTAACACGTAATCAATTACAACCAGTAAGGACTAAGGAGTAGAAGTCCCAGCTAGAACTCAATTTAAACAAATTGCCAACTTCAAATACAAATTGTTCAAATATTCTCCTAATATCAGAGACATCAACATCAGCTAAGAAACATGCTTGTTAGAAAAAATGTATCATTTATGGAAGCTAAGAAAGTAAGAAACATGCTCCTCAATTCCTCATCAACTTCAATAGAAGCATGGTGGCAAGAAAAAAAAAGGACATTTGAATCAGAATAAGACCACATACCATCATGACAAATAGTTTGCCACCTAACAGATGGTATAGAAGAAAAGAAATTGAACAACTGACTTATGCATTTCATCAAACACCTGGCGAGCATACATATACTTCAACCTTAAACGTTAAGTCTTATCTCTTTTTAAAAAAACTACAGAAATTAAAAAGCTATAATAAGCATATAACTTAGACCAGACCTAAGAAAATTGAAACCCCCTTCAAGATAAATAATTAACCTAATTATGCAGCATGGAAAGAGAACGAAGATGACCCAAGATTGAATATTGATTCATAGGCTCTGGACCGGACGGGAACAAACAACTGAAGATGGAAGATGTGGACGCCACCGGTTGATATTTGTAGATAGAATACTTACAATCTTGAAATAATTTAGGGTTAGAGTTAATACTCGATCAAACAAAGACGGGAGCAGAAAACTCATTAGCATTTTGAGTGACGGCAACAGAGATGTACCTTTGAGGTCGACGGCAACAGAGATCGGCGAGTAGCAATCAGGTTGGTTGTGTTGAGGTCGGCGGAGATCGGCAGACAAGGTCAACCACAGTAGAGGGAATCCAGATTGAGAGATTTTGGGGTCGTGGGAGACTGGGAGTTGATAATTAGGGAAGAAGAGGGAAAAGGAAAAGAGGAAGTTAGAGAGAAATGAAAATTTGGGAGGAAACTAAAAAATTCGGAGGGAACTAATTTTCTTTGTATTTTTGCATACAGATTTTGAATTTCAAAAAATATATATGGGGACCGGTTCTTTAATAGATACCCGGTTTATATGAACAAAACTTATGGGGACCGTTGATAACTTAAAAACTTGTCTTTATATGTAACATAAGGACCGGTTTTTTACTTAGCAATCGGTTCCCATGTCTTTTACTCTTAAAAACCGGGTTTTTATTTACAAAACGGTTCCCATACATATAAAAACCGGTTTTTTGTTGAATTGGTTCCCATAGAGTGGTCTTTATTGTATTTTGTGTAGTAGTGGATGAAGAATCAACTAATCACTTATTTCTTTCTTGCCCAATGAATGTTGAATTCTGGTATTGTTTTCTACAATGGTGTCAAATAGAAGTTGGAATATTTGATACATTGGGGCAGCTAATTCACGCCATTATTGCTTCTGTTAAATCTACAAGGAGGAGAAAGTTTTATGAAGTTGCGGTTAGTGGATTGGTATGGTTGATTTGGAAAGCAAGAAATAATTTGATATTCAACAATATAAGATCGTCGGCATCAGCAATCAAAGATGAGTTGCAAGCTATTTTATATACTTGGATGAGATTTAGGGCGGGTTGTAATAGTTTAATTTGATCGATGTGGTGTATTTGTCCTTCTTCCTTTTTTTGATTGTATTGTACTTTCCTTTCTTCTAGCATCTTGCTAGTGGTTTTCTAATATATATTTTTGGGTTGCTATCGGGGGTGATGGCCATGCCGAAGCTCTTGTTTAGTTTCCCTTTGATTGGCGTTCATTACGGTTTCATGCTTTCCAGCTATTAAATTTTTTTTTGAACGGCAAAGTGAGAGAGGGGTGCTTCAGCATTGTCATAACCCCCCTCAAACCCAATTTTAATAAAAAAACCAACCAGAAATCTACCAAGGCGCTAGACACATCCAACAACATACATCACACATGAATCAAAAGGAAAATTACACCAATCCAGCCATTTATACTTGAAATCAGCAACACCCGATCTTTGTTTTATCCAAAAGAAAGAAGTGGCTTGTGTGTTCGAGAAGATCATCTCTTTCTTTGCATCCAGATTCGGATGAAATGTTGCTGTGTTTCTGCAGCTCCAAACAGTCCCCAAAAACGACAGAGTAACACATTCAAAGGCTTTCTTTTTTGAACCTTTTAAGATTAAACAGGAAGCCCAATTAAGAGGATGATATTCCAGAATGTTAGATTCAAGACACCACCATTTACTGATTTCAGCCAGCACTTTCTTTACCACCACGCATTCCTTGAAGAGATGATCTTCTTTTTCCGCCGATGAATTGCATAAAGAACAAGCAGATGAAAGAATAGGTATCCCTCTTTTCTCCAAGTTAACCTTTGTAGGAAGTCTACCATGAAGGACTCTCCAAGCCAAGATGTTGTTCTTCACCGGAGCCCAGCTATTCCAAGTAAAAGAAACAGAATTTAGGCAGTTTTAGAAAGAAGGCTTTACGTAGCGACGCCACCGTCAAGAATTAAATAATTCGGTTTTTGGCTATAATCAATTTTGTCGGTTTCTTATGTTATAAACAATCAAAAATTAATTGTCATGTGAGTCCAACAAGTGAAGGGAAATTAATTGAGGCACATTAGTTCATTGATTTAACAAATCGATTCATTCATTTTAATTGAAATTCATATAATTCATTTTAACAATTGATTTTTGTTAACCCATTTTATTTGATAACCCATTTTAATCGATTTTAATTGTTGTAGTTGATCAAGTTTCGCGCTTATTGCAAAATTATTGTTGCCAACATTTTTGTTGCGTTTAATCAACTTGCACTGAATTGATTTTTAAAAATCATTTTAGTTGATTAATTTTTGATCAAATCAAATCATTCACAAACGATCATTATTTTTCAGGTATCGAGATGAATCTTACAAGAATACAAATTCAAGAAGATTTATCATATTGGAGTTTAAGGCACTTGAACACGACAGAAGGTGAAGAAATGTTAGGAATAAAGTTGAACGAGATGTTTCTTTTATATGACGATTTGGTAGAAGAAAATGCTGAACTTGAAACAAAATCATCTGAGAGTGCTAGCAAACTCCGAGCATATAAAGTTGAAAATGAAAAGCTTTTGACTCAATTGTCTGAACTGACTGAAAAAATGCAAAAACTTGATATGAACTGTCAGTTTAACGAAGTTCTGACAAAAGAGAATGACAAACTCAAAGAGCAGGTGTCTACAGTGCTTGAGCAATTTTAACTTGCCGAACAGATATGTAAATCTTATGCAGTTGAATTGGAGCAGAAACGAACAGATATTGATACTGCAATGAATAAGGTCAACAAATTGACACAAACCAATGCCGAGCTAAATAGCAAATTGTCTACTGTGTTGCTACATGACACAAAGATTATAGATAAACTGTGCATTGAAACAGATGACTTGCAACGGAAAGTCAAAAGACTGGAGCAACAGCTTCTTGTGTTATCTCAACCATTTGATCCTAGCTCAGTTTTAGAAAAGAAAATATCTGAGCTTCAGATGACATTGGACACTGAGAGAGTGCAATTTGATAAAGAGAAGAAAGAGTTAATGGCTAAAATTCTGAATGTTGAGCTTAATGCTGCAAAACTTGCTGTATCAATCAAGACTTCCGCTGAAAATATAAATTTTGATTCAGTTTCACATTGTAGACAGTCTGATTCTTATTTCTTTGTTGCAGGTACTAAGCTTTCAGATAAAGATTTCACCAACGCCTCAACTACTGCGAAACATCCAAAGATCACTGTATCTGTCGGATCTTCCTATCAAGTGAAATCACCTTCAGCCACAACGAATCAGTATCCGAACCACCAAAACGAAATATAAACAAGCTGATTTCAAATTTAAACAGAATACTTGTGGTTCAAATAATTCTAATTCTGCTTGTTCTGTGATTACAGATGATACATTGTCAAAGCTCAAACAAGCATCGATTTTGAAGAAAAATCTAGATGACGCAGTTGCAAATGTGTCATCATTATATAGTACATCCACTTCAAAGCCGATGCAATCATCCTAGATTGAAAAGAAGAAACCTTCTGAATCTGCACCAAGTGCATCAGAATCCAAAGTACAGAAGGTTATAAATGATGATTTCTCGTCAAATACAATAAAGAGGATTCCAAAGAAAGAG
Organism: Pulicaria dysenterica; assembly: GCA_947179395.2. Classification (NCBI taxonomy): domain Eukaryota; kingdom Viridiplantae; phylum Streptophyta; class Magnoliopsida; order Asterales; family Asteraceae; genus Pulicaria; species Pulicaria dysenterica. The sequence goes on along the minus strand of OX359292.1, from coordinate 49,893,420 downwards.
AATAGAGCTGCTAAGCCAAATCCAATCTCTCATAACAACAACAGATGCCGATTTTTCTCAAAACCAAGTTCAACACGGGAGTTTGTGCTCAAAATAGACATCATGTATCCATTCGTGGTTTACTCAGCCAAACATCTAATCCGCCTGTCAAAAGAGAAGATTTGTAAGACATCACACATTAAACAAGAGTTTGTTATTAGAAATGGAATTCCTCAGTGGCATTGAGGACCATTGAACTGAAAGGTCCATAAACCTGTTATTGCAACAAATACACAAAAAATGGATGGCCAAACCTGCGACTAACAAATCTGGACCCAAACAAGAATGGGTACCAATTTTTGTTAATCTGTTTTGCAGGTAATAAAAAAGAGACATTGTTGGAGCACAATAAAGATCATTCAGACTACAGTGAAGATCATTATGTTTAGTGTGCTGATTTTTTTTAAATCTCATAATTTTTCAAAAACAACGGATTTTCCCTGCATTTCCATTCAATTCATTTTGTTCAGCATTAGCCCGAGTCTAATGTCTGAGAAGCTTATTTTGTGCAGTTTTATCATTTCATGATATAACTTGCTTTCTACTGGATTGTTATTTGTAGGGAGAGTAAAATTTTATCTTCACCTAATTGACGTCAAACAATTTTCATGCATCAATTTAGGGGAAGTTTGTTTTTATTGCTTATATCTTTTCAGAAAAATAAAAAACATTCAGATATTGAAAAGCCAAAAACATTCAAATATTGAAAAGCCAAAAATATTATAAAATCTCAAAATTCAAAAAGATTTTTGCTTTTCATATCTTGTTACTTGTTCAAGAAGGTATTCACTCATTGTTTCATTCTGATACCTTTCTTGATTCACTCATTTGTTGATCTTTTGAAAGATTGTCTTTCATTTCTGCGTTTCCATCTCAAATCATTCCTTCCTTCTATGCTAATTGTTTCAAATCATTTCTGGAACCGTTCATTCATGTGATATTATTTCAGTGATCACAACGCACCATGAGTGAGAGAGTGTAGGCATTTATACTCCTATGGTCTATCCAGAACCGGAAGGACCTGCCCCAGGAGCTCACCATATTCTAGAAAGCAAGAGTAAGGGTTACTTACTAGGTCATCTAGGTGAGCAGAATCAGTTATCACGGGATACTCATTAGTTTGCAGAGGTAAAATTAAACAGAGAGGGGTGGAATAGGAGATGTGGTGCATATGATCAACAAATCATCTTGAGCATACACTGTTAAATCATTTTGTGACATCATTTGTTTAAATATCCTGATTGTTCAAATTCCTTGATTGTTCAAATCATCCTTGACAATCCTTCTCAATAGTGAATTCCTTGAAAATCATCCTTGTTGTACATCACATGACTTCTCATCCGGTTTTGAATTATCACAAGTGTCCATATGTATCCAACAAACAGAGATACATAAATAAATTTGGAAAGTGAGTTTGAGGGAGAAGTTGAAAAAAAATACTTAGAGAGCTGTGGGTGAGACGGGATCAAAAGAAAAGAAAGATCCTTACCAAATAGTATACATCTGGGTAGCCACATATGCTACTGGATATCATTCTTTGAGATTTGGTATTGAAATAGACATCATGGACCCAGTGATGCAATGCACTAACCCCACCCAGCTACTCAATTATCTCTTAAAAGATAATTGTTTCAACTTCACACGGAGAATTAACACATTTCTATTGACATCTCACTTGGAGATTGTTGATATTGAAACAAGGAGGACAACTACTCCCGTCCCCAACTTCTTTCATGCACTTATCGAGTCTAGAGCATATTTGAATATATTTTCATTTCATAGGACACATGGTAGAAATATTAAGTATATCTAGTTTTCGTAACTACCGGAACATCTTTGAGTGATATCTTATGTGATATTCACGATGATTAGATGGAAATCCTACCAGAATCAACATTATGCCAGTTCTGAACGTAGGTCACACAGTTTAGTTAAACTGTTGTGTTAACGAGAATCTACGTGATCTCGGTGTTATCCCACGGAAACTTTGAGACGGTGCCTTAAAGATTGTCTCTGATACTTTCATTGCCATATCATTGTTAGATCAACTGAATCTCATGATTTCATTGCCATATCATTCTTCAAGATGCGGATTCTAAGTTTCAAATGTTCATATCTACATGTTAAAATCAAGGAGAATTCAGATTTCAAGTACATGATGCTCATGAAGAATCCTGATAATCATGAGGGGGAGAAACTTTAATAATAAATCAGTTGATTTTGAGTTTATCGATCAAGAAGAGATTCGTGTGTTGAAGGGAAGACTAAGAGAGATAAACATTGAAAACTCATATGTCAAGTCAAGGGGGAGCAAAGAACAAAAGAAGGAAAGATATCAAATTCAGAACAATGATAATACTTTCTTGAAAATTCAAGAAGTTCTGAAGAAATAAACTAGATCTAGAGCTACATTCAAGGGGGAGAGAACAAATATTCTTCATAAATCATACTGTTTAAATGTTCAACATCACGGATGTTGAGAACCAATTCAAGCTAAACCGTTCATACAATCATAGGTTGTATAACCTTAGGTTACTGGTGCAAATCCAAAAATCAGAGGAAAGGGGATGTTCTCATGTACTTTCAAGATTCAAGTTCACATCAAGGTTTTAAAGTGAAGACTATTCTTAAAATTGAAAATTCTAATTTTCAAGATGAGAAGACATTCTGAAGACATCCAATCAAAGACTGAAGATTAAAAAAGAAATCGTTCAACTCTTATCTCCTAAAGTGTTAAAGAATGCAACAAGAAATCTGTATATTTGTAAGAGGAGATTGTTAGAGTTCGTATGAAGCTTAAAAGACAAACATCTTCTATTTCTATACAAAGGGGGAGATTGTTAGGTTATAAATATTGTATAGAATAAAAGATTACATTTTAGTTGAAGTTTGTATTAAATATACAAACTAGAGGGTTAATTTTGTAAACACCCTTAGGGGTATATGTACTAATGACTAATTGTCATTAGTAAGGTCTTTGGCATAATCACAAAGCTTAAGTGTGTGCTTAACATGGTGTTCTTGATTCTCTCTCTAGATTTCTTGATTATGTTACATTGATCTTCATTACATTGTTGATACCTGAATCACTTGGGACAAACAAATTCTTAGACTTTTGTGATGCATGACCTATGCCGTGAATCGATAGACTTAGTAGTGATGCTAAGATCTGATATGTATAGTGTGTTGATAATAATATGAAGGCCTACATTGTTACAAACCCATAGTACACATTAGAACCTGTCGGAATCATGAACTATCTTGTGGATTTTGTGAGGGGTTACTTGTGTGTGCTTAACATGTGCTTAGCTAGGGTTGCCTTTGTGCATGTAGGGCTACTCGGAGATTAGTTAAGTTTGCAAAAGGGTTTTATGTGTAGGGAAGTTATATGCGGTAACCCCTACCTAACTTATAGTGCGTTATCTACATGTCAAAATGGTTAATTCTCGGGGAAACCTAGATCTGTCTATTGGGGAAGCTACGAATGTACCTCGAGACAGTGATACTACCCGTCACACAGCTGGGACTGACTGGAGACATCAGCCAAGGGTACCGGTGGTTACTACTAGGGTGGGAACGTGGACTTCCCTGTGATATATGCGTGGATGGTAGCTGTTGTGGGAAAGTCTTTGGAACAGATTCATCCAAATATGTTAAGAAGATAGCTGGGAAGGTACAGGAATTCCACGGGTTGTCGGTATGGACTGGTTAACTCAGCACCAGACTACGATGAACTGCAAGCGACGCTAGATAAGGATTCAGACTCCAGGTGAGGGAGAGCTAGTAACTGTCAGGTAAGGCAAGGAAGTAACCTCAGCACGGGTGCTCTGTGTTTCTAGCATACGTGGAAGTAAGTGACATGCCGGTGGTGATGGAATATCCCACGATATTCCCAAGGGACTTGCCGGGGCACCGCCGGAGCGTGAGGTACAATTATGGATTGACCTAGTATCAGGTACGGCACCGATAGCCAAAGCACCGTAGCGGTTAACGCCACCAGAGATGGAGAAGTTAATGTGCCAGATTCATGAATTATGGAACGAATCCGACTGAATAGTTCACCGTGCGAAGCAATGATGATTTTGCGAAGAAGAAGGATAGATCCTTTCGCATGTTTATTGATTATAGGGAGATAGGCAAGCTTACTATCAAGAATCGTTACCCGCTATACACATTAGATGAGTTGTTCGATTTGTTGCAAGGAGTGACATGGTTTTCAAAGATAAATCTGCGATCGGGTTATCACTAACTCCGAGTACGTAAGGGAGACAACATAAATATTGCGTTTAGGATGGGTTATGGGCACTAGGAATTTGTGGTGACGCCCTTCGAGCTTACGAATGCACTAGCCGCCTTGAGGGATTTGATGAATAGGATGTGCCAACTCAAGTTAGACCGATCAGTGACTCTCTTCTTTGACGATAACTAATGTATTCTAAGACCCGAGAGGAGTATCAACTACATCTTCTAGAAATATTTTTTACTAGCGAATCTAAGACGGGAAAAATTGTAAGTAAAATTTTCTTAGTGCGGGTTTAGGTACACAAGATCCAAATTTCTTGGCCATCTTGTTAACAAAGATGGGATCAGGGTGGGTCCAGCCAAGGTTGAGACAGAAGTACAGTGGGAACAGCCAAAATGTCCCACCGAGAAAAGGTGTTTTCCGGGACTAACGGGATATTACAAACGGTTTATAGAAAAAAATTTCAAAAATTGTAACTCTATTTCCAACACTAACCAAGAAAAGTTAAAGGTTTATCTAGGGAAACGCACAGCAAACAACTTTTGAGACCTTACGTCAAAAATTTTGTAAGGCTCCGGTGTTAACTCTGCTAGAGGGTATGGAAGATCTAGTGCTTTATTGCGACGCATCTCCCCGTGGTTTTGGATGTGTTCTGATGCAACGGCGGAAGGTAATTATTTACGTGTCGAGAAAGCTAAAGCCCCACGAGGGCATTTATCCGACACCTGATTTAGAGCATCTAGCCATAATTTTCACGTAGAAAATATGGAGACACTACCTCTATCGGGTAAAGTGTACTATTTACAGAGACCATAAGAGTTTAAAGTACTTCGAGGATCAGAGAATTTTGGATATGTGTCAGCGGAGGTGGCTAGATTTGGTAAAAGGTTATATTTTTGAAATCTTATATCACCGGGTAAGGTAATGTTTTGGCCGATGTCTTAAGTCGTAAATCACAATGTTCGTTGCTTATAGTGAAATGTTTAGGATGATGGTTACTATTTCCTTTTGACTTGATTTGGTCCGTGCAGACCAAGGCAATTATACCAGAAAACCATAACAGGGGACGAATCAAGGGTCAAGTGAAGAATTTTTCCAAGAATGATCGAGATCTGCTCTCGCGGTATGGGCGGATATGGGTACCAGTAACAACCGATGCCAAGGCAACGTTAATAGAAGAAGCTCATAAACCAAAATTTTCTATTCATCCGGGGGCAACAAAGACGTATAGATTTTTTAAAAGAGATTATTGGTGGCCCGGGATGAACCGAGAGGTTGCTAAATTCGTTGAGGGATGTTTAACCTGTGTCTGAGTGTCAAGCCCGAGCACCAGCGACCGCATCGTAAGCTACAGCTGTTGGAAATTCCGAAATGGAAATGAGAGCACATTACGATGGTTTTTGTCACTAAACTACCAAGAACACCGAGAAATTTTGATATGTTTTGGGTAATAGTGGATAGGCTTACTAAGAGTGAACACTTTGTACCAATTCGCGAAACGTTTTCATCGGCAGCTTAAGTTGTGTATGTAAAAGAGATTATGTGTATGTAAAAGAAATTATAGCCAGACATGGAGTACCAGTTTAAGTTGTGTCTGACCGAGACACACGTTTCACTTCAAGATTTTGGGAGAAATTTCATAAGATTTGGGGACGAAGTTACACTTTAGCAGTGCATATCACTGCAGACAGATTGTCAAAGTAAGAGGATGATTCAAACCCTCGAAGATATATTGATTGCATGTGTCATAGACTTCTGTGAGAGTTAGGATACTTATCTACCTTTGGCGGAATATTCATATAACAACAGGTTCCACGCAAGCTTCGGCATACCACCCTAGGAGATGCTTTACGGAAGATGCTGTAGGCGACAATTTGTTGGGGTGAAGTAGGTTACAGAGTACTTGGTAAAAGTATCACCTTGGAAGGGAGTTATTCACTTCAGGAAGCGCGGTACATGACTTGGAGGACGAAGTCGAGTCTAAGTGAGGGAGAGTTGTAATCGAAATTTCATATTTATGTAAGATGGATTGTCATCATCTATATTAATCGAATTCGAGAGGTGAGGTATCAAGCAACTAATTTAAACAAAATTATATAATTATATACGTATTTAGGTATTTGCAAACCTAATTATGTTCAATGATGGGCTTACAACTTAGCTACAAGTTAGTAATTATGGGCCTAGGAGGTAGATGGGAATTTTGATTGGTGGGCTTGGCCCAAGATGAAATCTTATATATAAATATTAAACTAGGTTAAATGGATACTGCTTCATCATGTTCAATCAGATAATTAGAGAGAGAGAGAGATATATATATATAGAGAGCGAGAGAGAGTGTGTGTGGGTGCCTTGGGCTTGTGGCTAGATTCAAGAGAAAGAAACAAGGTTTGAGCTAAGTTTTGGCAAAGGAAAACTTCAGGTATTAATTCCCAACTATTGTAGATTAATTTATGATAGTTTCCTCTTGAATAGAGGTAGTCAAAGAACACTTAAATAGACTTTCTTTCCTGTTCTTGAAAGCCACGATGAACACACGGTAAGGGCTAGTTCCTTATCTTAAAGAAAATCACAATGAAGATGTTTTTTTTGTAAAACTCATGATTTAGAAGTGTTCAGTGATATTTTTAAACAAGTTTAAGAAGTTAAAGGTTGAAATATTAGAGTAGAAAACCCTGTTTTGGGTGCAAAGCTAAACCAAAGGTTTAGAAGCTTAACTCACATAACTATTGATAAATATTACAATAAAATGAGAGGTTTGGTGTTTTAACCATGAGGAGTTCATAGGGATTTATTTTAGAACAATTAGTAACTTTTTGTAGGGGTTTGAGACTTTTGTAATCGGCAGGAGTGAATTTGACTTGAAGGTCGAATCCAACTCACCCATTTTCGACTTGTGTTCTAAGCCAGAAAATTCGACTTGGTCCTTCCTTAAACCTTTTCGACCTAGTACAATTCGACATGTAGGCTTCAAATAGACAATTTGATATGTAGGCTTCGAACAAACAGTTCGTCCTGCGTTATGCTTTCGACAATTGAATCCGGCTTAATGATTCAACTTACAAGTATTAATTCGACTTACACCCATAAACATGGATTCGACTTATAAGAAATTATGCAATTCGACTTAGACAAATATATAATTTTGACTTGAATGTTTATGCGACATATGTTTGATGAAATTCGACTTATGCTACTAAAGACTGAAATTCGACTTATGACTAATGGGCTTCGAATGGATCGAATTCAACTCTCGGATTCCTTCAAACTGGGAGTTCGACTTAAACATATGTATACAGACTTTGAACTGTGAGAATTCGAATTCAATATGTAAATGGAAATTCAAATTTTACAAATGCATATACAAAGTTAAACTTATAATTATAATATATACATATTCGACCTGCATGCATGATGTTGGGATTATCAGAACACGCAACGGAAGCAAGAACAACAACAAGAAGCATAAAAGGTGTTCAAACATGAAATCCCCAAAGTGGATCATCTCTATGTAAACAAAATAGCAACATGCAAAGGAGTACAGAAGGTTATACTTTTTTCCTTAGCTCCATAAAAGAACTTGATGACTGTTGATGGTGGTGTAGATGCAAGAAAAGTCTTCCTCTTCTTTCTTGAAATCAAACCCCGGGCACACGTCCAACAAGTTGTGCTAGCAACCTTGTATGATACTTTCTTCCAGAAATATCACTCAAGAACAGCAAGAAAGGCTTCTGGAACTCGAGTTTTTCTCACAAGATCACCAAAAAGGTTAGGTATCAAGTAAGAGAGAGTTTAGAGAGAAAAAGTGAAGTGTATCAAGTGTGTGGCCAAGTCCAGGAGTTAAAGTCTTTTAAAGACCTCTATGAGACCCTGGAGCTCCCCTCTGGCCGGCCAAATCCAATGATTAAGTTAACATCCATTGGCCAAGCTTGGAGGTGATCTTGACATAAAGTCCATGCAGCCGTAGCGCCGCTAACAAAAGGTTAGCGCCGCTAAAGTCCTAACCTGTAGCGGTGCTATCGCGGCCTGCAATGAAATGACATTAAGCACATGCAGCCGTAGCGGCGCTAACCACTAACAGTTAGCGACGCTAACCCGTTATGTTTAGCGGCGCTATCACGTCCTACATTGCTAACTTTCACTTTTGTTATCTTTTGTCCCTCAACCTTATTTGCTGTCATGTTAGACCCCGGTGTGTGACCCAATTAGGCCCATACATCATCGGCATTGTTTCAAGGCGTACATATATTATTGGGCAGATTCTAACAAACTCCCACTTGCACATAATGTACCGTACCCTAGGAAGCACATACAAAGAGCGGCCTCTAGCAAAGCATCGATGCCCCCAAGTCTATATGGGTTCTGACTACCTGCTGAAAACCATCATACTAGAAGTAGTGGTCCTAGATAAGTGATCTTAGACATCCTTTTGTTCGCGATATCCTTGTGAACACGAGACATGGATTAAATGTCAATCTCCAGATCGTTCACGATTATGTTTCTCGATCTTGATTGGTGGTGACCAAAAGTTAAGGACATATCTGAATCTCAATCAATATTCCTTGTGCATGGCCATGCAAAATTTTTGGTGTCAGCTCCCAATCATCGAGTGGCCCAGGGATATCTCTCATATCAGAGTAACAAATCCCTTTGACTTCATAACCCTATACCATACTTCTTGGCTTACATAGTCATTTCCTTTATCACAGCCAGTCACGAACTGCTTTTGAAAAATGGCTAAAGCAAGAAAGAACTATGATATAGCGGCTCATACATATTAGGTCTAAGGATGTAAGATATTATCATCCCAAGTTACTCGTGACTATAATCCATGAAGTATACTTGGGTGTGGGTCTTCCAGTCACTTGAAACTCTTTTCACGCATAGATAGGCATTGCACCTTAAATCAACCACTTTGAATTCAAGATCATATGCCTATCTCAGTCTTAATTCAATCTTTCTTCCATAAGATTGACCGACTGTGGAAAGTTTGAAATATAGAATAATATTTCTGGAAGTAACTAACCATGCTAAGATGAAACACAGTAAAGTCTTATGAATGTAACCATATCACATGCATATATAATCTCTATTATATATCGAAACAAGCATAAGTTACAATACTGTCTTTATCATTCCCAAAATAAAATTTACATATCAAACGAACTAAAAATATATATATAACTCAAGCCAAATCGCTAGCAAATCTTACACCTATTGCTCTAGTGTGAGATTCATGAGCTACCTGCGATAACGGCTTAGTGAATGGATCTTCCATGTTTCCATCTGATGCTATTCTGCTAATGATGACTTCACCACTTTTAGTTACATCTCCTATAAAGTGGTATTTGCGCAATATGTGTCTTGTATTTTTGTAAGCTCTTGGTTCCTTTGCCAAAGCTACCGCACCCTCATTGTCACAAAAAATCTCAATAGGGTCAGCGATGCTAGGAACCACTCCTAGATCATGGATGAATTTCTTCATCCACACGGCCTCCTTTGCGGCTTCACTTGCCGCAATGTACTCCGATTCGGTAGTCGAATCAGCCACCGTATCTTGCTTCGAGCTCCTCCAGCTGACAGCACTACCATTTAACAGGAACACAAACCCCGATTGAGATCAGCAGTCATCCCTGTCTGTTTGGAAGCTAGCATCCGAGTAACCCTTCTCTCAGCTCTTCTTCCCAACCATATACCAAGAACATCTCTTTTGTACGCCTAAGGTATTTGAGAATGTTCTTTACGGCTCTCCAATAAGGTTCCCCGGGATTCGCCTGATATCTACTAGTCATGCTTAAAGCACATGACACATCAGTGCGAGTGCATAACATGGCGTACATGATCGACCCCACAGCCAAAACATATGGTACTCGCTTCATTACTTATATCTCCTCTTGGGAGGTAGGACATTGAGTCTCGCTAAATGTCAGGCCATGCAACATAGGGAGGTTTTCTTTCTTGGATTCCTCCATCTTAAAGCGTCTCACGACCTTTTCTATGTATGCACTTTGAGAAAGCCCGAGCAGCCTTTTAGATCTATCTTTATAGATCTTGATCCCTAGAATGCAGCTCGCATCTCCTAGATCCTTCATTGAAAAGCAACTCCCTAGCCAAGCTTTAACACTTCTTAAGATTGAATAAGGTGCTTCAACTAGCCCTGACATAGACATGGCTCATCTTCGCTTTTCGAAAATCCAAATTCCTTGATTTTCTCATCGAAGCATAGATTCCAGCTGCGAGATGCTTTTTTGAGTCCATAAATGAACTTCTTTAGTTTACAGACCTTGTTTGGATACTCTGGATGTATAAAACCATCAGGTTGCGTCATATACACCTTTTCGAAAAGCTTCCCGTTAGGGAAGGCGGTTTTAACATCTATTTGCCATATTTCATAATCATGAAATGCAGCAATAGCTAGAAGTATCCGGATAGACTTTGAAATGCAGCAATAGCTAGAAGTATCCGGATAGACTTCAACATCGCCACTGGGGAAAAGGTTTCATCATAGTCTATGCCAGGTGTCTGAGTGAAACCCTTTGCCACCAGTAGGGCTTTGAAGGTATCCAAGGTTCCGTCCATGCCGGTCTTCTTCTTGAAGACCCATTTACATCCTACGGGTCTCACTCCGGGCGTAGGATCAACCAGTTCCCAAACCTGGTTATCCGACATTGAATGCATCTCACTTTCCATTGCCTCCCTCCACTGAGCAGACTCAGGGCCTGCCATGGCTTCCTTGTAGTTGGTGGGATCATCTTGATCCACTAATAACTCGTTGCCCTCAGATATGAGAAACCCAAATCTCTCTGGCTCAGAACGAGTTCTACTGGAATGCCTAGGAGTAGATATTGCTAGAGTGTCAGGTACCGCAACATCATGTTGCTCGGTATATTGGCTAGTTCTAACCTCAAGTTCTTTATCGGTCGACCCTTGATTTTCCTCAAGGTCAATCTCCTTACTACCATGTTTGGATAGCATCTCCCTTTCAAGGAAGACTACCCTTCGAGCAACAAATACCTTGTTCTCTGAAGGTTTATAAAATAAATATCCAACACTGGCAGGAGGATATCCGATAAAGTAACACCTTTCTGAGTGAGGTTCAAGTTTGTCTTCGGCCTCACGTCTCACGTAGGCTTGACAACCCAAAACTCGCAGGTATGAAAGTGTCGGCTTCTTATCATGCCACATTTCATAAGGTGTTTTAGCAACTTTCTTGGTTTGTACGATGTTAAGGATTCTTAACGCCGTTTCTAAGGCATAAACCCAGAAACTAGTAAAGTCCGGTTCCTCCTTTCAGCGACCCCATTTAATTGTGGAGTCCTTGGAGGTGTTAATTGTGAAATGATTCCACAATTCTTAAGATGATCGGTAAACTCGGTACTAAGATACTCTCCACCTCTATCAGACCGGAGTATCTTTAGTGTTTTGCCCAACTGATTCTGAACTTCGTTTTGGAATGTCTTTAACACCTCAAAGGCTTCATGCTTGTGTTTCACAACATAGACATATCCATACCTACTATAATCATCTATAAAGGTTACGAAGTATCTTGAGTTATTCCTCGTGACATGCTTGAAAGGTCCACATACATCCATATGGATCATATCTAAAAGGTCCTTTCCCCTCTCACTAGTTCCCGTGAAGGGTGCTTTTGTCATTTTGCCCAATAAGCAAGATTCGCATACATCATTTGATCCTTGATCAAATGATTCCAAGATCCCATCCGCTTGGAGCTTGGCGATGCGAGTCTTGTTTATGTGACCAAGACGGTTATGTTATAAGGAATACTTATCCAAACCATTTTTAGAATCAGAATCAAGATTCATGATAGACTTTCTTGATTCAACGTATGCATTTGCCTCATATATACCATGACATGGTAAAGCTTTAAAATAAATAACATCATTTTTAAAGCAAATAATTGTACCATTTACAAAGTTAAAATCATAACCATCGTCATACAATTTGTGCAAAGAAATAATATTTCTAGCCACATAGGGCGAATAGCATACATCCTTCAATAAAATAGAATAGCCGGTATTGAATGAAAGCTCCAAGTCACCCTTTGTTTCCACTGGGACAACTTCCGAGTTTCCCATGACAAGATCCAGCTCTCCTCGCTCCAAGCTCCTACTTGCCTTTAGCACCTGCCCCATATTACATATGTGAGTGCCACATCCCGTATCCAATACCCAACCTTTAGAAGTAGAAGTATGGTGGAGTTCTATCATGAATGTACCTGATGTGTCGGGGCCCGATATGCTCATTGCCTTGAACTTGTTGAGTCCCTCCAGGTACTTCGGGCACCTTCGGTGGTAATGGCCCTTGCCCCCGCAAAAGAAGCACTCCCCATCCTCCGGAGTCTTGGCTTGGGGAAGTTTCCCCTTGCCCTTACCCTTGGAGGCCGGGGTAGGCTTGACCGCGCCAACCTTTCCCTTTCCCTTCTTTTTCTGGTAAAGGACGACCTTTTTCTTTGTGATGCGGCCTTCCCGGATGGCGAGAACGTGATTGGAGGAGGATGACTTATTTTTTGTCATGCTAGACTTAGCGGTCTTCAGCATACCATGAAGCTCTATTAAGGTCTTATCCATACTGTGCATATGATAACTCATAACGAATTGATCATATGTACTGGGCAGGGATTGGAGGATTAAATCAACCGCCATCTCCCTCCCTATGGTGAAACCTAATTTCTCCATGCGCTCGATGTTTGCTTTCATACGCAACACATGCGCGCTCATGTTCCCTCCTTCTTGCATCTTGCAAGCAAGGGTTGTCTTGAGGCACTCATACCTTTCCTGCCTCGCCTGCTGTTGGAACATGTCCTTCAGCTGCACGATCAGGTCGTAAGCACTTAGATGATCCATTTGCTTTTGCAAATCTTGGTTCATAGTGCTCAACATAAGGCAAGTGATCTCCTCAGTTTCCTTGAGGCGTTTATCATACGCCTCTTGGATTGTCCTTGCTGCGTTAGTAGAAGGTGCCTCGGGTAAGGGTTCCTTAATGGTATGCAACTTCCCTCATACCGCAAGACCAACCTCAGTTGTCTATGCCAGTCCATGAAGTTGCTATCATCGAGTTTCTCCTTTTCAAGAAAAACTGGAAGTGAAACGTTGGCGGTGGTGTTGTTTGAGCTTGTTGATGCCATGTAAATTTATGCATAGTAGATTTTAGTTAGTTTGATATTTATATCTTGTTAAAACAATTTACCCATAAAGAATTATCTTAACATGACTAAGAACTGTATTTCATCCTACCATGTGACGGGCTTACCGCGGATCACATGATAAAACTATTTAGGTTGGCAACCATCTTGCCAATTGCAATCTCTATTACAATCCTTAGCACCTTGCGGGATCCTACGACAACCAAGGGTTGTTTGGCATGTTTGATCCCTTCTTGCACCAATTTTAAGTCTTGAAATTTTGGTTAACTCGTTCTAAGCTCAATAATTATCCAAGATTTTAAACCTAAAATTGCAAATCGTCCGTCAAGACATACGGTAACAAACTCTCCAAAGTTGGCTCGTGCTAAGCTCGACAACCAAAATTGTGAATTTTCCACACTCACCTTCCACACAGTTTTATGAGAATTGGCTCGTGCTAAGCTCGACAACCAAATCCCATAAGACTAGATTCGGGTGGTATCGACTTACGGATGGTGCACGATTTACGTTTTGTTGGAAAAATGGGCTTTTGTTTCCGGTTTGATTTTAGATTAACTTATTAGTGACAAATCCTATTTTCACTAGGTGGGTTAATCTTGTATGTGATCGCGTGCGAGAGAAAACCATTTTTATCAAAACTCTTTTGATTTTATTAATTTAATGAAAAATTATCTAGAATGCGAAACCTACACATCCATGCATAGAATAATTAAATCACATCACACGCAATATACAAAATAGTCGGTAACCCTTGCCAATAAACCTATGCGTTCCTCCCGTGAGCCAAAACGGGAAGAACTTGGTCAAGCTACGCGACAAAACATCTGGATGCAAGCTCCTACTAGAACTACCATCTCTATTGGACTTCTTTGGCTTCTAAGGGCATCAAAACTCCATCTTGTCTTGCCTCCACATGTGTCTTCATTCCTCCATCATACAAATTACATATAATAGAAAATAAATGGCATACAAGCGACAAATCTTCCTATTTATATAATACTAGTACATGGATGAATGAAATGGCATGCAAGCCACAAAATTATTACAATCAAACTAAACTTAATAAATTACAGCCCTTTTTGTGGATTAAAACAACCAAATGCATGCACAACACAAAACAACCAAATAGGCCAAGGCAAGGTTACCAACTCAAATGATCACATACAACCAAACAAAGCATATTACTACTGCAACAACATATAAGGAACCTTGGAACAAATTTCCAGAAGGTCAAAGGGCCAAAACACCCAAGACCAAAACTATTTTAATCTAAAATTTTTAAAATAATTTTCCAGTGGCGTTAGCGCCGCCAAATATATCGTTGTAGCGTCGCTATCCTAAGCTTAGCAGCGCTAACCCAAACGGCAGAAAACAAACATTTTGATTTTGGGTTTTTCAGGCCACCATGTGCTATTCTAACATAGAGGTGGCTCTGATACCACTGTTGGGATTATCAGAACACGCAACAGAAGCAAGAACAACAACAAGAAGCATAAAAGGTGTTCAAACATGAAATCCCCAAAGTGGATCATCTCTATGTAAACAAAATAGGAACATGCAAAGGAGTACATAAGGTTATACCTTTCTTCTTAGCTCCAGAAAAGAACTTGATAACTGTTGATGGTGGTGTGGATGCAAGACAAGTCTTCCTCATCTTTCTCGAAATCACACCCCGGGCACACGTCCAACAAGTTGTGCTAGCAACCTTGTATGATACTTTCTTCCAGAAATATCACTCAAGAACAGCAAGAAAGGCTTCTATAACTCGAGTTTTTCTCACAAGATCACCAAAAAGGCTAGGTATCAAGTAAGAGAGAGTTTAGAGAGCAAAAGTGAAGTGTATCAAGTGTGTGGCAAAGTACAGGGGTTAAAGTCTTTTAAAGACCTCTATGAGACCCTAGAGCTCCCCTTTGGCCGGCCAAATCCAATGATTTAGTTAACATCCATTGGCCAAGCTTGGAGGTGATCTTGACATAAAGTCCATGCAGCCGTAGTGCCGCTAACAAAAGGTTAGCGCCGCTAAAGTCTTAACCTGTAGCGGCGCTATCGCGGCCTGCCATGAAATGACATAAAGCACATGCAGCCATAGCGGCGCTAACCACTAACAGTTAGCGACGCTAACCTGTTATGTTTAGCGGCGCTATAGCGGCCTGCATTGCTAACTTTCACTTTTGTCATCTTTTGTCCCTCAACCTTATTTGCTGTCATGTTAGACCCCGGTGTGTGACCCAATTAGGGCCATACATCATCGGTAGTGTTTCAAGGCGTACATATATTATTGGGCAGATTCTAACACATGAAGACTTCAAATTGAACAATTTGACGAGTCGCGTCACGACATGTGTAGAGACGTGTCGCGTCCATCGATTTTAGGGTTTCAAATTTAGGGTTTGATTAGATGTGAGAGTGCATCGCATCTAGGGTTTTGTGTCTATTATTAATTAGATATTATGATGTAGGATTTGGTGGTGTGATTCGCTAACCGAATCTCTTTGCAAATTAACTCTCGCTGCAATAAGGTGAGTTTCACTAACTTATATCTTATATTGTGATACATGTTCTTATATGGTATTGTGTTTATTATTCTCCTGAGTGGCACAATCGCTTGAGTAGCAAGAGCCTGAGTGGGAGTGGCACAATCGCTTATGTAGCAACAGTCGGAGTGGCACAGCGTGAGTGGCACAATCACTTAAGTAGCAAATGCCTGAGTGGCACTAATGTGATGTATATGATTATTTGAATATCCATTTGATATAATGTATGAGTGTAGTGTGCTCAATAAGCTTTATGCTTAACTCGTTGTTGTTTATTTCTTTCAAGATCGTCGCGTGTTGACGAGGGAAAGGCTCCCGTGTGACAGCTGTTTTCCACAATGTTTTTCATACTCTGATTTTAAATTTTATTTTAAATAATTCTGTTGGGAAATCGTAAGTCACGTATGTTGGGCCGGTCGTTGACTTGATATTCTATCGAATATTTTACTATCGATTTACGTTTATCTATTCCTACATAACTTGTTTTTAAAAGTAAAATTTTGGGACGTTACATCGGGTGCGTTGTAACCTGTTTGGAAATTAACTTAGATTTTAGAGTTAGTTAGGATTTGAAAACTGATTTGTGTTGCGATTTGTTCTCAGAAGAGAAGAAAGAGAAGAAGACTCAGTGATATAAGACAACTGAGCTTGGTTTACGAGAACATTGGTGACTGGAATTTTAAGTCACGAGTTGTATTGGTTGTAATGGTTATAGTTACAACGGGTATTATTATTTGATGGTTATGTGTTAATTAATCGTTGGGTCATTGATATGTGCTCATGTATGAGGGAGATTAGCTTTGCTGGGCAATGGTCTTGGCTTATTTGCTATCAGCTAATCAGTATTATAACTTTTGATGCATTTGTTGCAACATAAGGGTATTACTGTAGGAGAAAAGCAAATAGGCTATCAGTAAACCTTTGTTAGGCCAACATTGGTTGAAGGTTTTATAGAACATCCGGTCCTCTGTGTTGCTTATTCATTTGATGTTGTTATATGATTATTGTTGTATGAGGTGCTATTTGTAGTGTTAAACTTCCATTCACTTAGCTTTGAGCTAATCCCCTACCTTGAATTCCATTTTGCAGGTTTTTGGTAAGTTTAACTGTAAAGCTGGGAGTTGATGCTTGTTTGGAGTTGTTTGACCACACTATTATATGTTTTTGACTGAAGAGCCTTTTGTAAACCTATGTGACACTGGTTTTTGAGATACTAGTCTTTTGATGACGGTATGTTTATTATTTATTTTTACTACCTATGTAAATTGGTTTGTGTTTATACCTCAAACGCTATTGCAGTAAATTCATTTAAAAAATAAAGTGGTGTTACACCTTTTGAGGTATTATACAAGGATTAGAAGGTAATCCCAAAAGGGTCAACATTGATCCAGCACTGAATGTGGGTGGTACTGCTTCTGTAGCAAGTAGTTCAATGGGAAATCTAAGTGATCCCAGATATGTTACATGAGAGTTTATATACAGGGAACTGGAAAATGCCCTAAAGACTATCAATGAATGATTTGATTCTCTTAATGCCAAAATGGATTCACTAACTCCTAAATCATAGGATCCAACTACTTTATCGGTAGATCTCAAGAAAGAACTTCTACACGCCAAGTTGCTAGCTCAAAGTGTCCATTCTGAACTAGATTTCAATTTGTTACAACTTCTTCAAGCTGAGTAGATTTACAAAGAGAATAACTGTTGGAATATGCCCGCTGACACACATGAGTCAGTCTCATTGCCGATAAAGCGTGGGTCTATTGGGTCACACGCCAAGTATTGGTCCTGGTATCAACATTGGTCAAAGGAGAGAGAAAAATCAAATTTGACTCTGGAAGGCCAGGCACGACCCTGCCTTGTATAGGTACGGCCGTGCCTCATGGCTAGGCAAGAGCCCAATCAGGCGTGACTTGGGGTGTGCCTTCTTGGAAAGGTACGGGCGTGCCTGTCAAAGGCATGGGCGTGCCCAGTACAATAACAGTCTATTCAATTGGTCCTTTAAGACTAGTTAATGGGTGTTAATGACATGTAACTGATCTCTAGCCATTAGTGCACGAATTTGAACCACTTTAGAGGTTCTATATAAGTGGCTAAAGGCTTAAGGGCGCAAGGTTACAACACTTGATCTCTTGGTGCAACATACTCTCTCTACACACACTTGAATTGCAAGTGTTGTTAGTTTCAAGTGCAAGACCCATTGGTGTTGTTGTGGGAGGCTTCTCATCACTTTAGCAAGTGGGAGCCAAACTACACTTGGTGTGGATTGCATTAGAGGGTGTTCTAACATGAACACTTGTTCTTCCAAGTTCATCACAACCAACAAGAAGGGAACTAGTATCAAGGGCATACTTATAATCTTCTTATACCTTATGTTGCTTAGTGCATGTTTAGAGTTTTGGTACATTTGGGTGGAGGTTCGTGGTTTAAAAAAAATTTTGTTTTTCTACTTTTTTCTTCCGTTGCGTTTTGATCAAACCACCAATATCCAACATTAACTTGGATGAATTTAAAAATACATTGATTCAAAATGTAGAAGATTTAGGTAAGATTATTTTTGAAAAACTAGATGATGTTCAGGAAAGGTTGGAAATGTGGGAGCAAGCTTGCAAGGACCAAGCTTTGAAAAGAAGGCATGGTGATCAAGATCGAGATCATGATCGTCATAAGGGGATAAACGTTCTAGAACATACTTTCATATGTCTGCAAGTCCAAGGATTACTACTATTGCTGCTGAAACTCAAACTGATAAAGGGCAAGAGACTGAAAAAGCACAAGACATTCCAAGATAAACAAACCACATATGAACTTAAACAAGAAATTGACAATTTTCAATTTTATGATGTCTCTATGCCCGTTCAAGATGAGATACCTGAACCAGCACAACAACTTGAACCAATACAACAAAGAAAAAGAGTTGATAAATGAAAATAGTTATTAAACAGTCTGAATGCAGATCTAAGAAAAGACCAGGGTTGAAAAGCCTGCGGTTGAAATCATTACCGATGCAAAATGGTCAAAGAAGCAGCTAGAAATCTGGATTTGAAAAAAGTTTTCAAGAATGTGAGTGAAGAAGTACGTAATATATTTCCTCCAAATCCTGGAAAATTCCAAGTGTCCGCCAAAGATATCCTTGATGATAATCAAAGAAAAGAAAAGGAACAAAAAGAATAAGAAGAATTAATATGGCCACTTCCCAAGAATTACACACCTGAGCCCAAGAAACCTGTTGTCTTACAAGGACTTGATATGCACAACATGAGAACAGGGATGCAATGAAATATCCTATATGGAAAAACGTTGGTCTTAATGCTGCATTTCTCGAAGACAGAATTTCAGGAATCTTTTCAACTGTTCTTAGAAAAAGCATACTATTAGAGCTGATAGGTTTGACTAAACCTCAAGAAGTCACATTTCAATTCATTCTCAAGCACTATCAGAAGCTGAGAAAAGAGATTGAATCCAAGTATACAATATTCAGATTAAACTATGTTGTATTGAATAACTTGAGACACTACAGATATGTAACATTCAATGTTACAAGGGGGATAGAAAAAGTTACGACATTACAGAAGGTGAGTTAATACTTAAAGCTGGATGATCTTCACTTTATGTATGATCATATATCAAGTGAAGCTGCTCCCAAGAACGAAGAAAGTATTGTAGGAGGGTAGTCGTCACAAAATATTTGAAGAATCTCATTCATTATACTCGAGCACATGACCTATAACTTGGTGCATCTAGCAATCCACACTTAGATAAGCTGGAAGGAATTGTGTACCACAATCAGAAGAAAAAAAAGACATTAATAAGACTCTTAACACTTTGTTTGCTAAATCATGAATTGTTTTAAAAAGTCTTCAACAACAAATTTACCATAGATTTATGATATATCAGTAATTATACATCTTTTACGCATCGAAAACCCTCGCATTTAATCCATAATCAAGGTGAATTGTACAAATTATTGTCTAAAATGCTTAATGTATACCATTGCAGGTTAAGAGGACCTAAAGTGAAGATATCAAGTCAAACGAGTGCAAAACGGATGAAAAACGAAGAATTGGTGAAAATTACCATGCCTTGCGATCGCATGTACCTACTATGCTATCGCATGGTAGGGGTGAATCTAGCTTTGGCACTTGGCAGCTTCTGCAAGCTAGGCTGTCTTCTCAACCGCCCAAAACCAAGCCATGCGATCGCATGGCAGGGTCCATGCGATCGCAAAGACCCCCGAATCAGGCCTATTTAAGGAAGCTCATTCTCTGCTCAAAAGATACACACAAACAATCAGAAGCAGCAAGAGAAACAAACACACATGAATTCTCTCTGTAACACACACACAACACACATACTAAGGTGTCTTCATACTTGGGTTTCGATTTGGTGGTAGTTAAACACCCCAAACTCCGTTCCAAAGGTGTAGAAACTAAGTGGAGATTCTGATCATGTATACAACTCGGGATATGTTAGTCCCATATAACAAGTGGTTCATGTATCATGTAGGATTGATGAAGGTTTGTATATGAATAACTAGAAAGAACAAGGTTTACACCTTAGAAAACACATAGTTATTCTTTCATTATGCTCAAAACCTTAGCTATTACAATAGCCATATCCCTATATATACTCCGTGAGTATATTACATAGAAACTCCTATTTCTATACAATTTATGAATTTACATTCTCCCCCTTTGTATTGAAATAGGAGTGTACACGCCAGTAACCTATGTCTTCCTTAGATTATATAAGCAGTTTTGGATGTAGCGTCCCACCAAATACATAAGTCTGAAACAATGCTTTTTCCTTAGCTTTTGACAGCGGAAGCATAAACACTTTTGATGTGTTAGGAAGAATCTTCTTTTTGTCTCCCCCTGATGGTCCTGTATTTTATACGGATGAAGCAATGCTAGATGTTAATCTTACTAGTGTGTGTGTGTGTGTGTTCGGTTTATAGAGAGAGAACTGAGAGAGAATATGAGGAACACAAACACAAGAGTATTGTTATGCAAAGCTTAACATTGAAATGTGGGGGAAATGCCTTTATATAGCATTTCCCCAACTTTGAGCAATTACATATTACACCCCTCACTTTAGTATTTCTAACAATCACCCCCTAAGTGAGGTGTGTAAACATTCACAACAAATAAATACATTAATCTATTCGTATGCCGAGTTGTTGCGAATGCCGAATGCCACTTACCATTTGCGTATTTTCCTTCTGCTATCCAGTGTCGTTCTTATCCTTTCTATAGCACGATATGCTTGAGCATGTTCTTCATCAGTGTATGCTGCACGGTTATTCCTTATTTTCTGATGTATCTTATCATGGAGAATTTTCAAAGTGCCGTCTGAATACGCCATGAGTTCATCAAGTCTGATGAAGATCTTTTTGCCTTTTGTATTCTTTGAGACGACCCCTCGATCACCTTTGAAGTTTGTATGACCATCATAGATAACTGTCAACTCTTCAAGCTCTTCAAAATATGGATGGCTTTGATTAGGCTTAAGAAGATTGACTTTCCGATAGTTGTTTCCAGCTCCGAGGTGAATATCATGTTCCTCAAAATATTCCATAAGATTCCTAATATACCTCATTAACGCAACCCTTCCAAACTCTTCATCAGGCCATTTTCCTCTTTTCTGAGACAGAATGTCAAATATAAAGCTGATGTCTTCAATATTAACAAACCTCAGATCTGCTTCTGTGAGGAAGTATGATAGGTTGTTGGCTCTTCTGACGTGGAAAATAGCATATTTTATGTTGAAGTTGGTTTCGGTATAAACACTGAGGAGTTCAACTATTGGAAATTCTGATTTGATATCTTATGGTTTGGTTTTGGAACGAGTAAGGATGTGATCATATCTTCTTCTTTGTTTGTCATCCATGTTCCTCAGCTCGGGTGAAATAACCTATATCAGTTCATTGCTGTATATTTCTGGTATTCTTTCTTCAAGATTTGCAGCATTGACAAAATATGGTTTCCATATAGGTTGTTGGCCAGCACTTCTAGTGAACATGTTACCTGCATCAAGTCCTGGATCCCCACGATGCACTGGAGGAGCAGGTGGCACTATGAATCTTTGTGGCAAGGGCCATTCTGATTCTCTTCTGAATTTTTCAGCTGCTTCTGTTTGTTTGTTTCTCTCCAAAATATCAGCAGCTAATTCTTGAAATTGACCAGAACGAGGAGGGAATTGTTGATGAACTTCAAAGTTTAATCAACTGAGAACCCTGGACACGTCAAAGGTTGGTTTCTTCTTTTTACGCTTTCTCCTAGAGATTGCTAACCTTTCTTTCTTTCTGAGTGCAAGCTCCCTTTCACTGGGGATATCATAGAATCTGTCCACAACTCTAGGTGAAGCTAGACGTGTAGCAACCTCGACGTATTCATTAATACCCTTGAAAAGTCTTTCCATCTCAGGATCCTCAGCTTCCTCTTCTGGCAGAGCAGAACTTCTTTCTCCCATATGCCTTGCAGGTGATGTGTGTATGGACTCATATAAATCCTCCATTTCTTCCTCTAAGGAGCTAGACCATTCAAACATCTCGGCACGGGACTGCTTGTAAGGTATTTCACCTTCTTCAAGATCAATTGGCCTCAGTTCAGATTGTTGCTGAGGTACGTAAAGTACAATTTGTTTGTCAGCATTTTCCTTTTGTTGTTGTTCATAAACTTCATCGGCCATTTGTTGTTGTTGGTGGTGTTGACTTCCGGACCCAGTTGAACTTGTACCTGCAGATATGTATGAAGTAACGAGTGGGACAGGTACAGTAGCAACAACTGAAGGAGCAGACATGTATTTTCTCCTTTTCTCCCCCTCGGGTTGATCATCCGGATCCTGATCATGCCGTCTCCTCTTACTCCCCTGAGCCTGAGCCTGACAAGTTGTTTCTAGACTAGTCAGCCGGTCTGTGACCTTTGATAGGGAGGTGTAGAAACCTTTGGTGATCCCATCAATATTTTTGTTTACATCTTCATGAAACTCTTGAAAGTCATCCATGGAGATTCCCGATGGACGCTGTTCGTTGCGAAGAGTAGTCAGAAGGTCTTGATCATGTGCAGATTCTGGCTTTTACTCTAGAAGTCTAATGTACAACATGCTCTTTAAAGCATTTACAGACATAGTAGCAGGATCAGGTTGTGATTGAGGTTCTGGAACTGGAGGACGGGCAGCAAGAAGTATTTCAATTCGGTTTAGTTGCTTAGCTTGGGCCTTGGAGGGTTGCTCAATCCGATCCAACTTTTGATTTGTCATCTGCAGTTGTTGGTGGATTGGTGACACGGCTTGTTGAATTTGTTGTTGAAGTTCTGCACGTGTAACAAACCCGGAATCACGAAGACTTCCGGTTGAGGTACCAGCCATAGAGGCAGTACCACCTACTGGAGCAGCAGGTATGTTGGCTCCAGCGGGATTTCCTTCCAATCCTCGAATGGCGCCTGAAAAGGTACCACCTCTGGAAGTTGAGGAGACTTGTTGAGCCAACAAGCTCAGTGCATCGATTGTTACCCTGTGTTGGTCAAGATATGCGGAAATCCGCGGTATGTCAAATCATGCATCAAAACGAGTCGAGGACTAGGGAGACAGTCCTCTTTGTTAAATAGGTCGGATACCCGAATGGGTTGGACCTAGGGAATGTGCTATAACCCTATGCAATAAAGACGGTTCCTGTTGAGAGACACCGTAGTAGCTAGGTAGGGTAGAAACTTGCACGGGTGGGATCACCGCGACTTGTTCAATATGAGGCCCAACAGTGTCAGGCCCCATAGTGGATGTGGTTTCCCGGCTTTCTTGGTGTAGAGGTCCCTCAGCACTCTCCTTTTTTTTTCTCACCTCCTCTCTTTCACTCGAACTCCTAGTTAAACAATTTTCCTCTTCACCACTACCTGTGCCACATCCGGCATATTGATTAGGATCTAGTAAAGAATCAGGAGTGACAGAGCCTGATTCAATAGATATATTAGGAGATGGAGAGACAACTGGAATGTCATGGTCAGGGGCAATGATGGCATTGTGAATGATAGGAATGGTAGTTGTTTGGGCAGGTGAAGTCAAAGAAATGACCAGACCACCAGGTTGGGGGATGGCCTGAGTAGTTTGAATGGGGTGAGTCTGGTCGGGAGAGGTAGTATGTGAGTCAATAAGTTTCATGAAGGAGGGTGTGCTTTCTGCTGGTTGTTCGATTGGGTGCTCAGGGGTGCCTATGTGAGATATAACAGGTTCAAAGGCAGGGGCACCTCCTGGATGGGAAGCAGACTCATCATGAGAAGAACTGGATGACTCAGAAATGTCAAGACCAAGTTCAGTAAGAACAACTTGGGTGCGGGTGGATTGAGAAATAGATTGAACAATGGCTTGAATGGTGGCGGGATCATATGCATCCCCTCCCTCTCTAGTCTCATCACCTTCACCCTCTTCTCCACCCCTCTCAGAATTTTCTCTCTCCTCTTCCTTCTCAACATCTCCCGTAGATTGCTAAAGCCTATTCTCTATATCCTCACTTGGTGCTACTCCTCCTTGGGTAGGCATGGCCGGCTCTTGCACAACCATAGGAGGTATTCCTACACTCGACCTATAGCTTACAACTATATTATTTTGCTCACATAGGTTTATTAGAGTGACAGGAAATGATTTTGTAACACGCAAGTTGGTAGGAGTGGCAGGTTTAATATACATGAAAAGTTTAGGGTTGATAGAAGGTAAACCTGCCCGGCGAGGGATTTATGCATTTCTATCCATCACATACTGAATGATCATTGGTAGAAAGTGGTGGTAGGGCAGCAAGTTTGCATCCTTTTTCTTCTATGAGTTCTTTCGTAGCATAGTAGCCTTGATATCTTGAAAGAGCAGGAATGCATAATCCACATGCAAGTGGGTGGTTGCAACAACAAAGAGCTTGAGTTGGTTCTCTGTTGGGAACTCAAACCCTGAGTGCTTGGGAGTGAGACACCTCTGAAGCACCGTCATGAAGGTGTTATACTTGGGATGTAGACAGGTGCGTTTGAATTGATTCTTGTGGGTGAGCTCCCCATCATACCCCATTTCCCTTATGGTTGTAAGACATGCCTCCTCATCTGGGATTTCCTCAAATTCTGTAGCTGGAGGTCTGCTGACTGCAGTGGGCAGTGAAAAGATTGTTCTCAGGCTGCGAAGTGGAATATTGACTTGAAATTCGTCAACCTCATCATATAAGACCTCTCTTCCTCTTTCATTAAGTCTGACATCACACGTTTTCCAAAATTGTTGGACATATAACTCGGGAACATGTGTGCCTGTGGTTGCTGGGTTGTAGGTTAAGAGGTGATTTAGTGGATGGATTTTGAGGATTTATGTGATTATGGGAAAAGTATGAGTTTTGAGTTTGGTGAGGTCGATATAGTGGTTATTTGGATGAGTCCTGGTGTTAAAGAACTCAGCCTGGGGCATTATCTCCTCTGGGTCACAGATAGCTTGAGCTATCTTATCTGTACAAATGGATGAATTAGTTAAGTCCTGTATACAGAGATAAGCATGGAAGACAATATTCCATTTGAATTTTAATCCAATCTTGAGTGATTGACAAAATGGTTGTTCATGTTGGACCAAAAATTTCAAGTGTGAAGATGTTGTGAAAAATACTCTAACACATTGTGTTAAGAAATTAAGAAAAATATTCTAACAAGTGGTGATCACACTTTTGTTAAGAAAGTCAAAATGGACTACTACACAAAAAAATTGTGAGTTTGAAAAAACTCTTAACTCTGAAACCTGAAAGTGTACATGATGATTGTAAGTATAAATACGTTGTTTTAACACTTTTAATATGGCAATTAGATAGAAATAAACAACTTTGCAGCACTTGAGTGTAGTCCAAAACTCATCATAACATCCCTTTTAGAACCAAAAATTGAACTTATGATGTAAGTTCATACTCTTCAAGAACACGAATAACACTTTTTGAGATTTTTGAAATATTTTTGTATCAAAGTGTTCCCCATGTGCTCAAAACACCCTCCAATCACCATGCAACATGTGTCCTTTCACTTTATCAAAGTGTGAATGTTGAGTTACAATTGACCCCATGCGATTGAAGCATAAAGTGCGATTGTTTGTAACAAAACCCAACACTTGGAAATTTTCTGAAACTTCAAAATATCTGGATTTTTATAGTTAAAAATTTGATTTTCCAAGATATTTTGGTTGGAGTGTTTGTTTTGACACACTCCCCCTAGACTTAGTCTTTGTTTTTTTTCAAGTTTGGCGTGTTTGTTTACCCTAAACCTGAGAAACACTCGAAACTGGAAACAAAGCCTAAGCCCGGACCCGAACCGGTTTGCGAGTCTTATAAGAAAACCGTTGACTAAAACTCTTTGAATATGTTTTTAAGTTTAGACCAAGTCCTTAATTTGGAGTGTGTCAGTTGTAGTAAGCTTCTACCCCTACACATGTGCACAATGTGTATCAAAGTTCTCCCCCTACACATTTGTAACATGTGTAAAACCAGGAACAAACTCCCCCTCGATTGATGAAGCGGATATCTGCACAGAGAACAAACAGTATAACACCTACTCTAAACAAAATAAAAGAAAGGAAAAGAAAAGAAGGTAACAGTATGCTAGATTTGTAGATTGAGCATGCCTAACTTGGATACCAACTCAGTGAATCGACTTTCGTCTAATGGTTTGGTAAAAAGGTCAGCCAACTGATTTTCAGTAGGCACATACTGTAGCTCAATTAATCATTTCTCAACGTTATCTTTTATGAAGTGATAACGTATATCAATATGCTTGGTTTTAGAGTGGTATACTGGATTGCAGGAGATGGCGATGGCAGACTGAGAGTCGCATAAAAGTGGAATTTTGTCATACCTGAGACCAAAGTCTGATAATTGTGTACGTATCCATAGACTCTGTGAACAACACATTGCAGCAGCAACATACTCAGCTTTTGCTGTAGAAGTAGATACACAGTTTTGTTTCTTTGATGCCCAACAGACTAACCTATCTCCTAGAAAGTGTGCACTACCAGAGGTACTTTTCCTATCAATCTTGCATCCGGCATAGTCAGCATCGGAGTAGGCATGGAGATCCAGATTTAAGTCCTTGGGATACCACAAACCAAGATCCATAGACCCCTTGAGATTTCTGAAAATACGCTTAACAGCTAACAGATGGGACTCCTTTGGATTCGCCTGATATCTGGCACAGAGACAGGTAGAGAACATAATATCCGGATGACTTGCAGTTAGGTACTGTAAAGATCCAATCATCCCACGGTAGGTTTTGAGATCCACTGGAGAGCCATCTGGATCTGCTGATAGTTGTGCTTTAGCAGCCATGGGTGTGGAGATAGGATTACAGTTGAGCATATCATACTTGGTGAGAAGAACTTTGATATACTTAGACTGGCAAATGAAACTGCCATGACTCAACTGTTTTACTTGGAGTCCGAGAAAGAATGACATATCTCCCATCATACTCATTTGAAACCTGTTTGCCATTGTTTGTGCAAACTCTTCACTGTACTTTGGATTAGTAGATCCAAAGATGATGTCATTCACATATAGCTGAACAAGAATTTTGTCCCTACCTTTAGTCTTTGTAAAAAGAGTGGTATCTGTCTTTCCCTTTGAATAACCCTCACCTATCAAGTACTCAGATAAGACATCATACCATGCACGTGGGGCTTTTTTTAAACTGTACAAGGCCTTATCTAGAATATATACATGGTTAGGGTATTTAGAGTTGATAAAACCTTCTGGTTGTGAGACATAGACTTCTTCTTTAAGTACACCATTGAGAAAAGCTGTCTGCACATCCATCTGAAAGACACGAAAGCTGTAGGAGGCTGCATATGCAAGAAAGAGTCATATAGCCTCAATGCGAACAACGGGGGCAAAAGTTTCATCATAGTCAATGCCCTCTTGCTGATTGTAACCCTTAGCTACTAACCGAGCTTTGTTTCGGACAACCACTCCATCCGAATCTCTTTTATTCTTGAATACCCATTTAGTTCCAACAATAGATTTCCCATAAGGCAGAGGAACTAATCTCCAGACTTTGAGACGATCAAATTGGTGAAGTTCTTCTTGCATTGCAATCACCCAATCAGGATCATCTAATGCCTCACAAGTCTTGGTGGGTTCAAACATACTCAAGAAACCCGCGAATCGATATTCATTGGCTGTTGCTGATCGTGTTTGTATGCCAACTGAGGGATCTCCGATTATGTTCTCTTCTGAGTGATGTCTGGTCCACTTTATTTCATGGGGGGTAGAGGATGAAGGAAAAAGATCTTGAATGTGTCTTGCCTCTTCTTCATCCTCTCTGGAGAAATTTGGGTCTGAATCAAACACATGTGAGCTATCTTGGTCAGCTATAAGAGCAGTCACAGGGGCTGTGTGATGGAGACAGATGTAGAATCTTCAGCATATAGATCAGCAAATGGGTTTGTCTCCGTGACCATAGGAGCTGTGATAGGGACACTTGTTTGTGCAGCTGTGTTGTTCCTATTTTCAGTCAAAACAGGAGAACATTCAGATTGAAAGAAATCAAACGTAAAGTCAAGATTAGTATTTAAACTGGAGGAAATGTCTGATTCTTTATGTTGAAGTACTGGTCCTGAACATGTAAGTTCAGAAGCAATCTTCTTTGATTGTGGTGGTAAATCAGTGACATCTAGTGTATCATCAAATGTTACATTGATGCTTTCTATGATGCTCTTTGTTCGTTTGTTGAAAACTCGATATGCTTTAGACTCGGTGGAATAACCTAGGAAAATAGCTTCATCAGCTTTTGGAGCAAACTTTCCTAGATTATCCTTTTCATTTAATACAAAGCACCTATTACCAAAGACATGAAAGTATTTTATATTAGGCAATATGCTATTTGCCAGTTCATAGAGAGTTTTATTAAAACGTTTATTAATGAAAGGGTGATTATGCGTCTAGCAGGCAGTGTTGATGGCTTCAGCCCAAAAGGAAGGTGGGAGCCCAGAGTATGACAGCATGGTACGGGCAGCTTCAACAAAGGTTCTGTTTCGTCTTTCGACCACACCATTCTGTTGTGGAGTGTATGCTGCAGAGAACTGATGGTTGATCCCAACTAGGTTACAAAAGCTTTTCAGAGTGTTGTTTTTGAATTCTGTTCCATTGTCTGTACGGATTGAGACAATACTCTGACCATACTTGTTCTGCTGCTGTTTGATGAATGTGATAATTGTTGGAGTAGCTTCATCTTTAGCATGCAGGAACTTGACCCAAGTATACCTAGAATAGTCATCCACCATGACTAGTATATACTTCTTCCCATGCTTGGACTGAATTCTCATAGGACCACAGAGATCCATATGCAGAAGATCTAAAGGCTTGGTAGTGCTAAACACTTGCTTTGATTTATGAGAAGCCTTCTTCATTTTACCCTTCTCACAGTCTGCACATAGATGGTCCTTGTTGAATCTTAGATTGGGAATGCCTCTCACCAAGTCATCAGTGACTAGTTTGTTAAGATTCTGAAAGTTCAGATGAGAGAGTTTACGGTGTCATTGCCAAGTAAGATTATTTGAAGCTTCGGACAGAAGACACATAGAAGTAGGAGAATCATATTTCTCCAAATCTATGGAATACAGGTTAGATTTCCTAGAGCCTACAAGTAGTTCATCACCAGTTTCTGTGATCACAGAACATTTGTTTTTCTTGAATACGACTACCAGATCTTTGTCACAAAACTGTCTGATGCTAAATAGATTATTACCCAATCCTTCAACATAGGAGACTTTCTTGATCTTGATTTGCTTCTTTACTGTCTCCGTACCCCATTATTGGTGCAACATTGTCATTCCCAAAACATACAGTCCCGGAGTACTTAGGAACATAATTTTTTAGAAGACTTTTGTTGCCAGTCATATGCTTGGAGCACCCGGAGTCCAGGTACCACAAGTGAGGCCCCTGCAAAACAAGGATAAAGCACTTTTAGGTCCCCATACATAAATGGGTCCTTGATTGTTAGTTCCTAAGTTGAGTTGAGTAACAACTGTGGGTTCTAATGATGATGAAACTTCTAATGATCTATTCTTTGGTACCCAAATGGATTTAAGCTTTTGTCAGGAAGAAATAGATGTAGAAAGAGTTTGCTCATTTGGAAGTCTCGCTATCACTTTTGGTGTGACAGTTGATGAAATTGAAGGTTTTAGATTCGTTAGAGTTGCGGAAGCGTTATGTTTGCGAATCCATGTTTGCGAAGAATTCCTAAGAATTGGTTTCGACATAATGACATCAACTTGTTTAGGGTGAACTGTTTTCCTTGCAGAAGTTGATGGTACCACTCGTTGTGGATGTGTTTGCTTGGGTTTGGTAGATTTAGAATTTTTGGACGATTGATTGCATGAGCGGTTTGTGGAATGCAGGTATTGTTCATGAGCGCTCCATGCCTTTTGAATGCTCCATACCCTTGCCGTCTGTAGACTTCCAGTTCTTTGATCGTCAATAACCGTTTTGATTTGTTTAAGAGTTTATGTGCATGAGATTGACGAGTGGTGATCCATTGATTAATGATGTAGCCTTTTGAATTTAAAAATGGAATACAGACTTGATTAGCATAAAAATCAGTCCAGTCAGCACATGGTTTAACACTTAAAGACTTTCTCAATTGATCATAACAACAATTAAATTCACAGTGTCCATGAGTACAGCCATCACTCATACAAAACATAGTAAAGCAGTATTGTCTTGTGAACAGGAATGATTACAAACAGAATCAAACATCAAAATGTTTTCACAGAGAGGTTTCAAATTTGAACACTTCCTAGTGGATCTAGGAATGACTCTTTGCCATGATGCATTTGTTTGGTACTCCTTGTTTCCAGACTTCTTCACATCTACAGTAGAGGGTAAAAGATTGGAATTAAGTCATGGTCGACAAGTTACAGCTCGTGATGATTCAGGTACGTCTAAGTGCACACGAGAAAGGTGATTGGAAGTGGAAAGTTCCGTTGGTTTGCAAATCTGTTTAAGTTTAAGTTTTGTTATATCAGTTTTATTAACATAATTTATATGAGTGTTGCATGCTGAAGACTTAGTGGATGCATGAGTGCAATCATCAAGTTGTGAACCATAGAGTGAATATGTGAAGGGAGTAGGAGGTTGCATCTCTTCTTGGAGCTTCTTGATCCTTTCTTTCAGGACAAACTGTTTCTTGCAAAGTTTATCTATGATCTTTTCATCATGATCAAAAGAAGTCTTAATGTGCTGTTGGAGGGCGTAGGTTTCTTGCACCAAAGGAGATTTATCAGAGGTAGGAGGTTTCAATTCATCCTGAATGGCTTTGGCCAGGTCCTGTTGAACAAAGTAGGTAAAACAAAATTCCTGAGGTATTGAATCTGTCTTGTAATTCTTTGTGAGGAATGTATTCAACAATAGACTTTGGTGAGACAGGAGAGTAGAGTTCTTCATCAGAATAGACAGAAGATGAAACATCAGTCTCAAACGATGAAGTGAGACAGGTGAGGTATGAGTCATTAAGATCAGAGTAGTCAAATATTAAGAGTTCGTTTGACTTCTTCTTCAATACTTTCCTCTTCTTGACCAACAAAAACCATCCATTGGGTAAGCCCTTCGCCATAAAGATCAGCATTGTACAATTGTTTGGACGTAACCTTGCTCAATGCATTTGGGTGTTTGAAGCCCAGTCCATCGAATTTCCATCTGAAGAAAGGACGTTTCTTTTCTTTGTATTGAGAGATGGTCTTGTCACTTTGATCGCGTTTGGATAGAAGATATTCAAGTTCATAGATTCTGGTGTAAAGAGTACTTAGTTCATTCCTAAGTTCATTTTTAAGAATTTCAGAATCCTTTTCAGCACATGCACATTCTGCTTTAAGATCTAATATGGTGGTATTTGTGCTATTAGTTAACTCTAAGAATTTAGATTCTTTAGCAGCTAATTGGATCTTAAGGCTAATTAAGTCGTTATCTAACTGCTTTATTATTGTTTGTGCCTCTATATCCTTGTTGTGTGAAAAATCTTCTAGAACTTGATTTCTAGTGGTTAACTCTATTATCTGATTTTCTAACTCTTTCATTCGGATTAATATGGTTTGTATGTGTTCATGTTTAAAACCCATATTATAGTTAGAGTCAGAAGATACCTTCCCGCTTTCCAAGCTATCCTCATCTGAGTCAGAGAGATCATTACCATCATCATCCTCTCTACTTCCTCCACCATTGTGAGCCATTAAACAGAACTAAGCATGATCTTCACCATCCAGATCACTGTCCGATTCTGTATCATCCAAGAACTGATCTTCTTCTACTAGCAGCGCTTTCCCAGCCTGTCTTTGTTTGAACAGACGGTACTTCTGCCGATAGTATTCTGCATCTTTGGTCTTTTTCATGGGGCAGTTCCGGATTAGATGTCCTGATCTTCCACAGTTATAGCACTTGGAGCCAGTTTTCTTTTCCTCCTTCTTCTCTTCTCTCTGGTACCTTAGCTTATCAACAGGAGCAGCTCTTTCGGGTCTTCTTGAACCAGATGTGAATCGTTGTCTACTGTTAGTCTTGTTGAAACGGTTCTTGAAGTTCTAGTTGGCCACTGAGAGAGCTTGAAATGCAGCTTCTATTGAATCATCGTCATCATCATCGTGATTAAACTCACTGAGAACCACGTGTTTAAGTTTCATTGATCTGGATGATGTTTCCCTAGGGATTCTGTCAGCTACCACCAGGGCAAGAGGATCAGCAGCTGGTTGTTTCGCGTTAGACTGTAAGATTTCATCTTGATACTAATTGATATCTTCGAAGATGTTGTGGAAGGTGACTGATGTAAGATCTTTGTTGATCTGTTTGTAAAGTCTGGCATAGCCCTTCCACTCAGTACCTAATGAATTCAGAAAAACACAGTTCAAATCAAGGTCAGTTCTGACAATTTGATTAGATCTCATTTCATTTTGCAGCTTGAAGAATCCGCCATATGTTTCAGACAGGAGCTCATTTTCACGAGCTTTGAATTCATGGTAACTGTTGACCAGCTGAGTGCGTTTGATGTACTCTCCTTGTTCAGTGCCTTGTAACTGCTTTTTGATTTCATCCCAGATTTCCTTGACAGTACCCAACCTGTCAATCTTTAGATAAATCTCAGATGAGAGACCCTGTTTTAGATAGTACTTTGCTAGTCTCTCAGCTTTCTTTGTCTCCTTCTCAGTAGCAGTCAGCTCATCAATGGTCTTTTCCCTCTCATGTCTGAGAATGGGGGGATTGTTAGTTGGGTCAGCTTCAACGATCCTTGTGAACTTGGTGTTGCCCTTGTGGATGCATTTTATCATCTTGTCTCCACAGATTTTGTTGTGTTCAAGGAAGTCCATGAACCTTCCTTTCCATACATTGTATTCACCCCGAAACAAAACAGGAGGTTTTGTGTCAGTGCCAGTGGACATCATTTCATTTGTACTTGACATGATTACTGATTTAGTGAGAAATGATCGTTTACTTGCAAAATGGATTGATTGTTCGAAAGCTTCACTTAAATTTGTGACTGTTCAAGCTTGATTATAGAGTGACTTGAAATTTGATTAAAGAACTAAGTCTTTTAAATTTCAATTTTGAATTAGATCTTAAGAAGATTAAATTCAACTTTGAGCTAGATAGACTTAAGGTAATTTAATTCACCTTTGAATTAGATCCGATTTAGATTAAATTCAATTATGAGTTAGATTGTTTGATTAAATTCAAATATTCTAAAGTTCTTTAAGTCAAGTCCAAACGAATCAATCACTTGTCTAAGTATAAGGAGTCACTGATTGGAAATTGTCTTATCGAGTGCGAATACGGGTCAATCGAATGCGATTAGGTCCATGAAAACAAGCAGAGTAAGAACTTAGTATTGATGGTTAATCGAATGCAAATCAATCCTGTTTCATCAAACACTTAGAAAATAAAATGTTAGTCTTGTCAATCGCATGCGATTACCAATATGATGAATGAATAATCGTGATCCAATCAAATACGATTCCAATAGTAACGGCTGATAGGTATAAGTGTTAATCGAATGCGATTCAAACAAATGCGATTCACAAGGTATTCAGGCTATCTTATCAACTGCTTCTATAAGCCGCACAGTCCAATCGCATGCTATTCACTGAACCCGGCTTATAGCTATTTGATTAACACTTAGGTGTTCAAGCTTTTGACAATATTCTATAAGCCGCCTCAAGAGTCAATCGCATTGACGAGGGGACCAGCTGATAGACTCTGATGTGTCCCTGTCAAATCTGATAGCCTTACCTCTTAAGGTGACTACCCACTTATGCCTTGATTGGATGTGTAGTACTCAAGTTTCCTTGACTAAAATTCGAATTTTTAAGAATAAATAATTAAATATTTAATAAAAACAGTCTTCTTCTTCTTCAAGTCTGCATTTATATCTCAAGAACACCATAAATGCAAGTTTTCCAGAAAAATTAATGTAATAGAATCAAGCATTTAATGAACTTTTAGACCTTTTTCTTAAAGTGTAACACTCGGTTTTGAAGTTTTGTCAAGATTGTCTTAAAAAACAGTAGAAAAACTTCAAACAAGGCTTAAGAAGATGACAAAAACAGTAGAGTTTTATACCTTGAACGTGTTTGATCTTCCGGAAATGCTTGTTCTTGTATCTTTCTTGAAAAACCTTGTTGATGTACACCTTTTTAGACCGTATGCTTCTTCTATACTGTGAGCTTGAACTTTTTCGAGATTTCCTATGATGTATTCGAACAATCACGAGCCAAAAACAAGTTTGGCTCTGATACCAATTGATGGTCCCGTATTTTATACGGATGAAGCAATGCTAGATGTTAATCTTACTAGTGTGTGTTTGTGAGTGTGTGTTCAGTTTATATAGAGATAACCGAGAGAGAATATGAGGAACACAAACACAAGAGTATTGTTAAGCAAAGCTTAACATTGAAATGTGGGGGAAATGCCTTTATATAGCATTTCCCCAACTTTAAGTAATTACATATTACACCCCTCACTTTAATATTTCTAACACCCCCTACAATGTAGCTCAGATTGTTCCCATGTCTTCATAAGTCTGATAATCTTGACTCCCCCTAGACATGATATAGACTGATGTTTCTTTCTCTCTCTCTCACTTGAGTAGACACAATAATTTTTGAATATATTCTTTTACTCCTCTCAACAACTGAATCAACAACGCAATATTTCTTCACTTTTTATCTCCCACTCATGATGATTATAACACTTTATGAGCATCATGCATAAAAGACATCACCATGAGATTCAGTTGCAAAAACATGGAAGAGGGGTGGGGAAAATCCTACAATGAATAGATACTTGAACCACTCTTGATCGTTGAGGAGTGGTAATGATTTGATCTGAATTCTTGAAGATTTATAACTATGTGTTGGATGTAATCTGATATTGGAAATTAATGTTGTCAAGTAAGTCTCCAAATATCGTGTAATCAACCTTCACCAGATCACAACAAGTGGAAAAAATTCTGGAAGACATACGGATGCAAACAAACTTGGGTACACATAAGAGGATATTTGACTGTGAACTGTAATAAGATTAGGGAGTCGGATTCATCCTTATTTGAGAGCACACGAATGAACTTACAAAATCTTAAAAAAAACTGATGAAACCTGATGTTGGTTAATCCTTCAAACAATTTCACCAACACTGTGATCTGGGACTTTAGAAATGACTGATAAAAGATAACCAAGATTCAAAAGAAACAAGGGATGGATGGCCAAAATCTGGTTTTGAGACCAAAAATTGGTGACACAAAGAAAGAAGACTCAAAAATCAGTTAGGAAAGACCAGGATGACTAGACATAAGGGTACTAGACATTCAGCTCCTGGTTCACGGGAAAACAGAATATGACCCAAATCTAGAAACATCAGAATGATAACTAAACCTTTGAGAACTCCTGACTCAGCCAAAAAATCCAAACACTTGTCTTAGGAATCAAGATGACAAGATAATTTAGTCATAACGACGACGGGGGTTCGGGGGCAGCGCCCCTGATAGCGGGGTCCAAGGGTTGCAACCCCTGGCGGGGTCCAAGGGGCAGAGCCCCTGGCTAGGGTCGAATCTTGAATTCCGAATAAGCTTGCATTCAGAATAAGCCAAAATTAAATTCCGATTGAATTTCAAATTCCGATTGAAGGAATTTTGATTGAAGGAATTCCGATTGAAAAATTCCGATTGAATTTTCAAATTCCGAGTGACTCAAATTCCGGTCAAACTTATAATTCCCGTCAACACTTCAATTCCGGTCAAAATTAGAATTCCGGTCAACACTTCAATTCCGGTCAAAATTAGAATTCCGATCAAAATTCACTCGGAACAAGAGTATTCCGATCAAAATATACTCGGAATATGGTAATTCCTATCAAGTTTTGCACGGAATTAGGAGATTCCGATCACAATTTACTCGGAATGAGCAAATTCCTGTCAAATTTTACTCGGAATGAGTGAATTCCGGCTTATTCAAGTGAATTCCGACCCCTTCAAACCTGGAATTCCGATCACTTCATCTTCATCCCGCTCAGATTCAAAAATCTCGTAATTTTGCTCAAATCTGATAATTTCTTGCCCAGATCACTTCGCCTATCAATAACAATCAATCCTATATCAAATTTGTCAATAAATAACAACAAATTGATACAAAATTAGGTGATTTTCTTCAAAACCTGTTTTTCACAAAACATACAAAAATCTTCGATTTGCTTGCTCTTTTGTTGGTAA
Source organism: Pulicaria dysenterica (assembly GCA_947179395.2). Classification (NCBI taxonomy): domain Eukaryota; kingdom Viridiplantae; phylum Streptophyta; class Magnoliopsida; order Asterales; family Asteraceae; genus Pulicaria; species Pulicaria dysenterica. The sequence goes on along the minus strand of OX359292.1, from coordinate 49,856,712 downwards.
TTTGATCTCGTAAACTCCAGAATGATTCTAACATGATAATCGAGCATCAAACAACCATAATCTTCACAAAAATCTCAAAATTTGATGAAAACCCAAAAATCATCACTTTTGCACTCGGTTTTCTTCGAATCTTCAAAAATCTTGACTTTTGTTGTTGAATTCAGATTCAAATCACACTCCTTAGGCTTTGATACCACTTGTTAGTCCCATATAACAAGTGGTTCTTGTATCATGTAGGATTGATGAAGGTTTGTATATGAATAACTAGAGAGAACAAGGTTTACACCTTAGAAAACATATAGTTATTCTTTCAGTATGCTAAAAACCTTAACTATTACAATAGCCATATCCCTATATATACTCCATGAGTATATCACATAGAAACTCCTATTTCTATACAATTTATGAATTTAAAGGATAGCTTGGTATAATCTAAACTTATCTGTTCTTAATATGTAACCAAGTGCTGAACTTGTTGTTCTACTTGTAACCATGTGTAACTAAACTATTTCACTTAGGCCAAGATGATTCTTGGCCAAGTTATGGCAATATAAACCTTTTCTTGATGATTTGATATAAAAGTATGTTTTGATCATTAATATAAATGTGTTTAATCATATTCATGTGATATATTTGCTCATGTTCATGTTTTGATAACCTTTTGTGTGAAGACCTCAAGGTTATATTGCATGCATATTCAAGAATGTTGGTTTAATCTTATGATCTTGTGTAGTTATCACTAGAAATGGTGTAACAAGCAAGATTGTCATTTGAAAAGCATTTTTGGAACTTGTCTTTGATCATTTCAGATCTTAACAAGTTGGCCATGTTTATCATATTTTGGTTTATCACATGTTTCATATCTCAAATGATAGTTTAATTGTGTACGTATATTATTTGATCATTAATACTATAAAAGGATAAAAAGGATTAAAAATATGTTTTTGAACATGTTAAGGTTGAAATGAATTACATAATGTCATTAAGAGTCTGATCTTTTGATTCTATGTGCATGCTTATGTATTTTGTGCGTTGCATGTGTTATGTGCTAGAAATAGTATATAACATGATGATATCTAAAAGAAATAACATAAGGCTTGATCTTAAATCCAGCGCACATGGTTTGAGTCTTGTTGGGTTCATAACATCATATTGTTCATTTACTATCTACTTATAACCTTGAATGAAAGTCCAGCTTGTTTGTGTTTAATCTTTGGGTAAAAGTGAAATCTGCTGTAACTAGATACCATGCGATCGCATGACATATGCATGCGACCGCATGGGTCTGTCATACTATGTGATCGCATGTCCCTGACATGCGATCGCATGAACCCTGTTCCAGATCAGTTTGTTGTTTCTTTTATTCTAACCATTCTTAAATCACTTTAACACCTTTCTTATGTTTTGAAAGCTATGAGACATATCATTTGACCAAGAATGTATGGCTTGTAGCTTGATTTAAACATGGTTATGTGGATCTGTGATTGTCTTATGATTCTATGCTTACATGTTATATTTGATTGTAAATCTGAGTCTTGATAACTCGAGTAATGATTTACATAATAATATGATTTTTGACTATTAGATATAACAGCATATTGTAAGCTTAATGCAATTCATCAAGTCATCAACATTTAAACCAAAATAAATATTGCCATAATTAACCAGGATGATTCTGAAGCCTAAGTGATCCTTTCTCTGATTGTCTAACCGCTTGTTAATATTTTACTAGTGTAACTTGTTTCTTTTATTAGTTTTAATTCAAAATCTAAAAATCACATGTTTTTATTTCACCAAACAATAATGATGTTTGAGTTCTAGTAGCTACCAGAAAGTCACTTTATCCCTGTGGTTCGACACACGGACTTACCCTATCTATACTACTACTGACCAGGTCCTACTTGCCTGAGTCGTGTGTAGTATTTATTTTGTAATTCCACTTTATAAATTTAAAACATCAGTGTGAAAAAGCTTTTAATCATCTTAAAAATACTCGTACGCGGGCTGCACACCAAGTTTTTTGGCGCCGCTGCTGGGGATTACTTTGATATTTTGGCACTATTAGTAAAAATCTAATTATTGATTTGGTTTTCACTATCTGTTACTTTTTTTATTAGTATAATTATAGTTTAGCTTTCCTTGCTTTCTTGTATTTTTCTTTTCTACCGTGTGTGTTTACTCACAGACACTAAAATTAACGTATAAATTCTGTCTAGATTGTCTGAAAAGTTTTGAAACTGAAATTGAACATCTTGAACAAATAGCATTGGCTACTGACAATTTAGATGAATTTGAGTTAATTTTAGGAGAAATTGAGTATTGGGAATATGCAAAAATGATCACTAGATGTAACATCGAGTTTATTCTTAACAGACCCATTATCTAGTCAAGTTACAATTTCTTGCTTCGCTTGTCCCAATTGTTCTCTACTTCTTGTCTTTTATATTAGCTTAGCTTAGTTTTTTTTATTATTGCATTTCTTTTTATTTTTTTCTTTTATGTGTATTTATTCAGCTGAACTTCGAAGAAGGATTAAAGAGTAACTCAATAGAATCAAAAATTCTAAAATCCTCTTAAAATCTTTCGAAGAAGCTTTGCTCTCTGAAACCGACCCCCAAGAAATCAAACGATTGAGAGATCGCATTAACCACGAACAAATTTTGATTTTTCTCAATCAAACTTTCATCTGAAGAACCATAGCTTGTACTCTAACTTTTTAGGTTTCTGAAATCTCTCGTTTACTTTTAAAATTTGTTTCACTCATGTGTGTTTATTCTGAAAATTTTCGAAAATTAATTAAGTACTACCGCAACAAAATAAAAATTTATGACCGAATCATCGATGAACTAGAAGTAAGGGTATAAGCTGCTAACAACCATCAGGAGTTGAGACAAATTGTGGACCAGATCAATTCTTGGGAAGAAATGAAGGCAAATTCTCAGCGTCAAATTACTTATAAATTATGGACTGTTCACACTCCTTAGTATTCTAAATTCTCTTTCAGTCCTTTTCCATTGATCATGTGTGTTCGTTCAAAAAACCTTCATAGGAAAATTGGTACTTATCAAAACACCATTGACAGACTTTGGAGAAATCGTTTCCTTTCTTAGTAGTCGACTGTTTCATTTCATTTCCTTTCTTTTTATATTTTAGTTGTGTGCTTCTCTCTTGCATTTTAATTTCTTTTCGTTTTTCACTTCCCCGCCACATCCAAACTGTCTCTTTTGTTCTCTCTTGAACAATTGAGCCCATTGAGCCTTACACAGAACCTGAACGAGAATTTAGACGTCGCCGACGTTTAGCACGTAGACGAGCTGCTCGTAATCGAACTCACAACATGGCTGAAGGTGAAGGTCCATCACCTTTAAATACCAAAACAGTAGGAGATTACGCTCGTCTAACGCTTATTGGAATGCACGCAAGTATCGTTCGTCCTCCTGTCACCGCCAACAATTTCGAAATCGAGCCGAACATTATCCAAATGGTTCAAAACACAGTTCAATTTAACGATTTTCCTGAAGAAGATCCTAACCATCATCTTCAGAATTTCCTTCAAATTTGTGATACGTTCAAGATGAACGGTGTCTCCCAAGACGCTATTCTCCTAAGCCTTTTTCCGTTTTCACTCAAACATAAAGCCAAGCTTTGGCTTAATTCCTTGCCTACTGGTTCCATCACTACATGGAACGATTTAGCCAAAAAAATTCTTCAGAAATATTTTCCACCCTAAAAAACGGCTAAACTCCGAAATGATATTTCATCATACCAGCAGCAAGAAGGGGAATCCATGTACGACACATGGGAAAGGTATAAGGACTTACTGCGTCGATGCCCTCATAATGGATTACCAATGTGGTTTCAAGTTCAAACGTTTTATAACGGTCTGACAGTGGCTACACGCCAAATGATCGATGCTGCAGCAGGAGGTGCAATCACAAACAAAACTCCCGAGATAGCTCATGAGCTTATTGAAGAAATCGATATGAACAACTATCAGTGGCATTCATCTCGAATGAAACAACACAAAACAGTAGGTATCATCCTTGTTGATACTGTCACCTTACTCACTGCACAAGTTGAAGCTTTATCCCAAAAGCTCGACCAAATGAAAGTAAATGTAGTGCAGTCTACATGTGAGTTCTGCAATGGATCTCACTTGAGTATAGATTGCCAAACTGGCAATAATTTCGCCTCTGCAGAAGAGGTGGATTACATGGGTACTCAAAGACCCCAAAACAATCCCTACTCAAACTCATATAACTCTAGTTGGAGAAATCATCCAAATCTTTCCTGGAAATCCGGAGCGGGTACTTCTAGTAATTCCCATCCCGGATTCTCTCAACAAAATCACAACCAACAAAGTTTGGGTTCATCTCAAAACCGACAACCACCACAAACTCAATCAAAGATTGAGAGCTTACTTGACAGTTTTTCTTCTGCTGTCGAATGTCGTTTCGTCAATCACGAAAACGACATAAAAGTTCTTCACGCCTCATTTAAGAACTTGGAAAATAAAGTAAGCCAGGTCTCTAATTCGCTATCAGAGCGTCAACAAGGTGGTTTGCCAAGTAACACCGAAGCCAATCCTAGGGCCGATGTTAAAGCTATTACTCTCAGGAGTTGTACCACTATGGTCCCACCAACGATGCCTCCGGTTGATGAACAAAGCATTCCCGCCATATCGAAAGAAAATCCAGATTCGGAACCCAAATCTCAGGTCCCAGTCGAAGGGACTAACGAAGCGCGTAACAGGCTCCGTCCAACAAATACTGCGCAAGTTAAGTCCCCAATTCCTAAATATCAGCCCAGGATTCCTTATCCTCAGCGACTGAAGAAAGAACAAATGGAGGAGCATTACAAAAAGTTCCTTGAACTTTTCAAACAGCTTCAAATCAATATCTCATTTGTTGAGGCTTTGGCTCAAATGCCAAAATATGCCAAGTTCCTTAAAGAAATGCTGAGCAATAAAAGGAAACTGGAGGACCTATCAACTGTCGTTCTTAGTGAAGAATGTTCAGCCATCCTACAAAACAAACTTTCAGTGAAGAAAACAGACCCAGGTAGCTTTACTATCCCATGTGAAATAGGACAACTCTATGTTAATAATGCTTTAGCCGATCTAGGAGGTAGCATTAATCTCATGCCCTATACCGTGTTTGCAAAGCTAGGTCTAGGTGAACCTAACCCAACAAAAATGTCAATTCAGCTAGCAGACCGATCTGTGAAATATCCACGGGGGATTTATAAAAATCTTTTGGTCAAAGTCGATAACTTTATCTTCCTTGTTGACTTTGTTATCCTTGACATGGATGAGGACAAAAATGTTCCTCTTATCTTAGGCCGACCATTTCTGGCTACTTCACGCGCTCTTATCGACGTTTGTGATGGCAAACTATCTCTTAGAGTAGCTGATCAACTTGTTAACTTCGATATCAAAAAATCCATGAAGCAGCCATTCTCTCAAGATGATGCCTTATATTGTGTTGATATATCCGATCATTATCATCTTGATTCAATTCCTATTTCTTCTGAAAAAGACGTTCTAGACACACAGATTCTGGAGAAATGCTCTTTTCCAAAGGACCTTACACAACTTGAACTATATCAACCAGATACTGATGTTATCCCTAAAGATGCATTAGTTTCTGAAACTTTCGAGACTCTTGACGTTGATAAGGTACCTCACTCACAACCATCTATCATTGAGCCTCCAGTACTTGAGTTAAAAGAACTCCCATCACATCTAGAATATGCTTTTCTAGATAGTAATTCCAAACTACCTGTAATCATAGCTTTTGATCTCAGCTCTAATGAAAAAGTGAAGCTATTGAATGTGCTCAGGAAGCACAAGACCGCTATTGCATGGAAACTTTCCAACATAAAATGAATTAATCCTTGTTTCTGTACACATAAAATCCTCATGGAGGATAACCACAAGAGAAGTGTGCAAAGACAGAGGTGATTAAATCCACATATGCAAGAAGTGGTTAAAAAAGAGGTAATTAAACTCTTGGATGCGGGTCTGATTTATCCGATATCTGATAGCCCTTGGGTTAGCCCTGTCCAAGTAGTTCCCAAGAAAGGAGGTATGACCGTGATCACTAACGATAAAAACGAGTTAATTCCCACTCGCACGGTAGCCGTGTGGCATGTTTGTATCGATTACCGAAAACTAAATGACGCAACTCGTAAAGATTACTTCCCGCTCCCATCATTGATCAAATGATTGAGAGACTAGCAGGTAACGCCTTCTATTGTTTTCTTGATGATTTTTCCGGATATTTCCAAATTCTAATCGCTCCGGAGGATTCAGAGAAAACCACATTCACTTGCCCCTATGGTACATTTGCCTACAGGCGAATGCCATTTGGCTTGTGCAATGCCCCAGCTACATTCCAGCATTGCATGACAACAATATTCCATGATATGATCGAAGAATGTGTCGAAGTCTTTATCGATGACTTCTCTGTTTTCGGAGATACATTTGACACTTGTCTTCTCAATCTAGAAAAGATGTTGTCTAGATGCGAAACAACCAATCTCGCTCTTAATTGGGAAAAAGGTCACTTTATAGTACGAGAAGGTATTGTTCTGGGACATAAGATTTCCAAGTCGGGAATTGATGTCATTTCTAAACTGCCTCCCCCGACGAATGTCAAACGCATTCGGAGTTTCCTTGGTCATTCTGGTTTTTATCGTCGTTTCATAAAAGACTTTTCAAAGATTTCACGGCCTATGACCCATCACTTAGAAAAAGATACTCCAATTGTTTTTTCTTCTGAATGTATAAAAGCATTCAACACTTTAAAAGAGAAACTTACAAACGCACCAATTTTAACCAGCCCTGACTGGACTCTTCCATTCGAACTAAAGTGCGACACAAGTCATTTTGTTGTCGGTGCAGTTTTAGGTCAGCGAAAGGAAAGTCATTTTTATCCGATCTATTATGCTAGCAAAACCTTGACAGACGCCCAGGAGAACTACACAGTAATAGAAAACGAGTTACTGGCCGTCGTCTTTGCTTTCGATAAATTTCGGTCTTACTTAATTCTTTCTAAAACTGTTGTTTTCACTGACCATTCTACCTTGCGATTCTTGTTTCCCAAACAAGACGTAAAACCCCGCCTCATTAGATGGATACTCTTGTTACAAGAGTTTGATATCGAAATAATAGATAAGCGAGGTGCATAAAATATTGATGCCGATCATCTTTCGCATCTTGATAATCCAAGCCTTGAAGTTTTGGATGAATATGCCATTCACGATACATTTCCTGATGAGTTTCTTTTAGCACTTCACAAATCTTATAATGCCCCATGGTTTGCAGATTTTGCGAATTATTTAGCAGTAGGGGTATTAGAAAAAGGTCTCGCGCATCAGCAGAGAAAAAGATTCTTTTCTCAGCTAAAATTCTATTTCTGGGAAGATCCCTATCTATTCTGGATAGGAGTCGATCAAATCATACGACGATGCGTGACCGGTCAAGAAGCAATGGACATCCTATAGCATTGTCACTCAAGACCTACTAGAGGCCATCATAGACTTGTTACAACAGCAAAGAAGGTCCTTGATTCTGGTATCTATTGGCCTACTCTATTTAGGGATGCCCGTGAATTTGTAAAATCCTATGACCCATGTCAAAAATCCGGAAAGATCTCATCACACAATGAGATGCCCCCAAAACCCTATCCAAGTCTGTGAAATATTCGATGTTTGGGGGATAGATTTTATGGCTCATTTTCCAAATTCCCATGAAAACAAGTACATTCTTGTTGCAGTCGATTATTTTTCAAAATGGGCCGAATCACAGGTGTTGGGAAAATGATCTCATCAGTTTGAATTTGATGAGACAAAGTTAAGTTTGTAAGATGAGTTCTGCATATAACTTAAACAGAATTATGAAGCTTAGTCAGACTGAACACTTCGAGTGATTCAGACTGAGTATAAGCTGAATATAAGCTGAGCATACGTTGATCAGTTTATATTACCTTAGCGTGTTTATTAATATGTTTAATAATCTGTGTATGTCACATAAGGTATATATCGAGTAGTCAGCTTGATGTGTTTCAAGCTGAGTGACTCAACTCAGAAGCAGAGTCAGCTCGACAGAGTTAACAAATATGTTTTATTTAACTCTTTGGACTTCTAAGGATGAGTTAATAATTACACATGTTAGTTCATGTTTGAATTCGGGTTTGTTCTCGAAGAACTCAACTTGATGAGTTTCAAGCTGAGTAACTCAGTCCGAGTGAAGAAGTCAGTTTAAAGATAATTTAAATATGTTTTAAATTCATCTTTATCTCTCTCTAAATCTACGGCACGGATAAGAAGACTCCAGAATCAAGATTGAAGATTTAAGACTCAAGATAAGAAGATTCAAGATTCAAGATTCCGGTTTATCCGAAAGTTAGTTAGCGAATTAGGCTAAGTATAGTTTGTTAGGAAACGTAGCAACAGGATTATAAATACTTATCTCCTGATAAGTTTAGAGGTACGACTCGGTACGACTCGGTACGACTTTGATTTAAAAACAACTAAGTGTTGCAGAGCCAAACCTCACCTCATCGTATGTGTTATGAGTCTTGATTCAGTATCAATATTTAATCACAGATTGCCAAAGAAGTTCGTGTGTTCGAATTAATCACATTAGTTGTGATATTGGTAAGTAATCATGTGTTGATTCAATCTGTGAAAATCCTGTTTAGAGAGTCGTCGGTATCTATAATTATATGTTAATTATAGATATCTATGTTTGAGAGAATTGAGAGATTTATATTAGATGATTATATATCAAGAGTTGTTTACTTGATAGTCATTGTAATCGCCTTCTTATTCAAAGCATTGTAATCATCTTCTGATTAATAAAAGTATTTGATTGATTGTGGTTTGATTTACTGTGTGTAACACTTTTCTTTGATTTGTTCAATTTCCGCAGAAAGTGTATTCAACCCCCCCCCCCCCCTCTACACACTGTTGCTTGTTGTTACTCTCTCACACAAGGGACCAACAACTGGTATCAGAGCAGGCTGAACGATTTCATCACTTGAATAGTTTAAGATTCTAAGAAAGATTGGAACGTCAACAAGTAATACTCCATCCAACTTTCCTCAGATGTCTGCAAAAGGATGTCCAGTATTTGATAGATCTGACTATCCTATGTGGAAGTTCAGAGACATGCTCTTCCTAAAGTCCATTGACAACCGTATTTCGGAAGTCATCACAAAAGGACCAATAATCCCCAAGATTCCCTCTACTATCAGTGATACGTCTCCTGGCAAATCTGAGAAGGAAACAAGAAAGCCTGTTGCATCCTGGACTGATGAAGATTGGAAACTCTTCAATCTAGATGACAAGGCAAAGAGTGTTCTAGCGATTTCCCTAACTAATGAAATCCTGCGCATTGTAACTAGGTGTCAAACCGCAAAGGATATCTAGGATACGCTGAGTGTCACTTATGAAGGCACTGATCTGGTCAAGCAGCAAAAGAAGAATCACTTGAATAGATCGTATGAAAACTTCTTTTCAAAGAAGAATGAAACCTTGGCAGATTTGTTCACAAGGTTTCACTGCTTGATAAATGACCTACTTAGTGTGGGTGTAAAGAGAGATGAAGCCGAGCTCGTGGTGAAATTTCTGGATGTGTTACCAGAAAGGTTCAATGAAGTAACCACTGCACTAAGGGTTGGAGGAACATTACACATGTATAACCTATAGTCCATCTATGGGTTCTTGCTGAATCATTAATAGATCATAGAACACAAAAGAGCTTCTCAACAACAACTAAAAGAATCTTTGGACAAAACAGAAGTTGCATTAGTTGCATAGAAGAAGAAGAAAGGTTCAAAAGCTATGGTTGTTGAATATGAGACTGAGTCAGAATCTCAAGCTGACCACTCAGACTCAGACTCAAGTGATACTGATGTTGTTCAGACCATCACTGAGCAAATGGCCATGTTATCCAGACGTTTGAGAAAAGTTTAAAGGGGAAGAGGAAGATCTGACAGAAGCAAAGGGAAGAGTTCCTTTGATCCCAAGAATGATGTGTGCTTCAACTGTCAGAAAAAGGGACATATAGCTGCTGAGTGCAGATCTAAGAAGGTAGAATCAACATCTGTTGTTGATAAGAAAGCTTATAGAGCTGATAAGTACAAGAAGAAGTACACTCAGCTCAAGAAATCAAAGCCTGAAGACAAACCCAGTGGAAAAGGTTTATATGCTGAAACCTGGGATACAGAATCATCCACCTCAGATGATAATGTATGTCTAATGGCTCAAGAAGATGAAGAGCTAGAATTGGATGAGGTTGATTATGGTCAGTCCGAATCAATCTTTGAAGCTGACATGAAGGAAGCTGAGGAAAACAGCAAACTGAGTGGTTGGGATCCTGCTTCCATGTACAAGGTCAGTAATTTCTACTCTTATACAGATGAGGAGAAAGGTCTTTCTTTTGATTATTTGTTGAATGATTTCAAGACCAGCCTTAAGTCTCAGACTGACCTCAAAGCTGAAATAGCTAAACTTAAAGACGAGATTAAGGAAAATAATTCTCTCATTAGTGTTGGTAATAAAGCACAGTGTGACCTTGAATGTCAGAGGCACATTAATAAACTTCTTAGTGAAGAACTTCAGGAAGCTAAAGACAAAGCTGATCAACTCCAAAAGATCCTTAAGTCTTGGTGTAAGTCATCAAAGCCTGCTGAACAGTGCATAAACCAACAGATACCTAAACAGGTGAAGGCTGTACTTGGAGGTGACTATCAAACAGCAGCTTATGTAACTGATGATGAGATAGCAAATACAGATTCTGAGGAAGATAGACAACTGATTAAGTCTCAGAAGTCAGCCTCATAGAAACGACATGATCCAAGCCTAAAATTCAATATGTTTGTGAAGGCCAAAGATCATGCTAATGAGTGCTCAACATCCAAACAACATGGTAAGTCTGTGTTGGACAGATTAGGCACTCAGCCTGTTCAAAGAACTTCAGTCATAGAAAGGCTTAATCCAAATCCTTTCAAAAGACAAAATTCTCTATCTGGCTCGGAGAGAAGTTATAAGAACAGGAAGACCACTGTTAGTTAGAGGTCAAATCACAACAATGGTAAGTCCAAAGTTGTTGATCTTGGTAAGTCCAAGAAGATCAATAGTGGTAAGTCCAAACTTGTTGAAACTGGTGAGTCCAGTAAGCATGACAAAGGTAAGTCCAAAGTCATGCAGAAGAATGTTGTTAGTAAATCTTCTCAGGATAACAAACAGAGACCTGACAAAGGTAAGTCCAAAGTCAGTGATCACCAGGTGAATCAGCTTGCAAAGAAATTTGAGAAGTTATCCACCATATACAATCCTAAAACTGAAAGTAAATTCTCACAAGGATTGTTAGACACTCTACCTCCTGCATCATTGGAAGAAGGAGATGCTACAAATGCAGAAGTATAGGCCATGAGGCTAAGGACTGTGATGCTGAAATCTCAAGGCCTGAGCAAGAACAAACTGATCAGCCTATACAGGATTCAGTTCCTGCTCAAGCTGAGCAGTCAGTTCAACAAGATGAAGCTGCTAAGTGCTCCTCATCTGAACCCACCAAGAAGTGGGTTCCCAAGCAAAACTAATGTGTTTAGTTTTTATATCATGTGCAGGGTTTAAGTAAATGGTACTTGGATAGTGGATGTTCAAGGCACATGACCGGATGGAAAGGACTTCTCAGTGATTTCCAGAAAGATGAAAGTCCTAAAGTAACATTTGGTGACAACTCCCATGGAAGAACCAAAGGCTATGGGAAGATGCAAGCTGGTAAAGTCACTTTCCAGAGAGTTGCATATGTCAGAGGCCTCAAACACAACCTGATTAGTATCAGTCAATTGTGTGATGAGGACAATGTTGTTACTTTTAGGAAGAAAGCAGGAACAATTTATAATGCTAAGGGAAAGCCTGTATTAATAGCTAAAAGAGAAAGAGATGTGTATCTAGTTGATATTAATTCTGCTGATCCCAATAATGAAACCTGCTTGTATTCCCATTCTGTTCCTGAGCTGAGTTGGTTATGGCATAAACGTTTGTCTCATTTGAACTTTAAAAATATAAATATGCTGTCCAATAAAGAGTTAGTCTCTGGATTACCAAAAATCACATTTGTCAAAGACAAATTGTGTTCAGCCTGTGAACAAGGGAAACACCATAAAGGGTCCTTTAAATCAAAGCAAAAATTTTCAATAACAGACCCATTGCATATGTTGCATATGGATCTGTTTGGACCCATAAGTACTCCAAGCCTAAGTGGCACGAAGTACACTCTGGTGATAGTAGATGAGTTCTCACGATTCACCTGGGTAATATTCCTAAAAGCCAAAAGTGAGGCTGCCCTGGAGATAATAAGTTTCATCAAAAGGGAAGAGTTGCAGAAAGGTTTGTCTATAAAAGCAACTCAGAAGTGATCATGGGACTGAGTTCAGGAACTCAACCCTTGAAAGCTTCTGTGAACAAAAAGGAATATTACAAAATTTCTCATCTGTCAGAACTCCACAACAAAATGGAGTTGCTGAAAGGAGAAATAGAACCTTAATTGAGGCTGCAAGGACAATGCTATGTGAGGCAGGATTGAAACTCTATTTCTGGGATGAATCTGTTAGTACAGCTTGCTATACTCAGAATAGGTCAATCATTGTCAAAAGACATGGAAATACTTCATATGAAATGTATAAGTCTAGAAAGCCCAATATAGGTTATTTCTATATCTTTGGTTCAAAATGCTATGTGCTGAATCAAAGAGATCAGCTCCATAAGTTGGAACCTAAAGCTGGTCTTGGAATATTCGTTGGTTATTCCTCAATCTCCAAGTCTTATAGAATATATAATACAAGGAGAAAGGAAATATAAGAATCAATTCATGTCTCTTTTGATGAAGACTGTTTTGATCAAGCTGATAAGAGTCAAGCTGACTTGGTTAGTCTGAGTGAGCTTGAAAGGCCTAAGGAAACCAACTTATCAAATCCTATGTATGTCATAGGAGATGATAGTGATGATGATGTGTGTTCATCAAAGAAATCATCACAAACTCCAAGGGATTCTCAAGCTGAGAAGGATGATGAGTTCGTCAACCCCTTTGAAGCTATAAATACTTATCTCCTGTTAAGTTTAGAGGTACGACTCGGTACGACTCGGTACGACTCAGTACGACATTGAGTCAAAAACAACTAAGTGTTGCAGAGCCAAACCTCACCTCATCGTATGTGTTACGAGTCTTGATTCAGTATCAAGATTTAATCACAGATTGCCAAAGAAGTTCGTGTGTTCGAATTAATCACATTAGTTGTGATATTGGTACGTAATCACGTGTTGATTCAATCTGTGAAAATCCTGTTTAGAGAGTCATCGGTATCTATAATTATATGTTAATTATAGATATCTAAGTTTGAGAGAATTGAGAGATTTATATTAGATGATTATATATCAAGAGTTGCTTACTTGATAGTCATTGTAATCATCTTCTTATTCAAAGCATTGTAATCATCTTCTGATTAATAAAAGTATTTGATTGATTGTGGTGTGATTTACTGTGTGTAACACTTTTCTTTGATTTGTTCAATTTCCGCAGAAAGTGTATTCAACCCCCCCTTCTACACACTGTTGCTTGTTGTTACTCTCTCACACAAGGGACCAACAACAGGCCCTACCATCTAATGATGCACGAGTTGTATGTAAGTTTTTAAGGAGGTTATTTTCCCGCTTTGGAACTCCGAGAGCATTAATAAGCGATCGGGGTACTCACTTTTGCAATACCCAGCTTGAGAAGGTATTAAGACGTTATGGGGTAACCCATAGGTTTTCTACTGCATACCATCCACAAACAAGTGGACAAGTTGAGGTCACTAATCGTGGTCTAAAGCGATTACTTGAAAGAACCGTTGGGAATAACCCAAAAGATTGGGCAGAAAAACTAGATGATACATTGTGGGCATTCAGAACCGCCTACAAAACGCCTGTCGGAACCACACCCTATAAATTGGTTTATGGTAAAGCGTGTCGCATTCCCGTTGAACTTGAACATAGAGCATATTGGGCATTGAAAACCCTAAATCTTGAACCAAATGTTTCATCGAAGAATCGTCTACTCCAGCTCAATGAATTGGAAGAACTAAGGTACCAAGCGTACGATAATTCCTTAATGTACAAGGAAAAGACGAAAATATTCCATGATTCTCGCCTGAAGGACAAGAAATTCCAGGTCGGAGATCGTGTGCTCTTATACAACTCTCGTCTTCGTCTTTTCCCAGGTAAATTAAAGACCAGATGGACGGGTCCTTTTATAGTACATACTGTGTATCCATATGGTGCTATTGATATAACTAACAATGTAGGAGTTACATTTAAAGTCAATGGCCACCGTCTCAAAAAGTATTTAGGTACCCCGATCCAGGATGAACCATGTGAAAACATGAAACTTCACCTCGATACACCTTAGCGAGTGTGTTTGGTCTTTTACCGGCAGACCTAAAAGAACTGGAGATGCTTTCCGTAGAATCAATTTCTCTTCTATCTTTTCTTTTTCTACGCACACACTTACCTTTTGATATTCAGCGTGATATTGTCATGAGACTAGAGAAAAATATAAGGAGAGATCAAAATTATGCCAAATTCCATATAGGCACTTCACTTTGTGCGGCTAAAAGGCGTGCAAAACATGTAGGGAAGTGTTGGAAATGTGGTGCTCTAATTCATGAGGGCGCTTGTAGGGATTGGCCAACTTATTCTCAGTCAGAGTGTGCTAGTGCTCTTCGGGAAGATCCTGTTAAGCTAAAAGCCGAGAGGGTTTTCAGGCCTAATAGTAATGCTAGAGCGATGATTGATGAGTTGGTTAGTCTCCGATTAAGCAAACTCGAGCCCAAGCCCCACTAGAAATCCCTAACTCATGTCTAATTTACAGCCGTATCACTCCTTATGTTTTCTCAATTCTATTCTCATTCAGTCTGGAGAGACAAAGAAACACTCCGCATTTCAACGCGTTAAAATGTTCGCTTACACACCGTACTAATAGTGTGTTACCTGTACATACGTATGTAAATACGTTTCCTTTCAGTTTCCCTTCCGCGCATTTTCTGTTTCATTTCGTCCCGTTTGATTTTCCGTTTGTATAGTTGCTATTTCATAACTTCCGTTCTATGCCAATCTATCACAGAGTGTTAGAGAGTATATCTTAACATTTCATCATGGGTTGTATACATGATTGAGCTAAACGAAACTTAACTGAAAAATTCAAAATCTGAAAAGTTTACCCTATTCGATAGCATGGGTAAGCCATGCGATCATGCGATCGCATGGCAGTCCGGCTATATATAAACCTGCATGCGACCAGATATGTCATCGTAAACACTCTCTCTCTCTCTACTTTCTCTCTTTACGCGAACGATTTCGAGCTTTCTCCGGTTATTCGATCATATCTCCGTCGATTCCGATCCATTTTCTTCAAACAAGCTATGGCACGCAGACGACGTAGATCTCCTGAGACACCGACTGTTGACCCCCGTACATTACCCAGAGTACCGACTCCTGATCCAGAGCCTGGGGCAGAGCCCATTGAGCACCCAGGGGATGATGCTTTGCACCCATATCTTCGTTTTGACCTGGACAAGGATCGTACAGGTCGTGACTATTTGTTAGAGCAGGCGCGCAAGCATGGGTATGCGCACCTGAGATACCTGAACTGGAACTCGCTAGACACTGTTGGTCTTATTGATCGAGCTGCTGCCATTACCGGACCTCATTGGAGGCGTTTACTCAGCATTGATAGCCAAGTGTGCACTGAGCTTACTATAGAGTTTTTATCCAATTTTCACCTGGTATCACCCCTTACGGACTACGATCGACCGGATGCACTCACATTCAGACTATGTGGAGCAGAGAGACAGTTATCTCTTAGAGAGTTTGCTTCATATATGGGACTATATACAGGAGAGGAGCTGCAGTCCCCTGCTTTCACAGAGGGTATTATCGATTTTCCACACGGACTAACATATCTAGATGCATGGTCCGAGATTGGGAATGAGTCATATGGTGCGCCCATTCCTAAAAGCAGTTTTGTTCCAGATCCACTCTACCGCATCCTTTATCGTGCCACTGCTTATTGCTTATCTGCACGCACCGACTCTTCTGTGGGTAACATCACCCACCGAGATCTGTTTTATCTATATTGTTTTGCTCATCAGCAGCCCTGCCAGATATCCGTGTGCCTGGACCAGCACTTGTTTACTATAAGTAGGCCACGCGTTACACAGGCTGTTTATGGTGGTGGTTTTATCTATCATCTAGCGAGGGGCATGGGTATAGTTGATCAGCAGGATCGAGAGGAGCTTACTCTGATTGCCCCTACTACTGCCATTGATATGGAGGTTTTTGCTCGGATGAGAGTAGTGGAGTTGGTTCGGAACCGGTATTTTCTGCTTGACCATCTGCGTCAACGATGGATACCACTTGGCCAGAGGATTTTAATTGATGATGATGATGATGATCATGGTGAAGGCCAGGATGAGGGCCGACATGATGAGGAGCGTGCTCACACTCCTGATCAGACACACCGTCTTGATCCTGATATTATACCAGATCACCAGCCGGCCGTCCGGTTTGGTTATTCAAGAGATCAGAGAGCACGCATTAGTGCTATGGAGCGTCGACTCTAGGAGGTCCAGGACATTTAGAGGATGGAGTGCACACATGCTGAGGCCCACAGGCAGTATATTACCAGCATGTTGATTGACATAGCGGCAGCTTTGCCGTCATCTAGTCGCACCCATACACCTCCAGAGCCACCTCAGAGACTTAGAGACTTCTACTCTGGGGCCAGTTCTTCATCTGCACCACCTCATCCGCCCTAGTAGTAGCTAGATAGGGATAGCTTGTTGTTAGTTTAGTTATTTGTTTGTTTTTAGTTTAGTTTTTGTTGTACGATGTTTGATGTACAGTGCTTTATTTGATCTATCTGTATAACATCCAAACATTATGTACATCCTTTGGTTTGATTATATTGCCATATATTAGTTTATTCAACTTCGCTTTTCACTTGTGGTTGAGTTTCTTTTTTTGCAAGTTTTACTTGGATTATACAGTTATATATCAAAGGAGTGCAGCTCAATCTAAGTGTAGGGAGAATCTTGAGCCTTCATCTACAGAATATCGATTACTAACACCGATTAAGGGAGTTTTCTTATCTCCTTTCTTACACTCATCACGCTACATTGTCTGTATATTGAGGACAATGTACAATTTTAAGTGTGGGGAAGGAGATATACATGCCTGCTATAGTCTTATTCTCTGGAAAACTCTAGATGCTTTAAAATCTTAGAATTGAATTTTATCGTAAATATTTTGCAAATTTATATCATTTTTGACATATTCAGATCCTCTCGCATGATAAATTATAAGCAAGTAACATTATGAGGACCTTATTGTGTATAACTTTCATGAAGTTAGCTTAACACAAGTACTTGAATTCTGCCTAATGTTTGACTTCAATTGCACAAACCATACCTCGACACTATAATTCCTGAGTATTTGAGCCACAACATTTCAATTTCTTATTTGAGTAGCTCATGGAATTACCACATATATATGCGGATTGTGCTTTGATTATAGAAGTTGCTCATAACTATGCATTTCGGAACCATGAACTAAACTGTTGCAATTAAATGATAGAGGCATTTAGGATAAGCCATTTTAGCCAATACACTTTTATTTTTAGCCAATTTTTATATATTTACCCCTAGTTCACCACTTTGAGCCTTAGCCTTTCATTTCAAAAACCCCCAATAATAACAATTGTTTTAATTCTATCTTATTTTTAAGATTTCAGAACCAATTTTACCGTTAATTGCTGTTATACAAGATTTTGCCAGATCTTCAGTTGCTCATGCACTGCATTAGCTGGACACGAAATTCAAGTGTTCCTCTTAGATTTGTAACGCTTATGTTGCATACTACTGATTTGATCTCCAAAAAAATAGCTTAGAGAAAAACAAAACGCAAAAAACCGATAAAAAGAAAAAAAATAGAAAAGAAAAAAAATAGAAAAGAAAAAAATATGAGAAGATCAGTTGTTTGATTAGCTGTTCCTTGGCTATTTTTAAAGCTTATCACACATTGAGTAGTAATTTTTTTGTCAGTTATCCGGGTGTTGGCCATCACTCAGACTATTCTGATTCCAGTACAGCTTGATGAACTGTATTCTCACCAAAAATATGTCTAAATTCATGTACATACAAATACCTGTCTTGATCCACAAAAACTACATGATCTAAAAGATTTTACCAAATCTAAGGATCCATAGGATTAATAGTGGATCTAACACAAAAATACAACAGCATTAACTTGGTTCCTGAATGCTATTTTAGTCACCTTTATATCTTCCCATTCCTACCCTAAAAAACTTAGTCACGTTACAACCCAAATAAAGACCTCTTGATATTTGCATATGTTTATGTTAATTGGTGGAGATTTGATATGTGATCAAGCTTATGCTAATCTTAGTCTCAAATCTTGCATTTTTGCACTTATACACATACCCTGATATACATATTGAGTGCTTGAGTGACCACCTGGTGAAGTATGAATTCAGTTATTAGTCTTGATTTAGGTACACGTGCTAAGTTTGCTTTAATTTTGCCATATCTTTGGCATGGAAGTTTGTCCTCGTTGCTCCGATTAAATATCTATTATGCCTTTAGACCTTTTCATGTCAGAAGTATATAATTTTGAATTAATTTAAGTTAATGGATATTTTAAGTTGCATTAGAGTTTGCTTGAGGACAAGCAAGGCTTAAGTGTGGGGAGATTGATATATCAGTAATTATACATGTTTTACGCATCGAAAACCCTCGCATTTAATCCATATTCAAGGTGAATTGTACAAATTATTGTCTAAAATGCTTAATGTTCACCATTGCAGGTTAATAGGACCTAAAGTGAAGATATCAACTCAAAAGAGTGCAAAACGGATGAAAAACAAAGAATTGGTGAAAATTACCATGCCTTGAGATCGCATGTACCTACTATGCGGTCGCATGGTAGGGGCGAATCTAGCTTTGGCACTTGGCAGCTTCTGCAAGCTAGGCTGTCTTGTCAACCGCCCAAAACCAAGCCATGCGATCACATGGCAGGGTCCATGCGATCGCAAAGACCCCCGAATCAGGCCTATTTAAGGAAGCTCATTCTCTGCTCAAAAGATACACACAAACAATCAGAAGCAGCAAGAGAAACAAACACACACACACATTAAGGTGTCTTCACACTTGGGTTTCGATTTGGTGGTAGTTAAACACCCCAAACTCTGTTCCAAAGGTGTAAAAACTAAGTGGAGGTTATGATCACTTATACAACTCGGGATAGCTTGCTATACTCTAAACTTATTTGTTCTTAATATGTATCCAAGTGTTGATCTTGTTGTTCTACTTGTAACCATGTGTTACTAAACTATTTCACTTAAGCTAAGATGATTCTTGGCCATGTTATGGGAATATAAACCTTTTCTTGATGATTTGATACAAAAGTATGTTTTGATCATTAATATAAATGTGTTTAATCATATTCATGTGATATATTTGTTCATGTTCATGTTTTGATAACCTTTTGTGTGAAAACCTCAAGGTTATATTACATGCATATTCAAGAATGTTGGTTTAATCTTAAGATCTTGTGTAGTTATCACTAGAAATGGTGTAACAAGCAAGATTTTCATTTGAAAATCATTTTTGCAACTTGTCTTTGATCATTTTAGATCTTAACAAGTTAGCCATATTTATCATATTTTGGTTTCTCACATGTTTCACATCTCAAATGATAGTTTAATTATGTACGTATATTATTTGATCATTAATACTACAAAAGGATAAAAAGGATTAAAAAGATGTTTTTGAACATGTTAAGGTTGAAATGAATTCCATAATGTCATTAAGAGTCTGATCTTTTGATTATATGTGCATACTTATGTATTTTGTGCGTTGCATGTGTTATGTGCTAGAAATGGTACATAACATGATGATATCTAAAAGAAATAACATAAGCCTTGATCTTAAATCCAACACACGTGGTTTGAGTCTTGTTGGGTTCATAACATCATAGTGTTCATTTACTATCTACTTATAACTTTGGATGAAAGTCCAGGTTGTTTGTGTTTAATCTTTGGGTAAAAGTGAAATCTGCTGTAACTAGATACAATGCGATCGCAT
Source organism: Pulicaria dysenterica (assembly GCA_947179395.2). NCBI lineage: Eukaryota > Viridiplantae > Streptophyta > Magnoliopsida > Asterales > Asteraceae > Pulicaria > Pulicaria dysenterica. Next base: position 49,836,502 of record OX359292.1, on the reverse strand, counting down.
GACATATGCATGCGACCACATGGGTCTGTCATACTATGCGATCGCATGTCCCTGACATGCGATCGCATGAACCCTGTTCCAGATCAGTTTGTTGTTTCTTTCATTCTAACCATTCTTAAATCACTTTAACACCTTTCTTATGTTTTGAAAGCTATGAGACATATCATTTGACCAAGAATGTATGGCTTGTAGCTGGATTTAAACATGGTTATGTGGATATGTGATTGTCTTATGATTTTATGCTTACATGCTATATTTGATTGTAAATCTGAGTCTTGATAACTCGAGTGATGATTTACATGATAATATGATTTGTGATTATTAGATAGAACAGCATACTGTAAGCTTAATGCAATTCATCAAGTCATCAACATTTAAACCGAAATAAATATTGCCATAATTAACCAGGATGATTCTGAAGCCTAAGTGATCTTTTCTCTGATTGTCTAACCGCTTGTTATTATTTTACTAGTGTAACTTGTTTCTTTTATTAGTTTTAATTCAAAATCTAAAAATCACATGTTTTTATTTCACCAATCAATAATGATGTTTGAGTTCTAGTAGCTGCCAGAAAGTCACTTTATCCTTGTGGTTCGACACTCGGTCTTACCCTATATATACTACTACTGACCAGGTCATACTTGTCTGAGTTGTGTGTAGTATTTATTTTGTAATTCCACTTTATAAATTTAAAACATCAGTGTGAAAAAGCTTTTAATCATCTTAAAAATACCCGTACGCGGGCTGCACACCAATTTAGCACTATACCCCCGCATAACACAGATAAGAGAAATGATGGATGAAATCAGGAACAACAGGGGAAGTACAATTCTGGATGAGGAATAGATAGATTAAAATTTGATTGTATATATAATTTTTCTATTAGATCTCAAAAAGGAGGAGATTGTTAGATCTATATTTTAAAATCTAAGAATTTTTGGTTTATAGACCTTTTGTGTAGTGGTACTTATGACTATACTACTTTTTATTAGTTTGTAACTTAGCCTTCCAAGTTAATACACTCACTCTTAATCCCAAAAGGTGTAGTGTGTGTTTTTGTTCATATGCTCTCATCGAGTTCTTCAAGATCCAACACATTCTACATAGATTCAATTATGCAAATCATTTTCACTTGATCACATTGGGACAATAGATGATTTCCTTTTTCACGTGATAATTGTGGTAAAGCTTTAGATAGAGAATGATGGTTACTACTTCCGCTGACTCTTTTGAAAGAAGGGTTATCTTTTTTTAACATTTTATACAGTGGTGACAAATAGTTTTTGTAAAACTTTCTCTACATACAAAGGTTATATTTTGAGTTGATTTTAATGAAAATGATAATAAAAAATTTGGATCCTTACAAAATTGTTGATGTTTCGTCCTCTTGGAATACTCCTTAATATTATACTTATTCCTTAAGAAGTTAACATGATAGTACTATGATTAATCAATTAATAAAGTCGGTTACCAACCTTTGTTGACAGAACTATGAAGGGGCAAGGAGGGAAAGGGGGGGGGGGGGGGGGGGGAGGGGGGGGGAGGTTGTGGCCCCTCCAAAATTTCGTGTGATTATGGTAGTATTAGTATTTGATATTTATATAATAAATCATATGTTTATTTTCGACAGCTCCTAAAAATTAATAGAACTAAATATATATAATAGATAAATAATAATAGAAGAACAAAAGGAAAATAAATTTAGATCTAGAAGTAGAAGAGAACAGAGAAGAACAAGGTCCAAGGACCCTAGGGTTAGAGATGAGTACACTACCGCCCAACCACGAGTCCACTGCTTGCCGGAAAAAAGCTGACACGCCGCTGGTTACCACTCACCACCATCCGCCGCCCACCGGAGATTCACTTATAAACCGAGACTATCACCGCCCCGTCACCCAGCGGTCCACCGCCTGTCGAAAAAGGCCACAAGTAAAAAAATTCTGAGTTGTAACCGAGTACTGCCCGGAGATAATTTTTAGTTATTTTACGGTATAAATTAGATATCTTTATTATAATTCCAGATTTGATTTATAATTATTTTGGCCCCAGAATTCTTTTTCAAGTTCCTGATTAGCACATTCCTGTGATCACTGCCCTTGTGATGTCAATTCTCGAACGTCAAATCTACTCGTTTTGTTTCAAATAATAATTAATCAAATCATTTCATTAGATTTCATTTCATGTACGCCTTTTCTTTTAATGATTAAATTATTTAATGTTTAATTATCAATTGATTTTTATGTTCCATTAAAATAGCAACGAGTAAGTTTTCCAAGTATCAAACAAAATATTTCAAATTCAATTATTTAGTTCTTTTTGTCAATAATAATGCTTTTTTGGCCATATCGTTAATTCGATAAATTAAAAGATATTTTATAATCCTTATGTATATATCATGTACCATGAAGTTGCATTTAATTAAGGGTGATAATTTATACAAAACAAAAATTTTATATATACAATAATTTATGCATTATCAACTAATACAATGTGTTGTTAGATACTTATACATATTGTATATGGAGAAATTTTGTGTACGAATCATATCTATTTAATTAAAGTTCTAGGAAACATAATAATGTTTCTTATTTAATTAATGAATAATTATTTTTAATTTATAAACTACATATATGTTCGGAACAAGGATCATAACGGGACCACCCTTATATACAGAATCTACACAACACTAGTACAAAAATGATTCTATTGATATCTGTTCTTGTTCTTCTCTGATTTTTAATAACTATAACTTTTGGTGCTACAGGTACCAGCTACAAATTCAACCAAAACAACTGAACTTGAAACCTCTAAAAAGCGCAAAAAGAATTTTACAACACTAGAAGCAATCAAGAACACCAGGAGCAAGAACACTAGAAGTAGTCAAGAAGTGCATAATCGGTAGATTTAGTTCAGTTAGAATGTATCTGTTTACTGTTTGACCTCACACTTTTGAGAACATTGCGTGACCATAAAACGATTTCAGCTACGATTTAAGTATATATCTATGCGACTAAAAACTAAACAATGTTTACATTGATTTCAATGAATGTTACTAAAGGGTGAACAATGACCACACTTATCATTTATTGGTGTGACTAAATGATAACAATTGTTACGATTATCATCAATGCGTGTGACTGTAAATTATAGATAGTCACACTTTAGAAAACATTATGTGACCATAAAATAATTTCAGCTATATTTAAAGTATTTTTATGTGTCTAAATGATAAAAATTGTTACGATTATCATAAATGCGTGTGACTGTAAATTATAGATAGTCACACTTTATGATGTATATTGTGTGTCTAAATCTTACCATTCGTCATGTATTCAAACCTTTGTGTGACTATAGGTTATAGATAGTCACACTTTTAAAAATATTGTGTGACCATAAAACGGTTTCAGCTATGTTTTATATATTTATGTGTGCTTTAATCTAAACAATGGTCACATTGATTTCAATTAATGTAACTAAAGGGTGAACAATAATCACACTTATCATTTATTTGGTGTGACTAAATGATAACAATAATTACGGTTAACAAAATTTGTGTGACTATACGCTATAGATAGTCACACTTTTGCAAACATTGCGTGACCATAAAAGGGTTTCAGCTACGTTTTAAGTATTTTGTGTGACTAAAAGCTAAACGATGGTCATATTGATTTCAATAAATGTGACTAAAGGGTGAACAATAGCCACACTTATAATTTATTGCTGTGACTAAATGATAACAACTGTTACGGTTAACATAAATTCGTGTGACTATACATTATAGATAGACACACTTTAGAAAACAATATGTGACCATAAAACGACTTCAGCTATATTTAAAGTATTTTTGTGTGACTAAAACTGAATAACATTGTGGATGATGTATATTGTGTGTCAAAATCTTACCATTCGTCATGTATTCAAACCTTCATGTGACTATAGATTATAGATAGTCACACTTTTGAAAATATTGTGTGACCATAAAACGGTTTCAGCTATGTTTTAATTATTTCTGTGTGCTAAAATCTAAATAATGGTCACATTGATTTCGGTTAATGTAACTAAAGGGTGAACAATAATCACACTTATCATTTATTTGGTGTGACTAAATGATAACAACAATTAAGGTTAACATAAATTTGTGTGACTATACGTTATAGATAGTCACACTTTTGAAAAACATTGTGTAACCGTAAAATGATTTCAGCTATGTTTTAAATATTCCTGTGTGACTAAAATTAAATAATATTTTTGATAATGTATAATTGTGTGTCAAAAGCTAACAATCCGTCATGTATTTGTACGTTCATGTGACTATAGGTTATGGTAGTCACACATTTGAAAATATTGTGTGACCATAAAATGGTTCCAGCTACATTTTAAGTATTTATGTGCGACTAAAAACTAAACAATAGTAACACTCGATTATATTGTTTTTCTATGACGAAAAGATATAAATTAGTCACACTATGAGGAACTTATATGTCTATAAGATAGCAACAGTCATGATAAACAATGTTGTTCTTCGAACTTACAAAAGTGTGACTAAAGGGTAAACTATAACCACACTTATAATAGATTTGTGTGACTATAGGCTGAACAATAGTCACTCTAATAACAAAAATATGTGTCTAGAAAATGTTTTTAGTCACACATTCAGATGAATTGTTTGATTTTAACATGAAAAGTCTCTACTCTATAGTCACACTTTTAACCTACGGTCACATTTTTTCATATGATATGGTCACTAAATTTTTGTGTGACCATAACATGCCTAAAATGGCACGATCTTCGGTCACACTTTTGATGGAAAAAAAAGTGTGACCATAGGCATACGGTCACACTTTTTTGGTGTGACTAAAGGTCATTTTTGTACTAGTGCAACCAATTTCAACGTTTAGGTGATCAATGGTTGGTTGAGATTACGACTACATATTCGGTTTACTTCAACAGCCTATTCGGTCGGAGACTACATATTAAATTTACGTAAAATACATATTCGGTCGTATTGCCAATCATTGATCATTTAAATCTAAACAGTAAAATTGTTTCTACACGTTTTGTATGTAAGGTTGGTTCTACTAATTAGTATATCATGTTACCTATCGAACAAACCTGGGTTGATATATATCTTCTCCGCTGCCTGTCGTAGTAAAAATTTAAAGACATGTTCATCATCCAAACCATTGAATAGTTTTCAACAAAAGGATTAAAGCGATGATGATGAAATGGAAACATAACATAAACCCATGTTTAGAAAATTGAAGCAACTTCAGTCCCTAAATAAGATGAAGATGAAGAAAGCTAGCTGGAACCAATACCTAGCTTGATCTGCGAAAATCCTTTTGTCGACACACAAAATGAAAACTTGAAACAAATACATCTTCATCATTCACCATTTATGACCCTCTTCATCCATCGCAACTTGATCTAGAAACAAGGATTCCATTTGGATTTAAATTAATAACAAATATGATATATTTAGGTTTAATAAAACCAAGGGTTCCATTGATAAGGGTTTAAATCATCCATCGCCATTTGAGTCGATTTGGGTTTAAAATTGAAATCCATGTTCAATCCAAAAATAAAAATAGAAACTCTAAATGGAAAGGAAGAACCTAAATCAAAATCCCTCTTTTTTCATAGGTGGAATTTCGTATATACCTCTATAAAAGTCGCTAATTACATATATATCATTACAAAAGTCGATATTACGTTAATATCATTTGTAACCTTTAAAATTCTCAAATATACCCAATCAATTACTTTTATTATAATTATATTAGATAAATAACTAAATATTATCCTAATTAAGTAGGTTATATATATATGAAAAAGTTCATTCGAGAACCATTCTTAGTGCGAGAACCAATCTGAGCCGTCCAATTCCCCCTCCTTCAATGTCATTGCTCACCCATGAATTCCTCACATGCACCCCGCCACACTCTATCCCTTCACGCTCTCCATCCATTGAACCCTCCCATATTCAAGAAACAGCCGACATTGGTTCTCGCGGTTCTCGCATGAACCCTCTCATATATATAAATATATATATATATATATATATATATATATATATAGAGAGAGAGAGAGAGAGAGAGAGAGAGAGAAATAGCATCAATAAAAACCCCCCCTTAAACAAAAACCATAAGGTCCCATTCCTGACCGTTAGATTGATCAAATCAATGGTTCAGATCTATAATGGCATTATTGTAAATAAGTAAACAATTATAAGATTTAATTTTAGAATGAAGGGTATTATGGTCAAAAACCCCCTTTTTTTAATCAAAACCCCACGCATGTTCCAGCCATCTCAACAACCCCCATTTTTTTATTTTTTTTACCCCTTAGATTTTTAAATGACCATAACTATTTCAATTTTTTGAATTTGAGCAAAAAAATTATACCAATCTTCTCATTTTTAATCCTCTTTCAAACGAGATCACTTTTCCTATATTTTTAAAAAAAAAATTTACGAAAATGACGAAAATGATAAAAATATTTATCATTTTCGTATATTGCAAAAAGTATTAGCTTGTTCAGTGAAAAAATGCATCATTTTCGGTCATTGCAAAATATAATCATCTAAAGTAAAATAATCATCATTTTCATATCAACACATAGTATACAAAAGATGTACACTGAAAAAGATCATTTTCGTTTATTGGAAAAAGTATTCAGCATGTACATTGAAATTTTATCATTTTCATAATATCAAACCATGTACAATGAAAAAAAATCATTTTAATATCATCGCCAATAGTATCAGAATGTACATTGAAAAGTTTATTATTTTCGTTCATCATATGGTATCATCATATACATTAAAAGTTCATCATTCTCATTCATTACACATATCATTTTCGTTCATCACAGGTTAAAAATTACAGAGGGCAGGAAAATGATGAAAACAACGAAAGTTATCATTTTCGATTGTCCCTTATATTCACGTAATAGAAGGTGACGAAAATGATGAATTTTAGTCATTTTCATCATTTTCGTATCCCCTCTATATATCACTTAAACAACAGGTCTCGAAAATGATGAAAAATGACGAAATTTATCATTTTCGTGCCCCTTATATATCATGTAACAGCAGGTGACGAAAATGATAAAAATTTCGTCATTTTTCATCATTTTTATTTGTTTAAAAATATGGGAAGAGTGATCTTGTTTGAAAGAGGAATAAAAAACTAAAATATTGGTATAATTTTTTTGTTTAAATTCACAAAACTTAAAAAGTTATGACAATTTAAAGTTTTTTGGGTTTTTTTTTAAGTCGTGGGTTGTTGTGTGGGGGGGGGGGGGAGAAAATTTTCATGTTTGCCCTTTTCTTTCGAAATTAATACATAATATTTACAGTTTTGCAATCGTTCAATCTCGTCCATTAATTTTGATGATCCAATTGTCTAGATTGGCTCTTTGTTTCACACATGGTTCTTTATTGATCCATTATATATATATAGACAAAAATTCATGCGAGAACCGTTGTTAGCGCGAGAACCTCGAGAACCAATCTAAGCCGTCCACTTCCCCCTCCTTCAATGTCATCGCCCACCCATGAATTCCTCACATGCACCTTGCCACACCCTATCCCTCCACGCTCTCCATCCATGATACTTCCCATATCCAAGGAACGGCTGAGATTGGTTCTCGCGGTTCTCGCACTAACAACGGTTCTCGCATGAACCCTCCCCTATATATATATATATATATATATATATATATATATATATACACACACTCACACACACTAGTTTATAAACCCGTACACATACGTGTTTACAGAAGTAAACTTGATATATATCAAAATCATAGAAGAAATAAATTGTTAAACTCTTTAAAAAAATCATGATTTCTTATATACGCTACATTATGTCTTATTCGTTTGGTTCCAAAAACATAAGATCTCCTTACAACTACACTACTCAACATGAAAGCGGTTAACATAACCATTAACATTCACATTTCATTCAAAATTTTCCTTTCTAATAGGTTATATATAATAAATATAGAAAATGTAATGAGACTATCAGTAAAATATATATTAAGCATGTCAAGCATAAAAAAAGTTTCTAGTATTAGTGTAAAGTAAGAAAGCTTTTTAGGTCATCCCACCCTGTTTAAAACCATACTGTTTAACTGTTTTGGTTGATAACCAATATTTTCATATGTAATACTTAAGCTAACATAAGAAATTTACCAAGATATTTGTAACACCGTACTTTTAATACCACCTTAAAATACGCGCGGAAGCTAAAACACATTTCTAATATAATATAATAAAGAAAATACAACTTTAATCTGTTTGATTTACAAAACAACATATACAGTGTTACTCAAAAACAACAGGCTCTTTTACAAAAACAACTAGATATCAGAGTTATGATCAGTCCCAAAATTCCAGTTTCATCTCTTTCATCCACCTACCAGGTTTAACCTGTAAAAGATTACAACAGTAGGGGATTAGCACAAAGCTAAGTGAGAGAATAGATATAACAAACATACAAGGCATAAAGCCCAAACAACAATGCTTAAACAAACAAGAGAACCGGTGGTCTTGCGGACCTTCAACCAAATGCCAGCCAAAGCAAAGGTTTACCGATAGCCTAGTTACCACAAACAACAATAATAGTACTTCTTGATTACAACAAATGCTTATCAAGACAATACTAATACTGTATATCTCTATACATAGGCCCAGCTAAATAACAACCGCCAAGCTGATCTCACAACAACGTCATGTATATATACAGAAAAGAGCAAATAATCAGGTGATATATCTTATACATCCAAGATATATATCCACTCACCGATATCTTCAACAGTTCAAACACATATGCACATATAATCACAAATACATATCAACTCATGTATATTCAAACAAATATACCGCAATTCTCTATTACTCTTTACTTACTGTAATGTTGTGAATTCATCCAACTCCTTAGCTTAGGCATTACATACATCCTTTTATAAGCCAAGACAATCAGTTCATGATTATCTTCAAATCATCCAAGAGTTGATCTTTCATAACACAACCTTCACAAAATCCTAGCATAGGTATTGTTAGAATTCCGTGAAGAGTTTTGTAGGGTATAAAAACATATCAGAAAACATGCACAGCGGAAATCAAAACCCCCTCCAGTGATCTCATCTAACTCATACAGGAACTAAAAAGAAGAGGGTTAGAAAGTTATACCTTTAGGGATTAAAACTTTTCTTTGACCTCTAGACAGCTGCAGGCTATCCACCGCTACTGCACCGCCTCGAACTGGCTGCTAGACCGCCTAAGGATTAAACCTCAGATCAAACCGTGACCCGTGTGTGTGTGAGTCCTTGCGCCGCCGTCGACCACCGCTGCCTGGGGCTTGCCTTGCGCACCCGTCGACCTCTCGAAGAGAGAGAGAGAGAGAGAGAGATCGGCTGAGAAGGGTAGAGAGAGAGAGAGTGTTAGGGTTTTTCTCTTAAGGCTTGTAATTGACTTATGTGATTAAAGAGCTTAATAAAGTTTATATATAATAAACCCTTATTCGGCCTAAGCCCGTTTAATTAAAGCCCAACTTTAATTAAACTATTAATCAATTACACAAATTACCCCTTGACCTTTCTAGTTAATTAATAACTATTAATTAACTGGTCCCGTTAATATTTAAACTAAACATTAACATCTCTCTTTTAATAATAATTAACTATTATTATTTTTCTCTTTCTCAATAATTAATTAAACTAATTAATTATTCTTTTCCACACAAATAGTTATAATCCAAAAGGTTCTAATTGGGTGTGCAGCGGTGTGATCCTTTAGTGTCACATAGCATTGGATACGATGATACATGTTATCTATCTCTGCACATAATCCAACAGACTCCCACTTGTGCAAGATAAGTAACACTTCTTGTACATCATTGGCCTAAGGAGGTCCCTAGCCAGACACTTAGGTTAACCAGACTATGAGATCTCTTATATCTAGAGATATAATCCACACCTTGGATTATCTAGGCTTTTCCTTTTGCATCGCGATATTTCGTAATGTGAGTATTTGACATGGAGCAGGGATCTCAACTAATACTCAGATTTTCTCGACTCTGATTTCGACACTCTGCAGTTACGGTTTTCCCGAATGAATAACTATCATTCTAACCGAGCGCGGCCACACATTTTCAGTAGTCTTAATCGTCGAGGAGCTCAGAAAATATCTCTCCTAAAAAAGAGGTGCAAATCCCATCTTGACTATTTGCAATTTGAGCACACGGCTTCCGCTGCACCTAGACAAGCCCCTTATGATCACCCTGTTACGGCGTGACGTTAGAACATGCTAAAGTACAGAGGTTACCATGCCCCAAACCAAATATCTCAGGTCTAAGGACAACCTATCAGGTTTACTTATGTTAATGCTCCATGAAGTAAGCCTGATGCGGATCACCCCAATATTTATCCCTTGATAAATATCTATGAATATTTGGTCACAACCTTGTGCTTTTATTCATACCCGAATAAATCATCAAATATCCATAATAGCGTTACCTCCCTAATGTAGCTCCCACTACATTACGTAGCTACGGGCATTTAGACAATTCATAACTTGAATTGTCAAGGATAGGTTAAACATGCTAAAAATGGATAACTACGAAACATTATGCAAATACCTCCTATTTCAATCCCATGAAATGTAGATACATAATAATAGGTTTCAAGTTACATCCATAGTAATAATCAAAAACACGAACTAGCTACTATGTTCCAAGTACTGCATTCCTATAGAACTCGCATGGCTCTCATGCTTAGCCCTAGCTAGCGGCTTCGTCAACGGGTCAACAACGTTGTCATCCGTCGGTATCTTTTGCAATCTAATATCATCTCTTCCAATGATCTCTCGGATGAGGTGATATTTCCTGAGTACGTGCCTTGTCCGCTGATGATCTCTAGGCTCTTTAGCTTGTGCTACAGCCCCTGAGTTGTCACAGAATATATCGATCGGTCTAGAGATACTGGCAACAACTCTATGATCCGAGATAAAATTCTTCAGCCAGACAGCTTCCTTTGCCGCATCACTTACCGCAATATACTCTGCCTCTGTAGTGGAATCTACTATTGTATCTTGCTTCTGACTCTTCCAAGATATGGCTCCTCAGTTTAGGGTAAAGACAAATCCTGACTGCGACCTGAAGTCGTCTCTGTCGGTCTGGAAACTAGCATCAGTGTAACCAGTTACACTGAGCTCATCCATCGAACCTCCATATACTAGGAATATGTCTTTCGTCCTTCTTAGATACTTGAGAATATTCTTGACGGCTACCCAATGAGTTTCACCAGGATTTTGCTGATATCTACTCGTGACACTGATAGAATAGGCAACATCGGGTCTAGTACATAGCATGGCATACATAATCGAACCAACTGCCGAAGCATATGGTATCAATTTCATCTTGTCCTGATCTTGACTAGACACAGGACACTGAGCCTTGCTCAAAATCGCGCCAGATTGCATAGGAATAAATCCTTTCTTGGATCCATCCATCTTGAATCTTTTTACGACTTTGTCAATATAAGTACTTTGACTAAGTCCGATAAGCCGCTTAGATCTATTCCTATAGATCTTTATACCCAGTATACAAGCAGCTTCTCCCAAGTCTTTCATCTGGAAACATTTTCCTAACCAGGATTTTACTCCTTGTAATACTGGTATATTGTTTCCTATTAACAGTATGTCGTCTACATACAAGACTAGGAAGGTTACCGCGCTCCCACTGAATTTGGTGTAAACACACGACTCGAACTCACTTTTGGTAAAACCAAACTCTTTGATGCGCTCATCAAAGTGTAAGTTTCAGCTCCTAGATGCTTGCTGTCCATAAATGGATTTAAGCAACTTGCATACTTTATTAGGGTTCTTTGGATCCGCAAAACCATCCGGTTGTATCATATATACATCCTCTGTCAGTTTCCGGTTAAGGAAAGCGGTTTTGACATCCATCTGCCATATCTCATACTCAAAATATGCTGATATGGCCATTATAATCCTAATAGTCTTAAGCATTGCCACTGGGGAAAAAGTTTCATCATAGTCAACGCCATGAGTTTGCGTGAAACCTTTTGCCACTAGCCTTGCTTTAAAAGTATGCACCTTTCCATCCATGTCTGTCTTCTTTTTGAACACCCATTTGCACCCAACAACTTTACTGTGTTGAGGCAAATCCACTAACTCCCAAACTTGGTTGTCATACATGGATTGCCTCTCTGCCTTCATGGCTTCTAGCCATTTCTCAGATTCCAAACCTGAGGCAGCGTCTTGGTAGGTAGTGGGTTCTAAAAGATCCCCTTCGTCTTGAGCAACTAGGAATCCCAGATACCTATCTGGCTCAATACGAGGCCTACTAGACCTGCGAAGGTCTTGTGTTTGTACCTCTTCCTCAACCACAGACTCGGGTTGAGGTTCAACCATTCTCTGTTGAACTACAGGTTCAATTATTGGTGGTGGTGTAATCTCCTCCTCTTCAATTTCTTGAAGCTCTATTTCTTTTCTTGGAGTCTCTGAGTTTAGAAACTTCTCTTCCAAGAATACCCCTTTACGAGCAACAAAAACTTTGTTCTCATCTGGGTTATAGAAATAGTATCCCATGGTTTCCTTGGGATAGCCCACGAAGATACACTTATCTGATTTGGGATTAAGTTTATCCGTGAATGTTCTCTTAACATACACCTCACATCCCCAAACCTTGAGAAAAGACATTTTGGGCTTTTTCCCCGTCCATATCTCGAACGGTGTATTTTCAACCGATTTGGTTGGAACCCGGTTCAGCATGAACGCTGCTGTCTCGAGTGCGTGTCCCCAAAACGACAATGGTAGTGAACTTCGACTCATCATTGATCGTACCATGTCAAGCAGTGTACGATTCCTCCTTTCTGATACACCATTCATCTGAGGTGTATACGGAGGTGTGAGTTGTGAAACAATCCTACATTCCTTCAAATGATCGTCGAATTCCTGACTCAGATACTCGCCACCTCGATCCGACCGAAGCGACTTTATCTTCTTGTCCAGCTGATTTTGTACATCATTCTGAAACTGTTTAAACTTGTCAAAACTTTCAGATTTAAGTCTCATGAGGTAGACATAACCGAACCTACTGAAGTCGTCAGTAAAGGTTATGAAATACCGGTATCCTCCTCTAACCTCCGGAGTAAAGGGTCCGCACACATCTATGTGTATAATCCTAATAACTCGTTGGCCCTTTCATTCTCACTGTTGAAAGGCTGCTTTGTCATTTTACCAGACAAACAAGATTCGCAAACATTATATGACTCCTCGTCAAATGATTCTAGAATTCCGTCATCTCGGAGCTTCTCTATGCGTTTCTTGTTTATGTGTCCTAAACGACAATGCCAGAGGTAAGTTTGATTCAATTTACTCTTGGATCTCTTACTTATATGATAGACGTCATTGTTATCTAAATTTAGCGTATATAGACCGTTTTCTGGAGTGGCTTTGAAAAAGAAAACATTGTTTCTAAAACATGAAATAACTTTTTCATTAAAAACATAAGCAAAACCACAGTCTATCAGCAAATTGAACGAGATAACATTTTCAATTAGTCTAGGAACATAATAACAAGGTTCTAGTTCTAAGACCATGCCCGAGGGCAAACTAAGACAATATGTCCCTACAGCTTCGGCACCAATCATGGAGCCTTCGCCTACCCGCAGGTCCATATCTCCTTGTCTCAACTTCTTACTTCTCTTGAATCCCTGCAAATGATTGCATATGTGATGACCACATCCGGTATCCAATACCCATGATTCATAAGAAGTAACAAAACAATCTATCATAAAGATACCTGTATCATTGGGCGAACCAATGTCCAGCTGATCTATGTCGAGTGAGTGCTCGCATGAATCCTTGCTACCACAGTCTGGGCAACAAATTTCTCCAAGTTCTTCCAGCCAGTCATCCTCCTGCATAGGGTCCACAACTGGTGACTCTAGTTGCTTCGGGTTCAACTCGTCGCTAATGCACATGAGGATTTCGTGCAACCTTGCGACAGTCATCTCAAAATCTCCGAGGACATACATTACTCTTTTCTGGTAATAGTCCGACAAGGAACCGAACAAGAGCATAACTAGCTCATGTGGTTTTGATTTTGACCCCAAGCTTTCATAGCAATCCAAGAGCCTTCTCATATTAATGAGATGATCGCTAATACGCTGACTTTCATTCATCTTGGGTGAAAGAATTTCCCTCATCAGTAGCATACGACATATCCGTTCACTAAACTTGAACTATTGCTCCAATCTTTGAACAACCTCATAAGACGACTTCTCACGGCGATCATCCGTAAACTCGGATGATGCTGTGAGAATGAGAATCGACATAATGTCAGACTCATCATCCAGATACTGATAGTAAGTGTCATACTCACTATCCTGGGCATCTACTCCTGGTCGATCTGGAGGCAATGTCTCAATGATGTGAAGCTTCCCGTGTGCATCCAAAATATTTTTCAGATGCAACTTCCAAACAGCAAAGTTTGGACCTGAAAGCTTTCACTTGCCGGTGATGAGACTTAGAGACTCTCTTGGTGAATAAAACGGAATAACAGATATAATAGACATCTACAGAAAAAGAAAAAAGATAAAACCGATTCAGTATTGATTATATCTTCTAATAATTATTACCTTTTAAAAAAATTATTAGACTAGGATCCATATTTCACATTTCCCGATGCAAGGTTTGGGCACTTCCCACCGGGACAATGCTATTTCTGGTAGGTAAGAACTATACCAATCGTATCCTAACTGGACACGACTCCTAGATCCGCGGGACATCGGTTACGAGAACCGTGCATCTTTAGTCCCTCTAGTGCATTTTGGGCCGGGACTCCCGATTATCACCAAAATAGATCGCACCACCTAGGTCAGCATTAATTCTGGCCGGGACTCCCGATTATCGCAGAATCTTTCATGCCCCTTCCCGCAATGGTTTGAACCCGGATGCCCAAGGTTTGGGCACTTCCGACACCCGAGTACCGTTTAACAGCAAGGGTGTACCATTAGGTGGGTAACACACTGATCTAAGATTTTTCTAAAAAGGATTTTCAAGTTTTTAATGTGAAAAACTTTAATGCCAGTTTTCTTTTTAAAAACATCTGTTTAATAATTAACTATTATTAAAACCCTTGTTTTATTTCATCGTGTTAATCACAACCACGCATATATATAATATGTAAAGAAATAAAACAACCACAAACAACTATGCCTTAGCCTTGCCCTTAACTAATGTCGGTTTCGTGAGCCACACGAAAAACACGACGGTCAAAACCTAAGTGGAAAAACAACACACATGGCATGGCATTCTGAAGCTCCCACTGACTCCAGCATCCAATCTTGCTTCCTGCTCCTTGGTTCTTGAATCAGCTTCAAAAATTATATTCTAATAATACTATTCTATTCTATAATTTAAAACTAGAAATAATAAAAATTACAAGATAATCAAAGGCACGCAGGCCCGCTAATTCTAGTACTTTTACATATCAGAATAGGGGTTGTAAGTGGCACGCAGGCCTCCCCACACCATAGAATAAATAAAACCAAAACACAACCACAAGTGCAGTAAATTAAATAATCCACAAGGTCTAGGGCTCGGCTATGACATCCCAAACATGTATTTAAACTAAATACATACAAAACTGATTCTAATTATCATATCTCGACGAGTTAACTTGACTTTAACAAACTGTTAAAATCACCTGGTTTAAAATAATAAAATTATTTAATTATTGTTATGCGTATAGAATTACTAAAATAATTAATTCTAACCAATACTTGATTAAAATTAATATTTTATATATAAGTTTTATAAAATAAAACTCATATAATATTTTTTGTTTTAATCCTGTTAGGTGTTACCCTAAACCTAAAAAACTAAAAATACAGTCTTGGACCTCAAAACTGGGCCAAAAGAAATAAACTGGTGGACCAACCATATCTGGGCCGGTTGAACCTGGGCCGCAGGTACAGGCCGCAGCTGGGCCGCCCCACGTCGCACCTCCACCACGGCCAGCCGCTAGCCGCCGGGGGCAGCCGCCGCTGCCGAGACCTGGACGCCGACCACCTTACGCTACAGACCAACTGGTGGTTGCGATTGACCAGTTGACGCCGACCAGCCAGCCGAGGCCAGCCATCTACGACGCTGCCGTCGTGGTTTCTGTCGCACGCCGCCGCCGGCTACGGTTGTAAAACCGCCGCCTGCCACCATCTTAACGCAAACAACAAAAAATATATAAAATTAGAACTTATACCTTATCCTTTTATCATAATTAATTCTTGTTATCCATTTAAAAATCAAAACTTGATTTTTAAAATACTTGGATAAACAAAAGAAAAAGTCAAACCTTGATAAAAGAAAAACTATTCATCATGATAAAAAGAATCCAACCTAGTTCCCTATGAGGTTAGAAGTGGCTCTTATACCACTGAAGGGTTTTGTAGGGTATAAAAACATATCAGAAAACATGCACAACGGAAATCAAAACCCCCTCCAGTGATCTCATCTAACTCATACAGGAACTAAAAAGAAGAGGGTTAGAAAGTTAAACCTTTAGGGATTAAAACTTTTCTTTGACCTCTAGACAGCTGCAGGCTATCCACCGCTACTGCACCGCCTCGAACTGGCTGCTAGACCTCCAAAGGATTAAACCTCGGATCAAACCGTGACCCGTGTGTGTGTGAGTGCTTGCGCTGCCGTCGACCACCGCCGCCTGCGGCTTGCCTTGCGCAGCCGTCGAACTCTCGAAGAGAGAGAGAGAGAGATCGGCTAAGAAGGGTAGAGAGAGAGAGTGTGTGTTAGGGTTTTTCTCTTGAGGCTTGTAATTGACTTATGTGATTAAAGAGCTTAATAATGTTTATATATAATAAACCCTTATTAGGCCTAAGCCCGTTTTATTAAAGCTCATCTTTAATTAAACTATTAATCAATTACACAAATTACCCCTTGACCTTTCTAGTTAATTAATAACTATTAATTAACTGGTCCCGTTAATATTTAAACTAAACATTAACATCTCTCTTTTAATAATAATTAACTATTATTATTTTTCTCTTTCTCAATAATTAATTAAACTAATTAATTATTCTTTTCCACACAAATAGTTATAATCCAAAAGGTTTTAATTGAGAGTGCAGCGGTGTGATCCTTTAGTGTCACATAACATTGGATACGATGATACATGTTATCTATCTCTGCACATAATCCAACATTCCGATTGTGTCCAAATCCGATAAGATCAAATCCGATAGCTTCAAATCCAATTAACAAAAAAATCCGATCAACCAATTCCGAGCAAATGCAAATCCGTGTAAAGGTAATTCCGAAATAATCGGATTCCTTGTCAATGCACAATCCGATAAAAGTCTCACAATCCGATTAAACAACAATCCGAGCAAAGGCTCAATTCCGAGCAAAAATGAAATCCGCTAGTATCGGAATCCGAGTAAATGGGAAATCCTATAGCAAGCTAAGGCGAAGTCAAATTCTATCGGATTCCTATCAAATCCGATAGCTCTAATCGGATTTCAACATTCCGAGTCATTCAAACTCCAATTCCGAGTGATTCATAATTATGAATTCCGATTCATTCAAAATCATTTATAACTTCAAATTTCAATCTGATTTCTAACATGTATTGTTCATATTAACATCAAATACCAATAACATACATTCTAGATCATCAATTCATCAAACAAAAGAATTCAATCGGATTTCTATATACATGTATTCAAAACCGAGATAATTCAACAATTATCACATAATTTCAGTAATCTAACCTTTTAGATGCAAATTCATTTCAAGATTAATAGATTAGATTCAGTTGGTTTCGAAATCCCCTTCTTCTTTTCTTGGTTCTCGGCCGTAGGTAAGAACACACACACACTCACCTTACACAATTTGCATGAATGAAGAAGAAAGGTGGCATAGTGGTGGGGTGTAGGTGTCAACAGCCGACACCTCACAATCTACCCATCAATTAATTAAATATTATTTAATAACTAATCCCATTTAATTAAATAAATTAAATAAACACACAATTCAAATAATTAATCAATCAATATTAAGATAAACCATCAAAAATACCTTAATCCTACTAGACCGGTAAGGAGGGTGTTACAAATCTTCTCTCCTTAAGAAGATTCCGTCCTCGGAATCTGATCGCGCTCAAACAATGCTGGGTAACGACTCCTCATATCTTCTTCAGTCTCCCAAGTTAAGTCTGAACCCAAACTGTGTTTCCACTTCACTAAGACCATCGGAATCTGCTTATTTCTCAACTTTGTTACTTTACTATCCAGTAACTCAACCGGTTCCTCAATCAACCTCTTGTTGGAATCTACACGCAAATCTTGTATCGGCAAAACTTATGTCTGATCCTCTACATTGCACTTTCTCAGTTAACAAACATTGAACGTGTCTTGAATACCTGCCAATTCATCAGGAAGATCCAAAATAACCGTCTCATCATTTATTACTTTCCGAATTCTGAACGGACCAATATATCGAGGAGCTAACTTTCCACGTTTCCCAAAGCGTATCACGCCCTTCCATGGAGAAACTTTTAAATAAACTCTTTCACCCTCAACAAAAGTCACTTGTCGACGACGCGGATCTGCATACATCTTTTGTCGAACCCTTGAAGCTTTCAACTTTTCCCGAGCCACTGCAACCTTATCCGCTGTGATCTAAACAATATCTGGCCCATCAAACTGTTTCTCTCCTGCCTCTAACCAACAAGTAGGAGTTCTGCACGGTCGCCCATATAACATCTCATACGGCGGCATTCCGATACTGCAGTGGTAGAAATTATTGTAAGCAAACTCAATCAACGGTAGATGCAAATCCCAAGAACCTCCAAACTCTAACGCACATGCCCGAAGCATATCTTCTAAAGTCTGAATTGTTCTTTCTGATTGGCCATCTGTCTGCGGATGATAAGCTGTACTCAGATTAACTCTCGATCCTAACTCTTGTTGTAGTCTGTTCCAGAAATTCGACATAAACCTCGAATCCCTATCTGACACAATAGACAAAGGAACTCCATGTCTAGATACAATCTCATCAATATACAGCTTGGCTAACTTACTCAAGTTTGCAGTCTCAGCAGTAGCAAGAAAGTGTGCACTCTTGGTTAATCTGTCAACAATAACCCATATCATATCGTTTCCCTTCTGAGTCTTTGGAAATTTTGTTACAAAATCCATTGTGATAGGATCCCACTTCCATTCAGGTATTGCTAACTGTCTCAATGACCCGTACGGCTTCTGGTGTTCAACTTTCACTTGTGCACATATGTGACATGACTCCACAAATCGAGCAACATCTAACTTCATATTAGGCCACCAATAAAATGTCTTCACGCTATGATACATCTTAGTGCTACCAGGATGAACAGACCTTCTGGATTTATGTGCTTCAGTCAAAATCAATTCCCGCAAATTACCAAACTTTGGCACCCAAACACGATTCTGAAACATCTTCAACCCACGTGAATCGATTGTTAACTCATGTTGTCTTTTAACCATCAACTCATCTTTCAGATTTTCTGCCTTCAGTGCTTCTAATTGTGCAGCCATCAACTGATCTATCAAATCTGACTTAATCTCTAACCGCATAAACTTTACTGTATTTGCAGAACCTTTCCGACTAAGTGCATCAGCAACCACATTAGCTTTCCCGGGGTGATACTGAATATCGCAGTCATAATCTTTAATCAGCTCTAACCATCGACGCTGTCTCATATTCAATTCCTTCTGTGTGAACACATACTGCAGATAATGTCTCCACAGCTTCAAAGCAAACACTACCGCTGCTAACTCCAAATCATGAGTAGGATAGTTCTTCTCGTTGGGTTTTAACTGTCTGGAAGCATAAGCTATCACCTTACCTCTTTGCATTAATACACATCCTAACCCCGCATATGAAGCATCACAGTAAACCACAAAATCTTCAGATTCTTCAGTCAACGCAAGAATAGGAGCCTGGCACAGAAGTTGCTTCAAAGTCTGAAAAGCATTCTCCTGAGCCTCACTCCATTGAAACTGAACATCCTTTTTGGTTAGTTTAGTCAACGGACCAGCAAGCTTCGAAAAGTCTTTAATGAACCTTCTGTAATAACCTGCCAAAACAAGAAAACTCTTGATCTCTGTCGGTGTCTTAGGAGCGTTCCAATTCATTACAACTTCTATCTTTGACGGATCCACTTTAACACCGTCTTCACAAATCACATGACCCAGAAACTTGACTTCACGTAACCAGAACTCACACTTGGACAACTTGGCATACAACTTGTGTTGCTTTAGAGTCTCCAAAACTTGTCGCAGATACTGATCATGCTCATCTTCTGTTTTAGAATACACAAGGATATCATCAATAAACACGATGACGAACTTATCCAGGAATGGTCGACAAACTCGATTCATCAGATCCATGAACACTGCAGGAGAGTTAGTCAAACCGAACGGCATCACAAGAAAATCATAGTGACCATACCGTGTACGAAAAGCTGTCTTCGGTATATCCTCTTCAGCCACCCTAACCTGATGGTAACCAGACCTCAAATCAATCTTCGAGAAGTACGAAGCTCCCTGAAGTTGATCGAACAAATCATCTATTCTTGGCAACGGATACTTATTCTTGACAGTCCTCTTATTAAAATCTCTGTAATCAATACACATACGCAGAGTCCCATCTTTCTTTTTCACAAACAATACCGGTGCACCCCAAGGCGAAGAGCTTGGACGAATAAACCCCTTGTCTAACAGTTCATGTATCTGAGTCATCATCTCTCTGATTTCTGAAGGAGCTAATCTGTATGGAGCTTTCGCAATCGAAGTACTACCAGGTATCAGATCAATCTTGTATTCGACATCGCGAACAGGTGGCAACCCAGGAAAATCATCCGGAAATACCTCCGGATACTCCAAAACAACACGAACATCAATCACAGGTCGCTTCTCCTTCTTAACATCAATAGCATAGCCTAGAAAGGACGCACACCCTTTGGCTAAAGATATTCTAGCCTTCATGTACGAGATAATCGGAAGAGAAGATGGAGATCTATCCCCACGAGCCACGACATGCGACCCGTCAACCAAAGGAATAGTGATCAATTTCATATGACACTGGATACTAGCCCTATGGTGACTCAACCAATCCATGCCTAATACTAAATCAAAACTAGGTATAGGCATCACCAAACAGTCTACAGGGAAACTAGTACCATCAATACTAATCTGAACTCCAGTCACAAAAGTGGTTATAGGTACTACATTACCATCAGCTACTTCTACTTCTAAAGGAGTAATGTTCACAGAAACAGGTAATTTCAACTTGTCACAAAAAGTCATAGAAATAAATGACCTATTTGCACCAGAATCAAACAAAACACGTTCAGGCATAGAGTTAACTATGAACATACCGGTTATCACATCAGCACTGCCAGTAGCTTCCTTGGCAGTCATCTTAAAAGCCCTACCCTCAGCAGAAGGTATAGTCTTTCTCTTCTGACCTGCAGAAGATGATCCCCCGGTGATATTTACCCCTGCCCCAGTCCCCGCAGTCTTCAGCTTAGGACACGCACCAGCCCTGTGCCCCTCTTCTTTGTAGTTCGAGCAAACAAAGGTGTTGAACTTACATGCACCGATATCATGACCTGCCTCACCACACCTCAAACATCTCCGTGTTTGCGGTGTACACTGCCCAGTGTGACGAGATTTGCAACTATGGCACCACGGCTTATTCTGAGGAAACCCTGATCCCTTGGACCTCTAATCGGATTTACTCTGATGACTCTGTCCCTTACCTTTGCTTTGATTCCCAGCAGAACCTCCACCAAACTTGCCAAAAGACCCTCTGTTCATCTTTTCCCAATCTTTAGCATCAGACTCTGCAGATCTTGCTAAGGTGAATGCTTGGACAAGCGATGTAGCGAGACGAGTGTTACCCCGATATTCTGGTAACAAAGCTTTCACAAAATGTTGAACCTGAGAATGTTCATCAGGCACCCACTGTTTTGCAAATCTAAGAGTTACTTGAAATTTGCTTATCAACTCATCCACAGACATATTACTTGTCTGAGCCAAATCTAAAAACTCTCGCTGAATCTTAGCCATATTAAATGTATTACAATATTGCTCACAAAACTTATCCTGGAATTGCTCCCAGGTAATGGCATTTACAACATCTCGTGGCAGATGTGTAGTCAGAGAATCCCACCACGTCAAGGCTTGATCTTTCAACCGTCTTGTTACAAACATGACCCATTCAGCTTTCTCACAGTTGCAGGCTTCCAAAGCCTTCACAGTTTCTTTCAACCAATTTAGAGTAACATTCGGATCTGAGCTTCCCAAGTACTCAGGTGCTCCACACGTCACAAAATCCTTGAATTGACATTTTTTCCTAGTTTCTTGCTGTGGGAACCACGAAATAAAGAAGTTCTGTTGTGGTACTTGTTGTTGAGTAGACACTCCCTGTGGCATAGGGATAAACGGAAAAGATCCATATGGAGTTGACATTGTACTCATAGTAGCTGTAGTATAAACTGGTGGTGGAATCGGTTGAGTAACGGGAACTGTTACTGTAGGCATTCGAACCGAGGTGGTTGGTTGGGAAGACTGGGTTTTGTTTAACTGATGCTCCAGTTCAAGAATCCGATCCCTCTGAGTCTGCAAAGTGTCTTCCAGCTGTAACACATATTATTGGTTATCTGATTCTCCATGATGAGAAGTACCCGCTCTGTGCTGCTCATTCGCAGTAGTAGATGAAACGTTGTTATGCTGTCTTCCGGGGGATTGTGGCGTAAATACCGGGATCTCGTTGTTATCAGCCATAATCTGCTCTACACAACATCTCACCAGTTGTCAGATTATAATTCGTTAGTACCACATCATATTCTCTATAGCTACCTTACTAATTACCCACCCTGGAACATTGGACTGATCTGAGCCTTAGTTCGAGTATTGCACGAAATCACCAATGCAAATCCTCAAACCAGGGCTCTGATACCAAATTGTAACACCGTACTTTTAATAGCACCTTAAAATACGCGCGGAAGCAAAAACACATTTCTAATATAATATAATAAAGAAAATACAACTTTAATATGTTTGATTTACAAAACAACATATACAGTGTTACTCAAAAACAACAAGCTCTTTTACAAAAACAACTAGATATCAGAGTTATGATCAGTCCCAAAATTCCAGTTTCATCTCTTTGATCCACCTACCAGGTTTAACATGTAAAAGATTACAACAGTGGGGGATTAGCACAAAGCTAAGTGAGAGAATAGATATCACAAACATACAAGGCATAAAGCCCAAACAACAATGCTCAAAAAAACAAGAGAACCGGTGGTCTTGCGGACCTTCAACCAAATGCCGGTCAAAGCAAAGGTTTACCGATAGCCTAGTTACCACAGACAACAATAATAGTACTTCTTGATTACAACAAATGCTTATCAAGACAATACTAATACTATATATCTCTAAACATAGGCCCAGCTGAATAACAACCGCCACGCTGATCTCACAACAACGTCATGTATATATACAGAAAAGAGCAAACAATCAGGTAATATATCTTATACATCCAAGATATATATCCACTCACCGATATCTTTAACAGTTCAAGCAACTCAGTCTTTTCTTACTACTGAGTCTTGTCTCCACCTGAATAAACAACTAACAATCAGTATTTGCTTAATCAACACACAATAAGCACAATACTATAATCAAACACATATGCACATATAATCACAAATACATATCAACTCATGTATATTCAAACCAATATACCGCAATTCACTATTACTCTTTACTTACTGTAATGTTGTGAATTCATCCTACTCCTTAGCTTAGGCATTACATACATCCTTTTATAAGCCAAGACAATTAGTTCATGATTATCTTCAAATCATCCAAGAGTTGATCTTTCATAACACAACCTTCACAAAAACCTAGCATAGGTATTGTTAGAATTCCGATTGTGTCCAAATCCGAAAAGATCAAATCCGATAGCTTCAAATCCGATTAACAAAAAAATCCGATCAACCAATTCCGAGCAAATGCAAATCCGAGTAAAGGTAATTCCGAAATAATCGGATTCCTTGTCAATGCACAATCCGATAAAAGTCTCACAATCCGATTAACTAACAATCCGAGCAAAGGCTCAATTTCGAGCAAACATGAAATCCGCTAGTATCGGAATCCGAGTAAATGGGAAATCCTATAACAAGCTAAGGCGAAGTCAAATTCTATCGGATTCCTATCAAATCCGATAGCTTTAATCGGATTTCAACATTCCGAGTCATTCAAACTCCAATTCCGAGTGATTCATAATTATGAATTCCGATTCATTCAAAATCATTTATAACTTCAAATTTCAATCTGATTTTAAACATTCAACCTCATCTAAGTTTCCAGAACTGATTTCTAACATGTATTGTTCATATTAACATCAAATACCAACAACATACATTCTAGATCATCAATTCATCAAACAAAAGAATTCAATCGGATTTCTATATACATGCATTCAAAACCGAGATAATTCAACAATTATCACATAATTTTAGTAATCTAACCTTTTAGATGCAAATTCACTTCAAGATTAACACATTAGATTCAATTGGTTACGAAATCCTCTTCTTCTTTTCTTGGTTCTCGGCCGTAGGTAAGAACACACACTCACCTTACACAATTTGCATGAATGAAGAAGAAAGGTGGCATAGTGGTGGGGTGTAGGTGTCAACAGCCGACACCTCACGATCTACCCATCAATTAATTAAATATTATTTAATAACTAATCACATTTAATTAATTAAATTAAATAAACACACAATTCAAATAATTAATCAATCAATATTAAGATAAACCATCAAAAATACCTTAATCCTACTAGACCGCTAAGGAGGGTGTTACAATATTATTTCAAGAAAGAGAGGCATGCTAGTGTATTTACCGACAAGACAAGGTCTTATATTTTAAATAATTAAACATAATAAAGCAGCACAAGAAAATATACATAACCAATATTTTAAGACAAGTAATAGAATTTCCATGTACTCTGAAACTAAAAACGAAAACTTATCAATCTATAAGTTCCATTTAGTAAATTATCATAAATATGAAACCATTTTCAATAAAATAACAAACCATTTTACAACAAAATATGACGTCAAGTAGGCATTCATCTTACATTAATAGGAGTGAAAATTAGTCTAAATATAACTGTAACTATTTGTTGGTTATCTTCATTATTGCCATTAAGAACATAAACACGACATCTTTTGTTCTATAAACATCACATTAAGCTCGGCATCTATGGATTAGTGTAAAAAGATTCAAATGTCAAATGGGCAGAAAGAACAAATATGCATTGTGTTCCTACTATACAGTAAAAAAAACAGAGAACAACATGATGATTACATTTCCACACACACAAAAACTCAATATGGATTAGTATAAAAAGAGTCAAATTTGTAGATAGAACAAGTATTCATTGTGTTCCTACTATACAGTAAAAACAAAACACATTTCAACAAAAACTATTCCAGGTCTAGCCAAGAGCTCCAACCCCAAAAAAAATAAAGAAATAAAAAAAATTCAAATGAGTAAAATTATAGATCTTAAGTAAAAGGAAAATGGGTCAAACTCAAATGGATAAACTGTGTCAAAATGTGCCCAAAGTGTTCTAACCAAACATTTTACTTATCAAAAATAATTCCATACAACTTACACTATTCTCAAGAAATTTGAATCACTGCCCAATTCAATCATCTATTCAACTTGGTAGGAGTAGTTCTTGACAGGCTCATTGATTAACTCAAATTCTAACTATAAACTTAATTGTTTTAATAAAATAATAACACAAAAAGAGTAATTGGAGGCGTTGAAGGCTATAGAGGAAAAAATTGAATGATAAACATCTAAATTGAAAAAGTATGTTAATGAACACATCCATAATTAGATGCGTATGATAGATGCGTTAGTTGATTAACATATTCCTATAGCTTTTATAGTCATTAGATTATATTTTCATGGACCTCCCACCCTCTCTCCCCCTGTCCTTTTCAAAGCCACACCTAACTGTATTGAAACTTGAGTAGCTATTTGCAGCATAAACGGATCAATATCACCCTGCCAAATATATTATAAATAAGTAAACTTGAAATATATCAAAATCAAATAAAAAAATGTTACAAGTATACATACATAAAAACTTTCAAATACGTACCTAAATAACCAAACACCTCATTGTTGTCTTCAAATAAAGCAAATAGACCAGGTTTCACAAGATTTCAGCTCAATAATCAAATTATGATGTTAAAGCTAGAATAGAATAAAAAATTATGGTTGTTTTTAATTTCTTTCCGCTGGTTCATCAAATTATGATCTTAAAAGAACATTTTCCATAACTTTATAATATCTTTGGTGCAACTTAACTGAAATGTTTGAATCATTTTTATTCTAGAAATATACATAATAGCACAAACATTCTTGCCAGAGATGATATTTCTCTCGATAACATGTGTATCAAATTGAAATATTTAAAAAACAATATTTGATAATTGAATGACACTAATAAAATAGTTTCAGGACCATCAAAAACAGCTATGTTTACATCTCAAAATTTAGATTTTTAAATATATAATATATCATCTTTTAATGATACATTTTATTAATAATCATATTTTATAAAATAGTTTCTTACATTTTTGTAATAAGATTGAAAAGTGTTGTAAAATCAATAACTAAACACTTTAAATAACAAAGTCAAGTTGACCACTCAGCTCATCACCATAATCCCAAAAAAATTCACTCATCTAAACAAAAAATTACCTACTCACTACTATTGATGGATAACAAAAATTTAAGAATATACTAATTTTAAAAAGTGTCATTTTACAATAAAAGTTATACCAAAACGTAAATAAAATAAGACGGCCGCAAATATATAATTATTTTTCTCTAAAGTAAATATATCACAAGTTACTAAACATAATTTATAAACAACTTATAATTAGTTACATTAATAAATAATTTTTATAAAACCCTCTCATATTTTCTTAAAAACCCCTCACATGTTTCATAAAACCTCCTCACAATCTTCATCCAGCCCTTCCCAATTGACTTGAAAATTGAATTCGATTTAGGGGAGTATATTTCTAAATTTGTTTTGTAAAATTGAAGGATTTTAAAATTGGAGGTTTTGATTAGTTAATAGAGTTTGAGTTAATAGGTAAAAATAGAAATAAGGTAAGCCTTATATATATATATATATAGGAAGAAGTTCCATTGAGAACCATTTTTAGTGCGAGAACCGCGAGAATAATCTGAGCCGTCGAATCCCCCCTCTTTCAATGTCATTGCCCACCCATGAATTCCTCACATACACCCTGCCACACTTGATTCCCTCACGCTCTCCATCCATAAATTCCACTTATCAAATCAACGGCTAAGATTGGTTCTCGCGGTTCTTGCACTAATATCGGTTCTCAATGGAACCCTCCCCTATATATATATATATATATATATATATATATATATATATATATATATATATATATATATATATATGTATATATATATATATGTATATATATATATGTGTATATATATATATGTATATATATATATATATATATATATATATATATATATATATATATATATATATACGCAAAAGTTCAAACGAGAACTGTTTTTCGTACGAGAACTGCGAGAACCAGTCTAAGCTTGAATTCGATTTAGGGGAGTATATTTCTAAAATTGTTTTGTAAAATTGAAGGATTTTAAAGTTGGAGGTTTTGATTAGTTAATAGAGTTTGAGTTAAATAGGTAAAAATAGAAATAAGGTAAGCCTTATATATATATATATATATATATATAGGCAAAAGTTCAAACAAGAACTGTTTTTCGTACGAGAACTACGAGAACCATTTCTGGCCAATCATCAGTCTTTTTTATTTAATTTAAATAGAAAAAGGTAATATGGAAATTTTTACATTTCTCCACCTTTTTAAAACTAATATATTAGATTACGAAAAATATAACAAATTAACGACAAAATTATGCTTTTTAATTTAAGACCGATCTTGCTATATTTTTTTGGAAAAAAATAGTCGCGTTTACTGGGTGTATTTTCATTGCAACTCCACATGTGGACAAGTGCATATCTATATTTGTGCTGAAAAAACTAGGTGAATCTGTGCATATGCACTTTTGCAAAATTTGCAATAGTGCACACGTCGAGCTGTACATAAAAAAAACCCAACAAACAAAATTTTTTCTTTAAAAAAAAGCATATCAAGACCGGTCTTAAATTAAAGAGCATAATTTTCTCGTTAATTTTGTATAATTTTCGTAATTTACACTTTTCCGTTTGATGTATATATTAGTTTAAAAAATGTTGGGTAATGTAAAAATGTCCAAATTACCCTTAATTAATTAAGGATAAGTTTGATTAATTTAAGGTTATTCATTAACAACTCTTTAAACTCAACCCTCCATCTCTTTGATCAATGGCTGTAATTGGTTCTCACAGTTCTCGTATGAAAAACGGTTCTTGTTTGAACCGTCCCCTATATAAATATATATATATATATATATATATATAGAGAGAGAGAGAGAGAGAGAGTAAATTACACGAATCGTCCCTATGGTTTGTCCCAAATTGTACCGTTCGTCCGTAAACTTCATTAACTACACTAGGCGTCCCCAACGTTTATGTTTTGTCACGTCTGTTGTCCCTGGCCCAAATGAAATGACTAAATTACCCTTGACCTCTTTTTATAATCATTTTCTTGATTTTAACATTAATTTCAAAAACTTTTAAAACTAAAAAACAAAATATTAATAATATAATAAACAAACACCCCCAATCTCTCTTCGTCTCTCTCCGTCTACACCACCTTAGGTCACCACCACTGCAACTCTGGCCACTACTGCAACTCCGGTCACCACCACTGCCATTACCACAACCATGAAAAGAAAAAAAATAACAGCCCCAACCCCTCCCTGTCGCTCCCCTCTGCGACCGTAAAGGCACCACCACTACCATCATCGTAAAGGCACCAACACCACCACCAAGAACAAGCTTAACCCTAATCATCATCCAAGAACCTCATTCTCGTCGGTCCTTGCACCACCACCGTAGCCCTTCACTATAACACACACATACATACACACACCAGATCTGTAACACACATACGCACACACACCCCTAGATCTGTTGATCGAGAAACACACACACACATACACACACACACTGTAGGTCAAGATCAAGAACTATAGAAAAACAAACCCTAATCGCTAACATCCGACTTGAAGATTTCACATTTTGGATCGGAAAAACAAACCCTAATCTGTACGCAGCCGTCGCCTCCACACTGCCAGCCACAACCTCGAAGTGTTCTTGATTGTTTTTAGAGGTTTGACATGTTACACATACACACCCCCCATCTACGATGGTGAAGGCAAAAGAGAAACCTTAAAACACCTAATCGTTTAGCAGATCTGTCAAGAGAGGACACCGAGAGAGAGAGAGAGAGAGAGAGATGGTGGCTTGATGGCGGTTGACGGTGGCGGCTATGTCTTCTCCGGCGGTGGAGGATGGATGACGGAGGCTGTTGTGGTTAAGAGAGGAGACGATAGAGAGAGTATGAGAAGGGTGGGGAGAGGTTTTCTTTTCTTATATAATAAAGTAATAATAATTATAATAAATAATAATAATAGTTTATTAATTAAAAAAGAAATAAAATGTAAAAGAAAAGTGTAAATAAAAAAGAAAAGGGTAATTTAGTTATTTCATTTGAGCCAGGGACCTCATATGTGAAAAACCATAAACGTTAGGGACGCCTAGTGTAATTAATGAAGTTCAGGGACGAACGGTGCAATTTGGGACAAACCACATGGACGATTAGTGTAATTTACTCATATATATATATATATATATAGGGGAGGGTTCCATTGAGAACCGATTTTAGTGCGAGAACCGCGAGAACCAATCTTAGCCGTTGATTTGATAAATGGAATTCACGGATGGAGAGCGTGAGAGGATCAAGTGTGGCAGGGTATATGTGAGGAATTCATGGGTGGGCAATGACATTCAAAGAGGGAGGTATCAGAGCAGGCTAAAGGATTTCATAAGTTGAAAGTTCAAGATTCTGAGAAAGTATACAATGTCTACAAGCAACAGTTCATCAAACTTTCCTCAGATGTCTGCTAAGGGCTATCCCATATTCGATGGATCTGACTATCCTATGTGAAAATTCAGAGCCATGTTGTTCCTCAAGTCCATTGACAATCGTATGTACGATGTCATCACAAAAGGAGCTATAATCCCCAAGATTTCTATTGTTGTTAGTGATACGTCCGCTGACAAAACAGACAGAAGTGAAAAAGAAGTAAAGAAGCCCTTTGCATCCTCGACAGATGAAGACTGGAAACTGTTTAATCTGGATGACAAGGCAAAGAGTGTTCTGGCGAATGCCCTGACCAATGAGATCTTGCATACGATGACTGAGTGTCAATCTGCAAAAGAGATATGGGATACTTTGAGTATCACATATGAGGGCACAGATATGGTTAAGTAGCAGAAGAACAATCATCTGAACAGATCCTATGAAAACCTCTTCTCTAAGAAGAATGAAACCCTGGGTGATGTGTTTACCAGGTTTCACTGCTTGATTAATGACCTGCTAAGTGTAGGCATTAAGAAAAATGAGGCTGACCTAGTGGTGAAATTTCTGGATGTGTTACTAGAAAGGTTCAATGAAGTAACCACATCACTGAGGACTAGAGGAACACTACGTATGTATAACCTACAGTCCATTTATGGGTTCTTGCTAAATCATGAACAGATCAAAGAGCACAAGAGAACTTCTCAACAACAACTTAAGGATGCTTTGGATAAGGCTGATGTTGCATTAGTTGTACAGAAAAAGAAGAAAGGTTTCAAAGCCTTGGTTGTTGAATCCGAGACTGAGTCAGACTCTTAAGCTGACCACTCAAACTCAGACTCGGGTGATACTGATGATGTTCAACCTATCACTGAGCAGATGGCCATGCTAGCCAAACATTTGAGAAGAGCTCAAAGGGGAAGTGAAAGATCTAACAGGGGCAAAGGAAAGAGTTATTTTGAACCCAAGAAAGTTGTGCTTCAATTGTCAGAAAAAGGGACACATTGCTGCTCAGTGCAGATCAAAGAAGGAAGAATCAGCATCAGCTGCTGACAAGAATGCTTACAGGGCTGATAAGTACAAGAAGAAATATACTCAACTCAAGAAAGGAAAGCCTGAAGACAAGTCCAGTGCAAAATGACTGTACGCTGAAACCTGGGATACAGAATCATCTACCTCAGATGATGATGACAAGTGTCTGATGGCTCAAGAAGATGAAGAGTTTGAAATAGATGAGGTTGATTACGGTCTGTTTGAATCAACCTTTGAAGCTGACATGAAGGAAGCTGAGGAAAACAACAAACTTAGTGATTGGGATCCTTCTTCCATGTACAAGGTTAGTAATTTTAACTCTTACACCGATGAAGAAAAGGGTCTTGCATTCGATTATTTGTTAAATGATTTCAAGACTGGCCTTAAGTCTCAAAGGACCTCAAAGGTGAGATAGCTAAACTAAAAGATGAGATTAAGGAATATCAGTCTCTCATTGATGTTGGTAAGAAAG
This sequence comes from Pulicaria dysenterica, assembly GCA_947179395.2. Taxonomy (NCBI): domain Eukaryota; kingdom Viridiplantae; phylum Streptophyta; class Magnoliopsida; order Asterales; family Asteraceae; genus Pulicaria; species Pulicaria dysenterica. Next base: position 49,804,771 of record OX359292.1, on the reverse strand, counting down.
CACCATGTGATCTTGAATGTCAAAGACACATTAATAAACTTCTAAGTGAATAACTTCAGGAAGCCAAGGATAAAGCTGACCAACTTCAAAACGTCACTGAATCTTGGTGTATGTCATCAAAGTTTGCTGAAAAGTGCATCAACCAACAAATTCCTAAACAGATTCAAGTTGTACTTAGAGGTGACTATCAATCTGCAGCTCATGTAGCTGATGATGATGAGATAGCAAGTACAGACTCGGAGGAAGATAGACAACTGACTGAGTATCAGAAGTCAGCCTCAAAAAAGAAACATGGTCAAAACGTTAAATACAATATGTTTGTAAAGGCAAAACATCATGGAAATGAGTGCTCAACATCTAAATAAAATGGTAAGTTTGTGCTAAATAGATTAGGCACTCAGCCTATTCAAAGAACTTCTACATAGAAAAGCTTAATCCAAATCCTTTCAAAAGACAACATTCTCTATCTGGCTCAAAGAGAAGTTACAAGAATAGGAAGACCACTGTAAGTCATAGGTCACATCACAACAATGGTAAGTCCAAAGTTGTTGAACTTGGTAAGTCTATGGAGATCAACAGTGGTAAGTTCAAGACTGTTGAAACTGGTGAGTCTAGAAAGCATCGCAAAGGTAAGGTTAAAGTCACGGAAAAGAAGTTTGTTGGGCAAGCTTCTAATCAAAAGGATAACAAACAAAGATCTACCAAAAGGTAAGTCCAAAGTCAGTGAACATCAAGTGAATCAACTGGCAAAGAAAGTTGAAAAGTTATCCACAACATATAATCCCAAGACTGAGAGCAAATTCTCACAAGGATTATTGAATACTCTACCTCCTGTAATCATTTGAAGAAGGAGATGCTACAAGTGCAGAAGTAGAGGTCATGAGGCCAAGGACTGTGAAATTGAAATCTCAAGGCCTGAACAGGAATAGGTTGATCAGCCAACACAGGACTCAGCACCTGCTCAAGCTGAACAGTCGGTTCCACAAGATGAAGATGCTAAGTGCTCATCATCTGAACCTACCAAGAAATGGGTTCCCAAACAAAACTAATGTGTTTAGTTTTCATATCATGTGCAGGGTTCAAGTAAATGGTACTTGGATAGTGGATGTTCAAGGCACATGACTGGATGGAAAGGGCTTCTTAGTGAATTCCACAAAGATGAAGGTCCTAAAGTAACATTTGGCGATAACTCCTATCGAAGAACAAAACGCTATGGGAAGATGCAAGCTGGCAAGGTGACTTTCCAGAAGGTTGCATATATAATGCTAAGGGTAAGCCTGTATTAATAGCTAAAAGAGAAAGAGATGTGTATCTACTTGATCTTAATTCTGTTGATCCCTATAATGAAACCTGCTTGTATTCCCAATTTGTTCCTAAGCTGAGTTGGTTGTGGCATAAAAGATTATCGCATTTAAATTTAAAAAATATAAATATGCTATCCAATAAAGAGTTAGTCTCTGGATTACCAAAGATCATATTTGTAAAAGACAAATTGTGTTTTGCTTGTGAATGAGGGAAACATCATAAAGGGTCCTTCAAATCAAAGCAAAATTTTTCAATAACTGACCCACTGCATATGTTGCATATGGATCTGTTTGGACCTATAAGTACTCCTAGCCTAAGTGGCAAGAAGTACACACTGGTGATAGTAGATGAGTTCTCACGATTCACCTGGGTAATATTCCTTAAAGCCAAAAGTGAAGCTGCCCTAGAGATAATAAGTTTTATCAAAAAGAAGAGTTGCAGAAAGGTAAGTCTGTAAAGCAACTCAGAAATGATCATGGGACTGAGTTCAGGAACTCAAGCCTAGAAGGATTTTGTGAACAAAAAGGAATATTACAAAATTTCTCCTCAGTCACAACTCCTTAACAAAATGGAGTGGCAGAAAGGAGAAATAGAACCTTAATTGAGGCTGCTAGAACAATGCTATGTGAGGCAGGATTAAAACTCTTTTTCTAGGATGAAGCTGTTAGTACAGCATGCTATACTCAGAATATATCAATCATTGTCAAAAGACATGGAAAAATAGCATATGAGATGTATAAATCTAGAAAGCCCAATATAGGTTACTTCCTTGTCTTTGGTTCAAAATGCTACGTGCTGAATCAAAGAGATCAACTCCATAAGTTGGAACCTAAAGTTGATCTTGGAATTTTTGTTGGTTATTTCTCAATATCTAAATCTTATAGAGTGTATAACACCAGGAGAAAGGCTATATAAGAATAAATTCATGTCTCATTTAATGAAGACAGTTTTGATCAAGCTGATAAAAGACAAGATGACTTGGTCAGTCTGAGTGAGCTTGAAAAGCCTGAGGAAACCAGAATGTCAAATCCTATGTATGTCATGGGAGATGATAGTGATGATGATGTGTGTTCTTGAAAGAAATCATCACAAGTTCCAAGGGACTCTCGAGCAGAGAAAGAGGATGAGTTCATCAATCCCTTTGGAGCTGAAGTCACTCAGACTGAAGATCTTAGTGATCATCAGTTTGTTGACAATGCTGCTATTGAGACTGAGGATGTTAGTTCACCTCAGAGTTCTCAACATCACTTAGATCCAGAACCAGATTCTCAAACTATGCTACTTACTTTGGATTCCTCTCTCAAATGGAACCAAAGAAGACTGAAGAAGCCTTAGAGGATGAGGATTGGATTGAAGCTATGCAAGAGGAATTAAATGAGTTTAAGAGAAACAAAGTCTAGAGTCTTGTCCCTACCCCGAAAGATCATACAGTTATAGGCACTAAGTGGGTCTATAGAAACAAAATGGATAAGGATGGAGTGATAGTTAGGAACAAAGCCAGGCTGGTAGCACAAGGGTATAAGCAAGAAGAAGGGATCGATTATGATGAGACCTTTGCCCCTGTTGCTAGAATTGAAGCCATAAGGCTGTTTTTAGCTTATGCAGCATATAAAGACTTCAAAGTCTATCAAATGGATGTGAAGAGTGCTTTCCAAAATGGAAAACTTCAGGAGGAAGTCTATGTGAAACAACCTCCTGGCTTTGTTAGTTCAAAGTTTCCACACCATGTCTATAAGTTAGACAAGGCTTTGTATGGTCTTAAACAAGCTTCAAGAGCTTGGTATGATACACTGTCCAACTATCCACTATCAATGAATTTCACCAGAGGTAGTATAGATAAGACACTCTTTATTAAAAAGAGTAAAAGACAAGTGATTCTTGTACAAATATGTGTGGATGACATTATTTTTTATTCTACAAATGAATCTCTGTATGCATGGTTCTCGAAAATAATGTCACAAAAGTACAAGATGAGCATGATGGGTAAGATGACATACTTCCTAGGCTTACAAATTCAACAAAATCCTGATGAAATATTCATCAATCAAAGCAAGTATGTTCTTGATTTGATAAAGAAATATGGTTTTGATTCAAGTTCAACCATGAAAACACCCATGTCACCAGCTGTCAGGCTGAGTAAAGACCCAGATGGTAAGTCTGTATGTCAGTCTACCTATGGAGGAATGATTGGTTCACTACTCTGTTTGACAGCTAGTAGACCTGATATCATGTTTGTGTTGGGGTTCTATGAGCACAACGGAAGCACGGGAACAACATGCAATGCCAAATGTACAAACATGCAAAGCATAAAACCCCAAAATGGACCAATCTCTACCACTAGTATTTGCAACATGGAAAAGGAAGAGAAAGAAGGATGTACCTTTCTCCTTAGCTCCAGCAACCTATAGAAACCGGTGGTGATGATGAAGAAGCAACCGAGCTCCTCTCTATTGATGATCCACCCTGGGTTTGCTCAATCCACAAGTACTAGCTTGCTTGGATGAACTTCAACGACTTGAATCCACCACAAGGACAACAAAACTCTCTCAAATCTGGAATAAAACCTCACATGCACTAACTAGAAGATGCAAGATCTCTCAAAGTGCCATGTAGCTTCAAGGGTTTTCTAGAGAGAGAGAGTAAGAGAGAAATCCGAATTACTTGCATGTCAAATGAGCCAAAAGACCCTTTATTCTCCCCCAAGGCCGGCCAACAGAAAGCAAGCTCTCTTATTGGCCCAAAAAGGAGGTGGAGCCAAAAGTTGCATGCTGTCAGACGAATTTACGCGCCGCGTGCCCATATGTTTCCGCGCCGCGGAACATCCGCGTCGCGTACCATAACAAGGGCCGCATCGCGTAATCTTCCTGCACACCAGCTTATCCACTTTGACACTTTCAGTCCCTCATCTTTCATTGCTGTCAGGATTGATCCCCGGCGTGTGACCCAATAGGCCCACACTTTATTGGCAGTGATCCTAATGGCGTATGTGCGTCAGTGGGCATACTCCAACAAACTCCCACTTGCACATGACACACCGTACCCATAAACCATAGACAAAGAGCGGCCTCTAGCAAGGAATCTCTGCCCCCAACAAGCATGGGTTTTGTCATCTAGAACAAAAACCAAATCCAGAATCAGATACGGAATGGTCCTATAGATAAGTGATCATTCATCCCTTCGTTCGCGATATCCGTGTGAACACGAGACATGGTTAAATATCAATCTCCAGATCGTTCACGATTATGTTTCTCGATCTCGATTGATGGTGACCCAAAATCTAGTTGCAATCGATCAAATTTCATCGCAACTTGAGCATGGCCACGCATTTTACGTCAGTGCTCAATCATCGAGGGTCCCATGGATATCTCTCTAAGACTAGAGGAACGAATCCCTTTGACCACATTGCTCCGCCACATACACCATACTTTACCTAAAAGCTCCATTTATAACAGCCAGTTACGAACTGCGTTTGAAAGCAATCAAAGCAAAGCAGATCCATGTTTTGGAACACATGTATCTCCAGTCTAAGGACAAAATGATATTATCATCCTGATTTACTCGCGACAGGAACCATGAAGTAAATTCAGGTGCGGGTCGTCCAGTCACTTGACCATTGCAAGCACAGGCGAAGTGGTGCGTCTCTTTTATCTAATCCATTATTAGATAGCGACCAACCACTTCCCTCAGCCTTATCTCAAACTTCCTCCCCGTGAAAAATGACCGACTGTGGACATTTAGAATGACAAGAGCATTCTGGGAAGTGTTAAACATGCTAAGATGGAACACAGTAAGGATTCATAAAATATCCGCCCTCGGCGCATTATTAAATCATATTTAATAATCAATATAGTATGAAGTACAATACTGCTAAATGTTCCCCAAGATAATATATACCAAACATATAACTAAAACAAACTCAAGCCTTGTTCACCTAGGCCTAGTATGGTAAACATCACTAGCCCGTGACAACAGCTTAGTTAACGGATCTGCCATAAAGATATCCGTGTTAACTCTGCTGGCGACCACGTCTCCACCTCAACCATCACTCACATAGTATGCGTTGGTGAGACCCTGGTGCTTTCTTCAATTCATAGTACCTTCATTGTTTCAGAAGAACCCAATAAGGTAAATGACTATTCAAGACTTCGGTTCTTATAGTAAAGCCATCCTACCCTCATTGTCTCAGAAGAACCCAATAGAGTCAGTGATGCTTCAAGAACTACTTTGATCAACAACATCACATATTATAGGATCATAAACTCTGAATAAGATAGGCAGTTATCCCATTCTATTCAGAAGCTAACACTAGAGTAACAACTTACTCTTGCTTCTTTTATAACAGAGTACCAAGAACATATCTTAATATTTCTTGATGCCCTAAACAGGTTTTGTATATTCTATTGTCGACATGGATGCATAATTCCTTACTTTATCTTTTGAACAATATAAGGTAAGGACATTATCTCCATAACGTTGTAGATATAGAATTACAACAATGCTCCCACTAGCCCTGACATTCATACACGTTTCTTCCTTGCTCATTGAAAACTCAAACGATTGATTTTCATATTAAAGCAAATGTTGTAACCTTGAGATGCTTATTTAAGTCCACCATGGGACTTCTTTTGCTTGTAGACTTCACAAGGATACACTTAATGTAACAGACCATCGAATAGTGTTATGAACACTTCCTCAGAGAATTCCTATTAAGGAATGCGGTCTTTGCATTAAGTTGTCACAGCCATGAAAAAGGCACCAAATAGACAAGTATCCGAGTTTACTTCAACATAACCACCGGTAGAGAATTTTTAGATGATATCCTCCTCATGGTCAATCATCGTAGAACTATCTCCTACTATTCGGTATTTGAAGTTGTCTACGAACTCAATATTCGACATAACCACTGAGAGAAAGTCATCATATGATACCTTCCACATGGTCAATCATAGATCTTTCCTATCAGTCGGTATTCGAAATCATAAACATATCCATGTTGGTCTCTTTTAACAACGAACCATTTTTACCCTTCGATTTTCAACCTAGGGGTTGGAATTACCAAGTCCAACACTTGGACATCCCTCATGGATCGCATCTCATTTACATCGCCCCTTCCTTCTAGCAGACTCTAGGCACACTCTTGTTTTGGTAGTCTGATGTAAACATCATTAAGTCGTCTCCCTCAGATATGAAACTATATCTTTCCGGCCTTATGACAACTATTACCAAGTTTAAAGAGGTAATGATTTAATGTCAGGTGCTCCAGCATAGCCATGCTGAGCTTTTGATTGCTAGTGCCAACATCAGGTTTTCCATTCAAGGTAAACTTTACTTCCACTGGCACCCGCAGATATTTGAAACCTTTTCTTTTGAACAACGATACTCCTGTTCAAATATCCTATGGCCACAGTAGAATACCCAATGGAGTAGCACCTCTAGATTCCGGGTTCCTCCAAGACACCCTAAACATAGGTTGAGGAATTCGGACTTTGTGATGACTAGCAAAGACACACTTTCTAGTATCATCATCTAAGGTACATACATAACCATCTTGTTGGTTTGGCTTATGGAACATTTTCCGCCACTCACAAAGTACTCCCCAAACAATAGGGTACTTTAGTTAAACGCGTCATAATCGGACCATTACTAGAATGTCCAGTTCCTCCACTTGGCGACCATATATAACAATATGTCCTAGGAGGTTTGAATTATGAGACAAAACCATAATTCTCATGATGGTCACAAAACTCACAACTACATCCTCAACATCTCTATTAGATTTGAGTATTATAGTCTTATGCCCTCTTAGTCATGTACTTTGTCACGGATGTGTCTTGAACACCTATTAAGGCTTGAGACAAGTATCTAACAAATTAAACTTATTCATCCTTTTACCTTCACTGGTAAGGTAACAAAGTATCCAATGTTACTCCTTAGGTTTTGCTTGAACGGTCTACACACAAAAGTGTGAACGAAATCCAACAAGCCTTCATTCCTCTCACATACATAAGTGAAGGATGTTTGAGTCATTCTACCCTAATAAATAAGATTTACAGTCATCAATTGATCCTAGATCAAAAGATCCAAGTTCCTAACCACATGGAGCTTGGTGATGCAAGTCTTATTTATATGGTTAATTTGACTTTAGCAATAAGAGTAACATGTACAAATCATTCACGATCAATCTATTACTTCATAAGCAAACGCTTATAATAAATGCCACAACATGGATAAACTTTCATATAAGCCACCAAATACATAATTCATAAGAAGTTAATCCATCGTTATCAAAAGGCATAGAAGATACATTGTTTCTAGCCACGCAGGGCGTAAAACATAGATCTAACAAAGTAATAGACTAGCTGGAAGGAGTGGCAAGATTCCGACTTCCAATCCTTTTCAAATAGGGACAACCATCTTGTTTCCCGTTATGAAGTCCAGCTCTCTACATCTTCTACTTCTCTCTAACACCTGCATTTTGCAACAAACAAATTTGTGACAAACGTGAGTGTTGTGGCTAGTATCCAAAACTTGCCCACAGAAGTAGATTAATAGTAGAGTTTGATCATGAATGTACCTTAAGCTTTGGAGCCAATATTTCTCATCTTGTGCATCCTTAGCTCTTCAAGGCACTTAGGGCAGGCCTGGCGGTGCCAATTTCCATGTTTTCCACAAAAGTAGTAAACTATCCCATTAGGAGTCTCATCTTGAGGCGCAATATCATTGCCCTTCGACTCCATGAACATGGTGAGCTTAGTAGAAACAAGCTTCCCATTTGAGGTAGCTCGCCTTTTGGTAGCCTTAGCGAGAGTGGACGAGGTGAGCTTACTTTTGGCCATGTTAGACTCAAGAGTCTTCAGCATGCCATGAAGCTCCATCAAGGATTTATCCATACCATGCATGTGATAATTCATAATGAATTGCTCATACGATGGTGGGAGTGATTGGAGAACAATATCCACCACCATTTCCCCTTCAATGGTAAATCCTAGCCTCTCCAGGCATTCCATAAGTGCTTTCATCTTAAGCACGTGAATGCTTACGCTCTCACCATCCTGCATCCGGCAACCAAGTAGTTCATTTAAACACCCATACCGTTCTTGCCTTGCTTGTTGTTGGAACATGTCCTTCAACTCAAGTATCATCTCGTATGCATTTAGATCCTCTAATTGCCTTTGTAAGTTAGGGATCATCATGCTTAACATGAGACAAGAGACCTCGTTGGTGTCCTTAACACGTTTATAATACGCATCAAGAATAGTCCTACTTGCGTTGGTAGCAGGGGCTTCCGGAAGGGCTTCCTCAATGGTGTGTAACTTGTCTTCGTGTCGTAGGACAATGCGCAATTGCCTAGACCAATCCATAAAGTTACTTCCATCCAGTTTCTCCTTCTCAAGAAACGTACATAACATGAAGTTGGTGTTGTTGATGCTAGTCGACGTCATCTATAAAAGCAGAGTAGTTTTAGTTAGTTTGATTGAAATTCTCGTTAAAATAATTACCCCATGTGTTAAATAAAAACAACTATTTTAACAAGGGCTAAGAACCCTATTTCACCATGCACCGTGACGGGTTTTCCGCGGATCACGTGGCAAAGCTATTTAGGCTGGCAACCATTGACCGATTGCAATCCATTATTGCAACTCTTAGTTCCTTGTGGGATCCTACTTGACAACCATTGTACCAAGTTTGGCATGTTTGATCCCTCCACACCGATTCTCAATTAATATTTTGTATAACTCGGCTAGAGCTCGACAATCATCCAAAATATTACATTGAAACCGTAAATCAACCATCAAGATACACGGTGGTACTCTCGCCCAATATCGACTAGGCTAGAGCTCGACAATCGACCTTGCGAGTTACCACACGCACCTTCCACACAGCTCATGCAAAGGCTAACTCGGCTAAAGCTCGATAATCAACCCTTACACGACTAGATTCGGGTGGTGTCATCTTATGGCTGGTGTGCGATTTACATTTTAGAAAACGGGATTTTGTTTTCCGGTTAAAGAACCATTTTGAGTATGATTAACAAAAAGTGACAAAAACCAAACGTTCTCACTAATCGGATACTAAACCATCGTTAAATCCGTTTGTTAATCGAGAGTGCGCGCGAGAGTTTATTAAACCATCTTTAAAAACTCTTGGGTTTTATTATTTACAAAAATTGTCTAGCATGCAATAGTCCTACAACTCATGCATAAACAATATAATAAAACCATCACACGCATACAACAAATTGGTAACCATGCCCCTAAAACCTATGCGTTTTCCCGTGAGCCACTACGGGAAAACAAAGTCATCTAAGGACCAAAAGCCTGGACTTCGGATGTGCTCCCACTAAACCCGCTACCTCCATTGGGCCTCTCGGATTCGTGTTCGCCAAGACGCCACTCCATTGACTCCCGATGGTTGCTCCATATTACAATTACATAGAAAAAGAAATAAATGGCATGCAAGCCACAATTCCTAACTTCTAGTACAAATACATAATATGGAATATTTAAATGGCATGCAAGCCACATATACAAAATTACATACCAAATAAATAAATTTAATTATTACAAACCATGTGACTTAAAGTCACCAAATGAATGAATAATTAAAATACAACCAAACATCCACAAGGTCTAGGGCATATCTATGGTTACCAACATCACAAGAACAAACAACCAAGTTCACTAATGAACAACAACATGGTGTGCCACACAAAACCATGTAAACTTATGTATAATGGTTAAGATTTTTACAAAACACTAAAAGCACTAAAAATCCCATGTACTTATGCCTTAGTAACACCAAACCATTTTTGATGACACATATTCATAAATACATAATGTAAGTATATGCAATTACCATTTTCATGCCAAAATAATAATCCACATATAAATACACCAACCATTATACAAGGCAACTTACAAAAACCAAATTTTAATTTCTGGACAAAAAATTCCAGAAACCAAAATTTAGTGCCAAAAACCCAAAAAGAATTTTTCTTTAACAAAAAGAAAAACAGATTCTGCCCAGGTAAGTTCCGCGCCGCGGACCCAACAACAGGACCGCGCCGCGTAAAAACACTGGCAGAAACCAAATTTCGTCCCGTCATTTTCCGCGCCGCGTGACCACAAGAGTTCCGCGCCGCGGAAATCCACTGGACAGAAAATTAAAAACTTATTTTCGGGTTTTTCAGGCCACCATGTGCAAATACAGTATACAGGTGGCTCTGATACCACTGTTGGGGTTCTATGAGCACAGCGGAAGCACGGGAACAACATGCAATGCCAAATGTACAAACATGCAAAGCATAAAACCCCAAAATGGACCAATCTCTACCACTAGTATTTGCAACATGGAAAAGGAAGAGAAAGAAGGATATACCTTTCTCCTTAGCTCCAGCAACCTGTAGAAACCGGTGGTGATGATGAAGAAGCAACCGAGCTCCTCTCTATTGAAGATCCACCCCGGGTTTGCTCAATACACAAGTACTAGCTTTCTTGGATGAACTTCAACGACTTGAATCCACCACAAGGACAGCAAAACTCTCTCAAATCTGGAATAAAACCTCACATGCACTAACTAGAAGATGCAAGATCTCTCAAAGTGCCATGTAGCTTCAAGGGTTTTCTAGAGAGAGAGAGTGAGAGAGAAATCCGAATTACTTGCATGTCAAATGAGCCAAAAGACCCTTTATTCTCCCCCAAGGCCGGTCAACAGAAAGCAAGCTCTCTTATTGGCCCAAAATGGAGGTGGAGCCAAAAGTTGCATGCTGTCAGACGAATTTACGCGCCGCGTGCCCGTATGTTTCCGCGCCGCGGAACATCCGCGTCGCGTACCATAACAAGGGCCACGTCGCGTAATCTTCTTGCACACCAACTTCTCCACTTTGACACTTTCAGTCCCTCATCTTTCATTGCTGTCAGGATTGATCCCCGGCGTGTGACCCAATAGGCCCACACTTTATTGGCAGTGATCCTAATGGCGTACGTGCGTCAGTGGGCATACTCCTACAGTTTGCTACATGTGTTTGTGCAAGATATCAGTCAGATCCTAAGGAATCACATCTTCAAGATGTGAAAAGGATCTTTAGGTACCTTAAAGGTACACCAAATCTAGGTCTTTGGTATCCAAAGGACTCTGGATTTGAGTTAGTTGTTTTTCAGATGCTGACTATGTTGGGTGCAAGTTAGATAGAAAATCAACAACCGGAGGATGTCAAATGCTTGGAGGAAAGTTAGTAAGCTGGACTAGTAAGAAACAGAACTCAGTGGCTACTTCAACTGCTGAAGCTGAGTAAGTTGCAACAGGAAGCTGTTATGCTCAAATCTTGTGGATGCAACATCAACTTCAAGACTTTGGTATGAGTTTCAAGAAAACTCCTATCTTTTGTGACAACCAAAGTGCTATAGCCATCACTTACAATCTAGTTTTCCACTCAAGAACCAAGCACATTTAAATTAGACATCAATTCATCCGGGACATCGTGGAAAAAGGTAAAGTTGACATCAAATTTATCTCCACTGATGATCAATTGGAAAATATCTTTACAAAACCACTTGATGAAAGAGGTTTATGTATCTGCTGAGTGAATTGGGTATGCTCAACCCCTAGCTGTGTGTCTAGAATTTAAGTTTCAGTTTGAGAAAGACTAAGTGTCTTAAGCTGATTGCACAGTTTATAAATAAGTTTTCATAAACTGAAAAACATGTCAAGCTGAATAATGAGTTCACAAGTTTGAGTTAGTCTTAAACAAAAATGACTAAGTATCTTTCAGTCTGAGCTATGTGCTTAACTCAAGCTTGTGTGATTGGTTCACACGTTTGGTAAGTTCCAAACATACTTTAACTACTCAGTGTAGTTAAAATGTGAGTTTGAGTCAGTCTCAAACGAAATTAACTATGTGTTATTAATTCTGAGGTGTGTGCTCTACTCAAGCTGAGTTTCAATCTTAAGCTAAGTGATCAACTCAAAATGAGTGCTTGACTTAGGCTGAGTGATTAGTTTACTCAGCTTGGTGTGTCCAATCTATGATTTAATTATTATGTGTTATTAATTCATGTGTTGATGTGTATTTGAGTCAGTCTCAAATCGCGTCTTATACCAATTGTGTATTGGTGTAATACAACAGTGTTTATAATATTTTTGTAAGTCAAGAATATTATTTTACACATTTATCCGTTGGAAGATGATGTGTTTCTACCCTATTACTGTTACATCAAGTCGTAATTTCTTCGGCGTAACGGATAAAAAGGGTTTCCAACGGTAACTTTTCTCTCTCCTTAGAAAGGTATATATAATGATCATAACCGGTTTAGAGAAGTTTACACTTACCATTCTGACTTCTCAACTTCTTATACACTCAAATACCTTTCGCAAACACCTTTTTTGCTTCGTGCAATCATCCGTTCACATTCAAACCCTAAATTGCTCAGTGCGATTTTTAGTACGCTTAGTGCGAATCTTAATTTGCTCAGTGCACATTCAAAAGTTACTCAGTGTAATTTAACGATGGACGGAACCATTCTTATTCTCGGTGATCGAATGGTACAAGGTGCTTAGTTTAAGAACAATGGAGCGCCGTTGATCCGAATCAACAATCAATGGGCCTGTCTTGTAATTCCAGCAAGGAAACAAGGCATAGGATATGAGGCATGGGTAGATTACATTCGTAAATGCCCCCTGGCATTCGCCTTCTCCGGAGCACCACTCCACATTGTTCCACAACACCTTTTAGAGTTCTGGTACACTTGTACTTACGACTAGAACAGGGGAGAGATCACAAGCATTGTTCTAACTAGGGATAGAACAGTTGTCTTTTCTGTGCAGTGGCTAACGGAAGCTCTCCAACTCCCTGTAAATGATGTGTTCGAAGCTGCAATCACAAGACAAGTGGCAAGGTCAGTCCTACCCAACACGGGTCACCCACAGACTGAGGGTGTTATAAAGAAGGCCACTATTCCCACTAGATGGGGCTTCATGGTGTCCACGGTGATTCGTTCACTGGGAACCAAGATTGGAGGTCTGGATCAGGTGAATGAGTTCGAGATGCAGCTGCTCTACAACATGTACCATGCCAGAAATCTGTACTATGCACTGCTCATCTTCAACGAGTTCAAAGACCAAGTGGTGAAGACACCAAGGGATCTCCATGTACCATTCATAAGGTACTTATCCTTGGTGATGGAAGCTAAGTTGGGAGAACAACTTTATGAAGCTGGACATGATATGTTCCCTGCCTCAGTATTCAGCTCAAAGACAGTGAAGCTGAGGAGTCGGATCAAGGGGGAGCATCTGAAGCTGAATCAGATCATCGAGCTGAGCAAACTGCTCAAGCTGAGCCATCTTCTCCCTCTGGTTCTAAGTCATCTTTAGAGTCTGCATTCGTTGCAAGACCAAGACAAGGTACAACTCCTCCTCTCTCAACTTCTTCTCACTTTTCTCCATCATCATTTTGAGATAAGATTGTGGTATACCCAACCCAGTCTAACCCATCTCCTCCACCTTCCATTAAACTCCACTCTGAAGCCACCCCTAGTGTGCCCACTGCTACTAGGGACAAAATTCAAACCTATACTCGTAAAACTACCAAAGGTGGTGCCACTCCTATAGGCATCACTGGAGCTGAGATCACTTTGATCCCTCCCTAGGCAGGAAGGAGTTGAGGGGGAGACGCCTACTCTTAATGTGTCAACCTCGAGGCTCATTTCAACCCAACATCCTAAGCCGGGTATGGTGTCTACTCAGCCCACACTCTCCAGAGCCATGGGAGAGCCTGTTACTATGCCTTAGCAGACACACTCAGGTAACATTGAAAGAGTGACCTATCCCCAGGGTCAATCACCACCTCCAAACCAATAAGCCAACCACCTACCCAAACACTACACGTTTTGAGCCCAATTACTTATCTTCACTTCTCACACCCCCATGCACGACATATCAATGATTCATCTATGTACCAAGGTAAATCACAGGGTCCAACCTTTGGTGCACATGAGTTTGAAGGTATACACCAAACTTTGGATGATGCACCCAAGTTCCAACATTCTCAAGCTGACTTGGATGATCTGATTAAATTCTTTAAAGGTCTGTTTGACACATTGCATCTCAAGAGAAAGTAAACAAAAAAGAATATGTTGATGATTCTATATTCTCTGGATTAGGAGGTGCTGAAATTGAAATCTGCAGTTGCTGCTCTTCAACAGTACAAGACTTCGACCCCTATTGATGATGTCAAAAAGGGGGAGAATGTTCAAAAGAATGAAGCTGAGTCTGTCCAAGCTGAAGATTTATTACTAGTTGCAAAGGGAGAAGATCAGATTGAGGGGGAGAGAGAAATGGAGATGGAAGTTGGGCTGACTGAAAAGGCTAAAGGAAAGAGACCTTTAGTAGTCAGCTCAGATGAATCAGAACCCCTACAGCAGAAAAGAAGAAAGATGATTCTTAGTGAATCAGCCTCAGATGAAGACTCTGCAGACAAGATGACATTACAAGAAAGAGCTTCTTTGTTGGCAGTAAGGAGGATAGAACAAGAGGATTCTGACCAGCTTGGGATGTCAATCAATGAATTAAGAAAAAGGCAAATAGATGTACAAGCTGAGTTAGCACAAGAGAGAGAGACAAGAGAACAGGCCTGGGCTGAGCAAATAAGAAAGCAGAATGAGGAACTAGCAAAACTCAGACTGCCTATTGTGCCCAAGGAGGAAGAGGTAGAAGAACCTCCTGTTCAGGATCAACAAGAGAAGGAGAATATAACTTAGTGTTATACAAGAACTGTACTTGTCTTCTCAAATTGATTCACTCAAGTTGAGTTCAGTTCAAGGGATCATCATCATGGAGTTTGTCTTAAGAAATGGTGAAACACCTTATCTGGAACTGAATCAACTTCATAAACTGGGATATGAAGAGTGGAAGTAAGTGGCTATACTTATCAAGCAGATGGAAAAGTCCTCTGCCAGGAATCAAGTTAAAGACGAAATCTTAAGGCTACTTGTAAGAGCTGATGCGATGCAAATCATACCCAGATCTGAGATAGCTACCCTACTGACTTCTTTTCATAAAGGTGGAAAGAAGAAGCAAACAAAGCCAGCTGGATTAGCAAATATAGATAAGTACAGTCTCAATCTTCCTGAAGGCGTGAAATTCAAAGAAAATACCTATGTGGAAAATCCTCCGAAAGGATTCATGTACTTGGACATAAATGGTGAACACTGCTTCCAGTCTGATGCAAGTATCTATACATGTGGGGTATCTCAGGTGTTTGCTCTGAGATAACTGGTAGAAAAGACTAAACAAATTGCCAGGTTCAGATACATAATTAACAGAGCAATAAGATCACAGAAGAATCAGCTTCAACACTTGCCTAATTTGTAAGAAATCCTTGAAGAAATCAACAAGGAGATTAAAGAGTTTGAAGAGCTGCATCCTGAATAGATTAGTTCTATTATATATATTAGATTAGTTCTAATTTTGTAAGCACTAAGTGTGCATGATCTGAGTGATCAAACCTTTGTATTTTGATATGTTCAATTAATACAAGTATTAGTTTGATATGTTCAACTGTGTTATGATATGTTCATAATTATTAGTCTGATAAGTTCAGCTTGAATGAATAATTGATTAGTTCTTATTCATTAATGTGTTTGGTTGATTTGTTCAACATTAAAGTTGGTATGTTCCTCTTATAATTGATAAGTTCAATTAATATTTGATAAGTTCAAAAATAAAATCTTAATAAGTTTGAGATTTAATACATAATTCTGTTAAACAAACTTAAGAACTGTTTGATGGTTTTGTCATCATCAAATAGTGGGAGTTTGTTGGGAAAATGATCTCATCAGTTAAGATTTGATGAGACAAAGTTAAGTTTGTAAGATGTGTTCTAAAGATAACTTAAATAGAATTATGCGGCTTAATCATACTGAACACTTATAGTGTTTCAGACTGAGTATAAGCTGAATATAAGCTGAGCATATGTTCGATCAACTTAGACTATATCTTAGTAAGATTATCAATGTGTTTGATAAGTTGTGTATGTCACCTAAGGTATAGGTTGAGTATTCAGCCTGATGTGTTTCAAGCTGAGTGACTCAGCGTATATACTGAGTCAGCTCAACAGAGTTGCTAAATAAGTTCTAGCTAACTCTTATGACCTAAGTATATGTTTGTTTTCGGGTTTGTTCTCGAAGAACTCAGCCTGATGAGTTTCAAGCTGAGTAACTCAGTCCAAGCAAGAAGTCAGTTTAAAGAGAATTTAAATATGTTTTAAATTTATCTTTTATCTCTCTATAACTACGGCAAGAATAAGAAGATTCCTGAATTAAGATTGAAGATTGAAGACTCAAGATAAGAAGATTCAAGATTCAAGATTCCGGGTTATCCGTTAGTTTGTTAGCAGATTAGGATAAGTTCTAGTTTGTTAGGATCCGTAGGAACAAAATTATAAATACTTATCTCCTGATAAATTTAGAGGTACGACTACGACTACGACTACGAGTTATAGAGCCATAACTCAGTTTCACCTTAACATTGATCGTATGTGTTACGAATCTTGATTCACTGTTTATCTGTTCAACGTGATAAAGATACTCACATATTTCCAAATTATTCGTTTGTTCGAATATTCACATTTGTTGTGAAATTGGTAAGTTTTCAATCTGTGATTAAATCCTGTTTAGAGAGTCGTCCTGTATCTATAATCATAAATTGATTATAGATATCAAAGTTTGAGAGAATGAGAGATTTGATATACATTAGGTGTTTACATATCAAGTGTTGCTTACTTGATAGAGTCTGTAATCATCTTCTTATTAATGAAAAGCAAAGCATTCGATTGTTGTGGTTTGATGTGTGTTAACACTTTTTATTGATTTGTTCAGTTTTCCGCTAGAAAGTGTATTCAACCCCCTTCTACACATTACTTGCTTGTTGACCTTCTCACAAAGGGACCAACAATAACCCTCATTTTACTAAGGAAAGAATGATAAGTGACATGTTAGACGACCGGTCCAGCCCTACCAAAACCTCTTCCCACCTCTTATAAGAACCAATGAGGAAGAAAATCTCAAAAATCAGAAAGAGCAAAGAAGAAACTCACAAGGGTGAAAACAACTTTGTCACCAGCTTTAAAATTCTTTACTCCAGGTCCAACCTCCACAACTTCTCATGCTACATCACCAACTAATCCAACAAACAAATATGATATTGTATATGTATACATCCATGTTAGTATTACATATAGAGAAAAAAAATGGACCACACCGACAATAAAGAAATCGTCCAGCATTAACTCTATTAGTCGGAATTATTCAAGCCTTAATATATGATTAATTTATTCTTTAACTAATATTGCTACATGCAACTCCTAAATGTAGCACATAATTAATTCATATAGCATCCTTTATACTAAAATTTCATTTTTCGTTCATCTAATATTGCTACATGCAACTGATTTAGTACTTCGTTCATCTGACACTATCTTAAACAAACGATATATGTCCATTTTGATTAATAACCGTCATTATACTCATGATGTTTCTAATATAATTATTCATAAGTAGCAGTTATCTAGGGCTCAAACTAATCAAAAAAATAATCAATTAATCAAAAGCAACATAAATACATAAAAAGATTCATAACCTTGGTAAGTTGAAAACTCGACTCATGCTAAATCAATTGGAATCGTGAGTTCTTGATTGCCTCTTTGACCTGTGACTCGGCAGACAGCAACAGTTAATGATCGAGAGGAATGGAGGCGTAAAGAACAACATGTAGACGGCAACAATTGAATGGAGGTTTCCCAGATGAGTAGATTGAACAATTAGGAAAAAGTCATTGAGAAATTCAATAGAAAACTCATTAGAATTGTTCTTAACTTGAGATCAATCACCATGCTTACCCCCTATCGTCGCCGGTGGCTGGAAAACCGTGGGTTGCTGGCGTTGTTGACTAACAGCTGCAAAAACACCCAAAATCAGTCCCCAAATCACCAAAGTTTTTGGTTTTTCATGCAATACGAACCTTGGGAACATCATCACGAGCATGTTGCACCTTATCTTCGCCCTTAACACCACCATATTTCGTAGAATTCAAAGAAAACCCTAGGCGACTTCGCGACAACCGAGACTATTGAGATGTTTATCGTACCAAAATCTTTTTTTGAAACCTCCGATGACGAATCTGAACCCATATTCACGCTCCTCACTTCATTCCCCATCGAATCATATACTTTCCCACCGCCAACACCTTCGGCAGCCGGCCTAATCTTTTGATGGCGGCGCAAGAACCGAAAACCCTAATTTTCGGCAGATAGCATTTTAGAAAGAGAAAGCCTAAAATCTCATTAGAGAAAATTGTGGATTTTTCAATTCAAGAGGTATGTATTTAGTTATGTGTTCCAATTCTTCTTTTTTCTTTTTACATAGATTTGTGTTCCAATTCATCAGGGTTTGGGCCTTTTTAGTATAGTTTTTTTATTGTTTTTTTATATACTAAAATTATTAAAAAATAAAGAATAAAAATAAAACAAGAGTGTAACCGGTTAGGATATAGGTGATGACTTGTGATAGAAGGTCGTTTGTAAATAATGGTAAGTTTTAGGTGGTTAATTATATTATTTTTTTAAAAATGAAGTTGGTTGTATATAATGGTAGCTAAGCTAAAATTCGTTGTATTTTGATGTAGTTTGCCCGTTTATTAGATAATTCATAGGAAAATTTATTTAACATTTAAATGTTTTTATTTTCTATATTATACTATATAACATTTACAAGGAAGTAATTTGACACTATAAACAGTAACTATTTTAATATTGGTTAAATAATTTAAATCAACACAGAGACACAATACTTCATTTTGCCCCAGTGGTGGTGTATAGCTTACAAAACCTTTAGGTCCAACTTTCAATCCTCACAACTAACTTTTTACAACTATTTTCTTATTTTTTTATAGTCAAGAAAAAATAATAAAGAAGGTACAGCACACGTATCACATGTTTGGTAAACATTCTTTTTATTTTACCTTTCAAGAGAATTGTTATTTTTTATTTCTGTTTTTCTTTGTGTTATTTCGTTGGTTTTTTTGTTTAACTAATAATAATAATTTTTATGATGACTTCTTTATAACTTTTGTATTACGTTTTGGTTTTCTTATTTTTATAATTTAATAAACCATCTTCTTTTATTTTTAGTTTAAAAAAGAGCAATGTTACTTTTTTTACATTACTTTTTCATCCTTTTATTTTTTAATTTACCTTTAAAAAACATAACATTTTTTAACAGCACGAATATAACGGTACTTTTTTAACTTTTTAGAGTTATTTATTTATGCTTTTAAGAGTTAATTTATTTTATAGCTTTTTTTTTTCTTTTTTTAATATTTCTACTTGATTTTAGATTTTATTGTTGTTTTTAGTTTATATTGTGACATTCTAATTTAAAACCGCTCTATACGTTCAATAGAAACCCGCCGCAACGCGCGGGTCAAGATAAACTCGTTGTTAATATTGAGCAAGTTAACATCATCAAATTTAATGTAAGATGAACTTAAATGTTTATGATTTATGGTGTTTGTGGATACTTATCTTGTTTTCTATTTGTTGATTACATTGATTATATATATATTGATAATCGGTTTTTGTGATTTTCAGCTCTTTAGAAACACAAATGTAGGTATAGACTTAAAAAATGTAGATATAGAATAAAAAATGTGTATATTATATTTCAGTTTTAATAATAATTAATTTTATTTCATTTTACCAATTTAGAAACACATATGACGTTTTGGTTTAAAGAAAAGGGTATATTAATCTTGAACACATTATATTAATCTTCTCATTATTTTTGGATTATCAGTAACTTTCCTACAATTAATTAAAATAATTAGAATTAATCTATGTTGTTGTTTTTCACAGATTATTTTCACGGCTCGTCAAGTTATCACCGTGAATTGCTATCATTACGGTAATATTAAAAAAGATACGTTCCCTCATTACTCAGGTGGCGAGATGTACAAACTTGTGGATCTCGATGTTACTGGGTGGAATATTTTGGATTTTTTTGAGTTCAGGTGTTGGAGGTTCAGCAAATTTGCGTATTTGTCTTATTGTGCCCCCTTCGACTTTTTTGGAAAAACATTCTTACTATTTGACGATAATTTTGAATCAATGATTGACCTTGCGGATAGACTTGGTAGCGTCGATATTTATTTTCCTACTTTTAAATAGATAATTGTTTGTTTTCATCCGGATTGTCATCTACTTACGAAAGTCTATTTCTTTATATTAATACTCTAATATAGTTTGAGTTTATTTAATTGTAATTTTAGTTAATATTGACATATTTTACTTTCAATGTAATTTTAAATTTTTAAATGATCATTGCCTCCTACGTCCTATCTATTTCAAACGACCACGACAACCAGCCACCATCCATTTTTTATTTGCCGCCGTCGCATTGCGCGGGTACCCCACTAGTAATTTATAATAAACGTAATTGATTGGATATATTTAAGAGTTTTAAAGGTTTCAAAGGATATTGAAGAAATATCGACTTTTGTATGGATATACATGTAACTATAAACTTTTCTAAGGGTATATACGAAATTTCGCCTTTTTCTTAAAATTATGTGTTCATACAGCATGTTCAAACCCTATATGTAAAAAAGAACTTATTTTAAATCACATGCTAAACGAAAAATATGAAATCAGGAATATAATGATGATAAATTTTAATGATAATAAATATAAAAACGAAAATTAATTTATTTTGATTTACTTTTTAATAATAAATAACATGTCACATCACCGTATCACCGTCACATCAGCAAAATGAATAACTGATAAGTTCTTATTTATTAATGTAACTAGTTGGTGTGTTCCAATTTAAATTGATAAGTTCAATTAAAGTTGATATGTTCAATTAATATTTGATCAGTTCAAATGTAAAAATCTTAATAAGTTTAAGACTTAAGACATAATTCTGTTAAACAAACTTACTAACTGATTAGTGGTGTTTAAAATGGGAATTCCTACTCTATGTGAATTCCTAGCCTCTTAAGAGAGTTTAAAATGGGTTTTCCCCCTACTCTTGCCTGTGTCGGCCGAGAGCAAACACATAACCAAAAGTTTTTACTCTTAGTTCTAAATCGGATTAGTGGTGTTTACGTCGCATTTGTGGACCTAGAAGTATCTTAATGTTGTTAGTAACATCAAACAAAGTAAATATGTGAAGTGGTAATCAATTTTCAAGCACATGTCTCTATTTTTGCAATAAACACAAACCGAGAACAAAATTGGGATTTTAACCCACTAAATGCTGATGTTAGTCAAATTACTCAAGATGGATGTGTTTTTATGTGAATAGAAACCTATAGAAACTGGAATTTCATGATTTAGTTGAGTTTTGAGATGCCTCTGGTTTCTGGTCTGACCTAGATGTATTATATGCAACTTAGCCTTTATGTCTGACTGGATATCGTGCGATTTGGTCAAAAGTCTGACTTAGGGGTATGATACTACTTGTGAGTGATCCGACTTATGGCACGACTTAAAACTAGGTCCGATCTGGTGTGTTACGCGACCATGTGTTGGTCCGACTTGTGTAGTTGTGCAACTTGGGGTGTTGTACGACATAAACAATTGGTGCGACTTAGTATATATGGTGTGATATATTGTGCGACTTATGTAGTATGCGACTTAAGAAACATGGTGTGACCTATATACATGGTCCGACTCAGGTGTATTTGTGCGACCTTAGTGATCGGTCCGACTTAGATTGGGTGTTGGTTTGAGCAATGGTGTGAGATGGAGATTGAGTCCGACCTAGGGTGGTGCGACTTGAAAGTTAAGTTCGGCCTAGGGATGGTACGACTTAAGGAGTCGGTATAATAGCGCGTCGCATGACTTAAGCATTCCTGCTTGATATTAATTTGGTTAATGTGTTGTAGGTTCTGCTGTTAGGAATCGTTAATCGAGCAACTTTGAGAATTCTTACAGATTCTGTTGTGTCCGATCATGTGAGTTACCCTAACTTACGTTCATTTCCATAACGTGTAGAATGATATGTATGATATTAGTATATGCATTTCATGCATTTAATTGCGTTAAGTTGTTATTTGTTAGGCATTGTGGTATGTTAGTAACCAACCGAGCCTGTGTGACCGGTCGAGGCAGATGACTCCATCTGAAGTGGACCTGTGAGGAGTCATAGTGGTCGGGACCAGAGTAGGAATCAAGCGGGTGGGACCCTAGATACGACAGTGGGCGAGGCTGAGTTAGTTTACTTGTTCACAGTATATGTGTGAAGGTAAGGGTAGTGGTGATTCAAAAGGCAAGGCTCCAGCGTGATGGCGGCAACTATAGTGTTCAAGAATTTAATTTGAATTTCTATTACAAACAATGAAATGTTTAATCCTTTCCGTTGATTTAAGACAATTAGTATTTTAGATGATGCTTTTATCTCTCTCTCTCTCTTTCTCTCTCTCTCTCTCTCTCTCTCTCTCTCTCTCTCTATATATATATATATATATATGTTTTCTATCACGTCAACTCAAAAACACATTTCAAAGTTACCTTTTTAACTTTTCACGGTTCTTTTATTTACCTACTCGAATGCCAAAGTTAATTTCTCTCTGGTGATCGAATTTTGTTTGCAAACGAAACTTACAAATTTATGTTAGATTTGTGTGCATAGTCAATGCCACGTCCAACGTCATAAGGCACTCAAGGGTCACACTTGTGATGACCTATAATTCGAGAAGTAATGCAACCACAATCGGGGAGAACGAATTTATAACTAGTTATAAATCAGAAATCGTAAGTTATAGTTTTAACTTACGTAGGAGAGTAATTACCAAGTTAATTAATTGACAAGAAAAAATATATATTTTTTAGTTAATAAATATATATTGTTAATTAATTATATATATATTTAAGATTAATAATTTAAGTTTAAATTATTAAGTTTTGAATATTACTATTAATAATTAAATAAAGGAAAAAGGAAAATATATACAGTTTCACATAAGAGTCGGCGGCTCATTACGTGTGTGTATATATATGCATATATAGGGTAAAGTTATATATAGAACATTCTTTAAACATAGAACCTAAAGAACCATCCATTACGACACCTGACATATTGATTAGGGGAAAAAATGGAAAATAATAATAAAAAAAATCTCACGCGCTTATGAGCCCCTCCAACCACCAACCTTTAAAAAAAACGCCACTAAACTTTAAATGATCATAACTCGTTCGTTTTTAAGAATTTTAGCAAAAAAATTATATCATTAGTTTCAGTTTTTCGTCCTCTTTCAAACAACACCAGACTTGATATATTTCTCAAACTATTTTTTTGAAAATGCAAAGTTTACTTTCTGAATCGGGTTTCTTTCCAAAATGCAAAAGCAAAATGCAAAAATCGAACATGCAAAGTATGAAGATGCAGGTCATGCATATTCTTCCAAAATATAAATTATGAAAATACAAAATGCAAACCTAAAATGATTCAATGAAAATGCAGCCCAAAATACAAATTACATATTCAAACCCGAAATACAAAATTCGTACACAATACTACAATGCAGCCTAAAATGCAAACAAAATTTGCATTTTCAAAAAAAATTTAGAAAGATATGATAAGAGTGGTCTTGATTGAAAGAGTATTAAAAAACTAAAAAATTGATATAATTTATTTGTTTAAATTTAAAAAACTTAAATAGTTATGACAATTTAAAATTTTGGGGGTAATTTTTTTTAAAACAACGTGGGTTTTTGTTTGGGGGGAGGATTTTCCATGTTTGCCATTTTACTTGTTAATTAATATATGATAATTATAATTTTGCCATCTTTAAATCTCATACATTGATTTTGATGATCCAATGGTCCAAAAGCAATTTCAGCCATTGATTGGTTTATCTTGTGATTCACATTAATCATAATTAAAAAATTTATTTAAATGAAAAGGGTAAATTAGTAAACAAAATATATTCGCTCTCCTCACTCCAATTATTTTTTCGCTCCCTAATTAATTTTTTCTAGGCTTTTAAAATTTACTTTTAGTTTATTATAACTATGGTGGTCACTGCTGAACAAAACCAACGATTTACAAAAAATTTCGTTCTATATACAGTATTCATTAGTGAACATATCCACAACCAACAATAATCGAAACAATTAATAAACCTTTTGAACAATATAATTCGAAGTTCACTAATGAGCATGTTAGATGCGTAACCAAAATTTTTATAAGTTTTTTCAGTGTTCATTAATGAGCCATAAATGAAAATTTGATATTATAATTAGAAAAATTAACAACTAATAATTATGTTCAACCATGAACAAAAAAATTAGCAAATTATAACATTAATACGTATTTCTATATTCACGAATGAACAATACATACACTACCTAAATTAAAAAAAAATACATGAATCAAAGTTTCTATATTCACTAATAAAAAAATATAATCATAAACAAATATTCACTCACGAATAATAATCAACTAAGAAAAGACATCAGATCTAAAAAAATATAAAAAAGAAATGCATATTAACAATTTATAGTGTCAGGGCACCTGTAGTAAGAATGCTTTTCTATGTACATTGGTTAATTAACAGCTGTAATCAGCAACAAAACCAAAAATGGGTATCATAAATAAAAAAAATAAAATGAAATAAAAGAAGAAAGAGATCTTATAGACTCGGAGACAGGGAGACGGTTAGGGAAGAACCAAGCACACAGTGGTTAGAGATTGGGTGTGGTTGTGTTGATAAGATGCATGGCAACGGCTAAAAAATGTCAGCGGCAGTAGTCCTCAAAACATCCCAGATCAATCTAAAAACTGGCGATAGTCCTCAAATTGCGAGCAGAGAATAAGAGGAGAGAGATCGGTTAGTGGTGAACCACGTTTACCGACCGGAAATTTAAGAACGAGGCGGAGAGAAACGAACCTTTAACCGGTGTTTGGGGTTGGGGTCCACGGTGGGAGGTGTTGCAGAAAATGTGGTGACGGGCGATTGAAGGATAGTTTCGTTGGCGGCGGGATGTATGCAGAAACAATGGTGACCAGCGGCAGCGACTGAAGGCTTGCCGGAAGTATGCGGATGCAGATGAGGGTCGGGAATTAAAAGGGTAGCCGTGAGGGAGATGAAGATGTATTAGGGTTTTATATATGAAATTTGAGGAGAGAGACTCATATTAATTAGGAAATAATTTGATTAGTTTATTAAAATGTCTCTTCTACCCTTTCATCAATTTAATTAGTATCCTCTAATATTGATTTATTTATGAAATTACCATAATCAATCCTAACCATCAAATTGTTAATCGTAAGGTCTAAAATACTTATCGCACTTCTCGCAATAAAAATGCTTCTCGCATTAACCTTTCTCTCTCTCTCTCTCTCTCTCTCTCTCTATATATATATATATATATATATATATATATATATATATATATATTTACTATATTATAAAGCATTTAAGCCTTTTGCTTAAACTCTTAAATTTGAAGTGTTTTGAAATTACTAAATTGGCCCTCATATAAACTAAATTGAGTAACTATTAGATATTGTTAATAAGATTCTTATATTCCATATTAATAACTAAACTTTACATATTTGTCAATGCAATTTTTTGGAAAGTCAAAGGCAATACAAATTAACTTAATTGTTAAAAAATATTTTCATAAACTTTTTTTAATTATGGAGAACAAAAAAGTAAAGGAAGTGGAAAAAGGTAAGGAAAATAGTTATGTCACCCAACGAAAATTATTCGCCATCACCGTATTACATAGATATCATACTATTTACGTCTTAAAAATGGACATATTAAGGAGTAGAAATTAGTCGTTGCCGCCGCATTGCACGGGATCATGCTAGTATGTATGTATGTATGTATATATATATATATATATATATATATATATATATATATATTTTACTCCTATATAATGCATTTAAGTTTCTCTCTCCTCAAAATTTTCAGCCTACTTAATTTTAAGTAGTACTAACATTTATGCATAATGTACTACCTTATAATACATTAAATTCTCTCTCCTACTTTACATACTCACTAATAAATATTATTTTATAACTACACACTTTCCCAACCACACCTATCTTTATTTTACTCCTATATAATACATTTAACACTCTCTCTCCTCCTTAAAATTAAGTAAAAGAAAATTACTAACATACCCTCAAATAACTTTCATCTCTCTCTCATACTTTACACACTCACCAATAAACATTATTATATAAATATGTTTAAAAAAAAGAAAACAGTTTATGAAAAAAAAGAAATAAAATGAAATAAATAAGAAAATAGTTTATGAAAAAAAAGAAAAAAATGAAATGACATATTACCGAGTAAAAATTATTTTATCATACTTCTATATTATATAAAAATGACATGTTATCGGGTACAAACTATTCGCCTCCGCAGCATTGCGCGGGTACAATGCTAGTATATATATATTAGTTAATATTATTAATATAAGGTTTCTTGGTGCTTAAGTTTTTTATTAATTCAAAATTAGGAAACATCCTTTTGTTTCCTAAAATTAATGAGGAACCTATTAGTATAAACTGGGTATAACCTCGTGAATTAATCCTTACACCAAATTCTATAGTTTAGAACTTTAATTTCCTCCTCCTATACCGAGTTCGATTCTTGGTCGATCTATAGTATGGGAGGTGTGCGGTGGTTGCTAAACCCATCCTAGCGGGTCTTGTTTGGCTTCATCACGGGTCGAATAATCTTGAGCAACCTAAGGTAAAAGAAGGTATGTATAACCTCAAACATTGTTCTTGTTCATGTGTTCTTGATATGAATGATTGTACTTATTCTTGTTCAATAAATATTTGAATGTTATACATACATACTCGATATTATATATTGTGTCAAAATAGATCCTAACCCTCCCGAGTTTAGGGAGTGTGTTTGAGCCTCAAGTTCCGTCTTGTAAGGATTAACCACTTTTATCTTTGTGTCGTTTCAAAGCAGTTGAGTTTGAATCAGGATGACAAGGGGAGATGGGGAGGTGATTAAAACCCTTCAAGTTTTATTTCTTTACACACAGCGGAAATTCAAACAAAAAAAAACAAGGGTAAAACCAAGCCAGGACAAACTGCACCCAAGGCCAAGGGTCATGGAAATAGCAATGACAACGGCAAGAAATTCAAACCAAACAAAGAAAGAGCCTAGAATCGGTGCTTCAAGTGCGGCGAGGTTGGCCATTACGAGTCAGCACCTAACTGCAAGTCATGCTCTTTGATGAACTCGATCAATATTTTCATATACTTCATGATTGCAAGTCTTCCATACTGTTCTTCATATGACATTGATATTTGTAGAAAGTTCATCATCGATGAATCCAATATCGTGTAGTCTGACATGTCTAAAGTCTGATTCATTAAATTTATTTCTGTGACTATTTCCTCGTTCAACATTGTAGACAGCAAACTTGTAGTTCAAGAATTTTTTAGTTGATACGCACAGAACCTTTAAAATTGGATATTCAGACACTATTGGCTCTCTTGGAGTCTTGTGTTGTTTCAAGATATGCTCATATCTTCTCTTTTGCTTCTCATCCAATCCTCTCAACTCTGGGGGACTTCGATCTTGAAGTTGATTAATAAAGGTAGAAGGAATATGATCTTCAAGAAAGGCTGAATTCACTCCATATCTGCCTAAGAGAGTATTTCTCATAGCTTCTCTTGTTAACATGTTATGACGATCTAAACCACGATCAGAGGTGTACACTGGAGGTGTTAGCTGGAAGTTTCATGGCAAAGGCCATTCAGATTCAGTTCTCAGTCTTTCTGCTGCATCAAGTTGTTCATTTTGTTTATGTATATCGGCAGCAGATAATTGGAATTTCTTTGGAAGAGGAAACATATTGTGTATTTCTTGAGTAACACCATGAAGAACCTTTGACAGATTAACTTTCCTCATTACTTCTTGCATTTGAGCTCTAGTAACATATTGTCTCGCAGGATTTTCAACCTTTGAAGTAGCTTTCATCTTTTGTTTCTCAGGAGGAAAATCCTCAGGAAATCTATCAACAATTTTCACAATTCTTTGTTCATCAAGCATATTTGCAAATGAGAAATCATTTACTTCTCTTAGAAGTTCATCAGATTCAACTTCACCTTCTTGAAGTAGCCTCTGTTGTTTTACAGTTTGTGTTTCTTCAACCTAAGAACATTCACCACCACTATCTCCTCCCAATCCCAAAGCTATGGATAATATTTGTTTCAGTGGAGTAAAGGTCAAAGTCTTAGCTATTTTCTCCCTCTTACAACGGTCATGATCGGGATCTTTATCGTCATGTTTTCGCTTTAACCCAGCATCTTGGGATTTGCAAGTATCTTCGAAGACCTTAAGGCGTTTTCAAAAGCATCCATTTTTGAATAAAAATCATTCCTCAAGTCATCAATATAGGTCTACATATGCACTTTGAATTCATTTAGATTGCTTCCCTTATACGTGTGTTCTAGTTGCTGAGTTTTAAGTAAATCAAAGTTCTGCTCTCAATAAGGGTCATTTTCTAACAATTTGCTCAGGAGGAGACTTTTTCAGTGTACCAATGGATAACCCAGTGCCATCATCAACCTTGGGTTTCAAGGCGGCTAGGGTTGTTTGAATATCATTAAGCTTTTCATGAATTGGAGCTAAAGCATTTTTCAGCTTGGGTAACATATCCAGGATCACTTAGATTTTCCGTTGAGGTACCAGCCACAGAGATAGTACCACCCATATTTAGAGTGGATCAATGTTGACTCTGGTGGGACCTACTTACAATCCTCGAATGACACCTTTCAAGGTGGCAGCTATGGAAGTTCCAGATTCTTGTTGCTTGAATAAGGTCGTTAAATGTGCAATTGTG
Source organism: Pulicaria dysenterica (assembly GCA_947179395.2). NCBI lineage: Eukaryota > Viridiplantae > Streptophyta > Magnoliopsida > Asterales > Asteraceae > Pulicaria > Pulicaria dysenterica. The sequence continues at coordinate 49,775,583 of OX359292.1, read as the reverse complement.
TTTTGGTGTTTAGAAATAAATGCAGATAACTATGGTATATCAATGTGCGATGAAAGATCGGTAGAGGATGGGAGTGGCATTCCTCTTGTTTCAATACTAACATTCTCCGATTGAGAAGTCAATAGTGTATGTGTTTGAGCTCCGTGAAATAAAACAGGAACTTGTTGAGAAGAACCTAAGTGGCTGGGTGGGGTTTAGGCATGCACTGTTGGGGTGGCAGTGACTGTTTCACCGGCATCTTCTTTACCATCCGTCTCAGGATTTTCACTCATCACACCCCTCTTAGCATCTCCCGCAAAAGTCTGAGGTCGAGTTTCTATTGTCTCACTGGGTGCTACGGATAGGTATAGCCGGTGTTGGCATAACCATAGGAGCATAACCACAATCTGATTGTGCTCACACAAGTCAAGTAAGGGAACAAGAAATGGTTAGGTTTCCACTGGATGATCACCGGTTAAAGCTTTAACATACACAAGTTGTTTTGGTCTGACAGAACGATGACCTGCTCTCCTAGGAATCTCCTCATTCCTGTCCATGGCAAATTGAATAAACATTGGCAGAAATCGTTGATATGGTAAAAATTTTCCTTTTAACTTTCTTGCATCATTAAATTTTGATTCCATTGCTTGAACCAGATCGTAGAAAAATAAGCAAGTATAATCAATGTGTAAATGATTGGCAGTAGCATAGAGTAGCTTGATCTGATTGGAATTTAGGTATTCATAACCAGTTGTTTTGGTGTAGGGCATCTCTGAAGAATTGTGATAAAGTAAGAGTAAAGCGGATGAAGATTGATTCTTTTAAACTGTGATCTCATTCGCAATTCTTCTTGTATCCCATATCCCGGATTCCTTCCAAAGCAGTGGTTACGTTAGGAATATCCTCAAGATCAGGTAATGGTGGCCTACTATCAGGAGTAAGAAGTCTAAATATCTCCCTTACTCTTGAAACAATTAGAAAAATAGTAAAATGATCCACCTTTCCTCGTACAGACATCGTACCAGTTGTAGATTTGGTGTGAAAATAAACAGAATTCCAGAAGTGTTGAACATATATATTTCAGGAACATGAGTACCAGATGTTGACGGGTCATAAGTAAGAGGATGGTTGAGTGGATGGACTTTCAGAATTTTAGTAATGATTGGGAAGTTTGGGTTTTTGAAAGTTTCAAGGTTAACAAAGTGGTTATTGTCATGGGTGACCACTGAAAGGAAACTTTCTAGAGTATGAGTTCATTGTCTAGGTTATGAGATTGGCTGGCTGTGGAAGAACGATATGAGACGACGTCATCTTCTTGATTAGCCATTTTCCTATAAAAACAGTTAACATATTAGATACTGTAAATAATCACAATTAAAGAATAGCCCAGACCAATAATATTTCCACAAATAGCCTAACTTAGATCAAATTCGTTCTGTTGATCTTAAGTTGACTAACATTGACTTTTATTTTAAAAAAATTCAAAAAAATTTGCCAAACTCTAAAAATTTCAGAGACAAACTGGCATCAGATGTTATCAAAAATGTGTTTTGAAAGATGTTTTACAATGATTTCATGCATATAAACATATTATTAACACTAAATTTTTCTAAATAAGTTCATAACATCAAGACTGTAAGCCAATTTGAAATCAAAGTAAAAAACTCAAGAACACGAAGAACACGAATACACAAATGTTGATTTTCGAAATTTTGTTGTTGATTTATGTTCTATATGTGTTCATTAAGCCCATCGTAGGTTTGTTATCCATTAACAACATCATTTGATAGTGGAACAACTCAGTTGAAGTTAGAAAAACAATTTAAGTTTAGAAGAAAAACAGATCACAAATCGATTTTTAGCACGTCTACCGTAGTCCAAATCATGATCCAAGTATACCTTTTGATTCACAAAGTAGTTTGTCACAAGTTTTGGAAATTTGGGCAGCACTTCGTTATGGATTTAAAAATAAGTAACCGTTGGTTTTTCCTCTTCAAATTCGTAAGATAACAAGAACAAATGACTAATTGTTCCAAGAACTTGGGTTTTGATTAGAGATGAAGTGATGTGGCAATCAATGATTGGACCGCACATGTCCCTACATGATCGAACTGGTCTGCAAAATGTGTTTTCGAAGTGGGTTCAAATGAAGATTCTTGGAATTCGAAGTGCACTGAGAAACTGGAGAGGCGTTCGAAGTGAACGTGAAAAAAAATTCTTCGTTTTCGAAGCCTTAGTGTGTGTAATTACTTCAATTTCGAAGTGAACTGAGACACCAAAAAGGTGCTCGAAACCTTCTTGAGTGTAAGTACTTCATTTTCGAAGTGGTCGTGGAATGGTCTTCTTCATTTTCGAAGTGTACGAAGGAATTTAGAAAGACGCTCGAAGCCTTCTTGATTATAACCACTTCGTTTTTGAAGTGCTGATGATCCACACACTTCGTGTTCGAAGTGAACTTCGTTTGAAGCCTTCGTTTTTAAGTTAGTTTTTGAATTTTTATTTTTCAAAAAATAACAACAAACAACAAAATAAAAATAATTTTGTATTTTTCATATTTTCTGATTTTTTTTGAACCATTTTCTAATTTTCACAACAAAAACAAACTCCCCCTCAAATTTTGCATTTAGCAAATAGTTTGAAGTTTAGCGAGAGATAAAAAAATTTGTGAATTTTCTTTTAAAATTATATTTCTCCCCTTACAAATTTGCATAACTTGTATTTATCATACACTCCCCCTCGAGATCAGCTTCTAATATCTGCACAATGAACAAACAAAGTGTAATACCCGGTCAAAATTTCAAAGTAAAGACAATAAGTAAAAATTGAAGTACAGAGTGTCAGATTTTAAAGTTCAACATGCACAACTTAGACACTAAATCATTAAAACGAGTATCATCTAATGATTTTGTGAATATGTCAGCCAGTTGATTTTCAGTTTGAACATACTGCAACTTAATTAGTTCTTTTTGAGCATTGTCTTTTATGAAATGATATCTTATATCAATATATTTAGACTTTGAATGGTGTACTGGATTGCATGTGATGGCTATGCCAGATTGAGAATCACACGAAAACGGTATCTTGTCATATTCTATGGCAAAGTCAGATAGCTGTGTAAGTATCCACAAGCTTTGAGAGCAACACATTGCAACAGCAACATATTCCGCCTAAGCAATTGACGTGGATACTCAATTTTGTTTATTTGAGGCCCAGCAGACTAACCTGTCGCCTAATAAGTGTACACTGCCCGATGTACTTTTTATTATCAAGCATGCATCCAGCATAATCTGCATCAGAATAAGCAAAAAGCTTTAGACTAGAATCTCTAGGATTCCAAAGACCTAAATCTGGAGTACCCTTAAGATATCTAAGAATCCGGTTAAAAGCTAGCAGATGTGATTCTTTAGGATTAGGCTGAAATCTTGCACACGGGCATGTAGAAAACATAATATCTTTTCTACTTGCCGTCAATACAGTAATTGTAATATCCTACATTTTGAATATTTATAAATAAATATGTTTTGTGAATATAAGGTTTATTATTTATTATTATTAAGTTGTTTTAATTATATAATATAATAAGAGAAGAAATCTTCATTAGCTCATAAAAATAAAAAGAGTACATATACTATTTGTTGGAGGTGTTTAAGTGAATAAAAAGGATAAGTTGAGGGGCTAAAAGGGAGAACTCTTCAAAGTAAGAGTTATTATTGACTAAAGAAAGAGTCAACACCCATTTGGGTTTGCTTCTGTAGAAGAAAACGAAAGGAGAAGAGGGAGTGCTCAAGAGAAGAAGTTCAAGGAATTAAAAGGGAAATCACAAAACTTGGTCATGCATGTATGATCCAAGTTTGAATTAAGAGATGCTATTGCTTATTTCACTATCTCAACCACAAAAGGAGCTTAATCTTTGAATGATTAGGTCAAAAACGAAATTCAAGTAATTTTTACCTTGATCTTGATAAATTTCAGTGATGGTTAGTGTTGATGATCCAATATTATAGTAATTTTAACTTTTACTAAGAAATGGGTCAAAGTTTATAGAAAATGAGTAATCTAGGGTTTTTCTTAGAAGGGGTAAATAATGAAGTAAGCTTTTTGGTTTGAGTTTTGACATGTTTTTCTAATGAGGATTGTGTTTATGATGATTGAGCTCCAAAACCCATTAATGGAAGTTTGTGAAGAAGATGATGAAATTTAAAAATTGGATCTTCAAGAATTGATGTTACTAAAATGCTTAAAATGTGTTGTTTATGATGTTTAGATGATATATGATGTTTAAATATATTTTAGAAGTGATTTTAGTCAATTTCCAGAATTTATTTTGGCGATTTTGTGGTTGATCTCGGCTGGGCTGAAGCAAAAGGAGCAAAATAGCTGTAGTTATTCCTTGACCGTAAAATTATGCTTCCAACTGTAAAATTTTGCTGCCAGCCGTAAAATTATGGTGATGACTAAAATTTATTTCTTCTCTGTTTTGGTGTTTTTTACGGCCCGGACTAAAATTTTCGGCCCTGATACTTTTATACTAAAAAGCCTTCTTTTGTACGCCAAATACCTTATATATGTGTATAGATTGTTTTTATAGATGTTTAGGGTTATAATAGGGTTATTTGAGACCCGGAAGATTGTGTTAAGTATAATTACTAAATAGTTTACTCAAGTTATCTTTTGTTGCTTTTCTTATTACATTATAGGGGCAACAATTAAGTGAATCAAGCTTTGGTGTTTAATAGAAGTGATCATCATCACTTCAATCGGTGAGTTGTACCCAGTGGATACGTAACTATTTTATAATAAAGTCATCATGTTAACTTTAATGTATTGTTTTTGGCATCATTATTTGAGGAATAAGTGCTCTATCTGTTACATGAAACTGAAATGCTTGTTAGCATGATAGACATGATTGAAATATGGTATTTGCAAGTTATGAACTTTTCATAATTGACTTGCTTGAATGGTTTGTTAAGAGTTATGATCCGGATCTGAGATTGACCTTGTGCTTTGTATTTGTGTTTATGTCATTGGGTGATGTGTACGGGTCAAGTGGCTTTGGCAATTAAGACTTAGTACACGGGTGGCATAAACTTGATACCAGGATTGGAATGGAATGGTAAGTAGCCATTATCACCGTGTGGTTTACTGGGCTGACGAGCCACCGACCATTATACACGAGTGGACTTGGGGAAAAGATCATTCATTCCTAATAACCGTTTTAGGGTGGATTCTTTGTGCTCCCCTACCTTGACGAGAGATGTGGACATACCCCCACGAGGATTTGTTGACCTTGGTTGGCCACCATGGAATACACAAAGTCAAGTGGACTTGTCCCCCACATCATATGTGTTCATTGTGATGCCATGATTCTTTTAAAATGTATTAATGATGACTATTCTTTGTAAGTTCAAATGTTTTCTGTACACTCACTAGCTTTATGCTAACGTTACTTTTGTTTTAAAATGATTTATATCCACAGGTAATTAGTAGTCAGGAACTATTTAAGGAATAAAGAATCTGATGATGCGGGTTGCTATTTGAAGACATGTTTGGAAACTTATTTTGTGTATCTTTCAGTTATATATTAATGGTCGTAGTTGATGATACAAGTAACACCTTCTATTTTGTAAATCATTCCAGCTTCTGCAAATTTTGTATATATTATAATACTTATATTTGAAAAAGTTTAAATTTATACCAAGAATGGTGGGTGTTACAAGTTGGTATCAGAGCCAAGGTTTGAGGGAATCAAGCACTTGATTAAGTGTTTGGTCTCTAGCCAAGGCCGACCATTAATACGGTTACAAAACATGTCGGGTGTGGACAGATTACTACTACAAATTCTTTACCTTTATGTGTATTTAATTGTTATCTGCGAGTACTTAATATGTTATTTGTTGTTGTCTACTTGTGTGTAGTAGACAAGATTAAGTATGGAGGCTCATAATGATGATAATTTTAATGTGATACAACCTGGAGTTAATGAAATACCTCCCGAAAATACTCAACCTGGAGGAAATTTCGGAGCCCAACTGTCACAATCCCATACCAATCAATCTCCGGATCAATCTAGTGTTATTGCTCAACTCCTTAACCGAATTCAGGAGTTAGAAAATCAACTAAAAAGGAATAATGACTCTCCGAAAACCTCAACACACGAGGAGTCAAGTGATGCTTCAATCTCCAAGAAATCCAAAACTTCTTATAAGATATTCATGAGTTGTAAACCTCCGGAGTATGTAGGAAGTGATGATCCTATAACGACTTTCAACTGGATAATGGAGATGGAACAAACTTTCACATCTTGTGATTGTAATGAAGAGCATAAGGTTCCATTTGCGGTTCGACATTTGAAAGGGAGAGCCTTAGTCTGGTGGAATTCTATTAAGGCTGCTATGCCAAAGGGTGAGGCGGATCGCTTTAGTTGGGACGCTTTCTTGGAGCACTTTAGGACGGAATTCATTAGTGAGAGAGACCTTGACCGACTTGAGAGAGAGTTTTTAACAATGAGACTTGGAGATCTATCTATAGATGAGCACGTGTGGAAGTTTAACGCACGTCTTAGTTTTGTTACAACTTGGTTACCTGATGAAAGAGCTAAAGTTAAAATATTCGTTGAAACCATTCCCCCGGAGTATAAAGTTTATATTTGGGAATGTCCTACCCTTCTGCAGGCTACTCAAAAGGCTAAGTTCCTCTATGATGATTTTGAAGCAACAAAACAAGCACGAAAATAGTTGGAGAAAAGAGGAAAGCGGAGTCCTCTAATAATCAACCGAGAAAGAAAGGGCCCTCAATGCCTTCTCAAAGAACCAAAAGTGAAGAACTGAAGTCTCGTTGGTACAAATCGTGAAAATCCTTCCATAAAGGGGATTGTACAAAGGATACTAGAGGATACTGAATGCCACTTTAAGGAGAACGTGTGTTTCATTTGTCACAAACCCGATCACAAAATAGCTGACTGTACTCAACACAAGGAGGGAGGAACTGGTTGATCAATTTTAAAGAAAAAGGACCCTCCTAAGGCTAAAGGACGAGCATTTCAAATGTCTGTGGAGGATGCAAAGGATGCAGGGGATGTGGTGCCTGGTATGTTTCTAATAAATTCTACTCGTGTGTATGTTTTATCTGATTCTAGAGCCAATCGATCTTTTGTGTCCTATGCTGCCTCTGATAAAATGAAACTATCTCGTAGTAAACTTACTAACCCATTAGATGTAGAAGTTGCCCATGGTAAAATCATTTCTGTGACTAAATTATGTGATAAATGCACATTGGATATTGATGGAAATTCTTTCCCTATTCGTTTACTACCGGTTCATATATCATCCTTCGATGTAGTTGGAATAGATTGGCTTAGTGACAACCAGGCTAAAATTTTATGTTCTAAAAAGTTAATAAAAATCCCTTTGACAAATGGAAAACACGTTATTGCTCGAGGTGAGAAGCGGAAATCTGGTTTAGAAGTCATTTATGTCATGAAAGCTCGTAAGTGTCTTCTGAAAGGATGTGAATCCTTCTTGGCATAAGTTTTAGATGCTAAGAAGAAGAAACAAAGCGTCAGAGATATTAAAGTTGTCAATGAATTTTCTGATGTATTTCCTGATGATCTTCCTGGTTTACCTCCATTTCGCGAGGTTGAATTTCAAATTGATCTTGTTCCTGGAGTGACTCCAATTGCAAAATCTCCTTATCGTCTAGCTCCCTCTGAAATTCGAGAAATGATGACACAAATCCAAGGTCTTTTAGATAAAGGATTTGTTAGACCAAGTTCCTCACCATAGGGAGCACCGGTCTTATTCGATAAGAAAAAGGATGGTACTCTCCGAATGTGCATTGATTATCGGGAGTTAAACAAAAGAACCATCAAGAACTAGTATCCTCTTCCTCGAATCGATGATTTATTCGATCAACTTCAAGGTGCAAGCTATTTCTCAAAGATCGATCTTCGTTCCGGTTATCATCAGGTTCGAGTAAAAGAATCTGATATTCCTAAGACTGCTTTTCGAACTCGTTACGGGCATTATGAGTTCTTGGTTATGCCGTTTGGCTTAACTAATGCACCTGCAGTGTTTATAGATCTCATGAACCATGTATGTCGACCTTTCTTGGATAAATCTATTATCGTGTTCATTGATGATATCTTAGTCTACTCCATGACTGAAAAGGAGCATGAATTACATCTTCGTGAAGTCCTTGAAGTTTTACGACGAGAAAAACTTTATGCAAAATTCTCTAAATGTTAATTTTGGCTTCGAGAAGTTTAATTTCTTGGTCATGTTATATGTGAAGAAGGCGTTAAAGTCGATCCTTCCAAGATTGAGGCGGTTATGAAGTGGGAATCCCCTAAATCCCGTTCGGAAATCAAAAGTTTCCTTGGACTTGCGGGTTATTATCGGCATTTTATTCGTGATTTTTCCAAAATAGCGGGACCATTAACCAAGTTAACAAGAAATAATATTCCTTATGTTTGGACGGAAGTTCAAGAAAATGCTTTTCAAACACTTAAGGAATTATTATGTCAAGCCCCTATTCTTTCTCTTCCTGAAGGAACACAAGATTTTGTAGTCTATAGCGATGTGTCCCGTTCGGGATTAGGGTGTGTTCTTATGCAGATGGACAAAGTTATTGCTTATGCGACTCGTCAATTAAAGTCTCACGAAATGAATTATCCTGTTCATGATCTTGAATTGGCTGCGGTGATCTTTGCTCTTAAACTTTGGCGCCATTATCTTTATGGCACACATTGTGTGATTTTCACGGTTCATAAAAGCCTTGAGTTTGTGTTTGATCAAAAAGAATTAAATATGAGACAACGACGATGACTCGAGTTAATTAAAGATTATGACTGTGAAATTCGTTATCATAATGGGAAAGCTAATGTAGTAGCGGATGCTCTTAGTCGTAAAGTTCAATCAGATTCTTCAAGTCACAAATCTTTTCGATTGGAAGTAGTATCTGATTTAATGGAACGATTAAAATTTGCGCAACAAGAAGCTTTAAAAGAAGAAAATCTTCATGAAGAACAAATGCTTAAACTTAAGGAACGTCTTGAAGAAGATAATCGTGGCCTGAAAGTTTTTATGAATCATGTTTGGGTTCCAGAGTTTGGGAATAATCGTGAAGTGATTTTACATGACGCTCATCACTCAAAAATGAAAAAATGACTATGCATCCTGGTTGTACTAAGATGTATCATAATTTAAAATCTTTGTATTGGTGGCCTGAGATGAAAATTGACATAGCTTCATATATTGAGAAGTGTTCTATTTGTGCACAAGTCAAGATCGAGCATCAAAGGCATTCGGTAATCTTCAACCTTTGGAGATTCCGGAATGGAAGTGGGATCACATCACAATGAATTTTGATACAAAATTGCCGAGAACTGCTAAAGGGCATGATATGATTTGGGTCAAAGTTGATCGTTTGACCAAGTCTGCTCATTTTCTTGCTACTCGCGAGACCACTCCTTTGGATAAATTAGCAAAGTCGTATGTTGATGAAATTGTGTCTCGACACAGAGTACCTTTTGTTAGATTATGTGCAGAGATAGATAACATGTATCATCGTGTCCAATACTATGTGACACTAAAGGATCACACCGCTGCACACCCAAATAGAACCTTTTGGATTTTACCTTTTGTGTATGACAATAATTAATAGTTTAATTAATTATTGAGAAAGAGAGAAATAATAAAAGTTATTTATTATTTAAAAGGAGAAGTTGATATTTAGTTTAAATATTAACGGGACCAATTAATTGATAGTTATTAATTAATTAGAAAGGTCGAGGGTTTATTCTGTAATTGATTAATAGTTTAATTAAAGCTAGGCTTTAATTAAACGGGCTTGGCCTAATAAGGATTATTATATATAAACCTTATTAAAGCCTCATTTAATCACAAGTTAATCACAAGACAAGAAATAACCCTAAACCTCTCCTTCTCTCTCTCACTCGGCGGCGCCCTCTCTCTCTCTCTCTCGTGGAGTTCGACGGCGGCGGTAAGCCGAGGACCAACCACCGAGCGGCGGTGGTCGACGGAAACGGATACACACACACAACGGGTCACGGTTTGATCCAAGGTTTAATCCTTAGGCGGTCTAGCAGCCCGTTCGAGGTGGTGCAGTAGCGGTGGATAACCTGCAGCTGTCTAGAGGCTTGAAGAAAGTTTTTGTTTTGACATCAAAGGTATAACTTTCTAACCCTCTTCCTCTTTTAGTTTCTGTACGAGTTAGATGAGATCACTGGAAGGGGTTTTATTCCGCTGTGCATGTTATTATATGTTTTTTATACCCTACAAAACCCTTCAGTGGTATCAGAGCCACTTCTAACCTCGTAGGAGACTAGGTAGGTTTCTTTTATTCTGATGAAAAAGGTTTATCTTTTATGAAGAGAAAGGTTTATAAAAATCAAGTTTTGGTTTTTATTGGATAAACCTTTGATAAAAGATTATTAGATTTAATTATTAGTTAAATCTGTTTTTATTTTTTTGTTTTTTTGTTGTTATTTGCGAAAAACAGAACCACCACCATCATCGGCGGCGACCTCAGGCGGTGGCTGCGGTCGATCGGCGGCGTCCCAGTCCGTGGGCGCTGTTTTGGTCGACGGCGGTTCCAGGTAGGGGCGGTGGCTGCCGGTTGATGTTCGAAGACAGCCCAATCGGCGGCTAGGCTGCAGCGGCGGTCTTCGGCGGAAGTCGGCGGTGGTAGCGATGGCGGTTTAGCGGCGCTAAACCCGTGGTGGGCTACGGCCCAGAAGCCACGGCCCAAATAGCCAGCGGCCCAGTTAGGGTTTAGCGGCTAAAGGAGTTGATGGGCCTCGGCCCAGTTTAAATATTTGGCCCAGCCTGCAGTTCAGATATTTGTGGTCAATATTAAATTAAGATACAGTTGTTATTTTAATTTAAAGTCTAAATATTATTTTGAGTTTTTTGATTAATTATCAAGTATGAAACTTGAAATATATATTTATTGCAAATAACCGGAAAACAATATAGGGGTTTTAACAGATTGTTAAAGTCAGTTATTTTTCATCAAGATGAATAATTAGAAATCAGTTGTTGTTATACTTTCATGTATTAGTTTAGTACATGTTTGGGATGTCATAGCCGAGCCCTAGACCTTGTGGATTGTTTAATTTCTTGCACTTGTGGTTGTGATTTGTTTTATTATTCTATGGTGTGGGGAGGCCTGCGTGCCACTTACAACCCCTATTCTTTTTTTTTGTAAAAGTACTAGAATTAGCGGGCCTGCGTGCCTTTGATCATCTTGTAATTTTTTTTTCTTTTAGTTTTTCTTTAGAATAGAATAGATTATTAGAATAAATATGAAGCTGATACAAGAACCAAGGAGCAGGGAGCAGGATTGGATGCTGGAGCCAGTGGGAGCTTCAGAACGCATGCCATGTGTGTTGTGTATTTTCACTTAGGTTTTGACCGTCGGGTTTTTCGTGTGGCTCACGAAACTGACATTAGTTAAGGGCAAGGCTAAGGCATAGTTGTTTGTGGTTGTTTTATTTCTTTACATATTATATATATGCGTGGTTGTGATTAACACGATGAAATAAAACAAGGGATTTAATAATAGTTAATTATTAAACAGATGTTTTAAAAGGAAAACTGGCATTAAAGTTTTTCTCATCAAAAACTTGGAAATCCTTTTTAGAAAAATCTTAGATCAGTGTGCTACCCACATAATGGTACACCCTTGCTGTTAAACGGTACTCGGGTGTCGGAAGTGCCCAAACCTTGGGCATCTGGTTTCAAACCATTGCGGGAAGGGGCATGAAAGATTCTGCGATAATCGGGAGTCCCGGCCAGAATTCATGCTGTCTTAGGTGATGCGATCTATTTTGGTGATAATCGGGAGTCCCGGCCCAAAATGCACTAGAGGGACTAAACATGCACGGTTCCTGTAACCGATGTCCCGCGGATCTAGGAGTCGTGTCCAGTAAGGATACGATTGGTATAGTTCTTACCTACCAGAAATAGCATTGTCCCGGTGGGAAGTGTCCAAACCTTGCATCGAGAAATGTGAAATATGGATCCTAGTCTAATAATTTTTGTTAAAAGGTAATAATTATTAGAAGATATAATCAATACTGAATCGGTTTTATCTTTTTCTTTTTCTGTAGATGTCTATTATATCTGTTATTCCGTTTTATTCACCAAGAGAGTCTCTAAGTCTCATCACTAGCAAGTGGAAGCTTTCAGGTCCAAACTTTGCTGTTTGGAAGATGCATCTGAAAAATGTTTTGGATGCACAGGGAAAGCTTCAGATCATTGAGACATTGCCTCCAGAGCGACCAGGAGTAGATGCCCAGGATAGTGAGTATGACACTTACTATCAGTATCTGGCTGACGAATCTGATGTTTTGTCGATTCTCGTTCTCACCACATCATCCGAGTTTACGGATGATCTCCGTGAGAAGTCATCTTATGAAGTTGTTCAAGGACTGGAGCAGAAGTTCAAGTTTAGTGAACGGATATGTCGTATGCTATTGATGAGGGAAATCCTTTCAGCCAAGATGAAAGAAAGTCATCCTATTAGCGATCATCTCATTAACATGAGAAGGCTCTTAGATTGCTATGAGAGTTTTGGATCAAAATCAAAACCACATGAGCTAGTTATGCTCTTGTTTGGTTCCTTGTCGGACTATTACCAGAAGAGAGTAATGTATGTCCTCGGTGATTTTGAGATGACTGTCGCAGGGTTGCACGAAATCCTCATGTGCATTAGCGACGAGTTAAATCCAAAGCAGCTAGAGTCAACAGTTGTGGACCCTATGCAGGAGGATGACTGACTGGAAGAACTTGGAGAAATTTGTTGCCCAGACTGTGGCAGCAAGGATTCATGCGAGCACTCACTCGACAAAGATCAGTTGGACATTGGTTCACCCAATGATACAGGTATCTTTATGATAGATTGTTTTATTACTTCTTATGAATCATGGGTATTGGATACCGGATGTGGTCATCACATATGCAATCATTTGCAGGGATTCAAGAGAAGTAAGAAACTGAGACAAAGAGATATGGACCTGCGGGTAAGCGAAGGCTCCATGGTTGGTGCTGAAGCTGTAGGGACATATTGTCTTAGTTTGCCCTCGGGCATGGTCTTAGAACTAGAACCTTGTTATTATGTTCCAAGACTAATTAAAAATGTTATCTCGTTCAATTTGCTAATAGACTGTGGATTCGCTTATGTTTTTAATGAAAAGGCTATTTCATGTTTTAAAAATGATGTTTTCTTTTTCAAAGCTACTCCAGAAAACGGTCTATATACGCTAAATTTAGATAACAATGACATCTATCATATAAGTAAGAGATCCAAGAGTAACTTGAATCAAACTTACCTTTGGCATTGTCGTTTAGGACACATAAACAAGAAACGCATAGAGAAGCTCCGAGATGACGGAATTCTAGAACCATTTGACTTAGAGTCATATGATGTTTGCGAATCTTGTTTGTCTGGTAAAATGACAAAGCAGCCTTTCAACAGTGAGAATGAAAGGGCCAGCGAGTTATTAGGGATTATACACACAGATGTGTGCGGACCCTTTACTCCGGAGGCTAGAGGAGGATACCGGTATTTCATAACCTTTACTGACGACTTCAGTAGGTTCGGTTATGTCTACCTCATGAGACTTAAATCTGAAAGTTTTGACAAGTTCAAACAGTTTCAGAATGAAGTACAAAATTAGCTGGACAAGAAGATAAAGTCGCTTCGGTCGGATCGAGGTGGCAATTATCTGAGTCAAGAATTCGACGATCATTTGAAAGAATGTGGGATTGTTTCACAACTCACACCTTCGTATACACCTCAGATGAATGGTGTGTCAGAAAGGAGGAATCGTACACTGCTTGACATGGTACGATCAATGATGAGTCGAAGTTCACTACCATTATCGTTTTGGGGACACGCACTTGAGACAGCAGCGTTCATGCTGAACCGTGTTCCAACCAAATCGGTTGAAAACACACCGTTCGAGGTATGGACGGGGAAAAAGTCCAAAATGTCTTTTCTCAAGGTTTGGGGATGTGAGGTGTATCTTAAGCGAACATTCACGGATAAACTCAATCCCAAATCAGATAAGTGTATCTTCGTGGGCTATCCCAAGGAAACCATGGGATACTATTTCTACAACCCAGATGAGAACAAAGTCTTTGTTGCTCGTAAAGGGGTGTTCTTGGAGGAGAAGTTTCTAAACTCAGAAACTCCAAGAAAAGAAATAGAACTTCAATAAATTGAAGAGGAGGAGATTACACCACCACCGATAATTGAACCTGTAGTTCAATAAAGAATTGTTGAACCTCAACCCGAGTCTGTGGTTGAGGAAGAGGTACAAACACAAGACCTTCGCAAGTCTAGTAGGTCTCGTATTGAGCCTGATAGGTATCTGGGATTCCTAGTTGATCAAGACGAAGGGGATCTTTTAGAACCCACTACCTACCAAGACGCTGCCTCAGGTTTAGAATCTGAGAGATGGCTGGAAGCCATGAAGGCAGAGATGCAATCCATGTATGACAACCGAGTTTGGGAGTTAGTGGATTTGCCTCAACACAGTAAAGCTGTTGGGTGCAAATGGGTCTTCAAAAAGAATACAGACATGGATGGAAAGGTGCATACTTTCAAAGCAAGGCTAGTGGAAAAAGGTTTCACGCAAACTCATGGCGTTGACTATGATGAAACTTTTTCCCAGTGACAATGCTTAAGACTATTAGGATTCTAATGGCCATATCAACATATTTTGACTATGAGATATGGCAGATGGATGTCAAAACCGCTTTCCTTAACGGGAAACTGACAGAGGATGTATATATGATACAACCGGATGGTTTTGCGGATCCAAAGAACCCTAATAAAGTATGCAAGTTGCTTAAATCCATTTATGAACTAAAGCAAGCATCTAGAAGCTGGAACTTACACTTTGATGAGCGCATCAAAGAGTTTTGTTTTACCAAAAGTGAGTTCGAGTCGTGTGTTTACACCAAATTCAGTGGGAGCGCGGTAACCTTCCTAGTCTTGTATGTAGACGACATACTGTTAATAGGAAACAATATACCAGTATTACAAGGAGTAAAATCCTGGTTAGGTAAATGTTTCCAGATGAAAGACTTGGGAGAAGCTGCTTATATACTAGGTATAAAGATCTATAGGAATAGATCTAAGCGGCTTATCGGACTTAGTCAAAGTACTTATATTGACAAAGTCATGAAAAGATTCAAGATGGATGGATCCAAGAAAGGATTTATTCCTATGCAATCTGGCGCGATTTTGAGCAAGGCTCAGTGTCCTGTGTCTAGTCAAGATCAGGACAAGATGAAATTGATACCATATGCCTCGACAGTTGGTTCAATTATGTATGCCATGCTATGTACTAGACCCGATGTTGCCTATTCTATCAGTGTCACGAGTAGATATCAGCAAAATCCTGGTGAAGCCCATTGGGTAGCCGTGAAGAATATTCTCAAGTATCTGAGAAGGACGAAAGACATATTCCTAGTATATGGAGGTTCGATGGATGAGCTCAGTGTAACTGGTTATACTGATGCTAGTTTCCAGACCGACAGAGACGACTTCAGGTCACAGTCAGGATTTGTCTTTACCCTAAACGGAGGAGCCATATCTTGGAAGAGTCAGAAGCAAGATACAATAGCAGATTCTACTACAGAGGCAGAGTACATTGCGGCAAGTGATGCGGCAAAGGAAGCTGTCTAGCTGAAGAATTTTATCTCGGATCATAGAGTTGTTGCCAGTATCTCTAGACCGATCGATATATTCTGTGACAACTCAGGGGCTGTAGCGCAAGCTAAAGAGCCTAGAGATCATCAGCAGGCAAGGCACGTACTAAGGAAATATCACCTCATCCGAGAAATCATTGGAAGAGATGATATTAGATTGCAAAAGATACCGACGGACGACAACGTTGCTGACCCGTTGATAAAGCCGCTAGCTAGGGCTAAGCATGAGAGGCATGCGAGTTCTATAGGAATGCAGTACTTGGAACATAGCAGCTAGTTCGTGTTTTTGATTATTACTATGGATGTAACTTGAAACCTTTTATTATGTATTTACATTTCATGGGATTGAAATAGGAGGTATTTGCATAAAGTTTCGTAGTTGTCCATTTTTAGCATGTTTAACCTATCCTTGACAAGTCAAGTTATGAATTGTCTAAATGCCCGTAGCTACTTAATGTAGTGGGAGCTACATTAGGGAGGTAACACTATTATGAATATTTGATGATTTATTCGGGTATGAGTAAAAGCACAAGGTTGTGACCAAATATTCATAGATATTTATCAGGGGATAAATATTGGGGTGATCCGCATCGAGTTTACTTCATGGAGCATTAACATAAGTAGACTTGATAGGTTGTCCTTAGACCTGAGATATTTGGTTTGGTGCGTGGTAACTTCTGTACTTTAGCATGTTCTAACGTCACACCGTAACAGGGTGATCATAAGGGGCTTGTCTAGGTGCAGCGGAAGCCATGTGCTCAAATTGCAAATAGTCAAGATGGAATTTGCACCTCTTTTTTAGGAGAGATATTTTCTGAGCTCCTCGACGATTAAGACTACTGAAAATGCATGGCCGCGCTCGGTTAGAATGATAGTTATTCATTCGGGAAACCGTAACTGTAGAGTGTCGAAATCAGAGTCGAGAAAATCTGAGTATTAGATGAGATCCCTGCTCCATGTCAAATACTCACATTACGAAACAAAAGGAAAAGCCTAGATAATCCAAGGTTTAGATTATATCTCTAGATGTAAGAGATCCCATAGTCTGGTTAACCTAAGTGTCTGGCTAGGGACCTCCTTAGGCCAACGATGTACAAGGAGTGTTACTTATCTTGCACAAGTGGGAGTCTGTTAGATTATGTGCAGAGATAGATAACATGTATCATCGTGTCCAATACTATGTGACACTAAAGGATCACACCGCTGCACACCCAAATAGAACCTTTTGGATATTACCTTTTGTGTATGACAATAATTAATAGTTTAATTAATTATTGAGAAAGAGAGAAATAATAAAAGTTATTTATTATTTAAAAGGAGAAGTTGATATTTAGTTTAAATATTAACGGGACCAATTAATTGATAGTTATTAATTAATTAGAAAGGTCGAGGGTTTATTCTGTAATTGATTAATAGTTTAATTAAAACTGGGCTTTAATTAAACGGGCTTGGCCTAATAAGGATTATTATATATAAACCTTATTAAAGCCTCATTTAATCACAAGTTAATCACAAGACAAGAAATAACCCTAAACCTCTCCTTCTCTCTCTCTCTCTCTCGTGGAGTTCGACGGCGGCGGTATGCCGAGGACCAACCACCGAGCGGCGGTGGTCGACGGCAACGGATACACACACACAACGGGTCACGGTTTGATCCAAGGTTTAATCCTTAGGCGGTCTAGCAGCCCGTTCGAGGTGGTGCAGTAGCGGTGGATAACCTGCAGCTGTCTAGAGGCTTGAAGAAAGTTTTTGTTTTGACATCAAAGTTATAACTTTCTAACCCTCTTCCTCTTTTAGTTTCTGTACGAGTTAGATGAGATCACTGGAGGGGGTTTTATTCCGCTGTGCATGTTATTATATGTTTTTTATACCCTACAAAACCCTTCACCCTTATCGATAATCTCGGATAGTGATTCGCGTTTTGCATCAAAACTTTGGAAGAGTCTTCAAAGAAAACTTGGTACTCGGGTTCATTTGAGTACATCTTATCATCCTCACAAGGATGGTTAATCTGAAAGGACCATTCAAACATTGGAGGATATGCTACGTTCATGCGTGTTGGAATTTAGTGGATCTTGGGATTATCATCTACCATTGATCGAGTTTGCTTATAATAACTCTTATCATTCAAGTATTGGCATGCCTCTTTATGAAATGCTTTATGGAAGACGGTGCCGAACTCCTACTGCTTGTCCCAAGTGATTTAGGTATCAACTAATCTCATGAAGATCAATGTAACATAATCAAGAATGTAGAGAGAGAGAGAGTCTTAAACACCATTAAAGTACACACTTAATATTGTGATTATGACAAAGACCTTACTAATGACTAATTAGTCATTAGTATATATACCCCTAAGGGTATTTACAATATTAGTCCCTGAAGTTCGTATTTTAATACGAACTTCACTTAGAATGTAATCTTCTATTCTATACAATATATAAAACCTAACAATCTCCCTCTTTGTATAGAAATAGAAGATGTTTGTCTTTTCAGCTTCATATGAACTCCAACAATCTCCTCTTATGAATATGCAGACTTCTTGCTGCATTCTTTAAGCTTTAAGAGACAAGACTTGAAAGATTTATTTTTGAATCTTCAGTCTTTGATTGGATGTCTTCATAATGTCTTCTCATCTTGAAAGATAGACTCTTCAATTTTTAAGAATAGTCTTCACTTTATAAACTTGATGAGAACTTGAATCTTGAAAGCACACAGTAACATCCTTTTTAATCTGATTTTCAGATTCGCACCAGTAACCTAAGGTTATACAACCTTTGGTTGTATGAATGGTTTAGCTTTAGGTGATTTTCAGCAATCGCGGTCTTGAGCCTTTAAACAGTATGATTTAGGAAGAATATTTGTTCTCTCCCTCTTGAATGTAGCTCTAGATCTGGTTTATTTCTAGCTCTGATACCACCTGCAAAGAAACAATAAAGCGAAGAACTCGGAGAATTATATATAATAATGAAGACGTTCCCTCCCTATATTCAATTACACCCTTTTCACGGCAATCAATTCATGACAATAAGAGCTAAAGACACTTTAAACATTCATGCATCAATTTCTAAATTAGTTAAAACCTTGATCTAGTTCTAACCGTCTAATTACACCAATTAATAACCTTTATGGTCAAAAGCGCGATTAAAAGGTATAATTAGCCAATTAATTCGATTTACAAGTAAAGTCTCAACCTTTAATGTTTCATATGATCAATAAAACACCACTCAACACATAAAGATCATTATATGTTTAATCACATGTAAAATCACCTATTTAAAGTTGCTTAACTCTAGGATTTGATCAATCAGTAGTTCTTAAATCATCTAATGGTCCTAGATAATCAAGATTCAAGCTTTATGAATTAAATGGTCTTTTAAAACACAAAAATCATATTATAAACAACCAAAACAGATTATAAAGCATGGATGAACCTGTTGGGTTTCGTTGGCCATCATACCCGCGCAGCGGAAGCGTGAAAAACAGATTTTCCGGGTATAAAAACAAGATGCCATCAAGACCCACTAATGGTGGAACTCTACATAAAGATAAAGCAACCAAATAAAAGAGATGGGATAGGAAATATACCATGCTCCAGCTTCTGATTTCTTCATGTTGGGATGAACTCTAAGTCACAAGAGAGCAACTCTCTATTGATAGTCCACACCAAGTTTGTTCGATCCCCAAATGCTAGTATGCCTTCTTGTGATCTTCAAAGCCTTGAAATCACACTTGGTACAACTCACAACTTCCAGAATCACCCCATAGACATGGATGAATTTCTGGACTTCTCAAGAACACCCAAGAACTCTCTTGAAGAGAGTATGCAAGTTCAAGAGAGAAAGAGAGATTTTTGCTACTATTGTTGGTCAAGTTCTACATCCATCCCCTCACTGCTTTATTTACTTTAGCAGGTAAAGAAGGTCACAAAAGTCGGAGTAATCATTATGATGTACCACTAAGTCAATAACTTGAGCCAAGCAACAACCAAAAAGTCAAGATTCTGTCAGGTGATTTACGCGTCGCGTAAACCAAAAGGTTACGCGGCACGTAAACACTGTTTACAGAATCTTTATTTCTCTCTTTCTATTGCGAGTCGTCGGGATCAATCCTTGGCGTGTGACCCAATAGGCTCGTGTATCATCGGTAGTATTACTAATCTACGTGTGTCAGTGGGCATAATATCCAACAGAACTAAGATTAAGATAAACATGAATTAAGTATCAAAGCCATGTATTAAATAACCATTAAAAGAGTTTCATCTCCTCTAGGAAGGAAAACAAAAGATCTAGCCCATAACAATCATAATAAACATCTAGAAATCAAATGAGTAAGAGCACATGATGAATAGAATGATTAAAAACCATAAAAAGCCAAACGATCTTCACTTTAATCTTCAAATTAAGCTCCAATGCTCCAAGAACTTGCTCCAAGCTTGTCTGGACTTTTAATGGTGTTTTCAGAGAGTATTGGTCGGGAAAAGTCGGATAGAATCATGCCAAACCGGATGAAATGAAAAACGAATTTATAATGGCTGCCTGCAGAGGATCGCACCGCGACCAGGATTTTCGCGCCACGACGGAGCACATAAATCGCGACGCGATGCGACAGCTGCGGCTGACTTTTGACTTTTTCCGAAAAATCGATGTTTATCTCGTTTTTCCTCATCTTTATCCTCATATATCCAATATTTGAACCTGCAAAACAATTATGAGGATAATGAACATCTTTTTAATATATTTTTCATGATTTTAATTAAAAACAATCAATTATCGCATTAAAATATATAATTAAATATCGTGATATCAATATGCTGAGTTTTTATAAAGTTGATTACCATTCTATTTATTTAACTTGAATCATAAATATCTATGATCATTAGGGTTCATGACTAGTGATTGATCAAATCATAGGGTTAAACATCTAAAAAATAGAAACTTTAATATGTATTCCCACATGTAGACCATTATGTTTTAGTTTTATGTTTTGTTGATCAAACAATCATAAAAAGGTTAAAGCGTTACTTGTAATCGAACCAATTGACTAATTATACTTTTTAACTGCGCTTTTGACCATAAAGGTGATTAATTAGTGTAATTAACAGTTAGAATCGGATCAAGGTTTTAACTACTTTAGAAATCAATGCATGATGTTTAGTATCATTTGCTCTTAATTCCATGAATTTAATTGCGATGAAAATGGTGTAATCAAATCTAGGGAGAGAAAGTCTTCATTAATAAAAGTTTAATCCAATCAAGTTTATTGCTTTATTCTTTCTTTGCAATGCTTTAGGTAATTTCTAGGTTGTTAGTGGTTTGAGTTGTTTGAAAGTGATTAAAATCATAAATTCCCCCCTTTAATTATTTTATTTGCTTTATTTATTTTATTTGTTTTTAGTAAGTTTTAGTTTAGCTTAGTTTAGTTTAATATTTAAAATAGTTTAATTTTATAAAATCATACTCGTTCCCCTTGAGTTCGACACCAGTGCTTATTTTCGATACTATAATACGATTAGGTTCTCTTTCCTATTGTGTCATAGTTGTACAAAATAATAACGGATTTATAAATTTAAAACTAGTATGCTAAACGCACATCAAGTTTTTATTTTACTTTGTCTCTATGTACAATGGGGACACTGTACAATCTAAGTGTTGGGTAGGGGGTTAGAAAAAGATTTCTCGTTTGAATTTTATTTGTCCTTGATTAGATCATTTTTTTATTTGGGCTATAATTTTTAAATTTTAAATATCATTCGAGTAAGGGTTATGTATTAGTTGAAGGTGTCATTTGTTTGATTTGTGAACAAGTTCAGATGTTATATTTGGTATTTATGCATAGTATTTAGTGGTTTTCACCGTTACTTAGAAATTTCGATTTATGGTAACCAACTTTCAATTTTTGAATTATGAAAATAAATAAATTGGCTAAGCCCTTTTTAAATCTAAGCTTGATAAAAATAGGCTGAGTATGAATTTCCTCTTTTACTAATTATATGCTTAAAAAAAGAAAAAGAAAAAAAGAGAATAAAGCCAAAAGCCAAGAAAAGCAAGAATAAAGTCAAAGGCTAGAAATATAAGTCAAATAAGTGGCATTTGGAACTCGAACGAGTCAAAGGCTAGAAATATATATAGGGGAAGGGTTATTGTGAGAAATTATATTTAGGTGAGAATGAGATAACAAATCCTAGCCATCCATTATATATTTGGATCTTGGTCCATGATGGCCTTTTGATTAATATAACTGGAAGAGGAGATAAAAAAATAGCTTATCCTTTGATCGAATTCAGAGTAGCTCGTGGATGAACCGATTCGGGCTTTCACCTACACAGCCTTTGCCTAGGACATTAGAAAGGGAGAGAAAAGGCCATCTCTTTCATTCAATAATGCCCTTGTTTTCCATGTTGCACTAAGTTACTTATGGATTTATCACAGTCATAAATTATCCATCGCAATTCATGGTCATCGCAATTCATGTTCATCGCAATTCATGGTTAGGTTATGAATAAAACTAAATGTCAAATGTGGACAATCAAATCCAATCAAATGAAGAGTCATTATTGAGTCTCTCATTCTCACTTAAATATGTATTCTCATTTGAACACCGCATTATATATACACACATATACACAGAGAGAGAGAGAGAACAAGGACCAATACAAAATCAACCTTATATACAAAACCAATCTTAGCCTTTAAATTGGATGATCAATGCTTTAGGTTAAACAACATATTCGATTTATGTAAACCACATATTCGAGTTACCTAAACTGCATATTCATTAGGGTAAACGAGACCCCTTTGATGAATAAAAGTAGAAAAAACTTAAACATGTAAGATTGTTGTATTATTAAATTTATGTTTAAAGTGATTCACGTTATAACCATTTAGTATTTATTACCACTACACTAAAAAAAATTCAACAAAATAAAAAAAGAACTCTGATAGAACTATTCTAATATCTAAACGTCAATAACAATAAGACGGTCATGAAAATACATTTATAATCACACTAAATATTATATATTAAAATAAAATGTTTTAAAAGAACAATAAACAATATATATAACTAATTATATTAATAATAATTATAAGTAACAATAAAAATGAGAATTTATATCTGGCTAACAAAATGAACGCTAGAGGGAAAATAGTAAAAAGTAAGAGGCAAGCAAGGAAAAAAAATATTATAACGAGGCTCATCTAAAAATAAGAAGATTATAAATATATTAAACAAACATGTAAAAATAATTAATTTAACATTAATAATGAGGCTCATCTAAAATCGTGTTTGGGAAAAAAATTAAAGCAAGGATCAATCTTCAGCTTAGAGAGAAAAATTAAAGCAAGGAAAGGGAATCTGCAGCTTAGAGGAGTCGAACCCTTGACATGAAAGCTTTAACCAACCCTCTAAATTAGAGTTTGTTATGATATGCAGCTTCTGAATATATAGCATATACCAGGATTCCTTCCTGGTAATTGTTACTATATACAATACTGGTTCTGTAGGTTGTATAAGTAAGGGTGATTTTGTACCAATTTTTTATCACATATATCTAACTATTATACAAAAAACAACTCCTTCCCCTCTTAATGCCCACGTATGCTTATCTTTTTATGTGACGTTACCTTTTTACGTATTAACATGCATTTCTATTGATATAAGACATTCAAGGTTCAAAAGCTACATTTCATTTACCTATTATCATGCATCTAATTACCTAATATCACACTACAAAGAGTGCAAGACTATAGAGAGAGAGGGGGCGGTTCAAACGAGAACTGTTTTTCGTACGAGAATTGCGAGAACCAATCTTAGCCGTTGATTTGATAAAGTGGAATTCATGGATGGGGAGCGTGGGGGATCAAGTGTGGCAGGGTGCATGTGATGAATTCATAGGCGGACAATGACATTGAAGGAGGGGGAATTGGACGGCTCAGATTGGTTCTCGTACGAAAAACAGTTCTCGTTTGAACTTTTGCCTAAATATATATATAGGCAAAAGTTCAAACGAGAACTGTTTTTCGTACGAGAACCGCGAGAACCAATCTCAGCCGTCCAATTCCCCCTCCTTTAATGTCATTGCCCACCCATGAATTCCTCACATGCACCCCTGCCACACTTGATCCCCTCCACGCTCTCCATCCATGAACTTCCCATATCCAAGGAACGGCTGAGATTGGTTCTCGCAATTCTCGTACGAAAAACAGTTCTCGTTTGAACCCTCCCATATATATATATATACATATATATACATACTAGCAATATACCCGCGCAATGCTGCGGCGGCAATGGTTTATGTTTTGTTATACACCGTTTTCAAAAATGTAATGATATGTCATTCGCACGATTTAATGTCATGAAATTTTTTCCAGCAACATGTCCGTTTTTTTCAAATTTTTTATATTTGTATCAAATATTTTTTTTCATAAACTATTTTCTTTTTTTAAATAAAATTTTAAACATATAATCAAACAACTTTTTTTAACTTAGAAAGTTTTTCTTTTTTATTTCATTTTTTTCATAAACCATTTTTTTAAACATATAATAACTTTTTTCTTAATTTAAGAAATATGTAATTATATAATAATGTTTATTGGTGAGTGTGTAAAGTATGAGAGAGAAATTGAGGTTATTTTTTATTTATAATTTAGAAAATGTTTATTGGTGAGTGTGTAAAGTAGGAGAGAGATGAATATTATTTGAGGGGTATATTAGGAAGTTTATTGGTGAGTGTGTAAAGTAGGAGAGAGATGGATGTTATTTGAGAGGTATATTAGGAAATTCAATTTACTGAAAAATTAAGAGTTTTTTTGTTGTAAATGTATTATATAGGAGTAAGATATATATATATATATATATATATATATATATATATATATATATATATATATATATATATATATATATATATATATATATATATATATATATAAAGGATTCAAAAGGAATTCTTGTTAGGAGACAAAACAAAAAAAATATTTTAAATAAATAAAGAAAAAGTGAAAAGGGACAACTACGCCCCTTGAACTCAATTGTTTGCAACATTAAGAGACAAGGCATGACATATATATATTTCATCTCTTCAAAGTTGAACGATTAGTCAAACTTCACTTATATAGGGAAAGAAAAGTGGATGATTATTTAATAATTACTTTGTTAAGTAAAAATCTATATATATTTTTGAAGTGTTTTATGTTCAAGAGGGGAAGGAAGATGTTTAATTGTACGGGTATAACACATATTTAGATGTAACGTTATATAAATATTTAGAATAAAAACTTTAAAAAAACAAGAAGATTATAATAGTTTGATAAATAAAGGCTAAAATTAGTCCTTAGGATTAAGAGTTAAAAATGAACTAAATTAAACATTTTTCTGTAACTTTATATGAAATTATTATTGTATTATCATTTTTCTTCCTATTTCACACCTAAAAGTTAGTATAACTTTTTTAATACATAAAAGTTGGTATATCTTTTTCAATCTTTAACTCTCTTTTAATTTAATTTATTTTATAATATGTATTAAGAGAAAGAAAAAGAGAAGAGATAAAAAGAAAAAAAAGAGAGAAAAGGATGGGTTTGGATTGAAGACGCTAATAACTAATAACTTTATCCGAAGACGCTACACATGACCTTACAAGATTACTTGTACAATAATGTTGATAAATACGACTTGTGTTTAGCCAAAGTAGCTGGATATTATAGCTATAAGCTGATAGTTACTATATGTTTTATTTGTATATATGTATTTACCAAAGTAACCGATAGCTGGATTAACATAATGTAAAATAAACAAAAGTGGCAAATTATAAAAATAGAACAAATTATAAAATAGTTAAAAAAATATTTAGATAATTTTATACAAACAAATTTTTTAAAATTTTAAAACTTTTTAAATAAATTTTAAATAAATTTTTTAAATAAATTTCTCCCTCATTTTATTCAAATTCTCCGTGCCGTACTGACCCCACTTTCCGGTTTTAGCCGACAAAAGACGCAGACGAAAACTCCTCTCTCGAACTCCAACAAACACACACACTAAACACACCTTTGCTTTTCACACACTCCATTCCACTTTATCTTCTCTCTGCAATCCCCACCCTTCTGATTTCAGCTGGTATTGTCATGTGGAACCCTAGCTTTTGTTAGGGTTTTTACCTCTTCGGAATCTGAGTTCAATTTCAATTTAAGATGGGAAACTGTTGCAGATCTCCGGCGTCTGTAGCCAGGGAGGATGTCAAGTCATCAAACTACACAGGACCCGATCATAGCAACAAGAAAGACAAGAGCAACGGGAAGAAGGAGCCAATCACAGTGTTGAATGACGTGGGGTCGAAGGAAAACATAGAAGAGAAGTATATGGTGGATAGGGAGCTTGGGCGTGGAGAATTTGGAGTCACTTACTTGTGTATAGATCGGAGTTCGAGGGAGTTACTTGCTTGTAAGTCGATTTCAAAAAGGAAGCTACGGACAGCGGTGGATGTGGATGATGTGCGGAGGGAAGTGGCGATCATGAAACACTTGCCGGAGAATTCGAGTATCGTGACTTTGAGAGAGGCTTGTGAGGATGAGAATGCTGTGCATTTGGTGATGGAGCTGTGTGAGGGTGGGGAACTGTTTGATCGAATTGTTGCTCGAGGTCATTACACTGAGCGTGCGGCTGCTGCTGTTACCAGGACGATGGTGGAGGTTGTGCAGCTTTGTCATAAGCATGGCGTGATTCATAGAGACTTGAAACCTGAGAATTTTTTGTTTGCCAACAAGAAAGAGAATTCTCCTCTTAAAGCTATTGATTTTGGCCTATCTATCTTCTTTAAGCCAGGTAAATGATGTTTAAAATTGCCAGAAGCTGAGTCTGAAACCTTATTGTTATTTGTTAGAGCTAAGGGGGTGTTTGGATATGCTTCTTTGAAAGTAATCATTAATAATTAAACAAGGGGAATAAGATAATTAGCTATACCATGTTGTGTTTGGATGTGCTTGCTTGGTTGGAATTTTAATATTCATTGTTATTGGTCTTGGATTATATGACAAATTATGATTTTAATGAATCAATAGGTATATGAAGGCAAGAAGCTTAAAGTGATAGTTATGTAATACTCTCAACTCAGTGATAATATGTTTAGTTGTCGTTGGTATAAAACCGATTATATGACTTAAATGATCAAAAATGATTTGCAAATCCAGCACTCTTAACTAGTTACTGAGAGTCGGAGACTCATAATAATCAAATAATCACTTTCATAATGCACATCTAAAGACTCCCCAATAAGCGTTCTAGTGAACACCTTTTATCATTAATTATGTGGATTCAGTAAGTGATTAATCTCACTATCTAGTCGGGTGTGTTCTATTGTTTTAAAGTATATTAGGGACCATGCCCAACATGATACTATCATGCAGATTTCTGAGTCTTCTAACTGAACACGAAAATCAAGTACTGCGTTACAATTATAATAAACGCTGGTTGGATAAAATCCTATAAAAAGAAGCTACTAATCTTTTATTAGGCATCCATGTAGTCATGTGAACATTGGTTTTGATAGGACATTCTATACCTCCATTTCGTCTCTGTCTTGTCAAGACTCACAATGGATCTACAAGGCCATCTGTGCTTTCTATTTGATGAGGTCCTCTTAGTTGAGATCAGGCTTATTTATGACAAGTAGATAGAGTGTCCTGGTATTTTCCCTTGAATGGTATTTGGGCCATTCCACCTATAATGAGAGTATGATTTATGAATTTGGAATGTTATGCACTCTGCACAGGGTTGCACCAAAAGCATTGTTCCCTAGAAAGATGCGCTGCTTAATTCCTTTGACAGTGGTATTAGGAAGTTTTTTAAGTTCCTGCCAAACCTTTTGTCCTTTTTTTTAACTTTTGAGGGAGGTTTCAACTAAGACAGCTTGGGAGGTCTTAAATTCAGGATTGCTATTGGACCGAACAAATGGAATCTGGTTTACAAAAAGGAAATGCTGGAGCTCTGTCAGAAACGAAATGGATTTAAATGATTATATGGGCACCGTATAGGCGTATACACCATAAAGGGTTAATCATTTACCACATATAAAAGGATCACTAATAGGTTTGGTTGGAAGTCAACATTGTTAGCTATAGAATTATATATGAAACTTGTTACTTATAAATAAAGGTAGGATTTTGGAATTTGTTCTAGAAGTTTGTACATGCTTTGGTTGGTTGTAGGCTGGTCAGCGGACACTCGAAATTCATGTTAACCATTTAATGAACATCTTATATCATTGTATACGAGGCTTTGGAAAACAGTATGTAAAAACTTCGTAAAACGACAACAGACGACATAACGGACATTCTATGGATTTACGTCACGGCTAACAGCTAATCTATCTACTCAATTTTCATCAGAAGATTATGTTCCCTGATAAGAGTATTTACAAATCCAAGTATTCAACCAATATCCAGGCTCTGGAGTGCTGTCTTTGTACATATCAGTTGAATCTCGACCCTGTTTAGCTTTCAGTCTCATGATGGATTAACCACATGAATGTTTTCAAATGATGAACAGTTACTCCCGTTGTTAAATCTGGAACTATATCCAGACAACTATTGTCTCCTTAACTTTGTTTAATGTACATGCATGTATCCTTTCCTAAAGATCACTCATGGTTTTCAGTGCGTCACTGCAACAGGTGGCCCTGTGTTTGATTCATCCTTGCATTACTGAGTAGTGTGCCTGGGCCTCTGGGGCAGGTGCCACTTCTTTGAAAATGTGGCTAGATCTTAGAGTTTCTTATTTGCGTGTTAGCAACAGTTGTTTCATACAGATACTTTCGTGTGAAATTACCTTATTTTGAAACTGCTGCTTGAGTTGTATGATTACTTTTAAATGTTATCTTTGGTACTGAATAAATTTTTGGACCATATATCTCTAGCTTGTAGATTGCTAATGATTAAGATTGATTTAGGTGAGAAGTTCTCTGAGATTGTTGGAAGCCCTTATTACATGGCCCCAGAAGTGCTTAAGCGTAGTTATGGACCTGAGATTGATATATGGAGCGCAGGAGTTATTCTTTACATTTTATTATGTGGTGTTCCTCCATTCTGGGCAGGTGATTATTTCATTCCCTAGATAATTTCTTCATTTATAAAGATTAAAGCATATGATTTCATGTTGTAGTGTATCTATTTGACTTGTAGAAGCAAATGGATGTGGTTGGTGTTGCACTATTTTTACCCTTTCTTAAAAAATGATGATCTTTTTATACTGCTTTTCATTGTTTAAGTGAATAATAGAAACCACCATCTGCATATTTTTTTATATATATTATTGTTATGCATTACAAATTCGCTCAGTAATTCAATAAATTTCCTAATCTTCCAAACAGTCAAGTTAAAAATCGTTTTTGCTTATTGTCAATTCTGTAATGCAGAGTCTGAACAAGGGGTTGCACAGGCTATTCTTCGTGGGCTAATTGATTTCAAACGTGAACCATGGCCTAGTGTTTCGGAAGGTGCCAAGAGTCTTGTACGTCAGATGTTAGAGCCAGATCCGAAGCTTCGTCTTACAGCTATGCAAGTACTTGGTATGTTTGTTCTTGAAGCTTTGTTATATTATCTTCACCATGGAACGATTAGGAACACAATAGTTAACCATATGATTACCCTTTGTTCCCACACAATTAACTCCTGACATGTTAAGCAAATGAGATTTTGTTATGGCCTTGGTGACATCTTGTGGTACAGGAATATGGATTTACTGAAAGTTTGATTTAGAGACTTAGTAGTGTTCCAATAGGGTTTTAGTTTCATTTTGTCTATGAGGAGCAGCATAAAATGGTAGAAAAGTTGTTTTAATGAAGAAAATGATGGGTTTTCACTACTTGCTTGGTCAAGTATGTGCAGTTTTGTTAACATTCATCTGCCAGTTTGTTTTTTACCTTTAGGCTTGACAATAAATTCAACTTATCTTCTTCATAAATCATAATCAGTAAAGAATTATATCACACAACTATGATTGCTCCAAAAGAAGGAAAAAAGTATGCAGAGTACCTTTTGAACTAGAATAGTATGTAATTGTCTTAAATAGAATCGTTGCCTTGGACAAATGTTCAAAGTTGTGTGATGAAGATATGAAATATGATTCTCATATTCTGCACAGTCATGAGCATTCCAACTTACAAATTTTTTCATTATTTTTGTACTCTTAGAACACCCTTGGCTTCAAAATGCAAAAAAGGCTCCAAATGTTCCCCTTGGCGATGTTGTCAAGTCAAGATTAAAGCAGTTCTCATTAATGAATCGGTTTAAGAGAAAGGCTCTAAGGGTTGGTTATATGACTCTTGCTCCTCTATATGCTGCACATTGATACCTTTAATTAACCTGTATATGTGATACTTGTTTGGTGTTTAGGTTATTGCTGATTTCTTGTCCAATGATGAGGTTGAAGACATCAAGGAAATTTTTAAAAAGATCGATGTGGATGAAGATGGTATTATTACAACTGAAGAACTAAAAACTGGTCTACAAAAGTTTAATACGCAGCTTGCAGAGTCTGAAGTACAACTGCTAATTGAAGCCGTGAGTCTAGTTGCTTGCCTGAATTTAATTTATAAATATTATTATATAATTCATATTAGCTAACTCGTTTAAGACTGATAAAAATCAGGAATAAGCAAATAACCTGGTTCCAGATGTCGGCTCTCCCAAATGAGTTTCACAACGACTTATAATCTCTCGATGCCTAATCTCGGGCCTCCCTCATGACTCTTTATCATTATAACTTACCCTGACTAGGAAAAATCATTAATGAAAGGAAATCATAACAACGAAACTAATTAATTAATAGTAAATAGTAACTCTGCTCTGTTGTAAAATACACAAATTGCTTGGACGCCAGACTGTTTTTGGACGGTTCTTGTAATTAATTACTTCCCTCCCAAAAACATATCTTCTCCTCAAGTTGTGACGTTGCAATTTCATCTCAAATCATTTGTGTCCAGGATCCCATTGTCTTACTTGTAAGTCTGTGATCTCACTCTTCCCTCTCGTTCTACCAAAAATTCTTTATACTTGTAGGCTATAGCTTGTGCATCTTGATGTGTGGGTTTTAATTTTTCGCCACACTTAAAGCATCACCATTTCAATCTCTTATACCTTCGATTCCTTGAAATACTTAACAGCCCATCCGAATGCCTCATAGACAAACTAACCACTTGCTTTCCACAGATGTTGGGTTTGCTTGGGTGTGTATAGCTACCAAACTCCCACTAACCCGTGTAACACCCTCACCCACCCTTCCTCAATGGTGATCGCTAGTTTCATTGTGTGAGTCAACCTCTCCGGTTGCATGACCAGTATGAATGATGGAAGTTCTGGTTTAAGCACCTTAATCAATTTTCCTTACTTCCTTCCGTTACCTGTTATGGAGCCCCTTAACAAGAGTTCCATTAATTCTTTTTAGTAATAGTAGTTCTATTATTAATATAAATGACCAAATCAATATGACTAGTAACATATGTTCATAAGATATTATTGGATAATCACAAATTATAGAAATCAAGCCTACCTAAATCTATACATTATTCCAATGACAATGTTTTCTTGTAAACCCCGGTGCATCTTGGAGGCAAACCAACTAGTTAGGAAAATCTGAATGATGAAAATATGGGTAGGTCTTAGCTTGAAATTTGCACTGTTCTCACTGAACATTTTGTAATGGACATATTAAACGAGCCTTTTTTTTGGAACTTCTGAAGAGGTCAAAATCTGATTTAGAGTCACATTAGGTTATTTACTAGTTATTACAACTCTTGTCATTCTTTCTGGCTTTTCTGGAGAAGCACCGAGCCATATAATGGTGGAAAGGAAAGCTAAATAGTTCACTTCTTTTGACATATTAACTTTGAGTCGATATATGGATAATAAATAAAAAAAAAAAAATATATATATATATATATATATATATATATATATATATATATATATATATATATATATATATATATATATATATATATATGGGGAGGGTTCATGCGAGAAGTGATTTTAATGCGAGAAACAATTTTAGCCATTGATTTGTTTTTGATCTTGTGGTTCACATTAATCACAAATAATTTTTTTATATTTTCTCCCTCAAATATAACTAATTTCTTTCTCTCATTAAAATTTTCCCACATTTTTAAAATTTCCTTTTACTTTATAATTAGATACGGTGTTCACTGCTGAACACACGTTATGATTTACACATATTTTGTTATGTATACATTCTTTATTAGTGAACACATTCATGCTTAAAACTAAAAGTTACCAAAAGCATGAATAGATTTTTAAACCGTATATTTCGAAGTTCACTAGTGAGCATGTTACATGCACAATACAATATTTTTAGAATTGTAGTGTTTATTTACAAAGCATAAACAAATTTTAAAATTTGATATTATGATTAGAAAAAATTAACAAATAATAATTATGCTCAACCATGTATAGAAAATTAACATATTGAACTTACGTTTATTAGTGAACAATCTAAAATCAACACATAGCAAGCCAAAAAATTTCTGAGTGATTAACAATTATAAAATTTTCACAAAAAAATGTTCACTAATAAACAACATTCTATATTCCTAGTCCAAATTATCTGATAATCTAAAAAAACCATAAACTTGATAGATGTTGACTAATAATCGAGAATCAAAGCCTAAACACCTCAACATTACATCACCCAATTAATTTCATGAGTCCATTAAAAAAACAAATTTTGATAGACCAATAGATTACTTATAGTAAAAAAAAGAGACTATAAACATATGGAGGAAACAAAGGTTAATCGGACAAAAAAGCATACAAATCTATAAACCAAAGGGTATTCATGAAAAAAAAAAACAAATCCAATAACCCAAACAAAAAAAGAAAAACACATCCATGAAGTTGGAAACACATCCGTGAACTTGGACTTGGACAAAAACAGAGCATGGATCTATGAACCAAAAAGAAAAAAAAAAGAAAACCAGATCGATAAATAAATGCGGTGGTATGAAGGTGCATGATGAACAACAACGGACTAGATATGATGTTTGATTTCTTAGTCGACGACAATAAGCATAAGGTAGATCATCTGGTTGCGGTGGTGAAGTCATATCCGGCGACCGGCAACATATCGTTAAACGAGAGAAAAAGACGGTGCTAGGATAATTTGGTTGCCGATGGTGAGGTCATCTCCGGCGACCCTTGCAACGGGACCTTCAAACGAGAGAGAAAGAAAGAGCGTGCGGGTGCCTAATAGATGCTTTGAGGGCTGTTGCTTTTTGTCGGTAGAAGCTCCGATTCTTCAAATGACGATTCTTCAAATGAGAGAGAGAGAGAGAGAGAGTGAGAGAGGCGAGAAGAATGGGATTTCCAGGTTACGTATGAGACTAGGAGAGGGTGGAGAGTAATTATAGGGTTCTTAATTAAGGTAATACATTATTATTTTTGGTGTAAATACCATTTTACCCTTTTTGTGTAATTTAAATTTCCTTAAAGATGGAATTTAATTACTAAAATGCCATAGTTAATCCTTGCCTTTGATTACATGATCCAATGGTTCCAACGGCTTCTCGCACTTCTTGCAATAAAATCACTTCTCGCATGAACCTTCCTCTCTCTCTCTCTCTCTCTATATATATATATATATATATATATATATATATATATATATATATAGGGGAGGGTTTCATTGAGAACCGATTTTAGTGTGAGAACCGCGAGAACCAATCTTAGCCGTTGATTTGATAAGGTGGAATTCATGGATGGAGAGCGTGGGAGGATCAAGTGTGGCAGGGTGTATGTGAGGAATTCATGGGTGGGCAATGACATTGAAAGAGGGGGAATTGGACGGCTGGGATTGGTTCTCACGGTTCTCACACTAAAAATGGTTCTCAATGGAACTTCTTCCTATATATATATATATATATATATATATATATATATATATATGCTTGACTATCATATGTTTGTTAATGGCTACATAGAGGTGAATATGCTTTTTCCTCTTGGTGTTTATGTTTATTTGATCAAAAAGTTTCTTTTGATTACAGGTTGATACCAACGGGAAAGGTACTCTGGATTATGGGGAATTTGTTGCTGTTTCACTTCACCTTAAAAAGATGGCAAACGATGAGCATTTACACAAGGCTTTTTCATACTTTGACAAGGATGGTAATGGCTACATAGAGCCACATGAGCTTCGGGATTCCTTAATGGAAGATGGAGATGAAGATGTTTCAAATATTGCAAATGATATCTTCCAAGAAGTTGACACTGATAAGGTGAGCACTAATTTTGTGTAGTATATGTGGCAATTTTGACTCCTTCACATATGAATGGGAGATTTGAGTTTTGTGTTTGTATATAACAGGTCAAATGTGTAAGATCATAAAGTTTAGCCTAAAAGGAAACTCACAGAATCAAATCTTTTTAGTTCATGAGTTTCTAAATCGTGCCATTAATATTAATAAAACTAGATTATTATTATTATCATCTAACATAAATAAAAGATTAACCTTCAACAAATTTATTGGAGAATCTCAACCTTTTAATTTGTCAAAATTAAATCCCAATCATTCATTTAATCAAATTAAAAACTCAATTTTGACGGTCAAAATTGAAACTATATTCGACTTTAAAGGTCAAATTGAAACTCAATTTTGACTTTAATTAATTTAAGTTCCGTTGAACTACTTCTCTAATTAAAATTTCTTATCCACTACATTACGAATAAATCTATTTAATCTTAGAAATAACAAAGGTAATAGTGTAATACGATTCAAAATTTGTCCTTATCTATGTTTATTAGATAATACACATCTGATCGTAATTAAATTTTACATCCTTCATAAAGTAGTTCTAATTTACTTTTCCATATCGATTGAAATTACTATAAAGTTCTTTTTGTTTTTAAGAAAGTCCTAGATTGGGTTCTTATTTCGTCCATACAAAAAAATCGTATATTTCGCTAAGCGAATATAAAATAATACTTGCACATAAATAATTATGGCTTCCCGTGTATTTACACGTGCATTTAAACTAGTTACTATAATACTTTGATCATTGTATTTAAAACAGCTACTGGTTTCTTTAAACATTATATAGATTTTTAGCTGTTTTGGGTCAACCTGACCCGACTTGTTACGGTCCACAAAATCGCAAATAAGATTACGGTTTTGACCCATTATCCAGAGTCTTGCCACCTGTACGGTTATGTAATCATTTTCCCAGAAAACTAACTTGGATTACTGTATTCAACAATGCAGGATGGTAAAATCAGCTATGATGAGTTTGCTGCTATGATGAAAACAGGAACTGATTGGAGAAAGGCTTCTCGACATTATTCAAGAGGACGATTCAATAACCTGAGTGTAAAGCTGATGAAAGATGGTTCTCTCAATTTGGGGAATATCGAGTGAGTTAACAATCGCTTGAATTGTTTTTGTAATTATTTTACCGGGTCTGTGTGTTTGATTAGATGTGAATGCAAGCATTGTTGAGGGGTGTTCTTTGGGTTCTTGTTAAAAGAGCCCCTTCCTGTAGCATAAAGTTACAGGTTGTAACCGCTCTGGGCTCGCTTTGAAAATTTTTCGGAAGTTGTTGGCGAGTCGATAGATACTTGCCAAAGAAATAGCATTGCTTTGTAGGTTTTTTTCATTTGTATTGTATTACAAGTGTTGGTTTCTTTGTTTCAGTAGCATGAAGTGTCTCTAGATCTCGGGTTATGTAATCAAATTCAAAGGAACCATTTTTTTTATTCCATATCCATGGTACAAAAAAGAATGTTAAAATGATCAACCTAGAAGCTAGGAGCGTGCACTTTCGGTTTTGGCCTGAGTAGATGAAGAAATCGACACGAGTTGGACCCAAAACATAGGTCTAGTACTTGGTCCTTTAAATTTACGAATGTCGGGTTAGGTCTTTGTTCTAGTGTTAACGGATAGTTACACCGTCGATATTAACTAAAAATGGGATTCTTAAAGAATTGCCTGCCGACGCCTGCTTTTGTTAGAATAGTCTAGTCCTGGGGAAAGTAACATCTGTGTTTGGAGGGTAATTTTAACCATGCTCTCTTCGAAAGTCAACCTTTCAAAGAGAGGTATTTCTTTCCAATCCATGTTAAACAGGCTCTCTACAAAAGTTAACCTTTCGAAGAGAGACATTTCTTTCCAATCCATGTTAAACAGACTCTCTTCGAAAGTTAACCTTTCGAAGAGAGACATTTTTTTCCCATCCATGTTAAACAGACTCTCTTCAAAAGTCAACCTTTCGAAGAGAGTCATTTCTTTCCAATCCATGTTAAACACTCTCTTCGAAAGTTAACCTTTCGAAGAGAGACATTTATTTCCAATCCATGTTAAACAGGCTCTCTTCGAAAGTTAACCTTTCGAAGAGAGGCATTTCTTTACCATCCATGTTAAACAGACTCTCTTCGAAAGTTAACATTTCGAAAAGAGGCATTTCTGTCCAATCCATGTTAAACAGGCTCTCTTCGAAAGTTAACCTTTCGAAAAGAGACATTTCTTTCCCATCCATGTTAAACAGGCTCTCTTCGAAAGTCAACCTTTCGAAGAGAGGCATTTCTTTCCAATCCATGTTAAAGAGACTCTCTTCGAAAGTTAAAACTTTCGAAGATAGACATTTCTTTCCCATCCATGTTAAACAGACTCTCTTCGAAAGTTAACCTTTCGAAGAGAAACATTTCTTTCCAATCCATGTTAAACATACTCTCTTCGAAAGTTAACCTTTCAAAGTGAGGCATTTCTTTCCCATCCATGTTAAACAGGCTCTCTTCGAAAGTTAACCTTTCGAAGAGAGGCATTTCTTTCCAATCCATGTTAAACACTCTCTTCGAAAGTTAACCTTTCGAAGAGAGGCATTTCTTTCCCATCCATGTTAAACAGGCTCTCTTCGAAAGTTAACCTTTTGAAGAGAGGCATTTCTTTCCAATCCATGTTAAACAGACTCTCTTCGAAAGTTAACCTTTCGAAGAGAGACATTTCTTTCCAATCCATGTTAAACAGGCTCTCTTCGAAAGTTAACCTTTCGAAGAGAGGCATTTCTTTCCCACCCATGTTAAACAGACTCCCTTCGAAAGTTAACCTTTCGAAGAGAGGCATTTCTTTCCAATCCATGTTAAACAGGCTCTCTTCGAAAGTTAACCTTTCGAAGAGAGGTATTTCTTTCCCATCCATGTTAAACAGACGCTCTTCGAAAGGTAACCTTTCGAAGAGTGGCATTTCTTTCCAATCCATGTTAAACAGGCTTTGTCCGAAAGGTAACCTTTAAACAGGCTCTCTTCGAAAATTAACCTTTCGAAGAGAGGCATTTCTTTCCAATCCATGTTAAACACTCTCTTCGAAATTTAACCTTTCGAAGAGAGGCATTTCTTTCCCATCCATGTTAAACAGGCTATATTCGAAAGTTGACCTTTCGAAGAGAGGCATTTCTTTCCAATCCATGTTAAACAGACTCTCTTCGAAAGTTAACCTTTAAACAGACTCTCTTCGGAAGTTAACCTTTCGAAGAGAGGCAAAATTTTCCAATCCTTGTTAAACACTCTCTTCGAAAGTTAACCTTTCGAAGAGAGGCATTTCTTTCCCATCCATGTAAAACAGGCTCTCTTCGAAAGTTAACCTTTCGAAGAGAGGCATTTATTTCCAATCCATGTTAAACAGGCTCTCTTCGAAAATTAACCTTTCGAATAGAGGCATTTCTTTCCCATCCATGTTAAACACACTCTCTTCGAAAGTTAACCTTTCGAAGAGAGGCATTTCTTTCCAATCCATGTTAAACAGGCTCTTTTCGAAAGTTAACCTTTAAACAGGCTCTCTTCGAAAGTTAACCTTTCGAAAAGAGGCATTTCTTTCCAATCCATGTTAAACACTCTCTTCGAAAGTTAACCTTTCGAAGAGAGGCATTTCTTTCCAATCCATGTTAAACAGGCTCTCTTCGAAAGTTAACCTTTCGAAGAGAGGCATTTTCTTTCACATCCATGTTAAACAGACTCTCTTCGAAAGTTAACCTTTCGAAAAGAGACATTTCTTTCCCATCCATGTTAAACAGGCTCTCTTCGAAAGTCAACCTTTCGAAGAGAGGCATTTCTTTCCAATCCATGTTAAAGAGACTCTCTTCGAAAGTTAAAACTTTCGAAGATAGACATTTCTTTCCCATCCATGTTAAACAGACTCTCTTCGAAAGTTAACCTTTCGAAGAGAAACATTTCTTTCCAATCCATGTTAAACATACTCTCTTCGAAAGTTAACCTTTCAAAGTGAGGCATTTCTTTCCCATCCATGTTAAACAGGCTCTCTTCGAAAGTTAACCTTTCGAAGAGAGGCATTTCTTTCTAATCCATGTTAAACACTCTCTTCGAAAGTTAACCTTTCGAAGAGAGGCATTTCTTTCCCATCCATGTTAAACAGGCTCTCTTCGAAAGTTAACCTTTTGAAGAGAGGCATTTCTTTCCAATCCATGTTAAACAGACTCTCTTCGAAAGTTAACCTTTCGAAGAGAGACATTTCTTTCCAATCCATGTTAAACAGGCTCTCTTCGAAAGTTAACCTTTCGAAGAGAGGCATTTCTTTCCCACCCATGTTAAACAGACTCCCTTCGAAAGTTAACCTTTCGAAGAGAGGCATTTCTTTCCAATCCATGTTAAACAGGCTCTCTTCGAAAGTTAACCTTTCGAAGAGAGGTATTTCTTTCCCATCCATGTTAAACAGACGCTCTTCGAAAGGTAACCTTTCGAAGAGTGGCATTTCTTTCCAATCCATGTTAAACAGGCTTTGTCCGAAAGGTAACCTTTAAACAAGCTCTCTTCGAAAATTAACCTTTCGAAGAGAGGCATTTCTTTCCAATCCATGTTAAACACTCTCTTCGAAATTTAACCTTTCGAAGAGAGGCATTTCTTTCCCATCCATGTTAAACAGGTTATATTCGAAAGTTAACCTTTCGAAGAGAGGCATTTCTTTCCAATCCATGTTAAACAGACTCTCTTCGAAAGTTAACCTTTAAACAGACTCTCTTCGGAAGTTAACCTTTCGAAGAGAGGCAAAATTTTCCAATCCTTGTTAAACACTCTCTTCGAAAGTTAACCTTTCGAAGAGAGGCATTTCTTTCCCATCCATGTTAAACAGACTCTCTTCGGAAGTTAACCTTTCAAAGTGAGGCATTTCTTTCCCATCCATGTTAAACAGGCTCTCTTCGAAAGTTAACCTTTCGAAGAGATGCATTTATTTCCAATCCATGTTAAACAGGCTCTCTTCGAAAATTAACCTTTCGAATAGAGGCATTTCTTTCCCATCCATGTTAAACACACTCTCTTCGAAAGTTAACCTTTCGAAGAGAGGCATTTCTTTCCAATCCATGTTAAACAGGCTCTTTTCGAAAGTTAACCTTTAAACAGGCTCTCTTCGAAAGTTAACCTTTCGAAGAGAGGCATTTCTTTCCAATCCATGTTAAACACTCTCTTCGAAAGTTAACCTTTCGAAGAGAGGCATTTCTTTCCAATCCATGTTAAACAGGCTCTCTTCGAAAGTTAACCTTTCGAAGAGAGGCATTTTCTTTCACATCCATGTTAAACAGACTCTCTTCGAAAGTTAACCTTTCGAAGAGAGGCATTTCTTTCCAATCCATGTTAAACAGACTCTCTTCGAAAGTTAACCTTTAAACAGACTCTCTTCGGAAGTTAACCTTTCGAAGAGAGGCAAAATTTTCCAATCCTTGTTAAACACTCTCTTCGAAAGTTAACCTTTCGAAGAGAGGCATTTCTTTCCCATCCATGTTAAACAGACTCTCTTCGAAAGTTAACCTTTCAAAGTGAGGCATTTCTTTCCCATCCATGTTAAACAGGCTCTCTTCGAAAGTTAACCTGTCGAAGAGAGGCATTTATTTCCAATCCATGTTAAACAGGCTCTCTTCGAAAATTAACCTTTCGAATAGAGGCATTTCTTTCCCATCCATGTTAAACACACTCTCTTCGAAAGTTAACCTTTCGAAGAGAGGCATTTCTTTCCAATCCATGTTAAACAGGCTCTTTTCGAAAGTTAACCTTTAAACAGGCTCTCTTCGAAAGTTAACCTTTCGAAGAGAGGCATTTCTTTCCAATCCATGTTAAACACTCTCTTCGAAAGTTAACCTTTCGAAGAGAGGCATTTCTTTCCAATCCATGTTAAACAGGCTCTCTTCGAAAGTTAACCTTTCGAAGAGAGGCATTTTCTTTCACATCCATGTTAAACAGACTCTCTTCGAAAGTTAACCTTTCGAAAAGAGACATTTCTTTCCCATCCATGTTAAACAGGCTCTCTTCGAAAGTCAACCTTTCGAAGAGAGGCATTTCTTTCCAATCCATGTTAAAGAGACTCTCTTCGAAAGTTAAAACTTTCGAAGATAGACATTTCTTTCCCATCCATGTTAAACAGACTCTCTTCGAAAGTTAACCTTTCGAAGAGAAACATTTCTTTCCAATCCATGTTAAACATACTCTCTTCGAAAGTTAACCTTTCAAAGTGAGGCATTTCTTTCCCATCCATGTTAAACAGGCTCTCTTCGAAAGTTAACCTTTCGAAGAGAGGCATTTCTTTCCAATCCATGTTAAACACTCTCTTCGAAAGTTAACCTTTCGAAGAGAGGCAATTCTTTCCCATCCATGTTAAACAGGCTCTCTTCGAAAGTTAACCTTTTGAAGAGAGGCATTTCTTTCCAATCCATGTTAAACAGACTCTCTTCGAAAGTTAACCTTTCGAAGAGAGACATTTCTTTCCAATCCATGTTAAACAGGCTCTCTTCGAAAGTTAACCTTTCGAAGAGAGGCATTTCTTTCCCACCCATGTTAAACAGACTCCCTTCGAAAGTTAACCTTTCGAAGAGAGGCATTTCTTTCCAATCCATGTTAAACAGGCTCTCTTCGAAAGTTAACCTTTCGAAGAGAGGTATTTCTTTCCAATCCATGTTAAAGAGACTCTCTTCGAAAGTTAAAACTTTCGAAGATAGACATTTCTTTCCCATCCATGTTAAACAGACTCTCTTCGAAAGTTAACCTTTCGAAGAGAAACATTTCTTTCCAATCCATGTTAAACATACTCTCTTCGAAAGTTAACCTTTCAAAGTGAGGCATTTCTTTCCCATCCATGTTAAACAGGCTCTCTTCGAAAGTTAACCTTTCGAAGAGAGGCATTTCTTTCCAATCCATGTTAAACACTCTCTTCGAAAGTTAACCTTTCGAAGAGAGGCATTTCTTTCCCATCCATGTTAAACAGGCTCTCTTCGAAAGTTAACCTTTTGAAGAGAGGCATTTCTTTCCAATCCATGTTAAACAGACTCTCTTCGAAAGTTAACCTTTCGAAGAGAGACATTTCTTTCCAATCCATGTTAAACAGGCTCTCTTCGAAAGTTAACCTTTCGAAGAGAGGCATTTCTTTCCCACCCATGTTAAACAGACTCCCTTCGAAAGTTAACCTTTCGAAGAGAGGCATTTCTTTCCAATCCATGTTAAACACTCTCTTCGAAAGTTAACCTTTCGAAGAGAGGCATTTCTTTCCCATCCTTGTTAAACAGGCT
The DNA here is from genome assembly GCA_947179395.2 of Pulicaria dysenterica. Taxonomy (NCBI): domain Eukaryota; kingdom Viridiplantae; phylum Streptophyta; class Magnoliopsida; order Asterales; family Asteraceae; genus Pulicaria; species Pulicaria dysenterica. Next base: position 49,734,299 of record OX359292.1, on the reverse strand, counting down.
CTCTTCGAATGTTAACCTTTTGAAGAGAGGCATTTCTTTCCAATCCATGTTAAACATACTCTCTTCGAAAGTTAACCTTTCGAAAAGAGACATTTCTTTCCCATCCATGTTAAACAGGCTCTCTTCGAAAGTCAACCTTTCGAAGAGAGGCATTTCTTTCCAATCCATGTTAAAGAGACTCTCTTCGAAAGTTAAAACTTTCGAAGATAGACATTTCTTTCCCATCCATGTTAAACAGACTCTCTTCGAAAGTTAACCTTTCGAAGAGAAACATTTCTTTCCAATCCATGTTAAACATACTCTCTTCGAAAGTTAACCTTTCAAAGTGAGGCATTTCTTTCCCATCCATGTTAAACAGGCTCTCTTCGAAAGTTAACCTTTCGAAGAGAGGCATTTCTTTCCAATCCATGTTAAACACTCTCTTCGAAAGTTAACCTTTCGAAGAGAGGCATTTCTTTCCCATCCATGTTAAACAGGCTCTCTTCGAAAGTTAACCTTTTGAAGAGAGGCATTTCTTTCCAATCCATGTTAAACAGACTCTCTTCGAAAGTTAACCTTTCGAAGAGAGACATTTCTTTCCAATCCATGTTAAACAGGCTCTCTTCGAAAGTTAACCTTTCGAAGAGAGGCATTTCTTTCCCACCCATGTTAAACAGACTCCCTTCGAAAGTTAACCTTTCGAAGAGAGGCATTTCTTTCCAATCCATGTTAAACAGGCTCTCTTCGAAAGTTAACCTTTCGAAGAGAGGTATTTCTTTCCCATCCATGTTAAACAGACGCTCTTCGAAAGGTAACCTTTCGAAGAGTGGCATTTCTTTCCAATCCATGTTAAACAGGCTTTGTCCGAAAGGTAACCTTTAAACAGGCTCTCTTCGAAAATTAACCTTTCGAAGAGAGGCATTTCTTTCCAATCCATGTTAAACACTCTCTTCGAAATTTAACCTTTCGAAGAGAGGCATTTCTTTCCCATCCATGTTAAACAGGCTATATTCGAAAGTTGACCTTTCGAAGAGACGCATTTCTTTCCCATCCATGTTAAACAGGCTATATTCGAAAGTTGACCTTTCGAAGATAGACATTTCTTTCCCATCCATGTTAAACAGACTCTCTTCGAAAGTTAACCTTTCGAAGAGAAACATTTCTTTCCAATCCATGTTAAACATACTCTCTTCGAAAGTTAACCTTTCAAAGTGAGGCATTTCTTTCCCATCCATGTTAAACAGGCTCTCTTCGAAAGTTAACCTTTCGAAGAGAGGCATTTCTTTCCAATCCATGTTAAACACTCTCTTCGAAAGTTAACCTTTCGAAGAGAGGCATTTCTTTCCCATCCATGTTAAACAGGCTCTCTTCGAAAGTTAACCTTTTGAAGAGAGGCATTTCTTTCCAATCCATGTTAAACATACTCTCTTCGAAAGTTAACCTTTCGAAAAGAGACATTTCTTTCCCATCCATGTTAAACAGGCTCTCTTCGAAAGTCAACCTTTCGAAGAGAGGCATTTCTTTCCAATCCATGTTAAAGAGACTCTCTTCGAAAGTTAAAACTTTCGAAGATAGACATTTCTTTCCCATCCATGTTAAACAGACTCTCTTCGAAAGTTAACCTTTCGAAGAGAAACATTTCTTTCCAATCCATGTTAAACATACTCTCTTCGAAAGTTAACCTTTCAAAGTGAGGCATTTCTTTCCCATCCATGTTAAACAGGCTCTCTTCGAAAGTTAACCTTTCGAAGAGAGGCATTTCTTTCCAATCCATGTTAAACACTCTCTTCGAAAGTTAACCTTTCGAAGAGAGGCATTTCTTTCCCATCCATGTTAAACAGGCTCTCTTCGAAAGTTAACCTTTTGAAGAGAGGCATTTCTTTCCAATCCATGTTAAACAGACTCTCTTCGAAAGTTAACCTTTCGAAGAGAGACATTTCTTTCCAATCCATGTTAAACAGGCTCTCTTCGAAAGTTAACCTTTCGAAGAGAGGCATTTCTTTCCCACCCATGTTAAACAGACTCCCTTCGAAAGTTAACCTTTCGAAGAGAGGCATTTCTTTCCAATCCATGTTAAACAGGCTCTCTTCGAAAGTTAACCTTTCGAAGAGAGGTATTTCTTTCCCATCCATGTTAAACAGACGCTCTTCGAAAGGTAACCTTTCGAAGAGTGGCATTTCTTTCCAATCCATGTTAAACAGGCTTTGTCCGAAAGGTAACCTTTAAACAGGCTCTCTTCGAAAATTAACCTTTCGAAGAGAGGCATTTCTTTCCAATCCATGTTAAACACTCTCTTCGAAATTTAACCTTTCGAAGAGAGGCATTTCTTTCCCATCCATGTTAAACAGGCTATATTCGAAAGTTGACCTTTCGAAGAGAGGCATTTCTTTCCAATCCATGTTAAACAGACTCTCTTCGAAAGTTAACCTTTAAACAGACTCTCTTCGGAAGTTAACCTTTCGAAGAGAGGCAAAATTTTCCAATCCTTGTTAAACACTCTCTTCGAAAGTTAACCTTTCGAAGAGAGGCATTTCTTTCCCATCCATGTTAAACATGCTCTCTTCGAAAGTTAACCTTTCGAAGAGAGGCATTTATTTCCAATCCATGTTAAACAGGCTCTCTTCGAAAATTAACCTTTCGAATAGAGGCATTTCTTTCCCATCCATGTTAAACACACTCTCTTCGAAAGTTAACCTTTCGAAGAGAGGCATTTCTTTCCAATCCATGTTAAACAGGCTCTTTTCGAAAGTTAACCTTTAAACAGGCTCTCTTCGAAAGTTAACCTTTCGAAGAGAGGCATTTCTTTCCCACCCATGTTAAACAGACTCCCTTCGAAAGTTAACCTTTCGAAGAGAGGCATTTCTTTCCAATCCATGTTAAACAGGCTCTCTTCGAAAGTTAACCTTTCGAAGAGAGGTATTTCTTTCCCATCCATGTTAAACAGACGCTCTTCGAAAGGTAACCTTTCGAAGAGTGGCATTTCTTTCCAATCCATGTTAAACAGGCTTTGTCCGAAAGGTAACCTTTAAACAGGCTCTCTTCGAAAATTAACCTTTCGAAGAGAGGCATTTCTTTCCAATCCATGTTAAACACTCTCTTCGAAATTTAACCTTTCGAAGAGAGGCATTTCTTTCCCATCCATGTTAAACAGGCTATATTCGAAAGTTGACCTTTCGAAGAGAGGCATTTCTTTCCAATCCATGTTAAACAGACTCTCTTCGAAAGTTAACCTTTAAACAGACTCTCTTCGGAAGTTAACCTTTCGAAGAGAGGCAAAATTTTCCAATCCTTGTTAAACACTCTCTTCGAAAGTTAACCTTTCGAAGAGAGGCATTTCTTTCCCATCCATGTTAAACATGCTCTCTTCGAAAGTTAACCTTTCGAAGAGAGGCATTTATTTCCAATCCATGTTAAACAGGCTCTCTTCGAAAATTAACCTTTCGAATAGAGGCATTTCTTTCCCATCCATGTTAAACACACTCTCTTCGAAAGTTAACCTTTCGAAGAGAGGCATTTCTTTCCAATCCATGTTAAACAGGCTCTTTTCGAAAGTTAACCTTTAAACAGGCTCTCTTCGAAAGTTAACCTTTCGAAGAGAGGCATTTCTTTCCAATCCATGTTAAACACTCTCTTCGAAAGTTAACCTTTCGAAGAGAGGCATTTCTTTCCAATCCATGTTAAACAGGCTCTCTTCGAAAGTTAACCTTTCGAAGAGAGGCATTTTCTTTCACATCCATGTTAAACAGACTCTCTTCGAAAGTTAACCTTTCGAAAAGAGACATTTCTTTCCCATCCATGTTAAACAGGCTCTCTTCGAAAGTCAACCTTTCGAAGAGAGGCATTTCTTTCCAATCCATGTTAAAGAGACTCTCTTCGAAAGTTAAAACTTTCGAAGATAGACATTTCTTTCCCATCCATGTTAAACAGACTCTCTTCGAAAGTTAACCTTTCGAAGAGAAACATTTCTTTCCAATCCATGTTAAACATACTCTCTTCGAAAGTTAACCTTTCAAAGTGAGGCATTTCTTTCCGATCCATGTTAAACAGGCTCTCTTCGAAAGTTAACCTTTCGAAGAGAGGCATTTCTTTCTAATCCATGTTAAACACTCTCTTCGAAAGTTAACCTTTCGAAGAGAGGCATTTCTTTCCCATCCATGTTAAACAGGCTCTCTTCGAAAGTTAACCTTTTGAAGAGAGGCATTTCTTTCCAATCCATGTTAAACAGACTCTCTTCGAAAGTTAACCTTTCGAAGAGAGACATTTCTTTCCAATCCATGTTAAACAGGCTCTCTTCGAAAGTTAACCTTTCGAAGAGAGGCATTTCTTTCCCACCCATGTTAAACAGACTCCCTTCGAAAGTTAACCTTTCGAAGAGAGGCATTTCTTTCCAATCGATGTTAAACAGGCTCTCTTCGAAAGTTAACCTTTCGAATAGAGGTATTTCTTTCCCATCCATGTTAAACAGACGCTCTTCGAAAGGTAACCTTTCGAAGAGTGGCATTTCTTTCCAATCCATGTTAAACAGGCTTTGTCCGAAAGGTAACCTTTAAATAAGCTCTCTTCGAAAATTAACCTTTCGAAGAGAGGCATTTCTTTCCAATCCATGTTAAACACTCTCTTCGAAATTTAACCTTTCGAAGAGAGGCATTTCTTTCCCATCCATGTTAAACAGGCTATATTCGAAAGTTAACCTTTCGAAGAGAGGCATTTCTTTCCAATCCATGTTAAACAGACTCTCTTCGAAAGTTAACCTTTAAACAGACTCTCTTCGGAAGTTAACCTTTCGAAGAGAGGCAAAATTTTCCAATCCTTGTTAAACACTCTCTTCGAAAGTTAACCTTTCGAAGAGAGGCATTTCTTTCCCATCCATGTTAAACAGGCTCTCTTCGAAAGTTAACCTTTCGAAGAGAGGCATTTATTTCCAATCCATGTTAAACAGGCTCTCTTCGAAAATTAACCTTTCGAATAGAGGCATTTCTTTCCCATCCATGTTAAACACACTCTCTTCGAAAGTTAACCTTTCGAAGAGAGGCATTTCTTTCCAATCCATGTTAAACAGGCTCTTTTCGAAAGTTAACCTTTAAACAGGCTCTCTTCGAAAGTTAACCTTTCGAAGAGAGGCATTTCTTTCCAATCCATGTTAAACACTCTCTTCGAAAATTAACCTTTCGAAGAGAGGCATTTCTTTCCAATCCATGTTAAACAGGCTCTCTTCGAAAGTTAACCTTTCGAAGAGAGGCATTTTCTTTCACATCCATGTTAAACAGACTCTCTTCGAAAGTTAACCTTTCGAAGAGAGGCATTTCTTTCCAATCCATGTTAAACAGACTCTCTTCGAAAGTTAACCTTTAAACAGACTCTCTTCGGAAGTTAACCTTTCGAAGAGAGGCAAAATTTTCCAATCCTTGTTAAACACTCTCTTCGAAAGTTAACCTTTCGAAGAGAGGCATTTCTTTCCCATCCATGTTAAACAGACTCTCTTCGAAAGTTAACCTTTCAAAGTGAGGCATTTCTTTCCCATCCATGTTAAACAGGCTCTCTTCGAAAGTTAACCTTTCGAAGAGATGCATTTATTTCCAATCCATGTTAAACAGGCTCTCTTCGAAAATTAACCTTTCGAATAGAGGCATTTCTTTCCCATCCATGTTAAACACACTCTCTTCGAAAGTTAACCTTTCGAAGAGAGGCATTTCTTTCCAATCCATGTTAAACAGGCTCTTTTCGAAAGTTAACCTTTAAACAGGCTCTCTTCGAAAGTTAACCTTTCGAAGAGAGGCATTTCTTTCCAATCCATGTTAAACACTCTCTTCGAAAATTAACCTTTCGAAGAGAGGCATTTCTTTCCAATCCATGTTAAACAGGCTCTCTTCGAAAGTTAACCTTTCGAAGAGAGGCATTTTCTTTCACATCCATGTTAAACAGACTCTCTTCGAAAGTTAACCTTTCGAAAAGAGACATTTCTTTCCCATCCATGTTAAACAGGCTCTCTTCGAAAGTCAACCTTTCGAAGAGAGGCATTTCTTTCCAATCCATGTTAAAGAGACTCTCTTCGAAAGTTAAAACTTTCGAAGATAGACATTTCTTTCCCATCCATGTTAAACAGACTCTCTTCGAAAGTTAACCTTTCGAAGAGAAACATTTCTTTCCAATCCATGTTAAACATACTCTCTTCGAAAGTTAACCTTTCAAAGTGAGGCATTTCTTTCCCATCCATGTTAAACAGGCTCTCTTCGAAAGTTAACCTTTCGAAGAGAGGCATTTCTTTCTAATCCATGTTAAACACTCTCTTCGAAAGTTAACCTTTCGAAGAGAGGCATTTCTTTCCCATCCATGTTAAACAGGCTCTCTTCGAAAGTTAACCTTTTGAAGAGAGGCATTTCTTTCCAATCCATGTTAAACAGACTCTCTTCGAAAGTTAACCTTCCGAAGAGAGACATTTCTTTCCAATCCATGTTAAACAGGCTCTCTTCGAAAGTTAACCTTTCGAAGAGAGGCATTTCTTTCCCACCCATGTTAAACAGACTCCCTTCGAAAGTTAACCTTTCGAAGAGAGGCATTTCTTTCCAATCGATGTTAAACAGGCTCTCTTCGAAAGTTAACCTTTCGAAGAGAGGTATTTCTTTCCCATCCATGTTAAACAGACGCTCTTCGAAAGGTAACCTTTCGAAGAGTGGCATTTCTTTCCAATCCATGTTAAACATGCTTTGTCCGAAAGGTAACCTTTAAACAAGCTCTCTTCGAAAATTAACCTTTCGAAGAGAGGCATTTCTTTCCAATCCATGTTAAACACTCTCTTCGAAATTTAACCTTTCGAAGAGAGGCATTTCTTTCCCATCCATGTTAAACAGGCTATATTCGAAAGTTAACCTTTCGAAGAGAGGCATTTCTTTCCAATCCATGTTAAACAGACTCTCTTCGAAAGTTAACCTTTAAACAGACTCTCTTCGGAAGTTAACCTTTCGAAGAGAGGCAAAATTTTCCAATCCTTGTTAAACACTCTCTTCGAAAGTTAACCTTTCGAAGAGAGGCATTTCTTTCCCATCCATGTTAAACAGGCTCTCTTCGAAAGTTAACCTTTCGAAGAGAGGCATTTATTTCCAATCCATGTTAAACAGGCTCTCTTCGAAAATTAACCTTTCGAATAGAGGCATTTCTTTCCCATCCATGTTAAACACACTCTCTTCGAAAGTTAACCTTTCGAAGAGAGGCATTTCTTTCCAATCCATGTTAAACAGGCTCTTTTCGAAAGTTAACCTTTAAACAGGCTCTCTTCGAAAGTTAACCTTTCGAAGAGAGGCATTTCTTTCCAATCCATGTTAAACACTCTCTTCGAAAGTTAACCTTTCGAAGAGAGGCATTTCTTTCCAATCCATGTTAAACAGGCTCTCTTCGAAAGTTAACCTTTCGAAGAGAGGCATTTTCTTTCACATCCATGTTAAACAGACTCTCTTCGAAAGTTAACCTTTCGAAGAGAGGCATTTCTTTCCAATCCATGTTAAACAGACTCTCTTCGAAAGTTAACCTTTAAACAGACTCTCTTCGGAAGTTAACCTTTCGAAGAGAGGCAAAATTTTCCAATCCTTGTTAAACACTCTCTTCGAAAGTTAACCTTTCGAAGAGAGGCATTTCTTTCCCATCCATGTTAAACAGACTCTCTTCGAAAGTTAACCTTTCAAAGTGAGGCATTTCTTTCCCATCCATGTTAAACAGGCTCTCTTCGAAAGTTAACCTTTCGAAGAGATGCATTTATTTCCAATCCATGTTAAACAGGCTCTCTTCGAAAATTAACCTTTCGAATAGAGGCATTTCTTTCCCATCCATGTTAAACACACTCTCTTCGAAAGTTAACCTTTCGAAGAGAGGCATTTCTTTCCAATCCATGTTAAACAGGCTCTTTTCGAAAGTTAACCTTTAAACAGGCTCTCTTCGAAAGTTAACCTTTCGAAGAGAGGCATTTCTTTCCAATCCATGTTAAACACTCTCTTCGAAAGTTAACCTTTCGAAGAGAGGCATTTCTTTCCAATCCATGTTAAACAGGCTCTCTTCGAAAGTTAACCTTTCGAAGAGAGGCATTCCTTTCACATCCATGTTAAACAGACTCTCTTCGAAAGTTAACCTTTCGAACAGAGGCATTTCTTTCCAATCCATGTTAAACAGACTCTCTTCAAAAGTTAACCTTTAAACAGACTCTCTTCGGAAGTTAACCTTTCGAAGAGAGGCAAAATTTTCCAATCCTTGTTAAACACTCTCTTCGAAAGTTAACCTTTCGAAGAGAGGCATTTCTTTCCCATCCATGTTAAACAGACTCTCTTCGAAAGTTAACCTTTCGAAGAGAAACATTTCTTTCCAATCCATGTTAAACATACTCTCTTCGAAAGTTAACCTTTCAAAGTGAGGCATTTCTTTCCCATCCATGTTAAACAGGCTCTCTTCGAAAGTTAACCTTTCGAAGAGAGGCATTTCTTTCCAATCCATGTTAAACACTCTCTTCGAAAGTTAACCTTTCGAAGAGAGGCATTTCTTTCCCATCCATGTTAAACAGGCTCTCTTCGAAAGTTAACCTTTTGAGGAGAGGCATTTCTTTCCAATCCATGTTAAACAGACTCTCTTCGAAAGTTAACCTTTCGAAGAGAGACATTTCTTTCCAATCCATGTTAAACAGGCTCTCTTCGAAAGTTAACCTTTCGAAGAGAGGCATTTCTTTCCCACCCATGTTAAACAGACTCCCTTCGAAAGTTAACCTTTCGAAGAGAGGCATTTCTTTCCAATCCATGTTAAACAGGCTCTCTTCGAAAGTTAACTTTTCGAAGAGAGGTATTTCTTTCCCATCCATGTTAAACAGACGCTCTTCGTAAGGTAACCTTTCGAAGAGTGGCATTTCTTTCCAATCCATGTTAAACAGGCTTTGTCCGAAAGGTAACCTTTAAACAAGCTCTCTTCGAAAATTAACCTTTCGAAGAGAGGCATTTCTTTCCAATCCATGTTAAACACTCTATTCGAAATTTAACCTTTCGAAGAGAGGCATTTCTTTCCCATCCATGTTAAACAGGCTATATTCGAAAGTTAACCTTTCGAAGAGAGGCATTTCTTTCCAATCCATGTTAAACAGACTCTCTTCGAAAGTTAACCTTTAAACAGACTCTCTTCGGAAGTTAACCTTTTGAAGAGAGGCAAAATTTTCCAATCCTTGTTAAACACTCTCTTCGAAAGTTAACCTTTCGAAGAGAGGCATTTCTTTCCCATCCATGTTAAACAGGCTCTCTTCGAAAGTTAACCTTTCGAAGAGAGGCATTTATTTCCAATCCATGTTAAACAGGCTCTCTTCGAAAATTAACCTTTCGAATAGAGGCATTTCTTTCCCATCCATGTTAAACACACTCTCTTCGAAAGTTAACCTTTCGAAGAGAGGCATTTCTTTCCAATCCATGTTAAACAGGCTCTTTTCGAAAGTTAACCTTTAAACAGGCTCTCTTCGAAAGTTAACCTTTCGAAGAGAGGCATTTCTTTCCAATCCATGTTAAACACTCTCTTCGAAAGTTAACCTTTCGAAGAGAGGCATTTCTTTCCAATCCATGTTAAACAGGCTCTCTTCGAAAGTTAACCTTTCGAAGAGAGGCATTTTCTTTCACATCCATGTTAAACAGACTCTCTTCGAAAGTTAACCTTTCGAAGAGAGGCATTTCTTTCCAATCCATGTTAAACAGACTCTCTTCGAAAGTTAACCTTTAAACAGACTCTCTTCGGAAGTTAACCTTTCGAAGAGAGGCAAAATTTTCCAATCCTTGTTAAACACTCTCTTCGAAAGTTAACCTTTCGAAGAGAGGCATTTCTTTCCCATCCATGTTAAACAGACTCTCTTCGAAAGTTAACCTTTCAAAGTGAGGCATTTCTTTCCCATCCATGTTAAACAGGCTCTCTTCGAAAGTTAACCTTTCGAAGAGAGGCATTTATTTCCAATCCATGTTAAACAGGCTCTCTTCGAAAATTAACCTTTCGAATAGAGGCATTTCTTTCCCATCCATGTTAAACACACTCTCTTCGAAAGTTAACCTTTCGAAGAGAGGCATTTCTTTCCAATCCATGTTAAACAGGCTCTTTTCGAAAGTTAACCTTTAAACAGGCTCTCTTCGAAAGTTAACCTTTCGAAGAGAGGCATTTCTTTCCAATCCATGTTAAACACTCTCTTCGAAAGTTAACCTTTCGAAGAGAGGCATTTCTTTCCAATCCATGTTAAACAGGCTCTCTTCGAAAGTTAACCTTTCGAAGAGAGGCATTCCTTTCACATCCATGTTAAACAGACTCTCTTCGAAAGTTAACCTTTCGAACAGAGGCATTTTTTTCCAATCCATGTTAAACAGACTCTCTTCAAAAGTTAACCTTTAAACAGACTCTCTTCGGAAGTTAACCTTTCGAAGAGAGGCAAAATTTTCCAATCCTTGTTAAACACTCTCTTCGAAAGTTAACCTTTCGAAGAGAGGCATTTCTTTCCCATCCATGTTAAACAGACTCTCTTCGAAAGTTAACCTTTCGAAGAGAAACATTTCTTTCCAATCCATGTTAAACATACTCTCTTCGAAAGTTAACCTTTCAAAGGGAGGCATTTCTTTCCCATCCATGTTAAACAGGCTCTCTTCGAAAGTTAACCTTTCGAAGAGAGGCATTTCTTTCCAATCCATGTTAAACACTCTCTTCGAAAGTTAACCTTTCGAAGAGAGGCATTTCTTTCCCATCCATGTTAAACAGGCTCTCTTCGAAAGTTAACCTTTTGAGGAGAGGCATTTCTTTCCAATCCATGTTAAACAGACTCTCTTCGAAAGTTAACCTTTCGAAGAGAGGCATTTCTTTCCAATCCATGTTAAACAGGCTCTCTTCGAAAGTTAACTTTTCGAAGAGAGGTATTTCTTTCCCATCCATGTTAAACAGACGCTCTTCGTAAGGTAACCTTTCGAAGAGTGGCATTTCTTTCCAATCCATGTTAAACAGGCTTTGTCCGAAAGGTAACCTTTAAACAAGCTCTCTTCGAAAATTAACCTTTCGAAGAGAGGCATTTCTTTCCAATCCATGTTAAACACTCTATTCGAAATTTAACCTTTCGAAGAGAGGCATTTCTTTCCCATCCATGTTAAACAGGCTATATTCGAAAGTTAACCTTTCGAAGAGAGGCATTTTTTTCCAATCCATGTTAAACAGACTCTCTTCGAAAGTTAACCTTTAAACAGACTCTCTTCGGAAGTTAACCTTTTGAAGAGAGGCAAAATTTTCCAATCCTTGTTAAACACTCTCTTCGAAAGTTAACCTTTCGAAGAGAGGCATTTCTTTCCCATCCATGTTAAACAGGCTCTCTTCGAAAGTTAACCTTTCGAAGAGAGGCATTTATTTCCAATCCATGTTAAACAGGCTCTCTTCGAAAATTAACCTTTCGAATAGAGGCATTTCTTTCCCATCCATGTTAAACACACTCTCTTCGAAAGTTAACCTTTCGAAGAGAGGCATTTCTTTCCAATCCATGTTAAACAGGCTCTTTTCGAAAGTTAACCTTTAAACAGGCTCTCTTCGAAAGTTAACCTTTCGAAGAGAGGCATTTCTTTCCAATCCATGTTAAACACTCTCTTCGAAAGTTAACCTTTCGAAGAGAGGCATTTCTTTCCAATCCATGTTAAACAGGCTCTCTTCGAAAGTTAACCTTTCGAAGAGAGGCATTTTCTTTCACATCCATGTTAAACAGACTCTCTTCGAAAGTTAACCTTTCGAAGAGAGGCATTTCTTTCCAATCCATGTTAAACAGACTCTCTTCGAAAGTTAACCTTTAAACAGACTCTCTTCGGAAGTTAACCTTTCGAAGAGAGGCAAAATTTTCCAATCCTTGTTAAACACTCTCTTCGAAAGTTAACCTTTCGAAGAGAGGCATTTCTTTCCCATCCATGTTAAACAGACTCTCTTCGAAAGTTAACCTTTCAAAGTGAGGCATTTCTTTCCCATCCATGTTAAACAGGCTCTCTTCGAAAGTTAACCTTTCGAAGAGAGGCATTTATTTCCAATCCATGTTAAACAGGCTCTCTTCGAAAATTAACCTTTCGAATAGAGGCATTTCTTTCCCATCCATGTTAAACACACTCTCTTCGAAAGTTAACCTTTCGAAGAGAGGCATTTCTTTCCAATCCATGTTAAACAGGCTCTTTTCGAAAGTTAACCTTTAAACAGGCTCTCTTCGAAAGTTAACCTTTCGAAGAGAGGCATTTCTTTCCAATCCATGTTAAACACTCTCTTCGAAAGTTAACCTTTCGAAGAGAGGCATTTCTTTCCAATCCATGTTAAACAGGCTCTCTTCGAAAGTTAACCTTTCGAAGAGAGGCATTCCTTTCACATCCATGTTAAACAGACTCTCTTCGAAAGTTAACCTTTCGAACAGAGGCATTTTTTTCCAATCCATGTTAAACAGACTCTCTTCAAAAGTTAACCTTTAAACAGACTCTCTTCGGAAGTTAACCTTTCGAAGAGAGGCAAAATTTTCCAATCCTTGTTAAACACTCTCTTCGAAAGTTAACCTTTCGAAGAGAGGCATTTCTTTCCCATCCATGTTAAACAGACTCTCTTCGAAAGTTAACCTTTCGAAGAGAAACATTTCTTTCCAATCCATGTTAAACATACTCTCTTCGAAAGTTAACCTTTCAAAGGGAGGCATTTCTTTCCCATCCATGTTAAACAGGCTCTCTTCGAAAGTTAACCTTTCGAAGAGAGGCATTTCTTTCCAATCCATGTTAAACACTCTCTTCGAAAGTTAACCTTTCGAAGAGAGGCATTTCTTTCCCATCCATGTTAAACAGGCTCTCTTCGAAAGTTAACCTTTTGAGGAGAGGCATTTCTTTCCAATCCATGTTAAACAGACTCTCTTCGAAAGTTAACCTTTCGAAGAGAGACATTTCTTTCCAATCCATGTTAAACAGGCTCTCTTCGAAAGTTAACCTTTCGAAGAGAGGCATTTCTTTCCCACCCATGTTAAACAGACTCCCTTTGAAAGTTAACCTTTCGAAGAGAGGCATTTCTTTCCAATCCATGTTAAACAGGCTCTCTTCGAAATTTAACTTTTCGAAGAGAGGTATTTCTTTCCCATCCATGTTAAACAGACGCTCTTCGTAAGGTAACCTTTCGAAGAGTGGCATTTCTTTCCAATCCATGTAAAACAGGCTTTGTCCGAAAGGTAACCTTTAAACAGGCTCTCTTCGAAAATTAACCTTTCGAAGAGAGACATTTCTTTCCAATCCATGTTAAACACTCTCTTCGAAATTTAACCTTTCGAAGAGAGGCATTTCTTTCCCATCCATGTTAAACAGGCTATATTCGAAAGTTAACCTTTCGAAGAGAGGCATTTCTTTCCAATCCATGTTAAACAGACTCTATTCGAAAGTTAATCTTTCGAAGAGAGACATTTCTTTCCAATCCATGCTAAACAGGCTCTCTTCGAAAGTTAACCTTTCGAAGAGAGGCATTTCTTTCCCATCCATGTTAAACAGGCTCTCTTCGAAAGTTAACCTTTCGAAGAGAGGCATTTATTTCCAATCCATGTTAAACAGGCTCTCTTCGAAAATTAACCTTTCGAATAGAGGCATTTCTTTCCCATCCATGTTAAACACACTCTCTTCGAAAGTTAACCTTTCGAAGAGAGGCATTTCTTTCTAATCCATGTTAAACAGGCTCTTTTCGAAAGTTAACCTTTAAACAGGCTCTCTTCGAAAGTTAACCTTTCGAAGAGAGGCATTTCTTTCCAATCCATGTTAAACACTCTCTTCGAAAGTTAACATTTCGAAGAGAGTCATTTCTTTCCAATCCATGTTAAACAGGCTCTCTTCGAAAGTTAACCTTTCGAAGAGAGGCATTTCTTTCACATCCATGTTAAACAGACTCTCTTCGAAAGTTAACCTTTCGAAGAGAGGCATTTCTTTCCAATCCATGTTAAACAGACTCTCTTCGAAAGTTAACCTTTAAACAGACTCTCTTCGGAAGTTAACCTTTCGAAGAGAGGCAAAATTTTCCAATCCTTGTTAAACACTCTCTTCGAAAGTTAACCTTTCGAAGAGAGGCATTTCTTTCCCATCCATGTTAAACAGGCTCTCTTCGAAAGTTAACCTTTCGAAGAGAGGCATTTCTTTCCCACCCATGTTAAACAGACTCCCTTCGAAAGTTAACCTTTCGAAGAGAGGCATTTCTTTCCAATCCATGTTAAACCGGCTCTCTTCGAAAGTTAACTTTTCGAAGATAGGTATTTCTTTCCCATCCAAGTTAAACAGACGCTCTTCGTAAGGTAACCTTTCGAAGAGTGGCATTTCTTTCCAATCCATGTAAAACAGGCTTTGTCCGAAAGGTAACCTTTAAACAGGCTCTCTTCGAAAATTAACCTTTCGAAGAGAGACATTTCTTTCCAATCCATGTTAAACACTCTCTTCGAAATTTAACCTTTCGAAGAGAGGCATTTCTTTCCCATCCATGTTAAACAGGCTATATTCGAAAGTTAACCTTTCGAAGAGAGGCATTTCTTTCCAATCCATGTTAAACAGACTCTATTCGAAAGTTAATCTTTCGAAGAGAGACATTTCTTTCCAATCCATGTTAAACAGGCTCTCTTCGAAAGTTAACCTTTCGAAGAGAGGCATTTCTTTCCCACCCATGTTAAACAGACTCCCTTCGAAAGTTAACCTTTCGAAGGAGGTGATCATTCCTCAAGAGGGTGATCATATGGTTTTTGAGGCTGACACTACTGTTTTATCCGTAAGGGATAACCAGGACAGTGTTAACATAGCTAAGACCTCAACCATGGCAACAGAGACTGGTAAAACAGTTTCTGGTAATCCCCAGAACCAAGAACAGAGGGGTTCTGATGGTGAGATTCAGGGGAGTCAACCATCAGTGGAAACTGTCAATGATATGGTCACAATGGAAACACTAACTGACATTGAGACTAGACTGAAACAACATGCATTGACGGATTCTAACTTTGCACCTTACCTTGCTGCTCATATACACCTAAAGAAAAGGATTGCCCTTCAAAACAAAAGGATAGTTACTCAAGATGAGAAGATAAAAGAACTGACTGAAAAGTTGGAGAAGACAACTGAAGTACTCAAGGTAGTAGCAATTCACAATGAGGTGCTAATAAGGCAAGATAAGCAGCTGAACTTTCTTGATGAGAATCTGAAGAAGGCAACCAATGTTCTTCATACTCATGAGATGCTGCTTAAACCCAAATCTTTGGTGAGAACCTCTTCAACTGCTCAAGCTAAAGGAAGAAGAAAATCCAAGCAGGAAGGAGTTAAACAAACAGTTCCACAGGATCAACAAACAGTTGTTACTACAACTGAACAAACAGTTGCAGCCATTGACTCAACAGTTGCTGTTGAAGTTGCTGAAACAGTTGCTGAAGTTGATGAAACTGTTGTTGAAGGTGTGCAAACAGCTGTAGTTGAAGAAGAAGGGTTATCAGCGGTGGATAGAGTGATGATTAACAGAATGGTTATGCAAGGTGACTATCAAACCACTGAAGCTTTCAGATCATGGTCCAAAGTCAAACAAGATTACTTAATTGAAATAGGTGCTCAAACTCTCAACATCAGCACATTTAAAATGACTCAAAGGATTGATGATGGATGGCTAGAAGGGAAGGTAAAGAAGCTGGATTGACAAAATTCTGAAAGATAAACTGACAGTAGACGTTCAGCAAGGGATTGACCAATTGGAAAAAGAATTAGGTGAAAAGTCTCATGTTGTTGAATGGAAGTTTGAAGAAAAAGCAAGTGGCAAACATTGCATTACTATTGCAAGGGAAGATGGATCTGTTGAAGTGTATGACAATTTTGTACAAATGATGACAAGAATATCACCAGAAGATGTACAAGAATTGTATACATATGGAATTAAGCACTTTAGTGACTCAAATGAAAGAATCAAGATTCTGATGGAATATCTTACCAGCATTTGCAACCCATTAAAGATTATGCCTAAACTGACAGCAGAGGAAACTTTTCCCATAAAGGCAGTAAAGGTATATGCAAAATCAAGGACATACTACATGGTGATGGGAAATACAATGCATGAGTGGTTTGATTTGAACTTTATTGAGCATCGCAAGACTAAGCTGGAGTTTTTGATTAAAGCTAAATTCTATGGGGACTCAAAACAGAAGGAAGACTTACTGAACAGATTCAAAAGGAGATTAGAAGAAATGTGACTCATTACTTATATTAATTTGTCTATAATCGAAGCAACAACTTAAATGTATTGTTCAATACTTTAAGTTAGGGGGAGATTGTTGGGAAATAATCTAAATTATTGAACATAAAGATGAGAACTGTTTGGTGAAGGTTGGTGAAACAATTTAAAACTGTTTGTTGAAAATATGAAAACAGTTGAGAACTGTTAGTATAAACATCTACAACTGTTTGAAGACCTTGAAGCTGAAGACTGTTAGAAGAATAAAGAACTGTTGTATTCATTAAACAGTTTCTGTTGAGCTATATTTGGAAAATCCTATCTTTGAAGATATCTCGAAATACTTTGAAGATCATCAAGATTATCTCAGAAGATAGAAGATTACCTAACTGTCAGCAAATCAAGGAAGATCAAGGAGTATATAAATGATAGATTAGAATTCATAATTTGTACGTACTCATTGATTATATTTTGCATTCGTTCTTAAAATTGTAATTTTGCTTTCTGAATAGTGCTAAGCCTCTAAGTTTCTCGTTGAAACCTAAGAACAGTCTGTGTTCTTCGTCTAACATAATAAGTTAGATTGGGGGTGAAGTTTGCTTTTGTAATCATTCTGGTTGGTTAATAAAACTACTGTTTGATTGAATTGATCTGTGTTTAAAACCTTCTTTAATCAATTAAGTGTGATTCTGCAACTTCTTAGTTGATTGTGATCATAATTAAAGATTAACTTTTATTTTACTCTGATTTATTATTTAAAAGTTAGTTCTTGTTATTTGATATAATCTATATCCGATCCTGACAGGCACTAGATTTAATCACAAGAAATCAAGTTCTAGAAGATGTTTCACACACTCAAAAATTGGAGGCACAAACAATAATTAAGAAGTTAGATAACGACTTAATCAGCCTTAGGAACCAATTAGCTGCAAAAGAATCTGAGCTTTTAGAATTAACCAGTAGGACTAATAACACCATATTAGATCTCAAAGCAGAATGTAAGTGTTCTGAAAAGGATTCAGAAATTCTCAAAAATGAACTTAGGAAAGAACGAAGTACTCTTTACTCTAGAATCAATGAACTTGAATACCTTCTGTTCAAACGTGATCAAAGTGAACATACCATCTCTCAATACAAAGAAAAGGAACGTCCTTTCTCCAGATGGAATTTCGATGGGCTTGGCTTCAAATTGAAAAGGATTACGTCTAAACAATTATATAATGCTGATCTGTTTGGGTTAGGACTTACCCAAAGGATGGTCTTTGTTGGCCAAGAAGAGACACAAATAGAGGAAGATTTCAAACGAACTCTTAATGTCAAAACTGAAATTCCGTTTGATTATTCTAATTTGAATGACTCATACCTTGCCAATCTCTCTTCCTCGTCCGATTCTGATGTTTCATCATCTGTCTATTCTGATGAATAACTCTACTCCCCTGTTTCACCAAAGCCCACTGTTGAATACATTCCTCACAAAGAATTACAAGACAGATTCAACACCCTGCAGGAATTTTGTTTTACCCAAGTCATTCAACAGGACCTCGCCAAAGCCATTCAAAATGATTTAAAACCTCCTACCTCTGAGACATTCTCTTCAATGCATGAAATCATCACCTGTCAACAAATTCCCAACATGTCATTTGTACATGATGGAAAGATCATTGATAAACTGTGTAGGAAACAGTTTGTTTTGAAAGAAAGAATCAAAGCCCTCCAAGTAAAGATGGAAACTCCAATAGTTCCCTTTACCTTCTCACTTTTTGGTTCAGATATGGATGATCTAACTCATGCAAACACCAAGGGTACATATTGCACAACTTCTGTAAAATCTGTTAATAAACCTGACTTAACAAATCTTAAGCTTAAACAGATTTACAAACCAAAGCAACAATCCACTCCTAATCCCAATTCTCGTGTGCACATAGAAGTACCTGAATCATCACAAGCTGCAGCCAGTCGACCACGACTTCATTCTAATCTTTTATCCTCTGCTGCAGATGTGAAGAAGGCTGGAAACAAGAAGTTTGAAATAAATACATCACGGAAAAGAGCTATTCCTAGATCCACTAGGAGGTGTTCAAATTTGAAACCTGTCTGTGAAAACATTTTGATGTTTGATTCTGTTTGTAATCATTCCAGTTCACAAGGCAAAATTGCTTCTACCATGTTTTGTATAAGTGATGGTTGTACTCATGGACACTGTGAATTTAATTGTTGCTATGATCAATTGAGAAAGACTTTAGGTGTTAAACCATGTGTTGATTGGACTGATTTTTATGCTAATCAAATATGTGTTCCATTTTTAAATTCAAAAGGCTACGTCATTAATCAATGGATCACCACTCGTCAATCACATGCTCTTAAACGCTTAAACAAATCCAACCGATTACTCACGATCAAGGAACTGGAAGTCTACAGACGGCAGGGCTATGAAGCATTTAAAAGGGCTTGGATTGCACAGGAAAAACACTCGCATTCTCAAAAGCGTTCTCGCAATTCCCCTTCCAAAATCTCAAAATCTTCGAAACCCAAGTCATCATCCATTCAACGAGTGGCAAAACCTGCTAATCGCAGTGTTCCATTTCCGCGACAGCAAGTTGATGCACCGAGGCCACAAAGAATTCTTAAGAATTCCTCTCAACCATGGATTCGCAAATATAACGCTTCCGCAACTATACCGAATCCGAAACCTCTGATTCCATCAACTGTCAAACCAACAGTGGTGCAGAAACTTTCTTCTCAGCAAATTTCTTCCAAATATATTCCTTCACGTCCAAAGCTTAAGTCCATTTGGGTACCGAAGAATAGATCATTAGAAGTTTCATCATCATCAAAACCAACAGTTGTTACTCAACCCAACTTAGAGACTAACAATCAAGGACCCATATCTAAATGGGGACCTAAACGTGATTTATTCTCTTTTTCCAGGTGCCTCACTTGTGGTACCTTGACTCCGGCTGTACCAAACATATGACCGGCAACAAAAGTCTTCTCAAGAATTATGTTCCTAAGTACTCCGGGAATGTACATTTTGGGAATGATAATGTTGCACCAATTTTGGGGTACGGAGACATTGAGAAGAAGCACATCAAAATCAAGAAAGTCTCATATGTTGAAGGGCTAGGTCATAACTTGTTCAGCATTGGACAGTTTTGTGATAAAGACCTAGAGGTTGTATTTAAAAAGAACAAATGTTCAGTTTTAACTGAAAATGGAGATGAGTTGCTTCCAGGTTCCAGAAATTCTAACCTGTATTCCATTGACTTGGAAAAATATGACTCTCCTACCTCTGTGTGTCTACTGTCTGAAGCATCTACTGATCTGACTTGGCAATGGCACATAAAACTCTCTCACCTGAACTTTCAAAATATTAACAACTTAGTCACTGGTGACTTGGTTAGAGGCATTCTCAAGTTAAGATTCAAGAAGGATCATCTGTGTGCAGATTGTGAAAAAGGAAAAATGAAGAAGGCTTCTCATAAATCTAAACAAGTATTTAGCACTACGAATCCTTTGGAACTCCTGCACATGGATCTGTGTGGTCCAATCAGAATCCAGTCCAAACATGGGAAGAAGTATATTTTAGTCATGGTGGATGACTACTCTAGATATACTTGGGTCAAATTTCTGCGCTCAAAAGATGAAGCCACTCCAACAATCATTTCCTTCATCAAACAACAGCAAAACAAGCATAGTCAGAGTGTTGTCTCTATCCGAACAGACAATGGAACAGAATTCAAAAACAGTACTCTGAAGAGCTTCTGTGATCTTGTGGGAATCAGCCACCAGTTCTCTACTGCATACACACCACAACAAAATGGTGTAGTGGAACGAAGAAATAGAACTTTGGTTGAAGCTGCCCGAACAATGCTTTCATATTCCGGGCTCCCACCTTCCTTCTGGGCTGAAGCTATTAACACTGCCTGCTATACGCAGAATCGCTCTTTCATTAACAAACGTTTTAATAAAACTCCTTATGAACTGGCAAATGGCATTGTACCTAATATCAAATACTTTCATGTATTTGGTAATAGGTGTTTTGTCTTAAATGAAAAGGATAATCTAGGAAAATTTGCTCCGAAAGCTGATGAAGCTATTTTCATAGGTTATTCTACCGTCTCAAAAGCATATAGAGTTTTAAACACACGCACAAAGAGCATCATCGAGAGTATCAATGTAACGTTTGACGATACATTGACTGTCTCTGGCTCCCCACCACAGTCCAACACTTTTGCTTCTGAACATACCAGTTCAGGACCAGTTCTTAACTCTAAAGAATCAGACATTCCCTCTACTTCTGATAATAATCTCGATTTCATGTTTGATTTCTTTAGATCTGACTCTTCCCCTATTTTGGCTAACAACAGGGATAATGCAAGTGCACAGATAAGCGACCCGATCACATATACAACAATCACTGAAACGAATCCATTTGCTGAGGATTCTACATCTGTTTCTGTCACACAATCCCCTGTGACAGAACCAATAGTTGATCAGGAGAACTCACCTGTGTTCGACTCCGATCCAAACTTCTCCAGAGAAATGGAAGAGGAAGCGCCACATATTCAAGATCTCATCCCTTCCTCCTCTAACTCGCATGAGCTAAAATGGATCCGACATCACTCTGAGGAGAATATCATTGGAGATCCCTCTGTTGGCATTCAAACAAGGTCAGCCACAGCTTACGAATGCCAATTTGCAGGTTTCTTAAGCATGATTGAACCCACAAAGACTTGTGAGGCACTGAATGATCCGGATTGGGTACTAGCTATGCAAGAAGAATTACACCAGTTTGCTTGTCTCAAAGTATGGAGATTAGTTCCTCTTCCATATGGCAAATCTGTTGTCGGAACTAAATGGGTGTTCAAGAACAAACGGGATTCGGATGGAGTGGTCATTCGTAACAAAGCAAGGTTGGTTGCTAAGGGATACAATCAACAGGAGGGTATCGACTATGATGAAACCTTTGCTCCTGTTGCTCGAATTGAAGCTATACGCTTATTTCTTGCATATGCAGCCTCCAGGAGCTTTCGAGTCTTCCAAATGGATGTCCAAACAGCCTTTCTCAAAGGGGTACTCAAAGAAGAAGTCTACGTTTCACAACCTGAGGGCTTCATCAATTCTTCATACCCTAATCATGTTTATATTTTAGATAAGGCTCTATACGGCTTAAAACAAGCTCCACGTGCATGGTACGATGTCTTATCTGAATATCTGATAGGGGAAGGCTACTCCAAAGGAAAGACAGACACCACTCTGTTCACAAAGACAAAAGGTAGGGACAAAATCCTTGTCCAAATTTATGTGGATGACATCATCTTTGGATCTACAAATCCAAAGAACAGTGAAGAGTTTGCACAGACAATGTCAAACAGGTTCCAAATGAGTATGATGGGTGAGATGTCGTTCTTTCTAGGACTTCAAGTTAAACAGTTGAGTCATGGCACTTTCATCTGCCAATCCAAGTACATTAAAGATCTTCTCACGAAGTATGATATGCTCAACTGCAACCCTATCTCAACTCCAATGGCGGCCAAATCACAACTATCGGCAGATCCTAATGGTTCTCCGGTGGATCTCAAGACATACCGTGGGATGATTGGATCATTACTATATCTCACTGCAAGTCGTCCAGACATCATGTTCTCTACGTGTCTCAGTGCTAGGTTTCAGGCCAATTCCAAGGAGTCACATCTGCTAGCTGTTAAGCGAATTTTCAGATATCTCAAAGGGTCCATGAATCTAGGACTGTGGTATCCCAAGGACTCCAATATAGATCTTCATGCTTATTCAGATGCTGACTATGCCGGTTACAAGATTGATAGGAAAAGCACCTCTGGTAGTGCACACTTTCTGGGAGATCGTTTAGTCTGCTGGGTTTCAAAGAAACAAAACTGTGTATCCACTTCTACAGTAGAAGCTGAGTATGTTGCTGCTGCAATGTGCTGTTCCCAAAGCCTATGGATACGTACACAACTCTCAGACTTTGGCCTCAGGTATGACAAAATACCATTGTTATGCGACTCTCAATCTGCCATTGCCATCTCCTGCAATCCGGTACACCACTCTAAAACCAAACATATCGACATTCGCTATCACTTCATAAAAGATAACATTGAGAAAGGATTAATTGAGCTACAGTATGTGCCTACTGAAAATCAGCTGGCTGACCTGTTTACCAAACCTTTAGACGAAAGTCGATTTACTGAGTTGGTATCCAAGTTAGGCATGCTCAATCTACAAATCTAGCATACTATTACCTTCTTTTTTTTCTTTTCTTTTGTTTAGAGTTGGTGTTACACTGTTTGTTCTCTATGCAGCTAACGACTGCATTCTTCAAGAGGGAGAAAGATCATGCACATGCTACAGAGAAAAGACACTTTGTGTAGGGGGTTTGACTTCATAATGCTACACCTGTGTCATATGTGTAGGTGGAGAATTTCATACACATACACATATTACACATGTGTAGGGGGAGAAATTTGACAACAGACACTTTCTCTAAAACATTCGAAAAATTCCTCATAAAGAGATGCAAAAGTCTAGGGGGAGTGTGTCAAACAAACACTCACATCAACCATATCTGAAAATTTAACTTTCATAATCTCAAAATTCAGATATCTCAAATTTTTCCAAGTAATAGCTCAATCGCATGCGATTAAGCTATGTGAGTGAATCGCATGCAAATGTTAAAGGTTTTAATTGCATGTGAAAAGGTTGTGAGAAACAAGTGTGAATCGAATGCAATGTTGTCTAAGGTTGAATCGCACGCGATTAAGCTAAGATAGTGTGAATCGCATACGATTTGGACAAAGGTTGAATCGCACGCGATTAAGCTAAGTTAGTGTGAATCGCATGCTATTCAGTCTAAGGTTGAATCGCACGCGATTAAGCTCAGATAGTGTGAATCGCATGCGATTCGGATGCCATGGTTATAACACCCAAGCTGATTCGCATGCGATTAACACACCACAGTGTGAATCGCATGCGATTGAAAACTCTTATCAGCCGCATCCAAACTTCTATCAGCCGTGTTTTTTAACCGTTGCTCCAGCCAATCAGGGCTCGACATGTGTCTTTTTACACTGCTACAAGTTACCCCAACAGTTGCCATTCTTCATTTACGCTATTCAAAATTTACAAAGTGTTCTCTCGAGTTCTTGATTACGTTAACATACAAATCATCTCGTTACTCTGCCAAAATTTGCAATTTTAGTATCAAAATACTTCTAATCTAAAAGGTAACAACTTGTATGGTTTACATTTTGAAGATTTTGAGTTAAAAGGGTACTTTTTGGTCTTAGAACACTGATATGCGAATGAGAATATCGAGACTTTAAGTGGACTTTTGGTACTCGAAACAAACTTGTTTGATGAAACAATGTTTGCGATGGGTATTTTGATCACATGGGGAACACTTTGATGTATAAATATTTCAAAAATCTCAAAAAGTGTTCTTCATGTTCTTGGGAAGTATGAACATACACATACAATTTGGTATTTGGCTAAAAAGAGGTGTTTAGGGTGAGTTTTGGAACATGTTCAAGTACTACAAAGTTGTTCAGTACTAACTAATTGACACTTTTGCAGTATCAAAACAACTTTTTTATGCTGAAAATCATCATGTACACAGTGAGGGTTCAACACTTAGGGTGTATGAACATTTATTCAACATTGGTCAACGTTGGGTCAATTTGGTCAAATTTTACTCACTTATCAGAAGTTTGACCAAATATTCAAAACTGAATGTTGTTTTCTTGCATATCTCTTAATTTTAAATTTAACTATTTTATCTCTTTGACAGATAAGATGGCACAAGTTGAATGTGACCCAGAGGAGATCATGCCCAGAGCCGAGTTTCTTAACACTGGCTCCCATGAAAACAACCATTATGTTGACCTAACCAAACTCAAAAACCCAACCTACCCCATTGTCACTGAGATTCTCAAAATTCATCCCCTAAACCATCTACTGACCTATAACCCAGCCACAACAGGCATACATGTTCCTGAATTATATGTGCAACAATTTTGGAAAACATGTGATGTGAGGGAAAATAATAGAGGTTATGAGGTAATTCATGCAGAGGTCGACGAATTTCAAGTCAATATATCTCTTAGTCGCCTCAGAACAATCTTTGCTCTACCCAAAGCAGACAGCAGACCTCCAGCAACAGACTTTGAGGACATCCCTGATGAGGATGCATGTCTTACAACAATAAGGGAGATGGGATATGACGGTGAGCTCATCAGGAAAGGTCAATTCAAACGCACCCGCTTGCACCCAAAATATAATACATTCATGACGGTGCTTCAAAGATGTCTCACTCCAAAGCACTCAGGCTACGAATTCCCAACGGAACATCAACTTAAAATCTTTGTAGCAGCTGCGACGCATATGCATGTGGACTATGCATTCCTTCTCTTCCAGGACATCAAAGCTACTATGCTCAGGAAGAATTCCCAAAAGAAGAGGGATTCGAACATGCTGTCTTACCATCGCTTCATACCAATGATCATCCAGTATGTAATGGAGCGGAATGCTGATATCCCTCGTCGGACAGGTTTACCTTCTGTTTCTCCAAAACTCTTTTTTCATATTAAACCTGCTAACCCGACGAATCTGCCTATTCCAAGACCCTTCCCTGTATCTCTCTTAAATCTTTGTGAGCAAAATGATATTGTTAAGAGTTATAGGGAGAGTGTAGGAATACCTCCTATGGTTGTGCCAGAGCCGGCCATACCTACCCAAGGAGGAGTAGCACCGAGTGAGGATATAGCAAATAGGCCTCAGTCATCTGTGGGAGATGCTGAGAGGGAAGTGGAGAGAGAAAATGTTGAGAGGGGTGGAGAAGAGGGTGAAGGTGTTGAGAGTAGAGAGGGAGGGGATACATATGATCCCGCGACCATTCAAGTGGTTATACAAACTCTTTCTCAATCCACCCGCACCCAAGCTGTACTAACTGAACTTGGTCTTGACATGTCTGAGTCATCCAGTTCATCTGATGAGTCTGCATCTCCTCCAGGAGGTGCCCCTGCCTTTGAAACTGTTATATCTCCCATGGGCACCCCTGAGCACCCCATTGACCAACCAGCAGAAAGTACCCCTTCCTTCATGAAATTAACTGATCCACATACTACCCCTGTCATTCATAATGTGATCATTGCTCCTGAACATGACATCCCACCAGTTTCTCAATCTCCAGATGTATCTTTTGAGGTGGGCTCTGTCACTCCTGATTCTTTCCTTGACCCAAATCAATATGTTGGTTATGGAGTTGGCAGTGGAGAAGAAGAAGAGGATAGGAGTATGAGTGAAAGAGAGGAGGTAAGAAAAGAAAATGTGAGTGTTGAGGGACCCCTCAACCAAGAAAGCCGAGAAACCACATCTAATATGAGTCCTAGCACTGCTGGGGCTCGTATTGAACAAGCCGCGGTTATCCCACCCGTGCAAGTTTCTGCCCCACCAAGCTACTACGGTGTCTCTCAACAGGCACCGTCTTTATTGCACAGGGTTATAGCACACAATCTAGGCCAACCCCAATTGGGTTTGGACCTATTGAAAACAGAGGACTGCCTCCCTCGTCCTCGACTCCTCTTCGTGCACGATTTGATTTGCCGCGGATATCCGCATATCTTGAACAACACAAGGTAACTATAGATGCACTGAGCTTGTTGACTCAACAAGTCTCCGCAACTTCCGTAGGTGGTACCTCTCAAGGTGCCATTCGAGGATCGGAAGGAAATCCTGCTGGAGCCAACATCCCTGCTGCTCCAGTAGGTGGTCCTGCCTCTGTGGTAGGTACCTCAACCGGAAGTCTTAGTGATTCCGGGTTTGTTACACGTGCAGATCTTAACAATGCTATCAACCAAGCCGTGTCTCCAATCCGCCAACAACTGCAGGAGACAAATCTAAAGTTGGATCGGATCGAAAGGGATTCCAGGGAACAGACTGAGCAGCTGTCGCGTATTGAAAATCTACTTGCAGCTCGTCTTCGAGCAACGATCCCTCAATCTCAACCGGATGTCACTTCACTATCGGTCGACGCCTTAAAAAGCATCCTCTATGCTAAACTGATTGAACAAAGGCCAGACTCTGCTTATAATCAAGACCTTCTGACTACTCTGCAAACTGAACTACGTCCACAGGGAATCTCCTTGGATGAATTTACAGAGTTTCATGAAGATGTAAACAGCAAGATTGATGGGGTGACAAGAGGGTTCTATACTTCCCTGCAAAAAGTTACTGACCGGCTGACGGTACTTGAACAAACCTGTCAGGCCCAGGCTCAGGGGTCAAAAAGGAGACGGGATGATCAAGATCCTGATGATCGTCCCGAGGGGGAGAAAAGAAGAAGATATATCACAACCCCCTCCGCCGCAACTGTACCAGTACCATCATTGAGCAGATACTTATCTACAGGTACAGGTTCTGCTGGATCTGGAAGCCAGAAGGGTCAACAACATAGATCCGAATCATTAACGGCCGATGAAGTTTATGAATTACAACAGAAAGAGAATGCTGACAAACAGATTGTACTATATGTACCCCAGCAACAAACTGAACCGAGGCCAAGTGATCTTGAAGAAGGTGAGATACCTTCAGAGCAGCCCCATACCGAGATGTTTGAATGGTCAAGCGACTCAGAAGAAGAAATGAAAGATTTATATGAGTCCATACACACATCACCTGCAAGGCATATGGGAGAAAGCAGCTCTACTCAACCAGAGGAGGAAGTTGAGGATCCTGAGATGGAAAATCTATTCAAGGGTATTGATGAATACGTCGAGATTGCTGCACGTCCAGATTCTCCTAGAATTGTCCACAGATTTGATGATATTCCTAGTGAAAGAGAACTTGCACTGAAAAGAAAAGAAAGGGAAGCAATTTCTAGAAGGGACGCTAGGAGAAAGCCTAAACAAAAGAAATCAATCTTCGACGTATCCAAGGTTCTCAGTGGGATTAATATTGAAGTTCATGAAACTTTCCCTCCTCCTCCTGGTCGGTTTCAAGAATCAGCTGCTGACGTACTTGAAAGAAACAAACAAAGAGAGGCAGCTGAAAAGTTCAGACAAGAGTCTGAATGGCCCATGCCACCACACTTCATAGTACCTCCTGCTCCACCAGTGTATCGGGGAGACCCTGGTCTTGATACCGGGAATATGTTTACAAGAAACGCTGCAGAAAATCCGATATGGAAACCATTCTTTGTCAATGCTGCCAATCTTGAAGAAAGAATATCAGAGATCTTCAGCAGTCAGTTGATAAAGGTTATCTCGCCCGAGCTGAGAAACATGAACGATAGACAAAGAAGAAGATATGATCATATTCTTACTCGTTCCAAAACCAAACCAGAAGATATCAAATCAAAGTATCCCATAAGTGACCTTCTAAGTGTTTATACCGAAACCAACTTCAACATAAAATATGCCATCTTTCATGTCAAGAGAGCTAACAACCTCACATACTTTCTTACTGAAGCAGATTTGAGGTATGTGAACATCGAAGACATCAGCTTCATATTTGACATCCTTTCCAAGAAAAAGGGAAAATGGCCTGATGAAGAATTTGGTAGAGTTGCGTTAATGAGGTACATGAGAAATCTTATGGAGTTCTTTGAGGAACATGATATCCAGCTCGGGGCTGAGAATAACTATCGGAAGGTCAATCTTCTTAAGCCTAATCAGAATCATCCAGATCTAGAAAAGCTTGAAGAGTTGACTGTTATCTATGATGGTCATCCCAACTTTAAAGGTGCTCGAGGGGTTGTCTCCAAGAATACAAAAGGCGAAAAGATCTTCATCAGACTAGATGAACTCAACGGGTATTCTGATGGCACCTTGAAAATCCTTCATCACAAGATTCATCAAAAGGTTTGGGATAACCGAGCAGCGTACACGGATGAAGAACATTCCCAGGTATACAATGCAATAGAAAAGTTCAAGAAAGCACTGGCAAGCAGGAGAGAAATCATGAAAGTGGCAAGTGGCATTTCGGCATTCGCAACAAATCTGCTTATGAATAGTTTTATGTATTAATTTGTTGTGAATGATTACACACTTCACTTAGGGGGAGATTGTTAGAAATATTAAAGTGAGGGGTGTAATATGTAATTACTCAAAGTTGGGAAAATGCTATATAAAGGCATTTCCCCCATATTTCAATATAAGCTTAGCTTTGCATTTTACAACATATCTTGTGTTTGTGTTTCTCTACATTACTCTCGGCTCTCTCTCTCTAAACGAACACACACACAAACACACACTAGAAGAACTATCTTCTAAGCATTGCTTCATCCGTATTGTATTACGGGACCATCACGCGCGGTACTTGTTCAACAAGTAAAGAATGCGGAGATCCATGGTAACCTATGGGCAGATTTGATGGAACATATTTGGTGCAAACGAAACGACAATAACGAGGATAACTAGGTTTTTAGATGTTTTATTATTTAATATTTAATATTAAATGTTATGTTATTTTTTATTTTTAATGTTTAGTAATGTTAGGAATTTTTTTTCTTATTATTTGTATTGTTTTAATCTTTAATCAATATTTTATGTTATTATATTATTAAATTTATTTAAAAAAAGAATTAAAAAAAAGAGTGGAAAAGGTTGAGGTAGATGGGGTGTGGTACTCCACTTAGGGCTGTCAATGGGTTAGATTGGATCGGATCGGTTAAAGATCTGATCTGACCCGCTGATCTATTTAATTGGATTTGGATCTGATCCAATAACATTGAGATCCATTTAGTTGGATTTTGCTCGGATCAATAATTAATGGATTATCACCCGGAGCGACCCATTTAATAATACTAATTTAATTTTATTTATGTAATAAATATATCAAACGAGAACCAATCTGAGCCGTCCAATTCTCCCACCTTCATTGTCATTGTCCATCCATGAATTCCTTACATACGCTATGCCACACTCTATCCCTCCACGCTCTCCATCCATTACTTCCTATATCCAAGGAATGACTAAGATTGGTTCTCGCGTTTCTCGCATTAACAATTGTTCTCGAATGAACCCCTCTCTTTCACTCTCTCTCTCTCTCTCTCTTTCTCTCTCTCTCTCTCTATATATATATATATATTAAATATTAAAAATGTATTTTTAACTCACTCTTTATAAAAATTTCCGTCTCTAATTGTCTACATTCAAATAATCTTATTTGAACACCCATAAATAGAAATTATTATTAAAAATTGGCATTTTTAAATAAATATTATTTTATGAAAAATTTATATCAAAATATAGATAAAATAAGAATAAAAATGTCACAAATATATTTTAATATTTAAATAAAATATAACATTGTAAAATTTATAAAACGAAAACAAATAATGTGTAAAAATTATCATTTAATATAATAATCATAAATTTAAATATCACATCTACCTTTAAAGCAAAAAAAAAAAAAAAAAAAAAAACGGTAAAGAAAAACAGTTAAACTGACACTTGGCTTGACATGACAAAATGGATGTACCAGCTATTAGAGGAGGTGACTGTAGAGGATAATATCTCAAAGTATGAACAGTATGAAACCACATCAAATCGACTAAAACAACACCGACCACTTTGTAAATGTATATATGTATAATAACTCTTCCACCCCCACGCCACCCCACCCAACCCTACCCCACCCTACTTCACCCCCATCCCACCCCACCCCACCCCCACCCCACCCTACCCTACCCCACCCCACCCTACACCTACCCTACCCCCTACCCTATCCCAGTCTACCCGACCCCACCCTACCCCAACCTACCCCACCCTACCCAACCCTACCCTACCCCACCCAACCCCACCCCACCCTACCCTACCCTACCTACCCCACCCCACGCACCCCACCCTACCCTACCCCTACCCTACCCCACCTCACCCTACCCTACCTACCCCACCGTACCCCACCCCACCCTACCCTACCCTACCCAACCCCACCCTACCCTACCCCACCCAACCCCACCCTACCCCACCCCACCCCACCCCACCCCCACCCTACCCTACCCCACCCTACCCTACCCCACCCCACCCCACCCCACCCCCACCCTACCCTACCCCACCCTACCCCACCCCACCCCACCCTACACCCACCCTACCCTACCCTACGCTACCTTACCCTACCCTACCCTACCCCACCCCACCCTACCTACCCCTAACCCACCCTACCTCACTCCACCAACGGTGGTGACCATGGCGGTGGTGGCGGTGACGGTTGATAGTGGTGGTCGGCGGCGATGGTGCTCGGTGGCGGCGGTGGTCGGCGGCGGCGGCAGTGGTGGCGGTGGTCGGCGGTGGTAGTGACGGTGATGGCGGTGGCGGTTGGTGGTGGTCGGCGGTGGTGGTGACGGTGGTCGCGGAGGTGGTTGGTGGTGGTCGGCGGCGGTGGTGGCGGTGACGGTTGGTGGTAGTCGGCGGCGGTGGTTACATTGATGGCTGTGAAGGTTGGTGGTGGTCGGCGGGGGTGGTGGTCGGTAGCGATGGTGACGGTGGTCGCGGAGGCGGTTGGTGGTGGTCGGCGGCGGTGGTTACGGTGATGGCGGTGGCGGTTGGTGGTGGTCGGCCGCGGCGGTGGTGACGGTGGTGGCGGATTTTTTGATATTAAATGGATCGATCGAGACAGATCTTGGATCGATCCATGTAGTGATCTAATTAAATGGATCGGCTCATTGGATCTCTTATTGGATCACATGACATAGAGAATCTCAGCATAAAAATGCTGAAATACACAATCTGTTCAACCAACTAAAACTTCCTAAAAATTAAATAATAAACCATAATTTACAATAGATTACGTATGAAATAACTGCACACCACTAAATCACAGTTGCTACAAATACACGGTAGGAGGGTTAGTGGGTCATTTAAGTTTCATTTAATTAAACTACCAATTTGAAAGTGGAAGCATTTACTGAGTATTTATAATGGCTAAAAAGAACTACTTAACTGTTCCGAATTTCTGAAAAAAACTGTATAAAATTGCTCAGAAATTAAAGGTTAGCGAAGTATTCACCCATGACTACAATGTGTTAGTCTCACATTTATTTACATTCCATCAGTCATGATGACTTCGAAGAAGACACATGACATTGAACTATTCTTTGCAAGCCGCTGAAGACGGTGCACTGAAGAAGGGTCCTAGCTGAAGGAAGCTCCGCTGACTGAAGAATTGAAGTTTCACTGAAGTATATCTTACTGAAATCAATGGTCCCCTCAACAGTTTGAACATGTTATTGCTGTCACCTTCATTGCTATATCTTTTGAGGTAAGCGGTTCAATATCCGACCCTCCCATTGGTTTAGAAGTTTGTTCGGATTCCCTAGCTTACTTTTATATAGATGATTACACGCGTAATTGTTTAGATGGTCAGGATCTGTTGGCATTATAATACTTTTCACATATGTTATAGAAAAGAAGTCTGTAAGTTCGTCTCTCAATTTCAGTCCTTATTGAAATTGAAGTTTGTTTTCTGCTTTCGAGTCTGTTCTTGAAAGCTCATGAGTTTGATTATTAATATATTCAAACTTAAAGATACATCTGTGTGTTCGATTTGAATTTATTATTTCCGCACTTTGATTTTCATTTTATTAAATTTCTATTAGTAACACATCTTTTACATTCATATCTAGGAATTTTTGGTATCAGAGCAGGTTCTAATTTTTTCTATAATTAGAGATTTGTTCATGATGTCCAAAACTGAATACATGGATAATGGTTTGTCTATGAAACCTCCTAAGTTTTCTATAGAGCATTTTGCTAGTTGGAAAAACCGTATGCTTCTTACCTAGAAAACATTGATTGTAATACGATTTCCATTTTGGAAGATGGTCCCTTAGTCCCTCTCACAATTGCTATTGAAACTGGAACTCCTGAAACCTCCATTCTTTCTCGAGCCAAACCTTGTTCCTTGTGGACAGAGAAAGAGCAGAAATGTGTTAATCTTGATGCAAAGATTAGAAACAGTATTGTAATCGCATTGCTAAATGAAATTTTCCATACTTTTTGTAATCTTAAGAGTGCAAAAGAAATGTGGTAGAATCTGTGCATCTCCTTTAAAGGAACTGCCGAGGTTAGAAAAAAACAAGAAAACAAATATCATAATGAAGTATGAAAGCTTCTGTGCAAAGGAATCTGAAACTTAACTGAATTTACTTGTTTACTCAATGATATGACCGAAGTTGGTGGTGAACGAGAACAGTTACAAATACTGAATCATTTTCTTTACTTTCTTCCTTCTGAATAGGATACCATGTTTATGACCCTTCGTAGTAACAACATGCTGAGAAACATGGATATGCTTCCAAAGATCTCTTGCTTTGGTTGCTGACAACCACTTGAAATCAACGTCTGTTGGTACAGTCACTCAAGAGTCTGAATCAGAAGAAGATTCTAATATTAAACAAAACAGGGTAGAAGCTGTGAAGGAAGAACTCACGGGTGAAGAAGATGTTGAAAATGCCTTTATCATGAAGAATTTCAAAAAGTTTCTTAAATTAAAAAACAATGGTAAAAGGAGATTTGAGAAAAAGGTCACTGGTGATCGAAGAACTCTGTTTGATAAATAAAAGGCCGGATGTTACAAATGTGGCAAGCTAGGTCACTTTGCTGCACACACACACACACACACACACACACACACACACACACACATATATATATATATATATATATATATAGGGGAGGGTTATTATGAGAATAGATATTTAGATGAGAATGAGAGAATAAATCCTAGCCATCGATTAGATATTGATCTATTAAATCTAACGGTCATAATCACCCATCGCAATTCATTGGCCGTCATAATTCATGGTTGGGTTATGAATTAAATGAGAGGGCAATTGTAAACCATCCGATCAAATCAAATGGATGGCCAAGATTGAGTCTCCCATTCTCACCAATATATACATTCTCAGGGGAGGGTTCCATTGAGAACCGATTTTAGTGCGAGAACCGCGTGAACCAATCTTAGCCGTTGATTTGATAAGTGGAATTCATGGATGGAGAGCGTGGGGGGATCGAGTGTGGCAGGGTGTATGTTAGGAATTCATGGGTGGACAATGACATTGAAAGAGGGATAATTGGACAGCTAAGATTGGTTCTCGCGGTTCTCGCACTAAAAATGGTTCTCGATAGAACTTCTTCCTACATTCTCATTTGAACCTCCAACTATATTATATATATACAAACACACACATACACACACACATATGAACAAAAATTAAACCTTTTAACGTTTTCAATTCTTAACCAGTTAAACCTAACTGGTTTAACCTTTCTGATTTACATTTAAAAACCTTAAAACACTTTGATATTCAAAACAAAACTATTAATGTTTGAAACTTTGAGATCAACAAAACTTGTTAATCTCGCTTTGAACATATATATATATATATATATATATATATATATATATATATATATATATATATATATATATATATATATATATATATATATATATTGATCTATTATTGATTATTATCTTATTCTTTGTTATTGTTTATATATATATATATATATATATATATATATATATATATACCTCTTCATGTCATCCTGAATCAAGCACAATTGGTTGATCCAACCCAAGGAATAAACTTGTTATAACTCACAAAGACGGAAACGTGAGTGCTAAACATAACCCTAAAACCTGAAATTTTAATCTCAATATATATATATATATATATATATATATATATATATATATATATATATATATATAATATTATATAACACATGTATGTAAACAATATCATATCAACAAGAACAAATATAAAACATAAGATATGTAAAGGTTGAATCTTATACCTCTATACCTTAGGTTGCTCAAGAAATAGTCCACGAGTGATAAAACCAACGAGACCCTCTAGGAGTGTTGAGCAAACCATGCCACAACTGTGTAGTCGACGTCAACCAAAACCGACAATCGGTTTTGGTCTTGGTGATCTTGGCCGAACAAAACAAGATAGATAGGGAGGAGTTTTTTTCTAGAATGTTTAGAATAGGGGTAAGAATAATCATCAAGAATTAACCCATATTTATACTAAATAGGATCCTTCATGATATTAGGATACATAAAACTTTTCCTAATTTTAGATAAATTTAATCTCCAAGTTTTGGTTAATAATTTAAAATGGAAAAAGAAATTATATATATATATATATATATATATATATATATATATATATATATATATATATATATATATATATATATATATATCTTTACTACTATATAATGTACTAGCTAAATTTCCCGTGTATTACACGGGTTACGAAAAATATTTACTATTAAATAAAAAAAAATTTAAAAAATATTAGTACGTACAATAAAATTGAAATCATTAATTATTAATATAGAATTATTGATATTATCAATGAAATTGAAAATATTTATTATTAAATCAACAAATAATTTTAAATAATATTAGTACGTACACAATTTTTGTGTCGCTAGATTTCACATTATTAATCATCTATTACGATTTTGAAATAGTTCGTTATTTATTGATTTTTTAACATTTGCTATTGTTTAATTGGTTTTAATTTGTTGATATTTATTATTAATTTGATTTAGGGTTATCTCTATCTAATTTACATTAGTTTGACTTTAAAAAGTCAAAATTAAAATTTTAGAATTAAAGAAATTAACGGCTAAGATTAAATCGTTTATTAAATAAAGGGTCCAGAACATATAATAATTTTTTTCAAATTAGTCTTTTATATATATTAGAAGATTTACGTTTCTCTCTCCTCAAATTATTAAGACTACTTAAATTTAAGTAGTCCAAATAATTATGCATAATGTACAACATTTAAATTATTAAGACTACTTTAATCTCCACTGTTCTTTTTATTTAAATTAATTTTATCCACTCATTATTTTAATTATATGACCCTCCTAATTTACTTTAACTTTTTATTTATTTGAAATATACTCTTTCACTAACACACTCTATCACACAAACACAATTATTCACCTACATCAACATAATTTTCACAATCTTATTACATTCTCTCTCCTTATTTCATAAATATATTTTTTTTCTTATTTTAATGTATTTTAGAATTTATTTTTAGAATTAATAAAAAAGTTGATACAAATATAAGAAAATTTGAAAAAAGAGACATGTTGCTGAAAACTTTTTGTGACATTGAATCATGCGAATAACATATTATTATAATTCTTGAAAACCACATGTTACAAAACATAAACTATTGCCGCCGCAGCATTGTGCGGGTACGTTGCTAGTATATATATATATATATATATATATATATATATATATATATATATATATATATACTTGTTTAACATCCCGTGTAGAAACATGGGGATGATTAAAATCAATTTTAAACTTTTTAGGTATTAAGAGTACTAACATGTATAAAAAATATAATTGTAAAATATATATACTTATATAAAATGTATTGCGAGCATAATTTCTTCTGTAGAACTTTTTAACCACTTTCATCTCGGTAGGAGTTGAATATTGTTCCAATAAAGGTCTCTTTAAAGCTGATGAAGAGGATTGTTAATCCTTCATAATTGATAGCTATCAAAATGAAGAAAAAGCAGAGCAACATGTGTGATGTCAAAGTGCAACAATGTTTATAGAATTAACATATAAAATCTTACAATAGTTACGATCCTCTGGTTAATAAACATCCATATTTGAAAAGTAACTTAAAAATGACATAATGAGCTGTTAGTATTTCAATTAATTTGGTGGTGGATTTAAACATTTATTAAATGTTTTTAAAATAAACATGTGTTAAACTAATAGATAATGACATTGGAAAGTTTCTAAACTTAATGTTCCTATTTACATATATATTTTAGGATAATAAACATATATTATTTTTATATATTATATGTTTACCAAAACACCTAGAAATATGGAAAGTTTGAAAATTTTCAAAAACTTTAGTATCTAAAATTAGTTTCAATTTTAAATAATCACCCTTGATATAAGAAAAGTAATATATTGATAATAGGAGGTTGTGATTGGTAATTGTGAGGGGGTTTTAAGATAATTTGTAAAATAGAAAGTTGTAATTTGTATAAAAATTTATTTAAATAAGGATGATGATGTCATAATTATTTTCTTTTAATTAATATATTAGATTGTTTTATATATATTATATGTTTACCATAACTAATCACCTAAAAATATGAAAAGTTTGAAAATTTTAAAACTTTAGTATCTAAAATTAGTTTCAATTTTGAATAATTACCCTTGATATAAGAAAAGTAATATATTGAAAATATGAGGTTGTGATTGGCAATTGTGAGGGGGTTTTAAAAAAAATTTGTAAAATAGAAGGTTGTAATTTGTATAAAAAAATAAATTAAATAAGGATTATGATGTCATAATCTTTTTCTTTTAATAAGTATATTAGATAATAGACTTTTTTTATATATTATAAGTTTTTCAAAACTAATCACCTAGAAATATGAAAAGTTTAAAAATTTTAACAACTTTAGTATCTAAAATTAGTTTTAATTTTGAATAATCACCCTTGATATAAGAAAAGTAATATATTAAAAATAGAAGGCTGTGATTGGTAATTGTGAGAGGGTTTTTAAGAAAATTTGTAAAATAGAAGGTTGTAATTTGTATAAAAAATTATTTTAAAAAATGATGATGTCATAATCCTTTTCTTTTAATTAGTATATTAGATATTAGATGTTTTCTTTTTCAATTTCCTTTAATTATTAAATAAACATTATCCAAAATAAATAATTTAAACTTAAATTATTAATCTTGAATATAATTAATTAACAATATATATTTATTAACTAATAAATATATATTTTCTTGTCAACCAATT
Source organism: Pulicaria dysenterica (assembly GCA_947179395.2). Taxonomy (NCBI): domain Eukaryota; kingdom Viridiplantae; phylum Streptophyta; class Magnoliopsida; order Asterales; family Asteraceae; genus Pulicaria; species Pulicaria dysenterica. The sequence goes on along the minus strand of OX359292.1, from coordinate 49,697,278 downwards.
AACTTGGTAATATCTCTTCTTCGCAAGTTAAAACCGTAACTTACGGTAACTGATTTATAACTAACAAATTATAAATTCTTTCTCTCAATGTGGTTGTATTACTTCTCGGATTATAGGTCCTCACAAGTGTGACTCTTAGTGCCCTACGGCATTAGACATGGCATCAAGGTTCGCTCACTATGCATACAAATCTAACATGTATCAGTTGAAAAGTGAATAAAGGATTTATGATACCGACTTTCAATTGACATTTATCATCTATTTTCTAAACAACGGATATAAGGTTAATAAAGTTTCAGTTGGCTTAATACGCGAGTTTAAGATATCATTTTTCAAGGATTGAAGACAGAATGTCTGTTTGCTATCAACACATGATTCCTTACCTTTACTCACATCCTTTAAGCTTAAGTTCTTGTTAACAGTATTATTTTTGCATTCTGCAATAAATATAGAAGTTTTATCATCTATAGGAGTGATTAGGTCTTTCAGAAGTGAATTTTAACTTTTGACAAATCTGTTTGTGAATAGAACAAACAGGTAACATAATTCTTTAAATCAAATGTGATTTACTTTTTACTGAAGTTGATTAACTGTAGAATCACATACGTTTACAGGTACAACCTCATGTTTGTCCCTTTCACGGGCATAGATAACCATCGTAGGTGTGTGACTTTTGCTGCCGCACTAATAAGAGATGAGACCGTAGAGACTTACACATGGCTGCTTAACTCCTTTATGAAGACATTCCAGAAAGAACCGCTTATGGTTGTAACAGATCAGGACCAATCTATGAGGAAGGCTATTGAGACAATATTTAAAACCTCCAAGCATAGACTATGCATGTGGCACATCACACAAAAGTTTCTGTCAAAGGTAATAATTCTGTTAATCACATGTGATTTGCATATAGATTCACTTGTTAATCACATGTGAGTCAATACTAAAAATCTGTATAAGTAATATGAATATGAATGAGTAACTAATCACATGTGATTTACATATAGATTCACTAGTTAACCACATGTGATTTGCATACAGATTCATGAGGCAAGTCCTGGCATTGGAGAAGAGACTTAAAGACTTCAAGAGTAGATTTGACAAAATTGTTTGGAACATGTACATCGAGCCTACGGATTTTGAAGATAAATGAGAAAAGTTGATGGATGACTGTCTTTGAAAAATAATAGTTAGTTCAAGCACATGTTTGACATTACATCAACATGGATACCGGTGTATTTCATTGAAACGGAAATGTTTGGTTTGATCGAAACAACTTCAAGATCCGAGAGTGAGAACGCGTTTTTTGCAAACTTTATGAAACGAGGGTTGACTCTAATTAACTTTATGGGAAGCTTTGATTCGGCAATGTTGAAACAGAGGTCAAAACAAGAAGCATTGGATTCCAAGACCATTAGGACAACTAGAAATTTGTTCACCAAACTCGGTATTGAAAAGCATGCAGCAAAAGTCTACACACATACAGTTTTTGACATAATTCAAAAGGAGATAGACGCGGATCTTTATAAATGTTCCTTGGATACAATGACTACAGAGGAGGAATGTCAGATTTCAATTGTTAACCAGACCTCAAAAGAAAAAGAATCTATGTTTCAATACAAGGTAATTTTATTTACAAAAATCTCATACACATTATTAGTCTAATCACATGTGTAAATACAAAAACTGTGTATTCAAAATGTTTGTAGTCAATCACATGTGATTATTATTCTAATCACATGTGATAATAAAAAAACAGTGTTTCAAAATCTTTGAAGTCAATCACAAGTGATTACTAATCTAATCACATGTGATATTGAAAAATAGTGTATTCATTAAAATAGTTCTCTTGTTTTTTCAAAGTTACTTCATAATCGTCAGGATGGCTCGTTAGTGTGTACATGTCGACACTATCTACGATTTGGTCCTCTATGATGACACTATTTTTGGGTTTTGAAGAATTGCAATATAGAAGAAATCCTAAACAATACATCATGAGACGTTGGAGAAGAGACATAATACCACCTGAATAGATCAAGAAGAAACATATATGGAAATGTTAATATTAAGTTGGTTAATGAAGTCATCTCTATTATAGATGATTGCGTGCAACTAGTTAGCAATGACCAGAAAAAGCTAGAAGCATTTCTTAAAAAAGTTAAAGCGTTGACAACAGAAGTTGAAGCTGATGTGCCAAAACCGCAGCCAAAGAACAAAGAAGATATTATAGGGGAAATGATTGGGGTTTCAAATCCGGCTACAATTGAAATACAAAACCCACCTGTTGGGAAATAGAAAGGATGTGCAAATGATAAACGTTTAATGAGTGGTAAAGAGATGGGAATCAAAGAAAGCAAGAATAGAAAGATAAGTTGCTGTAAATGTGGAAAGACAAATCACAACAAAAAAACATGTGACAGATAACAATATAAAAAAACACAAAAAGACAATGATATTGTTGTTGTGAACAATGAGTGAAAACTGAATTGTCGTATTGTTTTAATTTCTTAACAATTTTTATCATACATTTACTTGTGGTGATTTGTTACACATGAACAAATATTATTTTTGAGCTTTCCTCTTTGATGTTATCTTTTTTTAATGTTTTAGAGTGTATAAAAGCATAACAAGTCAAAAACTAAAAAAATCACTTGTGATTGTTCAAAAGCAATCACATGTGATTAATAATAAAAACACAAGAATCACATGTGATTAAATAAAAGAATCACAAAGACATCAAGTAATACTTCTGATTTGAAACAAAGAAAACACAAGTGAGTGTGTTTAAACACTTGTGATTTAAAACAAAAAAATCACAAGTGATTGTGTTCAATCACTTGTGTTTGTAAAACCAATCACGTGTGATTTGAAACAAAAAAAAACACAAAGTGAGTGTGTTTAATCACTTGTGATTTGAAACAAAAAAAACACAAGTAATTGTGTTCAATCACTTCTGATTTAAGTACAAATCAAGTAATTGTGTTTAATCACTTGTGATTTGAGTACAAAAGAAAATCACAAGTGATTTGAAACAAAAACATACAAAAGTGAGTGTGTTTAATCGCTTGTGATTTGAAAAGAACAAATCAAATGCCAGAATTTAACTTGTGATTCAAAAGTTGTTAGTTCTAAAACGTACAAAACAAATGTTGAATACAAAGAAAATCACAAAAAGTGATTGTGTTCAATCACTTGTGATTTGAAAACAAAAGAAATCATAAGTGATTGTGTTCAATCACTTCTAATTAATCACTTGTGATTACTATTTAACAGACTACACAAACAACTAACCAAATGTCAGAATTTCACTTGTGATTCAAAGTTTTAACAACTTCATCGAGAAAACTACTAGTTTCAATGTTGTTAGACCTACATCAAGTACAACAAGACTACCAAATTCACATGATATTAACAAAACTACCAAATTCACATGATAATCACACCAAATGTTTTTCATTGTTCAACAACCCCCTTACCTTTCCCTTCACCACTTTCCTTCCCACCTTCTTCACCTACAACTTCTTCTTCCACAACACCACGTTCACGCTCTGCCGTTCTTGAACGAGCACCAAAAACTAGTGCTCGAATTTCCTCCTTTGTGTGCTGATTGACGCACTCGGATGCTAATCGCATAATCTTGTTTGCATATATATATATTCATCTCATGCGTTATAATCTTTGTTGTAATCCGCATCCTCAGCTTCCAAAGCTGTGATTTCTGCTCTTTACTCTCAACGGCTAATTCACAGTCTCACCTGCCTTCCGGTTGTCCCAAATATTGTTCCATGTGGTGCATTGCAAAAACACCACAATCGACGACATTTTCAATTGACCTACAATGCACCTTCATTTGTTTTGGCCTAAGTTTTTCAATAACTTCTACAACACGGTTCTCATACATTCTGAGATGTCTTGAGAAAGCATATTGCTGTAAAAAAAGGTTTTAAAAGAATTTTAAAAAGTAATACTCAGAGTATTATATGTTTACATTCTGAGATGTCTTTCAATACTGTTTATATGTTTATATTAGAGTATTATACTCTAATATAAACATATAAAGAGTATTGAAAGATTGATTTAAAAACTTACAATGTACAAAGCCAACAACTCGTTTGTATGTTGCATTGTAATTTCTGCCATAGCGGTTATCAATAATATAAATTGCTGGCTTCGTCCTTAGGTCAAACACAACAAGGTAAAAATGGTCGGATCGGCAGATTGGGAAAATGACTTGTAATTGAATAAAAAGTCACATATTGAATGACAGGTATCTAAGAGATTGTGTTCAATCACTTGTGATTTGAAGTAAAAGAAATCACAAAAAAGTGATTGTGTTCAATCACTTGTGATTTGAAACAAAAGAAATTACAAAAAAGTGATTGTGTTCAAACACTTGTGATTTGAAACAAAAGAAAATCACCAAAGTGATTATGTTCCATCACTTGTGATTTGAAACAAAAGAATCACAAAGTGATTGTGTTCAATCACTTGTGATTTGAACACAAAAGAAAATCACAAGTGATTGATTGTGTTCAATCATTTGTGATTTGAAACAAAGAAATCTCAAGTGATTGTGTTTAAACACTTGTGATTTGAAACAAAAAGAATCACAAAGTGATTGTGTTCAATAACTTATGATTTGAGCACAAAAGAAAATCACAAGTGATTGATTGTGTTCAATCACTTGTGATTTGACACACAAATCACTTGTGATTTGGATACAAAAAATAACATAAACACAAACAAAAAAAAAAAAAACTTATTACCAGATCAACATATTTGAATGTCCTCTGATTTACATCATCTTCAAGAGCAGAAAGCAAATTCCCCTCGAACTGTTGAAAGTAAAGTTCTTTGTTCATTTTTTTGGAAGGATCGAAAACATCAACATGCTGTTTACACAAATGAAAAGTTAATACTTAAATCACAACCCTCTAAACCCCAAAAGGGTTAGGATCTTTAAAACTAATGATCATAACATAGTTTCTAATATACAATCCATCCACAGAAAAGGTTACAAAAATATACCTGATCAAAACTTGGGATTGCTAAAGTAGTCCACCACTACTGCACCTCCTTGGAACTGGCTGCTAGACCGCTCCTGGATTACCAAACAACAATTCTCGACAATCCGAGAATGTGTGTGTGTATGCGTCGATCATCAATCGCAAAACACCTTCTGGTGTTCTTCTCCTTCGGCTTCGACTTGAACCACGAGAGAGAGATATAGCGACGAGAGAGAGAGATAGCGACGAGAGAGAGAGAGAGAGCGACGAGAGTGAGGGAGCCGAGATCGAGAGAGAGAGTTGGTATGGTGGCTAGGTTTTCTTTTCTTAATCCCTTGTCACTTATCTCTTAATCCTTAAAGCTTAAGGATATTTATAAGGATTAGATGGACCTAAGCCGGTTTAATTAAAAGCCCACTGGTTTTAATTAAACTTTCAACTCTTCTCATTTTGACCCCCTGGACTTTACTAATTAATTAATCAACTATTAATTAACTTGTCCGTTAAATATTAAAACTTAATATTTAATTCTCTTTAAATAATAAATAACTATTTATTATTTATTTCCTTTCTATTAATTAATACAAACTGATTAATTATTTATTTCTCTCTTTTCAATAATTAATACCACTGATTAATTATTTCCACACAGACTTATGGTGAAATCCAACTGTTCTGAATTGGGTGTGTAGCAGTATGACCCTTTAGTCTCTTATAACATTGGATACAATGTGCCCATTAATTATCTCTGCACATAATCTAGACACGCCCCTTATGACCACCCTGTTACGGCGTGGCGTTAGAACGTGCTAAGAAGATAACAATTACTGCATCCCAAACCAAATACCTCAGGCTTAAGGATAACCTATGTGATAAATACTTTTGACATGAATCCACGAAGTATTTTTCACAGTGGGTCAATCCAATATTCGTAACCCTAACGAATATCCGTCAATTTTGGTCCGCAAAAACCTTTTGCAGCTATTTTCGATATACTTTTGAATCTGCCCCAAAATTACGATGACTTTATAGCCCTATCGAGGTTCCCACCAAGATAAGTAGTCACGGATAGTATTTCGAATAAACCTAGTTTATTCCTGGATGAACCAAAAACATACAAAATTGTGAAGAACAATGAAACTAATTTCTGCACCCTTCCATATTCCACCCTGGAATAAAGATGCATAATTTCTACCATTTCACTGACTCGATTCACGGTGTCTATCTGAATTACTCATTTTTTTACGTTTGTAACTTATCACGGATTACAAAGAAAAATAATATGATCATAAACCTTAAGACACAAGACTAGTACCATGAAGTACTCTTTTTTGGTTTTGCTAGAAATCGTTCTTGCAACCTAAGAACAAAACTAGACTTACTTATTTTATAAAAATTCGTTAAACTTGGAGAACTAGAAAACAACTCCAAAGTTTCTGATCTTATAAAATAATCTCCTTGTAATTAAAACTTTAATTACATTTGTAGATGTATTAAATCTTGCTAGATTTATGTCCTTTTGAAATGATAAATCCTCTTACACCTACTTGTAAGAAACTTGAAACTAGATTCCCGGTGTATACCAACACTTATCTAATTTCATTACTAAGGATATTAGGGAACATCCTGTTTCATCATTTCTAACGTTAATTTGCCAACAATCACTTATTTTAGCTGACTTACTGAAACTTTTAGAATGAGTATGATTTTTATTCAAGTCATAACTTGACTTACAGTCTTGCAATGATATCTTTATTGAGTACCTCTCAATAAGTCATGCATTCCTCGGATTAGTTCTTTTCTCAAGAACTTACTATTTTAGATAACTTCTAAAAACATCCGATAATTACATACTCTAAAAGTTCAATCTTGTATTTATCACACTGGTTAAAAACAAACTTTTATTAACTCTGATAAATACATTAGTCAGATGCTCCCACTATCTTTTATGAAAAAGTGCATTACTTTAAAACATCCTTTTAGGCTTAGTCAATCCTTGACTAATATGCCTAAAAAAAACTTGTGTGCCAAACACTTGTTTTAAACTTTTAGTTTTTGTAAGAAATTTATTTGTTTTATACTTTTATGAAACCAAAAACTTGGATCTCCCATATATCCATCTTTCCAATTACGGAAAATGGTTTCATTAAACTTACCATGATCACAAGTATGAAACACTCATAATGGTATTTTAAATTTCTTTTCCTAAAACATTTAGTATAAAACTCCCTTGATTATAATAACTATTATAATCATTTTTACACTTTCTTTAACGTTTTATCAAAAACTACTTTACCCGGAAATAATGACTATTATTTCCATAAGTTCAAGAATTTGAACATTCACTTTTCATAAAATCTTAAATGCTTGTTGAATTAGAAATACTATCTAATCTTATAAACAAAACTTGTTTATACAAGTATTTATATAGTAGAGCCGGCATCTATGTAACTACAACAAATTACTGCATAAGATCACTATGAATCACCAATCAAGTCAAGTCTTGACTTATTGGTATCTTTTAGTCATGATTGGACTAACCTGATTCATTAACAACATACGTGCACGAATATCAACTAATAATTCAATCCATTCCAAAAATTAAAACATAATGTCAAAAGTAAAAGTTTTAAACAACCAAATAAATCCAAAACTTTAAACAAAAAGTTTTAACAACAAGGAAACAAAATTATTATTATATCCGTAGACTGCACGTGGGATATCTTCATGCTGGGCTGCATCACTTTCCATCTCCTCCTGCAATAAACGATTGCAAGATATTAGAATACTCGTAAAACTTTACAAGTAGGAAAGTGACAAAGAAGCTATTCACACGATACCTGAAGGGCCAGCCTTGCCACCTGTCTCGTGACCCTTCGGGCAATTTCTTTTCCAATGCCCGACCTCGCCGCACTTGAAGCACCGATTCTCGGTTCTTGCTTTGTTCGGCTTTGGCTTCTTGCCCTTGTTATCAATATTAGCCCTGGGTGCATTCTAGCCAGGCAGGGCCTTGCCCTTTCCCTTTCCGTTGCGCCCCTTCCTCTTCTTATGCCCGCCATGACCCACCATGAGAATGTCCTTGGACTTGGTCCCGATACTCTGCTCAGCTGTCTTGAGAATGGAGTGCAACTCAGCCACGGATTTCTCCATGTTGTTCATGTTGTAGTTGACTATAAAAGGCTTATAGTCATCTGACAATGAGTTGAGTATCGTATCCGTTGCTAGCTGCAACGGTACTGGGTGCCCAAATCTTTCTAGGTGGTCCATGTAACCTTTCATTTTCATGACGTGGTTACTTACCGAGGTCCCCTTAGCCATCTTGCACGAGTTAAATGCCCTGGTGGCATCATACCGCTCTGTACGAGCTTGCTCCTGGAACATGTCCCTCAGCTGGTGGATCATGTCATAGGCAGGAGTTGAAGGGTTTTTAACGTAACCAAACCACCATATGACATAAACTAGTCAAACCTGGGTTTGATTCTACTGGTTCAATCCTAAAAGCGGAACTGGATTGAACACAACCCTCTAAACCCCAAAAGGGTTAGGATCTTTTATAACTTTAAATGATCAACATAGTTTCTCGCAAAACAATCCATCAAAAGGTTATAGAATTATACCTGATCTGAAAAACTTCAGGATTGCTAAAGTAGTCCACTACTACTGCACCTCCGATTGAACTGGCTGCTAGACCCCTCCTCGATCACCAAGCCTTCAATTCTCGAAAACGAGAATGTGTGTGTGTGTCCACTTGCGTCGATCACCAAAAACCAAGAAACACACTTGGCGTTCCTTCTTGATTGTCGACGAGAGAGAGAGAGAGCAGCGAGAGAGAGAGAGAGAGCGATGGTCGATGGTGAGATCGACCGAGAGAGGGAGTTGCGACGAGGGAGAGGGAAGAGTGACGGCTAGGGTTAATCCCTTGTATCTCTTATCTAATCCTAAAGGCTTAAGGATATTATATATAGAGATTAACTTGGACCTAAGCCCGTTTAATTAAAAGCCCGCTGGTTTTAATTAAACTTTCATCTCTTCTCATATTGACCCCGTGGACTTTACTAGTTAATTAATTAACTATTAATTAACTTAGTCCGTTAAATATTAAAGACTTAATATTTAATTCTCCTTAAATAATAAATAACTATTTATTATTTATTTCCTTTCTAATAATTAATCCAAACTGGATAATTATTTATATCTCTCAATAATTAATACTACTGATTAATTATTCGTTTATCTCTTTAATAATTATTCTAACTGATTAATTATTTACTCTTTCTCTTTAATAATTAATCTAACTGATTAATTATTTCCACACAGATTTATGGTGAAATCCAACTGTTCTGAATTGGGTGTGTAGCAGTGTGACCCTTTAGTCTCTTATAACATTGGATTCAATATGCCCGTTAATTAACTCTACACATAATCCAACAGACTCCCACTTGTGCAAGATAAGTAACAGTTACTGCACATTGTTAGCCTAAGGAGGTCCCTAGCCAGACACTTAGGGTAACCAGGTTATAAGAACTCTTATACCCCAAAGTAACTTGTGATAAATTTCATAAGCAACCTACTTAGAAGTGACCTGTTATAAACTAACTGTTTATAAACTGAACTATCATAAACTCCCTGTTTATGAATGGGTACGTTTTTATATATACAGAACTTGCATATATATAGGTTTGTCCCTTGCAGCGCGATATTTCAATTTTGAGCATGAGCATGGGAAAGGTCAACTCAGAGACTCAAGAATTTGTTCATGACATACTTGATTTCGAAACTGTGTGATAAACGATAAAGAACAGATCAGTTCATTTGGGCACGGCCGTGCACTTACCAGTTTCTCTTATCAGTCAAGGGCCCCGGAAATATCTCTTCTAAAAAGAAGGTGCAATTACCATCTTGCATATTTGCATTTGGAAATACGGCTCCCACTGAATCTAGACACACCCCTTATGACCACCCTGTTACGGCGTGGCGTTACAGCTAGCTAAGAAGACAGTAGTTACCGCATCCCAAACCAAATACCTCAGGCTTAAGGATAACCTCTGTGATTAATACTTTTGACATGAAACCACGAAGTATTATTCACAGTGGGTCAATCCAATATTCGTAAACCTAACGAATATCCGTCAATTTTGGTCCGCAAAAAAAACTTTTGCAGCTATATTCGATAAACTTTCGAATCTACCCCAAAATTACGATGACTTTATAGCCCTGTCATAGTTCCCACCACGATAAGTAGTCACGGATGATATTTTGAATAAACCTAGTTTATTCCTGGATAAACCAAAACATACAAAATTGTGAAGAACAATGAAACTAATCTATACACCCTCCCATATTCCTCCCTGGAATAAAGGTGCATGATTTCTACCATTTCATTGACTCGATTCACGGTGTCTATTTGAATTTCTTATTATTTTGCATTGTAACTTATCACAGATTACAAAGAAAAGTAATATGATTATAAACCTAAAACACAAGACTAGTACCCTGAAGTACTCTTTCTTGGTTTTATTAGAAATCATTCTTGCAACCTAAGAACAATTCTAGATTTACTTATTTCATAAAATTCCTTAAACTTGGAGAAAACTGGAAAATAACTCCTTAGTTTCTGATTTTATAAAATAACTTTCTTGTAATTAAAACTTTAATTACATTTGTAGATTAATTAAATCTTACAAGATTTATCCATTTGAAACGATAAGACTTTCTTACACCTACTTGTAAGAACCTTGAAATTAGATTCCCTGTGTATGCAAACACTAATCTAACATCATTACTAAGAACGTTAAAGAACATCCCATTTTATCATTTCTAACGTTAACCAACCAACAATATTTAATTAAGCTGACTTACTGAACATTTTAGAACGTATATAATTTCAGGTCATAAATTGACTCGAAATCTTGCAATGATATCTTTATTGAGTACCTCCCAATAAATCATGCATTCCATGAATTAGTTTTTTCTCAAGAACTTACTGTTTTAGATAGCTTCTAAAAACATCCAATAATTATATACTCTAAAAAGTTCGATTTTGTATTTATCATACTCGTTAACAACAACCTTTTATTAACTCTGATAGATACATTTGTCAGATGCTCCCACTGTCTTTTATGGAAAAAAATGCATTACTTTAAAACATCCTTTTAGGCCTCAGTCAAAACTTTGACTTCTATGCTTAAACCTTGTGTTCCAAACACATGTTTTAAAGCTTAGTTTTTGTAAGAAGTTTATTCTATGAAACCAAGAACTTGGATCTTCATATATCCATCTTTCTAATTACAGAAAGTGATTTCATTACGCTTGCCATGAGCACAAAAACTTTGTGAAGGCATTTCAATTTCTTTCTAAAAAAGATTTAGTATAAAACTTCCTTGATTATAGTAACTACCATAATCACTTTTAAATGTTTTATCAAAAACTATTTATACTTGGAAATAATGACTATTATTTCCACTTGTTCAAGACTTGAACATTCACTTTTTCACTAAAAACTTAAATACTTGTTAAATTAGAAAAACTATCTAATTTTATAAACAACACTAGTTTATTTAAGTATTTTGAATAGTGGAGCCGGCATTTTATAATAACTACAACAAATCACAGCATAAGATTATCATGAATCACCAATCAAGTCAACACTTGACTTATTGGCACTCTTTCAATCACAACTGGACTAATCATGATTCATAAACTAAGAATGCGTGCGCGGATATATATAACAAAATAATTAGATTTCCATAAACTCAAAAATATCCATAAACCAATAATATAAAAATTGTTCAAGTAAACTTAAGAGTTTAATAAGCTAGGAAATATAAAAATTAATAATGTCCGCATGCTGCACGTGTGGTCTCCTCATGTTTGGCCGCATCACTTTCCATCTCCTCCTGCAATAAACGATTGCAAGATATTAGAATACTCGTAAAAACTTTTACAAGTGGAAAGTGACAAAGAAGCTACACAATACCTGAGGTGCCAACCTTGCCACCTGCCTCGTGACCCTTCGGGCAGTCTTTTTTCCAGTGCCCGACCTCGCCGCACTTAAAGCACCGATTCTCGGCTTTAGCTTTGTTCGGCTTCGGCTTCTTGCCCTTGTTGTCGTTATTAGCCCTGGGTGCACTCTGGCTGGGCTGGGCCTTGCCCTTTCCCTTTCCGTGACGCCCTTTCCTCTTCTTATGCCCGCCATGACCCACCATGAAAACATCCTTAGACTTGGTCCCGATACTCTGCTCAGCAGTCTTGAGCATTGAGTGCAACTCAGCCACGGATTTCTCCATGTTGTTCATGTTGTAGTTGACTATAAAAGGCTTATAGTCATCTGACAACGAGTTGAGTATCGTATCCGTTGCTAGCTGCAACGGAACTGGGTGCCCAAGTCTCTCTAGGTGGTCCATGTAACCCTTCATTTTCATGACGTGGTTACTGACCGAGGTCCCCTTAGCCATCTTGCACGAGTTAAATGCCCTGGTGGCATCATAACGCTCAGTGCGAGCTTGCTCCTGGAACATGTCCCTCAGCTGATGGATCATGTCATAGGCAGGAGTTTCCATCATGCTCGACTGCAACTCTAAACTCATAGTTGCGAGCATGAGGCAGCTAACGTCCAGGCCGTCATTGGAGCGCTTCTGAAAAGCCTCCCTGACTTCTGCCCTAGCGTTGTTAGCAGGAGGATTTCCTAGAGGTTGTTCTAGGACATACCACTTTCTCTCGTGCCTAAGCACGATCCGGAGATTTCTCTCCCATGTGAGAAAGTTAGGACCGACAAGCTTGTCTTTCTCAAGAATGGAGCGAAGAGAGAGGTTATTGGTACTAGTAACGTTGGTTGCCATCTACAAATTAAAACCCGGTTTAATTAGTAATTGCAAATAAAATTTCCAACATATATCATTAAACCCATAAACAATATATATTAGACCTAGGACCCATATTTCACATACTTGACGCAAGGTTTGGGCACTTCCCGTCAAGTCATGCTATTTCTGGTAGGTAACACCCTGTACCAATCGTACCTAACTGATACGACTCCTAGAACCTCGTAGAGTACTTAGACCCAGTCTAGTATGTTTAACTCTACTCTAGTGCTTTTTGGGCTGGGACTCCCGATTATCACCAAAATAGATCGCACCACCTAAGACATCATGAATTCTGGCCGGGACTCCCGATTATCACAGAACCTTTTATGCCCCTTCCCGCAATGGTTTGAACCCCGATGCCCAAGGTTTGGGCACTTCCGACACCTGAGTACCGTTTAACAGTTAGGTGTACCATTAGGTGGGTAGCACACTGATCTTAGATTTTTCTTGGGTTTTATAATTAAGTTAAAAACTTAATTTTCCAGTTTTTGAAAAACCATTTTAAAACTAACTGTTTTAAAAAATGCGATTTATATGTCTTCCTAAACTAGGTGCACAAAACGGCTTTTATAAGTTCCAAACTTATAACCTTGACAAAACTTTAAATTTAAAAAATTTAATTAACACGACTAACAGCCTGTAGTCGTATTCTAGTTTGTCATAAAGCGCGTGGTTTTTCACTGTTTAATAATAGCCTGTTATTAAATCCCCTTTTTATTTAGCATCATATAAGTGTCGCAAGAATATATGATAAACAGTAAATAAAAGAAACAAAACCACGCAGATATAAGAGTAAGCATAAAAACCCTATAGTTTTGCCAACTAATCTTAAGGTCAAACCTAAGGACAAAGTGACTTGGATTCGCCTTTCTTGACATGCTGCTCCCACTAGCCTTGGCACCTCCCTGAAGTGTCCGTGCTTCGCATATAGAACACCATTTACGTCGTTATCTTCTTCGAGTCCATCTTGGTTGAGGGACTAAACTAACACTAGTCTATTGAAAATACAATATTCAATGGGGTTGTAAATGGCACGCAGGCCTCCCCGAACCAGTACAATATTACAAATAAGAAAGGGATTGTAATTGGCACGCAGGCCTTCCCAAAAACCAAAATAAAAGAAGAATAAGAAAAACGAGTCCTAAGTCGGCAAAACTATAGCTATCACAACCACGCAATTATATATAAGCACTATATACATAAAAGTCAACCACGCAGTTATAATAAAAGTAAACAATAAAATGTGCTGTTAAGCACACAACCTGATTTGTCTAAAACTCTCTCATTTATCCTTTTGATTAATACCTATTAACCAAAAAGAGAGTTATGATCTTCTAATTTATTTGACCAATATAATTTTTCAATGATCCTTTGAAAAACTTGGCCTTATTCAAAACTTGAATGAAAGCCTCTACGTCGAGTTCTTTTACCAGTTTTTCCGAAAAACTTAAAACCGACAACTTTGGTCAAATAATACTATGTTATTTGTTTCTCCATTATATAAACTTTATCCCCTTTTAGAATTTATTTAAAATGACTAAACTAGTCATAATAAATAAAAACTAAAAAAATATATATATTTTAACTTAAACTAATTAAAATATATGACACTAGCTTATATATTATCTTATTCATTTTAAAACTTAAAATTAATAATCCCTTTTGTATTAATCCGGAAAAACAATCTGGGCTAACATCTCCCGTCAACCCGAGAAACCTATTTGGACCGAGAAACAAAAACTGGGCCGAGGCCCACTGGCCCTTAGCGCCGCTAACAGGCACCACCCGAACACGGTGATGATCTCGGTTTCCGTTTTTTCCGATTAATGAAATAATTTAAATCCTTTTTAATCTATTAAAAACTAACTGTTTTAATATACTGATTAAAAACTGGATTTAATTAAAAAATCAAAAACTATTAATTATTAATTTCAACAAAATTTGTTTTATTAATAATTAATTATCCTAAAACTTGATTTCAACCTTTTTAAACAAAAGTTCAAAACTTGTTAAAATCTAGTTTTAGACAAAAGGTTTATCCTTTTTAACCGTTTAAACACAAACCTGGTTTAAACCTAACTGGTCAAAATCAAACCTTTTATGATCTGGATAAAAACAGAAAGAAACAAGATTATCAAACAAACCAACTAACTAGATTATACAACTATCAAACAAACTTGTGGAGAAAGAAACAAGATGAAGTAGATCATACAACTATCAAACAAACCAACTAACTAGATTATCTAGGTTTAATACATTTGATCAAAAACTATCCTTATCAAAAATCATAAACCTTTTAACCATTCAAACTAACTGTTTGAACATTCTAATTAATAGGATTTATCCTGGTAACAAAAAACAAACTGTTTTGTTACCTACTTGATTTTCGAAAATTACCAAGAACAAGTAGAAGATCAAGAACAAACCTTAAACCTAGAACAGATAAAAACTAGAAACTATGGGTCATAGAGCCGAGGCTCTGTTACCACTGAAGGGTTTTCAACCTGACCAAACCACCATATGGTCAAACCTGGGTTTGATTCCACTGATTCAATCCTAAAAGCGGAACTGGATTGAACACAACCCTCTAAACCCCAAAAGGGTTAGGATCTTTTATAATTTTAAATGATTAACATAGTTTCTCGCAAAACAATCCATCAAAAGGTTATAGAATTATACCTGATTTGAAAAACTTCAGGATTGCTAAAGTAGTCCACCACTACTGCACCTCCGATTGAACTGGCTGCTAGACCGCACTTGGATCACCAAGCCTTCAATTCTCGAAAACGAGAATGTGTGTGTGTGTCCACTTGCGTCGATCACCAAAAACCAAGAAACACACTTGGCGTTCCTTCTTGATTGTCGACGAGAGAGAGAGAGAGCCGCAAGAGAGAGAGAGCGATGGTCGATGGTGAAATCGACCGAGAGAGGGAGTTGCGACGAGGGAGAGGGAAGAGTGGCGGCTAGGGTTAATCCCTTATATCTATTATCTAATCCTTAAGGCTTAAGGATATTATATATAGAGATTAACTTGGACCTAAGCCCGTTTAATTAAAAGCCCGCTGGTTTTAATTAAAATTTCATCTATTCTCATATTGACCCCCCTGGACTTTACTTGTTAATTAATTAACTATTAATTAACTTAGTCCGTTAAATATTAAAGACTTAATATTTAATTCTCCTTAAATAATAAATAACTATTTATTATTTATTTCCTTTCTAATAATTAATCCAAACTGGATAATTATTTATATCTCTCAATAATTAATACTACTGATTAATTATTCGTTTATCTTTTTAATAATTAATCTAACTGATTAATTATTTACTCTTTCTCTTTAATAATTAATCTAACTGATTATATATTTCCACACAGATTTATGGTGAAATCCAACTGTTCTGAATTGGGTGTGTAGCAGTGTGATCCTTTAGTCTCTTATAACATTGGATACAATATGCCCGTTAATTATCTCTAAACATAATCCAACAGGAGTCTCCATCATGCTAGACTGCAACTCTGGACTCATAGTTGCAAGCATGAGGCATCTGACATCTAGGGCGTCATTGGAGCGCTTCTGAAAAGCCTCCCTGACGTCTACCCTAGCGTTGCTGGTAGGAGGATTTTCTAGAGGTTTTTCTAGGACATGCCACTTTCTCTCGTGCCTAAGCACGATCCGGAGATTTCTCTCCCACGTGAGAAAGTTTGGACCGGTAAGCTTGTCCTTCTTAAGGATGGAGCGGAGAGAGAGATTGTTAGTACTAGTAACGTTGGTTGCCATCTACAAATTAAAACCTTGGTTTAATTAGTAATTACAGATAAACTTTCTAATCATATATCATCAAACCCATAAATAATATATATTAGACCTAGGACCCATATTTCACATACTTGACGCAAGGTTTGGGCACTTCCCGCCAAGTCATGCTATTTCTGGTAGGTAACACCCTGTACCAATCGTACCTAACTGATACGACTCCTAGAACCTCGTACAGCATTTAGACCCAGTCTAGTATGTTTAACTCTACTCTAGTGCTTTTTGGGCCGGGACTCCCGATTATCACCAAAATAGATCGCACCACCTAAGAAATCATGAATTCTGGCCGGGACTCCCGATTATTGTAGAATCTTTCATGCCCTTTCCCGCAATGGTTTGAACCCGGATGCCCAAGGTTTGGGCACTTCCGACACCCGAGTACCGTTTAACAGTCAAGGTGTGTTGGTCCCTTGGTGAGAATAACAACAAGCAACAGGTGTGTAGAAGGGGGGTTGAATACACTTTCTGCGGAAATTGACCAAATCAAATAAAACTGTTACACACAGTAAATCAAACCACAATCAATTGAATGCTTTTATTAAGAAGATGATTACAATGATTTGAATAAGAAGATGATTACAATAACTATCAAGTAAGCAACTCTTGATATATAACCACCTAATATAAATCTCTCAATTTCTCAAACTTAGCTATCTATAATCAACTTATGATTATAGATACTGACGACTCTCTAAACAGGATTTACACAGATTGAATCAACTAATGATTACTTACCAATATCACAACTGATGTGACAATTCGAACACACGAATGATTTGGCAATCTGTGAGTTTCTTGATCACATTGAACTTACAAACAGTGATTCAAGAATCGTAACACATACGGTGAGGTGAGGTTTTGGCTCTGCAACACTTAGTTGTTCTCGTTTCAGAATCGTACCTCTAAACTTATCAAGAGATAAGTATTTATAATCCTGTTCCTACGGTTC
Organism: Pulicaria dysenterica; assembly: GCA_947179395.2. Lineage (NCBI taxonomy): Eukaryota > Viridiplantae > Streptophyta > Magnoliopsida > Asterales > Asteraceae > Pulicaria > Pulicaria dysenterica. Next base: position 49,679,649 of record OX359292.1, on the reverse strand, counting down.
CTAACAAACTGGACTAATCCTAATTTGCTAACTAACTATCGGATAACTCGGAATCTTGAATCTTGAATCTTGAATCTTCTTATCTTGAGTCTTCAATCTTCAATCTTGATTCTGGAGTCTTCTTATCCGCGCCGTAGATATAGTGAGTTAAAACAAAATTTAAAACACATTTAAATTCTCTTAGACTAACTTCTTTAATGAGGCTGAGTTACTCAGCTTGAAACTCATCAAGCTGAGTTCTTCGAGAACACACTCGAAAACAAACATGTATAAATATTAACTCATCCTTAGAAGTCCATAGAGTTAACCAAAACATATTTAGTAACTCTATTGAGCTGACTCAGTCTTCACGCTGAGTCGCTCAGCTTGAAACTAATCAAGCTGAAACTTAATATGTATATCTTGATTTACGCACACAACTTATCAAACATATTGATAATCTTACTAAGATATAGTCTAAGCTGATCAAACATATGCTCAACTTATACTCAGCTTGTACTAAGTCTGAATCACTATGAGTGTTCAGTCTGACTAAGCTTCATAATTCTGTTTAAGTTATATGTAGAACATATCATACAAACTTACCTTTGTCTCATCAAATTTAAACTGATGGGATCATTTTCCCAACAAGGTGTACCATTAGGTGGGTAGCACACTGATCTATGATTTTTCTTGGGTTTTTAATTAAGCTTAATGAAAAACTTAATTTTCCAGTTTTTGAAAAACCATTTTAAAGCTTAATGAAAAACCATTTCCCAGATGCTAACCTCCTTGTTGATATCATCTAACAGTCTTTCAGCTTCTTCATTCCCACTGAGTTCCCCCTGATGATCTTGTTCAGCCTATATTTCATTAGTTGATTCAAATCATCATCACCACAACACTTTCTAATTCTGAAGGCATCCTCAGCTTTCAGATAACATACTTCATTTAGTTTGATAAAGCTAGGATTGCCTGCCTGATCTTTAAACATAAAGCCTTGAATAGGTGTGTTGACACTTTGATTTTCCTTGAATTCTACACCCTCAGGCATTCTGAACAGATTCTCCCACTGCAGACCAGGAACTGGAACATACCTCAATTCTTCAGCTCGAGCAATCAACTTGGAGACCTTTGATAGAATATCTTGTTTGATTTGACTCCTTTTAAACTTCCTGAGCATCATCATTATTCTTTTCCATTCAATGTAGCCCATCCTGTGAACGTATCTCAGGTCTATTCCCACTGTTGATTTGTCACTAAGCTCAAAAGTGAGAATGACAGCTCCATTTACTCTGCTCAGAGTCATTCCTCTGATCTCTTCGTTGAAGCTTCTTCTGAAGTAACACACCTGCAGTTCTGCATCTGAGTATGGGATTAGATCAGGTCTTGAACCAGTGTACGTAGCTTCAGCTTGTGCCAAAGCTTTTCTTTCTTTTTCCTTTTCTTGGTCTTTTACTTCCTTCTCTTTTCTCTTTCTCAGCTCTTTAAAAGTAATACCTAACTCATTGGCTTCCTCCTGTTCGAGCACTTCAATCATAAGCCTTGTGGCTTTATCTTCTTCTGTTTCCAGCTCAGTCTCAGAAACCTCTTCAGCCTCAGATTCAGATTCTGATAATTGTTGTTTCTTGGCTGCAAGTTCATCTTCTTTGTTTATTTCTAACTCTCCCTCAGCTTGAGTCTTCCTCTCTGCTCCTTTAGCTAGTACCAGTAGAGCTTCAGCTTCAGCTCGAACTAGCTCAGCTTCAGTATCAGCTTGAACCTTCTCCCCCCTTTTGTCATCACCAATAGGGGTCGAAGTTCGTTGTTGTTGGAGTGCAGCAACTGCAGAGGCAATCTCATTAACAACCTTTGTCAGCTTCTCAAGCCGCTGATAGATTGGCATTTATGCTTCTTCTGCTTGAGATGGAACAAACCAAACTGAGCAACAACATAATCTTTCAGCTGCTGGATGCCTGAGGAGGCAGTGTCAGTGTGAGAAGAGTCTTTGGGTGCATCATTCAAAGGTTGTTGTCTACCTTCAAATTCATTTGCACCAGAGTGTGGACCCTGTGAATCATCCTGGTTTGAAGATGAAACATTGACAGGTCGTGCGATAGGGTGTGAGAAATGAAGAGAAGTAATGGGGCTCGAAATGTGAACTGTATGGGTTGGTGGTTGGCTGATTGGTTTGGAGGGGGGTGATTGACCCTGGGGATTGGTCATTCTTTCAATGTAACCTGAGTGCGTCTGCTCAGGCACATAAATAGGCTCTCCCATGGCTAGAGTAGGTGTGGGCTGAGTAGTCAACACACCCGGTATAGGCTGTTGGGTTATAATGAGCCTCGAGGTTGACACCTTAAGAGAAGGCGTCTCCCCCTCAACTCCTTCCGGTGGAGGGATCAATGTGATCTCAGCTCCAGTGATGCCTTTAGCAATAGCACCACCTATGGCAGTTTTTCGTTGGTAGGTTCGGATATTCTCCCTAGCAGCAGTGGGCATACTAGGGGTGGCTTCAGAGTGGGATTGTAAATGGAATGAAGGTGGAGGAGACTGGTTAGACTGGGTTGGGCTTACCACAACCTTATCTCCAAAGGTGGATGGAGAAAAGTGAGAAGAACGAGAGAGTGGAGAGGTCTTACCAGAAGCAGCTGCAGTGGTTGTTGGTTCAGCTTAAGCAGAGTGCTCAGCTTGAACCACCGTGTCAGCGTAGGAAGCTCCCCCTTGAGGTGATCCCTCATATCCACTTGCAGATGAAACTCCCTCAGCCACCAAGAGCATTGGACCACTCAGACCCTCTTGCTCACGGAAGATGTCATTGTTAAACATCTTGGGGCTGAGAGTTGGAACAGGGAACACATCCTATCCAGCTTAATATAAATCCCCCAACTCAGCTTCAAGCACCAAGGACAAGTACCTTATGAATGACACATGAAGGTCCCTGGTGGTCTTCAGTACTTGGACTTTGTGCTCGTTGAAAATAAGCTGCGCATAATCGATACGTCTATCAAAGAACATGTTGTATAGAGGCTGTATTTCGAACTCGTTAACTTGGTCCAAGCCACCAACTTTAGTCCCCAGTGAACGTACCACTGTTGACACCATGAAGCCCCAGCTGGTTGGGAAAGTGGCCTTCTTAATCACCCCTTCAGTTTGAGGGTGACCCATTTGAGATAGAACTGATCTCGTCACTTGTCTATTCACGGTGGGCTCGAACACATCTTGAACAGGGAGTTGAAGAACATCCCTTAGCCGTTGAACCGTGAGGGCTACTGTTCGATTGCCATTTAGAACAGTGCCTGTTATCTCCCCCCTGTTCTGGTTGAAAGTGCATGTGTACCAGAACTCCAAAAGATGCTACGGAGCAATATGACCAGGTGTTCTAATGAAGGCAAATGCCAAAGGGCATTTCCGGATGTAGGCTAACCAGATTTCATAACCTCTGCCCTGTTTTCTCGGAGGAATAGCAAGGCAGGCACGCTGATTATTAATTTTGATCAGCAGCAATCCGTTGTTTTTGAAAGCAACACCCGAACCATTCTATCACTTAGAATAAGAGCGGTTCCTTCCATCGTGAAAGTTTGACAATAACACTGAGTAAAAAATGTCGTTGCACAGAGCAAAGAGCGTCGCACTGAGCGAGTTAGGGTTTCGAAATCGATGGACCAGAAGATTGCACTTAGCAAATTTGTAGAGAGGTATATAAGCAGATGACAGGTTTAGAGATGAGAAGTTTAAGCGTAAACCTCTAAGATGCAGGTAAAGTCGTTATATATACCTTTTTGAGGAGAGAGAAAAATTACCGTTGTGATCTCTTTTTAATCCGTTACGCCCGTAAATTACGGCTTGATGTAACATTTAGAGAGTAGAAACACATTATTCACCAATGGATACAAGTTTAAAATAATAATATTAACAAATAATAAGATTATTAACACTCTATAAATATATCAATACTTAATTGATATACGATACGATTTGAAACTAATCCAAATCGTTTTGACAGATGAATTAATAACACATAGTAATTAAATCAAAGATTGGACACACCAAACGGAGTAAACTTATTACTCAGTTTAAGTCAAGCACTCAACTTGATTCAAGCACTCAACTTGAGTTGAGTACTCAGCTTGAGATTGATACTCAGCTTGAGTAGGGCACACAGCTCAGACCTAATGACACTGAGTCAATAGTTGTTTGAGACTGACTCAACCTTGTTTTAACTACACTGAGTAGTTTAAAACTTGGTTGGAGCCAACCAAACTTGTGAACATATCACTTAGCTTGAGTGAAGCACATAGCTCAGAATCGATGACACTTAGTCATTTATGTTTGAGACTGGCTCAAACTGTATCATAACTACACTAAGTAGTTAGAATATGTTTGGAACTCACCAAACGTGTGAACTCATCATTCAGCTTGACTTGTTATACAGTTTATGAAAACTTATTTATAAACTGTGCACTCAGCTTAAGACACTTAGTCTTTGTCAAACTGAAAAACTCAGATTGTAGACACTTAGCTAGGGGTTGAGCATACCCAATTCACTTAGCAGATACATAAACCTCTTTTCATCAAGGGGTTTAGTAAAGATATCTACTAGTTAGTCATCAGTGGAAATAAATTTAATTTCAACTTTACCTTTTTCCACGATGTCCCTTATGAAGTGATGTCTAATTTCAATGTGCTTGGTTCTTGAGTGAAATACTGGATTGTAAGTGATGGCTATTGCACTTTGGTTATCACAGAATATAGGAATTTTCTTGAAACTCATACCAAAGTCCTGAAGCTGATGCTGCATCCACAAGATTTGAGCACAACAGCTCCCTGCTGCAACATACTCAGCTTCAGCAGTTGAAGTAGCCACTGAGTTCTGTTTCTTACTAGTCCAGCTTACTAGTTTACCTCCAAGCAATTTGCATCCTCCAGTTGTTGATTATCTATCTAACTTGCACCCAGCATAGTCAGCATCAGAAAAACCAACTAATTTAAATCCAGAGTCTTTTGGATACCAAAGACCTAGATTTGGTGTACCTTTAAGGTACCTAAAGATCCTTTTCACAGCTTGAAGATGTGATTCTTTAGGATGTGCCTGATATCGTGCACAAACACATGTAGCAAACATAATATCAGGTATACTAGCTGTCAAATAGATTAATGAACCTATCATTCCTCTATAAGTAGACTGACACACAGACTTACCAACTGAGTCTTTACTCACCTTGACAGCTGGTGACATGGGTGCTCTCATGGTTGAACTAAAATTAAAACCATATTTCTTTATCAAATCAAGAACATACTTACTTTGATTGATGAAAATTCCATCAGGCTTTTGATGTATTTGCAGGCCTAGGAAATATGTCATCTCACCCATCATACTCATCTTGTACTTTTGTGACATTATTTTGGAGAACCACTCACGCATAGATTCATTGGCAGAACAAAAAATGATTTCATCCACATAGATTTGTACAAGAATCACCTGTCCTTTACTTCTTTTAATAAAGAATGTCTTATCTATACTACCCCTGGTGAAATCCATGGATAGTAGATAAGTGGACAGTGTATCATACCAAGCTCTTGGAGCTTGTTTAAGACCATACAAAGCCTTGTCTAACTTATAGACATGATATGGAAACTTTGAACTTACAAAGCCAGGAGGTTGTTTCACATAGACTTCCTCCTGAAGTTTTCCATTTAGGAAAGCACTCTTCACATCCATTTGATAGACTTTGAAGTCTTTATATGTTGCATAAGCCAGGAACAGCCTAATTGCTTCAATTCTAGCAACAGGGGAAAAGATCTCATCATAATCAATTTCTTCTTCTTGCTTATACCCTTGTGCTACCAGCCTGGCATTGTTCCTAACTATCACTCCATCCTTGTCCATTTTGTTTCTATAGACCCACTTAGTGCCTATAATTGTATGATCTTTGGGGGCAGGGACAAGATTCCAGACTTTATTTCTCTCAAGCTCATTTAGTTCCTCTTGCATAGCTTCAATCCAATCTTCATCCTCTAAGGCCTCTTCAGTCTTCTTTGGTTCCATTTGAGATAGGAAACCAAAGTGAGCAGCATAGTTAGCTGTGGCCTTGGATCTGGTCATGACCTTTTCTTGGACATGTCCAATGATTTGATATTGAGGATGATCTTTAAGGAATTTAAATGTTGTAGTTGGAGAATCTGGTTCTGAATCTGAGTGATGTTGAGAAGTCTGAGGTGAACACACATCCTCAGTCTCAACAGCAGCATTGTTAACAGACTGATGATCACTGAGATTCTCAGTCTGAGTGACTTCAGCTCCAAAGGGATTGATGAACTTATCATCCTTCTCAGCTTGAGAATCCCTTGGAGTTTGTGATGATTTCTTTGATGAACACACATTATCATCACTATCATCTCCTATGACATACATAGGATTTGATAAGTTGGTTTCCTTAGGCCTTTCAAGCTTACTCAGACTGACCAAGTCAGCTTGACACTTATCAGCTTGATCAAAACAGTCTTCATCAAAAGAGACATGAATTGACTCTTCTATGGCCTTTCTCATTGTATTATATATCCTATAAGACTTGGATATTGAGGAATAACCAACGAATATTCCAAGATCAGCTTTAGGTTCCAACTTATGGAGCTGATCTATTTGATTCAGCACACAACATTTTGAACCAAAGATATGGAAATAACCTATATTGGGCTTTCTAGACTTGTACATCTCATATGAAGTATTTCCATGTATTTTGACAATGATTGACCTATTCTGAGTATAACAGGCTGTACTAACAGCTTCATCCCAGAAATAGAGTTTTAATCCTGCATCACACAGCATTGTTCTAGCAGCCTCAATTAAGGTTCTATTTCTCCTTTCAGCAACTCCATTTTGTTGTGGAGTTCTGACAGATGAGAAATTTTGTAATATTCCCTTTTGTTCACAGAAGCGTTCAAGGGTAGAGTTCCTGAACTCAGTCCCATGATCGCTTCTTAGTTGCTTTACAGACAAACCTTTTTGCAACTCTTCCTGTTTGATAAAACTGATTATCTCCAGGGCAGCCTCACTTTTGGCTTTAAGGAATATTACCCAGGTGAATCGTGAGAACTCATCTACTATCACCAGTGTGTACTTCTTGCCACTCAGGCTTGGAGTACTTATGGATCCAAACAGATCCATATGCAACATATGCAGTGGGTCTGTTATTAAAAAAATTTCTTTGATTTAAAGGACCATTTATGGTGTTTTTGTTGGTCCCGAATGGATACTACAACAACAAATGTTTGTAGAAGGGGGGGGGGGGGGTTTCATACAAACTTTAGCAAATTAAAATTTAGGAGACACACGGTTTACTTTTATATAATTCTTATTGACGTTAATCAAGAATTACATGAACTAGATGCGGAAAATCTAAGTTCAATAAAAGGTGGCAACTAATTTTGTCTAACACATAGACAATGCTAATCTTAAACAACTAATGTCTAAGACGTTCAACACATGAACAAGTTTGGTACACTGAAAGTAAAATGCTAACTCTTCTAATTCTCAACTTATGAGATTTCAGTGCTTTTCAACGCATTCGCTTGTTTTTGCATGTTTCCATGCATGAGTATATATAAGCAAAGTGTGTCCGGGTTGATGAAGAGAGAAGGAGACAAAGGTACTTGGTTTAATAATATTATAATAGATAAAGTTAGTGGGTGAAAAAGTAAGTTAACTTTATACACAAAGTGTGTAAAGTGAACATACTTTTCAGTAATGAGTATACCCACTATCTATTATTATATTATTAAATTACTACCTTTATGTCTTGAGAAAGTAACCTTATCCTTCCATGCTTGTGCTTTAATCGACACCATGCTTTCTGAAGATTTGACTTTACCAAATATGGAGTTGCCAGCCATACTTAACATCATATCTTCGAGATCTTCTTTTCAAGAGTATCTTTCTCCTTTTCCAGGGGATAAAGATCTATCCTTTTTGTGTCATTGTAGATCCAAAAAGTGCTAAGTACTTTAACAAAAGAAAGATCTAAGGCATAATAAGAACAACACATGTTCTGCCTTTGACTTTAAGAAAATATTACATAGAAAAGCTATTAACTGAGATATACAATAAAGACTCAGTTTAACAGACACTGAACTACAAATATAATTTTGCTCAGCTAAGGATAAGTGTGAAAGACTCAGCTGACTAGACTTGCTCAGCCGATCAAATTGCTCAGCTGATAATACAAATCGTAGCAGCAGCTAATAAACTGATTAATTCAACTGTCAGCTGTTCCCAAGGGCTCAGCTAATCATTTGAGTATAGTCAGCTCATAAAGAGAAGATTGGATAAGTAGTAAATATCTTATCTGACAGATGGAAGACATCAGCTGAACTTGTGATGTGTCAGCTGATCCTTGACTGATTAGCTGACCTTGAAATCTTCATCAGCTGATGGTTCTAGGCCATCAGCTGATCCAGTGTGATTCCTCAGCTGATGCTCTTTGACTGATCTTTTCTTCTCAGCTGATCTTTCTGAAGCTGGTCCTTTGGCTGATACTCAGTGTTCAGCTGACACTATGATTCGTCAGCTGACATTTCTTACTTAGAAATTCTTTAAGTCTCAGATAGAAAAACAACACATGTTTTTCATCAATCTAAGTCCAAAACTGAATATATGGTTTTGTTAACATCAAATCCTATTTTACTTAATAGATAGGTTTGATTAAGGTTTGATATTGCTATCTCACCAACAATCTCCCCCTATTTGATGATGACAAAACCTTATCTTGTTTAAGAGAATCAGTTTGACTAGGATTTGTAAAGATATAACTTTTAAGTGCAATTTTGGTTACCTAGCTATCTGTTTTTGGTAACTCTTTTAAGTATGTTCCCTGATGTTCTGTTTTTGGGAATCTTTTCATTTATGAAGTACCATTGTTCTGTTTTTGGTATCTTTTCTATCCTTTTTCTGTTTTTAGGATTTTTGATTTTTTTTATATTTACACTATGTAAGCTATCAACTAAGAGTCATCTATACTAGAATTTTAGCTAAGTAGTCCATGATCAAAGTTTCAAGCTTGATTACAAAACAAAGTATTTACATAAGAGTTTGTATAGTGAAATCTAACTAAGAGTTAAACTAAGTACAGAAGTTGAACTATTCTAGGAATTGAAATTACATCTACTCTAGTTATGAAGTGTGATCTTCATTCCCACCAAGGTTCTTCTTTTACATCCAGAAGTCTGTTCAGAGGATTGGCGGCCAACAACTCTTCAGCTCTTGCTTGAATCAGATTTTCAAAATGTTCACTTCCTGTCTGTCCCCTTGTTAAATGTGCAGCTTGAAAGATTAATTCTCCAGGGGCTCTTCCTAAGTCAGTTTCTCTTAGGAATCTCCAAACACCAGCTCTGTCTTTGAAGAAAATCCCTCTCTCAGGTTCAGTTATGTACTTAAGCATTTCTGGCTCAATGTTGGAGGGCAAAGCAGTGTTGAAATTTTCATATGCAGACAGGTAAGGATGATCAGGATTAAGTATAATCCGTTCAGCAGGTACAAAAGCTTTGGAGGATTTCTTGAAGGCATCCTTAATCACATCAATGTGTTCCACAAATTGATCATGAGTGCATATCCTGTGGTAAACAGTCATTCTGATCCAGAATTCGAATTTGTTTATGAACCTTGGGGCAATTTCACTTTTGGATTTAAGGAGGTGGTACAGAGTCTCAATCATCTCAGTGAAGGAGAACAGTTTGCAGTGATGGATATAGGCATTCTCATGTGTTTGTCTTTCATCTCTTCTTACTAATCTGAGATATGGCCCTTCATCTATTCCCTTATATGGAGTGACTCTGGAAATGAGATTTGGATCCTCTTTGATCTCCCTTTCAGATTGCTGAGTTGTAACTCCAAAGTTGAACTCATGCAATGCTTGGATGGCTTCTCTGTGAGTTCTTCCTCTTTTAGGAATTTTCTTGATAGAAGGATCATCTTGCTGTGATGCAACCTATGTTGGATGTGATTGAGAGGATAGCATGATGATTTCTTCTTCTTGTAGTTCTCTCAATTCATCATCAGTGACACCAACTGTAGCAGCAAGATCCTCAGTGGTAGTGAAATCCTGGTGTCTCTCTTTGGCTTTAAGAACTTCTTCAATGGTTGAACCTAGAGCAGTAGCTAGTTCACTTAACTCTCTGAGATTCTCATCTTCTTGATTTAGCTCTTCCTCTCTTCTTTCTTCTTCTTCAATCTCCTCAGCAGTCATTATCTTCTTTCCTTTTCTTCTTGATGAACTGCTGGGAGTTGGTTGACTTGATTGAACTGGAGAGGAAGCTTGGACTGGTGGAGCTGTAGTGGAGGAGCTCTGCTTCCTTATGTTGAACATAGAGGACAAAGGCATTTCATCTTCATCATCATCATCAGAATCCTTAGATGGTAGTTCAATTGGAGCACATGATTCACCTTGCTTTGATTTCTTTGTCCTTCTAGCCATTTGCTTTAGCCTTCTCTTTGGCCTCTGCTCTTTTTGAGCAGGTTGCTCCCCCTCAGATTTCTTCTTCCCCTCAACAGCTGATCCTATTTCATCGGGGGTTGATGCATCCTCTGCTTGTAAAACTGACTTTGTCCTAACTGACTTCTCCCCCTTTTTGTCATCATCAGAGGAGGGAAAAACAGCAGGCTTTGCAGGGGCATCAGGAGTGGTGAAAGAATAAGGAGTTGGGGTAGGTGTAGAGGTAAAGGGTGGTATGGTTGAGGATGAAGGTGAGGCAGTGGGTATGGGAGGCTGAGTGAAAGGTGATGTTGAGTGTCTAAGGTGAGAGGGAATAGGAGAGAAAAAAGGAATGGAAGTTGAGATAAGAGGTTTTAGGCTGTTGATAGCTTCAGTGAGATTGGAGAATTCTCTCAGAGTATCACTGTGCCTTATCTTGGCAGAAAAGCTGGACCTATTTACCTCAGTATCAATGTCTTTTAGAAGAGAGGGGATAGTGAGAAGAGATTCAGGAATGGTAATGGAGATATCAGGGGGTGAGGGTCTAAGGGTTTTGAGTTGGGAAAGGAGATTGGAAATGGTATGGTTTAAGTTAGAAATGGTTTGGGCGGGTATAGGAGAGGAGGGTGTAGGAATAGGAGTAGAGGTTTGGTTTAGAAGTTGATCTAGTTTGGTAAGAATAGAGGAAAGATCAACAGGGGCAGGGGTGGGTTGGGGTTTGGGTTGGTTGGCTTTAAGTGACTCAATCTCATTGGTTAGGTGAGAGATTTGCGTTTCTGTTTGAGTTTGGAAAGAGGTAAAGGAGGCTTGAAGACTATCCATCTTTTGAGAGATAGATAATAAGGTTTGAAGTAGTTGGGGTGAGGGTTCAGAAGTAGTAGAGGGAATGGGTTGGGTTGGAATTGATTGAGAAATTGTGCTTTGAACTGGAATGGATTGTGGTATCTCACTTAGACCTTGGTATAGAGGCCTAAGATCACTGGGAGCAGAAGTTGTACCCTGTACTAATGACTGGTTTATGCCACTAGTATTGACAGGTAGTGCACTAATATGTGTAAGAATTGAATCAAAAACATGTACAAGTAAGTGAGTGTGAGTGAGGGTTGCACTCAAAGGGGTATCCCTTATTACAGTAGCAAGTTGTTGTGAACTTACTAGGGGATAGGCTTGACACATAGGGGTTGTAGACACAGTATGACCTTGGGAGAAGGTCTGTCTTTCAATGGTATCACCCTGTTGGGAGGGTGACCCAGATTGCAGCAATCCCATATTTACAGATGTGCCCTGTTGTGAGGACACACCCACTGGTTGTAGGGTTATATCAACTTCCATGAGCTCCCCCTCAAAATAAGAGGTAGCTATAGGAGTTGAGGTCAGATGTGCAGTATGCATTTCCTCTTAGATAAGTGCAGTATGCACCATCTCTATTGACCTTGTTTCTATTTGGGTTGCAAAGTGAGTAGAACTAGCAACAGTTGGGAGTTGATTAGAGCTTGGCAGTTGTGGGGGTGTTACAACTAGAGGAGAGGATGGGTTCTCATTGGTGGGGTCAACCAAATGAGTATCCTCAAGAGTGGTAGAGATTATACCTGCGATGTGCTGAGTCTTGCTGTTCTCAATTAGTTGAATGAGATTGTCAGAAATTGTGACTTCCTCAGCATCATCACCATCAGCTGCATCACCACTTTGTTTGTCTAGTGGAGTGCTTGAGCTGGAAGGAACCGGGAAATGTGAGAGTGGCATCCCAGTTTGAGAAGATGAGGAGGTGGTATCTTGAACATTTTCAATATAATGAAATCCAGCATCACCACCATGAAAGTCATCATCTCCCTCATTATGATCATTTTGATCACTGTCAGCATCATTGTCATTATCACCCTCAGCATCAGGATTAATAGGTTCATCCTGTGCTGGTTCATCAAACACATCTGCTCTAAACATCAATTCTTCTTCCACTAAGGCTTCATCTGGAGCATGAGTCATAGACTCCTCAGAATGATCAATGATTAAATCAGGAGATTCAGAATCATTAGCCATTTGTCCCTCAACTTTTTCAGCATCAACTTCCTCTTCATTTTCAGCATCCTCAGCAGCAACATCAGTCAACTCTTGCATCTGAGCAGTTATAGCAGGACCTTGAAATTCCCTTATTAAATGGAAAGTTTTCTGACCCATTTGAGGGATGGTCATTGTGTGCAAGTGAGCAGCTAACCCAGCATAGTGTTCTCTCTGAACATCTCTAAGTGCAATTAAACTTAGATACCTGATGTAAGGAACTAGGGTTCTGGTTGATTTCTTTGATGTACCCAGAGTGATCTTATCCACCATTTCAGAGAATATGACTTGTGAGAAGTTAATATTCCTCCCTGTGACCAAAGCATGAAGAATCATCAATTCAGACTAGTTCATTTGGTCATGGCTGCCAGACTTGTGACCAAAACATCGAATGATTACACTGGCCAGATACTTCCATGGGTGTCCTAGAGTAGACAGTTTATACTGGCCATGGGAAACAGCACCTTGGTAGCCAATCAGGGGTAAAACCTCTAAAACTTGATCCATTGTAGAAAAAGGTTGAAATAGGGCCATATGGGGTATGGAGATCGCTTGTCTAAGAGAATCAGTAGTGATGTTTATGTTGATGGTACCATTGAGGCAGGTGCAAGTGATTAAATCTTGATTAGCATGGTACCTTGCAGTGTACCACATCTTAACAACAATGTTTGGAAAGATAAACAGAGGATGAGCAGATAGACATGCAAACAGGGGATGTGCAGTTATGAAAGCCACCATAGGTTTGTATCCCTGGTTTGCTTTGCTCTCGGGAATGTCACTGTTTATGAGAAAGTTGTTTGGGCGTATTGTGATTTCAGAGTTGGGTGTGACATTTTCACCAGCAATGGTGTTTGGAGAAGTTGCAGGGTTGAAGATCACCATGATTACAGAGTGAATGAAGTTTGAGCAACGAGAGTTTAGGGTTTGAAAGTTTGAGAGAGAAAGAGTGTTTGGGAATTTTGAAAGCTTAAGAAATGAATAACCGCTCGAATACACCATTAAATCTTCCTTGGAAACCTAAACTGTTACACAAATATTTTGCAAAAAGTAACTGTCACTTCTGCAAAAAGGTAATAGACAGAATAGAAATTAAATACACAGACAATAAACGGACAAATAAACTAAATTAAATAACCTAGTAACACAATAAATACAAATGAGAAATTAATAAAATATGTGGGGACACAATATTTTTGACTTTTGAAAATCATCAGCTGACAGACGAGAGTGTCAGCTGATGCATGTTGAGATAAAATAAGTGTCAGCTAATGAATTTGTTGGGGTTCGTGGTTCATCACAGCGGAAGCATGCAAGTATTTACAAACCAAAACAAACCACAAAAGGAACCCCATAAGTGTACCAATCTCTACAACTAAGAAATGCAACTTCAAAACAGAAAGAGAGGAGAAATATACCCTTGAAGAATCCTCTGGAGTTGAAGTAGATCAAGAACCGAGCTATGGCACCTTCCTTGCTCTATCGAAGTCCACCCAGGGAAAACCGTGATCCACTCGTACTAGCGAGCCATCGGGTGTCCTACACCATATGGAGACACCTTCTGGAACAACAACACTAAAGAACTCCAGCAACACTCTCAATTTCGGATCTCTCTCACACACACAAGAACAACACCAACAAGTTTTCTTAAGTGTGTGTTTTTACACCTTAGCCCACTAGAGAAAGAAATGAGAGATTGCATGTACTTTTTAACACTCCAGGAATGCCTCTAGAACCTCCCAAGGCCGGACATAGTGCTCAACATGCATTGGTGGAGAATGGAGGTGGAGTGAATAAAGTTGTAATCTGCCAGACGGGTTAGCGCCGCTAACCGCCCAAACTTAGCGCCGCTAACCACTTAAGGTTAGCGCCGCTAACGCGGCTAAGTTAGCGACAGATTGGTTAGCGTCGCTAACCATGTCCAGATAACCAACTATCTTTAATTATTCATTTCTAACCCTCCCTTTTAGGTTGTTGTCAAGATCAACCCCCGGCGTGTGACCCGATAGGCCCATACATCATCGGTAGTGATCATTCGGCGTACGTGTGACAGTGGGCATACTCCAACAGACTCCCACTTGCACATGACTCTACGTACCCAATGCATCACAGACAAGGAGCGGCCTCTAGCAAGACATCCTGCCCCCAAGTCAGTATGGGTTTTGTCTTCAGCACAAAAACTAATCTGCAACCCATGTGAAAAGGTCCTATCGATAAGTGATCAATCATCCTTTTTTTTGTTCGCGATATCCAAGTGAACACGAGACATGGTACTTTGTCTTTCTCCGTTCGTTCACGATTATGTTTCCCGATAGAGATTAGTGGTGACCAAAACTTGCAAGTTGCAATCAGATTCATTAATCATTGCACACTTGAGCACGGCCGTGCATTTTGGTGTCAGCGACCAATCATCGAGGGGCCCAGGGATATCTCTCTAAACAGAGGAACAAATTCCTTTGACTTACACTGCCCACCATAGTGATCATACTTTGCTCAGCTGCTCCCTTTATAACAACCAGTTACGGACTGCGTTTGAAAACAACTAGAGCAAAGCAAACCAAAGTGATGCAGCCACGTGCATCTCCAGTATGAGGATGAACTGATATTATCATCCTGATTTACTCATGACAAGTACCACAAAGTAGAATCAGGTGTGGGTCGTCCAGTCACTTGAAACACTTTCAAGTACAGGCGAAGAATTGCGTCCCCGTGCCCCAATCCCCATTGGACACATGACCAATTACTTCCCTCAGTCTTAGTTCAGACTTCCTTCCCGTGAAGAATGACCGACTGTGGACATTTAGAATGTAAAACATTCAGGGAAGAGGTAAAACATGCAAAGTTGGAACACAATAAGGCTTACTGAGAGTACCCGCTACACGCGCATTACCAAACCCTTTTGATAATCGATACAAGCAGAAGCTCAATATTGCTTAATGTTCCCATAAGAAAAGCATATCAAAATATTACTAAAACGAACTTAAGCCAAGTATTTGCAGGCCCTAGTCTGATATAAAATCACTAACCCGCTACTATAGCTTAGTTCACGGATCCGCCATCATTGCTCTCCGTGTGTACTCTGATTATGATCGTATCCCTACTCCAACCAACCACTTCTAAAGTGTGCGTTGATGGGATTATGATCAATTGTCCAAGCCGTTATACATGCATTGTCTTAAAGGAATCCAATTAGACAAACAACGCTTGGAACTAAAATTTAATGTGCATGAGCGATCATACTCTCATAGTTTTCATAAAGATCTCTATAGAGTTATTGATGCTCTAAAATCATAATCTTATTTGCTTAAGCCATTGTACTCTCATAGTTTTCACAAGGATCTCTATAGAGTCACCAATGCTTTAAGAATAAAATCTTATGTGTTAAAGTCATCGCACTCTCATAGTTTTCACAAGGATCTCTATAGAGTCACCGATACTTTAAAATCAAATCTTATGTGATTAAGTCATCATACTCTCATAGTTTTCATAAAGATCTCTATAGAGTTATTGATACTTTAATAATCACATTTACTAACGACACAATATTTGTAGGATCACAAACCCAATCGAATTGGAGATTATCCCAAAACATAAACTATCACCCGGAGTAATAAATTACTTTCATATCTTATGATTAACAAGAACATATCTTAATATTTCTTGTACTTCATAAATTGCTTTGTTAATCCTCAATGGACGTATAATTCTTGACTCAAGCCAAAATGATCAAGACATTATCTCCATTATTGCATATGTCCAAGACATATCACATAGGATAACAACAGCCTTCCCACTAGCTCTGACATCTATCCAAGTTTCATCGTTGCTCATTGAAAACTCAACCGCTTGATTTTCACAACATGAAACTTAGATGTTTGTTGAGGTTCAAGGCAGTCTTTTCTATGTATTGTAGATGTTACATGGATACTTTAGATGTAAAGCACCTTCGGACAGTGTTACCAACACTTCCTCATTGAATTCCTATTACGGAATACGGTCTTTGCATCGTGCAGCCATCAAACGGCGTAAGTGTCCGTGTAAACTTCAACATATCCACTGGAAGAATGTCTTCATATGATACCTTCCACATGGTCAATCATCATGAAACCAATTCCAACCAGTCAGTATTTGAAGTTATCTACAAATTAATCCATGCAGATCTTATATCCAAAAGATCTATTTACACCTTTCTGGACTTGGTGTTGGATTATCCAAGCTCATCCTTGAAATCCAGCATGGATTATAGCTTATCTCATTACCTTTCCTTATCTCAGTAGACGCAAGGTCCACTACAGATTCCGGTAATTGATACATACGCAATGTATTATCAATAAGTCATCGTCCTTATGTATGTAATACATTTCCGGCCTTATGATGACTATTACCAGACTTATGAAGAGGTAATATCATAATGCCAAGTACTTCAACATTGCCATGTTAAGTTCCAATCATTACTGATTGAACGCTAGTGTCAACATCAGGTCAATATTTAAATTACACGTTCTTCTACAGGAATGCTTCAGTTGTTTATTTCCCTTTTCGAGCAATTCTCCTCAGTTCTCAAAAGGTTATGAAAAGAACATCCAAAACCAAGAATAACATGTTTAAATGTATTAGCATCTTTTAAAGTTCATCTATCTCCCATTAAATGTAGACAGGATAACTTTAATCCATGAGGTAGATAAGCAAAGCTATCTTTCTAGTCTAACCTCCATGGTTGCTAATTTGACCATCTTTGTTGTAATATAAGAACATTGCCCGTCATAACTCAAGTACACCCATCTCTCAGGTTACTTAAGTCATCCATCAAATGGAATCATAACTAGTATGTTCCGCTTCTCCACTTGGCGATGCATGTAGATCATGTATCCTAGGAGAATTGAATTATGAGACATTCCCATAATTCTCATGATGTACAAGGAATCTATTATATCTCAACATCTCATAAGATTTGAGTGTTTTAGTTTCCCTTTTGCCCTCTTTACATGTTATGAATTTGTTACGGGTAAGCTTTGAATACCTCTCAGGTTTCAAACACTTTTCTAATACCCTTTTCTTCTACCATCATAGGTAAAGGTAACAAATTATAATTAGTTAATCCTCATGATTTTGTTTAATTGCACCTTACACGTAACGTGTAAGCGTAGTCCAACAAACTTTTATTTCTCCCACTCCAACTAGTGAAGGACGTCACAGGTATTTAACTTTATAAGTAAGATTCAACATCAACTAATAGCTCGAAGCTAAAAGATTCCAAGTACCTATCCACATGGGCCTTGGTGATGTTAATCTTGTTTATATGGTTAAATCACGAATGCTTATAAGGATAACCAATCAATTAACATTCATGATCATATTATTACTTCTTAAGCAAAAGCTTATTATTTATGCTACGACATGAATAAACTTTGATATAAAACTCTAAACCCACAATAATATAATTCAAAGTAATATTCATCGTCATCAATAGCATAGAAGATACAATGCTTCTTGCCACGCAGGGCGTAAAACATCTATCTAATGAAGTAATAAATTAGCTGGTAGGAATGACAAGATCAACTCTTCCAATCCTTTTAGCAAGAGATAAGCACACAAGCTTCTCTTCACTTCTTCCAGCTCTCCATGCATCATCGGCCTACTTCGGATAAACACCTATACTTTGCAACAAACAAGTTTGTGACAAACGTGAGTGTTTTGACTAGCGTTCAAAAACCTAGTCTTTTGAAGTAGAAGATCAATGGAGTATAATCATGAATGTACCTGAAGTCGAGGAGCTAACGTTCTTCCGCTTTAGGATACTTAGCTCATTCAGGCACTTAGGGCAGGCGTGACGGCGTCAATTTCCAATTTCCCCACAAAAGTAGCAAACTACCCCAAGTGGAACGTTATCTTGAGGCACAATCTCATTTGCCTCAACTTCCACATTTATGGTAGGCTTAGTCAAACCAAGCTTTCCATTTGAGGTCAGTTTCTTCTTCTTATGTTTTTGATTCCCAGTAGCCTTAGCGGGTATGGACGAGATTTGCTTACCTTTGGCCATGTTCAACTCAGCAGCATTTAGCATGCCATGTAGCTCATTTAAGGACCATTCCATATTGTCTTTGAGATATTCCATGACAAACTTCTCATAAGACATGGGCAGGGATTGGAGAACCAAGTTCACCATCAGTTCCCTCCCAATAGGAAATCCAAGTCTCTCCATTTGGTCCATGTATGCCTTCATCAAAAGGACATGAACACTTACATTCCCGCCTTCCTGCATCCTACAACCGACCAAAGCCTTGACATACTCAAAAAGTTCTTGTCTAACTTGCTGCGGGAACATGTCCTTTAGCTTATTAATCATGTCGTACGCACTCATATGCTTGAGTTGCTTTCGCAGCTCACAGCTCATAGTCGACAACATGAGACAAGACACATCTTGTGTATCTCTGACACGCTTTTCCCATGCGTATCTAGTGGCCCAGTTCGCATTGGTAGCAGGTGGCTCCGGAAGAGGCTCCTCAAGGACGTGCAACTTTGACTCGTGTTGAAGGACAATCCTTAACACACGATACCAGTCAACGAAGTTCACTCCTATGAGTCTCTCCTTTTCAAGGAACAAACGAAATGATAGTTTTGTTGTAGTGTTGTTAAGATTTGCCATCTAAAAGAAGAGTACGAGTTTTAGTAAGTATTGATATAATCCTCGTTATGATAATTACCCACTTGATTTAAGAAAATCAAATTATCTTAACAAGGGCTAAGAACCTACAAAATACCCCAATCCATGACGGGTTTGCCGCGGATCACTTCATGAAGCTATTTTAGGCAGGTAAACTATTTACCAATTGCAATCCGTGATCGCAACTCTTAGACACTTGCGGGATCCTAGGTACTCGCAGCACCCATTTGGCATGTTTGATCCCTCTCACACCATTCCTCATTAATCCACTTTGATAGCTCGGCTAGAGCTCGACAACTACCAAGGCGTTTTAATTCTTGGAATTGTAAATCAACCGTCAAGATACACGGTGGTACTCTAGCCCAATGGCCGGCTCAGCTAGAGCTCGACAACCGACCCTTGCGAGTTGCCACACGCACCTTCCACACAGTTACACAAAACCGGCTCGGCTAGAGCTCGACAACCGATCTTGCTTCACTAGATTCGGGTGGTGTCATCTTACGGATGGCGTGAGATTTACAATTTTGAAAAACGGGATTTTGTTTTACCGGTTAAAACGATTTTAACCAATTCTTGTCTATGTGGCGCGCGGAGTTTGTAAACTAGTTAAAAACTCTTTGGTTTTATTATTTTGAAAAATTTTCTAGCATGTGAAGATCCTAAACATCCATGCAAGAAACAAAACGAAATAATAACAACCACGCATGTAATATAAATCCGGTAACGAGCCAATCCTATGAGCCTTGCCCGTGAGCCAACGGGCAAGACTAAGTCATCTAAGGACTAGACCGAATGACTTGATGTGTGCTCCTCCCACTTGATCCATTGCGTCTCCTATCGACCTCCGGATCCAAGCTTGCCAAGACACCCTCCATGGTTCTTGATGGTTGCTTCGGTTCTCCTTTTACAATTTACAAAATTTAAAAAGAAATGGCATGCAAGCCACAATTTCTATTCTAAGCTAATACTACAAATTACAAAGAATACGAAATCGGCATGCAAGCCATTAAAATATACAAACCGAATAAATTAAATTATTACAAACCATTATGTGGTACAAACCACCAAATGAATGAACAAATTAATTTAAACAACCAAACACATCACATAGGTCTCAAAGGCTCAAAATGTTACCGGATACACATACTACAACCACATACAAGAAATCACAAACTACACATGGTGTGCCACACAAAACCATGCAAATCTTATATGTCTTGGTTAAGATTATCAAATCACTGAAGGCACAAATAATCCTATGTACATATGCATTAGGAATTTTAAACAATTCAAAATTCCATAGTCATATGTACACAATGTAAGTATATGCAATTAACCATTTTCATGCCTAAATGTTAATCCACATATAAATACATCAACCAAGACATAAGGCAACTTAATCAAATCTCAACACAAATCTGGAATAAATTCCAGAATCAACAAGTAGCTCAATCGATCCAACAAAATTGATTTTAGGCAAAAAAGCATTCTGCCAGCCGGGTTAGCGCCGCTAACTATAAGAGTTAGCGCCGTTAACTTAGACTTAGCGCCGCTAACGCGAGACGACTTAGGGACCGCTAACTACGGGATAGCGCCGCTAACATGGACAGGTTAGCGCCGCTAAACCCTGGACAGAACCAAAAATCACATTTTTCGGATTTTCAAAGCCACAAAGTGCAAATCTAGTGTAGAGGTGGCTCTGATACCACTGTTGGGGTTCGTGGTTCATCACAGCGGAAGCATGCAAGTATTTACAAACCAAAACAAACCACAAAAGGAACCCCATAAGTGTACCAATCTCTACAACTAAGAAATGCAACTTCAAAACAGAAAGAGAGGAGAAATATACCCTTGAAGAATCCTCTGGAGTTGAAGTAGATCAAGAACCGAGCTATGGCACCTTCCTTGCTCTATCGAAGTCCACCCCGGGAAAACCGTGATCCACTCGTACTAGCGAGCCATCGGGTGTCCTACACCATATGGAGACACCTTCTGGAACAACAACACTAAAGAACTCCAGCAACACTCTCAATTTCGGATCTCTCTCACACACACAAGAACAACACCAACAAGTTTTCTTAAGTGTGTGTTTTTACACCTTAGCCCACTAGAGAAAGAAATGAGAGATTGCATGTACTTTTTAACACTCCAGGAATGCCTCTAGAACCTCCCAAGGCCGGACATAGTGCTCAACATGCATTGGTGGAGAATGGAGGTGGAGTGAATAAAGTTGTAATCTGCCAGACGGGTTAGCGCCGCTAACCGCCCAAACTTAGCGCCGCTAACCACTTAAGGTTAGCGCCGCTAACGCGGCTAAGTTAGCGACAGATTGGTTAGCGTCGCTAACCATGTCCAGATCACCAACTATCTTTAATTATTCATTTCTAACCCTCCCTTTTAGGTTGTTGTCAAGATCAACCCCCGGCGTGTGACCCGATAGGCCCATACATCATCGGTAGTGATCATTCGGCGTACGTGTGACAGTGGGCATACTCCAACAGAATTCACTTAGCTGAGCTTCTAAGTCTTAGCTGATGGTTTATCAGCTGAGGTATAGTGTCAGCTGATGATCGTCAGCTGACATAATTCTATTAGCTGATCTACCATAAGTAAAATATGTAGAAGCTTAGATAAGTACTTCATTTCACACACAAATAAAATTATTTTCTCACACACAATTAACTACCTAAGAAGAGAATATATTACAAGTTTAACATGCCGAGTTTGGATATTAGGAAGTTGAACCGAGACTCATCCAAAGGTTTTGTAAAAATGTCAGCTAATTGAACATCAGTGTTGATATAATGCATTGAAACTTTCTTTTTCTGCACATTATCTCTAAGAAAATGATGTCTGATTTCAATATGCTTAGTTTTTGAATGCAAAACAGGATTATTAGAGATAGATATAGCAGTTGTGTTGTCACACAGAATTGGGGAGTTTTCAAACTGTAAGTCATAATCCAGTAGTTGATTTTCCAGCCATAGTAATTGAGCACAGCAGCTTCCAGCAGCAATGTATTCTGCCTCAGCTGTAGAGGTTGAAACAGAGTTTTGTTTCTTGCTTGACCAGCTGACTAATCTTCCACCTAATAACTGACAACCCCCAGATGTACTCTTTCTGTCTAGTGTGCAACCTGCAAAGTCAGAATCAGTGTATCCAACTAACTCAAAATCAGAGTCTTTGGGGTACCAAAGACCTAGATTAGGAGTTCCTTTGAGATACCTGAAAATTCTTTTAACTGCAGCTAAGTGAGATTCTTTGGGATCTGCTTGGTATCTAGCACAAAGACATGTAGAAAACATAATATCTGGTCTACTTGCAGTGAGGTATAAAAGAGACCCTATCATACCTCTATAAGCTGTAATGTTCACTGATTTACCATCAGTGTCCTTTCCAAGCTTTAAGGCAGTGGACATGGGTGTTTTCATTGAAGAACAATTTTCAAACTCAAATTTATTAAGTAAGTCATTTACATACTTTGTTTGATGAATGAAAATTCCATCAACCTCTTGTTTAATTTGAAGACCTAGAAAATAGTTTAATTCACCCATCATACTCATTTGATAGTTATCAGACATGAGTTTGGAAAACTTTTTGCAAAGATCAACATTTGTAGACCCAAATATTATATCATCTACATAAATCTGTACAAGAATCACATCACCCTTGAATTTTCTTATAAATAAGGTGCTATCTATGCTTCCTCTTATAAATCCTTTATTGGTCAAAAAGGAAGAGAGGGTATCATACCAGGCTCTTGGAGCTTGCTTCAGACCATACAATGCTTTGTTCAAGAAGTATACATAATCTGGTTTGCTTGTATCCTCAAAACCTGGAGGTTGTTTGACATACACCTCTTCTTTCAATTCACCATTTAGGAAAGCACTCTTAACATCCATTTGGAATACTTTGAAGTCTTTGAAGGCAGCATAAGCAAGAAATAGTCTTATTGCTTCAAGTCTTGCAACAGGGGCAAAGGTTTCATCATAATCAATACCTTCTTCTTGACAATACCCCTGAGCAACTAATCTTGCCTTGTTTCTGATGATCAGCCCTTGTTCATCCATCTTGTTTCTGAATACCCACTTAGTGCCAATGATGGATTTGTCCTTTGGTCTTTGCACCAAAGTCCATACATTGTTTCTTGTGAATTCAGCCAATTCTTCTTGCATGACATTTATCCAGTGAGGATCAGTTAGAGCTTCATATACCTTCTTTGGTTCAATCATAGAAACAAAACCTGTATATAAACAGAAGTTACAAGCTTTTGATCTTGTTAGTACAGGTGCTTCTATGTTACCTATGACCTAATCAATTGGATGATTTCTGAGGTCCTTGTAGGCATTTTGGATTCTGGGAGTTGAAAATCTTTGGTTTGGGTTAGCTGATGAGACTTCTGGTTGATCAGCTGACAGAATTTCTTGATTACAATCTGATGAGACTTCTACTGATGAGGGAATGTTTGATATAGAATTAGAGTCCATTGATGTTGAATCATGATTCCCTTCATTTAGTAAAAGTGTGGGTTGGTTTAGGATAGAATGTGCAGAGGTATTTTGTAAGTTTGGAACAGGTTCATCTAAGTCATCTATGTCAGCTGATGAGATTGGATCAGCTGATGGGAGTGGATCAGCTGATACTGGAATGTTGTTTTCAGTATTCAGCAGATCATTAAATTCCTCACCTGTAGATGGATTAGTAGAACAGGAAGCAACAAAGTCATTTTCATTAAAACTTACATTGATTGATTCTTCTATGACCTTTATTTTGATGTTGTAAATTCTGTAAGCTTTGGAGATCACATAATATCCAACAAACACACCTTCATCAGCTTTTGGTGCAAATTTTTACAATTGATCTTTTTGGTTCAGAATGAAACACTGACACCCAAAGATGTGTAGAAAGCTGATGTTGGGCTTCCTTCCCTTGAGCACTTCATAGGGAGTCTCGTTGTGCCTCTTTGTTATAAGGGATCTGTTCTGAGTAAAACATGCACAACTGACAGCTTCAGCTCCTAACCCACTCTCACACAACATGGTTCTTGCAGCTTCAATCAAAGTTCTGTTTCTTCTTTCAGCTACACCATTCTGTTGTGGAGTTCTTGGAGCAGAGAAGTTTTGAGATATTCCTTTCTCATCACAGAAACCTTCAAGAGTTTGATTTCTAAATTCAGTTCCATGATCACTTCTAAGCATCCTTACCAGATTGCCATTAAGCACTTCCATCTTTCTAATAAAGCTTATAATCTCTTCAGCAGCCTCACTCTTTGCTTTTAGGAAGATGACCCAAGTGTATCTTGAAAATTCATCAACCATTACCAATTCATACTTACTTCCACCAATACTAGAAGTAGCAACAGGACCAAATAGATCCATGTGTAACATGTAGAAAGGTTCAGTAATGGAGAAGGCTTGCTTAGATGGAAACGAAGTCTTGTGCTGCTTTCCCTTCTCACAAGCAGAGCAAGGTTTAGGCTTAACATACGTCAGTGAAGGTAGTCCTGACACTAGTTCACCCTTGCTCAACTTGTTAATGTTTTTGAAGTTTAAATGGGAAAGCCTTTTGTGCCATAACCAGTTTGTGTCAGTTACAGACTTGGTATACAAACAGGTTAACTTGGATGGATCACCAGAGGACATATCAAGAGTATATACATCCTTGGTTCTCTTTGCACAAATTATTGTTTTACCTTCTTGATCTGAAATGGAACCACCTGTCTTTGTAAAGAGGACTTTATGATCACCATCACATAACTGACTTATGCTGATGAGATTATACTTAAGTCCTTTAACATATGATACCTTGGATAAGGTTAGGTTCCCATTATGAAGTTCTCCGTAGCCTTTTGTTTGCCCACAATTATTATCACCAAAGGTTACTCTTGGACCTTTTTCCTTCTTGTAGTTACTAAACAAAGCTTTACAACCTGTCATGGTCCTTGAACATCCACTGTCAAGATACCATGTGTTAAGACCCTGCATAGATGTGATTGAAAGAAGGTTAGTGACATTTGGGCATCCACATTTAAGTGGACCCCTGTGGATTGCACCTAGCCATCCACTTTATATTAGGTTGTTTATGAATGAGAGAAATAGCTGTGTTATCATAATCAGTCCGCTGTCTTGAGTTACCTTCTAGAGAACAATTACCCGCCTTATGTTCTTTGCTCCCACATTTATAACATATTTGATTTTTGGAGCTTTTAACATGTTTTGGTAATTGACTAAGAGATGTCTTAACTGTTTTCTGATGACTATGGGTCATCAGCTGACAGATTTCACCATTCAGCTGTTGCAGCTGATTCTGTAAACTAATAAGGTCTTTGTTTACAGTCACCTTAGGTTGACCCTTAGTTAAAATGAGTTTTTGATCAACTTTAGGTGTGGCAGACTTAGACTCTTTGTAAACAAAATGTCCTTTTCCCTTAGTTTCTCCTATTAAAAGAGTTTGAAGTGAAGTTTGATCAGCTAAACAAACAGAAGAGGATCCATGATCAGCTGACAGGATATTAGCTGAGCAGTTATCATCTACTTTTTGATCAGCTGATGTAATATCATTAGCTAAGGAATTTTCAGTCAGCTGAGTTCCTAAATTTAATGTATCAGCTTTCAAGGTTTGACAACAGAATGTCTCTTTGGTATCAACAAATGATTCCATTCCTTTACTTACTTCCTTTACACTTAAATTTTCAGTACTTTTGCTTTCTGTCAAGACAAAAGAACTTGAACCAACTTTTGAAGAGGTTGAGTCTTTTAGCTGAGTACTTTTACTTTTGACAAATCTGTTAGTGATAATACTTTTTCCTTTTACAATCTTTTGAAAAGTAAGAGGTAAAATATCAGCTTTTTCTAAGATATTTATGTTCTTGCTAAAATCAACACAGTTAGCAGCTTGGGAACAATTTCTACCAATAATAGCTTGAACTTATTTTGGAATCTGCTCATTGACACACTGAGTGGTCTTCTCAGCAGAAACACACCAAGATCTAACTACTTTTTGAGGGTCATTGAACTTTATTGTTGCCTCATTGGTTTCTCAACACACAGATAATCAAACATAGTGTTCTTTTCATTATCTTCATAGTTAATAAATTTTCCAACCTGATACATAAAAGAAGGATCCCAGTCAGGAGAAGTACAAGCTTTAGCAGCTTTCTTCATATCCTCATCAAAGGAACTTGTACTTGCTGTGTTGGCCATCAAACTGAACTGAGCTGTGAGGACCTCATCTTCATCACTTGAGAGATCTTCCTCAGCCCAATCTTCTTCTTCAGCAACCAGCACCCTGTTCTGAGCTTTCTTCTTCTTCTTGTCAAGGACAGCAACAAGAAGCTTCTTATATTTGGCTTCATAATCAATCTTGCTGTCTGAGCTTCAGGAACCCTTGAAGCCTGTGTTTCCTTTGGACTTACATTCACTGGCATAGTGACCAGTCTTGCCACAAGAGAAACAACCTTCAGAAGCCTTTGGTTTTGACATGGCTCTTTCTCCTTTGAAGGGTTTCCTTTCAAACCTCTTGACACCCTTTCTGCTCAACAGCAGCTTCAATGTTGTCCATGTTCTCTAGAACTTCATCCCTATCAGCCACTTGCTCTTCATCAGAAGATTCCTTCTCTTTCTCCTCATCACTGGACTCATCCACAACTGCAGCAAAACTCCTAGATCTTGGATCCTTAGATACAAGGGCAGTAGTTGGAGCTTTTGCAGCCTCCTTCATATCCTTGGTAGAGAGTTTCCTTTGTTTCACTAATTGTTCATGATTCATAAGATTTCCATATAAACCAACCAGTGAAAGACCCTTGATTTTCTCACCATGTTTAAGCACAGTGATAAAATGATCCCAAGATTCTGGGAGAGAGTCTAGAAACTTGTTTACAAGTTCCTTATTGCTTTTGTGAACATCTGTCCTTCTTAAGTCATTAATGAGGTAGTTGAACCTGGTGTAAGTCTGAGTGAGACTTTCACCTTTATGAGCAAAGAAGAACTCATATTCTCTAACCAGAAGGAGTTTCTTGTTCTCCTGCACTTCTTCAGTTCCTTCATATGCAACAGTCAAAGTGTCTAGCATCTCTTTTGCAGATTTACAATTAAGAACTTGATGATAGACATCATTTGGTAGTGCAGAGACTAAGGCTGTTCTTGCTTTAACATCAAGATTAACAAGCTTTTTGTCTTCATCAGACCACTTATTTATAGGTTTTATAATCAGTCTTTCAACAGAAGGAGCTTCATCAGTTGCTTCAGTTACTTGGATAGTTGAGGAAGGAACATAAGGACCTTCAGTAACAGTTTTAAGCATCACATCATCAAGGCTTGACATATAGAGAAGAACTCTACTCTTCCAGAGAGAGAAGTTCTCTCCGTCAAATATAGGACACCTTGTGAGTGAACCATTGTTAGAAGAACCATTAGAGGCAGCAACAGAAGTGGCCATTTTGTAGTGTGGGGTAGAAGCAGTTGAAGAGTAAGCAAAACAGATCTTAGATATGGATTATCTAGCCTGCTCTGATACCAGTTGTTGGTCCCAAATGGATACTACAACAACAAATGTTTGTAGAAGTGTGGGGGGGGGGGGGTTGAATACAAACTTTAGCAAATTAAAATTTAGGAGACACACGGTTTACTTTTATATAATTCTTATTGACGTTAATCAAGAATTACATGAACTAGATACGGAAAATCTAAGTTCAATAAAAGGTGGCAACTAATTTTGTCTAACACATAGACAATGCTAATCTTAAACAACTAATGTCTAAGACGTTCAACACATGAACAAGTTTGTTACACTGAAAGTAAAATGCTAACTCTTCTAATTCTCAACTTATGAGATTTTAGTGCTTTTCAACGCATTCACTTGTTTTTGCATGTTTCCATGCATGAGTATATATAAGCAAAGTGTATCCGGGTAATGAAGAGAGAAGGAGACAAAGGTATTTGGTTTAATAATATTATAATAGATAAAGTTAGTGGGTGAAAAAGTAAGTTAACTTTATACACAAAGTGTGTAAAGTGAACATACTTTTCAGTAATGAGTCTATTATTATATTATTAAATTACTACCTTTATGTCTTGAGAAAGTAACCTTATCCTTCCATGCTTGTGCTTTAATCGACACCATGCTTTTTGAAGATTTGACTTTACCAAATATGGAGTTGCCAGCCATACTTAACATCATATCTTCGAGATCTTCTTTTCAAGAGTATCTTTCTCCTTTTCCAGGGGATAAAGATCTATCCTTTTTGTATCATTGTAGATCCAAAAAGTGCTAAGTACTTTTACAAAAGAAAGATCTAAGGCATAATAAGAACAACACATGTTCTGCCTTTGACTTTAAGAAAATATTACATAGAAAAGCTATTAACTGAGATATACAATAAAGACTCAGTTTAACAGACACTGAACTACAAATATAATTTTGCTCAGCTAAGGATAAGTGTGAAAGACTCAGCTGACTAGACTTGCTCAGCCGATCAAATTGCTCAGCTGATAATACAAATCGTAGCAGCAGCTAATAAACTGATTAATTCAACTGTCAGCTGTTCCCAAGGGCTCAGCTAATCATTTGAGTATAGTCAGCTCATAAAGAGAAGATTGGATAAGTAGTAAATACCTTATCTGACAGATGGAAGACATCAGCTGAACTTGTGATTGTGTCAGCTGATCCTTGACTGCTTAGCTGACCTTGAAATCTTCATCAACTGATGGTTCTAGGCCATCAGCTGATCCAGTGTGATTCCTCAGCTGATGCTCTTTGACTGATCTTTTCTACTCAGCTGATCTTTCTGAAGCTGGTCCTTTGGCTGATACTCAGTGTTCAGCTGACACTATGATTCGTCAGCTGATATTTCTTACTTAGAAATTCTTTAAGTCTCAGATAGAAAAACAACACATATTTTTCATCAATCTAAGTCCAAAACTGAATATATGGTTTTGTTAACATCAAATCCTATTTTACTTAATAGATATGTTTGATTAAGGTTTGATATTGCTATCTCACCAACAGTTTCAGTATAGGGATCAACTGAATTTAGATCAAGTAGATACACATCTCTTTCTCTTTTAGCTATTAATACAGGCTTTCCCTTAGCATTATAGATTGTTCCTGCTTTCTTCGTAAAAGTAACAACATTATCTTCATCACACAATTGACTGATACTAATCAGGTTGTGTTTGAGACCTTTGACATATGCAACTATGTGGAATGTAACTTTGCCAGCTTGCATCTTCCCATAGCCTTTTGTTCTTCCATGGGAGTTGTCACCAAATGTTACTTTAGGACCTTCATCTTCTTGGAAATCACTAAGAAGTCCTTTCCACCCAGTCATGTGCCTTGAGCATCCACTATCCAAGTACCATTTACTTGAACCCTGCATATGATATGAAAACTAAACACATTAGTTTTGTTTGGGAACCCACTTCTTGGTGGGTTCTGACATATGCACTTAGCATCTCCATCGGGTTGAACTGACTGTTCTGCTTGAGCAGGAGCTGAGTCTTGTGTAGGCTGATCAACTTGTTCTTGTTCAGGCCTTGAGATTTCTGCATCACAGTCCTTAGCCTCGTGACCTCTACTTCTGCACTTGTAGCATCTCCTTCTTCCAACGATTACAGGAGGTATAGTGTCTAATAATCCTTGTGAGAACTTGCTCTCAGACTTAGGATTATATGTGGTGGATAACTTTTCAACTTTCTTTGCAAGTTGATTCACATGATGATCACTGAATTTGGACTTACCTTTGTCAGGTCTTTGTTTGTTATCCATTTGATTAGAAGTTTGACTAACAACCTTCTTTTCCATGACTTTGGACTTACCTTTGTCATGTCTGCCGGACTCACCAGATTCAACAGGTTTGGACTTACCACTGTTGATATTCTTGGAATTACCAAGATCCACAACTTTGGACTTACCATGGTTGTGACTTGACCTCTGACTTACAGTGGTCTTCCTATTCTTGTAACTTCTCTCTGAGCCAGATAGAGAATGTTGTCTTTTGAAAGGATTTGGATTAAGCATTTCTATGACTGAAGTTCTTTGAATAGGCTGAGTGCTTAATCTGTCCAGCACAGACTTACCATGCTGTTTGGATGTTGAGCACTCTTCTCCATGATCTTTAGCCTTTATAAACATATTGTATTTAAGGTTTTGACCATGTTTCTTCTCTGAGGCTGACTTCTGAGACTCAATTTGTAGTCTATCCTCCTCAGAGTCTGTACTTGCTATCTCATCATCAGCTACATAAGCAGTTGTTTGATAGTCACCTCCAAGTACAGCCTTTACCTGTTTAGGTATTTGTTGGTTTATACACTTTTCAGCAAGCTTTGATGACTTACACCAAGACTCAGTGACCTTTTGAAGTTGGTCAGCTTTGTCTTTAGCTTCCTGAAGTTCTTCACTTAGAAGTTTATTAATGTGTCTTTGACATTCAAGATCACATTGTTCTTCCTTACCAACATCAATGAGAGACTTATTTTCCTTAATCTCATTCTTGAGTTTTGTTATCTCATCTTTGAGGTCATTTTGAGATTTAAGGACGGTCTTGAAATCATTCAGCAGATAATCAAAAGCAACACCCTTTTCCTCATCGGTATAAGAGTTGAAATTACTGACCTTATACATTGAAGCAGGATCCCAATCACTAAGCTTGCTATTTTCCTCAGCTTCCTTCATGTCAGCTTCAAAGGTTGACTCGGACAGACCATAATCAACCTCATCTATTTCCAACTCTTCATCTTCTTGAGCCATCATACATGCATCATCATCTGAGGTAGATGAGTCTGTATCCCAGGTTTCAGCATATAGTCCTTTTGCACTGGGTTTGTCTTCAGGCCTTCCTTTCTTGAGCTGAGTATATTTCTTCTTGTATTTATCAGCTCTGTAAGCATTCCTATCAACAACTGATGTTGATTCCACCTTCTTTGATCTGCACTCAGCAGCAATATGTCTCTTCTTCTGACAGTTGAAGCACACAACATTCTTGGGATCAAAGGAACTCTTCCCTTTGCCCCTGTCAGATCTTCCTCTTCCCCTTTGAGCTCTTCTCAAACGTCTGGCTAACATTTGCATTTGCTCAGTGATATTCTGAACATCATCAGTATCACTTGAGTCTGAGTCTGAGTGGTCAGCTTGAGATTCTAACTCAGTCTCAGATTTAACAACCAGTGTCTTGGAACTTTTTTTCTTTTTCTGTGCAACCAATGTAACTTAATTTTTATCCAAAGACTCCTTGAGTTGTTGTTGAGAAGTTCTCTTGTGTTCAGTGATCTGTTCATGATTTATCAAGAACCCATAAATGGACTGTAGGTTGTACACATGTAGTGTTCCTCCAGCCCTCAGTGCTGTAGTTACATCGTTAAACCTCTCTGGGAACACATCCAGAAATTTCAGCACAAGTTCAGCTTCATCTTTCTTTACACCCACACTTAGTAGGTCATTTATCAAGCAGTGAAACCTTGTGAACAAATCTGACAAGGTTTCATTCTTCTTTGAAAAGAAGTTTTCATAAGATCTATTCAAATGACTTCTCTTATGCTACTTGGCCAGATCCGTGCCCTCATATGTAACACTCAGTGTGTCCCAAATATCTTTTGTTGATTGACACCCAGTCACAGTATGCAAGATTTCGTTGGTCAAGGCATTTGCCATAACACTTTTTGCCTTGTCATCCTGATTGAAGAGTTTCCAATCTTCATTAGTCCCGGATGCAATAGGCTTTCTTGTTTCCTTTTCAGTTTTGCCAGGAGACGTATCACTGACAGTAGCAGGAATCTTGGGGATGATAGGTCCTTTTGTAATGAGATCGAACATACGAATGTCAATGAACTTGAGGAATAGCATGGCTCTGAACTTCCACATAGGATAGTTAGATCCATCAAATATGGGACAACCTTTGGCAGACATCTGTGGAAAGTTTGAAGGATTGTTGCTTGTAGACATTGTGAACTTTCTCAGAATCTTGAACTTTCAACTTATGAAATCATTCAGCCTGCTCTGATACCAGTTGTTGGTCCCTTGGTGAGAATAACAACAAGCAACAGGTGTGTAGAAGGGGGGTTGAATGCACTTTCTGCGGAAATTGAACAAATCAAATAAAAGTGTTACACACAGTAAATTAAACCACAATCAATTGAATGCATTTATTAAGAAGATGATTACAATGCTTTGAATAAGAAGATGATTACAATAACTATCAAGTAAGCAACTCTTGATATATAACCACCTAATATAAATCTCAATCTCTCAAACTTAGATATCTATAATCAACTTATGATTATAGATACTGACGACTCTCTAAAAATGATTTACACAGATTGAATCAACTAATGATTACTTACCAATATCACAACTGATGTGACAATTCGAACACATGAATGATTTGGCAATCTGTGAGTTTCTTGATCACGTTGAACTTACAAACAGTGATTCAAGAATCGTAACACATACGGTGAGGTGAGGTTTTGGCTCTGCAACACTTAGTTGTTCTCGTTTCAGAATCGTACGTCTAAACTTGTCAAGAGATAAGTATTTATAATCCTGTTCCTACGGTTCCTAACAAACTGGACTAATCCTAATCTGCTAACTAACTATCGGATAACTCGGAATCTTGAATATTCTTATCTTGAGTCTTCAATCTTCAATCTTGATTCTGGAGTCTTCTTATCCGCGCCGTAGATATAGAGAGTTAAAACAGAATTTAAAACACATTTAAATTCTCTTAGACTAACTTCTGTAGTCAGGCTGAGTTACTCAGCTTGAAACTCATCAAGCTGAGTTCTTCGAGAACACACTCGAAAACAAACATGAACAAACATGTATAAATATTAACTCATCGTTAGAAGTCCAAAGAGTTAACCAAAACATATTTAGTAACTCTATTGAGTCTTCACGCCGAGTCGCTCAGCTTGAAACTCATCAAGTTGAAACTCAATATGTATATCTTAGTTTACGCACACAGCTTATCAAACATATTGATAATCTTACTAAGATATAGTCTAAGCTGATCGAACATATGCTCAGCTTATAGTCAGTCTGAATCACTATGAGTGTTCAGTCTGACTAAGCTTCATAATTATGTTTAAGTTATATGTAGAACATATCATACAAACTTACCTTTGTTTCATCAAATTTAAACTGATGAGATCATTTTCCCAACAAGGTGTACCATTAGGTGGGTAGCACACTGATCTAAGATTTTTCTTGGGTTTTTTATTAAGCTTAACGAAAAACTTAATTTTCCAGTTTTTGAAAAACCATTTTAAAACTATCTCTTTTAAAAAAATACGATTTATATGTGTACCTAAACTAGGTGTACAAAACGGCCTTTATAAGTTCCAAACTTATAACCTTGACAAAACTTTAAAATTTTATAAAAATTAACTAACACGACTAGCAACCTGTAGTCGTATTCTAGTTTGTCATTAAATGTGGTTTTTCACTGTTTAATAACAACCTGTTATTAAATCCCCTTTTTATTTACCATCACAAACATATCATATGTAAATATGAAAAACAGTAAATAAAAAACACAACCACGCAGATAACAAGAATAAGCATATAAAGCCCTATAGTTTTGCCAACTAATCCTAAGGTCAAACTTAAGGATAAAGTGACTTGGAATCGCCTTCTTGATGTGTTGCTCCCACTAGCCTTGACAACTCCCCGAAGTGTCCGTGCCTCGCGTGAGGAACACCATTTACTTCATCACCTTCTTCGAGTCTATCTTGGTGGAGGGATTAAACTATAACTAATCTATTACAAATATAATATAGAATGGGGTTGTAATTGGCATGCAGGCCTCCCCGAACCAGTACAATATTACAAATAAGAAAGGGATTGTAATTGGCACGCAGGCCTTCCCAAAACCAAAAGGAAAAAAGAAGAAAAAGAAAACGAGTCCTGAGTCGGAAAAACTATAGCTATATGTATCACAACCACGCAATTATATATAAACACTACATATAAAAGACAACCACGCAGTTATAATAATATAAACAAATAAACTGTGCTATTAAGCACATAACCTGATTTGTTCAAATATTCTCATTTATCCTTTTGATTAATACCTACTAACCAAAAATTAAGAATTGTGATCTTCTAATTAAATTTATTTGGCCAAAAATAGTTTTTCAACAAAACTTAAAAACTTGATCTCATTCAAAACTTGAATGAAATCCTCATGTCGAGTTTCTTTACTAGTTTTCCAAAAACTTAAAACCGACAACCTTTGGTCAATTAAATACTATCTTATTTGTTTCTCCATAATATTATATAAACTTTATCCTTTTAGAATTTATTCAAAAATGACTAAACTAGTCATAATAAATAAAAGTCTAAAATATATATTTTAACTAAACTAATTAAAATATATAACACTAGTTTATATAACATCTTATTAATTTTATAACTTAAAATTATTAATCCTTTTGTATTAATCCGGAAAAACCATTTTGGGCCAACATCTCCCGTCAACCCGAGAAACCCACTGGGCCAAGACCCTCTTGGGCCGAGAACCCATTGGACCGAAGTCACTTGGGCCGCGAACCTCCTTGTGCCGTGACCACCTGGGCCGAGAACCACATTGGGCCGAGGACCCATTTGGAACTCGAATTGTCTTGGGCCGAAACCCTTTGGACCGAAGCCCATTAGGCCTTAGCACCGCTAAGTCCCTCTTAGCGCCGCTAACGGCCACCACCCAACACGACAATGATCTCGGTTCCCGTTTTCCGATTAATACATGAAATATTTTAAATCCTTTTTAACCTATTAAAACTAACTGTCTTAATATACTAATTAAAAACTGGATTTAATTCAAAAACCAAAAACTATTAATTATTAATATCAACAAAACTTGTTTTATTAATAACTAATTATCCTAAAACTTGATTTCAACCTTTTAAACAAAGAGTTCAAACACTAGTTAAGATCTAGTTTTAGATAAAAGTTTATCCCTTTTTAACTGTTTAAACACTAACCTGGTTTAAACCTAACTGGTTAAAATCAAACCTTATGTTAACTGGATAAAAACAGAAAAAATTGTTTTTATACCCTATGGTTTTCGAAAAAGGAGAAGAACAAGATGAAGAAGATCATATTATCAAAACAAATCAAATATGTGGATTATCTAGGTTTTTACCAACTTAAACAAACTGTTTAATTTAATCTTAATTCAAACTTATTCTTATTCAAAAATAATAATCCTTTTAACCATTCAAACTAACTGTTTGAATTTCCTAATTAATAGGATAACCCTGATAACAAAACGAACTGTTTTGTTACCTACTTGATTTTCGAAAAAGCTCAAAGAACAAGTAGAATTAAAAAACAAAACCTTAATCCTAAAAACAGATAAAACTAGAAACTATAGATCATAGAGCCGAGGCTCTGATACCACTGAAGGGTTTTGAACCTGACCAAACCACCCAATGACACAAACTGGTCAAACCTGGGTTTGATTCCACTAGTTCAATCCTAAAAGCGGAACTGGATTGAACACAACCCTCTAAACCCCAAAAGGGTTAGGATCTTTAAAAGTAATGATCATAACATAGTTTCTAATATACAATCCATCCACAGAAAAGGTTACAAAAATATACCTGATCAAAACTTGGGATTGCTAAAGTAGTCCACCACTACTGCACCTTCTTGGAACTGGCTGCTAGACCGCTCCTGGATTACCAAACAACAATTCTCGACAATCCGAGAATGTGTGTGTATGCGTCGATCATCAATCGCAAAACACCTTCGGGTGTTCTTTTCCTTCGGCTTCGACTCGAACGATGAGAGAGAGAGAGATAGCGACGAGAGAGAGAGAGAGAGCGACGAGAGTGAGGGAGCCGAGATCGAGAGAGAGAGTTGGTATGGTGGCTAGGTTTTCTTTTCTTAATCCCTTGTCACTTATCTCTTAATCCTTAAATCTTAAGGATATTTATAAGGATTAGATGGACCTAAGCCCGTTTAATTAAAAGCCCACTGATTTTAATTAAAATTTCAACTCTTCTCATTTTGACCCCCTGGACTTTACTAATTAATTAATCAACTATTAATTAACTTGTCCGTTAAATATTAAAACTTAATATTTAATTCTCTTTAAATAATAAATAACTATTTATTATTTATTTCCTTTCTAATAATTAATACAAACTGATTAATTATTTATTTCTCTCTTTTCAATAATTAATACCACTGATTAATTATTTCCACACAGACTTATGGTGAAATCCAACTGTTCTGAATTGGGTGTGTAGCAGTGTGACCCTTTAATCTCTTATAACATTGGATACAATGTGCCAATTAATTATCTCTGCACATAATCTAACACCCTTCTACAAACGCGTCGCGTTTGTCCAGATTTGTGCCTATAAATAGATTTGCATCTCATATGGTTTTCACGAGCCTCTCACCTTTGTACCGTTACTCTACCCATTTGAAGAGCCATTTTAAGCCTTTAAAGTGTGTGTTAGAGCTAGGACTTCGTGGATACGTGTTTGTGAGGCCCGGGAAGTCCGGTGACTCGATTTCGAGCTAGTTTTCGACGTGGGTTTTTTTTGGAGTTCTTGGAGAGTGGTTGGTTTCATGCAAGATCAGATCCCGACGATCTGTGTGTGAAGATTGTTAGATCTACATTTGTGGCGGTTTACTTGTCCGTTTAGAGGTGAGTTCAATTATTTTTCAAAACCGAGCACAAAGACAAAATTGATTTTCGAAAGTAACTCGTTTTAAGATGGTTTAACTGGATCTAAATGTTTATGTTTGTTTATGTTGGGAAAATGATCTCATAGGTTAAGATTTGATGAGACAAAGTTAAGTTTGTAAGATGAGTTCTACATATAACTTAAACAGAATTATGAAGCTTAGTCAGACTGAATACTTATAGTGATTCAAACTGAGTATAAGCTGAATATAAACTGAGCATATGTTCGACCAGTTTATACTATACCTTAGTTAAATTATTAATGTGTTTGATAATCTGTGTATGTCACATAAGGTATATATCGAGTATTCAGCTTGATGTGTTTCAAGCTGAGTGACTCAGCTCAGAAGCAGAGTCAGCTCGACAGAGTTAATAAATATGTTTTATTTAACTCTTTGGACTTCTAAGGATGAGTTAATAATTATACATGTTAGTTCATGTTTGAATTCGGGTCTGTTCTCGAAGAACTCAGCTTGATGAGTTTCAAGCTGAGTAACTCAGCCTGACTAAAGAAGTCAGTCCAAGAGAATTTAAATGTGTTTTAAATTCTGTTTTAACTCTCTATATCTACGGCGCAGATAAGAAGACTCTAGAATCAAGATTGAAGATTGAAGACTCAAGATAAGAAGATTCAAGATTCAAGATTCTGAATTATCCGATAGTTAGTTAGCAAATTAGGATTAGTCCAATTTGTTAGGAACCGTAGGAACAGGATTATAAATACTTATCTCCTGATAAGTTTAGAGGTACGACTACGACTACAACTACGATTCTGAAAAGAATTGCAGAGCCAAACCTCACCTCACCGTATGTGTTACGATTCTTGAATCACTGTTTGTCAGTTCAACGTGATCAAGAAACTCACAGATTGCCAGATCATTCGTGTGCTCGAATTGTCACATTAGTTGTGATATTGGTAAGTAATCATTAGTTGATTCAATCTGTGAAAAATCCTGTTTAGAGAGTTGTCAGTATTTATAATCATAAGTTGACTATAGATAGCTAAGTTTGAGAGATTGAGAGATTTATATTAGGTGATTATATATCAAGAGTTGCTTACTTGATAATTACTGTAATCATCTTCTTATTCAAAGCATTGTAATCATCTTCATATTAATAAAAGCATTCGACTGATTGTGGTTTGATTTACTGTGTGTAATACTTTTATTTGATTTGTTCAATTTCCGCAGAAAGTGTATTCAACCCCCCTTCTACACACTGTTGCTTGTTGTTATTCTCACCAACGGACAAACAACTGGTATCAGAGCAGGCTGAACGATTTCATTAGTTGAAAGTTCAAGATTCTGAGAAAGTTTTACAATGTCTACAAGCAACAATTCATCAAACTTTCCACAGATGTCTGCCAAAGGTTGTCCCGTATTTGATGGATCTGACTATCCTATGTGGAAGTCCAGAGCCATGCTATTCCTCAAGTCCATTGACATTCGTATGTTCGATGTCATTACAAAAGGACCTATCATCCCCAGGATTCCTGCTACTGTCAGTGATACGTCTCCTGGCAAAACTGAAAAGGAAACAAGAAAGCCTACTTCATCCTGGACGGATGAAGACTGAAAACTTTTCAATCTGGATGACAAGGCAAAGAGTGTTCTAGCAAATTCCCTAACTAATGAAATCTTGCGCATTGTGACTGGGTGTCAATCTGCGAAGGATATCTGGGATACGCTGAGTGTCACTTATGAGGGCACAGATCTGGTCAAGCAGCAAAAGAAGAATCATTTGAATAGATCTTATGAAAACTTCTTTTCAAAAAGGAATGAAGCCTTGGCAGATTTGTTCACAAGATTTCACTGCTTGATAAATGACCTACTAATTGTGGGTGTGAAGAAAGATGAAGTTGAGCTCGTGCTAAAATTTCTGGATGTGTTACTAGAAAGGTTCAATGAAGTAACCACAGCACTAAGGGCTGGAGGAACACTACACATGTATAACCTACAGTCCATTTATTGGTTTCTGCTGAATCATGAACAGATCACTGAACACAAAAGAGCTTCTCAACAACAACTCAAGGAGTCTTTGGATAAATCTGAAGTTGCATTGGTTGCACAGAAAAAGAAGAAAAGTTCCAAGACACTGGTTGTTGAATTTAAGACTGAGTCAGAATCTCAAGCTGACCACTCAGACTCAGACTCAAGTGATACTGATGATGTTCAGAATATCACTGAGCAAATGGCAATGTTAGCCAGACGTTTGAGAAGAGCTCAAAGGGGAAGAGGAAGATCTGACAGGGGCAAATGGAAGAGTTCCTTTGATCCCAAGAATGCTGTGTGCTTCAACTATCAGAAAAAGGGACATATTGCTGCTGAGTGCAGATCGAAGAAGGTAGAATCAACATCAGTTGTTGATAAGAATGCTTATAGAGCTGAAAAATACAAGAAGTATTCTCAGCTCAAGAAAGGTAAGCCAGAAGACAAACCCAGTGCAAAAGTTTTATACGCTGAAACCTGGGATACAGAATCATCCACCTCAGATGATGATGTATGTCTGATGGCTCAAGAAGATGAAGAGTTAGAACTAGACGAGGTTGATTATGGTCAGTCCGAATCAATCTTTGAAGCTGACATGAAGGAAGCTGAGGAAAACAGCAAGCTAAGTGATTGGGATCCTGCTTCCATGTACAAGGTCAGTAATTTCTACTCTTATACAGATGAGGAGAAAGGTCTTGTGTTTGATTATTTGTTAAATGATTTCAAGACCAGCCTTAAGTCTCAAAATGACCTCAAAGCTGAAATAGCAAAACTGAAGGATGAGATTAAGGAAAATAAATCTCTCATAGATGTTGGTAAGAAAGCACAATGTGATCTTGAATGTCAGAGGCACATTAATTAACTTCTTAGTGAAGAACTTCAGGAAGCTAAAGACAAACGTGACCAACTTCAAAATGTCACTGAGCCCTGGTGTAAGTTATCAAAGCTTGCTGAAAAGTGCTTAAACCAACAGATACCTAAACAGGTAAAGGCTGTACTTGGAGGTGACTATCAAACAGCAGCTTATGTAGCTGATGATGAGATAGCAAGTACATACTCTGAGGAGGATAGACAACTGATTGAGTCTCAGAAGTCAGCCTCAGAGAACAAACATGGTCAGAACTTGAAATTCAATATGTTTGTGAAAGCTAGTGATCATGGGAATGAGTGCTCAACATCAAAACATCATGGTAAGTCTGTGCTGGACATATTAGGCACTCAGTCTGTTCTAAGAACTTCGGTCATAGAAAGGCTTAATCCAAACCTTTTCAAAAGACAAAATTCTCTTTCTGGCTCAGAGAGAAGTTACAAGAACAGAAAGACCACTGTAACTCAGAGGTCAAAACACGACAATGGTAAGTCCAAAGTTGTGTATCTTGGTAAGTCCAAACCTGTTGAAACTGGTGAATCCGGCAGACATGACAAAGGTAAGTCCAAAGTCATGGAAAAGAAGGTTGTTAGTCAATCTTCTCAAAAGGATAACAAACAGAGACCTGACAAAGGTAAGTCCAAAGTCAGTGATCACCAGGTGAATTAGCTTGCAAAGAAAGTTGAGAAGTTATCCACCATATACAATCCTAAAACTGAGAGCAAATTCTCAAAAGCATTGTTAGACACTCTACCTCCTGTCATCATTGGAAGAAGGAGATGCTACAAGTGCAGAAGTAGAGGTCATGAGGCTAAGGACTGTGATGCTGAAATCCCAAGGCCTAAAGAAGAACAAACTGATCAGCCTACACAGGATTCAGTTCCTGCTCAAGCTGAACAGTCAGTTCAATAAGATGAAGATGCTAAGTGCTCTTCATCTGAACCTACCAAGAAGTGGGTTCCCAAACAAAACTAATGTGCTTAGTTTTCATCTCATGTGCAGGGTTCAAGTAAATGATACTTGGATAGTGGATGCTCAAGGCACATGACTGGGTGGAAAGGATTTCTTAGTGATTTCCAAGAAGATGAAGGTCCTAAAGTAACATTTGGAGACAACTCACATGGAAGAATTAAAGGCTATGGAAATATGAAAGCTGGCAAAGTTACATTCCAGAGAGTTGCTTATGTCAAAGGTCTCAAACACAATCTGATTAGTATCAGTCAATTGTGTGATGAAGATAATGTTATTACTTTTGGGAAGAAAGCAGGAACAATTTATAATGCTAAGGGAAAGCCTGTATTAATAGCTAAAAGAGAAAGAGGTGTGTATTACTTGATCTAAATTCAGTTGATCCCTATACTGAAACCTGCTTGTACTCCCATTATGTTCCTAAGCTGAGTTGGTTATGGCATAAACGTTTATCTCATCTAAACTTTAAAAATATAAATATGCTGTCCAATAAAGAGTTAGTCTCTGGATTACCAAAGATCACATTTGTCAAAGACAAATTGTGCTCAGCTTATGAACAAGGGAAACACCATAAATGGTCCTTTAAATCAAAGAAAATTTTTTCAATAACAGACCCACTGCATATGTTGCATATGGATCTGTTTGGATCCATAAGTACTCCAAGCCTGAGTGGCAAGAAGTACACACTGGTGATAGTAGACGAGTTCTCACGATTCACCTGGGTAATATTCCTTAAAGCCAAAAGTGAGGCTGCCCTGGAGATAATCAGTTTTATCAAACAGGAAGAGTTGCAAAAAGGTTTGTCTGTAAAGCAACTAAGAAGTGATCATGGGACTGAGTTCAGGAACTCTACCCTTGAACGCTTCTGTGAACAAAAGGGAATATTACAAAATTTCTCATCTGTTAGAACTCCACAACAGAATGTCATAACTGTACAGCGGCTAAGGGATGTTCTGTCAGGATCGGATATAGGTTATATCAAATAACAAGAACTAACTTTTTAAATAATAAATCAGAGTAAAATAAAAGTTAATTTTTAACAATGATCACAATCAACTAAGAAGTTGCGGAATCACACTTAATTGATTAAAGAAGATTTTGATCACAAATCAATTCAATCAAACAGTAATTCTATTAATCAATGAGAACGATTACAATAGCAAACTTCACCCCCAATCTAACTTATTATGTTAGACGAAGAACACAAATTGTTCTTAGGTTTCAACGAGAAACTTAGAGGCTTAGCACTATTCAGAGAGCAAAATTACAATTTGAAGAACGAATGCAAAAATATAATCAATGAGTAATTTCTAATTATGAATTCTAATCTAGCATATATATACTCCTTGATCTTCCTTGATTTGCTGACAGTTAGGTAATCTTCTATCTTCTGAGATAATCTTGATGATCTTCAAAGTATTTCGAGATATCTTCAAAGATAGGATTTTTCCATATATAGCTCAACAGAAACTGTTTAATGAATACAACAGTTCTTGATTCTTCTAACAGTCTTCAGCTTCAAGGTCTTCAAACAGTTGTAGACGTTTACACTAACAGTTCTCAACTGTTTTCATATTTTCAACTAACAGTTTCCAACTGTTACACCAACCTTTACTTAACAATCTTAACAGTTTTAACAGTTTTGATTTTTGCATGTATAACAGTTACAATGACTTAGCCAATTTCCCAACAATCTCCCCCTAACTTAAAGTATTGAACAATACACTTAAGTTGTTTGTTTTAAGGGTTCAATCATAGACAAATTAACATAAGTAAAGAACATATTTATCAGTGTATGCAAAATCAAACTATTATAAACCAAATTCAAGAGATAGAAAAATTACATTTTCTCTGACTGTATAAGCTCCAATCTCTTCTTCAATCTCTTCATCAAATCTTCCTTCACTTTTGTAGGGCCATAAAACCTTGCTTTCAACATATACATTAGCTTTGGTTTACTGTGCTCGATGAACTCAAGATCAAACCACTGAGTTTTAGCATTTCCCATCACCATTTGATATACTCTTGATCTTTCATATACTTTCACAGTAGTGATTGGAAATCTTTCATCACTTATCCACATGGACATCACTTCTAGTGGATTACATATACTAGATAAGTGCATCATCAAGACTTTTATTTCAACCTCAGCTTCTCTGCCATAGTGACTTACTCCATATGCATACATCTCCTGTATGTCTCTCTTTGTCACACAATCCATCATTTGGACGAAACTAGAATAACTTTCAATTGGTTCCAGTTCCCTGACAATAGTAAATCCTTGCTTTCCAGTCTCTACCCTCAAAAATTCAAATCGCCACTCAGTAATGTGGGATTTTTGACCAAGCTGCTCTTTTTCTAATTTTTTAATTCTTTCTGTAATCTCCACACTTAGTCTATCATGAAGAATGGTTTGAACCTTTTCAGCTTTAGCTTTTTCTTCAGACTTTTGGAATGTTTGGGGTTTTCTCTTTTCAACTACTGGCTTGAGAGGTGGAACTGTTTTCTTCTTTACAACTCTTTTTCTTTTTACTCCCTTACCAGCCTTCTTCTCCCTTTCTTTCTCATCAATCTGAGCAGTGATCTCATTAGCCAGCTTCTTTGCTATCTCAAAATCCGACTGTTCTTGTTCTCTTTGCTCAGCTGCTAGTCTTAATGCAAATTCATGATCACGCTCTTCTTGTTGTTGTCTTGAAAGCTTGAGCTTAGGACAAACAACAACAATTTCTTTACCTTTGCCTGGAACAGGAGGCAACTTTGATTCTTTCTTTCCTTCCTGGATGACTATGCCTTTATACCCTTTCTTTGGTGGTAAAGATTCTAACGTAGCAACCTTTCCATCAAGCCATCCATCATCGATTTTCTGTGCCATTCTAGAAGAACTTATTCCCAGATATTGAGCACTAATATCAACCAAGTAGTTCTGCTTAACTGTTGACCAAGATTTGAAAATCTCAGTGCTTGGAACATCTGCAGTTGACACCATCCTGTTGATTAGCACCCTATCAACACTTGAAAGTTGTTCTTCTTCTTCTTCATTAACCGCTTGGACACTTGCAACTGTTAGTTGATTTAAAGTTGCAACTGTTGGTTGTTGTGTTGCAACTGTTTGCTCATTTGGAGCAACAACTGTTTGTTCAGCTTGTGGAACTGTTTGTTGAACCTCTTCTTTCTTAGACTTTCTTTCTCCTTTTGCTTGAGAGGTTGAAGATGATCTCACTGTGGCTTTAGGTTTGTTGAGCAGCTGTTCATGATTATGAAGAACATCAGTTGCCTTCATAAGAGTTTCTCCCAGAAATTTCAGCTGCTTGTCTTGTCTGATCAGCACCTCATTATGCATTCCTATCACCTTAATGACTTCATTTGCCTTTTCCAACTTTTCAGATAGCTCTTTTATTTTCTCATCTTGTTTAATTATTCTATTGTTTTGAAAAGCAATCTTCTTCTTTAGGTGTAGGTGAGCAGCAAGGTAAGGTGCAAAGTTAGGATCCGTCAATGCTCGTTGTTTCAGTCTAGTCTCAATGTCATCCAGTGTTTCTACTGTTAGCATATCATTGACAGATTTAACTGGTGGTTTACTCACTTGAGTTTCCCCATCAGTACCCATCTTTTCTTGGTTCTGGGGATTACCAGAAACTGTTTTACCAGTCTCTGTTGCCATGGTTGAGGTCTTAGCTATGTTAACACTATCCTGGTTATCCTTTGCGGATAAAACAGTAGTGTCAGCCTCAAAAACCATATGATCACCCTCAAAAGGAGTGATCACCTCCTCATTGTGCCTGGGAGACAGCACAAGGGATTCCCTTTGGATATTCTGCACAGGTGAATGCACCTGTTCAGAGCTAACAGTTTCAGTTTCAAGAACTGTGGTGGAAGGAGCACCAACAGTTCTTTTCCTCTTCTTTTGAAATATTTTTAGTGCAGGGGCTTGTGTTGTAGCTTTTTCAAAGGAAGCAGGTTGGGAATTTTGAGTATCTTGGACTGTGGGTTCCAGTGTTGGTGGTGTAGCAAAACGTTGGGCTTCATGCTCAACACTGGCAG
Source organism: Pulicaria dysenterica (assembly GCA_947179395.2). Taxonomy (NCBI): domain Eukaryota; kingdom Viridiplantae; phylum Streptophyta; class Magnoliopsida; order Asterales; family Asteraceae; genus Pulicaria; species Pulicaria dysenterica. The sequence goes on along the minus strand of OX359292.1, from coordinate 49,634,954 downwards.
TCCTGTTTCTTGAAAGAAACTCCACCATTTCAGAGAGTGGTGGAGTTATGGCACCAGAGAAACTCTTGCCATTAACCAACAGTTTGCTCAAAGTGGAAGCCACATGAGCAGAGGGAATAATGACCCTCTTGTGTATTTTAAGGTTTGGAATCAAAAAGTTTAAACAAGTTTGCACAAACCGTGGATACATTAAAAATAGACCATACTTGGTCCCCATATGTTTTACCATACCATTAAATATCAATTTTGAAAAATTAAAACATCTGTTGTTGGCTAGACAGATGAGTGCGAGAGCAATGTTGCTCCCAAACTCATTCCAGCCCGTTCTCTTAGGGCTTATGCACTACTGGAGAGTATGGATAATGAACTTCCAGTGTGCGCAAAACTGCCCTTTGTAGAAGGTACCCTTACCCCCAGGGCCCTCATACCCAAGTTTCAGTAACTCGGTGTGTAGATATTCTAATGCAACCGAATCAGAATACTCACCATTAAGATCATTCAGTTGTAGTGCATGGCGAATAGTGTCTTCGGTTATAGAAACCTCCATATCATCAACAGTTGTAGAAATCTGTTGCACTCCATCAACTTCTTGGACTTTGGCATTCTTCCAGAAGTTCTCAATGTGTGAGGTATAAATTGTGGGGTTGGCAGTTAGAGCATAATGAATGTTTGATACCGTGAGATAATCAATCATGACGTGGAAAGCGTCAAGATTGTCTGGTTTTTCAAGATAAGCGATCACATTGTGCTCTTTGACAAATGGAAGAGGGGACATTTTAATTTCGATCTCTGAGAGTTGTTGAGGGTTAGGGTTTGTTTCTGATCGAAGTTCGTTTTGGACGTGTGAGTTGCTTGATAAGGAGGGAATTGCCTTATATATGTTTCGACTGTTGAATGCAATCCAAAAGTTTCCAAAAATCTGCAAAGACCAAAACACCCTTTAATAGCTTAACAGTTGACGGACAAAATGACCTAACAGTTGAGGAACTGTTTTCATAAGATGTAAATGAACTAACAGTTGAATAACTGTTTTCATAAGATGTAACAACTTTTATTCAAAAGTTAACTCCCTTTTGTTTGATCATTTATTTGGATTAACAGTTGTTTAGTGTTTACAACTGTTCTCATTTCTCCCCCTTAGTTGACGAATTTCTCCCCCTCAGTTGCACATGGACTTTGCCTAACAGTTGTGGAAGCCATATACTAACAGTTGAAAACTGTTAGTATTGATTGAAACAGAATTGTGCAACTGTCAAACAAACTTTAGCTCATATATGTCAAATGCTGAAGCAACAATAACAAATCATTAGTGAACATAGTCATCAACATAAGATGTATTTTATTCATGATAATCACAATTGAGCTACAATAATTTTGAGAAAACAATACTGTCTTTTGCTATAGATCTAAACACAGCTTATAAGAACTGTCTTAACTCCGAGATCTACATGTGACAAATTATCGTTAACATTTTGTATCATCAAATCTGAACTTTAAGGGAAGACAATCATCATCACATTCTTGCTCGAGAATGTCTTCATTATTTAAGAATCAAGTTCAGAATAGCCTCTACAGTGCCGCCATAGCCTTACTGAGAAGCCTGTCTTCAAAGAATGGTCATGTAATGCACAAGCCATTGTTGGTACTGCTTATCTAATTGTGCAAGGTCGTCTCGTAGGTGTGGGAGAACAATGATCTACACCGTAAGTGTAGACAACTTTCTCCGTTAACAGTTGACATGCCTTAAACAATTTTCAAAACATACAACCCACCAATGGGTGTGCAGTAGACCTTCTCATCATATGCACCACCAGAGACGATTGTCATAATTTGCCTCTTGGGAAGATGGTGAATGATACCAATTCAACATCAGTGGAACTAGTCATCTATTACAATGACTTCCACTGCATCATCATCCGAGGCCCTCTGGTGGTTATGAGTATTATATCTTCGAACATTGAACCACACTACGGAGTTTGTAGTGCCTGCCAGGTTCAAGACGAATCTTAGACAACATGGTGTAGGCAATTCATGGAAGAGAGTGAAATTTTCAAAATCACCTCTTATACGAATATGATCAATTGGTTTATTTGGCCTACGTGGATCTGGATGCTGTGTCAAGGTGAACCTATCTCGATCATCATGCATCTCAAGAACACATGATGAGTATTGCCAAAGCTCATGCATTCTTACAAATGGGGCAGGGATGGTTACATAACTTTGTCTAACATTAATTTCTTTGAAGTTTATGAGAAAGAAATTAGTAGCCATTTGCAGAGAGAAGTGTGTGCAAATGTAGGTGTGATTTGTGAAGTATGGGTGCAAGGCTATTTATAGAGAAACTAGGAGGCATTAATGTCCAGTCATTTCCAGTAATAGCATGCAGTGACTTGTCATATCAAATTCACTATATTACAAGCAAAATGACTCACCTTTATCAGTCTGGAACTGTTGATTCAAGAAAGTGAATTTACCCTTTACCTCTTAACAAGGACAGTCACGGGTGTGAAAACTGTTTGTGAGACAGGTAAGCAGATATGACCAAAACTGATGTGTGAAATTGCATTTCCTTCTCTGAATATTTAAAAGACAACAGTTGTTAGAAAACGTAACTAACAGTTGCAAACTGTTAGTGTGAATAACATGGAATAATGAACAACTGTTAGTCCAAGTTAATCATTCCAATGTTGGAAATCAAAAGGTTGAATCTGCTCACATCAAAAGCTTTAGTGAACAAATCAGCTAATTGATCATCAGTATGAATTTTCATAACTTGGATTAATCTCTTTTCATTGCAGTCTCTTATGAAGTGAAATCTGATTTCAATGTGCTTGGTTTTAGAATGCTTTACTGGATTATTAACTATGCTAATAGCACTGGTGTTATCAACATAAATAGGGGTATTTAAGAAAGACAAACCATAATCCAGAAGCTGATTTTAGATCCATAACACTTGTGAACAGCAGCTTGATGCAGCAATATATTCAGCCTCAGCTGTGGAAGTTGAAACTATTGTTTGTTTCTTGCATTGCCATGAAACCAGCCTTGATCCAAAGAATTGACATCCTCCAGAGGTTGATTTTCTGTCCACATTGGCTCCACCATAGTCACTATCAGAATATGCCACCAAATCAAAAGGTGAATCTTTAGGATACCAAAGTCCCAATTTTGGTTGGCCTTTGAGGTATCTAAAGATCCTCTTTACAGCAAACAGGTGTGACATCTTTGGACTGCATTGAAACCTGGCACAAACACAAACAGCAAACATTATATCAGGTCTAGAAGCAGTTAAGTACATTAATGAACCAATCATTGACCTATAGAGGTGTATATCAACATCCTCCCCCTCAGAATCTGCTCCCAACTGTTTGTGTGTCTCCATTGGAGTACTTGCCAGCTTCACATCTTGATAGCCAAACTTGTCCAATATGTCCTTGACATACTTAGATTGGCTTAGAAAAATACCAGTGGGCTTCTGTTTGACTTGTAATCCCAAGAAAAATGTGAGTTCACCCATTGAACTCATCTGAAACCTTTTGTGCATGATGATTTCAAATTCTTTGCACAAGCTGTCATTAGTGGATCCAAAGATTATATCATCAACATAGATTTGAACAAGCAAAATCTCTGTTTTAACAATCTTTGTAAACAATGTTTTGTCAATTGTGCCTCTCTTAAAACCATTCTCAAGAAGGTAGGATGATAATGTCTCATACCAAGCTCTAGGAGCTTGATGTAGTCCATATAGAGCTTTATCCAACCTATATACCTTGTCAGGGTACTTTGAGTCTTCAAAGCCAGGGGGTTGACACACATATACCTCCTCATCAATAGTTCCATAGAGAAAAGCAGACTTGACATCCATTTGATACACCTTAAATCCTTTGAAGCTTGCAAAAGCAAGAAATAGTCTAATGGCTTCAATCCTTGCAACAGGTGCAAAAACATCATCATAGTCTATTCCTTCCTCTTGTGTGTAGCCTTGTGCAACCAGTCTTGCTTTATTCTTGATAACAATCCCTCTTTCATCTTTCTTGTTTCTGAACACCCACTTGGTGCCAATTACTCTTTTGCCTCTTGGAAGCTCAACCAACTTCCAACCTTGCTGAATTTGAAATTGTAAGAGCTCCTCTTGCATTGCTTCCACCCATGAAGGGTCTTTCAATGCCTCAATTGCTTTCTTTGGTTCTATTTGAGATAGAAAGCAAGCATTCACATCAAATTGGGCAAGATCTACACCACTGTTTTCATTTTGCAGCATATTCCTTGTTCTGATAGGAGTGGTTGGATCACCAATTATTTGTGATATTGGATGAATCTTGTGAACTCTTGATGTAGGAATGTTTTCTTCAGTCAGTTCATTCCCTAGATTAGACAGATCAAACTCACATTCACTTGAATTTTCAGCATTATCACACACTTGATCAGCAACTGTTTGGGATGCAGAGTCAGTGTGTTGTTGAGGATCATGAGATTCCATGTCCTGTGAAGATTCAGCATCAATCAATGGATCAACAGCATTGGAGAACTCTTGTTGAAGCATAGGAATCACAACAAAGTCTTCAGTAACTTTGTTTGAACCAACAGTTGTTGGTTTTGAGCTAACAGTGTCAAAACTATTCGGGCTGGTGGAAGCTGTTTGATGATTTTCACCAACAGTTGTTGGGGTACCTGTAGCTGTTTCAGTAGAATACTCAAAAGAAAGAGATTTAGACAATGCATCAATATCAAATAACCAATCAGGTCCATTACCTGCAATATTGATCCTATTCTCATTGAAAGAGACATTCATACTCTCTTCTATGATTCTAGTGACATTGTTAAAAACTCTATAAGCTTTACTTTGAGTGGAGTATCCTACAAAGAAACCTTCTTCAGCCTTACTCTCAAACTTGCCTAATTGTGATTTGGTATTAAGGATAGTGCAAGGACAACCAAATGGTTTGAAGAAGTTGATTAAAGGTTTTCTCTTGAGGAACAACTCATAAGGAGTTTTCCCTTTGGACTTGACTACTTGTACTCTATTCTGAACATAGCAGGCAGTGTTCACTGCTTCTGCCCATAATGTCATTGGAAGCCTAGAATCAGCTAACATGGATCTAGCAGCCTCTATCAAAGTCCTATTCCTTCTCTCAGCAACTCCATTCTGTTGGGGAGTCCTAGGGGCACTAAACTGTCTTTCAATACCTTTACTTTCACAAAAATTGTTTAGCTCATAGTTCTTAAATTCAGAACCATTGTCAGATCTAATGACTTTCACCTTCAAATCAGATTGATTTTCAATTTTAAGAATAAGAGACTTAACTAACTCAGCAGTTTCATCCTTAGTTCTAAGAAATTGAACCCATGTGAACCTGGTGAAATCATCAACTATGACTAAACAATACGCTTTCTTCCCTATACCCACCACAGATGTAGGACCAAAAAGATCCATGTGTAACAATTGTAAAGGTGCAGTAATAGAAGAAACTTCTTTGGTCTTATAAGAAGTTTTGTGTTGCTTGCCTTTGAGACAGGCTACACAATGATCATCACATGAGAATTCTTTTTGGGGCAAACCTCTTACCAAACTGTTTTTAGCTAACAAGTTCATGGTTTTAAAATTCATGTGACACATCCTTCTATGCCAAATGGCAGACTCATCATGAGATGCCTTTGAGAGTAAACAGCTTAACACATTCTGTTTAGCAATCTTTGTGTATCAAGACAGTATACATTATCTTTTCTAGGTGTTCTTAAAAGAACATCCTTCTCATTTAGTTTAAAATCTTTTGAAAGAATAATGCATTCTGAATCTGTAAACAAAACTTTGTTTCCATTGTCACAGATTTGAGATACACTTAACAGATTGTACTTAAGCTGTTCAACAAAGAAAACATCATTAAATGTAAGTGTACCTGCCTCAACAGCTCCTTTACTTGTGATGTTTCCTCCCTTAGCATTTCCTCCAAATGCTACAAATCCACCATTGATGCTTCTGAAATCCTTCAAACAGTGTGGATTTCCAGTCATGTGCCTTGAGCATCCACTATCCACATGCCAGATAGATCCATGATTGGCCCTATGAATGCTCTGCACAAATAAAATCAGTTAGTAGCAGGAAGTACCCAGGCCATGCAGGTCTTGGGTACACCATTCAAGTCATAATACTTAAACAGAGTTTGGTTCTTTTTTATTTCATTCAAAGTAGATTTCTCTAATTTGTGTAAGGAATACTTTGTAAGAACATGTGGTTTCCAACTGTTGTGATTAACAGTGGATACCTTTGAACAAACAGCTGGTGGAGTTGGTAAAACAGATGAATCAACTTGTGATTCCTTTTGATTTTCAATTTGAAGAACAGTTTTACCCTCTCTAGAATCAGTTTGTTTTTGAATTTTCATCCAAGCCAAACCAGCAGTTTTTGGTTTTGTTAAAACAGTTTTGGAACTGTTAGTTGGTTTGGATGTAACAGTTGTAGAACTGTTTGCCAGTTTTGGCTTAGCAGTCTTAGAACTGTTGATCTGCTTTGACTTAACAGTTTTAGAACTGTTATTTTGTCTTTTGGGACTTTTGTTTTGAGTGCCATTGGTCTGTGGGTTATAGTAACAATCTTGAACTAAATGATTAGATCTCCCACAAATGTAGCACTTTTTGGTTTTCACAATAGGTAAACCAGTTCTTTGTGACCAGAATTGGTTTCAATTTCTTTGATTTCCTCTAACAGCTGCAGATTGAGGAAACTTTTGGACACCATGTTTTTGGCATGTGCATGCAGGCATTTCAGTATGCCTTTTCTTAGGCTTGGGTTTAGCCTGAGATTTTGGAGCTTCCATCTTCTTCTTTGCATACACAACCTCACCAACTTTCTCCTTTCCTTTGGCTTTTGTACTAACAGTTGGGCTTTTTAGCTTAGAACTGTTTGGGTTCTTGTTGGAACTGCTAGTGTAAAAATGGGGACTATTGGCAACAGTTGTGGAACTTTCTATGGATTGGATAGCTTTTGAAGGTGTTGGCTCAGTGATGAGGGATTCTGTGGATGCTTTTACAAACACCACAGGTTTGAAAGATGGTTTTGTGGAAATGGGTTCACAACAGATGTGATTTTCATATGGAATCACTTCATCTTTCTTCACAATTATCTCAATATCTTCAACACTTACTACTGACAGAACTTCATCTTCATAACTCTCAAACTTTGGATCAGCTGACTTTAATTCATCTGCCAAAGGTTCATTGACATATCTATCAGCTGCCTCAGACAAGGGTGTTATGTATGTGTGATTGTATGGAGGTGGGGTTTCCTTATATCCAAGTCCAGTTTTCACCTTGTCTCTCACTTGAGATTGTAGCAGAGTCTCAAGCTTAAGGTTTGCAGCCTTGAACATTCCAAGATCAATGTCCACACCCTCCAATTTCTTTGTGAGTTCATCCACCTTGCTTTCTTTTTCAACCAATTTCTTTTTCAGACTATCAATCTCATCTTGAAACTGCTCTTTCTCCCACTTATGATATTTTCTATCATAGTCCATTTGCAGTTCATTAGCATGATAGTCTTTAATTTTCTTTTCAAGATTTTCTATCACAGCAGTATACTCATACCTTCTCTCCTCCATTTTACTTAGAGCAGCACATACTTTCTTATTGTGCTCTCTAAACCTCTTAACAATAGCTCTACATTCACCAGGACATAGTTTAGAAGATACCTGTATGTCCTCAGATTCTGGGGAATCCATCTTGATGCAGGAGTCAGTCAATGCCATCAAAGCTTTGTTGCTTGTAGCCTCCTCTGCTTGATCACTCCAATCAAATCCATGGCCTTCTTGTGAGACCAATGCTGAGGAGGTATGATTCTGAGTTGGCCTCTGACCTTGATTCTGAACTTGTCCACCAGATCTGCATTCTCTTGCAAAGTGGCCAAGTTGTTGACATTTGAAGCATCTCACCTTTGACTTGTCAAATCTAGCCCTGCCATCAGCTCTGAAATTCATGTTTTGCCTTCCAGTCCTTTTAATGAACCTCTTGGCTCTAACAGTAAGCATGGCCATCTGCCATTTGAGATCCATCTCCTCAAGATCATCAGGGTGCACTTGTTCAAGATCCTCATTGGTGAGGGTTGAATGTGCATGGCTGGCAAGAAAAGCTTCAAGAACAGCATCTGGAGTGTTCATATCTAGTCCAACAGCAGAACTAGTACCTGCACAACTATCAATAGAGTTAGTTAATGAATGGTTTGATTCCATACCTGAGGATGACAGGAGAGCAGCATTGTGGCTAGGGATAACAGTTTTTCTTTTTCCCTCTATCTCTCCCTCAAACACTATCAAACTATTATAGAGGTCATCTAACTCTATGTCTTCAAGAGAATCCTTGGTTCTCCATTGTGCAGCAAACACAGTCCATTCATCACCTAGAGACCTAAGAAACTTTCTATTTATCTCATCTTGATCAAGCCTAACCTTAGCACTCTCCAGTTGACTCACCAGTTTGTAAAACCTATCAAAGATTTAGGTGATACTCTCATTCTTCCCACTGGTGAAGATCTCATAGGCTTGTTTAAGAAGATCTCTTTGGTTTCTCTTAGAACTAGCATTCCCAGCAAACCTCTTCTCCAGAGCATTCCAAAGTTCATGAGCATCATCAAATTTCTTGAATTGATGTTGATACTCATTGGGAATTGCAATCTGGAGGATGCTGAGGGCTTTCATCTCAATCATTCTATCCTTCTTTTCAGCATCTGTCTTTGGTGGTGGTTTCTTCTTTGGTTTTCCATTCTCATCCAGTTCAATGGGATTAGTGGGAACAGTTTCAATGATTTGCCAAACAGCATAGTCCATTAGTTGGACATGCTGTTTAATTCTTAGTTTCCACATCTCAAAATCAGATGGTTTGAGCATGGGAACACAAATGTTGGACCCTGACCCACTGTTATCAGAAGAACCTCCCGAATCCATTGAAACAAATTGATTTAAAAAAAAACAGTTTTGAAAAATAAAGCAAGGTAATGCAAAAACCATCAACTGGTGATCAAAGGAACCTTAATGATAAGGCTCTGATACCACTTGTCAGGATCGGATATAGATTATATCAAATAACAAGAACTAACTTTTTAAATAATAAATCAGAGTAAAATAAAAGTTAATTTTTAACAATGATCACAATCAACTAAGAAGTTGCGGAATCACACTTAATTGATTAAAGAAGATTTTGATCACAAATCAATTCAATCAAACAGTAATTCTATTAATCAATGAGAACGATTACAATAGCAAACTTCACCCCCAATCTAACTTATTATGTTAGACGAAGAACACAAATTGTTCTTAGGTTTCAACGAGAAACTTAGAGGCTTAACACTATTCAGAGAGCAAAATTACAATTTGAAGAACGAATGCAAAAATATAATCAATGAGTAATTTCTAATTATGAATTCTAATCTAGCATATATATACTCCTTGATCTTCCTTGATTTGCTGACAGTTAGGTAATCTTCTATCTTCTGAGATAATCTTGATGATCTTCAAAGTATTTCGAGATATCTTCAAAGATAGGATTTTTCCATATATAGCTCAACAGAAACTGTTTAATGAATACAACAGTTCTTGATTCTTCTAACAGTCTTCAGCTTCAAGGTCTTCAAACAGTTGTAGACGTTTACACTAACAGTTCTCAACTGTTTTCATATTTTCAACTAACAGTTTCCAACTGTTACACCAACCTTTACTTAACAATCTTAACAGTTTTAACAGTTTTGATTTTTGCATGTATAACAGTTACAATGACTTAGCCAATTTCCCAACATGTTCTTCAACTTCCTCCAAGTGATGTGTTCGAAGTTGCTGTTACCAGGCAAGTGGCGAGATCGGTCCTACCTCTTATGGGTCACTCACAAATAGAGGGTGTAATCAAGAAGGCCACTTTTCCAACGAGTTGGGGCTTCATGGTTTCTACGGTGATTCGTTCGCTGGGAACAAAGGTTGAAGGCTTGGACCAGGTCAATGACTTCGAGATGCAGCTGTTGTACAACATGTTCTTTTCCAGAAATCTAGACTATGTACTGCTCTATTTCAATGAGCTCAAGGTCCAAGTGCTAAAGACACCAAGGGATCTCCATGTACCTTTTATAAGGTTCTTATCCTTGGTGATTGAAGCTGAGTTGGGAGACCAACTATATGAAGCTGGACAAGATTTGCTCCCTGCTCCAGCACTCAGCTCGAAGATGTTCAACAATGACATCTTTCCAGAGCAAGAAGGTCTAAGTGACCCAATGCGATGGATAGCTGAGCAAGCTTCATTAGAAAGTGAAGATGAGGGATCCACTCAAGGGGGAGCTTCCCAAGCTGACACAGAAGTTCAAGCTGAGTCCTCTACACAAGCTGAACCAGCAACCGTTGAAGCAGCTTCTGGTAAGACCTCTCCACTTTCTCTTTCTTCTCACTTTTCTCCATCCACCTTTGGAGATAAGACTGCAGTGGAACCAACTTAGTCTAACCCATATCCTCCACCTTCATTCCATTTACAATCCCAATCTGAAGCCACCCCTAGTATGCCCACTGCTGCTAGGGAGAATATCCTAACCTATACCCGTAAAACTGCCATAGGTGGTGCCACTCCTAAAGGCATCACTGGAGCTGAGATCACACTGATCCCTCCACAGGCAGGAGTTGAGGGGGAGACGTCTTCTCTTAAGGTGTCAACCTCAAGGCTCATTCAAACCCAACAGCTTTACCCGGGTGTGGTGTCTACTCAGCCCTTACTTACTCGAGCCATGGGAGAGCCTACTACTGTGCCTGAGCAGACACACTCAGGTTACATTGCAAGAATGACCAATCCCCAGGGTCAATCACCCCCTTCCAACCAGATTAGCCATCCACCAACCCAAACACTTCACATTTCAAGCCCTATTCATTCTCTTCACTTCTCACACTCTCTTGCATGACCTGTCAATGATTCATCTACAAACCAAGATGAGTCACAGGGTCCAAACTCTGGTGCAAATGAGTTTGAAGGTAAACACCAACCTTCGGATGATGCACCCAACGATTCTTCACCAACTAAAGCTGCCTCCTCAGGCATTCAGCAACTAAAGGACTACGTTGCAGCTCAATTTAATCTATTTCATCTCAAGCAGAAGAAGCATAAAAGAAAAATCTATCAAAGGCATGAGCGGCTGTCAAAGGATGCAAACGAGATTGCCTCTGCAGTTGCTGCACTGCAACAACAAAAGACTTCAACCCCTATTATGATGACAAAAAGGGGGAGAAGGTTCAAGCTAACACTGAAGCTGAGCTAGCTAGAGCTGAGGCTGAAGCTTTACTAGTACTAGCCAAAGGAGCAGAGAGGCAAGCTCAGACTGAGGGGGAGTCAGAAATAAACAAAGAGGAACCTACAGCTAAAAAGCAAAAAGTGATAGAATATGAATCTGAAGCTGACAGTGTTTCTGAAACTGAAGAGGAAAAAGCTACAAGGGAGATGATTGAAATAATTGAACTATAGGAAGCTGTTGAGCTGAGCATATCCCTTGATGAGCTAAGGAAAAGGAAAGAAAAAGAGGCCATGGATCTAGAAAAAGAAAAAGAAAAGGAAGCTTTAGCACGAGCTAAAGTTGTATATACTGGTCCAAGGCCTGATCTAATTCCATACTCAGATGCAGAACTGCAGGAATGTTACTTCAGAAGGAGCTTCAACAAAGAGATCAGAGGAATGACCTTGAGCAGAGCAAATGGAGCTATCATTCTCACTTTCTAACTTAGTAACAAATCAACAGTGGGAATGGACCTGAGATACGTTCACAGGATGGGCTACATTGAATGGCAAAGGATAATGATGCTGCTCAAGAAATTTATAAGAAGTCAGATCAAACAAGAAATTCTATCTGAAGTCTCCAAGTTGATTGCTAGAGCTGAAGAACTGACGTATGTCCCAGTTCCTGGTCGGCAGTGGGAAAATTTGTTCGACATGCCTGTATGAGTAGAATTCAGAGAAAATCAAAGCATTAACACTCCTATTCAAGGTTTCATGTTTAAGAATCAGGCAGGTAATCCCAGTTTTATTAAGCTAAATGAGATTTGCTATCTAAAAGTTGAGGATGCCTTGAGAATAAGAAACTGTTGTGGAAATGAGGAGTCAAATCAGTTAATAAAGTATAGGCTGAATAAATTCATTAGAGTACAACAGAAGGAACTTCAGGGAAAAGATGAAGCTGAAAGATTGTTAGATGAGATCAATAAAGAGATCATCATCTGGGAGCTTTTACATCCTGAGTTCATCAGATAAATTAGATTAGTTCTAATATTTTTGTAAGCACTATGTGTGCATGATCTAAGTGATCAACAACTTTTGTATTATGATCAGTTCTATTAATACAAATATAAAGTTTGATATGTTCAACTGTGTTGTGATGTGTTCATATTCATAAGTCTGATAAGTTCAGCAAAAATGAATAACAGATAATTTCTTATTCATTTATGTAATTAGTTTGTGTGTTCAATTAAAAGTTTGTGTGTTCCAATTCAAATTGATAAGTTCAATTAAAATTGATATGTTCAATAAATATTTGATCAGTTCAAATAATAAAATCTTAATAAGTTTGAGATTTAAAATATAATTTTGTTAAACAAACTTAAGAACTGTTTGATGGTTTTGTCATCATCAAATAGGGGGAGTTTGTTGGGAAAATGATCTCATGAGTTAAGATTTGATGAGCAAAAGTAAGTTTGTAAGATGAGTTCTACATATAACTTAAACAGAATTATGAAGCTTAGTCAGACTGAACACTTATAGTGATTCAGACTGAGTATAAGCTGAATATAAACTGAGCATATGTTTGACCAGTTTATACTATACCTTAGTTAAATTATTAATGTGTTTGATAATCTGTGTATGTCACATAAGGTATATATCGAGTATTCAGCTTGATGTGTTTCAAGCTGAGTGACTCAGCTCAGAAGCAGAGTCAGCTCGACAGAGTTAATAAATATGTTTTATTTAACTCTTTGGACTTCTAAGGATGAGTTAATAATTATACATGTTAGTTCATGTTTGAATTCGGGTCTGTTCTCGAAGAACTCAGCTTGATGAGTTTCAAGCTGAGTAACTCAGCCTGACTAAAGAAGTCAGTCCAAGAGAATTTAAATGTGTTTTAAATTCTGTTTTAACTCTCTATATCTACGGCGCAGATAAGAAGACTCTAGAATCAAGATTGAAGATTGAAGACTCAAGATAAGAAGATTCAAGATTCAAGATTCCGAATTATCTGATAGTTAGTTAGCAAATTAAGATTAGTCCAATTTGTTAGGAACCGTAGGAACAGGATTATAAATACTTATCTCCTGATAAGTTTAGAGGTACGACTACGACTACAACTACGATTCTGAAAAGAATTTCAGAGCCAAACCTCACCTCACCGTATGTGTTACGATTCTTGAATCACTGTTTGTCAGTTCAACGTGATCAAGAAACTCACATATTGCCAGATCATTCGTGTGTTCGAATTGTCACATTTGTTGTGATATTGGTAAGTAATCATTAGTTGATTCAAGCTGTGAAAAATCCTGTTTAGAGAGTCGTCAGTATCTATAATCATAAGTTGATTATAGATAGCTAAGTTTGAGAGATTGAGAGATTTATATTAGGTGATTATATATCAAGAGTTGCTTACTTGATAATTACTGTAATCGTCTTCTTATTCAAAGCATTGTAATCATCTTCATATTAATAAAAGCATTCGACTGATTGTGGTTTGATTTACTATGTGTAATACTTTTATTTGATTTGTTCAATTTCCGCAGAAAGTGTATTCAACCCCCCTTCTACACACTGTTGCTTGTTGTTATTCTCACCAAGGGACCAACAGTTTATATGTTTGATCTTGACGCATGCAATATATTTTTGACGACATGCAAATGTTTCATGAGTTTGATGAGTTGCATGCATATGGATATATGTATGGATGATTATGATGGACTGAAATGATGATTGCAAGGTTAAAAGTTGTAAAATGGTGTTATGGGTGGGGGTAGATATACTCATGGATGTAAATATGATGCCTAGTAGGAAAAGTGTGCCTTCTAGGATCGCGTTGCTTAGTTGTCGGGTTTCTAGATAAGCATGGCAACACATGGTGTACTTGCATTTTATGGGCTTGTACACTGGAGTGGTGTTTGACTAATGATTGAGGTCAAAATGCATGACACCACGAGGGTGAAAGGAGGGCCTAGTGATGGGGGCACCGGTTGTACTTTCATATGAACGACTCATGTCGGAGTAGCTACAGCGGGCGGATCGCAGGTGTATGCGAACAAGCAGGAGTCGCGCCCTGTCTTGTACCATACTTGCTAGACACGCTTAGTGAACTTATGCCGGTGCGGATGGACATTGGAACCCTAGGGGTTGCCGGGCACGCATAAGGTTTTGGGGTAGTGACGATTACGAAGTATGTTGGTAGACCCCACTAAGAATGATGTATTAATGATGTTAGAGATGATAATGATGTAAAAGTTGAATATGATGTTTATGATGTATTTATCGATGCTTGTGATGATACTTGACCATGCGGGGACTTATGATGTATGCGGGTGGGTAAAGTTACGGGTTGGGATTTATCACCTAAACCTATACATGTTTGTAAATGTTTTAATTTGATGATTTTGTGATGATAACTAAGCTGACTCACGAAGCGAAAGCTGACACTTGTTTTTGAAATGTGTCTTGTGCTCGTGCAGGTAGCTTAGGTGCAAGGCCTTGTGAGTTTGTTGAACTTGGTTTTGAACAATGATGTATTTGCGACGTAACGGTGGTTTTCATTTCAAAGTGGTTTAGCAGTTTATCTGTTTAAATAAATATGATTGTCTAAAGTCTTCCGTTGCGATGAATTTTGATTGTTTAGAAAAGTTTTTGTAAATCTCAATTTTCGAAAACGATGGCCGTTACATCTTCCACAATCACTAGATTAACGTCCTCATCACCACCAGCACCAACACCAGCACCATCACAACCATCTAATTTCTCCTCAACAAGCTCCTCTACATTTTGAGCCACATTCTTTTCACCACCATCTTTTCCAGCACCAACACCAGCCCCATAACCTCCATCCAAACTCTCTTGAACATTCTTCTCAACCTCCTCAGCCTCATCATTACCCCCTTCACACTCTACATTCTCATCATCGTTGTCATCATCATCATCACCGTCATTATCACCATCGTCATTCTCATCATCATCATAACTGTCACCATCATCATTGCCCTTATCATCATCAACAGTATCCACCTAAAAAATTTGAAAATTTCAATTAATATCACATGTGATCTTATACAGAAGCAGATATGGTGATATGCAAAAATCAGCTGTGATTAATAAAACAATCATAATTGAACAACCAACAATCACTTGTGATTTAAAAAAAATTCACATGTGATTAATAATACAATCACAGTTGAACAACCAACAATCACTTGTGATTTTATAAAAAATAATCACATGTGATATGATAATACAAAAACAAGTGATCATGTGAATAATCACATGTGATTTATAGAAGAATCACATGTGATTAATAATGCAAAACAATAGATCAAGTGAATAATCACTTGTGATAAAAATAAAACAACATTTGTTAAAGTATACAAAAGCAACTAATTCAATTCATGCCCTAGTATCACATTTCAGTTAGGTTAAATTATACCTCTTTCATCTTCTTCACATTCTTCACATCTTCTTGACCAAAGTAGAACATTGCATCCATAGAAAAAACATCATTCATTTTTGAATTATAAAATTCAAACTTCTTTTCCCCAAACGGAACTTCTTGAAACAAGTAAAATAAACTCTTCTTTTCTTTTCTTTTGACACAATCAACATCTTCTTCTCAATCATTTCATACACATCCTACAAAATTTGAAATATTACAGTTTAAACCAAATACAATAGGGGTGATATTCAATCACATATGATTTCAAAATAAAAAACACATGTGATTGAGCCATGTTACCAAATAAAAAAAACAGAATGTTTAATTTGAATACCTCCTATGTTCTCAACTCCTTGTTTCCCTCATCCGGATTAAAAAAACATTCTTCATTGTCGTTCTCACCCTCGTATGGTGGCATCAACTCCAAACAACCAAAACCACCAAGACTGATTTCTTTCATCTCACAAAAATTTATGAAACCTTTCCAATTTTTAAAGATTGGACGTTGCCGACGAACTGGCACGCTGTCCAATTTTGTGTGATCACAATACAAGAGCTATAAAAAAATAAAAAGAAACAATACAATATCAATAATAAAACTTGTTATTATAACTAACAAACAAATTAAAAAACAAATGCTCGCCGTTAAAAAAGTAGCAGGACCAGAATAAAAACATTTATCTGCATTCTCCTTGTGCCACTGATTTTTGTTGTACTTCAAACTATCAACCACAAAACCACACCAGTCTAGTCTTGACACATCTGCATCCCACCGTACCTGAACTCGGTTAAGGACATCAATCTTTACCTTTCCATTGCTATCACATGATGTCATTGTGTTTGCGAAGAGCATCAAAATGTTCATCTTGAAAATATCATCAGTCACACCACTAGAGTTCAAAATCTGGGTTGCAATGTGTGATGGACGGATATCTTTCCTAGAAAGAAACAGCTTATTCCACTCTTTAATAAGCTCAGCATCGCCCTTAAAATCCAACGAAAAAATATCAATCCCGCCTTTGGGGATACCAAACACGTCATGGACAGCATCAGCATCAACCTTAATATCACCCTTTTGTGTTCTGATCACCAACTCAGAACAAACGCAGCTATCAACAACGTGGTACACCAACTTCCCGGAAAGTTTATCGATGTTGAAACCAATAAGCGACCCGAACCCAAGACCTTTTACGTATTCCTGTTGGTTGATCGACAAAGATGTCATCACATTTGCCAATTGAGCTGGCGTAGTCCTGATACATATGGATGGAAAACCTTGGCTAACAGGTACTTCAATGTCATCCATCTTTGCCTTCCCCTTACCACGTGCATCAGCTTGCGGCTTTAACTTCTTGACTTTTGTAGCTTTAAGAGGGGTTTCACCTTCGCTCACTTTACGTTTCAGAGGGGTTTGGGAAGGTGCCTTTGTAGAAGGTTCACCAACGCGACTGCTTGAAGCCTTTCTTGATATTCTTTTGACTCTTTTAGACGTTACGCCGCCTAAATTAGCGAGCGTGATGCCTAGATCAGAATCACCTGTAAAAACATATATAAATAGAAACATAAGAAAAATAGAAAAACATATATCAATTTAATCACAAATGATTAACTACAAAACACACTTACAAATCACATATGATTAAAACAGAACTACAAATCACATATGATTAAGTGCAAAACACACATAATAAAGCCACTATAAAACCATTAAAGTAAGATAACAAAAACACACTTACAAATCACAGATGATTAACAACAAAACAAACATGTCTTTTAATACTAAAACAAAACTATATATCACATGTGATTAAGTACAAAACACACATAATAAAGCACTATAAACCATGAAAGTAAAAACAGAACTACAAACAAACACACTTACAATCACAAATGATTACCTACAAACAAACATGTCATTTAACACTAAAAACAGAACTACAATCACATATGATTAACTACAAAACACACTTATAGCACTATAAACCATGAACCTAAAAATAACATAAACACACTTACAATCACTGATGATTAACTAGAAAACACACTTATAGCACTATAAACCATGAACACAGATGATTAACAGCAAAATGTTAACATTAAATACAACACATATGATAATACTAACACTCACAACCAATACCACATGTAAAACATTGGCAACTATGAACTAATATTAAGCACAAGTCATTAACTACAAAAAACAGCATATAAGTAACCACATATCACATGACATGATTAACAGCAAAACAACATATGTGTTTTTATCATGTCATTTGATAGCCACATGACTACAAACACAGATGATTAACAACAAAAATGTTAATAACAACATTAACATTCTACTAAGCACAAGTGATAACTATAGATGACATGATTTTCAAACAAAAAACAAAGTAAACCTAAACAAATATACAATCATATATGATTTAAGCACAAAAAAACATAAGCAACCATAAATCACAAAAAAAAAAACATAGCAACTTCACCGGAATATTGAACATAAAACCCTAGAATTTTCGACACAAACAACTAATAATTTCTCAATTAACACTAAAACACAAGTTAAACTTACCAACATTGTCCTTTGAGCCTTTCTTCGAACGTGTAGAACTAGAATCTGCCATTGTCGGACTATAATCGTCAACACAAAGAGAGTAAACACAAGGAGTCGTCAACACACACGGAGAGAATCGTCGTAGTCATCAACACAGAGTAGTCGGATTAAAAATGGAAAGAATCATCGTAGTCGTCGGAGTAACCACAGATCGTCGTCGGTGAGAGAGAAGTTACGGAGCGAAAGGAACGAATGAAGAAACCATTGAAGAATGAAAGCGGGAGAAACTGACATGCAATCAAATCAGTTATTAAATGTCTAATTACTTTTTTACCCCTCTGCCTAAAATCTCTTTTAAAATTAGGCATGTAATCTAGACCATAAAAAACTATGATCCAATGGCCATAATTTGTCCCTTTGGACTATACAAAAATTAAGGACTGTATTGAATATTTCACTAGTTTTATATATTAATTATTATTAGATAACTAGGTGATTAAGTTTGGCTTAATTCAAATTAGGAAAAGAATTATGGTTTCCTAATTAGAACAAATCCTTTTTAACTATAAATAAAGGATCAAGGCTATGGAATAAGCTAATGAAATAATACAATTCTAAGTCATAGAATTAAGACTCTCTCCTCTCTCTTCCTCCCATAATCGGCCGGACCCCAAGGAAGAAAAACCGAGATCGGTTTTTGTCGACACTAAGTCACGGTTGTCGCATGGTTCGTTGGTTGCAAGATCCTTTCTAGCGGGTATTCGTCTTGTCTCGTTACGGGTGGACTGTTCTTGAGCAACCCTAGCTAAGAAAAGGTAAAACATCTTCCATCCATCTTCTTGTTGTTCTTGATAATCGATCGAGTATATATATATATGGGAAGGTTCAAATGAGAATGAGAAATAAATTGAGAATGGGAGACTCAATCTCAGCCGTTCATTTTGTAAGTGGAATTCATGGATGGAAAGCGTGGGAGAATCGAGTGTGGCAGGATGCATGTGAGGAATTCATGGGTGGGCAATGACATTGAAGGAGGGGGAATTGGACGGCTAGGATTGAGTCTCCCATTCTCAATTAATTTAATGTTCTCATTTGAACCTCCCACTATATATATATATATATATATATATATATATAAGTTTTGTATATTGTTCTTATACATCATATGTTCTTTGTTGATGTATTATAATATGAACGTTATTACAATGTTTTCTATTCATATTATTATTTATGTGCATACATATATCTCGATTTTATATATATACATTTGTGATAAACAAAGATCCTAACCTTTTAGGGTTTTTGGGTGGTTGATCGTTCAAGTTACGCTTTTATCAATGATTGATCAGTTTTTCAACTTTGTGTCAGTTCAAACCAGTTTGAGTTTGAATCAGTATTACATAAGGATGTGTATTATTTATGTTATAAAACCCAATAGTTGCCAACCATACTTTAGTACTTTGACAAATCTTCGAGATCTTTTCATCAGAGGTAACTTTAACCTTTTCCAGATGTAAACTTTGATCTTGTTTGTATCTTTCAGAAGATACAAAAAGTGATAATACTTTTACATATGAATGATCACAGCCATAATTGAACAACACATGTTCAACCTTTAATAAAAGTTTTGATCTTGTTTGTATCTTTCAGAAGATACAAAAAGTGATAATACTTTTACATATGAAATATCACAGGCATAATTGAACAACACATGTTCAACCTTTAATAAAAGTTACATTTGTCAGACAAAGCTTTAAAAGAAATACAGTTCATGACTTCGCTGAAGAGTGTACTTGAACTGACATAATATGTTTGTCTTCAGTGAGAGATTTCAGTGATGGGTGTGTTCTTTAGAAGGATATTCAGCTGATGCTTAACATTTACCTATCTTAAAGGCTTGAGAGTAATTACGTATATGAAAGGCTTCTAAGTCTTTGACGCATCTAAAAAGCTTCAAAGTCTTTTACCTTTGTCTTCAACTAAAACTCAGTATGAAAGCGATTCTTTGTAGATACTCTATCGTTTGTAACGTTTGTGTCAAAAAATAAACAACACATGTTTAATTTTAGTGTAACTGAAAGTGTATTTTTTCTATCATCAAATCTTCATATTTCAATGAACATGTTTGATTATTGAGCTGAAATGATTATCTCCCCAACAGGTGTCGGAGATAGGTGTAGAAAAAAAAAAGAATGGAGAGAGATCTTGTTTGATGGTGATGGGAAAATCAAAAGGCATTGCTTTTAGAGTTAAAAATATAAATAAAATAAAAGAGCACGGGTGTATTTGTCTTTTTAGTTTGATTGAAAACCAAAAACGTAATAGTTTGGACATTTAGGTATCAAATCGATAAAAAACAAAATTATAATTAACTCTACTTTTTATTTGAAATTGCATGCTTGTGATTGCATCCATTCCCTTGAATAGTTACATTTTATTTATATATGAAATCTTTTATTTCTAGTTTTTATATAAAATTTAGATTCTTTGTTTAACTTGTGAAATAATGCGTGGAAATCGATATGTATTATGTTAAAAAGTATTCATTTATATATGCATCAAGCTTAGACTCATTGCATCTTTTTTCAAATTCATGTGCATGAGTTTTTTTATATAATAATTCGTATATCTTATCTACAAAATGACTACATCTAGCTTAAAATTATTATATCTCGTCTAAAAAATAGTTCTATTAAAACTTGTTAATTTTAGTTGAAGTACTCAATGGTTCTTAATTAAAAAATCACTGCATCTATCTAAAAATAAAGGTTGTTTTATTATAATATTTAATATAGTCCATACTTAATTCATAGTCCTAAGGGACTAATTTTAGCCTTTGGATCAATGGCATCAATGGGCTATATTGTTTTTAAAAATTTTGGGCGGAGGAGCATTTTCGTAATTCACATGTGATGCTTTTACAAATCATATATGATTGTATACTCAATCAAATGTTATTGCATATTAAAATTTTAGGTCTGTTTTTTACATAAACTTTAATGAACACAACTCTTTATATATATTATATATTTGTTTTGTTTTGTTATTTTCTGCTCATAACTTCAAGCTTTCGTGTTTGCATGGTTGCTTATTAAATTCAGCCGCATTATTTGTTGACCAATTCACAAATTCCACCTCCAAATATTTCGTATTTTGACCCTTCGCACGATACGAACGTTCACAATCGATCTTTATTTTATATATATATATATATATATATATATATATATATATATAAGAGTTTATTTGAGAACCGTTTTTATTGCGAGAACCGCGAGAACCGTTCACAACAATTGATTTTGGAAATCAATGGTTCAAGATGATAGGGGGTCATTTGAACAAAACATAAGTTAGGGATAATGTTTGTAAATAGGAAAAGGGCATTTGGACAATTTATTTACCCCCACTTTTTAAGAAAAAATTTCATTTGTACCGGGGTTTTTTTTCTAGCACAACATGAGATGTATGTATAGGTGCACATAACAGTTGATTTTATTCAAGCACATGTTCATATGTGCACCACTTGTTCATTTTATTTAAGCATATGTTCATATGTGCACCACTTGTTCATACTGTATAGGTGTGTCTTCGTGCATATATGCACCGTGCATGTGTACATCTCGTGCATTTATGCACCGTGCATGCGTGCGTATATGCACCGTGCATGTGTGCATATATGCAAATGCACATGTATTGAGAGGGATCAAGATCTACCCAATTTCGTGGTGGACGGCTGTTGGGTTTTAAACCACCTCCTATGTGTCATACTGATTCAATACTCAAACTGGTTTGAACCGACTTAAGGATGAAAATAAAAACTGTAATTATTCATAAAGCGGAACTTGAATAATTATCAACCCAAAAAACCCTAAAGGGTTACAATCTTTGTTTATCACAAACATGTATATATATCAAATTCTTGTATGTATAAGCAAATAATAATATGAACAATAAAACTAAGAATATTCATATTAATATAAGAACATATGATGTATAGAAACAATATACAAAACTTGTATATTTATACATACATATATATATATATATATATATATATATATATATATATATATATATATATATATATATATATATATATATATCGATCGGTACTAGTATATATCTAATATATACTCGATCATCAAAAAAGAACAAGAAGAATATGGATATCATACCTTTTCTTACCTTAGGGTTGCTCAAGTAATAATCCACCCGTGATAAGAAAAAACGAGATCTCGCTAGAAAGGTGAGCAAACCACGAAACACGATCACTATAACGTGTGATCAAACCAAAAACCGAGCCTCGGTTTTTCTTCTTTGTGTTCTCGGCCAGAACTCATGGAGAGAGAGGGAGGAGAGAATATTTTTCTTTATAATTCATAAACTAGAATTATAATGGTTAACCTCAAATCATTAACCCTTGACTCCTATTTATACTAAAATAGGATTAGGATTAGTTTAAGAAAATATTCAAACATATCCTAATCTTGATTTGAATAAAACTTAATCACCAAGATATCTTTAATAATAATAATAATTAAATTAAAATAGAAATTAAATAAATAAATATACATATCACAGCACTTAAAGTAGCCGATGATATATATATATATAGATAGTTAAGTGGAGCCATGGCTACTAGGTATTACCTTTTAGCCTAGTGGTAAAACTATACTTTCCATTTGGTATCAGAGCCATGTGCTCTTAGTCGTTCTTCATTAATCAATTTATCCTGATTATATTATTAGATTATAATGAAGTATGATATTTGTTTTCATAAAGAAATAATTTTACTAGCAGTTATGATTTTAAATAACATTAAATCTTTTAATGATTTCAAAATAATAACGTTAGAAGATCTATTATTGTCAGTGTTAGTCATTATTGTTGGTTGGATTAGTGTAAGAGGCGCAACAAGGTCTGTAAGACACCCAGCCGGACCACAACAATATAGCACCGTAGGTATTCTTCGTTATCTATTTAAAAATCATTAGAAGAAATTTATTTCTTTTGAATCATACTACTTTTAAAATTACAATTTATGATTACAAATAAAATGATGAATTTATTTTCTAAAAAACATAATCTTGATAAAGAAAATAATGAAGAAACTGATTTACATATGAATTCTATGGAAATTCATATCTCTGATATCGAACAAAATTTATCAAATTGGACAATTCCAAAACAAGATTTTAATACTATTTATAAAATTGGAGCTTTTGACTTTTTACATGGGTATTCAATCAAAGCATCTGAACAAACTATATCTATTAATAAAGATTATGATAACTTACATTTATTATCCAAATCTGCAATAATTCAACATAGAAATAAATACAAATATTTACATGTTGGTCTAGTACAAGTAGTTGTTAAACCATTATTTAGATTAGGTATAGATGCTCCAGTCCTTTTAATATTAAGGGATGATAGACATACTAATTTTCAAAGTTCAATATTAACTATGGCAGAAACTAATATCTCAAATGGTCCTATATATTTTAATTGTTATCCAAATTTTTCAGTAGGATTATTTGACCCAAATATTCTTGATATTTTAGTTTTAACAATCAAAACAAGAAATTTAGAATTCAAAGAAGAAACAAAGGCTATTGCAATTATATATAGAATTTGCTATAAGACTATGTCCTCAACAATAGAACCTAGATCTAGAATAGTTAGTCCTAAAAATGAAACAATAGTTTTTTAATCCAATCCACAACATACTAAGGTTCAAACACCAAAACGTCTCAAATGGAATGAAATAAGTCAATCTTGTAACTGGAATCTACAAGATATTAATATACCCAAACTTATAGGAGAATCTAATAGAGCATCTAGTGTGATAGAGCACGAAGATGGTTTTGTAGAAATAAGTTTTGAAAATACTCCAATTATTTCCTCAAGATTATCTACAGGTTCAATTAGTAGTACTATTGATTTAAGAAATCCTTCTATCAAAAAAGTCAAAGTCTTTAAGATATGTAGATTTTAATAAAAATATTCCACAACCCATTTATAACGAAGATAAACAAAGTGAATCTGAAGGATATAGTCCAACTCGATCAGATTTTATAACAGAAATTAATAATTTCAAAAATCAAATATGAGTAATAAGATTCAAGTTTTATATAATTCTAATTCCACTAGGATAGCATAAATAAAATCATATTGGAAAATTATTCATGAAGATGAATTAGAATTAATAAAAATTGAACAAGAATTTCAACACATAATATCATCCTCTAAAGATCAAAAAAATATTCAATGGGAACAGCCTAAAGACTTAACGAATGCCCAATGGGTACAACTAGCAAATCTCACAGTAAGAAATAATCATATAAATGATAGAATTAAATTATATTTCTCATGGATTAACCAAGTTAAAACTGAATTAGTTATTTCTTAATATGAGTCTATATACAAAAAAATTTAAAATAGAAGTAAAGAATACAATTTCTAGAATCAAACAAGTTAATCAAAACATAGAAATGTTAAATCACGAAATTAAAACAGAAGAAAATGTTTACAGTAGATTCGCCCATATTCGGGTTTTAAATATACAAAATAATGCTCATACATCACTAATAAAAAGACTAAAAAATTTAAAAAACCAAATTCACTAATATGAGTTCATATTCTAACAATATTAAAAAATACATAAAAGAAAGAAGAAATAGAATAAAACAATTTAATAATGATATAGAAAGGCTCGAACTTGAGATTATTAAAGAAATTAGAACTAATCAAATTACTGATGTCTCATCATCTTACTTTGATAACTCACCACTTATTGAAGAAGTAGAACTAACTTATCGTCTTCGTGATCATTTAATCCTAACAATTGAAATTTAGAAAGAACTAATCCATTAATAAAAATGACTGAATCATACATCAACATGGAATACCTTAAAAATGAATTTTATGCAAATCATAATAAAGAAAAAAGAGAATATTATTATAATACCATTAATGATAGTAAAAAAGAATTTATACATCAATTAGAATGGAGAAATTATATAAATAAAAATAATATTCATTTAACATTTTTTGAATGGTACGAAATATATTTCAAACAAAACAATATATCATATCCTTTTTTAAATGTATACGAATCTCCAAAAATAACTCAAGAATATGTAGACTTAATCACAGATGAAAATGTAACAGCTATTCATCCCCCAAAAACCAAAATATTAATCCAAAATAAATATTTAGCTACACCATTTACCACAATTAATGAAAAAATGACTAAAGAAGAATTAACCAAACAAACCATATATCAAAATAATTATACAAATGAGATTCTTAATACTATGAGTCAACAACTTAATAGAATTGAAAGTAATAAAAATAATAAGATAGAAAGCAGCAAAACTGAAAACAGTAATACAATAAAATATTATGAAGAAAAACCCGTTTTTACACCGAAACAAATAGATTCAACAATTAATCTAGGATACAACAAAAAATTAGTTAGTGAATTAGAACAAAAATTAAGTGATATAAAAATTAATGTAATTAATCAAGTTGATGAATCTGAAGAAGACTCTATAGATAATGATGTAAAAATTTCTCAATTACAAGAACAATTCTTAATAAATGTTAACAAACTTAGAAATACAAATACTTACAATAGGCCAACTACTCTAAACTACTACCCAAGACCTAGTTTTCCAGATATACAATATGAAGAAAAGGAATACACCCTACAAAGAAGTGCTTATGATGGAACATCTGTTTATGAATGGAACATAGATGGATTTTCTGAACATCAAATTTTAAATACACTTCAAGAAATGAATATGGCTTCTAATGCTTACTCAATAAAAGAAAATAACCAAAGAAAAATAGCTGAACTATTAACTTCTGGATTTATTGGTAATCTAAAAGGTTGGTGGGATTCATATGTTACTAATGAAGAAAGAACTCATATACTTAATGCAAAAAAAAGTAGTTATAAAACAAGAAAATAATGAGGTTGTTACTACTCAAGAAGATGACATTATTCCAACTCTTAATTATACAATAATAAAAAAATATATAGGAGATCCAACACTACTTCAAGAAAAAAGTGCTGAAATATTACTCAATTTAACTTGTAGAAAACTTCAAGATTTTAGATGGTATAAAGATATGTTTTTAACAAAAGTTATGTTAAGAACAGACTGTAAAGAGACCTATTGGAAAGAAAGATTTATTGCAGGGTTACCCAATCTATTTGCCGAAAAAATTAGAAATAATTTGAGAGAAAAATATAATAATCAAATTCCTTATAAAGATCTTACCTATGGAGAAAAAATTAGTTATGTTAATAAAGAAGGATTATCCATATGCTCAGATTTAAAATTAAAAGCTAAACTCAAAAAGGATAAGATCACTAGTAAAAATGAATTAGGAGACTTTTGTTAACAATATGGTTATCAACCAATTTCTAAACCTTCTTCTTCCATACCTAAGAAACAATTTTACAAAAGACGTCTTCCAAATAAAAAATATGTTTCTAAACCTAATAAAACAGAAGGGTATACTAATAAGAAGAAAAACTATAAAAAATTTAATAATAAACAAAACTTTAAAGGTAATCAAAAGGATATTATTATTTGTTATAAATGTGGAAAAACTGGTCATATGGCAAAAAATTGCTATGTTAAGAAGACTATAAATGAATTAGATGTTTCCGATCAATTAAAAATCTAGATAAGCAAATTATTTTTAAATGATTATGAAAGTTCTGAATCAGGCTTATCAGATTATGAAAATATTGATTTAAAGGTTTTACAAAACTATTCAACGGATGAAACTGATGATGAATCAGAATGTGAATGTATAGGAAACTGTACTTGTAATAAAATAAATATCATCACAGATAAAGATAGAGATTTTTTAGAATTAATAGATCAGATTCAAGATAAAACTATAAAAACTCAGTTAATGAATAAATTTATTAATTATAATAAAGATGTCGAATCAACAACAATAACAACCAATTATAATAACAATCCTTTTAATCTTCAAGAAATTTATCAAAGATTTTCAAAACCAAAAACTACAATTACAATTCAAGATTTACAAGAAGAACTAAAAACTGTCAAAACAGAAATAAGATTAATAAAAGATAGATTAATAAAAGTTGAAAAAGGAAAAGAAATTGACACTGATAAAAAAGAGGATACTAATAATATCAATAAAATTAATAAAAGTCAAAATAAAATACCAAAAATCATATCATATCAGAGATGGAATACTTATATAAATCTTTGTATAGCAAATGAATTCAAAATAACAGTTCTAGCACTAATGGATAGTGGTGCAGATATAAATTGCATCCAAGAAGGAATTATTCCAACCAAGTATTATGAAAAAACTACTAATCGAGCTGCTACTGCTGATGGATCATCTTTAAATATTAAATACAAAGTTACAAATGTTCATATATGTAATAATGATTATTGTTATAGAACCTCTCTTGTTCTTTCAAAAACTTTAACCTCTACTTTAATATTAGGAACATCATTTCTTAATCAACTTTATCCTATTACAATTGACGAAACTGGAATTAGTACTAAAGTTTTAGATAAAAAAATAATTTTCAAATTTACTAAGCCAATTGCTTTTACAGAACTTAATAACCTAAATAATAAAGTTAATCAAGCAAAACATTTAATAAATGAAATTAATATTTTAAAGATTCCTAACTAGATACAAGAAAAAATAACTCAAAATAAAATTAAACAAATTAAAGAAAAATTTGAGAAAAATGTTTGTTCTAATATTCCAAATGCCTTCTGGAATAGAAAACAACATATTGTCAGGTTACCTTATATAAAGAATTTTAATGAAAAAGATATACCCTCAAAATCAAGAGCTATTCATATGTCTTTTGAATTGCAAGAACATTGCAAAAAAGAAATTCAAGAATTACTAAGTAAAAATTTAATAAGACCATCAAAATCTCCTTGGTCTTGTTCGGCCTTTTATATTATGAACGCCGCTGAACTTGAAAGAGGATCTCCAAGGTTAGTAATCAATTACAAACCTTTAAATAAAGTTTTAGAATGGATAAGATATCCAATTCCTAATAAAAGAGATTTATTAAAAAGATTACATGATTCAAATATCTTTTCAAAATTTGACATGAAATCTGGATTTTGGCAAATACAGATTCATGAACAAGATAAATTCAAAACTGGTTTTAATGTTCCTTTTGGACACTATGAATGGAACGTTATGCCTTTTGGCCTTAAAAACGCTCCTTCTGAATTTCAAAATATTATGAATGACATAATCATTCCTATAAGTAGCTTTGCAATTGTATATATAGATGATGTTTTAATTTTCTCAAAATCTATTGATCAACATTTTAGACATTTAAATATATTTTATGATTTAATTCATAAGAATGGACTAGTTGTATCTGCTCAAAAAATGAGTCTATTTCAAACAAAAATTTGATTTTTGGGTCATGAAATTATTAATGGAACTATTAGACCCATTCAAAGAAGCTTAGAATTTGCTAATAAATTCCGAGATGAAATCAAAGATAAAACTCAACTCCAAAGATTTTTGGGATGTTTAAATTATGTTCATGATTTCTTCCAAAACTTAGGAACAATATGTAAACCTCTATATACAAGACTCAGAAAGAATCCTGAGCCTTGGACTCAAGAACATACAAATGTTGTCAAACAAATTAAACAAAAAATTAAATATTTACCATGTTTAAATATTCCTCAACCTAATGCTAAAATTATAGTTGAAACAGATGCTAGTGATTTAGGATTTGGAGGCATACTTAAACAAAAGATTAATGATCAAGCAAAAGAAGAATTAGTTAGATATTTTTCAGGTGCATGGAATGATACCAAAAAAAATTATTCAACTGTTAAAAAAGAAGTTTTAAGCATTGTTTTATGTATTAATAAATTTAAAGATGATCTATATATGAAACCATTTTTATTAAGAATCGATTTGTCAATCAGCAAAACCCATTTTAGAAAATGATATTAAAAATATTATTTCCAAACAAATTTTTGCAAAATGGCAAGCCTTGCTTAGCAATTTTGATTTTCAAATCGAATTTATCAAAGGAAAAAATAACTCTTTACCAGATTTTTTATCAAGAGAATTTCTACAGGGCAAATGACGTCTCAAAATGATATTCAAAATTCTACTCATGATCAAAAGAAAAAGTCAGTTCTTTCCCCGTTCAAAAATCAAACACCTACTCCTTTACCTATTCAAAATAGATTCTCCCCAATTACTCCTCCTTCACAGAAATCATCATATTCATCGTTAGTCAAAACATCTATCTCAATACCAGGATCCTCAAGTTCTTCAATTGTCAAACCTTCTACTACTATTTCTCCGTTTCAGCAAAAGACCAGACCTTTTCCTTCAAAACATACAGCTAGCTCATATGTAAATAATCCAAATTCCCAAACTGTTAAAATTCTAGAATACTATGAACTGCAACTTCATGCGAGAAGTTTTCTTACTTTGACAGATTTCATTTTCCCAAAAGATTCATTCTTTATTGGAGATATTCACAAAACGAGAGAATACTATAAGGCCATATTAATAGATACTGGATCTATTAAAGTTATTCATTCCTACAAAGAAAACAAAGATGGAACCAAATCTGATTTTATAGAATACAGTAAAGCTCAAATATTCCATATCATGACTATTCAAGAATGGAGAGCTAGACCATATACTAACAAAACTTTATCAAAATTTTCTCAATATTCTTCATACAACTACTATGATTATCAAGAGGCTTGGTTCAATTTCCTTTATCTAAGAAGTTTTGGCCATTCTTGGTTCCTCTTCTTTGATAAGAATTTTGATGGTTCTTATCCAAGATGGTTCGTTAGATGGTTCAAATATTCGGAAAATCTTCTTGACACCTTTCCTACATATGTTAAAGAAGGCTTTTTAAAGTTCAAAGATATCTTCATTCAAAACATTCTTGATTTTGAATATGTGCTCCAATACTCAATTATATTCAAAATCCCATGGATTATGGCATGGACATTCAAGGTTATTCCTAGCACTGGAACATCCCCTCCTTTACTTCAAAGAATTGTTCGAGTCAAGTGGTGGGACAGACTTCCGACAGAACAAATAGAAAATATGACTGTTCAAGGTGTATCAAGATATTATCAAATAAACTTTGGAGTTGCAGCTGCTTCTATAGCACCACCTCCAAGTCCTCTAGAAGAAAATGAAGACGATCAAATAAAGCAATTTATGGCTGCAAATTCAAGAGATGAGATCAGAAGATTAATTCAAGAAATCAAACAAAGTTCTCCTACAAGTTCTACTCAAGACATGACTCAAGATGCTCAAGACCCATATGAAGAATTTAGTCCTTTTGATTAATACAATGTAAAGCGTTGTGTGAGTTTGGTAATTTGTCTTTGTAGACAAATTCATTTGTTTATTCAAAATAAATTATTCAAACGTATGAAATACGTTCTTTGGTATTTCAGAAGAATGTATTATTCAAACAAACAGCTTTCTCAAAATATCGACACGTACAAAAGACGGATCAATGATAAAAGATGCCAAGATAAATGCCAGGACAAACAACTTTTCAATTTTTCAAAAGAGTGTCGGCCAATTACTCAATCAATTGGCTCAATCATCAAAAGAAGACAAAAGACTTTTCAAAAAGCAAGATTCCAAAGGAAAAGCAACGGTGCATAATGATCAAGATTTTCAAAAGCAAATTGGAGAAAATTTGAAGTCCACAACCGGATATCTCCGGTTAACAAGTTTCAAAAATTGCTCTATAAAAGAAGACTCAAGATTTAGTTTCAGATCATCCCCTAGTTTTTAGAAAAATGTTATGCAACCTTCTAAGAAACCCTCTCTTAAATTCTCAACTTCCCAATGCTCAAAATCTTTAGATTTCCAGATATTCATATCTCCCGATGTATGTTAATATTGTCGTAAAGACAAGTGTAATCAAGATTGTTTAATCAAACAAGGTATTTTATCATAAATATATTTTGCTTGCCTTATTTACTTCAATTTTTCAAGATCCTGTAAGAAATGGTATGAGAGCCACACCCCGGGTTTGAATCCCGTTGGTGCTGAGTATTCTTAATAATAGTTCCGCTCAGTGACCGGTAGTATCGTTCGAATGAATTTACGCGAAGCCACTACGAGAGGGTAGGGACTATATAGATAGTTAAGTAGAGCCATGGCTACTAGGTATTACCTTTTAGCCTAGTGGTAAAGCTAAACTTTATATATATATATATATATATATATATATATATATATATATATATATATATATATATTTCCTTTTAATTTCCTTTAATCATTATTTATTATTAATAATTTAAACTTAAATTATTAATCTTATTAATTAACAATATATATTTATTTAACTAATAAATATATATTTTCTTGTCAATTAATAACTTGATAATTAATTCTCTCCGTAAGTTAAAACCATAACTTACTAACACTGGTTTATAACTAACTGTTATTAAACCGTTCTCCCACTTGTGGTTGAATTACTTCTCGGATTACATGCCCTCACAGGTTTGACCCTTGAGTGTCTGATGGCATTGGACGTGGCATCAGGGTTCGACGGTCATGCACATAAATCCTATCAACGGCATAGGGCGGTGATATTCACAGGTGTTACGATGGTCACCGTATAGTTAGTCGAAAGAGAGATGGAAACGCGAGATAGTTGATCGCTCTCATATGAGAGGGAAACTGATAGATCGGAGCTCCTTTCCGTTGAAATTGTGACGGTATATTTGAATCGAAGCTAAAATCGGTTATCGTTTGCTGGAGTGGACGAGGGTCATGATGGTTTTGTTGGTGGTTTCAAGATTCCAGAAAATCATCGGGTTGAGAGATGATCGCAGTCGAGAAAATCAACATAATTGAGTGAGACCCGAGAAGAAGACGTGTTGCCGGAAAATTGACGCCGTGTTGGTAGCTTGCATATATACCTATACGTACCTGTGAGATAAACAATAATCTATACTATCTTATAAAACATTTAACATTCTCTCTCTTAAAAATTTTAAGACTACTTAATTTTAAGTAGTACTTGTTTTTATACAAATAGTACAAACTCTTACAGCAATAACCCATTTAATTATCTCTTTAATTACCTAAACTAATTTATTGTAATTACTATTAACAACTCATCAAACATGACACTAACAAAATTTTCAAAAATAGAATATTTTTCTATATAATTATTTTTCTATTATTTTTCTTATTTTATTGTTCTTCATAAATTATCTTGAAAACTAATAAAAGAGTTTATGGGAAAAGAATAAATAAAGATAATAGAAAATTTTAAAAGAAAATGGATATGTTGTTGATTAGAACATATTTGTTCACACCGCATTTTGTGAGTATTATACATTTACATTTTTGAAATCGACATGTTATCGAACACAAACTATTCGTTGCCGCCGCATTGCGCTGGTACAATGCTAGTTAAATATTAATATACCAATAATACTTTTTTGTATTAATTAAGGTTGTCTAAAATCTAATTTAAAATGATTGGTTTAGAATGGTTCTCGCAGTTCTCGTATTAAAATTGGTTCTCAAATAAACTTTTCTATATATATATATATATATATATGTATATATATATATGTTTAGGACGATCACATCAGATCTGAATTTCAAAGAATGGCAAGTGCGCAGTAATGTGATGTTTAACAATTGCATTTTCTTTTTGTTTGTGAACTATGAACCATGTTAAATGCTCAAATGTTGCATGGTTTCGATCATTGTGGTCTTCCAAGTTTAACTTTTATTGTTCAGGTACACGTCCCGCCCCGTCCGTCGTGTTAACACCCCTAGCCCTCTAGTAGTGATTACAGAATTCAGACCTATCAATGATAGTTTAACGAAATACAAAGAGCAGAATCACCAAACCGAAAACCATGCACAGTTCAACAATGGTAATTGACAATGTAATTTGAATGCATGAACACAATACTATGCAACATAACATAAGTCCTGCATATATAAGGCACAAGCAAATCAACATAATCCCAATAAACTTAAGTGTATATATAATAATACTAGCTACACATATAGCTGAGCAATGAAGGGGTTGCATAGACTTTCCAATGTCTTTTTCTTCTCCACAAGCTCAATGACTTCAGCATGCTGATTTGCATCAAGCCAATTAATGGCTTCCTCAATTTCAGTCTCCGTATTCTTGAAGTCTTCATACCTTAGCCTGGAACTCACTTTTAAACCCTTGATTTTATTCTTCATGTAGTAAACATATTTCTCCAAATCATTGTAGGCATCTACCTTCTTCCTGTGTTCTTGGTCCTCAAATCGGAATTTCTCAGCTTCTTTCACCATCTTTTCAATTTCCTCCTTTGACAATCTTCCATTATCGTTGATAATTGCAATCTTATTTTTCTGACCACTTGCAATTTCTTCAGCAGAAACACTCAAGATACCATTGGCATCAATATCAAAGCAAACATTTATTCGCGGTACATACCTCTGAGCCAATGGTATGCCAGAAAGCTCAAACTCACCCAATAAGCAGTTGTCCTTAGATCTTGTTCTCTCACCCTGATAAACTTGGATCAAAACAGAAGATTGGTTGTCAGATGAAGTGGAAAATATCTTTTCAATCTTCATAGGTATTGGAGAGTTCCTTGGTACCAATACAGTCATGATTTCACCCATTGTTTGAATACCAAGTGAGAGTGGAGTAACATCCAACAGCTGCAAATCGCGAATTGCTTCATCTCCCTCACCGCTTAACTTTGCACCAAGAATTGCTGCGCCGTAAGCAATTGCCTCATCGGCATTAATGTTCTTATATAGCTCCATTCCATCGAAGAGATCCTGCAACATTTGTTGTACCTTGGGAATCCTAGTGGAACCACCCACAAGAACCACCTCATTCACATGAATTTTATCCAAATTTGCATCACTCAAACACTTTTCAACAGTTGCTATGCACTTCTTGAATAAATGTGCATTGATCTCTTCAAATTTCGCACGAGTGATCATGTTGGAAAAATCTATACCTTCATACAAGCAATCAATATCAATGGAAGTTTGAGAGGCTGAAGAGAGAATCCTCTTTGCTCTCTCACAGGCAACCCTCAATCTCCCTAAAGCCCTAGGGTTCTGACTTAAGTCCTTCTTGTGTTTCTTCATGAACACATCAACAAAATAGGACACCATTGCATTATCAAAGTCTTCACCTCCCAAACGACTGTCTCCAGCAGTGGCTTTAACTTCAAATATCCCATCACTAATAGTTGCAATAGAGACGTCAAATGTACCACCACCCAGATCAAAAACAAGAGCATTTATCTCACTAGCCTTATCCGCCTTGTTCTCTAAACCATATGCAATTGCAGCTGCTGTTGGTTCATTAATCATTCGCAAGACATTCAAGCCAGCTACAGTACCTGCATTGAAAGACATACGTAGAAATATTATTCAATGGTTGCAAGATATTGTCACTTATATCACTTGCATAAGCATAAAAATTCGACAAAAATTAACATTAAGCACGAAAAATCGAGGGTTTGCCATGGACTACCATAGGCTGTCTAGCTATAGGTCTGCCCTTACCAGCATCCTTTGTTGCTTGACGTTGCAAATCATTAAAATATGCAGGGACCGTTATTACTGCATTCTTCACACCCATTCCAAGATACGCCTCGGATGTCTCCTTCATCTTGGCAAGAACCATGGACGAAATTTCTTCGGCTGAAAAACGCTTCTCTTCGCCTTTGTATGTAACCGATATTATAGGCTTGTCATTGAGTCCTCCCACAATCTTGAAAGGATACAATAACTTGTCAGCCTGCACCATGTCATCACTGAATCTCCTTCCAATAAACCTCTTGGCATCTGAAAAACAAAAACAAAGAAGTAAAAAAATTATTTTTTACCACTGCAATAAATTTTTGTTTTCAAAATAAAACCATTCAGATTGAAAATAGCAAACGTACAGATTCCTAATAATATAGAACTTTAATAGCTTAATATGATATACATATTAAAAATTAAATAATTATTAACAGCAAGAAGATGAAAATATGAACGAAAAACAGATTATTATCAAGATAAACTTAAAAACTAAATCCCAGGTTGATGATTGGCTAACCAAATATTGTATTGATCGGATTGATGGTAATCTGATTCTTGGCGGCATCTCCAATAAAGCGTTCTTGATCGGTGAAAGCAACGCAAGAAGGGGTAGTTCTGTTGCCTTGTTCATTGGTTATGATTTCTACACGATTGTGTCTCCAAACGGCAACGCATGAGTATGTAGTTCCCAGATCAATTCCCACCGTCAGTGTCATAGTTAAAGGAGTTCAAACGGCAAAATAGAGCGATTAAAATCTGGAAGTATGCTGTGAAGGCACAATACTATATATAAGTACATATACAAATGACCTTTGAGATTACCTCAACATTTGTTTTTAGCTTAAATTTGAATTGTTACTGTTGGTTCTATATGCCCAAGACGCAACTTACGACAATATTGCTGATAATAAATAAACCTATAGCGTCGCACACAAAGAGCAAATAGACGCTAATTATATGTTTTGAATACGATTTAAAATATAATCAACCCTAATATATAATTATTGGATGCATTATTATTTACCTGAAATAATAATCTTACGATAACTATAACTATATATATATATATATATATATATATATATATATATATATATATATATATATATATATATATAAATTATGAGTAAACTTGTTACTCATATTATATTATATATATCCTATAATAATGATATTTATTGAATGTATTATTATTTATTTGAAATAATAATCTTACAATAATATTTATATTTATAATATATGAGTAAACCTGTTACTCGTATTTTATCTTGTTATAAGAAAATACATTAAGATGTATCTTCTTAAAATGTTACAATTATTTATGTGTGTTTTACTAGTTAAAACATAAGTATATATATTTATATACTTACATATAAATAATATAACATCACTTTTCTACTTTCATGATTGAAGTAGGTTGCCAAGGAGGAGACTAAAACTATATATATTGTTTTAGTATAAAGTCATGTTTTAAGAAACAAAAGAAAAATAAAGTCTCCATGTTGTATTTAGTAGGTATGCTTTTGTATATCCACTATGTTACTAAATATGACTAAGTAATAAAACATGGCATTTTCTTTTGAGGTGGAAAAACAATAGGTGGTGACTTATATATATATAATTCTCAATTGTCTTATAAATATATATTCCTTCAAGAAGATGTATGATCTATCGATCAATCAAAAGGAAAAATGAGTTTTGGTTTTTGAGAAAAAAAAGTCATTTTCTTGTTCTTGTTGGTTTTGATGAGTTGTTCAAGTAGAGACTTTGAACAATCACTAACCAACTTGTTTTCTACTCTCATGTAACACATATACAAGAATATAGTTTATGATTCTTTCAAAGGTTGAAAGAGATCTAAACTTGATTGTGGTTTTCAAGGAGTTGAAATAACCACAACAATTAGTAGACTTGAACATAAGTTAGGAAGAAGAAAAATGGTTTTATTGCTTCTACTTTGTGTTGTCTACATATAGGGTTGAAAGGGCTAGCACTCGGTTGGTGTTGGTACGTTGCTCGCGTGTGGATACGTTGGAGGGAAGCTACACTTGGTTCCTTGTCGTTTCTAGTCTCCGCCAATACCGGTTCACGCTACAAAGGTTGTATTTCTTAAACCCCCTATGGTTGTTTTAGTTTTCTTAGTTCATGCTTATGGATATTGGTGGGGAGTTTTAAAGAGTTTAAAATTGTTGTACATGTTTTCACGCTTCCGTTGCTACTAAATAATTTTGTAAAACCGTACAAAACCCCAACAGTGGTAGTGGTATCAGAGCCACTTATGCATGTTTAAGAAACTTTATTTTAAAATTTTATATTTTCTTGATTTTAAAAGAAATGGACAACTTTTCTTTTAGTAGAAAAGTAGTAGATTTTCTTTTAGTAGAAAAGTAGTAGATTTTCTTTTGGGCAACAAATATATGTTTATATTATTTGTTTGTTACAACCATTTTTACATGCATGTTTTGGTTGTAAAAGTTGCCTAAATCAAGTGTTGATTTTGTGTGTTGTTTTGGTGCATAGTAAGCCTTAAGACTTTTGTGATGATTTGTGGTTGTTTATTATTCAATTTGGTTGTAAATTATTCTTT
This sequence comes from Pulicaria dysenterica, assembly GCA_947179395.2. Lineage (NCBI taxonomy): Eukaryota > Viridiplantae > Streptophyta > Magnoliopsida > Asterales > Asteraceae > Pulicaria > Pulicaria dysenterica. The sequence continues at coordinate 49,597,508 of OX359292.1, read as the reverse complement.
CATTTGGTATGTAATTATTATTTAATTTCAAGCGTCTTGTTTATTTTTGTAAGTAATAGAATAGTTTAGACTAGTTTTATTTTTATAAAAATGTAACAAGATGGAGATTAACAAGTTGAAGAATTTTTGGTGGAAGCCACAACCATGGTGTTTGGAGATCTTTGCAAGACAAGGGTTGTCAAGGCAAGTGGGAGCTTCATGATCATCACACTTGGATGTTTAATATGTCCTTAGGTTGACTTGGTATTTTTCGTTTGGCTCACGAAAAATACCAACTAGGAAAAGGCTTGACTATGCTCGTATATATGTTTTGCATTTTATGTTTATATTTATCATGCGTGGTTGAAATAGGATTTTGCATGTTAGATAATATTTTGAACATAAAATAAATCGCAAATGGGAGTTTGATAAAATATATATATTTGACAACATTCTTATAATGGTTGAAATGAGTTTTTATTTAAAAGAAGTTTTAAATAAAATATCATGACGACAAGTTTAATATATATATATATATATATATATATATATATATATATATATATATATATGAAATGAGTTTCGTAAAATAGAGATTTAAAAAACTCAAGCAAACTCTGTCACTAGCTTAATAATAAAAGATGTTTTATTACAAGCTAAAATTGGTCGTAATTCGAGTGCTCAATCAACACACGTTAATATAGGATATTAATATTAATCTAAAATTGACCGCGTCGAGAGTTCGTAAAATAGAGATTTTAAGACAACTCACGTTATATATAACTACGCAAAACGTATAAACCCCTTTTTGAAATGTAAGTCTATGCCATCCTAACTTAAAACACTCTCTTGTTACTAGAATGTCCTTGTGGAGAGAGCATTAGCCAAACGCATGGATTGACTTGTAACAACCGAAGTGGTATTAGCGAATTCCATGAAAGTCTTGGGCCGGAAACCACAAGTTTTAAATTAGGACGACTTAATCGTGACTAATTGTGGAGAGAGAATTAGACAAACACAAGATAGTACGAGGCATAGATGGGATCAAACATGCCGTTTTTGACAAGTGTTGTCAAGGATTCCATAAAGATATAGGAATTGTATAGAGATACAATTGGTAATCGTTATCTACCTTCTTGTTTTAATCTTGATGGAGAGAGCATTAGCCAAACATTCAAGATTAAGTTCAATTGGATCCTAGCCTTTAGTAATTAATATTTTATTAAATTAAAATGAAGGGTTATTAATTCTAAAGGAAAAATATCCAAAATACTAAAACTTGACTTTGTTATTTTGTAGACGATAATTAACTATTTATTGTGATCCGTTCTTTTGAAGAACATATTTAAATTGTACTAATTTTTTGTCGGATTATCATGAGTTGAGAAACGTTCTCGTAACATGAAAAAGAAAATTATTATTACAATTTTAATTGGTTAAGTCATTTAGAAACGCTTATAAAATTATGGGGATACTTATGAGAAGTATTTAAACAATTTTATTTTACTTTTCTCATGGTGGATTCCATAAGACTTAGACTTTTTGAAGGACTTCGACTAATTGGAGATCTATGATATTTCTATATCATTAAAGAAAGAGTTCTTGCATGAGAATAGTCTAAATGTTTCAAAGTATAAAACTTCCGAGTTTTATCAAATGGCTAGAGGTGAATCTTTTAAATGTTATATAGATTACCTTAATCAACTTGTTTTTCCTTAACTTAGTTTCATTACAAAATCATGTAACTTTTAGTTTATGATTTTAGTATAAACTAATTATGGAGAATTCTTTTGCGTAAAAAGAATTTCAAGCGAAGTCAAAGGGTTGACTTAGATCAAATGAGTAACTTGAATGGTTTCAAGATAAGGGTAAGCATTAGGTCGAAAAGTTATACCGCCAAACTTACCTTAAGGCAAACTTAAAAGAGACAATCCCAAAAGGTTGTTGTTTTGTTTTATTTTTCAAAAGGATTGAACGTTTGAATCAAAACTACATTATTTACTTGAAAGAGCTAAAAGATAAAGATTTGCTTATGTAAATTCTTTATGTATCTATATGATAGATATTATAAGTTCAAGATAATCCTTAGTATATGATATAAATGGATTAAGCATGACTTATTCTACTTACTATTATTATCTCCCATATTAATAAGAAATGCATTATCAAAGCCCAAGCGGATAGGACTTTGAAATCATTAACCTTGTGTTAGATGATGTATGCAATTCTTATGGATTGGTAAGATAAGTGCTATAATCCTTTTACCACTTTTGGTAGTTAGGATAAATAATTGAAAGGTCGATACATTTTATGTATGTGAGTTTTCTATGTATGTAGCACTAGTAGTTCGTCATACTTTAACTAATCTCTCTATGCCCAGAAGATTGTTTTATGTCTACTTGTTGAGACATACATATGGAACTTTTGACTTGTTCAAAAGGTTACATAATAAAGTATTTTTCAGCTAGGCGAGATAATATATGTCATACGATCTTTTTGTGTTGGCAAATATTTGAGCCGCTAGTATGATGTGTCATACTATATTTTCCTTGTAAATTATGGGATATACTTGTTGGTGCATAATTGTAAATCCCTAGTTCTTATCAATCAAATACATACATGTTTACTTGAAATGTTAATTCAAATGTGTTTTGATTAATAGTTTGCATGTTTATACATTCTAAGTGGTTACTTATGTTTGTCTTAAGCTTACAAGTACTTAATCATGTGTTGATATGTGTTTGGAAGTTTAAGTATGAGTGAAGGTCACCACGTGCGTGATGAAGCTCACTACGTGCGTAGTGGAGCTCACTACGTGCGTGGTGAGGTGGTCGATTAATGGTTAATTAATTATTATTAAAACACCCGGTACGTGCGTACTGGACTAACTACGTACGCAGTGCAGAGCATTACGTGCGTAGTGGAAATTAATTAAGGAAGTGACGTGTTACACTCAAATACGCGTATTCCACACTATAAATACTGATTAACCTCGTATTAACGGGTGTAATCGTCGGGGAATCGTCCGTAATCGCATATAACTACCGTAAATCGACCTTAAGCCTTAGTGAGCCTTCGTAATCGTACGTATAACCTCGATAAACGCGAACTTAGTGTTATTCTCGAATCCAAGGGCAGCCTTAAGCATTCTGTGTGAGTTCTTAGAGTTGTTCTTGATCCTACTCTGTGTGTTCTTCGTGATTACTGTGTGCCAGACACCTAAGCAGATCTTAGAATCCTTAGGAGGTTTGGGAAATAGATATTCCGTACTATTTCTCATCCTAGATCAGTCCTAGCATTAGGGTGTTAGTTTAGAACCCCCCACGGTCCTACAAAGTGGTATCAGAGCCTTGTGCTTTGATTGATCACATTTCCTTAGGTTTCGTGATCTAGGTGTCGTTTTGGTCATTTAGGTGTTTTTGTTTTGTCATTTTCTAAGTGTTTCTTCGTACGTATAATCGTCAACAGGGCGTTTTTGGGTCAAAAAGTTTAAGTTTTTACGTTAAAAGGTCTGATTTGTTGAAGATTATTCGTGTGTAGTACTCCTCACTACGTGCGTAGTGTGTCTTAGTGTTCTAAAAATTTTCTTATTCGTTGAAGTTTACTCGTGCGTAGTGTCTAGCATTACGTGCGTATTGATTTTCAGTGCGTGCGTAGTGGGTCGTTGGTACTCTAGAATCTTCGGTAGCCTGTGTGTCTGCGCGTGCGTAGTGGGTCAACAACACGTGCGTAGTGCTTCTCACTTCGCACGTATTGAGTCTGTGTGTTAAATCTTTTTCTTAAAAAAAACAATTTACGTGTTTCGTATGCAATGAATCCATTTCGTGCGTACTAGGTCCCCATTCCGTACGTACCTGAGTCTGTGTGACAATTTGTCAGTTCGTACGTAGTATACTCCACTACGTGCGTAGTGTCTTCAATTCGTGCGAACCATCTCCACCACGTGTGTAGTGTTTTCGGTGTGTTTTAGGCTTTAATCATAATGTCTTACATGAGTGCTATGACTGCCAAACAAACCATAACTGCCCTAAGTAACTTAATTATGGATAATGAACAAGGAGGTATTAACAAAGTGCCTAGACTGTTAACCATGGAAGACTACCCATTCTGGAAACCACGTTTTGAAATATTTATCGATGGGGTTGATCCACGGTTGCACCGGGCCATTTCTGCTGATTATGTCGTGCCTAAAGGTGAAGGGAATATCGAAGTTCCCTATGATCAGATGAGTGACGATCAGAGGAAGGCTTATGATGCTGAGAAGAAAGCCTACTCTTATCTGATCCAAGCTATTCCTAATGAGATCTTCCATCAGTTCTGACGGTATAGAACGTCACGTTCCTTTTGGAATGCGCTACAAAAGAGGAACGAGGGGAATGCATCTCTGAAAGAGCTCAAAGCTTCTCAGTTGAGAAAGGAGTTTGACCATTTCACTTCATGCGTGAATGAAAAGCTTCTAGATCTGATCAACAGATACAACCATCTTCTCAGTGAAATGGATAGTTTGGGGGTGCAGATCTCAGAAAGACAACAAGTAGAGACTTTGTCCAAGGCACTACCCAAAAGCTGGAGGCCGTTCATTATGATTCTTAAAAATGGTGAAGGTTTTGAGGGCATGGATCTGAATGACTTCATTACTAAGCTGAAAGAGCATGAACAGGAGGAGCAAATCTGGACAGATTGAGTAGCTATGTGCAAAATCCCTCATTATACTGTACTGGACCCATTGCTTCTCCAGTCACTTCATCAAATGCTCCACTGCAAACAGCCTTTACATCTAACGTTTGTTCTTCAAGCAAGTCTGCTCCTCAAACCCCAAGTGGACCACCATATTCTGCTCCTTCAAGCAAAACGTCTATGCCTGCCTTAAACACTGAGCATTTTAAGCATGGCAGCACTGAAGAAGTAAAGGAGCATATGGGGATGCTTAGTGCTTTGGTCACATCATATGATGATCTACTAAAGGGTAAAATCGGAAATGCCTACCTGACTCAGGAAGATTATGACCAGATAGACAACGATGAAATGGAAAGACAGGACATTCTATGGTCCTATGCTAATTTGGTAAGGAGAGCAAAGGCCTTGGTCAAGAGAACTGGGATGCAGATTACAGCAACTAAGGATACAAAGCTGGGCTTCGACAAATCAGCTGTAACCTGCTACAACTGTGGCGAAAAGGGTCATTTTGCAAGAGAATGTGAAAAGCCAAAGAACTCAGGACCCAAGTATCCATTCAGGACATCTCCTGGAAAATCATCAACTTCCACTACCCCAAAGAAAGCTGAAACATCCCATGAGGGATCATCTAAGGCAATGGTGGTTGTTTAGAAAGATGAGGGGATAGACTGGTCAGTACACTTTCAAGATAATGATGCTTTCGAAGTTGCTGAGACCAACCTGGCCAGTGTTCAAGATCTGAATGATGATTCACAATCTGAAGCAGATAGTGTGCAGGAAGCTGATAATGAATTTGTTGCCAGCAAGGAAGACTCAGTGATGTCCACTGATGAGCATAATGTCAAATCAGCTTCAGTGCCAGCTTCCGAACCAATGCCAGTGACTGTTCAACCTGAATCAGAAGATCTTAAGGCGTGCATGACTGGCAAACCTGCTGATTCAAAGGTAAGTAACAATTCTGGCATTCCTTGTGCTTCGTGCAATGACTATGTGCAAAATATTTTATCTTTGAAATCTCAAGTCAGTGATCTTACCTCTAAATTGCATGAAAATTCAATCATTAAAGGTAGGGAAAAGACACTAAAAGATAAAATTGAAAGCCAGAACAAACAGATTAGAGAACTAGAGGTAGCATTGCTAAACAAACAGGATGCAATAGTTTTCTACATCAATCAGATAGATACACTGAAGCGAGATCTTGCTAGTTCTAAGGTAGATTATGAGACTTTAAATCAGAAACTGAAAAGTTATTCAACTTCATCTTATCTTTTTGAGCACATAATCGACCGGAGACCTCAAGGTTCCGATTCAGAGAAAGACAAAAAGGCATACACTAAATGTCCACCACCAGTTTTGAACCAATTGGTGAAAACAGATGTCTTTTATGAAGCTGACCAACTTCCTCCTAAGGTTGATCAATTTGTTGCATCAACCTCAACATCTGATTTAAAGTTAAAAGGGAAAGTTGGTGAGCCTCAGAAGAAAGAGGTCAAACAAGAAGAAAAGTCTGAATCTGGTATGAGAAAACTTCTAGGCAATTCTTCTGGACAAGGCACGTTAATGAAAAATGTGCAAGCAGCACTCCGAACCATAGAAAAGGAGGGTGCAAAGTCTCCTGCAACCTGTCCTTATGAGGAAGTCAAAATTTTGCCAAAACAATGTGGTTTAGGAGTAGAGTCAAAATGTCAAGTTGAGCAAAAAGTGTCACATAATCCTGCAAAACATCAGTCAAACAGGATTTGTTATGTGTGCAGGAGACCTGGTCACCTCAGTTATGAGTGTGATCAGCAACAACAGAGCTGCAGGGGGAAAGTTGATTCTTCTGAAAATTTTCAGAAAAATAAAACGTTTAATCAAAATAATCAAAAATCAACTGACCCTCATAAGTTCAAAAGGACTGTTGGGGAAACATCTAGTAAACCCAAAAGTTCCGAGGTTAGTCAAAAAGGGAAGGAACCACTTCCTAAGGTGATTAATGCTTCTAGTGCTTATCACAAGGCTTCTCCTCGTCAAGACTTAAAATGAACCAACAAACGTGAAGTCAAAACGTCCAATAGTTCAGATACCAATGCAAACTTCAAAGCTACTGTTATTTGGATTAACATGCAAATTGTTGGAGAAGATGGGAAACCCATGACCATTCGGGCTTGGGTTCCTAATGCTAAGTAACTTTTTACTCTTTGTGCAGGGTACCCAGGTTTTTGTTCTTAGTGAATGAAAACGGGATGAAAACCAAATGTGAGGTCGTTTCTGATGATGCAACTTAATGTTTTTTCTCGTATATGTGCCTGTGTGGCTATTTTCTGTGTGTTTATTTTCTGTGTCTGTGTGTCTCTGTTCTTGGTATTTATTTCTTTTAGTATTTTAGGGGGAGATAGGTGCAACATAGAAAATACAAAAAAAATCAGAAAAACATAGAAAATACAAAAAAATCAGAAAAACTTAGAAAATACAAAAAAAAAATTAGAAAAACATAGAAAATACAAAAAAAATCAGAAAAACAAAAATGAGAAGTTGATCCAACTCAAATGGAAAATGATGGCACACTGGCTTTCTATACAAAGTATGTCTAGTAAATTTAGGACTGAAGGCATGTACATATTCTTGAGAAAACTGTCTGAAAAATTTGAGTCAAATCAGATAAGAAACAGATGGCGTGTAAGACATATGATGAGAGTCTAGGCTGATAAGTGGTTATGCATGTGGAAATCCATCAAAGATTCAAACTATTGAGACATTCCAAGTCTACAAGTCAATAACAGTTGAGACTAACTTAGTCTGGTGCACACACCTGTTACCATGCCAAATGTGCTTAGATGACAATGAGCAAAATGTAAAAAGAGGGTGAAAAATTGACCCCAATCTGAGATGTCAAAAGAAATAGATACATTGATCTATTAGTGTTGAATTGTCAAAGAGCATAAAATGCAGTGACAAAAGCTCAACAAAAAGATCTATTAGTGTTGAATTGTCAAAGAGCATAAAATGCAGTGACAAAAGCTCAACAGAAATTATCAAAAGAGGTGAAAAATTGACCTCCATGTCAAAGAGCATAAAATGCGTTGACAAAATCACAAAGCACATAAGCATGGTGGTTGGGTATTCAAGTTGTGCATCCGACTGAGTGAATCAAAACACTGTGAGATTTTGAAAGAGATAGTCTTAACCATGTACTCAGTTCTGGATAATCAGAATATGTTGAAATCAAATATGTCATTATCTGAGAAAAGTTAGATTGACAGACAGAAATTGAGGGAGTATGTTTGTGCCTAAGGTTCTGAAATGAATGATATCTAAGTATAGATGTGCTGGTTCTGACTCCATCTTGGAACCTTCTCACAAAAAGATTTAATTTCAGTAATTTAAATTTTTGCAAATCTTTTTAGTGTTTTCATTTCAATCTTCTTAGTTTTTAGGATTTAATTTGTTAACAGTCTGCTTTTTCATTTTCTTTTTATTCTGAAAAATACAAAAAGATTTTTGGTATAGTCTAGTTTCTTTTAGTGTGTTTTTAAGGTATTCTTTAAGTTTTTCACGTTTCGCTTTGATGTGATTAAATGTTTATTAGTGGTCTTGAAATTACTGATCGTTTATTGCTGAGTGCAGTTCTAACAGTATCAAGATTCACATGTGAGGATTTCAGATCATGCGTAATGGAGCCACTGCGCACGAGTTACAACTTACCACGTGCGTAGTGCAGTACTAACAGTATCAAGGTTCACATATGAGGAATTCAGTCCGCACGAAGTTCAATCATTTCGCACGAACTGTATAACACAACGTGCGTTGTCTAGTCATATTTCGCGGTCAAAGATCAAGAGGCGAAATGAATCCCAATTCGCACGAGATGAGAGGCATCATGCACGAACTGAAATCACTTCGCACGAAGTGAAAGGGAGTATATAAGCTTGTTTCGTGCGTATTCCTCATTACGCGTTCATAGTTTCTACAGTACATCTTCACTTCTCTCTCGATTTTGATTTTGATTTCTGTGTTGAAAGAGTTTTTCGCTCCATCTGTGTGATTCGCCTTTGTGTCGTGATCAATTTGGTATGCTTTTTGCTTCAATCCAACGGTTGGATCTAAAGTTATGGTCTTGAAGTTACTGACTATTTATTGCTGAGTGCGGTACTAACAGTATCAAGATTTGCATGTGAGGATTTCAGATCATGCGTAATGAAGCCTCTGCCCACGAGTTACAACTTACCACGTGCGTAGTGCAGGTAAGGGCATAACGAAAGGTATTCTTATATTTGTTTGCTTTGTGCATTTTGCTTTGTGCATTTTGCTAAGTGCATTTTGCTTTGTGTATTTTGCTTAGTGCAATGTTTGTTGATAGAACTAGGTCTTAGGGGGAGTTTGTTGGTGCATAATTGTAAATCCCTAGTTCTTATCAATCAAATACATACATGTTTACTTGAAATGTTAATTCAAATGTGTTTTGATTAATAGTTTGCATGTTTATACATTCTAAGTGGTTACTTATGTTTGTCTTAAGCTTACAAGTACTTAATCATGTGTTGATATGTGTTTGGAAGTTTAAGTATGAGTGAAGGTCACCACGTGCGTGATGAAGCTCACTACGTGCGTAGTGGAGCTCACTACGTGCGTGGTGAGGTGGTCGATTAATGTTTAATTAATTATTATTAAAACACCCGGTACGTGCGTACTGGACTAACTACGTACGCAGTGCAGAGCATTACATGCGTAGTGGAAATTAATTAAGGAAGTGACGTGTTACACTCAAATACGCGTATTCCACACTATAAATACTGATTAACCTCGTATTAGCGGGTGTAATCGTCGGGGAATCGTCCGTAATCGCATATAACTACCGGAAATCGACCTTAAGCCTTAGTGAGCCTTCGTAATCGTACGTATAACCTCGATAAACGCGAACTTAGTGTTATTCTCGAATCCAAGGGCAGCCTTAAGCAGATCTTAGAATCCTTAGGAGATTTGGGAAATAGATATTCCGCACTATTTCTCATCCTAGATCAGTCCTAGCATTAGGGTGTTAGTTTAGAACCCCCACGGTCCTACAATACTTTAGACTATGAACATAATAGTTATGTTAGATTCCAACCAAATGATTTATAAGACTATATATTTGATATAAATTGAAAATGAGTTCCAAGTTAAATCTTATGTAATCTAAGAATGTTATGTCTTTATGACATTTGACAATCATAAGAATTTTACTTTACCATATTGTGAGAATTTATTTTTGCATGCTCGATTAAGAACAACTTGGTTGTTGCTTATATGATTCTCATATGAAAAAAATTTCATTCTATAAGAATCAGTGGGAGCATTGTGAATTTCAAAAGGAGTTTGAATGACACACTAAGTAGAAGCTATGGTTGGTGCTATTATTCGACTATGAGTTGTTAAACCTGATCAAATTGGTTGCTCAGGTACTTGTCATATTCATGATATTGGTAAAAATTATAAATGATCCGAGAAATGTTATTTCACGTATCAAGTAATAATTTAATGAGTCATTTTGATGACGATATCTACCTTATGCAATATCATTATTGCATTAGATCATGAGTATTGAGATGCATTTCATGTCCAAGAATCAAGTTTTGAAACTTGGTAATTGCATATGTGAATAGCATGGCTATTAGATGCAATTAATCTTTTGAGAAAGATTGTCATGGATAATAAGTGGACACAAGTTCATACACTACCAAAATGAAAGTTTTCTTGCGGCTCATTATCTTTACTATGAGTAGAACTTGTCATAGTTGGTTATGCATGAACTAATTAGAATAAACTTTGCAATACAAGTATAGTTTACTATATTTTATTGGCAAGTGTGTGTGGATGCTATTTCCTTTTAGGAAATCAAAGCGAGGACGATTAATTGATATAATTAATGCATCACACAAGGTATTATAAATGTGTAAGTTGCAAGTAAATCATTTGTGGATTATAGCAATTATCTCAAAATAGAATCTATGATTGAGTGAAAATCAACTTGCTTGATTTTGTCAATACTTATAGATTTCACAAGTGTTTAATATAGTATTATAAAAGCATAGTAATATTTCTTCTATAATTATGTGGGAGACATAATGATCATTATAAATTATTTCCAACATTGTAAGATTGAATATCTTAGTTTGGAAGTTATTTTTAAATGATAGAATTGGAAGAAAGGATCCTATAATCTTGAAATATGATCTTTAGGGAAAGATGAAATCAAAGTACTAGACTGAAGCATAGTGTACGCAAGTGACTACATCTTGAAGTAATTCAAGATATAAAACTCAACGAGAGGTTTCCTTTTATGTCACTTAGCATAAACCTGAGTATTACACAGCGTTCTTGCTCATCGAGTTTGAGAAAGATCGCATAACGAATTTTGTTTTGACAAATGATTTCATTGTGCATGCTATTATCTTGTGTGCTTTGAGGATTTCCATAAAAATACTTATGTGTGCTTGAGTCACAATAAGTGTATTCTTGTTTGAATAGAGATTTGTGCGTAAATGAGTTACACACGAAACAATTCAAACAAATGGATATTGTATCCATAATCGCAATAGAGTTAATAATCTTACGAAATTTATTGGAAAGAGTTTCAAACCAAGTGTATAGTACCATTATATGCTACTATAAAACCGTTTTTATGATGAAGTGTATCATCAAGTATATCATGTTTGATATAAAGGCAAATCCTTCTCATGGGATTACCTTAAAGACTTGAGTTCTTCATTAGAACATAAGAATTAACGGTTTCATGTTAAAACACTTGGATGTTATCAAACCATTGATTTTATCCGTGAATGATAACACTAAAATAAAGTCCAAAAGGATTAAGTTCATGTAGATCTTTTGGTTGTCAATCATTGTGGACTAAACATTGATGTTACGTCTAATATGAATTCTATTCATATATGATTGAATTGTATCTATTCTTCAAGTATTTGGATATTTAGAACGGAAAGCAATATTATCTTATATAATATGGTGATGTCTCATGGGATGAGCACATATCGGTTACAGCCATATTCATTAATAATATTGTGTTCTATATTAGCATGTTTAATCCTTGAATAACTTTGTTATTCTAAATGGTCCATGGTCGGTCATAACTGCGGGAGCAATTATGAATGAAGACTATTGTGAATTGGTTGGTTGATTTTCATAAGTGATGAAAATAGGCAAAAGGTTTGCATCTAAATTCACGGATGTTTGTTAGAAAACAAACATTGGATTTGACCCGCCTTCAAGATCACTTCATGGATCGGTGTCATAAGTGATTCTTGTGAAAATGGTGATATCTTTGTATACTTTGACCTAAGATACATATTTGGGACTCAAGTGTGTGGAGTACTATGCTTTAATATGGTTAAACGCTATCTTTAATCGGGTAGTTATAAAGGCCATCATTAGGTATGATATGAATCATATGAGAGGCATATGTAGTCAATATGGGATTTGTCTCTCTCATTAAACCGAGAGCATAACATCCAGAGCGCTCTACTAAAGTTGAACTATATGAGATTGATGACGATCTATGTCTCATGTTCAACAGGATGTTAGCAACAAAGGGATAATTGATTCATTGCCTAAAATACTAATTTGTAGCTTGTGAGCTAAGAGATTGGTGGATGCTAAAACGGCACATTTTGTTTATTATTAGGGGCAGTGGGATGTTGCTAGACGTTCTTACCACTGTCTATATCGACTTAAATTGTATCTTGTGCAAGTGGGAGATTGTTGGTTCTATATGCCCAAGACGCAACTTATGACGATATTGCTCATAATAAATAAACCTATAGGGTCGCACACAAAGAGCAAATAGACGCTAATTATATGTTTTGAATACGATTTAAAATATAATCAACCCTAATATATAATTATTGGAAGCATTATTATTTACGTGAAATAATAATCTTACGATAACTATATATATATATATATATATATATATATATATATATATATATATATATATATTAATTATGAGTAAACTTGTTACTCATATTATATTATATATCCTATAATAATGATATTTATTGAATGTATTATTATTTATTTGAAATAATAATCTTACAATAATATTTATATTTATAATATATGAGTAAACCTGTTACTCGTATTTTATCTTGTTATAAGGAAATACAATGTATCTTCTTAAAATGTTACAATTTATTTATGTGTGTTTGACTAGTTAAAACATAAGTATATATATTTATATACTTACATATAAATAATATAACATGACTTTTCTACTTTCATGATTGAAGTAGGTTGCGAAGGAGGAGCACTAAAACTATATATATTGTTTTAGTATAAAGTCATGTTTTAAGAAACAAAAGAAAAATAAAATCTCCATGTTGTATTTAGTAGGTATGCTTTTGTATATCCACTATGTTACTAAATATGATTAAGTAATAAAACATGGCTTTTTCTTTTGAGGTGGAAAAACAATAGGTGGTGACTTATATATATATAATTCTCAATTCTTATAAATATATATTCCTTCAAGAAGATGTATGATCTATCGATCAATCAAAAGGAAAAATGAGTTCTGGTTTTTGAGAAAAAAAAGTCATTTTCTTGTTCTTGTTGGTTTTGATTAGTTGTTCAAGTAGAGACTTTGAACAATCACTAACCAACTTGTTTTCTACTCTCATGTAACACATATACAAGAATATAGTTTATGATTCTTTCAAAGGTTGAAAGAGATCTAAACTTGTTTGTGGTTTTCAAGGAGTTGAAATAACCACAACAATTAGTAGACTTGAACATAAGTTAGGAAGAAGAAAAATGGTTTTATTGCTTCTACTTTGTGTTGTCTACATATAGGGTTGAAAGGGCTAGCACTCGGTTGGTGTTGGTACGTTGCTCGCGTGTGGATACCTTGGAGGGAAGCTACACTTGGTTCCTTGTCGTTTCTAGTCTCCACCGATCCCGGTTCACGCTACAAAGGTTGTATTTCTTAAAGCCCCTATGGTTGTTTTAGTTTTCTTAGTACATGCTTATGGATCTTGGTGGGGAGTTTTAAAGAGTTTAAAATTGTTGTACACGTTTTCACGCTTCCGATGCTACTAAATAATTTTGTAAAACCGTACAAAACCCCGATAGTTACTACAAGAGAAATCAGTTTTTGAGGCGACGATTAAGTTTGACTTTCAACTTTGGGTTTTTGCAGCGTCATCTGTCGCCGCTAAAAATTTTATGATTTATTTCCTACTATTTTTTCTCACCTAAAGTATTAGGTATCGCCGCAAAAGATGACTTGTCACCGCAAAAGATTTTTTTTCTTTTTTTAATAAATCAATGTGTCGCCGCAAATTCTTAACCGAGATATAGGTTTTTGTTTCTTCTTTCTGTCATTTACTCCGCCTCTCGAGCCCTGCTAGCCTCCTCTGCCTCTCAAACCCCCCTCCGCCGGCGACCTCTCTCTCGTCCGTCGTTCTCTCTCTCATCCGGTGTCATCATCGGACGTCGTCTCTCTGTCTCCTCTGCCCAACTGCGCTCGTGGTGAGCCACGTACAGCTGCCGCCATTGCTTCTTGTTGCTCCGCCGCTCCTCGCCCGTGCTCCACCGCTGTCAACCACCGTCAAGCTTCAGGTAAGGGACCTTTGTTTTTTTTCAAGTCTAATGTGGGTTTTGTTTGTTGATATAAGGTTTTTGGTTGCTTCAGCCCTCTGCCGCCCTCTGCCGGTGCCGGAACCCCCTGCTCCATTTATCTCCCTCCTCCTCTACTTGAGGTATTTTTTTATTAATTGTTAATTAATGTTAATTAGTTTCAGGTTATTATTAGTTTGTGTTAGATTATTATTATTTCTTGTTAGTATTTAAGTTATTTAATTGTTAATTAGTGTGTGTTAGTGTTAATTAGTGTTAATAATTGATTAATTTGGTTGTTAACTTCAATTCATGTGTTAGATTATATTTGTTGTTATAATCTATGATTATTGTTAATTAGTATTAGATTAATATTAATTTTTGTTAATAATTTTAGTTATTTAATTGTTAATTAGTGTTAGTGTTAGATTATTGTTAATAATTGATTAGTTTAGTTGTTAATTTAAATTCATCATGTTAGATTATATTTAGTGTTATAATTTTAGATTTTTATTAATTAGTGTTAGATTAAAATTAATTTTTGTTAATAATTTTAGTTATTTAATTGTTAATTAGTGTTAGTTTGTTTTAGACTAGTGTTAATAATTGATTAATTTAGTTGTTAATTTAAATTCATCATGTTAGATTATATTTAGTGTTATAATTTTAGATTATTGTTAATTAGTGTTAGTGTTTAAGTATTGTTAGTATACTAATAATGTATTAAATTATTTATATGATGATGTTAAATAGTTTATTTGATGATGTTTGATTATTATTTAGTGTCAATAATGATAGATTAGTGCTAATTACTTTTAATCTTTAATCATTGTTATTACACTAATAATGTTAGAAATTAGATTAATGTTAGCTGTAATTTATATGGTGTTTAATTATGTTTAATGATTTTGTTAAAATAAATGTCCATTTAGTGTTAGTAATGTATTGTTAGTAATCATGCTAATTGTTCATTTGCGTGTGTGAGCTTAGAATACCCACTCGAAATTGATTTAGAAAATAATTTCGGGTTGTCCCATTTTGGGACTGCTTTTTGAATACTTTATCTCATTTATGATGTGAATGCTTGTTACATAGTTGTGTGTTTAACAAAGATTCAATTGTCATTTACTTTATGCTTCCCGCGTATATATTTATTTATATACTTGGGAGCTAAGGGTAAATGCTGTCAAATTTTTCATAAACAACCGATCATGTAATATGTATTCAAATATGAGGTAAGGTATTCAAAAAGTGGGTTAGGACAACCACCCAGCTACAAACTACTCGCAATTTCTTAGTATAAAATTTTAATACATGATTTGTATTCTTAATAAGTATGATATGCTTTGAACGCAGTTATGACGATTGATAAAAGTTGGACTACTTTAGCAATCCATAATTGTCATGAATTTTTTAATGGTCTTGACGCATTCCTCGATAGGTGTAATTAGGACTACTTAAATAGCTATGGTAATTTTTGTTGCCCGTGTGATTATTGTGATAACACCCGTTATCACCCGCTTAAGGTACTTAGGGTTCACATACATGAAAACGGGTTTAGCAAGGGGTACATATTTTGGAGGTTTCATGGAGAACCATTTGTTCCTCAAGCATCACATAGCGGTCTTTGTCAAACGAATAATGAGTTGCATGATTACCTCAATGATGTCTGTTAGGTGAATACTATCAACAAACACAACACGGAAAGTGATGAGCAGCTGAAGGCGAAAGTGATGAGCCAACTGAAAGCCCAAGTGATACAAATGAAAAATTGGTGAATTATTTAAGTTAGCCACCACAGAGCTATACCCTGGTTATGACTGGATGTCTTCGCTTGAATTTTTGGCAAAGCTGAGGCACATGAAGGTTATCAATAAATGGACCGATACTTCATTTGACCAATTGTTAGAATTGCTTATAGTTGCATTTCCAACAGCTAATATCTCGTCATCACACTATGAAGCTAGGAAGATAATGAGAACAGCCGGGTTAGGATACGTACCTATCTATGCTTGTATCAACAACTACTGTTTATTTTGGGATAAATACAAAGATTTGCAAAGTTGTCCGATATGTTCTGAGAGTAGATGGAAAGACAAAAACACTAAGGGGAAGAAAGTTGCTAACAAGATACTACGTTACTTTCCTTTGACGCCTAGTCTAAAGCGTATTTATAGCTCAAGACACACTGCAAAGTCTATGACTTGGCATGCTACCAGTCAGTGTAGGGAAGATGGTAAGATGCGTCACCCGGTGGATGGTATGGCATGGAAACATTTCGATGCACAGTATCCTGATTTTGCTACACAACCTAGAAATGTCAGGGTTGGATGATGATGGTTTTAATCCGTTTGGCAACATGAGTACTTCTTATAGCATGTGGCCGATCATATTGACAACATACAACACACCTCCATGGTTATGTATGAAAGAGTCTTCATTCATGCTGACCTTGTTAATTCCTAGCCGTAAATCACCTGGTAAGGATATTAATGTTTTCTTGAGGCCGTTGGTTGATAAATTGAAGAGTCTATGGTCTAACGGAGTCCGAACGAAAGATGCAGCTACAGGAAATTGCTTCACAATGCGTGCGATATTTTTATGGACCATCGATGATTTTCCTGCTCATATGTAATGTGAACACTCCATCCATTCATGTTCAAGGTAAAACCGCTTATGTTGGTCATAGAAGATTCTTAGGTCCAAAACATCATTGGAGGAAGATCAAGTCATTCAATGGTAAAGACGAGACTAGAATTCCTCCTAGAAAATTAACAAAGAGTATTATACTAAGTTAAGTTAATAAGTTGACGCCCCGTATTCCAGGGAAACATGCTCTTTATGGGGGCAAGAAGAGAAAACGTGATACAACGGTTAACTTGAATTGAAGTAAACGTTCTATTTTCTTTGAGCTCGAATATTGGTCTTCTCTTTAATTAAAACAAAATTTGGATGTCATGCATATCGAAAAAATGTGTGTGAGAGTTTTTTGAATACACTGTTAATGAATGAGAAGTCTAAAGACACTGTTAAGGCAAGAAAAGACTTGGAAAAAATGAATATTCGATGAGAATTGTGGGTCACAACTAATGGTCGCAATAAGATCTTAAAGCCTCATCCTAAGTATTATTTCTCAACCGAGAACATAAAACTTTTTTGTAAATTCATTAAAGGAGTTAAACTACCTGATGGATTTGGCTCAAATTTTAAAAAGAAAGTCTGTGACAATGATAGCAACATAACCGGGCTAAAGTCTCATGATCATCATATAATGATATAACAGTTGTTGCCACTTGAAGTGAAAGCATACTAAGACCCAGCTATTTCAATACCAATAATTGAGCTATGCTTTTTCTTCAAACAAGTTTGTGCTCAAAACTTGATGACGTAAGATATGAAAAAAACTGAATAGCAATTGATTAATATTTTGTGTAATTTTGAGCAAATAATCTCACCGGCATTTTTTTGACCTAATGATTCAATTTGTTATGCATTCACCCGAAGAGGCTATTTAAGGTGGACTGTTTACATGAGGTGGGGATGTATCCATTTGAAACATACATGAAAAAGCTAAAAAATTATGCTAGAAATAAAGCAAGGCCTGAGGGGTCTCTAGCGGAGGGGTATGTTGCAGACGAAGCCTTGACTTTCGATTCAAGGTATCTCAAGGGTGTATCGACGAGATTTAATCGTCCGGATAGAAATGAGGATGATCCAAATCCAACACGTGAGTTGTATGTATTCCAATCAGTATGTACACCAATTAGTAAAGGTGTAGATATAAAATTGGATCACTTACTTCAGACAAAAGTAGATGGGTTTGTACTCAACAATAGTCCCGAGATCGACAACTACAAGACGTAAGTGTTTTTTTCGGTTTGTATTTTCATAAGTTCCATCTTCATTAATTATACTAATATTAAGAACATTTATAGTCAATTTGCTGCTGACATTCCAATCAGGAGTAATTTACAAACAAAATTTCCTCGTTGCTTTAAGAACAAGGTAAGCTAATTGTATATTACCGTGAATAAATAACAATTATTACTCAATCACATATAATTTTTTGTTTTCATAGATCAATTGTGTACGAGCTGCAAATGAATCTCAATGTAGTGATGAGTTATTTTCTCTTGCAACAGACCAAATAATGCAAACACTTACACTGCGTGCATTGTGAACGGTGTGAGGTTTGTGGTTTATAGTTGAGATTTAGGCCGTACAACTCAAAACAGTGGTGTTTCACAACCGGACCAGATGAAACAAAGTATTATGGTCTGCTGGAAGAAATTCTGGAGATGGCATATATTAGTGATTACAGGGTTGTGTTGTTTTGATGTAAATGGTTTAAAACCGATAATCAACAACGTTGTGTCACTAAGAATAACATAAACATTATTTCTACTCAGACTGAATGGTTTGTAGAAGACCAATACATTCTTGCAACACGAACAAATAAAGTCTTTTACCTGGATAACCCGTCAAAAGGCCGTCAAAGAGGTGAACGAGGTTAATCAAGCCAACATTATTGGAAGGTCGTTCATGAAGTAAATCATAGGAAGATCTGGGACCGGGATATCATTGCTGAAGATGACGAAGATGTTATACATGACAACAATTTATCAGATCTATCATTGTGTGCTGATTTGGATCATTTGACTTATACGAGTTTGAGTATAGGTCAACAAACATAAGTTGAACATGTTCATTTACCCGAACATACTAATAATGTTGATGATAGTGATGATGACATTGATGACTATGATGATGAAGATTCCGATTCTGAACATGAATGTGAACCACACGATTGTAGTAGTGATGAATCCGATTGATCTAAAATTGAAATTGTTATTTGTAAAAAGATACTATTTTGAATCGTTATTTTTACCGAGTTTTTTTATTTATAATATTGTTATTTGTAAACTACTATTAATGCTTGTTTCATGGGCTTGTTCGTATATTTGTATTTTTTTTTTACAGATGGCAGCTGTAGCACGTGGTCACGGTGGAGATTGTGGTGGTAATCTACCCGATGGTAATTGACAACCACCTTCTGGTGGTTGTGGTGGTGATGGTATTATATAACTTTGAATTTTTTTTATAGTTTAATTTAATTACGTGTGTTCTTAACTTGTTCGCTTGAAATTGTAGACCGCAAGAAAGGGAGTGGGGAAGACCGAAACATAGACTTCAGAAAGACATGGAAGAAAGAATGGTAAAGGACCACTACCGGTTGAGTTTGATGATCCTAAATGTAAAGGCACGTGGAGACCGGTTGGGGTTAATGCTGGTAACTTTACGAGCTACGTTGGGACCTTGGTGAAAGAGAACATCCCATATTACTTCTCGAAATAGGATAAAGTTCCCGAAAAAATGAAGCTCCCTATCTTACCGTCTCTTCAGGTTTCACTTAAGTTTTTTTTTATATATTGTATATTTGTAAAAATTATACAATAAACTAACTTTTTCTTATAATGCACATGAAGAGATTTGTAGGGTATAAAAACATATCAAACAACATGCACAGCGGAATAAAACAAAAACCCCTCCAGTGATCTCATCCAACTCGTACAGAAACTAAAACTAGTAGGGAATAAAAAATTATACCTTTCAGAAGTAATCTTGAAACCTCAATCCAGATAGCTAAAGGTAGAACACCGCTACTGCACCACCTCGAACTAGCTACTAGACCGCCTGAGGATATCACCAAACTTGAACACGCTAGGCTTGCGTGTGTGTCTGTGTCGTCGATCGCAAAAACCGAGACCCCTGGGGCCTGTGATGAGTTCGACGCAAGGGAGAAGAGGGAGAGGGGCTAGGGTTATCTTTTTGCAACTTTTGTTAATCCTTATGATTCCTTAAGCCTTAAAAGGTTATTTATATTATAAACCTTATTACGGCCCAAGCCCGTTTAATTAAAGCCCAACTTTAATTAAACTATCACTTAATTGCATAATATACCCTTTGACCTTTCTAATTAATTAATTACTATTAATTAATTTGTCCAATTAATATTTAAACTTAAATATTAATTTCCCTCTTTAAAATAATAAATAACTATTATTATTTTCCTTCTCAATAATTAATTAACTAATTAATTATTCTTACACACAACTTGGTAAAATCCAAAAGGTTCTAAATGAGTGTGTAGCAGTGTGATCCTTTAGCGTCACATAGTATTGGACACGATGATACATGTTATCTATCTCTGCACACAATCTAACAGACTCCCACTTGTGCAAGATAAGTAACACTCCTTGTACATCGTTGGCCTAAGGAGGTCCCTAGCCAGACACTTAGGTTAACCAGACTATGAGATCTCTTATATCTAGAGATATAATCCACCCCTTGGATTATGTAGGCTTTTCCTTTTGCATCGCGATATTCCGTAATGTGAGTATTAGACATGGAGCAGGGATCTTATTCTAAATACTCAGATTTTCTCGACTCTGATCTCGACACTCTGCAGTTACGGTTTACCGAATGAAACCTATTATTCTAACCGAGCACGGCCACGCATTTTCAGTAGTCTTAACCGTCGAGGGGCCCAGAAATATCTCTCCTAAAAGTAGGAGGTGCAAATTGAAGGGTTTTGAACCTGACCAAACCACCATATGACTCAAAGTGGTCAATCATGGGTTTGATCCCACTGGTTCAATCCTAAAAGCGGAACTGGATTGAAGACAACCCTCTAAACCCCAAAAGGGTTAGGATCTTTAAAACGTACATGATCAACATAGTTTCTTGACAAACAATCCACAGAAAAGGTTATAAGATTATACCTGAACAAAAACCTTTAGGATTGCTAAAGTGATCCACCACTACTGCACCTCCGATTGAACTGGCTGCTAGACCGCTCCTGGATCACCAAGATTTCAACAAAAACGAAAGCTTTGTGTGTGTACTTCCTTTGCGTCGATTACCAAACACGCAAAACACCTTGGTGTTTTGCCTTCTTCGATCTCGGCGCAAAAAAGAGAAAGCCGAAAAAGAGAGATGCGAGTTCGAGAGAGAGAGAGGGACGAGATCGAGAGATAGAGAGGGAGTGGTGGCTAGGGTTAATCCCTTGTGTCTCATATCTAATCCTTAAGGCTTAAGGATATTATATATAGGGATTAACTTGGACCTAAGCCCGTTTAATTAAAAGCCCGCTAGTTTTAATTAAACTTTCATCTCTTCTCATATTGACCCCCTGGACTTTACTAGTTAATTAACTATTAATTAACTTAGTCCGTTAAATATTAAAGACTTAATATTTAATTCTCCTTAAATGATAAATAACTATTATTTATTTCCTTTCTAATAATTAATCCAAACTGGATAATTATTTATATCTCTCAATAATTAATACTATTGATTAATTATTCGTTTATCTCTTTAATAATCAATCTAACTGATTAATTATTTACTCTATCTCTTTAATAATTAATCTAACTGATTAATTATTTCCACACAGATTTATGGTGAAATCCAACTGTTCTGAATTGGGTGTGTAGCAGTGTGACCCTTTAGTCTCTTATATCATTGGATACAATATGCCCGTTAATTATCTCTGCATATAATCCAACAGACTCCCACTTGTGCAAGATAAGTAACAGTTACTGCACATTGTTAGCCTAAGGAGGTCCCTAGCCAGACACTTAGGGTAACCAGGTTATAAGAACTCTTATACCCCAAAGTAACTTGTGATAAAACTTCATAAGCAACCTGCTTAGAATTAACCTGTTATAAACTGACTGTTTATAAACTAAACTATCATAAACTCCCTGTTTATGAATGGGTACGTCTTTATATATACAAGCTTGCATATATATATATATATATATATATATATATATATATATATATATATATATATATATATATATATATATATATATATATATATATATATATATATATATATATATATATATATATATATATATATATATATATATATATATATATATATAGGTTTGTCCCTTGCAGCGCGATATTTCAATTTTGAGCATGAGCATGGAAAAGGTCAACTCAGAGACTCAAGAATTTGTTCATGACATACTTGATTTCGAAACTACGTGATAAACGACAAAGAACAGATCAGTTCGTTTGGGCATGGCCGTGCACTTACCAGTTTCTCTAATCAGTCAAGGGGCCCGGAAACATCTCTCCTAAAAAGGAGGTGCAATTACCATCTTGCATATTTGCATTTGGCAACACGGCTCCCACTGAATCTAGACACGCCCCTTATGACCACCCTGTTACGGCGTGGCGTTAGAACGCGCTAAGAATACAACAGTTACCGCATCCCAAACCAAATACCTCAGGCTTGAGGATAACCTATGTGATAAATACTTTTGACACGAATCCACAAAGTATTTTTCACGGTGGGTCAATCCAATATTCGTAACCCTAACGAATATCCATAAATTTTGGTCCGCAAAAACCATTCGCAGCTATATTCGATATACTTTCGAATCTACCCCAAAATTACGATGACTTTACAGCCCTATCGAGGTTCCCACCAAGATAAGTAGTCACGGATAATGTTTTGAATAAACCTAGTTTATTCCTGGATAAACCAAAACATACAAAATTGTGAAGAACAATGAAACTAATTTCTACACCCTTCCATATTCCTCCCTGGAATAAAGATGTATAATTTCTACCATTTCACTGACTCGATTCACGGTGTTTATCTGAATTACTTATTATTTTACATTGTAACTTATCACAGATTACAAAGAAAATAATATGGTTATAAACCCTAAAACACAAGACTAGTACTTTGAAGTACTCCTTCTTGGTTTTGCTAGAAATCATTCTTGCAACCTAAGAACACTTCTAGGCTTACTTATTTTATAAATTCCTTAAACATGGAGAACTGGAAATAACTCCTTGTTTCTGATTTATAAAACAACCTCCCTGTAATTAAAACTTTAATTACATTTGTAGATGTAATAAATCTTACTAGATTTTATATCCCTTTTGAAATGATAAATCCTCTTACACCTACTTGTAAGAAACTTGAAATTAGATTCTCGGTGTATACCAACACTTATCTAATTCCATTACTAAGGATATTTGAGAACATCCTTTTTCATCATCTCTAACGTTAACCAACCAACAATATTATTAAGTTGACTTACTGAACATTTTAGAACGTATATAATTTCTATTTAAGTCATAACTTGACTCAAAAAAAATCTTGCAATGATATCTTTATCGAGTACCTCTCAATAAATCATGCATTCCTTGGATTAGTTCTTTCCCAAGAACTTACTATTTTAGATAACTTCTAAAATCATCCAATAATTATATACTTTAAAAGTTCAAACTTGTATTTATCACACTGGTTAGAAAAAACTTTTATTAACTCTGATGAATACATTAGTCAGGTGCTCCCACTGTCTCTTATGAAAAGGTGCATTCTTTAAAAACATCCTTTTAGGCCTTAGTCAAAACTTGACTACCATACCTAAGACTTGTGTTCCAAACACATGTTTTAAAGAACTTAGTTTTTGTAAGAAATTTGTTTTATGAAACCAATATCTTGGATCTCCCATACATCCATCTTTCCAATTACGGAAAGTGGTTTTATTAAACTTACCATGATCACAAGTATGAAATACTCATAATGGTATTTTAAATTTCTTTTCTTAAAAACATTTAGTATAAAATTCCCTTGACTATAATAACTATTATAATCACTTTTATACTTTCTTAAACGTTTTATCAAAAACAACTATGACTAAACAGTAAGCTTTCTTCCCTATACTGACCACAGATGTAGGACCAAAAAGATCCATATGCAACAGTTGTAAAGGTGTAGTAATGGAAGAAACTTCTTTGGGCTTATAAGAAGTTTTGTGTTGCTTGCCTTTGAGATAGGCTACACAATGATCATCACATGAGAATTCTTTTTGGGGCAAACCTCTTACCAGATTGTTTTTAGCTAACAGATTCATGGTTTTAAAGTTCATGTGACACATCCTTCTATGCGAAATAGCAGACTCATCATGAGATGCCTTTGAAAGTAAAAAACTTAATACATTCTATTTAGCAACCTTTTGTGTATCCAGAGAGTATACATTATCCTTTCTAGGTGTTCTTAAAAGAACATCCTTTTCATCCACTTTAAAATCTTTTGGAAGGATAATGCACTCTGTGTCTATGAACAGGACTTTGTTTCCATGATCACAGATTTGAGACACACTTAACGGATTGTATTTGAGTTGTTCAACAAAGAAAACATCATTGAAAGTAAGTGTACCTGCCTCTACAGCTCCCTTACCAGTGATTCTTCCTCCTTTAGCATTTCCTCCAAATGCTACATATCCTCCATTGATTTTTCTGAAATCCTTCAAACAGTGTGGATTTCCAGTCATGTGCCTTGAGCATCCACTATCCACATGCCAAATTGATCCATGATCGGCCCTATGAATGCTCTGCACAAATAAAATTCAGTCAGTAGCAGGAAGTACCCAGGCCATACAGGTCTTGGGTACACCATTCAAGTCATAATACTTAAACAGAGTTTGATTCTTCTTGATTTCATCCAAATTAGACTTCTTTATTTTGTGTGAAGAGTATTTGGTGAGAACATGTGGTTTCCAACTGTTGTGATTAACAGTTGAGACTTTTGAACAAACAGTTTTTGAATTTGGTAAAACAGTTGAGTCAATTTGTAAAACAGTTTGGCTTTCATATTGATTAACAGTTTTAACCTCTTCAGAAACTGTTTGTTTCTGCAATTTCACCCATGATAGACTAACAGTTTTTGGTTTTGGCTTAACAGTTGTAGAACTGTTAGTTGATTTTGATTTAACAGTTGTAGAACTGTTAGCCTGTTTTGGCTTAACAGTTGTAGAACTGTTAGCCTGTTTTCTGGTACTTGGCCTCTGGGTGCTATATAACTGTGGATTATGATAACAGTTGTGAGCCAAGTGATTTGCTCTCCCACATATATAGCACCTTTTGGTTTTCACAATAGGCAAACCAGTTCTTTGTGACCAAAACTGGTTTCTATTTCTTTGATTTCCTCTCACTGGTGCTGAAGGAGGAAATTTCTGAACACCATGTTGTTTGCATGTGCATACAGGCACTTCTGTATGCCTTTTCACATATTTGGATTGAGATTGTGCTTTTGAAGCTTCCTTCTTTGGCTTCTCAACTTGAAATTCATCAACCTTCTCTTTTCCTGTCGACTTAACACTAACAGTTGAGATGTTTGGTTTAAAACTGTTTGGGTTCTGTTTGGAACTGTGAGTGTAATGTTGGGGACTGTTTGCAACAGTAGTGGAACTATTTATAGAATAAACTTCTTTGAAAGGTTTTGTTTCACTGGTGAATGGTTCAGAGGAGGCTTTAACAAACATCACAGGTTGTAAAGAGGATTTTGGTGCTGTAGGTTCACAACAGATGTGATTTTCAAATGGAATAACCTCTTCCTTCTTTACAACTCCCTCATTCTTGTCATCACTCACTTCATACACAACTCCTTCTTCATCACTTTCAAATTTTGGATCAGCTGACTTCAACTCTGCTTCTAATGGTTCATTGACATACCTATCAGCTACATCAGACATGGGAGTTATGTAGTTGTGATTGTATGGAGGTGGGGTCTGTTTGTATCCTAAACCTGTTTTAACCTTGTCTCTGATTTGTGATTGTAACAAAGTTTCAAGCTTAAGATTTGTTGCTTTGAACGTACTCAAATCCATATCCACACCATCCAATTTTTTGGTTAGCTCATCTATCTTACTCTCTTTTTCACTCAGCTTTTTCTTAAGATTATCAATTTCTTCCTGAAGCTGCTCCTTCTCCCACTTATGATACTTCCTATCATAGTCCATTTGCAGTTCATTTGCCTGATAATCTTTGATTTTCTTTTCAAAGCCTTCAATGACAGCACTAGATTAATATCTTCTCTCCTCCATTCTGCTCAGAGCAGCACACACCTTTTTGTTGTGCTCTCTAAACCTTTTTACTATAGCTCTACATTCACCTGGGCATAGTTTAGAAGATACCTGTATGTCTTCTGATTCTGGTGAATCCAGTTTGATGGAGGAGTCAGTCAATGCCATCAATGCTTTGTTGTGAGTGGCTTCCTCTGCTTGATCACTCCAATCAAATCCATGGCCTTCTTGTGAGACCAATGCTGATGAAGTTTGGTTTGATCTTTGTCCTTGATTCTGGCCTTGTCCACCAGATCTTCATTCCCTTGTAAAGTGACCAAGCTGTTGACATTTGAAGCATCTAACTTTTGATTTGTCAAACCCAGCCTTGCCATCAGCCCTGAAGTTCATGTTCTGCCTTCCAGTTCTTTTGATGAATCTTTTGGCTTTGACAGATAACATGGCCATCTGCCACTTGAGATCCATCTCCTCAAGATCATCTGGATGCACTTGCTCAAGATCCTCATTGGTGAGAGTTGAATGTGCATGATTAGCAAGAAATGCTTCAAGCACTGCATCAGGAGTGTTTACATCTAGTCCAACATCAGAACTAGGACCTGCACAACCATCAATAGAATTAGTTAAAGAATGGTTTGAGTCCATACCTAAGGATGACAGGAGAGCAGCATTGTAGCTAGGGGTAACAGACTTTCTTTTTCCCTCTATCTCTCCCTCAAACACAATCAAACTGTTGTAAAGATCATCTAACTCTATATCTTCCAGAGAATCCTTAGTTCTCCATTGTGCAACATAAACTGTCCACTCTTCACCTAAGGACCTAAGGAACTTCCTATTGATCTCATCTTGTTCTAGTCTAACCTTTGCACTCTCAAGTTGACTAACCAGCTTATAGAACCTATCAAAGATTTGAGTTATACTCTCATTCTTCCCACTAGTAAAGTTCTCATAAGCCTGTTTCAGAATATCCCTTTGGTTCCTTTTGGAACTTGCATTCCCTGCAAACCTCTTCTCTAATGCATTCCACAGTTCATGAGCATCATCAAACTTCTTGAACTGATGCTGGTATTCATTAGGAATAGCAATCTAAAGAATGCTGAGAGCTTTCATCTCAATCATCCTCTCTTTCTTTTCAGCATCAGTTTTTGGTGGTGGTTTCTTCTTTGGTTTGCCTGTTTCATCTAAATCAACAGTAGTAATGGGCTCCTTTTCTATGATTTCCCAAACAGCATAGTCCATTAATTGGACATGCTGCTTGATTCTTAGTTTCCACATCTCAAAATCAGTTGGTTTGAGCATGGGAACTCGAATGTTTGACCCAGATCCAGTGTTATCAGAAGATCCAACAGGCTCCATTGCAGTAATGAGAATAAAAACACAACAGATCTGTGAAAAACCTTCAAATAGTGATCAAAGGAGCCTTAATGAAAAGGCTCTGATACCACTTGTCAGGATCGGATATTACCAAATATCAATAACAAGAATTATCTTTGAGAATTAAATCAGAGTTGTATAAAGATAATCTTTCAGTTTGATCACAATCAACTAAGAAGTTGCGGAATCACACTTAATTGATGTTTAAGGTTTAACACAAGAACAATTCAATTAATCAACACAATAAAATACTTTCAAACACCAGATGTATTAAAAACCGATTACGATTACAATAATCACCAACACCTCTAATCTAACTCTTTTGTTAGACGAAGAACACAACTTGTTCTTAGGTTTCAATGAAACTTAGAGGCTAACACACTTTCTGAAAGCAAATTAACAATAAACTATGAATGCGTAGAATAATCAAATCACAAAGTACTTCTAATACGATATTCTATTCCAAGTATTTATAGAATCTTGATCCTCCTTGAATAGTTGACAGTTAGGTAATCTTCTATCTTCCGAGATAATCTTGATAATCTTCAAATTTTGATAAAGATATACTTTAGATCCACGAAGATAGTGATTTCTATGATTAGCTCAACAGAAACTGTTTGTTGAATGAAACAGTTCTGGTCTTCTTCTAACAGTCTTCTCTTCAAGGTCTTCTAACAGTTGTAAACACTTGAACTAACAGTTCTGAACTTTGTACTAACAGTTGTAATGCTTACAGCAACTGTTAGTCACAACTGTTTTCATACTTCACTTAACAGTTTGCAACTATTTTCCCCGAATTACTTCTAACAGTTTTCAACTGTTTTCACAAATTTCCTCTAACAGTTTTACCTTTGCATGTCCAACAGTTTCCATTACTCAGCAAATTTCCCAACAATTCTGTACTTCATTCTGAAACTGTTTGAACTTGTCAGAACTTTCAGATTTAAGTCTCATGAGATAGACATAACCGAACCTACTGAAGTCGTCAGTAAAGGTAATGAAGTATCGGTGTCCTCCTCTAGCCTCTGGAGTAAAGGGTCCACACACATCTGTGTGTGTTATCCCCAGTAACTCACTAGCCCTTTCATTCACACTATTAAAAGGCTGCTTTGTCATTTTACGAGACAAACAAGATTCGCAAATATCATATGACTCCAAGTCAAATGGTTCTAGAATTCCGTCATCTTGGAGCTTCTCTATGCGTTTCTCGTTTATATGTCCTAAACGACAATGCTAGAGATAAGTCTGATTCAAGTTACTCTTGGATCTTTTACTTATATGATATATGTCTTTATTATCGTTATCTAGATTTAGCGTATATAGATCATTTTTCGGAATAGCTTTAAAATATAAAATATCATTTTAAAAAGAAGAAATCACTTTGCTATTCATAACATATTTAAAACCACTGTCTATAAGTAAATCAAACGAGATAACATTTTTGACTAGTCTAGGAACATAATAAGAAGGTTCTAGTTCTAAGACCATGCCCGAAGGCAGGCTAAGACAATATGTTCCTACAGCTTCAGCACCAACCATGGAGCCTTCGCCTACCCGCAGGTCCATATCTCCTTGTCTTAGCTTCCTACTTCTTTTTAATCCCTGCAAATGATTGCATATGTGATGACCACATCCGGTATCCAATACCCATGATTCATAATAAGTAATAAGACAATCTATCATAAAGATACCTGAGTCATTGGGCGAACCAATGTCCAGCTGATCTATGTCGAGTGAGTTCTCTCATGAATCCTTGTTGCCACAGTCTGGGCAACAAACTTCTCCAAGTTCTTCCAACCAGTCATCTTCCTGCATAGGGTCCACAACTGTTGACTCTAGCTGCTTTGGATTCAACTCATCGCTGATGCACATAAGGATCTCGTGCAGCTCCGCGACGGTCATCTCAAAATCACCAAGGACGTACATTACCCTTCTCTGGTAATGGTCCGACAAAGAACCAAACAAGAGCATAACTAGCTCATATGGTTTTGATTTTGATCCAAAACTTTCATAGCAATCCAAGAGCCTTCTCATGTTAATGAGATGATCGCTAATCAACTGATTTTCTTTCATTTTCACTGAAAGAATTTCCTTCATCAGTAAGATACGACATATTCGTTCACTGTACTTGAACTTACGCTCCAGTTCCTGAACGACCACATAAGATGACTTATTCCGGAGATCATCCGTAAACTCGGATGAAGTTGTGAGAACGAGAATTGACATGACGTCAGATTCATCATCCAGATACTGATAGTAAGTATCATACTCACTATCCTGGATGATGTGAAGCTTTCCCTGTGCATCCAAAATATTCTTTAGATGCATCTTCCAAACAACAAAGTTTGGACCTGATTATCACCAAAATAGATCGCACGACCTAAGACAGTGTGAACTCTTGCCGGGACTCCTGATTATCGCAGAGTCTTTCACACCCTCCCCTGCAATGGTTTGAACCCGAATGCCCAAGGTTTGGTCACTTCCGACACCCGAGTACCGTTTAACAGGAAAGGTGTACCATTAGGTGGGTAGCACATTGATCTAAGATTTTTCTAAAAAGGATTTCAAAAGTTTTTGACGAGAAAAACCTTTTTGCCAGTTTTCTTTAAAACGACTGTTTAATAATTATCTATTATTAAAACCCTTGTTTTATTTCATCGCGAGAATCACAACCACGCATATATATAATATGTAAAGAAATAAAACAACTACAAACAAACTATGCCTTAGCCTTGCCCTTAACTAATGTCGGTTTCGTGAGCCACACGAAAAACCCGACGGTCCAAAACCTAAGTGGAAAAACAACACACATGACATGGCATTCTGAACTTCCCACTGGCTCCAACATCAAATCCTGCTCCTTGCTCCTTGCTTCTTTGTATCAGCTTCGAATCTATTCTATTTCTATACTATTCTATTCTAACATCTAAAAAACTAAAAACAAAAAATTACAAGATATTCAAAGGCACGCAGGCCTGCTAATCTAATGCTTTTACAAAATAGAATAGGGGTTGTAAGTGGCACGCAGGCCTCCCCACACCATAGAATAGAAAAACCAATCACAACCACAAGTGCAATAAATAAAAGCAATCCACAAGGTCTAGGGCTTGGCTATGGCATCCCAAACATGTATAAACTAATACATGAAGTAAAAGCAACTAATTTTTTATTATTCATCTTGATAAAAAATACTGATTTTAACTACTTGTAAAAATCCCATATATTGTTTTTCTGTTACTTGCAATAAATATATATTTTAAGTTTTATACTTGATAATTAATCAAAAACTTAAAATAATATTTAAAACTAAAATTAAAATTAACAATTGTATTTTAATTTTTATATTGACCGCAAATATTCAAACCACGAACTGGGCCAAATATTTAATATTGGGTCAGAGCCCAAAAACTAGACCCGAGAAGAAACCAAAAAATGGGTCGTAGCCCTCTTAGGCCAAGCCGCAGCTGGGCCGGCATTGGGCCGTGGTTTCTGGGCCTAAGCCGCACCACGCCTCCGCCATAGCCCTAGCCGCCGAAGAGTGCCGCCTTCGCCTGGGACCGCCGTTGGCCAGCAACCGGCGACTGCCGCCTCTCCTTGGGACCGCCGTCAACCAGCAAACGCCCACAGCTGTGACGCCGCCGACCGACCGCAGCCACCGCTGGAGGCCGCCGCCAATGATGGTGGTGGTCCGGTTTCTCGGTTTTGCGCAAATAACAACAATAAATAAAAAAAACAGATTTAATTAAAAAATTAAATCTAATCAATCCTTTTATCAAAAAGCAATTAATTTATCCAATAAAAAATCAAAAACTTGATTTTTATTATCCTGGATGATTAAACCTTTTCTTGATAAAAACAAACCCTTTTTCATCAGAATAAGAAGAAACCCAACCTAGTTCCCTACGAGGTTAGAAGTGGCTTTGATACCACTGAAGGGATTTGTAGGGTATAAAAACATATCAAACACCGCTACTGCACCACCACGAATTGGCTACTAGACCGCCTGAGGATATCACCAAACTTGAACACGCTAGGCTTGCGTGTGTGTGTGTGTCGTCGATCGCAAAAACCGAGACCCCCGGGGTCTGTGTTGAGTTCGACGCAAGGGAGAAGAGGGAGAGGGGCTAGGGTTATCTTTTTGCAACTTGTGTTAATCCTTATGATTCCTTAAGCCTTAAAAGGTTATTTATATTATAAACCTTATTAAGGCCCAAGCCCGTTTAATTAAAGCCCAGCTTTAATTAAACTATCACTTAATCGAATAATATACCCTTTGACCTTTCTAATTAATTAATTACTATTAATTAATTGGTCCAATTAATATTTAAACTTAAATATTAATTTCCCTCTTTAAAATAATAAATAACTATTATTATTTTCCTTCTCAATAATTAATTAACTAATTAATTATTCTTACACACAACTTGGTAAAATCCAAAATGTTCTAAATGGGTGTGTAGCAGTGTGATCCTTTAGTGTCACATAGTATTGGACACGATAATACATGTTATCTATATCTGCACACAATCTAACAGTACATACCTATTGGACACGATAATACATTTTGATATGACGCCCCATGATGATGGGCCAAACAGTGCGTCGGTCTTGATGGGAATTAATAAACTGTGTGCTGAGCTGTATAGAGACTAAAAATACAAATTCAAGAGTAAATGGTTTAAGAAAAGAGGGGGGGTCTTGTGTGCTCACAGACTACGTCAAGAGCCTCCTCCTAACATGGATCAGAATGAGTAGGATTTGTATGTTGACTACTATTGTGGGGAGACGACCGTTCAAAGGTCAATAGTGACCACGCAAGTTAGAGCGCAACAAGTACATCAAAGCTTGCATGGTTGGATGCCATACTCTCAGTATTGATACGAGAACGTAAGTCTCTTTATCTCTAAATCTTAATTATAACATAGTATGTTAGATATAATGGTCGACCCGTTTGCTTGATTTAAGTATCGACCCATTTGTGTGATATATTGTTGACCCGTTTTGATTAATATAATGATCGAACCGTTTGTGTGATATAATGATCAACCCGTTTTGTTTGGTTTGAGTTATATATTGGTCTACCCGTTTGTGTGATATAATAATCGTTATTAAGTATATATTTATCTCATTTATTTATAGCGTGACCCGGAAACGCTAGAACCCCCAAGCTTGATCAAATAGTATAATTAAACCATTCACACAATAGCGTCTTTATAGACGAGTCTATTCATGAAAATTATGTTAGTAATTATTTATACGTACTATATGAAAATTATCTCATTGTGTGTGTGTGTGTGTGTATATAATATCTGATTTTAATTATTCTTATCTTGTTCCTACACAACGCCTTATGCTTTTTTTGAGAGACGCTTAAGTTGGAAGCCAGAATCCGTTGAGCGAACAAGAAATATTGAGGTCAGTGTTTGGTGAACGCCAGGGACATATTCGTGGAGTAGGTAGAACATTAAGTTCTTCATCCGTATCTGCTGCACGATTTACCGCACATTCACGGCCTACTGAGAGATTATATACACAAGCTGAGGTAGTTGCCATGTTTGCATCTCATCGTTCTCAAGTCCAGGAGGATCTACAATCTCAATCTCAAGCAACGTCACGCATGTATAATTGTCAATATTCACTCAACTTCCCAACGTCAACAAAACACTGATTTGGTTGCTCGTGATGAAGAGTCTAGCGATGAAGATTAGATTATTAGTTTTTTAAAGAAGTTGTGATTGTGTAAAAACGTTTATGTTAATTTTGGAGGTATCGTTTGTTATGTATGATTGTTTGTTTGATATGTCGTGTTGTTATATTTGTTTTTGAGTTCTGGAGCAGATTTTTGTATATATTACCCGGGTATAAATGGGTGGAAAACGCGAAATACAACAAAATGCTGCCAAATTTTTTTTTGGGTTTTTGAGGCAACATGTCGTCGCAAAAGGCACCTAATGTCGTTGCAAAAAAGTGCCTCAAGTCGTCGCAAAAGACCATACATCGCGGCAAATAGTAAATATTATATTATTTATTTTTTTATTTGTCGCCGTAAAAGACCATACGTTGCCGCAAAAAGTAAATAATATATTTTTTATTTATTTTTAATTGTCGCCAAAAATAGTCGTATTGTCACTGCAAAAGGTCCTCCACGTGGCACGTGATGGGTCCGTTACGGTTCGCCGCTAAAGGTCAAATATTTCGTCACAAAAAACATTTGTGTACGAAGTATTTACGGCGACCCTTTTGTGGCGACACATCACCAGAAATGATTATTTTTTGTAGTGTGTAAGGGCATTTTAGTTGTAGATTTTTTTATGTATTTGTATCCGGCCTATTAAAGAATTTGCATTTTATAGTATTTGTACTTACGAGTTTTGCATTTGATAGAATTATATGTTCAGTGTTTGGTTGACAAAATCAGTTAAGATTTGTATTTCTGAAATCTTATTTATTCAGTCAAAGAATTTAAATCGTTTATGTGATAAATGATATAATTTCTCTTCAATTATATTTTAAATAGTATTATTGTTTAGTAAATTATTTGACAAGTAAAATATAACTAATAATTCACACTTTCAATAAATAATAACTAATTAATTTTAATCAGGGTTGTATAACGTATTCAACTTTATACTTCATCCTCGATGTATCTTTAATCTTTTAATATATAAAAAACGAGGTATCTTACCCGCGTTTCATTGCAGGGTTTGAAATGTATTATTTTTGTTATATAGATAGGTAATTATCCGCTACTCTTTCATACAAACAAAGTCAAAGATGTTTTAGTTATTGCAAAAGTCTTTTATTATAAAAGTTTCAATTTTGAACGTGAGTTATCTCAAAATAAAGATAAAAATGAGACCGTCATAAATATATATTACTATTTATAGAAAACTTTATGTGTTCAAAGTTATAAGTGAAAATATATAAGATATGGAATTAATATTATAATAAAATTAGCTGAAGGCTGAAAGCAAATCTCCTATCTAGAAGGAAATAAAAATATCTGGGCATATATTAATTAAGTTGTGTGTTGTGACGGAATCTTATAATAATCAAATATAAAACCATCATCTAAACATTTTTTTTAGAAAGGCATCAATATATATATATATATATATATATATATATATATATATATATATATATATATATATATATATATATATATATATATATATATTGTTAGGCTTTAAAACCTTGAGACTTGCTTATTGTTTAAGATTTTTGTTTTTTTGGTGATTTAGTTGAGATTGTAAAGAGTCGTAAATTCAAGACATGAAAAATAAAATCTAAATTGTTTTGAATCTAAACACTCTCAACGTTTAAATTTTTTTCACGTTGTATTTCAAGTATGGGTGTTTAGATGTTTGTATTCTATTTTATTTATACTAAAACTCCCGCCGCAACGCACGGGTAAATGCTAGCTTGTTTTAAATAAGAACCAAATGAGAAATATTTTAAAATGTTTCCTACTTCGTTTTTAAATATACATGTTTAGATTAGGAAGAAAAAAGCAAATCTTTGATGCTATCCACGTGAGTGTGACAATGAAAGAAGGAGAAAAAAACCAAGAAAAAGGTATGTGGAAAGACCTGAATTGCTCACCATTTGTTTAAACCCAAAGCGCTATTGCTATCTACATAACTATATTTGTAACAAAAAAGATAAAAACATCTTATCATGTAGTTACTGTTATTGATAAATGTTATATATATTAATTAATTGAGATTAAATTTATTATATCTAGCTATTAATTTAAAGAATTAATTTTCATTATACAATCTTCACTATCTATTTATTTAGAAATGAAGAATCAATTTTAACTTTTAAAGATAAAACTGATACAAATGTATTTTGAATTTAAACATAATAAAGAAATTATTTTAAATATTTTAACTTATTATATTAAAAGTTTGTGTGACTTAAAATGTTAAACAAAATTTGTATATAAGTGTTGAGAACTATTAATATAAAATTTATTTTATATATTTTTACCATTAAATCCATAATACAGAGTTTGATAAGTTATGTATTATATATTGTATTGTAAAATTGATATTAAAAATTAAAAATCTATTATACTTAAGTAATCAAATTTTAAAATTATAAATTAAAATATATTTTATAATATATAGAATAAATATATATTAATGATTATACATAATACTTGGTGTTATTATCTTCTTAAATTTTAAAGTATCTTTTCATCCATGCTAATTTATAAATATCATATTTATGTTTTATAGCATTTTAAAATGTCATATTTAATCAAATTCTTAGTTTTATCATTTTAGAGTATTTTATAATCACTTCTCTGTAATCATAACAAATAATTAATTAACTAATTACCGCTAATTGTAACGATAATGATCGATTTCTTCTACAAGAAATACAATCATGTCCCTTCATCATCATAACAAGTTTTTTCCGTCACATGTCTTCCTCCTCTCGTCGATTCTCCCACGGCTAGTTTGAGTGTTGGCGCCGTCTATCTTCACTTTTTAATTATCATTTCTTTTGTGTTTTATGCTTGATACCTTTTTTTTATTAATGTTCAATATTTATCATTTTTTAAATACAACCTATATATCACATGAGCATATATTTATAGAAAATGGTAATGATGTCATTATTTTATTTTAGAATTTTTTTAATTAATCATCCCACTTTATTTCCTTAAATGGTAGGAACAAAATTTAGAAGGATATATCATTTCTCTTTTTCCACAAATGTCTTTCTTTACTTTATTTAGTTTGATAAAATGTAAAGAAAAAATGCGCAAAAATACAACAAACTATGTCTAAATTGCTACTGTATACAATAAATTTTATTTTGTACCTAAAAATACAACGAAGTTCCATTTTTTGATTCATTGTGTACAAGATAACCTACGATTGTAGATCACCTCTCTAAAAACCGGTTTCTTGTGATGTCACTTTCCGATGATTCCGGTGACATTTTCTGGTTATCTTCATTTTTTTAACCTTTTAAACCATTGAATTAGCTTGGGTATATATATATATATATATGTGAGTTCATTGTAGGTTTCACAAGGAACCAATTTGTTCAAAGAAACCCTCAAATCTCCATATTCATAATACACATACAAGATGTTGAAAGAAACCAAATTTGTTATAAAAAAACCCCCAAAATCTCAAGGTTTCACAAGATCATCGGTTCTACATACGTTTCTTTGTTATCCGGTTATGCTCAATTGAGGGTTTCATCTAATACTAAGGGTTTCGTCTTCTTCACGATTTGTTATTCTTTGTTCTTCTCCAGAATTTGATTTAGGGTTCTTGGGTTTTATCTAGTTATGAATTTGTTGCTTCATCTTATACTCGACAAAGGTTAAGGTTTACGATTCTTGTTCATGATTTCAGTTTGCATTTCCATGTTAGGGTTTGTTAGGCCCAATGATTCAAGTATCAAATAGGATAGATTGGTGAATTGCAATGTAGAACTATGAACAATGTAGAGAGAATCCCTAAACACATAGTTATCTCATTCAAATTTGGCACTTCACACTTAATACAAAGTAGTCGGTAGGTATATATACTCAAGGAGTATATGATGAATTCGACCTTCATAATGATGGTCAAATTCAACTTACGATTTATTTGACCCACATAGTGATGGTCGAATTCAAGCCTGTAACACAATTCAATATTTTATCCCTATACAATATTTATTCCTAACAGGTAGGGGTGTGCACGGTTCGGTTTGGTTCGGTTTTGGGGTAAAACCGAAACCAAACCGAAAATTTCGGTTTTTGAAAAACCAAAACCAAAACCATTCGGTTTGGTTCGGTTTTTGGTTTTGCAAATTTTTTGTCACAACACTCGACGAAAGGAGAGCGAACACCGTCATATAGCATGTTGAGATTTCTAGCTTCAAACTTCCATCGAGATCTTCTAGCTTCAAACTTCGAAGAATCAAGATTCAAGAGCCAGTTTGGTTTGTCGATTCAAAATTCAAGTTTGGTCTGTCGATTTGATCTTCAAGATTCGAGCGGTTGGTATGTCCAGTGTTTGATAGTGAGTGCCGATTTGGGATTTTTGGGGAAAATGTAAAAACAAGGGCAAGGTGAGGGATTTGAGTTATGTTGAATTGATATGTAAATGTACAAGTATGCCGCTTAACCTTAACGGTTTGGTTCGGTTCAGTTTTTATAGACAGTTTTGAAACCTTAAACCGAACCAAACCGAAAAAATCGGTTTTCATAATTTTAAAAACCAAAACCGTCGGTTTTGGTTTTGGTTCGGTTTTTTCGGGTTTTGGTTTTAGGTTTTTCTTGCTCACCCCTACCAACAGGGTTTCCGAGACCTGTTTGCAATTGGATTAAATTAAAAAAAATTCAAATTTGATTATAAAATGGTTCTACAAAAAAATTGATGATGATGTTATCTATTAATTTCTAATGTTCAATAATTTACTACTCTTTAATAGATTTTATATTCCTATTTTGTAATTATTTTACTATATATGTTAGTTCCTTTAACACCATAAACATTTAAAATTA
Source organism: Pulicaria dysenterica (assembly GCA_947179395.2). Lineage (NCBI taxonomy): Eukaryota > Viridiplantae > Streptophyta > Magnoliopsida > Asterales > Asteraceae > Pulicaria > Pulicaria dysenterica. Next base: position 49,559,468 of record OX359292.1, on the reverse strand, counting down.
CTTTAACTGTTCACTGTATTTATATAGGAGGTGTTAACCTAATAGTACTTTAAAACTTTTTGGGATAACAAACTTTTCTAAAAACAATTAATTAATATTGCCTAAACTCCCTCGTGCGTGGTTTCAATTTTAATTTCATGAAAAATATTTGATTCATTTTAGAAGGATCCTTTGAGAATGCTATATTTTAACTTGGAAAAACGGGTTATATTGGGAATGATGTTTTCTTCTTTCCTTAATCCCAAAGAAGTTGATCCTTCGGAGGTCAATGACTTTTGGCCGATAAGCCTTTTGGGGTGTTCTTACAAGATCATTGCAAAAATGTCAGCGGGATGAATCAAGTTATTAGTGGAACCAAACAACTTTCATTAATTTTAGATGGTTGTCTGATGGAGGATGAAATCGTCAGCCGTGCTTAAAAAAAGAGAGTGAAGATGTTTTTAAGTAAGGTTGACTTGGAAAAAACTTTCGATTTAGTGAATCGGCTCTACTTATTTTCAATAATGGAACAAGTGGGCTTGAAAAATGGATAAATTGGATCTCAAGTTGTTTGAAATCATCTTCCACTTTCATTTTAGTTGATGCTAGCCATTTGCATAATTCAAAGTAGAGACAGGGTTAAAACAAGAAGATCCATTGTCTACATTCTTATGTGTCTTTAAGAGGTGCAGGAGGTTGGACCGCAGAAGACCCAAGGTTTAGAGGGGCCTAAATTTTAATATATTATATTATATATAGATATAAGTTATGATTTATAAAAGTCCACTTAGTAAAATAGAAATAATAGGAAGCTCATATTTAAAATAATTATTTTGTAAGCTTAAAAGTAGATATTAGAGATTTGATGACAAAGATCTTAAATCATAGTTGTAGTCAATGTTAAACTCACATTTAACTATAATGATCTTGATGCAAATGAACTTTAATGGATTTAAAGTTGTTTGACACGTTTTAACCCGGAGAAACTATCAAACTAATGTTGCGTTAAAGTATTCCAAACAAGATGATGGTTTCCCCCATGCAATTATTGCATATATAGTGTTGTTGACTGTTACAATAATGTTGACATCTACATAAACAAGTTTCTTAAAACTTAATTGTTGAAGTCATATTTACATTGTAGAATATAACAAGAAAAACTTAATATATTGACAATAATAGCTACTAGGAATCATATCCTTATTTATAACTTTGCTTAATAAAATTGGTATAACAAGTATTGATTAATAAAATTGGTTTATAACTTTATTTCCAATAATGTTAAAACAAATTCATGATTCATGTAACTATGCAAGACAAACTATTTATACGAGCGTTATTTTGTTTTTAGTTATTGATATAACAAGTATCATAGTATCAATAAAATTTTACATATATATATATATATATGTGTGTGTGTGTGTGTGTGTGTGTGTGCAGGGATGGACCAAGGGTTTTTGTTCACTGTCACAGTATAATAGCAAAAATAAAATTCATTTAGATTAAGGGTGACACCCACTATTCAATTTTGCAGACGAAGTGGGAAATTTCAACCTTTTCGAGCCGGTGTCAGTGTCACCAGTCAAAATTTTTGGTGCCTCAATTGATTTTTTGATGCCAACAAAAACTACTAAAAATGAATTTTTAAAAAATATGATAAGGTATAGTTTAATATTTGATATATACCTATAAAATATTTTAGTTTATCTTACATAAGCAATAATTTAATTAACAGAGCTTTATCTAAGTTGTGGTTTCCTTTTTAGATTTTGGTCATAACATACCAAAACAACATTTGAAACATCGTTAATAACCTAATCCGATTAACTGAAAACCCGAAAAAAAGTAAGTCCGCTCCTATGTGTGTTTACAGTTATAGCCTATATTTCACAGTGCCTAAAGAATTCACTGGACGCCCTGATGGCGGGGAGATGTGTTACAATTGATGATCACGGAAGGTTGTAACCAAGAGCTTTTCGAAGGGATTAGGCTTTTAAAACTAACATAAATCTATCCATATTACAATTTACACATGATGCACTTATATCTCAAAGGTGGTCGAGACAAAATTTATTGACTATAATGAAAATCCTTGACTGTTTATGTTTATAATTGAATATTAATTGCTTGGAATGCAAACTTTTGAGAATTGGAGTAAATGATGACGAGATTAAAGAAATGGCTCAATCAATTAACTATAAAGCACTCTCATTTCCCTTTCGTATCTCGGTTTGACGGTGGGAGGTAATATGAAAAAGAAATCCTCTTGGTCAATTGTGATAGATAAGCATAATTCAAAACTAGCTTCTCGAAGTCAAATTTTTTTTTCTATTGGGGATATACATGACAATTAATTCAGTCATGTCTGTTGTACCATTGTATTATTTCTCCATGTTCAAAGTTCCTCAATAAGTTCTAAATATTTTGGAATCTTTGAGGTAAAGATTTTTGCGTTATAAAGGTGAAAAAAAGGAAATTTAATTAGGATGCTTGGAATGAAATTCTACTTCCAAAGTCAAAAGGAGTTCTTGGTATAATAAATTTAAAGACAAAAAATGATTCTTTGATAGCAAAATGGATTTGGAGATTCTTATGAGAAAAGGAAACTTATTGGAAATATGTAATCAAAGAGTTATATGAAAGTGGTGGATAAGTAAACTCAATCAGGCCAAAAAAAAGTCTGAAGTATTTGGAGCACAATTGTAGAATCTTGTAAACAAATAAAGGAGGTTGGATTGAATTTCATAAATTTTTTCCTAAAAACTATTTCGAAAGATTTGCTCATGTATTTCTGGAACCGGATTTATGCCTTAGAAAGAAATAAAGATGTCCCCTTTGATAAAAGATGAATTTTTGAGAATGAAATTTGATGCGGCTCTTGGAAATTGGAGATCTCTACCAAGAGGGAAAGCCCGGGAAGAATTACAAGTAATGGTACAAAGGTATATTTTCAAAACTTCAGGTTTGGATTTTCGGTCATGGTAATGCAGTGAGAAAGGTATATTTACCGTCAAACTTCTCGTTTCAAATTCGTGCACCGGAGGCGGTCCTGACAATTGTGTTTATTGGAATAAGTTGGTCCTTATTAAAATTAACATATTTATGAAGATTTAGTAAGAATGTTTTCCTAACAAGGTCAAATTTATTGAAAAAAGGCATTACCAATCAATTAGAAGTTTACATGTAAATCTTCGAGTAATTTGTGGCAAAAAGTATGGTCTTGGTGGGATTTTAAATCTCCAAGTCTAGCCCCGGCCGCCGTTTTTAAGCTTTAGATAAAAGCAATTGGTCAAATAAGAAGATGGGGGAATGTCTTCATGACAGCTTCTATGGTCTCTTTGTGGTACATGTGGAACTAGAGGAAACAAATTCTTTCTGCAAAAGTTGAAGTTTTAAAGAGGATCAAAAGTTCTAAATCAGGCCATAAACTTCCCATTGTATGGAGTAATTAGGTCAAATATCCATGAAAACGGATGTAAAGCCGTGTAGGATTGGACTAGGTGTAAGATTGTTTATTTAGTTGGATCAACTCTCATTTTCTCTATATGTTTTTTCTAAATGGGTTTTTGTGACCCACTTTTCGGATTTTCTATGTTTTGACTTTTAATCCGATCATTGTACTTTTGTTTCTAGAATCTTGCTAGAAGTATTAATAAGCCAAAGCTCTTTGCTTAACGTATCATTTTCTTGTCGTTCAAAAAAATAATATTGCCTAAAAGTATGTAATGCTAATTAATGAAAGAAAAGATAACGAGCACCGTAGGTAATTTGCAACACAACTACCCGCCTAAACACGATAATTTAATGAGGCGATGGAAATGAGGATGACGAGGAACCTTGCTCGTTTTTGTTCATAATACACAATAAGTCAATTACAAGCACCCATGGTAGTTATGGAATTAAATTCAAAACCCTGCAATATATACAAACATGCACGCGCATGCGCGCGGGCGCACACACACCCCCCCACACACACACACACACATATATATATATATATATAGAGAGAGAGAGGGTTAAGGTTAATAGAGAATCCTTATAAAATGAAAGCAAAAAGAAACTATATAGGCCTTTGATTTCTTTTATTTTGATGGATTAAGTTTAGCAATGGTTTTTTTGTTGTAGTACAGTAAACAATATTATGAAAACTTAACTTTTCTCTTTCATCTATGCACAGTTATTCTCCGTCGAGACTTCCCCTTTTAGTCACTCATAACTTCGGATTTTAGCTTAAACTTCGAAGGAAGCTATTTTCAAAGGTAATTGTCATAGTTTGCAATTGCCAAGTGCAGGTCCAATTATTACTCATATGAAATTTGCTGATTACGTTATTTTTATTGGGGATTATCGAATTTAGTTCATATTTTGCGATATTATTATCTTTATTCTGAAACTAAACTTAAACAAGAGTTGCCTACTAGGGATGGGTGTGGATAGTACTGTAACTGTATTTTTTGCTAATAAATTCCATTGTAAAGTTGGATCACTCTGTCACTCCCCATGACATACCTTGGTTTGCCAATTGGATGTTTCATGAATAAAACTGAATTCTAGGACCCTATTTTAGATTGATTTACAAGAAAACTTTCGAAATGGAAGGCAAGTAATCTTTGTGGTCATTTAAGTATTTAACAATGCTAAAATCTGTGACGGTAAGCTTGAGATTATATTTTTCTCACTATTTAAGGCCACGTAAAAAATCATCAAAAAATTGAAAGCTAGCAATCAAACTTTGTTGGGGTTCATAAAACAGTGTGAACAAAATTTCCTGGATTTCATGGAGTCAAGTTCTAAGTGTGAAGACTTTGGTGGTCTATGTAACGATCAAGATTTTCAAGGTACTATTTCTAGAATTTATGTATATATTTTCCGTTATTTATATTGGAATATAATGAGTTGTTAGTGATTTAAACCACCAGCATCCATCACATGCTTCACACAACTTTTTGCCTGCCACATAAGCGGCACATCATTTCCCCACCCCATCACACAAACCCCTGCATCCATCACATGGTTCACACAACTTTTCTATTTTCTTTTTTTTATTTTTTTATATTTATTATAATTAACATTATTTAATTTTTAAAAAAATATAATAAAAACATAATAATTGTAAAAAACATTAAATAACAATATAACTTCAAATAATATTTTATAAATTGCAAGACAATATAACATAAAATATTTCAACTTACATAAAAGAAACATAACTACATTAGTTTAAATAAACACTACTAGTTATCGTCGTCGTTCCATTTTAGAAGCCGATTAATATGCTCGATTAGATCCGATCGAAGGTTATGATGCATCTCCAAATCCTCGTCATAATAATCCGACGAATTAAACGAACTAGAATAAGATGACATGCTTGTATGTATGTAAATATTTAAAGTTTGAGAGGAGAATAGAAAATAGGCGGGAAAAAATGAATAGAAATGGTTGTATTTATAGGATGGGAAGAATATATATATATATATATATATATATATATATATATATATATATATATATATATATATATATATAATGAATGTACAACGGCTACCCCCAACCGTACAATTTTAAAATTCCAAGTCTTCACATGTGCGATGGGGGTGGCGATCGTAACCGTGAGCACCCGCTCACATGGGGCAGCGATGGTGTTCGCGTGAGTGAGCCACTCTCACACACCCCTTGTACATTAAATATATATATTAAAAAAAAGTCGGAAGTATTTGGAACACAATTGTAGAATCTTGTAAACAAATAAAGGCTATTCGATTGAATTTCATAAATTTTTTCCTAAAATCTATTTCAGAAGATTTGGTCATGTATTTCTGGAACCGGATTTATGCCCTAGAAAGAAATAAAGATGTCCCCTTTGGTAAAAGATGGATTTTTGAGAATGAAGTTTGATGTGGCTCTTGGAAATTGGAGATCTCTACCAAGAGGGAAAGCCCGGGAAGAATTACAAGTAATGGTAGAAAGGTATATTTTCAAAACTTCAGGTTTGGATTTTCGATCATGGTAATGCAGTGAGAAAGGTATATTTTTCGTCAAACTTTTCGTTTTAAATTCGTGCACCGGAGGCGGTCCTAACAATTGTGTTTATTGGAATAAGTTGGTCCTTATTAAAATTAACATATTTATGGAGATTTTGTAAGAATGTTCTCCTAACAAGGTCAAATTTATTGAAAAAAGGCATTACCAATCAATCAGGTTTTTTTACGATGGAGATGAAGATTCTTTGGACCCTGTTTTTTACATGTAATTCTTCGAGTAATTTGTGGCAAAAAGTATGGTCTTGGTGGGATTTTAAATCTCCTAAACTAACCCCGGCCGCCATTTTTAAACTTTTGATAAAAGCAATTGGTCAAACAAGGAGATGGGAGAATGTCTTCATGACATCTTGTGTCATCTCTTTGTGGTACATGTGAAACTAGAGGAAACAAATTCTTTGTGCAAAAGTTGAAGTTTTAAACATGATCAAAAGATCTAAACCAGTTCATAAACTTCCCATTGCGATCGTGGTGGCGGTCGTAACCGTGAGCACCCGCTCACATGGGGCAGCGATGGTGTTTGCGTGAGTGAGCCACTCTCGCACACCCCTTGTACATTAAATATATATATATTAAAAAAAAGTCGGAAGTATTTGGAAAACAATTGTAGAATCTTGTAAACAAATAAAGGCTATTGGATTGAATTTCATAAATTTTTTCCTAAAATCTATTTCGGAAGATTTGGTCATGTATTTCTGGAACTGGATTTATGCCCTAAAAAGAAATAAAGATGTCCCCTTTGGTAAAAGATGGATTTTTGAGAATGAAGTTTGATGTGGCTCTTGGAAATTGGAGATCTCTACCAAGAGGGAAAGCCCGGGAAGAATTACAAGTAATGGTAGAAAGGTATATTTTCAAAACTTCAGGTTTGGATTTTTGGTCATGGTAATGCAGTGAGAAAGGTATATTTTCCGTCAAACTTCTCGTTTCAAATTCGTGCACCGGAGGTGGTCCTAACAATTGTGTTTATTGGAATAAGTTGGTCCTTATTAAAATTAAAATATTTATGGAGATTTTGTAAGAATGTTCTCCTTACAAGGTCAAATTTATTGAAAAAAGGCATTACCAATCAATCAGGTTTTTTTGTGATGGAGATGAAGATTCTTTGGAACCTGTTTTTTACATGTAATTCTTCGAGTAATTTGTGGCAAAAAGTATGGTCTTGGTGGGATTTTAAATCTCCTAAACTAGCCCCGGCCGCCATTTTTAAGCTTTTGATAAAAGCAATTGGTAAAATAAGGAGATGGGAGAATGTCTTCATGACATCTTGTGTCGTCTCTTTGTGGTACATGTGAAACTAGAGGAAACAAATTCTTTCTGCAAAAGTTAAAGTTTTAAACAGGATCAAAAGATCTAAATCAGTTCATAAACTTCCCATTGTATGGAGTAATTAGGTCAAATCTCCAGGAAAACGGATGTAAAGCCGTGTAGGATTTGACTAGGTGTAAGATTGTTTATTTAGTTGGATCTACTCTCATTTTCTTCGGAGACTCCCTTTAGGTTTCTTGTGGGCTATATGTTTTTTCTAAATGGGTTTTTGTGACCCACTTTTCGGATTTTCTATGTTTTCACTTTTAATCCCATCATTGTACTTTTGTTCCTAGAATCTTGCTAGAAGTACTAATAAGCCAAAGCTCTTTTCTTAACGTACCATTTTCTGGTCGTTCAAAAAATAATATTGCCTAAAATTATGTAATGCTAATTAATGAAAGAAAAGATAACGAGCACCGTAGGTCATGGAGTCAAGTTCTAAGTGTGAAGACTTTGGTGGTCTATGTAACGGTCAAGATTTTCAAGGTACTATTTCTAGAATTTATGTATATATTTTCCGTTATTTATATTGAAATTTAATGAGTTGTTAGTGATTTAGACCACCAACATCCATCACATGCTTCACTCAGCTTTTTGCCTGCCACATCATTTCCCTACCATTTCTGAAGGGTTTTGTAGGGTAGAAAACAGATAATAATCATACGCATCGGAATAAAAATAAAACCCCCTCAAGTGATCTCATCTAACTCGTACAGGAAGCTAAGCAAGAATAAGGATTAAAAGTTATACCTTTTATCATCAATCTTGAAACTTTAATCCAGATGGCCAAAGGTAGAACATGTTTGAATATGCCCACTGATACGTACTCACCGTTTAAATCACTACTGATGTTGTATGGGACTATTGGGTCATACACCGGGGTCAATCCTGACAACAACTAAGGTAAAGGGACCAAAATTGACAAAAGACAAAAGTTGACATCGCATGTCATGATAGCACCGCTAACATTAAGGTTTTAGCGCCGCTAAACCTTAAGGGTTAGCGCTGCTACATCTTCATGTACTTTGTGTCATGTCACTTAGCAGGCCGCGATAGCGCCGCTAACTTTAAGGGGTTAGAGCCGCTAAACCTTAAAGGTTAGCGCCGCTACGGCTGCATGTGCCTTTTTGTCAAATCACCCACATGACTAGCCAATGCATGGTTGAAGCATGATTGTCTCTGGCCGGTCATAGGGAGATTAATTGATGTCCTGGAGTTTATAAAACCTCTCTTGTGAGTTTCATTTTACACCTTTTGCCATTTTTCACCATAAAAGAATTCTCTTAAGTGCTACCAAGACTTAGAGAGAATTAGAGAGGAGAGGCTCTAGGAAATTGATTCCATTGTTTCTTTTCCTAAGTGATTTTCATTGAAGAAGTTTCACTTGGCTTGCTAGAACTCGTGGTTGACGTGTTCCCGGGGTATAAACCATTAGGAGGTTCGATTTTTATACAAGGAGGAGCATCACGACCAACACAAGTCATTTTCTGGAGCTAAGGAGGCTGGTATAACCTCTTCTCCTTTCTATTTATGTTGCATTTCTGTACATAGAGCTTGAACCCAGTTCAGCATGAACGCCGCTGTCTCGAGCGCTTGATCCATGTATGGGGTTTCATGTTTTGTGCTTGTGCCCTAGAACCCCAACAGTGGTATCAGAGCCACCTCTATGTTAGTTATGCACATGGTGGCCTGAAAAACCCGAAATAAAAAATGTTTGTTTTTTGTCGAACAGGGTTAGCGGCGCTAAACTCGTGTTAACGACGCTAACTCTTAAAAGTTAGCGGTGCTAACCCCGCTGTAACAGTTTTTATTCTTAGTTAAAAACAGTTTATGGTATCGGGTTTTTGGCAATTTTTTTTTGAGCTTCTGGAATTTTTTATTTCTTGTTACAATATGTTATTCCAGTAGCTATTATGTATGTTTGGTTGTATGTGGATTTATAAGTTGGTAACCTTGCCTAGACCTTGTGGTTGTTTGTGTGTTTGGATGCTTGTTTGGTTATATTATTATTCATTTGATAAATTTGTAATTATAATGTGGCTTGCATGCCATTTCTTTCATCCATGTAATTGTAATAGATAAATAGGTATATTGTGGCTTGCATGCCATTTTTATTCTATTGTATGTATTGTATTTTGGTGGATGATGACACACAAGAAGGGGTCAAAGAAGATGGAGCATGGTGTCCATGAATCCGATGAAATTCAATGGAGATGGCGGTTTTAGTGGGAGCTCGCATCGAAGACTTTGTCTGTTAGTGTTGACCATGTTCTTCCCGTTCGACTCACGGGAAGTACGCATAGGTTTTTATGGCAAGAGTTACCAATATTATAGTATATTTTGCGTGTGATGTGATTTTGTATGCATGGATTGCTTAGGATTCGCATGCTAGATAATTTTTCGAAAATTAACAAAATCACAAGAGATTGCTAAAAATGGTTTACAATTCTCTCGCGCGCTCACATACAAGATTAACTAACCTAGTGAAATTAAGATTTGTCACTTATAAGTTAATCTATAACCAAACCGGAAACAGAAGCCCATCTTTCCACAAAACGTAAATCATGCACCATCCGTAAACGAATCTAGTCTTATGGGATTTGGTTGTCGAGCTTATCACGAGCCAATTCTCATAAAAATGTGTGGAAGGTGAGTGTGGCGAATTCACAATTTTGGTTGTCGAGCTTAGCACGAGCCAACTTTAGTGAGTTTGTTACCATATGTCTTGACGGACGATTTGCAATTTTAGGTTTGAAATCTTGGTTAATTGTCGAGCTTAGCACGAGTTAACCAAAATTTCAAGACTTAAAATTGGTGCAAGAAGTGATCAAACATGCCAAACGACCCTTGGATGTCGTAGGATCCCGCAAGGCGCTAATGATTGCAATAGAGATTGCAATTGGCAAAATGGTTACCGACCTAAATAGTTTTATCAGGTGATCCGCGGTAACCCCGTCACATGGTAGGATGATATACGGTTCTTAGCCTTGTTAAAGATAATTCTTTATGGGTAAATTATTTTAACAAGATAAAATATCAAACTAACTAAAATCTACTTTGCAATTTTAGATGGCATCAACAAGCGCAAACAACACCACCACAACTAACGTTTCTCTATGAGTTTTCCTTGAAAAGGAGAAGCTCGACGGTAGCAACTTTATGGATTGGCATATGCAGCTAAAGCTAGTCCTACGCTATGAAGGAAAGATGCATACCATTGAGGAACCCTTACCCGAGGCACCTCCTAGCGGTGCAACGTGGGCGGTCCGAGAGGCGTATGAGAAACGCCTCAAGGAGACTGAGGAGATTACATGCCTCATGTTAAGCACTATGAGTACCGATTTGCAAAAGAAAATGGATCACTTGAGTGCTTACGACCTGATCGTGCAGCTGAAGGACATGTTCCAATAGCAGGCGAGGTAGGAGAGGTATGAATGCTTCAAGTCCGTTCTCGCTTGCAAGCTTCAATATGAAGGGAACATGAGCACTCATGTCTTGCGCATGAAGGCAAACATCGAGCGCATGGAGAAGTTGGGATTCACCATAGGGAGGGAGATGGCGGTCGATTTGATCCTCCAATCCCTGCCCAGTGCATATGATCAATTCACCATGAGTTATCATATGCACAGCATGAATAAATCCTTGATGGAGGTGCATGGTTTGCTCAAGACTGCCGAAGCGAGCATGACCAAGAGCAAGCCATCCTCCTCTTTCACTCACGTTCTAGCCATCCCGGAAGGCCGCATCACAAAGAAGAAGGCCGCCCCTTCCAAGAAAAGGAAGGGTAAGGGAAAGGTTGGTGCGGCCAAGCCTGTCCCGGCCTCTGAGGGTAAGGGCAAGGGGAAACTTCCCCAAGCCAAGACTCCGGAGGATGCGGAGTGCTTCTTTTGCTGGGGCAAGGGCCATTACCGCCAAATCTGCCAGAAGTACCTGGAGGGACTCAACAAGCTCAAGGCGATGAGCATATCGGGCCCTGACACTTCAGGTACGTTCATGATAGAACTCCACCATACTTCTACTTCTAAAGGCTGGGTCTTGGATACTGGCTGTGGCACTCACATATGTAATATGGTGCAAGTGCTAAAGGCAAGTAGGACCTTGGAGCGAGGAGAGCTAGATCTTATTATGGGAAACTTGGAGGTTGTCCCAGTGGAAGCAAATGGTGACTTGGAGCTTTCATTCAAGACCGGCTATTCTAATTTGTTGAAAGATGTATGCTATTCGCCCAATGTGGCTAGAAACATTATTTCTTTTCACAAATTGTATGACGATGGTTATGATTTTAAGTTTGTAAATGGTATAATTATTTGCTTTAAAAATGAAGTTGTTTATTTGAAAGTTCTACCATGTCATGGCATATATGAGGAAAATGCATACATTGAATCAAGAAAGTCTATCATGAATATTGATTCGGATTCCAAAAATGGTTTGGACAAGTTTTCTTTGTGGCATAGTCGTCTTGGCCACATGGGATCTTGCTTATTAGGCAAGATGACAAAAGCACCCTTCATGGGATCTAGTGAGAGGGGAAAGGACCTTTTAGATATCATCCATTCGGATGTATGTGGGCCTTTCCAGCATGTCACAAGGAATAACTCAAGATACTTTGTAACCTTTATAGATGGTTATAGTAGGTATGTATATGTCTACCTTGTTAAACACAAGAATGAAACCTTTGAGGTGTTCAAGACATTCCAAAACGAAGTTCAGAATCAACTGGGCAAAACAATAAAGATACTCCAGTCTGATAGAGGTGGAGAGTATCTAAGTACCGAGTTTACAGATCATCTTAAGAATTGTTGAATCATTTCACAATTAACACCTCCAAGGACTCCACAATTAAATTGAGTCACCGAGAGGAGGAACTAGAATTTACTAGACATGGTAAGGTCCATGATGAGTCGAACATATGTGCCTATTAGTTTCTTGGGATATGCTCTAGAAACGGTGGTAAAAATCCTTAACCTCGTACCAACCAAGAAAGTAGTAAAAACACCTTATGAAATGTGGCATGATAGGAAGCCGACACTTTCATACCAACGAGTTTCGGGTTGTCAAGAAAGTAGTAAAAACACCTTATGAAACGGTAGTAACCTCGTACGTGAGACGTGAGGCCGAAGACAAACTTGAACCTCGCTCGGAAAGGTGTTACTTTATCGGATATCCTCTTGCCGGTGTTGGATATATATTTTATAAACCTTCTGAGAACAAAGTTTTTGTTGTTCGAAGGGCATTTTTCCTAGAAAGAGAAATGCTATCCAAACAAAGAGGCAATAAGGAAATTGACCTTGAGGAAGTTCAAGGGTCAACTGATAAAGAACTTGAGGTTGGCACTAGCACTCAACCTAAGACGGTTGAAACTGAAGAAGAAAATGCTGCAGTACCTGACACTCATTCATTGCTTACTCCAAGGCGTTCCAGTAGAACCCGTCACGAGCCAGAGAGATATGGATTCTACATATCTGAGGGCAGCGAGTTAGTACTAGACTATGATGAGCACACCAACTACAAGGAAGCTATGGCAGGCCCTCAGTTTGCAAAGTAAAGAGGAGCAATGGAAAGTGAGATGCAATCCATATCGGATAACCAGGTCTGGGAACTGGTTGATCCTACGCCCGGGGTTAGACCCGTAGGGTGTAAATGGGTCTTCAAGAAGAAGACCGGCATGGACGGAACCTTGGATACCTTCTGGTGTGCCAAAAAGCGTACCGTGTTTTAAATTTATAAAGTAAACGATATCACATAGACGGTACTACACACGACTCAGGCAAGTATAACCTGGTCAAGATATAGTATAGACTAGGTAAGACCGAGTGTCGAACCACAGGGACTGAGAGCTATTCGTATTCTATCATCATTGACAGTTGATCAATTAATAACTTGGAAAGTGGATATTATACTAAGCATAGCAATAAACTACAGAACAAGGAATGAAGCAACAGAATGGCGGAGCAATAAGGCAAAGGTTCATTCGGGCGTTTGAATCATCCTAACTAGTCATGGCAAAAACTATAATAGTTGAACAATTATGAAGACTCGACATAGATGTAAAATAAGCACGGAGCATGATGTTCTACTTCTAAACTAATCATGTTATCATGAGACAAACCATTACTTGAGTTATCAAGAATCTGATCTAAACATTCAAACACGACAAGTAAGCATATTGCATCCATGTTTTCACGCCGGAAGCAAAATAAGACTATAAATCAACCACAAATTCACCTAAATGCATACAAGTCAAACTACATGAACATACATCTTTTCAAATGATATATCCAGAAGTTATCAGAACACAAAAAGGTGTCAAAATGGTTAAAAACAGCGCGCACGATAAAAAACATCACACTGACTGTCACCCGGGTGCTTGCGGTCGCAAGTATTTCTACATGCGGCCGCAAGTGTATATTTAAAAAAACATGGCTTGCGGCCGTAAGCTTATCTGCTTGCGGCTGTAAGCACTTTCTGACAGTCTGATCAATCTTTGCACAAACAAATCCAACAACACATACAACCTAGATTTTCATCTAAGATCATAGATATCTGTAAATGAGCACTATGAAGTCACAAACTCAGCAGAACTCAAATCATAACTGTGATTCAAGACTAAGCCACATGCATTTCTAAACATATAATCATATTAACACACCATTTCTAGTCCAATTAACACATTTCAAACATAACACATGTGAGTATGCACTATGGACTCTTAGGACAAAATCTACATGGCCTTTATATGAGTTCATTTCCACAAGTAACATACCCAAAAACAGATTGTGAATTAATCATGCAATTTGTTGGGGCATAATTGTAAATCCCTAGTTCTTATCAATCCAATACATACATGTTTACTTGAAATGTTAATTCAAATGTGTTTTGATTAATCGTTTACATGTTTATACATTCTAAGTGGTTACTTATGTTTGTCTTAAGCTTACAAGTACTTAATCATGTGTTGATATGTGTTTGGAAGTTTAAGTATGAGTGAAGGTCATCACGTGCGTGATGAGCTCACTACGTGCGTAGTGGAGCTCACTACGTGCGTGGTGAGATGGTCGATTAAAGTTAAATTAATTATTATTAAAACACCCGGTACGTGCGTACTGGACTAACTACGTACGCAGTGCAGAGCATTACGTACGTAGTGGAAATAAATTAAGGAAATACGCGTTTTCCATACTATAAATACTGATTAACTTCATATTAGCGCGGGTAATCGTGAGGTAATCATCCTTAACCGCATATAACTACCGGAAATCGACCTTAAGCCTTAGTGAGCCTTCGTAATCGTACGGTTAACCTCGGTAATCGCGAACTTAGTGTTAATCTCGAATCCAAGGGCAGCCTTAAGCATTGTGTGTGAGTTCTTAGAGTTGTTCTTCGTCCTACTCTGTGTGTTCTTCGTGTTAACTGTGTGCCGGACACCTAAGCAAATCTTAGAATCCTTAGGAGGTTTGGGAAATAGATATTCCGCACTATTTCTCATCCTAGATCAGTCCTAGCATTAGGGTGTTTTAGTTTAGAACCCCCACGGTCCTACAAAGTGGTAGTCACTTCGTGCGTACTAGGTCCCCATTCCGTACGTACCTAAGATTGTGTGATCTTTTGTCAGTCCGTACGTAGTACAGTTTACTACGTGCGTAGTGTGTTCACTTCTTGCGAACCAATCTCACTTCGTGCGTAGTGTTTACGTTTTTAATCATAATGTCTGACATGAGTGCTATGGCTGCCAAACAAACCGTAACTGCCCTAAGTAACTTAATTATGGATAATTAACAAGGAGGTATTAACAAAGTGCCTAGATTGTTAACCATGGAAGACTACCCATTCTGGAAACCACGTTTTGAAATATTTATCGATGGGGTTGATCCACGGTTGCACCGGGCCATTTCTGCTGATTATGTCGTGCCTAAAGGTGAAGGGAATATCGAAGTTCCCTATGATCAGATGAGTGACGATCAGAGGAAGGCTTATGATGCTGAGAAGAAAGCCTACTCTTATTTGATCCAAGCCATTCCTAATGAGATCTTTCACCAGTTCCGACGGTATAAAACGTCACGTTCCTTGTGGAATGCACTTCAAAAGAGGAACGAGGGGAATGCATCTCTGAAAGAGCTCAAGGCCTCACAGTTGAGAAAGGAGTTTGACCATTTCACTTCATACGTGAATGAAAAGCTTCCAGATCTGATCAACAGATACAACCATCTTCTCAGTGAAATGGATAGTTTGGGGGTGCAGATCTCAGAAAGACAACAAGTAGAGACTTTATCCAAGGCACTACCCAAAAGCTGGAGGCCGTTCATTATGATTCTTAAAAACGGTGAAGGTTTTGAGGGCATGGATCTGAATGACTTCATTACTAAGCTGAAAGAGCATGAACATGAGGAGCAAAATCTGGACAGATTGAGCAGCTATGTGCAAAATCCGTCATTATACTATACTGGACCCATTGCTTCTCCAGTCACTTCATCAAATGCTCCATTGCAGACAGCCTTTACATCTAACGTTTGTTCTTCAAGCAAGTCTGCTCCTGAAACTACAAGTGGACCACCATATTCTGCTCCTTCAAGCAAAACTTCTATGCCTGCCTTAAACACTGAGCATTTCAAGCATGGCAGCACTGAAGAAGTAAAGGAGCATATGGGGATGCTTAGTGCTTTGGTCACATCATATGATGATCTGCTAAAGGGTAAAATCGGAAATGCCTACCTGACTCAGGAAGATTATGACCAGATAGACAACGATGAAATGGAAAGACAGGACATTCTATGGTCCTATGCTAATCTGGTAAGGAGAGCAAAGGCCTTAGTCAAGAGAACTAGGATACAGATTACAGCAACTAAGGATACAAAGCTGGGCTTCGACAAATCAGCTGTAACCTGCTACAACTGTGGAGAAAAGGGTCATTTTGCAAGAGAATGTGAAAAGCCAAAGAACTCAGGACCCAAGTATCCATTCAGGACATCTCCTGGAAAATCATCAATTTCCACTACCCCAAAGAAAGCTGAAACATCTCATGTAGGATCATCTAAGGCAATGGTAGTTGTTCAGAAAGATGAGGGGATAGACTGGTCAGTACATTTTCAAGATAATGATGCTTTCGAAATCCCTGAGACCAACCTGGCCAGTGTTCAAGATCTGAATGATGATTCACAATCTGAAGCAGATAGTATGCAGGAAGCTGATGATGAATTTGTTGCCAGTAAGGAAGACTCAGTGATGCCTACTGATGAGTACAAGGTCAAACCAGTTTCAGTGCCAGCTGCCGAACCAACGCCAGTGATTGTTCAAACTAAATCAGAAGATCTTAAGGCGTGCATGACTGGCAAACCTGCTGATTCAAAGGTAAGTAACAATTCTGGCATTCCTTGTGCTTCGTGCAATGACTATGTGCAAAATATTTTATCTTTGAAATCTCAAGTCAGTGATCTTACCTCTAAATTGCATGAAAATTCACTTATTAAAGGTAGGGAAAAGACACTAAAAGATAAAATTGAAAGCCAGAACAAACAGATTAGAGAACTAGAGGTAGCATTGCTAAACAAACAGGATGCCATAGTTTTCTACATCAATCAGATAGATACACTGAAGCGAGACCTTGCTAGTTCTAAGGTAGATTATGAGACTCTCAATCAGAAACTAAAAAGTTATTCAACTTCATCTTATCTTTTTGAGCACATAATCGACCGAAGACCTCAAGGTTCCGATTCAGAGAAAGACAAAAAGGCATACACTAAATGTCCACCACCAGTTTAGGGTTGGTGAAAACAGATGTCTATTCTGAAGCTGACCAACTTCCTCCTAAGGTTGATCAATTTGTTGCATCAACCTCAACATCTGAGTTAAAGTTAAAAGGGAAAGTTGGTGAGCCTCAGAAGAAAGAAGTCAAACAAGAAGAAAAGCCTGAATCTGGTATGAGAAAACTTCTAGGTAGTTCTTCTGGACAAGGCACGTTAATGAAAAATGTGCAAGCAGCACTCCGAACCATAGAAAAGGAGGGTGCAAAGTCTCCTGCAACCCGTCCTTATGAAGAAGTTAAAATTTTGCCAAAACAATGTGGTTTAGGAGTAGAATCAAAATGTCAAGTTGAGCAAAAAGTGCCACATAATCCTTCAAAACATCAGTCAAACAGGATTTGTTATGTGTGCAGGAGACCTGGTCACCTCAGTTATGAGTGTGATCAGCAACAACAGAGCTGCAGGGGGAAAGTTGATTTTTCTGAAAATTTTCAGAAAAATAAAACGTTTAATCAAAAATCAACTGACCCTCATCAGCTCAAAAGGACTGTTGGGGAAACTTCTGTTAAACCCAAAGGTCCCGAGGTTTGTAAAAAAGGGAAGGAACCACTTCATAAGGTGATTAACACTTTTAGTGTTTATCACAAGGCTACTCCCCGTCAAGACTTAAAATGGACTAATAAACCCGAATCTAAAATGTCAAATAGTTCAGATACCAATGCAAACTTCAAAGCTACTGGTATTTGGATTAACATGCCAATTGTTGGAGAAGATGGGAAACCCATGACCATTCCGGCATGGGTTCCTAATGCTAAGTAACTTTTTACTCTTTGTGCAGGGTACCCAGGTTTTTGTTCTTAGTGAATGAAAACGGGATGAAAACCAAGTGTGAGGTCGTCTCTGATGATGCAACTTAATGTCTTTCTCATATTTGTGCCTGTGTGGCTATTTTCTGTGTGTTTATTTTCTGTGTCTGTGTGTCTCTGTTCTTGGTATTTATTTCTTTTAGTATTTTAGGGGGAGATAGGTGCAACATAGAAAATTAAAAAAAATCAGAAAAACATAGAAAATTCAAAAAAAATCAGAAAAACATAAAAAAAAATCAGAAAAACAAAAATGAGAAGTTGATCCAACTCAAATGGAAAATGATGGTACACTGGCTTTCAATACAAAGTATGTCTAGTAAAATTAGGACTGAAGGCATGTACATATTCTTGAGAAAACTGTCTGAAAATTTGAGTCAAATCAGATAAGAAACAGATGGCGTGTAAGGCATATGATGAGAGTCTAGGCTGATAAGTGGTTATGCATGTGGAAATCCATCAAAGATTCAAACTATCGAGACATTCCAAGTCTACAAGTCAATAACAGTTGAGACTAACTTAGTCTGGTGCACACACCTGTTACCATGCCAAATGTGCTTAGATGACAATGAGCAAAATGTAAAAAGAGGGTGAAAAATTGACCCCAATCTGAGATGTCAAAAGAAATAGATACATTGATCTATTAGTGTTTAATTGTCAAAGAGCATAAAATGCAGTGACAAAAGCTCAACAAAATTTATCAAAAGTGGTGAAAAATTGACCTCCATGTCAAAGAGCATAAAATGCAGTGACAAAAGCTCAACAGAAATTATCAAAAGAGGTGAAAAATTGACCTCCATGTCAAAGAGCATAAAATGCGTTGACAAAATCACAAAGCACATAAGCATGGTGGTTGGGTATTCAAGTTGTGCATCCTACTGAGTGAGTCAAAACACCGTGAGATTTTAAAAGAGATAGTCTTAATCATGTACTCAGTTCTGGATAATCAGTAAATGTTGAAATTAAATCTGTCATTATCTGAGGAAAGTTAGATTGACAGACAGAAATTGAGAGAGTATGTTTGTGCCTAAGGTTCTGAAATGAATGATAACTAAGTATAGATGTGCTGGTACTGACTCCATCTTGGAACCTTCTCACAAAAAGATTTAATTTCAGTAATTTACTTTTTGCAAATCTTTAGTGTTTTCATTTATGTCTCTTAGTGTTTAGGATTTAATTTGTTTACAGTCTGCGTTTTCATTTTCTTTGTTTTCAGAAAAATACAAAAAGATTTTTGGTATGTTCTTATCTCTTTTGGTGTGTTTATTTCTTTTATACATAGTTTCTTGTGTTTTCGTGTGCTTAAAAGCTTTTGTTTTGCATTGAAGTTACTAACCGGTGTGTGCTGAGTACATGATCATCAAGAAAAATTCTAACTTTATGTGAGAAATTCAATTCGCACGAAGTAATAACACCTCGCACGAACTGTGTGATAAATCGTGCGTTGTGTATGCATACTCCGCGGTCAAGGATCAAGAGGCGAAGTGAATCCCATTTCGCACGATGTGAAGGTCATCACGTGCAAAATGAAGAGTCACTTCGGATGTACACTTCGGGTAACAACACGCGAAGTAAAAGCACTTCGCACGAAGTGTAGGGGAGTATATAAGTCTATTCCGTGCGTATACTTCATTACGCGCTCATACTTTCTACAATACACTCCATTCTCTCTCGATTTTGTTTTTGATTTCTGTGTTGAAAGAGTTTTTCGTTCCATCTGTGTGATTCGCCTTTGTGTCGTGATCAATTTGGTATGCTTTTTGCTTCAATCCAACGGTTGGATCTAAAGTTATGGTCTTGAAGTTACTGATTGTTTATTGCTGAGTGCAGTACTGACAGTATCAAGATTCGCATGTGAGGATTTCAGATCATGCGTAATGAAGCCTCTACGCACGAGTTACAACTCAACAAGTGCGTAGTGCAGGTAAGGGCATAACGAAAGGTATTCTTATATTTGTTTGCTTTGTGCATTTTGCTTTGTGCATTTTACTTTGTGCATTTTACTTTGTGCATTTTGCTTTGTTCATTTTGCTTTGTGCATTTTGCTTTGTGCATTTTGCTTTGTGTATTTTGCTTTGTGTATTTTGCTTAGTGCAGGTTTTGTTGATAGAACTAGGTCTTAGGGGGAGTTTGTTGGTGCATAATTGTAAATCCCTAGTTCTTATCAATCCAATACATACATGTTTACTTGAAATGTTAATTCAAATGTGTTTTGATTAATGGTTTGCATGTATATACATTCTAAGTGGTTACTTATGTTTGTCTTAAGCTTACAAGTACTTAATCATGTGTTGATATGTGTTTGGAAGTTTAAGTATGAGTGAAGGTCATCACGTGCGTGATGAGCTCACTACGTGCGTAGTGGAGCTCACTACGTGCGTGGTGAGATGGTCGATTAAAGTTAAATTAATTATTATTAAAACACCCGGTACGTGCGTACTGGACTAACTACGTACGCAGTGCAGAGCATTACGTACGTAGTGGAAATAAATTAAGGAAATACGCGTTTTCCATACTATAAATACTGATTAACTTCATATTAGCGCGGGTAATCGTGAGGTAATCATCCGTAACCAGATATAACTACCGGAAATCGACCTTAAGCCTTAGTGAGCCTTCGTAATTGTACGTTTAACCCGGTAATCGCGAACTTAGTGTTAATCTCGAATCCAAGGGCAGCCTTAAGCATTCTGTGTGAGTTCTTAGAGTTGTTCTTCGTCCTACTCTGTGTGTTCTTCGTGTTAACTGTGTGCCGGACACCTAAGCAGATCTTAGAATCCTTAGGAGGTTTGGGAAATAGATATTCCGCACTATTTCTCATCCTAGATCAGTCCTAGCATTAGGCTATTTTAGTTTAGAACCCCCACGGTCCTACACAATTAATAGCTTGTTTGACCCATAACCAAAGTCAAAGCACCTAGATTTTCATCCAACATGCTAAGATATTCATAAAACCATATTAGGAGCACAATGACCAACATTGACATACCTGACATGATCCATAACATGTTGCAAAAACGCCTTATAAACCATAATCATGCATATTATACCATTTCTAGTCATAACAAAACATGATTTAGCAAAAAGTCAAGAAAGCATTCTTGAATATCCATGTGATTAAAACATGCAGAAGTTATTCTAAACATATTACCACATGAAAAGGATCAAAATATACTCACAAACATGATTAAATATACTGTGATCACGAATTGAACAAGTTTGATTACATCAAGTCAACATAAAAGTCAAACTAACATTGTTTTGCTATAACTAGCCAAGAATCATCTTGGCCCAAATGAAATTACTTAGTTATCCATTACAATAAGCACAACAACAACTGTAATACATGAATACATGATGGAAATCAGATTATGGAAAGAGTATACCAAGCTATTGTGTAACTTCCTAGCTTCCTTTTGATGTTCCAAGCCTCCAATCTTTGGTCTTGACCTTTGATATGGATGAGGTATGGATTTAGAGTGATTATTGTACTGGAAGAAGGGTGTTTTATGCGGAAAAACCGAGCATAAGCTCTGCCAAAGTCGTCTGCCAAAGTGTTTCTCCAAGCCAACCTCCTCAAATGAGTGCAGAATGCTGTTTAAATAGAGTGCAGCTTAGGGGGTGCTTGCGGCTGTAAGCAATACCCTTGCGCCCGCAAGGGACTTGCAAAAGTCAAGATTCTCTGACGGATTTACATCTCGAGGCCTGACATTGTATTAATTGCAGATTCACACTAATTATTGGAGGTTTAATGCTTGCGGCCGTAAGGGGATTTTTCACCACTTTATCGGTTTTCTTCGTTTTTCTTCGTGTTTTGTTCAGGTTTCTCAGTTTTTATTCTTTTAAGCCTGCATGGTGAATATAAAGCATATTAGTTCATAAAACAGACAATTCACCTCAGAATGGGGTTAATAATTGGACTTTTCGGCACATAATATATGTGTAAAAACACATATATCAATCATCCCACACTTAAGCTTTGCTTGTCCTCAAGCAACCCTAATGCATAAATTAAGTCTGAAAAGCTCAATTGGCATCAAGCAGTGCAAAAGAGTATGCTTCTGACAATGAAAAGATCAAAAATCATGACAAACATTTTAAGCGCAAAACTAAGGGTTGCTTTCATGTATTGAGATAATATAAAGTAGATTCGGCACGCATACAATAAATTCAACAAATATTTTACTTCATTCCTCACTGGGTGATCACTCATGCACTCAAAGTGTATATGTTCGTGTATAAGTGCAAAGTGCTCGATTGAAATAAGGATTAGCTTAAGCTTGATCACATATCACATCTACACCAATTAACATAAACATCTGCAATTATCAAAAAGACTTTGTTTGGGTTGTAACTTGGTTGGGGCTAAAGGGTAGGAATTGTGATGTAAAAAGGTGGCGAAAGACAAGAATCCAGAAATCAAACTAAGAATCATCTACTGCTTTTATTGAACTAGGAAAGTACTCTATTTTTGTTGAGAATACATTTCATCAAGCTGTAATGGAATCAGAATCTTCTGAATGACGGCTAATCACTCAGGTAATACTGAAGAAAAAATTATTACTCAACGTATGACAACCTAAAAAATAGCCGAAGAAAGGTATGTCAAACAACCGAGTTTCTCATTTTTCGGGTTTTCTAAATTTTTATGGATTTTCTGGGTTAAGCTGTATGCAACAGATAGACCAAGGAATATCGAATTTGTCATGTCCTGCTGATCGGCGCATGAACAACTGAAGATATAGGAACACAGAATACAACTAAGCAGCATAAAATGGGCGAAACTGATTGTGGAAACTCTAAAAATAAAATGAATAAAAAAATATGGATTACAAGGGTGATGAAATGAAAGGCTAAGGCTCAAAGTGGTTAACTAGGGGTATAACATGTAAAAATTGGCTAAAAATAAAAAGTGTTTAGGCTAAATGGGTTCCTAGTGCTTCTTTCATTTAATTGCAAAAGTTTAGTTCATGATCTCGACATGCATATTGTGAGCAAGTTCTACTATCAAAGCATCAATCAGAATATATGTGTGCAATTCCATGAGCTAATTATATAGAAATGAAATGTTGAGGCTCAAATGCTCAGGAATGCTAGTGTCAGGTGTGGATTGTGCAATTGAAGTCAAACAATTGTCAAAACTCAAGTAATCGTGTCAAATCAACTTAATAAGAATTAAATATGACAACATCCTTATCGTAAATTGCTTAATGTTTAGCATGCGAGAAAATCTAGTAATGTCTCAAAGAATACAATTTTGCGAAAAATTTCTGCCAAAATTTACTTAAAAGATTTAAGTTTAAACATAAGTTGTCAAAAGAATATGTTAAAGCATAGCAGGTTATGTGACAACAGTAATCCCCTCCCCACACTTAAAGTTGTACATTGTCCTCAATGTACTTATAATGATAAAGCATTATGTGTGAGAAAAGGATATGAGAAACTCCCTGTTTGGCGAGTGCTAATAATTTCCACATTGTTGTAATGGTAACCTCCCCACACTTAAGTTGAGCTGCAATCTGATATATCGCGTACGATTCTTGCAAAACATACAACTCAATACACAAGTGAAATACAAGTGGGGCTAATAGTAAAGCTATAGCAAACAATCGAACAGAAATAAACAACCAAAGCAGGAAATATATACAAATGTTTTGATGTCATAAAAGATAGAACAATTAAGTATATGAACATCAAACATACAAAAATAGGCTAAACGCCTTGAAATACAAAGCTAATCTAGAAATACATATAAAATACTACTAAACTATCAAAAGATGACGGGGGCACAAATACTAAGAATGTGAAGGTCCGGCCCCGTCTGCATGATATATGAGCCTCTGAGGAATATATGGACGCTCCGGAACAGGATCGGAAGGGAAGGATTCCCACAACAACCTCTGCAACAAGCTGGAAGTGTATTCTGTATGGGCAAGTGCATGTGCTAGGTCGATCCGCTGTATATCCATCATGGTGTCCATCTTACTCTCCAACGCATCCAACCTGCGTCTATAATCTCTGTTGTAGGTCATGGCTGGCTACATCTGTGTGAGCTCCTCTCTCTGTGGGGACACAGGGTGATCCTCCATATGGACATCAGTGTCACCCTGGCCCTGGCCACCGACACCCTCCTCCTCTGCTCCCTCCTCCTCTGCTGCTCTGGGTGGTACCCATGGCTGACCCTGATGGTCAAGTAACTGAACCCGCTGTCCCACACGACGAGCTACCTTCATGCGTAAGAGTAACGCAAGGTCGATAAGAACCGGATGAGTGGAGACAGTCATATCCTCAATACCATCGGCCTGTATAAGCTCCATGGCCTCTGCCAGACGAGTCACGTACCCCCCTCCGTATATACCCTGAGTACTATGGGAGGTACGGATAGAAAATAAAAATCGTGCAAGATAAAGAGCGAGCTAGCAGGGTACCTGTCTATGCATGCAGAAGAGGTAGAACAGGTCTGAATGGGTCACCGCTCCACAGGACTCGCTACGCGCAATCATGCTGTGAACTATGGCATGGTGGAGGAGACGGTGCAAAGGATCCAATAACCTCGTGCTCTTGGGCAATGTCGATGTGGTGTAAGGTCCGTGCCCAATCTCCGACCAGAATCCTACTGGATTGACCCCTTCGGGCCAATCAGTAATACCCTCTATAAAGTCCAGAGTGTCCAACTCCTCCTCAGTGTACAACCCCATCAGTACGGCAAACTGCCGTAATGACAACCTCCTCTCGGCTCCTGCTAGCCGGAAAGTAAGTGCGTCCTCCCGCTCGTAGTCTGCCAGCGGGGTCATCAGGTGGAATGTAGAAAAGAACTCTAGTGCCAACTCATGCACTACGGAGTTCTGCATGCTGAAAAGCCGTCTCCAGTTTGGCCCGCATGCAACCTCAGCTCTCCCCTTCAGTCCAGCAGCAAGGAGAGAGTCCCAAACAACATATCTGAGGGGAATATATCCGATATCCCCCTTGCTCCTCAGTGCGTCACGTGCAGAGCGGTCTTCGTCCCGCTCAAACTGCAGGAAGGGATGCAGGGCAGCGTCAGCCGCATGTAGGATGGGTGGCTGGGCAGGATCTGGGTTTGGGTCGACCAGCCGAGGGAATACGTATGGATCAATGCGCAGCTTAGGAGAAGCATCTCGACTACGCGGAGGCATGCTGAAACGAATATCCGAATAAGTTAGATGCGTGAAAAACAGATTAGGCCATCACATCGATCGAGACAGAGTTGCTTTGGTATGCTGGGGTTCCCCGTATGTCGGATTGCGTCAAAAATTGAGCGTTGTTGAAAAACAGGGGGAACAAGGGGGTTACGGCCGCAAGTACTAATGCTTGCGGTCACAAGTAGCAATACCAAAGAAAACCCTAGAAGCACGCTTACGGCTGCAAGATGAAGTGATTGCGGTTGCAAGTGGTATTTTCAAAGAAAACCCTAGAAAGAAGGCTTACGGCCGCAAGGTTAAAGACTTGCGGCAGCAAGGAAATTGCGAACAGAAACCGAACGAGTCGGCTAGGGTTTTGTCCGATCGAGCGAAATACAGGCATCTATACTGAAATTAATATACTACATTGAGGTTGTTATGTGTAGAGGAGCATTTTAGTACCTTGTTTGCGAAAAATGCCCGGGAGATGAGTGAGATATGGATGAAAACACTTCGGGAGCTCCAAAATCGCGTTTTTAGAGAGAGAGTAGAGAGAGAGTGTGTGTTTGCGTACGTATGGCATCTGATCGATGGATATATATAGAAGAATGCTTGCGGTCGCAAGCATTTGAGCTTGCGACTGTAAGGTTTTTTTATTCTGCTTACGGTCGCATGCAACAACGCTTGCGGCCGTAAGATCTATTTTCAATCAAAAACTATTTTTGATCAGAATTTCAATTTAGGCACCGGTTTAAGTACATATTACTCTCTACTTAATGGAGGCTTATAGCAGTATGGAATGGAACACACGAATCTAGATTAGCTGATTTATTCGAAAGGAAAACATGGAAACGGAAATGCAAGGAAGGAAAACGGAAACCCAGAATCAGAGCACCACATACTTGGCACGAATCTAGACAAGCGCCCTCATGAATCAGAGCACCACATTTCCAACTTTTCCCTCCATACTTGGCACGACGCTTGACTGCGTATTTTGACGTGCCTCGAAGGAATTTAGCGTAGTTTTGATCTCGCCTCACGTTTTTCTCGAATCTCATGACAAAGTCACGCTGAATATCGGAAGGCAACTGAGTGCGCAGAAAGAGACAAGAAAGGAGGGAAAGAGAAGCGGAGGAAAGCATATCAAGTTCTTTAACGTCTCCCGGTAAAAGACCAATGCCACACCCCGCTATGGAGCAGCAGAGTGAAGCTCGAGAACTTCCCTATGTTCTTCATGGATTGGGACACCCATATATTTCTTGAGTCAGTGTCCGTTGACTTTGAATGTGACTCCGTCGGAGTTTGTGATGTCAACAGCACCGTGTGGGTAAATAGTATGAATAATATATGGTCCCGTCCATCTAGACTTCAGCTTCCCTCGGAAAAGACGTAACTGTGAGTTATACAATAGGACACAATCACCGGCTTGGAATTCCTTGTCCTTCAGGCGAGCGTCGTGAAGGGCTTTTGTCTTTTCCTTATAAAGTAACGAGTTGTCATATGCATGAAAATGTAGTTCTTCTAACTCGTTTAGCTGAAACATTCTGTTTTCCACTGAACTTGACAGGTCTAGGTTAATGGCTTTCAAAGCCCAATAGGCTCGATGTTCAAGTTCGACGGAGAGATGACAGGCTTTCCCATATACCAACCTATATGGAGTGGTTCCAATGGGAGTTTTGTAGGCGGTACGGAATGCCCAGAGTGCGTCGTCTAGTTTTTCTGCCCAATCTTTTGGGCTGTTACCAACGGTTCTTTCAAGAATTCGTTTTAAACCACGGTTGGTAACCTCAGCTTGTCCACTTGTTTGCGGATGATACGCAGTAGAGAATCTGTGGGTAACACCATATCGCTTAAGGACCTTCTCTAACTGTGTATTACAAAAATGGGTACCCCTATCGCTTATTAACGCTTTGGGAGTACCGAAGCGAGAGAATAATCCCTTCAGAAATTTACAAACTACCCTTGCGTCATTTGTGGGCAAGGCTTGCGCCTCAGCCCATTTTGACAAATAATCAACTGCCACAAGGATATATTTGTTCCCATGTGAGTTAGGAAATGGACCCATGAAATCTATTCCCCATACATAAAAAATTTCACATGTTTGAATAGGACGTTGGGGCATCTCATTTCGAGATGATATGTTTCCAGATTTCTGACATGAGTCGCATGATGCTACAAATGATTGAGCATCCTTAAACAGAGTAGGCCAATAGAAACCTGAATCAAGGACCTTTTTAGCTATGAAGCTAGGTCCGTGATGGCCTCCTGTTGGTCCTGCATGACAATGCTGAAGAATGTCATTTGTTTCTGGACTACTTACACATCTGCGAATGATTTGGTCGGCTCCTATTCGAAAAAGATAAGGATCCTCCCAAAAATAGTATTTGAGTTGGGAGAAAAATCTTCTCCATTGCTGATGTGTGAGTCCTTTGATCATTACCCCTGCTGCTAAATAATTTGCAATATCAGTGAACCAGGGTGTTTCTTCGGTGCTTGTCAAGCCTAATAGAAACTCATCATGAAAGTTATCTTTTATGGCTGATTCGTGAAGCACCTCCAGGTTTGGATTTTCAAGACGTGACAGATGGTCAGCCGCAAGATTTTCTGCTCCCTTTTTGTCTTTGATTTCGATGTGAAATTCTTGCAAGAGTAAAATCCATCGGATAAGATGAGGTTTTGCATCTTGCTTTGCAAAAAGGTATCGAAGAGCAGAGTGGTCCGTGTAGACCACAGTCTTTGACAACACCAGATAAGATCTGAATTTATCAAACACGAAAACTACTGCTAATAATTCCTTCTCAGTGACGGTGTAGTTTTTTTGAGCGTTAGTCAGAGTTTTACTGGCGTAGTATATTGGTTGAAAGTGATTATTTATGCGTTGGCCCAAGACAGCACCAATAGAAAAATCACTTGCATCATACATGAGCTCAAAAGGCTGCAACCAGTCTGGCCTTGTCAGGATGGGAGCACTGGTCAATTTCTCCTTTAAGAATTTAAATGCTTGCTCTCACTCAGGAGAAAAGACGAAAGGAGTATCTTTCTCAAGGAGATGGGTTAACGGCTTTGTGATTTTTGAAAAATCCTTAATCAAGCACGGGTAAAACCCTGCGTGTCCGAGAACACTCCTACTTCCTTTCACATTTGAAGGCGGAGGTAGTTTTGAAATAACGTCAATTTTGGCCTTATCTACCTCGATACCCTCACTAGAGATCTTATGTCCCAAAACTATACCTTCGCGCACCATAAAATGGCATTTCTCCCAGTTTAGCACGAGGTTAGTTTCTTCGCAACGAGACAACATTTTATCTAAATTATTGAGACATGTATCAAAGGAGTTTCCGAAGACTGAAAAGTCATCCATAAACACCTCAACACAATCTTCAATCATGTCATGGAATATAGTCGTCATGCAGCGCTGAAATGTTGTACCAGCGTTACACAGCCCAAAAGGCATACGCCGGTAAGCGAAAGTGCCATAGGGGCATGTGAAGGTTGTCTTTTCTTGGTCCTCCGGCTGAATAGGAATTTAAAAATACCCGGAGAAACCATCGAGGAAACAGTAGAAAGCGTTTTCAGCCAACCGCTCCAACATTTGATCAATAAATGGGAGAGGGAAGTGATCTTTACATGTGGCATCATTTAGTTTCCTATAATCTATGCACACACGCCACCCCTTGACTGTACGAGTTGGGACTAACTCGTTTTTATCATTAAGAATGACGGTCATTCCTCCCTGTTTTGGTACAACCTGGTCGGGGCTAACACACGGACTATCTGAGATAGGGTAGATCAAGCCGGCATCTAGTAACTTTATCACTTATTTCTTTACCACTTCTTGCATGTTGGGATTCAATCGTCTCTGATGCTGCACACAAGGCTTATAAGTATCTTCCATGAGAATCTTGTGTGTGTAGAAAGATGGACTAATTCCCTTGATATCAGAAATTTTCCATGCAAGGGCAGTTTTGTGATTTTTCAAAACCTGTAATAGCTTACTCTTCTCCTCATCAGTAAGGTTTGAAGCTATTATCACAGGTAATTTAGAATCTTCCTCTAAGAATGCATATTCAAGGTGGGCAGGAAGTTCTTTAAGTTCAAGAGAAGGTAGGTCCACAATAGATTGTTGAGAAACAGAGCTCTCGGTTTTTTCAAGGACCACGAAAACTTCTGGAAAAAGGTTCGTATCAATTGGAGAAGTGTTGTTTAGCTCATCACAATCAAGGCTCAACTGCTCTATATTGAAAACAACTTCTTCCAAGATTTGTGTATCAGAAGAATCCTTTTCCAAAGTTGGAATAATTGGATCTACGGGATATTGGTGACAGATATCGACAAAGTATAGAGTATCATCCTGGCTTGAAGAGTATTTCATTGATTGATGGATGTTAAAAGTCACCTCTTCCTTATCTACTCTGAGCGTAAGCTTTCCGTTACATACGTCAATCAAGGCTCGAGCAGTAGCTAGAAATGGATGGCCTAGAATAAGTGGGACAGTTTTGTCCTCGTCCATATCTAAGATGACAAAATCTGCTAGAAATACAAATTTGTCAACTTTGACCAAGATGTTTTCTACTATCCCACGTGGATATTTAACAGAACGATCAGCTAGCTGAATGGACATTTGAGTCGGTTGAGGTTCACCTAGGCCCAGTCTAGAAAATAACGAATATGGCATCAAATTGATGTTGGCGCCTAGATCAGCTAGAGCATTGTTAACGGTAAGATTACCAATTAAGCATGGGATTGTAAAGCTCCCAGGATCGGTCTGCTTTGTAGGTAACTTATTTTGAAGAATGGCTGAGCATTCTTCGTTTAAAGTAACATCGTCAGGTCCTCCAATTTCTTTTTGTTGCTCAACAAATCTTTCAGGAATTTCGCATATTTGGGCATTTGAGCAAGTGTCTCAACAAATGGAATGTTTACATGGAGTTGTTTAAACAACTCCAAAAACTTACCATATTGTTCATCCATTTTCTCCTTTCTCAACCGTTGAGGGAAAGGAATGGTGGGCTGAAATACCTTGATCTTAGTTTGAACTTGCGCGGTATTTGTTGTGTTTTGATTGTTTTGAGCCTTGTCAACATTATCAGATGGGACCTGCTTTTCAGTAGAATTGGATTGAGAGGGATAAGGTGGTGGTACCATGGTCGTCCCGCTACGTAAAGTAATAGCGTTTGCTTGTGCTTTCGGATTGGTATCCGTGTTGCTCGGGAGACCTCCTTGTGGTCGTTCTGACAAAAGCTTTGACATTTGGCCCACTTGATTTTCAAGATTTTTAAGTGAGGCTTGTTGATTTCGAATGTCAATTTCAACTGGCTGAAAACATGTATCTGAAACAGATACAAAATTTTCAAGAAGATTTTCTATGTTGGAAATTTTGTTGGAAATCAGATTAGAATTGGATTGCGAATTTTTATTTGGATTCTGATTTCCAAATTGATGGTTCGGACGAGACTGGAATTGGTTTTGAACATAACCTTGATTATAATAAGTTTGATTTGGTTGCATCGGAGGTCGGTTCGGTGGTTGGATTCCAGGGGGTGGAGGATTTAAACTTGCTAATGCATTTTTGTAACTGAAATTCGCATGATTTTTGTTACTTGGATGGTATGGCGGACTGTAATCAAATGCACCATTATGTGGTCTCTGTTAAGAGCTTATGAAGTCTACTTCTTCTTGAGAAGCATAAACATTGCCAGTTTGACAATCTTTTCTTGAATGGGGTCCTTCACAAAGGTCACATAGAGTTTGAATTGAGTTAACCTTCATGCTATCGATCTTTTTCGATAATGCCTCAACTTGTGAAGATAACAGCTTAACAGGATGAACTGACATTACTCCTGATGATTTGGGTTGTGAAACTCTCGGAGATTGCCATTGGTAATTGTTCATTGCCATCTCCTCGATGAGTTCATAAGCCATTTCTGGGGTTTTACTTGTAAGAGCTCCTCCTGCAGCAGCATCAATCATTTGACGAGCATCATTGGATAACCCATTGTAAAAAGTGTGAACTTCTAACCACGGGGGTAATCCATGATGTGGGCATCTTCTAAGATCTTTATATCTTTCCCAAGTGTCATAACTGGATTCTCCTTCTTGCTGAGAAAATGATGAAATATCATTTTGTAATTTGGTCGTTTTCGATGGTGGAAAATATTTAAGTACAAATTTCTTAGCCAAATCATTCCATGTAGTGAGGGAACCAGTTGGAAGGGAATTAAGCCAGAGTTTGGCTTTATCCTTTAATGTGAAAGGAAAAAGACGCAATCTGATAGCATCATTTGAGACACCATTTATTTTGAAAGTATCACAGATTTCTAAGAAACTTGAGATTTGATCGTTTGGATTGTCATTCGGCAGTCCATGAAATTGAACTGAGCTTTGATGCATTTGAATGACATTTGGCTTGATCTCAAAGTTATTGGCATTAATGGTTGGTCTGATAACACTTTGATGAATAGTGTTGACATCAGGCCGAGCATATTCACCGATTGTTCTCCTAGGTGGCGGAGGTGGATTTTCAGTCATTTCGGTTCTTCTGCGTGAGTTTCGCAGACGATGACGAAATTCTCATTCAGGTTCAGGAAAAGGATTAACGATTTCAGAGGACGAAGAACGAGTCACCTTTAAGATATTATGATGTTTTACTGATTAATAGAGTGACCATGCTAGTCGATTGGTGGGCAGGATCCTTTCGGTTTAAAACCTTTCGGAAATCCAACAACCCAACCAATACGGTTATTCTATACACCACTTAGTTAAACAGTTTGGAATTGTGAGTTTCGGACAAAGAAGTTTGAATTTGTAAACAATCTTGCTCTTGAAATCGGCTTCTTGCGTTGTCGGAACACACGGCTCGGTTCAGGCGACGAGAAAGAGGGTAAGGAAAGTAGCACTACCCTAATCAGGCA
The DNA here is from genome assembly GCA_947179395.2 of Pulicaria dysenterica. Lineage (NCBI taxonomy): Eukaryota > Viridiplantae > Streptophyta > Magnoliopsida > Asterales > Asteraceae > Pulicaria > Pulicaria dysenterica. The sequence goes on along the minus strand of OX359292.1, from coordinate 49,527,490 downwards.
CACCTAAACTAAAGTAACTAATTATGAAGTATAAGGAAAGATCAATCTGTCAATTAGATATTTCCAAATATTGCCAGTCCCCGGCAGCGGCGCCAAAAACTTGGTGTGCCAAAAAGCGTACCGTGTTTTAAATTTATAAAGTAAACGATATCACATAGACGATACTACACACGACTTAGGAAAGTATAACCTGGTCAAGATATAGTATAGACTAGGTAAGACCGAGTGTCAAACCACAGGGACTGAGAGCTATTCGTATTCTATCATCATTGACAGTTGATCAATTAATAACTTGGAAAGTGGATATTATACTAAGCATAGCAATAAACTACAAAACAAGGAATGAAGCAACAGAATGGCGGAGCAATAAGGCAAAGGTTCATTCGGGCGTTTGAATCATCCTAACTAGTCATGGAAAAAACTATAATAGTTGAACAATTATGAAGACTCGACATAGATGTAAAATAAGCATGGAGCATGCTGTTCTACTTCTAAACTAATCATGTTATCATGAGACAAACCATTACTTGAGTTATCAAGAATTTGATCAAAACATTAAAACACGACAAGTAAGCATATTGCATCCATGTTTTCACGTCGGAAGCAAAATAAGACTATAAATCAACCACAAATTCACCTAAATGCATACAAGTCAAACTACATGAACATACATCTTTTCAAATGATATATCCAAAAGTTATCAGAACGCAAAAAGGTGTCAAAATGGTTAAAAATAGCGCGTACGATAAAAAACAACACACTGACTGTCACCATGGTGCTTTCGGTCGCAAGTATTTCTACTTGCGGCCGCAAGTGTATATTTAAAAAAACATGGCTTGCGGCTTTTGGGATTTCATGAACATGCAACGGAAGCGAAACAAACAAGAAACATGCATAAAAGTGTTCAAAACAAAGAAATCCCAAAGATGGATCTACTCTATGTACAAAATAGCAGCAAAACAACAAGGTAAGAATGTTATACCGTGCTCCTAAGCTCTAGTAAACTCCTTGTTGGTGGCTGATTGTGGATGTGGAAGCAAGGAACTCCTTCTTCTCCTTCTTGGCCTTCTCTCGAAATCTCAAACTGGGAACAAAGTCCAACACCAAGTGCTACCAAGCTTGAGCAAGATCTTCACTGGAAATCTTACCCAAGAACAACAAACAAGTCTCTGGACCAAGCCCTCTTGTTCACTAAATCACTAACTAAGTATCAAATGAGAAAGAGAGAGTTATATGCCTTTTAGAGAAAATTGACCTAGGGAAGTGAAGGCTCCAGGTCTCAAGTCTTATAAAGACCTCTGAGAAGCCACTTAAGCTCCCTCTTGCCGGCCAAGATTGTTCTAGAATCTCACACCAATTGGCTACAAGTGGAGGTGATTTTGACATAAAGCCCATGCAGGGTTAGCGCCGCTAACTAGGAGTTAGCGGCGCTAAACCTTAACCCGTAGCGGCGCTATCGCGGCCTGGCTTCGATGTGACATAAAGCACATACAGCCGTAGCGGCGCTAACATTTAATAGTTAGCGGTGCTAACTCGTTAAGTTAGCGGCGCTAACTCGTTAAGTTAGCGGCGCTAACGAGGCCTGCATTGCTAACTTCCACTTTTGCCATCTTTGGTCCCTCAACCTTATTTGCTGTCATGTTAGACCCCAGTTTGTGACCCATATAGGCCCATACATCATCGGCAGTGCTATAAGGCGTACATATATATTATCGGGCAGATTCTAACAAACTCCCACTTGCACATAATATACGGTACCCTAACAAGCACAGACAAAGAGCGGCCTCTAGCAAAACATCAATGCCCCCAAGTCTGTATGGGTTCTGAATACCTGCAGAAAACCATCATACTTAAATTAGTGGTCCTAGATAAGTGATCTTAGACATCCTTTTGTTCGCGATATCCTTATGAACATGAGACATGGATTAGAAAATGTCAATCTCCAGATCGTTCACGATTATGTTTCTCGATCTTGATTGGTGGTGACCAAAAGGTAAGGACATATCTGATTCTCAATCAATATTCCTTGTGCATGGCTATGCAATATTTTGGTGTCAGCTCCCAATCATCGAGGGGCCCAGGGATATCTCTCATACAGGAGGAACAAATCCCTTCGACTACATAACCCCATACCATACCTCTTGACTTACCTAGTCATCTCCTTTATCACAGCCAGTTACGAACTGCTTTTGAAAATGGCTAAAGCAAGTAAGAACTATGATATAGCAGTTCATACATCTCGGGTCTGAGGATGTAAGATTTTATCATCCCAAGTTACTCGTCACTATAATCCATGAAGTATACTTGGGTGTGGGTCTTCCAGTCACTTGAAACTTTTTTCAAGTACAAATAAGCATTGCATCTTAATTCAATCATTTTGAATTCAAGATCACATACTTATCTCAGTCTTGATTCAATCTTTCTCCCATAAGATTGACTGACTGTGGAAAGTTTGAAATATAGAACAATATTTCTGGAAGTAGTTAAACATGCTAAGATGGAACACAGTAAAGTCTTATGAATGTAACCGTATCGCACGCATATATAATCCCCATTATATATCGAAACAAGCATAAGTTAGAATACTGTCTGTATCGTTCCCAAAATAAAGTAATACATATCAAATAAACTAATATATACAACTCAAGCCAAATCGCTAGCAAATCATACACCTATCCTTCTAGTGTGAGATTCATGAGCTGCTTGCGGTAACGGCTTAGTGAATGGATCTGCCAAGTTTCCATTCGATGCTACTCTGCTAATGATGACTTCACCACTTTCAATAACATCCCGTATAAAGTGGTATTTGCGCGAAATGTGTCTTGTCCTCTTGTAAGCTCTTGGTTCCTTTGCCAAAGCCACCGCACCCTCATTGTCACAAAATTTCTCAATAGGGTCAGCGATGCTTGGAACCACTTGTAGATCATGGATGAATTTCTTCATCCACACGGCCTCCTTTGCGGCTTCACTTGCCGCAATGTATTCCGATTCGGTAGTCGAATCAGCCACCATGTCTTGCTTCGAGCTCCTCCAGCTGACAGCACCACCATTCAATAGGAATACAAACCCCGATTGTGATCGACAGTCATCCTTGTCTGTTTGGAAGCTAGCATCCGAGTAACCCTTTACTCTCAGCTCTTCTTCCCCACCATATATTAAGAACATCTCTTTTGTACGCCTAAGGTATTTAATAATATTCTTCACTGCCCTCCAATGAGGCTCTCCTGGGTTCGCCTGATATCTACTAGTCATGCTTAAAGCACATGACACATCAGGGTGAGTGCATAGCATGGCGTACATTATCGAGCCCATAGCCGAAGCATATGGTACCCGCTTCATTACTTCTATCTCTTCCTTGGAGGTAGGACATTGAGTTTTACTCAAAGTCAAACCATGCAACATAGGAAGGTTTCATTTCTTGGATTCCTCCATCTTAAAGCGTCTCACGACCTTTTCTATGTATGCACTTTGAGAAAGCCCTAACAGCCTTCTAGATCTATCTCTATAGATCTTTATTCCCAAGATACAACTCGCATCGCCTAGGTCCTTCATTGAAAAGCAATTCCTAAGCCAAGCTTTGACACTCCTCAGGCTTGGGATATGATTTCCAATGAGTAGAATAACATCTACATATAGAACCAAGAATGTTATAGTGCTCCCACTAGCCTTGACATGCACGCATGGTTCATCTTTACACTTCGAAAATCCAAACTCTTTGATTTTCTCATCAAAGCAAATATTCCAGCTTCGAGATGCTTGCTTAAGTCCATAAATGGACTTTATAAGCTTACAAACCTTGTTTGGATACTTTGGATGTTCAAAACCGTCAGGCTGTCTCATATACACCTCTTCATGAAGCTTCCTGTTAAGGAAGGCGGTCTTTACATCCATTTGCCAAATTTCATAATCATGAAATGCAACTATGGGAAGTAGTATCCTAATTGACTTCAACATGGCCACTGGGGAGAAGGTTTCATCATAATCAATTCCTTGGGTCTGAGTGAAACCCTTTGCCACCAGTCGGGCTTTGAAGATATCCAAGGTTCCATCTATGCCGGGTTTCTTCTTAAAAACCCATTTACACCCAACATGTTTTATCCCTGGTGTAGGATCAACCAGTTCCCAAAGCTGGTTATCCGACATAGATTGCATCTCGCTCTCCATCGCCTTTCTCCACTGAGCAGACTCAGAGCCTGCCATGGCTTCCTTGTAGTTGGTAGGTTCATCATGATCCACCAATAACCCGTTTCCCTCAGATATGAGAAACCCATATCTCTCTGGCTCATAACGAGTCCTACTGGAACGCCTAGGAGTAGACGTCACTAGAGTGTCAGGTATCGCATCATCATCTTGCTCGGTGTTTTGGCTAGTGCCAACCTCAAGTCCTTTATCGGCTGACCCTTGATCTTCCTCAAGGTCAATCTCCTTACTGCCATGTTTGGATAGCAACTCCCTTTCAAGGAAGAATGCCATTCGAGCAACAAATACCTTGTTCTCTGAAGATTTGTAAAATAAATATCCAACACCGTTAGGAGGATATCCGATAAACTAACACCTTTCTGAACGAGGTTCAAGTTTGTCTTCGGCCTCACGTCTCACGTAGGCTTGACAACCCCAAACTCGTAGGTATGAAAGTGTCGGCTTCTTACCATGCCACATTTCATAAGGTGTTTTAGTAACTTTCTTGGTTGGTGCGAGGTTAAGAATTCTTACCGCCGTTTCTAAGGCATATCCCCAGAAACTAATAGGTACCTCAGTCCGATTCATCATAGACCTTACCATATCAAGCAAAGTCCGGTTCCTCCTCTAAAGCGACTCCATTTAATTGTGGAGTCCTTGGAGGTGTTAATTGTGAAATGATTACACAATTCTTAAGATGATCGGTGAATTGTGGATGTGAAAGCAAGGAACTCCTTCTTCTTCTTCTTGGCCTTCTCTCGAAATCTCAAACCGGGAACAAAGTCCAACAGCAAGTGATAGCAAGCTTGAGCAAGATCTTCACTGGAAATCTTACCCAAGAACAACAAACAAGTCTCTGGACCAAGCCCTATTGTTCACTAAATCACTAACTAAGTATCAAGTGAGAAAGGGAGAGTTATGTGCCTTTTAGAGAAAATTGACCAAGGGAAGTGAAGGCTCCAGGTCTCAAGTCTTATAAAGACCTCTGAGAAGCCACTTCAGCTCCCTCTTGCCCGCCAAGATTGTTCTAGACACTCACACCAATTGGCTAAAAGTGGAGGTGATTTTGACATAAAGCCCATGCAGGGTTAGCGGCGCTAACCAGGAGTTAGCGGCGCTAAACCTTAACCCGTAGCGGCGCTATCGCGGCCTGGCTTCGATGTGACATAAAACACATGCAGCCGTAGCGGCGCTAACATTTAACAGTTAGCGGCGCTAACCCGTTAAGTTAGCGGCGCTAACGAGGCCTGCACTACTAACTTCCACTTTTGCCATCTTTGGTTCCTCAACCTTATTTGCTGTCATGTTAGACCCCGGTTTGTGACCCATATAGGCCCATACATCATCCGCAGTGCTCTAAGGCGTACATATATATTATCGGGCATATTCTAACAGCGGCGGCAAGCATTTCTGCTTGCAGCTGTAAGCACTTTCAGACAGTCTGATCAATCTTTGCACAAACAAATCCAACAACACATATAACCTATAAGTCACAAACTCAGCAGAACTCAAATCATAACTGTGATTCAATACTAAGCCACATGCATTTCTAAACATATAATCATGTTAACACACCATTTCTAGTCGAATTAACACATTTCAAACATAACACATGTGAGTATGCACTATGGACTCTTAGGACAGAATCTACATGGCATTTATATGAGTTCATTTCCACAAGTAACATACCCAAAAAGAGATTGTGAATTAATCATGCAATTAATAGCTTGTTTGACCCATAACCAAAGTCAAAGCACCTAGATTTTCATCCAACATGCTAAGATATTCATAAAACCATATGAGGAGCACAATGACCAACATGGAAAAACCTGACATGATCCATAACATGCTGCAAAAACGCCTTATAAACCATAATCATGCATATTATACCATTTCTATTCATAACAAAACATGATTTAGAAAAAAAGTCAACAAAGCATTCTTGAATATCCATGTGATTAAAACATGCAGAAGTTATTCTAAACATATTACCTCATGAATAGGATCAAAATATACTCACAAACATGATTAAATATACTGTGATCACGAATTAAACAAGCTTGATTACATCAAGTCAACATAAAAGTCAAACTAACATTATTTTGCCATAACTAGCCAAGAATCATCTTGGCCCAAATGAAATTACTTAGTTATCCATTACAATGAGCACAAAAACAACTGAAATACATGAATACATGATGGAAATCAGATTATGGAAAGGGTATACCAAGCTATTATGTAACTCCCTAGCTTTCTCTTGATGTTCCAAGCCTCCAATCTTTGGCCTTCACCTTTGATATGGATGAGGTATGGATTTAGAGTGATTATTGTACTGGAAGAAGGGTGTTTTATATGGAAAAACTGAGCATAAGCTCTGCCAAAGTCGTCTGCCAAAGTGTTTCTCCAGGCCAACCTCCTCAAATGTGTGCAGAATGCTGTTTAAATAGAGTGCAGGTCAGGGGGTGCTTGCGGCCGTAAGCAATACCCTTGCGGCCGCAAGGGACTTGCAAAAGTCAAGATTCTCTGACGGATTTAAATCTCGAGGCATGACATTGTATTAATTGCAGATTCGCACCAATTATTGGTGGTTTAATGCTTGCGGCCGCAAGCAATATGGCTTACGGCCGTAAGGGCGTTTTTTCAACACTTTATCGGTTTTCTTTGTTTTTCTTTGTGTTTTGTCCAGGTTTCTCAGTTTTTATTCTTTTCAGCCTGCATGGTGAATATAAAGCATATTAGTTCATAAAACAGACAATTCACCTCATAATGGGGTTAATAATTGAACTTTTCGGCATAGGATATATGTGTAAAAACACATATATCACCTTCAAAGCCCGACTGGTGGCGAAGGGTTTCACTCAGACACCTGGTATAGACTATGATGAAACCTTTTCCCCAGTGGCGATGTTGAAGTTTATCAGGATACTTCTAGCTATTGCTGCATTTCATGATTATGAAATATGGAAAATGGGTGTTAAAACCGCCTTCCTTAACGGGAAGCTTTCCGAAGAGGTGTATATGATGAAACCTGATGGTTTTGTACATCCCGAGTATCCAGATAAGGTCTGTAACCGAAGAAGTCCATTTATGGACTAAAACAAGCATCTCGAAGCTGGAATATGTGCTTTGATGAGAAAATCAAGGAATTTGGATTTTCGAAAAGCAAAGACGAGCCATGTGTATATGTCAGTGCTAGTGGGAGCATTATGGTCTTCTTAGTCCTATATGTGGATGATATTCTACTCACTGGAAATCATATCCCAAGCCTAAGGAGTGTAAAAGCTTGGCTAGGAAGTTGTTTTTCAATGAAGGACCTAGGGGAAGCGAGCTGTATTATGGGGATCAAGATCTATAGAGATAGATCTAGAAGATTGCTCGGGATTTCTCAAAGTGCATACATAGAAATGGTCGTGAGACGCTTTAAGATGGAGGAATCCAAGAAAGGAAACCTTCCTATGTTGCATGGCTTGACATTGAGCAAGACTCAATGTCCTAATTCTCATGAGGAGATAGAAGTAATGAAGCGAGTACCATAAGCTTCGGCTGTGGGATCGATCATGTACGCCATGTTATGCACTCGTCCTGATGTGTCATGTGCTTTAAGCATGAGTAGTAGATATCAGGCGAATCCTGGGGAACCTTATTGGAGAGCCGTAAAGAACATACTCAAGTACCTTAGATGTACGAAAGAGATGTTCTTAGTATATGGTTGGGAAGAAGAGCTGAGAGTAAAGGGTTACTCGGATGCTAGCTTCCAAACAGACAGGGATGACTGTCGATCACAATCGGGGTTTGTATTCCTATTGAATGGTGGTGCTGTCAGCTGGAGGAGCTCGAAGCAAGACACGGTGGCTGATTCGACTACCGAATCGGAATACATTGCGGCAAGTGAAGCCGCAAAGGAGGCCGTGTGGATGAAGAAATTCATCCATGATCTACATGTGGTTCCAAGCATCGCTGACCCTATTGAGATATTTTGTGACAATGAGGGTGCGGTGGCTTTGGCAAAGGAACCAAGAGCTCACAAGAGAACAAGACACATATTGCGCAAATACCACTTTATACGAGATGTAATTGAAAGTGGTGAAGTCATCATTAGCAGAGTAGCATCGGATGGAAACCTGGCGGATCCATTCACTAAGCCGTTACCGCAGGCAGCTCATGAATCTCACACTAGAGCAATTGGTGTAAGATTTTCCAGCGATTTGGCTTGAGTTATATATTTAGTTTGTTTGATATGTAAATTTTATTTTGGGAACGATAAAGACAATATTGTAACTTATGCTTGTTTCGATATATAATAGAGATTATATATACGTGTGATACGGTTACATTCATAAGACTTTACTGTGTTCCATCTTAGCATGTTTAATTACTTCCAGAAATATTATTCTATATTTCAAACTTTCCACAGTTGGTCAATCTTATGGAAGAAATATTGAATTAAAACTGAGATAAGCATATGACCTTGAATTCAAAATGGTTGAATTAAGGTGCAATGCATATATGTACTTGAAAAGAGTTTCAAGTGACTGGAAGACCCATACCCAAGTATACTTCATTGATTATAGTCACGAGTAACTTGGGATGATAATATCTTACGTCCTTAGACATGAGATGTATGAACCGCTATATCATAGTTCTTCCTTGCTTTAGCAATTTTCAAAAGCAGTTCGTGACTGGCTGTGATAAAGGAAATGATTAGGTAAGCCAAGAAGTATGGTATAGGGTTATATAGTCAAAGGAATTTGTTCCCCTGATATGGGAGATATCCATGGGCCCCTCGATGATTGGGAGCTGACACCAAAATTATGCAAGGCCATGCACAAGGAATATTGATTGAGAATCAGATATGTCCTTAAAATTTTGGTCACCACCAATCAAGATCGAGAAGCATAATCGTGAACGATCAGGAGATTGACATTTAATCCATGTCTCGTGTTCACAAGGATATCGTGAACAAGGGGATGTCTAAGATCACTTATCTATAGGACCATTCTTTATGAATTGGTTTGCGAAAATCATACTGACTTGGGGGCAATGATGCTTTGCTAGAGGCCGCTCATTGTGTGTGATTTATAGATACAGTGCATCGCGTGCAAGTAGGAGTTTGTTAGAATATGCCCACTGATGCGTACTCACCGTTTAAATCACTACTGATGATGTATGGGACTATTGGGTCATACACCGGGGTCAAACCTTACACCAACTAAAGTAAAGGGACCAAAATTGACAAAAGACAAAAGTTGACATGCAGGTCGCGATAGCGCCGCTAACATTAAGGGTTTAGCGCCGCTAAACCTTAAGGGTTAGCACCGCTATGGCTGCATGTACTTTATGTCATGTCACTTGGCAGGCCGTGATAGCACCCCTAACTTTAAGGGGTTAGCGCCGCTAAACCTTAAAGGTTAGCGCCGCTACGGCTGCATGTGCCTTTTTTTGTCAAATCACCTACATGACTAGCCAATGCATGGTTTAAGCATGATTTTCTTTCGCCAGTCATAGGGAGATTAAGTGACGTCCTGGAGTTTCTAAAACCTCTCTTGTGAGTTTCATTTTTCACCACAAAAGAATTCTCTTAAGTGCTACCAAGACTTAGAGAGAATTAGAGAGGAGAGGCTCCAGGAAATTGGTTCCATTGTTGCTGTTCCTAAGTGATTTTCATTGAGGAAGTTTCACTTAGCTTGCTAGCACTCGTGGTTGACGTGTTCCCGGGGTATCAACCAATGGGAGGTTCGATTTTTATACAAGGAGGAGCATCACCACCAACACAAGTCATTTTCTGGAGCCAAGGAGGCTGGTATAACCTCTTCTCCTTTCTCTTTATGTTGCATTTCTGTACATAGAGCTTGATCCATGTATGGGGTTTCATGTTTTGTGCTTTGTATGCTTGTACCTTAGGCTTTAGTTGTTGTACTTTGCTTCCGTTGCGTGCCCTAGAAACCATAACAGAACACCGCTACTGCACCACCTTGAACAGGCTGCTAGACCGCGACAGGATATCACCAACTCGATCACGCAAGAACCGTGCGTGTGTGTGTGATGTGCGACGCAAATCAAAACCCCTAGGGGTGCCTGTCGAAGTCGACACAGAGGAGAGTGAGAAGGAGGCTAGGGTTTTCTTGTTGCAATTGTAATAATCCTATGTGATTCCAAGGCTTATAAGGCTATTTATATAATAAACCTTATTAAGGTCCAAGCCCGTTTAATTAAAGCACAACTTTAATTAAACTATTACTTAATTGCAGAAAATACCCTCTGACCTTTCTAATTAATTAATAACTATTAATTAATTGGTCTAATTAATATTTAAACTAAATATTAATTTCTCCTTCAAATTAATAATTAACTATTATTATTTTTCTTCCTTAATAATTAATTAACTAATTAATTATTTCACACACATATAACTTGGTAAAATCCAAATGGTTCTAAATGGATGTGTAGCAGTGTGATCCTTTAGTGTCTCATAGCATTGGATAATATAAAACGTGTTATCTATCTCTACACATAATCTAACAGACTCCCACTTGTGCAAGATAAGTAACACTCCTTGTACACCGTTGGCCTAAGGAGGTCCCTAGCCAGACACTTAGGTTAACCAGGCTATAAGATCTCTTACATATAGAGATATAATCCAACCCTTGGATTATCTAGGCTTTTCCTTTTGCATCACAATATTCCGTAATTTAGACATGGATAAGGGATCTTATTCTAAATAATCAGATTTTCTCGACTCTGATTTCGACACTCTGCAGTTACGGTTTACCGAATGAAACCTATCATTCTAACCAAGCGCGGCCACACATTTTCAGTAGTCTCAATCGTCGAGGAGCCTAGAAATATCTCTCCTAAAAGTAGAAGGTGAAAATCCCATCTTGACTATTTGCAATTTGAGCACACAGCTTCCGCTGCACCTAGACATGCCCCTTATAATCACCCTGTTACGGCGTGACGTTAGAACGCACGAAAGTACAGTGGTTACTGCATCCCAAACCAAATATCTCAGGTCTAAGGACAACCTATCAAGTTTACTTATGATGTCGCTCCATGAAGTAAACTCGATGCGGATCACTCCCAATATTTATCCCTCTTGATAAATATCTACAAATATTTGGTCACAACTTTGTGCTTTTATTCAACCCCGAATAAATCATCAAATATTCTTAATAGCGTTATCTTCCTAATGTAGCTCCCACTACATTAAGTAGCTACGGGCATTTAGACAATTCATAACTTGAATTCGTCATGGATAGGTTAAAATATGCTAAAAATAGACAACAAGATACAATTATGTAAATACCTCCTATTTCAATCCCATGAAATGTAAATACATAACAAAAGAGTTACATCTATAGTAATAATCAAAAACTTGAACTAGCTGCTATATTCTAGGTACTGCATCCCTATAGAATTCGCATGTCTCTCATGCTTACCTCTAGCTAGCGGCTTCGTCAACGGGTCAGCTACGTTGTCGTCCGTCGGTATCTTTTGCAGTCTAATATCTCCTCTTCCAATGATCTCTCGGATTAGGTGATATTTTCTGAGTACATGCCTAATCCGCTGATGATCTCTTGGCTCTTTAGCTTGCGCCACAGCCCTGAGTTATCACAAAATATATAAATCGGCCAAGAGATACTGGAAACAACTCTAAGGTCCGAGATAAAATTCCTCAGCCAGACAACTTCGTTTGCCGCATTACTTGCTACAATATACTCTGCTCTGTAGTCGAATCTGCTATTGTATCTTGCTTCTGACTTTTCCAAGATATAGCTCCTCTGTTTAGGGTAAAGACAAATCCTGACTGCGACCTAAAGTCATCTCTATCGGTTTGGAAACTAGCATCAGTGTAACCAGTTACACTAAGCTCGTCCATCGAACCTCCATAAACTAGGTACATGTATTTTGTCCTTCTCAGGTACTTGAGAATGTTCTTGACAACTACCCAATGAGCTTCACCCGGATTTTGCTGGTATCTACTCGTGACACTTATGGCATAGGCAATATCGGGCCTAGTATGTAGCATAGCATACATAATTGATCCAATTTCCGAGCCATATGGAATCAATTTCATCTTGTTCTGATCTTGACTAGATACAGAACACTGAGCCTTGCTCAAAACCGTTCTTGATTGCATTGGAATAAATCCTTTCTTGGATTCATCCATCTTGAATCTTTTCACGACTTTGTCAATATATGTACTTTGACTAAATCTGATAAGCCGCTTAGATCGATTCCTATAGATCTTAATACCAAGTATCTAAGCAGCTTCCCCAAGTCTTTCATCTGGAAACATTTACCTAACCAGGATTTTACTACTTGTAATACTGGTATATTGTTTCCTATTAAGAGTATGTCATCTACATACAAGACTAGGAAGGTCACCGCGCTCCCACTGAATTTAGTGTAAACAAATGACTCGAACTCACTTTTGGTAAAACCAAACTCTTTGATGCGCTCATCAAAGTGTAAGTTCCAGCTCCTAGATGCCTACTTCAACCCATAAATGGATTTTAGCAGCTTGCATACTTTATTTGGATTCTTTGGATCCGCAAAACCATCCGGTTGTATCATATATACGTCCTCTGTCAACTTCCCGTTAAGGAAGGCGGTTTTGACATCCATCTGCCATATCTCATAGTAAAAAATATGCTGATATGGCCATAAGAATTCTAATGGTCTTAAGCATTGCCGGTGGGGAAAATTTTTCATCATAGTCAACACCGTGAGTTTGCGTGAAACCTTTTGTCACTAGCCTAGCTTTATAGGTATGCACCTTTCCATCCATGTTGGTCTTCTTCTTGAAGACCCATTTGCACCCAACAGCTTTGCTGTGTTGAGGCAAATCTACTAGCCTTCAAACTTGGTTGTCATACATGAATTGCATCTCTGCCTTCATGGCTTCTAGCCATTTCTCAAATTCTAAACCTGAGATAGCATCTTGGTAGGTGGTGGGTTCTAAAAGATCCCCTTCATCTTGAGCAACCAGGAATCCTAGATACCTATCTGGCTCATGACGAGGCTTACTAGATCTGCGAAGGTTTTGTGTTTGCATTTCTACCTCAACCACATACTCGGGATGAGATTCAACAATTCTTTGTTGAACTACGGGTTCGATTATCGGTGGTGGTGTTATCTCTTCCTCTTTAATTTCTTGAAGCTCTATTTCTTTTCTTGGAATCTCTGAGTTTAGAAACTTCTCTTCCAAGAACATCCCCTTACGAGCAACAAAAACTTTGTTCTCGTCTGGGTTATAGAAATAGTATCCCATGGTTTCCTTGGGATAACCCACTAAGATACACTTATCTGATTTGGGATTGAGTTTATCCGTGAATGTTCGCTTAACATACACCTCACATCCCCAAACCTTGAGAAAAGACATTTTGGGCTTTTTTCCCTTCCATACCTTGAACGGTGTCTTTTCAACCGATTTTGTCGGAACCCGATTCAGCATGAACGCTGCTGTCTCAAGTGCGTGCCCCCAAAATGACAAAGGCAATGAACTTCGACTCATCATTGATCATACCATGTCAAGAAATATATGATTCCTCCTTTTTGACACACCATTCATCTGAGGTATATACGGAGGTGTGAGTTGTGAAACAATCCCACATTCGTTCAAATGATCGTCGAATTCCTGACTCAGATACTCACCACCTCGGTCGGACCAAAGCAGCTTTATCTTCTTTTCCAGCTGATTTTGTACTTCATTCTGAAACTGTTTGAACTTCTCAAAACTTTCAGATTTAAGTCTCATAAGATAGACATAACCGAACCTACTAAAGTCATCAGTAAAGGTAATGAAGTACCGGTATCCTCCTCTAGCCTCTGGAGTAAAGGGTCCACACACATCTGTGTGTATTATCCCCAGTAGCTCACTAGCCATTTCATTCTCACTGTTGAAAGGCTGCTTTATCATTTTACCAGACATACAAGATTCGCAAATATCATATGACTCAAAGTCAAAAAGTTCTAGAATTCCGTCATCTCGGAGCTTCTCTATGCATTTCTCGTTTATATGTCCTACACGACAATGCCAGAGGTAAGTTTGATTCAAGTTACTCTTGGATCTTTTACTTATATGATATATGTCTTTATCATCATTATCTAGATTTAGCGTGTATAGACCATTTTGTGGAATATCTTTAAAATAGAAAATATCATTTTTAAAACAAGAAATCACTTTATTATTCATAATATAGTTAAAACTCTAGTCTATAAGCAAATCAAACGAGATAATTTTGATAAGTCTAGGAGCGTAATAACAAGGTTCTAGTTCTAAGACCATGCCCGAAGGCAAACTAAGACAATATGTTCCTATAGCTTCAGCACCAACCAGGGAGCCTTCGCCTACCCGCAGGTCCATATCTCCTTGTCTTAGCTTCCTACTTCTCTTGAATCCCTACAAATGATTGCATATGTGATGACCACATTGTTGGGGTTCGTGGTTGAGCACAACGGAAGCAAACAAGAACAAAAACGAATTTTAAAACAAGAACAAGAACCACAAAATGAACCCCAAAGGTATACCATGCTCTACAACAACATTTTGCAACAAAAACAGAAAATAGAGAAGTGATTATACCCTTGATGTCTCTGGATTGGTTGAGTTCAAAGCCTAAGCTCGTTAATCTCCTTGGGCTACCGAAGTCCACCCCGAGAAGACTTGTGATCTTGGTGTATTAGCACCCCTTGGAACACAACTCACTAGATGAAAGTGCTCCCTGGAACAACCAACCTTGGACCACCAGAAAACTCACTTGAACTCTCTCTTTTAGGACACTAGAACAACTCTCAAAGCTTTCTAAGTGTTTTAAACTCCAAATGTGACCAAGAGTATTAGAGAGAGTTATTTGCATGTGTTTTATAGAGCCAAAGATGACTCCAGAGCTCCCCAAGGTCGGCCAAGACCGAATCATTAGCCCTCACATGCATTGGTGGAAAGAGGAGGTGAAAAGATTAAAGTTGCTTTCTGTCAGGCGGGTTAGCACCGCAAACCGCCCATGTATAGCGCCGCTAACCACTTAAGGTTAGCGCTGCTATCAGGGCTGAGATAGCGATGGCATGGTTAGCGCCACTAGCCCTGTCCAGAATGCCAACTATCATTATTTATTCTTTCTCACCCTAATCTTTTAGGTTGTTGTCAAGATCAACCCCCGGCGTGTGACCCGATAGGCCCATACGTCATCGGCAGTGATCAATTGGCGTACGTGCGTCAGTGGGCATATTCCAACAGACTCCCACTTGCACATGACTCACCGTACCCAATGCATCACAAATAAAGAGCGGCCTCTAGTAAGACATCTTTGCCCCCAAGTCAGTATGGGTTTTGTCTTCAGCACAAAAACCACACTGCAGCCCATGTGAAATGGTCCTATAGATAAGGGATCAAACATCCTGTTGTTCGCGATATCCATGTGAACACGAGACATTGTACTGGGTCATTCTCTGTTTGTTCACGATTATGTTTCTCGATCTAGACTGGTGGTGACCAAAATATACAAGTTGCAATCAATCATAAATCATTGCAAGCTTTGAGCATGGCCATGCATTTTGGTGTCAGCGACCAATCATCGAGGGGCCAGGGATATCTCTCTAAACAGAGGAACAAATTCCTTTGACTACACTGCCCACCACAGTGATCATACTCTGCCCAATTACTTCCTTTATAACAGCCAGTTACAGACCGCGTTTGAAAGAAACTAGAATAAAGCAAACCAAAGCGATGCAGACACATGCATCTCCAGTATAAGGATGAACTGATATTATCATCCTTATTTACTCATGAGGTATACCATAAAGTGAAATCAGGTGTTGGTCGTCTAGTCACTTGAACAATTCAAGTACAGGTGAAGTATTGCGTCCCCGTGTCCTAATCCCCATTGGACACATGACCAATCACTTCCCTCAATCTTAGTGCATACTTCCTTCCCAAGAAGAATGACCGATTGTGGACATTAAGAATGCAAACGCATTCAGGGAAGAACAAAACATGCTAAGTTAGAACACAGTAATGATTTAAAAAAATACCCGCAACTTGCGTATTACTAAATCTCCATTTAATAATCGATAAATACAATAAATACAATATTGCTCAATGTTCCCAAAAAAAGGTAAATACACCAAATATACTAACCAAAATACAAATACATGATCAAACCAAATAGCTAGCAAATCTAATTCCAATAGCACGTGTGTGAGCATCATGCTTTACTTGTGATAATGGTTTGGTAAACGGATCCGCCACGTTGCTATCCATGTGTACTCTACTGTAGGACCGTGGGGGTTCTAAACTAATACCCTAATGCTAGGACTGATCTAGGATGGGAAATAGTGCGGAATATCTATTTCCCAAACCTCCTAAGGATTCTAAGATCTGCTTAGGTGTCCGGCACACAGTTAACACGAAGAACACACAGAGTAGGATCAAGAACAACTCTAAGAACTCACACAGAATGCTTAAGGCTGCCCTTGGATTCGAGATTAACACTAAGTTTGCGATTATCGAGGTTAAACGTACGATTACGAAGGATCACTAAGGCTTAAGGTCGATTTCCGGTAGTTATATGTGATTACGGACGATTACCCGTGCTAATACGAGGTTAATCAATATTTATAGTGTGGAATACACGTATTTGAGTGTAACACGTCACTTCCTTAATTAATTTCCACTACGCACGTAATGCTCTGCACTGCGTACGTAGTTAGTCCAGTACGCACGTACCGGGTGTTTTAATAATAATTAATTAAACATTAATCGTCTACCTCACCACGCACGTAGTGAGCTCCACTACGCACGTAGTGAGCTTCATCATGCACGTGGTAACCTTCACTTATACTTAAACATCCAAACACAAATCAACACATGACTAAGTACTTGTAAGCTTAAGATACACATAAGTAAACACTTAGAATGAATAAACATGAAAACTATTAATCAAAACACATTTGAATTAACATTTCAAGTAAACATGTATGTATTCGATTGATAAGAACTAGGGATTTATCATTATGCACCAACAAAACTCCCCCTAAGACCTAGTTCTATCAACAAAAATTGCACTAAGCAAACAAAATGACAATCTAGCTGTTACAGCGTTGTAGACTTGACTTCATCAGATCCAGCATAGATGTCAAATGCAAAACAAACTCGAACCACTTTTTGAAATTGCAAT
The DNA here is from genome assembly GCA_947179395.2 of Pulicaria dysenterica. Classification (NCBI taxonomy): domain Eukaryota; kingdom Viridiplantae; phylum Streptophyta; class Magnoliopsida; order Asterales; family Asteraceae; genus Pulicaria; species Pulicaria dysenterica. The sequence continues at coordinate 49,510,136 of OX359292.1, read as the reverse complement.
GCCAAATCCATGTACTGATCCTTGTACAAGATTGGATTGTAATACAAAACTGTGATGTCGTTCTTTCCAAAAAATTTCATCCACATAGGATCGAACACTCTAATCGTTTCCCCTCCAGAAAGTTCATCATCCAACACAATCACTGCCTCAGTCGTTTTCTCGTTAAAATACCACCATTTAAACCTTGCGCTCCACCCAGTAGGCATGGTTTTCAACGGTAATTTTTTCATACAACGAGGAGCTTTGCAGTTTAACACTTTGAGCTTTCTTCCTGTCAGTGGATCAATTTTAGTTGGATGACTTTTAACACCTTGCACATACGGCTTTAAGTTTTTCCATCCAAATCGAGCCTCACGCTTTACCAGTGTCTCAAACCACTTGGCCATACTGTGATCTTCATCATCCAACAGGGGCAGACGAGCAAGTTGTCTGATATCATAAAATGGTAAAGTTTGGATATCATTTGCTCTCTGGAAGTACTCAACTCCCCTTTCCCTCTTAATTGCATAAACGTTAAATTCAGGCACATAGCACCAACCAACTATTTCACCATCGGTCTTTTTTCCAAGAGTTTGATAAAACTTTGTATATTCTGGTGAGCTTTTCGACTTCTTCTCTTTTCCTGCCTGACGTTCAAGATAGTGTTGAAATTTCTTTCTTCTTGCCTCTCTTTCCTCTTGTTTAGACTTCCTATCACCCAGGTATTTGTCTAAGTCAAAATCAACAGTTGTTTGTTCTTTTACTTCGGCTTGTCTGTTGATTTCCTCAGTGTTAGCATTTTTGAAAAGATCTGCAAGATCAGGCAGGTTATCATCTTTTTGTTGATGGGGTAGTGTTGATCTGTCTCATCCTCAATCTCTATTTCATCGGTATCAAACACCGGTTCTTGTTCTGCTTGCGGTGGTGACACAAAGCTTTGATCCACCTCTTCTAAAATTACGTCCTCAATAGGAATCTGCAAGAGTTCAGCAATTTGTTCTCTAGATAAAAATGGAAGAATTTCTCCTTCCTCAGCTTCATACTCCTCTTGAGATACAATCTGTCCCTGAACACTTAGTAACCTTGACGATTGAGGAATCTCAGCTTTCAATGGCTGAACAATCAATGGATCTTCACACAGAAGTAGAACAAATCATAAGCATTTGTAAGTCAAAACCAAAACATTTCATTTCAAGATAGACATTCAAATACATATGATTGTTTCAATTCTATACATGATAACTAAATAATTACAAAAAAACACACAGTCTAGGAGTCAACCTTCTTCATCCCCAGAATATGTCCCAGCTGGTTCAGACTCGGCAAACTCCTTCAACTTCAGCACCTCCTCATCCTGTTTCTCCACATGAGACTTTAACCTTTTAAACTCTTGAGTGTACTCGATTAAGATCCTTTCCATTATCTCATTTTTCTTTTCCAACTCAATCATTTTCAACTCTCTCTTCGCATCCCTTTTCAACAAATTCTCAATTTGCACATCCTTCTCCACCATTTTCCTCTTTACTTCCTCTAACTCCAGTTTCCTTTCTTTCTCGTCTTTGATCATATCCAGCAAACAGCTTTGAAGCCTGCTCAGGCTCTCTTCGACAAAAATATTAGGTAGCTGAGAGCCGGTCTGAGATGGTCCTGCAGCACCTGGAGTAGCGGTTGAGACGGGAGCAGCTGTTGCTGTGGAGGGTCTGACAGTGATTTCGGCAGAGGCTACCAGCGGCTTGAACTTGTAAACTTTCTTCTTCTTTTTCTTAGGCTCATCCGCTGCAGCCTTTTCCTTTCTTTTCCTTGTCTGTTCATCCTCATCCTCCTCAAAGAAATCATCAACATTCAGCTCATCTAACTCGGAGGGAATAGCCTCTCCCCCAGTGGGATCACGAGCCTCTTGGCTTTGCACTTCTGGCTCTTCGTCCTCATCATCAGACACAATCTCAATGTTCTCAACCTGTGACTTAGACCCCTCGTTTCTCCACAGATGCTTGCGATCTGGAGCTTTATAGTCTTTATCCCCCAGATGACATATCAGTCTTCTTTTTGGAGGAGTTGAGGTGCCCATGTACCTGCTCATTTGTCGCACTGTCTGATCATTCATATGTCTCAACTTGATTCGATCCCCATCTTCTTTCACTAACCCCTCAGCCTGTGCATCAATCACAATCAGTAGAAACCTGGGATACATAAAAAACTGCCCCTCATTCTTTGACAAGTTCTCTTTTAGGCAGTTGAAAATCACCCTGGAGATGTTGAATTTGACATTCAGCACAAGTGCCACAAATAAATGAGAGAAAGTTTGGTTTAACTGATCATGGCCGGTTCTCCGTGGCCCCAAGCAGTGTGAGATAACATGCATCAAATAACGATATGGAGGGCAGAACTTGGTTTTGAACACAGATTCAATTCGGATCTCCCCAGTGTATCCACATCTCAGCAGACAACCCTTAACACGGCAGATGTTCAGTGAGGTTGGATCTGCGTTATCATCTCCTAGCTCAAGTAGCTCATTCAATACCCCTTCAGATACAAACACGGGTTGTTCTTGCACCACCCCTCGAATCCCACCCAGAGATTCATCATAAACGGCTGTTCTCCAGAATTCTTGTTGATGTGAGAAGTAGGCAGTGCAGGCTGCTGAGATTGCTGTATAAATCCTTGACCTCATCAAATAGTCAATTATCTCATCACAGTCCCTTGTTAATTTGTTCTTTGTCAGAAAGGCCCGGATGTTGTGCATGTCACCCGCTTTCAGATCCGCCTTTTTCTGACTGCCAGATGCAGTCTCAACCACTTTTTGGGCCGAAGAACATCCAATTTGAGTAGGTTCCATTGTTTAAAATATGTGGCATAAACATTATGCCTATTAGAAAGAAACATCCACAAACCGTAGCACACAGTCAAAAACTGAGAATTTAAAAAATTAAGCAGTAATTTCAAAATTTTGAAATTTCACCACGCGTGCACTGATCATCATCACGCACGTGGTGACAAGGATTCGTGCGAAGTGATTTTGTGTTAAAAAAAATTTATTAAGTCCATGATACACTTCGCACGAGGTGTACACAGTACGCACGCAATGGACTTCACTTTGTGCGACTGATACTCATCGTGTTCATCTCCTACATCCCAGAGTTCGTGCGAAATGTAGTCAGTACGTGCGAAATGAACGGCACTTCGCACGGTCAACATTCAAACTCAAGAACATTTCGTCGAACTTTATAACTTCAAAAACCACTGATTTGCGATGTTTTTGTGTCGATTGAGTGATTAAATACCATCTAATTACGTCCATGAACATTACTTTTCACTCCAATCTAACAAACTAATACATTATGATCACTTTTAATCCGGTTTTAAAGTTTCTAGACTTTCAAGCATAAAATCGAGTATAACTCGAGATCCAACCGTTGGATTGAAGCGAAAAACATACCAGAATGATCACAATACAAAACCGAATCACACAGATGGAGCGAAAAACTCTTTCAACACAGAAATCAAAATCAAAATCGAGAGGAAAAAAAAGATGTACTGCAGAGATTTTGAATGCATAATGAGGAATACGCATGAAGAACACTTATATACCCTCTTTCATTTCGTGCGAAGTGAGGGCACTTCGAATGTTGTTGCCCAAAGTGCACACCTTAAGTGACACTTCACTTCGCACGCTATGACCCTCACCACGTGCGAATTGGACTTCACTACATCTCTTGACCTTTGACTGCGAAGTATGACTACACTACGCATGTTGTGCCATCCAGTTCGTGCAAGGTGCTGTAACTTCGTGCGGATTGAATTTCTCATATAAAAACAGAATTTTTCTTGACGATCCTGTACTCAGCACACAACGGTTAGTAACTTCAATGCAAGTCATAAACTTTTAAGCACACGAAAACACAAGAAACACACCAAGAGATAAGAACACACCAAAAATATTTTTGTATTTTTCGGAATATAAAGAAAATGAAAATGCAGACTGTTAAAAATTAAATCCTAAAAACTAAGAGACAAAAATGAATACACTAAAGAGATTTGTAAAAAAATAAATTACTGAAATTAAATCTTTTTGTGAGAAGGTTCCAAGATGGAGTCAGTACCAGCACATCTATACTTAGTTATCATTAATTTCAGAACCTTTGGCACAAACATACTCTCTCAATTTCTGTCTGTCAATCTAACTTTCCTCAGATAATGACAGATTTGATTTCAACATTTTCTGATTATTTAGAACTGAGTACATGGTTAAGACTATCTCTTTTAAAATCTCACAGTGTTTTGACTCACTCAGTAGGATGCACAACTTGAATACCCAACCACCATGCTTATGTGCTTTGTGATTTTGTCAACGCATTTTATGCTCTTTGACATGGAGGTCAATTTTTCACCTCTTTTGATAATTTCTGTTGAGCTTTTGTCACTGCATTTTATGCTCTTTGACAATTCAACACTAATAGATCTTTCTGTTGAGCTTTTGTCACTGCATTTTATGCTCTTTGACAATTCAACACTAATAGATCAATGTATCTATTTCTTTTGACATCTCAGATTGGGGTCAAATTTTCACCCTCTTTTTACATTTTGCTCATTGTCATCTAAGCACATTTGACATGGTAACAGGTGTGTGCACCAGACTAAGTTAGTCTCAACTGTTATTGACTTGTAGACTTAGAATGTCTCGATAGTTTGAATCTTTGATGGATTTCCACATGCATAACCACTTATCAGCCTAGACTCTCATCATATGCCTTACACGCCATCTGTTTCTTATCTGATTTGACTCAAATTTTCAGACAGTTTTCTCAAGAATATGTACATGCCTTCAGTCCTAATTTTACTAGACATACTTTGTATTGAAAGCCAGTGTACCATCATTTTCCATTTGAGTTGGATCAACTTCTCATTTTTGTTATTCTGATTTTTTTGTATTTTCTATGTTTTTCTGATTTTTTTGTATTTTCTATGTTTTCTGATTTTTTTTGTATTTTCTATGTTTTTCTGATTTTTTTGTATTTTCTATGTTTTCTGATTTTTTTGTATTTTCTATGTTTTCTGAACTAACTCCCCCTAAAATACTAAAGAAACTAAAAACTAAGAAAAATAGAAACGCAAAGACACATAGAAAATAAACTAAAGTCACACAGACAAGGACACTATGTCGCATCATCGGGGACAACCTCACCCTTGGTTTTCATCCCGTTTTCATTCACTAAGAATAAAAACCTGGGTTTATCAAATGCCTTTGTATACAGGTCTGCCTTTTGAAATTCAGTTTGAATAGACAAAACGTCAATTAGTTTCTTTTCCCAGCAGTCCCGTATAAAATGGTATTTGATACCAATGTGCTTGGTCTTATAATGTTGGACATGATTTTTAGTGATGGCAATGGCAGCAGTATTATCAACAAAAATGGGAGTAATAGAAAGTTGCAAACCGTAATCCCGCAGTTGTTGTTGAATCCAGATGACCTGAGAACAGCAGCTCGCCGCCGAAATATACTCAGCTTCACACGTAGAAAGCGCAACTGCAGTCTGCTTCTTACACTGCCACGTGACAAGTCTCGATCCGAGAAACTGACAACCCCCAGAGGTAGATTTATGATCCTTTTTGCATCCACCATAGTCTGAATCACTGTAGGTCGTCAACTCAAAGTTATCATCACAAGGATACCATAGTCCAAGATTGGGAGCATCCTTCAGATAGCGAAAGATCCGCTTGACAATCATCAGATGCTAGACGTTAGGCTTGGATTGGTATATTGCCATCAGACATGTGGCAAACATGATATCTGGTCTGGATGCCGTGAGGTACATCAGTGAACCAATCATAGCGCAATAAAGAGATTCATTCACTAACTCCCCCTCAGTGTCTGGAGAGATACTGTGATTTACTGGAAGAGGTGTCGCAGCAGGCTTCTCAGTAGACATTTCGAACCGGGCGAGAATATCAGCAACATATTTAGTCTGATGTAGAAAAATCGCTGTCTCTGTCTGCTCCACTTGAAGTCCCAAGAAAAACTTCATCTCTCCCATCGAACTCATTTCAAACTTCTCTTTCATAATCCTTGCAAATTCTTCACACAAAATTGGATTTGGAGAACCGAAAATGATATCATCCACGTATACCTGAACCAATATGAAGTCTTTATCTTCACCTTTGATGAACAGCGTTTTGTCAATGGTCCCTCTCTTGTACCCATTGTCGATCAGATATTGAGAGAGGGTCTCGTACCATGCTCGCGGTGCTTGATGTAGACCATATAAAGCCTTATTCAGTAAGAAAACTTTGTCTGGATGAAGGGGGTCCACAAACCCAGAAGGTTGATTGACATACACTGTCTCTTGAATTTCTCCGTACAGGAACACACTTTTAACATCCATCTGATAAACTTTAAAACGTTTGTGCGAGGCGAAGGAGAGAAATAAACGTATAGCTTCCAGCCGAGCGACTGGAGCAAACACATCAGTGTAGTCTATGTCAGGAATTTGTCTGAAACCGTGAACTACTAGCCTTGCCTTGTTCCTGACAATCACCCCCTGATCATCCCGTTTGCACTTCAGAACCCATCGGCAGCCAAAGGACTTAGCACCCTTTGGTTGGTTCACTAAGCGCCAGACGTTCAGCTTTTGAAATTGAAGCAGCTCTTCTTGCATTGCATTAATCCAGGAATCATCTTTGAGTGCCTCAATATGATCTTTTGGTTCAATCTGTGAGAGAAATCCCGAACATAGACATTGTGTAATATCCACAGACTTAACCAAATTTGCACCCAGATCGGAGAATTCTTTCATCTGTTTCAGTCCCGGGGACTCTGAAGAGTGAGATCCTGATAGTGTTGCCACTTGCCTCCTGGTTTGAACATGAGAATGAGGATCACCAATGATTTGTTCAGGAGGATGGTTTCTATCAATTCTGCTAGATCTCTGCAACTGAGCCTCAACATTAGTTTCCAAATTTGTAACCACGGTTGTCTCTTCAAATGTTAAAGTGTGGTTATTTGAGGAACTGTCAACACCCTGTGAACCCTTGTCCGGTGGGGTATGTGGCTCATCTTCAGAGTCTGATTCAGCATCACTATGCGTCGACATGTGAGTACTAGAAGGCGGATTTGGTGTGGTGCCCTCAGAGGAATTCTGCAGATCATACAACATCTGAATTGCTATATCATCTTCTAGAGCTACTGATGGCAGATTAAATGAGTCAAATAGGTTATCATAATCAAATAACCAAGCATCACCAGTTTTTGTCGGAGGCGAAGTATTCCGTTGCACATCCACTTCAAACCATTCTTCCACACAGTTAGAGGTTAAGTTGAAAACCTGCTTATTCGGAATGTTGTACCCCAAGAAATATCCCTTCTCAACCTTGGAACTGAATTTACCTTCGGCTTCACGTTTTAACATTGTGCACGGAGCGCCAAACGGTTCAAGATGGCTGATATTCGGTTTCCGATTATTCAACAGTTCATAACATGTCTTTCCCAATCGTTTGACCACTAAGACCCGGTTAAGTGTGTAACAAGCATTTGCGACAGCTTCGTTCCAAAACCTTACGGGCAAAGCAGAGTCAGCAAGCATGGTGCGTGCTGCCTCTATTAAGGTCCGATTCTTCCTTTCAGTAACTCCATTCATTTGAGGAGTGTATGCGGCACTGAACTGATGTTGGATACCCTTCTCATTACACAGCTTCTCCATCTTCTGATTCTTGAACTCTGTTCCATTATCTGATATGAGTTTCCTGATCTTCAGCTTATAGATAGTCTCTAACTTGTTGATCATGATGTCTAACGTCTCAAACGTTTCAGACTTCTCTTTTAAGAAGAAAACCCAGGAAAATATTGAATAATCATCAGTGACTACCAGACAGTACCTATCTCCATGAATGCTCTTGTACCGCACAGGACCAAATAAATCCATGTGAAGTAGTTCAAGCGGGATTGAAATGGAGTGGTACTTCTTCAACTTGTGGGGTTTCTTCGTCTGCTTCCCCATTTTACATGAAATGCATTTGTCTGGTAGATGGAAGCTTTTCTGATTGACTCCCGTTACGAGCTCATGGTGAACTAAATGATTCATCTTTCTCAAGCTCAAGTGACACATCCTCTTGTGCCATAAAATGGAGTCCTTTTCAGTTGCCTTTGTAAGAAAGCATTGATGCTCCACCTCTTTCACCGAAGCATTTGACATGTCCAGGACATAAAGATCATTATGTCTCGGAGTTGACATTAAAACCATATCTTCGGGAATCTGAAATTCTTTCTTTAGCACATAGCATTGTTTGTCGTCAAACATCACTTTGAACTCTTTATCACAAATTTGAGAGACTGACAGCAAGTTGTTTGCTAGCTACTCGACATAGTTGACTTTGTCAAAGCTCACTCTCCCATTAGACAAGAAACCTTGAGCTGTGATGTGACCTCCCTTATCTCCCGCGAAGCTGACATACCCTCCTTTTATTTTTCTGACATTTGTATGAAGGCTCAGATCGCCTGTCATGTGCCTGGATGCTCCACTATCAATAATTCACGTGTTATACCGGCGAGCACCCTGCACAAACAAGTAGAAGGTTAGTTAGCATTGGGAACCCATGCCCGAATGGTCATGGGTTTCCCATCTTCTCCAACAACTTGCACATTAATCCACATACCAGTAGCTTTGGAGTCTACATTGGTATCTGGACTATTGGACGTTTTGACTTCACGTTTGTTGGTCCATTTTAAGTCTTGACGAGGAGAAGCCTTGTGATAAACACTAGAAGTGTTAATCACCTTATGAAGTGGTTCCTTCCCCATCTGACTAACCTCGAAACTTTTGGGTTTACTAGAAGTTTCCCCAACAGTCCTTTTGAGCTAATGAGGGTCAGTTGATTTTTGATTATTTTGATTAAACGTTTTATTTTTCTGAAAATTTTCAGAAAAATCAACTTTCCCCCTGCAGCTCTGTTGTTGCTGATCACACTCATAACTGAGGTAACCAGGTCTCCTGCACACATAACAAATCATGTTTGACTGATGTTTTGCAGGATTATGTGGCACTTTTTGCTCAACTTGACATTTTGACTATACTCCTAAACCACATTGTTTTGGCAAAATTTTAACTTCCTCATAAGGACGGGTTGCAGGAGACTTTGCACCCTCCTTTTCTATGGTTCGGAGTGCTGCTTGCACATTTTTCATTAACGTGCCTTGTCCAGAAGAATTGCCTAGAAGTTTTCTCATACCAGATTCAGGCTTTTCTTCTTGTTTGACCTCTTTCATCTGAGGCTCACCAACTACTCCCTTCATTTTTAAGGTTTTGAGGTTGAAGCAGACGGTGCATCAACCTTGGAAGGAAGTTGGTCAGCTTCAGTAAAGACATCTGTTTGCACCAGTTGGTTTAACACTGGTGGTGGACATTTAGTATATGCCTTTTTGTCTTTTTCTGAATCGGAACCTTGAGGTCTCCGGTCGATTATGTGCTCAAATAGATAAGATGAAGTTGAATAACTTTTTAGTTTCTGATTGAGAGTCTCATAATCTACCTTAGAGCTAGCAAGGTCTCGCTTCAGTGTATCTATCTGATTGATGTAGAAAACTATGGCATCCTGTTTGTTTAGCAATGCTACCTCTAGTTCTCTAATCTGTTTGTTCTGGCTTTCAATTTTATCTTTTAGTGTCTTTTCCCTACCTTTAATGATTGAATTTTCATGCAATTTAGAGGTAAGATCACTGACTTGAGATTTCAAAGATAAAATATTTTGCACATAGTCATTGCACGAAGCACAAGGAATGCCGATATTGTTACTTACCTTTGAATCAGCAGGTTTGCCAGTCATGCACGCCTTAAGGTCTTCTGATTTAGTTTGAACAATCACTGGCGTTGGTTCGGCAGCTGGCACTGAAACTGGTTTGACATTGTACTCATCAGTAGGCATCACTGAGTCTTCCTTACTGGCAACAAATTCATCATCAGCTTCCTGCACACTATCTGCTTCAGATTGTGAATCATCATTCAGATCTTGAACACTGGCCAGGTTGGTCTCAGCAACTTCGAAAGCATCATTATCTTGAAAGTGTACTGACCAGTCTATCCCCTCATCTTTCTGAACAACTACCATCGCTTTGGATGATCCCTCATGGGATGTTTCAGCTTTCTGTGGAGTAGTGGTAGTTGAAGATTTTCCAGGAGATGTCCTGAAGGGATACTTGGGTCCTGAGTTCTTTGGTTTCTCACATTCTCTCGCAAAATGACCCTTTTCGCCACAGTTGTAACAAGTTACAGCTGATTTGTCTAAGCCCAGCTTTGTATCCTTAGTCGCTGTAATCTGCATCCCTGTTCGTTTAACCAAAGCTTTTGCTCTCCTCACAAGGTTGGCATAGGACCATAAAATGTCCTGTCTTTCCATTTCATCATTGTCAATCTGCTCATAGTCTTCTTGAGTCAAATAGGCATTTCCAATTTTACCCTTCAGAAGATCATCATACGAAGAGGCCAAAGCACTAAGCATCCCCATATGCTCCTTTACTTCTTCAGTGCTGCCATGCTTGAAATGCTCAGTGTTTAAGGCAGGCATAGACGTTTTGCTTGAAGGAGCAGAATATGGTGGTCCACTTGGAGTTTCAGGAGCAGACTTGCTTGAAGAACAGACGTTTGAGGTAAAGGCTGTCTGTAACGGAGCATTTGATGAAGTGACTGGAGAAGCAATGGGTCCAGTACAGTATAAGGAGGGATTATGCACATAGCTGCTCAATCTGTCTAGGTTTTTCTCCTCTTGTTCATGCTCTTTTAGCTTAGTTATAAAATCATTTAGATCCATGCCCTCAAAACCTTCACCATTTTTCAGAATCATGATGAACGGCCTCCAGCTTTTGGGTAGTGCCTTGGACAAAGTCTCCACTTGTTGTCTTTCTGAAATCTGCACTCCCAAACTATCCATTTCACTGAGAAGATGGTTGTATCTGTTGATCAGATCTGGAAGCTTTTCATTCACATATGAGGTGAAGTGGTCAAACTCCTTTCTTAACTGTAAGGCCTTGAGCTCTTTCAGAGATGCATTCCCCTCGTTCCTCTTTTGTAGCGCATTCCACAAGGAACGTGACGTTCTATACCGTCGGAACTGGTGGAAGATCTCATTAGGAATACCTTGGATCAGATAAGAGTAGGCTTTCTTCTCAGCATCATAAGACTTCCTCTGATCGTCACTCATCTGATCATAGGGAACTTCAATATTCCCTTCACCTTTAGGCACTATATAATCAGCAGAGATGGCCCTGTGCAACCGTGGATCAATCCCATCGATAAAAATTTCGAAACGTGGTTTCCATAATGGGTAGTCTTCCATGGTTAGCAGTCTAGGTACTTTATTTATCCCGCCTTGTTCATTGTCCATTATTAAATTACTTAATGCAGTTATAGTTTGTTTGGCAGCCATAGCACTCATGTCAGACATTTTAACAAACAAACACTCACACTTACTGAAGTACGCACGGAATAGATACTAAATACGCACGAGATGACCACACACTACGCACGAACCTAAAGGCTAGGAATACTGTCACACAGACTCAGGTACGCACGGAATGGAAATTTAGTAGGAACGTAATGAATTCAGTACGTACGTGTTGAAAAACTTGTTTCACAAGAAAATATTTAACACAAAGATTTAATACGTGCGAAGTAGCGAGCAATACGCACGTGTTGAAGACGCACCACACACGGACAGAACACGGGTAACCGAAAATTCTAGGACGCTAGGAAGCACCACGCATGAACTGAAAGGTGATACGCACGTAGTAAGGGGTACCACGCACGAATAACCTTCAACAATTTAGAAAATTCTACAACACTAAGACATACTCCGCACGAACTGAGAGGTAGTACGCACATAGTGAGAGTCACTTCGCACGTCTAACCTTCAACAGTTCAGACCTTTTAACGTAAAAACTTAACTCTTTGACCCAAAAATGCCCTCTTGACGATAATACGCACAAAGAAACACTTAGACAACGACAAAACGAATGCACCTAAATAGTCAAAACGACACCTAGATCACAAAACCTAAGGAAAAGTGATCAATCAAAGCACAAGGCTCTGATCCCACTTTGTAGGACCGTGGGGGTTCTAAACTAACACCCTAATGCTAGGACTGATCTAGGATGAGAAATAGTGCGGAATATCTATTTCTCAAACCTCCTAAGGATTCTAAGATCTGCTTAGGTGTCCGGCACACAGTTAACACGAAGAACACACAGAGTAGGATCAAGAACAACTCTAAGAACTCACACAGAATGCTTAAGGTTGTCCTTGGATTCGAGATTAACACTAAGTTCGCGATTATCGAGGTTAAACGTACGATTACAAAGGCTCACTAAGGCTTAAGGTCGATTTCCGGTAGTTATATGTGATTACGGACGATTACCCGCGCTAATACGAGGTTAATCAGTATTTATAGTGTGGAATACGCGTATTTTAGTGTAACACGTCACTTCCTTAATTAATTTCCACTACGAACGTAATGCTCTGCACTGCGTACGCAGTTAGTCCAGTACGCACGTACCGGGTGTTTTAATAATAATTAATTAAACATTAATCGTCTACCTCACCACGCACGTAGTGAGCTCCACTACGCATGTAGTGAGCTTCATCACACACGTGGTAACCTTCACTTATACTTAAACTTCCAAACACAAATCAACACATGACTAAGTACTTGTAAGCTTAAGATACACATAAGTAAACACTTAGAATGAATAAACATGAAAACTATTAATCAAAACACATTTGAATTAACATTTCAAGTAAACATGTATGTATTCGATTGATAAGAACTAGGGATTTACCATTATGCACCAACATCTACTGATGACAATGTCTCTACTATCGACCACGTCCCGGATGTAATGATACTTCCGCGGAATATGCCTCATGCGTCGGTGAGACCTTGGTTCCTTCGCTAGAGCAACCACACCCTCGTTGTCACAAAATACCTCAATAGGGTCGGCAATACTAGGAACCACTCCCAGATCTTGGATGAATTTCCTCATCCATACAGCCTCCTTCTATGATTCACTGGCCGCAATATACTCCGACTCGGTAGTAGAATCGGCCACAGTGTCTTGCTTGGAGCTTCTTCAGGAAATAGCACCACCATTTAGCAGGAACATGAACCCCGATTGAGATCGAAAGTCGTCCCGATCGGCTTGGAAGCTAGCGTCGGAGTAACCAGTTACCCGAAGCTCTTCCGCACCTCCATACACTAAGAACATCTCCTTTGTCCTCCGAAAATACTTGAGAATGTTCTTCACTGCCGTCCAATGTGCATCACCAGGATTGGCTTGATATCTACTTGTCATACTCAATGCACAAGATATATCAGGCCTAGTACATAACATGGCGTACATGATCGAGCCTATTGCCGAAGCATAAGGGACTCGCCTCATTACTTCTCGTTCCTCTGGGGAACTCGGGCTTTGAGCTTTGTTCGACATTAAACCATGTGACATAGGTATGAACCCCTTCTTGGAGTCCTCCATCCTAAACCTCTTTAGGACCTTGTCAATGTACGTACTCTGGCTTAAGCCAATCAACCTGCGGGATCTATCTCTATAGATTTTAATCTCAAGAATGTAAGCCGCATCCAAAAGATCTTTCATTGAAAAACAACTCCCTGGCCAGGTTTTTACACCTTGCAAAGTTGGGACGTAATTCCCAATTAGTAGAATGTCATCTACATAAAGTACTAGGAATACAACTACGCTCCCACTAGCTCTAATGTAAATGCATGGCTCATCCTTGCTTTTAGAGAAGCCGAACTCTTTCACTTTCTCATCGAAGCATAGGTTCCAGCTCCGAGAAGCTTGCTTAAGCCCATAAATGGACTTCTTAAGCTTGCATACCTTATCCGGAAACTCTGGATGTACAAAACCCTCAGGTTGTGTCATATACACCTCCTCTGAAAGTTTTTCATTAAGGAATGCGGTTTTTACGTCCATTTGCCAAATCTCGTAATCATGAAATGCGGCAATTGCTAAGAGTATCCGGATATACTTCAACATGGCCGCTGGGGAAAAGGTTTCCTCATAGTCTATACCATGAGTTTGAGTAAAACCCTTAACCACCAGTCGGGCTTTGAAGGTGTCTACCTCGCCATCCATACTGATCTTCTTCTTGAAGACCCATTTGCACCCGACGGGCTTACACCCCGGCACGGGATCAACCAATTCCCAGACTTGATTATCCGATATGGATTGAATCTCGGATTCCATTGCTTCTTTCCACTTGGCAGAATCAGGGCCCCCTACAGCGTCCCAGTATTTGGTAGGCTCATTACAGACCACTACCATGTCGGTGCCCTCAAATATGTTAAAACCATATATCTCTGGCTCATGCCGACTTCTACCAGATCTTCTAAGAGGCAATAGGTTTACATCATCTCCAGCATCTCATGCTAAGAATCAACCCTTGCAGGTTGTGAGCTAGTCCCAACATCAGGTTCTACATTGGCAGGTTCTTGAATTTCTTCAAGATCAACCCTCCTCCCACTAGCGTCTTTGGATAGCAGTTCCCTTTCAAGGAACATTGCCCTTCGAGCAAAAAATACCTTGTTCTCCGAAGGTTTGTAAAACAAATATCCCATAGACGCAGAAGGATAACCAATGAAAAAGCACCTTTCGGCCCTGGGCTCATATATGTCCTCAACCTCACACCTCACGTAGGCAGGACAACCCCAGACCTTTAAATATGAAATTGATGGAACCTTTCCATGCCACATTTCATACGGTGTTTTCTTAACCTTCTTTGTTGGTACAAGGTTAAGGATTCTACCGGCCGTTTCAATTGTGTATCCCCAAAACGTAATGGGAACGTCCGTCTGAACCATCATTGACCGAACCATATCTAACAATGTACGATTCCTCCTCTCGGCGACACCATTTAATTGTGGCGTCCTAGGAGGGGTTAATTGCGAGACAATCCCACAATTCCTTAGATGGTTACGGAACTCAGAACTAAGATACTCACCACCTCTATCAGATCGTAGCATCATAATTCTTTTCCCTAGTTGATTTTATACCTCGTTTTGATAAGTCTTGAATACCTCAAAGGTATCTGACTTTTGTCTCACCAAGTAGACATACCCGTATCGACTATAATCATCAATAAAGGTAACGAAGTAGCGGGAATGATCTCTTGTGGCATGCTTGAACGGACCACACGCATCAGTGTCAACGATATCCAACAAGTCTTATGCCCTCTCACATACACCGGTGAAGGGTGCTATGGTTATTTTGCCCAATAAATAAGACTCGCACACTTCATTAGACCAATGGTCAAATGATTCCAAGATCCCATCCGCTTGGAGCTTGACGATGCGTTTCTTTATGTGTCCTAACCGACCATGCCATAGAGATAATTAATCCAAAACACTTTTGGATCCCGAATCAAAATTCATGATTGCTCTATTGTTTTGCAAGCTTATGCTTGTCTCATATATGCCATGACATGGAAAAGCTTTGAAATAAAAGACATGATCTTTGTAACATAATATGATACCATTCTCAAATTTAAAGTTAAATCCATCGTCATACAAAGCATATAATGAAATAATGTTTCTCGCCACGCAGGGTGAAAAAGATACATTTAACAAAACAATAGACATGTCGGATGGAAAGGCGAGCTCCATACTCACAATCTTCTTAACCGGGACAACCGCCTTGTTTCCCATGACGAGATCCAACTTTCCATCAAACAAGTCCCTACTTATTCTTAGTACATGCACATTATTACAAACATGAGTACCACACCCGCTGTCTAAAACCCAGGCGTTAGAAGTAGAAGTGTTATGGAGTTCAATCATGTACGTACTGGAGGCTGTTAGTGTTGGGAAATTAGCTAAGGCATTAAGACTATTTAACATGCAAAGTTGAAACTGTTAGAAGAATTTTGACAAACAGTTTGAAACTGTAAGAAGAGTTTATGGAAAACAGTTGTGAACTGTTAGATGAAAATATGAAAACAGTTGTGAATAACAGTTGCTATGGGCATTACAACTGTTAGTACAAAGTTCAGAACTGTTAGTTCAAAATTGTCACAACTGTTTGAAGACCTTGAAGCCGAAGACTGTTAGAAGAACCAAAACTGTTGCATTTATTGAACAGTTTCGGTTGAGCTAAATGTGGAAACCCTATCTTTGTGGATATCTCGAAATATTTGGAAGATCATCAAGATTATCTCAGAAGATAGAAGATTACCTAACTGTCAACAAATCAAGGAAGATCAACGAGTATATAAATACTAGATTATAATTTATAATACGTACGAACTCATTGTTTAATTTTTGCATTCATTCTTCAAGTTGTAATTTTCTTTCATAATAGTGCTAAGCCTCTAAGTTTCTCTTTGAAACCCAAGAACAATCTGTGTTCTTCGTCTAACATAATAAGTTAGATTGGGGGTGAAGTTTGCTATTGTAATCATTCTGGTTAATCAATAAAACTACTGTTTGATTGAATTGCTTTATGTTCAAAACCTTCTTTAATCAATTAAGTGTGATTCCGCAACTTCTTAGTTGATTGTGATCATAGTTAAAGATTAACTTTTATTCAACTCTGATTTGTTAGTCAAAAGTTAGTTCTTCTTATTTGATATAATCTATATCCGATTCTGACAAGTGGTATCAGAGCTTTATCATTAAGGTTCCTTTGATCACTAGTTGAAGGTTTTGCTTCAATCTTGCTTTGTTCTTTAAAACTGTTTTCAAATTACTTTGCTTCAATGGATTCTAGTGGATCTTCTGATAACAATGGCTCTGGGTCAAACATTCGTGTTCCCATGCTCAAACCAACTGATTTTGAGATGTGGAAACTAAGAATCAAGCAGCATGTCCAATTAATGGACTATGCTGTTTGGGAAATCATTGAAACTGTACCCACTGCCCCTGTTGATCTGGATGAGACTGGAAAACCAAAGAAGAAGCCACCACCAAAGACAGATGCTGAAAAGAAGGAGAGAATGATTGAGATGAAAGCTCTCAGCATCCTCCAGATTGCAATTCCCAATGAGTATCAACATCAATTCAAGAAATTTGATGATGCTCATGAACTTTGGAATGCTCTGGAAAAGAGGTTTGCTAGGAATGCTAGCTCTAAGAGAAACCAAAGAGATCTCCTTAAACAAGCCTATGAGAACTTCACCAGTGGAAAGAATGAGAGCATCACCCAAATCTTTGATAGGTTTTACAAGCTGGTAAGCCAACTAGAGAGTGCTAAGGTTAGGCTTGATCAAGATGAGATAAATAGAAAGTTTCTTAGGTCTCTAGGTGATGAATGGACTGTGTTTGCTGCACAATGGAGGACTAAGGATTCCTTTGAAGACATAGAGTTAGATGACCTCTATAATAGTTTGATAGTGTTTGAGGGAGAGGTAGAGGGAAAAATAAAAATTATTGTCCATAGCCACAATGTTGCTCTCCTGTCATCCTCAGGTATGGAATCAAACCATTCATTAACTAACTATATTGATAGTTGTGCAGGTACTAGTTCTGCTGTTGGACTAGATGTGAACACTCCAGATGCTGTGCTTGAAGCTTTTCTTGCCAGCCATGCACATTCAACCCTCACCAATGAGGATCTTGAACAAGTGCACCCTGATGATCTTGAGGAGATGGATCTCAAATGGCAGATGGCCATGCTTACTGTTAGAGCCAAGAGGTTCATCAAAAGGACTGGAAGGCAAAACATGAATTTCAGAGCTGATGGCAAGGCTGGATTCGACAAGTCAAAGGTGAGATGCTTCAAATGTCAACAGCTTGGCCACTTTGCAAGAGAGTGCAGATCTGGTGGACAAGTCCAGAATCAAGGTCAGAGGACAACTCAGAATCAAACCTCCTCAGCATTGGTCTCACAAGAAGGCCAGGGGTTTGATTGGAGTGATCAAGCAGAGGAGGCTACAAACAACAAAGCTTTGATGGCATTGACTGACTCCTCCATCAAGTTGGATTCACCAGAATCTGAGGACATTCAGGTATCTTCTAAACTATGTCCTGGTGAATGTAGAGATATTGTTAAAAGGTTTAGAGAGCACAATAAGAAAATGTGTGCTCCTCTAAGCAAAATGGAGGAGAGGAGATATGAATCAAGTGCAGTCATTGAAAGCTTTGAAAAGAAAATAAAAGATTATCAAGCCAATGAACTGCAAATGGATTATGATAGAAATATCATAAGTGGGAAAAAGTGCAGCTTCAAGAGGAGATTGATAGTCTGAAAAAGAAGCTAAGTGAGAAGGAAAGCAAGGTTGATGAATTAACCAAGAAGTTGGAGGGGTGGACATTGATCTGAGTATGTTCAAGGCAGCCAACCTTAAACTTGAAACCTTGTTAAAATCTCAAGTTATCGACAAGGTGAAAACTGGCTTAGGATACAAACAAACCCCACCTCCATACAACCAAAACTACATAACTCGAATGTCAGAGGTAGCTGACAGGTATGTTGGAAGAAGGACTTAAGTCAGCTGATCCAAAGTTTGAGAGTTATGAAGATGGAGTTCTGTCAGAAGTAAGTGATGAAGATAATGAGGGAGTTGTAAAGAAGGATGAAGTTATTCCATATGAAAATCACATCTGTTGTGAGCCCATTCCCACAAAATCATCTTTACAACCTGTGGTGTTTGTAAAAGCATCCACTAAACCCCTCACAAATGAGCCAAAACCCTCAAAAGCTGTTAACTCCATAAAAATTTTCACAACTGTTTCCAACAGTTCCCATCTCTACACTAACAGTTCCAAAAAGAACCCAAACAGCTCAACTGTTAGTACCAAGACCAAAGGAAAAGAGAAAGTTGGTGAAGTTGTAGTTGGAAAGCCCAAGAAGGAGGCTGCAAAAGCACAGACTAAACCCAGATCTGTAAAAAGGCATACTGAAATGCCTGCGTGCACATGCCAAAAGCATGGTGTACAAAAGTTTCCTCAGTCAGCACCTGTTAGAGGAAATCAAAGAAATAGGAACCAGTTCTGGTCACAAAGAACTGGTTTGCCTATTGGGAAAGCTAAAAAGTGCTATATATGTGGGAGATCCAATCACTTGGCTCAAGACTGTTATTATAACCCACAACTGTATAGCACCAAAAAACCATGTTTCAAAAGGCAAAATAACAGTTCTTAAATTGTTAAGTCAAAGCAGATTAACAGTTCTAAAACTGCTAAGCAAAAACAGGCTAACAGTTCTACAACTGTTACATCCAAACCAACTAACAGTTCCACAACTGTTTTATCAAAACCAAAAACTGTTGGTCTGGCTTGGGTGAAACTGCAGAAACAAACAGTTTCTGAAGAGGATAAAACTGGTACTCAAATTGCAAAACAGAATAAGTCACATGATGACTCAACTGTTTTACCATCTACAACAACTGTTTGTTCAAAGGTCTCAACTGTTAATCACAACAGTTGGGAACCACATGTTCTTACAAAGTATTCATCACACAAATTAGAGGAATCTAATTTGGATGAAATCAAAAAGAATCAAACTCTGTTTAAGTATTATGACTTAAATGGTGTACCCAAGACCTGCATGGCCTGGGTACTTCCTGCTACTAACTGATTTTATTTGTGCAGAGCATTCATAGGGCCAATCATGGATCTATCTGGCATGTGGATAGTGGATGCTCAAGGCACATGACTGGAAATCCACATTGTTTGAAGGATTTCAGAAGTATCAATGGTGGATTTGTAGCATTTGGAGGAAATGCTAAGGAAGGAAAAATCACAGAATTTTGAGGATGTTTGAATTGCATTTAATATTCGAAACATATATAAGGCAATTCCCTCCTCACCAGTTCATTCACTCGTTCTAAACTTAAATCACACGCAAACCCTAAATCCTAACCCTCGAACTCGAAATGCCTCCCCTTCCATTCGTCAAAGAGCACAACATGATCGCCTTCCTTGCCAAACCCGATAATCTGTATGTCTTTCATGACATGATCGATTATCTCTCGATGTCCAACATTCACAATGCACTTACCGTTAATCCCACCATATATACCTCGCATATTGACCAGTTTTGGAAAAATGCAACTGTGCGAGAAGAAAATGGAGTTCAATGGATTGACTCCAAGATAGACGACACTGAGGTCGCTATCTATGAAAACATCATTCGTCAATCTCTGCAACTGAATGATGTCAATGGGGAGTATTCTGACTCGGTTTCACTTGACTATTTATACACTGAGTTAGTAAAACTGGGATATGAGGGCCCTAGGGGAAAGGGCACCTTCTACAAAGGGAAGTTTTGCGCACACTGGAAGTTCATTATCCATACTCTCCAGCAGTGCATAAGCCCTAAGAGAACGGGCTGGAATGAGTTTGGGAGCAACATTGCTCTCGCACTCATCTGTCTAGCAAACAATAGATGCTTTAACTTTTCAAAACTGATTTTTAATGGTATGGTAAAGCATCTTGGGACCAAATATGGTCTCTTTTTTATGTACCCCAGGTTTGTGCAAATTTTCTTAAACTTTTTGATGCCAAACCTTCAAAATACACAAGAGGGTCATTATTCCCTCCGCTCATGTGGCTTCCACATTGAGCAAATTGTTGATTAATAGCAAGAATTTTTCTGGTGCCATACCTCCACCACTCTCTGCAATGGTGGAGTTCTTGTCAAGAAACAGGGCTGCTAATGTTGAGCATAAAGCCAAACATATTGCTACACCACCAAAACTAGAACCAACAACCCATGATACTCAAAACTTCCTCTCTGCTACTTTTGAAATAGCTACAACACAAGCCCCCACTCTTAAAACATTTCAAAAGAAGAGGAAAAGAACTGTTGGTGCTCCTTCCACCACAGTTCATGAAACTGAAACTGTTAACCCTGCACAGGTGCATTCACCTGTGCAGAATATCCAAAGGGAACCCCTTGTGCTGTCTCCCAGGCATAATGAGGAGGTGATCACTCCATCTGAGGGTGATCATATGGTTTTTGAGGCTGACACTACTGTTTTATCCGCAAGGGATAAACAGGACAGTGTTAACATAACTAATACCTCAACCATGGCAACAAAAACTGATCAAACAGCTTCTGGAAATCCCCAGTACCAAGAAAAGAGGGGTACTGGTGTGGAATCTCTTTTGAGTGAACCACCAGTTATATCGGTCAATGACATGTTAACAGTGGCAACACTGTCTGACATTGAGGCTCGCATGAAACACAAAGCATTGACGGATCCAAATTTTGCACCATTCTTTGCGGCCTATGTTCAAATGAAGAAGAAGATTTCCCTACAGAATAAAAGGATTCTTCAGCAAGATCATCAAATCCAAGTGTTGACCAACAGTTTGAAGCATGCTAATGAGGTACTAAAGCTACACGATCAAGTACTACAACAGTTGACTGCTGCTGCAATAACCCCTTCAACTGTTCCAATCAAAAAGGGGGAGAGTACAGTTTTGACACAACCAAGTTTGCTAGCAGTTACTGAGATACAAGATGTAGAGGCTCAAACAGTTTTGTCATCAGTTGATAGAGTTTTAATAAACAGCATGATAATGTCGGGAGATTAGCCAATAACTGAGGTTTACAAGGCATGGCCCAAGGTGAAACAAGAGTATTTGGTGAAAGTGGGTGCTCAGATGCTGAACTGCAATGAATTCCAAATGAGATAAAAGTTTTGATGAGGCATCTAACAAGCATATGTCGTCCAAAGGAGATTATGCAAGTTTTGATTGCTGATGAGGCTTTTCCTATCAAGTCAATAAAAGTGTATGCTAAAGCTGGAGTGTACCATATGGTGATGGCTAACTCTAAACAACAATGGTTTGATTTGGAGTTCATAGAGCACAATAAAGTCAAGCTTCAGTATATGCTAAAAGCAAAATTCTATGGATCAGATAGAATAAAAGATGATTTGTTCAAGAGATTAAAAGAAAGACTGGCATGAGTCAAGTCTATGAAAGTTTTCTCTCAATTTTCATTGTAACAGTTTACTTTGCATAAATATATGGAATTCATTCTTTGCTTATGCTTAATTTGTCTGTGATTGAACCCTATGATTGAAAGAACTTAAAGACTTTGATCAATTCTATAAGTTAGGGGGAGATTGTTGGGAAATTAGCTAAGGCATTAAGACTGTTTAACATGCAAAGTTGAAACTGTTAGAAGAATTTTGACAAACAGTTTGAAACTGTAAGAAGAGTTTATGGAAAACATTGTGAACTGTTAGATGAAAATATGAAAACAGTTGTGAATAACAGTTGCTGTTGGCATTACAACTGTTAGTACAAAGTTCAGAACTGTTAGTTCAAAATTGTCACAACTGTTTGAAGACTTGAAGCCGAAGACTGTTAGAAGAACCAAAACTGTTGCATTCATTGAACAGTTTCGGTTGAGCTAAATGTGGAAACCCTATCTTTGTGGATATATCGAAATATTTGGAAGATCATCAAGATTATCTCAGAAGATAGAAGATTACCTAACTGTCAACAAATCAAGGAAGATCAAGGAGTATATAAATACTAGATTAGAATTTATAATACGTACGTACTCATTGTTTAATTTTTGCATTCATTCTTCAAGTTGTAATTTGCTTTCAGAATAGTGCTAAGCCTCTAAGTTTCTCTTTGAAACCCAAGAACAATCTGTGTTCTTCGTCTAACATAATAAGTTAGATTGGGGGTGAAGTTTGCTATTGTAATCATTCTGGTTAATCAATAAAACTACTGTTTGATTGAATTGCTTTATGTTCAAAACCTTCTTTAATCAATTAAGTGTGATTCCGCAACTTCTTAGTTGATTGTGATCATAGTTAAAGATTAACTTTTATTCAACTCTGATTTGTTATTCAAAAGTTAGTTCTTGTTATTTGATATAATCTATATCCGATTCTGACAGTTAGTCCCAAATAACAAGTGATTCGAGTATAATGTAGGATTGATGAAGGTTTTCATATGTAAAACTAGAGAAAACATGGTTTTACACCATGAGAAACACATAGTTATTCTTTCATTATGAGAAAAACCTTACAAAGTCAATAGCCATAAGGCTATATATACCCATGGGTATTTTACAAGTAAACTCCTATTTCTATACAATTTTATACTTTACATTCTCCCCCTTTGTATTGAAATAGGAGTGTACACGCCAGTAATCTAAGGATTTTTTAATCTTTCTATTTGTCTTCCTTAGATTATATAAATAGTTTTGGATGTAGCGTCCCACCAAATACATCTGTAGGACCGTGGGGGTTCTAAACTAACACCCTAATGCAAGGACTGATCTAGGATGAGAAATAGTGCGGAATATCTATTTCCCAAACCTCCTAAGGATTTAAGATCTGCTTAGGTGTCCGGCACACAGACATCACGAAGAACACACAAAGATTGCTAAGAAAATCACTAAGAACTCACACAGAATACTTAATCACTGCCCTTGGACGCGAAATCAACACTTAGTCGACGTTAATGAAGGTTTTCGTACGGTTTCGAAGGATTACCAGTGACTATACGTGATTTTTCTAGAAAATACGCGGTTAAAATACTATTTATACGTACAAAAACGTGGTATTTGAGTTAAACACGTCTCTGCCTTAAATTACGTCCACTACGCACGTGATGCATTGCACTGCGCACGTAGTGTATATATATTACGTACGTACTAGACAATTTTAATAGTAATTAGTTAATTATAATTATCCAATCTCACTACGCACGTAATGAGCACCACTACGTACGTAGTGAGCATCATCACGCACGTGATGATGTAAACTTTATACTTAACCATCCAGGTACACATCAACACATGATTAAATACTTGTAAGCTTAAGATACACATAAGTAAACACTTAGAATGAATAAACATGTAACCATAAGTCAAAACTCCTTTGTATTATCATTCTAAGTAGGTAATTACATATCTGATTGACCAGAACTAGGGATTTACATTCATGCACTAACAAACTCCCCCTAAGACCTAGTTCTGTCAATAAAATGCACTGAGCAAAACAAACAATCTTTTCGGTTCAAATCATTCAAACGAACACACAAAATCCCCAATTTATCCCATTTTACATTTCGAGGGTCTTCGGGAGCAAAAATCGATCATATCTTCCTATTTAATGGATGAATATGGTTAAAAATCATACCACTAAGATCGTGAGTGAAAACCGAACACAAATATGAAGGCAAAATCACTCCTAACACACAGATTCGAAAAACGAGATCGAGAGAAAAGCAACAGTGCGTTTGAATGTTCTATATGCGTAATGGCTACAGACACACGTACCTGGCTTTTATATTCGTTCCACTACGTACGTGGTGTTTTACACTTCGTGCGTAGAGATTGATGTCAATGTTTAATCCTACTAAACTTCACTACATACGTATTGAACTATTCAGTGCGTGCGTAGTTGATTCACTGCGTGCGTGGTGATATTAGGTATATAGATACCTTTCGTTATGACCTTACCTGCACTACGCATGTGGTGAGCTGTAAACCGTGCGTAGTGGCTCCATTATGCACGCGATGAAATCCACATATGTGAAATTTGTTAGACCACACCAAAAATATAAAACAAAACACACCGAAAGAAGTTAGACCACACCAAAAATATTTTTGTATTTTTCTGAATAAAAGAAACAGAAAGCAGACTATTCACAAACTAATTTCAGGGAGATCTAGATTCAACAAATTACACTCTAAAACTAAGGAACAGAAATAAAAAAAAATAACTGAAAAGAAACCTTGCAAAAAAAATAAATTGCTGAAATTAAATCTTTTTGTGAGAAGGTTCCAAGATGGAGTCAGTACCAGCACATCTATACTTAGTTATCATTCATTTCAGAACCTTAGGCACAAACATACTCCCTCAATTTCTGTCTGTCAATCTAACTTTCCTCAGATAATGACAGATTTGATTTCAACATTTTCTGATTATCTAGACTGGGTACATGGTTAAGACTATCTCTTTCAAAATCTCACAGTGTTTTGATTCACTCAGTCGGTTGCACAACTTGAGTACCCAACCACCATGCTTATGTGCTTTGTGATTTTGTCAACGCATTTTATGCTCTTTGACATGGAGGTCAATTTTTCACCTCTTTTGATAATTTATGTTGAGCTTTTGTCACTGCATTTTATGCTCTTTGACATGGAGGTCAATTTTTCACCTCTTTTGATAATTTATGTTGAGCTTTTGTCACTGCATTTTATGCCCTTTGACAATTCAACACTAATAGATCAATGTATCTATTTCTTTTGACATCTCAGATTGGGGTCAATTTTTCACCCTCTTTTTACATTTTGCTCATTGTCATCTAACACATTTGGCATGGTAACAGGTGTGTGCACCAGACTAAGTTAGTCTCAACTGTTATTGACTTGTAGACTTGGAATGTCTCGATAGTTTGAATCTTTGATGGATTTCCACATGCATAACCACTTATCAGCCTAGACTCTCATCATATGTCTTACACGCCATCTGTTTCTTATCTGATTTGACTCAAATTTTCAGACAGTTTTCTCAAGAATATGTACATGCCTTCAGTCCTAATTTTACTAGACATACTTTGTATTGAAAGCCAGTGTACCATCATTTTCCATTTGAGTTGGATCAACTTATCATTATTGTTTTTCTGATTTTTTTTTTGTATTTTCTATGTTTTTCTGATTTTTTTGTATTTTGTATGTTTTTCTGATTTTTTTTGTATTTTCTATGTTGCACCTATCTCCCCCTAAAATACTAAAAGAAATAAATACCAAGAACAGAGACACACAGACACAGAAAATAAACACATAGAAAATAGACACACAGGCACATATACGAGAAAGACATTAAGTTGCATCATCAGAGACGACCTCACACTTGGTTTTCATCCCGTTTTCATTCACTAAGAACAAAAACCTGGGTTTATCAAATGCCTGCACACAAAAAATTAGTTAGCTTTAGGAAACCAAGCCCGAATGGTCATGGGTTCCCATCTTCTCCAACAATTGGCATGTTAATCCAAATACCAGTAGCTTCAGAGTCTGCATTGGTATCTGAACTATTTGACATTTTAGATTTGGGTTTATTGGTCCATTTTAAGTCTTGACGGGGATAAGCCTTGTGATAAACACTAGAAGCATTAATCACCTTATGGAGTGGCTCTTTCCCTTTTTTACAAACCTTGAGACTTTTGGGTTTAACAAATGTTTCCCCAACAGTCCTCTTGATCTAAATAGGTTGAGTTGATCTTTGATTATTTTGATTAAACATTTTGTTCCTTTGAAAATTTTCAGAAAAAAATCAACTTTCTCATTGCAGCTCTATTGTTGCTGATCACACTCATAACTAAGGTGACCAGGTCTCCTACAAACATAGCAAATCCTGTTTGACTGGTGTTTTGCAGGATTATGTGGCACTTTCTGATCAACTGGACATTTTGGCTCAACTCCTAGACCACGTTGTTTGGGTAGGATTTTAACTTCCTCATAAGGACGGGTTGTAGGAGACTTTGCACCCTCCTTCCCTATTGTTCTGAGTGCTGCTTGGACATTTTGCATTAGAGTGCCTTGTCCAGTGGAATTTCCTAAAAGTTTTCTCATTCCAGGTTCAGGCATTTCTTCTTGTTTAACCTCTTTCATCTGAGGCTCACTAACTACCCCCTTCATTTTTAAATCAGGTTTTGAGGTTGAAGCATAAGATTCATCAACCTTAGGAGGAAGTGAGTCACCTTCAGAGAAGACATCTGTTTTCACCAGTTGATTTAACACTGGTGGTGGACATTTAGTATACTGCTTTTTGTCCTTTTCTAAATCGGAACCTTGAGGTCTTCGGTCGATTATGTGCTCAAATAGGTAAGATGAAGTTGAATAACTTTTAAGTTTCTGGTTTAGATTTTCATAATCTACTACCTTAGAGCTAGCAAGATCCCGTTTCAGAGTGTCTATTTGATTGATGTAAAAAACTATAGCATCCTGCTTATTTAACAAAGCTGCCTCTAGTTCTCTAATCTGCCTATTTTGACTTTCAATTTTGTCTTTTAAAGTCTTTTCTCTTCCTTTAATAATTGTGTTCTCATGCAGTTTAGAGGTAAGCTCAGCAACTTGAGATTTCAGAGATACTATGTTTTGTACATAATCATTGCATTAAGCACAGGGAAGGCCAGAAAAGTTACTTACCTTTAAGTCAGCTTGTCCAGTCATGCACGCCTTAGGATCTTCTGATTGAGATTGAACAGTCACTGGCGTTGGTCCGGCAACTGGCACCGAGGCTGGTTTGTTATTGTGCTCATCAGTAGGCCTTACAGATTCTTCCTTACTGGCAAAAAATCCATCATCAGCTTCTTTGACACTATCTGTTTCAGATTGTGACTCGTCATTCAGCTCCTGAACACTAGCCAAGTTGGTCTCTGCAACTTCAAAAGCATCATCATCTTTAAAATGCACAGACCAATCAATCCCCTCATCTTTTTGTACAACTTCCATTGCCTTGGTTGAACTCTCAGGAGATGTTTCTGC
Organism: Pulicaria dysenterica; assembly: GCA_947179395.2. Lineage (NCBI taxonomy): Eukaryota > Viridiplantae > Streptophyta > Magnoliopsida > Asterales > Asteraceae > Pulicaria > Pulicaria dysenterica. The sequence continues at coordinate 49,482,694 of OX359292.1, read as the reverse complement.
TTTCTTTTGAGATGTACGGAAAGGATACTTAGGTCCTGAGTTCTTTGGTTTGTCACACTCTCTAGCAAAATGACCCTTTTCACCACAGTTGTAGCACGTGACAGCTGATTTATCAAAACCCAACTTGGTATCTTTGGTTGCTGTCAGCTCTATCCCGGTTCTCTTTACTAATGCCTTGGCTCTCCTTACCAGATTAGCATAGGACCATAGAATGTCCTGCCTTTCCATCTCATCATTGTCTATCTGGTCATAATCTTCCTGGGTCAGATAAGCATTTCCAATTTTACCCTTCAGTAGATCATCGTAGGAAGAGACCAAAGCACTAAGCATCCCCATATGCTCCTTTACTTCTTCAGTACTGCCATGCTTGAAATGTTCCGTGTTTAAAGCTGGCACAAACTTTTTGCTTGAAGGAGCAGAGTATGGTGGTCCATTTGAGGTTTCATGAGCAGACTTGTTTAAAGAACAGACGTTTGAGGTAAAGGCTGTCTGCAATGGAGCATTTGATGAAGTGGCTGGAGAAGCAATGGGTCCAGTACAGTATAACAAGGGATTTTGAACATAGCTGCTCAATCTGTCTAGGTTTTGCTCCTCCTGTTCATGCTCTTTCAACTTAGTTATGGAATCATTTAGATCTATGCCCTCAAAGCCTTCACCATTCTTCAGAATCATAATAAATGGCCTCCAGCTCTTGGGTAGTGCCTTGGATAAAGTCTCTACTTGTTGTCTTTTAGAAACCTGCACCCCCAGACTGTCCAATTCACTAAGAAGGTGGTTGTATCTGTTGATCAGATCGGGAAGCTTTTCATTTACATATGATGTGAAGTGATCAAACTCTTTTCTCAGTTGAGAGGCTTTGAGCTCCTTCAGAGATGCATTCCCTTCGTTCCTCTTTTGCAGTGCATTCCACAAAGAATGTGAACTTCTATACCGTCTGAACTGATGAAAGATCTCATTTGGAATGGCTTGAATCAGGTAAGAATAAGCTTTCTTTTCAGCATCGTATGCTTTCCTCTGATCATCACTCATCATGTCATAGGGAACTTCGATATTCCCTTCACCCTTACGCATAGAATAGTCAGCAGATATAGCTCTGTGCAACCGTGGATCAATCCCATCAATAAAAATCTCAAAACGTGGTTTCCAGAATGGGTAGTCTTCCATGGTTAAGAGTCGAGGTACTTTATTAATGCCACCTTGTTCATTATCCATTATTAGATTACTTAAAGCAGTTATGGTTTGTTTAGCAGCCATTGCACTCATGTCAGACATTGTGATTAACAAATAAAATAGATTCAAGCACTACGCACGAAGTGAGAGTGATTCGTATGTAGGGAAGGCACTACGCACGTAGTGGGAGTGTACTACGCACGGAACGAAAAAACCATCACACAGACTCAGGTACGTACGGACGAGAGACCTAGTACGCACGAAATGAATTAAATACATACGTAGTGAATAACTTGTTTTGCAAGAAAAGATTTAACACTAAGAATCAATACGTGCGGAGTGTAGGTCACTACGCACGTGTTGAAGACACACTACACACGGACAGAACACGGGTCAAGGAAAATTCTAGAGCACCAAAATACTTACTACGTACGGACTGCTACGGTATACGTACGTAGTGAGGGACACCACGCACGTGTAAACTTCAACGATTACGAAAATTTTAACGCAAAAACACAAACCTTTTAACGCAAAAACAATCTGATTTCGACTAAACGCACGACAAAACACCGAGAAAACGACAAAACAAACGAACCTATATGACCAAAACGACACCTAGACCACAAAAACCTAAGGAAAAAATGATCAATCAAAGCACAAGGCTCTGATACCACTTTGTAGGACCGTGGGGGTTCTAAACTAACACCCTAATGCTAGGACTGATCTAGGATGAGAAATAGTGCGGAATATCTATTTCCCAAACCTCCTAAGGATTCAAGATCTGCTTAGGTGTCCGGCACACAGAGATCACGAAGAACACACAAAGATTGCTAAGAAAATCACTAAGAACTCACACAGAATACTTAATCACTGCCCTTGGATGCGAAATCAACACTTAGTCGACGTTAATGAAGGTTTTCGTAAGGTTTCGAAGGATTACCAGTGACTATAAGTGATTTTTCTAGATAATACGCGGTTAAAATACTATTTATACGTACAAAAACGTGGTATTTGAGTTAAACACGCCTCTGCCTTAAATTACATCCACTACGCACGTGATGCATTGCAGTGCGCACGTAGTGTATATATATTACGTACGTACTAGACAATTTTCATAGTAATTAGTTAATTATAATTATCCAATCTCACTACGCACGTAATGAGCACCACTACGTACGTAGTGAGCTTCATCACGCACGTGATGATGTAAACTTTATACTTAACCTTCCAGGTACACATCAACACATGATTAAATACTTGTAAGCTTAAGATACACATAAGTAAACACTTAGAATGAATAAACATGTAACCATAAGTCAAAACTCCTTTGTATTATCATTCTAAGTAGGTAATTACATATCTGATTGACCAGAACTAGGGATTTACATTCATGCACTAACAACATCAATCTGAAACAAAGATTTATCCTGAGCTTTTGACAGTGGAAGCATAAACACTTTTGATGTGTCGGGAAGAATCTTCTTTTTGTCTCCCCCCTACAATGTAGCTCAGATTGTTTCCATGTGCTCAAATTGTTTCCATGTCTTCATATGATAGATCTTTACTCCCCCTAGACATGACATAGACTGATGTTTCTTTCTCTCTCTCCCCCTTGAGTAAACACCGTAATTTTTCAATATGTTCTTTTACTCCCCCTCAACAACTGAATCAACAATGTAAAATTTCTTCACTTTTTATTCTCCCCCTCATGATGATTATAAAACTTTATGAGCATCATGCATAAAAGTCATCACCATGAGATTCAGTTGTAACAAACATGGAAGAGGGTTGGGGAGGATCCTACATATTCAAGTCAAAAAGATCTCCATTTGTTGTATGACATATATAGATACTCGAACCACTCTTGATCATTGAAGAGTGGTAATGATTTTATCTGAATTCTTGAAGATGTATACCTCTGTGTTGGATGTAATCTCATATTGGAGATTAATGTTGTCAAGTATGTCCCCAATACAGTGTAACCAACCTTTACCAGATCACCACAAGTCCCAAAAAGATTTTGGAAGACATACGGGTGCAAATGAACTTCGGTACAAATAAGTGGGTAGGTGACTTTGATATAATAATCAGTGAGTCGGATTCATCCTTATTCAAGAGCATCAAAAGAATGATATGCAGTGTGCATTCGCATGTAATACAAAATCTTCTCAAAAACTTGAAGCAATTAGATTTAGGCTAATCCTTTAAACAATTTCACCAACAATGTGATCTGGGTCTTCAATACTCCCCCACTTTAGATAAACATAAGAAAGAAGAACCAAAAATCAGTTAGAAAAGGACAGGATGACTAGACATAAGGGTACTAGGAATTATGCATCTGGTTCACGGGAAAACAGATTATGACCCAAATCTAGAAACATCAGAATGATAACTGAAACTTTGAGAACCCTGAGTCAGTCAAAACAACAACGGGGGTTCGGGGGCAGCGCCCCCGATAGCGGGGTCCAAGGGGTGCAACCCCTGGCGGGGTTAGCTTGAAAATTAGGATTGATTTGTATATTAGGATTTTCAAGTGGTCCCTAAGTTTGTATTTTTAATACAAACTTCACCTAGAATATAATCTTCTATTCTATACAATATTTTGACCCTAACAGAGGCAGCGACACCTTTAGCTCGAAGCTTCTTGAGCTCCTCCATGTACTTGGGGCAACTACGCCAGTAGTGACCCTTCTCCTCGCAGAAGAAGCAGGTTGCCTCTTCCGGTGAGGTGGCAACGGGAGCCACTTGCTTCCCCTTCGGCTCCAGGGTCGGGTTAGGTTTGGGCTTCGGCCCATTGGCGTTGGCCTTCCTCTTCCCCTTTCCCTTACAGCCCGAAGTGGGCTGCTTCCGCTTTTTGCCACCCTCGTTCATGGTAAGGATGGCAGTGGAGGTGGAGGGCTTTGACTTGGCAAGCTCGCCCTCGGCAGTCTTGAGCAGGCCATGTAGCTCCATAATGGACTTATCCATACTATGCATATGGAAGTTCACAATGAACGGACCATATGCTGGAGGCAAGGATTGGAGGATGATATCAACCGCCAACTCCTACCCCATGGGAAAGCCCAACTCCTCGAGCTGATCCATGTTGCCCTTCATCATAAGGACTTGGGAGCTCAGATTGTCGCCTTAATGCATCCTGCAACCGATGAAGGCCTTGACGCACTCATAGAGTTCTTGCCTTGCCCGCCGTTGGAACATGTCCTTCAGCTGAGATACCATCTCGTACGTACTAACTTTCTCGAATTGCCTTTGCAATTCGGGACTCATGGTCGTAAGCATTAGGCAAGTCACGTCATTCGTGTCCTTGAGGCGTTTCTCATATGCCTCTCGAACGGCCCTCGTCGCGTTGGTAGCAGGTGCTTCCGGATGAGGTGACTCAAGGACCTCAAGCTTCATTTCATGGCGAAAGACAGTCCTCAAAGTCCTATGCCAATCTATAAAGTTTGGCCTAGTGAGTTTCTCCTTTTCCAAAAATGGAAGGAGTGACATGTTGGTGGTGTTGGTGTTGCTAGTAGATGCCATCTACAAGCAAAGTACGAAATTGGTTAGTTATGACGTATTAAATCCTTGTTAAAATAATTACCCACTTGTTATAAAAACAAATTATATTAACAAGGACTAAGAACCTCAAAATACCCTAATCCATGACGGGTTTTCCGCGGATCACTTCATAAAGCTATTTTAGGACGGTAAACAATTTACCAATTGCAATCCGTGATTACAACTCTTAGACACTTGCGGGATCCTAGGTACTCATAGCACCCATTTGGCATGTTTGATCCCTCCACACCAATTCCTCATTAATCCACATTGATAGCTCGGCTAGAGCTCGACAACTACCAAGGCGTTTTAAGTCTTGGAATTGTAAATCGTCCATGAATATACATGGTGGTACTCTAGCCCAATGGCCGGCTCAGCTAGAGCTCGACAACCGACCTTGCGAGTTGCCACACGCACCTTCCACATGGTTACGCAAAACCGATCTCGTCTAGAGCTCGACGACCGATCTTGTTTCACTAGATTCGGGCGGTGTCATCTTACGGATGGTGTGAGATTTACTTTTGAAAAACGGGGTTTTTGTTTTTCCCGGTTAAAACACTTTTAACCATGTCTTGTCTATGTGGCACGCGGAGTTTGTAAACAATTTAAAAACTCTTTGGTTTTATTATTTTGAAAAATTTTCTAGCATGCGAAAATCCTAAAACAACCGCGCAAGAAAATGTAAAAAATAAAACCAACCACGCATGTAATAAATATCCGGTAACGAGCCAATTCTATGCGCCTTGCCCGTGAGCCAACGGGCAAGACTAAGTCATCTAAGGACAAATCCGAATGACTTGATGTGTGCTCCTCCAACTTGATCCATCGCGTCTCCTACCGACCTCCTGATCCAAGTCCTCCAAGACACCCTCCATGGTCCTTGTTGGTTGCTTCGGTTCTCCTTTTACAATTTACAAATTTAAAAGAAAATGGCATGCAAGCCACAATTTACTATTCTAAGCTAAAACTACAAATTACAAAGAATTGAAATTGGCATGTAAGCCTTCAAATATACAAACCGAATAAAATAAATTAATTATTACAAACCAATGTGGTAACCACCAAATGAATGAATACATTAGTTTAATCAACCAAACACATCACATAGGTCTAAAAGGCTCAAAAATGTTACCGGACACAAATATTACAACCACATACAAGAATTACAAATCTACACATGGTGTGCCACACAAGAACCATATAAATCTTATATGTCTTGGTTAAGATTGTCTAAACACTCAAGGCACTAATAATCCTATGTACATATGCATTAGGAACCTTAAACAAGTCAAAATTCCATATTCATATATACACAATGTAAGTATATGCAATTAACCATTTTCATGCCAAAATGTTAATCCACATATAAATACACCAACCAAGACATAAGGCAACTTAATCACAACAAAACCCAAATTCTGGAACAATTCCAGAAAGTACAAGAAGGCCAAAAATCCAACAAAATTGATTTAAGGCAAAAACTTTCATTCTGCCAGTTGGGAGTTAGCGCTGCTAACCATAAAGGGTTAGCGCCGTTAACTTAAGGTTAGCGCCGCTAAAGTCAGAAGGCTTAGCGACCGCTACGGCCGGTTTAGCGCTGCTAACATGAAAAAGTTAGCGCCGCTAAACCCTGGACATAACCAAAAATCACATTTTTCGGATTTTTCAGGCCACCAAGTGCAAAACTAGTGTAGAGGTGGCTCTGATACCACTGTTGGGGTTCGTGGTTGAGCACAGCGGAAGCAAACATGAACAAAAACGAATTTTAAAACAAGAACAAGAACCACAAAATGAACCCCAAAGGTGTACCATGCTCTACAAAAACATTTTGCAACAAAAACAGAAAAGAGAGAAGTGATTATACCCTTGATGTCTCTGGATTGGTTTTGTGCAAAGCCCAAGCTTGTGAATATCCTTGTGCTACCGAAGTCCACCCTGAGAAGACTTGTGATCTTGGTGTACTAGCACCCCTTGGAACACAACTCAGTAGATGAAAGTGCTCCCTGGAACAACCAACCTTGGACCACCAGAAAACTCACTTGAACTCTCTCTTTTAGGACACTAGAACAACTCTCAAAGCTTTATAAGTGTTTTAAACTCAAAATTTGACCAAGAGTATTAGAGAGAGTTATTTACATATGTTTTATAAAGCGAAAGATGACTTCAGAGCTCCCCAAGTTTGGCCAAGACCGAATCATTAGCCCTCACATGCATTGGTGGAGAGAGAAGGTGAAAAGAATAAAGTTGCTTTCTATCACGAGGGTTAGCTCCGCTAACCGCCCATGTGTAGCGCCACTAACCACTTAAGGTTAGCGTCGCTATCGGAGCTGAGATAGCGATGGCATGGTTAGCGCCGCTAACCCTGTCCAGAATGGTAACTATCATTATTTATTATTTCTCACCCTTATCTTTTAGGTTGTTGTCAAGATCAACCCCCGGCGTGTGACTCGATCGGCCCATACGTCATCGGCAGTGATCAATTGGCATACGTGCGTCAGTGGGCATATTCCAACACACATCTGGTATCCAATACCCATGATTCATAAGAAGTAATAAGACAATTATCATAAAGATACCTGAGTCATTGGGCGAACCAATGTCCAGCTGATCTATGTCGAGTGAGTGCTCGCATGAATCCTTGCTGCCACAGTCTGGGCAACAAATTTCTCCAAGCTCTTCCAACCAGTTATCTTCCTGCATAGGGCCACAACTGTTGACTCTAGCTGCTTTGGACTCAACTCATCGTTGATGCACATAAGGATCTCGTGCAGCTCCACGACGATCATCTTAAAATCACCGAGGACGTACATTACCCTTCTGTGGTAATAGTCCGATAAAGAACCAAACAAAAGCATGACTAACTCATGTGGTTTTGATTTTGACCCAAAGCTTTCATAGCAATCCAAGAGCCTTCTCATGTTAATGAGATGATCGCTAATCGTCTTGTTTTCTTTCATCCTCGCTGAAAGAATTTCCTTCATTAGCAAGATACGACATATTCGTTCACTGTACTTGAACTTTTGCTCCAGTCCCTAAACGACCTCAAAATATGACTTCTCCCGGAGATCATCCGTAAACTCGGATGAAGTTGTAAGAACGAGGACATAACGTCAGATTTGTCAGCCAGATACTGATAGTAAGCATCATGCTCACTATCCTGGGCATCTACCCCTGGCCGTTTTGGAGGGTCTCTATAATGTGTAGCTTTCCCTGTACATCTAAAAAGTTCTTCAGATGCATCTTCCAAACAGTAAAGTTTTGACCTGAAAGCTTCCACTTGCCGACGATGAGGCTTAGAGATTTCTTGGGTGAATAGAACGGAATAATAGATAAAATAGACATCTACAGAAAAAGAAAAGATAAAACCGATTCAGTAATGTGATTATATCCTCTAATAATTATTACCTTTTAAAAAATAAATTATTAGACTAGGATCCATATTTCAAATTTTCCGATGCAAGGTTTGGGCACTTCGCACCTGGACAATGCTATTTCTGGTTAGTAAACCTATACCAATCGTATCCTACCTGGACACGACTCCTAGATCCGCGGGACATCACCTACAAGAGCCGTGCATGCTTTAGTCCCTCTAGTGCATTTTGGGCCGGGACTCCCGATTATCACAGAGTCTTTTACACCCTTTCCCGCAATGGTTTGAACCCGAATACCCAAGGTTTGGTCACTACCGACACCCGAGTATCGTTTAACAGGAAAGGTGTACCATTAGGTGGGTAGCACATGATCTAAGATTGTTCTAAAAAGGATTTTGCCAGTTTTCTTTAAAAAAAAACACTGTTTAATAATGTCAATTATTAAAACCCTTGTTTTATTTCATGGTGAGAATCACAACCACGCATATATAATATGTAAATAAATAAAACAACCACAAACAACTATGCCTTAGCCTTATCCTCAACTAATGTCGTTTTCGTGAGCCATGCGAAAAACCCGACGGTCCAAAACCTAAGTGGTAAACAACACACATGGCATGGCATTCTGAAACTCCCACTGGCTCCTGCATCCAATCCTGCTCCTTGCTCCTTGCTCCTTTGAATCAGCTTCAAGTCTATTTTATATATATATATATATATATATATATATATATATATATATATATATATAAATATATATATACTATTCTATTTAAAACTAAAAAACTAGAAATATATAATTACAAGATAATCAAAGGCACGCATGCCCGCTAATCTAGTACTTTTACATATTAGAATAGGGGTTGTAAGTGGCACGCAGGCCTCCCTACACCATAGAATAGAAAAACCAATCACAACCACAAGTGCAGAAGAAATAAAACAATCCACAAGGTCTAGGGCTCGGCTAGGGCATCCCAAACATGTATTAAATTAATACACATAAAAGAAACTGATCTCTAATTATCATAATCTGATGAATTACCTTGACTTTAACTACCTGTTAAAATTACCAGGTTTAACAATAACTGTTATATATATACTAATTAATTTTATGCTATTTAAATAATACTAAAACAATTAATTTTAACCAATACTTGATTATTAAAAAATAATCATGATTAATACTAAATACTTTAACCATAAGTTTTATTAAAAAAACATATAGCAGCCTTTAGGTTTAATCTTCTTTGGTGTTACCCAAACTAAACCTAAAACAATACTGGGCCACAAAAATGGGCCGAATAAACTCGGTGGACCAACCACATTCCTGGACCGAATGGAAAATGGGCCGTGGACAGTAGGCCGCAACTGCGCCGCCACCACACCACCTCCACCGCCGCCAACAAGCCAGCCGTCGAGAGCTCCCGCTGACCACCAACTCGCCGCCGACTCAGCTGGTGGCAACGAGGGTTGCCGACGCCGACAACCGGCCTAATCCAATCGCCGACGCGGGCGATGGCCTTGACGCCGTGAAACACGCCACCGGCCACGGTGGCTTTGACGCCGCGGGCAACCAAAATCGCAAAAACAATAATTAACAATAATAACAATTTTAAATTTAAACCTTAACCTCCTTTTATCATAACTAATTTATTATCCATTTTAAAATCAGAACTTGATTTCAAACATACTTGGATGAACCAAAAAGTTAATCCTTGATAAAAAGAAACCTATTCATCATGATAAAAAGAAACCTAACCAGTTCCCTACGAGGTTAGAAGTGGCTCTGATACCACTGAAGGGTTTTGTAGGGTATAAAACAGATAATAATCATACGCAGCGGAATAAAAACAAAACCCCCTCTAGTGATCTCATCTAACTCGTACAGGAAACTAAGCAAGAATAAGGATTAAAAGTTATACCTTTTATCATCAATCTCGAAACTTTAATCCACATGGCTAAAGGTAGAACACCACTACTGCACCACCTTGAACCGGCTGCTAGACCTCCACAAGATATCACCAACTCGATCACGCAAGAACTGTGCGTGTGTGTGATGTGTGACGCAAATCGAAACCCCCCTGGTGTGCTTGTCGAAGTCGACGCAGAGGAGAGAGAGAAGGAGGCTAGGGTTTTCTTGTTGCAATTGTAATAATCCTATATGATTCCAAGGCTTATAAGGCTATTTATATAATAAACCTTATTAAGGCCCAAACCCGTTTAATTAAAGCCCAGCTTTAATTAAACTATTACTTAATTGCAGAAAACACCCTCTGACCTTTCTAATTAATTAATAACTATTAATTAATTGGTCCAATTAATATTTAAACTAAATATTAATTTCTCCTTCAAAATAATAATTAACTATTATTATTTTTCTTCTTTAATAATTAATTAACTAATTAATTATTTCACACACATATAACTTGGTAAAATCTAAATGGATCTAAACGGGTGTGTAGCAGTGTGATCCTTTAGTGTCTCATAGCATTGGACACGATTACACGTGTTATCTATCTCTGCACATAATCTAACAATTTCCCCATCCCATCACACAAACCCCTGCATCCGTCACATGGTTCACACAACTTTTCTATTTTTTATTTTTTATTTTTTTATATTTGTTTTAATTAACATTATTTAATTTTTAAAACAATATATAAAAAAAAATTTTTAAAAAATATTAAATAACAATATAACTTCAAATAATATTTTATAAATTGCAAGACAATATAACATAAAATATATCAACTTACATAAAAAATACATAAGTACATTAAATTTAAATAAAAACTACTAGTTTTCTTCATCGTTCCATCTTGGAAGCCGATTAATGTGCTCGATTATATCCAATAGAAGGTTGTGATTCATCTCCAAATCCTCGTCATAATAATCCGACGAATTAAACGAATGAACTAGAATTAGATGACATGCTTGTATGTGTGTAAATATTTAAAGTTTGAGAGGAGAATAGAAAATAGGTGTGAAAAAAATGAATAGAAATGGTTGTATTTATAGGATGGGAAGAATAAAATATATATATATATATATATATATATATATATATATATATATATATATATATATATATATATATATATATATATATTTTAATGTACAACGGCTACTCCCAACAGTACAATTTTAAAATTCCAAGCTTTCACATGTGCGATGGTGGTGGCGGTCGTGATCGTGAGCGCCCGCTCACATGGGGCAGCGATGGTGTTCGCATGAGTGAGCCAGTCTCACACACCCCTTGTACATTAAATATATATATTTAAAAAAAAGTCGGAAGTATTTGGAGCACAATTGTAGAATCTTGTTGTTGGTGCATATTTTATGAATCCCTAGTTCGTATCAATAAAGTATATTCATGTGGTGTTAATTAAATGTGATTTGATTAATGGTTTGCATGTTTATATATTCTTAGTGATTCTATGTGATTATCTTAAGCTTACAAGTACTTAACCATGTGTTGGTGTGAGTTTGGAAGTTTAAGTCTGCGTGGAAAAATCACCACTTTGATGATCAGGTTCACCACGCACGAAATGACCTCACTACGTGCGTAGTGAGTACCACTTCGCACGTGGTGAGGATGTTGGTCAACATGGATTAAATAACACATCCATTTCGTGCGAATTGAGGTCACTACGTGCGTAGTGACTAGCACTTCGCACGTAGTGACTAGTCTGGGCCTATAAATAGTGCTTAATTCGCATATTCATAGAGAGTGAGCCACGAAACTCGACCTTTACGACCTTAAGCCTCGATTAACGCAAACTAGCCCTCGAAAACCGAAATCTAAGTGATAAATACGAAAACCAAGGGCAACCTAGGCATATCTGTGTGAGTACTGTGTGTTTGTTCTTCTACTGTTTCTGTGTGTGTTTCTGTGTGCCGGACACCTAAGCAGATCATAGTATCCTTAGGAGGTTTGGGAAATAGAATTCCGCGCTATTTCTCATCCTAGATCAGTCCTAGCATTAGGGTGTTTTAGTTTAGTTTAGAACCCCGTCCCCCAGCCGGTCCTACAAAGTGGTATCAGAGCCTTGTGCTTTGATTGATCACTTTTCCTTAGGATTTGTCGATCTAGGTGTCCCCTTAGGCCTGTGTGTGCCCTCTTTTGTCGGTTTTAATCGGTCAATAGGTCAAAATTAGGGTCTTTTGCGTTTAAAAGGTCAAAATTTTAGCGATTAGTTTCTTGAATTCCGTCCGTGCGAAGTGGACTTCCACTCGGTGCGTAGTGGGACCAGTTCGCACGAACTGTCTGTGTGTGTTCTAGATCCTTCGATTGCTGTCTGTATGCCTCGTGCGAAGTGGTCCTGCAGTCCGCGCGTACTGCCATACGTGCGTGCGTAGTGACTGTTCGCCAATCCGTGCGTGGTGTGTCCTCACTGCGTGCGTGGTGCTCGAAGTCCGCACGAAGTGCTTGTGGTGCGTGCGTAGTTGCTGTGTGCGTCTAGAACCTTCGTTTTTTCGGTCTTCGTGCGTTGTGCATTTCTGTGCTGTCCTGTGTGATCTTTCTAATCAAACTTTAATCCGTGCTTTCTGTGTGGTCTCTCAAAAAAAAAAATTTTTTTTTTCTCTGTGTGCTTGCTGCCTTGGTTCTCAAAGTCAATCTAAATGGCTTCTAAACAAACCACTGCCTTAAACAACCTTCTTCTTGAAACTGAAATGGGTAGCGCCAACAAAGTACCGAAACTGCTAATCATGGAGGACTATCCTATGTGGAAGCCCAGATTTGAGATATTTTTGGATGGGGTTGACTGTAGATTGCGACGAGCCATGAACGTTGAGTATATGGTTCCGAAAGGGGAGGGAAACATTGAAACCCCTTACGATAAGATGACTGTCGAACAGCAGAAAAGTTACAATGCCGAAAAGAAGGCATATGCTCAACTAATTCAGGCGATTCCCAACGAGATCTTCCACCAGTTTAGAAGATATCGAACTTCTTACAGTCTATGGAGAGCCCTTGAGAAAAGGAACGAGGGAAACGCTGCTCTGAAGGAACTAAAAGCAAGTCAATTAAGGAAGGAATTAGACCATTTCATGGCTACAAGAGATGAGAAGATTCTTTCCCTTATTACAAGATACAACCACCTTCTTAGTGAACTGGACAGTCTGGGTGTCACTGTTGCAGAAAAGCAGCAAGTAGAGATCTTGGCGAAAGCTTTGCCAAAGAGTTGGAGGCCATTCATCATGATTCTGAAGAATGGTAACGGTTTTGACGGGATGGACCTAAATGACTTCATCACCAAGTTGAAGGAGCAGGAGCAGGAGGAACTAAATCTGGATTCTATGTCTAGTTATCAACAGAACCCCTCACTCTACTACTCCGGAACACCTGTTTCGTCGTCCACCTCGTCACATGCCCCCCTACAGTCTGCCTATGTGACCAACGTGAATGAATCGGGCAGATCTACCTCTGATGCTTCATCCTCTGGGCCATCCTATACTGCATCTTCCTCCGGACTTAATGTCGAACACTTCAAGTATGGGAGTACAGATGAGGTTAAGACACATATGGGCATGCTAAGTGCACTAGTCTCCTCTTATGATGATCTACTGAAGGGGAAGATTGGTAATGCTCATATGACTCATGAGGACTATGATCAGATCGACGAGGATGAGATGGAGAGACAAGATATCCTCTGGTCGTATGCCAACTTAGTGAGAGGGCAAAAGCTTATGAGCGAAGAACAGGAAAGTCAATATCAGCAACCAAGGATACCAAACTCGGCTTTGATAAATCTGCTGTGACCTGCTATAACTGTGGTGAAAAGGGTCACTTTGCGCGTGAATGTGAAAAGCCGAAGAATTCGGGACCGAGGTATCCATTCAAACCTGGTTCTGGCAGCAGATCATCTACCTCCACAACCATAAAATCTGAAGCAACTCCAACACCGACTAAGGCTATGGCAGTTATTCAAAGAGATGAGGGAGTGGATTGGTCTGTACAGTTCGGGAATGCTGATGCTGACATCAACTTGGCGAACGTTCATGTGTTGAACGAAGATTCTTCATCCGAGACCGAAAGCTATTCAAGTGAAGAAGAATCAGGTGCCAGCAATGATGATGAACCAGCCTCGACACCAGCTGCAGAAGAGACACCAGTGAATGTCTGTGCCAAAGAGTCAAATCAAAAGGTGTGCAGCTGTGGTCAACCGTCTGCGGATCAGGTATGTACCTTTGGATTACCTTGTGGTTCGTGTGATGAATATGTAAAACAGATAGTGTTCTTAAAGTCTACTATTTCAGATCTCACATCTAAGTTAGATAATAACCTGTTGATCAAAGGAAGAGAAAATCAATTAAAAGAAAAGAATGAAAGTCTAGGTAAACAGGTTAATGAACTAGGTGTGGCTCTGTTAAATAAACAAGATGCTATCGTGTTTTACATAAACGAAATCGATAAGCTGAAACGGGACCTTGCTACCTCAAAGGTCGATTATGAGACTCTGAGTCAAAAACTCAAAAGCTATTCCACGTCTTCTTATCTTTTTGAGTACATAATCGATCAGAGAGGTCAAGGTACCGATTCAGAAAAGGACAAAAACGTATATTCAAAATGTCCACCACCAGTGTTAAATCAACTGGTGAACGATGATGTCCATTCTGAAGCTGAACCACTACTCACAAAGGTTGATGAATCTTCTGCATCAACCTCAAATGAGGATTTAACGTTACATGAGGATGTGGGTAAGCCTCAGAAGAATGAGGTTCAGCAAGAGGTTACCAAAAAGGCTGAACCAGGCATTAGAGAACTGTTGGACAGTTCCTATGTGCAAGGTCCGTTGATGCATCGTATCCATGATGCACTTCGGAAATTTGAAAATGAGGGTGTAAAGTCTCCTGATATCCGTCCATACCAAGAGGTCAAACAACTACCCAAACATCAAGGGTTAGGGTATCGGCCTCAAAAGGTAACGAAAGGCTCTGTGAAGCAATACCCAGAAAGGGTCTGCTATGTGTGCAGGAGACCTGGTCACCTCAGTTACAAGTGTGATCAGAAGACACATCAAAGCTGTAACAAGAAAGTTGAGATTTTGCAAGAAAATAAAACGTTTCTTAAAAACCATCAAAACTCAACTCTTCCTGTTCAGCATCAAAGGATTCCTAAGTGGACTAACAAACTGTGTGTTCAAATGTCCAAGGAATCAAGTGACAGGATCATCAAGACTGGAACATGGATGAAACTTCCAGTGGTTGGAGAAGACGGGAAACCCATGACCATCCGGGCTTGGGTTCCTAATGATGTCTAACTCATTCTTCTAAGTGAAGGGTGTCAACCGAAATAGTCCAGGTTAAGGTTTCTATGACTGTGTGTCTTTATCAATTTATTTTCTTTGTGCTTATTTTCTGTGTCGTTGCATTTCTATTTTCTTAGTTTCTAGTTTGTTTAGTATTTTAGGGGGAGATAGTTAGTTCAGAAAACTTAGAAAATACAAAAAAATCAGAAAAACAAAAATGAGAAGTTGATCCAACTCAAATGGAAAATGATGGTACACTGGCTTTCAATACAAAGTACGTCTAGTAAAATTAGGACTGAAGGCATGTACATATTCTTGAGAAAACTGTCTGAAAATCTAATTGAATCAGATAAGAAACAGATAGTGTGTAAGACATATAAGGAAAGTCTAGACTGATAAATGGTTATGCATGTGGAAATCCATCAAACATTCAAACTATCGAGACATTCCAAGTTTACAAGTCAATATCAGTTGAGACTAACTTAGTCTGGTGCATACACCTGTTACCATGCCAAATGTGCTTAGATGACAATGAGCAAAATGTAAAAGAGGGTGAAAATTTGACCCCAATCTGAGATGTCAAGGATCTATCAATGTTGAATTGTCAAAGAGCATAAAATGCAGTGACAAAAGCTATATTGATCTATTAGTGTTGAATTGTCAAAGAGCATAAAATGCAGTAACAAAAGCTCAACAAAATTATCAGAAGAGGTGAAAAATTGACCTCCATGTCAAAAGAGCATAAAATGCGTTGACAAAATCACAAAGCACATAAGCATGGTGGTTGGGTAATCAAGTTGTGTACCTACTGAGTGAATCAAAATTCTGTGAGACTTTGAAAGAGATAGTCTTAACCGTGTATCCAGTCTAGATAATCTGAAAATGTTGAAACAAAATCTGTCATTATCTGAGGAAAGTTAGGTTGACAGACAGAGTTTGAGAGAATATGTTTATGTCCAAGGTTTTGAAATGAATGACTACTAAGTATAGATGTGCTGGTACTGATTCCATCTTGGAACCTTCTCACAAAAAGATTTAATTTCAGTAATTTTATTCCTGCAATTTTCTTAGTATTTTAATTTCTGTTCTTTAGGATTTAATTTGTTAATAGTTTACTTCTGCATTTTCATTTTCTTTATAATCAGAAAAATACAAAAAGATTTTTGGTGTGTTTCTTATTTCTTTTGGTATGTCTATTTTCTTTATTTATAAATTCTTATGTTTGCATTTTTATCCTGTTTCTGTTTAGAAAAATACAAAAAGAGTTCTAGTATGTTCTTAATCATTCTTAGTGTTTTGATTAGGGGGAGTTTGTTCTGTTTACATTTCCTTCATCTTACTTTGATGTGTTTTGCTTAAATGTCTATAAGTGATCTTGAAGTTACTGACAGTTTATTGCTGAATGCAGTACTAACAGTAATTAAGGTTCACAGATGAGAAACTCATTACATGTGAGATGGAACCCCACTAAGCACGAGTTACAGCTCACATCGTGCGTAGTGCAGGTAAGGGCATGACGAAAGGTATTCGTTTAAAATTCTGCTGTATGAATTTTGTTGTGTGCAAATTTTTGCTTAGTGCATTTTGCTTTGTGCATTTTACTTTGTGGAATTTTTGCTTAGTGCAATGGTTATTGATAGAACTAGGTCTTAGGGGGAGTATGTTGGTGCATATTTTATGAATCCCTAGTTCGTATCAATAAAGTATATTCATGTGGTGTTAATTAAATGTGATTTGATTAATGGTTTGCATGTTTATATATTCTTAGTGATTCTATGTGATTATCTTAAGCTTACAAGTACTTAACCATGTGTTGGTGTGAGTTTGGAAGTTTAAGTCTGCGTGGAAAAATCACCACTTTGATGATCAGGTTCACCACGCACGAAATGACCTCACTACGTGCGTAGTGAGTACCACTTCGCACGTGGTGAGGATGTTGGTCAACATGGATTAAATAACACATCCATTTCGTGCGAATTGAGGTCACTACGTGCGTAGTGACTGGCACTTCGCACGTAGTGACTAGTCTGGGCCTATAAATAGTGCTTAATTCGCATATTCATAGAGAGTGAGCCATGAAACTCGACCTTTACGACCTTAAGCCTCGATTAACGCAAACTAGCCCTCGAAAACCGAAATCTAAGTGATAAATACGAAAACCAAGGGCAGCCTAGGCATATCTGTGTGAGTACTGTGTGTTTGTTCTTCTACTCTTTCTGTGTGTGTTTCTGTGTGCCGGACACCTAAGCAGATCATAGTATCCTTAGGAGGTTTGGGAAATAGAATTCCGCGCTATTTCTCATCCTAGATCAGTCCTAGCATTAGGGTGTTTTAGTTTAGTTTAGAACCCCGTCCCCCAGCCGGTCCTACACTTGTAAACAAATAAAGGCTGTTGGATTAATTTCATAAATTTTTTCCTAAAACTATTTCGAAAGATTTGGTCATGCATTTCTGGAACCGGATTTATGCCCTAGAAAGAAATAAAGATGTCCCCTTTGGTAAAACATGGATTTTTGAGAATGAAGTTTGATGTGGCTCTTGGAAATTGGAGATCTCTACCAAGAGGGAAAGCCTGGGAAGAATTACAAGTAATGGTAGAAAGGTATATTTTCAAAACTTCAGGTTTAGAATTTCGGTCATGGTAATACAGTAAGAAAGGTATATTTTCCGTCAAACTTCTCATTTCAAATTCGTGCACCGGAGGCGGTCCTGACAATTGTGTTTATTGGAATAAGTTGGTCCTTATTAAAATTAACATATTTATGGAGATTTAGTAACAATGTTCTCCTAACAAGGTCAAATTTATTGAAAAAAAAAGCATTACCAATCAATCAGGTTTCTTGCAATGGAGATGAAGATTCTTTGGACCCTGTTTTTTACATATAATTCTTCGAGTAATTTGTGGCAAAAAGTATGGTCGTTGTGGGATTTTAAATCTCCTAGACTAGCCCCGGCCGCCGTTTTTAAGCTTTTGATAAAAGCAATTGGTCAAATAAGGAGACGGGGGAATGTCTTCATGACATCTTGTATGGTCTCTTTGTGGTACATGTGGAACTAGAGGAAACAAATACTTTGTGAAAAAATTGAAGTTTTAAACAGGATCAAAAGTTCTAAATCAGTTCATAAACTTCCCATTGTATGGAGTAATTAGGTCAAATCTCCATGAAAACGGATGTAAAGCAGTGTAGGATTGGACTAGGTGTAAGATTGTTTATTTAGTTGGATCAACTCTCATTTTCTTCAAAGACTCCTTTTAGGTTTCTTGAGGGCTATATGTTTTTTTCTAAATGGGTTTTTGGCACTTTTCAGATTTTCTATGTTTTGACTTTTAATCCGATCATTGTACTTTTGTTCCTAGAATCTTGGTAGAAGTATTAATAAGCCAAAGTTCTTTGCTTAACATATCATTTTCTTGTCGTTCAAAAAAATAATATTATCTATCTAAAAATTATGTAATGCTAATTAATGAAAGAAAAGATAACGAGCACCGTAGGTCATTGGCAACACAACTACCCGGCCAAACACAATAATTTAAGTGTAGCAATGGTTTTTTTGTTGTAGTACAAGGGTAAATTAGTAAACAATATTATGAAAACTAAACTTTTCTCTTTCATCTATGCACAATTATCCTCCGTCGAGACTTCCCCTTTTAGTCACTCATAACTCCTGATTTTAGCTTAAACTTCGAACGAAGCTATTTACAATGGTAATTGTCATAGTTTGCAATTGCCAAGTGCAGGTCCAATTATTACTCATTTGCAATTTGCTGATGACGTTATTTTTATTGGGGATTATCGAATTTAGTTCATATTTTGCGATATTATTATCGTTCTTCTGAAAATAAACTTAAATAGGAGTTGCCTACTAGGGATCGGTGTGGATAGTACTGTAACTGAATTTTTTGCTAATAAATTCCATTGCAAAGTTGGAGCACTCCAGCACTCCCCATGACATACCTTGGTTTGCCAATTGGATGTTTCGTGAATAAAACTGAATTCTAGGACCCTATTTTAGATTGATTTACAAGAAAACTTTCGAAATGGAAGGCAAGTAATCTTTGGTGGTCATTTAAGTATTTAACAATGCTAAAATCTATGATGGTAAGCTTCAGATTATATTTTTCTCACTATTTAAGGCCCGGTAAAAAATCATCAAAAAATTGAAAGTTTGCAATCAAACTTTGTCGGGGTTCATAAAACAGTGTGAAAAAAATTTCTTGGATTTCATGGAGTCAAGTTCTAAGTGTGAAGACTTTGGTGGTCTATGTAACGATCAAGATTTTCAAGGTACTATTTCTAGAATTTATGTATATATTTTCCGTTATTTATATTGATATTGAATGAGTTGTTAGTGATAGCATCCATCACATGCTTCACATAGCTTTTTGTCTGCCACATCATTTCCCCACCATTTCCCCATCCCATCACACAAACCCTTGCATCCATCACATGGTTCACACAACTTTTCTATTTTTTATTTTTTATTTTTTTATATTTGTTTTAAATAACATTATTTAATTTTTAAAACAATATAATAGTAACATAATAATTGTAAAAAACATTAAATAACAATATAACTTCAAATAATATTTTATAAATTGCAAGACAATATAACCTAAAATATTTCAACTTACATAAAAAAAACATAACTACATTTATTTAAACAAACACTACTAGTTATGGTCGTCATTCCATCTTGGAATCCGATTAATATGCTCGATTAGATCCGATTGAAGGTTGTGATGCATCTCTAAATCGTCGTCATAATAATCCGACGAATTAAACGAACTAGAATCATATGACATGTTTGTATGTATGTAAATATTTAAATTTTGAGAGGAGAATAGAAAATAGGTGTGAAAAAAATGAATAGAAATGGTTGTATTTATAGGATGGGAAGAATATATATATATATTTATATATATATATATATATATTTAATGTACAACGGCTACCCCCAACGGTATAATTTTAAAATTCCAAGCCTTCACATGCGCGATGGTGGTGGCGGTCGTGACCGTGAGCAGCAGCTCACATGGGGCAGTGATGGTGTTCACGTGAGTGAGCCACTCTCACACACCCCTTGGCGTGACGGATGCAGACGGTCATAAAGGATGCATTATAACTAAATTAAAGAAAAAGGACGTAGGGGCTAAAAAGGAGAACTTTAGGGATTAAAAGTTGATTAAGAAAATAATTCTTCATTAGGGTTAAACCCATCTTTGGCAACCTCGTTACCTCATTCACGGCGGTTTTGGTTAAGAAATCGGAGCTCTTGGTCGATTAAAAAGAATAAGAAAAAAATATGTAATCTTGGTGAAGCCAATCAACAAGTAGATTCAATCCCTATTTATGTATCTTATATGATTTATAGTAGGATTGTAGGAGTTTAATCATGGTTTATGTTGCTGTTAATTAAATGAAAAGTGCTTTAGATAGGGTTGACGGTTTTGACGCACAAGAATTGGAAATTGATTAGGCTTTTGTAGTTTAGTCCCTAAATTGACAATGGAAGTTTAGTAGGTACTGGATCATAAAAGCAATGATGTAAAAGTATTAATTTTTATGGTTGAGATCGAAGATTTAACTATTGTGTTTTGAACACGACGAGTCTGCTGTTCTTGAGAGGATGTCACATGAGGTTTTCAATTGTATAGATGCATATGTAATGTTTTTTTATTTGCTTTAGAGCTGAGATTTCGTTCATGAAGGGCTTAAAATGATTGTTGATTGTACACTGTTATGATTTTTGATTGGGTTGCATGAAAAGGTTTTTAATTGAACTTTTGGTCGTGGTTTTTAATTGATACGTAGCTGCAGTTTTTTATTTAGTTTCAGTCATCAGTTGAGTTGCTTCTAATTGTGTATGGTTTTGGAATGCTTGGGATAGGTTTTCGATTGGATCCTATGTATTATGGTTTTCGCTTTGAATTGAACATTGACTTTTCGATGGAGTTGTAGAGATATTTTTTATTAGTAGTGAGGTGGAGTTGAGTTTTCGATTCCATCTAAAGTGGAGCAAGCACGGTTCAAATGGCGTGAAGGGGGTGGAACGAGGTTGGCAAGGCCGACGGAGGGTTTCAATTGGTGAGGGCTAGGAACTGCTTGGCAAGGCTGTTTGAGGATTCATGAATGGCATGACAATTTTTATTGTCTTGGGGTGTTTTTTGATTTGTTTATTTGTACAAATGAATTTGCGACTACTAATATTTAGATTAGGATTAAGTTTGTTATTTTTGATTCGTATTCTCGGTTATTTATTAAGTTCTTTTATCGTTTAGGGTGTGTGGTAAATCGTTTCAGTGATTCTTTTGGCTCGTTCTCTCGGACTTCGGGTGAGTTCAGTAGTTTTACAAAACCGAGTACATAGACAATTTTTTTAAATGGTTATAATAATAAATGTATTTAATAGTTTAACACGTTCTTTGTTCTATGTGTACATTTATTATCCATGTATGCTTACAAGGTTGTAATTTGCACGTTGTGATTGCTTACAGTTTATACGGTTAATTATGTTCTTATATTCATGTGCATAATTTGTTGTCGGGGGTAGTAATGTTGCATGCTCACTTACGGTTACAGTTTATACGGTTAATTATGTTCTTATATTCATGTGCATAATTTGTTAGGTTTTAATGACCTTTAGCCCACAAGCGTTGTTGCGGGGTTTCTAGATAACCTTTGTAACACATGGTATACGGATTTGTATGTGTATGTGTACTGGAGTGATGTAGGCCGAGCAGTGGGCTGGATCATGCATCACGTGGGTGTAAGGAGGAGGTGACGGTGGTTTCCAGCTGTACATGTGAACAACAACGCGGTACTTGTACCTACACAGTCGGAGTAGCGAAAGCATTGTCTAATGTACACTCATGTATGGGTTACCTAGCTGGCCGGGGCCTAATGGCTAGAGAAAACTTAGCGGGTAGATATAGAGACTACAGTATGCGATAAGTGATTGCCATGCAATATGTGATTGCCATGCGGTATGTGAAAGGTTGTTATATGCTATGGATGTTTGATCTATAAATGGTTTATATTATGCGGGATTTATTGGATAGGTTAGTCATACATATGAGTCGGGTATGGTTATATTATAATTGTATTAAAGTTTATCTTTAATATCTTTTTATGGATTTTGTTTATCTAACCTTGTTGACTCAAGAGGCGTAAGCCGACTCTCTTTGATTGAAATGTGTCTTGTACTCGTGCCAGAGGCTTATAACTCTGCTTTTTGAGATGGAATTTGATGTTGTGACGATAAAGTTTGTGAGTGGAGAATTCACACTTCTCTTACTCGAGATGGACTTACTTTTGAAGTAAGTATATGATTTATGAAATAATAGATTTTAACGTGAGTGTTTTGTTAACATAATTGTTTGATTTTTATATACATTTTTGTAGGTGAAGAAATTTGTGGATACACATTCTTATACTCAAAGCAACAAGAGTAATAATAAGCATGCCACTCAAAGGATGGATTTCTAATGTAGTCACCGACAAGCTAAAATCTAAAGGGGATGTATCTTGTGTCGAACTCAAGAATTGGCTTATGTGTTAGGATATGCCCATTGACGCACGTACGCCATATGAATCACTGCCGATGATGTATGGGCCTATTGGGTCACACACCGGGGATCAATCTCGATAACAACCTAAGTGGAGGGACTAATTTGGTCAAATTACAAGTAAGTTGGCATGCTGATGGAGTTAGCGACTCTAACTTTAAAAGTTAACGGCTCTATCTGCTTAAGGTTAGCGGCGCTAACTTGGGCCCGATAGCGGCGCTATTTTTGAGATAGCGCCGCGATCTCCTTAGAGTTAGCGGCGCTAACCCCTGTCAGCCGCGATCTCCTTAGAGTTAGCGGCGCTAACCCCTGTCAGAATTCATGCAACTTTTGTATGTTGCCTCCATTCTCCACCAATGAGGGTCTATTGCTTGTACAATACCTTGGCCGGCTTTTGGGGTCATAAAGGATCTGGAGACTTCATTTTGAGGTTGGTACATGCATTTTTCTCTCAAGATAAATTCTCTCTTGCCACAAAAACACTCTTTCTTTAGAGAAGTACCAATTTGGTGTTCTTGGTAGATTCTTGGGTGTTCTAAGAAGAGGAGAAAGAGAAGAATATTGGGTTGATTGTTCCAGAAGTTGTTTCATGAGTTGAAGACCATAGATGTCATGCTAGTACATGGATGTTAAACAAACCCGGGGTGGACTTCAATAGAGGGAGCTATTTTCGGCTTCGTGAACCTTCAATCCAGAAGTCATCAGTGGGTATAATCTCCTTTCATTCTGTTTTTACATGTTGCATTTTATTGATATGGAGTTTGGTACACTTTCTTTGGGTTTGTTGGGTTTTATGCATGTTGTACTTTATGCTTTTGATGTTGTTCCTTGCTCCGCTGGTCGTTCCGAAACCCCAACAGTGGTATCAGAGCCACCTCCATACTTGAAATGCACATGGTGGCCTGAAAAACCCGAATCAAATTTTTTTGTTTTCCGGAACAGGGGGTTAGCGGCGCTAACTCATTAAGGTTAGCGGCGCTACGCGCGCTGGACAATTTTCTGTTTTTAAAATAAAATTTATTTTGGTTTCGGGTTTTTGGCATTTTTCTTAGTTTCTGGATATTTATTTCAGATAGCCTTTTGGTAATTTTGTTACCATGTTGTTTGTTTGGTTATATGTGGATGTATAGATTGGTAATCTTGCCTTTGACCTTGTGGTTGACTTTGAGTGTTTGGATGCATTTGGTTACATGTTGTCACATTGGGCTGTATTATTTATTAAAATTGATATATTTGTAATAATATTGTGGCTTGCATGCCATTTCATTCATCCGTGTAAATTTGTAATAGATAAATAGGAAAATCGTGGCTTGCAAGCCATTTAATTTTCTATTGTATGTATTGTAAATTTTTGGATGGATGAACACACAAAGGGGCCGGAAAGGAGATGGAGTAACGTGTCCATAGAAGCCAGTGAAATCTATTGGAGATGGCGGTTCTAGTAGGAGCTCGCGTCGAAGACCTTTAGTCCCGTAGAGTGACCAAGTTCTTCCCGTTTTGGCTCACGGGAAGAACGCATAAGACTTATGGCAAGGGTTACCAATTTTGATTATTATGCGTGTGATGTGATTTTATTTTGCATGGTTTGCTTAGGACTCGCATGCTAGATAATTTTTCATAAAAATTAATAAAATCACAAGATATTTGATAAAAATGGTTTACGATTCTCGCGCGCGCTCACATACAAGATTAACTCACGTAGTGAAAATAGGTTTTGTCACTAATAAGTTAATCTAAAACCAAACCGGAAACAAAAGCCCGTTTTCTAAAAACGTAAATCTTGTACCATCCGAAAGTTGATACCACCCGAATCTAGTTTTATGAGTTTTGGTTATCGAGCTTAGCACGAGCCAATTCTCATAAAACTGTGTGGAAGGTGAGTGTGACGAATTCACAATTTTGGTTGTCGAGCATAGCATGAGCCAATTTTGGTGGATTTGACATCGTATGTCTTGACGGACGATTTACAATTGCAAATTAAAATCCTTGAGTGATTGTCGAGCTTAGCACGATTCAACCAAGAATTTTAATTTGGAATTGGTGCAGGTAGGGATCAAACATGCCAAACGACCGATGGTTGTCGTAGGATCCCGCAAGTGTCTAAGAGTTGCAATAGAGATTGCAATCGGTAAAATGATTACCGGCCTAAATAGCTCCATGAAGTGATCAGTGGCAAACCTGTCATGGATTGGGGTGAAATATGGTTCTTAGCCCTTGTTGAAATAAATTGTTTTTCGAAACGCTTCGGGTAATTTTTTTAACGAGGACTAAATCAAACTAACTAATTCGTGTACTCTATTTACTCTAGGATGTCGAATCATAATAACACCACATTGAACTTTTCACTTCGTATGTTCCGAGCAAGGGAGAAACTCACGGGAGTGAACTTTGTTGACTGAGGATTGTCCTACGTGTTGAGTCTAACTTGCACATCCTTGAGGAACCCCTTCCTGAACCACCTGCTACCAACACGGCATGGGCCATCCGATACGCATATGAGAAGCGTGTTCGGGATACACACAATGTTTCCTGTCTCATGTTATCAACTATGAGCTCAGAGTTGCAAAAGCAATTCGAGCACATGAGTGTGTATGACATGATTAACAAGCCGAAGAATATGTTCTGACAGCAAGTTAAGCTGGAACACTATGAGTGTGTTAAAAGTCTAGCCGGTTGTAAGATGCGGGAAGGCGGGAGTGTTAGTGCCCATGTTTTGAAGATGAAGTCTTACATGGACCAATTGGAGAGACTTGGATTTCCTATCGGGAGGGAGCTCGGTGTGAACTGTTAGAATATGCCGACTGATGCGAATACACCGTTTGAATCACTACCGATGATGTATGGGCCTATTGGGTCATACGCCGGGGTCAAATCTGACAGCAACTAAAGTAAAGGGACCAAAATTGACAAAAGACAAAAGTTGACATCGCAGGCATGGTTAGCGCCGCTAACACTTATGGGTTAGAGCCGCTACGGTTGCATGTGCCTAATGTCATCTCATCTGACAGGCCGCGTTAGCGCCGCTAAGTTTAAGGGTTAGCGCCGCTAACTCTTAAAGTTAGCACCGCTACGGCTGCATGCAACTCTTTGTCAAATCACCTCTCTACTTAGCCAATGCATGGAAGTTGTGTGAAACGACTTTGGCCGGCCTTTAGGAGATGAAATGTCATCTGGAGGTTTATAAAAGAAGGCATCTTGCTCTCCTTTGCTACTCTTGCAACCCATAAGTTCTAAATACTCATAAGTGCTCTCAAGGCTTAGTGAGTTGAGAAAGAGAGTTGTAGCTCCAGAATTTCGTCCTTGATCTTGACTTGTTGTTCTTCAAGTGATTTTCAAGATAGAAGTATCACAAGAAGCTTGCTAGCACAAGGGATTTGCGTGTTACCGGGGTATCACTCCATAGTTGATTCGTTCAAGAGAAGAAGAAGCAATTTCATCATCAACACCAACGATTTCTGGAGCTTAGGAGGCTGGTATAAACTCTAACCTCATTCTTTTGTTGCATTTCTATTCATAGAGCATGATCCATGTTTGGGATTTCACTTTATATGGCTTGTTTGCTTGTTTCTTGGGCTAGATTTTGTTGTTCTTGCTTCCGTTGCATGCCCTTGAAATCACAACAGTGGTATCAGAGCCACCTCTATGATAGATATGCACTTGGTGGCCTGTAAAACCCGAAATCGAAATTGTTTGTTTTCTGTCGAACAGGGTTAGCGGCGCTAACTCTTGTTAGTTAGCGGCGCTACGCGCGCTGAAACTGTTTTTTGTTCTTGGTTAAAAATAGATTTTGGTCTCGGGTTTTAGGTTTGTTTTGAGCTTCTGATTTTTTAGTCTTGTTATTATGATGTTTAATTCCAGTAGCATGTATTTGTTTGGTTGTATGTGAATATGTAAGTTGGTAACCTTGCCTAGACCATTTGGTTGATTTTGTGTGTTTGGATGCTTTGTTGGTTGTATTATTATTCTTATGATAAATTTGTAATAATAATGTGGTTTGCATGCCATTTCATTCATCCATGTAATTGTAATAGATAAATAGATATTTTATGGCTTGTATGCCATTTTATTCTATTGTATGTATTATTTTGGTGGATGATGACACACAAAATGGGATCAAAGAAGATGGAGCATGGAGTCCATGAAGCCGATGAAGTCCAATGGAGATGGCGGCGTTAGTGGGAGCTCGCGTCGGAAACTTTGTCCCTTAGTATTGACCAAGTTCTTCCCGTTTGGCTCACGGGAAGAACGCATAGGTTTTTATGGCAAGGGTTACCAATTATAGTATTTTATGCGTATGATGTGATTTTGTATGCATTGATTGTTTAGGATTCGCATGCTAGATAATTTTTCGAAAATTAACAAAATCAGAAGAGATTTGATAAAAATGGTTTACAACTCTCTCGCGCGCTCACATACAAGATTAACCCACCTAGTGAAAATAGGATTTGTCACTAATAAGTTAATCTATAAACAAAACCGGAAACAAAAGCCCGTCTTTCCACAAAACGTAAATCACGCACTATCCGTAAGACGATACCACCCGAATCTAGTCTTATGGGATTTGGATGTCGAGCTTAGCATGAGCCAATTCCCATAAAACTGTGTGGAAGGTGAGTGTGGCAAAATTCACAATTTTGGTTGTCGAGCTTAGCACGAGCCAACTTTGGTGAGTTTGTTACCGTATGTCTTGATGGACGATTTGCAATTTTAGATTTGAAATCTTGGTTAATTGTCGAGCTTAGCACGAGTTAACCAAAATTTCAAGATTTAAGATTGGTGCAAGAAGGGATCAAACATGCCAAACGACCATTGGATGTCGTAGGATCCCGCAAAGTGCTAAGGATTGCGATAGAGATTGCAATTGGCAAAATGGTTGCCGACCTAAATAGTTTTATCATGTGATCCGCGGTAACCCCGTCACATGGTGGGATGAAATACGGTTCTTAGCCTTGTTAAAGTTAATTATTTTTGGGTAAATTAATTTAACAAGATAATACATATACAAAAAACTAACTTAAGTCTACTTTGCAATTTTAGATGGCATCAACAAGCGCAAACACCACCACTACCAACGTTTCTCTACGGGTTTTCCTTGAGAAGGAGAAACTCGACGGGAGCAACTTCATGGATTGGTTTAGGCAGCTTAAGCTTGTCCTACGCTATGAAGGGAAGATGCAAACCATTGAGGAACCCTTACCCGAGGCACCTCCAAGCGGTGCAATGAGGGCGGTCCGTGAGGCGTACGAAAAATGCCTCAAGGAGACTGAGGAGATTACATGCCTCATGCTAAGCACCATGAGTACCGATTTGCAAAAGCAAATGGATCACTTGGGTGCTTACGACCTGATCGTGCAGCTGAAGGACATGTTCCAACAGCAGGCGAGGCAGGAGAGGTATTAATGCTTCAAGTCCGTTCTCGCTTGCAAGCTTCAAGATGGAGGGAACGTGAGTGCTCATGTTTTGCGTATGAAAGCAAACATTGAGTGTATGGAGAAGTTGGGATTTACCATCGGGAGGGAGATGGCGGTCGATTTAATCCTACAATCCCTGCCCAGTGCATATGATCAATTCACTATGAGTTATCTTATGCACAGCGTGGATAAATCTTTGATGGAGCTGCATGGTATGCTCAAGACTGCCGAGGCGAGCATGACCAAAAACCATCCTCCTCCTCTACTCACGTTCTAGCCATTAGGGAAGGCCGGATCACCAAAAAGAAGGCCGCCCCTTCCAAGAATAGGAAGGGTAAGGGAAAGGTTGGCGTAGCAAAGCCGGCGCCGGCCTCCGAAGGAAAAGGCAAGGGGAAACTTCCCTAAGCCAAGACTCCGGAGGATGCGGAGTGCTTCTTTTGTGGGGGCAAGGGCCACTACCGCCGAAGCTGCCCGAAGTACTTGGAGGGACTCAATAAGCTCAAGTCAATGAGCATTTCGGGCCCCGATACTTCAGGTACATTCATGATAGAACTCCACCATACTTCTACTTCTAAAGATTGGGTCTTAGATACTGGCTGTGGCACTCACATATGTAATATGGTGCAGGTGCTAAAGGTAAGTAGGAGCTTGGAGCGGGGAGAGCTGGATCTTGTGATGGGAAATTCAGAGATTGTCTCAGTGGAAGCTAAAGGAGAAGTAGAGCTTTCGTTCAAGACCGGCTACTCTATTTTATTACATAATGTATGCTATTCGCCCCATGTGGCAAGAAACATTATTTCATTTCATGCCTTGTATGACGATGGTTACAACTTTCATTTTGATAATGGTTCTATTGTATGCTTTAAAGAAAATCTTGTTTATTTTAAGGCTTTACCATGTCATGGCATATATGAGGCAAGTGCATACGTTGAATCAAGAAAATCTATCATGAATATTTATTCCGATTCCAAAAGTGGTTTGGACAAGTTTTCTTTGTGGCATTGTCGTCTTGGCCACATAAACAAGACTCGCATCACCAAGCTCCAAGCGGATGGGATCTTGGAATCGTTTGACCAAGGGTCGAATGATGTATGTGATTCTTGTTTATTAGGCAAGATGACAAAGGCACCCTTCACAGGGACAAGTGAGAGGGGAAAGGACCTCTTGGACATCATCCATACGGATGTATGTGGGCCTTTCAAGCATGTCACTAGGTATAACTCGAGATACTTTGTAACCTTTATAGATGATTATAGTTGGTATGGATATGTCTATCTTGTTAAACACAAGAATGAGACCTTTGAGGTGTTCAAGACATTCCAAAACGAAGTTTAGAATCAATTAGGCAAAACGATAAAGATACTCCGGTCTCATAGAGGTGGAGAGTATCTAAATACCGAGTTTATCGATCATTTTAAGAATTGTGGAATTATTTCGCAATTAACACCTCCAAGGACTCCACAATTAAATGGGGTCGCTGAGAGGAGGAACCGGACTTTACTAGATATGGTAAGGTCCATGATGAGTCGAACGGAGGTACCCATTAGTTTCTGGGGATATGCTCTAGAAACAGCGGTAAGGATCCTTAACCTCGCACCAACCAAGAAAGTATTAAAAACACCTTATGAAATGTGGCATAATAAGAATCCGACACTTTCATATTTACGAGTTTGGGGTTGTCAAGCCTACGTGAGACGTGAGGCTGAGGACAAACTTGAACCTCGCTCGGAAAGGTGTTATTTTATCGGATATCCTCCTGCCGGTGTTGGATACATATTTTATATGCCTTCTGAGAACAAAGTTTTTGTTGCTCGAAGGGCATTTTTCTTGGAAAGGGAAATGCTATCCAAACAAAAGGGCAACAAGGAAATTGATCTTGAGGAAGTTCAAGGATCAACCGATAAAGAACTTGAGGTTGACACTAGCACTCAACCTAGGACGGTTGAAACTGAGCAAGAGAATGCTGCAATTCCTGACACTCATTCATTGCTTACTCCAACGCGTTCCAGTAGAACTCGTTATGAGCCAGAGAGATATGGGTTCTACATATTTGAGGGCAGCGAGTTAGTAGTGGATCATGATGAGCCCACTAACTATAAGGAAGCTATGGCGGGCCCTGAGTCTGCAAATTGGAGAGGAGCAATGGAAAGTGAGATGCAATCCATGTCGGATAACCAGGTTTGGGAACTGGTTGATCCTACGCCCGGGGTTAGACCCGTAGGGTGTAAATGGGTCTTCAAGAAGAAGACCGGCATGGACGGAACCTTGGATACCTTCAAAGCCCGACCGGTAGCAAAGGGTTTCACTCAAACACCTGGTGTAGATTATGAAGAAACCTTTTCCCCAGTGGCAATGTTGAAATCTATCCGGATACTTCTAGCCATTGCTGCATTTCATGATTATGAAATATGGCAAATGGATGTTAAAACCGCCTTCCTTAACGGGAAGCTTTCCAAAGAGGTGTATATGACACAGCCTGATGGTTTTGTACATCCAGAATATCCGAACAAGGTCTGTAAGCTCAAGAAGTCCATTTATGGACTTAAGCAAGCATCTCGCAGTTGGAATCTATGCTTTGATGAGAAAATAAAGGAATTTGGATTTTCGAAAAGCAAAGATGAACCATGTGTATATGACAGGGTTAGTGGGAGCACTATAGTCTTCTTAGTCCTATATGTAGATGATATACTACTCATTGGAAATCTCATTCCGAGCCTAAGGAGTGTTAAAGCTTGGCTAGGAAATTGTTTTTCCATGAAGGACCTAGGGGATGCGAGCTATATTTTAGGGATCAAGATCTATAGAGATAGATCAAGAAGGCTGCTCAGGCTTTCTCAAAGTGCATACAAAGATAAGGTTGTGAGATGCTTTAGAATGGAGGATTCCAAGAAAGGAAACCTCCCTATGTCACATGGCTTGATGTTGAGCAAGACTCAATGTCCTACCTCCCAAAAGGAGATAGAAGTAATGGAGCGAGTACCATATGCTTCGGCTATGGGATCGATCATGTACGCCATGTTATGCACTCGTCCTGATGTGTCATGTGCTTTAAGCATGACTAGTAGATATCAGGAAAATCCCGGGGAACCTCATTGGAAGGCTGTAAAGAACATTCTTAGGTACCTTAGGTGTACGAAAGGGATGCTCTTAGTATATGGTGGGGAAGAAGAGCTGAGAGTAAAGGGTTACTCGGACGCTAGCTTCCAAACAGATAGGGATGACTGCCGATCTCAATCGGGGTTTGTATTCTTATTAAATGGTGGTGGTGTCAGCTGGAGGAGCTCGAAGCAAGACACGGTGGCTGACTCGACTACCGAGTCGGAATACATTGCGGCAAGTGAAGCCGCAAAGGAGGCCGTGTGGATGAAGAAATTCATCCAAGATCTACAAGTGGTTCCATGCATCTCTGACCCTATTGAGATATTTTGTGACAATGAGGGTGCAGTGGCTTTGGCGAAGGAACTAAGAGCTCACAAGAGAACAAGACATATTTTGCGCAAGTACCACTTCATACGGGAAGTAGTTGAAAACGGTGAGATCATCATAAGTAGAGTAACATCGGATGGAAACCTTGCGGATGCATTCACGAAGTCGTTATCGCAGGCAGTTCATGATTCTCACACTAGTGCAATAGGTGTAAGATTTACTAGCGATTTGGCTTGAGTTATGTATTTAGTTTGTTTGATATGTAAATTTTATATTTTGGGAATGATATAGACAGTATTGTAACTTATTCTTGTTTCGATATATAATAGAGATTATATATGCGTATGATACGGTTACATTCATAAGACTCTACTGTGTTCCATCTTAGCATGTTTAAATACTTCCAGAAATATTATTCTATATTTCAAACTTTCTACAGTCAGTCGATCTTGTGGAAGGAAGATTGAATTAAGACTGAGATAAGCATTTGACCTTGAATTCAATATGGTCGAATTAAGGATCAATGCCTATCTGTGCTTGAAAGGAGTTTCAAGTGACTGGAAGACCCACACCCAAGTATACTTCATGGATTATGGTCACGAGTAACTTGGGATGATAATATCTTACATCCTTAGACCTGAGATGTATGAACCGCTATATCATATTTCTTCCTTGCTCTAGTCATTTTCAAAAGCAGTTCGTAACTGCCTGTGATAAAGGAAATGACTAGATAAGTCAAGAAGTATGGTATAGTGTTATACAGTCAAAAGGAATTTGTTCCTCTGATATGAGAGATATCCCTGGCCCCTCGATGATTGGGAGCTGACACCAAAATATTGCATGGCCATGCGCAAAGGAATATTGATTGAGAATCAGATATATCCTTAACTTTTGGTCACCACCAATCAATATCGAGAAACACAATCGTGAACGATCTGGAGATTGACATTTAATCCATGTCTCGTGTTCACATGGATATCACGAACAAAAGGATGTTTAAGATCACATATCTATAGGACCTTTCTTTGTGAATAGGTTTTATTCTGGATAACGAAACCCATACTGACTTGGGGGCAATGATGTTTTGCTAGAGGCCGCTCATTGTCTGTGGTTTATGAGGAACGGTGCATCGTGTGCAAGTGGGAGTTTGTTAGAATATGCCCACTGATGCGAATACACCGTTTGAATCACTACCGATGATGTATGGGCCTATTGGGTCATACGTCGGGGTCAAATCTGACAGCAACTAAAGTAAAGGGACCAAAATTGACAAAAGACAAAAGTTGACATCGCAGGCATGGTTAGCGCCGCTAACCATAAGGTGTTAACGCCACTAACACTTATGGGTTAGAGCCGCTACGGTTGCATATGCCTTATGTCATCTCATCTGACAGGCCGCGTTAGCGCCGCTACGGCTGCATGCAACTCTTTGTCAAATCACCTCTCCACTTAGCCAATGCATGGAAGTTGTGTGAAACGACTTTGGCCGGCCTTTGGGAGATGAAATGTCATCTGGAGGTTTATAAAAGAAGGCATCTTGCTCTCCTTTGCTACTCTTGCAACCCATAAGTTCTAAATACTCATAAGTGCTCTCAAGGCTTAGTGAATAAAGAAAGAGAGTTGTAGCTCCAGAATTTCGTCCTTGATCTTGAGTTGTTGTTCTTCAAGTGATTTTCAAGAGAGAAGTATCACAAGAAGCTTGCTAGCACAACGGATTTGCGTGTTACCGGGGTATCACTCCATAGTTGATTCGTTCAAGAGAAGAAGAAGCACGCTCATCATCAACACCAACGATTTCTGGAGCTTAGGAGGCTGGTATAAACTCTAACCTCATTCTTTTGTTGCATTTATATTCATAGAGCATGATCCATGTTTGGGATTTCACTTTATATGGCTTGTTTGCTTGTTTCTTAGCCTAGATTTTGTTGTTCTTGCTTCCGTTGCGTGCCCTTGAAATCCCAACATGAACTTCATACTTCAGTCCCTGCCCGCATAATATGATCAGTTTGTTATGGACTATATCATATGCATGGGATGGTGAAATCCATTGATGAACTGCATGAAATGTTGAAGGCTGCAGAGTCTAACATGTCCAAGTATGATTCAACCTCATCCATTCCCGTTTTTGGTTCAAAGGAACGACAAGTTGTAAAGAAGAAGAAATCAACCCTACAAGAAGAGGTTGGAGTATCCAAGCATGCTTTAAGCATATAGTCTTTGGACATTGATGATGTGCCTAAGGAGACTCAACAAGGTGTGGTTTGCTACTTCTGCGGAAGATTTGGGGATTGGGGCCGTCATGCCTGCCCTTCGTGCCGACAGGATATTAAACTTCTCAGAAAAGAGAGTTAATTTTCCTACTTGAGGTACATTCATGATTATACTTCATTGCTATTCCTTAATAAGATGGGTTGTTAACCCGAGCTATAAGACTCACGTTTGTCACAAATTTGTTTTGTTACAAAGTGTAGGTCTGTTCGTTGCAAGAAGGAAGAGCTTGAAGAACCGGATCTCTGAAGAGGAAACCCTGTTGATTGTCCTCTACAAGAGAATTGGGAGTGTTAATCTCGCAATTATTTCCGGATTAATTATTACTTTTGTACTTATGCCGTGCGTGGCAAGCTTTGCTTTATTATATTCTTTTGAAGATAATGGATGTATTTTGACTCTTGTATTTTTTATGAAAAGATTTTTCATATTGATGGTTTCATTTCGAATTCTATCCATGTCATTTCTTATGTGTTATTTTTGACCATTTATGGTGCTCAAATACACATTTGATGACGATGGATATGGCTTGGAATTAAAACATTTGTTTTGAAAAATTGTTTTGAGATGTTTATTGAAATCAAAACTTATCCATATCATAGCATACATAAAGACTTGTTATAAGTAATAAGGCAATCATGAATAATTGATTCTTAGATCCAAAAGTGGTTTGGATACGTTAACTCTTTGGCATAATTAAACTCGACCAAATAAACAAGAATTGCATCACTTAGATCCATATGGTTAGGATCTTCGTAAAAGTTTAGCCTTGGGTTAAATGATAGATACAAATCTTGTTTATTAGACTTGGATGATTAAGAAATCCTTCACTTGTGTTTGTGGAGAGGGATTAAGACTTGTTGGATATTGACCACACTTGTGTGGATAATCCGTTCAAGTACGCCACAAAGAGTGACAATAGTAAGAACTCTCCATCACCATCTTAAAGATAGTTGTTGGGAGAATATTTACTAGAGAAAAGGTTTGTGTCTGAAACCTTAGAGAAATTTGGAACTAACCTAAGGAAAACTAAGAATCAGTAAGGGCATATAGATATCAATTCTTAGATCTAGTCAAAATGTTAAGTTTTCTTATCTATATTGGTTTAAACATGAAATGGATCATGGGTTTGACCCATAATTCATTTTCTATGAAAGACACATTGGTACATGGTGTCACATTAAAGGAAACTGGATATCATTGTTGATGATCTGGTGAAAGGCAGGCCTAAGACGTGTATTCAATGTGATTGGTATACATTAATTTCATGAACCAAGTCCTCAATCTAAAACTCAACATGATGGTCACGTGAGCATCTGATGAGATTTGACGAGAAAGAGTCCTTTGCTTGTCAATCTCATAATTTAAAATTATCCAGTCTACATTCAGTGGGAGATGGATCAATCTCATAATTTAAAATTATCTAGTCTATATATATATATATTTAAGTAGTTCATCTGAGTTTTGGATAATAGTTTCTTAGACTTACGGGAACCATGTTTGGTTTCTCAAAAGGAGAAGACAATATCCAAAAGCATTCCAGTGGAAGAACGTAAAACATAAATAAGAGACCTCATGTTGGCACTAGCATTTAATTAGCATAAAGATGCTGGTAAAACCTGACTATATGCATTGCTTCTTTATATCTGAAGGAAGTCAAGAAGGCTGTTTCGATATGAGGTTGTCATATTATAGTATTAGCAGCTTGATGGTGAATCATTGTGAGGTCATCATTCATCGGAATAACATAGTGGGCCCAGAGTTCACTAGTGAATATAAGAAGGGAATGGTATATATAGATGTAACCCATTTGCTGCATCCAAGTACTTGACTTGGGTTAATCCCACACCAAAGTGTAATCCAAGAAGGTTGAAGGGACTAACAAATAAGCAATAGTAGACAACTACAAATACTGACTAGTAGCAAAAGGTTTCATATTGGTCATATGGAAACTTGTCCTAGTGGCTATGCTGAAGATAATTTGGATTAAGTGAATTATTGTTGTTGCTTTTCGAAGACAAGTAAATTCACATGGACGTTGGAGACCAAGATCCTTCACAGGACTAAGTTGAGGAAATGCTTGAAGCACTTTCCGAGGGTTTTACATATCCATAATATCCAAATTAAGGTCTGCAACTACGGGTGAGTGCTTTGTGATAAGACTTGCATCTTATGGCTATAATTTTGCTTTGTGAGAAAATCATTGAGATGAGTTTTCTGGAAAGCATAGATTAAGCCGATATACATGTTAGGGCTAGTGGGAGCTTTATGTGTTCCTAGTGAAATGTACTCAATGAAAATAATGTCCTAATTTAGGGTTGTTTTCAACCTATTGTTGGAAGTATTGTTCCACGATTACAAATAGGTAATATGGCGTTAAGTGGATTATAATATTCAAGAAATACTGAAGTATGTTCTTGATGTTCGACGAAAATAGATTTGTCTTGAATAAGTATTTACTGTAAGCCAATCTATACTAATAAGACTGTCGATTTTAATCGAAGTTTTTTAGTATACAAACTTGTGGTGTAGATACGACATTTAAATCCATATGAGTGTCATTGATCCTATTGTGGACTTCGGTAGCATTGAGGATGTGACAACTCTGATAATCATATGTACGATCTCTTTGATAAACACTACGAAAGTGGTATAATAAGAGAATACAAAAGAGTACAAAGGGATATTGTGTTGATGATCCCATCGTTAAGCCGTTGTCAAATACTAGTGATGAATGTCATACCAGGTATAATAGCATTGTTCATGCTAATCACTAGGCTTGAACATCGTTTTAGTAAATGTTTGATTTACTAATTAGCTTTGGAACTGTAAGCAGTACTGCTACTGATGATTGTATCAATATATAGTAGGGACTATATATACGCAAGATGCAGTTACTTTCATTAGTCTTTACTGTGTTCCATCTTAGCATGTTTAACCACTTCCCAGAATGTTTACACATTCTAAATTTTCAAAGTCAGTCATTCTTCAAAGGAAGGAAGTTTGAATTAAGGCTGAGGTTAGGTGTTGGTTATGCATTAATCAAGGATTGAATGCATGAAACGCAACAGTAACCTGTACTTGAAAAGAGTTTCAAGTGACTGGAAGACCCGCACCTGAGTTCACTTCATGGATCATGGTCACAAGTGACTCGGGATGATACTATCATTTCGTCCTTAGACCGGAGATACATGAGCATCCAAATCACGAATCTGCTTTATTGTGATTGCTTTCAAATGTAGTTCGTAACTGGCTGCTATAAAGGAAGTTTTCAAATAAAGTATGATACGTGTGGCGGAGCTATGTAGTCAAAGGGATTTGTTCCTCTGTGTAAAGAGATATCCATGGGCCCCTCAATGATTGGGAGCTGACACCAAAAATTGCATGGCCATGCACGGGATATATTGATTTGGATCAGATATATCTCACCATTTTGGTCACCACCAATCGAGATCGAGAAATATAATCGTGAACGATCTGGAGATTGACACTTAATCCATGTCTCGTGTTCACAAGGATATCGCGAACAAAAGGATGTTTGATCACTTCTTTTTAGGCCAACCCATTATTATTTTGGTTTTGGTTTTGTTCAGGATGACAAAACCCATACTGACTTGGGGGTAAAGATGCTTTACTAGAGGTCGCACTTTATCTGTGATTTCATAGGTACGGTGTCATGTGCAAGTGGGAGTCTGTTAGGATATGCCCACTGACGCATGTACGCCATATGAATCATTGCCGATGATGTATGGGCCTATTCGGTCACACACCGGGGATCAATCTCGACAACAACCTAAGTGGAGGGACTAATTTGGTCAAATTGCAAGTAAGTTGGCATGCTGATGGAGTTAGCGGCTCTAACTTTAAAAGTTAGCGGCTTTATCTCCTTAAGGTTACCGGCGCTAACTTGGGCCCGATAGCGGCGCGATCTCCTTAGAGTTAGCGGCGCTAACCCCTGTCAAAATGTATGCAACTTTTGCATGTTTCCTCCATTCTCCACCAATGAGGGTCTATTGCTTGTACAATACCTTGGCCGGCCTTTGGGGGTCATAAAGGATCTGGAGACTTCATTTTGAGGTTGGTACATGCATTTTTCTCTCGAGATAAATTCTCTCTTGCCACAAAAATACTCTTTCTTTAGAGAAGTACCAAGTTGGTGTTCTTGGTAGATTCTTCGGTGTTCTAGGAAGAGGAGAAAGAGAATAATATTGGGTTGATTGTTCCAGAAGTGGTTTCATGAGTTGAAGACCATAGATGGCATGCTAGTACATGGAGGTTAAACAAACCCGGGGTGGACTTCAATAGAGGGAGCTATTTTCGGCTTCTTGAACCTTCAATCCAGAAGTCATCAGTGGGTATAATCTCCTTTCATTCTGTTTTTACATGTTTCATTTTATTGATATGGAGTTTTGTACACTTTCTTGGGGTTTCTTGGGTTTTATGCATTATTGTGTTGTACTTTATGCTTTTGATCTTGTTCCTTGCTTCTGCTGGTCGTTCCCAAAATCCCAACATTATGAAAACCTACAATATTAATGTATCATATATGAGATTCTCTAGAGGAAAAGAGCAAGCTTAAAGTTATATATATGGCAACCCAGATGACTCTTTCTTGAAATTGATGATTTCAAAGAGGAAAAACGAAAAAATGCCACGGAAGTGTGGTTGAAATTGAATTTTTTCTATGGGTTTTCTATATCATTATCAGTTTGCTTAAAGGGGTTCTTGCTCATTGTCACCCTTATATTGGAATGGATGCTTGTCATTTAAAAGGGAAATTCAATGGTGTACTAGTTGTTGCTTTTGGTAGCATATGTTGTGCTTGAATCAAAGAACACAAAATCCTAGACTTTGTTCTTTGAGTCGCTAAAAGGAGCGATTGGCACATAAAACGGTCTTGTAATATTCTCAGACATGCAAAAAGGGTGGAGGTAGCTATCACAGGTTTATTAAAACGTTAACCATCGAGAATGAATGGGTCACTAATATAACAACTTCAAAAAACATGTTTTAGGTGATTTATTCATGTTAAAACTGTGGGGTGCTGCAAATACCTACCGTATTAGTAAGCATGACAGATTATTAAGTGAAATTACTAGTCTAAGTGGAGGAGCAATTGCATATCTAAATCAAAACCATAAGGAAATTTGGAGTAGAAGCAAGTTTGATACAAAGGTCAAGTGTGATTACATAAATAAAAATATTTCTTAAAGTTTTTAGTCTTGGATAGGTGAAATGAGTTATAAACTATTCTTGATATTCTCGATGACATAAGTGAAAAGCTTATGTAACACTTTGATAAGAAAAAAAGGATAGTGACCAAAGGGAAGGGTGTAACGACCCAAATTTTATTATTATTATTATTATTATTATTATTATTATTATTATTATTATTATTATTATTATTATTATTATTATTATTTTACAAACAACTTAATAAAAAGATAACTCGATAAACACTTGACGACATGGGTTTATAAAAATTTAGAATCAAATCTAGTTTAAAATGATTTATTAAAAGACTAACAAGCTTATAAGCATCAAAACACTAGATCAAAAGACGCGGTAATAAAATATCATTTAGGAGCCATCTTTAATCTTTCAAACCATCGGAGCCTTAACTTTACTTTCCGTGAGATACATGTAAACATTTAAATAACAACTGATAAGCATCCCCAAGCAATGTAGCATTAAACTTCAGGATCAATAACGAATACTGATCCCAACATATGCAAGGTACCAAGCAAGCATTCCCTTATAACCGTCCCCGGTATAAGCATCCCCATGGCATGATAAATCATATCATCACATAGTATACGTACACACATTACATTCACAAATAGGCACAAATATACTCACAGATATAACACTTTTCTTATGCTTATAACAGAGCGTTAACCTAATCACATAATTAAAGAATTCAATTACTAAAGGAATTCTGAACTGAAAATCATAATACACGGCCGTGTATATCTACACGGGCCGGGTACCTATACAATACATGACCTAATGAAGGCACATGGCCTGTGTAGGTTAGGGCTCTAAACGGGCCGTGTACCCTAAATGGGTCGTGTACGTCAAATCTACATGACGGGTAAAGAGCTACATGCCTTGTGTAGGTTAGGGTCCTACACGGGTCGTGTACTCCTACACGTGGTGTGTTTGTCTTACACGACCAGGCTACACGACATACCATATGCTACACGGGCTGTGTAGCCCTCGTACGCAGCCTGTGTACTATGTTCAAACAGTAGTGTTCTTGCCCAATATCAACCAATTTCGACATCAAAGCTTTTAATAGTGTATACCAAACACTATTAACAACTGATATAGTTGTTTTTGAGCATCAATTCATCCATCTATTCATAAACAATCACGTGAAAGCTAATCTAAGATTAATTATGTTATCTAGAAGCTAAATACATACAATCAATACATAAAAGTACCTTAAACCAACAAAAATACTCTTAATCCTTTTTAATTTATGCTAGAAATGCTCATGAAATGGCTAAAACCTCCAGATGTTTTCTTCAATGTGTGTACATGTAAATGACATAGATTTCTAATTCTTGCACATATATATTCATAAATTTAACATATTGACACTTTCAGCCCTTGTATTTAACTATCTTTCCAAACGTGTTAATTCTAGTCCTCCAACTTCATCTATGCATAGAACACAATATTAAAGATTTAATAAAAGTTTTATAAAATCATCATAATAATATAAAAAGGTCATTTCTAACCATGGGATGTTACAATTCTCCCCTACTTACTAAGATTTCGTCCCCGAAATCAATCTAATCTCTTCCCCGAAACTGTTCTAAGTAGCTTTAGCTGTACTTATTATTAACTTTTGAGTCGAGGTAAAACTTTTATAATACCTTACATTTGATCTCTTTTTATCTAATTTTTCTTCTCATTTCTTTGGTCATTTCTTTGGTCTTCCCTTTGATAGAGCAGTTGGACATTCCACAATAATCATCTCTTATGTTTGTTTATACCCTTAGTCAACGACCATCGTGATAGTACTTTTCTCAATTCATTATACCTAACTAAGATCATCTTTCACTGCTCAAAATTATATATAAGCATATATATATATATATATATATATATATATATATATATATATATATATATATATATATATATATACTCAGACATGCATACTACAGCTTCTAATAATCTGACAAACCTTAGGGCTAGACTTGCTTTATTCCTTTAAATTCGTTTCTTACTTCCGTCCACATTTTCCCTAATATAGATAATTATGAATTTCTCTGTTCTCAATTCTTATTTGACAATCTCTTCACTATTTACTTCATTACTTACACACTTATGGTGGTTCACATATACTTCACCATCCTTTTAAGCAATTTCTATACATGTACTTTGTATATTCTAATAGACTTTTACTATTATGACTTGGCATCATTTTGGTTCATAACTTTTCATTCTACTAATGTAACAATCCTTTGCTTGTAGCAAAAAAAAATTCCTTACTATTGTTAAACAACTTATCTGGTTTCCTCAAACATCATTTGAAATTCTATGTTCTGTTCTTAAACTAGTAGTCCACTTCAAGCTTCATTTCTTATTCAATGTTCTCCAATCGTAACTCCCTCCAATCACTAGTATTTCCATCTTTAAAGATGATAATTAATAACATACAATTAGCCTTCTTACTAAGGATAGAAACTAAATTGACAATTAATGCTTCAGTTGCAGTTTCATATGGGATTCTCAATATTCAACTTAATGGCTTACACAATTAAGTGCCATTACAATAACGTGCATCATTCTTCAGTAGATATTGTTCATCATTTTCAATCTTGAATTCACAATACAACTTACTCATTCAAAATACAATACTAACCTTTTTAATGACTTTATCTGTTTCTAGAAAAATTTCTCCATGTAATAACCTTTTTGCTAACTATAGTGGCTAAATTTTTAAAATTTTAGCTATATCAATTTAACCTCCTACTATAACTTCTCCTTTCTTCTTTTAGCCAAACTCATTACCACCGTTCTTCTTAATCTTACATCATAGCAATGTTTACTTATTTTAATCATACTTCCTTATAAAATTTCTATCTCATATCGTGCCTAAGCAAGAGTGGTTCTAGTTTACTTCATCTCTTATCATTAGATCCTTTCTCGTAATTAGCTTACGTCTCTTTAATAAATACTTCTTATTCAATCATTCCCAGGACCATTATAAATCATTCTACTAAACACATACATATGCTTGTATCTTTTATATAGTTTCATCACACTAATCTTGTTCATCCATCTCTTGAATCTTGATGTGGATATCTAATACATTTTCTATACATATTACTGCTTTCCAAGCTCATGCTTGCCCCCTTCAATATGGTGACATGCTATGGTCACAATTTACTTCTTTAAGCTAATCTCATACACTACTCATGGCATATTCAATAGTATGCTCTCGCCGTTCAAGGATTCAATCATGATACTTGCCATTAAACTTTTGGACTTTGAGGAATCGTCATATTAACGCCCATTATCACTTCCTGATGTTAACAATAGTTAAATACATTAATCATCACTTGTCTCATTAACTGTAGCTTTACAATAAAATAATACTTTTACTCGTTTGTCCGATTACGCCTCAGCAATTCCTTAATTCTTATATATGTTCATATCTTATGTCATCACTTCCTTTATATCAGCTTTTTACAACAATTTCACTTTAAAGTTTCTGCTTCATTATCACTTTTAACTATGCGTTATACTTCATGCTCTTGCTTCTCATTCATTACTATTTCATAAACCTTTAGTTGAATATAGCCAATTCCTCTTTGCCACATTCTGTTATCATGTTAACCTTTCTAATCCTTAACACAATTCAAACACATTTATCACTTCTGCTCTTCATATCATAACTCTAGTTGAATTTACTGTCTGTAGTTCTTAATTAAAAATTAACTAAGACATTTCATCTCCTAGTTTTTACCCATACTATTTGAGACTTTACAACACTATTACAATAATTTCTGATTATCATTACTATTCTGCTATTCTTTGGTTCTAACACAAGCTCCCCCACTCACGCTTAAACCATATTCAAACTGTTTGTATGCCACAATAATACTTTCATCTCATTCCATCAATGTCTTCTACCAATTATTTCCTTTTAGTTATTTCTTCTCTATTGCATCATCTAAGGGAACATTACTTATAATATACTTCTTAATATTATAGCTTTACTTTTACCTTTAACTTTTCATAATTGAGAATACAATCTTGTAACGAACAAAACTTAACTCTCTTATATCTCTGAATTTTTTATTACCGTGATAGTCATCAGTCAAAACATTACTTTTCATATTAGCATCAAACTTCATTATAATTTTCTCATTTACAACTATAAAAGTCACCATACTTATTTCTCCAAGTAATCTCTTCGATATAGAACTCGTTATAATAATCCCATTCGTTTAGCCCTTTATTAGAAAATTTCTTATATAATCAATTCACTTCCCTTTCAGTACATCTGCTATCTTAATTCTAGCTATAACTTTATATCCTTATCTGCATTACCACTACACTTTATTTTTCAATAATATAGAAACTTCTATAGGTATAATTTTCTTTACTTAGTAGTTTCTTTACTTTCTCCATAGATATATGTATCATACCTTTAATTGACTTCATTTGATCAATAAATTTAGCCATCACCTCTTTAATAAACTTCATCTCTTCTATGTATCCATATCGATTACTTTTATGTTTTCATTGAACATGAAGATATCATAATTTTTCTCTAGCTATTTCTCATATCTTATCATCATATATGGAATTTAAATCTACAACAATCCTTATTATGTTTATCTCCTTGCTAGATAAAATTTTAGCTTCAAATTATTTCATTTTATCCTTACTCACATTTTTATCTCATGCATATTTGTACTACTCATTCCACACCCTTTTCTTTATATGTTTCTAACTCATCACTTTGCATACCATCACTCTTATCAATTTATGTTCATATTACTTCATTTGTCATTTACACAAATTATTCTTCTTATCCTTTTTCATTGTATAATAGGCTTTAGTCCTTTGTTACCATTTCTCTACTACTATATCTATACATTCCAAGCTTTAACCTCTTATTTAAACTAATCATTTCTAATATCACTTTATCTACACATATAACTTCTTTCAACTATCTCTCACTTTTAGCCTAGGTATTACT
Organism: Pulicaria dysenterica; assembly: GCA_947179395.2. NCBI lineage: Eukaryota > Viridiplantae > Streptophyta > Magnoliopsida > Asterales > Asteraceae > Pulicaria > Pulicaria dysenterica. The sequence continues at coordinate 49,438,460 of OX359292.1, read as the reverse complement.
TGACTTGTATCTTTATCTCTTACTTATAAATCGCTAACACACACCATAGCTCCACTTGCTCCAAGTCAATTAACATCACTTAACTATCATAACCCTTTTATCCTTAAGGTTTAATTAATAATGTGTGATATAACTTTTTCTAAGACTTTCCCTAGTCCAGAAGATCCTAATTTCCTTCACTACACGGTGTGTCTGTTCTTCATTTACTTCTTTCTTTTACAATAAAACGTCTTTCAATAAGATTAGGTACTATTCTAGTGATAGAGGGTAAAGAGACATTAGTATTACTCATAAACTTACCATCATAGAACCTACTGATCCAGCTACTTGACGTGATTGCATTCTCACTCCTTTGCATAATTACCATTCTAAAATATTGATAATCTAGTATAAAGCAGGGTTGATACGGATTCCTACTTTTCTTAATACTCGTAAAGCATTAAACAGTTAGCATGTGGTCTCTTCTAATTAATATTACCCATCATTTGATCCACACAATGTCACTTTGATTTCATAAAGATCAAATATGTACCATGTGTTTACGATAGCATGGGCCCTCTGCTATTTTAAACATACTATACATACTCACTCTTGACTTAACCAAATAACATCCCGATTCACAAACTTAGGTATAGTCTACTTTCCTCTCTTAAGCATAACTCTTACTACATTTAGCATTTAATCTATCATCACATAGCAATTAACACTTACAACAGTTAGCCTTTAACCCACTATCAAATTGCAATTAACATTTATACATCATCTTATACTCTTTCATGCTCCGTATCAGATCATTCACATGTATATCAATTTCATACATATAACTTTTCGCATATAAGTATAGACATTTCCTTGCATAACTATTATATACTAGCATGAATCATGTTTAACACATATTTGTGTATCATATACATAATAATAACTATCACATGATAACATAAACTTTGCATCCTTAACACTTTACTATCATAACATGTAATATCATGTCTTTCATAATTACTTTGTATGCTCACAAATCTTTCAGCTCCAATTGATGCCTCCCTTTTAGTCTCAAAACCTTGGTTTAATTTCATATAATCCCTCGTGCATCATCTGAATCCCTTAAACCTTGGCTCTAATACAAGTTGTAACAACCCAAAGTTTATCATTATTATTATTTTTTTTACAAACAAATTCATAAAAAGATAATTCAATAAACACTTGACGACGTGGGTTTATAGAAATTTAGAATCAAATCTAATTTCAAAGGATTTATTAAAATACTAACAAGCTTATAAGTATACATACACACATTACATTCGCAAATAGGCAAATGTATACTCATAGTGATTATTTCAAATAGGCAAATATATAATTTATACAAACACCCCCTCTATATTTTCATATACCTCCTTCATAATTGATTCCATGTACTCTTAAAGAACATTATAATTATGGAAGTCAAAATTAGAAGTTTTGGTCAAAATTGAAAAATGAAAGGATTCTATTGGTTAATTCAATTTTATATAAGGAAGCTTTCCCACAATTGGTTTTATTTTAATATATATATATATATATAGAGTTAATTAAATATATTTGTTGTTTTTATATTATAACTTTTAATATATAATGATTGGTATAAATATAAGTACATATTTATAATCATCTCAATTTTATTTACGTTTGGATATAAATTTTAATTAATCAATTTTATCTACGTTTGGATATAAATTTTGACTATTAATATAGTAATACCCATCTTTGTACATAAATTGGATTTTTAGCCCATTTTTTTAACGTACGCGGGTCATTAGTACCCGATTTGCAAGACCCCGGTTTATGTCACTTTTTTTGTCATATGGTGTCTTCTTCGATAAGCTTCACAAAGCCTAAAATCACCTTCCGATTTTGAGAGCCGTCTGCATCAAGATCAAATATTTGGTAGGTGACTTTCTTGATACATTGTGATTCTTCTTTCTTCTTCGTTAAGCTTCACAAACCCTCAATCCATTCTCTAACACTTTCATTCTTTCTCATCTTCCTCGCTTCCAAAACCCTTCTTCTCTATGGCTTACGAGGAAGACTTTCAAATCAGCATCAGTCTCGAGGTAAGATCAAAACCCCAAATTTCTTATAGTAGCAAATTCTATTTACTTGATGTTTCTGTTGATTGAGGTAAGATTACATCTTTGATTTCAAAGGTATTACTTTTTGTAACACCCTGAAAAAGGGCCTAGCAATGTAGTGTTGTACCTTGTGCTTTGGTACTTGTACAGTGACTTTAAGTAATTTAAATTAGTGTGTTTTAAGTTACTAACGTTTGTTATGTGTTAATTAAAGTGATTATGTGAAATGTTTCAAACGTGTTTAAAAGTGATAAAATATGAAACGGTATCGGGTAATGATTTCGTAGATATCCCCGTTAGTTGAAACGGGATGGCGTGTGTCAAGTTGTAAGTTAGAAAGGGGAACAAAATACCCTGGTTTAATTTAATTAAACCCAAGGTCGGCTGAGGCTTGCCTTATCCCCTAGTTTCTTTGTCAAAAACACACACAAACACACAACTACATACGTACACACACAAGCACTCAAACTCTTGGAGCTTTGAGAAAGGAATCAAGAAACAAGCTTGAAACAAGTGATCTCAGTTTTTTATATCCATCTTTGAAGCCTTCCATCATCATCTTTGTAAGTAATTTCATTGAAAACCTAAATTTTGTGTTCTTAAAGGAGATACACCAAATCAATGGTGTAAATCATGTTCTTGTGATGGGTTTTTGGGTACAAAGTGTTTATAAGCTTCACTTGATGTCTAGTGAAGTATACAAATGGTTAGAATTGAGTTTTGGTGGGATTAAAGTTAAAAAATGTGAGTTTGCTGGCCTATTTCGCGAACAGAGACGAAGGCCTGCTGTGCAGGACCTTCCTACGGCCATAGGGGCCGTTTATTTCCTGCGGCCGTATTAAAATGTTCCTACGGCCGTAGGGAGGTGTTTTGCAGGATTATTGAAATTAAGCCTTCTGTGGCCGTAGGAAAATGTTTCTGCGGCCGTAGGAGGTGCTTTTTGTGTGGTTTACCGTCTACGGACGAAGGAACAAGGTCTACGGGAGTAGGTACATAACTCACGGCCGTAGGTCACCAAAGAACAGCTCCTGCGGGCGTAGGGATAAGTTCCTACGGCCATAGGACATGGTTCATTGGAAAGAACCTCTACGGATGCAGGGAATTATCCCTACGGCCGTAGGAGTGGTTTTGTTATGCCTTCTGCGGGGGCATGACGTATCCTCTGAGGTCGTAGGAGCCTGTCCAGTGCTGACAGTTTGTGATTCGTGTTCTGTGTTATGTGTTAATTGATAACCGGGCATGTATATGATGTGTTAGGTGATCCTAAGAAACCAGAGGACACCGAGCACTATATCTGCCTTGTGTAAACCCCAGGTGAGTACCGGTTTCCCATAAGACTCAGTAAGTAGAGCTACCTGTTGCCTGTGTGAGATACTACCTTGTTTACACATGTGTGCCTAAGAGATATGATATAAAATAGTGATACAGTGATATATGCATGCATGCAACTGGATCCTGATTGGATCTGCTATTTGTTTATGGGTTTATGTCCGGACACTCGGGGAACTGTTTATAGTTTCCGACACGGTTGAGGTCAGCTGGCTATTATGCGGCTGGATCGCTTGAGGGCCTAGATGGATGGTTATTCTGGATCAACGGTGGCTCGGTGGTGTACGCCGTGTCTCAGGTTCTGCAGGACCGCCGTTGTCAGGATCGGATATTACCAAATATCAATAACAAGAATTATCTTTGAGAATTAAATCAGAGTTGTATAAAGATAATCTTTCAGTTTGATCACAATCAACTAAGAAGTTGCGGAATCACACTTAATTGATGTTTAAGGTTTAACACAAGAACAATTCAATTAATCAACACAATAAAATACTTTCACACACCAGATGTATTAAAAACCGATTACGATTACAATAATCACCAACACCTCTAATCTAACTCTTTTGTTAGACGAAGAACACAACTTGTTCTTAGGTTTCAATGAAACTTAGAGGCTAACACACTTTCTGAAAGCAAATTAACAATAAACTATGAATGCGTAGAATAATCAAATCAAGAAGTACTTCTAATACGATATTCTATTCCAAGTATTTATAGACTCTTGATCCTCCTTGAATAGTTGACAGTTAGGTAATCTTCTATCTTCCGAGATAATCTTGATAATCTTCAAATTTTGATAAAGATATACTTCAGATCCACGAAGATAGTGATTTCCATGATTAGCTCAACAGAAACTATTTGTTGAATGAAACAGTTCTGGTCTTCTTATAACAGTATTCTCTTCAAGGTCTTCTAACAGTTGTAAACACTTGAACTAACAGTTCTGAACTTTGTACTAACAGTTCTAATGCTCACAGCAACTGTTAGTCACAACTGTTTTCATACTTCACTTAACAGTTTGCAACTGTTTTCCCAGAATTACTTCTAACAGTTTTACCTTTGCATGTCCAACAGTTTCCATTACTTAGAAAATTTCCCAACAATCTCCCCCTAACCTATAGTATTGAACAATACATTTAAGTTGTTTGTTTTTAAGGGTTCAACCATAGAAAAATTAACATAAGCAAAGAAAAATTACTTTTTACTTGATTGAATGAGCTCCAACCTTTCATTCACCCTCTTCATCAGATCCTCCTTCATGTTAGCAGGGCCATAGAACTTTGCTTTCAGCATATACATAAGCTTTATTTTACCATGATCAACAAACTCAAAATCAAACCACTGAGTTTGTCCATTTCCCATCACCATATGATATACTCTTGACTTGTCATATACTTTCATAGAAATTATTGGGAAGGCTTCATCAATTATCAACATGGGCATTATTCCCAGTGGATTGCATATACTTGTTAAGTGCCTCATCAAAACTCTTATTTCAATTCCTGCATTTTCCCCATAGTGACTTATTCCATATGCATACATCTCTTGAATATCCCTTCTAGTCACACTCTCCATTAGATGCAAGAAGCTAGCATAACTTTTTATTGGCTCTACTTCTCTTACAATGGTCACCCCTTTCTTCCCAGTTTCAATCCTTAGAAGTTCGAATCTCCACTCAGTGATGTGAGATTTTTGGCCTAGTTGCTCTGCCACAAGTTTATCTATTCTTTCTTCCACATCCACCCTGAGTCTGTCTTGTAGGATGGTTTGAACCATACCAGCTTTAGTTTGAACTGTTTGGGATTGTTGAGACAGTTGAGGTTGAGCTGTCTGTTTTTTCTTCTCAGCTGCTGGCTTAGGAGGTGGAACTGGTTTCTTCCTTACAACTCTTTTTCTTTTTACTCCCTTACCAGCTTTCTTTGCCTTTTCTTCTTCATCTATTTCAGCAGTAAATTCATCAGCAAGCTGTTGAGCCAATTCAAGATCTTTATGTTCTTGTTGCTTAAGCTCAGCATCCAGCCTTTGTGCTAATTCACGATCATGCTCTTCTTGTTGTTCTTTGGTGAGCTTTAGCTTAGGAATATCAACCACAACCTCCTTTCCCTTACCTAGCACAGGGGGCATCCTTTCATCTTTCTTTCCTTCAATAATTGCAATGCCTTTAAACCCTGGCTTAGGTGCAAGTGGTTCTAGTTTTGAGACTTTGCCATCTAACCACCCATCATCTATCTTTTGAGCCATTTTGAATGTGCTGATGTTAAGAGTTTGAGCACCTATTTCAATCAGATGATTCTGCTTAACCTTTGACCATGTTTTGAAAACATCTGTTGTTGGATAATCTCCTGTCATAATCATTTTGTTTATCAAAACTCTGTCAACTGCTGACAGCCTTTCTTCTTCTTCAACTGTTTGAGAACTAGCAGCTGTTTGTTGTTGAATTGGAGCAACTGTTGTCTCTGGAGCTGCAACTGTTTGAGTATCTGGTGCAACTGTTTGTTCAGTCTGCACAACTGTTTCAGCAACTGTTGGTTGAATCACCACTGGCTTTAAAGATTTCTCCCCCTTTTTGATTGGAACTGTTTGAGAAGGGGTTCTGGCACTTGTTGTGGACTTTTTGAGCACTAGATCATGGGCTTGAAGGACATCAGTAGCCTTCTTCAATGTATCTGACAGAAACGTGATATGTTTGTCTTGCTTGATAATGAGCTCATTGTGCTTGGCCAAGAGCTTGTCTTGTAAAGAGTTCCTCTTCTTGAGATAAAGGAAAGCAGCAAAAAATGGTACAAGTTCTGGATTCGTCAATGCTTTAAGTTTCATACTAGCCTCAATGTCAGAGAGTGTTGACCCTGTAAACATATCACTGGCAGAAATAACTGGTGGCTCACTCCTTGAAGTTCCCTCACCAGTACCCCTTTTTTCTTGGTACTGGGGATTTCCAAAAGCTGTTTGACCAGCCTCTGTTGCCGTGGTTGAGGTCTTAGCAATGTTAATACTGGCCTGCTCATCCCTTGCGGATGAAACAGTAGCATGAGCCTCAAGAACCACATGATCACCCTCTAGTGGAGTGATCACCTCCTTATCGTGCCTGGGAGACAGCACTATGGTTTCCCTTTGAATATTCTGCACAGGTGAATGCACCTGTGCAGGGTTAACAGTTTGGGGATTGGAGACGGTGGTAGAAGGAGCACCAACAGTTCTCTTTTTCTTTTGAAACGTTATGAGTGTGGGGGCTTGTGTTGTAGCTTGAGACAAGGTAGCAGAGGGGGATATTTGAGTATCATGAGCTGTGGGTTCTAGAGTTGGAGGTGTAGCAATAAGTGGGGCTTCATGCTCAACTCTAGCAGCTCTGTTTCTTGAAAGAAACTCCACCATTGCAGAGAGTGGTGGAGTTATGGAACCAGAGAAGCTTTTGCCATTTATTAGCATCTTGCTCAATGTGGAGGCCACATGAGCAGAGGGAATTATGACCCTCTTGTGGTTTTGGAGATTTGGCAACAAAGAGTTCAGCAAAACTTGCACAAATCTGGGGTACATAAAAAAGAGACCATATTTGGTCCCGAGATGCTTTACCATACCATTGAAGATCAGTTTTGAAAAATTAAAACAACGATTGTTGGCTAAACAGATTAGAGCCAATGCAATGTTGCTTCCGAACTCATTCCATCCAGTTCGTTTGGGACTGATACACTACTGGAGAGTATGAATCAGATACTTCCAGTGTGCGCAAAATTGTCCCTTATAGAAGGTACCCTTTCCCCTAGGGCCCTCATACCCAAGTTTTACCAACTCAGCATGCAAAAATTCTAGTGAGACAGAATCAGAAAACTCACCATTGCGATCATTGAGTTGAAGATGTTGGCATATGGTATCCTCAGAGATTTAAACAGCCAAACCATCAACATTTGAATCAATCCATTGCATTCCATCAGCTTCTCGAAGTCTAGCATGTTTCCAAAAGTGGTCGATATGAGAAGTGTAGATGGTTGGATTGATGGTGAGAGCAGTGTAGAGAGTTGACATTGATAGATAGTCAATCATGTCATGGAAAGCATTGAGATCAGCAGGTTTCAAGAGGAAGGCAAGCATGTTGTGTTCTTTGACAAACGGAAGGGGAGCCATTGCGATTTGAGAGCAAAAATCTAGGGTTTTAGCGTTTGATCGAAGTTCAGTAAGCGTAAATGAAACTGTGAGGAGGGAATGGCTTATATATGTTTCAAATATTAAATGCAATTCAAACTTCCTCAGAGTTTCTGCAAAGACTAAAATACCCTTTGAACAAAACTAACAGTTGAAGGAAATAACGAGCTAACAGTTGAGAACTGTTTTTGTAATAAACGTCAACTGTTATTGAAATGAAGTACTCCCCCTTAAATGAACATTCAGTTTGTCTAACAGTTATGAACACCATGTACTAACAGTTGAAAACTGTTAGTTGTAGCACATACAGCTGGTCCCTGAACATTTACTCAAACAGTTGTTAGACAATAAAACTAACAGTTGCAAACTGTTAGTGAGAAAACATAGATAAACAAACAACTGTTATTCCATGTTAATCATTCCAATATTGGAGATCAAAAAGTTGAACCTACTCACATCAAAAGCTTTAGTGAACAGATCAGCTAACTGATCATCAGTATGGACTTTCATAACTTGGATTAACCTTTTCTCATTGCAATCTCTAATGAAGTGAAACCTGATCTCAATGTGTTTTGTTTTAGAATGCTTCACTGGATTGTTGACAATGCTAATAGCACTTGTGTTGTCAACATAAATAGGTGTATTCAAGAAAGACATACCATAATCCAGAAGCTAATTCTGGATCCACAACACTTGTGAACAGTAGCTTGATGCAGCAACATATTCAGCCTCAGCTGTTGAAGTTGAAATTGTTGTTTGTTTCTTGCACTGCCATGAAACCAACCTTGAGCCAAAGAATTGGCATCCTCCAGAGGTTGATTTTCTGTCCACATTAGCTCCACCATAGTCACTATCAGAGTATGCCACCAAATCAAAAGGTGAATCCTTAGGATACAAAAGACCCAGTTTCGGTTGGCCTTTGAGATATCTAAAGATTCTCTTTACAGCAAATAGGTGTGACATCTTTGGACTGCATTGAAACCAGTTGGCTTCTGCTTTACTTGTAGTCCCAAGAAAAATGTGAGTTCTCCCATGGAACTCATCTGAAATCTCTTATGCATGATGACTTCAAACTCCTTGCACAGGCTGTCATCAGTGGATCCAAAGATTATATCATCAACATAGATTTGAACAAGCAAAATCTCTGTTTTAACAATCTTTGTAAACAATGTCTTGTCAATGGTGCCTCTCTTAAAACCATTCTCAAGCAGATATGATGATAATGTCTCATACCAAGCTCTAGGAGCCTGATGCAATCCATACAATGCTTTATCCAATCTATATACCCTGTCAGGATACTTTGAGTCTTCAAAACCAGGTGGTTGACACACATATACCTCCTCATCAATAGTTCCATAGAGAAAAGCTGACTTGACATCCATTTGATACACCTTAAATCCTTTATAGCTTGCAAAGGCAAGGAACAGTCTGATTGCTTCTATCCTTGCAACAGGTGCAAAGACAGACATCATAGTCTAGCCTTGTTCTTGATTACAATCCCTCTCTCATCCTTCTTATTTCTGAACACCCACTTGGTGCCAATAGCTCTTTTGCCTCTTGGAAGTTCAACTAACTTCCAAACATGCTGAATTTGAAACTGTAAGAGCTCTTCTTGCATTGCTTCCACCCATGAAGGGTCTTTTAAAGCCTCTACTGCTTTCTTTGGTTCTATCTGAGATAGAAAGCAGGCATTCACATCAAACTGTTCAAGATTCACATCACTATTTTCACTTTGCAGCATACCTCTAGTTCTGACAGGAGTGATGGGATCACCTATAATCTGCTCTATGGGATGATCCTTGTGAATTCTTAAGGTAGGGATGTTTTCTACAGTCAGTACATTCCCTAAATTAGACAGATCAATCTTAGATTCACTCTCATTCCCAGAAGAATTACATTCCTGATCTGCAACTGTTTGATTAATATATTCATTGTTTTGTTGGAGAACAGAAGATTCCATGTCATTTGAAGGTTCAGCATCATCATTCATTGGACTAACAACATTGGAAGAGTCATTTTGAAATAAAGGAATCACTACAAAGTCTTCAGTGGCTTTGTTTTCACCAACAGTTGTTGGACTTGAGCTAACAGTTTCAGAACTGTTTGAGACAGTTTGTGGATTTGCACTAACAGTTGTAGGAACACCTGCAACTGTTTCTGTAGAATACTCAAAAGAATGAGATTTAGACAATGCATCAATATCAAATAACCAATCAGGACCATTACCTACAAAATTGATCCCATTCTCATTGAAGGAGACATTCATACTCTCTTCTATGATCCTAGTGACATTGTTAAAAACTCTGTATGCTTTACTCTGAGTGGAATATCCTACAAAGAATCCTTCTTCTTCTTTACTCTCAAATTTGCCTAATTGTGACTTGGTATTAAGGAAAGTGCAGGGACATCCAAATGGTTTGAAGAAGTTGATCAAAGGTTTTCGTTTAAGGAACAACTCATAAGGAGTTTTCCCTTTGGACTTGACAATTTGTACTCTTTTCTGAACATAGTAGGCCGTGTTCACTGCTTCTGCCCAGAAGGTCATTGGGAGCCTAGAATCAACTAACATAGATCTAGCAGCCTCTATCAAAGTCCTATTCCTTCTCTCAGCCACTCCATTCTGTTGAGGAGTCCTAGGTGCACTAAACTGTCTTTCAATTCCTTTTTCCTCACAAAAGTTGTTTAACTCATAGTTCTTAAACTCAGAACCATTATCAGATCTAATGACTTTCACCTTCAAATCAGATTGATTTTCAATTCTAATAATAAGAGACTTAACTAACTCAGCAGTTTCATCTTTAGCTCTAAGAAATTGAACCCAAGTAAATCTGGTGAAGTCATCAACTATGACTAAACAGTAAGCTTTCTTCCCTATACTGACCACAGATGTAGGACCAAAAAGATCCATATGCAACAGTTGTAAAGGTGTAGTAATAGAAGAAACTTCTTTGGGCTTATAAGAAGTTTTGTGTTGCTTGCCTTTGAGACAGGCTACACAATGATCATCACATGAGAATTCTTTTTGGGGCAAACCTCTTACCAGATTGTTTTTAGCTAACAGATTCATGGTTTTAAAGTTCATGTGACACATCCTTCTATGCCAAATAGCAGACTCATCATGAGATTCCTTTGAGAGTAAACAACTTAATACATTCTGTTTAGCAAGCTTTTGTGTATCCAGACAGTATACATTATCCTTTCTAGGTGTTCTTAAAAGAACATCCTTTTCATCCACTTTAAAATCTTTTGGAAGGATAATGCACTATGTGTCTGTGAACAGGACTTTGTTTCCATGATCACAGATTTGAGACACACTTAACAGATTGTATTTGATTTGTTTAACAAAGAAAACATCATTGAAAGTAAGTGTACATGCCTCTATAGCTCCCTTACCAGTGATTCTTCCTCCTTTAGCATTTCCTCCAAATGCTACATATCCTCCATTGATTTTTCTGAAATCCTTCAAACAGTGTGGATTTCCAGTCATGTGCCTTGAGCATCCACTATCCACATGCCAAATTGATCCATGATCGGCCCTATGAATGCTCTGCACAAATAAAATTCATTCAGTAGCAGGAAGTACCCAGGCCATACAGGTCTTGGGTATACCATTCAAGTCATAATACTTAAACAGAGTTTGATTTTTCTTGATTTCATCCAAATTAGACTTCTTTATTTTGTGTGAAGAGTATTTGGTGAGAACATGTGGTTTCCAACTGATTAACAGTTGAGACTTTTGAACAAACAGTTTTTGAATTAGGTAAAACAGTTGAGTCAGTTTGTAAAACAGTTTGACTTTCAGATTGATTAACAGTTTTAACCTCTTCAAAAACTGTTTGTTTCTGCAATTTCACCCATGCCAGACTAACAATTTTTGGTTTTGGCTTAACAGTTGTAGAACTGTTAGTTGATTTTGATTTAACAATTGTAGAACTATTAGCCTGTTTTGGCTTAACAGTTGTAGAACTGTTAGCCTGTTTTCTGGTACTTGGCCTCTGTGTGCTATAGTTCTGTGGATTATGATAACAGTTGTGAGCCAAGTGATTTGCTCTCCCACATATATAGCACCTTTTGGATTTCACAATAGGCAAACCAGTTCTTTATGACCAAAACTGGTTTCTATTTCTTTGATTTCCTCTCACTGATGCTGAAGGAGGAAATTTCTGAACACCATGCTGTTTGCATGTGCATACAGGCACTTCAGTATGCCTTTTCACATATTTGGATTGAGATTGTGCTTTTGAAGCTTCCTTCTTTGGCTTCTCAACTTGAAATTCATCAACCTTCTCTTTTCCTTTGGACTTAACACTAACAGTTGAGATGTTTGGTTTAAAACTGTTTGGGTTCTGTTTGGAACTGTTAGTGTAATGTTGGGGACTGTTTGCAACAGTAGTGGAACTGTTTATAGAATAAACTTCTTTGAAAGGTTTTGTTTCACTGGTGAATGGTTCACAGGAGGCTTTAACAAACATCACAGGTTGTAAAGAGGATTTTGGTTCTGTAGGTTCACAACAGATGTGATTTTCAAATGGAATAACCTCTTCCTTCTTCACAACTCCCTCATTCTTGTCATCACTCACTTCATACACAACTTCTTCTTCTTCACTTTCAAATTTTGGATCAGCTGACTTTAACTCTGCTTCTAATGGTTCATTGACATACCTATCAACTACATCAGACATGGGAGTTATGTAGTTGTGATTGTATGGAGGTAGGGTCTGTTTGTATCCTAAACCTGTTTTAACCTTGTCTCTGATTTGTGATTGTAACAAGGTTTCAAGCTTAAGATTTGTTGCTTTGAACATACTCAAATCCATATCCACACCATCCAATTTTTTGGTTAGCTCATCTATCTTACTCTCTTTTTCACTCAGCTTTTTCTTAAGATTATCAATTTCTTCCTGAAGCTGCTCCTTCTCCCACTTATGATACTTCCTATCATAGTCCATTTGCAGTTCATTTGCCTGATAATCTTTGATTTTCTTTTCAAAGCTTTCAATGACATTTTTGTTGTGCTCCCTAAACCTTTTTACTATAGCTCTACATTCACCTGGGCATAGTTTAGAAGATACTTGTATGTCTTCTGATTCTGGTGAATCCAGTTTGATGGAGGAGTCAGTCAATGCCATCAATGCTTTGTTGTGAGTGGCTTCCTCTGCTTGATCACTCCAATTAAATACATGGCCTTCTTGTGAGACCAATGCCGATGAAGTTTGGTTTGATCTTTGTCCTTGATTCTGGCCTTGTCCACCAGATCTGCATTCCCTTGCAAAGTGACCAAGCTATTGACATTTGAAGCATCTAACTTTTGATTTGTCAAACCCAGCCTTGCCATCAGCCCTGAAGTTCATGTTCTGCCTTTCAGTTCTTTTGATGAATCTTTTGGCTCTGACAGTTAACATGGCCATCTGCCACTTGAGATCCATCTCCTCAAGATTATCTGGATGCACTTGCTCAAGATCCTCATAGGTGAGAGTTGAATGTGCATGACTAGCAAGAAATGCTTCAAGCACTACACCAGGAGTGTTTACATCTAGTCCAACAGCAGAACTAGTACCTGCACAACCATCAATAGAATTAGTTAAAGAATGGTTTGAGTCCATACCTGAGGATGACAGGAGAGCAGCATTGTGGCTAGGGGTAACAGACTTTCTTTTTCCCTCTATCTCTCCCTCAAACATAATCAAACTGTTGTAAAGATCATCTAACTCTATATCTTCCAGAGAATCCTTAGTTCTCCATTGTGCAGCATAAACTGTCCACTCTTCACCTAAGGACCTAAGGAACTTCCTATTGATCTCATCTTGTTCTAGTGTAACCTTCGCACTCTCAAGTTGACTAACCAGCTTATAGAACCTATCAAAGATTTGAGTTATACTCTCATTCTTCCCACTAGTAAAGTTCTCATAAGCCTGTTTCAGAAGATCCCTTTGGTTCCTTTTGGAACTTGCATTCCCTGCAAACCTCTTCTCTAATGCATTCCACAGTTCATGAGCATCATCAAACTTCTTGAACTGATGCTGGTATTCATTAGGAATAGCAATCTGAAGAATGCTGAGAGCTTTCATCTCAATCATCCTCTCTTTCTTTTCAGCATCAGTTTTTGGTGGTGGTTTCTTCTTTGGTTTGCCTGTTTCATCTAAATCAACAGTAGTAATGGGGTCCTTTTCTATGATTTCCCAAATAGCATAGTCCATTAATTGGACATGCTGCTTGATTCCTAGCTTCCACATCTCAAAAACAGTTGGTTTGAGCATGGGAACTCGAATGTTTGACCCAGATCCAGTGTTATCAGAAGATCCACCAGACTCCATTGCAGTAATATGAATGAAAAACACAAGACAAGATTTAAATAACAAAACACAGCAGATTTGTGAAAAACCTTCAAATAGTGATCAAAGGAGCCTTAATGAAAAGGCTTTGATACCACTTGTCAGGGTCGGATATTACCAAATATCAATAACAAGAATTATCTTTGAGAATTAAATCAGAGTTGTATAAAGATAATCTTTCAGTTTGATCACAATCAACTAAGAAGTTGCGGAATCACACTTAATTGATGTTTAAGGTTTAACACAAGAACAATTCAATTAATCAACACAATAAAATACTTTCACACACCAGATGTATTAAAAACCGATTACGATTACAATAATCACCAACACCTCTAATCTAACTCTTTTGTTAGACGAAGAACACAACTTGTTCTTAGGTTTCAATGAAACTTAGAGGCTAACACACTTTCTGAAAGCAAATTAACAATAAACTATGAATGCGTAGAATAATCAAATCAAGAAGTACTTCTAATACGATATTCTATTCCAAGTATTTATAGACTCTTGACCCTCCTTGAATAGTTGACAGTTAGGTAATCTTCTATCTTCCGAGATAATCTTGATAATCTTCAAATTTTGATAAAGATATACTTCAGATCCACGAAGATAGTGATTTCCATGATTAGCTCAATAGAAACTGTTTGTTGAATGAAACAGTTATGGTCTTCTTATAACAGTCTTCTCTTCAAGGTCTTCTAATAGTTGTAAACACTTGAACTAACAGTTCTGAACTTTGTACTAACAGTTGTAATGCTCACAGAAACTGTTAGTCCCAACTGTTTTCATACTTCACTTAACAGTTTGCCACTGTTTTCCCAGAATTACTTCTAACAGTTTTACCTTTGCATGTCCAACAGTTTCCATTACTTAGCAAATTTCCCAACAGCCATTCCATGACATCCTCGGGGTCTTGGTTTATGATCAAGATCCGAAATTGAGCCCAAGTGGCTCCGTAACATGTTGGGTGGACTGCTCTTCGCTCCCCCGCCTGTACGGTTAGTTGTGACTGATTCCCCAGTTAGGGTCGTTGAGCCGGACTACCTATCTCGTGAGATATGACCCTGCTGACATGTCGGCGCACCGCTACGTGATAGCTTAGCTTTGTGTGCCGTGTTGTGATGTGATAGCATGCTTATTGATGCTTATGTGAAATATGTGCTCACTAGCTAGTTGTAGCTAACGTTTCCAGATATTTCCCTTTTCGCAGCTTAGTAATATGTTGGCCTGGCGAGGCGGGATGCTTTTGGGTAGTGTAATGTATATATCTTTTGGAACACTTGTAGTTAACGCTGATACTTTGTTGTGATGGTCAGTTTGTAGTAGTAACAATGGCTTCTTTTGAGACTTGGTTCGATTAGTTGTTTTTGATCGCCAAGTCGCTGAACAATGTAATCAGTGGTTTGTTCTGATACTAATCTTTTGATGTAAATATAGTTTAAAAAGTTTTAATTTCCACTGATTTTAAGCTCGTGAAAGCCAGTGTTACAATTAGGTATCAGAGCCTAAGTTTGAGGGAATTGAGTACTTGCAAGAGTATTCGAGCTCAAACTCGAGCATGACCATCATTAAGTGTTCCTAGTGAGATAATTGGGGATGAGTGTCAACGTTATGTGTTTATTGCTCAATGTGAACTAACATGCGTGTTAGTAAATCGTGACTAAGTGTTGTACTAAATGTGTGTACCCATTGTGTATAGAAAGTGAGTAAAAATTTTAGAACGACGAGTTACTACCGAGGAACCTTTAACGAAAATGGAAGACGAAGCTTCTCGTACTCACGTAGAGGCCGAGGAGGAATCGTCATGGCATGATACTGTGGCTTGATGCATGTTAGAGATCCACAGACGTATATTCTGCGTCTCGAAGAAGAACTCTGTATGACCAGGGAGTTACCGATGGAAGCTGTTAAGGGCAAGCGTCGTGAACATTGATCTTACAAGAAATTCATGTCTTTCGGGCCGAAGGTTTATGAGGGTAGCGACAATACCTCAGAGACTATACGTTGGTTGTATGAAACGGATCAAGTATTTGAGTCCTGTAACTGTGAACCTGAGAACCGTGTCAAGTACGCGGTACGGTTACTAAAAGGCCGCGTACTTGATTGGTAGGATACGGTAAAGGATACGTTGAGAAAGGTGGCGATTGCTGCCCTGACTTGGGAGCAGTTCTCGGGGAAGGTGAAGGCAAAGTACTGCACGGATTATGATCTGGAGAGGATGGAGAATGAGTTTAACAGTCTCCGTAAGGTGGAAAAACCAGTAGAGGACCTTATCAATGCTTTTACAGATAAGGTGAGATTTATTCCGCATTTGGTGACCGATGAGAAAGCAAAAATGCGAAAGTTTGTGAATATGTTGCCATTTTATTACCGTGCTCACGTGAGAGCCGCTGCTACTATGGATCAGGCGTTTGAGATAGCCCGACAAATCGATGGGGATCGCCGTCAGAGCAAGGGGGATCATGCTGCTGAGGGCCAGAAGAGAAAGTTCCAACAGTATTCAAAGTCTGGTGCTTCCAAAGGGCAGTCTTCTGCCGGTGGGAAATCTGATTCCAGCAAAAAACTAAGGTCTGATAATCATTGGTGTTCGTTGTGTCGTACCTATCATTCGGGTAACTGTTCGAAAGCCACTACTAGGTGTATGCGGTGTGGTGAGAAAGGGCACTCTGTTACAGAGTATACGTTTAAAGAAAGTGTTTGCTTTAAGTGCCAGAAGCCAGGGTACAGGATTAGTGAGTGTCCAACCCGACAGGGTGCAGGAGCTGGAGCCGGTGGATCTTCTTCCGGTCACAAGAAAGAGGGCGCTTCTCACGCCAAAGGAAGGGCATTTCAGATGACGATTGATGAAGCCAAAGCCGTTGGAGAAGTGATCACTGGTACTTTTCTTATAAATTATGTTCCAGCTTGTGTGTTATTTGATTCTGGATCTACCCATTCCTTTATATCTGTGGCTTTTCGTGATAAACTGCAATTGCCTATATATGTGTTACTTGAGCCGATCAAAGTTGAAATTGCTAGTGGTAAGGTAGTTCCAGTTACAGATAGTGTTCCTCTGGCTAACATCGATGTGAACGGGAATAGATTTCCTATCTCTTTTCTTCTCATGCCAATTGCAGTCTTCGACGCGGTAATTGGTATGGATTGGCTCAGTGGTTTGAACGCAGAGATTTTGTGTTCGAAAAATATGGTAAAGATTCCCCTTATTTTTGTGATGAAAGCTTAAAAGTCTCTTTCTAAGGGCGGTGAGTCTTATCTAGCTTACGTGATTGATGCAAAGCTAGAAAAGCAAGTGGTCAAAGATATTCTGGTAGTTTCAGACTATTCAGAAGTGTTTCCTGATGAATTATCGGGTTTACCACCGGTGAGAGACGTGGAGTACAAGATTGATCTTATTCCACGGGCTACGCCTGTAGCTAAAGCTCCATATCGTCTTGCTCCTTCTGAGGTGCGAGAGATGATGAATCAAATACAGGAGTTACTTGACAAGGGCTTCATTCGTTTGAGTTCTTCCCCGTGGGGAGATCCTGTATTATTCGTGAAGAAGAAAGACGGAACAATGCGGATGTGTATTGATTACCGGGAGCTTAATAAGCGAACGGTAAAGAATAAGTATCCACTTCCGCGTATCGATGACTTGTTTGATCAATTACAGGAAGCGACGTGTTTCTCTAAGATTGATCTTCGATCTGGCTACCATCAGGTGCGGGTTAGTGAAAAAGATATTCCTAAAACTGCTTCCCGCACTCGATATGGCCACTATGAGTTTTTGGTTATGCCGTTCGGCTTAACCAACGCGTCAACTTTTTCATGGATACGATGAATCGGATTTGTCGTCCTTTCTTGGAATAAATCTGTTATTCTATTTATCGATGATATTCTTGTGTATTCTAGAAGTGAAGCCGAGCACGAGTTGCATTTACGGCAAGTTCTTGACACCCTCAGGCGAGAGAAGCTTTATGCAAAGTTTTCTAAGTGTGAGTTCTGGCTCTGTGAAGTGCATTTTCTCGGTCATGTGATCTGCAGGGATTGTCTCAAAGTAGACCCGGCGAAAGTCGATGCAGTGATGAACTGGGGGGTTCCCCGAACTCCTTTTGAAGTTCGCAGTTTTCTCGACATAGCTGGATATTATCGGCGGTTTATCCATGGTTTTTCTAAACTTGCAGGTCCCTTGACCAAGCTCACTCGTAAAGACGTTGCGTTCGTGTGGTCTGAGGTGCAAGAACAACCGTTTCAGTCTATGAAACGGCTATTGTGTGAAGCTCTGATTCTTTCTTTACCCGATTGGTCTGATGACTTCGTCGTTTAATGTGATGCTTCTTATTCGGGGCTTGGTTGTATGTTAATGCAGCGTGATAAAGTGATAGCGTACGCGTCTTGACAGTTAAATCCACATGAAGGTAACTATCCTACACACGACCTCGAGCTAGATGCTGTAGTGTTTGCTCTAAACCTATGGCGGCATTATCTGTACGGTACCAAGTATGTGGTCTTTACGGATCACAAGAGTCTGCAATACGTGTTTACGCATAAAGAGCTCAATATGAGGCAGTGGCGTTGGTTCGAGTTGATCAAAGATTACGACTGCGAGCTTTGTTATCACCCTGGTAAGGCCAACGTGGTGGCGGAAGCTCTTAGTCGTAAAAGCTCGTCAACAGAGGCGAAATTTATGAAACTTGTGATGGTTCCTGATATTCTTGAGAGATTAAAGGAAGCACAATCAGTTGCCTTGCGAATTAGAAAGCTGAAGTGATGCGAAAGCAAAAAGATATGTTTACAGATGATAGCCGCGGGATAAAGACTTTCCAGTCTCGGATATGGTGCCGCTCTACGGAGGTAATCGTGAGCTGATTTTAATGAAGCTCATAAATCTTGACTGTCTATTCATCCGGGCAGCACCAAAATGTACCATGATCTGAAAGTTTTATACTGGTGGCCTACGTCAAAGCGAGACATTACCTTCTATGTGGAGAAGTGTCAAATCTGTGTACAAGTGAAGACTGAGCACCAGAAACCGTACAGTAATCTTCAACAACTCGAAATTCCTAAGTGGAAATGGGATCATATTACTATGGATTTCGTGACCAAAAGTGCTCATTTTCTGGCTACTAGCGAGTCTGCTCCATTGGATAAACTAGCGCAATTATATATCATTGAAGTGGTGTCGCGTCACGGATTGCAGTGTTCTATTGTATCAGATCGCGATCCACGATTTGCTTCAAATATCTGGCAGAGCTTACAGCGTAAGCTCGGCATTCATGTTCATATGAGTACTGCTTATCATCCTCAGACAAATGGCCAGTCTGAGATGACTATTCAAACATTGGAGGACATGCTTCGCGCCTGTGTACTTGAGTTCGGTGGAGCGTGGGATTCACATCTGCCATTAATAGAGTTTGCTTATAACAACTCATACCATTCCAGCATTGGAATGCCTCCGTTCGAAATGTTGTACAGGAGACGTTGCGATACTCGTATGTGTTGGCTAGAGCCTGGCGAGAAACAGTTCGCTGATAAAGTGAAAGTGGCACGGGAAAAGCTGAAAGCCGCTCGTGATCGACAAAAAGTGTACGCTGACCCTAGACGTCGGCCAGTTGTGTTTAATAAGGGCGATCGGGTTTTCCTGAAAGTCTCTCCATAGAAGGGTGTTATCCGTTTTGGCTGTAAAGGCAAGTTGAGTCGCGTTTCATAGGACCGTTCAAGATCCTACACAGGGTCAATGAGCAAACAGTGTCTTTGGAGTTACCTCTAGAACTTGCGGGTATTCATAATACCTTTAACGTGTGTTACTTACGCAAGTGCAAAGTTGACGA
Source organism: Pulicaria dysenterica (assembly GCA_947179395.2). Classification (NCBI taxonomy): domain Eukaryota; kingdom Viridiplantae; phylum Streptophyta; class Magnoliopsida; order Asterales; family Asteraceae; genus Pulicaria; species Pulicaria dysenterica. The sequence continues at coordinate 49,418,744 of OX359292.1, read as the reverse complement.
AAGTCAAATTCTGCCGTTACAAGAGCTGAGAGTTGATGCTTCAAAGTGCCTCGTTGAGGAACCCGTTGAAATTCTCGGCTCAAAGACTAAAAACCTGCGTAAGAAAGTGATAAAGCTCGTCTTAGTCAAGTGGAAGTATAACCTAGGTTCGAATAAGACCTGAAAGATGAAGATGATATGCGAGCTCGATATCCACACCTCTTCATGAGTGATCAGATTTCGAGGACGGAATCTTCATAAGGGGGTTAGATTTGTAACACCCTGAAAAAGGGCCTAGCAGAGTAGTGTTGTACCTTGTGCTTTGGTACTTGTACAGTGACTTTAAGTGATTTAAATTAGTGTGTTTTAAGTTACTAACGTGTGTTATGTGTTAATTAAAATGATTATGTGAAAAGTGTCAAACGTGTTTAAAAGTGATAAAATATGAAACGGTGTCGCATAATGTTTCCGTAGATATCCCCGTTAGTTGAAACGGGATGGCGTATGTCAAGTTGTAAGTTAGAATGGGGAACAAAATACCCGGGTTTTATTTAATTAAACCCAAGGTCGGCTGAGGCTTGCCTTATCCCCTGGTTTCTTTGTCAAAAACATACACAAACACACAACTACATACGTACACACACAAACACTCAAACTCTTGGAGCATTGAGAAAGGTATCAAGAAACAAGTTTGAAACAAGTGATCTCAGTTGTTTAGATGAGTCTTTGAAGCCTTCCATCATCATCTTTGTAAGTAATTTCATTGAAACCCTAAGTTTTGTGTTCTTGAAGGAGAAACACCAAATCAATGGTGTAAATCATGTTCTTGTGATGGGTTTTTGGGTACAAAGTGTTTATAAGCTTCACTTGATGTCTCTAGAAGTATACAAATGGTTAGAATTGAGTTTTTGTCAGATTAAAGGTCAAAACGCGAATTTGCAGGCCTGTTTCAAAATAGAGATGAAGGCCTGCTGCGCAGGACCTTTCTGCGGCCGTAAGGAAATGTTCCTGCGGCCGTAGGAGAATGTTCCTGCGGCCGTAGGGGCTGTTTAGTTCCTGCGGCCGTAGGGAGGTGTTTTGCAGGATTATTGAAATTAAGCCTTCTGTGGCCGTAGGAAAAGGTTTCTGCAGCCGTAGGAGGTGCTTTTTGTGTGGTTTACCTTCTACGGACGAAGAATCAAGGTCTACGGGCGTAGGTACATAACTTGCGGCCGTAAGTCACCAAAGAACAGCTCCTGCGGGCGTAGGGACAAGTTCCTACGGTCGTAGGACATGGTTCATTGGAAAGAACCTCTGCGGGCGCAGGGAATTATCCCTACGGCCATAGGAGTAGTTTTGTATATGCTATGTTAGGTGATCCTGAGGAACCAGAGGACACCGAGCACTATATCTGCCTTCTGTAACCCCAGGTGAGTACCGGTATCCCATAAGACTCAGTAAGTAGAGTTATCCGTTGCCTGTGTGATATACTACCCTGCTTACACATGTGTGCCTAAGAGGTATGATATAAAACAGTGATACAGTGATATATGCATGCATGCAACTGGATCCTGATTGGATCTGCTATTTGCTTATGTGATTATGTACGGACATTCGAGGAGCTGTTTATAGTTTCCAACACGGTTGAGGTCAGCTGGCTATTATGCGGCTGGATCCCTTGAGGGCCTAGATGGCTGGTTATTCGGGATCAACGGTGGCTTGGTAGTGCACGCCGTGTCTCAGGTTCTGCAGGACCACTGTTCCTAGACAACCTCGGGGTCTTGGTTTATGATCAAGATCCGAAATTGAGCCCAGGTGGCTCCGTAACGCGCTGGGTGGACTGCTCTTCGCTCCCCCACCTGTGCGGTTGGTTGTGACTGATTCCCCAGTTAGGGTCGTTGAGCGGGACTAGCTATGTCACGAGATATGACCCTGCTGACATGTCGGCGCACCGCTACGTGATAGCGTAGCTTTGTGTGCCGTGTTGTGATGTGATAGCATGCTTATTGATGCTTATGTGAAATATGTGCTCACTAGCTAGTTGTATCTAACGTTTCCAGATATTTCCCTTTTCGCAGGTTAGTGATATGTTGGCCTGGCGAGGCGGGATGCTTTTGAGTAGTGTAATGTATATATTTTTTGGAACACTTGTAGTTAACTCTGATACTTTGTTGTGATGGTCAGTTTGTAGTGGTAACAATGGCTTCTTTTGAGACTTGGTTCGATTAGTTGTTTTTGATCGCCAAGTCGCTGAACAATACTAAACATGTAATCAGTAGTTTGTTCCGCTGCTAATCTTTTGATGTAAATATAGTTTAAAAAGTTTTAATTTCCACTGATTTTAAGCTCGTGAAAGCCGGTGTTACACTTTTTCATTTTGTTCATCTTGCTTGGCAAGTTAAACTTTCTAATATGATTCGTTGTTGCGTGATCTAATATAGGTTATCGAATATGATTTGCTGTTAATATTGATATGCTTGGATTAGATTTCATGTTAATTTAATTCATTTGATAGTAATTTCTTTAGCTTTTAAAACTATTGTATTATTTTTCCGACGTTTTACCATAGAACTCGCATGGTTTATTCAACATGTTGAATCAAGGTGCTTTTATTGATAGCAGTGCGGCAGTGCCTACATTTTAACCGGGAAAGAGGTATTTCTTATGTGGTGTTCAAGTGTATATTTAGTTTTAAACTTGAGAGTATGTTCGTAAATCATGTAGTTTTCTTTTAGGTACAACAAGCAATGCTACAGAAGTCACCGAATGATATGTGGAACCATTGATTGTTGATGCATGAGAAGATCTGAAATCCACTAAGGCTTTAGGACCAAAATCACAATGTAGTAAGCCTTTTCAGCATATACAAGATATGGTAATGTAGTACCACAAAGAAGCGGATTGAATAACAGGTAAAATAACACCCGAGATTTCAAACGGAATACATAATAAGGTACATTTTGATTCTCACTTATGAAAATCTTTCTTATGGAGTCATAAGTCATAAAAACACCCTACTATTACCGATGTCTTGATTAGAATAAGCATTCGACTTCTTAATAGATTTTCATTTCTCTAATATTCTCATACATGCACGTTATATATTCTTGAATAGATGCAAATGTACTACAATTTTGAACCAAAGTTTCTTTTGACTTGACACTCTATTTTTACCACAGATATGTAAATGATTTTAGGGTGTCTGACCCTAAAGCAATTCGGTTTTTACTGAACCATATTTAGAAGCCATACATCGCTTATCAATCAAACAGCTTTGTAGGATTTTTTTGGCAACGTAGATGTTGTTGAGAAATATCCAAATGTGACACTGGTGTTTGTTTTATGTATATTGCTTAGAATGCAACAACTATAGGGTTGGCACTAAAGAGGTTCTATTTCCACTAATTGACTTTATTTTGGACTTTCTTTATTGACTATGATTAAAATTATTGATTATAGTTGACTAATTGACTTTTGACACTATAAAGTGCTTTATGTTTTTCAGTATGCCATTTTTAGAGAAAAACAATTCTTTCCTATAAATCTCAAAGCGCTTTATTTTTTTCAAAGTGTCATTTTTATTTTTATTTCTTTAGTTGGATACAGGTGTAAGTTAAATTTGTAAGTTAAATATACTTAAAGATTCTTATCTTCTAATTGTTATTTTTATAACACATGACATATATCAATTTCATTACATTGTTGTTTCTAGAGTGCTATAGGAAGAGAGAATGCCTGAGAAAGAGCCTAAGTCATATTATGTTGATTTTGTTTACAAGACTATAACAAGCAAGAAAGTATAATCGAATACTTCTATTGGTTTATCTCTAAGTATATTTAAAATGGAACACTGGTTTCTATTTCCACCACTTTCTTAAATCAAATTTATAATGACTTCCTTTCAAAGTTTTCACTTTAACCTAAACTATGTTTTTAACTTATAATGAGCATGTAATGATAACGAGGGAGTTCTTTTGCAAAAATGAGTACGTAAGGACTTAGTCTTATATTGTTTAGGCTTGTGTTAAATCTTTGAATCATGATCTAATAAATTAACATAGTATATAAAGAAATAGTATAAAGAATATAATCTTTGTTCTTACTTGCGTACTTCAAACAATTTGTATTTGTCCACTTTTTCTTATTTACTATATTAGAGTTAAATATATTTGTTGTTATGTATGAAAGTTCACACATTTGGTATGTAGTTATAGTATTTTTTTTACTTAATAAATTACTTATTTAGATTTACTTGTATAATATTCGTGCGTTCACGAGTTCTTAAACTAGTATATATTAAAAGAAAACCATTTATTGGAAAGTTACAATAAATAATTCTCAATTAACCAATAGAAATCCTTTATTTTTCTAATTTTGACCCAAATAAGCTATTTTGACTTCCTGTTTTAGTAATACCCGATTTCTTTTAAAAATGAGTCATTTAACCCGAAATGAAAAAACACGCGGGTCTTATTGACCCGCCTTCCCTTTTATTCTTTACTACAGGTGTAGTTCTTCGTTACCGTAACCCTAACATCGACCGTTTCATTCCTCCGCTGTTTCTCCAGGATTCCTCATCACGATTCCTTTCATTCATCATCTTCTTCTTGATTCACGAACCTTACGAGTAAGTCTTTGATTAGCAATTTATCCAAGTTTGCTTTTGGTTTAGTGATCTTTTGTTAATGATAAGATTTACTATTTCAATTGGGCTTCTCAAGTATATCCTCTTTGATTTCTATTTTAATTCTAATTTGTTTAAACCCACGAATCGCTGCAGCATTTTAGAGGAGGTTTGCAATTCAAGATTCAAGATACGGCTTCTAAACCCTCATATGAGAAGTCGCTTAAACAGTTTCCAGTCTTCATCTCTCCAGGATGCAACAGGCTTCTTTATTTCTTTTTCACTTCTGTCTGTTTTGTCAGCGGACATATCGCTTACAACAGCAGAAATCTTGGGGATGATCGGTCCTTTGGTAATGACATCGTACATACGATTGTCAATGGACTTGAGGAAAAGCATGGCTCTAAATTTCCACATAGTATAGTCAGATCCATCGAATATGGGACAGCCCTTAGCAGACATCTGAGGAAAGTTTGATGAACTGTTGCTTATAGACATTGTATAGTTTCTCAGAATCTTGAACTTTTTACTTATGAAATCGTTCAGCCTGCTCTGATACCAGTTGTTGGTCCCTTTGTGAGAAGGTCAACAAGAAAGTAATGTGTAGAAGGGGGGTTGAATACACTTTCTGCGGAAAATTGAACAAATCAATAAAAAGTGTTAACACACATTAAACAACAACAATCGAATGTTTTTCTTTTCATTAATAAGAAGATGAATACAGACTCTATCAAGTAAGCAACACTTGATATGTAAACACCTAATGTAAATCAAATCTCTCAATCTCTAAAACTTTGCTATCTATAATCAACTTATGATTATAGATACAGGACGACTCTCTAAACAGGATTTAATCATAGATTGAATACTTACCAATTTCACAACAAATGTGAATATTCGAACACACTAACAACTTGGCAACCTGTGAATAACTTGATCACTGACAAACAATGAATCAAGATTCGTAACACATACGGTTTGAGGTGAAACTGAGTTATGGCTCTGTAACTCGTAGTCGTAGTCGTACCTCTAAACTTATCATGAGATAAGTATTTATAATCCTGTTTTTTCGGATCCTAACAAACTAGAACTTATCCTAAGCTGCTAACAAACTAACGGATAACCCGGAATCTTGAATCTTGAATCTTCTTATCTTGAGTCTTCAATCTTCAATCTTGATTCTGGAATTTTCTTGTCCTTGCCGTAGATGTAGAGAGATAAAAAGTGAATTTAAAACATATTTAAATTCTCTTAAACTGACTTCTTTAGGTAGGTTGAGTTACTCAGCTTGAAACTCATCTAGCTGAGTTCTTCGAGAACAAACCCGAAAACAAACATGTACTAACACGTATAATGATTAACTCATCCTTAGAAGTCATAAGAGTTAGCTAGAACTTATTTAGCAACTCTGTTGAGCTGACTCAGTCTATACGCTGAGTCCTTCAGCTCGAAACACATCAACCTGAAACTCAACCTATATCTTAGGTAACATACACAGCTTATCAAACACATTAATAATCCTACTAAGATATAGTCTAAGCTGATCGAACATATGCTCAGCTTATATTCAGATTGTGCTCAGTCTGAAACACTATAAGTGCTCAGTCTGATCAAGCCTCATAATTCTTTTTAAGTTATATTTAGAACACATCTTACAAACTTAACTTTGTCTCATCAAATTTCAACTAATGAGATCATTTGACCAACAGATGTTTTTGGTTGGTATGTTACTTTCTGTTAATTTGTTTTATGCTAATTAAGAAGTTTGATTGTTTGCGTATTCCTACTAAGATATAGTCTAAGCTGATCGAACATATGCTCCCCTTATATTCAGATTGTGCTCTGTCTGAAACACTATAAGTGCTCAGTCTGATCAAGCCTCATAATTATGTTTAAGTTATATTTAGAACACATCTTACAAACTTAACTTTGTCTCATCAAATTTCAACTGATGAGATCATTTGACCAACAGATGTTTTTGGTTGGTATGTTACTTTCTGTTTAGTTGTTTTATGCTAATTAAGAAGTTTGATTGTTTGCGTATTCCTTGTCTTTGATTTAGTATTTTGAGATAATCTTGGATATCTATGGTCTGAGTGATCAATTTTTACCTCAAAGTTGGAATAATATATAATTTACAGGTACAATTTTGCAGTAAGTACTAGAATCAAAGAACAGACTTTTCTTCAGTCTTAAAGGATTTATTGTTGGGAAAATGATCTCATCAGTTAAGATTTGATGAGACAAAGTTAAGTTTGTAAGATGAGTTCTACATATAACTTAAACAGAATTATGAAGCTTAGTCAGACTGAACACTTATAGTGATTCAGACTGAGTATAAGCTAAATATAAACTGAGCATATGTTCGACCAGTTTATATTATACCTTAGTTAAATTATTAATGTGTTTGATAATCTGTGTATGTCACATAAGGTATATATCGAGTATTCAGCTTGATGTGTTTCAAGCTGAGTGACTCAGCTCAGAAGCAGAGTCAGCTCGACAGAGTTAATAAATATGTTTTATTTAACTCTTTGGACTTCTAAGGATGAGTTAATAATTATACGTGTAAGTTCATGTTTGAATTCGGGTTTGTTATAGAAGAACTCAGCTTGATGAGTTTCAAGCTGAGTAACTCAGCCTGACTAAAGAAGTTAGTCCAAGAGAATTTAAATGTGTTTTAAATTCTGTTTTAACTCTCTATATCTACGGCGCGGATAAGAAGACTCCAGAATCAAGATTGAAGATTGAAGACTCTAGATAAGAAGATTCAAGATTCAAGATTCCGAGTTATCCGATAGTTAGTTAGCAAATTAGGATTAGTCCAATTTGTTAGGAACCGTAGGAACAGGATTATAAATACTTATCTCCTGATAAGTTTAGAGGTACGATTCTGAAGCAAGAACAACTTAGTGTTGCAGAGCCAAAAACCTTACCTCACCGTATGTGTTACGATTCTTGAATCACTGTTTGTCAGTTCAACGTGATCAAGAAACTCACAGATTGCCAGATCATTCGTGTGTTCGAATTGTCACATTAGTTGTGATATTGGTAAGTAATCATTAGTTGATTCAATCTGTGAAAAATCCTGTTTAGAGAGTCGTCAGTATCTATAATCATAAGTTGATTATAGATAGCTAAGTTTGAGAGATTGAGAGATTTATATTAGGTGATTATATATCAAGAGTTGCTTACTTGATAGTTACTGTAATCATCTTCTTATTCAAAGCATTGTAATCATCTTCATATTAATAAAAGCATTCGACTAGTTGTGGTTTGATTTACTATGTGTAACACTTTTATTTGATTTGTTCAATTTCCGCAGAAAGTGTATTCAACCCCCCTTCTACACACTGTTGCTTGTTGTTATTCTCACCAAGGGACCAACATTTATACATTTAAATCTACATTCAATCAATATCTTGGAACTGCTAACCTTATCTGAAGGGTTTTGATCTGACCAAACCACCCTAAGACACAAACTGGTCAAACCTGGGTTTGATACTACTGGTCCAATCCTAAAGCGGAACTGGATTGAACACAACCCCCTAAACCCTAAAAGGGTTAGGATCTTTCTAATGATCATATCAGTTTCTTATCTACAATCTAGATAAAAGGTCAAGAAAAACAATACCTCTTGAATCTTGGGATTGCTAAAGTTAGTCCACCACTACTGCACCCCCAACGAACTAGCTGCTAGACCGCTGCAGGAATTAACCGACGTACACGCAAAGCTGTGCGTGTTTGTGTGTATTGCTAGAATCGCAAAAGCAGGAAGGCTTTTGCCTCCTTGTTTCCGTCGACAAAGAAGCAAAAACCGAACACCCTCGGGTGTTGTGTTGAGATCGACGCAGACAAGAGGGAGGGAGGGAGGAGGCCAGGATTTTTTTTTCTTGTTGCAAATAAATTACTTAAGGATAAATGAGCTTTTTCTAGGTTTAAATACTTTAAACCTTATCCAATCCCAAGCACATTATATTAAAGCCCATGTCTTTAATTGAAGTTTCATTCCTTGCACTTTGACCCCCTGGACATTACTAGTTAATTAATTAACTATTAATTAACTGGTCCGTTAAATATTAAACTTAATATTTAATTTCCCTTCAAATAATAAATAACTATTTATTATTTATTTCTCTCTCAAATAATTAATTCCACTGATTAATTATTTCCACGTAGATATTGGTAAATTCCAAACTGTTCTAATTTGGGTGTGTAGCAGTGTGACCCTTTAGTCTCTTATAACATTGGACACAATGTACCCATTAATTATCTATGCACATAATCCAACAGACTCCCACTTGTGCAAGATAAGTAATAGTTACTGTACACTGCTAGCCTAAGGAGGTCCATACCCAGACGCTTAGGATAACCAGGTTATAAGAACTCTTATACCCCAAAGTAACGTGTAATAAAGTAAACTCTCATAAAACAACTGTTTATGAGCAATCTATCATAAACTAACTGTTCATGAACTAACTATCATAAACTACCTGTTTATGAATGGGTACGGTTATTAGGTTTGTCCCTTGCAACACGATATTTCGATTTTGAGCATTAGCATGGAGAGTGTCAACTCAAAAAATCACGAATTATTTCATGACATACTTGATTTCAATGATAAACGACAAAAAACAAATCAGTTCGTTTGGGCACGGCCGTGCACTTACCAGTTTTAAAAAGGAGGTGCAAATACCTTCTTGCATATTTGCATTTGGCAATACGGATCCCACTGAACCTAGATACGCCCCTTATAGCCACCATGTTACGGCGTGGCGTTAGGACGTGTTGGAGTATGCCTACTGATGCACGTACGCCATTTGGATCACTACCAGTATAGTATGGGCCTATTGGGTCACACGCCGGGGATCAATCCTAACAGCAACTTAAGTTGATAGACTAAAAGTGTCAAAGTGAAAAGGATTGGTGTGCAGGCGAAGATCGCGCCTCGATCCACTTGTGGGATTGCGGCTCGATCTTATGTTGAGATCACGGCGCGATTTCTTATGGGATCGCGCCGCGATCCCGTGTCAGACTGCATGCAATCATTTTGTGTTCACCTCCTTTTCTAGCCAATGCATGGCTTTCTTTTAGGACAGCTTGTGGCCTGTTTAGGGGAGATCAAATGGCACATTTGGGTCTTTAAAACGACATATCTTGTCTTTCCTTGTATTCTCTTGACATACTTAATACTTACACACACTTGGAGCTTTCTTGGCTTCATATTAGAGTGTTTGTGGGTTCTTATCCAGAAGTGAAGGGAGAGTTGTTGTTCTTGGTGTGGATTCAAGTCATTGAAGTCCATACAAGCAAGCTAGTACTTGTGGATTGAGCATACCCAGGGTGGATCAACAATTGAGTGGAGTTCGGTTTGAGCTTCTAGTCATCACCTTCATCCTCCATTTGTTCCAGAAACTCACCAATGGTATAATCCTATTTTCCTTCTTTTTACACGGTACAAATATTGGTTACAGAGCTTGGTCCATTTATGGGGTTGTATGCATTATATGCTTGTACATTGTGTTTTGTTAGTTGTACTTTTGCTTCCGTTGTGTTCTTGAAACCCCATCAGTGGTATCAGAGCCACCTCTATACCATTCTTGCACATGGTGGCCTGAAAAACCCGAAAATAATTTTCTTGTTTTCTGTCCAGGGGAGTTCACGGCTCGATCTCCTTAGGAAATCGCGGCATGAACTATAGAAAAAGGTAGCGGCTCGAACCTGTTAGTGGTTCGCGGCTCGATCTCCCAGCAGAGAAGTTTTTTGGATTTTAAGCTTTAAAAATTATTTTTGGGTTTTTGGCAATTTAATTTATTTTCTGGAATTTTATGTTCAGAAATTAAATTTTGTTTATTTAAGATGCCTTGTATAATGGTTGGTGTATTTATATGTATATTGTTTTTTTGGCATGAAAATGGTAATTGCATATACTTACATTATGTATTTATGAATATGTTTCACAAAAAATGGTTTGGTGCTACTAATGCATAAGTACATGGGATTTTTAGTCCCTTGAGTGTTTTGAAAAATCTTAACCATTATACATAAGTTTACATGGTTTTGTGTGGCACACCATGTTGTTCATGTTGTTTACTAGTGAATCTTGTATGTTCATGTGATATTGGTAGCCATAGAAATGCCCTAGACCTTGTGGATGTTTGGTTATGTTATTTTATTATTATTCATTCATTTGGTGACTTGAAGTCACATGCTTTGTAATAATAATTTATTTATTTATTTGGTATGTAATTTTGTATTTGTGGCTTGCATGCCATTTAAATATTCCATATTGTGTATTTGTACTAGAAGTTAGGAGTTGTGGCTTGCATGCCATTTATTTCCTTTTCTATGTAATTGTAATATGGAGCAACCATCGGGAGTCCATGGAGTGACATCTTGGCTGTAACACCGCAAAAATACAAGCCATATTTTTTTTTTTTTAAATCACAGCGGAAGTAATACGTTATAAAACTAAAAAAAGAATAACATTAAAAGTTAAAACAACACTGTACAAACATACAGTACTTCCTTTAGTGTTACAAAACATTTAATAACATATGGCTCATCATTCTAAAACCCAAAATATCAGAGCTACGGTCAAACTTTCCCTGTACACAAAAACTGCAACCTACCGTGCCCTCAAAACCTGAAACAGAGAATTAGGGTGGGGAATTAGCACAAAGCTAAGTGAATGAAAATCAAGCCACAAGCAATTAAAGCAGAACCACAACGATCACAAGAACAGTTTATCTCAAATATCAAAGGACCAGCGGCTCTGCCGAGCCTACGACCAATGCTGGCCATAGCAATGATCTACCGATAGCCATCTGCTAACTGGCACAGTTAAACCCCCTCTGCTACAACAAATGCGACAGAGGATCTAAAACTGCCTAACCAGAAGCAACTGACCCAGCCCAAAACCACGCTTAGCTGACCTCTGCCACAAACATCATGAGCACAATTTCATGCCTTGATACTCATATCTTGGACACAATTTCAATAATCATCACATAACCAATCAAACAATCATATCAGACTAAACAGTCTATCGCATGATTAATCGTATAAAAACCAAGTAACCATAACAGTTACAACTAAAACCACTAGTGCATCAAAGTCCACTCACCTGTGTTCTCCAACACCCACTCAGTATTCTAATTTCACTGAGCCTTCTCGTTTCCTGAAACACATCATAACTTAGTCAGTAATTGGGATTACATTCCAATTTACAAAAGCGACAACTCTCATTGGCTACAAACAATAAAATCACAGAATTAGCGTCTGAATCACTACGCACGTAATGGAGTCACTACGCACGTAGTGGACTCCACTTTGCACGAAATGATCACACATCGCACGTATTGAACTTTCAAACTTACGAAGTGGCTAACCTACTTCGCACGCAATGGGCACTGGTACGCACGGAGTGAACCTCACTTCGTGCGACCAAAACTCATTGACTTCATCTTCTTCAACATGCACTTCGCACGCAATGGAGTCACTACGCACGTAGTGGACTCCACTTCGCACGGCCAAAACACAACATTCAAGAACTTCCTAATCAAAACTCGACATATACAACACAACACACCTCTTGCTCGAAAACCAACCGTTAACTCTCGCTTTAGAACTCGAAAACAGATTTACGGACTCAAGTTGTGAATGTGTGAAAAAAGTTCTTTTCTCTCTTCTCTTATGTAGCCAACAAAATGAGAACAACAATCAAAAGCTATATATATATAGGTCAAGACTGAACATATTACACTACACAGTGCAAATACTGATATCTGAGATACAGAAACCTAAATAAAGCGGTCCTACTCAAGTCAAAAACATGCAACGAGGTAATATTCGGGACCCTCGTATAAAAACGAATCATATGGTACCAATATCATATAAAAATATTAAACTAATATTTTTACCTCTTACCTCGCGGTCCAATTTAAAATACCAAGTAAGCATCAAATAAATATATAAATAAATAGCAAATAATTATTAACAATCAAATATACCAATATAAACAATTAAATAACTTACCACCGCCACGAAACAACTAGGCCCTAAACGCGGGTGTTACAAATCTCTCCCCCTAAAGAAGATTCCGTCCCCGGAATCTCATCGCGCTCAAATAGGCTAGGGTAGCGGTACCTCATGTCTGCCTCGGTCTCCCATGTTAAATCTGAACCCAAACTATGCTTCCATTTAATCAAAACCATAGGAATCTCTTTCCTCCGAAGCTTCGTTGTTTTACGATCAACTATCTCAACTGGTTCTTCTATTAATCGCTTTTTCGAATCAACTTTCAGATCATGAACTGGTAGAATCTTACTTTCATCCTCAACATTACATTTACGTAAATAACAGACATTAAAAGTATCATGAATACCCGCTAACTCTGGTGGAAGATCAAGAGTAACAGTCTGGTCGTTGACTATCTGTCTTATGCGAAACGGACCAATGTATCGTGGAGCTAGTTTCCCACGTTTCCCAAAGCGAATAACCCCTTTCCACGGAGAAACTTTCAGATAAACCAACTCACCTTCAACAAACGTAACTGGTCTGCGGCGTGGATCTGCGTACATCTTTTGTCTATCTCTGGCAACTTTTAACTTTTCCCGAGCAATAGCAACTTTCTCAGCCGTCATCTGAACAATATCAGGACCCGCAAACTGTTTCTCACCTGCCTCTAACCAACAAGTAGGAGTACGACAGCGACGACCGTATAACATCTCATAAGGTGGCATACCGATACTCGAGTGATAAGAATTATTATACGCAAATTCAATCAAAGGCAAGTGTGAATCCCAAGATCCACCATATTCTAACACACAAGCGCGTAACATATCCTCAAGTGTCTGAATAGTACGCTCACTCTGACCGTCTGTCTGGGGATGATAAGCTGTACTCAAATTAACACGCGTCCCCAATGCATGATGTAAACTCCTCCAAAAGTTAGAAACAAATCTGGGATCTCGATCAGAAACAATAGAAAGAGGAATACCGTGCCGTGATACAATCTCATCGATGTACAACTGAGCTAATCTGCTGAGTGAAGCTATCTCACTGGTGGCAAGAAAGTGAGCACTCTTTGTCAAACGGTCAACAATCACCCAAATTTTATCATGTTTCCGCTGGGTACATGGAAGTTTGGATACAAAATCCATCGTGATGTGTTCCCATTTCCACTCTGGTATCTCCAACTGTTTCAAAGACCCGTAAGGTTTCTGGTGCTCTGCTTTGACCTGAGCACAAATATGACACGTTCCCACAAACTTTGCAACATCTGTCTTCATAGTAGGCCACCAATACAGCACTTTAAGATCGTTGTACATTTTCGTGCTACCAGGATGAACAGACAATCTTGACTTGTGAGCCTCTGCCAAAATCAAACCCCGAAGCTCTCCAAGCAATGGCACCCACACACGAGACTGATAAGTCTTCAATCCGCGCGAATCATTAATCAAATCATCTTTTCTCTTCATCATAATCTCTAACTTCAGATTTTCATCTTTTAAAGCTTCTAACTGAGCAGATTTAAGCCTATCCACTAAGTCAGAAACGATCTCAACTCGCATAAATCGAATACTATCACCAGCTCCCTTGCGGCTCAAAGCATCTGCTACAACATTTGCTTTCCCCGGGTGATATCGAATCTCACAATCATAATCCTTAATGAGTTCTAACCACCGTCTCTGCCGCATATTAAGTTCTTTCTGGGAAAATACATACTGCAGACTCTTATGATCAGTACAAATAACACATTTTGTACCATATAAGTAATGCCTCCACAATTTCAACGCAAAGACTACCGCTGCAAGTTCTAAATCATGGGTTGGATAATTCTTCTCGTGTGGTTTCAATTTCCGTGAAGCATAAGCAATAACCCGATCATGCTGAATTAAAACACAACCCAAACCAGCGAAGGAAGCGTCACAGTTGTTGGGGTTCGTGGTACACAGCAACGGAAGCATGCAAGATCAAAAAACGAATTTTCAAACATAAAAGGAAACCACAAGATGAACCCCATAAGTGGATCTAACTCTACAAGCTAGTTAAGCAACTAAACAGAAGAGAAAGGAGGAGATTATACTCTTGATGTCTCTGATGGTGGTGTGATGCTAGTTCCGAACTTGTGACCTCCTTCTTCGGCTCCTTCTTCGGTTCAATCGAAGTCCACCCCGAGACTAGCGTGACCCAAGTGTACTAGCACTCCAAGTACTCTTCCCTCTCTGAAAGTACTATGAGGAACACGAACCAAAACCACCAGGAACACTCAAGGAGCTCTCTCTTCTTTTCTTAGAACACTCTTTTGATTCTAAGGGCTTATCTCTCAAATTCATCAAGAGAGACAAATGAGGAGAAAGGCTACACTTTTATAAACCCAGAGATGACTCCAGGTCTCCCCAAAGTCGGCCTGAGTGCAATGATGGCAATGCCATGCATTGGTGGAGAGAAGAGGTAAAAAGGAATAAAGTTGTTTCTGTCAGGCAGGGTTAGCGCCGCTAACCGCCCACGGTTAGCGCCACTAACCTCCCATGGTTAGCGCCGCTAACGCGGCTGATTTAGCGACGCCAGAGTTAGCGCCGCTAACCCCTGCGGGAAACCAACTATCATTATTTATCCATTCTCACCCTCATCTTTTAGGTTGTGTCAAGGTCAACCCCCGGCGTGTGACCCGATAGGCCCATACATCATCGGTAGTGATCATTTGGCGTACGTGTGTTCGTGGGCATACTCCAACAGACTCCCACTTGCACATGACTCTACGTACCCAATGCATCACAGACAAAGAGCGGCCTCTAGTAAGACATCTCTGCCCCCAAGTCTGTATGGGTTTTGTCTTCTGCACAAAAACCAATCTGCAACCCATGTGAAAAGGTCCTATCGATAAGAGATCAATCATCCTTTTGTTCGCGATATCCAATGTGAACACGAGACATGGTACAAAGTCATTCTCCGTTCGTTCACGATTATGTTTCTCGATCTAGACTGGTGGTGACCAAAATATACAAGTTGCAATCAATCATAAATTATTGCAAGCTTTGAGCATGGCCATGCATTTTGGTGTCAGCTACCAATCATCGAGGGGCCCAAGGATATCTCTCTAAACAGACGAACAAATTCCTTTGACTTACACTGCCCACCACAGTGATCATACTCTGCCCAACTACTCCCTTTATAACAGCCAGTTACGGACTGCGTTTGAAAGCAATTAGAACAAAGCAAACCAAAGTGATGCAGCCACGTGCATCTCCAGTCTTAGGATGAACTGATATTATCATCCTGATTTACTCATGACATGTACCATAAAGTAAAATCAGGTGTGGGTCGTCCAGTCACTTGAAACACTTTCAAGTACAGGCGAAGAATTGCGTCCCCGTGCCCCAATCCCCATTGGACACATGACCAATTACTTCCCTCAGTCTTAGTTCATACTTCCTTCCCGAGAAGAATGACCGACTGTGGACATTTAGAATGCTTGCGCATTCAGGGAAGAGCAAAACATGCTAAGTTGGAACACAGTAAAGATTTAAAGAAATACTTGCAACTTGCGTATTACCAAATCCCATTTAATAATCGATAAATACAATAAATACAATACTGCTTCATGTTCCCTAAAGGGTAAATACAATAAATATACTAACCAAATACAAAGGCATGATCAAACCAAATCACTAGCAAATCTAATCCCAATAGCTCGAGTATGAGCGTCATGCTTTGCTTGAGATAAAGGTTTGGTGAACGGATCCGCCACATTGCTATCCGTGTGTACTCTGCTGATAACAATGTCTCCACATTCGACCACGTCCTGGATGTAATGATACTTCCGCGGAATATGTCTCGTGCGTCGGTGAGACCTTGGTTCCTTGGCAAGAGCAACCGCACCCTCGTTGTCACAGAACACCTCAACAGGGTCGGCAATGCTAGGAACCACTCCCAGATCTTGGATGAATTTCTTCATCCATACAGCCTCCTTCACAGCTTCACTGGCCGCAATATACTCCGACTCGGTAGTAGAATCGGCCACAGTGTCTTGCTTGGAGCTTCTCCAGGAAATAGCACCACCATTGAGCAGGAACACAAACCCCGATTGAGATCGGCAGTCGTCCCGATCGGTTTGGAAGCTTGCATCTGAGTAACCAGTCACCCGTAGCTCTTCCGCACCTCCATACACCAAGAACATCTCCTTAGTCCTCCGAAGATACTTGAGAATGTTCTTTACTGCCGTCCAATGAGCTTCACCAGGATTGGCTTGATATCTACTTGTCATACTCAATGCACAAGATATATCAGGCCTAGTACATAACATGACGTACATGATCGAGCCAATTGCCGAAGCATATGGAACTCGACTCATTACTTCCCGTTCCTCAGGGGAACTCGGGCTTTGAGCCTTGCTCAACACTAAACCATGCGACATAGGTATGAACCCCTTCTTGGAATCCTCCATCCTAAATCTCTTTAGGACCTTGTCTATGTACGTACTCTGGCTCAATCCGATCAACCTGCGGGATCTATCTCTATAGATCTTGATCCCAAGAATGTAAGCCGCATCCCCAAGATCCTTCATTGAGAAACAACTCCCTAGCCAGGTTTTTACCCCTTGCAAAGTTGGGACGTCGTTCCCAATTAGTAGAATATCATCTACATAAAGTACTAGGAATACAACTATGCTCCCACTAGCTCTAATGTAAACGCATGGCTCATCCTTGCTTTTAGAGAAGCCAAACTCTTTGACCTTCTCGTCGAAGCACAGGTTCCAGCTCCGAGAGGCTTGCTTAAGCCTATAAATGGACTTCTTAAGCTTGCAGACTTTATCCGGAAACTCAGGATGTACAAAACCCTCAGGCTGTGTCATATACACATCCTCTGCTAATGTTCCATTAAGGAACGCGGTTTTGACGTCCATTTGCCAAATCTCATAATCATGAAATGCGGCAACGGCCAAAAGTATCCGGATAGACTTCATCATAGCCACCGGTGAAAAGGTTTCCTCATAGTCTATACCATGAGTTTGAGTGAAACCCTTAGCCACCAGTCGGGCCTTGAAGGTGTCTACTTCGCCATCCATGCCGATCTTCTTCTTGAAGACCCACTTGCACCCTACGGGTTTGCACCCCGGCACGGGATCAACCAAGTCCCAGACTTGATTATCCGTCATGGACTGTATCTCGGATTCCATTGCCTCTAGCCACTTGGCGGATTCAGGGCCCACCACAGCGTCCTGGTATTTGGTATGCTCATTAGAGACCACTACCATGTCGGTGCCATTAGATATGTGAAAACCATATCTGTTTGGCTCACGCCGACTTCTACCAGATCTTCTAACAGGCAACGGGTTTACATCATCTCCAGCTTCATCATACTGAGATTCAACCCTCTCAGGTTGTGAGCTAGTCCCAACATCAGGTTCTACATTGGCAGTCTCTTGAATTTCTTCAAGATAAACCTTTCTCCCACTAGCGTCTTTGGATAACAGTTCCCTCTCAAGGAACATCGCCCTTCGAGCAACAAACACCTTGTTCTCCGAAGGTTTGTAAAACAAATATCCCATAGACCCAGCAGGATGACCAATGAAAAAGCACCTTTCGGCCCTGGGCTCCAACTTGTCCTCAACCTCACGTCTCACGTAGGCAGGACAACCCCAGACCTTTAAATATGAAATGGATGGAGCCTTTCCATGCCACATCTCATACGGTGTTTTCTTAACCTTCTTTGTTGGTACGAGGTTAAGGATTCTACCGGCCGTCTCAAGCGCATATCCCCAAAACGTAACGGGAACGTCCGTACGAACCATCATAGACCGAACCATATCCAACAATGTTCGGTTCCTCCTCTCGGCGACACCATTTAATTGTGGCGTCCTAGGAGGGGTCAATTGCGAGATAATCCCACAATCCCTTAGATGTTCACGGAACTGGGAACTAAGATACTCGCCGCCTCTATCAGATCGTAGCATCTTAATCCTTTTCCCTAGTTGATTTTCTACCTCGTTTTGATAAGTCTTAAATACCTCAAAGGTATCCGACTTTTGTCTCAACAAGTAGACATACCCGTATCGACTATAATCATCAATAAAGGTAACGAAGTAGCGGGAATGATCTCTTGTGGCATGCTTGAACGGACCACACACATCCGTGTGAACGATATCCAACAAGTCTTGCGCCCTCTCACAAACACCGGTGAAGGGTGCTTTGGTCATCTTGCCCAATATACAAGATTCGCATACGTCATTAGACCCGTGGTCAAATGATTCCAAGATCCCATCCACTTGGAGCTTGGCGATGCGTTTCTTGTTTATGTGGCCTAACCGACCATGCCATAGAGATAATTTATCCAAAACGTTTTTGGAACCCGAATCAACATTCATGATTGATCTAGTGCTTTGCAAGCTTACGCTTGTTTCATAAATGCCATGACATGGAAATGCTTTGAAATAAAAGACATCATCTTTGTAACATAAAATGCTACCATTCTCAAATTTAAAAGTGAATCCATCGTCATACAAGGCATACAATGAAATAATGTTTCTTGCCACGCAGGGCGCAAAAGATACATTTAACAAAACAATAGATAAGCCGGAAGGAAAGGCGAGCTCCACACTCCCAATCTTCTCAACCGGGACAACCGCCTTGTTTCCCATGATGAGATCCAGCTCTCCATCAACCAAGTCCCTACTTCTTCTTAGTACCTGCACATTATTACAAACGTGAGTACCACACCCGCTGTCTAAAACCCAGGCGTTAGAAGTAGAAGTGTTATGGAGTTCAATCATGTACGTACCGGAGGCAGCGGCACCTTTAGAGCGAAGCTTCTTGAGCTCCTCCGTGTACTTGGGGCAACTACGCCGGTAGTGACCCTTCTCCCCGCAGAAGTAGCAGGTTGCCTCTTCCGGTGAGGTGGCAGCGGGAGCCACTTGCTTTCCCTTCGGCTCAGGGGTTGAGGTAGGTTTGGGCTTCGGTCCTTGGACCTTAGCCTTCTTCTTCCCCTTGCCCTTCTTGCCCGAAGCGGGATGCTTCCGCTTGTTACCACCCTCGTTGATTGTGAGGACGGCAGTGGAGGTGGTGGGCTTTGACTTGGCAAGCTCGCCCTCGGCGGTCTTTAGCATGCCATGCAATTCCATAATGGACTTGTCCATACTATGCATGTGGAAGTTCACAATGAACGGACCATATGCAGGAGGCAAGGATTGGAGGATGATATCAACCGCCAACTCCTTCCCCATGGGAAAGCCCAACTCCTCGAGCTGATCCACGTACCCTTTCATCTTAAGTACGTGGGAGCTCACATTGCCGCCCTCCTGCATCCGGCAACCGATGAAGGCCTTGACGCACTCATAGAGTTCTTGCCTAGCTCGCTGTTGGAACATGTCCTTCAGCTGAGAAATCATCTCAAACGCACTCACTTTCTCGAATTGCCTTTGCAATTCGGGACTCATGGTCGTTAGCATAAGGCAAGTCACGTCATTTGTGTCCTTGAGGCGGTTTTCATACGCCTCGCGGACGGCCCTCGCCGCGTTGGTAGCAGGAGCCTCCGGAAGAGGTGACTCAAGGACCTCTAGCTTCATTTCATGACGTAGGACAATTCTCAAAGTCCTATGCCAATCCATAAAGTTTGGCCCCGTGAGTTTCTCCTTCTCCAAAAATGGACGGAATGACATGTTGGTGGTGTTGGTGTTGCTAGTAGATGCCATCTACAAGCAAAGTACGAAATGGTTCGTTATTGTTGTATTAAATCCTTGTTAAGATAATTACCCTCTTGTTATAAAAACAAATTATATTAACAAGGGCTAAGAACCTCAAAATACCCTAATCCATGACGGGTTTTCCGCGGATCACTTCATAGAGCTATTTTAGGCCGGTAAACTATTTACCAATTGCAATCCGTGATCACAACTCTTAGGCACTTGCGGGATCCTAGGTACTCTTAGCACGCATTTGGCATGTTTGATCCCTCCACACCAATTCCTCATTAACCCACTTTGATAGCTCGGCTAGAGCTCGACAACTACCAATGCGTTTTAAGTCTTGGAATTGTAAATCGTCCGTCAAGATACACGGTGGTACTCTAGCCCAATGGCCGGCTCGGCTAGAGCTCGACAACCGACCTTGCGAGTTTCCACACGCGCCTTCTACACAGTTACGCAAAACCGGTCTCGGCTAGAGCTCGACAAACCGATCTTGTTTCACTAGAATCGGGCGGTGTCATCTTACGGGTGGTGTGAGATTTACTTTTGAAAAACGGGTTTTAGTTTTTCCGGTTAAAACACTTTTAACCAATTCTTGTCTATGTGGCGCGCGGAGTTTGTAAACCAATTTAAAACTCTTTGATTTTATTATTTTGAAAAATTTTCTAGCATGCGAAGAACCTAAACATCCATGCAAGAAAATATATAAAATAAAATCAACCACGCATGTAATATAATCCGGTAACGAGCCAAATCCTATGCGTCTTGCCCGTGAGCCAACGGGCAAGACTAAGTCATCTAAGGACTAGACCGAATGACCCGATGTGTGCTCCTCCCACTTGATCCATTGCGTCTCCTACCGACCTCCGGATCCAAGTACGCCAAGACACCCTCCACACGGTTCTTGTTGGTTGCTTCGGTTCATCTTTTACAATTTACAAATTTAAAAGGAAATGGCATGCAAGCCACAATTTCTATTCTAAGCTAATTCTACAAATTACAAAGAATACGAAATCGGCATGCAAGCCGTTAAAATTACAAACCGAATAAATAGATTAATTATTACAAACCAATGTGGTACAAACCACCAAATGAATTAATACATTAATCTAAATCAACCAAACACATCACATAGGTCATATGGCTCAAAAACGTTACCGGATATACATACAACAACTACATACAAGAAATCACACATCAACACATGGTGTGCCACACAAAACCATGTAAATCTTATATGTCTTGGTTAAGATTATCTAATCACCCAAGGCACTCATAATCCTATGTACATATGCATTAGGAACCTCAAACAAGTCAAAATTCCATAGTCATATATACACAATGTAAGTATATGCAATTAATCATTTTCATGCCTAAATGTTAATCCACATATAAATACATCAACCAAGACATAAGGCAACTTTAATCTAATCACAACTCAAATCTGGAACAATTCCAGCAAGTACAAATAGCCCAAAAATCCAACAAAATTGATTTAAGGCAAAAACCATGCATTCTGCCAGTAAGGGGTTAGCGCCGCTAACTATAACGAGTTAGCGCCGCTAACCCAGTTTAGCGCCGCTATCGCGAGACGACATTAAAACAAGTCAGTTTAACAAAGAGGACTGTTGACTCCGACTTTAGCGCCGTTAACTAAGGTTTAGCGCCGCTAACATAGAAAAGTTAGCGCCGCTAAACACTGGACAGAACCAAAAATCACATTTTTCGGATTTTCTTGGCCATCTAGTGCAAAACCAGTGTAGAGCTGGCTCTGATACCACTGTTGGGGTTCGTGGTACACAGCAACGGAAGCATGCAAGATCAAAAAACGAATTTTCAAACATAAAAGGAAACCACAAGATGAACCCCATAAGTGGATCTAACTCTACAAGCTAGTTAAGCAACTAAACAGAAGAGAAAGGAGGAGATTATACTCTTGATGTCTCTGATGGTGGTGTGATGCTAGTTCCGAACTTGTGACCTCCTTCTTCGGCTCCTTCTTCGGTTCAATCGAAGTCCACCCCGAGACTAGCGTGACCCAAGTGTACTAGCACTCCAAGTACTCTTCCCTCTCTGAAAGTACTATGAGGAACACGAACCAAAACCACCAGGAACACTCAAGGAGCTCTCTCTTCTTTTCTTAGAACACTCTTTTGATTCTAAGGGCTTATCTCTCAAATTCATCAAGAGAGACAAATGAGGAGAAAGGCTACACTTTTATAAACCCAGAGATGACTCCAGGTCTCCCCAAAGTCGGCCTGAGTGCAATGATGGCAATGCCATGCATTGGTGGAGAGAAGAGGTAAAAAGGAATAAAGTTGTTTCTGTCAGGCAGGGTTAGCGCCGTTAACCGCCCACGGTTAGCGCCGCTAACGCGGCGATTTAGCGACGCCAGAGTTAGCGCCGCTAACCCCTGCGGGAAACCAACTATCATTATTTATCCTTTCTCACCCTCATCTTTTAGGTTGTGTCAAGGTCAACCCCCGGCGTGTGACCCGATAGGCCCATACATCATCGGTAGTGATCATTTGGCGTACGTGTGTTCGTGGGCATACTCCAACAACAGTACACTACAAATTCATCAGAACCATCAGGTAGTGCAAGAATAGGAGCCTGACATAATAGTTGTTTCAACGTCTGAAAAGCTGTCTCCTGTTCATTATTCCACGTAAATGACACATCTTTACGGGTTAATTTCGTTATAGGACTCGCAATTTTCGAAAAATCTTTAATAAATCTGCGATAATAACCCGCCAATCCCAGAAAACTTTTAATCTCAGATGATGTTTTAGGAGCACTCCAGTTCATAACTGCTTCAACTTTAGCCGGATCGACTTTAACCCCATCTTTACAGATAACATGCCCCAAAAATTGAATCTCCCGCATCCAGAATTCACATTTAGAAAATTTTGCAAAAAGATGCTCCCGATTTAAAGTTTCTAAAACTTGCCTCAAATGAAGCTCGTGCTCGGATTCAGTTTTAGAATAAACCAAGATATCATCGATAAATACAATCACGAATTTATCCAAAAACGGCCGACAGACCCGATTCATTAAATCCATAAATACAGCAGGGGCGTTAGTTAAACCGAAAGGCATAACTAAAAACTCATAATGACCATATCTGGTACGGAAAGCGGTTTTAGGAACATCAGCATCAGAAACACGTACCTGGTGATAACCCGAGCGCAGATCAATTTTAGAAAAATAAGAAGCACCCTGCAGCTGATCAAACAAATCATCAATTCTGGGTAAAGGGTATTTATTTTTAACCGTTCTCTTATTCAGTTCCCTGTAGTCAATACACATACGCAAAGTACCATCTTTCTTTTTCACAAACAAAACCGGTGCACCCCACGGAGAAGAACTAGGACGAATAAAACCCCTGTCTAACAAATCCTGAATCTGTGTCATCATCTCGCGGATTTCATAAGGAGCTAACCTGTAAGGAGCTTTAGCCACTGGGCTCGAACCCGGAATCAAATCAATCCTATATTCTACCTCACGAACCGGAGGCAACCCAGGTAATTCATCGGGAAACACTTCCGGGTATTCCGAAACCACCCGAATAACAGAAACAATCTGTTTCTCCTTTTTAACATCAACCACATGAGCAAGGTAGGATTCACACCCTTTGGCCAGATATTTTCTAGCCTTCATATACGAGATAATAGGAAAAGCAGGTCTAACCCTCTCCCCGCGAGCCACTACGTATGACCCATCAGGTAAAGGAAATGAAATCAGTTTTCTATGGCATTTAATAATAGCTCGGTTCTGACTCAACCAATCCATACCCATAACAGCATCAAAACCAACTATAGGCATTAACAGAAAAGAAACAGGAAAACATGTACCATCAATATCAATTTCAGCCCCAGACACAGCCGTTGTGACTGGAACCGTTTTACCATCAGCTATCTCTACTTCTAATGGAGCAGCAACATTTGAAGTAGGCAATTTCAATTTATCACAGAAATAAATGAACGATTGGCACCAGAATCAAATAACACACGTGCAGGTATAGAATTTATGAGAAACATACCCGTGATGACATCATCAGTAGTAGCAGCATCATCTACTGACATCCGAAATGCTCTACCCTCAGCTGACGGAGGGTTCTTCCTTTTCTGTCCTGAAGCGGACGAAGATCCCACAACCGATCCCGATACCGACCCAGTCCCCGATTTCTTACCCACACGGCACTCACCTACTCTGTACCCCTCCTTTTGACAATTCCAACAAACACTCCTCGGAAATCTACAATTCTTCAATTCATGCCCAAACTAACCACAACGCATACATCTGGCTGTCTGTAGGGTACAAAGTCCATGATGAAAAGACTTACATTTATTACACCACGGGGCTCTCTGAGTAGACCCACCAGATGTAAGCCTACGATTCTGACTGCTCTGACTCTGACCCTGTCCTTGACGTTGACTTCCCTGACCTCCTTGAGTTCCCTGCCGATGTTGGGTATTAAAATAATCAAACCGGGATTTCTGTTGAGAAATTCTATCTTTATTCAACTTCTCTTTGGCTTGAGCATCACCCTCGGCTGACTTAGCTAGGGTAAAAGCTTGAGATAAAGTGCTAGCCCACCTAGTAGCACTCCTGTAATCTGGATGCAAAGCTCTCACAAAATGCTGAACTCTTGAAGCTTCGTCCGGAACCCACTGCTGTGCAAATCGTAACTTCTCATTGAATTGCCTAATCAATTCATCCACAGACATATTATCGGTCATCTGAAAATCCATGAACTCCTTCTTGATTCATTCCATCTCAAAAGATCCACAGTATTGCTCACAAACCTTTCCCTCAAATTGCTCCCAAGTAATACTACTCATCTGCTGCTTTGTAAAATGACCTGTAATCGAATCCCACCATACCATGGCATCTCCTTTGAGTCTTTGAGTAGCATATAATACTCGCACTTTCTCCTCGCATTCCGCAGTATCCAAGGCCTTGGTCATCTCCCTCAACCAATTCAAAGTTTTATTGGGGTCCGTACTACCGTTATACTCTGAAGGTCTACAATCCATGAATTGCTTATATTTATTATGTTGACCAAATCCTGGGTAGGGGTAAGCTCCTGGTGCAGTAAATTGATAGATAATCGGCTGTTGTGTACCCTGTGAAGCAACAGTAGAATATGGAACAGAAAATGGTACTGAAAGTGGTGGTGTTGTTGACACTGTAGCAACAGCTGCTGTTGGAATCGGTGTTTGAGATTTCTGTATCAACCTCTGCTGCTCAAAGTTGTGAACTGTTTCTCGAAGCTCCTGTAGTTCACTTTCAAGTTGAAATATATAATCATTCTGAGTTGTATCTATTTCTCTACCCGAGGTGTTGACTATTACTGGATTCTCTAAAACTGGAGTTGTAGAAGTTCCAGCCTGAGCAAGGGTCACCGGAATCTCGGTTGGGATCTCTTGACTTGCCATATCTATTACAATCACATCACCTCCAAACTTATTAGACAACCGTTAGTACACACACACAACAAATCCAAACACTTTAATTCCCCCACAGGAAAGGTTTGACCAACTTCGAGCCAAGATTTGGGAATTGAACACTCTAAACGTGCTCGCATGCCAAACCAGGGCTCTGATACCAAATTGTAACACCGCAAAAATACAAGCCATATTTTTTTTTTTTTTAAATCACAGCGGAAGTAATACGTTATAAAACTAAAAAAAGAATAACATTAAAAGTTAAAACAACACTGTACAAACATACAGTACTTCCTTTAGTGTTACAAAACATTTAATAACATATGGCTCATCATTCTAAAACCCAAAATATCAGAGCTACGGTCAAACTTTCCCTGTACACAAAAACTGCAACCTACCGTGCCCTCAAAACCTGAAACAGAGAATTAGGGTGGGGAATTAGCACAAAGCTAAGTGAATGAAAATCAAGCCACAAGCAATTAAAGCAGAACCACAACGATCACAAGAACAGTTTATCTCAAATATCAAAGGACCGGCGGCTCTGCCGAGCCTACGACCAATGCTGGCCATAGCAATGATCTACCGATAGCCATCTGCTAACTGGCACAGTTAAACCCCCTCTGCTACAACAAATGCGACAGAGGATCTAAAACTGCCTAACCAGAAGCAACTGACCCAGCCCAAAACCACGCTTAGCTGACCTCTGCCACAAACATCATGAGCACAATTTCATGCCTTGATACTCATATCTTGGACACAATTTCAATAATCATCACATAACCAATCAAACAATCATATCAGACTAAACAGTCTATCGCATGATTAATCGTATAAAAACCAAGTAACCATAACAGTTACAACTAAAACCACTAGTGCATCAAAGTCCACTCACCTGTGTTCTCCAACACCCACTCAGTATTCTAATTTCACTGAGCCTTCTCGTTTCCTGAAACACATCATAACTTAGTCAGTAATTGGGATTACATTCCAATTTACAAAAGCGACAACTCTCATTGGCTACAAACAATAAAATCACAGAATTAATGTCTGAATCACTACGCACGTAATGGAGTCACTACGCACGTAGTGGACTCCACTTTGCACGAAATGATCACACATCGCACGTATTGAACTTTCAAACTTACGAAGTGGCTAACCCACTTCGCACGCAATGGGCACTGGTACGCACGGAGTGAACCTCACTTCGTGCGACCAAAACCCATTGACTTCATCTTCTTCAACATGCACTTCGCACGCAATGGAGTCACTACGCACGTAGTGGACTCCACTTCGCACGGCCAAAACACAACATTCAAGAACTTCCTAATCAAAACTCGACATATACAACACAACACACCTCTTGCTCGAAAACCAACCGTTAACTCTCGCTTTAGAACTCGAAAACAGATTTACGGACTCAAGTTGTGAATGTGTGAAAAAAGTTCTTTTCTCTCTTCTCTTATGCAGCCAACAAAATGAGAACAACAATCAAAAGCTATATATATATAGGTCAAGACTGAACATATTACACTACACAGTGCAAATACTGATATCTGAGATACAGAAACCTAAATAAAGTGGTCCTACTCAAGTCAAAAACATGCAACGAGGTAATATTCGGGACCCTCGTATAAAAACGAATCATATGGTACCAATATCATATAAAAATATTAAACTAATATTTTTACCTCTTACCTCGCGGTCAAATTTAAAATACCAAGTAAGCATCAAATAAATATATAAATAAATAGCAAATAATTATTAACAATCAAATATACCAATATAAACAATTAAATAACTTACCACCGCCACGAAACAACTAGGCCCTAAACGCGGGTGTTACATTGGCGAACACGGATCAGAAAGGCCCCATGGAGGTGGCGGGTTTAGTGGAAGCACATCCAAGTCAAGGAATTTTGACCTTAGATGACTTGTTTTTCCGGTAGTGGCTCACGGGAAAAACGCATAGGTTTTAGGGGCATGGTTACCAACTATGTTGTATGCATGTGCTGCTTTTATTATATATTGTTTATGCATGAGTTGTAGGACTATTGCATGCTAGACAATTTTTTTTGATAAATAATAAAACCTAGAGTTTTAAAATTGGTTTAACAACTCTCGCGCGCACACTTGATTAACAAATAGGATATTAATTGGTTTAGTTTCCGATTAGTGAGAACGTGTGGTTTTCGTCACTTTTTGTTAATCAAACTCAAAATGGTTTTTTAACCGGAAAACTAAATCCCGTTTTCTAAATTTAAATCTCACGCCGTCCATAAGATGACACCACTAGAATCTAACCACACAATGGTTGATTGTCGAGATTTAGCCGAATCAATTTTTGTGTGATTTGTGTGGAAAGTGCGTGTGGCAACTCGCAAGGTCGATTGTCGAGCTTTAGCCGAGTCGATCATTGGGCTAGAGTACCACCGTGTATCTTGATGGTTGATTTATGGTTTTAAATTAATATTTCATATAATCGTAGAGCTCTAGCCGAGATTATGTAAAATATTACTTTGAGATTGGTGTGGAGGGATCAAACATGCCAAACTTGGCACAATGGTTGTCAAGTAGGATCCCGCAAGGAACTAAGAGTTGCAATAATGGATTGCAATCGGTCAATGGTTAACGAGGATTTCAATCGAACTAACCAAATCTACTTTGCGTTCTATAGATGGTATCAACTAGCACCAACAACAACACCACCTTTTCTCTAAGGATTTTCCTTGAGAAAGACAAACTCAATGGGACCAATTTTATGGATTGGTCAAGGCAACTAAGAATAGTCCTTCGTCATGAGGATAAGTTGACCATTGAGGAACCCATCCCTGAGGCCCCAGCATCCAATGCGAGTAGGGCAGTTAAGGAGGCGTATGAAAAACGTCCCAAAGACATCACCGAGGTTACTTGCCTCATGCTAAGCACTATGAGCTCCGACTTACAAAAGTCGATGGAGCACTTGAGTGCTTACGACATGATGCATGAATTGTCAGACATGTTCCAACAACAAGCGAAGCAAGAAAGGTATGGTTGTCTCAATGACCTACTCGGTTGTCGGTTGCAAAAGGGCGGGAACATGTCCCACCATGTTCTTAAGATGAAAGCGTTGGTGGAACGTCTCGAGAGGTTGGGATTTGCCATCGCGAGAGAGATGGAGGTAAACTTGATTCTACGGTCTCTTCCACCGTCATATGATCAATTCATTGTGAATTATCATATGCATGGGATGGATAAATCCCTAATGGAATTGCATGGTATGTTGCGGACCGCCGAGTCCAACATGACCAAGCAAAAGCCATCTACCTCCGTTCCTGTCTTGGCCATCAAGTAGGGTGAGTCCAAGAAGAGGAAGAAACTGGCCTCTACCCCGAAGGGTAAAGGTAAGGGCAAGGTTAGGGCACCCAAGCCGAACCCTACCCCGGAGCCAAAGCCGAAGGGTCCAATCCCTCAAGCTAAGACTCCGGAAGAGGCGGTTTACTTTTTTTGCGGAGTTAAAGGGCATATGCGCCGGAGCTGCCCTAAGTACCTAGAGGGCCTGAAGAAGCTACGAGCTTCGGGAGCGGGCGCCTCTACTTCAGGTACGTTTGTGATTGAACTCCATCATACTTCTACATCTAATGGCTGGGTTTTAGACACCGGCTGTGGCACTCACATTTCTAATATTGTGCAGGTGCTAAAGGGAAGTAGAAGGCTGAGAGATGGGGAGCTGGAGCTAACTATGGGGAACAAGGAGGTCATCCCCGTGTTAGAGAAAGGAAGTGTCAAGCTTACTTTCAAGACCGGCTAATCTATTATTTTAAAAGATGTATGCTATTCGCCACTTATGGCACGAAACATTTTGTCTTTCTATGTTTTGTATGACGATGGATATTGTTTTAAATTTGAAAATGGTTATATTTGTTGTTTCAAAAATGATGTTTGTTATTTTAAAGCATATCCATGTCGTGGTATATACGAAGTTGATGCATACATAGAAAATATTAGAGCAATCATGAACATTGATTCTGGATCCAAAAATGGTTTGGACAAGTTTTCCTTATGGCATAGCCGTCTTGGCCATATAAACAAGAAACGCATCACCAAGCTCCAAGTGGATGTGATCTTGGAATCATATGACCTCGGATCAAATGAAGCATGCGAGTCTTGTTTATTAGGCAAGATGACTAAGTCACCCTTTACCGGTGTGGGTGAAAGGGCTGAATGCTTGTTGGAAATAGTGCATACGGATGTATGTGGTCCGTTCAAGCATGTTACAAGGAACAACTCTAGATACTTCGTCACATTTACTGATAATTTCAGTAGATATGTATATGTTTACTTGATTAGGCATAAGTCTGAGACCTTTGAGGTCTTTAAGACATTCCAAAACGAGGTCCAGAATCAATTGGGCAAGACTATCAAAATACTTCGCTCCGATAGGGGAGCCGAGTATTTGAGCTCGGAGTTCCGTGATCATCTAGTTAGTTGTAGGATTATTTCACAACTAACTGTTCCTAGCATGCCTCAATTGAATGGTGTCGCCGAGCGGAGGAATCGGACATTGTTGGACATGGTCCGATCAATGATGAGTCGAACGGATGTACCCATTAGTTTTTGGGGTAACGCTCTCGAGTCGGCGGCTAGGATCCTTAACCTCGTACCGACTAAGAAAGTCCAAATGACACCTTAGGATATGTGGCATGGAGTTGCTCCAAAGATCGCATATCTCAAGGTTTGGGGATGTCCTGCCTTCGTTAGATGAGAGGTAAAGGACAAACTTGAACCTAGGTCTGAGAGGTGTTAATTCATTGGGTATCCAACCAGAGCCATGGGTTACTTGTTTTACAAGCCTTCTGAAAACAAAGTGTTTATCGCACGAAGGGCCGTCTTCCTTGAAAGGGAGATGATATCCATGCAATCCGGTGGAAAGAGAATTGATCTTGAAGAAATTCAAGAACCTGATGGAGAAGGGACTAGTGTCGGTACTAGCACTCAACCCGAAGTGGTTGAAACCGAGCAAGATGATGCGTCGGTACCTGACAACGCTCCTTTGATTCCTCGTAGGTCCGGTAGACCACATCATGAGCCAGAGAGATATGGGTTTCTCATATTTACGGGCAATGAATTATTGGTGGATCATGATGAACCGACCAACTACGGGGAAGCCGTAACGGGCAGTGAGTCTGCTAGGTGGAGGGAAGCAATGGAGAGTGAGATGCAATCCATGTTGGAAAACCTAGTCTGGGAACTGGTTGATCCTACACCCGGGTGTAAGACAGTGGGATGTAAATGGGTCTTCAAGAAGAAGACCGGCGTGGATGGAACTGTAGATACCTTCAAAGCCCGACTGGTGGCTAAAGGTTTCACGCAAACTCATGGGATTGACGATGAGGAAACCTTTTCACCAGTGGCTATGTTGAAGTCTATCAAAATACTTATGGCCATAGTTGCGTTTTATGACTACGAGATATGGGAAATGGATGTAAAAACCGCCTTCCTTAACGGGAAGCTAAATGAAGAGGTGTTTATGTCACAACCTGAGGGTTTTGTACATCCTGAGTATCCTGATAGAGTCTGTAGACTAAAGAAGTCCATCTATGGACTTAAACAAGCATCTCGCAGCTGGAACCTTTGCTTTGATGAGAAAATCAAAGAGTTTGGATTTTCGAAAAGCAAGGATGAACCATGCGTATATGTCAGGGATAGTGGGAGCGATGTAGTATTCCTTGTCCTATATGTGGATGATATTCTACTTATTGGGAACGACGTCCAAACTTTGAAAGAGGTTAAATCTTTTCTTGGGAGTTGTTTCTCAATGAAGGACTTAGGAGAAGCGGCGTATATCTTAGGCATTAAGATCTATAGAGACATATTTAAGAGGCTAATTGGGTTTAGCCAAAGGCATATGTCGACAAGGTCTTGAAGCGATTCAAGATGGAGGACTCAAAAAGGGGTAACACCCCTATGTTGCATGGAGTGACGTTGAGCAAGACTCAATGTCCTAGTTCCAAGGAGGAACTAGACGTAATGAAGAGGGTCCTTTATGCTTCGGCAATAGGATCAATCATGTACGCCATGCTATGCACTCATCCTGATGTATCGTGTGCTTTGAGCATGACGAGTAGATATCAGGCTAACCTCGGGTAAGCCCATTGGACTGTGGTCAAGAACATTCTTAAGTATCTACGGAGGATAAAAGATATGTTCTTAGTTTATGGTGGTGAGGAAGAGCTAAGAGTACATGGTTACTCTGACGCTAGTTTCCAAACTGATAAGGACGACAGCCGATCATAATTGGGGTTTGTGTTCCTTCTTAATGGTGGTGCTATAAGTTGGAGGAGCTCCAAGCAAGACACTGTAGCTGATTCAACTACCGAGTCGGAGTACATTGCGCTAGTGAAGCAGCTAAAGAGGCGGTATGGATGAGGAAGTTCATCCAAGACCTTGGAGTGGTTCCTAGCATATCCGACCCCATTGAGATCTTTTGTGACAATGAGGGTGCGGAGGCTCTTGCAAAGGAACCAAGGGCACATAAGCGGATGAGGCACATTCCTCGAAAATACCACTTCATCAGAGATGTTATAGAGAGTGGTGACATTGCCATCAGCAGAGTAGCTTCGGAAGGCAATTTGGCCGATCCATTCACTAAACCGTTGTCACAAGATGTACATGATTCTCACACTAGATCAGTAGGTGTTAGATTTGCTATTGACTTGGTTTGAGTGTATTATTTGGTTTATGTTTGATTTGTACTTGTATTTTGGGAACGTTAAGCAGTATTGTATTTCATACTATATTGATTATTAAATGCGATTTAATGATACGCCAAGGGCGAATATTTTATGAATCCTTAGTGTGTTCCATCTTAGCATGTTTAATACTTCCTTGAATGCCTTTTACATTCTAAATGTCCACAGTCGGTCATTCTTCATGGGGAGGAAGTTTGAGATAAGACTGAGGGAAGTGGTTGATCGCTATCTAATAATGGATTAGATAAAAGAGATGCAACACTTCGCCTATGCTTGCAATGGTCAAGTGACTGGACGACCCACACCTAAACTTACTTCATGGTTTATGTCACAAGTAAATCAGGATGATAATATCATTTTGTTCTTAGACCGGAGATACATGTGTTCCAAAGCATGGATCTGCTTTGCCTTAATTGCTTTCAAAGGGAGCCTTTAGGTAAAGTATGGTATATGTGGCGGAGCAATGTAGTCAAAGGGATTCATTCCTCTAGTCTTAGAGAGATATCCATGGGCCCCTCGATGATTAAGCGCTGACATAAAATGCATGGCCGTGCTCAAGTTGCAATGATATTTGATCGATTGCAACTAGATTTTGGGTCACCATCAATCGAAATCGAGAAACATAATTGAGAACAATCTAAAGATTGACATTTAACCATGTCTCGTGTTCACACGGATATCGCGAACGAAGGGATGAATGATCACTTATCTATAGGACCATTATGTAACTAATTCTGGATTTGGTTTTTGTTCAAGATGACAAAACCCATACTGGTTAGGGGCAGAGATGCCTTACTAGAGGCCGCTCTTTGTCTGTGGTTTATGGGTACGGTATGTCATGTGTAAGTGGAGTTTTTTGGAGTATGCCCACTGACGCACGTACACCATTTGGATCACTGCCAATATAGTATGGGCCTATTGGGTCACACGCCGTGGATCAATCCTAACAGCAACTTAAGTTGAGGGACTAAAAGTGTCAAAGTGGAAAGGATTGATGTGCAGGCGAAGATCGCGCCTCGATCCACTTGTGGGATCGTGGCTCGATCTTATGCTGAGATCACGGCACGATTTCTTATGGGATCGCGCCGCGATCCCGTGTCAGACTGCATGCAATCATTTTGTTTCCACCTCCTTTTCTAGCCAATGCATGGATTTCTTTTGGGACAGCTTGTGGCCGGTTTAGGGGAGATCAAATGGCACATTTGGGTCTTTAAAAAGACATCCCTTGCCTCTCCTTGTATTCTCTTGACACACTTAATACTTACACACACTTAGAGCTTTCTTGGCTTCATATTATAGTGTTTGTGGGTTCTTGTCCAGAAGTGAAGGGATAGTTGATGTTCTTGGTGTGGATTCAAGTCATTGAAGTCCATACAAGCAAGCTAGTACTTGTGGATTGAGCATACCCGGGGTGGATCAACAATAGAGAGGAGTTCGGTTTGAGCTTCTAGTCATCACCTTCATCCTCCTTTTTTTCCAGAAATTCACTAAGGGTATAATCCTACTTTCCTTCTCTTTTACGTGTTGCAAATATTGGTTATAGAGTTTGGTCCATTTATGGGGTTGCATGCATTATATGCTTGTACATTGTGTTTTGTTAGTTGTACTTTTGCTTCCGCTGTGTTCTTGAAACCCCATCAGGACGCACTAAGGAGACAACAGTTACCGCATCCCAAACCAAATACCTCAGGTTTAAGGATAACATATGTGATAAATACTTTTGACACGAATCCACGAAGTATTTTTCACGGTGGGTCAATCCAATATTCGTAACCCTAACGAATATCCGTCAATTTTGGTCCGCAAAAACCTTTTGCGGCTATATTCGATATACCTTCGAATCTACCCCAAAATTACGATGACTTATCAAGGTTCCCACCAAGATAAGTAGTCACGGATAATGTTTTGAATAAACAAGTTTATTCCTGGATGAACTAAAACATACAAAATGGTGAAGAACAATGAAACTAATTTTTGCACCCTCCATATTCCACCCTGGAATAAAGATGCATAATTTCTACCATTTCATTGACTCAATTCACAGCGCTTATCTGAATTACTTATTATTTTACATTGTAACTTATCACGGATTACAACGAAAATAATATGATTATAAACCAAAAACACAAGATTAGTATCTTGAAGTACTCTTTCTTGGTTTTGCTAGAAATTGTTTTGCAGCCTAACAACAATTCTAGTCTTACTTATTTTATAAATTCCTTAAACTTGGAGAACCGAAAATAACTCCAAAGTTTCTGAGTTTATAAAATAATCCCCTTGTAATTAAAACTTTAATTACACTTGTAGATGTATTAAATCTTACTATATTCATACCCTTTTTGAAACGATTAATCCATTTACACATACTTGTAAACTTGAGATTAGATCCCCAGTGTACACTAACACTTGTCTAATTTCATTACTAAGGATATCGAAAATATCCTATTTTATCATCTCTAACGTTAATCAACTACCAACATTAATTATTTTGACTTTTAAACTCTTTTTAATCATATATAATTTTATTTAAGTCATAACTTGACTTAAAAAACTCGCAATGACATCCTTATTGAGAACCTTTCAATAAGTCATGTGTTCCTCGGATTAGTTCCTTTTGAAGAACCTTTTATTTTCGACCACTTCTAAAAACATCCGTCAATTATATACTTTAAAAGTTCATTGTTGGTGAGATAGCCATATCAAACCTTAATCAAACCTATCTATTAAGTAAAATAGGATTTGATGTTAACAAAACCATATATTCAGTTTTGGACTTAGATTGATGAAAAACATGTGTTGTTTTTCTATCTGAGACTTAAAGAATTTCTAAGTAAGAAATGTCAGCTTACGAATCATAGTGTCAGCTGAACACTGAGTATCAGCAAAAGGACCAGCTTCAGAAAGATCAGCTGAGAAGAAAAGATCAGTCAAAGATCATCAGCTGAGGAATCACACTGGATCAGCTGATGGCCTAGAACCATCAGCTGATGAAGATTTCAAGATCAGCTGAGCAGTCAAGGATCAGCTGACTCAATCACAGTTATCAGCTGATGCCTTCCATCTGTCAGATAAGGTATTTACTACTTATCCAATCTTCTCTTTGTGAGCTGACTATACTCAAATGATTAGCTGAGCCCTTGGGAACAGCTGACAGTTGAGTTAATCAGTTTATTAGCTGCTACTACGATTTGTATTATCAGCTGAGCAATTTGATCAGCTGAGCAAGTCTAGTCAGCTGAGTCTTTCACACTTATCCTTAGCTGAGCAAAATTATATTTGTAGTTCAGTGTCTGTTAACTGAGTCTTTATTGTATATCTCAGTTAATAGCTTTTCTATGTAATATTTTCTTAAAGTCAAAGGCAGAACATGTGTTGTTCTTATTATGCCTTAGATCTTTCTTTTGTAAAAGTACTTAGAACTTTTTGGATCTATAATGATACAAAAAGGATAGATCTTTATCCCCTGGAAAAGGAGAAAGATACT
Organism: Pulicaria dysenterica; assembly: GCA_947179395.2. Lineage (NCBI taxonomy): Eukaryota > Viridiplantae > Streptophyta > Magnoliopsida > Asterales > Asteraceae > Pulicaria > Pulicaria dysenterica. The sequence goes on along the minus strand of OX359292.1, from coordinate 49,382,812 downwards.
CTTGAAAAGAAGATCTCGAAGATATGATGTTAAGTATGGCTGGCAACTCCATATTTGGTAAAGTCAAATCTTCAGAAAGCATGGTGTCGATTAAAGCACAAGCATGGAAGGATAAGGTTACTTTCTCAAGACATAAAGGTAGTAATTTAATAATATAATAATAGATAGTCGGTATACTCATTACTGAAAAGTAAGTTCACTTTACACACTTTGCGTATAAAGTTAACTTACCTTTTCACCCACTAACTTTATCTATTATAATATTATTAAACCAAGTACCTTTGTCTCCTTCTCTCTTCATCAACTCGGACACACTTTGCTTATATATACTTATGCATGAAAACATGCTAAAGTAGCGAATGCGTTGAAAAGCACTAAAATCTCATAAGTTGAGAATTAGAAGAGTTAGCATTTTACTTTCAGTGTAACAAACTTGTTCATGTGTTGAACGTCTTAGACATTAGTTGTTTAAGATTAGCATTGTCTATGTGTTAGACAAAATTAGTTGCCACCTTTTATTGAACTTAGATTTTCCGCATCTAGTTCATGTAATTCTTGATTAACGTCAATAAGAATTATATAAAAGTAAACCGTGTGTCTCTAATATTTTAATTTGCTAAAGTTTGTATTCAACCCCCCCCCCCTTCTACAAACATTTGTTGTTGTAGTATCCATTCGGGACCAACAACTGGTATCAGAGCAGGCTAGATAATCCATATCTAAGATCTGTTTTGCTTACTCTTCAACTGCTTCTACCCCACACTACAAAATGGCCACTTCTGTTGCTGCCTCTAATGGTTCTTCTCACAATGGTTCACTCACAAGGTGTCCTATATTTTATAGAGAGAACTTCTCTCTCTCTGGAAGAGTAGAGTTCTTCTCTATATGTCAAGCCTTGATGATGTGATGCTTAAAACTGTTACTGAAGGTCCTTATGTTCCTTCCTCAACTAACCAAGTAACTGAAGCAACTGATGAAACTCCTGCTGTTGAAAGACTGATTATAAAACCTATAAATCAGTGGTCTGATGAAGACAAAAGGCTTGTTAATCTTGATGTTAAAGCAAGAACAGCCTTAGTCTCTGCACTTCCAAATGATGTCTATCATCAAGTTCTTAATTGTAAATCTGCAAAAGAGATGCTAGACACTTTGACTGTTGCATATGAAGGCACTGAAGAAGTGCAGGAGAACAAGAAACTCCTTCTGGTTAGAGAATATGAGTTCTTCTTTGCTCATAAAGGTGAAAGTCTCACTCAGACTTACACCAGGTTCAACTACCTCATTAATGACTTAAGAAGGGCAGATGTTCACAAAAGCAATAAGGAACTTGTAAACAAGTTTCTAGACTCTCTCCCAGAATCTTGGGATCATTTTATCACTGTGCTTAAACATGGTGAGAAAATCAAGGGTCTTTCGCTGGTTGGTTTATATGGAAATCTTATGAATCATGAACAATCAGTGAAACAAATGAAACTCTCTACCAATGATATGAAGGAGGCTGCAAAAGCTCCAACTACTGCCCTTGTATCTAAGGATATAAGATCTAGGAGTTTTGCTGCAGTTATGGATGAGTCCAGTGATGAGGAGAAAGAGGATGAATCTTCTGATGAAGAGCAAGTGGCTGATGGGGATGAAGTTCTGGAGAACATGGACAGCATTGAAGCTGCTGTTGAGCAGGCTGCCATGTTGGTTAAAAGGTTCAAACCTTTCTTGAAAAGAAAGGGTGTCAAGAGGTTTGAAAGGAAACCCTTCAAAGGAGAAAGAGCCATGTCAAAATCAAAGGCTTCTGAGGGTTGTTTCTCTTGTGGCAAGACTGGTCACTATGCCAGTGAATGTAAGTCCAAAGGAAACACAGGCTTCAAGGGTTTCTCAAGCTCAGACAGCAAGATTGATTATGAAGCCAAATATAGGAAGCTTCTTGCTGCTGTCCTTGACAAGAAGAAGAAGAAAGCTCAGCATAGGGTGCTGGTTGCTGAAGAAGAAGATTGGGCTGAGGAAGATCTCTCAAGTGATGAAGATGAGGTCCTTACAGCTCAGTTCAGTTTGATGGCCAACACAGCAAGTACAAGTTCCTTTGATGAGGATATGAAGAAAGCTGCTAAAGCTTGTACTTCTCCTGACTGGGATCCTTCTTCTATGTATCAGGTTGGAAAATTTATTAACTATGAAGATAATGAAAAGAACACTATGTTTGATTATCTGTGTGTTGAGTTTCAGTCAAATATTCAAAGAGAAAAGAAGCTAAAATTAGAAATAGAATCACTAAAAGAGAGATTAAGTCTTAAAGATGAGAAACTTAAACAAATGACAAAACTAGAAGATGATTTAGCTAATCAAAAGATACTTAATCAGATCTTGGTAAAAGAAACAAATGAAGCAACAATAAAGTTTAATGACCTTCAAAAAGTAGTTAGATCTTGGTGTGTTTCTGCTGAGAAGACCACTCAGTGTGTCAATGAGCAGATTCCAAAACAAGTTCAAGCTATTATTGGTGGAAATTATTCCCAAGCTGCTAACTGTGTTGATTTTAGCAAGAACATAAATATCTTAGAAAAAGCTGATATTTTACCTCTTACTTTTCAAAAGATTGTAAAAGAAAAAAGTATTATCACTAACAGATTTGTCAAAAGTAAAAGTACTCAGCTGAAAGACTCAACCTCTTCAAAAGTTGGTTCAAGTTCTATTGTCTTGACAGAAAGCAAAAGTACTAAAAATTTAAGTGTAAAGGAAGTAAGTAAAGGAATGAAATCATTTGTTGATACCAAAGAGACATTCTATTGTCAAACCTTGAAAGCTGATACATTAAATTTAGGAACTCAGCTAACTGAAAATTCCTTAGCTAATGATATAACATCAGCTGATCAAAAAGTAGATGATAACTGCTCAGCTGATATCCTGTCAGCTGATCATGGATCCTCTTCTGTTTGTTTAGCTGATCAAACTTCACTTCAAACTCTTTTAATAGGAGAAACTAAGGGAAAAGGACATTTTATTTACAAAGAGTCTAAGTCTGCCACACCTAAAGTTGATCAAAAACTCATTTTAACTAAGGGTCAACCTAAGGTGACTGTAAACAAAGACCTTATTAGTTTACAGAATCAGCTGCAACAGCTGAATGGTGAAATCTGTCAGCTGATGACCCAAAGTCATCAGAAAACAGTTAAGACATCTCTTAGTCAATTACCAAAACATGTTAAAAGCTCTAAAAATAAAAAATGTTATAAATGTGGGAGCAAAGAACATAAGGCAGGTAATTGTTCTCTAGAAGGTAACTCAAGACAGTGGACTGATTATGATAACACAACTGTTTCTCTCATTCATAAACAACCTAATATAAAGTGGATGGCTAGGTGCAATCCACAGGGGTCCACTTAAATGTGGATGCCCAAATATCACTAACCTTCTTTCAATCACATCTATGCAGGGTCTGAACACGTGGTATCTTGACAGTGGATGTTCAAGGACCATGACAGGTTGTAAAGCTTTGCTTAGTAACTACAAGAAGGAAAAAGGTCCAAGAGTAACCTTTGGTGATAATAATTGTGGGCAAACAAAAGGCTACGGAGAACTTCATAATGGGAACCTAACTTTATCCAAGGTATCATATGTTAAAGGACTTAAGTATAATCTCATCAGCATAAGTCAGTTATGTGATGGTAATCATAAAGTCCTCTTTACAAAGACAGGTGGTTCCATTTTAGATCAAGAAGGTAAAACAATAATTTGTGCAAAGAGAACCAAGGATGTATATACTCTTGATATGTCCTCTGGTGATCCATCCAAGTTAACCTGTTTGTATACCAAGTCTGTAACTGACACAAACTGGTTATGGCACAAAAGGCTTTCCCATTTAAACTTCAAAAACATTAACAAGTTGAGCAAGGGTGAACTAGTGTCAGGACTACCTTCACTGACGTATGTTAAGCCTAAACCTTGCTCTGCCTGTGAGAAGGGAAAGCAGCACAAGACTTCGTTTCCATCTAAGCAAGCCTTCTCCATTACTGAACCTTTCTACATGTTGCACATGGATCTATTTGGTCCTGTTGCTACTTCTAGTATTGGTGGAAGTAAGTATGCATTGGTAATGGTTGATGAATTTTCAAGATACACTTGGGTCATCTTCCTAAAAGCAAAGAGTGGGGCTGCTGAAGAGATTATAAGCTTCATTAGAAAGATGGAAGTGCTTAATGGCAATCTGGTAAGGATGCTTAGAAGTGATCATGGAACTGAATTTAGAAATCAAACTCTTGAAGGTTTCTGTGATGAGAAAGGAATATCTCAAAACTTCTCTGCTCCAAGAACTCCACAACAGAACGGTGTAGCTGAAAGAAGAAACAGAACTTTGATTGAAGCTGCAAGAACCATGCTGTGTGAGAGTGGGTTAGGATTCAACTTCTGGGCTGAAGCTGTCAGCTGTGCATGTTTTACTCAGAACAGATACCTTATAATAAAGAGGCACAACAAGACTCCTTATGAAGTGCTCAAGGGAAGGAAGCCCAACATCAGCTTTCTACACATCTTTGGGTGTCAGTGTTTCATTCTGAACCAAAAAGATCAATTGCAAAAATTTGCACCAAAAGCTAATGAAGGTGTGTTTGTTGGATATTCTGTGATCTCCAAAGCTTACAGAATTTACAACATCAAAAAAAAGGTCATAGAAGAATCAATCAATGTAAGCTTTAATGAAAATGACTTTGTTGCTTCCTGTTCTACTAATCCATCTACAGGTGAGGAATTTAATGATCTGCTGAACACTGAAGACAACATTCCAGTATCAGCTGATCCACTCCCATCAGCTAATCCAATCTCATCAGCTGACATAGATGACTTAGATGAACCTGTTCCAAACTTACAAAATACCTCTGCACATTCTATCCTAAACCAACCCACACTTTTACTAAATGAAGGGAATCATGATTCAACATCAATGGACTCTAATTCCATATCAAACGTTCCCTCATCAGTAGAGGTCTCATCAGATTGTAATCAAGAAATTCTGTCAGCTGATCAACCAGAAGTCTCATCAATTGACCCAAACCAAAGATTTTCAACTCCCAGAATCCAAAATGCCTACAAGGACCTCAGAAATCATCCAATTGATCAGGTCATAGGTAACATAGAAGCACCTGTACTAACAAGATCAAAAGCTTGTAACTTCTGTTTATATACAGGTTTTGTTTCTATGATTGAACCAAAGAAGGTAGATGAAGCTCTAACTGATCCTCATTGGATAAATGCCATGCAAGAAGAATTGGCTGAATTCACAAGAAACAATGTATGGACTTTGGTGCAAAGACCAGAGGAAAAATCCATCATTGGCACTAAGTGGGTGTTCAGAAACAAGATGGATGAACAAGGGCTGATCATCAGAAACAAGGCAAGATTAGTTACTCAGGGGTATTGTCAAGAAGAAGGTATTGATTATGATGAAACCTTTGCCCCTGTTGCAAGACTTGAAGCAATAAGACTATTTCTTGTTTATGCTGCCTTCAAAGACTTCAAAGTATTCCAAATGGATGTTAAGAGTGCCTTCCTAAATGGTGAATTGAAAGAAGAGGTGTATGTCAAACAACCTCCAGGTTTTGAGGATACAAGCAAACCAGATCATGTATACTTCTTGAACAAAGCTTTGTATGGTCTGAAGCAAGCTCCAAGAGCCTGGTATGATACCCTCTCTTCCTTTTTGACCAATAAAAGATTTATAAGAGGAAGCATAGATAGCACTTTATTTATAAGAAAATTCAAGGGTGATGTGATTCTTGTACAGATTTATGTAGATGATATAATATTTGGGTCTACAAATGTTGATCTTTGCAAAAAGTTTTCCAAACTCATGTCTGATAACTATCAAATGAGTATGATGGGTGAATTAAACTATTTTCTAGGTCTTCAAATTAAACAAGAGGTTGATGGAATTTTCATTCATCAAACAAAGTATGTAAATGACTTACTTAATAAATTTGAGTTTGAAAATTGTTCTTCAATGAAAACACCCATGTCGACTGCCTTAAAGCTTGGAAAGGACACTGATGGTAAATCAGTGAACATTACAGCTTATAGAGGTATGATAGGGTCTCTTTTGTACCTCACTGCAAGTAGACCAGATATTATGTTTTCTACATGTCTTTGTGCTAGATACCAAGCAGATCCCAAAGAATCTCACTTAGCTGCAGTTAAAAGAATTTTCAGGTATCTCAAAGGAACTCCTAATCTAGGTCTTTGGTACCCCAAAGACTCTGATTTTGAGTTAGTTGGATACACTGATTCTGACTTTGCTGGTTGCACACTAGACAGAAAGAGTACATCCGGGGGTTGTCAATTATTAGGTGGAAGATTAGTCAGCTGGTCAAGCAAGAAACAGAACTCTGTTTCAACCTCTACAGCTGAGGCAGAATACATTGTTGCTGGAAGCTGCTGTGCTCAATTGCTATGGCTGCAAAATCAAGTGGATTATGACTTACAGTTTGAAAACTCCCCAATTTTGTGTGACAACACAAGTGCTATATCTATCTCTAATAATCCTGTTTTGCATTCAAAAACTAAGCATATTGAAATCACACATCATTTTCTTAGAGATAATTTGCAGAAAAAGAAAGTTTCAATGCATTATATCAACACTGATGTTCAATTAGCTGACATTTTTACAAAACCTTTGGATGAGTCTCGGTTCAACTTCCTAATATCCAAACTTGGCATGTTAAATTTGTAATATATTCTCTTCTTAGGTAGTTAATTGTGTGTGAGAAAATAATTTTATTTGTGTCAAATGAAGCACTTATCTAAGCTTCTACATATTTTACTTATGGTAGATCAGCTAATAGAATTATGTCAGCTGATGATCATCAGCTGACACTATACCTCAGCTGATAAACCATCAGCTAAGACTTAGAAGCTCAGCTAAGTGCATTCATTAGCTGACACTTATTTTATCTCAACATGGATCAGCTGACACTCTCGTCTGTCAGCTGATGATTTTCAAAAGTCAAAAATATTGTGTCCCCACACCTATTTTATTAATTTCTCATTTGTATTTATTGTATTACTAGGTTATTTAATTTAGTTTATTTATCCATTTATTGTCTGTGTATTTAATATCTATTCCGTCTATTACCTTTTTGCAGAAGTGACAGTTACTTTTTGCAAAATATTTCTGTGACAAGTTTAGGTTTCCAAGGAAGATTTAAAGGTGTTTTCGAGCGGTTATTCATTTCTTAAGCTTTCAAAATTCCCAAACACTCTTTCTCTCTCAAACTTTCAAACCCTAAACTCTCATTGCTCAAACTTCATTCACTCTGTAATCATGGTGATCTTCAACCCTGAAACTTCTCCAAACGCCATTGCTGGTGAAAATGTCACACCAAACTCAGAAATCACCATTCGTCCAAACAACTTTATAATCAACACTGAAATTCCCACAAATAAATCAAACCAGGGATACGAACCAATGGTAGCATTCATAAATGCTCATCCCCTGTATCCATGTATCTCTGCCCATCCGTTCTTCATCTTTCCAAACATCGTCGGTGAAATGTGGTACACTGCAAGGTACCATACGGATCAAGAACTCATTACCTGTACATGTCTAAATGGCTCAATCAACATCAACATCAATATCAATACTCTTCGTCAAGCCATCTCTCTGCCCAACTTAGCTCCATATCAACCTTTTGCTCAAATGGATCAAGTCTTGGAGGTCTTACCCCTGATTGGCTACAATGAAGCTGTCACACATGGTCAATACAAGTTGTCTGTGCTGGGTCACCCATGGAAGTACCTGGCAAGTATAATCACTCGGTGCTTTGGCCATAAGTCTGGAAGCTTTGACCAAATGAATCAAACAGAACTGATGATTCTGCAAGCCTTGGTCACAGGGAGGAATATTGACTTTGCTCAAGTCATATTCTCGGAGATGGTGGACAAGATCACTCTTGGCACTGCAAAGAAATCCACCAGAACTATTGTTCCCTATATCAGGTACCTAAGCTTACTTGTACTTCATCATCTTCAATGGGAACAATACACTGAGATTGCTGCTGTTTTGGACACAATGACCATACCACAAATGTGTCAAAAGATCTTTCATCTGATAAGGGAAGATCAGGGTCCAGCAATCACTGCACAGATGCAAGAGCTCATTGATATTGCTAATGATAATGATGAGGAGGAAGTGCATGAAGAAGAAGTGGCTCATGATTCTGAGTCCCCTGATGTTGTAACTGAGGAAGTGGCTCAATTTGTTACTCATGATGAAGCCATATTTGAAGGAGAAAATTTAGATGACAGTGATGGTGGTAATGGCCATAATGATGATACTGGTGGATTTTACATGAGAGATGAGCCTTATCAATCTAGTTCTACCTCATCCAGTCAATATGGAATGCCATTACAAATGTTTCCCTCTAGTTCCTCTACTTCAAAGAGGTCCGGACATCTAAGCACTGATGAAAGTGATGAAGAATCTGATGATGATTCTCCAAGTAGAACTCTTGGAGGTACTATTGCCTATCCCAACCCTGATCAACAACAAGGATCTAGTGACTCTGTTCATAGAGCACCAAGTAGTGGAAATGAAGATGTCCCTGATGATGAAGAAGTCTCTGATAAGCTGGAGGAACTCATTGAGATCAGCAAAACAAGACACATCACAGGTACACTATCAATCTTTGAGGATACTCATTTGGTTGACCCCACCAATGAGAACCCATCCTCACCTCTAGTTGTAACACCCCCACAACAGCCAAGCTCTAGTCAACTCCCAACAGTTGCTAGTTCTACTCCCTTAGTAACCCAAATAGAAACAAGGTCATTAGAGATGGTGCACACTGCACTTATCTCAGAGGAAATGCACACTGCACCTCTGACCTCAACTCCTATAGCTACCTCTTATTTTGAGGGGGAGCTCATGGAAGTTGATATAACCCTACAACCAGTGGGTGTGTCCTCACAACAGGGCACATCTGTAAATATGGGATTGCTGCAATCTGGGTCACCCTCCCAACAGGGTGATACCATTGAAAGACAGACCTTCTCCCAAGGTCATACTGTGTCTACAACCCCTATGTGTCAAGCCTATCCCCTAGTAAGTTCACAACAACTTGCTACTGTAATAAGGGATACCTCTTTGAGTGCAACCCTCACTCACACTCACTTACTTGCACATGTTTTTTATTCAATTCTTACACATACTAGTGCACTACCTGTCAATACTAGTGGCATAAACCAGTCATTAGTACAGGGTACAACTTCTGCTCCCAGTGATCTTAGGCCTCTATACCAAGGTCTAAGTGAGGGACCACAATCCATTCCAGTTCAAAGCACAATTTCTCAATCAATTCCAACACAACCCATTCCCTCTACTACTTCTGAACCCTCACCCCAACTACTTCAAACCTTATTATCTATCTCTCAAAAGATGGATAGTCTTCAAGCCTCCTTTACCTCTTTCTAAACTCAAACAGAAACTCAAATCTCTCACCTAACCAATAAGATTGAGTCACTTAAAGCCAACCAACCCAAACCCCAACCCACTCCTGCCCCTATTGATCTTTCCCCTATTCTTACCAAACTAGATCAACTTCTAAACCAAACCTCTACTCCTATTCCTACACCCTCCCCTCCTATACCTGCCCAAACCATTTCTAACTTAAACCATACCATTTCCAATCTCCTTTCCCAACTCAAAACCCTTAGACCCTCACCCCCTGATATCTCCATTACTATTCCTGAATCTCTTCTAACTATCCCCTCTCTCCTAAAAGACATTGATACTGAGGTCAATAGGTCCAGCTTTTGTGCTAAGATAAGGCACTGTGATACTCTGAGTGAATTCTCTAATCTCACTGAAGCTATCAACAGCCTAAAACCTCTTCTCTCAACTTCCATTCCTTCTTTCTCTCATATTCCCTCTCACCTTAGACACTCAACATCACCTTTCACTCAGCCTCCCTTACCCACTACCTCACCTTCATCCTCAACCATACCACCATTTACCTCTACCCCTACCCCAACTCCTTATTCTTTCACCACTCCTGATGCCGCTGCAAAGCCTGCTATTTTTCCCTCCTCTGATGATGACAAAAAGGGGGAGAAGTCAGTTAGGACAAAGTCTGTCTTACAAGCAGAGGATGCATCAACCCCCGATGAAATAGAATCAGCTGTTGAGGGGGAGAATAAATCTGAGGGGGAGCAACCTGCTCAAGAAGAGCAGAGGCCAAAGAGAAGGCTAAAGCAAATGCCTAAAAGGACAAAGAAATCAAAGCAAGGTGAATCCTGTGCTCCAATTGAGCTACCATCTGAGGATTCTGATGATGATGTTGAAGATGAAATGCCTTTGTCCTCTATGTTCAACATAAGGAAGCAGAGCTCCTCCACTACAGCTCCACCAGTCCAAGCTTCCTCTCCAGTTCAATCAAGTCAACGAACTCCCAGCAGTTCATCAAGAAGAAAAGGAAAGAAGATAATGACTGCTGAGGAGATTGAAGAAGAAGAAAAAAGAGAGGAAGAGCTAAATCAAGAAGATGAGAATCTCAGAGAGTTAAGTGAACTGGTTGCTGCTCTTGGTTCAACCATTGAATAAGTTCTTAAAGCCAAAGAGAGACACCAGGATTTCACTACCACTAAGGATCTTGCTGCTGCAGTTGGTGTCACTGATGATGAATTGAGAGAATTACAAGAAGAAGAAATCATCATGCTATCCTCTCAATCACATCCAACATAGGTTGCATCACAGCAAGATGATCCTTCTGTCAAGAAAGTTCCTAAAAGAGGAAGAACTCACAGAGAAGCCATTCAAGCATTGCATGAGTTCAACTTTGGAGTTACAACTCAGCAATCTGAAAGGGAGATCAAAGAGGTCTTGGATAACAAGAAGAACTTGATAGAAAGAAAGGATCAAAATCTCATTTCCAGAGTCACTCCATATAAGGGAACAGATGAAGGGCCATATCTCAGATTAGTAAGAAGAGATGAAAGACAAACACATGAGAATGCCTATATCCATCACTGCAAACTGTTCTCCTTCACTGAAATGATTGAGACTCTGTACCACCTCCTTAAATCCAAAAGTGAAATTGCCCCAAGGTTCATAAACAAATTCGAATTCTGGATCAGAATGGCTGTTTACCACAGGATATGCACTCATGATCAATTTGTGGAACACATTGATGAGATTGAGGATGCCTTCAAGAAATCCTCCAAAGCTTTTGTACCTGCTGAACGGATTATACTTAATCCTGATCATCCTTACCTGTCTGCATATGAAAATTTCAACACTGCTTTGCCCTCCAACATTGAGCCAGAAATGTTTAAGTACATAACTGAGCCTGAGAGAGGGATTTTCTTCAAAAACAGAGCTGGTGTTTGGAGATTCCTAAGAGAAACTGACTTAGGAAAAGCCCCTGGAGAATTAATCTTTCAAGCTGCACATTTAACAAGGGGACAGACAGGAAGTGAACATTTTGAAAATATGATTCAAGCAAGAGCTGAAGAGTTGTTGGCTGCCAATCCTCTGAACAGACTTCTGGATGTAAAAGAAGAACCTTGGTGGGAATGAAGATCACACTTCATAACTAGAGTAGATGTAATTTCAATTCCTAGAATAGTTCAACTTCTGTACTTAGTTTAACTCTTAGTTAGATTTCACTGTACAAACTCTTATGTAAATACTTTGTTTTGTAATCAAGCTTGAAACTTTGATCATGGACTACTTAGCTAAAATGCTAGTATAGAAAAAGGATAGAAAAGATACCAAAAACAGAACAATGGTACTTCATAAATGAAAAGATTCCCAAAAACAGAACATCAGGGAACATACTTAAAAGAGTTACAAAAAACAGATAGCTAGGTAACCAAAATTGCACTTAAAAGCTATATCTTTACAAGTCCTAGTCAAACTGATTTTTCTTAAACAAGATAAGGTTTTGTCATCATCAAATAGGGGGAGATTGTTGGTGAGATAGCAATATCAAACCTTAATCAAACCTATCTATTAAGTAAAATAGGATTTGATGTTAACAAAACCATATATTCAGTTTTTGACTTAGATTGATGAAAAACATGTGTTGTTTTTCTATCTGAGACTTAAAGAATTTCTAAGTAAGAAATGTCAGCTGACGAATCATAGTGTCAGCTGAACACTGAGTATCAGCCAAAGGACCAGCTTCAGAAAGATCAGCTGAGAAGAAAAGATCAGTCAAAGAGCATCAGCTGAGGAATCACACTGGATCAGCTGATGGCCTAGAACCATCAGCTGATGAAGATTTCAAGATCAGCTGAGCAGTCAAGGATCAGCTGACTCAATCATAGTTATTAGCTGATGCCTTCCATCTGTCAGATAAGGTATTTACTACTTATCCAATCTTCTCTTTGTGAGCTGACTATACTCAAATGATTAGCTGAGCCCTTGGGAACAGCTGACAGTTGAGTTAATCAGTTTATTAGCTGCTACTACGATTTGTATTATCAGCTGAGCAATTTGATCAGCTGAGCAAGTCTAGTCAGCTGAGTCTTTCACACTTATCCTTGAGCAAAATTATATTTGTAGTTCAGTGTCTGTTAACTGAGTCTTTATTGTATATCTCAGTTAATAGCTTTTCTATGTAATATTTTCTTAAAGTCAAAGGCAGAACATGTGTTGTTCTTATTATGCCTTAGATCTTTCTTTTGTAAAAGTACTTAGCACTTTTTGGATCTACAATGATACAAAAAAGATAGATCTTTATCCCCTGGAAAAGGAGAAAGATACTCTTGAAAAGAAGATCTCGAAGATATGATGTTAAGTATGGCTGTCAACTCCATATTTGGTAAAGTCAAATCTTCAGAAAGCATGGTGTCGATTAAAGCACAAGCATGGAAGGATAAGGTTACTTTCTCAAGACATAAAGGTAGTAATTTAATAATATAATAATAGATAGTGGGTATACTCATTACTGAAAAGTAAGTTCACTTTACACACTTTGCGTATAAAGTTAACTTACCTTTTCACCCACTAACTTTATCTATTATAATATTATTAAACCAAGTACCTTTGTCTCCTTCTCTCTTCATCAACTCGGACACACTTTGCTTATATATACTTATGCATGGAAACATGCTAAAGTAGCGAATGCGTTGAAAAGCACTGAAATCTCATAAGTTGAGAATTAGAAGAGTTAGCATTTTACTTTCAGTGTAACAAACTTGTTCATGTGTTGAACGTCTTAGACATTAGTTGTTTAAGATTAGAATTGTCTATGTGTTAGAAAAAATTAGTTACCACCTTTTATTGAACTTAGATTTTCCGCATCTAGTTCATGTAATTCTTGATTAACGTCAATAAGAATTATATAAAAGTAAACCGTGTGTCTCTAATATTTTAATTTGCTAAAGTTTGTATTCAACCCCCCCCCCCTTCTACAAACATTTGTTGTTGTAGTATCCATTCGGGACCAACATTCATAATTGTATTTATCATACTAGTTAGGTCAACCTTGATAACTTGATAAATACACTAGTCAGGAGCTCCCACTATCTTTTATGAAAAAGTGCATTACTTTAAAACACCCTTTTAGACTTAGTCAATCTTTGACTAATATGCCTAAAACTTGTGTTTTAAACACTTGCTCTTGAAACCAGTTTTTGTGAGAAATTAATCGTTTTATGAAACCAGAACTTGGATCTCTCACATATCCACCTTTCCAATTACGAAAAGTGGTTTCATTAACCCAAAACACGATTACAAGTATGAAACACTTGTAAAGGTATTTTAAATTTCTTTGCTTAAAACATTTAGTATAAGACAACCTTGATCATAATAACTATTATAATCACCTTATACTTTCTTAAATGTTTTATCCAAAAACTTTCATCTAGAGCTGACCAATACATGTGAAACTCATCATTGAGTTTTTAGCCGCCCCAGGGGTATCTGAAGTGTCATGGAAAATTTATAAAAGAACCCATTTGGTGTTCATTTGTACTCTTGGCCATATAACACACATACACAAGTTATCTTAAGTAGTTAAGACTTGAAGAGAGTGTGAGCAAGAAAGGTTCTAGAAATACTAGTGCTAGTTGCTAATCTTAAGTGATTTTCTGGAGAGAAGATTCACGCAAGCTTGCTAGCACCAGAGGTTTGGCGTGTTCTCAGGGTATACACCAATAGTGACGTTCGGTTCTTGGAGAATCACCACCTCAACACTTGAGGTTTCTGGAGCTAAGGAGGCTGGTATAATCTCTGACCTCCCTTTTTCATGTTGCATTCTTTTAACATAGAGTTTGGTCCATTAGTGGGGTTTCATGTTTTATGCTTTATTTGCTTGTACCATGGGCTTTTTATGTTATACTTTGCTTCCGTTGCGTGCCCTAGAAACCCCAACAGTGGTATCAGAGCCACCTCTATGTTAGTTATGCACATGGTGGCCTGAAAAACCAGAAATCAAAAATGTTTGTTTTCTGTCGAATAAGGTTAGCGGCGCTAAACTTGGGTTAGCGGCGCTAATTCTTAAAAATTAGCGGCGCTACCATCGCTGTAACAGTTTTTTTCTTGGTTAAAAACAGTTTATGGTCTCGGGTTTTTGGCAATATTTTAAGCTTCTGGAATTCTATATTTGTTTTTATTACATGTTATTCCAGTAGCTATCATGTATGTTTGGTTGTATGTGGGTTTATAAGTTGGTGACCTTACCTAGACCTTGTGGTTGTTTGTATGTTTTGGATGCTTGTTTGGTTGTATTATTATTCATTTGATAAATTTGTAATAATAATGTGGCTTGCATGCCATTTCATTCATCCATGTAATTGTAATAGATAAATAGGTATATTGTGGCTTGCATGCCAATTTTATTCTATTGTATGTATTGTAATTCATGATGGATAAAGACACACAAAAAGGAGTCAAAGAAGATGGAGCATGGTGTCCATAAAGCCGGTGAAATCCAATGGAGATGGCGGTTTTAGTAGGAGCTTGCATCGAAGACTTTGTCCCTATAATCGACCATGTTCTTCCCGTTCGCCTCACGGGAAGAACGCATAGGTTTTTATGGCAAGGGTTACCAATTATAGTAAATTATGTGTGTGATGTGATTTTGTATGCATGGATTGATTAGGATTCGCATGCTAGATAATTTTTCAAAAATTAACTAAATCACAAGAGATTTGCTAAAAATGGTTTACAATTCTTTCGCGCGCTCACATAAAAGATTAACTCACCTAGTGAAATTAGGATTTGTCACTAATAAGTTAATCTAAAACCAAACCGGAAACAAAAGCCCGTTTTTCCATAAAACGTAAATCATGCACCATCCGTAAGTTGATACCACCCGAATCTAGTCTTATGGGATTTGGTTGTCGAGCTTAGCACGAGCCAATTCTTATAAAACTGTGTGGAAGGTGAGTGTTGCAAATTCACAATTTTGGTTGTCGAGCTTAGCACGAGCCAACTTTGGTGAATTTGTTACCGTATGTAACGGAGGATTTGCAATTTTAGGTTTGAAATCTTGATTAATTGTCGAGATTATCACGAGTTAACCAAAATTTTAAGACTTAAAATGGTGCAAGAAGGGATCAAACATGCCAAACGACCCTTGGTTGTCGTAGGATCCCGCAAGGTGCTAAGGATTGCAATAGAGATTGCAATTGGCAAAATGGTTGCCGACCTAAATAGTTTTATCATGTGATCCGCGGTAACCCCGTCACATGGTAGGATGAAATACGGTTCTTAGCCTTGTTAAGATGATTCTTTATGGGTAAATTGTTTTAACAAGATAAAATATCAAACTAACTAAAATCTACTTTGCAATTTTAGATGGCATCAACAAGCACAAACAACACCACCACCAACGTTTCTCTCTGAGTTTTCCTTGAGAAGGAGAAACTCGACGGTAGCAATTTTATGGATTGGCATAGGCAGTTGAGGCTCGTCCTATGCTATGAAGAAAAATTGCATACCATTGAGGAACCCCTACCCAAGGCACCTGCGAGCAATGCCTCAAGGGCGGTCAAAGAGGCGCATGATAAACGCGTCAAAGAGACCGAAGAAGTTACGTGCCTAATGTTGAGCACCATGAGCTCCGATTTGCAAAAGCAAATGGAGCACTTGAGTGCTTACGACTTGATCGTGCAGCTGATGGACATGTTCCAACAGCAGGTGAGGCAAGAGAGGTACGAATGCTTCAAGTCCGTCCTTGCGTGTAAGCTCCAGGAGGGCGGGAATGTGAGCGCTCATGTTTTGAAGATGAAAGCAAACATTGAGCGCATGGAGAAGTTGGGTTTTACCATGGGGAGGGAGATGGCGGTCGACTTGATCCTCCAATCCCTGCCCAGTGCATATGATTAATTCGTCATGAGTTATCATATGCATAGCATGGATAAAACCGTGATGGAGTTGCATGGCATGCTCAAAACTGCGGAGGCGAGCATGACCAAGAACAAGCCATCATCTTCTTCCACTCCCGTCTTGGCTATCTGGGAGGGCTGCATCACAAAGAAGAAGAAGAAGTTCAACTCTTCCAAAGGGAAGGGTAAGGGAAAGGTTGGTGAAACCAAGCCCAACCCTACCTCTGACGGTAAGGGCAAGGGGAAAGCTCCCCAAGCCAAGACCCCGGAGGATGCCCAATGCTTCTTTTGCGGGGGCAAGGGCCATTACCACCGAAGCTGCCCAAAATACCTTGAGGGGCTCAATAAGCTCAAGGCGATAAGCATATCGGGAGCCGACTCTTCAGGTACGTCCATGATAGAATTGCATCAAACTTCTACTTCCAAAGGCTGGGTTTTAGACACCGGCTGTGGCACTCACATATGTAATATGGTGCAGGTGCTAAGGACAAGTAGGAGCTTGAAGAGGAGACTTGGAGCTTCATTTCAAGACCGGCAATTCCATTTTATTGAAAAATGTATGATATTCGCCCAAAGTGTCTAGAAACATTATTTCTTTTCACGCTTTGTATGACGACGGTTTTAACTTCAAATTTATTGATGGTGTTATTATTTGCTTTAAAAATGATGTTTTTTATTTTAAAGCATTACCGTGTCATGGCATATATGAGGCAAATGCATACATTGAATCTAGAGAATCTATCATGAACATTGATTCTAATTCCAAAAATGGTTTGGACAAGTTCTCTTTGTGGCATAGTCGTCTTTGTCACATAAATAAGACTCGCATCACCAAGCTCCAAGCGGATGGGATCTTGGAATCATTTGACCATGGGTCAAATGATGTATGTGAATCTTGCTTATTAGGGAAGATGATAAAAGCACCTTTCACGGGAACTAGTGAGAGGGGAAAGGACCTTTTAGATATCATTCATACGGATGTATGTGGACCTTTCAAGCATGTCACAAGGAATAAATCAAGATACTTCGTTACCTTTATAGATGATTATAGTAGGTATGGATATGTCTACCTTGTTAAACACAAGCATGAAACCTTTGAGGTGTTCAAGACATTCCAAAATGAAGTTCAGAATCAAGTGGGAAAAACAATAAAGATACTCCGGTCTGATAGAGGTGGAGAGTATCTAAGTATCGATTTTACCGATAATCTTAGGAATTGTGGAATCATTTCACAATTAACACCTCCAGGGACTCCACAATTAAACGGAGTCGCTGAGAAGAGGAACCGGACTTTACTAGATATGGTAAGGTCTATGATGAGTCGAATGGAGGTACCTATTAGTTTCTGGGGATATGCTCTAAAAACAGCGGTAAGAATCCTTAACCTCCTACCAACCAAGAAAGTTGTAAAAACACCTTATGAAATATGGCATAATAAGAAGCCGACACTTTCATACCAACGAGTTTGGGGTTGTCAAGCCTACGTGAGACGTGAGGCCGAGGACAAACTTGAACCTCGCTCGGAAAGGTGTTACTTTATTAGATATCCTCTTGCCGGTGTTGGATATTTATTCTATAAACCTTCTGAGAACAAAGTATTTGTTGCTCGAAGGGCATTTTTCCTAGAAAGAGAGATGTTATCCAAACTAAGAGGCAATCAGGAAATTGACTTTGAGGAAGATCAAGGGTCAACTGATAAAGGACTTGAGGTTGGCACTAGCACTCAACCCAGCATGGTTGAGACTGAGCAAGAAAATGTTGCAGTACCTGACACTCGTTCATTGCCTACTCCGAGGCGTTCCAGTAGAACTCGTCATGAGCCAGAGAGATATGGATTACACATATCTGAGGGCAACGAGATAGTGGTGGACTATGATGAGCCCACCAACTACAAGGAAGCTATGGCAGTCCCTGAGTCTGTAAAGTGGAGAGAAGCAATGGAAAGCGAGATGTATTCCATGTCGGATAACCAGGTTTGGAAACTGGTTGATCCTATACCCGGGGTTAAACCCGTAGTGTGTAAGTGGGTCTTCAAGAAGAAGACCGGCATGGACGGAACCTTGGATACCTTCAAAGCTCGACTGGTGGCTAAGGGTTTCACTCAGACACCTGGAATTGACTATGATGAAACCTTTTCCCCAGTGGCAATGTTGAAGTCTATCCGGATACTTCTAGCTATTGCTGCATTTCATGATTATGAAATATGGCAAATGGATGTTAAAACCACCTTCCTTAATGGGAAGCTTTCTGAAGAGGTGTATATGACACAACCTGATAGTTTTATACATCCGGAGTATCCGAACAAGGTTTGTAAACTGAAGAAGTCCATTTATGAACTCAAACAAGCATCTCGAAGCTAGAATCTATGCTTTGATGAGAAAATCAAAGAATTTGGATTTTCGAAAAGCAAAGATGAGCCGTGTGTATATGTCAGGGCTAGTGGGAGCACAATTATCTTCTTAATCCTATATGTAGATGATATTATACTCATCGGAAATCACATCACGAGCCTAAGGAGTGTTAAAGCTTGGCTAGGGAGTTGCTTTTCAATGAAGGATCTACGGGATGCAAGCTGTATTCTAGGGATCAAGATCTATAGAGATAGATCTGGAAGGTTGCTCGGGCTTTCTCAAAGTGCATACATAGATAAGGTCGTGAGACACTTTAACATGGAGGAATCCAAGAAAGGAAACCTCCCTATGTTGCATGGCTTGACATTGAGCAAGACTCAATGTCCTACCTCCCAAGAGGAGATAGAAGTAATGAAGCGAGTACCGTATGCTTCGGCTGTGGGGTGGATCATGTACGCCATGTTATGCACTCTTCCTGATGTGTCATGTGCTTTAAGCATGACTAGTAGATATCAGGCGAATCTGGGGGAGCCTCATTGGAAAGCCGTAAAGAACATTCTCAAATACCTTAAGCGTACGAAAGAGATGTTCTTAGTATATGGTAAGGAAGAGGAGCTGAGAGTAAAGGGTTACTCGGATGCTAGCTTTCAAACAGACAGGGATGACTGCCGATCACAATCAGGGTTTGTATTCCTGTTAAATGGTGGTGCTGTCAGCTGGATGAGCTCAAAGCAAGACACGGTGGCTGATTCGACTACTGAGTCGGAATACATAGCAGCAAGTGAAGCTGCTAAAGAAGCCGTGTGGATGAAGAAATTCATCCATGACCTAGGAGTGGTTCCAAGTATCGCTGATCCTATTGAGATATTTTGTGACAATGAGGGCACGGTAGCTTTGGCAAAGGAACCGAGAGCTCACAAGAGGACAAGACACATATTGCGCAAATACCACTTTATACGAGATGTAATTGAAAGTGGTGAAGTCATCATCAGCAGAGTAGCATCGGATGGAAACCTGGCGGATCCATTCACTAAGCCGTTATCGCAAGCAGCTCATGAATCTCACACTAGAGCAATAGGTGTAAGATTTGCTAGCGATTTGGCTTGAGTTTTGTATTTAGTTCGTTTGATATGTAACTTTATTTTGGGAACGATAAAGACAGTATTGTAACTTATGCTTGTTTCGATATATAATAAAGATTATATATGTGTGTGGTACGGTGACATTCATAAGACTTTAATGTGTTCCATCTTAGCATGTTTAATCACTTCCACAAATATTATACTATATTTCAAACTTTCCACATTCGGTCAATATTATGGAAGAAAGATTGAATTAAGACTGAGATAAGCATATGACCTTGAATTCAAAATGGTTGAATTAAAGTGCAATGTCTGTCTGTGCTTGAAAAGAGTTTGGAGTGACTGGAAGACCCACACCTAAGTATACTTCATGGATTATAGTCACGAGTAACTTGGGATGATAATATCTTACGTCCTTAGACCTGAGATGTATGAACCGGTATATCATAGTTCTTCCTTGCTTTAGCCATTTTCAAAAGCAGTTCGTGACTGGCTGTGATAAAGGAAATGACTAGGTAAGACAAGAAGTATGGTATAGGGTTATACAGTCAAAGGAATTTGTTCTTCTGAAATGAGAGATATCCCTGGGCCCCTCGATGATTGGGAGCTGACACCAAAATTATGCATGGCCATGCGCGAGGAATATTGATTGAGAATCAGATATGTCCTTAACTTTTGGTCACCACCAATCAAGATCGAGAAACATAATCGTGAACGAGCTGGAGATTGACATTTAATCCATGTCTCGTGTTCACAAGGATATCGCGAACAAAGGGATGTTTAAGATCACTTATCTGTAGGACCATTTCCTATGAATTCGTTTTGTTCTTGATAACGAAACTCATACTGACTTGGGGGCAATGATGCTTTGCTAGAGGTCGTTCATTGTCTGTGATTTAAAGACACGGTGCATCGTGTGCAAGTGGGAGTTTGTTAGAATATGCCCACTGATGTGTATACACCGTTTAAATCACTACCGATGATGTATGGGCCTATTAGGTCATACACCGGGGTCAAACCTGACAGCAACTAAAGAAAAGGGACCAAAAATGACAAAAGACAAAAGTTAACATTACAGGCCGCATTAGCGCCGCTAACCATAAGGTATTAGCGCCGCTAACACTTATGGGTTAGAGCCGCTACAGCTGCATGTACTTTGTGTCAAATCACCTGACAGGCCGCGATAGCGCCGCTAACCCTTAAGGGTTAGCGCCGCTACGGCTGCATGTGCTTTTTGTCAAATCACCTCTAGAGCTGACCAATACATGTGAGACTCATCATTGAGTTTTTGGCCGGCCAAGGGGTATCTGAAGTGTCATGGAAAATTTATAAAAGGACCCATTTGGTGTTCATTTGTACTCTTGGCCATATTACACACATACACAAGTTCTCCTAAGTAGTTAAGACTTGAAGAGAGTGTGAGCAAGAAAGGTTCCAGAAATACTAGTGTTAGTTGCTGTTCTTAAGTGATTTTCTGGAGAGAAGAATCACACAAGCTTGCTAGCACAAGAGGTTTGGCGTGTTCTCGGGGTATACACCAATAGTGACGTTCAGTTCTTGGAGAATCACCACCTCAACACTTGAAGGTTTCTGGAGCTAAGGAGGCTGGTATAATCTCTTACCTCCCTTTTTTATGTTGCATTTCTTTTAACATAGAGTTTGGTCCATTAGTGGGGTTTCATGTTTTGTGCTTTATTTGCTTGTACCATGGGCTTTTTATGTTGTACTTTGCTTCCGTTGCGTACCCTAGAAACCCCAACGCATGTATCGTACTAACGCATTTATTAAGTATTTTATTATTCTTTTGTTTAGAAAATTATTGCTTAAAATTTAATTTTAAACTACCAGTGCGTGTACGGGTCCCTAAATCTAGTTACATATAATTGAAGGGTACTCTTGTAATCTCACAAATCAGTTATACATTTAATATCAAGAAATCAATTTAAGATGATACTTTTTTCGTTTATCAGATTTTAAATTGATAAATTATTATTAAAGTAAGTGTTTGGGTATATTTGTCAGATTATAGGTTTTGTAAAGATATAAGTGAAATTCTCCCATATCTTTTAATATAAATAACAGACTAATTTGATAAAATTTATTATACGATCCAAACCATTCATTTAAAAAAATTAATCTTAACCATTTAATCACATAAAATCAAGATTTCAATTTTGACTATTTAGAGTCATTATTATTAGAGATAATTTTATATATACCCTTATTAAATCATATAAAAATGTATTTGTCCATCTTAATTTACAAATATCATATTTACCACTTTAAAATATTTCAAAATATCATATTTAACCAAATTTTTAGTTTTATCATTCTAAAATATTTTACAATCATTTTGAATTCCTTTTTAATTATAACCATTAAACAATAACGTTTACCTTTATTACTCTTAATTGTAACAATAATGATTGATGACTTATATAACAAATACAATCATGTCTCTTCATATTAAGACCTATGTTTCTGCCGTCAAGTCTGCCCTTCCACTCGCGTCGATGTTTCCACCGTTGGTTAGAGTGTTGATGCCATGCGTCGTCATTTTTTTAAATTCTCATTTAATTCACGTTTTATTATTATTTAATACGTTTTCATTAATGTTTAATATTTATTATCTTTTAAACCAGTCCGTGTATCACATGAGCATTTAGTTTAGTATATGTCTAATATATATATATATAGGGGACGGTTCAAACGAGAACTGTTTTTCTTACGGGGACTACAAGAACAAATCTTAGCCGTTGATTTGATAAAGTGGAATTCATAAATGTGGAGCGTGAGGGGATCAGGTGTGGCAGGGTGCATGTGATGAATTCATGGGTAGGCAATGACATTGTAGGAAGGGGAATTGGACGGCTCACATTGGTTCTCGCGGTTCTAGTACGAAAAACAGTTTTTCGTTGGAACTTTTGTATCTCTCTCTCTCTCTCTATATATATATATATATATATATATATATATATATATATATATATATATATATATAGGGTAAGGTTCAACATAGAACCCCCCTTAAACATAGAACCTAAAGAACCTCCTCTGGTGATGACACGTGGCATATTGTTTAGGGGTAAAAAAGGAAAATTAAAAAAAAATTAAAAGTCTCGCATATGCCCAGCGTCCCCCAAACTTTTTAAAAAAAAAACCCACTTACTTTAAATTATCATAACTCGTTCGTTTTTATGAATTTTAGCAAAAGAAATATATAATTAGATTCAGTTTTCGTCCTCTTTCAAACAAGACCCCACTTGATATACTTCTGAAACTTTGTTTTTTTTTTAATGCAAAGTTTGCATTTTGAGCTGGGTTCATTCAAACCCAAAATGCAAAATCCGTAGTTTGCATTTTGAGCTGGATTCATTCAAACCTAAATGCAAAATCCGTAGATGCTGGGTTCATTCAAACCTAAATGCAAAATGCAAAATCCGTAATTTGTATTTTGAGCTAGGTTCATTCAAACCTAAATGCAAAATGTAAAAAAACGAAAACGTAAAATATAAACATGCAGGTCATCTAGATGCTTTTAAAATGCAAAATGCAAATCCAACATGATTCAATTGAAAATGCAGCCCAAAATGCAAAATTACACATTTAAACCCAAAATACAAAATTTGTACAGAACACTACATTCTGCCCAAAATGCAAACAGAAATTTCATGTTCAAAAAAAATTTAGAAAAATAAGGGAAGAGTGGTCTTGTTTGAAAGAGGATTAAAAAACTAAAAGATTGGTATATTTTTTTTTGTTAAAATTCACAAAACTTAAAAAGTTATAACGATTTAAAATTTTTGTGGGTTTTTTTTGTAAATCGAGATTGTTGGGGAGGAGGTTTTCCATGTTTACCCTTTTCTTCCTAAATTTACATTGTAATTACAGTTTTGCCATCTTTGATCTCATACATTGATTTTGATTATCCAATGGTCCAAATTGGTTCTTTAGGTTCTTTGTTTAAACATAGGTTCTTTATTAATGCAATTACTATATATATATATATATATATATATATATATATATATATATATATATATATATATATACATATATATAGGGGACGGTTCAAACAAGAACTGTTTTTCGTACGAGAACTGCGAGAACCAATCTTAGCCGTTGATTTAATAAAGTGGAACTCATGGATGTGGAGCGTGAGGGGATCAAGTGTGGCAAGGTGCATGTGATGAATTCATGGGTGGGCAATGACATTGAAGGAGGGAGAATTGGACGGCTCAGATTGGTTCTCGCGGTTCTCGTACGAAAAACAGTTCTCATTTGAACTTTTGCCTATATATATATATATATATATATATATATATATATATATATATATATATATATATATATATATATATATATATATATATATATATATATATTGGGAGATTCAAGTGAGAATTGATATTTATGTGAAAATGGAGACTTAATTTTGACCCTTCAGATTAGACGGACTACATTTTGCCATTTATGTTATTCATTGTCCTACCATGGATTACGACGACCATTAATTGTAACGGATGAATTGTGACCTTTAGATCTAATTGATCAACATCTAATAGATGGCTAGGATTTGTTCTCTCATTTTTACCTAAATATATATTCTCACAATGACCCTCTTATACACACACACACACATATATATATATATAGGGTGAGGTTCCCTTGCGAACGGTACTTCCCTGCGAACGATGCGAACAACCTGAAGCAAATATTTTTAGTGGAAATGAAAAAAATGGTCAAATTAATATTGCGGCTGCGCTCATTCCAGAATTTGGCTTGATATGAATTTAAATGGCAATGGCCATTCGCTACATACACATCATGGATTTAAATTTTTATGGGCTGATAAAATTTTAAAAATAATTATTAAACTTCATTTCTTGAATTTTAATTTTGTTGGTAAAACCATTTATTAGATATACCTTTAGTGGATGAATTTTTTAATATTGATATTAAGTTGAATGTGATAGATATTTTTGGACAATGAATGGTTATTTTAGATTAAATGTTGTGGCTTTTTTAATAAGAATGTATCGACTCTTTTAATCAAGATGTAGTAGTTTTAAAGAAATTTTATGTTTTTTTTTATGAGATGCAACCATTTAAGCTAGATGCATTGATTTTATACACTAGATAAAGTTACTTTAAGCGGATTGGTTTCAAACCATCTTAAAATATAAATGTTATAGAATCGGTGCATCTTGTCTATAAAATCATTGTCGCCTAATAAATATCAAGTCACCTTAAAACTACTGCATCTTGGTTGAATGATTCAATAGCTTCTGATTAAAAAAGATCGCCCATCTATTCTAAAACTATTGCATCTTGTCTAAAAACATAATATCCCATCTCCACTCCATAACCAATTTTGTTATATAAAAAATTTTCAAACATATTATTATAGGAGCACTATGAACATTGGATATTTCCTATAAAATCACTGCATCCAACTTAAAATTATTGCATCACGGCCAATAAATATAAGGCACTGTTAAAATTACTGCATCTTTATTGAATATTTTAATAATATTTGGTTTAAAAATATAGGGTACCGTTAAAATTATTGCATCTTTATTAAATATTTTAATAAAATTTTGTTTAAAAAGAACTGCATGTTGTTTAAAAACACCACACCCAGTTTAAAATTATTGCATCTAAAACATGAAATATAAAAAGTAATCGTATTTATTAAAAAAAAGAAAACTAATCTTCAGTTGACAAATAAATTAATAATAACATTGCTGAAAAAATAAGAATAAAAGGACATACCCTCAGCCGCCATTTTAATATATGAGGTATTTTTTATAAATTATTAAAAAATAATAACTAATCATCTGTTACAACATTACCATTTAATAGATGGAAATGGGACATAATGTTTTTAAACAAAATATAGTAGTTTTAGACTAGGTGTAGTGTTTTTAGACTAATTGTGGTGATTTTTACATAAGAAACTATTTCAATGGTTACTCATGTAAAGTCAATGATTCAATGTTTCACATTTTGAAACCCGTTGCATCTATTATAAAAAGACCGCATCTCGTCTAAAAAATGCATCTAACTTAAAAATCACTGCATCTTGTTTAGAAAATCATTGCATCTTGTCTAAAAAATCACTGCATCTCTTGTAGAAAATCACTGCATTCGACTTAATAATCACTACACCTTATCTAAGAAAAATATAGTCCTTTGACGGCGTGTTCCCGAGCTAAAAACATGGGAGAAAAGAAATGATTTAGGAAGAAAAATAAACTTTAGTTGTGTTCACAAGTTTTTCAAGAGAGAAAAGAAAAGATTTTGGGAGGAAAATTATCCCTTATTTTCTTTCCTAATTTTCCTCCCAAAATAGGAAAGATTTTAGAAGAAACAAAAAAAACACTTTAAGTTTCTCATCTCCTCTTATTTTCTTTCGAACTCGGAAATACTTAATGACAAAAACATTTTCCTTTCTCTTCTTTTCTTTTCTCTTATTAATTTTCTATCATTCTATTTTCTTTTTCTCATATAACTCTGGAATGCAGTGTTAAAGTTACTCCATCTTATCCAAATGATTTAGTAGTTTCTCATTTAAAAAATCTTACATCTAATTTAAAATCATTATATCTTGTTTATAATCATCGCATCTTATCTAAAATTATTGCATCTTTGTCATTACTCCTTACTTCAAAAATAAGTTAATATTAAGTAGCTTAAAAAATAAAAATAAATTACAAGAGGTATTTTGGGATATTGATGTAAAGTAGTTTAAAGTTTATGATTAAAAATCGAATCTTTGTATACGTATGGGATAAAATCCAACTAGTCATTTATTTGAATTGTTGACAAATTAATTCCACCTTCACGCAACATCCGTAAATTAAACATTATGCCCACCGCGCGTCCAATCCAACTAATATCGTTCGCAGCGTTCGTATAATACAAACCGTTCGCACTGGATCTCGTTTCTCTATATATATATATATATATATATATAGACAATGGTTCATGCAAAAAGAGCTTTATTTGCGAAAAGTACGAGAAGTAATCTAGACCATACGATTGATTAATGAATGGTTAAGATTAACTATGGCATATTTGTAAATAAATCAAAATTCAAGTATATTAATTAAAATGAACAAGGGACATTCTAGTAAATATGCATTCCTCTCTCCCTCTCTCATTTTCTCCCGTACATCTCTCTAACCCTCCTCTTTTTCCTTTTAAAACTCCTCAAAACTTCTCCTCCATCTATCCTTTCAATTTTACCGGCGACCCTACAGCCACCGCCACCATCACCATGACCATTGCTCCATCACTGGCTCTAAACATCAATCAACACCGCTGCAGCGACGGAACCCTAACCACAAGCCGTGACTTCAAGAATGCGCAGAACCCTAATGTCCGGCGTACGGCCGCCGCCACTACCAAATTGGCGTAATCGCGCCGTTCTCCGCCACAACAGCACCTAACACCATCACGACCTCCATCGCTGCCAGCACCATCGCCTCTACAGCACCGCCACCTTCACTGTGACACCCACTGATCAGATCTAGGGTTCCGCCGCCGCTCACCAAAATTGACCATCACAGTCGCCAACGCATACTTTCTTCAACAGATCGCCGGCGATTCACGTTCTCCCCGTTGGTGTTGTGTGGTAACTCCGACGAGTACCACAAGCAGTCGCTGCCATCATCCCCTTATTCAACAAATTAATATGCTTTTTCAGGTTTACATGTATTATTCAAAGATAAACTTTCACATTTCTTATTGCTCGATTGGTTACAGTTCTTAAGTTTTTATTTAATGGAGTTCAAAAAAGATTTTTTTGGTTTAATTGGATTTCAGATCCAATTCTTGATCTGTAACTCTGCTGTTCCTCTGGCAACTTGCTAGAGCTCTAATAAGATTTTTGATGTTCCTCTAGCAATTGCTGTTCGTTTGATGTTCAAAAAAAGAAAAAAAAGATTTTGTTCATCTTGTTTGTTTTATCTTCATCTTGATTTTTTCTATTGTCGATCTGGGTTGTTGATCGGTGAGCATTCATGAGTTAGATCTGGTTATTAGACGTGTTCAGTACTGAATATAGATTTTATCAGTTATGTTCAACTGTTTTTATTGTATTCAGAGTTTTATTTATTATTAAACATTGAGTTGGATCGGTTAATTAGTTGTTTATTATTGAACATTCTTGAGTTAATTGGTTTATTATGGATCTGGCGGTGGTTAGGGTTTTATCTACGGCCGCTGTTGTCGCCCTCCGCCTCCCTTATGCGGACCGCCGTTGTCGACATCCTTTGGTTCTCTTGTCCATCGAGCACCACCGAGGTGCTTTTGTTTTCTTTATCGAGCCCCACTGCCATGTTCTTCTGTGTTAGTGTTGACAAGGTTATGGTTGTTTGTTTTGAATTTTTATATATATATATAGGGGAGGGTTCCATTGAGGACCGATTTTAGTGCGAGAACCGTGAGAACCAATCTTAGCCGTTGATTTGATAAGTAGAATTCATGGATGGAGAACGTGGGGGGATCAAGTGTGGCAGGGTGTATGTGAGGAATTCATAGGTGGGCAATGACATTGAAAGAAGGGAAATTGGACGTCTCAGATTGGTTCTCGCACTAAAAATGGTTCTCAATGGAACTTTTTCCTATATATATATATATATATATATATATATATATATATATATATAGGGAGGGTTCAAATGAGAACTGTTTTTTGTACGAGAACTGCGAGAACCAATCTCAGCCGTTCCTTGGATATGAAAAGTTCATGGATAGAGAGCGTGGAGGGGATCAAGTGTGGCAGGGTGCATGTGAGGAATTCATGGGTGGGCAATGACATTAAAGGAGGGGGAATTGGACGGCTTAGATTGGTTCTCGCGGTTCTCGTACGAAAAACAGTTCTCGTTTGAATTTTTGCCTATATATATATATATAAATATATGGCAGGGTGCATGTGAGGAATTCATGGGTGGGCAATGACATTAAAGGAGAGGGAATTGGACGGCTTAGATTGGTTCTCGCGGTTCTCGTACGAAAAACAGTTCTCGTTTGAATTTTTGCCTATATATATATATATATATATATATATATATAGTATGAGGTTAAAATGAGAACCTACATTTAGGTAAGAATGGGAGACTTAATCCCGACCCTTCAGTTGATTTAATCAAACGGTCGATAGTTGGCCTTTCATTTTATTCATTACCCAAACATGAATTACGACGGTCATGAATTGCAACGAGTAAATTTCGACCGTTAGATCTATAGGGGAAAGTTCATTTGAGAATCGGTTTTAGCGTGAGTACCGCGAGAACCAATCTTAGTCGTTGATTTGATTAGTGAAAATTATGGATGTAGAGCGTTGGGGATTAAGTGTGACGGGGTGTATGTGATGAATTCATCGGTAGTTGATAACATTGAAGGAAGAGGGAGTTGGACGGCTCATATTGGTTTTTTTGGTTCTCATAAAAATGGTTTTCAAATAAAGTTTTTCATATATATAGATATATATGCACTACAATGTTAAGCATACAACACTCTCCCTAAAATTCTCTCTAAAAATTTAGAGTTCTTAAATTTTCAATCAAAATTAAATCTCCATCATTCATTTTATTCACATTAATCTCATCTATCAATTCAATATTCATTTCACCTCCTTAACTCCTTCAATAAATAAATATCTTTATCACGACAAATAATAATTTAATTTCTCACTAAAAAAATATATTTTAATTTTTTAAGTAAAAATGTATGAACAATATTACAACACTATTAAATAAAAATTTTCATATAACATAAATTTGATGAATAATATTACTTAAATTGTTTTAAATTTATTGTAACATTTAAGTTTTTTTCACATGTATCATTGACTCCCCCGTCCTCGTCACCACAAGTATTCACTATTCTCCTTTGATCGTTGTTGTCACATTGCGCCGGTACCCCGCTAGTGTGTTTATATATATAGAGGAGGGTTCATTGGAGAACCGTTGCTAGTGTCCTATAAATAAATGAACCAATCTGAGCCGTCAAATTTCCTCTCCTTCAATGTCATTGTCCGCCCATGAATTTCTTACATGCACCCTGCCATACTCTATCCCTCCACGCTCTCCATCCATGAACTTCCCATATCCAAGGAACGGCTGAGATTGGTTCTCGCGGTTCTCGCACTAACGGTTCTCAAATGAACCCTCCCATACAAAAGAGAAATGTCGTTAGTTATTTACGATGCTTGATTTTCTTGAAATACTCATTGAACCATCAATGAGTCATTAATAAATCATTAATGAACCGTCAAAAAATCTTAGCCATTAATTAATTGTAATCAATGACTAAAATTGATTCTCGCAGTTTTGAACCCTCCCCTGTATATCACAATAATGACTTTAAAGAACAAGGAGTTAAGAGGCTTCATTTCCACCATTTGGGAACCTATTATGAACAATCAGTAAGGAAAAGAACACATTACAAACAATTTATAAAAAAATAATATAAAAAACAGTAATATGGGCAGGCTAGTTTGTGTGTTGTGGCTAATGTACTTCCTCCTCATTTTCTTTGGTTCTTGGGTTTTACATGCAATGGTAGCTAGCATCTATATCAAGGCCTGGCTCGTTTGAAGGTGCAAGAAGGGCATTTGTAGTGTTTTATACTTTCAGCCTTGGCTGGTGTAATTTTTACACATTTGCCATGATACCATCTCTCACAAATGTCGCACCCAATCCAGAACTCATCAGCATTGTAGTTTCCACCACAGCTACCACATTGTGTGTCACCATGTTCATCTTCTGCTTCTTCTTCATCTTCAAAACTCTCATCTGCTGCTGGCTTTTGGACGCTTTTCACCTGTCCGTCACTTGATCTCTGCAGATGAAGGGAGGAATGAATATATATGTTATCATGAAACATACGACACGCTCAACAAGACACGGGCCTTTCGCAAAGCAGTCTTTACTCTCTCTACTCTCGGTCAAAGGATCACTGTCTAAATATTACTTCCACCGTACCCCACTCAAACAGGATTGGGTATTGTTTCTCATTGTTGTATTTTATATCTCTACCCCTATCCCAAACCCCCACCCCACCCTACCCTACCAACGTTGGGTAGGGTAGGTTGGTGTAGAGGTTAGTGGGGGGTGGGGTAAGGTGGGGTGGGGTGGGGTGAGGATAAGGTAGGGTGGTGTGTGTGGTAGGGGTGTGTGTTATGGGGTGGAGTGGGGGTGGGGTGGTGTAGAGGGGTAAGGTAGGGTAGCGGTACGGTGGGGTGGGGTGGGGTACATGTAAAGCTGCAAATATGGATCTAACTAGGTGTCATAGCAAAAAAATTCGGAGGATGTACGGTAATAACAGCATGTAATTTTCGTGTCTAAAACAAATGAAAAGTTTCTGGCTATGCATTGTGCAGGGTTGTCTTAACCGCAAGGATAATAAAACGTTTAGGCCATAATTTTATTAGGCCTTTAAACTTGTTATGGCCCTAAAATCATATATAGTAGAAAATAATTCTAAAAGAAATTTCAAAGATGAATTTATACCATGTAATGTATAATATTAATATGAATATAAATGTAGACACACACATATAGTATAATATTAATCACATGTAACAGCTACTTCAGCATGAAGAAGTTTTTTAAAACTAAAACTAACAGAAAATTAATGTGTCCACAACATTACAAGAGAGTAGAATGGGTAGCAAATTAAAAAGGAATAATTTGGAAATTTTATTATGAAAGTTATATTAAGAAGCACGTTCGCGTTAAAGAACTAAAAAGTTAATTTTATATAAGAAATTTAGAAAAAATATTTACTGTGTCATAATATTGAAGGACCCAATGGAAGCATGAGCCTATTAGGAGAAATGTACTCCTAATGCACATGGGAAAAACTCACAACCTTGCAAAAGTCATCATCATTAATATTCTCTTTTTTTTCCATGTGCACATTAGGAGAACATTTGAAAGGAAGTTTAGGAGGATATACACTATTTATTCACATCCAAAAGCTTCCTCTCTAACCCAACTATAGTTGTTCTCGTTATCGCTAAATTTGGTGGTTCTAGAAATTTAGGGAGGTATTTGTAATATCCAGCTAATTAATCTCACCTTTGTGCTGCTGCCCCCCTTTGCTTTGCTTCCACTCTCTGCTGCTACAGCAGCACTAGGCTTGTCTTTTACAGGTCTCCTTTCTGCTACAACTTCAAAGACAGTGGGCATATCATTGATCATGCTAAACAGACGCTTCCTGCTTTTTCCAACACAAGCAACTATGAGTTGGTGGAATTAATAAACATGAAGAAAAGCAAGCACTTGTTCTTTTATCATTTTCAAGATATTACCTAAATTTTATATGTTCTTTATCTGTATCTAATCTAAGAAGGATACCTTAATTAATGTTATTTTCCCCTGTCCAAAAAATTGCAAAATTTATTTGGTACATGGTATAGTAAAAGTCTTGCTTATTGTTCAGATATAAGAAATGCCCTTATATAGATAGAAAAAAGAAAATGATTAACCAATATTGAAGATTAAATTAGTATTGAACACCACTAACAAATGAAATCTCACATTCTTTGTTATCCCACATGGAAAGTGTTGCACTTTATAATACAAGAGCACAATTATTCCCATAACTGTTACCAATTATGCTTACATGAGGTACTTGGGATTATTATGTATCGAGCGTCCCAAGAGAGATTCCCTTTGTGAAAGTATAAGCCAACATTTTCTCACATTTATATTTACTACTAACATTTTTGGTTCTTTGAACACAAATACTTTTGTCTTCAACGTCTTTTAAGTTGATTGCTTCGGTTATCTTCTTTCTTTCCTTAGAATTTCCTTTTTATATATTGTAATGTACTATAGTGAATTCGTTAATTCACTAATAACAACCGTATTTTAAGTACAGTAAACTTTTACCACATTATAGACTTCAAGAAAAAATATCTCTGCATTCTTATATTGTTATGTGCTATAGTAAATTTGTTAATTCTCTACCTGGACTTGCAACTCATGGCTCAACATGACTCCCCAAAGGCTCCAAAATTAAAGCAATGATATTATCTTTATCTACTCATGAAGCAATCATAATTGGCACACCACAAAGATAGAAAATTTTATCTTTACTACCTTTTGTAACAAAAATATTGTTCATGACTTGAATCCCTTGACAATTAAATTGTAAATGAAGATCAGCATAGTGATGAAAGGATCTAAGGAATATAAGCTAATAAGCAGACTCGTATTTGTTATTTATTGACAAACTAACACAATACCAATATACATAAGAAACATATGACCATAATTATACATGGTGATAGCACTCTAAAGTAAGACCCAGGATAAAGCAAAATGTGAGGTATGAACATCAATTTATAAAAGACAATAAAAGAGCAATGCGTAAAACTGAAAAAATCAAATGTCCTTGGTGAATAAAAGCTTCCATCATAAAACCTCTACGATAAGTTCCCTACAATCATGCCTTATACAACCTAATGAAAACTAGATTGACAAGAAACATGGTAGTCGAAAACACATTCATTTAAAAGATTGTTATCGCTTTTCATGCATGCATAACTATTATATATTATATATTTGGTATTTTAAACTAATTATGATTTACAAGCAGAAAGAGAAAATAATCATGAAGGATCAACTCTAAGTCAAATGAAGCAACAATCCGATCATTATATTAAAGAACACATTAAAAAAACCCAGTAATTTGTTCCACTTCCACCCCATGTTCTCAACACATGAAATCAACAAAGTAGTTGGAGTCATTTGAAACCTCTCAATGAATAAAAGAAAACAAAGAAAAAGAAGACGAGCTTTATATCGATTTAGAACTTACAACAGAAAATAGAATACATTTATGTCCCAATCATCCCAAATCCTCAAGGATGTCCCTATAATTCTTGTTCTTAACCAAAATAATTAATAATAAGATTGTTAAGCATGAAGCTTGGAAGTAAACGTATAGAGACCATGTGCATCCTACTTGTGGATGAGGTAAAAAATTTAAAAACCATCCCAACATGCTCATCAAACAATTATTCATTATTAATGTTAAAAACAATGTAAGGAATTACCCAACGACATTAAAAGAAAGTCCACTTTAAAGAAATCATGCAAATTAAGTAATAAAGTATCAACTAACATGAAGGTAAACATTTAATATAGAGTATTAGGTACCTTTCATTACGATTTAGCCTGGCTCCAAGATAGAAAGCGACAGAGAGCAACCAACAGTCGCTGTGGACTGCAACAAGTGACAGCCAGTCTTTGCGATTCATGCCGTCCCTTGCAAAGTTTATTCCAAGAGCTGGCTCAGGAAGCTCAGGAGGGACTTCCTCTGCTGGAAGACTCACTTCCCAGCTTTCATTTGGATGTCCATAAAGACACAAGTTCTCTTTTTCTGAACCACCACACCACAGATTTTTATTAACACCTTAATTAAACAATATCATAAGGCAAAACACCAACACAAAATCAGTTTAAAAGTAAAGAACCCGTCGCCACCACATGAAGAAGTAAACATATTTTAGGAAAGAATATACCAAAGTTATTCCCATTGGACATATTAACTGCTCACTGAAGAATTATAAAACATAAGGCATAGTAGCTTTAATTTAAGATTCATGCTATAACATTTTCCAAAAATATATACATATAAACATTTTTATACAGTGAAGAGGATCGTCTTTACTATTCCTTGCCAAAACTGGAGATTGAAAAACTATATCCAAGGAACCCAACATTATTCATTTCAAAGACCAACACTACAAAGAAAGATGTTACTTTTATATACTCCAATATGTGGATAAATATAAACATGATTTGACATATATAAGTATATTTCTTTCTTAAAATAAAAACAAATATAAATAAGCGAAAGAACATATTTGCATAACCAGAATAAGTATTAAAAGCACAAGTCTTTCTTGTTGCAAAGTATACCAAAATCAGAGATTTACTATGCACAAATTTCAACTTCAAAATTACTAAGATATGTTGCTTAGGCGGTGGATATTTATGTGAAATGAATTAGCTGCATTGGCCACTATTATTATTATTATTTTTTTTTTTTCAGTCAAGAAGATGGCCTGGTTTCAACATGAATGAACAAAGCAACAATCACATGGCAACTAAAGCAAAATTCTTCCTTTGTTTAGCTATTCATTAAACTGTACCAACCAAAGAGATTCACATGCTTGGAATGCTACAATTTTAATGTTAGACGCTGAATCTTTGCCTCGAGTAATGGTTTTCTACAGTTGGTTTCAAGTGTCGACGTCTCCTTTCAGTTGGTGGACTATGAACGTGATGACTATAACTCTATAAGAATGTGACTTCAATTAGAACAAGATTATGATCAGGAGTTTGTTAAAATTTGTGAGGATCATTAATCCATATGCGATATGGATGATTTTACTAGCTTGAAATCATTTGGTTTTGAAGGAAAAACTTGTTCTCTGGCAAATATGATGGCTAAAATCAAGATAAATTTTTTCACATGGCAAATGAAGTTACTTCGTTTTCTTTTCATATCACAAACTTAGCTTCTTCAACCTTTGATCTATTGCAACAGGAAACTGGTTAAAAAGAGTTTGGCAGGTAATGGTAAGTCTTAGTTATTTGGCCAGTTTTGTGCCCAACCTGTAAACCATTTTTTATCCTGCATCACTCTGAAATAGATGCTTCACTTTCAATAGAAGCTATTTGCTAATGCATATGAATTATGATACTTCTGTTTTTTCAATAAAACAATACTATGAACTGCTAAGAGTGTTTTAAAAAAAAAAACTATAGTATCAACTTCATCAATCTTCACCACAAATTAAATATTGGTCTAAATTTTCAACAAAACCCTAACCAATCTCTGACTTCCAATGTACACGGTCTGACGTCATAACAACATTCTGGAGATACTAGCAATAAAATATTTGCAGGATATTTTAAGAATTAAATCCCCAACCGACCTGCATCTAAGTAATATGGACTGAAAGTGGAGATTACCTGGATCACAAATTCCATAGAATTCATCAACATCTGCACAAATTAAAATATTTCTTTTAAGTCAGTAACTTTAATCAAAATAACATAAACAGGGAGAAGGAATCGAGGTTATAATTTAGGGTTGTGTTATAGATTGAATTACCATAAGTCAAAGCACGAACTATGCCGGCACGGCGACCGCTGTAATCTTTGAAGATCTCTTCAACAGTACGAGGGCTAGAAGAAATTGAAGCCATTTCCATATAATTATGGAAAAGAATTCAAGATCCAGATAAAGTAAATTCAAATTCAAGTCTATAATATATTGACTATGCGTAATTTGTTATTGCAGAGATCGAGTAACTATTATATCAACCTGAAATTTTGAAATGAGAGTATGAGACGAGAGAGAGAGAGAGAGAGAGAGAGAGAGAGGGAGAGAAGGGTGTAATTTTGGCAATTTGCTATGAATCTTACCGGTGCAAATGTGCAATGTTGTGGCAGCTAACAGAATCTACATATAAATAAAGAGTATGTTATTCGATGAATTGTTTCTAACGTTAAAATATTGTGTTTGTTGGATAGAAATAGTTGTAGTTATAAATAGAAATGGGTAGCTGATAATTGAAAACTGGTAACTGTATCTGAAATTTATATATTTTAATTATTTATGCGTTTGATTAATTAGCTATTAACTAGAGCTAACAGTATAAAAATATTAAAAAAAAAGCAAATCATAAAAAAGGAGGAATTTAAAAATAAATAAAGAGGGTTTTTAGACAGTGTTGTAAATGGTGGTCTAGGCAGCCGATTAATCGGCGCCTAGACGGTTGGTGGTGATCCGCCACCTGATAAATCTGCTTGGCGGTCACGTTTGTCGGTGGTGGTCAAAATTGGTCAATCGGTCTCGGCGGTCCTTGGCGGTCAACAAAAGTCAAACATTAAAAAAACCTAGGTTTTAAGTCACTCCATGCCATCGATCGAGAAACAGAACATCACTTTCTCTCGTAACTTCGTAAGACCTAGGGCTTTAGCGTCAGGCGACCTCCATCCCCGGCGACCTCCACCTCCACACAAGGTCGAGTTTGGAAAGACTTTTTCTGTTGTGAACTCTGAAGTTGCCGCTTCAAGTTGTGCTCCGGTGCTCGACTCCGATTTTATTTCTTTCTGAAATTGATAAGGAGGGGGGGAGGCGGCTAGGGTTGTAGTAGTCATATTTTATGGTTAAAATACTTTTCTACCCCTTTTATCTTATATTAATTACACTTCTAGCCTTATATTAATAACCCTTTCAGCCTTTCTTTCTATTTAATTACTATATTATCATTGGAATAATTTATGATCCAAACATTATCTAACTTTTATAGTTAAAAC
Organism: Pulicaria dysenterica; assembly: GCA_947179395.2. NCBI lineage: Eukaryota > Viridiplantae > Streptophyta > Magnoliopsida > Asterales > Asteraceae > Pulicaria > Pulicaria dysenterica. The sequence goes on along the minus strand of OX359292.1, from coordinate 49,345,711 downwards.
TTAAAGTAATTATGTACTAATGGTCTATATTTTCAAACTTGTTACATTTTTTTATTGTTATTGACTTATTTTACTAGGATATTTTTAATATTTATTTAAGTTAAATAAATTCCTTTAAAATTAGGGTCTTCGCCGAGAAACCGATTAATCGCCGCCAAGACCGATTAATCGCTTGGCGGTGGTCAACCGCCGACCGATTTTTACAACCTTGTATTTAGGTAATTTGGTATATAAAAAACTTCGAGATAGTTTTAAAAGCTACTTTGAGAAGTTTCCGATTTTTCCGTACGAATATGATTTGTAGTTTTTTCTTTCGAAACAAAAAACTACCGGCTCTACATTGCTCCAAAAGTTGTGTACCGAACACACTCGTTGTTTTATGTCTTTGTCTTTTTTCTATCAACCCTTTTTATATTAAAAGAATATAAAAAATAACAAAACAAATTTTCTTTATTTTATGTGTAGAAAAGTATATGATTATTGATAACTATGTAAATACGAGATAGAGTGTATACTTGAAAGATAAGTTTATTTGAGGGATCAAGTGCTAAACTTTCATATATTATAAATCTTTTACTTTTTCTAGTAAAGTTTAAGAAAATTATTTTCAATTATATCATATAATTAAAAAGCGTCGTCTCCTATGGATCCGTGCCCGGATCCGGGTTTGGGTGAGAAACCGGGTTTGGGCCGGATCGCAGTTTTGGGCTTTTTGGTTTTTTTCGAATTTTTTTTGGGCCGGGACGACGTCCGCCGCCGACGTACAGACAACCCTCGCCGCCTTCATACGTCGACCATTGTTGTTGCCGGTCCACCATTGTTGTTTCCGTCGTAAGGTACGACTGAACAAGAAGCCGCTCTGCTGGATTGCCGCCGCTTACCGCTCCGCCGTGTTGCAGCCGCCCACCGCTCCACCGTGCTGTCGCCGCTCCGCCTGGACTACCGCCGCACTTCGCCTGCTACGGGGCTGGAGTATTTTTTTCCTAAATCTTTAAGGTGAATTGTAAGAGAAGAAGATGAATGTGTTTGTGTGTTTATAAAGAAAATTGTCTAGGAAAGTGGGAAGCGGAAGCAACTACTTGTGAGGTACTTTCTATTCTTTTTCTTTCAAAACCCTATTAATAATTTTTGTTTTTTCTTTTAAATATTACATGAATACATGGGTTTTGTCAAATTGGCAGACAACCCTCCCAATAGCCTATTACTCCTATTAGGATATTAACAATTATTATTTCTCAAACCCAATATATATACTCTAAATGTTAAATTACATATAAACTTATATTGAAACAACAAAATAATGACCATAAAATTTAAAAATAACTCTTGGTCTTTTATAATTTTTTTTAAAAAGACTAACTTTACCCGGATCCGGGTTTGGGCCGGAATTCAATTTTGGGCTTTTTGTTTTTTTTTCAAATATTTTTTTGGGCCGGACATATATTGGGCCAAATTTTTTTAGGGCCGAACCAATTGTTTTTTTTTTTAAATAATTTTATTTTTTTAGCGGGTCGGTTACGGGTTTGGGTTTTGAATTATAATTTTTTTTTATCGTGCTCTTGTGGGACCGGGTCGGTTTTTTATTCTTTTTTTTTGTGGGATAAGAGCCGGTTTTAGAATGGATAGGGTCGGTCAACCCAAGACCCGTGCACTCTTTTCACAAACCGGGTTTACGTTTTCAGCCACGATCAAAATTTAGCTCTCTCACACCCGTGCCGAGTTTATGTTAAATGAAGAGGGTTATAATGTTATATTTTATTTTTAAAATTTTATTTCTTAAATCTTTAATTTTTATTTTCTCAAATCGTTTATGGATGAGTTATTTCTTTAAATGTTATTTTTTAATGACTAGTTTGTTAGCACTTAAATACCTTTAAAAAAAATATTTATTCATATATGGTTATTCATGTAAACAAGTATAATAGTTGTATTAAATTTTAAAAATTCAGATTTAATTATAAAGAGTTTCTACAAAAATTTGGTGATAATGTTATGCATGAATTTCCAATTTTTAATAGATTTACTCATCTTTTAAGAGATTTTATATCATTATATATGTTTGACATTTGTTTTAATAGTTATTGTTAGTCCCATATTAAGTACACAACAACAAGTCTTTCTAGAAGGGGGATTGAATACAAACTTAAGCTATGTAAAAATGAATGCACACACTAATATTTTTAATATAATTCTTATTGATATAACTCAAGAATTACATGTACAAGGAAGCAAAAATCCCAAATACAATAAAAGGTGGCAAATAAAATCGTCTAACACATAGACTAGCTTCTTAAAGACCGATAGGATTTGTGTGCATAACCATCGAACCCTGATGACACGCCAAATGCCATAAGACACTCAAGGGTCACATCTGTGAGGTCATATAATTCAAGAGGTTATAGAATCACAATTTGGAAGAAAGGTTTTATGACAGTTAGTCATAAACCAGTATAGTGAGTTATAATTATCAAGTTGATTAATTAACAAAAAATATATATAAGATTAATACTTTGAATATATATATTGTTAATACATATATATATATATATATTGTTAATTATTAATACATATATATATTGTTAATTATTAATATATAAGATTAATACTTTGAATGTTATGTTAAATAAAGGTTATTCCTAATTAATTAATAAAAGGGAATATATATATATATATATATATATATATATATATATATATATATATATATATATATATATATATATATTGTTGGTCCCTTGGTGAGAATAACAACAAGCAACAGATGTGTAGAAGGGGTTGAATACACTTTCTGCGGAAATTGAACAAATCAAAATAAAGTGTTACACAAAGTAAATCAAACCACAATCGAATGCTTTGCTTTTCATTAATAAGAAAATGATTACAGACTCTATCAAGTAAGCAACTTTTGATATGTAAACACCTAATATAAATATCTCAATCTTTCAAACTTAGCTATCTATAATCAACTTATGATTATAGATACTGACGACTCTCTAAACAGGATTTAATCACAGATTGAAAACTTACCAATCTCACAACTAATGTGAGTATTCGAACACACGAATAGCTTGGCAATGTGTGAATATCTTGATCACGTTGAACTGACAAACAGTGATTCAAGAATCGTAACACATACGGTTGATGTGAGGTATTTGGCTCTGCAACACTTAGTCGTAATCGTTTTTGAATCGTTGTAGTCGTACCTCTAAACTTATCAGGAAGATAAGTATTTATAATCATGTTCCTACGGTTCCTAACAAACTGGACTAATCCTAATTTTCTAACTAACTACCGGATAACTTGGAATCTTGAATCTTGAATCTTCTTATCTTGAGTCTTCAATCTTCAATCTTGATTCTGGAGTCCTCTTATCCTTCCCGTAGATATAGAGAGTTAAAAAGATAAATTTAAAACATATTTAAATTTTCTTTAGGCTGACTTCTTACTCGGACTGAGTTACTCAGCTTGAAACTCATCAAGCTGAGTTCTTCGAGAACAAACTCGAAAACCAACATGAACTAACACGTATATTAATAAACTCATCCTTAGAAGTCCTAAGAGTTAGCTAGAACTTATTTAGCAACTCTGTTGAGCTGACTCAGTATATACGCTGAGTCACTCAGCTTGAAACACATCAAGCTGAAAGCTCAATATATCTTAGGTGACATACATAGCTTATCACACATAATGGTAATCTTACTAAGATATAGTATAAGCTGATCGAATATATGCTCAGCTTATATACAGCTTTTGCACAGTCTGAAACACTATACGTATTCAGTCTGATCAAGCCTCATAATTCTGTTTAAGTTATATCTAGAACATATCTAACAAAATTAACTTTGTCTCATCAAATTTCAACTGATGAGATCATCTTCTCAACAAACTCCCCCTATTTGATGATGACAAAACCACCAAACAGTTCTTAAGTTTGTTTAACAGAATTATGGTTTAAATCTCAAACTTATTAAGATTTTATGTTTGAACTAATCAAATATTAATTGAACATATCAATTTTAATTGAACTTATCAGTTTTAAGTGGAACATACCAACTTTAAGTTGAACACACCAACTAAATAAATTAACAAATAAGAACTAATCAGTTATTCATTCAAGCTGAACTTATCAGACTAATAATTATGAACATATCATAACACAGTTGAACATATCAAACTCTTACTTGTATTAATTGAACATATCATAATACAAAATTTTTGATCACATAGATCATGCACACTTAGTGCTTACAAAATTAGAACTAATCTAATTTATACAATAGAACTAATCTATTATCTTATGAACTCAGGATGTAGAAGTTACCAGTTGTAATCTCTTTGGTTATCTCGTACAACAACTTCTCAGCTTCTACATTTCCTTTGAGTTCTTTCTGTTGAACTTTGATGATTTTGTTCAGTTTGTATTTTATAAGTTAGTTTGAACTATAACCACCACAACAACTTCTAATGTGCAAGACATCCTTAGTTTTTAGATAACAAACTTCATCCAACTTAATAAAACTAGGTTTGCCTGCCTGATCCTTATACATAAACCCCTGAACAGGTGCATCAATAAATTGATTTTCTTTGAACACCACACCTTAAGGTACTTCAAACAATTTCTCCCATTGCAGACCAGGAACTGGAACATATCTCAGCTCCTCAGCTCTATTTATCAACTTGGAAACTTCAGTAAAGATCTCTTGCTAGATTTGGCTTTGTTTGAACCTCTTGAGCATCATCATTATTCTTTTCCATTCTATGTAGCCCATCCTGTAAACATATCTCAGGTCCACCCCCATTGTAGATTTATCTTCAAATTCAAAGTTGAGGATGATGGCTCCATTGATTCTACTCAAGGTCATGCCTTTGATCTCTTCACTGGCGCTCCTTCTGAAATAACATTCCTGAATTTCTGCATCAGTATATGGGACAGGATTAGGTCTTGGACCAGTGTAATCAGCTTCAGCTTGAGCTAAAGCCTTTTTTAGTTTTTCTCTTTCTTGGTCCCTTACTTCCTTTTCTTTTCTCTTCTTCAATTCAGCTACAGAGATTCCAAGCTCATTTGCCTCTTCTTGCTCGAGCATCTCTATCAATTCTCTTGTAGCCTTTTCTTCTTCTGTCTCTGGTTCAGTCTCAGAAACCTCTTCAGCCTCAGATTCAGATTCTGTTACTTTTTGTTTCTTGGCAGCAGGTTCCTCTACTTCTGTTTCTAGCTCCCCCTCAAGATGAACTTGCCTCTTTGCTCCTTTTGACAGTGCTAGTAGAGCTTCAGCTTGAACTAACTCAGCATCAGCTTCAGCTTGAGCCTTCTCCCCCTTTTTGTCATCATCAATAGGGTTTGAAGTCCTCCGTTGTTGGAGTGCAGCAACTGCAGAGGCAATCTCTTGAACATCCTTTGTCAGTTTCTCAAGCCGTTAATAAATTTGGCGCTTGTGCTTTTTCTACTTGAGATGGAACAAACCAAACTGAGCAGCAACATATTGCTTCAGTTGTTCAATGCCCAAGGAGGCAGATGCTTTTGGATGAGACTGACTTTGGTGATTAGACTCAGAGTGGATATCCTGTGAATTGTAAGAGTCAAACACAATAAGTGGTGAGTGTGTGGGAGCATAATCCAAGGGTTGGTGTTTACCCTCAAACTCATTTGCACCAGAGTTTAGACCATGTGAATCACCTTGGTATGTAAATGAAACATTGACAGGTCATGCTTGTGGGTGTGAGAAGAGAAGTAATGGGGCTCGAAACGTGAAGTGTATGGGTATGTGGTTGGCTAATTAGTTTGGAGTGGGGGTGAGTGACCCCGGGGATTGGTCTGTTCTTCAATGTTACCTAAGTGTGTCTGCTTAGGCATAGTAATGGGCTCTCCCATGGCACTGGAGAGTGTGGGCTGAGTAGACACCACACCCGGTTTAGGCTTGAGGGTTGATATGAGCCTCGAGGTTGACACCTGAAGAGTAGGCTTCTCCCCCTCAACTCCTGCCGGTGGAGGGATCAATGTGATCTCAGCTCCAGTGATGCCTTTGGGAGTGGCACCATCTGTGGCAGTTTTTCTTGTATAGGTGCGGATATTCTCCCTAGCAGCAGTGGGCATACTAGGGGTGGCTTCAGAGTGGGATTGTAGATGAAATGAAGGTGGAGGAGATGGGTTAGACTGGGTTGGGTTTACCACAGCCTTATCTCCAAATGTAGATGGAGAATAATGAGAAGAGAGAGAAAGTGGGGAGGTCTTACCAGAAGCAGCTTCAATATTTGCTGGTTCAGCCTGAGCAGAGTACTCAGCGTGAACCTCTGTGTCAGCTCGGGAAGCTCCCCCTTGATTGGATCCCTCTTCTTCACTTTCAGAAGAAGCTGCCTCAGCTATCAGGAGCATGGGTGCACTCAGACCCTCTTGCTCTGGGAAGATGTCATTGTTGAACATCTTAGAGCTGAGTGTAGGAAACAGGAACACATCATGATCAGCTTTGTAGAGTGATGTCCCCAGCTCGGCTTCAAATGCCAAGGACAGGTACCTTATGAAAGGTACATGAAGATCCCTTGTGGTCTTCATCACTTGGACCCTAAGTTCTTTGAAGACGAGCTGAGCATAATCCAAATTGCGTGCAAAGTATATGTTGTACAGCAGCTGCATCTCGAACTCGTTAACCTGGTCCAATCCTCCAACCTTGGTACCAAGTGAACGGATCACTGTGGACACCATGAAACCCCAACTGGTTGAAAATGTGGCCTTTTTGATAACACCCTCTGTCTGCGGATGACACATTCTAGGTAGGACTGACCTCGCCACCTGCCTCGTCACCGCAGGCTCGAACTCATCAGATTGAGGGAGTTGAAGAACCTCCCTTAGCCTGTTTACTGTGAGAGTAATCGTCCTCTCTCCATTCAGCATTGTGCCCCAAACTTCGTCGTTGTTTCGGTCGTAGACACACGTATAACAAAACTCCAGCAGATGCTGAGGAACCACATGTAAAGGTGCGCCAGTGAAAACGAAAGCCAATGGGCATTTTCGAATGTAATTTACCCATGGTTCGTATCCCCTGTTAATTTTGCGTTGAGGAATTGCAAGGCAGGCACGCTGATTGTTTATTTTGATCAACGGCAATCCATTATTCTTAAACGCAACACCCCTAACCATTCTATCACTGAGATTCAGAATGGTTCCGTCCATCGTTGATGTCAGAAGAGTACACTGAGTAACTGTTCTATTCGCACGGAGCAATTGAAGTCACACGTAGCGATATTGGATTCGTACTGAGCGATTTAGGGTTTCGAAATCGATGGAACGAGGAATTGATCGTAGCAAACTGTGGTTGTGGAAGGTATAGAGATAGTTTCAGAAGTATAGTAAGCGTAAAGCTCTGAGAATCGGTTATAGGCGATATATATACCTTTCCGAGGAGAGAGAAAAGTTACCGTTAAAATCCCTTTTTACCCGTTACGCCGGAAAAATTACGGCTTGATGTAACAGTGAGAGAGTAGAAACATATCATCTTCCAATGGATACAAGTGTAAATTAATATTATTAACTCATAATAAGATTATAAACACTGTTAAATTATACCAATACATAATTGGTATACGATGCGATTTGAGACTGACTCAAATACATATTGACATATGAATTAATGACACATAATAATTAAATCATAGTTTGGACACACCAAGCTGAGGAAACTAATCACTCAGCCTAATTCAAGCACTCAGCTTGAATTGAGCACTCAACTTGAGAATGAAACTCATCTTGAGTATAGCACACAGCTCAGGCTCAATGACACTTAGTCATTATTGTTTGAGACTTACTCAAACTTACATTTTTAACTACACTGAGTAGTCAATGTATGTTTGGAACTTACCAAACGTGTGAACCAATCACACAACTTGAGTTAAGCACATAGCTCAGACTCAATGACACTTAGTCATTTATGTTTGAGATGGACTCAAACTATATATCTTAACTACACTAAGAAGTTAAAATATGCTTGGAACTCACCAAATGTTTGAACTCATCATTCAGCTTGACAGGTTATACAGTTTATGAAAACTTATTTATAAACTGTGCACTCAGCTTAAGACACTTAGTCTTTGTCAAGCTGAAAAACTCAGATTCTAGACACTTAGCTAGGGGTTGAGCATACCCAATTCACTTAGCAGATACATAAACCTCTTTTCATCAAGGGGTTTAGTAAAGATATCTGCTAATTGGTCATAAGTGGAGATAAATTTTATGTCAACTTTACCTTTTTCCACGATGTCCTTGATGAAGTAATGTCTAATTTCAATGTGCTTGGTTCTTGAGTGGAAGACTGGATTGTAAGTTATGGATATAGCACTTTGGTTATCACAAAAGATAGGAGTTTTCTTGAAACTCATACCAAAGTCTTGAAGCTGATGCTGCATCCATAGGATTTGAGCATAACAGCTTCCTGCTGCAACATATTCAGCTTCAGCAGTTGAAGTAGCCACTGAGTTCTGTTTCTTACTAGTCCAGCTGACTAACTTCCCTCCAAGAATTTGACATCCTCCAGTAGTTGATTTTCTATCTAACTTGCACCCCGCTTAGTCAGCATCTGAAAAACCAACTAACTCAAATCCAGAGTCCTTTGGATACCAAAGGCCTAGATTTGGTGTACCTTTAAGGTACCTAAAGATCCTTTTCACAGCTTGAAGATGTGATTCTTTAGGATCTGCCTGATATCTTGCACAAACACATGTATCAAACATGATATCAGGTCTACTAGATGTCAAATAGAGTAATGAACCTATCATTCCAATATAGGTAGACTGACACACAGACTTACCATCTGAGTCTTTACTCAGCTTGACAGCTGATGACATGGGTGTTTTCATGGTTGAACTAGAATCAAAACCATATTTATTTATCAAATCAAGAATATACTTGCTTTGATTGATGAATAGTCCATCAGGCTTTTGTTGAATTTGTAAACCCAGGAAATATGTCATCTCACCCATCATGCTCATCTTGTACTTTTGTGACATTATTTTGGAGAACCATTCACACAGAGATTCATTTGTGGAACCAAAAATAATATCATCCACATAGATTTGTACAAGAATCACCTGTCCTTTACTCTTTTTAATAAAGAGTGTCTTATCTATACTACCTCTGGTGAAATCCATTGATAGTAGATAGTTAGACAATGTATCATACCAAGCTCGTGGAGCTTGTTTAAGACCATACAAAGCCTTGTCTAACTTATAGACATGATGTGGAAACTTTGAACTATCAAAGACAGGAGGTTGCTTCACACAGACTTCCTCCTGAAGTTTTCCATTTAGGAAAGAACTCTTCACATCCATTTGATAGACTTTGAAGTCTTTATATGCTGCATAAGCCAGGAACAGCCTTATGGCTTCAATTCTAGCAAGAAGGGCAAAGGTCTCATCATAATCGATTCCTTCTTCTTGCTTATACCCTTGTGCTACCAGCCTGGCTTTGTTCCTAACTATCACTCCATCCTTGTCCATATTATATCTATAGACCCACTTAGTGCCTATAATTGAATGATCATTAGGGGCAGGGACAAGGTTTTAGACCTTATTTCTCTCAAACTCATTTAATTCCTCTTGCATAGCTTCAATCCAATCCTCATCCTCTAAGGCTTCTTCAGTCTTCTTTGGTTCCATTTGAGATAGGAAACCAAAGTGAGCAGCGTAGTTAGCTGTAGCCTTTGATTTGGTCATAACCCTCTCTTGGACATTTCCAATGATCTGATCTTGAGGATGGTCTTTGAGGAATTTGAATGTTGTAGTTGGAGAATCTGGTTCTGGGTCTGAGTGATGTTGAAAACTCTGAGGTGAACACACATCCTCAGTCTCAATAGCAGCATTGTCAACAAACTGATGATCACTGAGATCCTCAGTCTGAGTGACTTCAGCTCCAAAAGGATTAACGAACTCATCAACTTTCTCAGCTTGAGAGTCCCTTGGAGCTTGTGATGATTTCTTTGATGGAAACACATTATCATCACTATCATCTCCCATGACATACATAGGATTTGACATATTGGTTTCCTCGGGCTTTTCAAGCTCACTCAGACTAACCAAGTCAGCTTGTCTTTTCTCAGCTTGATCAAGACTGTCTTCATCAAATGAGACATGAATTGATTCTTCTATAGCCTTTCTCCTAGTGTTATACACTCTGTATGATTTGGAAATTGAGGAATAACCAACGAATATTCCAGGATTAGCTTTGGGTTCCAACTTATGGAGCTGATCTCAGCACATAGCATTTTGAACCAAAGACATGGAAATAACCTATATTGGGCTTTCTAGATTTATACATCTCATATGATGTTTTACCATGTCTTTTGACAATGATTGATCTATTTTGGGTATAACAGGCTGTACTGACAGCTTCATCCCAAAAATAAAGTTTTAATCCTGCCTCACACAGCATTGTTCTAACAGCCTCAATTAGGGTTCTATTTCTCCTCTCAGCAACTCCATTTTGTTGGGGAGTTCTGACAGATGAGAAATTTTGTAATATTCCCTTTTGTTCATAGAATCTTTCAAGGGTAGAGTTTCTGAACTCAGTCCCATGATCACTTCTGAGTTGCTTTACAGACTTACCTTTCTGCAACTCTTCCTGTTTGATAAAACTTATTATCTCCAGGGTAGCCTCACTTTTGGCTTTAAGGAATATTACCCAGGTGAATCGTGAGAACTCATCTACTATCACGAGTGTGTATTTCTTGCCACTTAGGCTTGGAGTACTTATGGGTCCAAACAGATCCATATGCAACATATGTAGTGGGTCTGTTATTGAAAATTTTTTCTTTGATTTAAAGGACCCTTTGTGGTGTTTCCCTTGTTCACAAGCTGAACACAATTTGTCCTTGAAAAATGTGATCTTTGGTAATCCAGAGACTAACTCTTTATTGGATAGCATATTTATATTTTTTTTAAAATTCAATTGTGATAATCGTTTATGCCACAACCAACTCAGCTTAGGAACAAATTGGGAATACAAGCAGGTTTCAGTATAGGGATCAGCAGAATTAAGATCAAGTAGATACACATCTCTTTCTCTTTTAGCTATTAATACAGGCTTTCCCTTAGAATTATATATTGTTCCTGCTTTCTTCCTAAAAGTAACAATGTTTTCTTCATCACACAATTGGCTGATACTAATCAGATTGTGCTTAAGACCCTTGACATATGCAACCTTCTGGAAAGTAACTTTGCCAGCATGCATCTTCCCATAGCCTTTAGTTCTTTCATAGGAATTGTCTCCACATGTTACTTTAGGACCTTCGTCTTCCTGGAAATCACTAAGAAGTCCTTTCCACCCGGTCATGTGCCTTGAGCATCCACTATCCAAGTACCATTTACTTGAACCCTGCACATGATATAAAAATTAAACATATTAGTTTTGTTTGGGAACCCACTTCTTGGTGGGTTCAGATGAGGAGCACTTAGCATCTCCATCTTGTTGAACTGACTGTTCAGCTTGAGCAGGAGCTGAGTCCTGTGTAGGCTGATCAACTTGTTCTTGTTCAGGCCTTGTGATTTCAATGTCACAATCCTTAGCCTCATGACCTCTACTTCTGCACTTGTAGCATCTCCTTCTTCCAATGATTACAGAAGGTAGAGTGTCTAATAATCCTTGTGAGAACTTGCTCTCAGTCTTGGGATTATATGTAGTGGATAACTTTTCAACTTTCTTTGCAAGTTGATTCACTTGATGCTCACTGACTTTGGATTTACCTTTGTCAGGTCTTTGTTTGTTATCCTTTTGATTAGAAGCTTGACCAACAAACTTCTTTTCTATGACCTTGGACTTACCTTTGTCATGCTTACTGGACTCACCAGTTTCAATAGGTTTGGACTTACCACTGTTGATCTTCATGGACTTACCAAGATCCATAACTTTGGACTTACCATTGTTGTGATTTGACCTCTGGTTACCATTTTTATAGATCTGTATTTAGCAAAGTCTATTATGTGTTACTAATTGAACTATATATAATTGAAATTGTAGATGGCAAACGTATCCAACACTAATAACCTCTCACTCTGTTCTATCCTTGAAAAGGATAAGCTCACTGGACCTAACTTTTTCAACTGGGAGCGCAATCTTCGGATCGTGCCGAGGCATGAGAAAAAGTGGAATGTCCTAAGGAGCCGGTGGGAAATGCCCCAGCCAATAATGCAATAGCAGATGTTAGGGAAGCTTACCAGAAGTGTGTCAATGACACGCTAGATGTAAGTTGCCTCATGCTCGCAACGATGAGTCCAGAGTTGCAAACAAGCATGAAGGAAACATCGGCTTATGAAATGATCCATCAGCTGAGGGACATGTTTCAAGAGCAGGCTCGTTCAGAACGGTACGATGTCACGAAGGCTCTTAACACTTGCAAGATGGCTAAGGGCACTTCAGTTAGTACCCATGTCATGAAAATGATAGGGTATATAGACCACCTGGATAGGCTTGGACAACCAGTACCGTTGTAGCTGGCAACGGATATGATACTCAACTCGCTATATAACAACTATAAGCCTTTTATAGTCAACTATAACATGAACAATATGGAGAAATCCATAGTTGAACTTCATTAAATGCTCAAGACAGCGGAGTCGAATATGGGTACTAAGTCCAAGGACATCCTCATGATGGGTCACGGTGGTGCTAAAAAGAGGAAGGGGCGCAACGGAAGGGGCAAGGGAAAAACCGAGCCAGGTCCATATGCACCCAGGGCCAAGGCAAATGGCAAGGCAAGGGCAAGGGCAAGAAATTTAAACCAAACAAATCAAGAGCCGAGAACCGATGCTTCAAGTGCGGTGAAATTCGCCACAATAAGGTCAACTGCCCGAAGCCTCACGAAGGTGGTGGAAACGCCACACGTAACTTCGATGACTAACTTCAGTATTTTTTCTTTCAACTTATTATATAAGTGGTGTTTGACTTCTTGCAATCGTTTATTGCAAATAGGTCAGTAGAAGCAAAGGATGCCGTGGAATACGAAAGGATACTACGTGCGAAAGACAATGATATTTATAATTCATAACTTCTTATCTATTTTAAATATTTTTATTTAAAAAATGTAATGGTTTTTGGGATTCTCTTTTATTAAAATATTAATGAATTATTAGTTGATATATCTTTGCACGTGGTTTGTGATTATATCTGGTTTGACTAGAGGTTGACTAACAAGTCAAAGTTTTTGACTTATTAGTACTTGATCCTTATGCATTAATAATTGCCGTTTGAGTTGTAAGTTAATATTAAAATTGCTCGATTAAACTTATAAAATTACTTAAAGTAACACAGTTAGTGTTATAAGGTTTATCCAATTAAGTAATCATAAGCATTTATGAAAACAAATTCAACGTTTGAACTAGCACTTAACACTTGAGATAATAGTTATTATTTTTAGGAATGTGTTTAAGGGTAAAACATTCATGAGTATGATTATAATAGATATTATAATCAAAGGGACTCACATGTTTTAAATAATAATCTAAACAAGTATGTTATACTTGTAGTAATGTAAAGTTTCGAGAAACCAATTTCTGTAATAGGAAATAGTGGGTATATAGAAAGTCCAAGTTTAAGGTTTCATCAACTTTAAGATTCTTATTAAAAAATCTAAGTTCTAGATTTATACTTAAAATCAGTATTTTGACTCGTGTGTCAAGTTTGACCAAGTCAATAAGGTATTTTAAGTATTGCATTGTTTTCATAATAGTCAGTGGGAGCAATTGACTTATGCTAAGGAGTTTATCAAGTTTTGATAATATATATATATATATATATATATATATATATATATATATATATATATATATATATATATATATATATATATATATATATAAGCTAATAAGTGTTTTGGATACAACACACTAGTTATTAGCTTGTTGAATTTTAAGTACGTATATAATTTAAATGACTGGAATTTTGAAGATTCAAAATAAGTCCAAGTAATTGGACTAGTCCTAGAAGGTCAAAATTGTATATTGAAATTCAAGGTCACCAATATTAATATACGTAAATGAATTGAGTGTTAAAAATAATAAACAGTACATTAGATAAGTGATTACATACTGAATATCTAATTTTTGTTTACAGGTCAGTGTAAACAAAAGAGGTTTGTTATTTTAGTCTATCTCTTGGAATAGAAAAGTATCCATACATCTACAATGTAACTAAGTACAATTACATGATAATTTTATATATTCAGGAACAAGAAGTTAATCCAGTTCTCCAAGATCAGGGAATATGAAAAAATTAGAAAGACTAGTTATTGTTTTTCAAGTTTGCGGAAAACAAATTATCTAGAAAAACAAGTGGGAGTACTAGTTAGTGTATACTTGTTTTTAGTTCATAGTAACGTTGTGTTTTCAAAAAGTGATCCGTGATAAATCCACTTGAACCAACATAGTGACACAAATAGGCACCGTGAATTGAGAAGATGGATCAGTATTAATTATGTACTTTATTCCAGAAGGGTGAATATGGATAGTATATTATTAATCCCATTACTCTTCACAGACTTCGTATGTTTTGGTAATATCTATGAATAAAAAGTTATTATTCAAAATACTTATCCGTGACTACCTATCTTGGTGGGAACCTCGATTAGGGAGATAATAACGTCATTGTAATTCTTGGTGGAAATTCATAGTGATTGAAGATAGCTACCAGGAGTGTAGGCCAAGGATGTACGGATATTCATTAGGAGTGTGAATATTGGATAGTGACATCAATGAGCGCTAAAATTTCAGATGTATTTAGACACAACAAGTGGTGTCTAAAAGATTAAAACATATTACCCTTTTATAAATTTTTTTTATTAAATATCATTTGAGAGGACATGTCCTCCTTAAAAACAAATATATAATTAATTAGTATTAAAGAAATTAAATTATATTAAAGAAATCATCATACTCTAGTAAATTTGTCCCATTCTTCCCCTTTCCCCCTCTTCCCCTCTTCCCCTTTCCCCTTTTCCCTTACCAAAAGAATGATTTCCCTTTTCCACCAAAAGAACGAGAGAACACCTCCCTAAATCCACCTCTTCACCTATCTCCCAAACAGGTTGTCAACCACCACTAGCCGCCGCAGAGCCGCTACCCGTCATCTGAACTTAGTAGGACGCTATGATTAAAAAATATGATTAAATTATTAATTACGTTTTGGGAAAACAAGTCGTCCCTGAAAGTAATTTTTTGTTTTTATTCCCAGTTACCTTTGGGGACCGCATGTGGTCCCTAAAAGTAATATATGATTAATTAATTAAATACTTTTCGGGACAATACGTGGTCACAAATAGTGAATAATTATTAAAATAAAAAATCGGTTTTAGGGACGACATGTCGTGTCAAAAGATGAAAATTTGTAGGGACCACACAATGTGGTGTCAAAAGAAACTTTCAGGGACAAGGTTTTAGGCACAGACGATTTTGGGACGACTGTGGTCCGTAAAAACCTTTGGGGACGACGTTTTGATTTTTAGGGACGACTTTGTGGTCCCTAATAGTCATTTTTCTTGTAGTGAATACCGCGTGGTCTTCGAGTCAAAGGTATTCATCACATAGGTTTTCCTTAAGCCTAAGATATTTGGTTTGGGATGCGGGGACTTCTGGCATTTGGAACGCACCTAACGCTACGCCGTAACTGGGTAGTCATAAAGGGCGTATCTGGTGTCAGCAGAAAGCGTATTGCCAAATGAAAATATGCGAGAGGCATTCTGCAACTCCTTTAAGGAGAGATGTTTCCGGGCCCCTTACTGATCTAGACTGTGGAAGTGCATGGCCATGCCCGAACGAACTGATTTGTTCTTTGTCGTTTATCACTTAGTGAAATCCTATAGTCAAGAAACGGTTCTGAGTGTTCAGAATTGACTCAAACCATGCTCACACTTACAAGGGAAACATAGGGATGCAGAGGGAAAAGCCTAAAGTATACCCAATCATAAGACAGAGGGTTCTTATGAAGTTTCTACTATAAAACAGTTAGTTTTATAATTTATAAAACATGTTGTTTTATAAGAGTTAATTACCACACCTATGTATAAGAGTTCTTAAGGTACCTTGGTTGACAGTAAGCACAAGTGGTAGTCTGATAGGATTTGTGTGCATAACCGTCGAACCCTGATGACACCCCCAATGCCATAAGACACTCAAGGGTCACACCTGTGAGGGAATGTAATTTAGGAGGTTATATAATCACAATTTGGGAGAAAGGTTTTATGATAGTCAGTCATAAACCATTATAGAGAGTTATAATTATCAAGTTGATTAATTAACAAGAAAATATATATTTATTAGTTAATAAATATATTGTTAATTATTAATATTTAAGATTAATACTTTGGATATTATCTTAAATAAAGGTTATTTTATAATTCATTATTAAAAGGGAAAAACATATATATATATATATATACACACACACATATGTGTATATATATATATATATATATATATATATATATATATATATATATATATATATATATATATATATATATATATATATATATTCGGCCGAATATATATTATATATAGATAATATATATTTTGTAATTTGATGATTATTAATAATATTGTTATATTAATTAAAGTTTCCTATTTAAACTCTACATGGATTTTATCTATTAACAGAGGATAAAGGGAACTTGATTAGGGTTAACAATTAACAACTAAATAAAATAACTCTCTCTCCCTCCTTTCTCCTTGTTCGGCGGAGAACACCCCAAGCAAAGGGAGTGGTTCGATTTTGGTGATTAAATCATCAATAAGATCAAGAACAAGCTTTAGTGATTAATCCTTCTAGCGGATTCTTGTGGTGCTTCATTATGGGTGGACAATCTTGAACAATCCAAGTTAAGATATAATACTCATCTCATTCTTGTTCTTGGTGACATGTGAAAATCGATGGTGATATATATATATATATACACACACACACACACACACACACACACACACACACACACACACATATATATATCGATTATGATGCATGTATGTATGATTAGATGATAATCTTGATTAGTATGTTTAATGCATCTTTTGGCTAATCTAGAATATCATGTTAGTGTGTTTTTCGATTATATATATACACATATACACATGTATCGTTTTTTATATACACATGCCTTATACATTTGTGATATAACTAAGATCTTAATCCTTTTACGGTTTTAAGGATTAAAGTTATTGTTTTAATTCCGCTTCAATAAATGATAACTGTTTTACTGCAATTCTGAGTTGGTTCAAACCAATTAGGTCATGAATCAGGATAACTCAAGTTAGTATGAATTGCCCTATCTAAAACCTAACAAAGACAACTAATATCTATAATGTTCAACACATAAACAAGTTTTACACTGATGTTAACTCTAAAACTTGTTTCACTTAAAAGCTTAAAGCTTGTTATTTGAAAGAGATTCCTATTTAGTGTATTTCGATATAAGATAGTTGATGCTAATAGAGAGAATGGTCAAGAGAGAGAACCCAATAGAGAGAAAAGATTTATCATGATCAACGTGGGCTCCGGCAAGTCTTATGGCAAGGAGACTAATGGTGGCTCCGGTAAGGCGACTAACAGTGGTTCCGGCATGGTGAAGGGTACTTTGAGTAACAAGAATCAAGAGGAGAGTAAACAGCTAGAAGGACATTGGAGCGGTGATGACAAACAAGCTAAGGGGAAGAGGGAGCAACAAGGGGAAAGTGATTTGAATATATGGAGTTGGTCGACTAGTAACATAAAACATGGGCAGTATTATCAAAAGAAGTCAGACTGGGTATCGTATTATGTTTCCAACTTTCCAAGTGATTGGGGTGCAAAGGAGTTATGGAGAAAATTCAAAGGTGAAGGTGTTCTAGGTGATTTCTTCGTGTGAAAGAAGGTAAACATGAAGGGATGCAAGTATGCTTTTGTTCGTTTCAAGAAGGATGGCTGTGAAATATGTATATTCCTTATGTTAAGGAATGTATGTTTCGGGGAAAGGAAGACTATTGTGAAAGAAGCTTTTGTAAGAAAGGATAGGAAAGAGGCAATAGGGTCACTGAATTTTACTGGTGATATGAGGAAGAAGGTGCTGGTAGGTGATAGGGGTGATATGCGAAAGAAGGAATGGAATGTTGCATGGAGGACGAATATGACATACAAAGACATGGTCTTACGTGGGAGGCCAGCTAGAATCAGTGAGAAACCGGAGTAGATGGAGAACAGAGGACCGTTTGAAGTGGGTAAGCAAAATCCTATATTTAATACGGGAAACAAGAATAAGGAGTAGCTGGAGAATTCGGTGGTTGCATTTATAAGAAACTTGGATGAAATAATAATAGTCTCGAACATGTTACTCAAGCAAGTAAGATTGGACCCAGAGGTTAAAATAATGGAGGAAACATGGTGCTACTATCATGTAAGAATAAGGAGGACCTTAACAAGTTTATTGATGAATATGCTCAAACACCGAAATGGTTAGCGAGATCTTTGAGGAAATTCGTCCATGGAAGGCGTTTGACGTAGCGGGTAGGGTGTATAAATGGATTTGAGTTAAAAGCATTCCTTTGCATACATATAACGTTAAATTTTTTGTTTTCGTGGAAAATATGTGGGGAACATTTATAACAGTTGATGATAAGACCTACAATCAAAGGAGACTTGATATGGCTCATTTTTTAGTCTATACACATAGAAACGGTTGGCCGAAACACAGGGACGTTACGTGGATGGACATGAGCATAGTGGCTATATTACCAAGTAGTGTAGCGGAAGTGTTTTGCCAATACCGGTAAACATTTCTTTTGATTATGACAGAGAATCGGAGATGAGGGTGCCGGAAGTTTGAGCTCAAAGCCGTTCATTGGAAAAGACGGTGGAAAGTGTAATTGGAAACCAAAGAGACGGGGTGTGCATGGAATTTCCAAATGCAGCAGCATCGAAAAATCAAAAAGAAATGAAGGCCAATCAGGATTGGGGACCGGGAAGCTATAAAGACGGGATTGATCATGAGGAACAAGTTACTATGGCAGATAATGATAAGCCTAGTTTAGATAAAAAAAGTGATAAGGGATTATAATAATAAAAAGGGTGTTGTTGTGGACACCCTAGTCTATTATTTTAAATATATATTTTAATAATTTAATGATGTTAAATCATTTAGGAAATAGAAAAAGTAAACATAATAACCAATTAAATGATAAAAATATAGAGTAGGGTATCCATGATCCTTAGAGTAAGGTGTATGGATCATCACCCTAATAAAAATGGTAGAGGGAAGGGGGAAAAGGAAAAGGGTGATTGTAGTGCTCGAAGAGTAGAAAGAAGGAGTGGTGACCCAATAATTCAAACTTGTGATGCAAAAGATGGGCTAGACCCAAATAAGGGTGTAACGCGCCGGGTTTTTAGAAGCTTAATTAACAAAATTTAATTAAGACACCAACTGTTTAACCGAAAGACAGCGTTTAACAAACACAACGGAATCTAAAAGTCAGTTATTTACATCATAAGTTTAAGAAAAGAACCCGACTAGGTTACCAAATATCTGCCGACCATTAAAACAAAGTATCAGAGTTACAAAAGCAAAACCAAAAAGTGTTCCCCAAAAAATTCCATCTCGGCAGACAAACCATAACATAGCACCCAATCCTCAATAAAATTAAGACGCCAACTG
Source organism: Pulicaria dysenterica (assembly GCA_947179395.2). Taxonomy (NCBI): domain Eukaryota; kingdom Viridiplantae; phylum Streptophyta; class Magnoliopsida; order Asterales; family Asteraceae; genus Pulicaria; species Pulicaria dysenterica. The sequence goes on along the minus strand of OX359292.1, from coordinate 49,326,062 downwards.
TTTAACCAAAAGATATCGCTTAACAAACACAGCGGAAGTATTTAACTAACTAAATATTAAAATTGTAGTATAAATTTTAACAAAATACCCAACGGTGTTACCGAATATCGGCCGACCATTAATAATAAACATCAGAGAAAAACAAAGAAAGAGAAGAAGTGTTCCCCATAATTACCAATGAAATAACCATAGCATGGCACCCTTCCTCACGATCAACTATATACCTGCACATGGGTGGGTTACATGGAAGGAGGGGTTAGCTATAAATAGCTAGTGAGCAACGATTAAACATAGTATCATAACATGCAAGGCATATCGCAGATAATCAAACAAGTCTACCCTAACAGCTAGTGTTGTTCCGGTATAGCCAGGAGGAGTCACATCTTGCTGGGTTGTAAGCCCGGCTCAATGATCCAAACTGGGGAAAACCGAATACATCTATCATATAGCGCCCGCGGGGGAGAGGGTAGCAGTCTACCATTGCATTAACGAGCGGGGAAATCAGTGAGAGCCCCTAACAAGCGGGGAGATCAGTGAAAACTGAGAGCCCCTAGTTGAGGTACAGAGGTTTTGCAAGAACCCGATTCGCGATCGACGAATCACCGTACCCCTAACAGCTAACAAAGTGCCGGTACGAACACATATTGGCCTACAAAAGCCATATCATAATGAGTTGGCCTACAAAAGCCCATATCATAGCAAATTTGGCCTACAAAAGCCATAGAATAGTAAAGTGTCCTACAAAAGCCCATAGTATAACAAAGCATAGCATAATTGGCCTACACAAGCCATATCATAACAAATATCTAACATATGTTTATCATGGTTGTATAACAAATCATACCATATCAATTATCAACACATTTTCAATAACTTACCTTAAGTGTGGTATAACATTCTTATTGTGATGCCTAAGGTTAACCGGTACTCACCTCAAAAGTCACGGAAAGCAAATGTAGTGTTCGGTGTCCTCGGGTTCTTCAGGAGCGCCTAACACATCATTTACAGGTTCATTAACATCTTACAGTTAACACATTTGGTTCTATACACAAACTGTACAAACTACCAAACTGGAATACCCCTTGCGACTGCATGTACTTTCCTTACGGTCGCAAGGACCCTTAAAAAAACTCCTTACGATCGCAAGGGAATTCCTTATGGTCGCAAGCATGGTTCTGTGATTGGTTACGACCGCAAGTTGTGTACCTACGCTCGTAAACCTCATTTCCTTCACTCGTAAGCAGTAAATCAGCAAAACAGCCCCTTTTGCGGTCGCATGCCAACTGCATGTGGTCGCATGGACTGCATTCGATCGCATGGACCTTCCATGCAGTCGCATGGCTTCTTGGACTGCTTGCGGTCGCATGGACCTTCCATGTGGTCGCATGTACCTCCCATGCGGTCGCATGTACCTACCATGTGGTTGCATGGACCTCTGTTACAGTAAGCTTCGTCCCTGTTCGAACACAGCAGCTGTAACTCGTGTTTTGACATAGAATTCGACCAAAACTCATTTCCAATTGTTCATAGACATTGTGTAACAACCATAGAAGCTTATAAACACTTTAGACACAAAAACTTACACTTTGAACCTAATATTTATCATCAAAACGGATCATCTTCTTCTATAACTCAAAACTAGGTTTACAAAGAACAATACCCACAAAGGAGATGAAGCAAGACCAACTGAAATTCGAATCCTTACTGCTGGAATTAGTAGCAACTTGATCTCATCAAAGGTTCAAAGGTTTGTGGGTGTTTGTATACACTAACTTGTAACGTCGCGGGTTTTCAAAAGCTTAATTAATAAAATAAAATTAAGACACCAACTGTTTAAGCAAAAGATATAGTTTAACAAACACAGCGGAAGTAACTAGTTAGTTATTTACACCAACTGTATCATAAGCTTTAACAAAAGAACCCGACGAGGTTACCAAATATCTGCCGACCATTAGAACCAATATCAGAGTTACAAAAGCAACTACAAAAGTGTTCCCCAAAAATTCCAATGAAATAACCATAGCACGGAACCCTTCCTCACGAACATCTAATTACCTGCAATTAGGAAGGAATACATGGAGGGATTAGGTATAAATAGCTAGTGAGCAACGATTAAACATAGTATCATAACAAGAATATCATAGCATGCAAGGCATAGCACAGGTTATCAAACAAGTCTACCCTAACAACTAGCGATGTTCCGGTATACCCAGAAGGAGTCACATCTTTCAGGGTTGTAATCCCGACTCAATGATCCAAACTGGGGGAACCGAATACATCTATCATATCGCGCCAGTAGGGGAGCGGGTAGTAGTCCACCATTGCATTAACGAGCGGGGAAATGGAACCCCTATCGGGATCAGTAGGAACAGAGAGCCCATAGTTGAGGCACATATGTTTTGCAAGAACCAAATTCGCGATCGACGAATAACCGTACCCCAACAGCTAACAAAGTGCCGGCACGAACACGTATTGGCCGACTCTGGCCACATCATAACATCATAACAAAGTTGGCCTACAATAAGCCATATCATTTCGAGGTTGACCTACAAAAGCCCATATCATAGCAAAGTTGGCCTACAGAAAGCCATAACATAACAAAGTGGCCTACTCAAGCCATATCATAAAAATATCTAACACAGGTTTAGCTTGGTTGTATAACAAATCATACGATATTAATTATCAACGCATAATCAATAACTTACCTTAAGCATGGTATAAAACTCTTATTGTGATGCCTAAGGTTAACTGATACTCACCTCAAAAGTCACGTCAAGAAAATGTAGTGTTCGGTGTCCTCGGGTTCTTCAGGAGCGCCTAACACGGGTTGTTTTGTTGATTTACCGCTTACGAGCTAAGGAAATCAGGTTTACGATCGTAGGTACATAACTTGCAGTCGTAACCAACCAAGGAACCATGCTTGCGACCAAAAGGGACTACCTTTGCGATCGGAAGTATCGTTTTATTGGAAAAGGTTCCTTGCGATCGCAAGCAGTGTTCCAGATTGGTAAATTGTATATTTTGTGTATAGAACCATATGTGTTAATTGTAAGATGTTAACAAGCCTGTAAATGATGTGTTAGGCGCTCCTGAAGAACCAGAGGACACCGAACACTACATTTGCTTGCTTTAGCCTTTCAGGTGAGTACCGGTTAACCTTAGGCATCATTATAAGAGTGTTATACCACGCTTAAGGTAAGTTATTGATTATGCGTTGATAATTGATATGGTATGATTTTTTATACAACCATGTTAAACCTATGTTAGATATTTGTTATGATATGGCTTGAGTAGGCCAATTATGCTATGCTTTGTTATACTGTGGGCTTTTGTAAGCCACTTTGCTATGCTATGGCTTTCTGTAGGCCAACTTGATATGATATGGCTTTTGTAGGCTAACTTGCTATGATATGGCTTTTGTAGGCCAACTCGTTATGATATGGATTTTGTAGGCCAACTTTGTTATGATGAGGCCAGAGTCGGCCAATACGTGTTCGTGCGGCACTTTGTTAGCTGTTTGGGGTATGGTGATTCGTCGATCGCGAATCGGTTTCTTGCAAAACCTTCGTACCTCAACTAGGGGCTCTCACTGATTTCCCCGCTTGTTAATGCCATGGTGGACTGCTACCCGCTCCCCCAACGGTGCGATATGATATATGTATTCAGTTCCCCGAGTTTGGATCATTGAGCAGGACTTATAACCCTGCAAGATGTGACTCCTCCTGGCTATACCGTAACATCGCTAGTTGTTAGGGTAGACTTGTTTGATAACCTGCAATATACCTTGCATGCTATGATATTCTTGTTATGATACTATGTTTAATCCTTGCTCACTAGCTATTTATAGCTAACCCTCTCCATGTACTCCTTCCTAATTGCAGGTAAATAGTTGATGGTGAGGATGGGGTGCTATGTTATGGTTTTTACTGCCGAGATGGAATTTTTTGGGGAACACTTTTTGGTTTTGCTTTTGTAACTCTGATACTTTGTTTTAATGGTCGGCATATATTTGGTAATCTAGTCGCGTTCTTTTGTTAAACTTATGATGTAAATAACTGACTTTTAGCTTCCACTGTGTTTGTTAAACGTTGTCTTTCGGTTAAACAGTTGGTGTCTTAATTAAATTTTATTAATTAAACTTCTGAAAACCCGGCACGTTACAAAGGGAACTAGTGATACGGATCAAATTAAGGGTAAGGGATTAAGTGATGAGTCCAATTATGTGAGCATCCAGATCAAAGAAGTGAAAGCAATCTCACCAAAGCGGGTATGTGGGAATATCGATATAGATGTCTACTGACAGATAAGGAGGATTAAATAACAGGGATGCGATTCTTCAGTATAATAATTTATCTATAGAGGAAGGGATTGATAAAGTATTCGATCAGGGTAGAACCCGTAGGTAGAAGAAGAGTCAAAAACCGAAGAAGAGTAAAGCGGCCGCTGGATTATGGAAAATAAAGCCAAAAAGTGGGGTTATGGAGGAAGAGGCGAATCAAAAGAATGAGCAAACACATAAAGAGGATTCATCAGTTTAAGTGGATCGAATTTGGAGATAATTGGTGACATGGGATTCCAACTAGTGGCATTGAGGGAGGAGATCAATCAAAGGCGGAAAGAGGATGGCTATGTGCGACAAGGGCTGTAAGTTTGTTCTTGTCACTATATAAAATGTGTTTTGTTATGTTTATGATGATTATGTCTTTAAATATTTAATGGGGTGGGTAGAGGGGCAAAAAGAAGAACATTATCTAGGGCAATGCGTAGAGTGAAGCCAAGAATGGTGCTTCTGCTTGAGACAAACTAACTAAACATAGTATGAGAGTAGTGCATGGATTTGGAAGGGTAGTGGTGTTCAGGCACAATGGATTAACACTAGCGCTAGGTCTGGGGATATTCTAACGCTACGTGATAGTGATATTTTTTAGTTAGTTTATGTGATTAAATGTGATGATCTGTTGGGTCTCAGAAGGGTATTTAAGGAATTTAATCTAGAGGTGGTGATAGGAAATATATATGCGTCTATGGATAGAAATCGTAGAAAAGAAGTGTATGATGAAATCATAAGGCTTAGAGCACAATTTAAGGAGAGTTGGATTTTTAGGGGGACTAGAATGGGATATTAGAAATATAAGAGAGGTCGACATGTTGTACGATGGATAGAGGGATGATGGAATATAAGGATTTTATTGATTCAAAATGTCTTGTTAATTTACCAATGCAAAAATGGAAAATTTACATGGAGGAACAACCAAAGACGGATCGTATGTAGCAGATTAAATAGGGTTTTCATTGACTTAAAAGTGTTGGAGAGTATCCCGTCAATTATGCAATGGAGGTTAGAGGACCGTATATCAGACCATTACCCGATTGTGTTGGGACGGAAGGATGTGGATTGGGGACCAATATCGTTTAGACTATATAATTGGTGGACAAAGGAAGAGGGTTTATTGATTGTGTGAAGAGCGTATAGGTAGAGTATGAGGGAAGCAAGATAGACATTCGTTTAAAAAAGGTTAAGGTAGCAATAAAAAAGAAAATCCAGTTCAATAAGGAGTCTATTATGAATAAGATCAAGGAGGTTGAAAAGGATGTGGTGGATATTGATACTCAGAGAGCGTCAAATCCAAATGATGACAAGTTATAGAGATTGTGGAAGGAAAAGGAGTCGTTGTGGATATGGAGGCAAAAGGAGTATGATCAGGCAAGACAGAGATCAAGAATGCTGTAGCTAAACAAAGGGGATTGTAACACGAGGTTTTTCCATGTCATGACAAATTGTAGGCATAGGAATAATAGTATGAGTAATTTAGTTGTGAATGGATAAATGTTTAAGGAGCATTTTGATAATAGAAAATGCTTTGTCAGTCTGGGTGGTTTGGGTGTGATGAAGCTATCTGATTCAAGTGTTAAATTCCTACAAAAAGTGTAACACCGCAAATCTCAAGCTATTTTTTTAAAACACGCAGGAAGTGCTGCAGTAAAAATAATAAAAAGCAACACCCACAACATGAAAATATACTATACAACAAATACAATATCTCGTGTTCTGTTACAAAAGAGTTTACAAAGGGTGGCTCATCATTTTTTTAAAATAATATCATAGCACTGGTCAAACTTCCCTCAAACACACGAACTCTAGAGAAAATAACCATACTTACCAAAAACCTGCAAAAAGGAGTTAAGGTGGGGAATTAGCACAAAACTAAGTGAATGGAGGCTAAAACCACAAACAACAATAGCATAACTACAACAATCATAATAGAAACGGGTAATCACACAAATCAGAGGACCGGTGGTTCGGCGCAGAACCATCAACCAAATGTTGGCTAAAGCATTGGTTAGCCATTTGCTACTTGGCACAGTTAAACCCCTTCCGTTTCCGTTGCAACAAATGCATCAGAAGATCTAGAACTGTTCAACCAATAGCAAACTAGCCTAGCCCAATTCCAAGCATAGTTGACCTATATAAAAACCATGTACACATTTTCATACCATGTGCACATATCTTGGACACAACGATAAATCAACATGTTCCCAGTTAATTAGACAATATCAGACTAAACAATATATCAAAGCATCAATCATGAAAATCCTTGCAACCATAACAGTTACAAGTAATACCACTCATGAGTTAACGTCGACTCAAGTTGTTCATGAACTGCGTTTGTGTTTCTTGAGAACACAACAACACCAAAATCAGTTCTTAATTTATAAATATATACACAAATATATTTATATCCATAATAATACTTAATAACAGGTTAAGGCCACATATAATAAATATACATATCATGCAACACGAACAAACAACAAACAACACTCCACAAATGGCCTTCGAATGGACTTCGAACTAGAAGGCTTCGCATAGCTAGTGGGCTTCGAACTATTGGGCTTGGTCTTCTAGTGGCTTGGTCTTCGAGCGTATAAGGGAGTGTTCGAATGGACACCCTTTGAACCAAGCAGTCTTCGAGCGGTTAACACTCTTCGAGCGGATTCAAGAACTTCGAACCAAGGGAGTTCGAACTGAATGGCCTTCGAGCGGCCCATACCTTCGAAAAAAATATGCTTTCGAGCGGCGAAGGGGTTTCGAGTGGGGACAAGCCTTCGAGCTGATCATGTGGTTTTTGAACAGTAGGCTACAAATAAGAGGGTTCGAATGGAAGGTTCAAATGACCACAAAAGTCAAAGAGATAAGTTTGAAATTCCCAAGTTTAACACATCATCATCATCAACCTCTAATATCTCAACCTTCAAATAGTATGAACAAGCTCCTAAATCCAGGAACTTGAAATTTCTAAACTCACTTAAAAACACTTTTAAATCCCAAAAAACATAAAAAATCATCAAACACCATGATTGTAACATTCAAGAACAACTTGAACAATTTAAAACCATCAAATCTAAGAAACCCACTTTCAAGTTTTATCAAGAATTCATCCATGATGGTTTTACAAATTTTGAGCATGGTAACATCATGAATCATGATAACAAGTAACATGGAATATGCATATACCTTAGTCTTGAATGATCAAACACTAAATCTCAAGATCGAATATTCAAGTAAGCAACTTTCTTGGTTTCTCTCTCAAAACACACTCACGATACATACACATGAAATGAGAGAAAACTTCCCCAAGACGTCTTTTAATAAGCATAAGTCGGCTAGGATATATTAAAATATCTACACACACAGTATAATAGACTACTTTCTAACATACAGTTACTCAATTAAGCACTCAATCTCACTAAGTTAACAACTAACGAGGTATTATTTGAGACCCTTTCTTAAAAAGATTTCGTGATACCATAAACGCATACGACATAAAGCATATATTTATTTCTTATAACATGCTTCTTTTTTAATTAATCTAATAATTATCAAATGATAACAAATAACCATGTAAACAATTTATAAATACTTACAATGACAAACGAAACTACTAGGCCTGGTTTGAGGAAGTTACAAAAATCATTTGATAGAGAAGATATTAGGTTGGTAGTGTAGAGTTGTAGCGGTGAGAAATCACCTGGGCCGGATGAATTTAGTCTAGGTTTCTTTAAAGATAGTTCGGGGCTACTAGGAGATGAGGTCTGTAAGGTAGTTGAGGAGTTTTATCCCTCTGAATTACTACCTATAGGGGAAGCCCTTATCACTCTAATTCCTAAGGTGTGTTCTCTTGTAATGGTAAAAGATTTCAGACCTATTTCGCTGGTAGGTAGTGTTTATAAAATAGTAACAAAGGTTTTGGCCAGGATATTGAGTATGGTAATGGGGGAAGTGCTAAGAGAGTTCCAAATTGCTTTAACGGAAGGTAGACAAATTATAGATTGCGTAATAATTGTGGAAGAGGTAATACATATATGAAATTGAAGAAGGAGGGGGAGTGCTATTAAAGCTGGATTTTGAGAAGACTTATGACTCCATTGAGTGGGACTATTTGATAGGGGTAATAAGAGAAATAAACTTTGGGAGTTGGTGGATCAGCTGGATTTTGGGATATTTGAGGGTATCATTGCTATCTGTGCTAATAAATGGATCGCTAACTCAGAGATTTTCTATGAAAAGAGGCCTTAAGCAAGAGGACCTGTTATCTCCGTTATTCTTCAACCTAGATGCAGAAGGTATAAATGCAATTTTAATAAGGAAGAGAATCGAATTTGTTTCAGGGGTTAGGTAGAAGGATATGCACCCATGTCCCTCTTTCATACTCAATTAGCGGATGATACGATGTTGGTACGTAAGATGGATATTGAGCAATTGAGAAATATGTGTTATATATTGAAAATTTTCTATTTGATGTCGGGTATGAAATTAAATATGAACAAATGTGTGGTGTATGGGGTGAATGTGAGTAGCAATAAGTTGAGTGAAGTTGGTGAATTATTAGGGTGCCAAGTAGAGAGCCTACCTTATTCGTATTTAGTGAAAAAGAATCTTGAGATGTGGAAAACAAAGTTCTTGTTAAAGGCACGGAATACTAATTAAATCCGTTATTAATAACACATATTTTCAATATATAACACATCAAATAGAAAATTTTGAGAATCTATGCGCTTGCTATTAAAAAGGAAGGAAAAGTGAATAGTTTTGGGGAATTGAGTGCTTTAGGTGGAGTTGAGAAGTAATTTTGAGAAGAAGTGTGTTTAATTGGGAAATAGGAGTCTACGAGGATTTCAAAAGAATATTGAACGCATATGCTATATCTAAAGATCGGAAAGACATGGTGATATGGAAGCATGAAAGTAATGGTATGTTCTCAGTGTGAAGTTTGATAGAGGTGTTAAACAATAAAAAAAGGGGGAACATAAAGTTGCAAATGTTTGGAAGTATTGGGGTCCTCCAAATGTACTGCCAACAAGGGAAGAGCTATTAAAGAGAAGTATTGTGTCTCAAAATCATGCAAAGTGTCCATTCTGCAATATCTCGAGTGAATTAGCGGAGCATATTCTCTTACATTGTCAAAAATCATGGGTTGTTTGGTCGGGTATTGTAGCATATGATGGAATTAGGTGGGTGATGCCACGTAATATAAAAGAATTATTGGAATTGTGGTTTGGTGTGTGCAAAAGTAAGTGGATTAAGAAGGTTTGGATGTTAATTATGTACCGGGTCATGTGGTCATTTTGGATTGAACAAAACAGATGTGTTTTTGAAAATAAACAGATGCAGCACGAGAAATTGGTTGACATGGTTTGGTTTAGGGTTAGGCAATGGGCTTTTTCGAAGTGGTCAAACTTAGTTAAGTCAACATTAGACCTATGCATATGTCCGGTTCATGTTTTGAAAGGAGGGAATTTATTTAAACAAATGGGTATGATAAATGGGGTAGAGGGTAAGGATATAATAACGATATTTGTTGATGGGGCGGTTAGTGGGACTTATTGTAAGGTAGGGATAGGTTGTGTTTTAGGGCGTAATATGTGGCACACGCCTTGGAGCATTCTTAAAGACCATTGAGAAGTGTACTCCATTGTTCTCTGAGCTGGAAGCAATATATTTTGGACTACTATTTCCAGAAGTAGTAAGACTCTATGCAATAGGCCTATTAAAATAATGTCGGATTCATCTAAGGCAGTTGATTTGGTAAATGGTGGGTCTGATGGCGGGAACAGGAGAGGTGTTAGGGAAAAATCAAGGTTTTAAAGAAGATGTGGAATGCCATGGAGTTAATTAACATAGCGAGAGAATTGAATGTGGAGGCTGACAAAAGAGGACTAAATTGAAAAGGGCCTCAATGGTATGGTCTTAACAAACTTGTATGGGCATGTTATTGACATGTAATGGTCGTGTGTTGTGTGGGTTCCATGTGTGTAGTGTGTGTACGGGTATAGCGGGTGGGATTCATGTGTTTTTGGTGGAGACAATTATGGTATTGGATTTGATGGGTGTGTGGTGTGGATTGTGTTTTTGTGTGAACGGGTCGTTTTGTATGGTTATTTGTGTGTATGTCTCATATGGTCTTGTGTTATATAGATTGTTCATGTGGTGTGGTGTGTGTTTTTTTGGTGAATGGGTTGTCTTGTATGGTGATGGGTATGTGGTGTGCTGTGTTTTTGTGTGAATGATTTAAAGTATAATGAGTGCGTTTTGTTATATGGTTTAAGCATACACTAAAGCATTATGGTGTGTGTGTTTGAGAAGTGTGTTGAGTATAGTGTGTGTTGTGTATGGTTTCACAATATTATATGTTGAATAGTACTAACACGTTTTCCGAAGGTGAGGAGTCTATATGGTGGCACAGGTTTTACACACACGAGCATATTGCATGCTTATCCATTTATCATGTAGGGGGATAGTAATTTGGTGTAGGTAGCCTGTTGTTGTCCAAACTGGGAGTATAAGGTGAGTGGCGGATCCAGATCATATGTTGGGGGCCTACTTTTTTTAATAGTCCAAAAAAAACTTATTATTACGAAAGAAAATGACAAGAGATAGCAAACTAGATTTCATTGAGTACGATAAGCAAAATAATTACATTCTAACTTTGTCCTTTACGTTTATTCATCTTTTGGAAGCGTTCGATTACATCTTGATTTGAAACTTCAGCAAGGATATCATTTTCTACGGCACACATTAGACAAAGCTTAAACCATCACCATTTCGATTTCTCAAATCCGTTTTCACAAGCTTCATCGCAGAAAAACATCTCCCAACTGTTGCAAACTAGAGTTAACTTTAATAACGGATAAACCAAAGGATATGAAATGTGCTTCCTCGTTTCAACCATCACTCTAGAAAGATCGGCAATACCATTCAAGTTGGCAAAATCTTTATCATTTCACACATTGTGATGGTGCATGTCAAGTTGATGTTCAAGCGTAATTCTTTCCATATAATCAAAATCATAAGGATACAACTTATTCAATCTCATTAACATTGATGCGTCAAACTTTGAGAATGAATCACATGGATTCAAAGCCTCCATAACTTATAGTAATTCGGTATTTACGTCATCAAAGCAATCACCAAATTCTTGAATTTGAATATCTAGTACCGTGTTGAAACAATCAAACTTATAATAATGTTGATTGGTGATATTCGCCATCTTCAAAGTTGGAATATTGATATCGCGGTATTTAAATATATAATTGTATGCGATATTTGGTTATTTTAATAAAATCATGCAAAATATGATTAAAAGTGATTAATATATTTAATTAATGTTTTCCAGGTTTAAATTCAAAGTTGGAGAAAACATGAGCTAAAAAAGGGATAAATATGCAAAAAATCCAAAAAAGTCAACTTCTGGTCGAAAATAGTACGATCGCGTAGCGACGGGTTCTTGTAGATTTAAAATTTAAAAACACACAAAAAGTGGGATTTGATCATGATTACGGCGCGATCTTGTTCTGGACACGGTGCGACGCGCAGAATCGAAGCTCTATATATTGCTTTCAACTTCCATTCGGGATGAAAACTTTTGATCCGACTTTCCACCATCATAAACTCCAGAAAACACCTGTTAATCATTCCAAAAGATTCAAGGAGCTTGAAGCTTGAAGATTGAAGATTAAAGTGAAGATTTAGGCTAGATCCATTTGGCTTTTTACGGTTTATTTATTCTAAATCATCATGTGCTTATTCTTTCTTGAATTCCAGATGTTTAGTATGAATATTTTTGGCTAGATTTCTGTTTTTCCACCCTAGAGGAGATGAACTCTAATTATGGTTAATTAATTCATTGTTTTGATGCTTTATTCATGTTTAATTCAAGTGTTGCTTAAATCTAAGTCCATCCATGTTATTGAATCTATTTTGGTTGTTTATAATATGAGTTTTATGTATTTAAAGACCAATATAATCATAAAGCTTGGATCTTGAATATCTAGGACCATTAGATAATTTAGACTAGTGATTGATCTAATCCTAGGGTTAAACAACTTAAAATAGAAACTTTTGCATGTGATTGAACATATAATGATCTTTATGTGTTTATCTTATGATTTGTGATCATACAATCATAAAAAGGTTAAAGCTTTACTTGTAATCGAATCAATTGGCTAATTATACTATTTAACTGCGCTTATGACCATAAAGGTTGTTAATTAGTGTAATTAGACGGTTATAACTTGATCAAGGTTTTAACTGTTATAGAAATCGATGCATGAGTGTTTAAGTATCATTAGCTCTTAATGCCAGAATTGTTTGCCATGAAAAGTGTGATCGAATCTAGGGAGAGAAAGTCTTCATCATATTATTTAATCTCTCAAGTTCATTGCTTTTTTGCTTTTTTGCCTTTCTTTAGTGATTTTCTAGGGTTGTAGTGGTATTAGTTGGTTGAAAGCTCACAAACATCATAAATCCCCCCTTTTATTTGTATTATTTGTATTATTTGTTTTTAGTTTAGTTTTAGTTCCATTTAATATTTAAATTAGTATAAATGTATCAAATCATACTCGTTCCCCTTGTGTTCGACACCCGTACTTATTTCTATACTATAATACGATTAGGTTCTCTTGCCTATTGTGTCATAGTCATACGTAAATAATAACGGATTTTATAAACTTAAAACTAGTACGCTTAACGCACATCAAGTTTTTGGCGCCGTTGCCAGGGAATGGTTTCATTTGATTTTATTATATTAATTTAGTGTTAAACCAGTAGTTTTCTTGTTCGTTTTTAGTGTAGGTTTTTTCTGCTTTCTATCCAAAGATCACGGCGAGATCCTTTTGATGGTGTGATCCGGCTATGACAGTTTAGTTTCTTTTTCGTTTTTAGTTTTTAGTTTTCTGCTTTTCCGGGCCTGTTAAGGGTAGTGCTTTCTGCTCCTTAGACTCCCCTTAGGTTTTTAGTAGTTTATGTCCCGTGCCTCGTCTTCCGAGCTTGTCGAGCCATTTAAAGAACGGGAGCGCGAGTTTAATCGATTGAGGAGAGCTACACACGTGAGAAAACGTCTGCGAAGGATGGCGGAAATTTTTGCAAATTTGTCACTAAAGGAGTACGCGAGCCGCATCCGCGAAGGAAAGACAACAGAGATTCATCGTCCCGAAATTCCCGCCCAGACGACATTCGAAATCAAGGGCCAGTTCCTTCATCTTTTATGGGAGACTCCTTTCCTTGGAAAGGAACATGAAGACGCCAACCAACATGTCGAGGCCGTTCTTTAAATTGCCGACCACTTCCACACCCCGTGAGTAACTAGAGATGTCGTGATGCTGCGAGTGTTCCCGATAACATTCCACGGCGCAGCCAAACGTTGGTTAAGATCCGAGTCACCCATCCGTACATGGGATGCGCTCAAAACAAAGTTCATGAACCAGTTAGTCCTCATTCTAAGATTGCCAAAATGAAAATCCAAATTCAAAATTTTATGCAATCGGAGGACGAGACTCTCTATGACGCCTGGGACCGCTACAAGGAGATGCTTCAAAACTTCCCGCAACATGATTTATGTTGGTCCCGAATGGATACTACAACAACAAATGTTTGTAGAAGGGGGGGGTTGAATACAAACTTTAGCAAATTAAAATTTAAGAGACACACGGTTTACTTTTATATAATTCTTATTGACGTTAATCAAGAATTACATGAACTAGATGCGGAAAATCTAAGTTCAATAAAAGGTGGCAACTAATTTTGTCTAACACATAGACAATGCTAATCTTAAACAACTAATGTCTAAGACGTTCAACGCATGAACATGTTTGTTACACTGAAAGTTAAATGCTAACTCTTCTAATTCTCAACTTATGGGATTTCAGTGCTTTTTAACGCATTCACATCTTTAGCATGTTTCCATGCATGAGTATATATAAGCATAGTGTGTCCGAGTTGATGAAGAGAGAAGGAGACAAAGGTACTTGGTTTAATAATATGATAATAGATAAAGTTAGTGTGTGAAAAAGGTAAGTTAACTTTATACACAAAGTGTGTAAAGTGAACTTACTTTTCAGTAATGAGTATACCCACTATCTATTATTATATTATTAAATTACTACCTTTATGTCTTGAGAAAGTAACCTTATCCTTCCATGCTTGTGCTTTAATCGACACCATGCTTTCTGAAGATTTGACTTTACCAAATATGGAGTTGCCAGCCATACTTAACATCATATCTTCGAGATCTTCTTTTCAAGAGTATCTTTCTCCTTTTCCAGGGGATAAAGATCTATCCTTTTTGTATCATTGTAGATCCAAAAAGTGCTAAGTACTTTTACAAAAGAAAGATCTACGGCATAATAAGAACAACACATGTTCTGCCTTTGACTTTAAGAAAATATTACATAGAAAAGCTATTAACTGAGATATACAATAAAGACTCAGTTAACAGACACTGAACTAAAAATATAATTTTGCTCAGCTAAGGATAAGTGTGAAAGACTCAGCTGACTAGACTTGCTCAGCTGATCAAATTGCTTAGCTGATAATACAAATCGTAGTAGCAGCTAATAAACTGATTAACTCAACTGTCAGCTGTTCCCAAGGGCTCAGCTAATCATTTGAGTATAGTCAGCTCACAAAGAGAAGATTGGATAAGTAGTAAATACCTTATCTGACAGATGGAAGGCATCAGCTGATAACTTATGATTGTGTCAGCTGATCCTTGACTGCTTAGCTGACCTTGAAATCTTCATCAGTTGATGGTTCTAGGCCATCAGCTGATCCAGTGTGATTCCTCAGCTGATGCTCTTTGACTGATCTTTTCTTCTCAGCTGATCTTTCTGAAGCTGGTCCTTTGGCTGATACTCAGTGTTCAGCTGACTATTATTCGTCAGCTGACATTTCTTACTTAGTAATTCTTTAAGTCTCAGAAAGAAAAACAACACATGTTTTTCATCAATCTAAGTCCAAAACTGAATATATGGTTTTGTTAACATCAAATCCTATTTTACTTAATAGATAGGTTTGATTAAGGTTTGATATTGCTATCTCACCAACAATCTCCCCCTATTTGATGATGACAAAACCTTATCTTGTTTAAGAAAAATCAGTTTGAGTAGGATTTGTAAAGATATAACTTTTAAGTGCAATTTTGGTTACCTAGCTATTTGTTTTTGGTAACTCTTTTAAGTATGTTCCCTGATGTTCTGTTTTTGGGAATCTTTTCATTTATGAAGTACCATTGTTCTGTTTTTGGTATCTTTTCTATCCTTTTTCTGTTTTTAGGATTTTTGATCTTTTCTATATTTACACTATGTAAGCTATCTACTAAGAGTCATCTATACTAGCATTTTAGCTAAGTAGTCCATGATCAAAGTTTCAAGCTTGATTACAAAACAAAGCATTTACATAAGAGTTTGTACAGTGAAATCTAACTAAGAGTTAAACTAAGTACAGAAGTTGAACTATTCTAGGAATTGAAATTACATCTACTCTAGTTATGAAGTGTGATCTTCATTCCCACCAAGGTTCTTCTTTTAAATCCAGAAGTCTGTTCAGAGGATTGGCAGCTAACAACTCCTCAGCTCTTGCTTGAATCAGATTTTCAAAATGTTCACTTCCTGTTTGTCCCCTTGTTAAATGTGCAGCTTGAAAGATTAATTCTCCAGGGGCTCTTCCTAAGTCAGTTTCTCTTAGGAATCTCCAAACACCAGCTCTGTCTTTAAAGAAAATCCCTCTCTCAGGTTCAGTTATGTACTTAAACATTTCTGGCTCAATGTTGGAGGGCAAAGCAGTGTTGAAATTTTCATATGCAGACAGGTAAGGATGATCAGGATTAAGTATAATCCGTTTAGCAGGTACAAAAGCTTTGGAGGATTGATCATGAGTGCATATCCTATGGTAAACAGCTATTCTGATCCAGAAATCGAATTTGTTTATGAACCTTGGGGCAATTTCACTTTTGGATTTAAGGAGGTGGTACAGAGTCTCAATCATCTTAGTGAAGGAGAACAGTTTGCAGTGATGGATATAGGCATTCTCATGTGTTTGTCTTTCATCTCTTCTTACTAAACTGAGATATGGCCCTTCATCTGTTCCCTTATATGGAGTGACTCTGGAAATGAGATTTGGATCCTTTCTTTCTATAAAGTTCTTCTTGTTATCCAAGACCTCTTTGATCTCCCTTTCAGATTGCTGAGTTGTAACTCCAAAGTTGAACTCATGCAATGCTTGAATGGCTTCTCTGTGAGTTCTTCCTCTTTTAGGAACTTTCTTGATAGAAGGATCATCTTGCTGTGATGCAACCTGTGTTGGATGTGATTGAGAGGATATCATGATGATTTCTTCTTCTTGTAATTCTCTCAATTCATCATCAGTGACACCAACTGCAGCAGCAAGATCCTCAGTGGTAGTGAAATCCTGGTGTCTCTCTTTGGCTTTTAGAACTTCTTCAATGGTTGAACCAAGAGCAGCAGCCAGTTCACTTAACTCTCTGAGATTCTCATCTTCTTGATTTATCTTCTTCTCTTCTTTCTTCTTCTTCAATCTCCTCAGCAGTCGTTATCTTCTTTCCTTTTCTTCTTGATGAACTGCTGGGAGTTGGTTGACTTGATTGAACTGGAGAGGAAGCTTGGACTGGTGGAGCTGTAGTGGATGAGCTCTACTTCCTTATGTTGAACATAGAGGACAAGGGCATTTCATCATCATCATCATCATCAGAATCCTCAGATGGTAGCTCAATTGGAGCACAGGATTCACCCTGCTTTGATTTCTTTGTCCTTCTAGTCATTTGCTTTAGCCTTCTCTTTGGCCTCTGCTCTTCTTGAGCAGGTTGCTCCCCCTCAGATTTATTCTCCCCCTCAACATCTGATCCTATTTCATCGGGGGTTGATGCATCCTCTGCTTGTAAAACTGACTTTGTCCTAACTGACTTCTCCCCCTTTTTGTCATCATCAGAGGAGGGAAAAATAGCAGGCTTTGCAGGGGCATCAGGAGTGGTGAAAGAATAAGGAGTTGGGGTAGGTGTAGAGGTAAAGGGTGGTATGGTTGAGGATGAAGGTGAGTCAGTGGGTAAGGGAGGCTGAGTGAAAGGTGATGTTGAGTGTCTAAGGTGAGAGGGAATAGGAGAGAAAGAAGGAATGGAAGTTGAGATAAGAGGTTTTAGGCTGTTGATAGCTTCAGTGAGATTGGAGAATTCTTTCAGAGTATCATTGTGCCTTATCTTAGCAGAAAAGCTGGACCTATGTACCTCAGTATCAATGTCTTTTAGAAGAGAGGGGATAGTGAGAAGAGATTCAGGAATGGTAATGGAGATATCAGGGGGTGAGGGTCTAAGGGTTTTGAGTTGGGAAAGGAGATTGGAAATGGTATGGTTTAAGTTAGAAATGGTTTGGGCAGGTATAGGAGGGGAGGGTGTAGGAATAGGAGTAGAGGTTTGGTTTAGAAGTTGATCTAGTTTGGTAAGAATAGGGGAAAGATCAACAGCGGCAGGGGTGGGTTGGGGTTTGGGTTGGTTGGCTTTAAGTGACTCAATCTCATTGGTTAGGTGAGAGATTTGAGTTTCTGTTTGAGTTTGGAAAGAGGTAAAGGAGGCTTGAAGACTATCCATCTTTTGAGAGATAGATAATAAGGTTTGAAGTAGTTGGGGTGAAGGTTCAGAAGTAGTAGAGGGAATGGGTTGGGTTGGAATTGATTGAGAAATTGTGCTTTGAACTGGAATGGATTGTGGTCCCTCACTTAGACCTTGGTATAGAGGCCTAAGATCACTGGGAGCAGAAATGGTACCCTGTACCAATGACTGGTTTATGCCACTAGTATTGACAGGTAGTGCACTAGTATGTGTAAGAACTGAATAAAAAACATGTGCAAGTAAGTGAGTGTGAGTGAGGGTTGCACTCAAAGGGTTATCCTTTATTACAGTAGCAAGTTGTTGTGAACTTACTAGGGGATAGGCTTGACACATAGGGGTTGTAGACACAGTATGACCTTGGGAGAAGGTCTGTCTTTCAATGGTATCACCCTGTTGGGAGGGTGACCCAGATTGCAGCAATCCCATATTTACAGATGTGCCCTGTTGTGAGGACACACCCACTGGTTGTAGGGTTATATCAACTTCCATGAGCTCCCCCTCAAAATAAGAGGTAGCTATAGGAGTTGAGGTCAGAGGTGCAGTGTGCATTTCCTCTGAGATAAGTGCAGTATGCACCATCTCTATTGACCTTGTTTCTATTTGGGTTACTAAGGGAGTAGAACTAGCAACTGTTGGGAGTTGACTAGAGCTTGGCAGTTGTGGGGGTGTTACAACTAGAGGAGAGGATGGGTTCTCATTGGTGGGGTCAACAAAATGAGTATCCTCAAGAGTGGTAGAGATTATACCTGCGATGTGCTGAGTCTTGCTGATCTCAATTAGTTGAATGAGATTGTCAGAAATTGTGTCTTCCTCAGCATCATCACCATCAGCTGCATCACCACTTTGTTTGTCTTATGGAGTGCTTGAGCTGGAAGGAACCGGGAAATGTGAGAGTGGCATCCCAGTTTGAGAAGATGAGGAGGTGGTATCTTGAACATTTTCAGCATAAGGAATTCCAGCATCACCACCATGAAAGTCATCATCTCCCTCATCATGATCATTTTGACCACTGTCAGCATCATTGTCATTATCACCCTCAGCATCATAATTAATAGGTTCATCCTGTGCTGGTTCATCAAACACATCTGCTCTAAACATCAATTCTTCTTCCACTAAGGCTTCATGTGGAGCATGAGTCATAGACTCCTCAGAATGATCATTGATTAAATCAGGAGATTCAGAATCATCAGCCATTTGTCCTTCAACATGTTCAACATCAACTTCTTCTTCATTTTCAGCATCCTCAGCAGCAACATCAATCAACTCTTGCATCTAAGCAGTTATAGCAGGACTTTGAAATTCCCTTATCAAATGGAAAGTTTTCTGACCCATTTGAGGGATGGTCATTGTGTGCAAGTGAGCAGCTAACCCAGCATAGTGTTCCCTCTGAACATCTCTAAGTGCAATTAAACTTAGATACCTGATGTAAGGAATTAGGGTTCTGGTTGATTTCTTTGATGTGCCCAGAGTGATCTTATCCACCATTTTAGAGAATATGACTTGTGAGATGTCAATATTCCTCCCTGTGACCAAGGCATGAAGAATCATCAATTCAGACTGATTCATTTGGTCATGGCTGCCAGATTTGTGACCAAAACATCGAATGATTACACTGGCCAGATACTTCCATGGGTGTCCTAGAGCAGACAGTTTATACTGGCCATGGGAAACAACACCTTGGTAGCCAATCAGAGGCAAAACCTCTAAAACTTGATCCATTGTAGAAAAAGGTTGAAATGGGGCCATTTGGGGTATGGAGATCGCTTGTCTAAGAGAATCAGTAGCGATGTTTATGTTGATGGTACCATTGAGGCAGGTGCAAGTGATTAATTCTTGATTAGCATGGTACCTTGCAGTGTACCACATCTTACCAACAATGTTTGGAAAGATAAACAGAGGATGAGCAGATAGACATGCGAACAGGGGATGGGCAGTTATGAAAGCCACCATAGGTTCGTATCCCTGGTTTGCTTTGCTCGCGGGAATGTCAGTGTTTATGAGAAGGTTTTTTGGGCGTATTGTGATTTCAGAGTTGGGTGTGACATTTTCACCAGCAATGGCGTTTGGAGAAGTTGCAGGGTTGAAGATCACCATGATTACAGAGTGAATGAAGTTTGAGCAATGAGAGTTTAGGGTTTGAAAGTTTGAGAGAGAAAGAGTGTTTGGGAATTTTGAAAGCTTAAGAAATGAATAACCTCTCGAAAACACCTTTAAATCTTCCTTGGAAACCTAAACTATCACAGAAATATTTTGTAAAAAGTAATGTCACTACTGCAAAAAGGTAATAGACGGAATAGATATTAAATACACAGACAATAAACGGACAAATAAACTAAATTAAATAGCCTAGTAATACAATAAATACAAATGAGAAATTAATAAACTAGGTGTGGGGACACAATATTTTTGACTTTTGAAACTTATCAGCTGACAGATGAGAGTGTCAGCTGATCCATGTTGAGATAAAATAAGTGTCAGCTAATGAATGCACTTAGCTGAGCTTCTAAGTCTTAGCTGATGGTTTATCAGCTGAGGTATAGTGTCAGCTGATGATCGTCAGCTGACATAATTCTATTAGCTGATCTACCATAAGTAAAATATGTAGAAGCTTAGATAAGTACTTCATTTTACACAAATAAAATTATTTTCTCACACACAATTAACTACCTAAGAAGAGAATATATTACAAATTTAACATGCCAAGTTTGGATATTAGGAAGTTGAACCGAGACTCATCCAAAGGTTTTGTAAAAATGTCATCTAATTGAACATCAGTGTTGATATAATGCATTGAAACTTTCTTTTTCTGCACATTATCTCTAAGAAAATGATGTCTGATTTCAATATGCTTAGTTTTTGAATGCAAAACAGGATTATTAGAGATAGATATAGCACTTGTGTTGTCACACAAAATTGGGGAGTTTTCAAACTGTAAGTCATAATCCAGTAGTTGATTTTGCAGCCATAGCAATTGAGCACAGCAGCTTCCAGCAGCAATGTATTCTGCCTCAGCTGTAGAGGTTGAAACAGAGTTTTGTTTCTTGCTTGACCAGCTGACTAATCTTCCACCTAATAACTGACAACCCCCAGATGTACTCTTTCTGTCTAGTGTGCAACCTGCAAAGTCAGAATCAGTGTATCCAACTAACTCAAAATCAGAGTCTTTGGGGTACCAAAGACCTAGATTAGGAGTTCCTTTAAGATACCTGAAAATTCTTTTAACTGCAGCTAAGTGAGATTCTTTGGGATCTGCTTGGTATCTAGCACAAAGACATGTAGAAAACATAATATCTGGTCTACTTGTAGTGAGGTACAAAAGAGACCCTATCATACCTCTATAAGCTGTAATGTTCACTAATTTACCATCAATGTCCTTTCCAAGCTTTAAGGCAGTGGACATGGGTGTTTTCATTGAAGAACAATTTTCAAACTCAAATTTATTAAGTAAGTCATTTACATACTTTGTTTGATGAATGAAAATTCCATCAACCTTTTGTTTAATTTGAAGACCTAGAAAATAGTTTAATTCACCCATCATACTCATTTGATAGTTATCAGACATGAGTTTGGAAAACTTTTTGCAAAGATCAACATTTGTAGACCCAAATATTATATCATCTACATAAATCTGTACAAGAATCGCATCACCCTTGAATTTTCTTATAAATAAGGTGCTATCTATGCTTCCTCTTATAAATCCTTTATTGGTCAAAAAGGAAGAGAGGGTATCATACCAGGCTCTTGGAGCTTGCTTCAGACCATACAAAGCTTTGTTCAAGAAGTATACATGATCTGGTTTGCTTGTATCCTCAAAACCTGGAGGTTGTTTGACATACACATCTTCTTTCAATTCACCATTTAGGAAGGCACTCTTAACATCCATTTGGAATACTTTGAAGTCTTTGAAGGCAGCATAAGCAAGAAATAGTCTTATTGCTTCAAGTCTTGCAACAGGGGCAAAGGTTTCATCATAATCAATACCTTCTTCTTGACAATACCCCTGAGCAACTAATCTTGCCATGTTTCTGATGATCAGCCCTTGTTCATCCATCTTGTTTCTGAACACCCACTTAGTGCCAATGATGGATTTGTCCTTTGGTCTTTGCACCAAAGTCCATACATTGTTTCTTGTGAATTCAGCCAATTCTTCTTGCATGGCATTTATCCAGTGAGGATCAGTTAGAGCTTCATCTATTTTCTTTGTTTCAATCATAACAAAACCTGTATATAAACAGAAGTTACAAGCTTTTGATCTTGTTAGTACAGGTGCTTCTATGTTACCTATGACCTGATCAATTGGATGATTTCTGAGGTCCTTGTAGGCATTTTGGATTCTGGGAGTTGAAAATCTTTGGTTTGGGTCAGCTGATGAGACTTCTGGTTGATCAGCTGACAGAATTTCTTGATTACAATCTGATGAGACTTCTACTGATGAGGGAATGTTTGATATGGAATTAGAGTCCATTGATGTTGAATCATGATTCCCTTCATTTAGTAAAAGTGTGGGTTGGTTTAGGATAGAATGTGCAGAGGTATTTTGTAAGTTTGGAACAGGTTCATCTAAGTCATCTATGTCAGCTGATGAGATTGGATCAGCTGATGGGAGTGGATCAGCTGATACTGGAATGTTGTCTTCAGTATTCAGCAGATCATTAAATTCGTCACCTGTAGATGGATTAGTAGAACAGGAAGCAACAAAGTCATTTTCATTAAAGCTTACATTGATTGATTCTTCTATGACCTTTGTTTTGATGTTGTAAATTCTGTAAGCTTTGGAGATCACAGAATATCCAACAAACACACCTTCATCAGCTTTTGGTGCAAATTTCTGCAATTGATCTTTTTGGTTCAGAATGAAACACTGACACCCAAAGATGTGTAGAAAGCTGATGTTGGGATTCCTTCCCTTGAGCACTTCATAGGGATTCTTGTTGTGCCTCTTTATTATAAGGGAGTTGTTCTGAGTAAAACATGCACAGCTGACAGCTTCAGCCCAGAAGTTGAATCCTAACCCACTCTCACACAGCATGGTTCTTGCAGCTTCAATCAAAATTCTGTTTCTTCTTTCAGCTACACCGTTCTGTTGTGGAGTTCTTGGAGCAGAGAAGTTTTGAGATATTCCTTTCTCATCACAGAAACCTTCAAGAGTTTGATTTCTAAATTCAGTTCCATGATCACTTCTAAGCATCCTTACCAGATTGCCATTAAGCACTTCCATCTTTCTAATAAAGCTTATAATCTCTTCAGCAGCCTCACTCTTTGCTTTTAGGAGGATGACCCAAGTGTATCTTGAAAATTCATCAACCATTACCAATGCATACTTACTTCCACCAATACTAGAAGTAGCAACAGGACCAAATAGATCCATGTACAACATGTAGAAAGGTTCAGTAATGGAGAAGGCTTGCTTATATGGAAACGAAGTCTTGTACTGCTTTCCCTCTCACAGGCAGAGCAAGGTTTAGGCTTAACATACGTCAGTGAAGGTAGTCCTAACACTAGTTCACCCTTGCTCAACTTGTTAATGTTTTTGAAGTTTAAATGGGAAAGCCTTTTGTGCCATAACCAGTTTGTGTCAGTTACAGACTTGGTATACAAACAGGTTAACTTGGATGGATTACCAGAGGACATATCAAGAGTATATACATCCTTGGTTCTCTTTGCACAAATTATTGTTTTACCTTCTTGATCTAAAATGGAACCGCCTGTCTTTGTAAAGAGGACTTTATGATCACCATCACATAACTGACTTATGCTGATGAGATTATACTTAAGTCCTTTAACATATGATACCTTGGATAAATATAGGTTCCCATTATGAAGTTCTCCGTAGCCTTTTGTTTGCCCACAATTATTATCACCAAATGTTACTCTTGGACCTTTTTCCTTCTTGTAGCTACTAAGCAAAGCTTTACAACCTGTCATGGTCCTTGAACATCCACTACCAAGATACCACGTGTTCAGACCCTGCATAGATGTGATTGAAAGAAGGTTAGTGAGATTTGGGCATCCACATTTAAGTGGACCCCTGTGGATTGCACCTAGCCATCCACTTTATATTAGGTTGTTTATGAATGAGAGAAACAGCTGTGTTATCATAATCAGTCCGCTGTCTTTAGTTACCTTCTAGAGAACAATTACCAGCCTTATGTTCTTTGCTCCCACATTTATAACATTTTTTATTTTTGGAGCTTTTAACATGTTTTGGTAATTGACTAAGAGATGTCTTAACTGTTTTCTGATGACTATGGGTCATCAGCTGACAGATTTCACCATTCAGCTGTTGCAGCTGATTCTGTAAACTAACAAGGTCTTTGTTTACAGTCACCTTATGTTGACCCTTAGTTAAAATGAGTTTTTGATCAACCTTAGGTGTGGCAGACTTAGACTCTTTGTAAACAAAATGTCCTTTTCCCTTAGTTTCTCCTATTAAAAGAGTTTGAAGTGAAGTTTGATCAGCTAAACAAACAGAAGAGGATACATGATCAGCTGACAGGATATCAGCTGAGCAGTTATCATCTACTTTTTGATCAGCTGATGTAATATCATTAGCTAAGGAATTTTCAGTCAGCTGAGTTCCTAAATTTAATGTATCAGCTTTCAAGGTTTGACAACAGAATGTCTCTTTGGTATCAACAAATGATTCCATTCCTTTACTTACTTCCTTTACACTTAAATTTTTAGTACTTTTGCTTTCTGTCAAGACAATAGAACTTGAACCAACTTTTGAAGAGGTTGAGTCTTTCAGCTGAGTACTTTTACTTTTGACAAATCTGTTAGTGATAATACTTTTTCCTTTTACAATCTTTTGAAATGTAAGAGGTAAAATATCAGCTTTTTCTAAGATATTTATGTTCTTGCTAAAATCAACACAGTTAGCAGCTTGGGAATAATTTCCACCAATAATAGCTTGAACTTGTTTTGGAATCTGCTCATTGACACACTGAGTGGTCTTCTCAGCAGAGACACACCAAGATCTAACTACTTTTTGAAGGTCATTAAACTTTATTGTTGCTTCATTGGTTTCTTTTACCAAGATCTGATTAAGTATCTTTTGATTAGCTAAATCATCTTCCAGTTTTGTCATTTGTTTAAGTTTCTCATCTTTAAGACTTAATCTCTCTTTTAGTGATTCTATTTCTAATTTTAGCTTCTTTTCTCTTTGAATATTTGACTGAAACTCAACACACAGATAATCAAACATAGTGTTCTTTTCATTATCTTCATAGTTAATAAATTTTCCAACCTGATACATAGAAGAAGGATCCCAGTCAGGAGAAGTACAAGCTTTAGCAGCTTTCTTCATATCCTCATCAAAGGAACTTGTACTTGCTGTGTTGGCCATCAAACTGAACTGAGCTGTGAGGACCTCATCTTCATCACTTGAGAGATCTCCCTCAGCCCAATCTTCTTCTTCAGCAACCAGCACCCTGTTCTGAGCTTTCTTCTTCTTCTTGTCAAGGACAGCAGCAAGAAGCTTCTTATATTTGGCTTCATAATCAATCTTGCTGTCTGAGCTTGAGGAACCCTTGAAGCCTGTGTTTCCTTTGGACTTACATTCACTGGCGTAGTGACCAGTCTTGCCACAAGAGAAACAACCTTCAGAAGCCTTTGGTTTTGACATGGCTCTTTCTCCTTTGAAGGGTTTCCTTTCAAACCTTTTGACACCCTTTCTTTTCAAGAAAGGTTTGAACCTTTTAACCAACATGGCAGCCTGCTCAACAGTAGCTTCAATGCTGTCCATGTTCTCCAGAACTTCATCCCCATCAGCCACTTGCTCTTCATCAGAAGATTCCTCCTCTTTCTCCTCATCACTGGACTCATCCACAACTGCAGCAAAACTCCTAGATCTTGTATCCTTAGAAAGACAACAGAGATTCATCGTCCCGAAATTCCCGCCCAGACGACATTCGAAATCAAGGGCCAGTTCCTTCATCTTTTATGGGAGACTCCTTTCCTTGGAAAGGAACATGAAGACGCCAACCAACATGTCGAGGCCGTTCTTTAAATTGCCGACCACTTCCACACCCCGTGAGTAACTAGAGATGTCGTGATGCTGCGAGTGTTCCCGATAACATTCCACGGCGCAGCCAAACGTTGGTTAAGATCCGAGTCACCCATCCGTACATGGGATGCGCTCAAAACAAAGTTCATGAACCAGTTAGTCCTCATTCTAAGATTGCCAAAATGAAAATCCAAATTCAAAATTTTATGCAATCGGAGGACGAGACTCTCTATGACGCCTGGGACCGCTACAAGGAGATGCTTCAAAACTTCCCGCAACATGATTTATGTTGGTCCCGAATGGATACTACAACAACAAATGTTTGTAGAAGGGGGGGTTGAATACAAACTTTAGCAAATTAAAATTTAAGAGACACACGGTTTACTTTTATATAATTCTTATTGACGTTAATCAAGAATTACATGAACTAGATGCGGAAAATCTAAGTTCAATAAAAGGTGGCAACTAATTTTGTCTAACACATAGACAATGCTAATCTTAAACAACTAATGTCTAAGACGTTCAACGCATGAACATGTTTGTTACACTGAAAGTTAAATGCTAACTCTTCTAATTCTCAACTTATGGGATTTCAGTGCTTTTTAACGCATTCACATCTTTAGCATGTTTCCATGCATGAGTATATATAAGCATAGTGTGTCCGAGTTGATGAAGAGAGAAGGAGACAAAGGTACTTGGTTTAATAATATGATAATAGATAAAGTTAGTGTGTGAAAAAGGTAAGTTAACTTTATACACAAAGTGTGTAAAGTGAACTTACTTTTCAGTAATGAGTATACCCACTATCTATTATTATATTATTAAATTACTACCTTTATGTCTTGAGAAAGTAACCTTATCCTTCCATGCTTGTGCTTTAATCGACACCATGCTTTCTGAAGATTTGACTTTACCAAATATGGAGTTGCCAGCCATACTTAACATCATATCTTCGAGATCTTCTTTTCAAGAGTATCTTTCTCCTTTTCCAGGGGATAAAGATCTATCCTTTTTGTATCATTGTAGATCCAAAAAGTGCTAAGTACTTTTACAAAAGAAAGATCTACGGCATAATAAGAACAACACATGTTCTGCCTTTGACTTTAAGAAAATATTACATAGAAAAGCTATTAACTGAGATATACAATAAAGACTCAGTTAACAGACACTGAACTAAAAATATAATTTTGCTCAGCTAAGGATAAGTGTGAAAGACTCAGCTGACTAGACTTGCTCAGCTGATCAAATTGCTTAGCTGATAATACAAATCGTAGTAGCAGCTAATAAACTGATTAACTCAACTGTCAGCTGTTCCCAAGGGCTCAGCTAATCATTTGAGTATAGTCAGCTCACAAAGAGAAGATTGGATAAGTAGTAAATACCTTATCTGACAGATGGAAGGCATCAGCTGATAACTTATGATTGTGTCAGCTGATCCTTGACTGCTTAGCTGACCTTGAAATCTTCATCAGTTGATGGTTCTAGGCCATCAGCTGATCCAGTGTGATTCCTCAGCTGATGCTCTTTGACTGATCTTTTCTTCTCAGCTGATCTTTCTGAAGCTGGTCCTTTGGCTGATACTCAGTGTTCAGCTGACTATTATTCGTCAGCTGACATTTCTTACTTAGTAATTCTTTAAGTCTCAGAAAGAAAAACAACACATGTTTTTCATCAATCTAAGTCCAAAACTGAATATATGGTTTTGTTAACATCAAATCCTATTTTACTTAATAGATAGGTTTGATTAAGGTTTGATATTGCTATCTCACCAACAATCTCCCCCTATTTGATGATGACAAAACCTTATCTTGTTTAAGAAAAATCAGTTTGAGTAGGATTTGTAAAGATATAACTTTTAAGTGCAATTTTGGTTACCTAGCTATTTGTTTTTGGTAACTCTTTTAAGTATGTTCCCTGATGTTCTGTTTTTGGGAATCTTTTCATTTATGAAGTACCATTGTTCTGTTTTTGGTATCTTTTCTATCCTTTTTCTGTTTTTAGGATTTTTGATCTTTTCTATATTTACACTATGTAAGCTATCTACTAAGAGTCATCTATACTAGCATTTTAGCTAAGTAGTCCATGATCAAAGTTTCAAGCTTGATTACAAAACAAAGCATTTACATAAGAGTTTGTACAGTGAAATCTAACTAAGAGTTAAACTAAGTACAGAAGTTGAACTATTCTAGGAATTGAAATTACATCTACTCTAGTTATGAAGTGTGATCTTCATTCCCACCAAGGTTCTTCTTTTAAATCCAGAAGTCTGTTCAGAGGATTGGCAGCTAACAACTCCTCAGCTCTTGCTTGAATCAGATTTTCAAAATGTTCACTTCCTGTTTGTCCCCTTGTTAAATGTGCAGCTTGAAAGATTAATTCTCCAGGGGCTCTTCCTAAGTCAGTTTCTCTTAGGAATCTCCAAACACCAGCTCTGTCTTTAAAGAAAATCCCTCTCTCAGGTTCAGTTATGTACTTAAACATTTCTGGCTCAATGTTGGAGGGCAAAGCAGTGTTGAAATTTTCATATGCAGACAGGTAAGGATGATCAGGATTAAGTATAATCCGTTTAGCAGGTACAAAAGCTTTGGAGGATTGATCATGAGTGCATATCCTATGGTAAACAGCTATTCTGATCCAGAAATCGAATTTGTTTATGAACCTTGGGGCAATTTCACTTTTGGATTTAAGGAGGTGGTACAGAGTCTCAATCATCTTAGTGAAGGAGAACAGTTTGCAGTGATGGATATAGGCATTCTCATGTGTTTGTCTTTCATCTCTTCTTACTAAACTGAGATATGGCCCTTCATCTGTTCCCTTATATGGAGTGACTCTGGAAATGAGATTTGGATCCTTTCTTTCTATAAAGTTCTTCTTGTTATCCAAGACCTCTTTGATCTCCCTTTCAGATTGCTGAGTTGTAACTCCAAAGTTGAACTCATGCAATGCTTGAATGGCTTCTCTGTGAGTTCTTCCTCTTTTAGGAACTTTCTTGATAGAAGGATCATCTTGCTGTGATGCAACCTGTGTTGGATGTGATTGAGAGGATATCATGATGATTTCTTCTTCTTGTAATTCTCTCAATTCATCATCAGTGACACCAACTGCAGCAGCAAGATCCTCAGTGGTAGTGAAATCCTGGTGTCTCTCTTTGGCTTTTAGAACTTCTTCAATGGTTGAACCAAGAGCAGCAGCCAGTTCACTTAACTCTCTGAGATTCTCATCTTCTTGATTTATCTTCTTCTCTTCTTTCTTCTTCTTCAATCTCCTCAGCAGTCGTTATCTTCTTTCCTTTTCTTCTTGATGAACTGCTGGGAGTTGGTTGACTTGATTGAACTGGAGAGGAAGCTTGGACTGGTGGAGCTGTAGTGGATGAGCTCTACTTCCTTATGTTGAACATAGAGGACAAGGGCATTTCATCTTCATCATCATCATCAGAATCCTCAGATGGTAGCTCAATTGGAGCACAGGATTCACCCTGCTTTGATTTCTTTGTCCTTCTAGTCATTTGCTTTAGCCTTCTCTTTGGCCTCTGCTCTTCTTGAGCAGGTTGCTCCCCCTCAGATTTATTCTCCCCCTCAACATCTGATCCTATTTCATCGGGGGTTGATGCATCCTCTGCTTGTAAAACTGACTTTGTCCTAACTGACTTCTCCCCCTTTTTGTCATCATCAGAGGAGGGAAAAATAGCAGGCTTTGCAGGGGCATCAGGAGTGGTGAAAGAATAAGGAGTTGGGGTAGGTGTAGAGGTAAAGGGTGGTATGGTTGAGGATGAAGGTGAGTCAGTGGGTAAGGGAGGCTGAGTGAAAGGTGATGTTGAGTGTCTAAGGTGAGAGGGAATAGGAGAGAAAGAAGGAATGGAAGTTGAGATAAGAGGTTTTAGGCTGTTGATAGCTTCAGTGAGATTGGAGAATTCTTTCAGAGTATCACTGTGCCTTATCTTAGCAGAAAAGCTGGACCTATGTACCTCAGTATCAATGTCTTTTAGAAGAGAGGGGATAGTGAGAAGAGATTCAGGAATGGTAATGGAGATATCAGGGGGTGAGGGTCTAAGGGTTTTGAGTTGGGAAAGGAGATTGGAAATGGTATGGTTTAAGTTAGAAATGGTTTGGGCAGGTATAGGAGGGGAGGGTGTAGGAATAGGAGTAGATGTTTGGTTTAGAAGTTGATCTAGTTTGGTAAGAATAGGGGAAAGATCAACAGCGGCAGGGGTGGGTTGGGGTTTGGGTTGGTTGGCTTTAAGTGACTCAATCTCATTGGTTAGGTGAGAGATTTGAGTTTCTGTTTGAGTTTGGAAAGAGGTAAAGGAGGCTTGAAGACTATCCATCTTTTGAGAGATAGATAATAAGGTTTGAAGTAGTTGGGGTGAAGGTTCAGAAGTAGTAGAGGGAATGGGTTGGGTTGGAATTGATTGAGAAATTGTGCTTTGAACTGGAATGGATTGAGATTTCAGTGCTTTTTAACGCATTCACATCTTTAGCATGTTTCCATGCATGAGTATATATAAGCATAGTGTGTCCGAGTTGATGAAGAGAGAAGGAGACAAAGGTACTTGGTTTAATAATATGATAATAGATAAAGTTAGTGTGTGAAAAAGGTAAGTTAACTTTATACACAAAGTGTGTAAAGTGAACTTACTTTTCAGTAATGAGTATACCCACTATCTATTATTATATTATTAAATTACTACCTTTATGTCTTGAGAAAGTAACCTTATCCTTCCATGCTTGTGCTTTAATCGACACCATGCTTTCTGAAGATTTGACTTTACCAAATATGGAGTTGCCAGCCATACTTAACATCATATCTTCGAGATCTTCTTTTCAAGAGTATCTTTCTCCTTTTCCAGGGGATAAAGATCTATCCTTTTTGTATCATTGTAGATCCAAAAAGTGCTAAGTACTTTTACAAAAGAAAGATCTACGGCATAATAAGAACAACACATGTTCTGCCTTTGACTTTAAGAAAATATTACATAGAAAAGCTATTAACTGAGATATACAATAAAGACTCAGTTAACAGACACTGAACTAAAAATATAATTTTGCTCAGCTAAGGATAAGTGTGAAAGACTCAGCTGACTAGACTTGCTCAGCTGATCAAATTGCTCAGCTGATAATACAAATCGTAGTAGCAGCTAATAAACTGATTAACTCAACTGTCAGCTGTTCCCAAGGGCTCTTCTAATCATTTGAGTATAGTCAGCTCACAAAGAGAAGATTGGATAAGTAGTAAATACCTTATCTGACAGATGGAAGGCATCAGCTGATAACTTGTGATTGTGTCAGCTGATCCTTGACTGCTTAGCTGACCTTGAAATCTTCATCAGTTGATGGTTCTAGGCCATCAACTGATCCAGTGTGACTCCTCAACTGATGCTCTTTGACTGATCTTTTCTTCTCAGCTGATCTTTCTGAAGCTGGTCCTTTGGCTGATACTCAGTGTTCAGCTGACTATTATTCGTCAGCTGACATTTCTTACTTAGAAATTCTTTAAGTCTCAGAAAGAAAAACAACACATGTTTTTCATCAATCTAAGTCCAAAACTGAATATATGGTTTTGTTAACATCAAATCCTATTTTACTTAATAGATAGGTTTGATTAAGGTTTGATATTGCTATCTCACCCACAATTTAAATCCTCACCAGGTTGTCCAAACGTTCTACAACGGTATAAATGTCTGCACAAGACAAATGGTCGATTCTTAAGGACCGATACCGAAGAAAACCCCCGCACAAGGGTATGCCATCATAGAGGAGTTGGCTCGGCAATCCCACGCATAGCATTTTACGAGAGACCCTTCCTTTCGTAGAAACAATTCATCCACTTCCGACATGATGGATCACATGGCAGCCCTTAATGCCAAGCTGGATGCATTAGGGCGTGATATGAAGAAAGTTTAGCAGAACATGCATACCATGCACGTCAGTAACTACTAGGAACGACACAACGCTTAATGATCCATTACCCAGTAGTTCCAACACTGCTCCTGTTGTGCAGCCGCCACCGCAGCCTGGGCAAGAGAAAGAAAAAAAGGTAACTCCTGAAGCTCCAGCTGCACCACCCACTACTCCATCTGCTCCACCTCCCGTGAAACCGTACCGTCCATCGATACCATACCCACAACGTCTCCGGAAAGACGATCAGGATGTGCAGTGTCGGAAATTCTTTGAGAACTTGAAATCTTTACATATCAACATCCCGTTCGTTGAGGCTATGGATCAAATGTCAAAATATGCAAAGTTCATGAAAAGACCTGCTTACTAATCGTAAGAAACTTGAATAGGTCTCGAGTGTTACACTCAACGATCAGTGCTCGGCAACGATGCTTAAGAAGATCCCGAAGAAAATGACCGATCCCGGAGTCTTAATCTATCATGCCAGTTTGGAAATCTGCCTATTACTCATGCATTGGCCGATTCAGGCGCGAGCGTGAATCTTATGCCATACTCTTTGTTTGCCAAACTGGGCCTGCCCGAACCAAAGCCCATTGGCATGTCTGGCAGATAAATCCGTCAGTCATCCACGAGGGATAGTAAAGGATTTATTAGTGAAGGTAAATAAATTGATCTTTCCTATGGACTTCCTCGTTCTAGACATGGAGGAAGATGATCAAGTCCCTATCATTCTAGGCAGACCCTTCGTGAGTACAACCAAAGTGTTAGTTGATATTCAAGAATCACAGCTAACACTCAGGGTAAGTACCGATGACATCACATTTGGACTTAACTAGTCTTTGAGATATTCTAAATGTATTAATGACTCTACTTTCTTTGTTGGGATTTTCAATACTCTTCGTGAGAAAGAGCTACGAGATAAGAGAGCCAGGAAGGCCGATGGCCTAGAGCCGAAAGAAGAAAGTCTTCTCAATCTAGAGAAAGAGCAACAAGAGGCTCGTTCAAAAGGAGATAAACATTTCGAAAATGGGGATAAAGTTCTATTATTTAATTCTCGATTAAAGAAATGTCCTGGTTTTCTCAAAACCCGATGGTACGGACCTTACGAGGTGAAGAATGTATTCCTAAATGGCACAATTGAAGTACTCGATCCCAAGGGGATGACCTTCTGAGTCAGCAGGAACCGAGTGAAGCATTACTCGGAAGAGGGGACCGATGAGAGGGGAGGTGAGGACATAGGCCTCATCGTGCCAAAACCCTAAGTGTGGGGTTTGGAGTCCAGCTAATGACTCGAGTAAAGAAGTGCTTCCGGGAGGCAACCCGTGTTCAACTTTGTGGGTGTGTTGACTAGAAACCCTCACGAGACTACAACTCGTCCACTCGGGCTACCGAGGGGTTAAAGGCTTGTTGCATACGCTAAATGCAACCGTGATTCCTACGAAAGTGAATTAGGTTTGTTTGTTTTTCTTTTCGTGTGTTTAATTTTTTTAGTTGTTTGGTTCTTTAGCCTTGATCTATTCTAATCTTTGCTCCGAGTGTTTTCATTGCAGGTGGATATTATGGAGTACGCGCTCATGCTGGCATTTGCTCAGCTTTATATATTAGTGCTCCATGTGTTGTGTGAATGCCCGAAGGGAGTTTTTTCTAATCTTTTTCTACCCTTGTTTTAATTTTGCCTTTATGTACAATGGGGACATTGTATAATCTAAGTGTATAATCTAAGTGTGGGGTAGGGGGTTAGAAAAAGATTCCTAGCTTGAACTTTATTTGTCCTTGATTAAATCATTCTTTTATTTGGGCTATAATTTTTAAAATTTTAATATCATTCGTGTAAGGATTAGATATTAGTTAAAGGTGTCATTTGTTTGATTTGTGAATAAGTTCAGAAGTTATACTTGGTATTTATGCATAGTATTTAGTGGGTTTTCACCGTTCCTTAGAAATTTTGATTTATGGTAACCAACTTTTAATTTTTGAAATATGAAAATATATAAATGGTTAAGCCCTTTTTAATCTAAGCTTGTCAAAAATAGGCTGAGTATGAACTTCCTCTTTTACTAATCATATGCTTGCAAAATTGAGAAAAAAGAAAAGAAAAAAACGAGCAGCAATAAGGCCAAAAGCCAAGAAAAGCAAGAATAAAAGCAAAAGGCTAGTAATATAAGTCAAACAAGTGGACTTTGGAACTCAAACAAGTAAACTCCGAGGGGTGTTCTATACCTAATCACCTAAAGCCAACTGGTTTGGGATCGGTTGGGTTAATAGTTCGCTACACGGGTTCCATCGAAAGTCATAGGCTTATATGAGAAAAATAATAAAAGCATATGTTAAATAAAATTGGAAAATCTGCAATAAGTCTTGAGGCTGGGGGATTACTAAGGGGTAAATTAACGATCAAAGATTAATTAATTAAGGGTTAGTTATTTATAAAAAGAGAAAGTATTTGGGATGGTGAGAAGTTAAGAGAGAACCGAAACATGGGTATATGCATAAATCTAGGTATAGTTGATGACTTGTTTCTAATCAAACATATTGACATTTTTCAGCGATATTTAATGTTTATGAGAATGATATTATTTGTTTAAATACCTTAGCCTGGATAAAATTGTGATTTGCTTGGGGACAAGCAAAGTTCAAGTATGGGGTATTTTGATATCGTGGTATTTAAATATATATTTTATGCGAAATTTGGTTATTTTAATAAAATCATGTAAAATATGTTTTAAAAAATTGATTTATATATTAAATTAATGTTTTCCAGATTTAAATTCAAAGTTGGAGATAACATGAGTTAAAAAAGGGATAAATATGTTGGGGTTCTATGTACACAGCGGAAGCAACAAAGTACAACAAACAAAACACAATGTACAAGTAAAAAAGGCATAAAACCCCAAGTCATGGACCAAGCTCTATGTCTATTATTTTCAACATGTAAGAAGGAGAGAAAGAAGATTATACCCTTTCTCCTTAGCTCCAGAAAATCGTGGATGTAGTGATGATGACTTGAAGACCAAAGTAGCCTTCCTCTATCGAAGTCCACCCCGGGTTTTGACAATCCACAAGTACTAGCTTGCTTGGATGAGCTTCAATCTCAAGAACCCACCTCAAGAACATCAACTTCCTCCTTTTTCCTGGACAAAAACTCACAAGAACACTCTTAAATGAAGCAAAATCTCTAAGTGGGTGTAAGTTTTCAAGTGTCTCAAGAGCATCAAAGGAGAGGCAAGGGAGGCCTATTTAAAGACCCAAAAGTGTCATTTCATCTGCCCAAAGCCGGCCACCAAACACTCTTAAATGCAAGCCATGCATTGGCTAGAAAAGGAGGTGGAGATAAGAGAATTAAATGTTGTCAGACATGATTCCGCGCCGCGTACCCGTAAGTTTCCGCGTCGCGGAAACTTTGCGCCGCGTACCCTAAAGTATTCCGCGCCGTGGACATCGTCTGCACACCAAACCTTTCCACTTTGACACTTTTAGTCCCTCAACTTGTATTGCTGTCAGGATTGATCCCCAATGTGTGACCCAATAGGCCCATACTATGTCGGCAGTGATCCAAGTGGCGTACGTGCGTCAGTGGGCATACTCCAACAAACTCCCACTTGCACTTGACACACCGTACCCATAAACCACAGACAAAGATCGGCCTCTAGTAAGGCATCTCTGCCCCCAACCAGTATGGGTTTTGTCATCTAGAACAAAAACCAAATCCAGAATCAGATACGAAATGGTCCTATAGATAAGTGATCATTCATCCCTTCGTTCGCGATATCCAAGTGAACACGAGACATGGTTAAATGTCACTCTCCAGATCGTTCATGATTATGTTTCTCGATCTTGATTGATGGTGACCCAAAATCTAGTTGCAATCGATCAAATATCATTGCAACTCGAGCATGGCCATGCATTTTACGTCGGCGCCCAATCATCGA
Source organism: Pulicaria dysenterica (assembly GCA_947179395.2). Taxonomy (NCBI): domain Eukaryota; kingdom Viridiplantae; phylum Streptophyta; class Magnoliopsida; order Asterales; family Asteraceae; genus Pulicaria; species Pulicaria dysenterica. The sequence continues at coordinate 49,290,280 of OX359292.1, read as the reverse complement.
GGGGCCCAAGGACATCTCTCTAAATCTAGAGGAACGAATCCCTTCGACTACATTACTCCGCCACATACACCATACTTTACATAAAACCTCCCTTTATAACAGCCAGTTACGAACTGCGTTTGAAAGAAATCAAAGCAAAGTAGATCCATGCTTTGGAACACATGTATTTCCAGTCTAAGGATAAAATGATATTATCATCGTGACTTGCTTGTGACATAAACCATGAAGTAAGTTCAGGTGTGGGTCATCCAGTCACTTGACCATTGCAAGCACAGACAAAGTGTTGCGTCTCTTTTATCTAATCCATTATTAGATAGCGACCAACCACTTCCCTCAGTCTTATCTCAAACCTCCTTCCCATGAAGAATGACCGACTGTGGACATTTAGAATGTAAAAGGCATTAAGGGAAGTATTAAACATGCTAAGATGGAACACAGTAAGGATTCATAAAATATTCGCCCTTAGCGTATCATTAAATTATATTTAATAATCAATATAGTATGAAATACAATACTTCTTAACGTTCCCAAGATACAAATACAAATCAAACATAAACCAAAAAACACACTCAAACCAAGTCACTAGCAATTCTAACACCTATCGCTCTAGTGTGAGAATCATGTATAGATTGTGATAACGGTTTAGTGAATGGATCGGCCAGATTGCCTTCCGATGCTACTATGCTGATGGCAATGTCACAACTCTCTATAACATCTCTGATGAAATGGTATTTTTGAGGAATGTGCCTCGTCCGCTTATGAGCCCTCGGTTCCTTTGCTAGAGCCACCGCACCCTCATTGTCACAAAAGATCTCAATGGGGTTGGATATGCTAGGAACCACTCCAAGGTCTTGGATGAACTTCCTCATCCATACCGCCTCTTTAGCTGCTTCACTAGCCGCAATGTACTCCAACTCGGTAGTTGAATCAGCTACAGTGTCTTGCTTGGAGCTCCTCCAACTTATAGCACCACCATTTAAAAGGAACACGAACCACGATTGTGATCGGCAGTTGTCCTTATCCATTTGGAAGCTCGCGTCAGAGTAACCATGTACTCTAAGCTCTTCCCTACCACCATAAACCAAGAACATCTCCTTTGTCCTCCGAAGATACTTGAGAATGTTCTTAACCGCAGTCCAATGGCGTACATGATTGATGCTATTGCCGAAGCATAAGGGACCCTCTTCATTACGTCTAGCTCATCCTTGGAACTAGGACATTGATCCTTGCTCAACGTCATTCCATGCAACATTGGGGTGTTACCCCTTTTTGAGTCCTCAATCTTGAATCGCTTCAAGAGCTTGTCGACATATGCACTTTGGCTAAGCCCAATTAGCCTCTTAGATCTATCTCTATAGATCTTTATGCCCAAGATATATGTTGCCTCTCCCAAGTCCTTCATTGAGAAATAACTCCCAAGAAACGTCTTAAACTCATTTAAGGCTGGGATGTCGTTTCTAATGAGTAGAATATCATCTATATATAGAACAAGGAATACTACAACGCTCCCACTAGCCCTGGCATACACGCATGGCTCATCCTTGCTTTTCGAAAATCCAAACTTTTTGATTTTCTCATCAAAGCACAGGTTCCAGCTGCGAGATGCTTGTTTAAGTCCATAAATGGATTACTTTAGTCTGCAGACTCTATCAGGATACTCAGGATGTGCAAAACCCTCGGGTTGTGACATAAACACCTCTTCATTAAGCTTCCCGTTAAGGAAGACGGTTTTTACATCCGGGTAGACATAAACACCTCTTCATATCTCGTAATCATAAAGCGCAGCTATGGCCATGACTATCCGGATAGACTTCAACATGACAACTGAGGAAAAGGTTTCCTCATAGTCAATCCCATGAGTTTGCGTGAAACCTTTAGCCACCAGTCGGGCTATGAAGGTATCTACACATCCATCCACGCCGGTCTTCTTCTTGAAGACCCATTTACACCTTACTGTCTTACACCCGGGTGTAGGATCAACCAATCCCCAAACTTGGTTATCCGACATGGATTGCATCTCATTCTCCATTGCTTCCTTTCACCTGGCGGACTCTGAACCCGCTACGGCTTCGCAGTAGTTGGTGGGTTCATCATGATCCACCAATAAGTCATTGCCCTCAAATATGAGAAACCCATATCTCTCTGGCTCATGACGTGGTCTACCGGACCTACGAGGAATCAATGGAGCGTTTTCAGGTACCGACGCATCCTCTTGCTCGGTTTCAACCACTTCGGGTTAAGTGCTAGTGCCGACACTAGTCCCTTCTCCATTGGGTTCTTCAATTTCTTCAAGATCAATCCTCTTACCACCGGATTGCATGGATATCATCTCCCTTTCAAGGAAGACTGCCCTTCATGCGATAAACAATTTGTTTTTGGAAGGCTTGTAAAACAAGTAACCCATGCCTCCGGTTGGATACCCAATGAAGTAACACCTTTCAGATCTAGGTTCAAGTTTATCCTCTACCTCTCATCTAACGAAGGCAGGACATCCCCAAGCCTTGAGATATGCGACCTTTGGAGCAACTCCATGCCACATCTCATAAGGTGTCTTTTGGACTTTATTAGTTGGTACGAGGTTAAGGATCCTAGCCGCCGACTCGAGAGTGTACCCCCAAAAACTAACGGGTACTTCCGTGCGACTCATCATCGATCGGACCATATCTAACAATGTCCGATTCCTCCTCTCGGTGAAACCATTCAATTATGGCGTCCTAGGAGGAGTTAGTTGTGAACTAATCCCACAACTAACTAGATGATCACGGAACTCCGAGCTCAAGTATTCACCTCCCCTATCGGAGCGAAGTACTTTGATAGTCTTGCCCAATTGATTCTGGACTTCGTTTTGGAATGTCTTAAAGACCTCAAAGGTCTCAGACTTATGCCTAATTAAGTAGACATATTCATATCTACTGAAATCATCAGTAAACGTATTTAGAGTTGTTCCTTGTAACATGCTTGAACGGACCGTATACATCCGTATGCACTATTTCCAACAAGAATTTAGCCCTTTCACTCACACCGGTAAATGGTGACTTAGTCATCTTGCCTAATAAACAAGACTCGCATGCTTCATTTGACCCGAGGTCAAATGATTCCAAGATCCCATCCGCTTGGAGCTTGGTGATGCGTTTCTTGTTTATATGGCCAAGACGACTATGCCATAAGGAAAACTTATCCAAACCATTTTTGGATCCATAATCAATGTTCATGATTGCTCTATTATTTTCTATGTATGCATCGGCTTCGTATATACCATGACATGGATAAGCTTTAAAATAACAAACATCATTTTTGAAACAACATATATAACCATTTTAAAATTTAAAACAATATCCATCGTCATACAAAGCATAAAAAGATAAAATGTTTCTAGCCATAATTGGCGAATAGCATACATCTTTCAAAATAATAGAGTAGCCGGTCTTGAAAGTCAGCTCCATACTTCCTTTCTCTAACATGGGGACGACCTCCTTGTTCCCCATGGTAAGCTCCAGCTGTCCATCTCTAAGCCTTCTACTTCCCTTTAGCACCTGCACCATATTAAAAATGTGAGTGCCACAACCGGTGTCTAAAACCCAACCATTAGATGTAGAAGTATGATGGAGTTCAATCACAAACGTACCTGAAGTAGAAGCGCCCTCTCCCGAAGCTCGTAGCTTCTTTAGGCCCTCTAGGTACTTAGGGTAGCTCCGACGCATATGCCCCTTTACCCCGCAGAAAAAGCAAACCGCCTCTTCCGGAGTCTTTGCTTGAGGGATAGGACCCTTTTGCTTAGGCTCCGGGGTAGGGTTCGGTTTGGGTGCCCCAACCTTACCCTTACCTTTACCCTTCAGGGTAGAGGACAGTTTCTTCCTCTTCTTGGACTCACCCTCCTTGATGGCCAAGACGGGAACGGAGGTAGATTGCTTTTGCTTGGTCATGTTGGACTCGGCGGTCCGCAGCATACCATGCAATTCCATAAGGGTTTTGTCCATCCCGTGCATATGATAATTCACAACGAATTGATCATATGACGGTTGGAGAGACCGTAGAATCAAGTCTACCGCCATCTCTCTCGCCATGGCAAACCCCAACCTCTCAAGGCGTTCCACCAACGCTTTCATCTTTAGAACGTGGTGGGACACGTTCCCGCCCTCTTGCAACCGGAAACCGAGTAGGTCATTCAGACAACCATACCGTTCTTGCTTCGTTTGTTGTTGGAACATGTCCGACAACTCGCGTATCATGTCGTAAGCACTCAAGTGCTCCATCGACTTTTGCAAGTCGGAGCTCATAGTGCTTAGCATGAGGCAAGTAACCTCGGTGATGTCTTTGAGGCATTTTTCATATGCCTCCTTGATTGCCCTACTCGCGTTGGATGCACGGACCTCAGGGATGGGTTCCTCGATGGTGGCCAACTTGTCCTCATGACGGAGGACTATTCTAAGTTGTCTTGACCAATCCATGAAATTGGTCCCATCAAGTTTGTCTTTCTCAAGGAAAACCTTAGAGAAAATGTGGTGTTGTTGTTGGTGCTAGTTGATGCCATCTATAAAACGCAAAGTAGATTTGGTCAGTTTGATTAAAATCCTTGTTAAAATAATTACCCCAAATGTTTAATAAAAATAACTATTTTAACAAGGGCTAAGACTATTTCACCTTGCACCGTGACGGGTTTTCCGCGGATCACGTGGCAAAGCTATCTAGGCCGGCAACCATTGACCGATTGCAATCCATTATTGCAGCTCTTAGTTCCTTGCGGGATCCTACTCGACAACCAATGTGCCAAGTTTGGCATGTTTGATCCCTCCACGCCAATCTCAAAGTAATATTTTACATAACCTCGGCTAGAGCTCGATGATTATATGAAATATTAATTTGAAACCGTAAATCAACCATCAAGATACACGGTGGTACTCTTACCCAATGGTCGACTCGGCTAGAGCTCGACAATCAACCTTGCGAGTTGCCACACGCACCTTCCACACAAGTCACACAAAAATTGACTCGGCTAAAGATCGACAATCAACCCTTGTGTTGTTAGATTCGGGTGGTGTCATCTTATGGACGGCGTGAGATTTACATTTAGAAAACGGGATTTAGTTTTCCGGTTAAAAAACCATTTTGAGTTTGATTAACAAAAAGTGACAAAAACCAAACGTTTTCACTAATCGGATACTAAACCAAATTTAAATCCGTTTGTTAATCAAGTGTGCGCGCGAGAGTTGTTAAACCATTTTTAAAACTCTTTGGTTTTATTATTTATCAAAAATTTTCTAGCATGCAATAGTCCTACAACTCAAGCATAAACAATATATAATAAAACCATCACATACATACATATAGTTGGTAACCATGCCCCTAAAACCTATGCGTTTTCCCGTGAGCCACTACGGGAAAACAAAGTCATCTAAGGACAAAAAAAATCCTTGACTTTGGATGTGCTCCCACTAAACCCGCCACCTCCATTGGGCCTTCCGGATTCGTGTTCACCAAGCCGTCACTCCATGGACTTCCGTTGGTTGCTCCATATTACAACTTACATAGAAAAGGAAATAAATGGCACGCAAGCCACAACTCCTATCTTCTAGTACAATTACATAATATGAAATATTTAAATGGCATGCAAGCCACAAATACAAAATTACATACCAAATAAATATATTTAATTATATTTACAAACCATGTGACTTAAAGTCACCAAATGAATGAATAATAATAAATCACACAACCAAACATCCATAAGGTCTAGGGCATTTCTAGTGGTTACCAACATCACAAGAACAACAAGAATCACTAATGAACAACAAGTACAACATGGTGTGCCACACAAAACCATGTAAACTTATGTATGATGGTTAAGATTTTTCAAAACACTTAAGGAACTAAAAATCACATGTACTTATGCATTAGTATCACCAAACCATTTTTGGTGAAACATATTCATAAATACAAAATGTAAGAATATGAAATTACCATTTTCATGCCAAAATAATAATATACATATAAATAAATCAACCATTATACAAGACATCTTAAATAAATAAAATTTAATTTCTGGAAATAAAATTTCAAAAAATAAATTAAACTGCCAAAAACCCAAAAATAATTTTTTAAAGTTTTAAAAAACAAAAACAGAACTGCACAGTTGACTTCCGCATCGTACCACCAACTGGTCCGCGCCGCGGAACCCGCCGAACAGAAAACATAAAAACTTATTTTCAGGTTTTTCAGGCCACCATGTGCAAACATAGTATAGAGGTGGCTCTGATACAACAGTTGGGGTTCTATGTACACAGCGGAAGCAACAAAGTACAACAAACAAAACACAATGTACAAGTAAACAAGGCATAAAACCCCAAGTCATGGACCAAGCTCTATGTCTATTATTTGCAACATGTGAGAAGGAGAGAAAGAAGATTATACCCTTTCTCCTTAGCACCGGAAAATCGTGGATGTAGTGATGATGACTTGAAGACCAAAGCATCCTTCCTCTATCGAAGTCCACCCCGGGTTTTGACAATCCACAAGTACTAGCTTGCTTGGATGAGCTTCAATCTCAAGAACCCACCTCAAGAACATCAACTTCCTCCTTTTTCCTGGACAAAAACTCACAAAAACACTCTTAAATGAAGCAAAAGCTCTAAGTGGGTGTAAGTTTTCAAGTGTCTCAAGAGCATCAAAGGAGAGGCAAGGGAGGTCTATTTAAAGACCCAAAAGTGTCATTTCATCTGCCCAAATCCGGCCACCAAACACTCTTAAATGCAAGCCATGCATTGGCTAGAAAAGGAGGTGGAGACAAGATAATTAAATGCTGTCAGACATGATTCCGTGCCGCGTACCCGTAAGTTTCCGCGTCGCGGAAACTCCGCGCCGCGTACCCTAAAGTATTCCGCGCCGCGGACATCGCCTGCACACCAACCCTTTCCACTTTGACACTTTTAGTCCCTCAACTTGTATTGCTGTCAGGATTGATCCCCGACATGTGACCCAATAGGCCCATACTATGTCGGTAGTGATCCAAGTGACGTATGTGCGTCAGTGGGCATACTCCAACAAAATATGCAAGATATCCGAAAAAGTCAACTTCTGGTAAAAAATAGTATGATCACGTCGCGATCCATTGGTATCATCACATCATGACGGGTTCTGATAGATTTGAAATTCAAAAACGCACAAAAAGTGGGATTTGAATGTTGGGGTTCGTGGTTGAGCACAACGGAAGCAAACAAGTACAAAATCAAATTTTAAAACATGAACAAGAACCACAAAGTGAACCACAAACGTGAATCATGCTCTACAACATAGAATTGCAACTTAAACAGAAGAGAGGGAAGTGTAATTTACCCTTGATGTCTCTGGAGTTGTTGAATGCTAATCTACAAGTCTTGAATCTACTTCTAGAACTACCAAAGTCCATGCCGAGAAACTTGGTGACCTTGATGTACTAGCACCCCAACACTCTTGAAAGCCTTGAAAGTGTAATAGAACAACTCCCTTAAATCCACCAGGTTACTCCCTTGGTAATCTCTCTCAACTCACAAGAACAACCTCTTTTGTTTTCTTAGTTAGTTTGTATATTTTTTACTTAGCCAAGAGAGCAAAATGAGAGTGAAACAAGGGTGTTTTATAAACCCAAAAGCGACCCCAGAACTCCCCAAGGCCGGCCAAAGGTTCAATGATGGCTAGGCCATGCATTGGTGGAAAGAGGAGGTGAAAAGAATAAAGTTGCTTTCTGTCAGATGGGTTAGCGTCGCTAACCGCCCATGTGTAGTGCCACTAACCCCTCAAAGATAGCGTCGCTATCGGGCTGTGTTAGCGACAACATGGTTAGCGTTGCTAACCCTGTCCAGAATGCCAGCTATCATTATTTGTTCTTTCTAACCCTCCTACTTTAGGTAGTTGTCAAGATCAACCCCCGGCGTGTGACCCGATAGGCCCATACGTCATCGGCAGTGATCAATTGGTGTACGTGTGTCAGTGGGCATACTCCAACAGACTCCCACTTGTACATGACTCACCGTACCCAATGAATCATAGACAAAGAGCGGCCTCTAGTAAGACATCTTTGCCCCCAAATCAGTATGGGTTTTGTCTTCAGCACAAACACCAAACTGCAACCCGTGTGAAGTGGTCCTATAGATAAGGGATCAAACATCCTTTTGTTCGCGATATCCTAGTGAATACGAGACATGGTACTAGATCATTTTCCATTCATTCACGATTATGTTTCTTGATCTAGACTCGTGGTGACCATAACATACAAGTTGCAATCAGATACTATAATCATTGCACACTTGAGCACGGCCATGCATTTTGGTGTCAGCAACCAATCATCGAGGGGCCAGGGATATCTCTCTAAACAGAGGAACAAATTCCTTTTGACTAAATTGGCCATCAAAGTGATCATACTTTGTCCAATTACTCCCTTTATAACAGCCAGTTACGGACTGCGTTTGAAAGCAACTAAAACAAATCAAACCAAAGTGATGCAGATACATGCATCTACGGTATAAGGATGAAATGATATTATCATCCTGATTTACTCATGACGTGTACCACGAAGTAAAATCAGGTGTGGGTCATCCAGTCACTTGAACAATTCAAGTACAGGCAAAGTATTGCGTCCCGGTGTTTCAATCCCTATTCAACACATGACCAATCACTTCCCTCAGTCTTAGTTCAGACTTCCTTCCCTAGAAGAATGACCGACTGTAGACATTTAGAATGTTTAACACATTCAGGGAATAATAAAGCATGCTAATTTGGAACATAGTAAAGATTTAAAGAAATATCCGCAACTTGCGTATTACTAAATCTCCATTTAATAATCGATAAATTCGATAATTACAATACTGCTGAATGTTCCTGAAAGGGTAAATGCATAAAATATACTAACCAAATATAAATACATGATTCAACCAAATCGCTAGCAAATCAAATCCCAATAGCACGTGTGTGAGCATCGTGCTTCGCTTGCGATAACGATTTGGTGAACGGATCCGCCACGTTGCTATCCGTTTGTACTCTGCTGATAATAATGTCTCCACTCTCGACCACGTCCCGGATATAATGATATTTCCGCGGAATATGCCTCGTGTGTCGGTGAGACCTTGGTTCCTTTGCTAGAGCAACCGCACCCTCGTTGTCACAAAATATCTCACCAGGGTCGGATATGCTTGGAACCACTCCGAGATCTTGGATGAATTTCCTCATCCAAACAGCCTCCTTCGCAGCTTCACTGGCTGCAATCTACTCAGACTCAGTCGTCGAATCGGCCATAGTGTCTTGCTTGGAGCTCTTCCAGGAGATAGCACCACCATTTAACATGAACATGAACCCCGATTGAGATCGGCAGTCATCCATGTCCGTTTGGAAGCTAGCATCAGAGTAACCAGTTAACCTTAGCTCTTTCGCACCTCCATATACTAATAATATCTCCTTAGTCCTCCGAAGATACTTGAGAATGTTCTTCACTGCGGTCCAGTGTGCCTCACCAGAGTTAGCTTGATATCTACTTGTCATACTCAATGCACAAGATACATCAGGCCTAGTACATAACATGGCATACATGATCGAGCCTATAGCCGAAGCATAAGGAACTCGCCTCATTACTTCCCGTTCCTCAGGGGAACTCGGGCTTTGAGCCTTGCTCAACACTAAACCATGTGACATAGGTATGAACTCCTTCTTGGAGTTCTCTAACCTAAACCTCTTTAGGACCTTGTCAATGTACGTACTCTGACTTAATCCAATCAACCTGCAAGATCTATCTCTATAGACTTTAATTCCAAGGATGTAAGCTGCATCCCCAAGATCCTTCATTGAGAAACAACTCCCTACCCAGGCTTCTACACCTTGCAATGTTGGGACATTGTTCCCAATTAGTAGAATATCATCTACATAAAGAACTAGGAATATAACTACGCTCCCACTAGCTCTAATGTAAACACATGGCTCATCCTTGCTCTTAGAGAAGCCAAACTCTTTGACCTTCTCGTCGAAGCACAGGTTCTAGCTCCGAGAAGCTTGCTTAAGCCCATAAATGGACTTCTTAAGCTTAAAGACTCTATCCGGAAACTCTGGATGTACAAAACCCTCAGGTTGTGTCATATACACCTCCTCTGTAAGTGTTCCATTAAGGAACGCGGTTTTGACGTTCATTTGCCAAATCTCATAATCATAAAATGCTGCAATGGCCAAGAGTATCCGGATAGACTTCAACATGTCCACCGGGGAAAAGGTTTCCTCATAGTCTACACCATGAATTGAGTGAAACCCTTAGCCACCAGTCGGGCCTTGAAGGTGTCTACCTCGCCATCCACGCCGACCTTTTTCTTGTAGACCCATTTGCACCCTACGGGTTTGCACCCAGGCACAGGATCTACCAAGTCCTAAACTTGGTTATTGGACATGGATTTTATCTCGGATTCCATTGCTTCTTTCCACTTGGCAGACACAGGGCCCACCATAGCATCCTGGTATTTGGTAGGCTCATAAGAGTCCACTACTATGTCGGCGCCCTCAGACATGAGAAAATCATATCTCTTTGGCTCATGCCGACTTCTACCAGATCTTCTAAGAGGCATTGGGTTTACATTATCTCGAGCATCATCTTGTTGAGATTCAACCATTGAAGGTTGTGAGCTAGTGCCAACATCAGGTTCTACATTGGTAGGTTCTTGAATTTCTTCAAGATCGACCTTCCTCCTACTAGCGTCTTTGGATAGCAGTTCCCTCTCTAGGAACACTGCCCTTCGAGCAACAAATACTTTGTTCTCCGAAGGTTTGTAAAAAAAATATCCCATAGACCTAGCAGGATAACCAATGAAAAAGCACATTTCGGCCCTGGGCTCCAATTTGTCCTCGACCTCACACCTCACGTAGGCAGGATAACCCCAGACCTTTAAATATGAAATGGATGGAACCTTTCCATGCCACATCTTATACGGTGTTTTCTTAACCTTCTTTGTTGGTACAAGGATAAGGATTCTACTAGCGATTTCAATCGCATATCCCCAAAATGTAACGGGAACGTCCGAGCGAACCATCATTGAGCGAACCATATCTCACAATGTCCTGTTCCTCTTCTCGGAGACACCATTTAATTGTGGTGTCCTAGGAGGGGTTAATTGCGAGACAATCCTACAATCCATTAGATGGTTATGGAACTCAGAACTAGGATACTCACCACCTCTATCAGATCATAGCATCTTAATTCTTGTCCCTAGTTGATTTTCTACCTCGTTTTGATAAGTATTGAATACCTCAAAGGTATTTGACTTTTGTCTCACCAAGTAGACATACCCGTATCGACTATAATCATCAATAAAGGTAACGAAGTAGCGGGAATGATCTCTTGTGGCATGCTTGAACGTACCACACACATCAGTGTGAACGATATCCAACAAGTCTTGCGCCCTCTCACATACACCAGTGAAGGGTGCTTTGGTCATCTTGCCCAATAAACAAGACTCGCATACTTCATTAGACCGATGGTCAAATGATTCCAAGATGCGATCCACTTGGAGCTTGGTGATGCACTTCTTGTTTATGTGGCCTAACCGACCATGCCATAGAGATAATTTGTCCAAAACATTTTTGGATCCCGAATCAACATTCATGATTGTTCTATTGTTTTGCAAGCTTACGCTTGTCTCATATATGCCGTGACATGGTAAAGCTTTAAAATAAAAGACATGATCTTTGTAACATAATATGCTACCATTCTCAAATTTAAAGTTAAATCCATCGTCATACAAAGCATATAATGAAATAATGTTTCTTGCCACGCAGGGCGAAAAATATACATTTAACAAAACAATAGACATGCCGGATGGAAAGGCGAGCTCCACACTCCCAATCTTCTCAACCGGGACAACCGCCTTGTTTCCCATGATGAGATCTAACTCTCTATCAACCAAGTCCCTACTTCTTCTTAGTACCTGCACATTATTACAAACGTGAGTACCACACCCGCTGTCTAAAACCCAGGAGTTAGAAGTAGAAGTGTTATGGAGTTCAATCATGTACGTACCGGAGGCGGCGACACCTTTAGCTTGAAGCTTCGTGAGCTCCTCCGTGTACTTGGGGTAACTACGTTGGTAGTGACCCTTTTCCCCGCAGAAGAAGCAGGTTGCCTCTTCTGGTGAGGTGGCAGCAGTAGCCACTTGCTTCCCCTTCGGCTCCGGGGTCGAGTTAGGTTTGGGCTTCGGCCCATTGGCCTTGGTCTTCCCGTTCCCCTTGCCCTTCGATCCCGAAGCGGGCTGCTTCCGCTTCTTGCCACCCTCGTTGATGGTAAGGACGACAGTGGAGTTGGAGGGCTTTGACTTGGCAAGCTCGCCGTCGGCAGTCTTGAGCATGCCATGTAGCTCCATAATGGACTTGTCCATACTATGCATATGGAAGTTCACAATGAACGGTCCATATGACTGAGGCAAGGATTGGAGGATGATATCAACCGCCAACTCCATTCCCATGGGAACGCCCAACTCCTCGAGCTGGTCTACATAGACCTTCATCTTAAGGACGTGGGAGCTCACATTGCCTCCTTCCTGCATCCGGCAACTGACGAAGGCCTTGACGCACTCGTAGAGTTCTTGCCTAGTACGCTGTTGGAACATGTCCTTCAGCTGAGTTATCATCTCATACTCACTCACTTTCTCGAATTGCCTTTGCAATTCGGGACTCATGGTTGTAAGCATAAGGCAAGTCACGTCATTAGTGTCCTTGAGGCGTTTTTCATATGCCTCTCGGACGGCCCTCGCCGTGTTAGTAGCAGGGGGTTCCGGAATAGGTGACTCAAGGACCTCAAGCTTCATCTCATGGCGGAGGGCGATTCTCAAAGTCCTATGCCAATCCATGAAGTTAGGCCCGGTGAGTTTCTCCTTTTCCAAGAATGGACGGAGTGACATGTTGGTGGTGTTGGTGTTGCTAGTAGATGCCATCTACAAGCAAAGTACGAAATTGGTTAGTTATGACGTATTAAATCCTTGTTAAAGTAATTACCCTCTTGTTATAAATCAAATTATATTAATAAGGGCTAAGAACCTCAAAATACCCTAATCCATGACGGGTTTACCGCATATCACTTCATAGAGATATTTTAGGCCGGTAAACACTTTACCAATTGCAATCCGTGATTACAACTCATAGACATTTGTGGGATCCTAGGTACTCATAGCACCCATTTGTCATGTTTGATCCCTGCACACCAATTCCTCATTAATCCACTTCGGTAGCTCGGTATGAGCTCGACAACTACCAAGGTGTTTTAAGTCTTGGAATTGTAAATCGTCTGTCAAGATACACGGTGGTACTCTAGCCCAATGGCCGGCTCGGCTAGAGCTCGACAACCGACCTTGCAAGTTGCCACACGCACCTTCCACAAAGTTACACAAAAAAAAAAAAACGATCTCGGCTAAAGCTCGACGACCGATCTTGTTTCACTAGATTCGGGTGGTGTCATCTTACGGGTGGTGTGAGATTTACTTTTGAAAAACGGGATTTTTTTTTTCCGGTTAAAACACTTTTAACCATTTTTTTTCGCGGAGTTTGTAAACCAATTTAAAAACTCTTTGGTTTTATTATGTTGAAAGATTTTCTAGCATGCGAAGATCCTAAACAACCACGCAAGAAAATGTACAAAATAAAACCAACGACACATGTAATAAATATCCGGTAACGAGCCAATCCTATGCGCCTTGCCCGTGAGCCAACGGTCAAGACTAAGTCATCTAAGGACAAATCCGAATGACTTGATGTGTGCTCCTCCCACTTGATCCATCGTGTCTCCTACCGACCTCCGGATTCAAGTCCGCCAAGACACCCTCCATGGTCCTTGTTGGTTGCTTCGGTTCTTTTTTTACAATTTACAAATTTAAAAGGAAATGGCATGCAAGCCACGATATCTATTCTAAGGTAATACTAACAATTACAAAGAATAGAAAATCGGCATGCAAGCCGTTAAATATACAAACCGATTAATTAATTAATTATTACTAACCATTGTGGTATAAACCACCAAATGAATGAATACATTAATTTTAAACAACCAAACACATCACATACGTTTAAAGGCTCATAATGTTACCAAATTTTATATAACCACATAAACAACCACAAATCTACTCATGGTGTGCCACACAAGAACCATGTAAATCTTATATGTCTTGGTTAAGATTATCTAAACAAGTCAAAATTCCATATTCATATATACACAATGTTGTTGGGATTTCGTGGGCTAGCAGCGGAAGCAAGGTACAAGTTTTTAAGCCCAAGGTACAAGCACATAAAGCATAAAAACCGAAATCCCACAAATGGACCAAACTCTATGTAAAAAAATGCAACATGAAAGAAGGAAAGAAGGTTATACCTTTCTCCTTAGCTCCAGAAATGGTGGGTGTTTTGATGGTGATCCTCCAAGAAAGAAAACCGCGGATCAACTAATGGGATATACCCCAGTAACACGCCAACCTCGAATGCTAGATCGCCTTTGTGATACTTCAACTTGAATATCACTTAGGAACAGCAACAATGGAGACCAAAGATCTGGAGCAATCTTTCTTGAACCTTCTCTTGGTCTTTGTAGCACCAAAGAAGAAGAATGTGTGTGTTTCTTAGAGAGAGAATTGAGAGAAACAAAATGAACGAGTTCAATTCTCTTCTCTTCTGCCTCCAGACTTCAATAAACCCTTCAAAGGCCGGCCATAGTGGATTCCATAAGTCCCACATGCATTGGCTAGCTTGAGAGGTGATTTGACAAATGTCACATGCAGCCTGTAGCGGCGCTAACCTTTAGGGTTTAGCAGCGCTAACCCCTGATAGTTAGCGGCGCTATCGCAGCCTGTCAGTAATGTGACACAAAGTACATGCAGCCATAGCGGCGCTAACCTCTAGGACTTAGCGGCGCTAACCCTTAGACTTAGCGGCGCTAACGTGGCCTACGATGTCAACTTTTGTCTTTTGTTATATTTGGTCCCTTAACTTAAGTTACTGTCAGGTTGGACCCTGGTGTATGACCCAATAGGCCCATACATCATCAGCAGTGGTCAAGATGGCGTACATGCATTAATGGGCATATTTCTAACAAATATAAGTATATGCATTTAACCATTTTCATGCCAAATTGTTAATCCACGTATAAATACACCAACCAAGACATAAGGCAACTTAATCATATCAAAAACCAAAATTCTTGAATAATTCCAGAAAGTAAAACAAGGCCAAAAATCCAACAAAATTGATTTAAGGCAAAACTTGCATTCTGCCAGTTGAGAGATAGCGCCGCTAACCATAAAGGGTTAGCGCCGTTAACTTAAGGTTAGTGCAGCTAAAGCCAAAAGGGTTAGCAACCGCTACGGCTGGTTTAGCGCCGCTAACATGATAAAGTTAGCGCCGCTAAACAATGGACATAACTAAAAATCACATTTTTCGATTTTTTCAGACCACCAAGTGCAAAACTAGTGTAGTGGTGGCTTTGATACCACTGTTGGGGTTCGTAGTTGAGCATAACGGAAGCAAACAAGTACAAAATCGAATTTTAAAACATGAACAAGAACATCATGCTCTACAACATAGAATTGCAACTTAAACAGAAGAGAGGGAAGTGGAATTTACCCTTGATGTCTCTGTAGTTGTTGAATGTTAAGCTCCTAGTCTTGAATCTACTTCTAGAACTACCAAAGTCCACGCCGAGAAACTTGGTGACCTTGATGTACTAGCACCCCAACACTCTTCAAAGCCTTGAAAGTGTAATGGAACAACTCCCTTAAATCCACCAGGTTACTCCCTTGGTAATCTCTCTCAACTCACAAGAGCAACCTCTTTTGTTTTCTTAGTAAGTGTGTATATTTTTGCCTTAACCAAGAGAGAAAAATGAGAGTGAAACAAGGGTGTTTTATAAACCCAAAACTGACCCCAGAACTCCCTAAGGCCGGCCAAAGGTTCAATGATGGCTAGGCCATGCATTGGTGGAAGGAGGAGGTGAAAAGAATAAAGTTGCTTTATGTCAGATGGGTTAGCGCCGCTAACCGCCCATGTGTAGTACCGCTAACCCCTCAAAGTTAGCGCCGCTATCGGGGCTGAGTTAGCAACGACATGGCCGCTAACCCTGTCCAAAATGCCAACTATCATTATTTATTCTTTCTAATCCTCCTACTTTAGGTAGTTGTCAAGATCAACCCCCGGCGTGTGACCCGATAGGCCCCGTCATCGGCAGTGATCAATTGGTGTACGTGTGTCAGTGGGCATACTCCAACATTGATCACTATTGTGGCGCGATCTTGTTCTGGTCGCGGCGCGACGCGCAGAATCCAAGCCCTATATATTGTTTTCAACTTCCATTCGGGATGAAAACTTGCGAATTTCCACCATCTTAATTCCAAAAGATTCAAGGATCTTGGAGCTTGAAGATTGAAGATTAAAGTGAAGATTTCGGCTAGATCCATTAGGCTTTTTATGGTTTATTTATTCTAATTCATCATCTGCTTATTCTTTCTTGAATTCTAGATGTTTAGTATGAATATTCTTGGCTAGATTTCTGATTTTCCTCCCTAGAGGAGATGAACTCTAATTATGGTTAATTAATTCATTGTTTTGATGCTTTATTCATGTTTAATTCAAGTGTTGCTAAAATCTAAGTCCATCCATGTTCTTGAAACTGTTTTGGTTGTTTATAATCTGAGTTTTATGTATTAAAAGACCAATTTAATCATAAAGCTTGAATCTTGATTATCTAGGACCATTAGATAATTTAGACTAGTGACTGATCTAATCCTAGGGTTAAACAATGTTGGTCCCTTGGTGAGAATAACAACAAGCAACGAATGTGTAGAAGGGGGGTTGAATACACTTTCTGCGGAAATTAAACAAATGAAAGTAAAGTGTTACACAATGTAAATCAAAACACAATCGAATGCTTTGCTTTTCATTAATAAGAAGATGATTATAGACTCTATCAAGTAAGAAACTCTTGATATGTAAATACCTAATCAAAATCTCTCAATCTTTCAAACATAGCTATCTATAATCAACTTATGATTATAGATACTGACGACTCTCTAAACAGGATTTAATCACAGATTGAATACTTACCAATCTCACAACTAATGTGAGTATTCGAACACACGAATAGCTTGGAAATCTGTGAATATCTTGATCACATTGAACTGACAAACAGTGATTCAAGAATCGTAACACATACGGTTGAGGTGAGGTATTTGGCTCTGCAACACTTAGTCGTAATCATTTTAGAATCGTAGCCGTACCTCTAAACTTATCAGGAGATAAAGTATTTATAATCCTGTGCCTACGGAATCTAACAAACTAAGACTCAGCCTAATTTGCTAACTAACTATCAGATAACTCGGAATCTTGAATCTTGAATCTTCTTATCTTGAGTCTTCAATCTTCAATCTTGATTTTGGAGACTTCTTATCCTTCCCGTAGATATAGAGAGTTAAAAAGATAAGTTTAAAACATATTTAAACTTTCTTTAGGCTGACTTCTTACTCAGACTGAGTTACGCAGCTTGAAACTCATCAAGCTGAGTTCTTCGAGAACAAACTCGAAAACCAACATGAACTAACACGTATATTGATAAACTCATCCTTAGAAGTCCTAAAAGTTAGCTAGAACTTATTTAGCAACTCTGTTGAGCTGACTCAGTATATACGCTGAGTCACTCAGCTTGAAACTCATCAAGCTGAAACTCAATATATATATATATATATATATATATATATATATATATATATATATATATATATATATATATATATATATATATATATATATATATATATATATATATATATATATATATATATCTTAGGTGACACACACAACTTATCAAAACACATTGATAATCTTACTAAGATATAGTCTAAGCTGATCAAACATATTTACAACTTATACTAAGCTTATACTCAATCTTAATCACTGTGAGTGTTCATTCTGATTAAGCTTCATAATTCTGTTAAGTTATATGTAGAACACATCTTACAAACTTAACCTTGTCTCATCAAATCTAAACTTATGAGATCATTTTCCCAACAAACTCCCCCTATTTGATGATGACAAAACCATCAAATAGTTATTAAGTTTGTTTAACAGAATTATGTTTTAAATATTAAACTTATCAAGATTTTACATTTGAGCTAATCAAATATTAACTTAACTTATCAATTTTAGTTGAACTTATAAGTGGAATAAACCAACTTTTAGTTGAACACACTGTTGGTCCCTTGGTGAGAATAACAACAAGCAACAGGTGTGTAGAAGGGGGGTTGAATACACTTTCTGCGGAAATTGAACAAATCAAATAAAAGTGTTACACACACTAAATCAAACCACAACTAGTTGAATGTTTTTATTAATATGAAGATGATTACAATGCTTTGAATAAGAAGATGATTACAATAACTATCAAGTAAGCAACTCTTGATATATAATCACCTAACATAAATCTCTCAATCTCTCAAACTTAGCTATCTATAATCAACTTATGATTATAGATACTGACGACTCTCTAAACAGGATTTTTACAGATTGAATCAACTAATGATTACTTACCAATATCACAACTGATGTGACAATTCGAACACACGAATGATTTGGCAATTTATGAGTTTCTTGATCACGTTGAACTTACAAACAGTGATTCAAGAATCGTAACACATACGGTGAGGTGAGGTTTTGGCTCTGCAACACTAAGTTGTTTTCTTTTTGGTTGTAATCGTAGTCGTACCTCTAAACTTATCAGGAGAAAAGTACTTATAATCCTGTTGCTACGGTTCCTAAAAAACTGGACTAATCCTAATTTGCTAACTAACTATCTGATAACTCGGAATCTTGAATCTTGAATCTTCTTATCTTGAGTCTTCAATCTTCAATCTTGATTCTAGAGTCATCTTATCCGCGTCGTAGATATAGAAAGTTAAACAATAATTTAAAACACATTTAAATTCTCTTGGACTGACTTCTTTAGTCAGGCTGAGTTACTCAGCTTGAAACTCATCAAGCTGAGTTCTTCGAGGACAAACCCGAATTCAAACATGAACTAACATGTATAATTACTAACTCATCCTTAGAAGTCTAAAGAATTAACTAAAACATATTTAGTAACTATGTCGAGCTGACTCTGCTTCTGAGCTGAGTCACTCAGCTTGAAACACATCAAGATGAAACTCAATATTTATATCTTCGTTTACGCACACAGCTTATCAAACATATTGATAATCTTACTAAGATATAGTCTAAGCTGATCGAACATATGCTCAGCTTATATTCAGCCTATACTCAGTCTGAATCACTATAAGTGTTCAGTCTGACTAAGCTTCATAATTCTGTTTAAGTTATATTTAGAACACATCTAACAAACTTAACTTTGTCTCATCAAATCTAAACGGATGAGATCATTTTCCCAACAAACTCCCCCTATTTGATGATGACAAAACCATCAAACAGTTCTTAAGTTTGTTTAACAAAATTATGTTTTAAATCTCAAACTTATTAAGATTTTATTATTTGAACTGATCAAATATTTATTGAACATATCAATTTTAATTGAACTTATCAATTTAAATTGGAACACACCAACTTTCAGTTAAACAAACCAACTAATTACATAAATGAATAAGAACTTATCAGTTATTCATTTTTGCTAAACTTATCAGACTTATGAATATGAACACATCATAACACAGTTGAACATATCAAACTTTATACTTGTATTATTTGAACTAATCATAATACAAGGATATGATCACTTAGATCATGCATACATAGTGCTTACAGAAATATTAGAACTAATCTAATATATATAATAGAACTAATCTATTCTGGATGCAGCTTTTCAAACTCCTTAATCTCCTTATTTATTTCTTCAGGGATTTCTTGCAGATTAGGTATATGTTTAAGCTGATCCTTTTGTGATCTGATTGCTCTGTTGATTCTGTATCTGAACCTTGCAGTCTGTTCAGTCTTATCCACTAGCTATCTCAGAGTAAACACCTAAGATACCCCACATGTATAGATACTTGCATCAGACTAGATGCATTTGTTTCCATTTCTATCCAAGTACATGAAACCTTTCTCTGGCTTTTCTACATAAGTATTTTCTTTGAACTCCATGCCTTCAGGAAGATTAAGACTGTACGAGTCTATATTTTCTAATCCAGCTGGCTTTGTTTGCTTCTTCTTTCCAACTTTATGAAAAGAAGTTAGTAGGGTAGCTATTTCAGATCTGGGTATTAATTGCATCGCATCAGCCCTAGCAAGTAGTCTCAACAGCTCATCTTTAACTTGATTCCGAGCTGTGGACCTTTCCATCTGTTTAATGAGGATGGCTACTTGCTTCCATTCTTCGTAACCCAGTTTGTGTAGTTGACTGAGCTCTAGAGAAGGTGTCTCACCATTTTTCAAAACAAACTCAATGATAATGATACCTTGATCTAAGCTCAGCTTAAGTGAAAGTATTTGAGAAGGGAAGAATAGTTTTGTATAGCAATCCATTATGTTCTCCTCCTCTGGTTGATCTTCCATCGGAGGTCCTTCTTCCTCTTCTTCCTTAGGCACTATGGGCAACTTGAGTTTAGCCAGATCCTCATTCTGCTTTTTGATTTGCTCAGTCCAAGCCCTTTCTCTTCTCTCTTTCTCTTCTGCTAACTCAGCTTGAGCATCCATTTGTCTTCTTCTTAGCTCATTGATAGATATCCCAAGCTGGTCAACTTCCTCTTGTTCTAATCTTCTAACTGCCAGCAGTGAAGCTCTCTCTTGTGATGTCATTTTATCCGCAAAATCTTCATTTGAGGCTGATGATTCACTTAGAATCACTTTCCTTCTTTTCTGTTGAGGGGCTTCTGATTCATCTGAGCTGACCACTACTGGTCTTTTGCCTTTTACTTTCTCAGTCAGCTCAGGTTCTTTCTCTGTTTCTTTCTCCCCCTCAATCTGATCTGCTCCCTCTGTCAATAGTAGTAAAGCTTCAGCTTTGACTGACTCAGCTTCAGCTTCTTGAACCTTCTCCCCCTTTTTGTTATCATCAATAGGGGTTGAAGTCTTTTGTTTTTGTAAGGCAGCAACGGCAGATTTTAACATTAGCACCTCCTCATCCAGATTATCAAGGATCATGAGCATATCTTTCTTTGCTTTCTTCCTTTCGAGGTGCAATGCATCAAACTGACATTTAAAGAATGTTAGCAAATTATCCAAGTCAGCTTGAGTAGGTTGGAACTTGGGTACATCATTCAAAGGTTTGTGTTTACCTTCAAATTCATTTGCACCAGAGTCTTGACCCTGTGAATCACCTTGGTTTGAAGATGAAACATTGACAGGTTGTGCAATAGGGTGTGAGAAGTGAAGAGAAGTAATGGGGCTCGAAATGTGAAGTGTATGGGTTGGTGATTGGCTAATTGGTTTAGAGGGGGTGATTGACCCTGGGGATTGGTCAAATTTTCAATGTTACCTGAGTGTGTCTGCTCAGGAACAGTAACAGGCTCTCCCATGGCTTGAGTAAGTGTGGGCTGAGTAGACACCACACCCGGTATTGGCTGTTGGGTTGATATGAGCCTTGAGGTTGACACCTTAAGAGAAGGCGTCTCCCCCCAACTCCTGCCTGTGGAGGGATCAGTGTGATCTCAGCTCCAGTGATGCCTTTAGGAGTGGCACCACCTATGGCAGTTTTTCTTTGGTATGTTAGGATATTCTCCCTAGCAGCATTGTGCAAACTAGGGGTGGCTTCAAAGTGGGATTGGAAATGAAATGAAGGTGGAGGAGATGGGTTAGACTCAGTTGGTTCCACTGCAGTCTTATCTCCAAAGGTGGATGGAGAAAAGTGAGAAGAAAGAGAGAGTGAAGAGGTCTTACCAGAAGCAACTTCAATAGTTGCTGGTTCAGCTTGAGCAGAGTGCTCAGCTTGAACCTCCGTGTCAGCATAGGAAGCTCCCCCTTGAGGTGATCCCTCGTCTCCACTTGCAGATGAAACTCCCTAAGCCACCAAGAGCATTGGACCACTCATGCCCTCTTGCTCAGGGAAGATGTCATTGTTAAACATCTTGGGACTGAGAGTTGGAACAGGGAACACATCCCATCCAGCTTCATAGAAATCCCCCCACTCAGTTTCTAGCACTAAGGACAAGTACCTTATGAATGGCACATGGAGGTCCCTGGTGGTTTTCAGTACTTGGACTTTGAGCTCGTTAAAAACGAGTTGTGCATTCATACCATTGTTGACACCAAGAAGCCCCAGCTGGTTGGGAAAGTGGCCTTCTTAATCACCCCTTCAGTTTGAGGGTGACCCATTTGAGGTAGAACTGATCTCGCCACTTGTCTAGTCTGGTGTGCTCCAACACATCTTGAACAAGGAGTTGAAGAACATCCCTTAGCCGTTAAACCGTGAGGGCCACTGTTCGATTGCCATTTAGAACAGTGCCTGTTATCTCTCCCCTGTTCTGGTTGAAAGTGCATGTGTACCAGAACTCCAAAAGATGGTGCGGAGCAATATGAACAGGTGCTCCAATGAAGGCAAATGCCAAAGGGCATTTCCGGATGTAGGCTAACCAGATATCATAACCTCTGCCCTGTTTCCTCGAAGGAATAGCAAGGCAGGCACGCTGATTATTAATTTTGATTAGCGGCAGTCCGTTTTTTAGAAAGCAGCACCCCTAACCATTCTATCACTTAGAATAAGAGTGGTTCCTTCCATCGTGAAAGCTTGAAAATTACACTGAGTAATAATGTCGTTGCACAGAGCAAAGAGCGTCGCACTGAGCGAGTTAGGGTTTCGAACTAGATGGAACAGAGAATTGCACTTAGCAAAGGAGGTTAAAGGTATTTGAGAAGGTGAGAAGTCTGGATTGTAAGCGTAAATCCTCTAATCCGAATGTGATCGGTATATATACCTTTCTGAGGAGAGAGAGAAGTTACCGTTAGAAATCCCCTTTTTAACCGTTACGCCGTAAAATTTTGATGTAACAGTAAACGGGTAGAACTTATCATCTTCCAATGGATACTAATGTAATATAATAATATTGACTTACAATAAGATTATATACACTGATGTATTATACTTATACACAAGTTAGTATAATACGCCATTTGAGACTAACTCAAATACGCCGTAATCATGAAATAATAACACTGAGTAATTAACCATGATGTTGGACACACCAAGCTGAGTAAACTTATTACTCAGTTTAACTCAAGCACTTAGCTTGATTCAAGCACTCAACTTGAGATGTACACTCAGCTTGAGTTTGAAACTCAGTTTGAGTAGAGTACACAGCTCATGGGCAATGACACTAAGTCAGTTTCGTCTGAGACTGACTCAAACGAACCTTTTAACCACACTGAGTAGTTAAAGAATGTTTGGAACCTACCAAACGTGTGAACCAATCACACAGCCTGAGTTAAGCACATAGCTCAGACTCAGTGACACTTAGTCATTTTGTCTGAGACTAACTCAAACTATATAATTTAAACTACACTTAGTAGACAAAATAAGTTCGGAACTCACCAAACAAAAGAACTCATTGTTCAGCTTGACAAGATTCAGTTTATGAAAACTTATTCATAAACTGTGCACTCAGCTTAAGACACATAGTCTTTGTCAAGCTGAAAACTCAGAGTCTAGACACTTAGCTAGGGGTTGAGCATACCCAATTTACTTAGCAGATACATAAACCTCTTTTCATCAAGGGGTTTAGTAAAAATATCTGCGAATTGGTCATCGGTGGAAATAAATTTAATTTCAATTTTACCTTTTTCCACAATGTCCCTGATGAAGTGATGTCTAATTTCAATGTGCTTGGTTCTTGAGTGGAAGACTGGATTGTAAGTGATGGCTATAGCACTTTGCTTAGCATAGAAGATAGGAGTTTTCTTGAAACTCATGCCAAAGTCTTGAAGCTGATGCAACATCCAAAGGATTTGAGCACAACAGCTCCCTGCTGTAACATACTCAGCTTCAGCAGTTGAAGTAGCCACTGAGTTCTGTTTCTTACTAGTCCAGCTTACTAGTTTACCTCCAACCAATTGACATCCTGCAGTTGTTGATTTTCTATCTAACTTGCACCCAACATAGTCTGCATCAGAAAAACCAACTAATTCAAATCCAGAGTCCTTTGGATACCAAAGACCTAGATTTGGTGTACCTTTAAGGTACCTAAAGATCCATTTCACAGCTTGAAGATGTGATTCTTTAGGATCTGCCTGATATCTTGCACAGACATATGTAGCAAACATGATATCAGGTCTACTAGCTGTCAAATAGAGTAATGAACCTATCATTCCTCTATAGGTAGACGGACAAACAGATTTACCATCTGAGTGTTTACTCAGATTGACAGCTGGTGACATGGGTGTTTTCATGGTTGAACTAGAATCAAAACCATATTTCTTTGTCAATTCAAGAACATACTTGCTTTGATTGATGAATATTCCATCAGGCTTTTGTTAAATTTGTAGGCCTAGGAAATAAGTCATCTCAGCTATCATACTCATCTTGTACTTTTGTGACATTATCTTGGAGAACCACTCACATAGAGATTCATTGGTAGAACCAAAGATAATATCATCCACATAGATTTGTACAAGAATCACACGTCCTTTACTCTTTTTAATAAAGAGTGTCTTATGTATACTACCTCTGGTGAAGTACATTGATAGTAGATAAGTGGACAGAGTATCATACCAAGCTCTTGGAGCTTGTTTAAGACCATACAAAGCCTAGTCCAACTTATAGACATGATGTGGAAACTTTGAACATACAAAGCCAGGAGGTTGTTTCACATAGACTTCCTCCTGAAGTTTTCCATTTAGGAACGCACTCTTCACATCCATTTGATAGACTTTGAAGTCTTTATATGCTGCATAAGCTAGGAACATCCTTATGGCCTCAATTCTAGCAACATGGGCAAAGGTCTCATCATAATCAATTCCTTCTTCTTGCTTATACCCTTGTGCTACCAGCCTAGCTTTGTTCCTAACTATCACTCCATCCTTGTCAATTTTATTTCTATAGACCCACTTAGTGCCTATAATTGAATGATCTTTGGTTTCATTTGAGATAGGAAACCAAAGTAAGCAACATAGTTAGCTGTAGCCTTGTATCTAATCATGACCTTTTCTTGGACATTTCCAATGATCTGGTCTTGAGGATGATCTTTGAGGAATTTGAATGTTGTAGTTGGAGAGTCTGGTTCATAATCTGAGTGATGTTGAGGTTCTTGAGGTGAACTTATCTCCTCAGTCTCAGCAGCAGTGTCAACAAACTGTCGATCACCAAGATCTTCAGCTTGAGTGACTTCAGCTCCAAAGGGGTTGATGAACTCGTCATCTTTCTCAGCTTGAGAATCCTTTGGAGTTTGTGATGATTTCTTTGATGAACACACATCATCATTACTATCATCTCCTATGACATACATAGGATTTGATAAGTTAGTTTCCTTAGGCCTTTCAAGCTCACTCAGACTAACCAAGTGAGCTTGACTCTTATCAGCTTGATCAAAACAGTCTTCATCAAAAGAGACATGAATTGATTCTTCTATGGCCTTTCTCCTTGTATTATATATTCTATAAGACTTGGAGATTGAGGAATAACCAACGAATATTCCAAGATCAGCTTTAGGTTCCAACTTATGGAGCTGATCTCTTTGATACAACACATAGCATTTTGAACCAAAGATAAGGAAATAACCTATATCGGGCTTTCTAGATTTGTACATCTCATATGATGTCTTTCCATGTATTTTGACAATGATTGACCTATTCTGAGTATAACAGGATGTACTAACAGCTTCATCCCAGATATAGAGTTTCAATCCTGCCTCACACAACATTGTTCTAGCAGCCTCAATTAAGGTTCTATTTCTCCTTTCAGCAACTCCATTTTGTTGTGGAGTTCTGACAGATGAGAATTTTTGTAATATTCCTTTATGTTCACAGAAGCTTTCAAGTGTTGAGTTTCTGAACTCAGTTCCATGTAACTCTTCCCTTTTGATGAAACTAATTATCTCCAGGGCAGCCTCACTTTTGGCTTTAAGGAATATTACCCAGGTGAAACGTGAGAAGTCATCTACTATTACCAGTGTGTACTTCTTTCCACTCAGGCTTGGAGTAATTATGGGTCCAAACAGATCCATATGCAACATATGCAGTGGGTCTGTTATTGAAAATTTTTGCTTTGATTTAAAGGACCCTTTATGATGTTTCCCTTGTTCACAGGCTAAACACAATTTTTCATTGACAAATGTGATTTTTGGTAATCCAGAGACTAACTCTTTATTGGATAGCATATTTATATTTTTAAAATTTATATGAGACAAACGTTTATGCCATAACCAACTCAGCTCAGGAACAGAATGGGAATACAAGCATGTTTCATTATAGGGATCAACAGAATTAAGATCAAGTAGATACACATCTCTTTCTCTTTTAGCTATTAATACAGGTTTTCCCTTAGCATTATAGATTGTTTCTGCTTTCTTTCTAAAAATAACAACATTATCTTCATCACACAATTGACTGATACTAATCAGGTTGTGTTTGAGACCTTTGACATATGCAACTCTTTGGAATGTAACTTTGCCATCTTGCATCTTCCCATAGCCTTTTGTTCTTCCATGGGAGTTGTCGCCAAATGTTACTTTAGGACCTTCATCTTTTGGGAAATCACTAAGAAGTCCTTTCTACCCAGTCATGTGCCTTGAGCATCCACTATCCAAGTACCATTTACTTGAACCCTGCACATGAGATGAAAACTAAACACATTAGTTTTGTTTGGGAACCCGCTTCTTGGTGGGTTCAGATGAGGAGCACTTAGCATCTCCATCTTGTTGAACTGATTGTTCAGCTTGAGCTGGAGCTGAGTCCTGTGTAGGTTGATCAGCTTGTTCTTGTTCAGGCCTTGAGATTTTTGCATCACAGTCCTTAGCCTCATGACCTCTACTTCTGCACTTGTAGCATCTCCTTCTTCCAACGATTATAGGAGGTAGAGTGTCCAATAATCCTTGTGAGAACTTACTCTCAGTTTTAGGATTATATGTTGTGGATAACTTTTCAACTTTCTTAGCAAGTTGATTCACCTGGTAATCACTGACTTTGGACATACCTTTGTCAGGTCTCTGTTTGTTATCCTTTTGATGAGAAGATTGACTAACAACCTTCTTTTCCTTGACTTTGGACTTACCTTTGTCATGTCTGCTGGACGCACCAGTTTCAACAAGTTTGGACTTACCACTGTTGATATTCTTGGACTTACCAAGATCCACAACTTTGTACTTACCATTGTCGTATTTTGACCTCTGACTTATAGTGGTCTTTCTGATCTTGTAACTTCTCTCCGAGCCAGAAAGAGAATTTTGTCTTTTGAAGGGATTTGGATTAAGCCTTTCTATGACCGAAGTTCTTTGAACATACTGAGTGCTTAATCTGTCCAGCACAGACTTACCATGATGTTTGGATGTTGAGCACTCTTCTCCATGATCTTTAGCCTTTACAAACATATTGTATTTAAGGTTTTCACCATGTTTCCTCTCTGAGGCTGACTTCTGAGACTCAATCAGTAGTCTATCCTCCTCAGAGTCTGTACTAGCTATCTCATCATCAGCTACATAAGCTACTTTTTGATAGTCACCTCCAAGTACAACCTTAACCTGTTTAGGTATTTGTTGGTTTATGCACTTTTCAGCAAGCTTTGATGACTTACACCAAGACTCAGTGACCTTTTGAAGTTGGTCAGCTTTGTCTTTAGCTTCCTGAAGTTCTTCACTTAGAAGTTTATTAATGTGTCTTTGACATTCAAGATCACATTGTGCTTTCTTACCAACATCAATGAGAGACTTATTTTCCTTAATTACATTCTTGAGTTTAGTTATCTCATCTTTGAGGTCATTTTGAGACTTAAGGACGGTCTTGAAATCATTCAGTAGATAATCAAAAGCAATACCCTTTTCCTCATCAGTATAAGAGTTGAAATTACTAACCTTATACATGGAAGCAGGATCCCAGTCACTAAGCTTGCTGTTTTCCTCAGCTTCCTTCATGTCAGCGTCAAAGGTTGACTCGGACAGACCATAATCAACCTCATCTAGTTCCAACTCTTCATCTTCTTGAGACATCAGACATACATCATCATCTGAGGTAGATGATTATGTATCCCAGGTTTCAACATATAGTCCTTTTGCACTGGGTTTGTTTTCAGGCCTTCCTTTCTTGAGCTGAGTATATTTCTTCTTGTATTTATCAGCTCTGTAAGCATTCTTATCAACAACTGATGTTGATTCCACCTTCTTTAATCTACACTCAGCAGTAATATGTCCCTTCTTCTGACAGTTGAAGCACACAACATTCTTGGGATCAAAGGAACTCTTCCCTTTGCCCCTGTCAGATCTTCCTCTTCCTCTTTGAGCTCTTCTCAAATGTCTGGCTAAAATTGCCATTTGCTCAGTGATATTCTGAACATCATCAGTATCACTTGAGTCTGAGTCTGAGTGGTTAGCTTGAGATTCTAACTCAGTCTCAGGTCAACAACCATTGTCTTGGAGCTTTTCTTCTTTTTCTGTGCAACCAATGCAACTTCATTCTTATCCAAAGACTCCTTGAGTTGTTGTTGAGAAGTTCTCTTGTGTTCAGTGATCTGTTCATGATTTAGCAAGAACCCATAAATGGACTGTAGGTTGTACACATGTAGTGTTCCTCCAGCCCTCAGTGCTGTAGTTACATCGTTAAACCTCTCTGGTAACACATCCAGAAATTTCAGCACAAGTTCAACTTCATCTTTCTTTACACCCACACTTAGTAGATCATTTATCAAGTAGTGAAACCTTGTGAACAAATCTGACAAGGTTTCATTCTTCTTTGAAAAGAAGTTTTCATAAGATCTATTCAAATGACTTCTCTTATGCTGCTTGACCAGATCCGTGCCCTCATATGTAACACTCAGTGTGTCCCAAATATCTTTTGCTGATTGACACCTAATCACAGTACGCAAGATTTCGTTGGTCAGGGCATTTGCCAGAACAATTTTTGCCTTGTCATCCAGATTGAAAAGTTTCCAATCTTCACCAGTCCAGGATGCAATAGGCTTTCTTGTTTCCTTTTCAGTTTTGCCAGGAGACGTATCACTGACAGTAGCAGGAATCTTGTGGATGATAGGTCCTTTTGTATTGACACCGAACATACGAATGTCAATAGACTTGAGGAATAGCATGGCTCTGAAATTCCACATAGGATAGTCAGATCCATCAAATATGGGACAACCTTTGGCAGACATCTGTGGAAAGTTTGAAGGATTGTTGCTTGTAGACATCGTGAACTTTCTTAAAATCTTGAACTTTAAACTTATGAAATCGTTCAACCTGCTCTGATACCAGTTGTTGGTCCCTTGGTGAGAATAACAACAAGCAATATGTGTGTAGAAGGGGGGTTGATTACACTTTCTGTGGAAATTGAACAAATCAAATAAAAGTGTTACACACAGTAAATCAAACCACAACTAGTCGAATGCTTTTATTTATATGAAGATGATTACAATGCTTTGAATAAGAAGATGATTACAATAAGTATTAAGTAAGCAACTCTTCATATATAATCACCTAATATAAATCTCTCAATCTCTCAAACTTAGCTATCTATAATCAACTTATGATTATAGATACTGACGACTCTCTAAACAGGATTTTCACATATTGAATCAACTAATGATTACTTACCAATATCACAACTGATGTGACAATTCGAACACACGAATGATTTGGCAATCAGTGAGTTTCTTGATCACGTTGAACTTACAAACAATGATTCAAGAATCGTAACACATATGGTGAGGTGAGGTTTTGGCTCTACAACATTAAGTTGTTTTTTTTTGTTGTAGTCATAGTCGTACCTCTAAACTTATCAGGAGATAAGTACTTATAATCCTGTTGCTATGGTTCCTAACAAACTGGACTAATCCTAATTTGCTAACTAACTATCGGATAACTCGGAATCTTGAATCTTGAATCTTCTTATCTTGAGTCTTCAATCTTAAATCTTGATTCTGGAGTCTTCTTATCCGCACCGTAGATATAGAGAGTTAAAACATAATTTAAAACATTTAAATTCTCTTGGATTGACTTCTTTAGTCAGGCTGAGTTACTCAGCTTGAAACTCATCAAGCTGAGTTCTTCGAGGACAAACCCGAATTCAAACATGAACTAACATGTATAATTACTTACTCATCCTTAGAAGTCTAAAGAATTAACTAAAACATATTTAATAACTCTGTCGAGCTGACCCTGCTTCTGAGCTGAGTCACTCAGCTTGAAACACATCAAGCTGAAACTCAATATGTATATCTTAGTTTACGCACACAGCTTATCAAACATATTTAGAACACATCTAACAAACTTAGCTGATCGAACATATGCTCAGCTTATATTCAGCCTATACTCAGTCTAAATCACTATAAGTGTTCAGTCTGACTAAGCTTCATAATTCTGTTTAAGTTATATTTAGAACACATCTAACAAACTTAACTTTGTCTCATCAAATCTAAACTGATGAGATCATTTTCCCAACATACACCAACCAAATATATCAAAGAATAAGAATTAATCATTTATTCTCTAAGCTGAACTAATTAGACTTATTTTTATGAACATATCATAATACAGTTGAACATATCAAACAAATATTTGTATTAATTGAACATATCATAATACAAAAGTGTTGATCACTCAGATCATGCACACTTAGTGCTTACAAAAATTAAAACTAATCTAATTTATACAATAGAACTAATCTATTATCTTATGAACTCAGGATGTAAAAGTTCCCAGTTGATGATTTCTTTGTTGATTTAATCCAGCAACTTCTTAGCTTCTACACTCCCTCTGAGTTCCTTCTGTTGAACTTTGATGAGTTTGTTCAGTTGTTATTTTATAATTTGATTTGAACTATCACCACCACAACAGCTTCGAATATGCAAGGCATCCTTAGTTTTTAGATAACATACTTCATCTAGCTTGATAAAACTAGGTTTGCCTGCCTGGTCCTTATACATAAAACCCTGAACAGGTGTATCAATAACTTGATTCTCTTTGAACTCCACACCTGCAGGTACATCGAATAATTTCTCCCATTGCAGATCAGGAACTGGAACATATCTCAGTTTCTCAGCTTAGAAACTTCAGTAACGATCTCTTGCTTGATTTGGCTTCGTTTGAACTTCTTGAGCATCATCATTATTCTTTGCCATTTTCTGTAGCCCATCCTGTTAACATATCTCAGGTCCATCCCCATTGTAGATTTATCTTCAAATTCAAAGTTGAGGATGATGGCTCCACCAATTCTGCTCAAGGCCATGCCTTTGATATCTTTACTGGAGCTCCTTCTGAAATAACATTCTTGAATTTCTGCATCTGTATATGGGACAGGATCAGGTCTTGGACCAGTGTAGTCAGCTTCAGCTTTAGCTAAAGCTTTTATCAGTTTTTCCTTTTCTTGATCCTGTGCTTCCTTTTCTTTCCTCTTTCTTAACTCAGCTACAGAGATTTTAAGCTCATCTGCTTCTTCTTGCTCGAGCATCTCTATCAATTCTCTTGTAGCTTTCTCTTCTTCTATTTCCTGCTTAGTTTCAGAAACCTCTTCACCCTCAGATTCAGATTCTGTTAATTTTTGTTTCTTGGCTGCAGGTTCATCTTCTTTTAATTCCAGCTCCCCCTCAAGCTGAGCTTGCCTCTCTGATCCTTTTGACAGTGCTAGTAGAGCTTCAGCTTGAACTAACTCAGCATCAGCTTCAGCTTGAGCCTTCTCCCCCTTTTTGTCATCATCAATAGGGGATGAAGTTTTCTGTTGTTGGAGTGCTGCAACTGTAGAGGCAATCTCTTGAACATCTTTCGTCAGCTTCTCAAGGCGTTGATAAATCTTTCGTTTGTTCTTCTTCTACTTGAGATGGAACAGACCAAACTGAGCAACAACATATTGCTTTAGTTGTTCAATACCTGAGGAGGCAGATGCTTCAGGATGAGACTGGCTTTTGGTTTTGGACTCAGAATGAATATCCAGTGAATTGTGAGAGTCAAAAACATTAAGAGGTGAGTGTGTGGGTGCATCATCCAAGGGTTGGTGTAGACCCTCAAATTCATTTGCACCAGAGGTTGAACCCTGTGAGTCACCTTGGTATGAAGATGAAACATTGACAGGTCGTGCATGTAGGTGTGAGAAGTGAAGAGAAGTAATGGGGCTTGAGACGTGAAGTATATGGGTAGGTGGTTGGCTAATTGATTTGGAGGGGGATGATTGACCGTGGGGATTGGTCATTTCTTCAATGTTACCTAAGTGTGTCTGCTTAGGCACAGTAATGGGCTCTCCCATGGCACTGGAGAGTGTGGGATGAGTACACACCACATCCGGTTAAGGCATTAGGGTAGATATGAGCCTCGAGGTTGACACCTGAAGAGTAGGCGTCTCCCCCTCAACTCCTGCCCGTGGAGGGATCAAAGTGATCTCAGCTCCAGTGATGCCTTTAGGAGTGGCACCACCTATGGCAGTTTTTATAGTATAGGTTCGGATATTCTCCCTAGCAGCAGTGGGCAAACTAGGGGTGGCTTCAGAGTGGGATTGTAGATGGAATGAAGGTGGAGGAGATGGGTTAGACTGGGTTGGGTGTACAACAGCCTTATCTCCAAAAGTGGATGGAGAAAAATGAGAAGAAAGAGAAAGTGAAGAGGTCTTAGAAGAAGCAACTTCAGTGTTTGCTGGTTCAGCTTGAGCAGAGTGCTCAGCTTAAACCTCGGTGTCAGCTTGGGAAGCTCCCCCTTGATTGGATCCCTCATCTTCACTTTTAGAAGAAGCTGCCTCAGCTATCAGTAGCATGGGCTCACTCAGACCCTCTTTCTCTTGGAATATATTGTTGTTAAACATCTTGGGGCTGAGTGTCGAAAACAGGAACACTGTTGGGATTTCGTGGGCAAGCAGCGGAAGCAAGGTATAAGTTTTAAAGCCCAAGGTACAAGAACATAAAGCATAAAAACCAAAATCCCACAAATGGACCAAACTCTATGTAAAGAAATGCAACAAGGAAAGGAAAGAGGTGTTATACCTTTCTCCTTAGCTCCAGTATTCTGATTGTCTCATGGTGTTGATACTCGAAGAACGAAATGCGGATCGACTAATGGGATATACCCCGGTAACACGCCAACCTCGAGAGCTAGCTCGCCTCTTGTGATACTTCACTTTGAATATCTCCTCTGGAACAACATCCTAACGAGACCAATCTTCTAGAAATCTCTCTTGAATAAATCTCCCTTGGCCTTAGTAGCACCAAAGAGTGTGTATGTGTATGTTAGAGTGAAAAAGGAGTGAGAGAACCTAAACCAAAATGAACTCTACCTCACTCTTCTGGCTCCAGATTAGACTATATCCCTCTCAACCGGCCAAGCCTGGAGATAACCATATCCACATGCATTGGCTAGTTTAGGAGGTGCTTTTGACAAATGGCACTGGCAGGGTTTAGCGGCGCTAACCTGGAGTTAGCGGCACTAACCCCTTAAACTTAGCAGCGCTAACGCGGCCTGCCAGTGATGCGACACAAAGTACATGTAGCCGTAGCGGCGCTAACCCCTAGGGTTTAGCGGCGCTAACCCCTAGGGTTTAGCGGCGCTAACCCCTTAAGGTTAGCGGCTCTAACGTGGCCTGCGATGTCAACTTTTGTATTTTGTCATATTTGGTCCCTTAACTTAAGTTGCTATCAGGTTAGACCCCGGTGTATGACCCAATAGGCCCATACATCATCAGCAGCAGTCCATATGGCGTACGTGCATTAATGGGCATATTTCTAACAAACTCCCACTTGCACATAATGCACCGTACCCATGTGACCACAGCCAAAGAGTGGCCTCCAGCAAAAACATCAATGCCCCCAAGTCAGTATGGGTTCCGCTTCTTAGCAGAAAACCATAGCCTACAAAAGAATGTAGAGGTCCTATGGATAAGTGATCAAACATCCTTTTGTTCATGATATCCTTGTGAACACGAGATATGGAGTAATATGTCAATCTCCAGATCGTTCACGATTATGTTTCTCGATCTTGATTGGTGGTGAGCAAAATTTAAGGACATATATGATTCTCAATAAATATTCCTTTGCGCATGGCCATGCTTATTTTGGTGTCAGCGCCCAATTATCGAGGGGCCAAGGGATATCTCTCATATCAGAGGAACAAATTCCGTTGACTGTACAATCCCATAGCATGAACCTTATCTTACTTAACTATTACTTAACTATTCCTTTTATGCTATAGTAATTCATACATCTCGGGTCGAAGGACGTAATAATATTATCCTTCCGAGTCACTCTTTGACCATGATCCATGAAGTGAACTCGGGTGCGGGTCTTCCAGTCACTTGAAAATCTTTTCAAGCACAGGTTACTGTTGCGTTTCATGCATTCAATCCTTGATCAATGCACAACCAACACCTAACCTCAGCCTTATTTCAAACTTCTTTCCCTTGAAGAATGACTAGCTGTGGAAATTTAGAATGTATAAACATTATGGGAAGTGGTTAAACATGCTAAGATGGAACACAGTAAAGGCCAATGAAGGTAACCGCATCATGCGTATATATAGTCCCTACTATATATCGATACAATCATGAGTGAGCAGTACTGCTTACCGTTCCCAAAGCTTATAAGTAAATCAAACATTTACTAAAACAATATTCAAGCCTAGTCATAAGCATAAACAATGCTATTATACCTAGTATGAAATTCATCACTAGTATTTGACAACGGCTTAATTGTGGGATCATCTACACGATATCCCTTTTTACTCTTTTGTATTCTCTTATTAAACCACTTGCATAGTGTTTATCAAAGAGATCATACACAAGGTTATCATAGTCGTCATATCCTCAATGTTACCGAAGTCAGCAATACGATTAATGACACTTATGATTATTAGAGTCCACATACTCTCAATGTAACCGAAGTTCACAATAGAGTTACTGATACTCATGTTTATTAGAGTCGAAGTACCCTCAATGTTTCCGAAGTCCACAATAAGGTCAATGACACTCATTTAAATATAAATGTCCTTTCTACACCACAAATCTGGATATCCAAGACTTCGATTAAAATTGACAGTCTCACAAGTATAGGCTTGCTTGCAGTAACAACTTACTCAAGACAACTCTATTTTCGTCGAACATCAAGAACATACTCCAGTATTTCTTGAATTTTAGAATCCACATTACTTCTTGTTCACATTTATACTCTTGACACAATAATTCCATCAATAGGTTGAAAACAACCCTAAATTAGGACATTATTTTCATTTGAGTATATTTTACTAAGAACACATAAAGCTCCCACTAGCCCTGACAAGCGTATCTGGCTTAATCTATGCTTTCTAGAAAACTCATTCCTTTGACTTTCTCGTAAAGCAGGATTACAGCCGCAAGATGCAAGTTTTTGCTGAATTTAGTCATGGACACAACTTGGACATAATGGATATATACGACCTCGGAACATGCTTCAAACATATCCTCAACTTGACCCTGCGAAGGATCTTGGCCTTTTATTTCCATGTGATCTTACTTGTTTCCCCAAAGCGACAACAATGCTTCACATAATCCTGACTTAATCTGGATATTATGGATGTGTAAGAACCTCAGAAAGTGCCTTAAGCATTTCCTCAAATTAATCCTATGAATGATACAGGTCTCTTACCTCCAAGTGAACTAACTTGTTTCCGCAAGGTGACAACTATATTTCATTTTATCCAAGTCATCTTCAACATAACCACTAGAACATGTTTCCATATGATCAACATGAAACACTTTTGTCTCTAGTCGGTATTTGAAGTTGTCTATGATTGCATATATGTTAGTCCCTTCACCCTTCTTGGATTACACCCAGGTATGGGATTAACCCAAGTCAAGTACTTGGATGCAGCAAAAGATTACATCTCAGTATACCATTCTCTTCTTATATTACTAGTGAACTCAGGGTCCCACTATGTTTCCGATGAATGGTAACATCACAATGATTTACCATCAAGCTGCTGTTACTAAAATATGACAACATCATATCTAAACAGCCTTCTTGATTTCCATCAGATTTATAGAAGCAATGGATATTGTCAGGTTTTACCAGCATTAAATTTGTGACAAACGTGAGTCTTATAGCTCGGGTAAACAATCCAGCTTATTAAGGAATAGCAATGAAGTAAATCATAAATGTACCTCAAGTAGGAAAATCAACTCTCTCTTTTCTGAGAAGTTTTATATCCTCTCGGCATGAAGGGCAGGCATGACGACCCCAATCCCCAAATCATCCGCAGAAGTAGCAAACCACCCTTTGTTGAGTCTCCTTAGGCACATCATCAATGTCCATAGACTCAAAACTTGAAGCAAGCTTGGATACTCCAACTTCTTCTGATGGGATCGATTTCTTCTTCCTCGTAATGTGTTGTTCCTTAGAACCAAGAACGGGAGTGGATGAGGATGTTGCATGCTTGGACATGTTAGATTCTACATCCTTCAACATTCCATGCAATTCATCTATAGATATTTCCTTTGCATGCATATGATAGTTCTTGACAAACTGCTCATATGATGTGGGCAGAGACTGAAGTATGAAATTCACACCAAGCTCCCTCCCTACAGGAAATCCTAGTCTCTCCATTTGGTCCATGTATGATTTCATCTTCAAAACATAGGCACTAACACTCCCACCTTCCCGCATCTTACAACCAGTTAGACATTTAACACACTCATAATGTTCTTGCCTAACTTGCTGTTGGAATACATCCTTCAGCTTGTTAGTCATGTCATACACAGTCATGTACTCAAATTGCTTTCGCAGTTCTACGCTCATACTTGATAACATGAGACAAGCAACATCGTGCGTATCCCGAACACGTTTTTCATACGCGTATCGGATAGTCCATTCCGCATTGATAGCAGGTGGTTCAGGAAGGGGTTCCTCAAGAATGTGCAACTTAGACTCGGCACGTAGGACAAATGTCAATTGCCTAAGCCTGTCAACAAAGTTCACTCCCGTGAGTTTTTCCCTTTGTAGGTACATACGAAGTGAAAAGTTCGACGTGGTGTTGTTTTGATTCGACATCCTATATTTAAGAAAGAGTACGCGAATTAGTTAGTTTGATTTAATCCTCGTTAAAATAATTACCCATATCGTCTCGAAAAATATTTTAACAAGGGCTAAGAACCATATTTCACTCCAATCCATGACGGGGTTGCCGCATATTACTTCATGAAGCTATTTAGGCCGATAACCATCTTATCGATTGCAATCTCTATTGCAACTCTTAGACACTTGCGGGATCCTACGACAACCATCGGTCATTTGGCATGTTTGATCCCTACTAGCTCCATTTCCAAATTAAAATTCTTGGTTGACTTGTGCTATGCTCGACAATCACTCAAGGATTTTAATTTGCAATTGTAAATCGTCCGTTAAGACATACGATATCAAACCCACCAAAATTGGCTCGTGCTAAGCTCGACAACCAAAATTGTGAATTTGCCACACGCACCTTCCACACAGTTTTATGAGAGATGGCTCGTGCTAAGCTCGACAACCAAAACTCATAAATCTAGATTCGGGTGGTATCGACTTACGGATGGTGCAAAATTTACGTTTTATGGAAAAATGGGCTTTTGTTTCCGGCTTGGTTACAGATTAACTTGTTTAGTGACAAAACCTATTTCCACTAGGTGAGTTAATCTTGTATGTGAGCGCGCGCAAGAGTTGCAAACCATTTTTACCAAATCTCTTGTGAGTTTATTAATTTCGAAAAATTATCTAGCATGTGAATCCTAAGCAAATCATGCAAAAATAAAATAAAATCACATCACACGCATATAAACAAAATAAATTGGTAACCCTTGCCATAATTCCTATGCGTTCTTCCCGTGAGCCAAAACGGGTAGAACGTGGTCAATCTAAGGGATGGAAGGTCTTCAATGCGAGCTCCCACTAGAACCGCCATTTCCAATGGACTTCAACGGCTTCTATGGACACGCTCCATCTCCTTCCGACTCTAAATTGTGTGTCTTCATCCAAATTGTACAATACATACAATAGAAATTGAAATGGCGTACAAGCCACAATAATTTCCTATTTATCTAGTACAAATACATGGATGAATGAAATGGCATGCAAGCCACAATATTATTACATACCAAACTGAATTTATAAATATTACAGCCCATATTGTGATTTTAAAATCACCAAATTGCATCCAAACACACAAAGTCAACCACAAGGTCAAAGGCAAGTTTACCAATTTCAAATCTATCACATACAACCAAACAAACAAGATGGTAATAAAATTACCAAAAAACAAATCTGGAACAAAATTCCAGAATTACAAAATAGCCAAATTCCCGAGACCAAAAATGTTTTTAACTTGAAACCAAAACTGTCACAGCGCGTTAGCGCCGCTAACTCGAGGTTAGCGCCGCTAACCCATTTCGAACAGAAAACAAACATTTTGATTTCGGGATTTTTCAGGCCACCAAGTGCAAATCTAACATAGAGGTGGCTCTGATACCACTGTTGGGATTTCGTGGGCAAGCAGCGGAAGCAAGGTACAAGTTTTAAAGCCCAAGGTACAAGCACATAAAGCATAAAAACCGAAATCCCACAAATGGACCAAACTCTATGTAAAGAAATACAACAAGGAAAGGAAAGAGGTGTTATACCTTTCTCCTTAGCTTCAGTAATCTGATTGTCTCGTGGTGTTGATACTCCAAGAACGAAATGCGGATCGACTAATAGGATATACCCCAGTAACACGCCAACCACGAGAGCTAGCTCGCCTCTTGTGATACTTCACTTTGAATATCACCTCTGGAACAGCATCCTAACGAGACCAATCTTCTGGATATCTCTCTTGAATAAATCTCTCTTGGCCTTAGTAGCACCAAAGAGAGTGTGTGTGTATGTTAGAGAGAAAAAGGAGTGAGAGAACCAAAACCAAAATGAACTCTACCTCACTCTTATGGCTCCAGATTCGACTATATCCCTCTCAACCGGCCAAGCCTCGAGATAACCATATCCACATGCATTGGCTAGTTTAGGAGGTGCTTTTGAAAAATGGCACTGGCAGGGTTTAGCGGCGCTAACCTGCAGTTAGCGGCGCTAACGCGTCCTGCCAGTGACGCGACACAAAGTACATGCAGTCGTAGCGGCGCTAACCCTTAGGGTTTAGCGGCGCTAACCCCTTAAGGTTAGCGGCGCTAACAGGGCCTAAGATGTCAACTTTTGTCTTTTGTCATATTTGGTCCTTTAACTTAAGTTGCTGTCAGGTTAGACCCCGGTGTATGACCCAATAGGCCCATACAACATCAGCAGTAGTCCATATTGCGTACGTGCATTAATGAGCATATTTCTAACAAACACATCCTGATCAGCTTCATATAGTGCTGTCTCCAGCTCGGCTTCAAATGCCAAGGACAGGTACCTTATGAAAGGTACATGAAGATCCCTTGTGGTCTTCATCTCTTGGACCAGGAGTTCATTGAAGATGAGTTGAGCATAATCCAAATTGCGTGCAAAGTATATGTTGTACAGCAGCTGAATCTCGAACTCGTTAACCTAGTCCAATCCTCCAACCTTGGTACCAAGTGAACAGATCACTGTGAACACCAAGAAACCCCAACTGGTTGGAAAGGCGGCCTTTTTGATAACACCCTCTGTCTGCGGGTGACCCATTCTAGGTAGGACTGACCTCACCACCTGCTTCGTCACCGCAGGCTCGAACTCATCAGATTGAGGGAGTTAAAGAACCTCCCTAAGCCTGTCTACGGTGAGAGTAATCGTCCTCTCTTCATTCAGCACTGTGCCCCGAACTACGTCGTTGGTTTGGTCTTAGACACACGTATACCAAAACTCGAGCAGATGCTGAGGAACCACATGTAAAGGTGCTCTAGTGAAAGCAAAATCCAATGGGAATTTACGAATATAGTTTACCCATGGTTCGTATCCTCTGTTAATTTTGGGTAGAGGGATTGCAAGGCAGGCACGCTCATTGTTGATTTTGATCAGCGGCAATCCGTTGTTCTTGAACGCAGCACCCTTTACCATTCTGTCACTGAGATTCAGAATGGTTCCGTCCATCGTTGAATTTAGTACATTACACTAAGTAACTATTCTATTCTCACTGAGCGAGATTGGATTCGCACTGAGCGATTTAGGGTTTCGTGATCGATGAAACGAGGAATTGCATTGAGCAATTTGTGGTTGTTTGCGAAAGGTATTTTATAAGGTGAGAAGTCAGAGTTGTAAGCGTAAACTTCTCTAAACCGGTTATGATCGGTATATATACCTTTATGAGGAGAGAGAAAAGTTACCGTTAGAATCCCATTTTTTATCTGTTAAGCCAGAAAAAATTACAGCGTGATGTAACAGTGAGAGGGTAGAAACACATCATCTTCCAACGGATACAAGTGTAAAATAATATTATTAACATATAATAAGATTATGACCACTGTGGAAGTATATCAATCCACAATTGATATACGATGCGATTTGAAACGGACTTAAATACACATTGACATATGAAGTAATGACACTGAGTAATTAAATCATAGGTTTTGGACACACCAAGTCTGAGTAAACTTATTACTCAGTTTATGTCAAGCACTCAGCTTGATTCAAGCTCTCAGCTTGAGTTAAGCACTCAGCTTGAGATTGGTACTCAGCTTGAGTAGAGCACACATCTCAGGCTTAATGACACGTAGTCATTTATGTGTAAGACTGACTTAAACATGTAATTTAGATACACTAAGTAGGTAAAATATGTTTGGAACTTACCAAACGTGGGAACCAATCACACAGTTTGAGTTAAGCACATAGCTCAGCCTCAATGACACTTAGCCATTTATGTTTGAGACTGACTAAAACTATATCATAACTACACTAAGCAGTTAAAATATGTTTGGAACTTAACAAACGTGTGAACTCAGCATTCAGCTTGACAGATTATACAGTTTATGAAAACTTATTTATAAACTGTGCACTCAGCTTAAGACTCTTAGTCTCTGTCAAACTGAAAACTCAAATTCTAGAAACTTAGCTAGGGGTTGAGCATACCCAATTCACTTAGCAGATACATAAACCTCTTCTCATCAAGTGGTTTAGTAAAGGTATCTGCTAATTGGTCATCAGTGGAGATAAATTTAATGTCAACTTTACCTTTTTCCACGATGTCCCTGATAAAGTGATGTCTAATTTAAATGTGCTTGGTTCTTGAGTGGAAGACTTGATTGTAAGTTATGGCTATAGCACTATGGTTATCACATAAGATATGAGTTTTCTTGAAACTTATACCAAAGTCTTGAAGCTGATGCTGCATCCATAGGATTTGAGCACAACAGCTTCATGCTGCAACATATTCAGCTTCAGCAGTTGAAGTAGCCACTGAGTTCTATTTCTTACTAGTCCAGCTAACTAACTTCCCTCCAAGAAGTTGACATCCTCCTGTTGTTGATTTTCTATCTAACTTGCACCCATCATAGTCAACATCAGAAAAACCTATTAGATTATGTTCAGAGATAGATAACATGTACTATCGTGTCCAATACTATGTGACACTAAAGGATCACACTGCTGCACACCCAATTAGAACCTTTTGGATTATAACTATTTGTGTGGAAAAGAATAATTAATTAGTTTAATTAATTATTGAGAAAGAGAAAAATAATAATAGTCAATTATTATTAAAAGAGAGATGTTAATAATTTGTTTAAATATTAACGGGACCAGTTAATTAATAGTTATTAATTAACTAGAAAAGTCAAGGGGTAATTTGTGTAATTGATTAATAGTTTAATTAAAGTTGTGCTTTAATTAAACGGGCTTAGGCCTTATAAGGGTTTATTATAAACCTTATTAAGCTCTTTAATCACATAAGTCAATTACAAGCCTTAAGAGAAAAACCCTAACACTCTCTCTCTCTCTACCCTTCTTGGCCGACCTCTCTCTCTATCTCTTCGAGAAGTCGAAGGCGGCGCCAGGCCGCAGGCGGTGGTCGACGGCGTCGCAAGGACTCACACACACACGGGTCACGGTTTGATCCGAGGTTTAATCCTTAGGTGGTCTAGCAGCCAGTTCGAGGCGGTGCAGTAGCGGTGGATAA
Organism: Pulicaria dysenterica; assembly: GCA_947179395.2. NCBI lineage: Eukaryota > Viridiplantae > Streptophyta > Magnoliopsida > Asterales > Asteraceae > Pulicaria > Pulicaria dysenterica. Next base: position 49,248,149 of record OX359292.1, on the reverse strand, counting down.
CCTGCAGCTGTCTATAGGTCAAAAAGAAAAGTTTTAATCCCTAAAGGTATAACTTTCTAACCCTCTTTTCTTTTAGTTCCTGTATGAGTTAGATGAGATCACTGGAGGGGGTTTTGATTTCCGTTGTGCATGTTTGATAATATGTTTTTATACCCTACAAAACCCTTCAGTGGTATCAGAGCCACTTCTAACCTCGTAGGGAACTAGGTAGGTTTTTTTTATTCTGATGAAAAAGGTTTATATTTTATCAAGAAAAAGGTTTCTGTTTTATTATCCAGATTAAATCAAGTTTTGATTTTTATTGGATAAACCTTTGATAAAAGATCATTAGATTTAATTTTTAAATTAAATCTGTTTTATATATATATTGTTATTATTTGCGATAATCGAAAAATCGACCACTTTCCCTGCGGTCGGCCTCAGTTTGGGGCAGTGGTCCGCGGCATAGGTCGGCGGCGGTCTCAGATAGGGACGACAGTCGTCGGCTACTGGAAGTCGGCGGCGGTTTTTTGGCGGTAGACCGTGATCTACGGTGGTACGCGGCGTGGTTTAGCGACGCGGTTACTAGCCCAGTTAGCGGCGCTAACTGTGTGGTGAGCTTCGACCCAGAGAACCACGGCCCAGTAAGCCTGCGGCCCAGCTAGGGTTTAGCGGCTAGGGTTAGCGGCGCTAAAGCTTTTGGGCCTCGGCCCAGTTTTTGTTTCACGTTCCGTTTCCGATAAATGACCCAATTTAAATATTTGGCCCAGCTCGCGGTTCAGATATTTTGTGGTCAATATTGAATTGAAATGCAGTTTTTATTTTTATTTAAGTTTTGAATATTTTTTTTTGAGTTTTTGATTAATTATCAAAGTATAAAACTTGAAATATAAATTTATTGCAAATAAAGGAAAAACAATATAAGAATTTTAACAGGTTGTTAAAATCAGTTATTTTCATCAACATGAATAATTAGAAATCAGTTGTTGTTGTACTTTCATGTATTAGTTTAGTACATGTTTGGAATGCCATAGCCGAGCCTTTTAGACCTTGTGAATTGTTTACTTTTCTGCACTTGTGGTTGTGATTGGTTTTATTATTCTATGGTGTGGGGAGGCCTGCGTGTCACTTACAACCCCTATTCTATTTTGTAAAAGTACTAGAATTAGCGGGCCTGCGTGCCTTTGATCATCTTGTAATTTTTATTATTTTTCCTTGTTTTTTAGTTTTTAGAATAGAATAGATTTTTAGAATAAATTTGAAGCTGATACAAGAACCAAGAATCAAGGAGTAGGGAGCATGATTGGATGGTGGAGCTAGTGGGAGCTTCGGAATGTCACGCCATGTGTGTTGTGTTTTTCCACTTAGGTTTTGACCGTCGGGTTTTTCGTGTGGCTCACCAAACCGACATTAGTTAAGGGCAAGGCTAAGGCATAGTTGTTTGTGGTTGTTTTATTTCTTTACATATTATATATATGCGTGGTTGTGATTAACACGATGAAATAAAACAAGGGTTTTAATAATAGTTAATTATTGAAACAGATGTTTTAAAAGAAAACTGGCATTAAAGTTTTTCACGTTAAAAACTTTGAAATCCTTTGTAGAAAAATCTTAGATCAGTGTGCTACCCACCTAATGGTACACCCTTGCTGTTAAACGGTACTCGGGTGTCGGAAGTGCCAAAACCTTGGGCATCCGGGTTCAAACCATTGCGGGAAAGGGCATGAAAGATTCTGCGATAATCGGGAGTCCCGGCTAGAATTCATGCTGTCTTAGGTGGTGCGATCTATTTTGGTGATAATCGGGAGTCCCGGCCCAAAATGCACTAGAGGGACTAAACATGCACGGTTCCTATAATAGATTTCCCGCATATCTAGGAGTCGTGTCCAGTTAGGATACGATTGGTATAGTTCTTACCTACCAGAAATAGCATTATCCCGGTGGGAAGTGCCCAAACCTTGCATCGTGAAATGTGAAATATGGATCCTAGTCTAATAATTTTTGTTAAAAGGTAATAATTATTAGAAGATATAATCAATACTGAATCGGTTTTATCTTTTTCTTTTTCTGTAGATGTCTATTATATATGTTATTCCGTTTTATTCACCAAGAGAGTCTCTAAGTCTCATCACGGGCAAGTGGAAGCTTTCAGGTCCAAACTTTGCTATTTGGAAGTTGCATCTGAAAAATATTTTGGATGCACAGGGGAAGCTTCACATTATTGAGACATTACCTCCAGAACGACCAGGAGTAGATGCCCAGGATAGTGAGTATGACACTTACTATCAGTATCTGGATGACGAGTCTGACGTCATGTCGATTCTCATTCTCACAGCATCATCCAAGTTTACGGATGATCTCCGTGAGAAGTCGTCTTATGAGGTTGTTCAAGAATTGGAGCAGAAGTTCAAGTTTAGTGAACGGATATGTCGTATGGTACTGATGAGGGAAATTCTTTCAGCAAAGATGAAAGAAAGTCAGCCTATTAGTGATCATCTCATTGATATGAAAGGCTCTTGGATTGCTATGAAAGCTTGTGGTCAAAATCAAAACCACATGAGCTAGTTATGCTCTTGTTCGGTTCCTTGTCGGACTATTACCAGAAAAGAGTAATGTATGTCATCGGTGATTTTGAGATGACTGTCGTAGGGTTGCACGAAATCCTCATGTGCATTAGCGACGAGTTGAACCCAAAGCAGCTAGAGTCACCAGTTGTGGACCCTATGCAGGAGGATGACTGGCTGGAAGAACTTGGAGAAATTTGTTGCCCAGACTGTGGTATCAAGGATTCATGCGAGCACTCACTCGACGTAGATCAGCTGGACATTGGTTCGCCCAATGATACATGTATCCTTATGATAGATTGTCTTATTACTTCTTATGAATCATGGGTATTGGATACCAGATGTGGTCATCACATTTGCAATCATTTGCAGGGATTCAAGAGAAGTAAGAAGCTGAGACAAGGAGATATGGACCTGCGGGTAGGCGAAGGCTCCATGGTTGGTGCTGAAGATGTAGGGACATATTGTCTTAGTTTGCCCTCGGGCATGGTCTTAGAACTAGAACCTTGTTATTAAGTTCCAAGACTTATTAAAAATGTTATCTCGTTTGATTTACTTATAGACCGTGGATTTACTTATGTTTTAAATGAAGAGTCTACTTCTTGTTTCAAAAACTATTTTTTCTATTTTAAAGCTACTCCAGAAAATGGTCTATATATGCTAAATCTAGATAACAATGACATCTATCATATAAGTAAGAGATCCAAGAGTAACTTGAATCAAACTTACCTCTGGCATTGTCGTTTAGGACATATAAACGAGAAATGCATAGAGAAACTCCGAGATGACGGAATTCTAGAACCATTTGACTTGGAGTAATACGATGTTTGCGAATCTTGTTTGTCTGGTAAAATGACAAAGCAGCCTTTCAACAGTGAGAATGAAAGGGCCAGCGAGTTATTAGGGATTATACACACAGATGTGTGCGGACCCTTTACTCCGGAGGCTAGAGGAGGATACAGGTATTTCATAACCTTTACTGACGACTTCAGTAGGTTCGGTTATGTCTACCTCATGAGACTTAAATCTGAAAGTTTTGACAAGTTCAAACAGTTTCAGAATGAGGTACAAAATCAGCTGGACAAGAAGATAAAGTCGCTTCGGTCGGATCGAGGTGGCGAGTATCTAAGTCAGGAATTCGACGATCATTCGAAGGAATGTGGGATTGTTTCACAACTCACACCTCCGTATACACCTCAGATGAATGGTGTATCAGAAAGGAGGAATCGTACACTGCTTGACATGGTACGATCAATGATGAGTCGAAGTTCACTACCATTGTCATTTTGGGGACACGCACTCGAGACAACAGCTTTCATGCTGAACCGGGTTCCAACCAAATCGGTTGAAAAGACACCATTCGAGAAATGGACGGGGAAAGAGCCCAAAATGTCTTTTCTTAAGGTTTGGGGATGTGAGGTGTATGTTAAGAGAACATTCACGGATAAACTCAATCCCAAATCAGATAAATGTATCTTCGTGGGCTATCCCAAGGAAACCATGGGATACTATTTCTACAACCCAGATGAGAACAAAGTTTTTGTTGCTCGTAAAGGGGTATTCTTGGAAGAGAAGTTTCTAAAATCAGAGACTCCAAGAAAAGAAATATAGCTTCAAGAAATTGAATAGGAGGAGATTACACCACCACCGATAATCGAACCTGTAGTTCAACAAAGAATTGTTGAACCTCAACCCGAGTCTGTGGTTGTGGAAGAGGTGCAAACACAAGACCTTCGCAGGTCTAGTAGGCCTCTTATTGAGCCAGATAGATATCTAGGATTCCTAGTTGCTCAAAACGAAGGGGATCTTTTAGAACCCACTACCTACCAAGACGCTGCCTCAGGTTTGGAATCTGAGAAATGGCTTGAAGCCATGAAGGCAGAGATGCAATCCATGTATGACAACCAAGTTTGGGAGTTAATAGATTTGCCTCAACACAGTAAAGCTGTTGGGTGCAAATGGGTCTTCAAAAAGAAGACATACATGGATGGAAAGTTGCATACTTTTAAAGCAAGGCTAGTGGCAAAAGGTTTCACGCAAACTCATGGCGTTGACTATGATGAAACTTTTTCCCCAGTGGCAATGCTTAAGACTATTAGGATTCTAATGGCCATATCAGCATATTTTGACTATGAGATATGGCAGATGGATGTCAAAACCGCTTTCCTTAACGGGAAACTGATAGAGGATGTATATATGATACAACCGGATGGCTTTGCAGATTCAAAGAAACCTAATAAAGTATGCAAGTTGCTTAAATCCATTTATGGACTAAAGCAAGCATCTAGGAGCTGGAACTTACACTTTGATGAGCGCATCAAAGAGTTTGGTTTTACGAAAAGTGAGTTCGAGTCGTGTGTTTACACCAAATTCAGTGAGAGCGCAACAACCTTCCTAGTCTTATATGTAGACGACATACTGTTAATAGGAAACAATATACCAGTATTGCAAGGAGTAAAATCCTGGTTAGGTAAATGTTTCCAGATGAAAGACTTGGGAGAAGCTGCTTATATACTGGGTATAAAGATCTATAGGAATAGATCTAGGCGGCTTATCGGACTTAGTCAAAGTACTTATATTGACAAAGTCGTGAAAAGATTCAAGATGGATGGATCCAAGAAAAGATTTATTCCTATGCATAGTAAGGCTCAGTGTCCTGTGTCTAGTCAAGATCAGGACAAGATGAAATTGATACCATATGCCTCGGCAGTTGGTTCGATTATGTATGCCATACTATGTACTAGACCCGATATTGCCTATTCTATCAGTGTCACGAGTAGATATCAGCAAAATCCTGGTGAAGCTCATTGGGTGGCCGTCAAGAATATTCTCAAATATCTGAGAAGGACGAAAGACATATTCCTAGTATATGGAGGTTCGATGGATGAGCTCAGTGTAACTGGTTACACTGATGCTAGTTTCCATACCGACAGAGACGACTTCAGGTCGCAGTCAGGATTTGTCTTTACCCTAAACGGAGGTGCCATATCTTGGAAGAGTCAGAAGCAAGATACAATAGAAGATTCCACTACAGAGGCAGAGTATATTGCGGCAAGTGATGCGGCAAAGGAAGCTGTCTGGCTGGAGAATTTTATCTCGGATCTTAGAGTTGTTGCCAGTATCTATAGACCGATCGATATATTTTGTGACAACTTAGGGGCTGTAGCGCAAGCTAAAGAGCCTAGAGATCATCAGCGGACAAGGCACGTACTCAGGAAATATCACCTCATCCGAGAGATCATTGGAAGAGATGATATTAAATTGCAAAAGATACTGACGGACGACAACGTTGCTGACCCGTTGACGAAGCCGCTAGCTAGGGCTAAGCATGAGAGGCATGCGAGTTCTATAGGAATGAAGTACTTGGAACATAGCAGCTAGTTCGTGTTTTTTTATTATTACTATGGATGTAACTTGAAACCTTTTATTATGTATTTACATTTCATGGGATTGAAATAGGAGGTATTTACATAATATTTCGTAGTTGTCCATTTTTAGCATGTTTAACCTATCCTTGACAAGTCAAGTTATGAATTGTCTAAATGCCCGTAGCTACTTAATGTAGTGGGAGCTACATTAGGGAGGTAACGCTATTATGAATATTTGATGATTTATTCGGGTATGAATAAAAGCACAAGGGTGTGACCAAATATTCATAGATATTTATCAGGGTATAAATATTGGGGTGATCCGCATCGAGTTTACTTCATGGAGCGTTAACATAAGTAAACTTGATAGGTTGTCCTTAGACCTGAGATATTTGGTTTGGGGCATGGTAACTTCTGTACTTTAGCATGTTCTAACGTCACGCCGTAACAGGGTGATCATAAGGGGCTTGTCTAGGTGCAGTGGAAGCCGTGTGCTCAAATTGCAAATAGTCAAGATGGGATTTGCACCTCTTTTTTAGGAGAGATATTTTCTGAGCACCTCGACAATTAAGACTACTGAAAATGCGTGGCCACTCTCGGTTAGAATGATAGTTATTCATTCGGGAAAACCATAACTGCAGAGTGTCGAAATCAAAGTCGAGAAAATCTGAGTATTAGATGAGATCCCTGCTCCATGTCAAATACTCACATTATGAAATATCACGATGCAAAAGGAAAAGCCTAGATAATCCAATGTTTGGATTATATCTCTAGATGTAAGAGATCTCATAGTCTGGTTAACCTAAGTGTCTGGCTAGGGACCTCCTTAGGCCAACAATGTACAAGGAGTGTTACTTATCTGGCACAAGTGGGAGTCTGTTAGATTATGTGCAGAGATAGATAATATGTACTATCGTGTCCAATACTATGTGACACTAAAGGATCACACCGCTGCACACCCAATTAGAACCTTTTGGATTATAACAATTTGTGTGGAAAAGAATAATTAATTAGTTTAATTAATTATTGAGAAAGAGAAAAATAATAATAGTCAATTATTATTAAAAGAGGGATGTTAATATTTAGTTTAAATATTAACGGGACCAGTTAATTAATAGTTATTAATTAACTAGAAAGGTTAAGGGGTAATTTGTGTAATTGATTAATAGTTTAATTAAAGCCGGGCTTTAATTAAACGGGCTTAGACCTTATAAGGGTTTATTATAAACCTTATTAAGCTCTTTAATCACATAAGTCAATTACAAGCCTTAAGAGAAAAACCCTAACACTCTCTCTCTACCCTTCTCGGCTGACCTCTCTCTCTATCTCTTCGAGAAGTCGACGGCGGCACAAGGACTCACACACACATGGGTCACGGTTTGATCCGAGGTTTAATCCTTCGGCGGTCTAGCAGCCAGTTCGAGGCGGAGCAGTAGCGGTGGATAATCTGCAGCTGTGTAGATATCAAAAAGAAAAGTTTTAATCCCTAAAGGTATAACTTTCTAACCCTCTTTTCTTTTAGTTCCTGTATGAGTTAGATGAGATCACTGGAGGGGGTTTTGATTTCCGCTGTGCATGTTTGATAATATGTTTTTATACCCTACAAAACCATTCAAAACCAACTAACTCAAACCCAGAGTCCTTTGGATACCAAAGACCTAGATTTGGAGTACCTTTAAGGTACCTAAAGATCCTTTTCACAGCTTGGAGATGTGATCCTTTTGGATCTGCCTGATATCTTGCACAAACACATGTAGCAAACATGATATCAGGTCTACTAGCTGTCAAATAGAGTAATGAACCTATCATTCCTCTATAGGTAGACGGACACACAGACTTACCATCTGAGTCTTTACTCAGCTTGACAGCTGGTGACATGGGTGTTTTCATAGTTGAACTTGAGTCAAAACCATATTTCTTTATCAAATCAAGAATATACTTGCTTTGATTGATGAATATTCCATCAGGCTTTTGTTGAATTTGTAGGCCTAGGAAATAAGTCATCTTACCCATCATACTCATCTTGTACTATTGTGACATTATTTTGGAGAACCATTCACACAGAGATTCATTAGTAGAACCATAGATAATGTCATCCACATAGATTTGTACAAGAATCATCTGTTCTTTACTCCTTTTAATAAAGAGTGTTTTATCTATACTACCTCTGATGAAATCCATTGATAGTAGATAGTTGGACAGTGTATCATACCAAGCTATTGGAGCTTGTTTACGACCATACAAAGCCTTGTCTAACTTATAGACATGATGTGGAAACTTTGAACTAACAAAGCCAGGACATTGTTTCACATAGACTTCCTCCTGAAGTATTCAATTTAGGAAAGTACTTTTCACATCCATTTAGTAGACTTTGAAGTCTTTATATGCTGCATAAGCTAAATACAGCCTTATTGCTTCAATTCTAGCAATAGGGGCAAAGGTCTCATCATAATCGATTCTTTCTTCTTGCTTATACCCTTGTGCTACCAGCCTGGCTTTCTTCCTAACTATCACTCCATCCTTGTCCATTTTATTCCTATAGACCCACTTAGTGCCTATAATTGAATGATGTTTGGGGGCAGGGACAAGGTTCCAGACTTTATTTCTCTCAAACTCATTTAATTCCTCTTGCATAGCTTCAATCCAATCCTCATCTTCTAAGGCTTCTTCAGTATTTTTTGGTTCCATTTGAGATAGGAAACCAAAGTGGGCAGCATAGTTAGCTGTAGCCTTAGATCTGGTCATTACCCTTTCTTGGACATTTACAATAATCTGATCTTGTGGATGATCTTTGAGGAATTTAAATGCTGTAGTTGGAGACTCTGGTTCTTGATATGAGTGATGTTGAGAACCCTGAGGTGAACTTATCTCCTTAGTCTCAATAGCAGCATTGTCAACAAACTGATGATCACTGAGATCCTCAGTCTGAGTGACTTTAGCTCCAAAGGGGTTGATGAACTCATCATCCTTCTTAGCTTGAGAATTCCTTGGAGCTTGTGATGATTTCTTTGATGAACACACGTCATCATCACTATCATCTCCCATGACATACATAGGATTTGACATGTTGGTTTCCTCAGGCCTTTCAAGCTCACTTAGACTGACCGAGTCAGCTTGTCTTTTCTCAGCTTGACCAAGACTGTCTTCATCAAATGAGACATGAATTGATTCTTTTATGGCCTTTCTCCTAGTTTTATACACTCTGTATGAGTTGGAGATTGAGGAATAACCAACGAATATTCCTGGATCAGCTTTTGGTTCCAACTTATGAAGCTGATCTCTTTGATTCAGCACATAGCATTTCGAACCAAAGACATGGAAATAACCTATATTGGGCTTTCTAGACTTATACATTTCCTATGCAGTGACAATGATTGACCTATTTTGGGTATAACAGGCTGTAATAACAGCTTCATCCTAGAATTAGAGCTTTAATCCTGCCTCACATAGCATTGTTCTAGCAGCCTCAATTAAGGTTCTATTTCTCCTCTCAGCAACTCTATTTTGTTGTGGAGTTCTGACAGATGAGAAATTTTGTAATATTCCCTTTTGTTCACAGAAGCTTTCAAGGGTAGAGTTTCTGAACTCAGTCCCATGAACACTTCTGAGTTGCTTTACAGACTTACTTTTCTGCAACTCTTCCTATTTGATAAAACTTTTTATCTCCAGGGCATCCTCACTTTTGACTTTAAGGAATATTACCCAGGTGAATCGTGAGAACTTATCTACTATCACCAGTGTGTACTTCTTGCCACTTAGGCTTGAAGTACTTATGGGTCCAAACAGATCCATATGCAACATATGTAGTGGGTCTGTTATTGAAAAGTTTTGCTTTGATTTAAAGGACCCTTTATGGTGTTTCCCTTGTTCACAAGCTGAACACAATTTGTCCTTGACAAATGTGATTTTTGGTAATCCAGAGACTAACTCTTTATTGGATATCATATTTATATTTTTGAAATTTAAATGTGATAATCGTTTATGCCACAACCAACTCAGCTTAGAAACAAATTGGGAATACAAGCAGGTTTCAGTATTGGGATCAGCAAAATTAAGATCAAGCAGATACACATCTCTTTCTCTTTTAGCTATTAATACAGGCTTTCCCTTAGCATTATATATTGTTCCTGCTTTCTTCCTAAAAGTAACAATGTTGTCTTCATCACACAATTGACTGATACTAATCAGATTGTGCTTGAGACCTTTGACATATGCAACCTTCTGGAAAGTAACTTTGCCAGCATGCATCTTCCCATAGCCTTTAGTTCTTCCATAGGAATTGTCTCCAAATGTTACTTTAGGACCTTTGTATTCCTGGAAATCACTAAGAAGTCCTTTCCACCCGGTCATGTGCCTTGAGCATCCACTAAAAATATTAGTTTTGTTTGGGAACCCACTTCTTGGTGGGTTCAGACGAGGAGCACTTAGCATCTCCATCTTGTTGAACTGACTGTTTAGCTTGAGCAGGAGACGAGTCTTGTGTAGACTGATCAGCCTGTTCTTGTTCAGCCCTTGAGATTTCAACATCACAGTCCTTAGCCTCATGACCTCTACTTCTTCACTTGTAGCATCTCCTTATTCCAATGATTACAGGAGGTAGAGTGTCCAATAATCCTTGTGAGAACTTACTCTCAGTCTTAGGATTATATGTAGTAGATAACTTTTCAACTTTCTTTGCAAGTTGATTCACTTGATTTTCACTGACTTTGGACTTACCTTTGTCAGATCTTGTTTTGTTATCCTTTTGATTAGAAGCTTGACCAACAAACTTCTTTTCCAAGACCTTGGACTTACCTTTGTCATGCTTACTGGACTCCCCAGTTTCAACAGGTTTGGACTTACCACTGTTGATCTCCTTGTGTTAGAGATATGCCCACTAATGTACGTACGCCATATAGACCGCTGCTGATGATGTATGGGCCTATTGGGTCATACACCGGGGTCAAACCTGACAACAACTTAAGTTTAGGGACCAATTATGACAAAAGACAAAAGTTGACATCGCAGGCCGCGTTAGCGCCGCTAACTATAAAGGGTTAGCGCCGCTAAGTCCTAAAGGTTAGCGCCGCTACGGCTGCATGTACTTTTTGTCACATCCCTGACAGGCCGCGTTAGCGCCGCTAACTTTAAGGGGTTAGCGCCGCTAAACCCTAAGAGTTAGCGCCGCTACGGCTGCATGGGCTTTATGTCAAATTCCCTCCCAAGCTGGCCAATTCAAGTGTAACACCAAGAAACACACTTTGGCCGGTTATAGGAGTTAAAAACGAATCTGGAGATAGATGGGTGAGATGAGACTTCATTTGTTTTGAAGTTCTTTTTGCTCTCTCTCTCTAAACACACACATTTCTTCTTTGATGCTACAAAAGAACAAGAGAAGGATGTAACAAGGTTTGTTCCAGAGTTTTTGGTCTCTCGTTGTTGCTGTCCCTGAGTGATATTCAAGTTAAAGTATCACAAGCCTTGCTAGCACTTGTGGTTTGGCTTGTTCCCGGGGTATACCTCAATAGAAGATCTGTGATTTCGTTCTTGGAGGATCACCACCACGACTATTGGGAGATTTCTGGAGCTTAGGAGAAAGGTATAACACCTCTTTCCTTTTCAAGTTGCATTTCTTGAACATAGAGTTTGGTCCATTTGAGGGATTTCGGTTTTATGCTTTGATTGCTTGTACATTGGGCTATTTTGTTTGTACCTTGCTTCCGCTGTGAGCCCACGAAATCCCAACAGTGGTATCAGAGCCACCTCTATGTTAGATCTGCACTTGGTGGCTTGAAAAATCCCGAAATCAAAATGGTTGTTTTCTGTTCGAACTGGGTTAGCGGCGCTAACTCATAAATGTTAGCGGCGTTAACGCGCTGTAACAGTTTTATTTTCAATGTTAAAATCAGTTTTGGTCTCGGGAAATTTTAGCCTTTTTGTGATTCTGGAATTTTGTTCCAGATTTGTATTGGTAATTTTATTACCATCTTGTTTGGTTAATTGTATGTGATAGATTTGATATTGGTAACCTTTCCTTTGACCTTGTGGTTGACTTTGTGTGTTTGGATGCAATTTGGTGATTTAATATCACATATGGGCTGTAATATTTATTAAAATTGTTATATTTGTAATAATATTGTGGCTTGCATGCCATTTCATTCATCCGTGTATTTGTACTAGATAAATAGGAAATTATTGTGGCTTGTATGCCATTTCAATTTCTATTGTATTTGTTGTACAATTTGGATGAAAACACACAAGATGGAGTCGGAAGGAGATGGAGCGTGTCCATAGAAGCCGGTGAAGTCCATTGGTGATAGCGGTTCTAGTGGGAGCTCGCATTGAAGACCTTCCGTCCCTTAGTTGACCATGTTCTACCCGTTTTGGCTCACGGGAAGAACGCATAGGATTTATGGCAAGGGTTACCAATTTATTTCGTATGTATGTGTGTGATGTGATTTTATTTTTATTCTTTCATGGTTTGCTTAGGATTCGCATGCTAGAAAATTTTTCGAAATTAATAAAATCACAAGAGATTTGGTAAAAATGGTTTACAACTCTCTCGCGCGCTTACATACAAGATTAACTCACCTAGTGAAAATAGGTTTTGTCACTAAACAAGTTAATCAGTAACCAAGCCGAAAACAAAAGCCCGTTTTCATAAAAACGTAAATCTTGCGCCATCCAAAAGATGACACCACCCAAATCTAGTGAAGCATGGAGTGATTGTCGAGCTTAGCACGAGTTATTCCATGTGGATCTGTGTGGAAGGTGAGTGTAGGATCTTGAAATTATCGGTTGTCGAGCTTAGCACGAGCTGGTAGTTGTCAAGGTATCACCGTGTATCTTGTTGGACGATTTGCAATTACAAATTAAAATCCTTGAGTGATTGTCGAGCTTAGCACGAGTCAACCAAGAATTTTAATTCGGAATTGGTGCTAGTAGGGATTAAACATGCCAAACGACCGATGGTTGTCGTAGGATCCCGCAAGTGTCTAAGAGTTGCAATAGAGATTGCAATCGGTAAAATGGTTATCGGCCTAAATAGCTCCATGAAGTGATCCGCGGCAACCCCGTCATGAATTGGAGTGAAATATGGTTCTTAGCCCTTGTTAAAATATTTTTCGAGACGATAAGGGTAATTATTTTAACGAGGATTCAAATCAAACTAACTAATTCGTGTACTCTACTTTAATATAGGATGTTAAATCAAAACCACAACACGACGAATTTTTCACTTCGTATGATTCTACAAAGGGAGAAACTCACGGGAGTGAACTTTGTTGACTGGCTTACGCAATTGAGGATTGTCCTACGTGCCGAGTCTAAGTTGCACATTCTTGAGGAACCCCTTCCTGAACCACCTGCTATCAATGCGGAATGGGCTATCCCATATGCGTATGAAAAGCGTGTTCGGGATACACACGATGTTGCTAGTCTCATGTTATCAAGTATGAGCTCTGAACTGCGAAAGCAATTTGAGCACATGACTGTGTATGACATGATAAACAAGCTGAAGGATATTTTCCGACAACAAGTTAGGCAAGAACATTTTGAGTGTGTTAAAAGTCTAACCGGTTGTAAGATGCGGGAAGGCGGGAGTGTAAGTGCCCATGTCTTGAAGATGAAATCATACATGGACCAGATGAAGAGATTAGGTTTTCCTATAGGGAGGGAGCTTGGTGTGAATTTCATACTTCAGTCTCTGCCCGCCACATATGAAAAGTTTGTAAAGGACTATCATATGCATGGAAAGGAAATGTCTATAGATGAATTGCATGGAATGTTGAAGGTTGTAGAATCTAACATGTCCAAGCATGCATCATCCTCATCCACTCTTGTTTTTGGTTCTAAGGAACAACATAACATGAAGAAAAAGAAATCGATCCCATTAAAAGAAGAAGTTGGAGTTTCCAAGCTTGCTTCAAGTTTTGAGTCTATGGACATTGATGATGTGCCTAAAGAGACTCAACAAGGGGTGGTTTACTACTTCTGCGGTAGATTTGGGGATTGGGGCCGTCATGCCTGCCCTTCATGCCGAGAGGATATAAAACTTCTCAGAAAAGAGAGAGTTAATTTTCCTACTTGAGGTACATTCATGATTTTTACTTCATTGCTATTCCTTAATAAGCTGGGTTGTTTACTCGAGCTATAAGACTCACGTTTGTCACAAATTTATTTTGTTACAAAGTGTAGGTCTGTTCGTTGCAAAAAGGAAGAGCTTGAAGAACCGGATCTCTGAAGAAGAAATTTAGTTGATTGTCTTCTATAAGAGAATTGGGAGTCTTAAGTCTCGCCATTTATTCCGGAATTATTTATTACTTTTGTTAGTATGCCGTGCGTGGCTAGACTTGCTTTATTGTATGTTCTTTCGAAGATGATGAATGTTTTTATATCTTGTATTTTGATAAAATGTTTTTCCAAATTGAAAGTTTCATTTCAAATTCGATCCATGTCTATGCTTTTGTGTTATTTTGACTATTTTAGTGCTTAAATACACATTTGATGACGATGGATATGACTTAGAATTGAAACAATTTTGAAAAAATTATTTTGAGATGATTTTATCAAAACTTATCCATATCATTGCATACATAAAGGCTCGTTATAAGTAATAAGGCAATCATGAACAATTGATTCTTAAATCCAAAAGTGGTTTGGATATGTTAGCTCTATGGCATAATCAAACTTGACCAAGTAAACAACATTTATATCGCTTAGATCCAAGTGGTTAGGATCTTTGTAAAAGTTTAGCCTCGATCTAAATGAAAGATACAAATCTTGTTTATTGGAATAGGATGGGTAAGAAATCCTTCACCAGTGTTGGTAGGAAGGATTGTGACTTGTTGGATATGATCACATTTGTGTGGATAATCCGTTCAAGTATGCCACAAAGAGTGACACTAGTGAAATTCTTCATCACTATCTTTATGGTAGTTGTTGAGAGAATGTTTACTAGAGAAAAGACTTGTGTCTGGAACCTAGTGGTGTTCGGAACTAACCTAAAGAGAATTAAGAATCAATAAGGGCATATAGATATAAATTCTTAGATCTAGAATAGATGCTAAGTTTTCTTATCTATATTGGTTTAAACATAAAATGAATCATGGGTTTAACCTATAATTCATTTTTCCGAAGAAACACATTTGCACATGGTGTTACTTTAAAGAAAACCGGATATCTGTGTTGATGATCTGGTAAAAGGCAGGCCTAAAACATGTATTCAATATGGTTGGTATACATTAATTTTATGAACCAAGTCCTCGATCTAAAACACAACATTATGGTTACTTAAGCATCGAATGAGATATTGACTAGAAAGTGTTCTTTGCTTATCAATCTCATAACTTAAATTATCCAGTCTACATAAAGTGAGAGATGGATGAATTATAAGTTGATGCCAATATATTTAAGTAGTTCATCTGAGTTTTGGATAATTGTTTCTTGAACTTATGGGAACCATTTTTGGTTGCTCAAAAGGGAAAGTACAATTTACAAAAGCATTCCAGTGGAAGAACGTAAAACTTAAATAAAAGACCTAATGTTGACACTAGCATTTAATCAGCATAGAGATGCTGGTAAAACCTGACAATATCCATTGCTTCTTTATATCTGATAGAAATCAAGAAGGTTGTTTAGATATGAGGTTGTCATATTTTACTAACAGCAGCTTGATGGTAAATCATTGTGATGTTACCATTCATCGGAAACATAGTGGGACCCTGTGTTCACTAGTGAATAGAAGAAGATAATGGTGTAACCCATTTGCTGCATCCATGTACTTGACTTGGGTTAATCCTACACCTACGGTGTGATCCAAGAAGGGTGAATGGACTAACACATATATGCAATTATGGACAACTTCAAATACAGACTAGAGACATAGTGTTTCATGTTGAACATATGGAAACATGTTCTAGTGGTTATGTTGAAGATAATTTGGATAAAAGTGAAACATTGTTGTCATCTTGCGGAAACAAGTTAGTTCACATGGACGTAAGAGACCTGTATCCTTCATAGGATTAAGTTGAGGAAATGTTTGAAGCATGTTCCGAGGTCTTATATATCCATTATATCCAAGTTGTGTCCATGACTAAAGTCAGCAAAACTTGCATCTTGTGGCTGTAATCTTGCTTTATGAGAAAGTCAAGGGAATGAGTTTTCTAGAAAGCATAGATTAAGCCAGATACCCTTGTCAGGGCTAGTGGGAGCTTCATGTGTTCCTAGTAAAATATACTCAAATGAAAATAATGTCCTAATTTAGGGTTGTTTTCAACCTATTGATGGAATTATTGTTACATGAGTATAAATAGAGAATATAGAATAAAGTGAATTCTAAAATTCAAGAAATACTGGAGTATGTTCTTGATGTTCGATGAAAATAGAGTTGTCTTGAGTAAGTTTTACTGCAAGCCAATCTATATTAAAAAAGACTGTCGATTTTAATCGAAGTTTTAGATTTTTAAGTATGTGGTGTAGATACGACATATAAAATTCAATGAGTGTCATTGACCCTATTGTGTACTTCGGTAACATTGAGGGTATGTCGACTCTATTAAAAGTGAGTGTCAGTGACTCTATTGTGAACTTTGGTTACATTGATAGTATGTCGACTCTAGTAATCATAAGTGTCATTAATCCTATTGTAGACTTCGGTAACATTGAGGATATGACGACTATGATAATATTATGTATGATCTCTTTTGATAAACACTTTGAAAGTGGTTTAACAAGAGAATACAAAAAGAGTACAAAGGGATATCGTGTAGATGATCCCATAATTAAGTCATTGTCAAATTCTAGTGATGAATTTCATACTAGGTATTATAGCATTGTTTTATGCTTATGACTGAGCTTGAATGTCGTTTTAGTAAATGTTTGATTTACTTATAAGCTTTGGGAACGATACAGACAGTATTGTAATTTATGCTTGTTTCGATATGCGAGTGATTCGGTTACATTCATAAGACTTTACTGTGTTCCATCTTAGCATGTTTAACCACTTCCCAGAATGTTTATACATTCTAAAATTCCACAGTCAGTCATTCTTCAAGGGAAGGAAGTTTGAAATAAGGCTGAGGTTAGGTGTTGGTTATGCATTAATCAAGGATTGAATGCATGAAACGCAACAGTAACCTGTGCTTGAAAGGAGTTTCAAGTGACTGGAAGACCCACACCTGAGTTCACTTCATGGATCACGGTCACAAGTAACTCGGGATGATAATATCATTACGTCCTTCGACCTGAGATGTATGAATTGCCATAGCATCAAACTTTCTTACTTTGGTTATTTCAAAACGTAGTTCGTAACTGGCTATTATAAAGGGAATAGCTAGGTAAGACAAGGTTCATGCTATGGGGTTGTACAGTCAACGGAATTTGTTCCTCCTGTATGAGAGATATCCCTGGGCCCCTCGATGATTGGGCGCTGACACCAAAATAAGCATGGCCATGCGCAAAGGAATATTGATTGAGAATCAGATATGTCCTTAAATTTTGGTCAACACCAATCTAGATCGAGAAACATAATCATGAACGATCTGGAGATTGACATATTAATCCATGTCTCGTGTTCACAAGGATATCGCGAACAAAAGGATGTTTGATCACTTATCTATAGGACCTCTACGTTTTATGTAGGTTATGGTTTTCTGCAAGGAAGCGGAACCCATACTGACTTGGGGGCATCGATGCTTTGCTAGAGGCCGCTCTTTGTCTGTGGTTACATGGGTACGGTGCATTATGTGCAAGTGGGAGTCTGTTAGAGATATGCCCACTAATGTACGTACGCCATATAGACCGCTGCTGATGATGTATGGGCCTATTGGGTCATACACCGGGGTCAAACCTGACAGCAACATAATTTTAGGGACCAATTATGACAAAAGACAAAAGTTGACATCGCAGGCCGCGTTAGCGCCGCTAACTATAAAGGGTTAGCGCCGCTAATTCCTAAAGGTTAGCGCCGCTACGGCTGCATGTACTTTGTGTCACATCCCTGACAGGCCGCGTTAGCGCCGCTAACTTTAAGGGGTTAGCGCCGCTAAACCCTAAGAGTTAGCGCAGCTACGGCTGCATGGGCTTTATGTCAAATTACCTCCCAAGCTGGCCAATGCGAGTGTAACACCAAGAAACGCACTTTGGCCGGTTATAGGAGTTAAAAACGAATCTGGAGATAGATGGGTGAGATGAGACTTCATTTGTTTTGAAGTTCTTTTTGCTCTCTCTCTCTAAACACACACATTTCTTCTTTGATGCTACAAAAGAACAAGAGAAGGATGTAACAAGGTTTGTTCCAGAGTTTTTGGTCTCTCGTTGTTGCTGTCCCGGAGTGATATTCAAGTTGAAGTGTCACAAGGCTTGCTAGCACTTGTGGTTTGGCTTGTTCCCGGGGTATACCTCAATAAAAGATCCGTGATTTCGTTCTTGGAAGATCACCACCACGACTATTGGGAGATTTCTGGAGCTTAGGAGAAAGGTATAACACCTCTTTCCTTTTCAAGTTGCATTTCTTGAACATAGAGTTTGGTACATTTGAGGGATTTCGGTTTTTATGCTTTGATTGCTTGTACATTGGGCTATTTTGTTTGTACCTTGCTTCCGCTGTGAGTCCACGAAATCCCAACACCTTGGACTTACCAAGATCCACAACTTTGGACTTACCATTGTTGTGATTTGACCTCTGACTTATAGTGGTCTTCCTATTCCTGTAACTTCTCTCCGAGCCAGATAGAGAATGTTGTCTTTTGAAAGGATTTGGGTTAAGCCTTTCCACAACTGAAGTTCTTTGAATAGGCTGAGTGCCTAATCTGTCCAGCACAGACTTACTATGCTGTTTGGATGTTGAGCACTCATTTCCATGATCTTTAGCTTTTACAAACATATTGTACTTCAAGTTTGGATCATGTCTTTTCTCTAAGGCTGACTTCTGAGACTCAATCAGTTGTCTATCCTCCTCAGAGTCTGTACTTGCTATCTCATCATCAGCTACATAAGCTGCTGTTTGATAGTCACCTCCAAGTACAGCTTGTACCTGTTTAGGAATTTGTTGGTTTATGCACTTTTCAGCAAGCTTTGATGACTTACACCAAGACTCAGTGACCTTTTGAAGTTGGTCAGCTTTGACTTTAGCTTCCTGAAGTTCTTTACTTAGAAGTTTATTAATGTGTCTTTGGCATTCAAGATCACACTGTGCTTTCTTACCAACATCAATGAGAGATTGATTTTCCTTAATCTCATCTTTGAGTTTAGCTATTTTTGCTTTGAGGTCATTTTGAGACTTAAGGATGGTCTTGAAATTATTCAGCAAATAATCAAACGCAAGATCTTTTTCTTCATCAGTGTAAGAGTAGAAATTACTGACTTTGTACATGGAAGCAGGATCCCAATTACTAAGCTTGCTGTTTTTCTCAGCTTCCTTCATGTCAGCTTCAAAGATTGATGCGGACCGACCATAATCAACCTTATCTAATTCTAACTCTTCATCTTCTTGAGCCATAAGACATACATCATCATCTGAGGTAGATGATTTTGTATCCCAGGTTTCAGCATATAGACCTTTTGCACTGGATTTGTCTTCTGGCTTTCCTTTCTTGAGCTGAGTATATTTCTTCTTATATTTGTTAGCTCTATAAGCATTCTTATCAGCAACTGATGCTAATTCTCCCTTCTTTAATCTTAACTCGGCAGCAATATGTCCATTCTTCTGACAGTAGAAGCACACAACATTCTTGGGATCAAAGGAACTCTTCCCTTTGCCCCTGTCAGATCTTCCTCTTCCCCGTTGAGCTCTTCTCAAACGTCTGGCTAACATTGCCATTTGCTCAGTGATAATCTGAACATCATCAGTATCACCTGAGTCTGAGTCAGAAAAAGAAGAAAAGTTCCAAGGCACTAGTTGTTTAATTTGAGATTGAGTCAGAATCCCAAGCTGACCACTTGGGATTCTGACTCAGTCTCAAATTAAACTAATAGTGCCTTGGAACTTTTCTTCTTTTTCTGTGCAACCAATGCAACTTTAGCTTATCCAAAGACTCCTTGAGTTGTTGTTGAGAAGTTCTTTTATGTTCAGTGATCTGTTCATGATTTAGCAAGAACCCATAAATGGACTGTTGGTTATACAAATGCAATGGTCCTCCAGCCCTCAGTGCTGTGGTTACTTCATTGAACCTTTCTAGTAACACATCCAGAAACTTCAGCACGAGTTCAGCCTCTTCTTTTTTAATGCCTACACTTAGCAGGTCATTAATCAAGCAATGAAACCTAGTAAACACATCAGCCTGGGTTTCATTCTTCTTTGAGAAGAAGTTTTCATATGATCTGTTTAAATGATTCTTCTGCTGTTGTTTGACCAGATATGTGCCCTCATATGTAACACTCAGAGTATCCCAGATCTCTTTTGCAGATTGACACCCAGTCACAGTATGCAAGATCTCGTTGGTCAGGGCATTTGCCAGAACACTTTTTGCCTTGTCATCCAGATTGTAGAGTTTCTAATCTTCATCAGTCCAGGATGCAGCATGCTTTCTCGTATCCTTTTCAGTCCTGCCAGGAGACGTATCACTGACAGTAGCAGGAATCTTGGGGATGATAGGTCCTTTTGTAATGACATCGTACATACGATTGTCAATGGACTTAAGGAACAACATGGCTCTGAACTTCCACATAGGATAGTCAGATCCATCAAATACGGGACAGCCTTTGGCAGACATCTGTGGAAAGTTTGAAGAATTGTTGCTTGTAGACATTGTAAACTTTCTTAGAATCTTGAACTTTCAACTTGTCAAATTATTCAGCCTGCTCTGATACCAGTCGTTGGTCCCTTGGTGAGAATAGCAACAAGCAACGAATGTGTAGAAGGGGGGTTGAATACAATTTCTGTGGAAATTAAACAAATCAATGTAAACTGTTACACAAAGTAAATAAAACCACAATCGAATGCTTTGATTTTCATTAATAAGAAGATGATTACAGACTCTATTAAGTAAGCAACTCTTGATATGTAAACTGTTGGAGTATGCCCACTGACGCACGTACGCCATAAGTATCACTACTGATAATGTATGGGCCTATTGGGTCACACACCGGGGACCTATCTCGACAGCCTAATAAGTGGAGGGACCAATGGTGTCAAAATGGAAAGATTGTTGTGCTGGCGAATACCACGACGCGGAGAACTTAAGGACACGCGACGCGGAGTTTCCGTGGCGCGGAAACTTACGGGCCTGCGGCGCGGAATTTCATCTGACAGCATGCAGCTTTTTGCTTTTCACCTCCACTCTTGCCCAACGGGTGGGCTAACGGGTGCAGAAGTCTGAGGCCGGCTTTGGGGAGAGGAAGTGGCATTTTAGAGTTTATAAAACACCCTCATTTGTCCTTCTCTTTAATTTTTTGCAAAAACCCACATATACACTTAGTCTTGAGAACTATAAGAGTGTTCTTGTGAGTTCAAAAGGGCCATCCGAATTTCTGCTATCAAGGGCTGTTCTTGTGGTGATTTCTACTGGAAGAAGATCATCCAAGCTTGCTAGTGCAAGGAGAAACGACCATACCCGGGGTGTACTTCGATAGAGGAGAGCTTCTTTGCTCTCTTGTTCATCATCACCTCACATCCGATTTTCTGGAGCTTAGGAGCAAGGGTATAACCTCTTCTCTTTCTGTTTCACATGTTGCTTAAGTTAGCTATAGAGTTTGGTCCATGGTTTGGGGTTTTATGCTTTGATTACTTGTACTTTATGCTTTGTATGTTGTACCTTGTTGCTTCCGCTGTGTACATAGAACCCCAACAGTGGTATCAGAGCCACCTCTATACTACTTTACCACTGGATTTTGGTTTCTGGAATTTTTTGCCTGAAATTAAAATTAGTTTTTGAAGTTGCCTTGTATAATGGTTAGTGTATTTATATGTGGATTATTATTTTGGCATGAAAATAAATAATTGCATATACTTACATTATGTATATATGAATATGTTTCACTAAAAATGGTTTGGTGTTACTAATGAATAAATACATGGGATTATTTTGTGCCTTGAGTGTTTTAAATAATCTTAACCATTATACATAAGTAAACATGGTCTTTGTGTGGCACACCATGTTGTTGATGTTGTTGTTGTAATTGTTCACTAGTGAACCAGTTTTGTTGGTAACCCTATAAAAATGCTCTAGACCTTGTGGATGTTTGGTTGTATGTTTTATTATTCATTCATTTGGTGACTTTGGGTCACAATAGTTTGTAATAATAATTTATTTATTTATTTATTTATTTATTTGGTATGTAATTGTTTTGTGGCTTGCATGCCATTTAAATATTCCATATTATGTATATGTACTAGAAAATAGGATTTGTGGCTTGCATGCCATTTATTTAATTTTCTATGTAATTGTAATATGGAGCAACCATCGGGAGTCCATGGAGTGACGTCTTGGCGAACACGAAATCCGGAAGGCCCAATGGAGGTGGCGGGTTTAGTGGGAGCACATCCAAGTCAAGGAGTTTTTGTCCTTAGATGAGTTGTTTTTCCCGTAGTGGCTCACGGGAAAAACACATAGGTTTTAGGGGCATGGTTATCATCCTTATGTATGCGTGTGATGGTTTTATTAAATATTGTTTATGCAAGAGTTGTAGGACTATTGCATGCTAGACAATTTTTGACAAATAATAAAGCCAAAGAGTTTTAAAAATGGTTTAACAACTCTCGCGCGCACACTTGATTAACAAACGGATTTAAATTGGTTTAGTATCCAACTAGTGAAAACTTTTGGTTATTGTCACTTTTGTTAATCAAACTCAAAATGGTTTTTTAACCGGAAAACTAAAATCCTGTTTTCTAAATGTAAATCGCACACCACCCATAAGATGACACCGCCCAAATCTAGTCGTGTAAGGATAGATCGTCGAGCTCTAGCCGAGATTGCCTTTGCATGAGCTGTGTGGAAGGCGCGTGTGGCAACTCGCAAGGTCGATTGTCGAGCTCTAGCCGAGTCGACCATTGGGCTAGAGTACCACCGTGTATCTTGATGGTTGGTTTACAATTTCAAATTAATCTTTCATATGGTCGTCGAGCTCTAGCCGAGGTCATGTAAAATATTAATTTGGGATTGGTGTGGAGGGATCAAACATGCCAAACTTGGCACCATGGTTGTCAAGAAGGATCCCGCAAGGAACTAAGAATTGCAATAATGGATTGCAATCGGTCAATGGTTTCCGGCCTAAATAACTTTGCCACGTGATCCGCGGAAAACCCGTCACGGTGCAAGGTGAAATAAGGTTCTTAGCCCTTATTAAAATAGTTGTTTTTCATTAAACATTCAGGGTAATTATTTTAACGAGGATTTCAATCAAACTAACCAAATCTACATTGCTTATTATAGATGGCATCAACTAGCACCCACCACACCACGTCAAACATATCCTTAAGAGTGTTTCTCGAGAAGGATAAGCTCGATCGGACCAATTTTATGGATTGGTCACGGCAACTACGGATTGTTCTCCGTCATGAGGACAAGTTGGCCACCATTGAGGAACCCATCCCCGAGGTCCCTGCATCCAACGCAAGTAGGGTCGTTAGAGAGGCTTATGAAAAACGCCTCAAAGACATCACCGAGGTTACTTGCCTCATGCTTAGCACTATGAGCTCCGACTTGCAAAAGTCGATGGAGCACTTGAGTGCTTATGACATGATGCGCGAGTTGTCGGACATGTTCCAACAACAAGCCAAGCAAGAACGGTATGGTTGTCTCAACGACCTTCTCGGTTGCCGGTTGCATGAGGGCGGGAACGTGTTCCACCACGTTCTAAAGATGAAAGCGTTGGTGGAACGCCTCGAGAGGTTGGGATTTGCCATATCGAGAGAGATGGAGGTAGACTTGATTCTACGGTCTCTCCCACCGTCATATGATCAATTTGTTGTAAGTTATCATATGCACGGGATGGACAAATCCCTTATGGAATTGCATGGTAACTGCGGACCACCGAGTCCAACATGACCAAGCAAAAGCCAACAACCTCCGTTCCCGTCTTGGCCATCAAGGAGGGTAAGTCTAAGAAGAGGAAGAAACCGGCCTCTACCCCGAAAGGGAAAGGCAAGGGTAAGGTTGGGGCTCCCAAGCCGAACCCTGCCCCGGAGCCGAGGCCGAAGGGACTTATCCCTCAAGCTAAGACTCCGGAGGAGGCGATTTGCTTCTTCTGCGGGGCTAAGGGACACATGCGCCAGAGCTGCCCTAAGTACCTAGAGGGCCTGAAGAAGCTACGAGCTTCGAGAGCAGGCGCTTCTACTTCAGGTACGTTTGTGATTGAACTCCATCATACTTCTACATCTAATGGCTGGGTTTTAGATACCGGCTGTGGGACTAACATTTGTAATATGGTGCAGGTGCTAAAGGGAAGTAGAAGGCTGAGAGATGGGGAGCAGGAGCTAACAATGGGAAACAAAGAGGTTGTCACGGTGTTAGAGAAAGGAAGTGTGGAGCTTACTTTCAAGACCGGCTTATCTATTATTTTTAAAGATGTATGCTATTCGCCACTTGTGGCAAGAAACATTTTATCATTTTATGCTTTGTATGACGATGGATATTTATTTAAATTTGAAAATGGTTTTATCTTATGCTTTAAAAATGATGTTTGTTATTTTAAAGCTTATCCTTGTCGTCGTATATACGAAGCCGATGCATACATAGAAAATAATAGAGCAATCATGAACATTGATTCTGGATCCAAAAATAGTTTGGATAAGTTTTCCTTATGGCATAGTCATCTTGGCCATATAAACGAGAAACGCATCACCAAGCTCCAATCGGATGGGATCTTGGAATCCTTTGACCTCGGGTCAAATGAAGTGTGCGAATCCTGTTTATTAGGCAAGATGACTAAGTCACCCTTTACCGGTGTGGGTGAAAGGGCTAAATGCTTGTTGGAAATAGTGCATACGGATGTATGCGGTCCGTTCAAGCATGTTACAAGGAACAACTCAAGATACTTCGTTACGTTTACTGATGATTTCAGTAGATATGGATATGTCTACTTGATTAGGCAAAAGTCTGAGGCCATTGAGGTCTTTAAGACATTCCAAAACGAAGTCCATAATCAATTGGGCAAGACAATCAAAGTACTCCGCTCCGATAGGGGAGGCGAGTACTTGAGCTCGGAGTTCCGTGATCATCTTGTTAGTTGTGGGATTATTTCGCAACTAACTCCTCCTAGGACGCCACAATTGAATGGTGTCGCCGAGAGGAGGAATCTGACATTGTTAGATATGGTCTGGTCGATGATGAGTCGCACGGAAGTACCCATTAGCTTTTGGAGGTACGCTCTCGAGTCGGCGGTAAGGATCCTTAATCTCGTACCGACAAAGAAGGTCCAAAAGACACCTTATGAGATGTGGCATGGAGTTGCTCCAAAGATAGCATATCTCAAGGTTTGGGGATGTCCTGCCTTCGTGAGACGAGAGGTAGAGGACAAACTTGAACCAAGGTCTGAAAGGTGTTACTTCATTGGGTATCCAACAGGAGGCATGGGATATTTATTCTACAAACCTTCCAAAAACAAAGTGTTTATTGCGAGAAGGGCCATGTTCCTTGAAAGGGAACTCATATCCATGCAATCGGGTAAGAGGATTGATCTTGATGAAATTCAAGAACCCAATGAGGAAGGGACAAGTGTCGGCACTAGCAATCAACCTAAAGTGGTTGAAACCGAGCAAGAGAATGCGTCGGTACCTGACAACACTTCATTAATTCCTCGTAGGTCCGGTAGACCACGTCAAGAGCCAGAGAGATATGGGTTTCTCATATCTGAGTGCACTGACCTATTGGTGGATCATGATGAACCGACCAACTACCGCGAAGCCGTAGCGGGCAGTGAGTCTGCTAGGTGGAGGGAAGCAATGTAGAGTGAGATGCAATCCATGTCGGATAACCAAGTATGGGAATTGGTTGATCCTATACCCGGGTATAAGACAGTGGGATGTAAATGGGTCTTCAAGAAGAAGACCGGCATGGATGGAACTGTAGATACCTTCAAAGCCCGACTGGTGGCTAAGGGTTTCACGCAAACTCATGGGATTGACTATGAGGAAACCTTTTCACCAGTGGCCATGTTGAAGTCTATCCGAATACTCATGGCCATAGCTGCGTTTTATGATTTCGAGATATGGCAAATGGATGTAAAAACCGCCTTCCTTAACGGGAAGCTAAATGAAGAGGTGTTTATGACACAACCCGAGGGTTTTGTACATCCTGAGTATCCTGATAGAGTCTGCAAGTTAAAGAAGTCTATTTATGGACTTAAACAAGCATCTCGTAGCTGGAACCTGTGCTTTGATGAGAAAATCAAAGAGTTTGGATTTTCGAAAAGCAAGGATGAACCATGCGTATATGTCAGGGCTAGTGGGAGCGCTGTAGTATTTCTTGTCCTATATGTAGATGATATTCTACTTATTGGAAACGACGTCCAAACCTTGAAAGAGGTTAAGACTTTTCTTGGGAGTTGTTTTTCTATGAAAGACTTGGGAGATGCGGCGTATATCTTGGGCATAAAGATCTATAGAGATAGATCTAAAAGGCTAATAGGGCTTAGCCAAAGTGCATATGTCGACAAGGTCTTGAAGCGATTCAAGACGGAGGACTCTAAGAGGGGTAACACCCCTATGTTGCATGGAGTGACTTTGAGAAAGTCTCAATGTCCTAGTTCCAAAGAGGAACTTGAAGTAATGAAGAGGGTTCCATATGCTTCGGCAGTGGGATCAATCATGTACGCCATGCTATGCACTCGTCCTGATGTATTGTGTGCCTTGAGCATAACGAGTAGATATCAGGCTAATCCTGGGCAAGCCCATTGGACTGCGGTCAAGAACATTCTCAAGTATCTTCGGAGGACAAAGGAGATGTTCTTGGTATATGGTGGTAAGGAAGAGCTTAGAGTACATGGTTACTCTGACGCTAGCTTCCAAACTGATAAGGACAACTGCCGATCACAATCGGGGTTCGTGTTCCTTCTCAATGGTGGTGCTATAAGTTGGAGGAGCTCCAAGCAAGACACCGTAGATGATTCAACTACCGAGTCGGAGTACATTGCGGCTAGTGAAGAAGCTAAAGAGGCGGTATGGATGAGGAAGTTCATCCAGGATCTTGAAGTGGTTCCTAGCATGTCCGACCCTATTGAGATATTCTGTGACAATGAGGGTGCGGTGGCTTTAGCTAAGGAACCAAGGGCTCATAAGCGGACGAGGCACATTCCACGCAAATACCACTTCATCAGAGATGTTATTGAGAGTGGTGATATTGCCATCAGCAGAGTAGCATCGGAGGGCAATTTGGCTGATCCGTTCACTAAACCGTTGTCACAAGCTGTACATGATTCTCACACTAGAGATATAGGTGTTAGATTCGCAAGTGACTTGGTTTGAGTGTAATGTTTGGTTTATGTTTGATTTGTATTTGTACTTTGGGAACGCTAAGCAGTATTGTATTTCATTCTATATTGATTATTAAATGTGATTTAATGATACGCCGAGGGCGAATATTTTATGAATCCTTACTGTGTTCCATCTTAGCATGTTTAATACTTCCCAGAATGCTTTTTCATTCTAAATGTCCACAGTCGGTCATTCTTCATGGGGAGGAAGTTTGAGATAAGACTGAGGGAAGTGGTTGGTCGCTATCTAATAATGGATTAGATAAAAGAGACGCAACACTTCGCCTGTGCTTGCAATGGCCAAGTGACTAGATGACCCGCACCTGAACTTACTTCATGGTTTCTGTCACGAGTAAGTCAGGATGATAATATCATTTTGTCCTTAGACTGGAAATACATGTGTTCCAAAGCATGGATCTGCTTTGCCTTAATTGCTTTCAAACGCAGTTCGTAACTGGCTGTTATAAAGGGAGCTTTTAGGTAAAGTATGGTGTATGTAGCAGAGCAATGTAGTCGAAGGGATTCGTTCCTCTAGTTTTAGAGAGATATCCTTGGGCCCCTCGATGATTGATAGCTGACGTAAAATGCATGGCCAAGATCAAGTTGCAATGATGTTTGATCAATTGCAACTAGTTTTTGGGTCACTATCAATTAAGATCGAGAAACATAATCGTGAACGATCTGGAGATTGACATTTAACCATGTCTCGTGTTCAAACGGATATCGCGAACGAAGGGATAAATCATCACTTATCTATAGGACCATTTCGTAACTGATTCTGGATTTGGTTTTTGACAAAAACCCATACTGACTTGGGGGCAGAGATGCCTTGCTAGAGGCCGCTCTTTGTCTGTGGTCTTATGGTACGGTGTGTCATGTGCAAGTGGGAGTTTGTTGGAGTATGCCCACTGACGCACGTACGCCATAAGTATCACTACTGATAATGTATGGGCCTATTGGGTCACACACCGGGGACCTATCTCGACAGCCTAATAAGTGGAGGGACCAATGGTGTCAAAATGGAAAGATTGGTGTGCTGGTGAATACCGCGAAGCGGAGCACTTAAGGACACGCGACGCGGAGTTTCCGCGGCGCGGAAACTTACGGGCCAGCGGCGCGGAATTTCATCTGACAGCATGCAGCTTTTTGATTTTCACCTCCACTCTTGCCCAATGGGTGGGCTAACGTGTGCAGAAGTCTGAGGCCGGCTTTGGGGAGAGGAAGTGGCATTTTAGAGTTTATAAAACACCCTCATTTGTCCTTCTCTTTAATTTTTTGCAAAAACCCACATATACACTTAGTCTTGAGAACTATAAGAGTGTTCTTGTGAGTTCAAAAGGGCCATCCGAATTTCTGCTATCAAGTGCTGTTCTTGTGGTGATTTCTACTGGAAGAAGATCATCCAAGCTTGTTAGTACAAGGAGAAAGGACCATACCCGGGGTGGACTTCGATAGAGGAGAGCTTCTTTGATCTCTTGTTCATCATCACCTCACATCCGATTTTCTGGAGCTTAGGAGCAAGGGTATAACCTCTTCTCTTTCTGTTTCACATGTTGCTTAAGTTAGCTATAGAGTTTGGTCCATGGTTTGGGGTTTTATGCTTTTATTACTTGTACTTTATGCTTTGTATGTTGTACCTTGTTGCTTCCGCTGTGTACATAGAACCCCAACATAAACACCTAATCAAAATCTCTCAATCTTTCAAATTTAGCTATCTATAATCAACTTATGATTATAGATACTGACGACTCTCTAAACAGGATTTAATCACAGATTGAATACTTACCAATCTCACAACTAATGTGAGTATTCGAACACACGAATAGCTTGGCAATGTGTGAATATCTTGATCACGCTAAACTGACAAACAGTGATTCAAGAATCGTAACACATATGGATGAGGTGAGGTATTTGGCTCTGCAACACTTAGTCGTAATTATTTCAGAATCATAGTCGTACCTCTAAAATTATCAGGAGATAAGAATTTATAATCATGTGCCTATGGAATCTAACAAACTAAGACCCAGCCTAATTTGCTAACTAACAATCGGATAACTCGGAATCTTTAATTTTGAATCTTCTTATCTTGAGTCTTCAATCTTCAATCTTGATTCTGGAGTCTTCTTATCCTTCCCGTAGATATAGAGAGTTAAAAAGATAAGTTTAAAACATATTTAAACTTTCTTTAGGCTGACTTCTTACTCGGACTGAGTTACTCAGCTTGAAACTCATCAAGCTGAGTTCTTCGAGAACAAACTCGAAAACCAACATGAACTAACACATATATTAATAAACTCATCCTTAGAAGTCCTAAGAGTTAGCTAGAACTAATTTAGCAACTCTGTTGAGCTGACTCAGTATATATGCTGAGTCACTCAGCTTGAAACTCATCAAGCTGAAACTCTATATATATATATATATATATATATATATATATATATATATATATATATATATACATATATATATATATATATATATATATATATATATATATATATATATATATATATATATTGTTGGGATTTCAAGAACACGCAACGGAAGCGAGAACAACAAGAATCATGCATACAAGAGTTCAAAACAATGAAATCCCAAGTGTGGATCTACTCTATGTACAAAATAGCAACTAGACAAGAAGGATAAAGAGTTATACCAGCTCCTAAGCTCCAGTAAAACTCTTGTTGGTGGCTGAACGTGATTGTAGAAGCAAGGAACACCTTCTTCTTGTTGTTGTCTTCTCTCGAAATCGCAAACCGGGAACGAGTCCAACACCAAGTGCTAGCTAGCTTGAGGAAAAAACTTCTCCACGAAATTTGCCTCAAGAACAACAAAGAAAACTCTGGACCAAGATGCCTCTTGTTCACTAAATCACTAGCTCAAGTATTAAGTGAATAAGAGAATGAATATGGACTTTAGAGAGAAAATGGCTAAGAGAGAAAATGTCCAGCAATATGGTTCTTTTTAAAGACCCCAAAATGTCACTTGCTCTCCCTCTAACCGGCCAAGAAATCTCTAGAAGCTTTCATGCATTGGACACAAGTGGAGGTGATTTTGACATAAAGCCCATGCAGATTTAGCGGCGCTAACCAAGAGTTAGCGGCGCTAAACCTTAACCCGTAGCGGTGCTAACGCAGCCAGATTTCGATATGACATAAATCACATACAACCGTAGCGGCGCTAACCTTTAACAGTTAGCGGCGCTAACATGTTAAGTTAGTGGCGCTATCGTGGCCTGCATTTCTAACTTCCACTTTTGCCAACTTTGGTCCCTTAACCTTATTTGCTGTCATGTTAGACCCCGGTTCGTGACACATATAGGCCCATACGTCATCGGCAGTGCTCTAAGGCGTACATATAATATCGGGGCAGATTCTAACAAACTCCCACTTGCACATAATATATTGTACCCTGGCAAGCACAGACAAAGAGCGGCCTCTAGCAAAGCATCAATGCCCCCCAGTCTGTATGGGTTCTGAATACCTGCAGAAAACTATCATACTAAAAGTAGTGGTCCTAGATAAGTGATCTTAGACATCCTTTTGTTCGCGATATCCTTGTGAACACGAGACATGGATTAGTAAATGTCAATCTCCAGATCGTTCACGATTATGTTTCTCGATCTTGATTGGTGGTGACCAAAAGGTAATGACATATCTGATTCTCAATCAATATTCCTTTGTGCATGACAATGCAATATTTTGGCGTCAGCTCCCAATCATCGAGGGGCCCAGGGATATCTCTCATACAGGAGGAACAAATCCCTTTGACTGCATAATCCCATACCATACCTCTTGACTTACCTAGTCATTCCCTTTTTCACAGCCATTTACGAACTGCTTTTGAAAGTGGCTAAAGCAAGTAAGAACTATGATATAGCGATTCATACATCTCGGGTCTGAGGATGTAAGATTTTATCATCCCAAGTTACTCGTGACTATAATCCATGAAGTAAACTTGGGTGTGGGTCTTCCAGTCACTTGAAACTCTTTTCAAGCACAGGTTATTGTTGCGTGGGTCTTCCAGTCACCAACACCTAACCTCAGCCTTATTTCAAACTTCCTTCCCTTGAAGAATAACAGATTGTGGAAATTTAGAATGTATAAACATTCTGGGAAGTGGTTAAACATGCTAAGATGGAACACAGTAAAGTCTTATGAATGTAACCGAATCACTCGCATATCGAAACAAGCATAAATTACAATACTGTATGTATTGTTCCCAAAATAAATTAATACATATCAAATAAACTAATATATACAACTCAAGCCAAATCGCTAGCAAATCTTACACCTATCCCTCTAGTGTGAGATTCATGAGCTGCTTGCGGTAACGGCTTAGTGAATGGATGTGCCAAGTTTCCATTCGATGCTACTCTGCTAATGATGACTTCACCACTTTCAATAACGTCCCGTATAAAGTGGTATTTGCGCGAAATATGCCTTGTCCTCTTGTGAGCTCTTGGTTCCTTTGCCAAAGCCACCGCACCCTCATTGTCACAAAACATCTCAATAGGGTCAGCGATGCTTGGAACCACTTGTAGATCTAGGATGAATTTCTTCATCCATACGGCTTCCTTTGCAGCTTCACTTGCCACAATGTACTCCAATTCGGTAGTCGAATCAGCCACCGTGTTTTGCTTTGAGCTCCTCCAGCTGACAGCACCACCATTTAACAGAAACCCAAACCCCGATTGAGATCGGTAGTCATCCCTGTCAGTTTGGAAGCTAGCATCCGAGTAACCCTTTACTCTCAGCTCTTCTTCCCCACGATATACCAAGAACATCTCTTTTGTACGTCTCAAGTACTTAAGAATGTTCTTCACTGCCCTCCAGTGAGGTTCTCTTGGGTTCGCCTGATATCTACTAGTCATGCTTAAAGCACATGACACATCAGGACGAGCGCATAGCGTGGCGTACATGATCGAGACCACAGCCGAAGCATATGGTACTCGCTTCATTACTTCTATCTCCTCCTAGGAGGTAGGACATTGAGTTTTACTCAAAGTCAAACCATGCAACATAGGGAGGTTTTTGTTGGAACACGGTATGGAGCAAAACACAGCGGAAACACAAACAAAAAGTTCAAAAACCGTACAAAACGGGTCCGTATCATGTTCCAAAATGATAGTATTCTACAAAAAACAAATTGCAACTTAAAAGGAACAAGAAAGACAAAAAATATACCTCCTTACAAGCTCCAAAATCGGCTGAACTTGCACCACACGGGATGAATCCGAGAACCCAAGTGTGTCCTCCTCTATTGCTTAATCCACACCAAGTTTGCTCGATCCCCGTATGCTAGTACTCCGTCAAGCGGACGTCCACCACGACTCTACCTTTCCGAGACAGCCTACAAGCTTCTCCTCTTGCACCTATGGAGCTCACATGACACTCAAGTAATACCAACTTAGTGTATATTGTGTTTATGTCATGTATGGTACCAAGAGAGATTTGAGAGAGAGTAATGAGTCTTGCATGTCACACACCAACTGTTCTAGCCACAATAACTCATATTTGGCCGGTGTAAGAGTGGCAAATCTATTGGTCCACAAGATGGCCCAATCAGATATAAGAATTTCATGCAGATAGTCCTTCATGGCCTCTCACGGCCTGTGAAGAGCCCGTGAAGACAAAATGCACCACGACTGGCCATCGTCCTTCACGGCCCGTGCCATGTTCGAGTGACTCGTGAGGGCGTCACCTCCACGACCCCTCACGACCTCTTCACGACCCGTGAAGACTCCACGAGCCGTGTAAAGGTCATTGAGCCATTCGTGAGGGCAGTGGGCTTCACGACCCGTGGAGCATCCCTCACGGCCGTGAAGCCTCAAAATCAAACAATTTGATTTTTGGACCTTCTCTCTTTATCAATAATCTGTCGGGATCAATCCTTTGTGTGTGACCAAATAGGCTTGCACTTCATCAGCAACAACACCAATGTACTTGTGTCAGTGGGCATTCTCCAACGGACTCCCACTTGCACATGACACAACGTACCCAGAGGTATTACAGACAGGGAGCGGCCTCTAGCAAGGCATCCCTGCCCCCAAGTCAGTACGAGGTATGTCATCCCATAGACAAGTACCAATTCACAACCAAAGGTTTGAAATGGCCCTAGATAAGTGATCAACCATCCTTTTGTTCGCGATATCCATGTGAAGAAAAGACATGGTACTAAGTCATTCTCAGTCCTTCACGATTATGTTTCTCGATCGAGATTGGTGGTGACCAAAATAAACAAGTTGCAATCAATTACCCAAATCATTGCACACTCGAGCATGGCCATGCATTTTGGTGTCAGCGCCCAATCATCGAGGGGCCCAGGGATATCTCTCTAAACAGAGGAACAAATTCCTTTGACTACATTGCCCACCACAGTGATCATACTCTGAACAGCTACTCCCTTTATAACAGCCAGTTACGGACTGCGTTTGAAAGCAACTAGAGCAAAGAAAACCAAAGTAATGCAGACACATGCATCTCTAGTATGAGGATGAACTGATATTATCATCCTGAATCACTCACGACAAGTACCACAAAGTGAATTCAGGTGTGGGTCGTCCAGTCACTTGGAACCCCTTTCAAGTACAGGCGAAGTATTGCGTCGCTGTGTCCCAATCACCATTGCACACTTGACCAATCACTTCCCTCAGCCTTTATTCAGACTTCCTTCCCTTGAAGAATGACTGGCTGTGGATATTTAGAATGTAAAAACATTCAGGGAAGTGGTAAAACATGCAAAGTTGGAACACAATAAGGCTAACTGAGAGTACCCGCTACATGCGCATTACCAAACCCCTTTGATAATCGATACAAGCAGAAGCACAATATTCCCAAGAGTAAAACATATCGAATCATGACTAAAACACACTCAAGCCAAGTTCATGCAGACCTTAGTATGATATTCATCACTAGACTGCCACTATAGCTTAGTAAACGGATCACCATCCACGATGTTATCCGTGTGTACTCTGACATTGATCATATCCCTACTGCAACCAACCACTTCCAAAGTGTGCGTTGATGGGATTTCGATCATTTATCCAAGTTGTTATACCTTCATTGTTTCTAAAGAACCCAATAAGGTAAACAACGCTCGATTCACAAATTTTAGTGAGTATAAGCCATCGTACCCTCATAGTTTTCACAAAGATCTCTATAGAGTCAACGATGCTTGATTCTCGGAGTTTAGTGTGTATAAGTCATCGTACTCTCATTGCCTCAAAAGAACCCAATAGAGTCAACGACGCTTTAAGACACACACAAATTAACAACACCATATTAAGAAGGATCACAAACCCCAATCAAGATCGGCGGTTACACTTTCAAGTAGAAGCCATCACAAGAGTAGCAACTCATTTTAAGCTTCTTCTAATTACATCACCACAAGAACATATACTCATATTTCTTGTTTTCCATAAACTTCTTTAAATATCCCATATTTATTATGGACGCATAATTCTCAATTTACACTTGTTGCCAAGCTGTATTAAGACATTATCTCCAAAACAAAGTATGTGCTAGACATACCAAATAGGATTATGACAGCGCTCCCACTTGCTCTGACATCTATCCAAGTTTCATCATTGCTTACTGAAAACTTAAACACTTGATTTTCTTCGCAAAGATTCCAAAACTTAGATTTATTCTGAGCCCAAAAGGACTCCTCCTTTGTAGACTTCATAAGGATACTCAGGATGTAAAAAGACCTTCAGACAGTGTTATGAAAACTTCCTCATAAAATTCCTATAACGGAATGCGGTCTTTGCATCATACTGCCATAAAACGGCATAAGCATCCGCTTAAACTTCAACATAACTACAAAGAGAATGTCTTCGTATGATTCCTACCCAATGGTCAATCATCATGAAAGCAATTCCATCCAGTCAGTATTTGAAGTTATCTACAAATTAATCCAAAAGATCGTATATCCAAAAGATCTATATACACCGTCAGGTCAAAACCTAGGTGTTGGATTAACCAAGTTCAAAACTTGAAAATCCAGCATGGAATGTATCTTGTGTTATTACACTCCTCTTCTTAGCAGACTCAAGGCCCCACTACAGCTTCCGGTAGTTGATGCATACATCACGTATCATCAATAAGTCATCGTCCTCAGATATAATACATCATACCCTTCTGGTCCTATGACGACTCTTACCAGACAAATGAATAAGTAATAACTTTATGCCAGATACTCCAACATAGCCATGTTGAGTTTCAATCATTTCTGATTGAATGCTAGTGTCAACATTAGGTTTTTTATTTAAATCTCACGTTCTTCCACTCGAATGCTTCAGTTGTTCATTTCCCTTTTCGAGCAACCAAAACCAGTTCTCAAAAAGTAATGAAATGAATATCTGAAACTAAGAAGAACCATTAAATACATTAGCATCCTTTAAGTTCATCCATCTCCCACTAAATGTAGACTGGATAACTTTAATCTATGAGATCGACAAGCAAAGAACACTTTCTAATCGAATCTCCTTAGATGTTAATTTGACCATCTTTGTTGATTTAAAACAAGAACATTGTCCGTCACTACTCAAGTACACCTATCAAGCAGGTTACTTAAGTTTAATCCATCAAGACGGAACCATAACCAATATGTTCCATTCCTCCACTTAGCGATCCATGTAAAACATGTATCATAGGAGAAATGAATTATGAGGCAAACTCACAATTCATATGATGGTTTAGAATGTAGATGCTCAACATCTCACAAGATTTGAGTATCTTTATTACCTTTTGCCCTCTTCATCTTTAATTTGTTAAGGGTGAGTCTTGAACACCTCTCAGGTATCAGATATTCGTCTAATAAATTAGACTTACCCATTCCTTCTACCATCATCGGTAAAGGTAACAAATCACACATAGTTAATCCTTATGTATTTGCCTGAACGGTCTTTACACAAATGTGCAAACGAAATCCAACAAGCCTTTATTCCTCTCACATTCACAAGTGAAAGATATGTTAGTTATTTAGCCTTATAAGCAATATTTGAAATCAACAATTGACCCATGGTCAAAAGATTCCATGTTCCTAACCACATGGAGCTTGGTGATGCAAGTCTTGTTTATATGGTTAAATCAACTATTTCATAAGGATAACAATTCAATAATCATTCATAATCATTCCATTACTTCTTTAAGCAAAACTTATTGCAAATGCCACGACATGAATAGACTTTGAAATAAAACTCGAAAACCCACAATAACGTTATTCAAAGTAATATTCATCGTCATCAAAGGCAAATAAGATACAATGCGTCTTGCCACGCAGGGCGTAAGACAAAGATCTAAATGAAGTAATAGTATAGCTGGATGGAATGGCAAGACTCTTCTTCCAATCCTTCTAGTTAGGGACAAGCACCATGCTTCCCTTCTCTATGATCCGGCTCTCCATGCATCCATTACCTACTTCGGATTAACACCTACACTTTGCAACAAACAAGTTTGTGACAAACGTGAGTGTTTTGACTAGCGTTCAAAACCCAGTCGTTAGAAGTAGAAAATCAATGGAGTTTGATCATGAATGTACCTAAAGATGAGCTAACGTTCTTCCGCTTTAGGATACTTAGCTCTTCCAGGCACTTGGGGCAGGTGTGACGGCGCCAATTTCCAATTTCTCCGCAAAAGTAGCAAACTATCCCATGTGGAACATCATCTTGAGGCACAATCTCATTGTCCTCCGACTCCACAATTACGGATAGTCTAGTCACACTAGACTTTCCTTTTGAGGTCAGTTTCTTCTTCTTGCTTTCATGTTTCCTAGTAGCCATAGCGGATGTGGACGAGATACGATCCTTCTCAACCATGTAAGACTGAACAGCCTTCAGCATGTCTTGAAGTTCGATCAAGGATTTTTCCAAATTGTCTTTGTGAAAGTTCTTGACAAACTTCTCATAAGACGCGGGCAGGGACTGGAGGATCATATCCACCGCAATCTCCCTCCCTATTGGAAGTCAAAGTCTCTCCAATTGGTCCATGTATCCCTTCATCATAAGGAAATGGACGTTTACATCCTCACCTTCCTGCATCCTACAACCGACCAAAGCCTTTATACACTCAAACTGTTCCTGTCTAACCTGCTGTGGGAACATGTCCCTTAGCCGGTTTATCATGTCATACGCACTCAATTGCTCAAGCTGCTGACGCAACTCAAAGCTCATAGTCGATAACAAGAGACAAGAAATATCTTGTGTATCTCTAACACGCTTCTCAAAAGCATATCGAGTGGCCCAGTTCGCGTTGGTAGCAGGTGGCTCCGGAAAGTGTTCCTCAAGGATGTGCAACTTTGACTCGTGACGGAGGACAATCCTCAATACACGATACCAGTCAGCGAAGTTCAATCCTATGAGTCTCTCCCTTTTTAGGAATAATCGAAGTTTAAAGTTTGGTGTGGTGTCGTTGATATTTGCCATCTATAAAAGAGTACACATTTTAGTTAGTTTCGATATAATCCTTGTTAAAATAATTACCCAGCTGATTAACAAAATCAAATTATCTTAACAAGGGCTAAGAACCTCAAAGTACCCCAATCCATGATGGGTTTGCCGCGGATCACTTCATGGAGCAACTTAGGCCGGTAAACGCTTTACCAATTGCAATCCGAGATTACAACTCTTAGACACTTGTGGGATCCTAGGTACTCATAGCACCCATTTGGCATGTTTGATCCCTTCTCTCACCGATTCCTCATTAATCCACTTTGATAGCTCGGTATGGGCACGACAACTACCAAGGTGTTTTAAGTCTTGGAATTGTAAATCGACCATCAGGATACACGGTGGTGCTCTAGCCCAATGACCGGCTCGGCTAAGCTCGACAACCGACCCTTGCGAGTTGCCACATGCACCTTCCACACAGTTACACAAAACAGATCTCGGCTAAGCTCGACGACCGATCTTGCTTCACTAGACTCGGGTGGTGTCGTCTTACGGGAGGCGAGTGATTTACATTTGATAAAAACGGGATTTTGTTTTTAAAGTGGTCTTGTGGCGCGCGAGGTTTGTAAACCAATTAAAACTCTTGGTTTTATTATTTTGAAAACTTTTCAAGCGAGCGAAGAAACTAAACAACCACGCAAGAAACTAAAGAAAACAACAACCACGCACAAGCAATATCCGGTAACATGCCCCTAAACCCTATGCGCTTTCCCCGTGAGCCAAACGAGGAAAGCAAGGCCAAACTAAGGACACAGCCACTTGGCCCAGCTGGAAGTGCTCCTACTGAATCCGTCATCTCTAATGAACCTCCGGATCCATCATAGCCGAGACGTCTCCTCCACGACTCTCGATGGTTGTCTTCGGTCTTCTTTTACAAATACATACAAATATTTGAAAAGAAACGGCATGCAAGCCTCGAAATGCTAATCTAAGCTAATCTAACAATTACAAAGAATAGCAACCGGCATGCAAGCCAAAATCAAGTACAAAATACAAGACCGAATAAATTTAATTATTACAAACCAATTTTGGTACAAACCACCAAATGAATGAATAATTAAACACAACCAAACAACCAACACATAGGTCTAATGGGCAAGGCGTTACCGGATCAAACAACAACCCCAAATAGCAACACGGTGTGCCACAACAAAACCGTGTAAAATGTATTTTGATTAAGATTGTTCAAACCTAGCTAAACACTCAAGGCACAAAGTGAACAATCCTTGTACATATTCATTAGTACCCCAAACACTTTAAGCATACATATTCATATATACACTATACAAGTATATGCATGTGTGCATTTCATGCCAAAAACCACCCAATACATATAAATGTACAAATCAAGACACATATGGGGCTTTTTCAACATCCAAACACTTTGGACAGATTCTGGAAAAACAGAATCGAAAGGAGCTAAAACCGAAAAAAAATTTCTTTTACCAAAAAGGACAAAAACACTGTTCACAACGTCCTTCACGACCCAGGAGCCTTCACGGCCTTTCACGGCCCGTGAAGCCCATGAGCTCCACCACTCTGACACAGTGAAAAACCTTTACGACCAACACCCCACGTAACTGGTCGTGAGCCTTCACGACCGTGAAAAAAATCTTCACGAGACAGGTCGTAAGCCATCACGACCGTGAAGTAAAAACCTTCACGATACTGGTCGTGAGACTTCACGACTGTGAAGAATAATCCTTCACGACCGATGAAGACATTCTGGACAGAATGTTCATTTTCGGTTTTCAAGCCAAGCAAGTGCAATTTGTTTGTAGATTTGGCTCTGATACCACTGTTGGAACACGGTATGGAGGAAAACACAGCGGAAGCACAAACAAAAAGTTCAAAAACCGTACAAAACGGGTCCGTATCGTGTTCCAAAGTGATAGTATTCTACAAAAAACAATTTGCAACTTAAAAGGAACAAGAAGGACAGAAAATGTACCTCCTTACAAGCTCCAAAATCGGCTGAACATGCACCAGACGGGATGAATCCGAGAACCCAAGTATGTCGTCCTCTATTGCTTGATCCACACCAAGTTTGCTCGATCCCCGTATGCTAGTACTCCGTCAAGCGGACGTCCACCACGACTCCACCTTTCCGGGACAGCCTACAAACTTCTCCTCTTGCACCAATGGAGCTCACACGACACTCAAGTAATACCAACTTAGTGTATATTGTGTTTATGTCATGTATGGTACCAAGAGAGAATTGAGAGAGAGTAATGAGTCTTGCATGTCACACACCAACTGTTCCAGCCACAATAACTCATATTTGGCCGGTGTAAGAGTGGCAAATCTATTGGTCCACAAGATGGCCCAATCAGATATAAGAATTTCATGCCGATGGTCCTTCACGGCCTCTCACGGCCCGTGAAGTGCCCGTGAAGTCAAAATGCGCCACGACTGGCCATCGTCCTTCACGGCCCGTGCCGTGTTCGAGTGACTCATGAGGGCGTCACCTACACGACCCCTCACGACCTCTTCACGACCCGTGAAGACTCCACGAGCCGTGTAAAGGTCATTGAGCCATTCGTGAGGGCAGTGGGCTTCACGACACGTAGAGCATCCCTCACGGCCGTGAAGCCCCAAAATCAAACAATTTGATTTTTGGACCTTCTCTCTTTATCAATAAGTTGTCGGGATAAATCCTTGGTGTGTGACCCAATAGGCTCGCACTTCATCAGCAGCAACACCAATGTACTTGTGTCAATGGGCATTCTCCAACAGTTTCCTTTCTTGGATTCCTCCGTTTTAAAGCGTCTCACGACCTTTTCTATGTATGCACTTTGAGAAAGCCCTAACAACCTTCTAGATCTATCTCTATAGATATTTATTCCCGGAATACAACTCTCATCACCTAGGTCCTTCATTGAAAAACAATTCCCTAGCCAAGCTTTGACACTCCTTAAGCTTGGGATATGATTTCCAATAAGTAGAATATCTTCTACATACAGAACCAGGAAGACTATAGTGCTCCCACTAGCCCTGACATACACACAAGGTTCATCTTTACTCTTTGAAAAACCAAACTCTTTGATTATCTCATCAAAGCAAAGATTCCAGCTTCGAGATGCTTGCTTAAGTCAATAAATGGACTTCATAAGCTTACAAACCTTGTTCGGATACTTTGGATGTTCAAAACCGTCAGGCTGTCTCATATACACATCTTCATGAAGCTTCCCGTTAACGAAGGCGGTCTTTACATCCATTTGCCAAATTTTATAATCATGAAATGCAGCTATGGCAAGTAGTATCCGGATTGACTTCAACATGGCCACTGGGGAGAAGGTTTCATCATGATCCATCAATAACTCACTGCCATCAGATATGAGAAACCCATATCTCTCTGGCTCAAAACGAGTCCTACTGGAACGCCTAGGAGTAGATGTTGCAAGAGTGTTAGGTACCGCAGCATTATCTTGCTCGGTATTTTGGCTAGTGCCAACCTCAAGTCCTTTATCGGCCGACCCTTGATCTTCCTCAAGGTCAACTTCCTTACTACCATGTTTGGATAGCAACTCCCTTTCAAGGAAGAATGCCCTTCGAGCAACAAATACCTTGTTCTCTGAAGGTTTATAAAATAAATATCCAACACCGTTAGAAGGATATCCGATAAAATAACACCTCTCTGAACGAGGTTCAAGTTTGGTTTCGGCCTCACGTATCACGTAGGCTTGACAACCCCAAACTCGTAGGTATGAAAGTGTCGGCTTCTTACCATTCCACATTTCATAAGGTGTTTTAGCAACATTCTTTGTTGGTGCGAGTTTAAGGATTCTTACCGCAGTT
Organism: Pulicaria dysenterica; assembly: GCA_947179395.2. Classification (NCBI taxonomy): domain Eukaryota; kingdom Viridiplantae; phylum Streptophyta; class Magnoliopsida; order Asterales; family Asteraceae; genus Pulicaria; species Pulicaria dysenterica. The sequence goes on along the minus strand of OX359292.1, from coordinate 49,206,600 downwards.
TCTAAGGCATATCCCTAGAAACTAATAGGTACCTCCGCTCGACTCATCATAGACCTTACCATATCAAGCAAAGTCCGGTTCCTCCTCTCAGCGACCCCATTTAATTGTGGAGTCCTCGGAGGTGTTAATTGTGAAATAATTCCACAATTCTTAAGATGATCGACGAAATCGGTACTAAGATACTCTCCACCTCTATCAGACCGGAGTATCTTTATAGTCTTGCCCAACAGATTCTGAACTTCGTTTTGGAATGTCTTGAACACCTCAAAGGTTTCATTCTTGTGTTTATCAAGATAGACATACCCGTACCTACTATAATCATCTATAAAGGTTACGAAGTATCTTGAATTATTCCTCGTGACATGCTTGAAAGGTCCACATACATCCGTATGGATTATGTCTAGAAGGTCCTTTCCCCTCTCACTTGTTCCCGTGAAGGGTGCCTTTGTCATTTTGCCCAAGAAGCAAGATTCGCATACTTCATTTGACCCTTGATCAAATGATTCCAAGATCCCATCCACTTGGAGCTTGGTGATACGAGTCTTGTTTATATGGCCAAGACGACTATGCCACATAGAATATTTATCCAAACCATTTTTGGAGTCAGAATCAATATTCATGATAGATTGTCTTGATTCAATGTATGCATTTGACTCATATATGTCATGACATGGTAAAGCTTTAAAATACACAACTTCATTTTTAAAGCAAATGATTGTACCACTTATAAATTTAAAATTAAAAGCATCGTCATACAATTTGTTAAAAGAAATAATATTTCTAGCCACATTGGGCAAATAGCATACATCCTTTAACAAAATAGAAAAACCAGTCTTGAATGAAAGCTTCAAGTCTCCTTTAGCTTCCACTGGGACAACCTCCGAGTTTCCCATTACAAGATCCAGTTCTCCCTGCTCCAAGCTCCTACTTTCCCTTAGCACCTGCACCATATTACATATGTGAGTGCCACAGCCACTATCCAAAACCCAGCCTTTAGAAGTAGAAGTATGGTGGAGTTCTATCATGAACGTACCTGACGTATCCGGACTCGAAATGCTCATTGCCTTGAGCTTGTTGAGTCCCTCCACATACTTCGGGCAAGTACGGCAGTAATGACCCTTGCCCCCGCAGAAAAAGCACTCCGCATCCTCCGGAGCCTTGGCTTGGGGAAGTTTCCCCTTGCCCTTGCCCTCGGAGGCCGGGTTAGGCTTGGCCACGCCAGCCTTTCCCTTACCCTTCCTCTTGTTGGAAGGGGCGGCCTTCTTCTTCGTGATGCGGCCTTCCCGGATGGCGAGAACTTGAGAGGTGGAGGTTGATGGCTTGTTCTTGGTCATGCTAGACTTAGCGTTCTTCAACATACCATGAAGTTCCATCAAGGTTTTATCCATGCTGTGCATATGATAACTCATAACGAATTGATCGTATGCACCGGGCAGGGATTGGAGGATTAAATCAACCGCCATCTCCCTCCCGATGGTAAAACCTAACTTCTCCATGCGCTCGATGTTTGCTTTCATCCGCAACACATGCGTGCTCACGTTCCCACCCTCTTGCATCTTGCAAGCAAGGTCTTGAGGCACTCGTACCTCTCCTGTCTCGCCTGCTGCTGGAACATGTCCTTTGCAAGCAAGGGTCGTAAGCACTAAGATGATCCATTTGCTTTTGCAAATCTTGGTTCATCGTGCTCAACATAAGGCACGTGATTTCCTCAGTCTCCTTGAGGCATTTTTCATACGCCTCACGGACGGCCCTTGTTGCACCAGCAGGAGGTGCCTCGGGGAGGGGTTCCTCTATGGTATGCAACTTTCCTTCATACCGCAAGACCAACCTTAGTTATCTATGCCTGTCCATGAAGTTGCTTCCATCGAGTTTCTCCTTTTCTAGGAAAACTCGTAGAGAAACGCTGGTGGTGGTGTTTGTTGCGCTTGTTGATGCCATCTAAAATATTGCAAAGTAGATATTAGTTAGTTTGATATTTTTTTTATCTTGTTAAATAATTTACTCATAAAGAATTAACTTAACAAGGCTAAGAACCGTATTTCATCTTACCATGTGACGGGGTTACCGCGGATCACATGATAAAACTATTTAAGTCGGCAACCATTTTTCCAATTGCAATCTCCATTGCAATCCTTAGCACATGCGGGATCCTACGACATCCAACGGTCGTTTGGCATGTTTGATCCCTTTTTGCACCAATTTTAAGTCTTGAAATTTTGGTTAACTCGTGCTAAGCTCGACAATTAACCAAGATTTCAAACCTAAAATTGCAAATCGTCCGTCAAGACATATGGTAACAAATTCACCAAAGTTGGCTCGTGCTAAGCTCGACAACCAAAATTGTGAATTTTGCCACACTCACCTTCCACACAGTTTCATGAGAATTGGTTCGTGCTAAGCTCGACAACCAAATCTCATAAGACTAGATTTGGGTGGTATCGACTTACGGATGGTACATGATTTACGTTTTGTGGAAAAACGGGTTTTTGTTTCCGGTTTGGTTTTGATTAACTTGTTAGTAACAAATCGTATTTTCACTAGGAGGGTTAATCAATGTATGTGATCGCGCGCGAGAGGAAACCAATTTTATCAAAACTCTTGTGATTTTATTAATTTTATCAAAAAAAAATTCTAGCATGCGAAACCTACACATCCATGCATAGAATAATAAAATCACATCACACGCAATATACAACATAGTCGGTAATCCTTGCCAATAAACCTATGCGTTCCTCCCGTGAGCCAAAACGGGAAGAACTTGGTCAAACTAAAGGACAAAACAATCTTGATGCAAGCTCCCACTAGAACCACCATCACCATTGGACTTCTTTGGCTTCTAAGGGCATCAAACTCCATCTTGTTTTGTCTCCTTCTTGTGTCTTCATCCCTCTATCATACAAATTACAATACAATAGAAAATAAATGGCATACAAGCCACATAATTTTCCTATTGATCTAATACTTGTACATGGATGAATGAAATGGCATGCAAGCCACAAATTATTACAATCAAACTGAATTTAATAAATTTACAGCCATCATATGTGGATCAAAACCACCAAATTACATGCACAACACAAATCAACCAAATGGGCCAAGGCAAGACTACCAACTCATGTTAACACATACAACCAAACATATCATGCCACTACTGGAACAACATGAAAAACACCTTTTGAACAAAATTCCAAAGGGTGTATGTGCCAAAAATCCCGAGACCAACACTGTTTTATTCAAAATTTTTGAAAAACAATTTCCAGTAACGTTAGCGCCGCTAACGCGTGAGACTTAGCGCCGCTAACCTCAGCGTATCGTCGCTAACCCTAACGGGAGAATACAAACATTTTGATTTCGGGTTTTTCAAGCCACCAAGTGCTATTCTAACATAGAGGTGGCTCTGATACCACTGTTGGGATTTCAAGAACACGCAACGGAAGCGAGAACAACAAGAATCATGCATACAAGAGATTCAAAACAATGAAATCCCAAGTGTGGATCTACTCTATGTACAAAATAGCAACTAGACAAGAAGGATAAAGAGTTATACCAGCTCCTAAGCTCCAGTAAAACTCTTGTTGGTGGCTGAACGTGATTGTAGAAGCAAGGAACACCTTTTTCTTGTTGTTGTCTTCTCTCGAAATCGCAAACTGGGAACGAGTCCAACACCAAGTGCTAGCTAGCTTGAGGAAAAAACTTCTCCACGAAATTTGCCTCAAGAACATCAAAGAAAACTCTGGACCAAGATGCCTCTTATTCACTAAATCACTAGCTCAAGTATTAAGTGAATAAGAGAATGAATATGGACTTTAGAGAGAAAATGGCTAAGAGAGAAAATGTCCAGCAATATGGTTCTTTTTAGAGACCCCAAAATGTCACTTGCTCTCCCTCTAACCGGCCAAGAAATCTCTAGAAGTTTTCATGCATTGGACACAAGTGGAGGTGATGTTGACATATACCCCATGCAGAGTTCGCGGCGCTAAACCTTAACCCGTAGCTGTGCTAACGCGGCCTGACTTCGATATGACATAAAGCACATGCAACCGTAGCGGCACTAACCTTTAACAGTTAGCGGCGCTAACATGTTAAGTTAGCAGCGCTATCGTGGCCTGCATTGCTAACTTCCACTTTTGCCAACTTTGGTCCCTCAACCGTAGCGGCGCTAACCTTATTTGTTGTCATGTTAAACCCCGGTTTGTGACCCATATAGGCGCATACATCATCGGCAGTGCTCTAAGGCGTACATATAATATCGGGGCAGATTCTAACAAACTCTCACTTGCACATAATATACTGTACCCTGGCAAGCACAGACAAAGAGCGGCCTCTAGCAAAGCATCAATGCCCCCAAGTCTGTATGGGTTCTGAATACCTTCTAACACACACACACACACACACACACACACACACACACACACATATATATATATATATATCTTAGGTGACACACACAACTTATCAAAACACATTGATAATCTTACTAAGATATAGTCTATGCTGATCAAACATATTTACAGCTTATACTCATCTTATACTCAGTCTGAATCACTGTGAGTGTTCAATCTAATTAAGCTTCATAATTCTGTTAAGTTATGTGTAGAACACATCTTACAAACTTAACTTTGTCTCATCAAATCTAAACCTATGTGATCATTTTCCCAACAAACAACTTAACATAGAAACTTTCTCATGTGATTCAACATATAATTATCTTTATGTTTTTATCTTATGATTTCTGATTATACAATCATAAAAAGGTGAAATTTTTTACTTGTAATTGAATCAATTGTCTAATTATACTAGTTAACCGCGCTTATGACGATAAAGGTTGTTAATTAGTGTAATTAGATGGTTATAACTGGATCAAGGTTTTAACTATTGTAGAAATCGATGCATGAATGTTTAAGTATCATTATGATGGTCCCGTATTATATGGATGAAGCAATGCTTAGATGATTATCTTGTTTAGTGTGTGTTTATGTGTGTTCGGTTTAGAGAGAGAGCCGAGAGCTAGAGAGGAAAACACAAACACAAGGGAGTTGGAAATGCAAAGCTTTCTTTAGAATGTGTGGGGCAAATGCGTTTTATAGCATTTTCCCAAGTTACAATATTTACATATTTGCACCCTTACTTTTTATAATCTAACATTCTGCCCCTAAGTGAGGTGTGCAACGATTCACAACAAAGAAATAAATACATCTGTTCATAGGCTGATTTGTTGCGAATCCCGAATGCTACTTGCCACTTCCTAACTTGCCTTCTGTTGTACAGTATAGTCTTCATCTGTTCTATAGCGCGATAGGCCTGAGCATGTTGTTCATCAGTGTAGGCCTCACAGTAATCCCATACCTTATGATGAATCTTGTGATGAAGGATTTTCAATGTGCTGTCTGAGTAGGACATAAGCTCATCAAGTCTGATGAAGATCTTTTCTCCTTTAGTGTTCTTGGAGACGACTCCTCATTCACCCTTAAAGCTTTCATGCCCTTCATCAATCACAGTCAACTCTTCAAGCTTTTCTAAATATGGATGGCTCTGGTTAGGCTTCAAGAGATTAATTTTCCTGTAATTGTTCTTAGCTCCAAGTTGCAGATCATGCTCCTCTATGAATTCCATCAGATTTCTTAAATACTTCATCAAAGCAGCTCTCCCAAATTCTTCTTCTAGCCACTTTCCTCTCTTCTGAGAAAGAGTGTCATAGATAAAGCTAATGTCTTCAACTTTAACAAACCTAAGATCTTCTTCGGTGAGGAAGTATGTTAGGTTGTTTGCTCTCTAGACATGAAAGATGGCATACTTTATTCTGAAGGTGGTTTGAGTGTAGACTTTGATGAGTTCAACGATTGGATATTCTGATTTGTTCTCTTCTAGATTTGACATAGATTGAGTGAGGATGTGTTCATATCTTATTCTCTGTTTATCATCCATGTTCCGCAACTTGGGGGGAATAACCTGTATTTGTTCGCTGCAGAATATGTCTGAGATTCTTTCTTCAAGATTGGCAGCATTAACATAATAGTTTTTGCATAACAGATGCAGGCCTGGATCTCCATGGTACACTGGAGGAAAAGGTGGCACTATGAAGTTTGGTGGCAAGGGCCATTCTGATTCTCTTCTAAATTTCTCAGCTGCTTCTCTTTGTCTGTTTCTTTCCAATATATCAGCAGTTGATTCTTGAAATTGACCATGAGGATGAGGGAAGCTTTCATGAACTTCTATGTTGACTCTACTGAGGACCCTTGATACATCAAAGGTAGACTTCTTCTTTTTAGGCTTTCTTCTTGCCTCTCTTCGTGAAATTTCAGCCCATTCTTTCTTTTTAAGTGCAAGTTCTCTTTCACTGATATCATCATCAAACCTGTGTACCATTCTGGGTGAATCTGAGCGTGTAGCAATCTCAACATATTCATCTATTCCTTCGAAGAGTCGTTGGATTTCTGGATCCTCAGTTTCCTCCTCTGGTTGAGCTTCTTCTATTTGATCAAAGTCAAAATCATTAAAGATGTCAAACAGAGGCCCCTCTTCTTGAGCAGTACTGCTTTCTCCCTCATGCCTGATTGGAGATATGGGCATATACTCATATAGATCCTCATCTTCAGAGTCTGTGAATAGCTCAAACATCTCAGTATGGGACTGCTCATAAGGTCTTTCACCTTCTTCAAGATCTATTGGCCTCGGTTCAGATTGTTGCTGGGGTACATAAAGTACAATCTGCTTGTCAGCATTGTCATGTTGTTGTTCATGAACTTCATCGGCCAATTGTTTTTGTTTATGCTCCTTGCTAGAACTCGTACCTGTAGGTAGTAAAGAACTTAATGAAGTAACTGGTACAGTTGCCTTTGCAGCCACCGAGGGAGAAGACATGTATCTTCTTCTTTTCTCCCCCTCGGGTTGATCATCGGGATCCTGATCATCCTGTCTCCTTTTGCCACTATGTGCCTGAGCCTGGCAAGTTTGTTCAAGAATAGTCAGCCGGTCAGTAACCTTCTCAATGAAGTATAGAAGCTTCTGGTCACCCCATCAATCTTATTGTTAACATCTTCATGAAACTCTTGAAAGTCATCCAAGGAGATTCCCTGTGGACGTTGTTGGTTGCGAAGAGTTGTCAGAAGGTCTTGATCATGAGCATATTCGGGCCTTTGCTCCAGAAGTTTGACATACATAAGGCTCTTTAAAGCATCCACGGACATGGTTGCGGCTGAGATTCAGGAGCAGCAGATCTTATAGCAAGGAGTGCCTCAATCCTATCCAACTTTTGATTTGTTTCAGTGATTTGTTGTTGGAGAGGTGCCACGGCTTGTGTGATAGATTCTTATAATTTAGCACGTGTAACAAACCCGAAATCACGTAGACTTCCGGTTGTGGTACCAGCCACAGAGGCAGTACCACCTACTGGAGCAGCAATGATGTTGGCTCCAACTGGATTTCCTTCCAATCCTCGAATGACACCTTGAGAGGTACCACCTCTAGAAGTTGAGGAGACTTGTTGGACGTACAAGCTTAGTGCATCAATTATAACCCTGTGTTGGTCAAGATAAGTGGAGATCCGCGGTATATCAAATTATGTTCAATAAGTCTAACACCCGATTGGGGTTGACTTAGTGTATGTGTTATAGCCATGTGCAATGAAGATGATGCATGTGGAGAGACACTGTAGTGGTTGAGTAGGGTTGAAATCTGCACGGGTGGGATAAACGTGACTTGTTCAATACGGGATCCAACAATGTCAGGCCCCATAGTGGATGTGGCTTCCCGGCTTTTTGGGGCTAGGGGTCCCTCAGCACTCACATTTTCTTTTCTCACCTCCTCGTTTTCCCTTGCATTCCTAACTATATAACTATCTGCTTCTTCACCACTACCAGCACCGTACCCTGCATATCTGTTTGGGGATAATAAGGAATCAGGGGTGACGGAAACGGTTTCGACACACAACTCCAGAGAAGGAGTAACAACAGGCATATCTTGACCTGGAGCTACTATGGTAGGTTGTACAGGAGGAATATCAGGAACTTGGGTAGAAAATTCAAATTAATGACCAGACCACTAGGTTGAGGAATGACTTGAGTAGTTTGAGCAGTGTGGGTCTGGTCAGGAGAGGTAGTATGTGGGTCGGTTAGTTTCATGAATGACGGGGTGCTGTCAGCTGGTTGGTCAATGGGTCTGTCAGGGGTGCCCAAAGGAGAATTGACAGGTTCAAAGCTAGGGTCACCACCTGGCTGGGAAGTAGACTCATCATGATAAGACTGGGAACTGGATGACTCAGAGGTGTCAAAACCAAGTTCAGCAAGTACAGCATTGGTTCGGGTGGATTGTGAAATAGATTGGAAAACTATTTGAACAATGGTGGGATCATAAGCAACCCCTCCCTCTCTAATTTCTCCACCTTCACCTTCTTCTCCACCCCACTCTTCATTTTCACTTTCCTCATCCCGCTCAGCATCTCCCATAGATGTCTGAGGTCTATTCTTTACATCCTCACCAGGTACTACTCCTCCCTGGGCTGGTATGGCCGGTGCTGGCACAACCATAGGAGGTATTCCTACACTCGCCCTATAACTCACCAAAATATCATTTTTCTCACATAAGTTCAAAAGTGTTACAGGGAAAGGTCTTGGAACATGTAGGTTGGCAAGAATGGCAGGTTCAATATGTATGAAAAGTTTAGGAGTGATTGAAGGTAACCCTGCCCGATGAGGGATGTCAGCATTCTGATCCATCCAGTATTGGATGATCATAGGAATGAAACGGTGGTACGGAAGTATATTAGCATCTTTCTTCTTTTGGGAATTCTTTCTAAGAATTGTAACTTTGATGTCTTGGAAGAGTAGGAATGCATAATCCACATGGAGATGGTTGGCAACCGCCTTAAATATTTTGAGCTGATGCTCTGTTGGAAATTCATATCCTGAATGCTTGGGAGTGAGACATCATTGAAGCACCGTCATAAAGGTATTGTACTTAGGATGCAAGTTGGTGCGTTTGAATTGATTTTTACGGGTCAGTTCTCCATCATATCCCATTTCCCTAATTGCAGCAAGGCATGCTTCCTCCTCTGGGATTTCCTCATACGCTGTTGTAGGAGGTCTGTTGTCAGCCCTTGGCAGTTGAAAGATAGTTCGGAGGCGGTTGACAGGTATATCAATGGTATATACATCAACCTCAGCATGGATGACCTCAGTCCCTTTGTCATTGGTACGTACATTACACGTCTTCCAGAATTGTTGAACGTATAGCTCAGGGACATGTGTGTCAGTGGTTGCGGGATTATATGTCAGAAGGTGGTTTAGAGGATGAATCTTCAAGATTTTTGTGACAATGGGGTAGGTAGTATTTTTCAATTTGTTAAGGTCAACATAATGGTTGTTGTCATGGGTTTTAGACTTAAGAAACTCTGCTTGAGTCATGATCTCCTCTGGTTGAAGTACAACTTGTGCCATCTTATCTGCACAGATAGATAAACAGTTAAGTTAAAGATATAGAGATATGCAAGAGGACAACATTCAGATTTGAGTTTTGGTCAAACTCTAAGGGAATGAGATAAGGTTGACCACTGTGGACCAAATTATTTAGTTAGAAAAATATGAGAAAAACCCCAAGTGTTAAACCCTCATTCTGTACAAGATGATTTTCAGTATAAAAAAGTTGTTTTGATATTATGAAAATGTCAATTAAATAGAAATAAACAACTTTGCAGTACTTGAGTGTCGTCCAAATATCATCATAACACTCTCTTTTGAACCAAAAAGTATGTTTTAGGTTCAAGTTCATACACCTCATGAACACGAAGAACAATTTTCGAGATCTTTGAAATATTTTTGTATCAACGTGTTCCCCATGTGTTCAAAACACCCATCGCAAGCTTGGATTTATCAAACAAGTTTGTTTCGTGTCCCAAAAGTCCATTGAAAGTTCCAAATGTGTCTATCACAAGAGGCTGTTCTAGGACCAAAAATCACCATTTTAACTCAAAATTTGCAAAATGTAAACTTTACAAGTTGTTACTTATATGATCACGAATATTTTGAGATTAAAAATGTAAATTTTTGCAGAGTAACAAGATGATTCGTGTGAATGAGTAGCCAAAAACGAGAGAAACTTGTAAGTTTTTGAATTTTGATCGTGTTAAGTGACTGATGGGGGATGGGACAGTTATAAAGTGAAAATGCCACGTGTCGTGCAATGGTTGGACGAAACATGAGTAAAAAAAGCGGCTGATAGGGAAATCGCATGGTAAAAGAACCCGGCTTATAGAACCATGCGATTGGCCGTGAAGTGTAGTAAAAATGCTAACACTAGGTGAATCGCATGCGATTCCCCTTCTGATTGTCAATCGCATACGATTGGAAATTGGTTCCTTTGTTCAAATTTTCTAAGGCATGCGATTGATACTTGGTCCATTGTTTAGATAGTGTATCACATGCGATTGAGGCATAGTTGACCATTGTTCTGTTCTCCCATGCGATTGACTATCCATGCGATTGAAGTCCATGCGATTGAACCAAGACTTAGAAAATTTAATTTGTTGAGTTCAAGAAGTCCCATGCGATTGAAGCATAGGATGAGATTGTTTGTAACAGAACCCAACACTTGGAAATTTTCTAAAATTCAAAATATCTGGATTTTGAGAGTTCAGATATCTTGATTTGAGTGTTTCTTTTGACACACTCCCCCTAGACTCTTGCATCTGTTCATGAAATTTTTTGAAATTTTAGGGAATGTGTCAGTTGTATACTTCTCCCCCTATACATGTGCATAATGTGTATGATTTTCTCCCTCTTCACATATGTAACATGTGTACAACCAGAAATTCACTCCCCCTTGAGTGTTGCATCAGTAATCTGCACAAAGAACAAATAGTATAACACCTACTCTAAACAAAAGGAAAGAAAGAAAGAAGAAAAGGAGCAACAATATGTTATATTTTCAGGTTTGGCATGCCTAAGTTGGATACCAACTCAGTGAAGCGACTTTCATCTAAGAGTTTGGTAAACAAGTCAGCTAGCTAATTTTCAGTTGAAACATATTGTAACTCAATGAGACCTTTCTCTACGTTATCTTTTCTGAAGTGATAACGGATATCAATATGTTTAGTTTTAGAGTGGTGTACCGGATTACAGGAGATAGCGATGGCAGACTGGGAATCGTATAGCATTGGAATTTTTTCATACCGAGGCCAAAGTCTTATAATTGTGTACGTATCCAGAGACTTTATGAACAACACATTGCAGCAGCAACATACTCAGCTTCAGCTGTAGAAGTGGATACGCATTTTTGCTTCTTTGAGGCCTAACAGACAAAACGATCTCCCAGGAAGTGTGCACTGCTAGAGGTGCTTTTCCTATCATTCTTGCAACCGGCATAGTCAACATCTGAGTAAGCATGGAGATCCAGATTAGAATCTTTGGGATACCACAGACCAAGATCCATATACCCTTTGAGATATCTGAATATCCGCTTAACTGCTAGAAGATGTGACTCTTTAGGATTCGTCTGGTATCTGGCACAAAGACAGGTAGAGAACATGATGTCCGGACGACTTACAGTTAGATACAGTAATGATCCAATCATCCCACGGTAAGTTTTCAGATCTACAGGAGAACCATCAAGATCTGCTGATAGCTGTGCCTTAGTAGCCATGGGTGTGGATATAGGTGTGCAGTTAATCATATCATACTTTGTGAGAAGGTCTTTGATGTACTTGAATTGGCAAATAAAACTGCCATGACTTAACTGCTTCACCTGGAGTCCGAGAAAGAATGACATCTACCCCATCACACTCATTTGAAATCTGATTGCCATGATCTTAACAAACTCGTCACTGTATTTTGAATTCGAAGACCCAAAAATGATGTCATCCACATATACCCTTAGTCTTTGTGAATAGAGTGGTATCAGTGTTTCCTTTTGAGTAGCCTTCACCAATCAAATATTCAGATAAGACATCATACCATGCACGTGGAGCTTGCTTTAACCCGTACAAAGTCTTATCTAAGATATAGACATGATTTGGATGTTTTGAATTGATGAAACCCTCAGGTTGTGAGACATATACTTCTTCTTTGAGAACACCGTTAAGAAAATCTGTCTGCACATCCATCTGAAAGACTCGGAAGTTTCTGGAGGCTGCATTTGCAATAAAGAGTCTGATAGCTTCAATACGAGCAACGGGGGCAAATGTTTCATCATAGTCAATGCCCACTTGCTGATTGTAGCCTTTAGCAACCAACCGAGTTTTGTTTCGACTGACCACTCCATCCGAATCCCTCTTGTTCTTGAATACCCACTTAGTTCCGACAACAGATTTGCCATATGGAAGAGGAACTAATCTCCAGACTTTGAGACGATCGAATTGGTGTAGTTCTTCCTGCATTGCTATTACCCAATCCGGATCATCTAATGCTTCAGAAGTCTTGGTGGGTTCAATGATGTTTAGAAAACCCGAAAATTGACATTCGTTTGCTGTAGCTGCTTGTGTTTGAACGCCAACTGAAGGATTTCCTATGATGTTATCCTCAGAGTGATGTCTGGTCCACTTTATCTCGTGGGAAGTAGAAGATGAAGGAATAAGATCTTGTAAGTCTCGTGCTTCCTCTTCATCTTCACGGGAGAAATATGGGTCTGAATCAAACACAGGCGGGTTGACTGTCTCAGAAATCTTAGAGGTCACAGGGGGGACGAGTGACTGATACAGATGTAGAATCCTCAGCATATAAATCGGCAAATGGATTCGTTTCAGTGACCGTAGGAGCAGTAATAGTAACACTTGTTTGTACAGCTGTGTTGTTCCTGTTGTCAGTTAAAATAGGAGTTGATTCAAATCTAAAGAAATCAAACAAAAAATCAAGATGAGTATTAGAACTGGACGGATTGTTTGATTCTTTGTTTTGAAGCACCGGTCTTGAACTGGTATGTTCAGAAACGTTTACTGTTGATTTAGGTGGAAAATCTGTAACATTCAATGTATTATCAAATGTTGCGTTGATACTTACAACAATGCTCTTTGTTCTTTTGTTAAAAAGTCGTTAGGTTTTGGACTCAGTAGAATAACCTACGAAAATAGCTTCATCAGCTTTGGGAGCAAATTTTCCTAGATCATCCTTGTCATTAAGGACAAATCACCTATTACCAAAGACGTGGAAGTATTTGATATTAGGCATTATGCCATTGGGCAGTTCATATGGAGTTTTATTAAAGTGTTTATTAATAAAAGAGCGATTCTACGTATAGCAGGCAGTGCTGATTGCTTTAGCCCAAAAGGAAGGTGGGAGCCCGGAGTATGATAGCATGGTACGGGCAGCTTCAACCAAAGTTCTGTTTCGTCTTTCCACGACACCATTTTGTTGTAGAGTGTATGCAGCTGAGAACTGATGGTTGATCCCAACAAGGTCACAGAAGCTCTTCAGAGTACTATTTTTAAATTTAGTTCCATTGTCTATACGAATGGAAACAACACTCTGACTATGTTTATTCTGCTATTGTTTGATGACGGAAATGATTGTTGGAGTGGCTTCATTTTTTGATCGCAGAAACTTGACCCAAGTATATCTGGAGTAGTCATCCACCATGACTAGAATATACGTCTTCCCACTCTTAGACTGAATCCTTATAGGACCACAGAGATCCATGTGCAGAAGTTCCAAAGGCTTTGTAGTGCTGAACACTTGTTTAGATTTATGTGAAGCCTTTTTCATTTTTCCTTACTCACAATCTGCACACAGATGATCTTTTTTGAATCTTAACTTAGGTATGCCTCTCACCAAGTCACCAGTGACTAATATTCTGAAAGTTTAGGTGAGAGAGTTTTATGTGCCATTGCCAAGTAAGATCTAATGATGCTTCAGACAGTAGACACACAGAGGTAGGGGAGTCGTAAATTTTCCAAATCAATGGAATACATGTTAGATTTTCTTGCACCTGTCAGTAATTCATCCCCATTCTCAGTTAGCACAGAACATTTATTCTTTTTAAATACTACCTCCAGGTCCTTATCACAGAACTGTCCGAAGCTAAACAAATTGTGACCCAACCCTTCAACATAGGAGACTTTCTTGATCTTGATGTGTTTCTTCTCGATGTCTCCGTATCCCATTATTGTCGCAACATTGTCATTCCCAAAACGTACATTCCCGGAGTACTTAGAAACATAATTTTTAAGAAGACTCTTGTTGCCAGCCATATGCTTGGTACAACCGGAGTCCAGGTACCACAAGTTAGGCGCCTGCAAAAAGAGAATAAAACACGTTTAGGTCCCCATATATGAATGGGTCCTTGATTGTTTCTTCCTAGAAGTAGTTAAGTATTTATTGTTTCAACTGGTGGTTGTAAAACTTCTATTGATCTATCCTTAGGTACCCAAGTGGGTTTAATCTTTTGTCAAGAAGGAATAGATAGAGACAGAATAGGTTTAGACGGAAGTTTTAATACCACCTTTGCTTTGACATTTGATGGAATCGGAGGTTTAGGATTCGGAAGAGTTGCGGAAGCGTTATGTTTGCGAATACAAGCTTTCGAGGAATTCTTAAGAATTCGTTGTAGGTTGTACTACTCGTCGATTGGAGGATGGCTTTGGTTTGGAAGTTTTGGCATTTTTGGAAGATGGATTGCGAGATCGTTTTTGAGAATGCAAGTGTTTTTCGTGATCAATCCATTCCTTTTTGAATGCTTCATAGACCTGCCGTCTGTAGACTTCCAGTTCTTTGATCGTCAGTAATCGTTTTGATTTGTGTAAAAGATTGAGTGCATGTGACTGACGAGTGGTGATCCACTGATGAATGATATATCCTTTGGAATTTATAAATGGAACACATATTTGATTAGCATAAAAGTCTGTCCAGTCCTCACATTGTTTATTTCCAATTTGTTTTCTTAATTGATCATATTCACAATTAAATTCCCAATGACCATGGAGGCAACCATCACTAATATAAAACATTGAAGAGGAAGTTTCATCATGCAAACTTGAATGAATACAGACAATATCAAACATCAAAATTTGTTCACATGTTTGTCTAGTGTTGAACATTTCCTAGAAGACCTAGGAATGACTCTCTTCCAAGTTATGTTTATTTTACGCTCTTCACTCCCGAGCTTGTTCACATCTGCAGCAGAATGTAAAACATTCGAATTGAGTCGTGATCGACTAGCAGCTGCTTTTGAAGATTCACGTATATCAGTATTCATACGAGAAATATGATTAGAAGTGGAATTGGATGTCTGTTTAAAAATCTGTTTTTGCTTTAAAGTTTTCAAAGTAGGATTGTTAACATATTTTGTTTTGGGTTGGACATCTTAGGAAGATGTAGACGCATGCTTAGAATCTTCAATTTGCTCTGCGTATGGAGAGAAAGTGAATGGAGTAGGAGGATGCATCTCTTGTTTGACTTGGATGATGCGTTCTTTTAATGCTGTGTTTTCCCTGTACAAGTTATCTAGGATCTTTTCATCCTGATTAAAAAAAATTTGGATACGCTTGCGAAGGATGGCATTTTCCTAAGCTAATTGAGTGAGCTCAGGTGATTGGGAAGAAACTGAGATTGTTTCTGGTGTGGTTTTGGAGTGGAAAGCGTTTGCAATATCTCCTTGAATCAGATGGGTGAAGCAAAAATCTTGCAAGGTTTGAAACATTTGTTGCAATTCCTTGTGGGGAATGTATAGAAATTAGGGTTTACGTACTTCGGGAATATACAGTTCCTCATCTGTATAGATTGGAGTGGTGACAGGTGAATTCAGTGTTGGAGGTGGATAAGTGAAATATGAGTCATTGAGGATTGTATAATTGAAGGGAGTTTCAGTGTTGAGATGTAAGGTCCGTTTCACATCCTTTTCAAGTCGTTCTTCCTCTTGACCAACTACCATTCATTGAGTTAGTCCTTCGCTAAACAGATTTGCATAGTATAATTGCTTGGCAGATACTTTACTCAGAACATTTGGGTTTTCAAAACCAAGTCCGTCGAATGTCCATCTTGAAAAAGGTCGTTCCTTTTGTTTGTACACTTTGCCCTCTTTTAATTAAAAGGTCTTCCAGTTTTTTAATTTTCAAACAAAGAATGTGCTTATCATTTTTAAGAATTTTTGAGTCCTTTTCTTCACCAATACGTTCTGCTTTGAGATCATGTATGATGACATTTGTTTTATCAGTTAATTCAAAAAATTCAGATTCTTTCACAGCTAATTGAACCTTAGATTCATCTATGTCTTGTGTATGAATGACCTCTTTTAACACTTGATTTTTCCTTGTTAGTTTGGTCACCTTAAATTCTAACTTTTTCATGCGTTTTAATATGGTTTGTATATGTTCAAAATTATTGTTATAGTTAGAAATAGAATGTACCTTTCCGCTTTCAACGATCTCCTCCTCAGCATCGGAGAGATCACCACCATCTTCATATCTATCACTTGTTCCACCAGTAGCCATGAAACAGAACTGTGAGTGATCCTCACCATCTAGATCACTCTCGGAGTCTGTGTCCTCCAGGAACTGGTCTTTCTCCACCATAAGAGCATTCCCAGCCTGCTTTTGCTTTGACAGGCGGTACTTTTGTCTGTAGTATTCAGCATCCTTGACCTTCTTATGTGGATAGTTCCTTATCATGTGGCCAGATCTCCCACAATTGTAGCACTTTAAATCCGTTTTCTTTTCCTCCTTTCTCTCATCCGTTTGAAATATGGTCTTGTCAAGAGGAACCAACCTTTCTGGTATTCTGGAGCCAGAAGTAAACCTTTGTCGGTTGTTGGTTTTATTAAAGTGATTTTTGAAAGTTTCAACTGAGAGGGCATGAATAACAGCTTCAACTGAGTCTTCATCATCATCTTCTGGTTCTGATTCACTAAGAATCACCTGCTTAAACTTCATGGATCTCGATGAAGATTCTCTTGGAATTCTGTCAGTAGATACCAACGCCAATGCAGCTGGTTGTTTTGGGAGAGTCTTCAACATTTCATCCTGGTATTGATTGAGGTCTTCAAATATGTTGTGGAAGGTGACTGTGGTAAGATCTTTATTGATTTGCTTATACAGTCTAACATGTTCTTTCCACTCTGGACCTAGTGACTTCAGAAAAACACAGTTTAGATCTAAGTCAGTTCGGATGATTTGATTGGACCTCATCTCATTTTGCAGCTTGCAAAATCTACCATAGGTTTCTGAAAGAAGTTCATTCTCTCTAACATTGAAGTCATGATAGTTGTTGACTAGTTGGGTACGCTTGATATACTCTCCTTGCTCAGTACCCTGCAGCTGTTTCTTTATCTCATCCATATTTCATTAGCAGTGGCTAAGCTATCTATCTTGGTGTAGATCTCTGACAAACGTGAGTCTTATAGCTCGGGTAAACAACCCAGCTTATTAAGGAATAGCAATGAAGTATAATCATGAATGTACCTAAAGTAGGAAAATTAACTTTGTCTTGTCTGAGAAGTTTTATATCCTTTCGGCACGAAGGGCAGGCATGACGGCCCCAATCCCCAAATCTACCGCAGAAGTAGCAAACCACCCCTTGTTGAGTCACTTTAGGCACATCATCAATGTCCATAGACTCAAAACTTGAAGCAAGCTTGGATACTCCAACTTTTTCTTGTAATGGGATCGATTTCTTCTTCTTCATGTTATGTTGTTCCTTAGAAACAAGAACAAGAGTGAATGAGGATGATGCATGCTTGGACATGTTAGATTCAACATCTTTCAACATTCCATGCAAGTCATCCATAGATATTTCCTTTCCGTGCATATGATAATCCATGATAAACTTTTCATATGAGGCGGGCAGAGACTGAAGTATGAAACTCACACCAAGCTCCCTCCCTACAGGAAAACCTAATCTCTCCATCTGGTCCATGTATGATTTCATCTTCAAAACATGGGCACTAACACTCCCGCCTTCCCGCATCTTACAACCGGTTAGACTTTTAACACACTCATAATGTTCTTGCCTAACTTGCTGTCGGAAAACATCCTTCAGCTTGTTAATCATGTCATACACAGTCATGTGCTCAAATTGCTTTCGCAGTTCCGAGCTCATACTTGATAACATGAGACAAGCAACATCGTGTGTATCCTGAACACGCTTTTCATACGCATATCGGATAGCCCATTCCGCATTAATAGCTGGTGGTTCAGGAAGGGGTTCCTCAAGGATGTGTAACTTAGACTCGGCACGTAGGACAATCCTCAATTGCCTAAGCCAGTCAACAAAGTTCACTCCCATGAGTTTCTTCCTTCGTAGAATCATACGAAGTGAAAAATTCGACGTGTTGTGGTTTTGATTTGACATCCTATAATTAAAGAGAGTACGCGAATTAGTTAGTTTGATTTGACATCCTATAGTTAAAATAATTACCCATATCGTCCCAAAAAATATTTTAACAAGGGCTAAGAATCACATTTCACTCCAATTCATGACGGGGTTGCCGCGGATCACTTCATGGAGCTATTTAGGCCCATAACCATTTTACTGATTGCAATCTCTATTGCAACTCTTAGACACTTGCGGGATCCTACGACAATCATCGGTCGTTTGGCATGTTTGATCCCTACCTGCACCAATTTCAAATTAAAATTCTTGGTTGACTCGTGCTAAGATCGACAATCACTCAAGGATTTTAATTTGCAATTGTAAATCATCCAACAAGATAGACGGTGATACCTCGACAACTACCGGCTCGTGCTAAGCTTGACAACCGATAATTTCAAGATCCCACACTCACCTTCCACACAGATCCACATGGAATAACTCGTGCTAAGCTCGACAATCACTCCATGCTTCACTAGATTAGGGTGGTGTCATCTTTTGGATGGCGCAAGATTTACATTTATTTTTTATGAAAACGGGCTTTTGTTTTCGGCTTGGTTACAGATTAACTTGTTTAGTGACAAAACCTATTTTCACTAGGTAAGTTAATCTTGTATGTGAGCGCGCGAGAGAGTTGTAAACCATTTTTACCAAATCTCTTGTGCTTTTATTAATTTTGAAAAATTATCTAGCATGCGAATCCTAAGCAAACCATGCAAGAATAAAATAAAATCAAATCACACGCATATATACGAAATAAATTGGTAACCCTTGCCATAAATCCTATGCGTTCTTCCCGTGAGCCAAAACAGGTAGAACATGGTCAACTAAGGGACGGAAGGTCTCTAATGCGAGCTCCCACTAGAACCGCTATCTCCAATGGACTTCACCGGCCTCTATGGACACCCTCCATCTCCTTCCGACTCCATCTTGTGTGTTTTCATCCAAATTGTACAACAAATACAATAGAAATTGAAATGACATACAAGCCACAGTAATTTCCTATTTATCTAGTACAAATACACGGATGAATGAAATGGCATGCAAGCCACAATATTATTACAAATATAACAATTTTAATAAATATTACAGCCCATATGTGATATTAAATCACCAAATTGCATCCAAACACACAAAGTCAACCACAAGGCCAAAGGCAAGGTTACCAATTTCAAATCTATCACATACAACTAACCAAACAAGATGGTAATAAAATTACCAAAATAAATCTCGAACAAAATTCCAGAATCACAAAATGACTAAAAATTCCAGAGACCAAAACTGACTTTAACTTTGAAACCAAAACTGTTACAGCACGGTAGCGCCACTAACATTTAAGAGTTAGCGCCGCTAACCCTGTTCGAACAGAAAACAACCATTTTAATTTCGGGCTTTTTCAAGCCACCAAGTGCAAATCTAACATAGAGGTGGCTCTGATACCACTGTTGGGATTTCGTGGGCAAAGCAGCAGAAGCAAGTACAACAAAAACAGCCCATAGTACAAGCATATAAAGCATGAAAACTAGAAATCCCAAAATGGACCAAACTCTATGGAAAAGAAATGCAACTTGAAAAGGAAAGAGGTTATACCTTTCTCCTTAGCTCCAGTAATCTCAAACCGTGGTGATGATCCTCCAAGAACGAAAACCGGATCTTCTATTGGGATATACCCCGGGAACAAGTCAAACCACGAGTGCTAGCAAGCTGTTGTGGAACTTCACCTTGAAAACCACTCCGGGACAGCTTCTACACGAGACCAATCTGGAGCAACCCTCTCTTACACTTTCTCTTGATCTCTTGTAGCATCAAAGAAGGTAATGTGTATTTTAGAGAGAGAGAGAGAGAACAAAAGGAACTTCAACAAAGTGAAGTCTCATCCTCAACTTCTGCCTCCAGATTCGTTTTTTAACCCCTATGACCGGCCAAAGTGCGTTTCTTGGTGTTACCCACTCATTGGACAGCTTGGGAAGTAATTTGACATATAGCCCATGTAGTCGTAGCGGCGCTAACTCTTAGGGTTTAGCGGCGCTAACCCCTTAAAGTTAGCTGCGCTAACGCGGCCTGTCAGCGATGTGACACAAAGTACATGCAGCCGTAGCAGCGCTAACCTTTAGCACTTAGCGGCGCTAACACTTTAGAGTTAGCGGCGCTAACGAGGCCTGCAATGTCAACTTTTGTCTTTTGTCATATTTGGTCCCTTAACTTTAGTTGCTGTCAGGTTTGACCCCGGTGTATGACCCAATAGGCCCATACATCATAAGCATCGGTCTATATGGCGTACGTACATTTGTGGGCATATGTCATTCGATGCTTAAGTGACCATAATGTTGTGTTTTAGATCGAGGACTTGATTCATATAATTAATGTATACCAATCACATTGAATACATGTTTTAGGCCTGCCTTTTACCAGATCATCAACACAGATATCCGGTTTTCTTTAAAGTAACACCATGTGCAAACGTGTTTCTTCGAGAAAACGAATTATGTGTTAAACCCATGAGTCATTTCATGTTTAAACCAATATAGATAAGAAAACTTAGCATCTATTCTAGATCTAAGAATTTATATCTATATGCCCTTGTTGATTCTTAATTCTCTTAAGGTCAGTTCCGAACACCACTAGGTTCCAGACACAAGCCTTTTCTCTAGTAAACATTCTCTCAACAACTACCATAAAGATGGTGATAAAGAATTTCAATAGTGTCACTCTTTGTGGCATACTTGAACCGACTATCCTCACAAATGTGATCAAATCTAACAAGTCACAATCCTTCCTACCAATACTGGTGAAGGATTTCTCAATCATCCAATTCCAATAAACAAGATTTGCATCTCTCATTTAGCCCGAGGATAAACTTTTACAAAGATCCTAACCACATGGATCTAAGCGATGTAAATTTTGTTTACTTGGTCAAGTTTGATTATACCATAGAGCTAATGTATCCAAACCACTTTTGGATTTATGAATCAATTGTTCATGATTGCCTTATTACTTATAACGAGCCTTTATGTATGCAATGATATGGATAAGTTTTGATAAAATCATCTCAAAATAATTTTTCAAAATTGTTTCAATTCTAAGTCATATCCATCGTCATCAAATGTGTATTTAAGCACCATAAATGGTCAAAAATAACACATAAGCATAGACATGGATCGAATTTGAAATGAAACTATCAAGATGAAAAATATTTTCATAAAATACAAGATACAAAAATATCCATCATCTTCAAAAGAACATACAATAAAGCAAGTCTTGCCACGCAGGGCATACAAACAAAAGTAATAATTAATCCGGAATTAATGGCGAGACCAACACTCCCAATCCTCTTATAGAAAACAATCAACAAAATTTCTTCTTAAGAGATCCGGTCCTTCAAGCTTTTCCTTCTTGCAACAATCAGACCTACACTTTGCAACAAAATAAAATTGTGACAAACGTGAATCTTATAGCTTGGGTAAACAACCCAGCTTATTAAGGAATAGCAATGATGTATAATCATGAATGTACCTCAAGTTGGAAAATTAACTCTCTGTTGTCTGAAAAGGTTTATATCCTTTCGGCACGAAGGGCAGGCATGACGGCCCCAATCCCCAAATCTACCGAAGAAGTAGCAAACCACCCCTTGTTGAGTCTCTTTAGGCACATCATCAATGTCCATAGACTCAAAACTTGAAGCAAGCTTGGATACTCCAACTTTTTCTTGTAATGAGATCGATTTCTTCTTCTTCATGTTATGTTGTTCCTTAGAACCAAGAACAAGAGTGGATGAGGATGATGCATGCTTGGACATGTTAGATTCAACATTTTTCAATATTCCATGCAAGTCATCCATAGATATTTCCTTTCCGTGCATATGATAGTCCATGATAAACTTTTCATATGAGGCGGGCAGAGACTGAAGTATGAAACTCACACCAAGCTCCCTCCCTACAGGAAAACCTAATCTCTCCATCTGGTCCATGTATGATTTCATCTTCAAAACATGGGCACTAACACTCCCGCCTTCCCGCATCTTACAACCGGTTAGACTTTTAACACACTCATAATGTTCTTGCGTAACTTGCTGTCGGAAAATATCCTTCAGCTTGTTAATCATGTCATACACAGTCATGTGCTCAAATTGCTTTCGCAGTTCTGAGCTCATACTTGATATCATGAGACAAGCAACATCGTGTGTATCCCGATCACCCTTTTGATACGCATATCGGATAGCTCATTCCGCATTAATAGCAGGTGGTCAGGAAGGGGTTCTTCAAGGATGTGCAACTTAGACTCGGCATGTAGGACAATCCTCAATTACCTAAGCCAGTCAACAAAGTTCACTCCCGTGAGTTTCTTCCTTTGTAGAATCATACGAAGTGAAAAATTCGACGTGTTGTGGTTTTGATTTGACATCTCATAATTAAAGAGAGTACGCGAATTAGTTACTTTGATTTAATCCTTGTTAAAATAATTACCCATATCGTCTCAAAAAATATTTTAACAAGGGCTAAGAACCAAATTTCACTCCAATTCGTGACAGGGTTGCCGCGGATCACTTCATGGAGCTATTTAGGACTATAACCATTTTACCGATTGCAATCTCTATTGCAACTCTTAGACACTTGCGGGATCCTACGACAACCATCGGTCGTTTGGCATGTTTGATCCCTACCTGCACCAATTCCAAATTAAAATTCTTGGTTGACTCGTGCTAAGCTCGACAATCACTCAAGGATTTTAATTTGCAATAGTAAATCGTCCAACAAGATACACGGTGATACCTCGACAACTACCGGCTCGTGCTAAGCTCGACAACCGATAATTTCAAGATCCCACACTCACCTTCCACACAGATCCACATGGAATAACTCGTGCTAAGCTCGACAATCACTCCATGCTTCACTAGATTAGGGTGGTGTCATCTTTTGGATGGCGCAAGATTTACAATTTTTTTTATGAAAACGGGCTTTTGTTTTCGGTTGGTTACAGATTAACTTGTTTAGTGACAAAACCTATTTTAACTAGGTGAGTTAATCTTGTATGTGAGCGCGCGAGAGAGTTGTAAACCATTTTTACCAAATCTCTTGTGCTTTTATTAATTTTGAGAAATTATCTAGCATGCGAATCCTAAGCAAACCATGAAAGAATAAAATAAAATCACATCACACGCATATATACGAAATAAATTCGTAACCCTTGCCATAAATCCTATACGTTCTTCCCGTGAGCCAAAACAGGTAGAACGTGGTCAACTAAGCGACGGAAGGTCTCCAATGCGAGCTCCCACTAGAACCGCTATCTCCAATTGACTTCACCGACTTCTATGGACACGCTCCGTCTCCTTCCGACTCCATCTTGTGTGTTTTCATCCAAATTGTACAACAAATACAATAGAAATTGAAATGGCATACAAGCCACAATAATTTCCTATTTATCTAGTACAATTACACAGATGAATGAAATGGCATACAAGCCACAATATTATTACAAATATAACAATTTTAATAAATATTACAACCCATATGTGATATTAAATCAGCAAATTGCATCCAAACACACAAAGTCAACCACAAGGTCAAAGGCAAGGTTACCAATTTCAAATCTATCACATACAACTAACCAAACAAGATGGTAATAAAATTACCAAAACAAATCTGGAACAAAATTCCAGAATCACAAAAAGGCTAAAAATTCCAGAGAGCAAAACTGATTTTAACTTTGAAACCAAAACTGTTACAGCGCGTTAGCGCCGCTAACATTTATGAGTTAGCGCCGCTAACCCAGTTCGAACAGAAAACAACCATTTTAATTTCAGGATTTTTCATCCACCAAGTGCAAATCTAACATAGAGGTGGCTCTGATACCACTGTTGGGATTTCGTGGGCAAAGCAACGGAAGCAAGTACAACAAAAACAGCCCATAGTACAAGCATATAAAGCATGAAAACTAGAAATCCCAAAATGGACCAAACTCTATGGAAAAGAAATGCAACTTGAAAAGGAAAAAGGTTATACCTTTCTCCTTAGCTCCAGTAATCTCAAACCGTGGTGATGATCCTCCAAGAACGAAAACCGGATCTTCTATTGGGATATACCCCGGGAACAAGTCAAACCACGAGTGCTAGCAAGCCGTTGTGGAACTTAACCTTGATAACCACTGCGGGACAGCTTCTACACGAGACCAATCTGGAGCAACCCTCTCTTACACTTTCTCTTGATCTCTTGTAGCATCAAAGAAGGCAATGTGTATTTTAGAGAGAGAGAGAGAACAAAAGGAACTTCAACAAAGTGAAGTCTCATCCTCAACTTCTGCCTCCAGATTCGTTTTTTAACCCCTATGACCGGCCAAAGTTTGTTTCTTGGTGTTACCCACTCATTGGCCAGCTTGGGAGGTAATTTGACATAAAGTCCATGCAGCCGTAGCGGCGCTAACTCTTAGGGTTTAAGCAGCGCTAACCCCTTAAAGTTAGCGGCGCTAACGCGGCCTGTCAGGGATGTGACACCAAGTACATGCAGCCGTAGCGGCGCTAACCTTTAGGACTTAGCGGCGTTAACCCTTTAGAGTTAGCGGCGCTAACGAGGCCTGCAATGTCAACTTTTGTCTTTTGTCATATTTGGTCCCTTAACTTTAGTTGCTATCAGGTTTGACCCTGGTGTATGACACAATAGGCCCATACATCATCAGCAGCGGTCTATATGGCGTACGTACATTAGTGGGCATATCTCTAACAGTAATATCCCTTTTTGTTCACAAAAGCTTTCAAGGGTTGAGTTTCTGAACTCAGTCCCATTATCACTTCTAAGTTCCTTTACAGACAAACCTTTCTGCAACTCTTCCTGTTTGATAAAACTGATTATCTCCAGGGCAGCCTCTCTTTTGGCTTTAAGGAATATTACCTAGGTGAATCGTGAGAACTCATCTACTATCACCAGTGTGTACTTCTTGCCACTTAGGCTTGGAGTACTAATGGGTCCAAACAAATCCTTATGCAACATATGCAATGGGTCTGTTATTGAAAAATTTTGCTTTGATTTAAAGGACCCTTTATAGTGTTTCCCTTGTTCACAAGCTGAGCACAATTTGTCTTTGACAAATGTGATCTTTGGTAATCCAGAGACTAACTCTTTATTGGACAGCATATTTATATTTTTAAAATTTAGATGAGATAATCATTTATGCCATAACCAACTCAGCTTAGGAACATAATGGGAATATAAGCAGGTTTCATTATAGGGATTAGCAGAATTAAGATCAAGTAGATACACATCTCTTTCTCTTTTAGCTATTAATACAGGCTTTCCCTTAGCATTATAGATTGTTTATGCCTTATTCCTAAAAGTAACTATATTGTCTTCATCACACAATTGACTGATACTAATCAGGTTGTGTTTGAGACCTCTGACATATGCAACTCTCTGGAAAGTGACCTTGCTAGCTTGCATTTTCCCATATCCTTTAGTTCTTCCTTGGGAGTTGTCTTCAAATGTTACTTTAGGATCTTCATCTTCTTGGAAATCACTAAGAAGTCCTTTCCACCCTGTCATGTGCCTTGAGCATCCACTATCCAAGTACCATTTACTTGTACACTACACATGATATGAAAACTAAGCACATTAGTTTTGTTTGGGAACCCACTTCTTGGTGGGTTCAGATGAGGAGCACTTAGCATCTCCATCTTGTTGAACTAACTGTTCAGCAATAGGCAGGAGCTGAGTCCTGTGTAGGCTGATCAGCTTGTTCTTGTTCAGGCCTTGATATTTCTGCATCACAGTCCTTAGCCTCATGACCTCTACTTCTGCACTTATAGCATCTCCTTCTTCTAATGATCACAGAAGGTAGAGTGTCTAATAATCCTTGTGAGAACTTGCTCCCAGTCTTAGGATTATATGTGGTGGATAACTTTTCAACTTTCTTTGCAAGTTGATTCACATGATGATCACTGACATTGGACATACCTTTATCAGGTCTTTGTTTGTTATCCTTTTGATTAGAAGTTTGACTAACATCCTTCTTTTCCATGACTTTGTACTTACCTTTGTAATGACCATTGGACTCACCAGTTTCAACAGGCTTGGACTTACCACTGTTTATCTTCTTTGACTTACCAAGATCTACAACTTTGGACTTACCATTGTTGTACTTTGACCTCTGACTTACAGTGGTCTTCCTATTCTTGTAACTTCTCTCTGAGCCACGTAGAGAATGTTGTCTTTTGAAAGGATTTGGATTAAGCCTTTCTATGACAGAAGTTCTTTGAATAGGCTGAGTGCTTAATCTATTCAACACAGACTTACCATGCTGTTTGGATGTTGAGCACTCTTCTCCATGATCTTTAGCCCTTACAAACATATTGTATTTAAGGTTTTGACCATGTTTCTTCTCTGAGGCTGACTTCTGAGACTCAATCAGTAGTCTATCCTCCTCAGAGTCTGTACTTTCTATCTCATCATCAACTACATAAGCTGCAGTTTGATAGTCACCTCCAAGCACAGCTTGTACCTGTTTAGGAATTTGTTGGTTTATGCACTTTTCAGCAAGCTTTGATGACTTACACCAAGACTCAGTGACCTTTTGAAGTTGGTCAGCTTTGTCTTTAGCTTCCTGAAGTTCTTCACTTAAAAGTTTGTTAATGTGTCTTTGGCATTTTAGATCACATTGTGCTTTCTTACCAACATCAATGAGAGATTTATATTCCTTAATCTCATTCTTCAGTTTAGCTATCTCAGCTTTAAGGTCATTTTGAGACTTAAGGATGGTCTTGAAATCATTCAGCAGATAATCAAAAGCAAGACCCTTTTCTTCGTCGGTGTAAGAGTTGAAATTACTAACCTTATACATGGAAGCAGGATCCCAATCACTGAGCTTGCTGTTTTCCTCAGCTTCCTTCATGTCAGCTTCAAAAGTTGACTCGGACAGACCATAATCAACTTCGTCAATTTCAAACTCTTCATCTTCTTGAGCTATCAGACATGCATCATCATCTGAGGTAGATGATTATGTATCCCAGGTTTTAGCATATAGTCCTTTTGCACTGGGTTTGTCTTCAGACTTTCCTTTCATGAGCTGAGTATATTTCTTCTTGTATTTATCAGCTCTGTAAGCATTCTTATCAACAACTGATGTTGATTCCACCTTCTTTGTTCTGCACTCAGTAGCAATATGTCCCTTCTTCTGACAGTTGAAGCACACAGCATTCTTGGGATCAAAGGAACTCTTCCCTTAGCCCCTGTCAGATCTTCCTTTTACCCGTTAAGCTCTTCTCAATCGTCTGGCTAGCATGGCCATCTGCTCAGTGATAGTCTGAACATCATCAGTATCACTTGAGTCTGAGTCTGAGTGGTCAGCTTGAGATTCTGACTCAGTCTCAGATTCAACAACTAGTGCCTTGGAACTTTTCTTCTTTTTCTGTGCAACCAATGCAACTTCAGTTTTATCCAAAGACTCCTTGAGTTATTGTTGAGAAGTACTTTTGTGTTCAGTGATCTGTTCATGATTTAGCAAGAACCCATAAATGGACTGTAGGTTATACACATGCAATGTTCCTCCAGCCCTCAGTGTTGTGGTCACTTCATTGAACCTTTCTCGTAACACATCCAGAAACTTCAGCACGAGTTCAGCTTCATCCTTCTTAATGCCTACACTTAGCAGGTCATTTATCAAGCAATGAAACCTGGTAAACACATCATCAAAGGTTTCATTCTTCTTTGAAAAGAAGTTTTCATATGATATGTTCAGATGGTTCTTCTTTTACTGTTTGACCAGATCTGTGCCCTCATATGTAACACTTAGAGTATCCCAGATCTCTTTTGCAGATTGACACCCAGTCACTGTGTGCAAGATCTCGTTAGTAAGGGCATTTTCCAGAACACTTTTAGCCTTGTCATCCAGATTGTAGAGTTTTCAATCTTCATCTGTCCAGGATGCAACAGGCTTTTTTACCTTTTTTTCACTCTTGTCTGTTTTATCAGCGGACGTATCACTGACAACAACAGAGATGTTGGGGATTATTGGTCCTTTGATAATGACATCGGATATATGATTGTCAATGGACTTGAGTAACAGCATGGCTCTAAACTTCCACATAGGATAGTCAGATCCATCAAATATGGGACATCCTTTGGCAGACATCTGTGGAAAGTTTGATGAATTGTTGCTTGTAGACATTGTAAACTTTCTCAGAATCTTGAACTTTCAACTTATGAAATCATTCAGCCAGCTCTGATACCAATTGTTGGTCCCTTGGTAAGAATAACAACAAGCAACAGTGTGTAGAAGGGGGGTTGAATACACTTTCTGCGGAAATTGAACAAATCAAATAAAAGTGTTACACACAGTAAATCAAACCATAATTAGTCGAATGCTTTTATTAATATGAAGATGATTACAATGCTTTGAATAAGAAGATGATTACAGTAACTATCAAGTATGCAACTCTTCATACATAATCACCTAATATAAATCTCTCAATCTCTCAAACTTAGCTATCTATAATCAACTTATGATTATAGATACTGACGACTCTCTAAATAGGATTTACACAGATTGAATCAACTTATGATTACCTACCAATATCACAACTGATGTGATAATTCGAACACACTAATAGCTTGGCAATCTGTGAGTTTCTTGATCACGTTGAACTGACAAACAGTGATTCAAGAATCGTAACACATACGGTGAGGTTAGATTTTTTGCTCTGCAACACTAAGTTGTTTTCGTATCTGAGTCATACCTCTAAACTTATCAGGAGGTAAGTATTTATAATTCTGTTGCTACGGTTCCTAACAAACTGTACTAATCCTAATTTGCTAACTAACTATTGGATAATCTGGAGTCTTGAATCTTCTTATCTTGAATCTTCAATCTTCAATCTTGATTCTGGAATCTTCTTATCCTTTCCGTAGATATAGAGAGTTAATAAGATAAGTTTAAAACATATTTAAACTTTCTTAGACTGACTTCTTACTCGGACTGAGTTACTCAGCTTGAAACTCATCAAGCTGAGTTCTTCGAGAACACACTCGAAAATAAACATGAACTAACACGTATATTAATAAAATCATCCTTAGAAGTCTAACTAGTTGACTAAAACATATTTAGCAACTCTGTCGAGCTGACTAAGCTTCATAATTCTGTTTAAGTTATACGTAGAACACATCTTACAAACGTAACTTGTCTCATCAAATCTTAACTGACGAGATCATTTTCCCAACAACTATCAATGGACTTCACCAGAGGTAGTATAGATAAGACACTCTTTATTAAAAAGAGTAAAGGACAGGTGATTCTTGTACAAATCTATGTGTATGACATTATTTTTGGTTCTACAAATAAATCTCTATGTGAATGGTTTTCCAAAATTATGTCAAAAAGGTACAAGATGAGTATGATGAGTGAAATGACATATTTCCTAGGCTTGCAGATTCAACAAAAGCCTGATGGAATATTCATTAATCAAAGCAAGTATGTTCTTGATTTGATCAAGAAATATGGTTTTGATTTAAGTTCAACCATGAAAACACACATGTCATCAGTTGTCAAGCTGAGTAGAGACTCGTATGGTAAGTATGTATGTCAGTCTACCTATAGAGGAATGATAGGTTCATCACTCTATTTGATAGCTAGTAGACCTGATATAATGTTTGCTACATGTGTTTGTGCAAGAAATCTAGGCCTTTGGGTATGCTCAACCCCTAGTAAGTGTCTAGAATTTGAGTTTCAGTTTGACAAAGACTAAGTGTCTTACACTGAGTGCACAGTTTATAAATAAGTTTTCATAAACTGAATATATTGTCCAGCTGAATAATGAGTTCACAAGTTTGGTGCGTCCCAAACATGTTTTAACTACTAAGTGTGGTTAAAATATAAGTTCGAGTAAGTCTAGAATCAAAATGACTAAGTGTCATTGAGCCTGAGCTATGTGCTCTACTCAAGCTGAGTATCAATCTCAAGCTAAGTGCTCAAATCAAGCTGAGTGCTTGACTTACGCTGAGTGATAAGATTACTCAGCTTGGTGTGTCTAAACTATGTTTTAATTACTATGTGTTATTAATTCATGAGTCATAGTGTATTTGAGTCGGTCTCAAATCACGATTTATACCGATTACGTATTGGTGTAATACAACAGTGTAAATAATATTGTTGTAAGTCAATAGTATTTATTTACAAAATTAACCGTTGGGAGATGATAAGTTTCATCTCGATTACTGTTACATTGCGCCGTATATTTGTTACGTGTAACGGATAAAAAGGGATTTCCAACGGTAATTTTTCTCTCTCCTCAGAAAGGTATATATAACGCCCATAACTGATTTTTAGAAGTTTACGCATACAATTCTCACTTCTAAAACTTCTCATACTCTCAAATACCTCTCACGAACACCTCTCTTGCTTAGTGCATTCAACCTTTCAGCTTCAAAACCCTAATCGATTAGTGCGTTTACGATTAACTCAGAGTCAATTGTTCAACTTAATCCGATTCAAAATGGATGGAACCCTTCTTATTCTTGGTAATAGAATTGTTAGAGGTGCTCAGATGAAGAACAATGGTGTGCCGTTGATTCGAATCAATAATCAACGTGCCTGTCTTGCAATTCCAGAGAGGAAACAAGGTCGGGGATACGAAGTATGGGTGGACTATATTAGAAAATGCCCCTTGGCATTTGCTTTTTCAGGAGCACCACTCCACATCGTTCCACAACACCTGTTGGAGTTCTGGTATACTTGTACTTACAACCAGAATAGGGGAGAGATCACTAGCACTGTTCTAAATGGGGATAGAACAGTTGTCATTAATGTGCAGCGGCTAAGGGAAGTTCTTTAACTCCTTACAAATGGTGTGTTCGAAGTTATTGTAATAAGACAAGTGGCAAGGTCTGTCCTACCCAACATGGGTCACCCACAAACAGAAGGTGTGATAAAGAAATCCACTTTTCCTACTGGATGGGGCTTCATGGTATCCACTGCTATATGTTCACTTGGCACTAAGATTGGAGGCTTGGATCAAGTCAATGAGTTCGAGATGCAGCTGCTCTACAACATGTATAATGCCAGAAATCTGGACAATGCGCTGCTCATCTATAACGAGCTCAAAGCCCAAGTTATGAAGACACCAAGGGATCTCCATGTACCATTTATAAGGTATTTATCCTTGGTGGTGGAAGCTGAGTTGGGAGAACAACATTATGAAGTTGGACAGGATGTGTTCCCTCCCTAGGCAGCAGTTGAGGGGAGACGCCTAATCTTAAGGTGTTAACCTCGAGGCTCATTTCAACCCTACATCCTAAACCGGGTGTGGTATCTACTCAGCCCACAATCTCCAGTGCCATGAGAGAGGCCACTGCTGTGCCTGACGAGACATACACAGGTTACATTGAAAGAATGACCAATCCCCAGGGTCAATCACCCCACTCCAACCCAATAAGCCAACCACCACCCCATACACATAACGTGTCGAGCCTAATTATTTCTCTTCATTTCTCACACCCACCAGCACGACCTGTTAATGATTCATCTACATACAAAGGTGAATCACAGGGTCCAAACTCTGGTACACATGAGTTTGAGGGTATACACCAACCCTTGAATGATGTACCCAAGTCCCAACCTTCTCAAGCTGACTTGGATGATCTACTAAAATTCTTTAAAGGTCAGTTTGACATATTGCACCTCAAAAGAAAACAAAGAAAGAAACATATGTTGCAGATTCTAGACTCTCTGGATGAAGAGGTGCTGTGGTTAAAATATTCTGTTGCTGCCATATCTCAAAAACATCTTTCAACCCCTATTGATGATGACAAAAAGGGGGAGAAGGTTCAAGAGGCTGAAGCTGAGTATGTCCAAGCTGAAGCCTTGTTACCACTAGCTAAGGGAGCAGATCAGATTGAGGGGGTGAAAGAAAAGGGGATAGAAACTGAAACTAGGTTAACTGAAAAGGCTAAAGGGAAAAAACCTGTAGTTGTTAGTTCAGATGACTCAGAACCCCCCATGTAGAAAAGAAGGAAAATGATTCTTAGTGAATCAGCCTCAGATGAAGACTCTGCAGACAAGATGACATTACAAGAAAGAGCTTCTCTATTGGCAGTAAGAAGGATGGAACAAGAGGATGCTGACCAGCTTGGGATGTCAATCAATGAACTAAGAAGAAGGCAAATGAACGTACAAGCTGAGTTAACACATGAGAAAGAAGCAAGGGTACAGGCGTGGGCTGAACAGATTAAAAAGCAGAATGAGGAACTAGCAAAACTCAGACTGCCTATTGTGCCTAAGGAAGAGGAAGTAGAATAACTTCCTGTTAAGAATCAACAAGAGGAAGAAGATATAACTCAGTGTTATACAAGGGCCTACTTCTCATCTCAAATCAAATCACTCAAGTTGAGCTCAGTCCAAGTGATAGTTATTCTGGAGTTCGTCTTAAGAAATGGTGAAACACCTTTACTGGAGCTGAATCAACTTCACAGATTGGGATATGAAGAATGGAAGCAGGTAGCCATACTAATAAAGCAGATGGAAAAGTTCTCTGCTAGAAATCAGGTAGAAGATGAAATACTAAGGCTGCTTGCAAGAGATGATGCAATGAAAATCATTCCTAGATCTAAGATAGCTACCCTACTGACTTCTTTTCATAAAGTTGGGAAGAGAAGATCATCAAAGCCAGCTGGATTAGCTAAAGCAGAAAAGTAAAGTCTTGATCTTCCTGAAGGAATGGAATTCAAAGAAAATACTTATGTGGAAAATCCTTAGAAAGGATTCATATACTTGGACAGAAATGGTGAACAATGCTTCCAGTCTGATGCAAATATATATACATGTATCTCAAGTGTTTGCTCTGAGACTATTAGTGGCAAAGACTGAATAGAATGCAAGGTTCAGGTACAGACTAAGCAGAGCAATAAGATCACAAAAGGATCAGCTTCAACACTTGCCAAATCTGCAAGAACTTCTTGAAGAAATCAACAAGGAGATTAAGGAGTTTGAAGAGCTGCATCCTAAATAGATTAGTTCTATTTGTAATTATTATATTAGTTCTAATAAGTTGTAAGCACTAAGTATGCATGATCTTAGTGATTAAAGTTTTGTACTCTGATATGTTCAATGAATGCAAATATTTGTTTGATATGTTCAACTGTTTATGACGTGTTCATAATTATTAGTCTGATTAGTTCAGCTTGAATGAATAATTGATTAGTTCTTGTTCATTAACATTATTGGTTGGTTTGTTCAACTTATAATTGATAATTGATAAGTTTAATTAGTATTTGATAAGTTCAAAATTAAAATCTTAGTAAGTTCAAGATTTAACACATAATTCTGTTAAACAAACTTAAGAACTGTTTGATGGTTTTGTCATCATCAAATAGGGGGAGTTTGTTGGTCAAATGATCTCATCAGTTGAAATTTGATGAGACAAAGTTAAGTTTGTAAGATGTGTTCTAAATATAACTTAAACTAAATTATGAGGCTTGATTAGACTGAGCACTTATAGTGTTTCAGACTGGCCACAAGCTGAATATAAGCTGAGCATATATTCGATCAGCTTAGACTATATCTTAGTAAGATTATCAATGTGTTTGATAAGCTGTGTGTGTCACCTAAGATATATGTTGAGTATTCAACTTGATGCGTTTTGAGCTGAGTGACTCAGCGTATACTGAGTCAGCTCAATAGAGTTGCTAAGTAAGTTCTAGCTAACTCTTATGACTTCTAAGGATGAGTTTATCATTGTACGTGTTAGTACATGTTTGTTTTCGGGTTTGTTCTAGAAGAACTCAACTTGGTGAGTTTCAAGTTGAGTAACTCAGTCCGACTAAAGAAGTCAGTTTAAGAGAATTTAAATATGTATTAAATTCCTTTTATCTCTCTATATCTACGGCAAGGATAAGAAGATTCCAGAATCAAGATTCAAGATTGAAGACTCAAGATAGAAGATTCAAGATTCAAGATTCCGAGTTATCCGTTAGTTTGTTAGCAGAATAGGATAAGTTCCAGTTTGTTAGGATCCGTAGGAACATGATTATAAATACTTATCTCCTGATATGTTTAGAGGTACGACTACTCAACGAGTTACAGAGCCAAACTCAGTTCACCTCAACCTATTGATCGTATGTGTTACGAATCTTGATGCACAGTTTGTAAGTTGAACGTGATCAAGAAAACTCACAGATTGCCAATTGTTCATATGTTCGAATCTTCACATCTGTTGTGAAGTTGGTAAGTATTCAATATGTGATTAAATCCTGTTTAGATAGTCATCTTGTATCTATAAGCATAAGTTAATTATAGATAGTAAAGTTTGAGAGATTGAGAGATTTGATTTACATTAGGTGTTTACATATCAAGTGTTGCTTACTTGATTGTTCCTGTAATCTTCTTATTAATGAAAGCAAAGCATTCGATTGTTTGTGGTTTGATGTGTGTTAACACTTTTTATTGATTTGTTCAATTTTCTGCAGAAAGTGTATTCAACCCCCCTTCTACACATTACTTGCTTGTTGATACTCATACCAAGGGACCAACATAATCAAGTGTCTATTATTTTAATATCAAATACCTATCTATTGGTTCATTCTTCACGTAGTTCACGTAATCAAGCAGACACAGAGAGAACGAGAGAGCTTAGAGCTCAAGAGGAGAAATAAGACTTACAATCGAGAACCAACCGATGACTACCGTTTTCAATCGAGAAAGCTGACGGCTCAAGCTGTTTGCTTCAATCAAGATTTGAGCTATGGTGAAGGACCAATCGATTAGGGTAACTGGAGCTCTACCTCCTCCTGTTGTCAAAAACGTTCATAACATCTGCAGGGTTTGTTTCTAATTTATTTGGTGACTTGGCCTTAAGATTAATTGTTATGGGCCCTAACTTTCTAAGCCCATGTACTCCTATGTAAAAATTTCTAGACCATTTGGGGGCCTTTGTGTAAAACCCCATAATCCAAAGTCATGAGCTAGCCCAATAACTTTGATATCAACTTAAAACTATGGTGGAAGGTATTGGTAGCCCATAACTTTGATCTTATAAAGTGCCTCAAATTTTCCTTATCTTTCCATGTGGGAGGGGTTGTTACACTTTCCCCCTCTCTCTTGCAAGTGGATCCGCCACGGTATAAGGTGGGTAAGAGTATCTCCAACCCAACTCTCTATAATTGACTCTCTATCTCTATATTTTGTGGGTCCATCCACTCTAAATAATCTCTCAACTCCAACACAACTCTCTATTTAATACTTCAAAACTAGGACCCAGGTACTTAATAGTTTTATTATATAAAATACTCACTAAAATTAAAGATAACATTTCATTTAATTTATTTTACATTTTAATTTAAATATTTTACATTAGAAAATAAAATACATTAATTTAAAAGACATAAATTAAAAAACATAACATTTAAAATACACTAATTTTTTTGAATTAGAATATTCATCTCACAAATGATCAATTAATGCATTTCGAAGCTCAAAATGAGTTTCTTTATCCTTAATTTTTTTACACCGGGCAAGAAATGCTTCAATTTCAACATTGTTATCGTTCACCATATAAACTCCCATATTTGGCATATCAACTCAGTGTACAATCCTTGCATTTATATCTCGTTCATCTTCAAGCACATTAATATCGTTGTTAGATCCTGGTAAACCAAAAAATGCATGCCATATCCAAAGATCATAGTCAGTCACAGCCTCCAAAATAATAGATGGAGATCTACTATGACTAGACCCGTTGGACAATTCTTCCATCGCCAATGCATACACTCGTTGTTCTCCAATTTGGAGTAGACGTGCCACATCATTAGTATTGGGTGTTGGTAAATAGCGCTCTCCAAAAATTTGTACAACAGCACGAAAAAACCGTTTCAAAGCTTCTAAGACTGTAGATCCGCCAATTCTATTCATCTGTAGAATCTGCTGCAACACCGTATGCCAACATTTTAAATACAGTTGTAAGTTTCTGTAATCATTGAAACATGTGTTCATGAAACAAAGGTTTTTCAGAGAAATAATCATTGAAAAGATTAAGACCGACATTCTCTCGATCACGGTTTATACCTATATGGCCAGGAATAGAACCTCGATAAGATGGTTGGATGTTTTGGAGATGGTTTATGATATAATTATTATTTTCACCCATTAAGATCATTGCGTGACTAAGTAGTTCATCATTAGTACTATCAAAAGTTTCATCATCTGGATATGAGTCGTCGGCCTTTATTGAATGGTGAAAGAAAGTTTGTATTTGGAAAATTATATATGTTTAGTGTCTCATATATAAGATTCAGAAAGCTTCACTATAGAGTCACGAGATCACTGGATAGAATTATTACATTCACTTAACAAATAAAATCATTTGTCATTACATGAAAGTGTCACATGTTAACTTGACAAATAAAATCCTTTTTGTCAAGGAATCTTATCATTATGTAGATGAAAAATTGTCACATGCCATTTGCAATTTTACTCAAGGAATCTTATTATTTTAGAGATGAAAAAGAGTCACATGTTTGTATATAAATATAAGATATATCTTCTATTCACTTGAACAATGAAAAAGAGTCACATGCAATTCTATCAACATACAATTTTTATTAAAAATGTCAACATCCCGAGGAAAAACTTACTCAAATGAAGAAGATATACAGTTATGTCATGCATTTCTTGACGTACCACAAGATCCAATAATAGGTAGAAATAAATCAAAAGATAAACTTTGGGCAAGAGTGGAAGCTCAATATCACGCATGTGAACAGTCCACAAGCGAGCGTCGATAAAAAAGATCGTTGGAAAACCGACATTTGATAATTCATAAAACAAATGGTATATTACGAGGGTGCGTAAACCAAGTTCGAGATAGGAATCCAAGTGGTGCTTTCGAACAAGATATCGTAAGCATTTATTTTTGTTCTTGATGCTTATTTTATATTTACTTAAAGTTATATAAATATTTAACATGCATATTTTCTTGATGCATATTTTTTATCATGTCTGTAACCTCTTAAAAGATTGTCCTAAGTTCTCAGATGTCACTAACACCGATTTATGAATGACATAGTCCTTATCAATCACCTTCGCCTAGTCTTGGTTCATCATCTGGGACAGATAATGGTATACCCTCGTTGACTATTAACGATGATGAAGGTAATACTACTTTCACTCAAAGACCAACTGGTGTTAAAAAATCAAAATCAAAACTTAAATCTGACAAACAACTAGTTGGCCTAGTCAAAGCT
The DNA here is from genome assembly GCA_947179395.2 of Pulicaria dysenterica. NCBI lineage: Eukaryota > Viridiplantae > Streptophyta > Magnoliopsida > Asterales > Asteraceae > Pulicaria > Pulicaria dysenterica. Next base: position 49,169,105 of record OX359292.1, on the reverse strand, counting down.
AGTAAAAAAACGAGCAAAGCTATAAACAAAAACTCTGAATCTCTTTTTAGAAGGAAGGAAATTCAAGCCGAGAGACTAGCAATGGATAAAAGGTTGACCGAGGATAAAATTTTATACACAAATCTAAATAGTATCTCACATCCTATATTTTATGCGTATATGGCAAATGAAAAAGATAAAATATTAATAAGCAGGACACAAGAAAGTTGTAACGCCGTGTCTAACGAGCTTAAAATCAGAGTTAAACTTTTTAATCAAAAGCATGCAGCGGAAACAAACGCCATTTACAAAAGTAAGTATTGTTACTGACTTGGTTGTTTAATTACATCAAAATAATTAGCCAAGTTCATAATCTACAAGCGTTACAAACTAATACCGACCACCGGATCCATACAGTAAAACGAGTCTGTTCCCAAAAGATATATATACAATAAACCACCATCAGTGCCCGCCTCACCAGGCCAACTAGTATCAACCTGCGAAAAAGGAAAATCATACACCGTTAGCTACAACTAGCTAGTGAGCACCAATAATACATAAGCAACAATAAGCAGACTATCACATATAGGAATAGCACACAGGACTATCATATCATATTGCGGTGCGCCAATCATGTCAGAAAGAGTCGTGTCTCGCAGGGTAGCTAGTCCCGCTCAACAACTCTAACCGGGGAATCAGCCGCAACCAATTGCACCAGTGGGGGAGCAAAGAGCAGTCCACATAGTGCACTCTAGTCAAAATTGGTTCCAGCCTAAGCAAAGAACCCAATTCCATCAAGGAATAGTGGCCTGCAGAGCCATACCCAAGCGTATACTCGTGAGTACCGTTAGTCCCCTATTTCATGGCCCCTAGGGACCCTGGGAACCCAGCCATATCATCACCAGTCTACCTGACTAACCTCAATCGTTCACCCGTCAGTGTTTGGACAAAATTCCAGTTAACAAGTACTACCCAAACGGGTCGAGTTGCATGCATGCATCATATACGACAGTTAATACAACATATCAAATCATATTACAGCATACATCCTGTGCGCATGTATCAAAGCACCAATCGCATGTCAACAAGTACAACAGATAACTTACCTACTGAGACTCATGGGAAACCGGTACTCACCTCGAGATTACAGGAGGCAGATATAATGTCGGGAATCCCCTAAGTCGTCCGAATCACCTAACACAATAGGCAAGGCATATCCGTGCGGTCGCAAGGGCCATCTCAACCGCCCCCCTACGGTCGCAAGGGATATCCTTGCGATCACAAAGGTCCTTCCCAAACCACCCCATCTTACAATCGCAAGGACTTAACCATACGACCGCAAGGGTAGCATATTGGGGGCTTATGATCACAAGTTATGTACCTATGACCGCAAGTATGTTTCCTTCGTTCTTGCACGGTAAACCACGACGCAACAAGCTTACGATCGCAAGACCCACTACTTGCGACCACAAGAGACTTCAGACATGTATGCAACCGCATGGCTTTCCCATGCGACCGCATGGACCACATTTACAGTGAGCTTCAGCTCTGTTTTCCAACAGACGCTGATTCTCGCATTTTGACCTACAAATCGACTCAAACTTGTTTTTAATCATTCCTGTAGCTTGTTTAACACTTATATATGTACTCTAACATGTTTATATACTCAAAACTAAAACAACTCATCATTTAGGCCACCAATTAGACACTACACACATGAACTTAGCAAGAACTAGGTTTAGGGATAAAGAACTCTACTTACAAGGATGAATTAAAGCTGTAAGAACAGATTTAGGCCACTGAAATCGAATTCCAAAGCTTCTTGATAATTTCCCTTTCAAAAGATCAAGGATTTAGGCTGACCATAAGTAAGTTAATACCCCATCGCGGGTATTTTGTTCCCCTATTCAACTTAACACACAACTTAGGTTTATCCGTTATAACTAACGGAGATATTTTTGGAACAATTATCTAAAACCGTTCAACTTTTTACCGACTTGGTCAACTTATGACACTTTTCATATTGCCACATTTTATCCACAATTAACACCAGTTAACACATAAAACACCATTTAACAACAATTATACTACATTTAACAACAAAACACCAATTAAAATCAAAGTAAAACTAAAAAAGCAACATGTGCATCTCGTTACAACTAAGCCCCATTTTGGGGTGTTACAAATCTACCCCCTTAAGAAGATTGTGCCCTCGGAATCAGATCGTCTACAAACAAGTGAGGTCTACAAACAAGTGAGGATATCGAGGTTTCATATCGTCCTATGCCTCCCAGGTCATGTTTGAACCTATGTTATGCTTCCAGTTAACTAACACCAGTTTAATCATCTTTCTACGCAACTTCTTGGTTTTAGAACCAAGTATCTCAATATATTCTTCAACTAGGCGTTTCGAAGCGTCAACCTTTAGTTCCTGTAGAGGTAGAATCTGGTTATCCTCCACCTTGCACTTATGCAGATAACACACGCTAAACGTGTTGTGAATTCCATAAGCTCTGGAGGCAACTCTAGGGTAACAGTCTGATCGTTAACCTTGCGAACGATCCGAAACGGACCTATGTAACGCGGACTCAACTTACCCTTTCTCCTGGAATGAAACTGGTCTACGTTTGGGGTCATCATACACTTTCCGTCTGTCACGGGCCGCTTTGAGCTTTTCCCGCACAATCTTCACTTTATCTGTTGTAATCAGTACAATCTCAGGTCCGGCAAACTGCTTTTCACCGGGCTCCAACAAATAAGTGGGAGTACGACAACACCTCCCATAAAGAATCTCGTAGGGTGGCATCCCTATGCTGGAATGATACGAGTTATTCTAAGCAAACTTGACCAACGGCAGGTGAGAATCCCACGCACCGCCGAATTCGAGAACACATGCGTGAAGCATGTCCTCTAACGTCTGAATCATTCTCTCTGACTGGCCATCTGTCTGCAGATGATACGCCGTGCTCAGATGAACACAAGTACCAAGCTCGTGCTGCAAACTTTGCCAAAAATGTGAAGCAAATCGCGCATTACGATCAGATACAATCGAACATGGCAACCCATGATGCGACACCACTTCATCTACATACAACTTTGCTAACTTTTCCAGCAGAGCAGACTCGTCTATAGCTAGAAAATGAGCGCTCTTGGTCTACCGGTCGACAATGACCCAAATTGTGTCATGACCTCTGAGGGTCTTTGGCAACTTTGTCACAAAATCCATCGTAATGTGATCCCACTTCCACTCAGGGATCTCGAATTGTTGCAGACTACCGTAAGGCTTCTGATGTTCTGCCTTAACTTGCGAGCAGATTTGATATATCTCCACGAAGGAAGCAATGTCTCGTTTCAAAGTAGGCCACCAGTATAATGCCTTAAAGTCATGATACATCTTTGTATTACCCGGATGAACTGACAATCTAGACTTGTAAGCTTCCTGCAGTATCAGCTCACGATTATGTTGGGATCTCGTGGGCAACACAGCGGAAGCAAGTACAACAAACAAAGCCCACGGTACAAGCAAATAAAGCACAAAAACGAGAAATCCCGAACATGGACCAAACTCTATGTAAAGAAATGCAACTAAAGAAGGAAAGAGGTGTTATACCTTTCTCCTAAGCTCCAGAAAAGTGATTGTCTCGAGATGTTGAAGCTCCGAGAGAGAAACGCGGATCGACTAATGGGATATACCCCGGTAACACGCCAACCTCTTGAGCTAGCAAGCCTCCATGGTACTTCTACTTGAAAACCACTTCTGGAACAGCAATATGTCGAGACCAATCTTCTGGAACATGAGCTTTCTTGTATCTTCACTTGGTCTCTTGTAGTACCAAAGAAGTTATATGTAATTTTGAGAGAGAAAGCATTAGAGAGCAAAATCCCAAGTAAAATGAGTTCTCTTGTTTATCTCTCCAGGCTCCAGATTCGGTTAAGACCCCCTTCCACCATCCAAGCATCGAGTTAATAAAAAACACATGCATTGGTTAGTTTTGGGGTGGATATGACAAATGGCACTGGCAGGGTTTAGCGGCGCTAACCAATAGTTAGCGGCGCTAACTCAAAAGGGTTAGCGGCGCTAACGCGCCCTGTCAGCGATTTGACACAAAGTACATGCAGCCGTAGCGGCGCTAACCTATAGGACTTAGCGGCGCTAACCCCTAACAGTTAGCGGCGCTAACGTGGCCTGCGATGTCAACTTTTGTCTTTTGCCATATTTGGTCCCTTAACTTATGTTGCTGTCAGGTTAGACCCTGGTGTATGACCCAATAGGCCCATACATCATCAGCAACGGTCCATATGGCGTACGTACATTAATGGGCATATTTCTAACAAACTCCCACTTGCACATAATGCACCGTACCCATCTAACCACAGACAAAGAGCGGCCTCTAGCAAAAGCATCAATGCCCCCAAGTCAGTATGGGTTCCGCTTTTATGCAGAAAACCATTACCTACAAAAGAACGTAGAGGTCATATTTGATAAGTGATCAATACTCCTTTTGTTCACGATATCCTTGTGAACACGAGACATGGATTGATATATCAATCTCCAGATCGTTCACGATTATGTTACTCGATCTTGATTGGTGGTGACCAAAATTTAAGGACATATCTGATTCTAAATCAATATTCCTTTGCGCCTGGCCATGCTTATTTTGGTGTCAGCGCCCAATAATCGAGGGGCCCAGGGATATCTCTCATATCAGAGGAACAAATTCCGTTGACTGTACAACCCCATAGCGTGAACCTTATCTTACTTAACTATTCCCTTTATAGTAGCCAGTTACGAACTACGTTTTGAAATGGTTAAAGTAAGAAAGTGTCATGCTATAGCAATTCATACATCTCGGGTCGAAGGACGTAATGATATTATCCTTCCGAGTCACTCTATGACCATGATCCATGAAGTGAACTCGGGTGTGGGTCTTCCAGTTACTTGAAACTCCTTTCAAGCACAGGTTACTGTTGCGTTTCATGCATTCAATCCTTGATTAATGCCTAACCAACACCTAACCTCAGCCTTAATTCAAGCTTCCTTCCCTTGAAGAATGACTGGCTGTGCAAATTTAGAATGTATAAACATTCTGGGAAGTGGTTAAACATGCTAAGATGGAACATAGTAAAGACCAATGAAGGTAACCGCATCATGCGTATATATAGTCTCTACTATATATCGATACAATCATTGGTTATCAGTACTGCTTACCGTTCCCAAAGCTAATAAGTAAATCAAACATTTACTAAAACGATGTTCAAGCTTAGTCATAAGCATTAACAATGCTATTATACCTAGTATGTATAACATCACTAGTATTTGACAACGGCTTAACTATGGGATCTCTTATGCAATATCCCTTTTTGTACTCTTTTGTATTCTCTTATTAAATCACTTGCAAATTGTTTATCAAAGAGATCATACACATAATATAATCATAGTCGTCATATCCTCAATGTTACCGAAGTCTACAATAGGATTAATAACACTTATGATTATTAGAGTCATCATACTCACATTGTAACCGAAATTCATAATAGAGTTACTGACACTCACGTTAATTAGAGTCGACATACCCTAAATGTTACTAAAGTACACAATAGGGTCAATGACACTCATTTAAATCTAAATGTCGTATCTACACCACATATTTGAATATCCAAAACTTCGATTAAAATTCGACAGTTTCATAGGTATAGATTTTCTTGCAGTACTAACTTACTCAAGACAATTCTATTTTCGTCGAACATCAAGAACATATATCAGTATTTCTTGAATCTAAAATCCACTTGATTCCATGTTTTCTATTCATACTCATAGTTCAATAATTCCATCACTAGGTTGTAAAACAACCCTAAATTAGGACATTATTTTATTGAGCATATTTTGCTAAGAACACATGAAGCTCCCACTAGCCCTGACAAGGGTATCTGGCTTAATCTATGCTTTCTAGAAAACTCATTCCATTGACTTTCTTGCAAAGCGGGATTACAGCCACAAGATGCAAAAAAAAAATTTTTTTTGCTGACTAAACTCATGGACACAATTTGGACATAATGGATATATGAGACCTCGGACCATGTTTCAAAACATTTCCTCAAATTAACCCTGCGAAGGATCTTGGTCTTCATATCTCCATGTGAACATACTTGTTTTCCCAAAGCGACAACAATGTTCCACATAATCCAGACCTAATCTGGATATTATGGATGAATAAGACCCACGAAAAGTGCCTTAAGCATTTCCTCAACATAATCCTGCGAAGGATACAGGTCTCTTACATCCAAGTGTACCAATCTTGTTTTCGTAAGGTGACAACAATATTTCACTTTATCCAAGTTATCTTCAACATAACTATTAGAACATATTTCCATATTATCAATATGAAAAGATTTGTCTCTAGTCGGTATTTGAAGTTGTCCATAGATGCATATATGTTAGTCCCTTCACCCCTCTCGGATTACACCTTAGGTGTGGGATTAACCCAAGTCAAGTACTTGGATGCAGCAAATTGATTACATCTATGTATGCCATTCCCTTCTCATATTCACTAGTGAACACAGGGTCCCACTATGTTTCCAATGAGTGGTAACATCACAATGATTTACCATCATCAAGTTGTTGCTACTCTGATATGACAACCTCATATCTATAACAACCTTCTTGATTTCCATCAGATATAAAGAAGCAATGGATATTGTCAGGTTTTACCAGCATCTTTATGCTGATTAAAAGCTAGTGTCATCATTAGGTCTCTCATTTAAGTTTTACGTTCTTCCACTGGAATGCTTTTGTAAATTGTTCTTTCCCTTTTGAGCAACCAAATATGGTTCTCATAAGTTCAAGAAACAATTATCCAAAACTTGGACGAATTACTTAAATATTCAAGCATCAACTTATAATTTATCCATCTCCCACTAAGTGTAGAATGGATAATTTTAAGTTGTGAGATTGACAAGCAAAGAACTCTTTCTAGTCAAAATCTCATTGGATGCTTAAGTGACCACAATGTTGGAGTTTTAGATTGAGGACTTGGTTCATAAAATTAATGTATACCAATCACATTGAATACATGTTTTAGGCCTGCCTTTTACCAGATCATCAACAAAGATATCCGGTTTTGTTTAAAGTAACACCATGTACAAAATGTGTTTCTTAGGGAAAAAGAATTATGGGATAAACCCATGATTCATTTCATGTTCAAACCAATATAGATAGTAAAACTTAGTATCTATTCTAGATCTAAGAATTTACCTCTATATGCCCTTATTGATTCTTAATTTCTTAAGGTTATTTCCGAACACTTCCAGGTTTCAGACACAAACCTTTTATCTAGTTAAACATTCTCTTAACAACCATCATAAAGATGGTGATGGAGAATCTTACTAGTGTCACTCTATATGGTATACTTGTACGGATTATCCACATAAGTGTGATCAAAATCCAACAAGTTATAATCCTTCCTACCAACATAGGTGAAGGATTTCTTAATCATCCTAGTCCAATAAACAATATTTATATCCTTCATTTAGCCCGAGGCTAAACTTTTACAAAGATCCTAACCACATGGATCCAAGCGATGTAAATGTTGTTTACTTGGTTAAGTTTGATTATGCCATATACTAATGTATCCAAACCACTTTTGGATCTAAGAATCAATTATTTCATGATCGCCTTACTACTTATAATGAGCCTTTATGTATGCAATGATATGGATAAGTTTTGATTGGAAAAAACATATCAGAATAATTTTTCAAAATTGTTTCAATTCCAAGTCATCTCCATCGTCATCAAATGTGTATTTAAGCACCATAAATGGTCAAAAATAACACATAAGCTTTTACATGGATCGAATTGAAATGAAACCATCATAATGAAAAATCTTTTAAACAAAAAACATAGTACAAAACATCCATCATCTCTAAAGAACATACAATAAAGCAAGTCTTGCCACGCAGGGCGTACAAACAAAAGTAATAAATTAATCCGGAATAAATGGCGAGATCAACACTCCCAATTCTCTTGTAGAAGACAATCAACAAAATTTCTTCTTGAGAGATCCGGCTCTTCAAGCTCTTCCTTTTGCATCGAACAGACCTACAGTTTGCAACAAAATAAATTTGTGACAAACGTGAGTCATATAGCTCGGGTAAACAACCCAGCTTAATAAGGAATGACAATGAAGTATAATCATGAATGTACCTTAAGTAGGAAAATTAACTTTCTCTTGTCTGAGAAGTTTTATATCCTCTCGGCACGGAGGGCAGGCATGACGGCCCCAATCCCCAAATCTACCACATAAGTAGCAAACCACCCCTTGTTGAGTCTCTTTAGGCACATCATCAATGTCCATAGACTCAAAACTTGAAGCAAGCTTGGATACTCCAACTTCTTCATTCGATGGGATCGATTTCTTCTTCTTGGCAAGGAGTGGTTCCTTAGAACCAAGAACAGGAGTGGATGAGGATGATGTATGCTTGGACATGTTAGATTCAGTATCCTTCAACATTCCATGCAATTCATCTATAGAAATTTCCTTTCCATGCATATGATAGTCTTTGACAAACTGTTCATATGATACGGGCAGAGACTGAAGTATGAAATTCACACCAAGCTCCCTCCCTACAGGAAATCCTAATCTCTCCATATGGTCCATGTATGATTTCATCTTCAAAACATGGGCACTTACACTCCTGCCTTCCCGCATCTTACAACCGGTTAGACTTTTAACACATTCATAATGTTCTTGCCTAACTTGCTGTCGGAAAACATCCTTCAGCTTGTTAATCATGTTATACACAGTCATGTGCTCAAATTGCTTTCGCAGTTCCGAGCTCATACTTGATAACATGAGGCTAGCAACATCGTGCGTATCCCGAACACGCTTTTCATACGCGTATCGTATAGCCCATTCCGCATTGGTAGCAGGTGGTTCAGGAAGGGGTTCCTCAAGGATATGCAACTTGGACTCGGCACGTAGGACAATCCTCAATTGCCTAAGCCAGTCCACAAAGTTCAATCTCGTGAGTTTCTCCCTTTGTAGGAATATACGTAGTGATAAGTTCGACGTGTTGTGGTTTTGATTTGACATCCTATATTAAAGTAGAGTACACGAATTAGTTGTTTGATTTAATCCTTGTTAAAATAATTACCCAATATTGTCTCGAAAAATATTTTAACAAGGGCTAAGAACCATATTTCACTCCAATCCATGACGGGTTCGCCGCGGATCATTTCATGGAGCTATTTAGGCCGATAACCATCTTACCGATTGCAATCTCTATTACAACTCTTAGGCACTTGCGGGATCCTACGATAACCATCGGTCGTTTGGCATGTTTGATCCCTACTTGCACCAATTCCAAATTAAAATTCTTGGTTGACTCGTGCTAAGCTCGACAATCACTCAAGGATTTTAATTTGCAATTGTAAATCGTCCGTCAAGACATACGGTAACAAATTCACCAAAATTGGCTCGTGCTAAGCTCGACAACCAAAATTTTGAATTTGCCACACTCACCTTCCACACAGTTTTATGAGAGTTGGCTCGTGCTAAGCTCGACAACCAAAACCCATAAATCTAGATTCGGGTGGTATCGACTTACGGATGGCGCAAGATTTACGTTTTATGAAAAACGGGCTTTTGTTTTCGGCTTGGTTACAGATTAACTTGTTTAGTGACAAAACCTATTTCCACTAGGTGAGTTAATCTTGTATGTGAGCGCGCGAGAGTTGCAAACCATTTTTACCAAATCTCTTGTGATTTTATTAATTTCGAAAAATATCTAGCATGCGAATCCTAAGCAAACCATGCAAGAATAAAATAAAATCACATCACACGCATATAAACGAAGTAAATTGGTAACCCTTGCCAAAATCCTATGCGTTCTTCCCGTGAGCCAAAACATGTAGAACATGGTCAAACTAAGGGACGGAAAGTCTTCAATGCGAGCTCCCACTAGATCCGCCATCTCCAATGGACTTCACCGGCTTCTATGGACACGCTCCATCTCCTTTCCGACTCCTATTTGTGTGTCATCATCCAAATGTACAAAACATACAATAGAAAAAGAAATGGCATACAAGCCACGATAATTTCCTATTTATCTAGTACATTTACACGGATGAATGTAATGGCATGCAAGCCACAATATTATTACAAACAAAACTGAATTAATAACTATTACAGCCCATATGTGATTAAAATCACCAAATTGCATCCAAACACACAAATACAACCACAAGGTCAAGGCAAGGTTACCAATTTCACAACAACCACATACAACCAAACATAATGGTAACTATAATACCAAAACCAAATCTGGAACAAAATTCCAGAAACAAAAAATAGCCAAAATACCCGAGAACAAAACTGTTTTTATCTTTTAAAACCAAAATCGTAGTTGCGCGTTAGCGCCGCTAACTCTTAGTTAGCGCCGCTAACCCGGTTCGAACAGAAAACAAACATTTTGATTTCGGGATTTTCAGGCCACCAAGTGCAAATCTAACATAGAGGTGGCTCTGATACCACTGTTGGGATCTCGTGGGCAACACAGCGGAAGCAAGTACCACAAACAAAGCCCACGGTACAAGCAAATAAAGCACAAAAACGAGAAATCCCGAACATGGACCAAACTCTATGTAAAGAAATGCAACTAAAGAAGGAAAGAGGTGTTATACCTTTCTCCTAAGCTCCAGAAAAGTGATTGTCTCGAGATGTTGAAGCTCCGAGAGAGAAACGCGGATCGACTAATGGGATATACCCCGGTAACACGCCAACCTCTTGAGCTAGCAAGCCTCCATGGTACTTCTACTTGAAAACCACTTCTGGAACAGCAATATGTCGAGACCAATCTTCTGGAACATGAGCTTTCTTGTATCTTCACTTGGTCTCTTGTAGCACCAAAGAAGTTATATGTAATTTTGAGAGAGAAAGCATTAGAGAGCAAAACCCCAAGTAAAATGAGTTCTCTTGTTTATCTCTCCAGGCTCCAGATTCGGTTAAGACCCCCTTCCACCGTCCAAGCATCGAGTTAATCAAAAACACATGCATTGGTTAGTTTTGGGGTGGATATGACAAACGGCACTGGCAGGGTTTAGCGGCGCTAACCAAGAGTTAGCGGCGCTAACTCAAAAGGGTTAGCGGCGCTAACGCGCCCTGTCAGCGATTTGACACAAAGTACATGCAGCCGTAGCGGCGCTAACCTATAGGACTTAGCGGCGCTAACCCCTAACAGTTAGCGGCGCTAACGTGGCATGCGATGTCAACTTTTGTCTTTTGCCATATTTGGTCCCTTAACTTATGTTGCTGTCAGGTTAGACCCCGGTGTATGACCCAATAGGCCCATACATCATCAGCAGCGGTCCATATGGCGTACGTACATTAATGGGCATATTTCTAACAGATTACCACCATGGAGCGGCACCCATACGCGAGACTGAATAGTCTTTAATCCGCGAGTATCATCAACAAGTTGATCTATTAGCTTTCTCATCAATTCTGCTTCCAAATTATCATCTTGCAATGCCACTTGTTGTGCTTCCTTTAATTGGGAAATGATATCAGGAACCACACTAAGCTTCATAAATCTCGCATCTACCGTTGAGCTTTTGCGACTCAAAGCATCCGCCACCACATTCGCCTTACCGGGATGGTAGCGAATTTCACAATCATAATCTTTTATCAACTCGAGCCATCTGCGTTGTCTCATATTGAGCTCTTTCTGGGTGAAAACATATTGTAGGCTCTTGTGATCTGTGCAGACAACACATTTGGTGCCATAAAGATAGTGCCTCCACAATTTCAACGCGAATATAACAGCTGCCAACTCAAGATCATGAGTCGGATAGTTGCCTTCATAAGGTTTCAATTGCCTTCAAGCGTAGGCAATTACTTTATTGCACTGCATCAATACACACCCCAATCCAGAATACAAAGCTTCACAGTAAACAACAAAATCTTCAGATCCCTCTGGCAAGGAAAGTATTGGAGCTTCGCACACTATCCGTTTCAGATATTGAAACGCTTGTTTTTGAGCTTCCGCCCAAACAAATGCAACATCTTTATGAGTGAGTTTATTTAAAGGACCTGCAAGTTTAGAAAAGTCACGGATAAACCGCCAATAGTATCCAGCTAAGCCAAGAAAACTATTAACTTCAGAGGGAGTTCGAGGAACTCCCCAATTTATAACCGCTTCAAATTTGCCGGATCAACTTTTACGCCATCACTGCAGATCACGTGACCAAGAAAATGTACTTCTCGTAGCTAGAATTCACACTTCGAGATTTTAGCGTAAAGCTTTTCCCGTTTAAGAGTTTCAAGAACTTGTCGCAAATGCGACTCGTGTTCTACTTCAGTCTTAGAATAAACGAGGATATCGTCAATAAACACAATCACAGATTTATCAAGAGAAGGATGACAAATCCGATTCATCAGGTCTATGGAAACAGCAGGAGCATTGGTTATGCCGAATGGCATCACCAGAAACTGATAATGACCATAACGAGTGCGGAAAGCCGTCTTTGGAACATCTTCGTCGGCAACCAGCACTTGATGGTATCTAGACCGCAGATCAATCTTTGAGAAGCACGTCGCTCCCTGCAGTTGATCAAATAAATCGTTTATCCGCGGCAGAGGATATTTGTTCTTTACCGTTCGCTTATTCAGCTCCCGGTAATCAATGCACATTCTCATCATTCCATATTTCTTTTTCACGAATAGTACTGGAGCACAAGGAGAAGAACGTGGGCGAATAAAGCCTTTGTCATGCAACTCCTAAATTTGTGTCATCATCTCGCGAACCTCGGAAAGAGCAAGACGATACATAGCTTTAGCCACAGGGGTAGCCCTCGGAACAAGATCGATATGGTATTCAACATCTCTGATTGGTGGTAACCCATGAAACTCGTCAGGAAATACCTCTGGATAACCCGTCACCACCGGAATATCACGAACAACACGTTTCTCCAACTTAGCATCAATCATATGGGCTAGATAAGCATCACACCCATTTAAAACCGACTTCCTAGCTTTTATCAGAGAAATAATAGGAATATCTGACTTTCGTCTTTCACCTCGAGCCACATCATATGACCCGTCAGGTAGAGGAACTTTAATCAAGTTTTTGGAACAGAAAGTATTAGCTTGCTAAGACAATCCATCCCAATTACAACATCGAACCCCGCAATCGGCATTAGAAGAAGAAAAACAGGAAAACTACTCCGGTCGATATCAATAACCGCTTGAGGGACATTATCAACAACTGGAACTACTTTACCACCAGCAATCTCTAGTCTTAGTGGCTCAGATAATACAGATAAAGGCATTTGCAGTTTATCACAGAAAGATACAGACACAAAAGAATATGTAGCTCCAGAATCAACCAATACGCATGATGGGGTAGAGTTAATAAGAAAAGTACCCGTAATCACGTCCCTAGCATCCTTCGCCTCTTCCTTAGTCATCTGAAATGCCCACCCTTTAGAACGGGGAGCATTGTCTTTCTTCTGCCCTGAGGCAGATCCTCCAGTCCCAGCATCTGACTTTGATCTACACTCCGAAATCCTGTGCCCTGGCTTGTGGCACTTGTAGCAGACATTCTCTTTGAACTCGCACTCTGTCACCGAGTGGCCTTTTCGGACCACATCTGAAACATCGGGTAGTGGCCTTGGAACATTCGCTGGTATGGTACGTACAACACTGAGAGCACCACGAACCTTCAAACTTAGCCTTCTTCGAGGAATCAGGTTTTCCACCAGTTGAAGACTGTCCTTTAGAGGGACCCGTCATGGCAGACGGTTGAAACTTTCTCTTGTGACCCTTGCTAGTCTGGTCACCTCTTGTATGCAAACGATCACCCTCTATCTGTCGAGCAATCTCAAATGCTCGAACCAAAGTAACTGCAGCTCTAACATGTGGATGATAGTCCACTGGTAACATTCCAACCAACTTCCGTATCCTTGCATTTTCGTCAGCAACAAGGTGAGGAATAAATCTCTCCTTACGGGTAAAGGTTTCAACATATCATCTACAGTATTGTCTCCCTTGCGAAGACCATTAAACTCTTTCTTTATTTTCTCCAAGTCATAATCTGTGCAATATTTCTTCGTCACCTTCTCAGAAAATTGCTCCCAAGACAAGCCAGCAATCACTTCCTTACTCACCGTATCTTTCACAGTATCCCACCAGAACAAAGCATTCCCTTTCAACATCCTTACCGCGTACTTGATGTTAGATTAAGTGCAGAGATAGTTAATGGGCACATTGTATCCAATGTTATAAGAGACTAAAGGGTCACACTGCTACACACCCAATTCAGAACAGTTGGATTTCACCATAAGTCTGTGTGGAAATAATTAATCAGTTTGATTAATTATTAAAGAGAAAAGTAAATAATTAATCAGTAGTGTTAATTATTGAAAAGGGAGAAATAAATAATTAATCAGTTTGTATTAATTATTAGAAAGGAAATAAATAATAAATAGTTGTTTATTATTTAAAGGGAATTAAATATTAAGTTTTAATATTTAACGGACCAGTTAATTAATAGTTAATTTATTAACTAGTAAAGTCTAGGGGGTCAAAGTGAAGAGATTGAAAGTTTAATTAAAACCAGTGAGCTTTTAATTAAACAGGCTTAGGTCCATCTAATCCTATATATATATCCTTAAGCCTTAAGGATTAAGATATATGAGACAAGGGATTAAGAAAATAACCCTAGCCACCACTCTCCTTCTCTCTCTCGATCTCGTCTCTCTCTCTCGTCGCACTCTCTCGGAATTCTCTCACTCTCGCCGATTGCAAAGAACACCCAAGGGGTGTGTTTCGATTTTTGGTTGTGTCGATCGAAGACCACACACACACTCAAGTTTTCGAGTGTTGAAGCTTTGGTGATCCAGGAGCGGTCTAGCAGCCAGTTCCAAGGAGGTGCAGTAGTGGTAGACTTTCTTTAGCAATCCCAAAGGTTCTGATCAGGTATATTTTCTATAACCTTATCTGTGAATTGTATGTTAGAAACTATGTTGATCATTTAAAGTTTTCAAGATCCTAACCCTTTTGGGGTTTAGAGGGTTGTGTTCAATCCAGTTCCGCTTTTAGGATTGAACCAGTAGAATCAAACCCGGGTTTGACCAGTTTGTGTCATTACGTGGTTTGGTCATGTTCAAAACCCTTCAGAGGTATCAGAGCCTCGGCTCTATGATCCATAGTTTCTAGTTTGATATGTTTTAAGATTAAGGTTTTATTCTTGATTCTCTAAATGTTCTTGGAATTTTCGAAAATCTAGAAAGGTAGCAAAACAGTTTGTTTTGTTATCAGGTTTATCCTATTAATCAGGAAATTCAAACAGGTTGTTTGAATGATTAAAAGGATCATGATTTTTGGATAAGAATGGTTTTGAATTAAGATTAAATTAAACAGTTTGTTTAATAAGTTAAACCTAGATAATCTAGTTGGTTGGTTTGTTTAATAGCTGATTGATCTTCTCCATCTGGTTTTCTTCTCCTCAATTTTTCGAAAACCATAAAAGGATAAAAACAAGTTTTCTGTTTTTATCCAGTTAATAAAAGTTTTGATTTTAACCAGTTAGGTTTAAACCAGGTTTGCGTTTAAACAGTTAAAAAGGATAAAACTTTTTATCTAAAACTTTATCTTAACCAGTATTTTTGAACTTTTGTTTAAAAAGGTTGAAATCAAGTTTTAAGATAATTAATTATTAATAAAACAAGTTTTGTTGAAATTAATAATTGATAGTTTTTGGTTTTTGAATTAAATCCAGTTTTTAATCAATATATTAAAACAGTTAGTTTTAATAGGTTAAAAACGATTTAAAATTTTTGTTAAATCGGAAAAACGCGAACTGAAACCTTGACCATAACTATTAGCGACGCTAAAAGAGGTTTAGCGGCACTAAGAGGAGTTAGCGGCGCTAGGAACCTAATGGGCTTCGGCCCAAGGATTCCGGCCCAAGTGGCTTCGGCCAAGGTTGGTCTCGTCCCAAGGAAGATTACGATCCAGTGGGCTCACGGCTCAAGAAGGATCTCGATCAAATGGTTTTCGGCCCAAGTTTTCTTCGAGGCCCAATATGGTCCTCGGCCCAGTGAGGATCTCAGCCCAAAGGGGTTTTGGCCCAGTGGGTTATTTGGGTTGATGAGAAATGTTGGCCCAAATAGTTTTTCCAGATTAATACGAAAGGATTATTATTTTTTAAGTTCCAAAATTAATAAGGTATTATATAAACTAGTGTTATATATTTTGATTAGTTTAGTTAAAATATATATTTTAGACTTTTATTTATTATGACTAGTTTAGTCATTTTTGAATAAATTCTAAAAGGTGAAGTTTATATAATAAGATGGAGAAATTGAAAAAGATAATATTTAAAATCGACCAAAAGTTGTCGGTTTTTAAGTTTTTGGAAAACTAGTAGAAAAACCGACATAAGGATTTCATTCATGTTTTGAATGAGATCAAGTTTTTTAAATTTTTTGTAAAAACTAGTTTGGTTAATTAATTTAATTAGAAGATCATAATTCTCATTTTTTGGTTAATAGATATTAATCAAAAGGG
This sequence comes from Pulicaria dysenterica, assembly GCA_947179395.2. Lineage (NCBI taxonomy): Eukaryota > Viridiplantae > Streptophyta > Magnoliopsida > Asterales > Asteraceae > Pulicaria > Pulicaria dysenterica. The sequence goes on along the minus strand of OX359292.1, from coordinate 49,152,561 downwards.
TAAATGAGAATGTTTGAACAAATCAGGTTGTGTGCTTAACAGCACAGTTTTTGTCTATATATTTTAATCTACGTGGTTGACTTTTATATATATAGTGCTTATATATAATTGCGTGGTTGTGATATATATAGCTATAGTTTTGCCGACTTAGGACTCGTTTTTTCTTTTCTTCTTTTTCTTTTGGTTTTGGGAAGGCGTGCGTGCCAATTACAATCCCTTTCTTATTTGAAATATTGTACAGGCTCGGGGAGGCCTGCGTGCCATTTACAACCCCATTCAATATTGTATTTGTTATAGATTAGTAATAGTTTAATCCCACAACCAATATAGACTCAAAGAAGGTGATGAAGTAAATGATGTTATATATGCGTAGCACGGATACTTCGGGGAGGTGTCAAGGCTAGTGGGAGCAACACATCAAGAAAGGCGAATCCAAGTCATTTCATCCTTAGGATTGACGTTAGGATTAATTGGCAAAACTATACGGCTTTATTTGCTTGTTCTTATTATCTGCGTGATTGTGTTTCTTTTATTTACTGTTTTTCATATAGATTTGCGACATTTATATGATGCTAAATAAAAAGGGGGTTTAATAATAGCTAATTATTAAACAGTGAAAAACAACGTTTTAATGACAAACTAGAATACGACTACAGGTTGTTAGTCGTGTTAGTTAAATTTTTATAAATTTAAAGTTCTGTCAAGGTTATAATTTTGGAACTTATAAAGGCCGTTTTGTGCACGTAGTTTAGGTACACATATAAATCGTATTTTTAAAACAGATAGTTTTAAAATGTTTTTCCAAAAAAACTGGAAAATTAAGTTTTTTTAAACTTAATTACAAAACCCAAGAAAATCTTAGATCAATGTGCTACCCACCTAATGGTACACCCTTGCTGTTAAACGGTACTCGGGTGTCAGAAGTGCCCAGAACTTGGGCATCCGGGTTCAAACCATTGCGGGAAAGGGCATGAAAGATTCTGCGATAATCGGGAGTCCCGGCCAGAATTCATGCTGTCTTAGGTGGTGTGATCTATTTTGGTGATAATAAGGAGTCCCGGCCCAAAAACCATTGCGTATCAGTTAGGTACGATTGGTACAGGGTGTTACCTACAAGAAATACCATGACTTGGCGGGAAGTGCCCAAACCTTGCGTCAAGTATGTGAAATATAAGTCCTAGGTGTAATATATATTATTTATGGGTTTGATGATATATAATTAGAAAGTTTATCTGCAATTACTAATTAAACGAAGGTTTTAATTTGTAGATGGAAACCAACGTTACTAGTACTAATAACCTCTCTCTTCGCTCTATCCTTGAGAAGGATAAGCTCACTGGGTCCAACTTTCTCACATGGGAGAGAAATCTCTGGATCGTGCTGAGGCACGAGAGAAATTGGCATGTCCTAGAACAACCTCTAGGAAATCCCCCTGCCAGCAATGCCAGGGTAGAGGTCAGGGAGGCTTTTCAGAAGCGTTCCAATGACGCCTTGGATGTTAGCTGCCTCATGCTTGCAACTATGAGTCCAGAGTTGCAATCAAGCATGATGGAAACTCCTGCCTATGACATGATCCGCCAGCTGAGGGACATGTTCCAGGAGCAAGCCCGCACGGAGCGTTATGATGCTACTAGGGCATTTAACTCGTGCAAGATGGCTAAGGGGACCTCGGTCAGTGACCATGTCATGATAATGAAAGGTTACATGGACCACCTAGAGAGATTTGGGCACCCAGTACCGTTGCAGCTAGAAACAGATACGATACTCAACTCGTTGTCAGATGACTATAAGCCTTTTATAGTCAACTACAACATGAACAACATGGAGAAATCCGTGGCTGAGCATGCTCAAGACTGCTGAGTAGAGTATCGGGACCAAGCCTAAGGACATTCTTATGGTGGGACATGGTGGACGTAAGAAGAGGAAGGGGCGCAATGGAAAGGGAAAGGGCAAGGCCCAGCCCAGCCAGAGTGCACCCAGGGCTAATAACGACAACAAGGGCAATAAGCCGAAGCGAAACAAGGCAAGGACTGAGAATCGGTGCTTCAGGTGCGGCGAGGCCGGACATTGGAAACGAGATTGTCCGAAAGGTCACGAGGCAGGAGGCAAGTCTGGCTCCTCAGGTATTGCGTGATTAGCTTCTTTGTTACTTTCCACTTGTAAAAGTTTTTACGAGTATTCTAATATCTTGCAATCGTTTATTGCAGTAGGAGAAGGAAAGTGATGCGGCCCGGCATAAAGAGATCCTACGTGCAGCATGCTGATATTATTAATAATTTTATTTCCTAGTTCAATAAACTCTTTTAAATTTTGTTTGATCATTTTTTATCTTGATTGTTTATGGAAACTTTTGGATTAAGTTTTATGGAAATTTAATTATTTAGTTATATATCCGTGCACGTATTCTTATTTTATGAATCAGGATTAGTCCAGTTGTGTCTAAAAGATAACCAATAAGTCAAGTCTTGAATTGTTTGGTGATTCATTATAATCTTTATCCTATGATTTGTTGTAGTTAGATAAATGTTGGCTCCACTACTCAAATGCTTAAAATATACAAGTGTTGTTTATAAAATTAGATAGTTTTTCTAATTTAACAAGTATTTATGTTTTTTTTTTGTGAAAAGTGAATGTTCAAAGTCTTGAACAAAATGAAATAATAGTTATTATTTCTAAGTGAAAACAATTTTTGAGAAAACATTTAAGAAAGTATAAAAATGATTATGGTAGTTACTGTAGTCAAGGGAGTTTTTATACTAAATGTTTTAAGAAAAGAAATTTAAAATACCGTTATGAGTGTTTCATACTTGTGATCATGGTAAGTTTAATGAAACCACTTTCCGTAATTAAGAAAGATGGATATATGAAGATCCAAGTTCTTGGTTTCATAAAACAAATTTCTTACAAAAACTAAGTTCTTTATAGCATGTGTTTGGAACACATGTTTTAGGCATGGTAGTCAAGGATTGACTAAGGCCTAAAAGGATGTTTTAAAGAATGCACTTTTTTTTATAAAAGATAGTGGGAGCACCTGACTAATGTATTTATCAGAGTTAATAAAAGTTTGGTTTTTAACCAGTGTGATAAATGTTAGAAATATGCCCATTAATGTACGTACGCCATATGGACCGCTGCTGATGATGTATGGGCCTATTGGGTCATACACCGGAGTCTAACCAGACAGCAACTTAAGTTAAGGGACCAAATATGACAAAAGACAAAAGTTGACATCGCAGGCCGCGTTAGCGCCGCTAACTATTAGGGGTTAGCGTCGCTAAGTCCTAAAGGTTAGCGCCGCTACGGCTGCATGTACTTTGTGTCTCATCACTGATAGGGCGCGATAGCGCCGCTAACTTTAGTGAGTTAGCGCCGCTAACTTATGGTTAGCGGCGCTAAACCCCGCCAGTGCCATTTGTCATATTCACCTCCAAACTAGCCAATGCATGTAGGACTTCTACTCTCGATGCTTGGCCAGTTGAGAGGATTATTATCTTATTCTGGAGACAGGAGGGAGCTAAGGGAGTTCATTTTATTTTGCTCTCTTCCTCTTTTTTTTCTCTCTAAAAAACATATACTCTTTTGTGCTACAAGAGACCAAGAGAGGTTTATTCAAGAGAGCATCATTCCAGAAGTTTGGTCTCGTTTTGTTGCTGTTCCAGAAGTGGTATTCGTGTAGAAGTACCATGAAGGCGAGCTAGCTCTCGAGGTTGGCGTGTTACCGGGGTATATCCCTCTAGTCGATCCGATTTTTGTTCTTGGAGCTTAACACAACGAGATAACGAGATTTCTGGAGCTTAGGAGAAAGGTATAACCACCTCTTTCCTTTTCAAGTTGCATTTTTATACATAGAGTTTGGTCCATGTTTGGGATTTCGGTTTTATGCTTTGATTGCTTGTATCGTGGACTGTTTTTCTTGTACATTCGTTTCCGCTGCGTGCCCACGAGATCCCAAGAGTGGTATCAGAGCCACCTCTATGTTAGATTTGCACTTGGTGGCCTGAAAATCCTGAAATCAAAATGTTTGTTTTCTGTTCGAACCGGGTTAGCGGCGCTAACTATTTTGAGTTAGCGGCGCTAACGCGCAGCTACGATTTTGGTTTTAAAAGATAAAAACAGTTTTGTTCTCGGGTATTTTGGCTATTTTATGTTTCTGGAATTTTGTTCCAGATTTGGTTTTGGTATTTTAGTTACCATTATGTTTGGTTGTATGTGGTTGATGTGAAATTGGTAACCTTGCCTTTGACCTTGTGGTTAACTTTGTGTGTTTGGATGCAATTTGGTGATTATAATCACATTTGGGCTGTAATATTTATTAATTCAGTTTGGTATGTAGTAATATTGTGGCTTGCATGCCATTTCATTCATCCGTGTACTTGTAATAGATAAATAGGAATTTTTGTGGCTTGTACGCCATTTCAATTTCTATTGTATGTTTTGTACATTTGGATGAAGACACACAAAAAGGAGTCAAAAGGAGATGGAGGATGACCATAGAAGCCGGTGGAATCCAATGCAGATAGCGGTTCTAGTGGGAGCTCGCATCGGAGTCCTTTTTGTTCCTTAGTTTGACCACGTTCTACCCGTTTTGGCTCACGGGAAGAACGCATAGGATTTAAGGCAAGGGTTACCAATTTATTTTTCTTGCGTGTGATGTGATTTTATATTTTTCTTGCATGGTTTGCTTAGGATTCGCATGCTAGACAATTTTTCGAAAAATTAATAAAATCACAAGAGATTTGGTAAAAATGGTTTGCAACTCTCGCGCGCTCACATACAAGATTAACTCACCTAGTGGAAATAGGTTTTGTCACTAAACAAGTTAATCTGTAACCAAGCCGAAAACAAAAGTCCGTTTTTCATAAAACGTAAATCTTGCGCCATCCGTAAGTCGATACCACCCGAATCTAGATTTATGGGTTTTGGTTGTCGAGCTTAGCACGAGCCAACTCTCATAAAACTGTGTGGAAGGTGAGTGTGGCAAATTCACAATTTTGGTTGTCGAGATTAGCACGAGCCAATTTTGGTGAGTTTGTTACCGTATGTCTTGACGGGCGATTTACAATTGCAAATTAAAATCCTTGAGTGATTGTCGAGCTTAGCACGAGTCAACCAAGAATTTTAATTTGGAATTGGTGCAAGTAGGGATCAAACATGCCAAACGACCGATGGTTGTCGTAGGATCCCGCAAGTGTCTAAGAGTTGCAATAGAGATTGCAATCGGTAAAATGGTTATCGGCCTAAATAGCTCCATGAAGTGATCCGCGGCAACCCCGTCATGAATTGGAGTGAAATATGGTTCTTAGCCCTTGTTAAAATATTTTTCGAGACGATTTGGGTAATTATTTTACGAGGATTAAATCAAACTAACTAATTCGCGTACTCTCTTTAAATATAGGATGTCAAATCAAAACCATAATACGTCAAACTTTTCACTTCGTATGTTTCTACAAAGAGAGAAACTCACACGAGTGAACTTTGTTGACTGGCTTAGGCAATTGAGGATTGTCCTACGTGCCGAGTCTAAGTTGTACATCCTTGAGGAACCTCTTCCTGAACCACCTGCTATCAATGCGGAATGGACCATCCGATACGCATATGAAAAGCGTGTTCGGGATACGCACGATGTTACTAGCCTCATGTTATCAAGTATGAGCTCGGAACTGCGAAAGCAATTTGAGCACATGACTGTGTATGACATGATTAATAAGCTGAAGAAAGTATTCCAACAGCAAGTTAGGCAAGAACATTATGAGTGTGTTAAAAGTCTAACCGGTTGAAAGATGCGGGAAGGCAGGAGTGTAAGTGCCCATGTTTTGAAGATGAAATCATACATGGACCACATGGAGAGACTAGGATTTTCTGTAGGGAGGGAGCTTGGTGTGAATTTCATACTTCAGTCTCTGCCCGCATCATATGAAAAGTTTGTTAAGGACTATCATATGAATGGAAAGGAAGTGTCTATAGATGAATTGCATGGAATGTTGAAGGTTGTAGAATCTAACATGTCCAAGCATACATCATCCTCATCCACTCCTGTTCTTGGTTCTAAGGAACAACTCCTTGCCAAGAAGAAGAAATCGATCCCATCAAATGAAGAAGTTGGAGTATCCAAGCTTGCTTCAAGTCTTGAGTCTATGGACATTGATGATGTGCCTAAAGAGACTCAACAAGGGGTGGTTTGCTACTTCTGTGGTGGATTTGGGGATTGGGGCCGTCATGCCTGCCCTCCGTGCCGAGAGGATATAAAACTTCTCAGACAAGAGAGAGTTAATTTTCCTACTTGAGGTACATTCATGATTATACTTCATTGCTATTCCTTAATAAGCTGGGTTGTTTACCTGAGCTGTAAGACTCACGTTTGTCACAAATTTGTTTTTGTTACAAAGTGAAGGTCTGATCGTTGCAAAAAGGAAGAGCTTGAAGAACCGGATCTCTGAAGAAGAAATTTTGTTGATTGTCTTCTACAAGAGAATTGGGAGTGTTGGTCTCGCCATTAATTCCGGATTAATTATTACTTTTGTATGTACGCCCTGCGTGGCAAGACTTGCTTTATTGTATGTTCTTTTGAAGATGATGGATATTTTTGTATCTTGTATTTTTGTTTAAAAGATTTTTCATTCTAATGGTTTCATTTCATTTTCTATCCATGTCTAAGCTCATGTGTTATTTTGACCATTTTGGTGCACAAATACACATTTGATGACGATGGATGTTGCTTGGAATTGAGACAATTTTTGAAAAATTATTTTGAGATGTTTTATCAAAAACTTATCTATATCATTGCATACATAAAGACACATTATAAGTAATAAGGCAATCGTGAAATAATTGATTCTTAGATCCAAAAGTAGTTTGGATACATTAAATATATGGCATAATCAAACTTGACCAAGTAAACAACATTTACATCACTTAGATCCATATGGTTAGGATCTTTGTAAAAGTTTAGCTTCGGGCTAAATGAAAGATGCAAATCTTGTTTATTAGACTAGGATGATTAAGAAATCTTTCACCAGTATTGGAAGGAAGGATTATAACTTGCTGGATTTTGAGCACACTCGCGTGGATAATCCGTTCAAGTATGCCATGTATAGAGACACTAGTAAAATTCTCCATCACCATCTTTATGATAGTAGTTGGGAGAATGTTTAACTAGATAAGAGGTTTGTGTCTGAAACCTGGAGGTGTTCGGAAATAACCTTAAGAAAATGGGAATCAACAAGGGCATATAGATATCGATTCTTAGATCTAGATAAGATGCTAAGCTTCTATTATCTATATTGATTTAAACATGAAATAAATCATGGGTTTATCCCATACTTCATTTTCTCTAAGAAACACCTTTTTGTACATGGTGTTACTTTAAATAAAAACCGGATATCTTTGTTGATGATCTGGTAAAAGGCAGGCCTTAAATATGTATTCAATGTGATTGGTATACATTAATTTTATGAACCAAGTCCTCAATCTAAAACTCCAACATTGTGGTCACTTAAGCATCCAATGAGATTTTGACTAGAAAGAGTTCTTTGTTTGTCAATCTCACAACTTAAATTATAAGTTGATGCTTGAATATTTAAGTAGTTCGTCCAAGTTTTGGATAATTGTTTCTTGAACATATGAGAACCATATTTGGTTGCTCAAGAGGGAAAGAACAATTTACAAAAGCATTCCAGTGGAAGAACGTAAAACTTAAATGAGAGACCTAATGTTGACACTAGCTTTTAATCAGCATAGAGATGCTGGTAAAACCTGACAATATCCATTGCTTCTTTATATCTAATGGAAATCAAGAAGGTTGTTATATATATGATGTTGTCATATTTTAGTAACAACAGCTTGATGGTAAATCATTGTGATGTTACCATTCATCGGAAGCATAGTGGGACCCTGAGTTCACTAGTGAATATAAGAAGGGAATGGTATACATAGATGTAATCTATTTGCTGCATCCAAGTACTTGACTTGGGTTAATCCCACACCTAAGGTGTAATCCGAGAAGGGTGAAGGGACTAACATATATGCAATTATGGACAACTTCAAATACCGACTAGAGACAAAGCGTTTCATATTGTTTAAATATGGAAACATGTTCTAGTGATTGTGTTGAAGATAATTTGGATAAAGTGAAATATTGTTGTCACCTTGTGGGAACAAGATTAGTTCACTTGGATGTAAGAGACCTGTATCCTTCATAGGATTAAGTCGAGGAAATGCTTAAGGCACTTTCCGAGGGTCTTATTCATCCAAAATATCCAGATTAGGTCTGGATTATGTGAAACATTGTTTTCACTTTAGAAAAACAAGTATGTTCACATGGAAATAAAAGACCAAGATCCTTCGCAGGATTAAGTTGAGGAAATGTTTGAAGCATGTTCTGAGGTCTAATATATCCATAATATCCAAGTTATGTCCATGACTAGAGTCAGCAAAACTTGCATCTTGTGGCTGTAATTCTACTTTGCAAGAAAATCATAGGAATGAGTTTTCTAGAAAAGCATATATTGAGCCAGATACCCTTATCAGGGCTAGTGGGAGCTTCATGTGTTCATAGTAAAATATGCTCAATCAAAATAATGTCCTAATTTAGGGTTGTTCTACAACCTAATGTTGGAATTATTGTTCTATGAGTATAAATAAAGAATATGGAATCAAGTGGAGATTAGATTCAAGAAATACTGATGTATGTTCTTGATGTTCGACGTAAATAGAGTTGTCTTGAGTAAGTTATTACTGCAAGCAAATCTATACTTGTGAAACTGTCGATTTAATCGGAGTTTTGAATATTAAAATATGTGGTGCAGATACGACATTGAGATTCAATGTCATTGACCCTATTGTGTACTTTGGTAACACTAAGGGTATGTTGACTCTAATAAAAGTGAGTGTCAGTAACTCTATTGTTAACTTCGGTTACATTGAGAGTATGACGACTCTGATAATCATTAGTGTCATTAATCCTATTGTAGACTTCGGTAACATTGAGGATATGACGACTATGATAACCTTGTGTATGATCTCCTTGATAAACACTTTGCAAGTGGTTTAATAAGAGAATACAAAAGAGTACAAAGGGATATCGTGTAGATGATCCCATAATTAAGCCGTTGTCAAATACTAGTGATGAATTTCATACTAGATATAATAGCATTGTTAATGCTTATGACTAGGCTTGAATATCATTTTAGTAAATGTTTGATTTACTTATAAGCTTTGGGAACGGTAAGCAGTACTGCTAACCGATGATTGTATCGATGTATAGTGGGGACTATATATACGCATGATGCGGTTACCTTCATTGGTCTTTACTGTGTTCCATCTTAGCATGTTTAACCACTTCCTGGAATGTTTATACATTCTAAATTTCCACAGCCAGTCATTCTTCAAGGGAAGGAAGCTTGAATTAAGGCTGAGGTTAGGTGTTGCTTAGGCATTAATCAATGATTGAATGCATGAAACGCAATAGTAACCTGTGCTTGAAAGGAGTTTCAAGTAACTGGAAGACCCACACCCGAGTTCACTTCATGGATCATGGTCATAGAGTGACTCGGAAGGATAATATCATTACGTCCTTCGACCCGAGATGTATGAATTGCTATAGCATGACACTTTCTTACTTTAACCATTTCAAAAAGTAGTTCATAACTGGCAACTATAAAGGGAATAGTTAAGTAAGATAAGGTTCACGCTATGGTGTTGTACAGTCAACGGAATTTGTTCCTCTGATATGAGAGATATCCCTGGGCCCCTCGATGATTGGACGCTGACACCAAAATAAGCATGGCCATGCGCAAAGGAATATTGATTTAGAATCAGATATGTCCTTAAATTTTGGTCACCACCAATCAAGATCGAGTAACATAATCGTGAACGATCTGGAGATTGATATATCAATCCATGTCTCGTGTTCACAAGGATATCGTGAACAAAAGGAGTATTGATCACTTATCAAATAGGACCTCTACGATCTTTTTGTAGGTAATGGTTTTCTGCATAAAAGCGGAACCCATACTGACTTGGGGGCATTGATGCTTTTGCTAGAGGCCGCTCTTTGTCTGTGGTTACATGGGTACGGTGCATTATGTGCAAGTGGGAGTTTGTTAGAAATATGCCCATTAATGTACGTACGCCATATGGACCGCTGCTGATGATGTATGGGCCTATTGGGTCATACACCGGGGTCTAACCTGACAGCAACTTAAGTTAAGGGACCAAATATGACAAAAGACAAAAGTTGACATCGCAGGCCGCGTTAGCGCCGCTAACTATTAGGGGTTAGCGTCGCTAAGTCCTAAAGGTTAGCGCCATGTACTTTGTGTCTCATCACTGACAGGGCGCGATAGCGCCGCTAACTTTAGTGAGTTAGCGCCGCTAACTTATGGTTTGCGGCGCTAAACCCCGCCAGTGCCATTTGTCATATTCACCTCCAAACTAGCCAATGCATGTAGGACTTCTACTCTCGATGCTTGGCCAGTTGAGAGGATTATTATCTGATTCTGGAGACAGGAGGGAGCTAAGGGAGTTCATTTTATTTTGCTCTCTTCCTCTTTTTTTTCTCTCTAACAAACATATACTCTTTGGTGCTACAAGAGACCAAGAGAGGTTTATTCAAGAGAGCATCATTCCAGAAGTTTGGTCTCGTTTTGTTGATGTTCCATAAGTGGTATTCGTGTAGAAGTACCATGAAGGCGAGCTAGCTCTCGAGGTTGGCGTGTTACCGGGGTATATCCCTCTAGTCGATCCGCTTTTTGTTCTTGGAGCTTAACACCACGAGATAACGAGATTTCTGGAGCTTAGGAGAAAGGTATAACAACCTCTTTCCTTTTCAAGTTGCATTTTTATACATAGAGTTTGGTCCATGTTTGGGATTTCGGTTTTATGCTTTGATTGCTTGTACAGTGGGCTGTTTTTCTTGTACATTCGTTTCCGCTGCGTGCCCATGAGATCCCAAGAATAAATACAAGTTTGAACTTTTAGAGTATATAATTATCGGATGTTTTTAGAAGTTATCTAAACAGTAAGTTCTTAAGAAAAAACTAATCCGAGAAATGCATGACTTATTGAGAGTTTTTCAAAGATATCATTGCAAGTTTTTTAAGTCAAGTTATGACTTAAATGGAAATTATATACGTTCTCAAATGTTCAGTAAATCAGCTTAATATTGTTGTTTGGTTAACGTTAGAAATGATAAAATAGGATGTTCTTTATCATTCTTAGTAATGATATTAGATTAGTATTGGTGTACACAGGGAATCTAATTTCAAGGTTCTTACAAGTAGGTGTAAGAAAGTTTTATCGTTTCAAATAGATAATAAAATCTAGTAAGATTTATTATATCTACAAATGTAATTAAAGTTTTTAATTACAGGGAGGTTATTTTGTAAAATCAGAAACTTTGGAGTTATTTCCAGTTTTCTCCAAGTTTAAGGAATTTTATAAAATAAGTAAGTCTAGAATTGTTCTTAGGTTGCAAGAACGAGTTCTAGCAAAAACCAAGAAGGAGCACTTCAGGGTGCTAGTCTTGTGTTTTAAGGTTTATGATGATATTATTTTTTCTTTGTAATCCGTGATAAGTTACAAATGTAAAATAATAAGTAATTCAGTTATACACCGTGAATCGAGTCAATCAAATGGTAGAAATTTTGCGCCTTTATTCCAGGGTGGAATAAGGAAGGGTGTAGAAATTAGTTTCATTGTTCTTCACAGAGTTTGAATGTTTTGGTTTATCCAGGAATAAACTAGGTTTATTCGAAACAGTATCCGTGACTACTTATCTTGGTGGGAACCTCAATAGGGCTATAAAGTCATCGTAATTTTGGGGTAGATTCGATAGTTTATCGAATATGGCTGCAAACGTTTTTTTTTTTTGCGGATTCGTGTCAAAAGTATTTATCACATAGGTTATCCTCAAGCCTGAGGTATTTGGTTTGGGATGCTGTAACTATTGTCTTCTTAGCGCGTTTTAATGCCACGCCGTAACAGGGTGGTCATAAGAGGCGTGTCTAGATTCAGTGGGAGCCGTGTTGCCAAATACAAATATGCAAGATGGTAATTGCACCTCTTTTTTAGGAGAGATATTTCCGGGCCCCTTGACTGATTAAAGAAACTGGTAAGTGCACGGCCGTGCCCAAACGAACTGATCCGTTCTTTGTCGTTTATCACGCAGTTTTGAAATCAAGTATGTCATGAACAAATTTTTGAGTCTCTGAGTTGACCTTTTCCATGCTCATGCTCAAAATTGAAATATCGCACTGCAAGGGACAAACCTATATATATGCAAGTTTGTATATATAAAAACGTACCCATTCATGAACAGGGAGTTTATGATAGTTTAGTTTATAAACATTTAGTTTATAACAGGTTACTTCTAAGCAGGTTGCTTATGAAGTTTTATCACAAGTTACTTTGGGGTATAAGAGTTCTTATAACCTGGTTACCCTAAGTGTCTGGCTAAGGACCTCCTTAGGCTAACAATGTGCAGTAACTATTACTTATATTGCACAAGTGGGAGTCTGTTAGATTATGTGCAGAGATAATTAATGGGCACATTGTATCCAATGTTATAAGAGACTAAAGGGTCACACTGCTACACACCCAATTCAGAACAGTTGGATTTTACCATAAGTCTGTGTGAAAATAATTAATTAGTTGAATTAATTATTAAAGAGAAAAGTAAATAATTAATCAGTAGTATTAATTATTGAAAAAAGAGAAATAAATAATTAATCAGTTTTTATTAATTATTAGAAAGGAAATAAATAATAAATAGTTGTTTATTATTTAAAGGGAATTAAATATTAAGTTTTAATATTTAACGGACCCGTTAATTAATAGTTAATTAGTTAACTAGTAAACTCCAGAGGGTCAAAGTGAAGAGATTGAAAGTTTAATTAAAACCAGTAGGCTTCTAATTAAACAGGCTTAGGTCCAACTAATCCTATATATATATATCCTTAATCCTTAAGGATTAAGATATATGAGACAAGGGATTAAGAAAATAACCCTAGCCACCACTCTCCTTCTCTCTCTCTATCTCGTCTCTCTCTCTTTCGTCGCACTCTCTCGGCTTTCTCTCACTCTCGTCGATTGCAAAGAACACCCAAGGGGTTTGTTTTGGTTTTTTCTTGTGTCGATCGAAGACCACACACACACTCAAGTTTTCGAGTGTTGAAGCTTTGGTGATCCAGGAGCGGTCTAGCAGTCAGTTCCAAGGAGGTGCAGTAGTGGTGGACTTTCTTTAACAATCCCAAAGGTTTTGATCAGGTATATTTTCTGTAACCTTATTTGTGAATTGTATGTTAGAAACTATGTTTATCATTTAAAGTTTTCAAGATCCTAACCCTTTTGGGGTTTAGAGGGTTATGTTCAATCCAGTTCCGCTTTTAGGATTGAACCAGTAGAATCAAACCCGGGTTTGACCAGTTTGTGTCATTACGTGGTTTGGTCATGTTCAAAACCCTTCAGAGGTATCAGAGCCTCGGCTCTATGATCCTCAAACTTAGCCTCTGATACCTACTTGTAACGCCGCGTCTAACGAGCTTAAAATCATAGTTAATTTAAACTTTTTAATCAAAAGCATGCAGCGGAAACAAACGTCATTTACAAAAGTAAGTATTGGTACTGACTTGGTTGTTAAATTACATCAAAAGAATTAGCCAAGTTCATAATCTACAAGCATTACCAACTAATACGGACCACCGGATCCAGACAGTACAACGAGTGTGTTCCCAAAAGATATATATACAATAAACTACCATCAGTGCCCTCCTCACTTGGCCAACTAGTATCAACCTGCGAAAAAGAGAAATCATGCACCGTTAGCTACAACTAGCTAGTGAGCACCAATAACACATAAGCAACAATAAGAAGGCTATCACATATAGGAACACCACATAGGGCTATCCTATCATATTGCGGTGCACCAATCATGTCAGCAAGAGTCGTGTCTCGTAGGGTAGCTAGCCACGCTCAACAACCCTAACCGGGGAATCAGCCGCAACCAATTACACCAGTAGGGAAGCGAAGAGCAGTTCACATAGTGCACTCTATTCATAACTAGTTCCATCCTAAGCAAAGAACCCAATACCATCAAGTTGAGTAGCTCAGTCCGAGTAACAAGTCAGCCTAAAGAAAATTTAAATATGTTTTAAATTTATCTTTTTAACTCTCTATATATACGGGAAGGATAAGAAGACTCCAGAATCAAGATTAAAGATTGAAGACTCAAGATTAGAAGATTCAAGATTCAAGATTCCGAGTTATCCGGTAGTTAGTTAGCAAATTAGGATTAGTCCAGTTTGTTAGGAACCGTAGGAACAGGATTATAAATACTTATCATCCTGATAAGTTTAGAGGTACGACTACTACTACAACGACGATTACAACTAAGTGTTGCAGAGCCAAATACCTCACCTCAACCGTATGTGTTACAATTCTTGAATCAATGTTTGTCAGTTCAACGTGATCAAGATATTCACAGATTGCCAAGTTATTCGTGTGTTCGAATACTCACATTAGTTGTGAGATTGGTAAGCATTCAATCTGTGATTAAATCCTGTTTTGAGAGTCGTCAGTATCTATAATCATAAGTTGATTATAGATAGCTAAGTTTGAAAGATTGAGAGATTTATATTAGTTGTTTACATATCAAGAGTTGCTACTTGATAGAGTTTGTAATCATCTTCTTATTAATGAAAAGCAAAGCATTCGATTGTGGTTTGATTTACTTTGTGTAACACATTATTTTTATTTGTTCAATTTCCGCATAAAGTGTATTCAACCCCCCTTCTACACATCTGTTGCTTGTTGTTATTCTCACCAAGGGACTAACAACTGGTATCAGAGTAGGTTGAACAAGTTCATAAGGTGAAAGTTCAAGATTCTGAGAAAGTTCAAGATGTGTACAAGCAACAATTCTTCAAACTTTCCTCAGATGTCTGCCAAGGGTTGTCCCGTCTTTGATGTATCTGATTATCCTCTATGGAAATTCAGAGCCATGTTGTTCCTCAAGTCCATTGATATTCGTATGTCCGATGTCATCACCAAAGGACCAATTATCCCCAAGATTTCTGTTGTTGTTAGTGATACGTCCGCTGATAAAACAGACAGAAGTGAAAAAGAAGTAAGGAAGCATGTTGCATCCTAGACATATGAAGACTAAAAACTGTTCAATCTGGATGATAAGGCAAAGAGTGTTCTGGCAAATGCCCTGACCAACGAGATATTGCATACAGTGACTGTGTGTCAAACTGCAAAAGAGATCCCGGATACATTAAGTATTACATATGAGGGCACTAATCTGGTCAAACAGCAAAAGAAAAGTCATCTAAACAAATCCTATGAAAACTTCTTTTCAAAGAAGAATGAAACCTTGCCTGATTTGTTCACAAGGTTTCACTGCTTGATAAATAACCTGCTAAGTGTAGGTGTGAAGAAAGATAAGGCTGAACTTGTGTTGAAATTTCTAGATGTGTTACCAGAAATGTTCAATGTAGTAACCACACCACTGAGGGCTGGAGGAACACTGCATGTGTACAACCTACAGTCTATCTATGGGTTTTTGCTTAATCATGAACATATCATAGAGCACAAGAGAACTTCTCAACAATAACTTAAGGAGTCCTTGGATAAAGAAGAGATTGCATTAGTTGCACAAAAGAAAAAGAAAAGTTCCAAGGCATTTATTGTTGAATCTGAGACTGAGTCAGAATCTCAAGCTGACCACTCAGACTTAGACTCAGGTGATACTGATGATGTTCAGACTATCACTGAGCAAATGGCTATGTTGGCCGCGTGTGAGAAGAGCTCAACGGGGAAGAGGAAGATCTGACAGGGGCAAGGGGAAGAGTTCTTTTGATCCTAAGAAGGTTGTGTGCTTCAACTGTCAGAAGAAGGGACATATTGCTGCTGAGTGCAGATTAAAGAAGGAAGAATCAGCATCAGTTGCTGATAAGAATACTTACAGAGCTGGTAAATACAAGAACAAATATACTCAGCTCAAGAAAGGAAAGCCAGAAGACAAACCCAGTGCAAAAGGATTATATGCTGAAACCTGGGATACTGAATCATCTACCTCAGATGATGATGTATGTCTAATGGAAGAACTAAAGGCTTTGAGAAGATGCATGCTGGCAAAGTTACTTTCCAGAAGGTTGCATATGTCAAGGTTCATAAGCACAATCTGATTAGTATCAGCCAATTGTGTGATGAAGACAACATTGTTACTTTTAGGAAGAAAGCAGGAACAATATATAATGCTAAGGGAAAGCCTGTATTAATAGATAAAATAGAAAGAGATGTGTATCTACTTGATCTTAATTCTGCTGATCCCTATACTGAAACCTGCTTGTATTCCCATTCTGTTCCTAAGATGAGTTGGTTATGGCATAAACGTTTATATCATCTAAATTTTAAAAATATAAATATGCTATCCAATAAAGAGTTAGTCTGTGGATTACCAAAGATCACATTTGTCAAAGACAAATTATGTTCAGCTTGTGAACAAGGGAAACACCATAAAGGGTCCTTGAAATCAAAGAAAAAATTTTCTATAATAGACCCACTGCATATGTCGCATATGGATCTGTTTGGACCCATAAGTACTCCAAGCCTAAGTGGCAAGAAGTACACACCGGTGATAGTAGATGAGTTCTCACGATTCACCTGGGTAATATTCCTTAAAGCCAAAAGTGAGGCTGCCCTGGAGATAATAAGTTTTATCAAACAGGAAGAGTTGCAGAAAGGTAAGTCTGTAAAGCAACTCAGAAGTGATCATGGGACTGAGTTCAGAAACTCTATCCTTGAAAGCTTCTGTGAAAAAAAGAGAATATTACAAAATTTCTCATATGTCAGAACTCCCCAACAAAATGGAGTTGCTAAGAAGATAAATAGAACCCTAGTTGAGGCTGCTAGTGTTAGAATCTGCCCGATAATATATGTACGCCTTAGAGCACTGCCGATGATGTATGGGCCTATATGGGTCACAAACCGGGGTCTAACATGACAGCAAATAAGCTTAAGGGACCAAAGATGGCAAAAGTTGAAGTTAGCAATGCAGGCCGCGTTAGCGCCGCTAACTTAACGAGATAGCGCCGCTAACTGTTAAAGGTTAGCGCCGCTACGGCTGCATGTGCTTTATGTCATATCGAAGTCAGGCCGCGTTAGCGCCGCTACGGGTTAAGGTTTAGCGCCGCTAAACCTACATGGGCTTTATGTCAAAATCACCTCCACTTGTGTCCAATGCATGAAAGCTTCTCGAGATTTCTTGGCCGGTTAGAGGGAGAGCAAGTGACATTTTGGGGTCTTTAAAAAGAACCACATTCCTGGACATAAAATTCTCTTGGCCATTTTCTCTCTAAAGTGCATATACATTCTCTTATTCACTTAATAGTTGAGCTAGTGATTTAGTGAACAAGAGGCATCTTGGTCCAGAGTTTTCTTTGCTGTTCTTGAGGCAAATTTTGTGGAGAAGTTTTTTCTCAAGCTAGCTAGAACTTGGTGTTGGACTCGTTCCCGGTTTGCGATTTCGAGAGAAGACAACAACAACAAGAAGGTGTTCCTTGATTCTACAATCACGTTCAGCCACCAACAAGGGTTTTACTGGAGCTTAGGAGCTGGTATAACTCTCTCACTCTCTTGTTTTGTTGCTATTTGTTACATAGAGTAGATCCACATTGGGATTTCTTTGTTTTGAACACCTTTTATGCATGTTTTTCGTTTGTTTCGCTTCCGTTGAGTGTTCATGAAATCCCAACAGTGGTATTAGAGCCACGTCTATGTTAGAATAGCACTTGGTGGCTTGAAAAACCCGAAAGCAAAATGTTTGTATTCTGCCGTTAGAGTTAGCAGCGCTAACGTTACTCGAAATTGTTTTTCGAAATTTTTGAATAAAACAGTGTTGGTCTCGGGATTTTTGACACTTTTACCTTCTGGAATTTTGTTCCAAAGGTGTTTTTCATGTTGTTCCAGTAGTGGCATGATATGTTTGGTTGTATGTGTTAACATGAGTTGGTAATCTTGCCTTGGCCCATTTGGTTGATTTGTGTTGTGCATGTTATTTGGTGGTTTTAATCCACATATGATGGCTGTAAAATTATTAAATTCAGTTTGATTGTAATAATTTGTGGCTTGCATGCCATTTCATTCATCCATGTACAAGTATTAGATAAATAGGAAAATTATGTCGCTTGTATGCCATTTATTTTCTATTGTATTGTAATTTGTATGATGGAGGGATGAAGACACAAGAGGAGGCAAAACAAGATGGAGTTTGATGCCCTTAGAAGCCAAAGAAGTTCAATGGCGATGGTGGTTCTAGTTGGAGCTTGCATCAAGATTGTTTTGTCCCTTAGTTTGACCAAGTTCTTCCAATTTTTGGCTCACGGGAGGAACGCATAGGTTTATTGGCAAGGATTACCGACTATGATGTATATTGTGTGTGATGTGATTTTATTATTCTATGCATGGATGTGTAGGTTTCGCATGCTAGAATTTTTTTGATAAAATCAATAAAATCACAAGAGTTTTGATAAAATTGGTTTCCTCTCGCGCGCGATCACATACATTGATTAACCCACCTAGTGAAAATAGGTTTTGTCACTAAAAAGTTAATCTAAACTAAACCGGAAACAAAGGCCCGTTTTTCACAAAACGTAAATCATGCACCATCCGTAACTCGATACCACCCAAATCTAGTCTTATGAGATTTGGTTGTCGAGCATAGCACGAGCCAATTCTCATGAAACTGTGTGGAAGGTGAGTGTGGCAAATTCACAATTTTGGTTGTCGAGCTTAGCACGAGCCAACTTTGGTGAATTTGTTACCGTATGTCTTGACGGACGATTTGCAATTTTAGGTTTGAAATCTTGGTTAATTGTCGAGCTTAGCACGAGTTAACCAAAATATTTCAAGACTTAAAATTGGTGCAAGAAGGGATCAAACATGCCAAACGACCATTGGATGTCGTAGGATCCCGCATGTGCTAAGGATTGCAATGGAGATTGCAATTGGCAAAATGGTTACCGACTTAAATAGTTTTATCATGTGATCCGCGGTAACCCCGTCACATGGTAAGATGAAATACGGTTTTTAGCCTTGTTAAATTAATTCTTTATGGGTAAATTATTTAACAAGATAAAATATCAAACTAACTAATATCTACTTTGCAATATTTTAGATGGCATCAACAAGCGCAACAAACACCACCACCAGCGTTTCTCTACGAGTTTTCCTAGAAAAGGAGAAACTCGATGGAAGCAACTTCATGGACTGGCATAGACAACTGAGGTTGGTCTTGCGGTATGAAGGAAAGTTGCATACCATAGAGGAACCCCTCCCCGAGGCACCTCCTGCCGGTGCAACAAGGGCTACCCGTGAGGCATATGAAAAACGCCTCAAGGAAACTGAGGATATCACGTGCCTTATGTTGAGCACGATGAACCAATATTTGCAAAAGCAAATGGATCATCAAAGTGATTACGACCTGCTCATGCAGCTAAAGGACATGTTCCAGCAGCAGGAGAGGCAGGAGAGGTACGAGTGCCTCAAGACAACCCTTACTTGCAAGATGCAAGAAGGAGGGAACGTGAGCGCGCATATGTTGCGGATGAAATCTAACATCAAGCGCATGGAGAAGTTGGGTTTTACCATCGGGAGGGAGATTGCGGTTGATTTAATCCTCCAATCCTTGCCCAGTACATATGATGAATTCGTTATGAGTTATCATATGCACAGCATCGATAAAACCTTGATGGAACTTCATGGTATGTTGAAAACCGCTGAGTCTAGCATGACCAAGAACAAGCCATCCTCCTCCACTTCTCAAGTTCTCACCATCCGGGAAGGCCGCATTACGAAGAAGAAGGCCGCCCCTTCCAACAAGAGGAAGGGTAAGGGAAAGGTTGGCGTGGCCAAGCCTAACCCGGCCTCCGAGGGCAAGGGCAAGGTGAAACTTCCCCAAGCCAAGGCTCCGAAGGATGCGGAGTGCTTTTTCTGCGGGGGCAAGGACCATTACCGCCGTAGCTGCCCAAAGTACCTGGAGGGACTCAACAAGCTCAAAGCTATGAGCATTTCGGGTCCGGATACGTCAGGTACGTTCATGATAGAACTCCACCATACTTCTACTTCTAAAGGCTGGGTATTAGATACTGGATGTGGCACTCACATATGTAATATGGTGCAGGTGCTAAGGGCAAGTAGGAGCTTGGAGCGGGGAGAACTGGATCTTGTCATGGGAAACTCGAAGGTTGTCCCAGTGGAAGCTAAAGGAGACTTGAAGCTTTCATTCAAGACCGGTTTTTCTATTTTGTTAAAGAATGTATGCTATTCGCCCAATGTAGCTAGAAACATAATTTCTTTTCACAAATTGTATGACGATGATTTTGATTTTTAATTTGTAAAGGGTACAATTATCTGCTTTAAAAATGAAGTTGTTTATTTTAAAGCTTTACCATGTCATGGCATATATGAGGCAAATGCATACATTGAATCAAGACAATCTATCATGAATATTGATTCTGACTCCAAAAATGGTTTGGATAAATATTTTATGTGGCATAGTCGTCTTGGCCATATAAACAAGACTCGTATCACCAAGCTCCAAGCGGATGGGATCTTGGAATCATTTGATCAAGGATCGAATGAAGTATGCGAATCTTGCCTATTGGGCAAAATGACAAAGTCACCCTTCACGGGAACAAGTGAGAGGGGAAAGGACTTTTTAGACATAATCCATATAGATGTATGTGGACCTTTCAAGCATGTCATGAGGAATAATTCAAGATACTTCGTAACCTTTATAGATGATTATAGTAGGTACGGGGTATGTCTATCTTGTTAAACACAAGAATGAAACCTTTGAGGTGTTCAAGACATTCCAAAATGAAGTTCAGAATCAGTTGGGCAAGACTATAAAGATACTCCGGTCTGATACAGGTGGAGAGTATCTTAGTACCGATTTTGTCGATCATCTTAAGAATTGTGGAATTATTTCACAATTAACACCTCCGAGGACTCCACAATTAAATGGGGTCGCTGAGAGGAGGAAACGGACTTTACTTGATATGGTAAGGTCTATGATGAGTCGAGCGGAGGTACCTATTAGTTTCTGGGGATATGCCTTAGAAACTGCGGTAAGAATCCTTAACCTCGCACCAACCAAGAAAGTTGCTAAAACACCTTATGAAATGTGGCATGGTAAGAAGCCGACACTTTCATACCTACGAGTTTGGGGTTGTCAAGCCTACGTGAGACGTGACGCCGAAGACAAACTTGAACCTCGTTCAGAGAGGTGTTATTTTATCGGATATCCTCCTAACGGTGTTGGATATTTATTTTATAAACCTTCAGAGAACAAGGTATTTGTTGCTCGAAGGGCATTCTTCCTTGAAAGGGAGTTGCTATCCAAACATGGCAGTAAGGAAGTAGACCTTGAGGAAGATCAAGGGTCGGCCGATAAAGGACTTGAGGTTGGCACTAGCCAAAATACCGAGCAAGATGATGCTGCGGTACCTGACACTCTAGCAACATCTACTCCTAGGCGTTCCAGTAGGACTGGTTTTGAGCCAGAGAGATATGGGTTTCTCATATCTGAGGGCAACGAGTTATTGGTGGATCATGATGAACCTACCAACTACAAGGAAGCCATGGCAGGCCCTGAGTCTGCTCAGTGGAGAAAGGCGATGGAGAGCGAGATGCAATCTATGTCGGATAACCAGGTTTGGAAACTGGTTGATCCTACACCAGGGATAAAACCCGTTGGGTGTAAATAGGTCTTTAAGAAGAAACCCGGCATAGATGGAACCTTGGATATCTTCAAAACCCAACTGGTGGCAAAGGGTTTCACTCAGACCCAAGGAATTATTTATGATGAAACCTTCTCCCCAGTGGCCATGTTGAAGTCAATCCGGATACTACTTGCCATAGCTGCATTTCATGTTTATGAAATTTGGCAAATGGATGTAAAGACCACCTTCCTTAACGGGAAGCTTCATGAAGAGGTGTATATGAAACAGCCTGACGGTTTTGAACATCCAAAGTATCCGAACAAGGTTTGTAAGCTTATGAAGTCCATTTATGGACTTAAACAAGCATCTCGAAGCTGGAATCTTTGCTTTGATGAAAAAATCAAAGAGTTTGGTTTTTCGAAGAGTAAAGATGAACCTTGCGTGTATGTCAGGGGTAGTAGAATCACTATAGTCTTCTTGGTTCTGTATGTAGATGATATTCTACTTATTGGAAATCATATCCCAAGCCTAAGGAGTGTCAAAGCTTGGCTAGGGAATTGCTTTTCAATGAAGGACCTAGGCGATGCGAGCTGTATTCTGGGAATAAAGATCTATAGAGATAGATCTAGAAGGCTGTTAGGGCTTTCTCAAAGTGCATACATAGAAAAGGTCGTGAGAAGCTTTAAAATGGAGGAATCCAAGAAAGGAAACCTCCCTATGTTGCATGGTTTGACTTTGAGTAAAACTCAATGTCCTACCTCCAAGGAGGAGATAGAAGTAATGAAGCGAGTACCATTTGCTTCGGCTGTGGGCTCGATCATGTACGCCATGCTATGCACTCGTCCTGATGTGTCATGTGCTTTAAGCATGACTAGTAGATATCAGGCGAACCCAGGAGAGCCTTACTGGAGGGCAGTGAAGAACATTCTTAAGTACTTGAGATGTACAAAAGATATGTTCTTAGTATATGGTGGGGAAGAAGAGCTTAGAGTAAAGGGTTACTCGGATGCTAGCTTCCAAACTGACAGGGATGACTGCCGAACTCAATCGGGGTTTGTGTTCCTGTTAAATGGTGGTGCTGTCAGCTGGAGGAGCTCAAAGCAAGACACGTTGGCTGATTCGACTACCGAATCGGAGTACACTGCGGCTAGTGAAGCAGCAAAGGAAGCCGTGTGGATGAAGAAATTCATCCAAGATCTACAAGTGGTTCCAATCATCGCTGACCCTATTGAGATCTTTTGTGATAATGACGGTGCGGTGGCTTTGGCAAAGGAACCAAGAGCTCACAAGAGGACAAGGCATATTTCGCGCAAATACCACTTTATACGGGATGTTATTGAAAGTGGTGAAGTCATCATTAGCAGAGTAGCATCGAATGGAAACTTGGCAGATCCATTCACTAAGCCGTTACCGCAAGCAGCTCATGAACCTCACACTGGAGGGATAGGTGTAAGATTTGCTAGCGATTTGGCTTGAGTTGTATATATTAGTTTATTTGATATGTATTATTTTATTTTGGGAACGATACAGACAGTATTGTAACTTATGCTTGTTTCAATATATAAAGGGGATTATATATGCGTGTGATACGGTTACATTCATAAGATTTTACTGTGTTCCATCTTAGCATGTTTAACTACTCCCAGAAATATTATTTTATATTTCAAACTTTCCACAGTCAGTCAATCTTATGGGAGAAAGATTGAATCAAGACTGAGATAAGTAGTTGATCTTGAATTCAAAATGGTTGAATTAAGATGCAATGCTTATCTGTACTTGAAAGATGTTTCAAGTGACTGGAAGACCCACACCCAAGTATACTTCATGGATTATAGTCACGAGTAACTTGGGATGATAAAATCTTACATCTTCAGACCCGAGATGTATGAACTGCTATATCATAGTTCTTACTTGCTTTAGCCATTTTCAAAAGCAGTTCGTAACTGGCTGTGATAAAGGAAATGACTAGGTAAGTCTAGAGGTATAGTATGGGGTTATGCAGTCGAAGGGATTTGTTCCTCCTGTATGAGAGATATCCCTGGGCCCCTCGATGATTGGGAGCTGACACCAAAATATTTCATGGCCATGCACAAGGAATATTTATTGAGAATCAGATATGTCCTTACTTTTGGTCACCACCAATCAAGATCGAGAAACATAATCGTGAACGATCTGGGGATTGACATTTTCTAATCCATGTCTCGTATTCACAAGGATATCGTGAACAAAAGGATGTCTAAGATCACTTATCTAGGACCACTACTTTCAGTATGTTGGTTTTCTGTAGGTATTCAGAACCCATACAGACTTGGGGGCATTGATGCTTTGCTAGAGGCCGCTCTTTGTTTGTGCTTGCCAGGGTACAGTATATTATGTGCAAGTGGGAGTTTGTTAGAATATGCCTGATAATATATGTACGCCTTAGAGCACTGCCGATGATGTATGCGCCTATATGGGTCACAAACCGGGGTATAACATGACAACAAATAAGGTTAAGGGACCAAAGATGGCAAAAGTGGAAGTTAGCAATGCAGGCAGCGTTAGCGCCGCTAACTTAACGAGTTAGCGCCGCTAACTGTTAAAGGTTAGCGCCGCTACGGCTGCATGTGCTTTACGTCATATCGAAGTCAGGCCGCGTTAGCGTCGCTACGGGTTAAGGTTTAGCGCCGCTAACTCTTGGTTAGCGCCACTAAACCTGCATGGGCTTTATTTCAAAATCACCTCCACTTGTGTCCAATGCATGAAAGCTTCTCGAGATTTCTTGGCCGGTTAGAGGGAGAGCAAGTGACGTTTTAGGGTCTTTAAAAAGAACCACATTCCTGGACATAAAGTTCTGTTGGCCATTTTCTCTCTAAAGTGCATATATATTCTCTTATTCACTTAATACTTGAGCTAGTGATTTAGTGAACAAGAGGCATCTTGGTCCAGAGTTTTCTTTACTGTTCTTGAGGCAAATTTCGTGGAGAAGTTTTTTCTCAGGCTAGCTAGCACTTGGTGTTGGACTCGTTCCCGGTTTGCGATTTCGAGAGAAGACAACAACAAGAAGAAGGTGTTCCTTGCTTCTACAATCACGTTCAGCCACCAACAAGGGTTTTACTGGAGCTTAGGAGATGGTATAACTCTCTCACTCTCTTGTTTTGTTGCTATTTGTTACATAGAGTAGATCCACATTGGGATTTCTTTGTTTTGAACACCTTTTATGCATGTTTTTCGTTTGTTTCGCTTCCGTTGCGTGTTCATGAAATCCTAACAACTAGTACAATGTTGTGTGAGGCAGGATTGACACTTTATATTTGGGATGAAGCTGTCAGTACAGCCTGCTATACCTAAAATAGATCAATCATTGTCAAAAGATAGGGTAAAACATCATATGAGATGTATAAATCTAGAAAGCCCAATATAGGTAATTTTCATGTCTTTGGTTCAAAATGCTATGTGCTAAATCAAAGAGATCAGCTCCATAAGTTGGAACCCAAAGCTGATCCTGGAATATTCGTTGGTTATTCTTCAATCTCCAAATCATACAGAGTGTATAATATTAGGAGAAAGGCTATAGAAGAATCAATTCATGTCTCATTTGATAAAGACAGTATTGATCAAGCTGAGAAAAGACAAGCTGGCTTGGTTAGTCTGAGTGAGCTTGAAAAGCCAGAGGAAACCAATATGTTAAATCCTATGTATGTCATGGGAGATGATAGTGATGATGATATGTGTTCATCAAAGAAATCATCACAAGCTCCAAGGGATTCTCAAGCTAAAAAGGATGATGAGTTCATCAACCCATTTGGAGCTGAAGTCACTCAGACTGAGGATCTCAGTGATAATCAGTTTGTTGACAATTCTGCTATTGAGACTGAGGATGTGTGTTCACCTCAGAGTTCTCAACATCACTCAGATCCAGAACCAGATTCTCAAACTACAACATTCAAATTCCTCAAAGACCATCCTCAAGATCAAATCATTGGTATTGTCCAAGAGAGGGTTATGAGCAGATCAAAGGCTACAGCTAACTACGCTGCTCACTTTGGTTTCCTATCTCAAATGGAACCAAAGAAGACTGAAGAAGTCTTAGAGGATGAGGATTTGATTAAAGATATGCAAGAAGAATTAAATAAGTTTGAGAGAAATAAGGTCTGGAACCTTGTCCCTGCCCTCAAAGATCATTCAATTATAGGCACAAAGTGGGTCTATAGGAATAAAATGGACAAGGATGGAGTGATAGTTAGGAACAAAGACAGGTTGGTAGCACAAGGGTAGAAGCAAGAAGAAGGAATCGAGTATGATGAGACCTTTGCCCCTGTTGCTAAAATTGAAGCCATAAGGCTGTTCCAAGCTTATGCAGCATATAAAGACTTCAAAGTCTATCAAATGGATGTGAAGAGTGCTTTCCTAAATGGAAAACTTCTAGGAGGAAGTCTATGTGAAACAACCTCCAGGGTTTGTTAGTTCAAAGTTTCCACATAATGTCTATAAGTTAGACATGGCTTTGTATGGTCTTAAATAACCTCCAAGAGCTTGGTATGACACACTGTCCAACTACCTACTATCAATGGATTTCACCAGAGGTAGTATAGATAAGACACTCTTTATTAAAAAGAGTAAAGGACAGGTGATTATTGTACAAATCTATTGGATGATATTATTTTTGGTTCCACAAATGAATCTCTGGGTGAATGGTTCTCCAAAATAATGTCACAAAAGTACAAGATGAGTATGATGAGTGAGATGACATACTTCCTAGGTTTACAAATTCAACAAAAGCGTGATGGAATATTCATCAATCAAAGCAAGTATGTTCTTGATTTGATAAAGAAATATGGTTTTGATTGTAGTTCAACCATGAATACACCCATGTCACCAGCTGTCAAGCTGAGTAAAGACTCAGATTGGAAGTCTGTGTGTCAGTCTACCTATAGAGGAATGATAGGTTCATTACTCTATTTGACAGCTAGTAGACCTGATATCATGTTTGCTACATGTGTTTGTGCAAGATATCAGGCAGATCCTAAGGAATCACATCTTCAAGCTGTGAAAAGTATCTTTAGATACCTTAAAGGTACACCAAATCTAGGCCTTCGGTATCTAAAGGACTCTGGATTCGAGTTAGTTGGTTTTTAGATGCTGACTATGCTGGGTGCAAGTTAGATAGTAAATCAACGACTGGAGGATGTCAACTGCTTGGAGGGAAGTTAGTAAGCTAGACTAGTAAGAAACAGAACTCAGTGGCTACTTCAACTGCTGAAGTTGAATATGTTGAAGCAGGAAGCTGTTGTGCTCAAATCCTATGGATGCAGCATCAGCTTCAAGACTTTGGTATGAGTTTCAAGAAAACTCCAATCTTCTGTGATAACCAAAGTGCTATGGCCATCACTTACAATTCAGTCTTCCACTCAAGAACCAAGCATATAGAAATTTGACATCACTTCATCTGGGACATCGTGGAAAAAGTTAAAGTTGACATAAAATTTAGCTCCACTGATGACCAATTGGCAGATATCTTTACTAAACCCCTTGATGAAAATAGGTTTATGTATCTGCTAAGTGAATTTGGTATGCTCAACCCCAAGCTAAGTGTCTAGAATCTGTGTTTTCAGTTTGATAAAAACTAAGTGTCTTAAGCTTAGTGCAAAGTTTATAAATAAGTTTTAATAAACTGTATAACCTGTCAAGCTGATTGATGAGTTCAAACGTTTGGTGAGTTCCAAACATATTTTAACTACTTAGTGTAGTTAAGATATAGTTTGAGTCAGTCTCAAACACAAATGACTAAGTGTCATAGTGTCTGAGCTATGTTCTTAACTCATGCTGTGTGATTGGTTCACACGTTTGGTAAGTTCCAAACATACATTAACTACTCAGTGTAGTTAAAAATGTAAGTTTGAGTAAGTCTCAAACAATAATGACTAAGTGTCATTAAGCCTGAGCTGTGTGCTCTACTCAAGCTGAGTTTCAATCTCAAGATGAGTGATTAATTCAAGCTCAGTGCTTGACTTAGGTGTGTCCAAACTATGATTTAATTACTACGTGCCATTAATTCATGTGTCAATGTGTATTTGAGTCAGTCTAAAATCGTATCGTATATCAATTACGTATTGGTATAATTTAACAGTGTTTATAATCTTATTATGAGTTAACAATATTATTTTACACTTGTATCCATTGGAAGATGATATGGTTCTACCCTCTCACTGTTACATCAAGCTGTAATTTTTCCGGCCTAACGGATAAAAAGAGATTCTAACGGTAACTTTTCTCTCTCCTCAGAAAGGTATATATACCAATCATAACCGGTTTAGAGAAGTTTACGCCTAACAATCTGACTTCTCACCTTCTAAAATACCTTTCGCAAAGACCCTATTACTTAGTGCAATCTTCCGTTCATCTTCAAAACCCTAAATTGCTAAGTGTAGTTTTTGGACCGCTCAGTGCGAATTTTCAGTTGCTCAGTGCTTTTTCAACCAATTACTCTATGTAATTATACAATGGAAGGAATCACATTAGTTCTCAGTGATCAAAATCAACAATCAACGGGCCTATATTGCAATTCCTCCGAGGAAACAAGGCAGAGGATATGAAATATGGGTGGATTACATCCGTAAATGCCCCCTGGCATTCGCCTTCTGTGGCGCACCACTCCATATCGTTCCTCAACACCTTTTGGAATTCTGGTATACTTGTACTTACGACCAGAACAGGGGAGAGATAATAGGGACTATTCTCAATGGTGATCGAACAGTTGTCCTGTCTGTGCAGCGGCTAAGGGATGTTCTTCAACTCCCTCCATCTGATAAGTACGAGCCGGCTGTCACGAGGAAAGTGGCTAAGTCTGTCCTACCTAGAATGGGTCACCCACAGACAGAGGGTGTCATCAAAAAGGCCACTTTTCCAACCAGCTGGGGTTTTCTGGTGTCAACAGTGATTCGTTCACTGGGTACCAAGGTTGGAGAACTGGACGAAGTTAACGAGTTCGAGATGCAGCTGTTGTACAACATGTACTTTGCGAGGAACTAAGACTATGCATAGCTCATCTTTAACGAGCTCAGGGTCCAAGTGATGAAGACCACAAGGGATCTTCATGTACCTTTCATAAAGTACCGGTCATTGGCATTTGAAGCCGAGCTGGGGACAGCACTCTACGAAGCTGATCAGGATGTGTTCCTGTTTCCTACACTCAGCTCCAAGATGTTCAATAATGACATCTTTCCCGAGCAAGAGGGTCTGAATGATCCCATGCTGCTGATAACTGAGGCAGCTTCATCAGAAAGTGTGGTAGAGGGATTCAATCAAGGGGGAGCTTCCCAAGCTGATCCAGAGGTTCAAGCTGAGCACTTTGCTCAGTCTGAGCCTGCCAAAATTGAAGCCACCACTGGTAAGGTCTCTCCACTTTCTTCTTCTTCTCACTATTCTCCATCCACTTTTGGAGACAGGACTACAGTAATCCCAACTCAGTCTAACCCATCTCCTCAACCTGTTATCCATATTACATCCCACTCTGAAGCCACCCCTAGTATGCCCACTGCTGCTAGGGAGAATATCTGCACCTATACAAGAAAGACTGCCAAAGGTGGTGCCACTCCTATAGGAATCACTGGAGCTGAGATCACACTGATCCCTCCACCGGCAGGAGTTGAGAGGGAGACGCCTACTTTCCAGGTGTCAACCTCGAGGCTCATTACAACCGAAAAGCCTAAACCGGGTGTGGTGTCTACTCAGCCCACACTCTCCAGTGCCATATGAGAGCCTGTTCCTGTGCCTAAGCAGACACACTTAGGTAACATTGAAGAACTGACCAATCCCCAGGGTCAATCACCCACCTCCAAACCAATAAGCCAATCACCTACCCATAAACTTCAAGTTTCTAGCCCAATTACTTCTCGTCACTTCTTACACCCCCTTGCACGACCTGTCAATGTTTCATCTCAACACCAAGATGAATCACAGGGTCCAAACTCTGGTGCAAATGAGTTTGAGGGTATACACCAACCCTTAGATGATGCACCCAAGTTCCAACCCTCTCAAACTGACCTGGATGATTTACTGAAGTTCTTTAAAAGTCAGTTTGATACCTTGCACCTCAAGAGAAAGAAGACTAAGAAGGATATGCTGATGATTCTAGAGTCTCTGGATGAGGAGGTGCTGCGTTTGAAATCTGATGTCGCTGCCCTTCAACAACAAAACACTTCAACCCCTGTTGATGATGACAAAAAGGGGGAGAATGTTCAAAAGGCTGAAGCTGAGTCGGTCCAAGCTGAAGCCTTACTACTATTAGGAAAGGGAGCAGATCAGATTGAGGGGGAGAAAGAAACAGAGAAAGAACCTGAGCTGATTGAGAAAGCAAAAGGCAAAAGACCAGTAGTGGTGAGCTCAGATGAATCAGAAACCCCTCAGCAGAAAAGACGAAAGATGATTCTAAGTGAATCAGCATCAGATGAAGACTCTACGGATAAAATGACACTACAAGAAAGAGCTTCTCTGCTGGCAGTAAGTAGACTGGAACAAGAAGATGCTGACCAGCTTGGGATATCTATCGAAGAATTAAGAAGAAGACAATTGGATGTTCAAGTTGTGTTAGTTGATGAGAAAGTAGCAAGAGAACAGGCCTGGGCTGAGCAAATCAGAAAGCAGAATGAGGAATTAGCTAAATTCAAGCTACCTATTGCGCCCAAGGAGGAAGAGGTAGAAGAACCTCCTGTTCAAGATCAACAAGAAGAGGAGAACATAACTCAATGTTATACAAGAACCTACATCTCTTCTCAGATTGATTCACTTAAGTTTAGTTCAAATCAAGGGATTATCATAATGGAGTTCGTCTTAAAAGAATGGGGAAACACTGTCTCTGGAGCTGATTCAACTTCATAAACTGGGATATGAAGAGTGGAAGCAAGTGGCCATCATCATCAAGCAGATGGAGAAGTTCTCGGCCAGGAATCAAGTTAAAGACGAGATTTTAAGGCTACTTGCAAGAGCTGATGCGATGCAAATCATACCCAGATCTGAGATAGCTACCCTACTGACTTCTTTTCATAAGGTTGGAAAGAAGAAACAAACAAAGCCAGCTGGATTAGCAAATACAGATAAGTACAGTCTTAATCTTCCAGAAGGAATGGAAATCAAAGAAAATACATATGTGGAAGAGCCTCAGAAAGGTTTCATGTACTTGGAAAGAAATGGTAAACAACGCTTCCAGTCAGATGCAAGTATATATACATGTGGGGTATCTCAGGTGTTTGCTCTAAGATAAATAGTAGAAAAGAATGAACAAACTGCAAGATTCAGATACCGAATTAACAGAGCAATTAGATCACAGAAGGATCAGCTTCAACACTTACCTAATTTGCAATAAATCCTTGAAGAAATCAACAAGGAGATCAAGGTGTTTGAAGAGCTGCATCATGAATAGATTAGTTCAATTGTATAAATTAGATTAGTTCTAATTTTGTAAGCACTAAGTGTGCATGATCTATGTGATCAAAACTTTTGTATTATGATATGTTCAATTAATACAAGTATGAGTTTGATATGTTCAACTGTGTTATGATATGTTAATAATGATTAGTCTGATAAGTTCAGCTTAAATGAATAACTGATTAGTTCTTATTCATTAATGTATTTAGTTGGTGTGTTCAACTTAAAATTGGTATGTTCCACTTAAAATTGATAAGTTCAATTAAAATTGATATGTTCAAATAAATATTTGATTAGTTCAAACATAAAATCTTAATAAGTTTTAGATTTAATCATAATTCTGTTAAACAAACTTAAGAACTGTTTGGTGGTTTTTTCATCATCAAATAGGGGGAGTTTGTTAGGAAGATGATCTCATCAGTTGAGATTTGATGAGACAAAGTTAAGTTTGTTAGATATGTTCTTGATATAGCTTAAATAGAATCATGAGGTTTGATCATACTGAACACGTATAGTGTTTCAGACTGAGCATAAGCTGAATATAAGTTGAGCATATGTTCGATCAGCTTATACTGTATATTAGTAAGATTATCACTATGTGTGATAAGCTGTGTATGTCACCTAAGATATATCGAGCTTTCAGCTTAATGTGTTTCAAGCTGAGTGACTCAGCGTATACACTGAGTCAGCTCAACAGAGTTGCTAATTAAATTCTAGCTAACTCTTAGGACTTCTAAGGATGAGTTTATTAATATACGTGTTAGTTCATGTTGGTTTTCGAGTTTGTTCTCGAAGAACTCAGCTTGATGAGTTTCGAGCTGAGTAGCTCAGTCCGAGTAAGAAGTCAGACCAAAGAAAATTTTAATATGTTTTAAATTTATCTTTTTAACTCTCTATATCTACAGGAAGGATAAGAAGACTCCAGAATCAAGATTGAAGATTGAAGACTCAAGATAAGAAGATTCAAGATTCAAAATTCCGAGTTATCCGGTAGTTAGTTAGCAAATTAGGATTAGTCCAGTTTGTTAGGAACCATAGGAACAAGATTAAAAATACTTATCATCCTGATAAGTTTAGAGGTACGACTACGACTACAACGACGATTACAACTAAGTGTTGCAGATCCAAATACCTCACCTCAACCGTATGTGTTACGATTCTTGAATCATTGTTTGTCAGTTCAACGTGATCAAGATATTCACAGATTGCCAAGTTATTCGTGTGTTCGAATACTCACATTAGTTGTGAGATTGCTAAGTATTCAATCTGTGACTAAATCCTGTTTAGAGAGTCGTCAGTATCTATAATCATAAGTTGATTATAGAAAGCTAAGTTTGAAAGATTGAGAGATTTATATTAGGTGTTTACATATCAAGAGATGCTTAGGTTATAGAGTATGTAATCATCTTCTTATTAATGAAAAGCAAAGCATTCGATTGTGGTTTGATTTACTTTGTGTCACACTTTATTTTGATTTGTTCAATTTCCGCAGAAAGTGTATTTAACCCCCTTCTACACATCTGTTGTTTGTTGTTATTCTCACCAATGGACCAAACAATAGGCTTAGGCTTAATCACTAACAAACGACAACCAACGAAGCTTAAAACACAAGGCTACAAAGCTGGCAACAAAACAACATTGCTTGCGATCGAAAGGCATATCCATGCGGTCGTAAGGGACATCTCAACCCCCCCTTACGGTCGCAAGGGATATCCTTGCGATCGCAAAGGTCCTTCCCAAACCACCCCAGCTTACAATCGCAAGGACTTAACCATACGACCGCAAGGGTGGCATCTTGGGGGCTTACGATCGCAAGTTATGTACCTACGACCGTAAGTATGTTTCCTTCGTCCTTGGATGGTAAACCACAATGCAAAAAGCTTAAGATCGCCAGACCCACTACTTGCAACCGCAAGAGACTTTAGACATGCATGCAACCGCATAGATTTTGACCACATGGACCTCATGCGACCGCATGGACCACATTTACAGCGAGCTTCAGCTCTGTTTTTCAACAGACGCTGTTTCTCGCATTTTTTACCTACAAATCGACTCAAACTTGTTTTTAATCATTCCTAAAGCTTTTTTATCACTTATATATGTGTTCTAACATGTTTCTATACACAAAACTACAATAACTCATCATTTAGGCCACAATTAGACACTACATACATGAATACACCAAGAACTAGGTTTAGGGATGAAGAACTCTACTTACAAGGATGAATTGAAGCTGTAAGAACATATTTAGGCCACTGAAATTGAATTCCAAAGCTTCTTGATGATTTCTCTTTCAAAAGATCAAGGTTTGTGTGTGTGTGTGAAGTGTTATACGTATGTGTGTATGTGTTTGTGTATGTGAAGAAGGTCTCCAGGGGATAAGGAAGGCTTTAGGCCGACCTTAAGTAAGTTAATACCCCATTGCGGTTATTTTGTTCCCCTATTCAACTTAAAACACAACTTAGGTTTATCCGTTTTAACTAACGGAGATATTTTTGGAACCATTATCTAAAACCTTTCAACTATTTACCGACTCGGTCAACTTATGACACTTTTCATATTACCACATTTTATCCACAATTAACACCAGTTAACACATAAAACACAATTTAACAACAATTAAACTACATTTAACAAAAAAACACCAATTAAAGTCAAAGTACAACTAACAAAGCCACATGTACAACTCGTTGCAACTAGGCCCCATTTTGGGGTGTTAGAAAGGTGGTCATGACCAAGCCGAAAGATCCCAAAATGCACCAACAAGCTTTAGCCAATATATGGATGGTGGTAACTCGTTCTTTTGATCGTTAATGTCCAATCTATATGTTTATCGTTTAGGAATTTATTTTTGTTGTATTTTATGTCTACTATATTTTAAAGGTTATGTAATTTTATGTTTATGTATTTATAAGTTTATGTACTTTTAAGTTTATGTACGCTTCTTTTATAAATATATATTTTATTGACCTATTGTTAATTTCAATATATGCATTTTTATATCAAATATATATAAGGAAAAAAATTAAATACAATTGTTCAAAATAAATACATTAATAGATAGAAGAAAGATAATTAAATAGAAAGTAAAATATTTAAGTGGGTCCCATGGATTAAGTGTGTAAATCTCACACTTCAAATATGAAGAGCATTTTTCAACTCTTCAAATATGAAGATTGGGATGAAGTTTGGTTGAAATGAAATAACACTTCAAAATGAAGGGATAGAGTATGGTTGAAGATACTCTAAAATGGGTTAACTGAGACATTTAGTGTTAGCAAATTTAACCCTTTTGTTTTTCAAACCATAAAATTTGTTTGTGTCATAGTTAAATTGTTTCTTGGTACTAAACTAGGGTGAAGGTTTGGGTTTGAGGTTAGATGGTAAATAGCGGGGTATGTGGATTAGTTGGTGGGATAGTGTTTTATGGAGTATCTAGGTGTATGGTATAATATGAGTACAATGAAGATCGAAGTAGAGAGAGTTTGCAATTACACCTTTAAGTGTGTGTTTGTATTATATTCAAAGTGTCAAAGGTTACAAGGAATATGCCTTACATTGCTATTCATACTAATAGGCATAACAAAGATACTGTTACAATATTGACGAGATCTATATCACTATTATAGATCTAACAATCTCCACCTTGATTTGATCTAGTCTATATTTCGATCACCGAGGATTCTTTGCCATCTTCGAAGAGTAGCTCTTTCTCGCATCTTGGCTTCAATCAGCTTCATAGCTTTTGTCAAGCTAACTCTCGCAGACTAGTCAAATTCATCCTTGAGACTAAGACTGTGCTCTATGATCTTTATCAGCCATACTCTGAGTGAACCGTCTAAATAAGCATTAAGCTCGTTGGTCCTCAAAAAGAACTTTTCCTTCTTGCTGTTAAACAGAATAATGTCATCATCTTTTTCTCCAATCTCATCATCTTTCCATATAGTCTAATACAATTCAAGTTCCTCTATTCTTGGATGAGTGGTGTTCGGTTTCATAACATTTATCTTTGCTTTGTCAGCCTCTGCACCCAGTTGGAGATCTGTTCTTTCAGCAACTCTAATTCTTTGTTTCATGAAATCTAACAAAATCTTGTAGCGTGCATTATTAGCACGAGAGCTGTTTTTCTTTGATTTAAGTACCTCTGCCATATACTCCACATCTTCTAGACTTAAGTGCTTTAGATCCACTTGACTGAACCAATAAGTCTTCTAGTCTATTCTTTGAACAGTGAAGTAAACCCATATCACATTAAGAACTTTTCCAAATGAACATTTAACTTTTGATACCGGATGCTTTGAAGCTACTTGTTCTCTTGGCAACCCATGCCAGTTCATTATCAATCTTCTACCTGCTTCAATAACATCAGTGACTCCCATCAAATTGATTGGTAATTCTTCTTCTAACTGATCAGCATAAATCTCTGGGATCTTTTCATCCAAGAAAGCAACAGCTACATCCAGATACCTCCAATTTTGGTTCCTCTTGTTTAGAGCTTTTGTTGTAAGAACAACTCTCTTTCTCATGTCTCTTAATCCTGCTGTTGAAATAGGATCATGATTATAACCTTGAGGAATTTTCCATTCAGCACCCCTTTTCAACTTTCTAAGTCTTTTATGTTTTTCTCTTTCCCTTAAAACATCTCTTCGTGTCTTTCTGAATTTGCCCGGAGATGGAGGAAACATATCAGCCACTTCTTTGTTAATTCGGAGCACATTTGCAATATTAAGTTGCTCTGGAGTTGGCACTTCTTCAACCTCAGTCTTTTCAACCCTTGGTGTTGTCACAGCTCTGGTTTCTTTGATCTTTCTTATTTGTTGCTGAAGAGTTAATTCTTTTCCATGTTCTTGAACAATTTTACCAGCTTCTGCTACAAATGACCCATAAACATCAAAGTCTGAACCCGCACCA
Organism: Pulicaria dysenterica; assembly: GCA_947179395.2. Classification (NCBI taxonomy): domain Eukaryota; kingdom Viridiplantae; phylum Streptophyta; class Magnoliopsida; order Asterales; family Asteraceae; genus Pulicaria; species Pulicaria dysenterica. Next base: position 49,116,523 of record OX359292.1, on the reverse strand, counting down.
GTAAGAAAGTCATATGTATCACCCACCAGTTTATATGTACTCTCTTCTTCTTCATCAATTAAGGCCATTTTTCTTTTTCCTCTACCTCTACCTCTGCCTCTCTTTGGTGTTGGTGTTTGCTTGCTTTGAAAAGATGAAGCAGGTAACTTTGAGATAATAGTTGTCACAGGCATAGTTGTAGCACGTTTCTCCCCCTCATGACGGTCTTGATATTTGTCACGATCGTCATGTTTTCATTTAGTTCCATGTGCTTGAGTCTGACAAGTTTCAAAAGAGGCCTTTATAGCAGCATTAAGGTTAGCCTCCTCCTCAGTAATAGTCTCCCCCTGAACAGCTGCCTCACCCTCAACATCCTTCATCGGATCAATAGCATCCATCCTTTTGTCAAAAGCAACTCCGAAAGCTACCATGCTATCTCTCATTTCCTTTTTAAACTCTCAAAGTATGATTTCTTGAATTCATTTCTGAGCAAATCAACTAGAGTAGCATCTTCTTCATTATTGTCTGGTCTAGCCATCAGCTTCACATACAACTGAGTTTTCAACTCTTCCACCGAAACATCAGGCCCTTGATTAGCCAGCACCCGATCTAACTTGTTGTTAATTGAAGCATTTTCCTGTTGAATCTCATCAAACCTTGAGTTAGCCGCTACCAACTTTTCATTGACCGCATCAACCTTAGAATTGAAATCCTGATGCATCTTTTCCATTCTAGCATGAACTTCACATAAAGCAGTATCAAGGTCATCCTTAGAAACAAATTCAGAGGCAACCTGAGTAACAATTGGAGGTATAATAAACCTGGATCACTTAGATTACCCGTTGAAACTGCAACAAATGGAGGAACGAATCCTTCAGAAGTTGAGCCACCCACTTTCACAGTTGTATCAATGTTGACTGTGGCGGGATTTCCATCTAATCCTTGAAGGACACTATTAGTAGTGCCTTCTATAGATGTTCTGGTAGGTTCTTTTGAGAGAATACTACTTGATGGTACGAACGTGTCATCTGAATGAGAAATGAGTGGTTCATCAATGTGCATTTCCAAATGAACGTCGGAAGCCTGGGGAAGATTGGATCCTTTTTCAATACCTATTGTCTCAGAAGGAGACTTAAGTAGATCATGTGCTATGTCCCCGTGAGAAAGTGAAACAATTTCCTGTTTAGAGGAAATTGAGAGGCTAGGTGGGGTGAGTGCATGCTCTGCTGGGATGACAGAGTCTTTTTCAATACCAGGACTGAGTGTGTCAGACCTGATAGTGGGTGTGGTTTCCCGACTTTCTGTGGCTAGAGAACTCTCAGCACTCGTCTGTTCTTTTCTCACACTCTCACCCTCTTTTTCTTTTACCCACTCCACTTCATCTACATATGCCTGAGAAACAGAAACAATGTTTTCATTCAAGCTACCAGTCTCAAGATCATCAACATCTAACATATTATCATGTTCAAATACTAGTGCTTCTTTATTTGTACCCTCAGGTGTAATAATCATAGTTTCAACATTAAGCTCTACACCCTGATCTGGTGTTTCCTGAGACTGAGATTGCGATTTTGTAATAAAAAGACCTAAAGGCATATCATCATCCTCATCTCCCTCACTTAAACTCCTAGAATTTTCACTAGACTCTCCCCCGTCAGTTTCACCGGCATTCCCTTCATCACCCCTCTCCTAATTTTCACTCGACTCTCCCCTGTCAGTTTCCCCGAAGAAGACTGACTCCTAGAATCTAAACTGTCAGGATTTACAGCTCTTTGGGTAGAATCAACAGGTTCTCTCCGATTCGGAAGAGCAATTTTATTCTCCCTCACATATGCCTCAACTACTGGATCATGTACATCCATTAACATTATCAGTTCAGCAGGCGTAACATAAGCCTCAATATCTTATTCAGTTTCAATTTTGTATACTTTCTGCATGATATATATAGTAGGCAGAGGATCATCATTTCTCCTAGAAATTTCATTTGGATATTCAAGCATCATTCTTGGAATTATCATTGAGAGGAATCTGGGATATGGCAGAAATTTCATTGCCTGAGCAGGAATTTGCTTTTGACGGATAATTTTATGAAAATCCTGAAAGATGATGGAATCATAGTCTATGTGCCACTGTTTCACCATGGAAACCAGAATATGGTATGCACTAGAGCTCCCGCCATCAACCCCTTTGGAGATACTTTTCAGGCATCTATTGATTATAGCATACAGAGTCTGCCAGATTGGAACCAGATTGGACCTCTTGAAGTGAGCATTCTTGGTAAGTACACCATTATAGCCCAGATCCTTAACATGATCAAAGATGTCTTATTTGATGGAATTGGATCAAATTTCTTCTTGTGGGCATAGGTTTTAGTCTCAGATGGCAGCTTTAAAATTCTCCTAAGTTGATCAACATCAAAGGAGAAGTGGAAATTTTCAATGGTTCCAGCAATCTGTTGTTCACCCTCATCATCAGTAATCATGTGCATTGAGTGCCAGAGTTGTTGCACATAAACCTCGGGAATATGAGGTTCCTCGCCTTCAGCAGTTGGGTTGTAAGAGAATAGGTGGTTTAAAGGGTGGGATTCAATCAGCTCAGAAAGGATTGGAAATTGAGTAGTGGTGGTGATGGAATCAAAACAATGGTTATTGAGTAAGGAAGGAAGGTAATTGGCTCGGGGAAACAATTGTTCAGAAGAGACAAAGACAGGGTTTGCAGGGTTAGACATCTGCATATAACACAAGCATACCCAAGATTAATCTTCAAACATTCAACAGATAAGGGAATTAACAATTTTTTCTTCTTTTGAAATTTTGAAATTTTTTTGAAAAATTTTCAGAAATAGCTAAATGTTTGATCGGAATTGTCAATTCCGATTGAAACTTAGGCAAAATTCCGAGCAAAAACCTTGAATCCGATCAAAATTCCTTTGAATTCCTATCAAATTTGAAATTCCGAGTAAATAGGAATTCCTATCAAATTAAGTATTCCGATGAAATTGATATTCCTATCAAATGGACATTCCAATCAAAATGATGATTCCGATCAAATGATTATTCCGATCAAAATAATGATTCCGATTGAATGATGATTCCGATCGAATGATGATTCCGATCGAGTGATGATTCCGATAAAAATGATGATTCCGATCAAACAGTTGGTGTTGTCAAGTTATGAAACGATCGGAATGTTCAATTCCGATCAATTCATCACAGTTCGTCCCAAATCAAAACATAATTTCCAAAATGAAATTTTGACAGTAACAAACATCAACGAGTCTATCCAATATCATTTTAAGCATATTTAATTCTTGGACTACCCCCAACCAACATCATTTGCATCGTAATTCCTACGAACTACAACCGAAACCAAAACCCGTAACTTTCGAAAAACAGAGGATCAAATCATGCTCAAACCGATATAACTATGAAGATTCTAGCATGAAACCACTATCAACAGATAATCTAAGCATACAAGCATCATATCTAATCCAACAAACTACATCTAAGCATGCATCAGTTCACAATTCAAATCAAGTTCGAGGGTTTTCTCATTCGTAGATCTAGAATACAGAAAAATATACAAAGATGTAGGAAATAAGGTTTGTACCACTGAGTTTGTAATGAAAAATCTATCTAGATCTGAAAAAGCCAAAGAAATATGAAAGCCTTTTGAAAATCGATGTACGGAGAGCAAAAGTCTTTTTTGAGAGTGAAAATATGAAAATCCGACCAAAAAGTCAAGATTCCGACCCACATTTGTTTTTAAACACTGGAAGTTTCTCGGATTCTGACCAAAAGAGTCGGAATGTATGAATTCCGACCAAAAATTTGATAGGAATGAAGAAAGTTTGCTCGGAATGAGCAATTCCTTGCATTTTTAGTCGGAATGAACAATTCCTATCATTTTGATCGGAATATGGAATTCCTATTAAATTCTAACTTGAACAAATTTTGAACTTTTACTCTCATGACCTTTTTGACTAATTTGAAAACAATTAAAGACAAATAAAATATAAACAAAGCTCCCCCTCAAATCAAGCATTAATTTGAGAAAGAAGAAAAAATCTTTTTGTCTTTTTGAATATTTTGCACATGTTTTTGGATTTTTAAATGTTTTTGAATTAAACAAAACAATTAAGTACACAATTCTCCCCCTACAAGTACGAACCATCAGTAGTTCATAACTTCTCAGATCAAATACCCTCCCCCTAAACTCAAGCACTTATCTGTTCAAATCGTGATTGGTAGAATTAAAATAATGTCAAATACTCAAATTCAACATGCCCAATTTGGATACTAAAGTGTTAAAACGAGTTTCATCCAACGGTTTGGTGAAAATATCAGCAAGTTGATGTTCAGTATTGACATATTTTAACTCTATCAAGCCTTTCTCTACATAATCTTTCAAAAATTGGTACCGAATGTCAATGTGTTTGGTTTTTGTGTGGTGCACAGGATTGCATGAAATAGCAATTGCACTCTCGGAGTCGCACATCAGCGGAATGTGGGAGTAATCCAGCCCGAAATCAGATAATTGTGTACAAATCCATAGGCTTTGTGAACCGCAGCTGGCAGCAGCAACATACTCGGCTTCTACGGTAGAAGTCGAGACACAATTTTGCTTCTTGGATGCCCAGCATACCAGCCTGTCTCCCAGGAAGTGTGCACTGCCCGATGTACTTTTCCGGTCTAGCATGCACCCTGCATAATCAGAATCAGAATATGCAATTAGCTTAAAATCACAATATCTACGATACCACAAACCTAGATCTGGGGTACCCTTAAGATATCTAAAAATGCGTTTTAAAGCTAATAAATGTGATTCCTTGGGATTGGCTTGAAACCTGGCACAGAGACAGGAAGAGAACATTATATCAGGTCTACTAGCAGTCAAATACAGTAAAGACCCGATCATACCACGAAATGTTTTTAAATCAACTGCTTTGCCATGAGGGTCAGCAAACTGTTTTGTTTTTACACCCATGGGAGTAGTCATCGGTGAACAGTCAGACATTTCAAAATGTTTTAATAAATATTTTGAATACTTTGCTTGATTGATAAAAACCCCATGACTGAATTGGGAAATTTGCAATCCGAGGAAAAAATTAACTTCCCCCATCATGCTCATTTCAAAGCGTTGTTTCATGGTATTAGTGAAATCTTCATCATATTTTGGACTAGTTGACCCAAAAATAATGTCATCTATATATATCTGTAATAATATGTAGTCTGAGCCGATTTGCTTCTTGAAAAGAGTAGTGTCGGTTTTCCCTTTGACATAGCCCTTGCTCAGCAGATAGTCTGAAAACTCATCATATCAAGCTCTCGGGGCTTGCTTTAAACCATATAGCGCTTTGTCTAGAATATACACATCATGAGGGCGCTTGGGATCAACAAAACCTTCAGGTTGACCGGTGTATACTTCCTCTTTGAGTTTGCCATTGAGGAATGCTGTCTTGATGTCCATTTGAAAAACCTTGAAGTTTTTGTACGCGGCGAAGGCCAGAAATAATCGAATAGCTTCCAAGCGTGCTACAGGGGCAAACGTTTTATCATAATCAATTCCTTCTTGTTTGCTTTATTCCGCACTACTACTCCATCCGAGTCTTTCTTGTTCTTGAATATCCATTTAGTTCCAACTATTGACGTTCCTTCAGGTTTGGGAACTAAACGCCAGACTTTTAATCTTTCAAATTGATCAGCTCATCTTGCATGGTAAGAATCCAGTCTGGATCGGGTAAAGCCTCATATACTCGAGTAGGCTCGATCATACTCAGAAAGTTGAGGTTTAGACATTCGTTTGCTGTCGCAGAGCGAGTTCGAATACCGGCGTTCAAACTGCCTAAGACTTTTGTTTCGGGGTGACTTCTTAACCAGACAGGTTCGGGGGAACGGACCTGAATGAAGTCATCAAGTTGTGGGACATCCTTTGCAAAAGGATTCACCATCTTAGATTCGGCAAACGGATTAACAGTGTCATCTGTTGCAGCAGAAGAAGGAGTCCGTTGTACAAGGAATGGACTGTTTGTAGCTTCAAACTCGGAACTCTCCTAATCAGTGTCCCGTGCAACAGACGGAGTAGTAATTGTGACAGATTCTTCTTGTTGTACTGGGTCAGCCCTGTTTACAATAACAGAAGAATTATCATTAGATTTGAAAAACTCAAACATAAAATCCAAATTGATATCTTCATTCTGAATTTTATGATTATCAGATTAAGTTGCTTGAGAAACAGGATTTGTGGAATTTGAAGGTTTAGCTGTCAAAGAATTCAAATTTACTAAATCATCGAACGTAACATTTATGCTTTCGACAACAACGTTAGTTCTCCGATTTAGAATTCGAAAAGCCTTTTTGTCAGTTGAATACCCTAAAAAAATTCCCTCGTCAACTTTTGGATCAAACTTAGACAGTTTGTCCGATTCATTCAGAACGAAGCACCTATTACCAAATACATGGAAGTATTTGATATTAGGCACTACTACGTTACAAAGCTCGTAAGGAGTTTTATTGAAACGACGGTGAATTAGGGATCTGTTTTGGGTGTAGCAGGCAATATTAACAGCCTCAGCCCAGTATGATGGTGGCAGCTTGGAATATTGCAGCATCGTTCTAGCAGCTTCAACTAGTGTTCTGTTCTTTCTTTCCACAACCCCATTTTGTTCCGGAGTGTAGGCTGCTAAAAACTGATGTGTAATACCTTCAGAATCTAAATAGGAATCCAGAGTCCTATTCTTAAATTTTGTTCCATTATCAGTTCTAATCACTTTCACAGGTTGTCCTTGCTGAGTCTTGTGCTTAGTCAGAAATAGTATAATTTGCTGTGGCACTTCAGACTTATGACTGATGAACCGAACCCAAGTGTAGCGCGAGTAGTCATCCACCATCACCATAATATATCGCTTTGAATTTCAGGACTGAACCTTCATTGGTCCACAGAGGTCCATATGAATCAGTTGTAGTGGAGCTGTAGTTGTTGAAATCTGCACAACCTTATGAGGTACTCTTTTTAACTTTCCCAACTCACAGTCTTTGCACATATGTTCTTTTTCAAATTTTAGTTTTAGAATACCTCTGACCAAATTCCCATTTACAAGCTTGTTTATGTTCTTGAAGTTTAGATGAGCAGTTCATGTCTGAAGCAGCTTTGGATAGCAGACAAACAGATGAACCTGATACTTTCCCAGAAAAGTCTATTGTGTAGCGATTAGACTTTCTGTTTCGGCCTAGAATTTATGTCCCTTCCTCAGTCCTCCACGAACAAGATTTCCTTTTAAACAGGACCTCCATCCCCTTGTCACAGAACTGACCTATGCAAAAAAAGTTGTGTCCTAACCCCTCAACATATGACACCTTTTCTATTCTCACATTACCTGTCTCTAGTACCCCATGCCCGAGGATGGGCGCCACTTGGTCATTCCCAAACTTGACGTTTCCAGAGTATTTTCCAACAAAATGTTTGAAAAGACCTTTATCGCCAGTCATATGCTTCGTGCATCCGGAATCCATGTACCAAAGATTGCTCTTCTACACACAGAAACGAATGGTGATGACCTTACCCATCGTGAAATGGGATTAGGCAGGTTAGCCACAGAGACAGGGGAAATCACAGGTTCATTTAATACAAATTCAGATTTCATAACGTGTTTGATTTGCCATTTCTTATTAACTTGTGCATGAGGAGGTAAGATTGGTTTGTTATGATCATTGAAAGAATTGTTCTTAGTGTGTGAATGAACAACAATATTATTCGATTTCATTGATTTCTTCTTCATACTGGTGTGTGGTGAATGCAAATGTGTTTTGACATTGTGAGCAGTTTTGTAAACAGGTTGAGCTTTTTGTGATTTGTGAACAATATGTGAAATTGTTTTGTTGTCCTTTTTGAGCGATTGAAATTGAGAAGAAACTGATTTGGTCGATGATTGTGCACCCGGTTGTTTGGATTTATTAAGAAAAATTTGGCACAGTGACCGATTGAGTTTCTCCACTTCAATCTTTTATCAAGATGTTCTTCCCACTGACCAAGCAGCATTGGCAATCTCCGATGTGCGTATTTTTGAAGAAAAATCACAGTTCACTTTTATGAATCCACTGATGAATAATATAGCCTCTACGGTTAACAAACCAAGTAAAAACCCTATCCTCATCAGGATTTTTCCAATTTGGAATGGATTTAAATCCTCTCAGCAGTCGCTCTTGGTGGTATGAGCATGCATTCACACACAGTCCTTCAACACCCGTTGCTGACACAAAAAGTTTCAATTTTGGTTGGTGATTGTTTTGAACTATCAGTTTTAGGTTTCAAAGAAAAAACAGAATTACAATTTGAAAGACAAATCTTTTTATGAATAGTACAAAAAAATTAAATGAAAGATTGTCTTCTTGAACTTGCAGTGTTCTTTTGTGTCTTCACCACAACTTTCGGCTTCACAACTGATTTTGGTACCTCATTTTTCTTCTTAGCAAATTGTGCTTCAATCTTCACAGATTTCTTTACTTCTTGATATACACGAGTTCCTGAGGGAACTTGTCCTTTTGATTTATCTGATTTAAAAGCAAGATTAGAATATTTGTTAGCCTTTTTGTGAATTTTGGAAAACATAGGAGAAGATGATTTAGATGGAGAAGGTTTGATTGCATCCTTGGTGCCTGAAGTAAACCCTTTTTCCCGAATTCTGTTTGAGTCACAGAATTTATTGCACTTATGAGCTACAAATTCTTTACAAGCTTTTGGGCAAGTAGGAATTACGACACTCCAACCAACATCTACTTCATTCTGAAGTCTTTTGATCTTTTCATCTCTCAATTTTTTTTCAATTTCATATGAGATAAGTTGTGGCACACGTAAAGGTGCACAATCCAAATTTTCTATGTTCTCCAAATTTGGTTCATCAGCTTGTCTCGGTTTTTTTGTTAAATCATCACACAATTGAATTATGGTTATCTCATGCTTCTTGATTTTCTTTTGTGCTGTTGCCAATTGATCAGTTCATGAACTTGTTGATTCAAAACATCATTTTCAAGTTGAAGTTGTGTCACAAAATTAGAGTTAAAGTTATTAGCTTGTGCAGCGGAAGACTCAGATTATATTTGTGATAACTTATCTTGTAAAATCAGATTGTCTAACTCAAACATGATGTTATTAATTATGCAGCGTGTTTCAAGAATTTCCTGTCTGTGCTGTAATTCCATGTGTGGAATATACACGCGCGGTGCATATGAAGTGACTTTTTGTTCAGGCGCTTGAAAAATGGAACTTTCTGATTGAAAAACAGATTTGTTTTTGAAAGTTGTTCCTTCAGTTGTTTCATATGACGCATTCAGTTTGTCATAATCAAAAAATTGTTGACATTTGGTGGTTGTTTTGCGTTTGAACGCTTCCTCCCTTTTAACTTCCTCTTCAGCGACAAAAATCATCTTTTCAGTTAAACCAAGATTCATTCGATCAGCCTAATATAACAGAGTGCAGTTGATTTTTGCAAAGAAATCACTTTCATCATACCCTAAGCCTTTTTATTTGTTTCTTGTGTCAAGTGTAAGACTTTTGAAATTGGTGTGACAAGTCGTGGGTTTCTTTTTGAAAGCTTCTTCATAATTTTGCACTTTCGTTTGCAAATTCAGTTTCTCTTGCAATATCAGATTCAAATTAATTTCTGCACTCAGTTTTGCAGCATTCAAGTCATGAACTTTTCGTTATGTTTCTTATTGAATTTGAAGTAGCTCATCTTCCTTTTATTTAATGACTTCTTGAAGTTGATTAAGTTGTGACGTGTGTTCAGAAGAGACGACTTGATTCATTTTAAAATTCAGATTCTATGCTTGCAGTTTCTGGTTTTTTGCAGTTAAAGTTTGAACCTGATTGACTAATGTTATATGATCAGCAGAGATATTAGAGTTATTGAAATGTACCTTCTCAGCAGTAGTCTCTTATTCTGTTGAAAGAGAACTTGTGCTGGATGTAACTTCTTCAGCTTCTGTTTCACTCTCATACTCGCTTACCGCATCAGATTCATCTAACTTGGCCATAAAACCTGTATCAGCCTCATCAATTACTGCATCTTCAGTTGATTCTTCACCATCAGTAAACACAGACCTACCATCTTCTTCCTCACTGTCACCATCACTTTCTATAAACTCAGATTCTTCAACCTTAGCCATCAAAATAAACTGAGCATGAACCTCAGTATCCTCATCACTTTCGTCTGTATCGGAAAGAAACTGATCCTCTTCAGCCAGAAGGACTGTTCCACTGTTCCGTTTCTTTATCAAGTTCAGCTTAGCCTTGTGGTACTCTGAATCCTTCATCTTCGGCTTCTTGCAGTCTTAATGACATGGCCTGTGTTACCGTAATTGTAGCATTTCTTTGGCTGTACAGACTGGATTTTTCTTTCATACCTCTTCTCCAAGTTCACTCCATAATTTCTTTGATATTTATCATCTCTCCTCCGAGATCCAGAAGTGAATCTCTGACGGTTGTTTGTCTTGGATTTTGTAAATTGATTTTCTAGCATGTTTGTCAAATAAGCCACAGCCTGCATGACCTTTTCATTATCAGCCGGTTCTTCAGAGTCGAATTCAGAAGTTTCAGACTCTTGGATCTGTTTAAGCTTTAGATATTTCCCTGAGGATCTGCTCTTTCTCTCATTGACCACCAACGCAAGTGGATCAATGTTCTCCTTTTGAGAACCCACAACAATTTCATCCTGGTATTGGTTTAATTCCTCAAAGATCATATGATGGGTGACTTTGTTCAGCACCTTTTGGTTCATTTGATGATAGATTGTCACCTGGGTTCTCCACTCAGGTTCTAGAGAGTTTAGGAACCTGGTGTTCTTTGTCAGATCGGAGTAGTTGTCAAGCTTCTGATTTCTTAAATCATTTAGCAGTTTACAAAACCTGCTATATGTATCAACCAATGTTTCACCTTCCCTTGAGCGGAAGTGATCAAAAGCATTCACTAATGTAGTCTATTTTATCCAGACTCCCGATTATGTACCTTCCATCTGCTTCTGAATCTCATCCCATATCTCCTTTGCAGTATTCGGACCATTGATTTTAATATAAAACTCAGCAGACAGACCATGCTTCAAGTAATACTTGGCCTTCTCATCAGCAATAGCCCTTAATTTCTCATCAGCTGTATATTCAGTAGGAGTTTTGAGACGGTGCATTTCTTGAAAAGGAGGATTATTGGTTGGATCAACCTCTGTATGAATCATAAACACCCCATTACCCTCCATGATACTTAACTTCATCAGTTCTCCATATTTTTCATTATTTTCTATGAAGTCCATAAACCTACCCTTCCATACATTGCATTCTCCACGGTACAGCACCGGAGACATAGTATCAGAACCGAAGGATAAGGTTTCACTGTATGTACTCATATTTGGATCTTTCTCTCAATGGATTCTTATAAACTTGCAAAATTTTACTATGTGTTTGAATTCCGATTGAATGAATTCCGATTGAATGAAATCTGATTGAATGAATTCCGATTGGATTTTCAAATTCCGAGTGACTTAAATTCTGGTCAAACTAGAATTCCGGTCAACAACCAATTCCGGACAACAACGAATTCAGGTCAACAACCAATTCCGGTCAAGAACCTCAATTCTGATAAACAATTCCGATTGAATTGTTAATTCCGAGGAAAGTCACAAATTCCGGTCAAAAAAATTCCGGTTAAGTTCACAAATTGATAATTCCGATCAAAATGTGTACGGAAAACAAAATTACCGATCAAAAAGTAATCGGAATAGGATAATTCCTATCAAATTCAATACGGAATACGATGATTCCGATCAAGATTTACTCGGAATTAGTCAACTTCAACATATTTTTACTCGGAATGTATGAATTCCTATCAAATTCTACTCGGAATGAGTGAATTCCGACTGATTCAAGCCAATTCCGACCTCTTCAAATCTGAGATTCCGATCAACTCATACTTTCGAACTGAAATTTTTATTTTCCAACTGAAATGTTTCCAATTGATCTAATCTCTTCGAGATAGGTTCGTAATACTCAAAGACTCAATCCTAATCCATAAGATCTATCACTTTAACACAAGAAATCGGATTTTGAATGATTTTTCTCAAGAACTTCGAAACTTCTAAAATCAATGAAACTCCAAATCTGATGTTGAATTTAACCCAATGTTAATCCACATGTGTTCTTGTGATGATTTCTCTTCCAAACAACCACAAATCCATCAGATCTTTTGTTTCAATTTCAAGGCCGTAAGTCACTTTTTCTTCAAGAATTCACGAAAAATCAATCTGTTCTTGAGAATTTGTTGTTGTTCTTGTTTTTTTTAAACCAGAAACCAATCAGAGTTGGCTCTGATACCAATTGTATGGTATAATATGAGTACAATGAAGATCGAAGTAGAGAGAGTTTGCAATTACACCTCTAAGTGTGTTTGTATTATATTCAAAGTGTCAAAGGTTACAAGGAATATGCCTTACATTGCTATTTATACTAATAGGCATAACAAAGATACTATTACAATATTGACTAGATCTAAATCACTATTATAGATCTAACACTAGGTGCTTGTGGTGAAGGAGGGTAGGAGGATGTGTGTTGGTAGGCAGTATCCTAACCTGATATAACCCTTTGAGTCCTTAAGTTATTTGTGATGTGTGAATAAAGGTTATATTGTATTTATGTAAGTTGAGGGTGGAGATTTATGTGTAAGGTATTACTTGTGTGTGTTTTAAGCCATTAAGCCATAGAGTTATTTTGGTTAGGTTGATGTTTATCCCCCACACTAATTTTGATTTGCTAGACATCACTAAATGTTTTTTTGGGAATATGGAATTGGGTGGGATATAGTTGTTGTCATTGCAGTGTACATGTGACTTTTGACAAGTGGTGCATTATGTGGAGGGCGATATTGGAGTCATCATCCTCACAAATATGAAGTAAAATGCAAAACAGGATGGGTAATCGGAAGTGGTGGGATCGATTCAGGGCTGTAAGGAGTGATGATCGCAAATGTTGAGTGTTTGATTAATGTATTCTCATGACTCCATCACTGCTATCAATTTCGAAGAAATGTGAAATGAAATCAAGCTAGCTGGGATGAAAATAATATGAGTAGTTAATATATGTGGAACAAAATCAAGGTATGGTATTTCTAGAGAGGTTGAAGGAAACATTGTTTGGGTATGATGCACCGTTATCAAATCAAAGGATGTTGATGTTTTTGAAGGATTGATGTATGAACATGTTGAGAATCAGTAAGGTATGGTAGTATCTTTTGTCCATGTGGTTGCTTAGGAATGAGTGTGTTTTTAGAAGATTAATGTGAGCCTAGTATGTGAACAAGTAAATGTATCATCGTTTTCTCATTGTTTCTGTGTGTATGGCTATGTGAATCTGTAATAGATTATTGTGTAATGTATTGTTGAGTATGAATGAAATTTTAGCCGTTTAAAAACAAGTTAGTGTATTTTGCAAGTATACATGTTGACATGCATATGTATATATAGAAGCTTTTGATAGACGGTTGAGAAGGGTGATATAAGAAAATAATATTTTAATCATAAAGTAAGTGGGTGAAATGTAATATTATTTTAATCAAGTTTTAATAAAATAATAGTAATTTTTCCGGAAAATTGCACCTCACTAACTATATAATAATATTATTTACCATATCTTGTTGCCTTATAAATACCAATTTCTCTTTCCATACTTGTAATTTAATTAACAGTCATGCTTATTCATATTTGAGTTTACCAAAGCTGGAGTTGCCGACTATGGTTTAGTACTTTAACTGATCTTCAAGATCTTGTATCGAAGATAACTTTATCCTTTTCCAAAGGATGAAGTTTTATCCTTTTTGACATACTTGGTAGTACAAAAAGTGCAAATACTTATATAATAAAAAAGATCTAAGGCATAAATGAACAACACATATTCTGCATTTTGACTTAAAACAATTACAATCGTAAATAGAGTACCCTGACAAACAATAAAGGAAAAATTCGCGACTCAGCTAATTAAAATGTACTAAAGTGAAAAAAGTGAGTTTCTCAACCTGAGTGTTGAATGTGAAGTAGATCACTAAGTGCTTGAATGATGACAGAGTGCTGAGTTGATCATAGAATGCTTAGCTGATCAAACTATTAGACTAATAAAGGTATAAGCTTATCAACCTAGATGACCAGATGAGAGATGTTCAACAAATCATTTAGAGTGATGAGTTTATCAATATAAAACTTAAGTGCTAAAATGGTATACTTAGCTGATGACTTTGAGATGCTCAGCTGATCATCTTGATCACTCAGTTGATACTTGACTTCACTCAGCTGATAAGCAAACTTGCATCAGCCCATGATCTTCTACACTTAATTCTTCATAACTGATCTCAGATGTTGGCTTCGGCTAATACTTAGAACATAGCAAATCTTTGACTGATACTCTATAATTAGTAAAATTTCAAGTCAGAATCTAAACAATATATGTTAAGATTCATTCTTAGTCTTTCTAAAAATCTAGTTTTAATATCATCATATCCTATGAATTTCAATAGACATATTTGATTATTGGGTTGGAATGATTATCTCCCTAACATTTACGGTGTGAAAAACTACTAATATGTATAGATCCGCACCCAAAATCAGCTAGGCAACTATGAAATCAACGACGTTTTAAAATTTAAAAGTAAGCTAAATGAGTGGTTATGATTGGTGGAAGAAATCTATTTTAAGAATGCTTACATCACAATCCCTTTTCTTTTAATAAATATATAAAATATAAGATAGATTGAAAATCAAAATCCATTATACTCATATGATTTGGAACCACTACATGGTTAGTTAGGATTAATTTAGTCGTAATAATAATAAAAATAATATATAGTTAAATAATAATATATAGTAAATAATTAAAAATGATTAAAATTTAAATAGTTTAAGGTTCAAAATAGAAAATAGTAATAAAGTTGAAGGATAAAAGCAGAAAGGGTAAAATTGTCATTTGAATTTTTTAATGCAATAAGTTCAAGTCAAGAGTCATCAAAGTCATAGATTTTGAAGAACTATATTTGTAAGTGTTAAAGAGGTAATCACTTCAACCTAATAATTAAACATGTCTATTGAAATATATATGATTTGATGTTAACAAAACCATACATTCGGTTAGCCTTAGAAAGTTTCAAAACATGTGTTGTTTGAAATTGACTTGAAGAATTTCTCTATGTATGAAGTATTAGCTAAGTATGAGTATCAGCGACAAGTGTAGAAGACCATCAGCTGAGGGTTTACAACTATCAGCTGAGAGATAACTCAGCGAGATAACTCAGTTGAGCAGTGAAAGTGATCAGCTGAGTCTACAACTCCATTAGCTATGGTCATCCTGCATCAGTTAAGTAACCTTTACTTCACTTAGTCTATTTCTCATAAGCTTATCACTTTGAATGATCATGTGAACTCCTTTAATCAATTAATCATTTAGGTTGATTAGCTTACTCATTTCCCTAGTCTAATACTTGATTAGCTGAGCATTTCTATGATAAGCTAAATGAATATTAGTAGATGAGTCTTTTATGTTTCTTAGGCTAAGCGAAATTATACTTGCAGCTTAGTACATTTTGTCAGCTGAGTCGCGAATGTGTAACATTTATTCACTATATACTTCATATTTGTTCTTAGGTCAAAGGCAAAAGATGTGTTGTTCTATTATGCCTTTTGGATCTGTCTTTGTAAAAGTTTAAAGCACTTTGATCAACTCTGATACAAAAAGTATTGATCTTATCCACTAAAAAATGTGAAAGATTACTTTAGAAGAAGAAGATCTCGAAGATTTGTTTCAACAATTAAGTATGGCTGACAACTTCATGCTTGGTAAAGTCAAGTATGAAGAAAGTATAGTAGTGTTTAAAGTACAAGCATGAGAAGAGTAAGTTAGAGTTTCAAGGTAAAAGGTACAAGATTTATTATTATAGTATTGTTTGTGGAATGCATTTTTCTAAGAAAGTACATTCACTTTATACATTGTTTGTATAAAGTTAATCTAATTTCCACCCACTAACTTCATCTATTATAATATTAATATCCTAAGTTCTTTTTGTCTCCTACCTGGACATCGTCACTATATATATACAACCGCATGTTGGACATGCAAACTACTTCATTTGTTAAGATCTACATGGATTCCTCAAAGCTTAGTTTTTAGAAGCAAGTTCGAAGCTTTTAAGCAAAGAAAAACTTTTAGAGTTAGCATTTATTGTGTGTAGAAACAAACTTGTTCATGTGTTGAACTTCCTTACATTAGTTGTTAGGAATAGCTTGGTTCATGTGTTGAACCTTTTGTTGCCACCTTTTATTGAACTTAGATTTTCCGCATCTAGTTTATGTAAATCTTTATTCATATCAATAAGACTTATATAAAGTATAACTCTGTGCCTTAAATTTCAAAAAGCTAAAGTATTCAACCCTCAATCTACAAACATTTGTTATTGTAATATCCATCCACGACCAACAGTAAGTTTAATCAAACATTGGAGACCAAAACTGTAATTTACTCATTTTGTATATCACATAAAGACTTACTAGGTTGATTCAGGCGTGATGAATATGTAATCTCACATTACCAGACTCTCTATTGAAGTTTTTCGGTACTAAAAAGATAATCATGGAATGATAACGTTTTGTTCATTCTCATGTGCTGCTTTCCATTGTTTAATTTGAAACAATCCTATGAATCTATGATCATGTTTTCCATTGTTTATTTCTTGTTAGGCATATGAATTAGGAGTTTAGGACAAATAATCTTGAATATTATAACATCAAATGACAGGTTAGAAGAGTTTATCCAACAACAAATGTTAGTTAATGAATTGATTGTATTTACATTTAGTTGGTTAAAACAAACCAAATGTATTAGTTTCATCTTCTAAACTAACCAAGTAACAGAAAAATACTTTGGAACTTTGTCGATTTCACCAAGAATTTAGTGTCGGAATAAGACCATTGGCCATGAAGTAGATCTTAAGAGCTCAGACTTTTTCAGTCCGTTCTTGTGTTCTAACGAGAGGAAACGAAAAGAAAGAAAGGAATAGGAAAAAATAATAAGAAATGTAAGAAACAAAAGAAAATTAAACAAGAAAAAAATTAAATTAAATGATTTCCTCTTAAGCATCTTATTTTTGGTGGAAACAATTAAATTTCCCACCCCTCTCTAATGGGCAATTTGAGAAACCAAGCTAAATGTGACCTAAATCGAATATAAAACGGATGCGATACGAATCCAACACGATTGGTGAAAATTTGGTCAACATGAATATGACGCAAAAAAACATGTATAAAAATTACAAATGACTTCAAAGAAAATATTAAATAAAAATGAAATTGTATAAAAATCTAAGTACAAAGACGGTAAATTAAAAATTTATCAAAGTTAAAAACCTAAAAATAGCAGTAATCAAACGATATTGAAATCCCTAAAACATGAAATGTCAATTCAAATTTTGAATTCTTAACGTATGTTCGAACCAAAAACCCGACCCAAAAATTAGGTTGATCCAAAGCTTAAAAATATCCGGTAAGGTTGTGTATTTTAAGATTAAGTTTATATGCTTTTTTTCCTAAAAATGGCCGAGTAGAAACTCAACCTAAAAATCCCATTTTTTCCCCAAATCACGAAATGTATATTCTTTGCGATAAAATGGGTAGACACGAAACACGACCCGAACTGAATACTAATTAAAATAACACGAATCGAATCTGAATGGGTGACATGAAAGTAATATGACCCATTTAAGCCGAAAACAACCCAAATTGCCACCTTACTAAACCCTAAACCCTAAACCCCATCCACCAAAAAATAAATACTTATTTTTCTTTCTTGATACTCGAGAACACCAATCTTTTTCTATGTTTCAAATCATTCCATTTCCTTTCTTTAAAAAAACTGGAAAGCTCACCTATTTATGTTTCCACAGACCCTTTTTCATCCAAATGACAGGTTGACTATTTATATACAACCTTAAACTCACAATCTTTTGGTTTGTAGACCCCTTCTGTCATTAGGGAAATGACACATTGATAGTCCATCAAATAGAGCCCAACCAGATCTTGTGGCATGCATAGTGCTTCTTTAAACTACAATTCTACATGTAGTTTTCACTCAATTATCTAAACCACATCAGTTTAATTTGTATTTTATCATCAAATGAGTAAAAAAATCAAAAATATTGCTATAGAATCTATTGTTTAATGTAAAGTTATCCTTTTACGCTGCTACTAATTAACTCGGAGAAGATACTCCCCAACCTTGAGGTTGTAGGATGATAGAGAATAAAAAATAGAACAGTAAACACTTGAAATTAAAGAAGGGAATGGAAAGCTTTCATTGAAAAAGGAAGAAGATAACAATGGTTCCCAGGGAGAACTACCTCTCTCAAAGCAATAAAGCTAAGAGCCAAAATCTTTCTAACAACCAAAAACATGCATACAACGTCATTGCTCCCTCTATTTATTCTCTCTCCTAACAGAATATTAGTCATTTCCCTTAATTACCCCTTTCCCCCTTCTAGAATAAACATGCACAATTCTAGGCCTTAGATCATTAGTAGTTAACATCTCATCAGCATTCGTATCACTACTCCCGCCTTCAAAAACAGTCTTGTCCTCAAGACTCGTTGTAGGAAATTGACTTTGAATTGTTGCAGCATCTTCCCAAGTGGCTTCCTCCGCTGTTTGACCACTCCAATGAATTAACCATTGCTCCACCAGCTGATGAGCTTCCTGAACAGTACGCAGGGCTAAAACAGCTAAAGGAAACAGCAAATCACAACCCACATCCAGCTCAGGGGGAAGATTAGATTCCACAGAAGTCGTAACAGCTTTTTTGAGTAAAGAAACATGAAATGCCGGATGAATTTTGGAGGTGGCTGGTAAATCCAATTTATAAGCAACAGATCCCAGTTTCTCAACTATTTTGAATGGCCCAAAAAACTTTGCAGCTAGCTTTTAATGAATTCGACTAGCAACAGAGGTTTGGCGATAAGGTTTGAGTCGGACATAAACCCATTCACCCACTGAGAAATGAACCTCCCGGCGATGTTTATCAGCTTGTTCCTTCATAGTTGCCTGAACTTTCAATAAATGTTGTTTCAACTGTTTCAAAGCTTCATCCCGATCCAACAATTCCTGAGCTACTGCTTGCACACGAACTTCACCAGGAATAAAATGGATAACAGATGGGGCCTTTCGTCCATAAACCATATCGAATGGAGTTAACCCCGTTGAACTATGATAAGTGAAATTGTACCAAAACTCAGCCCATGGAAGCCAAGACAACCAATTACGGGGCTGATCCGTAGCGAAGCAACGCAAATAGGTCTCCAAACAGCGATTTATGACTTCCGTTTGACCATCCGTGTCTGGATGATACGCCAAACTTATACGCAACTCCGTTCCCTGTGCTCGAAATATCTCTTGCCAAAATCGACTAATGAATAGAGGGTCACGATCACTAACAATTGACTTAGGAATTCCATGATGTCGAATTACCTCTTTCACAAAAATCTCAGCTACTAACTTGGCTGTATAAGGATGTTTCAGCAACACAAAGTGACTGTATTTCGAAAGTCGATCCACCACCACCATGATCGCATCATACCCCCTGGATCGTGGCAGTCCCAAGATGAAGTCCATAGAAAGGTGCTCCCAAATGGCGTTCGGAATATCCAACGGTTGCAAAAGTCCACCAGGAGACGTGGCATTGACTTTGCAACGTTGACAAGTGTCACAATTACGAACAAATTCTTTAACATCTGCTAGCATTCCAGGCCAATATAAATTAGAAGCTAACCGACGATACGTTCGATAATACCCGGAGTGACTGCCACTTGGAGAGCTATGAAATTCCCGTAACAAAGAATCCTTAAACAGCAGCCCATTGCGCGCGACTCTCATACCCCAATGGAACTTTGTCACCGGACACACACGCTTGCACAGGTGCGCCTATATCCGGATCAGCCTTGATTTCTTCCACTAACTGAGCCCCTTGCAGCCAAACCGGTTCAGACAACAAACTAAAATTTTCTCCGAAATCAGCCCGACGAGATAATGCATCTGCAGCCCTGTTCTCTCTGCCGGGTTTATAACATATATCAAAATCCTAACCAAGTAACTTAGCTACCCAATTCTGTTGGTCTGGAGTGGTGATACGTTGTTGTAATAAAAACTTCAAACTCTTTTGATCTGTGAAAACAGTAAACTTGGTACCCAACAAATACGAACGCCAATGTTGAACTGCCAACACCAAATCCATAATTTCCCTTTCATATGCTGATTTTGCTAAGTTTCGATCACTTAACGACTTGCTAAAATAAGCAATTGGTTGCCCCCGTTGCATCAGCACCGCTCCTATTCCCCGTCCCGACGCGTCACACTCCACCACAAAAGGGAGAGAAAAATCCGGTAACGCCAAAACCGAGGCTGAAACAAGGGCCTGTTTCAGCTCATTAAACGCTTGTTGTGCTCCCTCATGCCAAAGAAAAGCATCCTTCTTGGTCAAATCAGTCAAAGGCCTAGCAATACTCCCGTAATGTTTCACGAACTTGCGATAGTAGCCCGTGAGACCTAAGAACCCTCGAAGCTCCTTGATTTGAGTGGGCACCGGCCACTCAACCACGGCTGTAACTTTTGTAGGATCCATAGATACCCCACTGCCCGAAATGATGTGTCCCAAATAGTCCACCGATTTTTTACCAAACGAGCACTTTGTTTGATTGACTACAAACTGATTGTGTATCAAAACCTCCAAAACCAGCTGTAAATCCACAAGGTGCTCATCCCAACCCTTGCTATACACGAGATATCATCAAAGAAAATGACCACTTTTTTCCGCAACAAATGACGGAAAATATCATTCATGACCGCTTGAAATGTGGACGGGGTTCATGAGACCAAACGGCATAACTAGATACTCGTAATGTCCATCATGCGTACGAAAAGCGGTTTTTTCGATGCTGTCAGAATGCATTCTGATCTGATTGTAACCAGATTTCAAATCTAATTTCGAAAAATAAGACGCGCCGTGTACTTCATCAAGAAGTTCATCAACCATTGGAATAGGAAACTTATCCGGGATGGTGGATTTGTTGAGAGCCCGGTAATCCACGCACATACGCCAAGTCTGATCGTTTTTTCGAACCAACATAACCGGACTCGAATCGTGCCCGTGGTGAGAAACTCTTGCACTTGCTTTTCAATTTCCGATTTTTGAACATGCGGATAACGATAGGGTCGAACACATATCGGTTTGTGTAGGTTTCTTAACACGATGGAATGATCATGAGAGCGCGAAGGTGGAAGCGTTGACAGAGTTTGAAACACAGCCCTGCAACCATCTAAAACATACTGTAAATTTCCCTGCTGAACCGGTGTTAGCTCCCCTGGTAACGAAGCTATCCGAACAGCTGAAGAAAACCACCAATGTTAGTACTATCAGGAGAAGATAACCACTGATTAAGAGCAATTTGAGGGCATGACAAGGATGGAGCCCCATGAAGAGTAACCCAAGAACCATTATGCAAAAAACGCATCAAAGCATACTGCCATTTATGAACTACTTCGCTGAAGGATTGTAACCATTTCATACCTAAGACCATATCCAGAAGGCCGGTATCGAAAACAAGTGCGTTGATAAAAAAGAACATGTACCCACAGACACCGGAATGTTACAGCACTGCTTGGTAATTAAAACCTTAAACCCATCACCCAACTGAACTCGAATGCGCTCAAAAGAATCAACAGGTAAACCCAATGATTCAACCAACTTACGAGATACAAAATTATGTGTAGCCCCGCTATCAACCAACAGTACAACTGGGAAATTAACCAAGATACCTTCCAATTTTAAAGTCTTACCACCCTCAAGAGAAGATTGGACTCCAAAAAATTCCAAAACAGAACACGACCCGTGAGGAACATCAGACGGAATCAACTCTTCCACCGGCGAACCCACTTCCAATCGATTGAGCAGCATGTAATCATCTGCCTCTTCATCATCACCCAAAAGCAAAACACGCAATTTACCCTCTGGACACCGATGCGCCGGACCGAATTGTTGGCCACACCCGAAACAGAGACCCTTCTTCCGCCGCTCTTCCCATTTGGTGCGAGAAAGAGTTCGAACGCCCCTGTCTCATCGCATCGAATTAGGGAAAGTCTCCGTCGAACCGGAACGAGCAGGGTATTGAGGACGTGGACTATCCAATCGAATAGGCCCACCACCAACTTTGGAGATTGAAAGTCCACGAGATTCAGTCCGTCCCAAAACTCGATCCATTGAACCAGAATGAGGCCCAAGAGGGTTCTGATAACGGAAACGAGAGTGCGCAATGCCGCCGGCAGAAGGACGAAGCATCTCTTCGACATCCTTCGCCAAGTACATGGCGTCCAGACGAGAAGCCGGTCGATGGAGCCTGACCCAACTTTTAACGTCTTCTCGCAAACCAGCCACAAAGTACCCTAACGCCTGTGATTCTGGCAATCGTGGAACCAACGAGAGGAGGTACTCAAAATCATCAATGTACTCGTGAATAGAAGAAGATTGCTTGAGTGTAGCCAATTGTTCATAGGGATTCTGGATTTCCAAGCCACTAAACCGCTGTAGCAATTCGATTTGCAATTGCCCACGTCAAAGAACCATGAACATGTTGTACCACGGTAAACCAGTGTTGAGCCACCCCACACATGCTCAACTGGGCTAGTCAAATACGTAGAGGGGAAGGAGTACCATTGATGTCGAAATACAATTTAGCTTTCTGAATCCATCCTTGAGGATCGAAGCCAGAGAATTCCGGGAGCTTGATCGTCTTAACTGCCCAAGGCAAGGTATCAGAAGACTTGGGAGGAGTACGATCATGCAGAAGAAAACCATCATCATCCTCACCACCGGAGTTGAGAATACCAGAAGCATTAAACGCAGAATCAACACCACCCGAATCAGGCGGTTTGCCCTGATTCTTCACCCAATTCAACATCACCTTACGAAACTCCAATGATTCGACCTTATCAGCCTCCAAAACTTTGATAGAATCTTGAATTGCAGCGAGGTTTCATCATGCTAATCGAGACGGCTCTGAACACAACGAGTTTCCATGGATGATGTAATCATATTTATACATGTTTTTACATGCATTTCACTTGCGTTTTAACCCGTTTTTATGGTGAATTGTTCTTAGAATGATGGAAAATCCTTCATATTCACCAAACTGTTGTGAAATGATAGCCCTGCGACAAAAGGAAGCGAAAACGACGAAAAACTGAAGAAAAGTGAAAAAGGCTAGATAACAGCCGTTATCCTAGATAATGGCCGTTAAGTGATAACGCCCGTTATCTATGGATAACGGCCGTTATCCTTTCCAGGTTGTTAAACCACTTCGGCCGATAATAATTGACGAATATTCCGACTTTTCAGACTTCTAATATATCACCCATACCAGATCCGATCTGAGATAACGGCTGTTATCCTCAACATAACGCCCGTTACTACATAACGTGAAAGTCAAATATGAGTGTATAGTGTATGAATCTGAATATAGAAGTAGAGAGAATATGTCAAGAACACCTTAATGTGTGTGTTTTCTATTCAATATGTCAAAAGGTTCCATTGTGTTCATGTTCATCATCTATTTATACTAAGTACAACAAATGTACTAGTTACATAAAATATAAACTAGATCTAATCATAAATTCTAGATCTAACAATCTCCCCCTTGATTTGATCTAGACTATGTTCCTCTCTCCTAGGTTTCTTTGCCATCTTCTGATCATCACACGTTCACTTAGTTTTTTCTTGAAAAGTATCAATTACTTCAGACAATGCAACTCTTGTTGATTGATCAGGATCATGCATCATACTAAGACTATGTTCTCTTATCTTGAACATCCATACTCGCAATGAACCATCTGAATAGCATCCCACATCCTTAAGTCTTAAGAAGAAATTTTCTTGTTTACTATTGAAAAGTACAATGCCATCTTCTGATTCATCATCCACACCTTTCCAAACAACTTGATACATCTCCATTTGATTCAACTTTGGATGAGATGTATCTGGTTTTAAAGCATTAATCTTGATTTTGTCTAATTCAGCTCCAATCTGAAGATCTGTGTATTCTGCAGCCAGAATTCTTTGAGCAATGAATTTCCAGAGTTCAGTATATCCCGCTTTATAAGCTTTCGAACGTAAAATTCTTGGTTGCAGAATTTCCAACAAGTAATCTAGATCGTCCAGACTTAGATATTTCAAATCCTCTTGACTAAAGTTGTAGACTTTCTGATCAGCACCTTTGACAGCAAAATGGACCCAAGTATAATGCAGAACATTTTGAAAAGAACACTGAACATTTAAGATTGAATGTTTTGAAGCTACTTGATCTTTTGTCTTTCCATGCCAGTTCAATAGTAACTTTTTACCAACTTCAGATACATCATCAATACCAATCATGTCAATTGATCGCATTTCTTCAAGTTCCTTAGTGAATATTGCTCCAATATTTTCTTCTAGAAATGCAACTGCTATATCTTGAAATTTCCAGTTGGTTCTTGGTTTGTCTAGCGCTTCTTTTGTTAGAATAACCCTTCTTTTGAGATCTCTCAATGCACCAGTATTGATTGGATCCACTGTGTATCCCTTAGGTACCTCCCATTTTGCATCCTTTCTCAGCTCTTCTTCCTTTTCTTTCCTCTTGTTTTCTCTTATAATATCTTTGGGTGTGATTCTGAATTTGCCCGGAGATGGAGCAAACATATCAGCAACCTCTTTGTTAACCCTCACAACATTTGTTATATTCATTATCTCTGGTGTTGACACCTCTTCTACCTCAGGCTTTTCAACCCTCGGTGTTGTAATGATCCTTGATTCTTTAATCTTGTCTATCTGTTGTTGTAGAGTCAGATTGCTAGTATCAGCCTCAGTTTCAAAAGACCAGTAAGCATCAAACACATTCTCAGCTCCATGAATAAAATCAAATGTCTCATCCACCTCATCCACTACTTCATCAATTAACTGCATCTTTCCTTTGCTTTTACCCATGCCTTTACCTCTGCTCCTCTTTGGTGTTGGTTCTTTACTTTGTGAAGACGAAGCAGCAGGTAGCTTTGATATTAAGGATGTCACAGGCACAGTTGCACGACGTTTTTCCCCCTCAGAATGATCGGGATCAGGATCTTGATCATTATGCTTTCGCTTCTTTCGTTGTGCCTGACACGTTTCCTCAAGAGAAGCTTTAAGTGCAGCAGCAATCGCAGCTTCCTCTTCAGCATTAATTCTCCCTGAAGTCTCCCCCTGAACAAAAGTTGGAGAAGCTTCACCCTCAGCATCCTTAATGGGATCCATGGCATCCATTCTTTTGTGAAAAGCAGCTCCAAAAGCCGCCATACTATCTCTCATCTCCTTCTTGAAACTTTCAAAGTCATATTTCTTGTATTCATTTCTTAATAAATCAACCAGTGTAGCATCTTCTTCATTATTATCTGGTCTAGTCATCAGCTTGGCATACAGCTGGGATTTCAACTCCTCTACCGAAACATCCGGACCTTGTTTAGCCAGCAGCCTATCCACCTTTTTATTTACAACATCAAATTTTGCATTAACCACAGAGAAAGCATTTTCAAGGTCAGCCTTAGAAACAAATTCTAAGGCAACCTGAGAAACTTTTGGAGTTGTAACACCGGGATCACCTAGATTGCCTGTTAAGACTTCAACAACTGGAGGAACAAATCCTTCAGAAGTTGAGCCACCCGTATGCACAACTGTATCAGGGTTGACTGTGCCGGGATTTCCATCTAATCCTTGAAGTCTACGAAAATTAGCTTCTATAAATGTTCTGCTAGGTCCTTCAGTTACGATCCTAGTTGATGGTATAGATGTGTCTTTGTGTTTAGAAAGAATTGGGCTTGCAATGTGCTCTTGAAAATGAAATTCGGTAGCCTGGGGAGAACTGGCACCTGTTTCAATACCTAATGTCTCAAAAGGAGACTTCTGTAGATTATGTGTTAAATCCCGATGTAAAGATGAAACAATATCCTTTTGAGAGGATTCTGAGTAGCTGGGTGGGGTTTGTACATGCTCTAGTGGGATGCTAGAGTCTTTTTCAACACCAGGACTGACCCTGTCAGACCCGATGGCAGATGTGGTTTCCCGGCTAGATGTGGTTGGGGAACTCTCAGCACTCTTATATTCTTTTTCTCCCAGCACACACTCTTTTTCTTTTAACTGTTCCTCTTCATCTACATTAACTTGGGCAGCAATCGTGATAGTGTCATACAAGCCCTCAGTATCCAGAGATTCTATATCAAACAAATCATCATGCTCTAACACAGTTGTTTCCTTAGTTATTCCCTCAGGTATCACAATCATACTTTGAACATTATATTCTACACCCTGAGTTGGTGTTTCCTGAGATTGAGATTTTTCAACGAGTTTTCCTATAGGCATATCATCCTCCTCGTCTCCCTCTCCTACAGTCTCACTTTCCTCAGCCACTTCTTCCCCCCTCTCAGAATTTTCTCTCGACTCTCACCCGTCAGTGTCACCTGAAGACAACTGACCACTATCATCTAGTCCCTCAGGTTCTACTGTTCTTTGGGTAGGATCAACAGGTTATTGTCGATCCGGAAGAACTAGATTATTGTCACTCACATATGCCTGAACTATCGATCATCCAGATCCATTAACATTAGCAGATCAACAGGCATAACATAAGCCTGAACCTCAAACATCTTTTCAATCTTATACAATTTCTGCATGATGTACACCGTTGGCACAGGATCATTATCCCTTCGATTGATGTCAGTAGGATGATCCAACATAACACTTTGAACAATCATCGAGAGAAACCTCGGATATGGAAGAAATTTCTTAGCTTGTTGTGGTATTTGTTTCTGATGGACAGCTTTGGAAATTTCTTGAAAGATTAGGATATTGAGTTCAGAAAGAATAGGATATTGAGTTCAGAAATTTCTTAGCTTGTTGTGGTTTAATGGATGTGAAGCTATGAGTTCAGAAACAATAGGATATTGAGTGGTTGTGGTGATGGAGTCAAAACAATGATTATTCATGAGATTGGGTAAGTAGTTGGTTATGGGAAACAGTTGTTCAGAAGGAACAAATGTTGAGAGGTTACTAGGATTAGCCATCTGCAAGAAGATAACAATACCGATGGTTAATGATCAGATGTTCAGCAGATAAAAGTAGAAAAATTGTTCCTTTCTCTGATTTTGAGAAATTTACACTTAAAAAAAATTTGAAAATGTCAAATTTTGCTAAGTGTTTGGTCGGAATTGAAGAATCCGACAAACACTTAGGTGAAAATCCTAGATTCTGTCTTTAGTGTAAAATTCCGATATAAAAAGAAATCCGAGAAACATTGAGATTCCGAGAAGTTGTGAGATTCCGAGGAAACAATGAGATTCCGATAGAACCAACAATCCAATAAAATGAGATTCCGAGGAGTTTATTAATTCCGATAGAATCAAGAATCCGAGATAACCAAGAATCCGATAAAACCTCGGAATCCGGTAAAACCTCGGAATCCGATAAAACCTCGAATCCGAGAGAATCATACAAATCAAATGTGACCCTTGAATCCGATAAAACCTACAATCCGATAAAACCTACAATCCGATAAAACCTACAATCCGATAAAAATATCGGAATCCGATAAACATAGAATCCGAGAAATGTCAAACAATGAAAACTCTCGGAATTAAGAATTCCGAGAGAATCATAACAAAGTATCACCCTTCCAAATCAGACTTTTAAACTTCAAAATTTCAACAAACAAATCCAAGTCGATTGTATCCTTTGTCATTCTACACATTATTAACATAACATGTAACCCGATCAGAGTTCATTAAGCATGCTAAATGTTCAATGTAAACCCCGTAACCCATTTACGCAAAACGGAACAAAAACTCACTCAAATCCACTCTAAACAGTTACAATAGAAGTAAACTAACAATAGCAACACATGTAACATTTTATCTAAGCATACCCAAGTGATTAACAAGTTGATTAACTAAAAACAAGTACGAAAACAGTGAACAATAGAATCGACAGAAAGAGGGTTTTCGACTTATTATATCTAACATGCATAAAGATGTAATACAATGAAGAAAAAAACGAAGTGTACCATGAGAATAGCAATAGAAAATCGATCTAGTACTGAAAAACTTGAAGAAATCCAAAGCCCTTTGAAAACTCGATCGTTCATAGAGAAATGGTCAATTCGGAAATGCAAAACCGATAAAAGGCCATGAATCCGAGAATTCATGACTTGTACAAAAGACTTATCGGATTTCGAGAAAATGTCTCGGAATGTTGGATATGATATCCAAAATCTCGGATTCTGACAAAAAGTATCGGAATTGACCAAATTTTAATTTTTCCTTGAAAAAATTTAAAAACAATTTCTCACTTGACCTTTTTTGAACAAAAACCAAGACAAAAACAATTATCAATTTTGCAATTGTTTTTGGATTTTTCAAAATTATAAAACAGATAACAGTAATGCAAATGAATCTCCCCCTACAAGTATGAATCATCCGTAATTCATAACTTGTCAACGCAGATTGTACACCGCTGACCTCAAAACACCTAACTGTGCAGATTGTGATTAATAGAATAAAAGTACAGTCAAATACTCAAATTCAACATGCCCAATTTTGAAACTAAAGTATTAAAACGATTTTCATCCAACGGTTTGGTGAAAATGTCAGCAAGTTGATTTTCAGTATTTACATACTTTAATTCTATTAAACCTTTTTCAACATAATCTTTTAGAAAGTGATACCGAATGTCAATATGTTTTGTCTTAGAATAATGCACGGGATTGCATGAAATGGCTATTGCGCTCTGAGAGCACACATCAGTGGTAAGTGGTATGGGGGAATATTCCAGTCCAAAATCTGACAGCTGTGTACGAATCCACAGACTTTGAGAGCAGCAGCAACATATTCAGCCTCCGCGGTGGAAGTTAACACGCAGTTTTGTTTCTTTGATGCCTAGCATACTAGTCTGTCTCCCAGAAAATGTGCACTGCCAGATGTACTTTTTCTGTCTAGCATGCAACCTGCATAATCAGAATCCGAGTATCTGATTAGTTCAAAATCAGAATCTCTAGGATACCACAAACCTAGATTTGGAGTACCCTTAAGATATCTTAAAATTCTTTTAACTGCCAACAAATGAGACTCTTTAGGATTTTCCTGAAATCTGGCACAGAGGCAAGTAGCAAACATTATATCTGGCCTACTAGCAGTTATGTACAATAATGATCCAATCATACCACGAAATGTTTTTAAATCTACTGATTTGCCATCAGGGTCAGCCAACAGTTTTGTTTTAATTCCCATGGGAGTTGAAATTGGAGAACAATAAGTCATGTCAAAACGTTTTAATAAATCTTTTATATATTTGAACTGATTTATAAAAATCCCATGATTAAATTGAGAAATTTGTAATCCAAGGAAAAAATTAACTTCCCCCATCATGCTCATTTCAAATCTCTGTTTCATGGTATTTGCAAAATCATCACCGTACTTTGGACTAGTTGATTCAAAAATAATATCGTCTACATAAATTTGTACAAGAATATAATCTGAACCAATTTGCTTTTTGAAGAGTGTTGTGTCTGTGGTTCCTTTTGCATAGCCCTTGGTCAACAAGGAATCTGACAACTCATCATACCAAGCTCTCGGGGCTTGTTTTAATCCTTACAAAGCTTTGTCAAGTAGATATACATGCTGCGGGCGTTTGGGATCCACAAAATCTTCAGGTTGACCAACATAGACTTCCTCTTTGAGTTTACCATTGAGGAATGCAGTTGTAACGTCCATTTGGAAAACCTTAAAATTCTTGAAGGCAGCATAGGCTAAAAATAATCCGATCGCTTCCAAACGGGTTACAGGGGCAAAGGTCTCATCATAGTCAATTCCTTCTTGTTGATTGTACCCCTTAGCCACTAGCCTAGCCTTGTTTCGCGCAACTACTCCATCAGAGTCTTTCTTATTTTTGAAGATCCACTTAGTCCCCACAATCGATTTACCTTCAGGTTTGGGTACTAAGCGCCAAACATTCAACCGGTCGAACTGATTCAGTTCGTCTGGAATAGCAAGAATCCAGTCTGGATCTTCTAAAGCTTCTGATACGCGTGTTGCCTCTATCATACTCAGAAAATTCATGTTCAGACATTCGTTTGCGGTTGCAGCGCGAGTTCGAACACCAGCGTTCAAACTGCCTATTACTTGAGTGTCAGGATGACTTCTCAACCAGACAGGTTCAGTGGATCAGATCTGTATGAAGTCATCAATTTGGGGAACTTCCGTTGCAAACGGATTTACCATTTATGTTTCAGCAAACGGATTTACATTGTCATCTGTTGCAGCAGTAGAAGGCGTTTGTTGTACAA
The DNA here is from genome assembly GCA_947179395.2 of Pulicaria dysenterica. Taxonomy (NCBI): domain Eukaryota; kingdom Viridiplantae; phylum Streptophyta; class Magnoliopsida; order Asterales; family Asteraceae; genus Pulicaria; species Pulicaria dysenterica. The sequence goes on along the minus strand of OX359292.1, from coordinate 49,086,097 downwards.
GGAATGTACTGTTTGTAGCTTCGAACTCGGAACTTTCCTGATTAGTGTCACGTGCAACAGATGGAGTTGTTAAAGTTACAGATTCTTCAGGTTGTGTTTGAAATGATTCAGCCCTGTTCACATTAACAGAAGAAGATTCATCAGTTTTGAAAAATTCAAACATGAAATCCAGATTTATATCTTCATTCTGAATGTGGTAAATTTCTGATTTATTTGATTGGGAAACAAGATTTTTATTGTTTGCAGGTTTGGCTGTCAAAGAATTTAAGTTTACTAAATCATCAAACGTCACATGGATGCTTTCGACAACAACATTAGTTCTCCGATTTAGAATTCGAAAAGCGTTTTTGTCATTAGAATACCCCAAAAAGATTCCTCGTCGGCTTTTGGATCAAACTTGGACAGTTTGTCTCATTCATTTAGAACAAAGCACTTATTACCAAATACATGGAAGTATTTGATATTAGGCACAACTCCGTTGCACAGTTCATAAGGAGTTTTATTGAAACGACGGTGGATTAGGGATCTGTTTTGGGTATAGCATGCTGTATTGACAGCCTCAGCCCAGTAAGATGGTGACAACTGTGAGTACTGTAGCATGGTTCTTGCAGCTTCAACTAAAGTTCTATTTTTCCTTTCCACAACTCCGTTTTGCTCGGGAGTGTATGCTGCAGAGAACTGATGGGAAATGCCTTCAGAATCAAGATAATCATCCAGAGTTCTATTCTTGAATTCTGTGCCATTATCAGTACGAATTGCTTTTACAGGTTGACCTTGTTGAGTCTTGTGCTTTTTCAGAAACAGAATAATCTGTTGAGGCACTTCAGACTTGTGAGAGACAAACCTAACCCATGTGTGCCGAGAATAGTCGTCCACCATCACAAGAATATATCTTTTCCCATTTCTGGACTGTACCCGCATAGGCCCACAAAGATCCATATGAATCAGCTGCAAAGGAGCTGATGTTGTTGAAACTTGAACAACCTTGTGTGGTACCCTCTTCAGCTTCCCTAACTCACAATCTTTGCACAAATGCTCTTTTTCAAACTTAAGTTTAGGGATGCCTCTAACCAGATTTCCATTCACCAATTTATTAATATTTTTGAAGTTCAAATGGGACAATTTCCTATGCCATGACCAGTTCAAATCTGATGCAGCTTTGGATAGCAGGCAAACAGAAGAACTAGATCTTTTGTCAGACAAGTCAATAGTATACAGATTTGACTTTCTGTTACCGCCCAAAATCTCAGTTCCTTCCTCAGTTCTCAAAGAGCAAGACTTCTTTTTGAAAAGAACCTCCATACCCTTATCACAGAACGGTCCTATAGAAAATAGGTTGTGACCAAGTCCCTCTACATAAGATACTTTTTCAATTCTAACATTCCCTGTTTCCAACACTCCGTGGCCGAGGATTGGTGCTACTTGGTCATTCCCAAACTTTACATTTCCAGAGTATTTGTCCACAAACTGTTTGAGAAGACCCTTATCCCCAGTCATATGTTTGGTACACCCGGAATACATGTACCAAAGATTGCTCTTCTGCACATAGAGACAAACGGTGAACACCTTACCCATTGTGAAATGGGATGAGGTATGTTCGAGATAGAAACAGAAGAAATAACATGATCAGCAATCAAAGATTTAGATTTCTTTTGCTGTTTTATTTGCCATTTCCTAGGTTGCCATTTTCGTTTGTTTGTATCAGGAGGGACTTTTGTTGATTTGTTATGTTTATGAACCACAAACTGGTTTTGATGAACTTATTTATGAGAAGGTTGAGTTGTCTGTGGTTTGCTTGATGTAGAATTCACTGTGACTTGTGGTTTGGAAAAATTAGAAACTGGTTTGTTAACAAATTAACTGATTTATTTGGTGATTTTGCAGCCTGAGGTTTAGATTTATTCAAAAATATTTGACGTAGCGAACGATTGAGTTTCTCCACTTCAATCTTTTGTATTTTTGCTTTCCTCTCAGATTCAGCTACCATGCGCATTTCCTCAAGATGTTTTTCCCATTCACCAAACAGCATAGGTAACCTTCGATGTGCATATTTGCGAAGGAAAAATCGCTGTTCACTATTCTTGATCCATTGATGGATAATATAGCCCTTACGGTTAACAAACCAAGTAAAAATCATATTTTCCTCAGGATTCCTCCAGTTTGGAACATATTTGAAACCACGCAACATTCGATCTTGATGATATGAACATGCATTTATACAATGACCCTCGACACAACCAGTACTAGCTCAAAAAAAATTCATTTTTCATAACCTGTGATTTTGAAACATGATTTTGATTGTTTGAAACAATATCAGTCCTTTTCTGCCAAGTCAAACTAGACTTACAATTAGTCGCACAACGTTTATGATGTATTGAACAAAAAGAAGGGAAAATATTATGTTTTCTAAAATGATGTTTTGTGATTTGACGCTTGTCCTCAACTGTTGTCAGCTTGATTGGATGACAAACATTCGGCTTCTTCTCGACTTGTGGAACTTCTGTCTTCTCTTCTTTTCTCACTTCTGTTTGGAAAACAGTTTTGTTTTTATCTGATTCAGAAGAGAACGAAGAAGATTTGTTAGATTTCTTAATGAATGATATTCTATAAGAAGATGATGCAGATGATGAAGGCTTGGTTCCTGATGTAGACCCGTTTGCATGAATACTTGTTGAATCACAAAACTGATTGCATTTGTGTGATACATATTCTCTACAAGCTTTGGGGCAATTAGGAATTGCCACACCCCAGCCACGTTTTACTTCTCCTAAAAGCCGATTGATCTTTTCCTCGTGAAGTTGAGTTTCCAGTTCAAAGATAATGAGTTGAGGAATTACTAGATGTGCATAATCATAATGTTCTATAGTAGAAACATCTGATTTTTGAGATTCAGTTACTGTGTTTTCTAAATTCTCCCACAACTGAATGATGGTTCTTTTATCATTCTCAGCATCCTTCTTTGTTTGTTCAAATTCCTTAGAAAATTCTTGAATTTGATTAGTTAAAACATCATTTTCAAATCTCAGTTGATTCACCACTTCAGAGTTAGATTTATCAAACTGAACAGCGGAAGACTGTAAGTGAGACAACAGTTCTTTCAACATTTGATTTTCAATTTCTAAAATGTTGTTAACTATGCAGTTTGTTTCAAGAATCTCCTGTCGACGCTGCAATTCCATTTGAGGAATGTACAAGCGTGGTGCGTATGACACGACTTTTTGTTCTTGATTTTGGAAAATGAGAGTTTCATCATGGAAAATAGATTTATGATTGAATGAGAAACCTTCAGTAGTTTCATCAAAGCATTAAGTGAATCATAATTAAATGGTTTTGACACTTTGTTGTGGTCTTTACCTTGAAATCTTCTTCTTGTTTAACTTCCTCAGCAGCAACAAAAACCATCTTTTCAGTTAATCCACAATTCATCATTTCTGCTTGATAGAGTTGTTTACAATTGATTTTCTTGAAAGTCACTTTCATCATATCCTAAACCCTTGTATTTTTTTCCAAGATCTGGATTTAAAGTTTTGAAAAGTGTATGACGAGTTGTGGGTTTCTTACGAACAACTTCTTCAAGATTGTTAACTTTTGTTTCCAAAATTTGTTTTTCTTTCAAAACCAAATTAAAATTGATTTCCGCACTCAACTTAGCAGCATTTAGATCATGGACCTTTCTTTATGTTTGCTCAGGTATCTGATTCAATTCATCCTCCTTTTGTTTAATTAGTTCTTGAAGTTGATTAAGGTGTGTCGTATGTTCAGAATTGACAGCTTGATTCATTTTAAGATTAATGTTTTGTGTTTGCAGCTTTTGATTCTGAGCAGTTAAGTATTGAATTTGATTAGCAAGTGCCATGATTTTATCAGCAGAGATATGAGAGTTATCAAGAGATACCTTCTCAGCTGTAGACTCTGACTCAGTTGAGAGAGAACTGGAGCTGGAAGGTGCCATTTCAGCTTCATCATCACTTTCATACTCACTCTCTTGATCTGACTCATCAAACTTAGCCATAAACCCAGTATCTGCATATACTATCTCTGCATCTTCAACCACAATTGTGTCTTCATCAAACTCCAACTCATCAATCTCATCTTCACTCTCACCATCAGACTCCAAAAATTCAAATTCTTCAACATTAGCCATGAGAACAAATTGAGCATGAACATCATCATCTTCATCTGAATCATCAGTATCAGACAAGAACTAATCTTCTTCTGCCAGAAGTACTGTACCACTGTTCCTTTTTTTTATCAGATTCAGCTTAGCTTTGTAGTATTCCGAATCTTTCACGTTCGGCTTTTTGCAGTCTTTGATAACATGCCATGTGCTTCCACAGTTATAACACTTCTTGGGCTGTAAAGTTTGAATCTTCCTTTCATACCTCTTTTCCAGATTTACATTGTCATTCCTTTGAACATTATTGTCTCTTCTTCGAGATCTTGAAGTGTATCTCTGACGATTATTGGTTTTAGACTTTGTGAACTGGTTCTGCAACATGTTGGTGAGGTAAGCAACTGCCTGCATAACTTTCTCATTATCTGCTGGCTCCTCAGTGTCAGTCTTAGAAGAGTCAGATTCTTGTATTTGCTTAAGTTTCAATGATCTGCCTCTTCTATCATTCACAACCAATGCTAAAGGATCAACATTTTCCTTTTGAGAACTCATACCAAGTTCATCTTTATATTGATTCAATTCTTCAAAGATCATGTGATGAGTGACCTTATTGAGAACCTTTTGGTTCATTTGTCAATAGATGGTCACTTGAGTTCTCCACTCAGGTCCAAGTGAATTCTTGAACTTGGTGTTCTTTGTGAGATCAGAATAGCTATCCAGCTTTTGATTTCTAAGATCATTGAGCAGTTTGCAGAATCGGCTGTAGGTATCAAACAATTTTCACCTTCTTTAGAACGAAAGTGATCAAATGCATTTACTAATGCAGTTTCCTTGATCCAAACTCCTGATTCAGTTCCTTCCATTTGTCTTGCAATATCATCCCAAATTTCTTTGGCTGTATCAAGCCCATTGATTTTAATATAGAATTCTGCAGATAACCCATGCTTCAAATAATATTTTGCCTTTTGATCTGTTGTTGCTCGAAGCTTTTCTTCGGCTGTAAATTCTGCAGGAGTTTTAGGACGATTAATTTCTTGAAGTGGGGGATTGTTGGTTGAATCAGCTGGTTGATGAAAAATGAAGATACCATCTCCATATTTTTCATTATTTTCAATAAAATCCATGAACCTCCCTTTCCATACATTGTATTCTCCTTGATACAGTACGGGAGATTTAGTGTCAGATCCAAATGACAACGTTTCACTATAAGCACTCATGTTTAGATCGTTTCTCTGAAAGGTTTCTTGTATTGTGAAAATTTTACTAAGTGTGAATTCCGATAAAACTAAGATCCAAATCCGAGAATGAACAATCCGAGAATACTTTAAATCCGATAACCTTGAACAAACTTAAAATCCGATAGAATTAAGCAATCCGAGAAAATCCAAATCCGAGAAAATGAAACAATCCGAGAGAATTTGAAACAATCCGGTAAAGTTAAAATCCGAGAATTGCAAATCCGTTGAAGTCCAAATCCGAGAAATCCAAAACCGATAAGTTCCAAATCCGAGAAGGAAATTGCTATTCCAAGAAAACTTTCTGTTGGAATTTAAAGGAATCCGATATAAATTCTATCGGAATTAATGATATTTTCACGGAATTGAGAATTCCGAGAGATTCAAACTTGAATTCCGAGAGCTTCAACAAGTGAAATCCGATAACTTCAACTTTCAGATCTGAAAATTGAAATTTTGATCAAAAAATTTTCCAATTGATTTAATATTCTTCAGAACAGTTCGCTATACTCCAAATAACTCTTCTAAATCATCATTTCTCGATGTCTAACACAAAAAATCAGTTTTTCAACATATTTTCTCAAGAACTCGAAAACCCTTTAATCAATCATAACTTCAAATATGTTGTTTGTAATGATCCAAATTTAATCGTCGAGTGTTATGTTGCTTAATTCCTTCCCAATGAACACAAATTCAACAATTCTAAGCCATTATTTCGTCAAATTCAGAATTCAACCCGTAAAAGATGAAGTTCTTGAAACTCTTGAAATTTGGATCAAATTTCACCAATCAGTTGTTGTTCTTGCTCGTGATCCTTCAGAAACCAATCAGAGTTGGCTCTGATACCAATTGAAAGTCAAATATGAGTGTATAGTGTATGAATCTGAATATAGAAGTAGAGAGAATATGTCAAGAACACCTTAATGTGTGTGTTTTCTATTCAATATGTCAAAAGGTTCCATTGTGTTCATGTTCATCATCTATTTATACTAAGTACAACAAATATACTAGTTACATAAAATATAGACTAGATCTAATCATAAATTCTAGATCTAACATAACGCCCGTTATCCTTTATGATAACGGCCGTTATCCCCTACCTGCAACAACCTCTATTTAAACAACATTTGACAGTAGCTGCAAGGGTCGGCATTCTCATTATTTTATCTCATATTGACGACCAAAAACACATATAACTCCAGTAGAAGGTGTTGGTCCCTTGTATGAGAGAGTAACAACAAGCAACAGGTGTGTAGAAGGGGGGTTGAATACACTTTCTGCCGAAATTTAACAAATCAAATAAAAGTGTTACACACAGTAAATCAAATCGAATGCTTTTATTAAGAAGATGATTACAATGCTTTGAATAAGAAGATTATTACAATAACTATCAAGTAAGCAACTCTTGATATATAACCACCTAATATAAATCTCTCAATCTCTCAAACTTAGCTATCTATAATCAACTTATGATTATAGATACTGATGACTCTCTAAACAGGATTTCACACAGATTAACAACTTACCAATATCACAACTGATGTGATAGTTCGAACACACGAACACTTGGGCAATCTGTGAGTTTTTTCTTGATCACGTTGAACTGACAAACAGTAATCAAGATTCCTAACACATACGGTGAGGTGAGGTTTGGCTCTGCAACACTTAGTTGTTTTTTGAATCAAAGTCGTACCTCTAAACTTACCAGGAGATAAGTATGTATAATCCTGTGCCTACGGTTCCTAACAAACTAAGACTCAACTTAATTCGCTAACTAACTCTCGGAGAATCCGGAATCTTGAATCTTGAATCTTCTATCTTCAATCTTGATTCTGGAGTCTTCTTATCCGCGCCATAGATATAGAGAGAGATAAAGATGAATTTAAAACATATTTAAATTATCTTTAAACTGACTTCTTCACTCGGACTGAGTTACTCAACTTGAAACTCATCAAGCTGAGTTCTTCTAGAACAAATCCGAATTCATACATGAACTAACACGTACATTGATAAACTCATCCTTAGAAGTCTAACTTAGTTGACTAAAACATATTTAGTAACTCTGTCGAGCTGACTCTGCTTTTGAGCTGAGTCACTCAGCTTGAAACACATCAAGCTGATTACTAGATATATACCTTATGTGACATACACAGATTATTAAACATATTAATAAACAAACTAAGATATAATTTAAACTAATCAACATATGCTCAGCTTATATTCAGCTTATACTCAGTCTGATTCACTCTAAGTGTTCAATCTGACTAAGCTTCATAATTCTGTTTAAGTTATATGTAGAACTCATCTTACAAACTTAACTTTGTCTCATCAAATTCAAACTGATGAGATCATTTTCCCAACAAACTCCCCCTATTTGATGATGACAAAACCATCAAACAGTTCTTAAGTTTGTTTAACAGAATTATGTTTTAAATCTTAAACTTATTAAGATTTTATTATTTGAACTGATCAAATATTTATTGAACATATCAATATTAATTGAACTTATCAATTTAAATTGGAACACACCAACTTTTAGTTGAACACACCAACTAATTATATTAATGAATAAGAACTTATCATTTATTCATTAAGCTGAACTTATCAGACTTATAGCTATGAACACATCATAATACAGTTGAACATATCAAACTTTATATTTGTATTAATAGAACTGATCATAATACAAAAGTTGTTGATCACATAGATCATACACACTAAGTGCTTACAAAATTAGAACTAATCTAATATTTACAGTAGAACTAATTTACTCAGGATGTTATCTTATGAACTCAGGATGTAGAACCTCCCACAGAATGATTTCTCTATTGATTTCTTCTAGGAGGCTTTCAGCTTCTGCTATTCCTCTGAGTTCTTTTTGTTGCACTTTGATGATTTTATTCAACTTATACCTTACAAAGTGATTTGTACTATCACCACAACAACTTCTTATATGTATGGCATCCCTAGCTTTTAGATAGCATATTTCCTTCAGCTTGATAAAGCTAGGATTGTCAGCCTGATCCTTAAACATAAACCCCTGAACAGGTGTATCAATACCTTGATTTTCTTTAAACTCTACACCTTCAGGTAATTCGAATAAGCTCTCCCACTACAGACCAGGAACTGGAACATATCTCAATTCCTTAGCTCTACTAACCAGTTTGGAAACTTCAGCAAAGATCTCTTGCTTGATTTGGCTTTTCTTGAACTTTTTGAGCATCATTAGTATTCTTTGCCATTCTATGTAGCCCATCCTGTGAACATATCTCAGGTCCATCCCCATTGTAGATTTATCTTTGAATTCAAAGTTGAGGATGATGGCTCCATCAATTCTGCTCAAGGTCATGCCTTTGATCTCCTTGCTGGTGCTCCTTCTGAAATAGCACTCTTGAATATCCTCGTCTGTATATGGGATAGGATCAGGTCTTGGACCAGTGTATGTAGCTTCAGCTTGTGCCAAAGCTTTTCTCTGTTTTGCCCTTTCTTGTTCATTTGCCTCTTTTTCTTTTCTCTTCCTTAGCTCTTCAAGAGAAATACCTAGTTCATTGGCTTCCTCTTGTTCAAGCATTTCAATCATGAGCCTTGTGGCTTTTTCTTCTTCTGTGTCCTGCTCAGTTTCAGAAACCTCGTCAGCTTCAGACTCAGATTCTGAAATCTTTTGCTTTGTCAGTCAGCTCAGTGTCTTTTTCTATTTTTTTCTCCCCCTCAAGTTGATCATCTACTCTCTTTGCCAAAAATAATAAAGCTTCAGCTTCAGCTTCACCTTCACCTTCTTGAACCTTCTCCCCCTTTTTGTCATCATCAATAGGGTTTGAAGGTCGTTGTTGATGGAGAGCAGCAACTACAGACTTCAGATTTGCCACTTCAGTATCCAGAGCATCAAGCCTCAGCAACAAATGCTTCTTGGCTTTCTTTCTTTTGAAATGAAGGATCTCAAACTGACTTTTCAGAAATGTGATAATTGAATCAAAGTCAGCTTGTAAAGGTTGAGACTTGGGTGCATCATCCAAGGGTTGGTGTGGTCCCTCAAATTCCTTTGCACCAGAGTTTGGACCCTGTGATTCATCCTGGCTTGAAGATGAAATATTGACAGGTCGTGCACTAGAGTATGAGAAATAAATAAAACGAATAGGGGTCGAAATGTGAAGTGTATGGGTTGGTGGTTGGTTTTGGGGTATAGAGGGGGTGATTGACCCTGGGGATTGGTCATATGTTCAATGTAACCTGAATGTGTCTGTTCAGGCACAGAAGTAGGCTCTCTCATGGCACGAGTAAGTGTATGCTGAGTAGACACCACACCCGGTTTAGGCTGTTGGGTTATAAAGAGCCTTGAGGTTGACACCTTGAGAGTAGGCGTCTCCCCCTCAACTCCTGCCGGAGGGATCAATGTGATCTCAGCTCCAGGGATGCCTTTAGGAGTGGCACCACCTTTGGCAGTTTTTCTTTGGTATGTATGGATATTCTCCCTAGTAGCGGTGGGCACACTAGGGGTGGCTTCAGATTGGAATTGTAGATGGAATGAAGGTGGTGGAGATGGGTTAGACTGAGTTGATTCCACTGCAGTCTTATCTCCAAAGGTAGATGGAGAAAAGTGAGAAGAAAGAGAAAGTTGAGAGGTCTTACCAGATTTTGCTTCAGTGTGGACTGGTTCCGCCTGAGCAGAGTGCTCAGCTTGAACTTCTGTGTCAGCTTGAGAAGCTCCCCCTTGATTTGATTCCTTTTCTTCACTTTCCGATGAAGCTCCCTCAGCAACCAAGAGCATTGGACCACTTAGACCCACTTGCTCAGGAAAGATGTCATTGTTAAACATCTTAGAACTGAGAGTAGGAACAGGGAACACATCCCATCCAGCTTCATATAAGTACCCCAACTCAGCTTTAATCACCAGGGACAAGTACCTTATGAAAGGCACATGAAGATCCCTGGTGGTCTTCAGTACTTGGACCTTGAGCTCGTTGAAAATGAGTTGTGCATAGTCGATACGGCGATCAAAGAACATGTTATACAGCAGCTGCATTTCAAACTCGTTCACCTGATCCAAGCCTCCAACCTTCGTTCCCAGTGAACGTACCACTATGGAAACCATAAAGCCCCAGCTGGTGGGAAAAGTGGCCTTCTTCATCACCCCTTCAGTTTGAGGGTGACCTATCTGAGTTAGAACTGACCTCGCCACTTGTCGAGTCACGGTGGGTTCGAACGCATCTTGAACAGGGAGTTAAAGAACATCCTTTAGCCCTTGAACCGTGATAGCCACTATTCTATCGCAATTAAGAATAGTGCCAATGATCTCTCCTCTGTTCTAGTTGAATGCCCACGTGTACCAGAACTCCAAAAGGTACTGTGGAATGATGTGAACAGGCGCTCCAATGAAAGCAAATGTCAAATGGCATTTCCGAATATAAGCAACCCATGCTTCATATCCTCTCCCCTGTTTCCTCGCACGGATATCAAGACATGCACGCTGATTGTTGATTTTGATCAGCGGTAATCCGTTGTTTTTCAACGCAGCACCACGAACCATTCGATCACTGAGAATGAGAGTGGTTCCTTCCATCGATGAAATTGCAGATTACACTGAGTAACTAATTCTGTTGCACTGAGCAATGATCTTCGCACCGAGCGAGTTAGGGTTTCAAAGTCGATGGAACTGGGAATTACACGTAGCAAATTTGTTGAAAGGTATATAGGCAGATGAGAGGTTTAGAGATGAGAAGTTGAAGCGTAAACCTCTAAAATGTGGTTAAGGTCGTTATATATACCTTTTCAAGGAGAGAGAAAAATTACCGTTGGAATCCCTTTTTAATCCGTTACGCCAAAAAATTATGGCTTGACGTAACAGTTAGAGGTTAGAAACACATCATTCTCCAACGGATACAAGTGTAAAATAATAATATTAACAAATAATAAGATTAAAAACACTTTGTAAATATATCAATACACAATTGATATACGATACGAATTGAAACTGATTCAAATGCGTATGGACAGAAAAATTAATAACACTTAGTAATTAATTCATAGATTGGACACACCAAGCTGAGTTAACATATTACTCAGTCTAAGTCAAGCACTCAGCTTGATTCAAGCACTCAGCTCAGGCTCAATGACACTTAGTCATTTATGTTTAAGAGTGACTTAAACATGTAATTTTAGCTACACTAAGTAGGTAAAATATGTTTGGAACTTACCAAACGTGTGAACCAATCACACAGTGTGAGTTAAGCACATAGCTCAGACTCAATGACACGTAGTCATTTATGTTTAAGACTGACTTAAACATGTAATTTTAGCTATACTAAGTAGGTAAAATATGTTTGGAACTTACCAAACGTGTGAACCAATCACACAGTGTGAGTTAAGCACATAGCTCAGACTCAATGACACTTAGTCATTTTGTTCGAGACTAACTCAAACTAAAATTTCAACCACACTGAGTAGTTGAATATGTTTGGAACTGACCAAACGTGTGAACTCATTATTCAGTTTGACATATAGATCAGTTTATGAAAACTTATTTATAAACTGTGCACCCAGCTTAAGACACTTAGTCTCTGTCAAACTGAGAACTCAAATTTTAGACACTTAGCTAGGGGTTGAGCATACCCAATTTACTTAGCAGATACATAAACCTCTTTTTATCAAGGGGCTTAGTAAAGATATCCGCTAATTGGTCATTAGTGGAGATAAATTTAATGTCAACTTTACCTTTTTCCATGATGTCCCTTATGAAGTGATGTCTAATTTCAATATGCTTGGTTCTTGAGTGAAATACTGGATTGTAAGTGATGGCTATTGCACTTTGGTTATCACAGAAGATAGGAGTTTTCTTGAAACTCATCCCAAAGTCCTGAAGCTGATGCTGTATCCACAAGATTTGAGCACAACAGCTCCCTGCTGCAACATACTCAGCTTCAGCAGTTGAAGTAGCCACTGAGTTCTGTTTCTTACTAGTCCAGCTTACTAATGTACCTCCAAGCAATTGACATCCTCTAGTGGTTGATTTTCTATCTAACTTGCACCCAGCATAGTCAGCATCAGAAAAACCAACTAACTCAAATCCAGAATCCTTTGGATACCAAACACCTAGATTTGGTGTACCTTTAAGGTACTTAAAGATCCTTTTCATAGCTAAAAGATGTGATTCTTTAGGATCTGTCTGATATCTTGCACAAACACATGTAGCAAACATGATATCAGGTCTACTAGCTGTCAAATAGAGTAATGAACCTATCATTCCTCTATAGGTAGACTGACACACAGGCTTACCATCTGAGTCTTTACTCAGCTTGACAGTAGGTGTCATGGGTGTTCTCATGGTTGAACTTGAACCAAAACCATATTTCTTTATCAAATCCAAAACATATTTGCTTTGATTGATGAAAATTACATCAGGCTTTTGTTGAATTTGTAGGCCTAGGAAATATGTCATCTCTCCCATCATACTCATATTATACTTTTGTGACATTATTTTGGAGAACCAATCACACAGAGATTCATTTGTAGAGCCAAAAATGATGTCATCCACATAGATTTGTACAAGAATTATCTGTCCTTTACTCTTTTTAATAAAGAGTATCTTATCTATACTGCCTCTGGTGAAATTCATGGATATTAGATAAGTGGACAGTGTATCATACCAAGCTCTTGGAGCTTGTTTAAGACCATACAAAGCCAGACATGATGTGGAAACTTTGAACTTACAAAGCCAGGAGGTTGTTTCACATAGACTTCCTCCTGAAGTTTTCCATTCAGGAAAGCACTTTTCACATCCATTTGATAGACTTTGAAGTCTTTATATGCTGCATAAGCCAGGAACAGCCTTATAGCTTCAATTTTAACAACAGGGGCAAAGGTCTCATCATAATCAATTCCTTATTCTTGCTTATACCCTTGTGCTACCAGCCTGGCTTTGTTCCGAACTATCACTCAATCCTTGTCCATTTTGTTTATATAGACCCACTTAGTGCCTATAATTGTATGATCTTCAGGGGCAGGGACAAGGGTCCAGACTTTATTCCTTTCAAACTCATTTAATTCCTCTTGCATAGCATCAATCCAATCCTCATCTGCTAAGGCTTCCTAAGTCTTCTTTGGTTCCATCTGAGACAGAAAACCAAAGTGAGCAGCATAGTTAGCTGTAGCCTTAGATCTAGTCATGACTTTCTCTTGGACATTTCCAATGATTTGATCTTGAGGATGATCTTTGAGGAATTTAAATGTGGTAGTTGGAGAGTCTGGTTCTGAGTCTGAGTGATGTTGAGAACCTCGAGGTGAACTTATTGTTGGGATTTCATGAACACGCAACGGAAGCGAGAACAAAGAAAAACATGCATATAAGTGTTCAAATCAAAGAAATCCCAAGCATGGATCTACTCTATGTACAAAATAGAAACAAGACAAGAAAGAAAAGGAGTTATACCAGCTCCTAAGCTCCAGTAACGTTCTTGTTGGTGGCTGATCGTGGATATTGAAGCAAGGCACTCCTTCTTCTTGGTTCTTGACCTCTTTCTCGAAATCTCAAACCGGGAACAAGTCCAACAACAAGTGCTAGCAAGCTAGAGCAAGATCTTCACTGGAAATCTTACCCAAGAACAGCAAACTTATCTCTGGACCAAAGCCTTGTATCCACCCAATCACCAAGTCTAGGTATCAAGTGAATATATGAATGTATGAGAGTATTAGAGAGAGAATTAGCCAAGAGTAAATCAAGTCCAGCTCTTAAGTCTTTTATAGACTTAAAACCGACCCTCTATATCCCCATTAACCGGCCAAGTCGGTTCTAGAACTTCTCCTCTATTGGATACAAGTGGAGGTGATTTTGACACAAAGCCCATGCAGGGTTAGCGGCGCTAACCATAAGTTAGCGGCGCTAAACCTTGACCCGTAGCGGCGCTAACGGGGCCTGACTTCGATTTGACGTAAAGCACATGTAACCATAGCAGCGCTAACCTTTAACAGTTAGCGGCGCTAACTCGTTAAGTTAGCGGCGCTATCGTGGCCTGCATTGCTAACTTCTACTTTTGTCATCTTTGGTCCCTCAATCTTATTTGCTGTCATGTTAGACCCCTGTTTGTGACCCTTATAGGCCCATACATCATCAGCAGTGCTCTAAGCGTACATATATTATCGGGGCAGATTCTAACAAACTCCCACTTGCACATAATATACTGTACCCTGGCAAGCACAGACAAAGAGCGGCCTCTAGCAAAGCATCGATGCCCCCAAGTCTGTATGGGTTCTGAATACCTGCAGAAAACCATCATACTAAAAGTAGTGGTCCTAGATAAGTGATCTTAGACATCCTTTTGTTCGCGATATCCTTGTGAACACGAGACATGGATTAGAAAATGTCAATCTCCAGATCGTTCACGATTATGTTTCCCGATCTTGATTGGTGGTGACCAAAAGGTAACGACATATCTGATTCTCAATCAATATTCCTTTGTGCATGGCCATGCAATATTTGACTTCAGCTCCCAATCATCGAGGGGCCAGGGATATCTCTCATACAGGAGGAACAAATCCCTTCGACTGCATAATCCCATACCATACCTCTTGACTTACCTAGTCATTCCCTTTATCACAACCAGTTACGAACTGCTTTTGAAAATGGCTAAAGCAAGTAAGAACTATGATATAAAAATTCATACATCTCGGGTCTGAGGATGTAAGATTTTATCATCCCAAGTTACTCGTGACTATAATCCATGAAGTATACTTGGGTGTGGGTCTTCCAGTCACTTGAAACTCCTTTCAAGCACAGGTTACTGTTGCGTTTCATGCATTCAATCCTTGATTAATGCATAACCAACACCTAACCTCAGCCTTATTTCAAACTTACTTCCCTTAAAGAATGACTGACTGTGGAAATTTAGAATGTATAAACATTATGGGAAGTGATTAAACATGCTAAGATGGAACACAGTAAAGTCTTATGAATGTAACCGAATCACTCGCATATCGAAACAAGCATAAATTACAATACTGTCTGTAACGTTTCCAAAATAAATTAATACATATCAAATAAACTAATATATATAACTCAAGCCAAATCTCTAGCAAATCTTACACCTATCCCTTTAGTGTGAGATTCATGAGCTGCTTGCAGTAACGGCTTAGTGAATGGATCTGCCAAGTTTCTATTCGATGCTACTCTGCTAATGATGACTTCACCACTTTCAATAACATCCCGTATAAAGTGGTATTTGCGCGAAATATGCCTTGTCCTCTTGTGAGCTCTTGGTTCCTTTGCCAAAGCCACCGCACCCTCATTGTCACAAAAGATCTCAATAGGGTCAGCGATGCTTGGAACCACTTGTAGATCTAGGATGAATTTCTTCATCCACACGGCTTCCTTTGCAGCTTCACTTGCCACAATGTACTCCGATTCGGTAGTCGAATCAGCCACCGTGTTTTGTTTTGATCTCCTCCAGCTGACAGCACCACCATTTAACAGGAACACAAACCCCGATTGAGATCGGCAGTCATCCCTGTCAGTTTGGAAGCTAGCATCCAAGTAACCCTTTACTCTCAGCTCTTCTTCCCCACCATATACTAAGAACATCTCTTTTGTACGTCTCAAGTACTTAAGAATGTTCTTCACTGCCCTCCAGTGAGGGTCTCCTGGGTTCGCCTGATATCTACTAGTCATGCTTAAAGCACATGACACATCAGGACGAGTGCATAGCATGGCGTACATGATCGAGCCCACAGCCGAAGCATATGGTACTCGCTTCATTACTTCTATCTCCTCCTTGGAGGTAGGACATTGAGTTTTAGTCAAAGTCAAACCATGCAACATAGGGAGGTTTCCTTTCTTGGATTCCTCCATTTTAAAGCGTCTCACGACCTTTTCTATGTATGCACTTTGAGAAAGCCCTAACAGCCTTCTAGATCTATCTCTATAGATCTTTATCCCCAAAATATAGCTCGCATTGCCTAGGTCCTTCATTGAAAAGCAATTCCCTAGCCAAGCTTTGACACTCCTTAGGCTTGGGATATGATTTCCAATTAGTAGAATATCATCTACATATAGAACCAAGAAGACTATTGTGCTCCCACTAGCCCAGACATATACGCAAGGTTCATCTTTACTCTTTGAAAATCCAAACTCTTTGATTTTCTCATCAAAGCAAAGATTCCAGCTTCGAGATGCTTGCTTAAGTCCATAAATGGACTTCATGAGCTGACAAACCTTGTTTGGATACTTTGGATGTTCAAAACCGTCAGGCTGTCTCATATACACCTCTTCATTAAGCTTCCCGTTAAGGAAGGCGGTCTTTACATCAATTTGCCAAATTTCATAATCATGAAATGCAACTATGGCAAGTAGTATCCGGATTGACTTCAACATGGCCACTGGGGAGAAGGTTTCATCATAATCAATTCCTTGAGTCTGAGTGAAACCCTTTGCCACTAGTCGGGCTTTGAAGATATCCAAGGTTCCATCTATGCCGGGTTTATTCTTAAAAACCCATTTACACCCAACGGATTTTATCCCTGGTGTAGGATCAACCAGTTCCCAAACCTGGTTATCCGACATAGATTGCATCTCGCTCTCCATCGCCTTTCTCCACTGAGCAGACTCAGGGCCTGCCATGGCTTCCTTGTAGTTGGTAGGTTCATCATGATCCACCAATAACTCGTTGCCCTCAGATATGAGAAACCCATATCTCTCTGGCTCAAAACAAGTCCTACTGGAACGCCTAGGAGTAGACGTTGCTAGAGTTTCAGGTACATCAGCATTATCTTGCTCGGTATTTTGGCCGACCCTTGATCTTCCTCAAGGTCAACTTCCTTACTACCATGTTTGGATAGCAACTCCCTTTCAAGGAAGAATGCCCTTCGAGCAACAAATACCATGTTCTCTGATGGTTTATAAAATAAATATCCAACACCGTTAGGAGGATATCCGATAAAATAACACCTCTCTGATCGAGGTTCAAGTTTGTCTTCGGCCTCACGTCTCACGTAGGCTTGACAACCCCAAACTCTTAGGTATGAAAGTGTCGGCTTCTTACCATGCCACATTTCATAAGGTGTTTTAACAACTTTCTTGGTTGGTGCGAGGTTAAGGATTCTTACCGCAGTTTCTAAGGCATATCCCCAGAAACTAATAGGTACCTCCGCTCGACTCATCATAGACCTTACCATATCAAGCAAGGTCCGGTTCCTCCTCTCAGCGACCCCATTTAATTGTGGAGTCCTCGGAGGTGTTAATTGTGAAATAATTCCACAATTCTTAAGATGATCGACGAAATCTGTACTAAGATTCTCTCCACCTCTATCAGACCGGAGTATCTTTATAGTCTTGCCCAACTGATTCTGAACTTCGTTTTGGAATGTCTTGAACACCTCAAAGGTTTCATTCTTGTGTTTAACAAGATAGACATACCCGTACCTACTATAATCATCTATAAAGGTTACGAAGTATCTTGAATTATTCCTCGTGACATGCTTGAAAGGTCCACATACATCCGTATGGATTATGTCTAAAAGGTCCTTTCCCCTCTCACTTGTTCCCGTGAAGGGTGCCTTTGTCATTTTGCCCAATAAGCAAGATTCACATATTTCATTTGATCCTTGATCAAATGATTCCAAGATCCCATCCGCTTGGAGCTTGGTGATACGAGTCTTGTTTATATGGCCAAGACGACTATGCCACATAGAATATTTATCCAAACCATTTTTGGAGTCAGAATCAATATTCATGATAGATTGTCTTGATTCAATGTATGCATTTGCCTCATATATTCCATGACATGGTAAAGCTTTAAAATACACAACTTCATTTTTAAAGCAAATGATTGTACCACTTATAAATTTAAAATCAAAACCATCGTCATACAATTTGTGAAAAGAAATAATGTTTCTAGCCACATTGGGCGAATAGCATATATCCTTTAACAAAATAGAAAAACCAGTCTTGAATGAAAGCTTCAAGTCTCCTTTAGCTTCCACTGGGACAACCTCCGAGTTTCCCATCACAAGATCCAGTTCTCCTCGCTCCAAGCTCCTACTTTCCCTTAGCACCTGCACCATATTACATATGTGAGTGCCACAGCCAGTATCCAAAACCCAGCCTTTAAAAGTAAAAGTATGGTGGAGTTCTATCATGAACGTACCTGACGTGTCCGGACCCGAAATGCTCATTGCCTTGAGCTTGTTGAGTCCCTCCAGGTACTTCGGGCAAGTACGGCGGTAATGGCCTTTGCCCCCACAGAAAAAGCACTCCGCATCCTCCGGAGCCTTGGCTTGGGGAAGTTTCACCTTGCCCTTGCCTTCGGAGGCCGGGTTAGGCTTGGTCACGCAAACCTTTCCCTTACCCTTCCTCTTGTTGGAAGGGGCGGCCTTCTTCTTCGTGATGCGGCCTTCCCGGATGGCGAGAACTTGAGAAGTGGAGGAGGATGGCTTGTTCTTGGTCATGCTAGACTCAGCGGTCTTCAACATACCATGAAGTTCCATCAAGGTCTTATCCATGCTGTGCATATGATAACTCATGACGAATTGATCGTATGCACCGGGCAGGGATTGGAGGATTAAATCAACCGCCATCTCCCTCCCGATGGTAAAACCTAACTTCTCCATGCGCTCGATGTTTGCTTTCATTCGCAACACATGCCCGCTCACGTTCCCACCCTCTTGCATCTTGCAAGCAAGGGTCGTCTTGAGGCACTCGTACCTCTCCTGCCTCGCCTGCTGCAGGTCGTAAGCACTAAGATGATCCATTTGCTTTTGCAAATCTTGGTTCATCGTGCTCAACATAAGGCATGTGATTTCCTCAGTCATCTTGAGGCGTTTTTCATACGCCTCATGGGTAGCCCTTGTTGCACCAGCAGGAGGTGCCTCGGGGAGGGGTTCCTCTATGGTATGCAACTTTCCTTCATACCGCAAGACCAACCTCAGTTGTCTATGCCAGTCCATGAAGTTGCTTCCATCGAGTTTCTCCTTTTCTAGTAAAACTCGTAGAGAAACACTGGTGGTGGTGTTTGTTGCGCTTGTTGATGCCATCTAAAATATTGCAAAGTAGATATTAGTTAGTTTGATATTTTATCTTGTTAAATAATTTACCCATATAGAATTAAATTAAAAAGGCTAAGAACCGTATTTCATCCTACCATGTGACGGGGTTACCACGGATCACATGATAAAACTATTTAGGTCGGCAACCATTTTGCCAATTGCAATCTCCATTGCAATCCTTAGCACAAGCGGGATCCTACGACATCCAATGGTCGTTTGGCATGTTTGATCCCCTCTTGCACCAATTTTAAGTCTTGAAATTTTGGTTAACTCGTAGTAAGCTCGACAATTAACCAAGATTTCAAACCTAAAATTGCAAATCGTCCGTCAAGACATACGGTAACAAAGTCACCAAAGTTGGCTCGTGCTAAGCTCGACAACCAAAATTGTGAATTTTTCCACACTCACCTTCCACACAGTTTCATGAGAATTGGCTCGTGCTAAGCTCGACAACCAAATCTCATAAGACTAGATTTGGGTGGTATCGACTTACGGATGGTGCATGATTTACGTTTTTGTGGAAAAACGGGCTTTTGTTTCCGGTTTGGTTTTGATTAACTTGTTAGTGACAAATCCTATTTTCACTAGCTGGGTTAATCAATGTATGTGATCGCGCGCGAGAGGAAACCAATTTTAACAAAACTCTTGTGATTTTATTAATTTTATCAAAAATAAAATAAAATTTTTTTCTAGCATGCGAAACCTACACATCCATGCATAGAATAATAAAATCACATCACACGCAATATACAACATAGTCGGTAATCCTTGCCATTAAACCTATGCATTCCTCCCGTGAGCCAAAAGGGGAAGAACTTGGTCAAACTAGGGACAAAACAATCTTGATGCAAGCTCCCACTAGAACCACCATCTCTATGGACTTCATTGGCTTCTAAGGGCATCAAACTCCATCTTGTTTTGCCTCCTTCTTGTGTCTTCATTTCTCCATCATACAAATTACAATACAATAGAAAATAAATGGCATACAAGCCACATAATTTTCCTATTCATCTAATACTTGTACATGGATGAATGAAATGGCATGCAAGCCACAAATTATTACAATCAATCTGAATTTAATAAATTTACAGCCATCATATGTGGATTAAAACCACCAAATTACATGCACAACACAAATCAACCAAATGTGCCAAGGCAAGATTACCAACTCATGTTAACACATACAACCAAACATATCATGCCACTACTGGAACAACATGAAAAACACCTTTTGAACAAAATTCCAGAAGGTGTAAGTGCCAAAAATCCCAAGACCAACACTGTTTTATTCAAAATTTTCGAAAAACAATTTCCAGTAACGTTAGCGCCACTAACGCGTTAGACTTAGCGCCGCTAACGCGTTAGACTTAGCGCCGCTAACCTCAGAGTAGCGCCGCTAACCCTAACGGCAGAATACAAACATTTTGATTTCGGGTTTTTTAAGCCACCAAGTGCTATTCTAACATAGAAGTGGCTCTGATACCACTGTTGGGATTTCATGAACACGCAACGGAAGCGAGAACAAAGAAAAACATGCATATAAGTGTTCAAATCAAAGAAATCCCAAGCATGGATCTACTCTATGTACAAAATAGCAACAAGACAAGAAAGAAAAGGAGTTATACCAGCTCCTAAGCTCCAGTAACGTTCTTGTTGGTGGCTGATCGTGGATATTGAAGCAAGGAACTCCTTCTTCTTAGTTCTTGGCCTCTTTCTCGAAATCTCAAACCGGGAACAAGTCCAACAACAGGTGCTAGCAAGCTAGTGCAAGATCTTCACTCGAAATCTTACCCAAGAACAACAAACTTATCTCTGGACCAAAGCCTTGTATCCACCCAATCACCAAGTCTAGGTATCAAGTGAATATATGAATGTATGAGAGTATTAGAGAGAGAATTAGCCAAGAGTAAATCAAGTCCAGCTCTTAAGTCTTTTATAGACTTAAAACCGACCCTCTATATCCCCATTAACCGGCCAAGTCGGTTCTAGAACTTCTCCTCTATTGGATACAAGTGGAGGTAATTTTGACACTAAGCCCATGCAGGGTTAGCGGTGTTGGGATTTCGTGGGCAACACAGCAGAAGCAAGTACAACAAACAAAGCCCACGGTACAAGCAAATAAAGCACAAAAACGAGAAAATCCCGAACATGGACCAAACTCTATGTAAAGAAATGCAACTAAAGAAGGAAGAAGGTGGTTATACCTTTCTCCTAAGCTCCAGAAATCGGATTGTCTCGAGATGTTGAAGCTCCGAGAGAGAAACGCGGATCAACTAATGGGATATACCCCGGTAACACGCTAACCCCGAGAGCTAGCTCGCCTTTATGGTACTTCACAAAGAACACCACTCAGGAACAACAACAAAACGAGACCAACAATCTGGAAATCTACTCTCTTGTATCTTCACTTGGTCTCTTGTAGCACCAAAGAAGTAATATGTATTTTTGAGAGAGAGAGCATAAGGAGAGAAACCTCATTCCACAAAATGAGTTCTCATGTCCCCTATATGCTCCAGAATCGTGAATAATATACCACTAACCGGCCAAGTCTCGAAAAGAACATGCATTGGTCAGTTTTGGAGGTGGAATTGACAAATGACACTGGCAGGGTTTAGCGGCGCTAACCAAGAGTTAGCGGCGCTAACTCAAAAGTGTTAGCGGCGCCAACGCGCCCTGTCAGCGATTTGACACAAAGTACATGCAGCCGTAGTGGCGCTAACCTATAGGACTTAGCGGCGCTAACCCCTAACAGTTAGCGGCGCTAACGCGGCCTGCGATGTCAACTTTTGTCTTTTGCCATATTTGGTCCCTTAACTTAAGTTGCTGTCAGGTTAAACCCCGGTGTATGATCCAATAGGCCCATACATCATCAGCAGCGGTCCATATGGCGTACGTGCATTAATGGGCATATTTCTAACAAACTCCCACTTGCACATTAATGCACCGTACCCATGTAACCACAGACAAAGAGCGGCCTCTAGCAAAAGCATCAATGCCCCCAAGTCAGTATGGGTTCCGCTTTTATGCAGAAGACCATTACCTACAAAAAGAACGTAGAGGTCCTATTTGATAAGTGATCAATACTTCTTTTGTTCACGATATCCTTTTGAACACGAGACATGGATTGATATATCAATCTCCAGATCGTTCACGATTATGTTACTCGATCTTGATTGGTGGTGACCAAAATTTAAGGACATATCTGATTCTAAATCAATATTCCTTTGCGCATGGCCATGCTTATTTTGGTGTCAGCGCCCAATCATCGAGGGGCCCAGGGATATCTCTCATATCAGAGGAACAAATTCCGTTGACTGTACAACCCCATAGCGTGAACCTTATCTTACTTAACTATTCCCTTTATAGTAGCCAGTTACGAACTACGTTTTGAAATGGTTAAAGTAAGAAAGTGTCATGCTATAGCAATTCATACATCTCGGGTCGAAGGACGTAATGATATTATCCTTCCGAGTCACTCTATGACCATGAAGAATGACTGTTGCGTTTCATGCATTCAATCCTTGATTAATGCCTAACCAACACCTAACCTCAGCCTTAATTCAAGCTTCCTTCCCATGAAGAATGACTGGCTGTGGAAATTTAGAATGTATAAACATTCTGGGAAGTGGTTAAACATGCTAAGATGGAACACAGTAAAGACCAATGAAGGTAACCGCATCATGCGTATATATAGTCTCTACTATATATCGATACAATCATCGGTTAGCAGTACTGCTTACCGTTCCCAAAGCTTATAAGTAAATCAAACATTTACTAAAACGATATTCGAGCCTAGTCATAAGCATTGACAATGCTATTATACCTAGTATGAAATTCATCACTAGTATTTGACAACGGCTTAATTATGGGATCATCTACACGATATCCCTTTGTACTCTTTTGTATTCTCTTATTAAACCACTTGCAAAGTGTTTATCAGAGAGATCATATACAAGGTTATCATAGTCGTCATATCCTTAATGTTACCGAAGTCTACAATAGGATTAATGACACTAATGAATATCAAAGTCGTCATACTCTCATTGTAACCGAAGTTCATAATAGAGTTACTGACACTCACGTTAATTAGAGTCGACATACCCTAAATGTTACCAAAGTACACAATAGGGTTAACGTCACTCATTGAATCTTAATGTCGTATCTGCACCACATATTTTAATATTCAAAACTCCGATTAAAATTTGACAGTTTCATAGGTATAGATTTTCTTGCAGTACTAACTTACTCAAGACAATTCTATTTTCGTCGAACATCAAGAACATATATCAGTATTTCTTGAATCTAAAATCCACTTGATTCCATGTTTTCTATTCATACTCATAGTACAATAATTCCATCACTAGGTTGTAAAACAACCCTAAATTGGGACATTAATTTTATTGAGCATATTTTGCTAAGAACACATGAAGCTCCCACTAGCCCTGACAAGGGTATCTGGCTTAATCTATGCTTTCTAGAAAACTCATTCCTTTGACTTTCTTGCAAAGCGGGATTACAACCACAAGATGCAAAATTTTTGCTGACTAAACTCATGGACACAATTTGGACATAATGGATATATGAGACCTCGGAACATGTTTCAAAACATTTCCTCAAATTAACCCTGCGAAGGATCTTGGTCTTCATATTTCCATGTGAACATACTTGTTTTTCCCAAAGCGACAACAATGTTCCACATAATCCAGACCTAATCTGGATATTATGGATGAATAAGACCCTCGGAAAGTGCCTTAAGCATTTCCTCAACATAATCCTGCGAAGGATACAGGTCTCTTACATCCAAGTGTACCAATCTTGTTTTCGTAAGGTGACAACAATATTTCACTTTATCCAAGTTATCTTCAACACAACTACTAGAACATATTTGCATATTATCAATATGAAAAGCTTTGTCTCTAGTCGGTATTTGAAGTTGTCCATAGATGCATTTATGTTAGTCCCTTCACCCCTCTCGGATTACACCTTAGGTGTGGGATTAACCCAAGTCAAGTACTTGGATGCAGCAAATTGATTACATCTATGTATGCCATTCCCTTCTCATATTCACTAGTGAACACAGGGTCCCACTATGTTTCCAATGAATGGTAACATCACAATGATTTACCATCAAGTTGTTGCTACTCTGATATGACAACCTCATATCTATAACAACCTTCTTGATTTCCATCAGATATAAAGAAGCAATGAATATTGTCAGGTTTTACCAGCATCTCTGTGCTGATTAAGTGCTAGTGTCCACATTAGGTCTTTTATTTAAGTTTAACGTTCTTCCACTGGAATGCTTTTGTAAATTGTTCTTTCCCTTTTGAATAACCAAACATGGTTCCCATAAGTTCAAGAACAATTATCCAAAACTCGGATGAACTACTTAAATATACAAGCATCAACTTATAATTCATACATCTCCCACTTAATGTAGAATGAATAATTTTAAGTTGTGAGATTGATAAGCAAAGTACTCTTTCTAGTCAAAATCTCATTGGATGCTTAAGTTGACCATAATGTTGTGTTTCAGATTGAGAACTTGGTTCATAAAAATTAATGTATACCAATCACATTGAATACATGTTTTAGGCCTGCTTTTTACCAGATCATCAACAAAGATATCCGGTTTTGTTTAAAGTAACATCATGTACAAAATGTGTTTCTTAGAGAAAACGAATTATGGGATAAACCCATGATTCATTTCATGTTCAAACCAATATAGATAGTAAAACTTAGTATCTATTCTAGATCTAAGAATTTACGTCTATATGCCCTTATTGATTCTTAATTTCTTAAGGTTATTTCCGAACACCTCCAGGTTTCAGACACAAACCTTTTATCTAGTTAAACATTCTCTCAACAACCATCATAAAGATGGTGATGGAGAATCTTACTAGTGTCACTCTATATGGTATACTTGTACGGATTATCCACATAAGTGTGATCAAAATCCAACAAGTTATAATCCTTCCTACCAACATAGGTGAAGGATTTCTTAATCATCCTAGTCCAATAAACAATATTTATATCCTTCATTTAGCCCGAGGCTAAACTTTTACAAAGATCCTAACCACATGGATCCAAGCGATGTAAATGTTGTTTACTTGGTTAAGTTTGATTATGCCATATACTAATGTATCCAAACCACTTTTGGATCTAAGAATCAATTATTTCATGATCGCCTTACTACTTATAATGAGCCTTTATGTATGCAATGATATGGATAAGTTTTGATTGGATAAAACATATCAAAATAATTTTTCAAAATTGTTTCAATTCCAAGTCATCTCCATCGTCATCAAATGTGTATTTAAGCACCATAAATGGTCAAAAATAACACATGAGCTTTGACATGGATCGAATTTGAAATGAAACCATCATAATGAAAAATCTTTTAAACAAAATACATAGTACAAAAACATCCATCATCTTCAAAAGAACATACAATAAAGCAAGTCTAGCCACGCAGGGCATACTCAAAAGTAATAAATAATTCTGGAATAAATGGCGAGACTTAAGACTCCCAATTCTCTTATAGAAGACAATCAACTAAATTTCTTCTTCAGAGATCCGGTTCTTCAAGCTCTTCCTTCTTGCAACGAACAGACCTACACTTTGTAACAAAATAAATTTGTGACAAACGTGAGTCTTATAGCTCGGGTAAACAACCCAGCTTATTAAGGAATAGCAATGAAGTAAAATCATGAATGTACCTTAAGTAGGAAAATTAACTCTCTCTTTTCTGAGAAGTTTTATATCCTCTCGGCACGAAGGGCAGGCATGACGGCCCCAATCCCCAAATCTACCGCAGAAGTAGCAAACCACCCCTTGTTGAGTCTCTTTAGGCACATCATCAATGTCTATCGACTCAAAACTTGAAGCAAGCTTGGATACACCAACTTCTTCATTTGATGGGATCAATTTCTTCTTCTTGGCTAAAAGTTGTTCCTTAGAACCAAAAACAGGAGTGAATGAGGATGATTCATGCTTGGACATGTTAGATTCTACATCCTTCAACATTCCATGCAGTTCATCTATAGATATTTCCTTTCCATGCATATGATAGTTCTCTACAAACTTTTCATATGATGCGGGCAGAGACCGAAGTATGAAATTCACACCAAGCTCCCTCCCTATAGGAAAACCTAGTCTCTCCATCTGGTCCATGTATGACTTCATCTTCAAAACATGGGCACTAACACTCCCGCCTTCCCGCATCTTACACTAGTTTCAATAGGTTTGGACTTACCACTGTTGATCTTCTTGGACTTACCAAGATCAACAACTTTGGACTTACCATTGTTGTGATTTGACCTCTGACTTACAGTGGTCTTCCTGTTCTTATAACTTCTCTCCGAGCCAGATAGAGAATTTTGTCTTTTGAAAGGATTTGGATTAAGCCTTTCTATGACTGAAGTTCTTTGAACAGGCCGAGTGCCTAATCTGTCCAACACAGACTTACCATGTTGTTTGGATGTTGAGCACTCATTACCATGATCTTTGGCCTTCACAAACATATTGAATTTTAGGCTTGGATCATGTCTTTTCTCTGAGACTGACTTCTGAGACTTAATCAGTCGTCTATCTTCCTCAGAATCTGTACTTGCTATCTCATCATCAGCTACATAAGCTGCTGTTTGATAGTCGCCTCCAAGTACAGCCTTCACCTGTTTAGGTATCTGTTGGTTTATGCACTATTCAGCAAGCTTTGATGACTTACACCAAGACTCAGTGATCTTTTGGAGTTGAGCAGCTTTGTCTTTAGCTTCCTGAAGTTTTTCACTAAGAAGTTTGTTAATATGTCTTTGACATTCAAGCTCACACTGTGCTTTCTTACCAACATCAATGAGAGATTGATTTTCCTTAATCTCATCTTTAAGTTTAGCTATTTCAGCTTTGAGGTCAGTCTGAGACTTAAGGCTGGTCTTAAAATCATTTAGCAGATAATCGAATGCAAGACCCTTTTCTTCATCAGTGTAATAGTAGAAATTACTGACCTTATACATGGAAGCAGGATCCTAATCACTGAGCTTACTATTTTCCTTAGCTTCCTTCATGTCATCTTCAAAGATTGATTCGGACATACCATAATCAACCTCATCGATTTCTATCTCTTCATCTTCTTGAGCCATGAGACATACATCATCATCTGATGTAGATGATTCTGTATCCCATGTTTCAGCAATTAATCCTTTGCACTGGGTTTGTCTTCAGGCTTTCCTTTCTTGAGCTGAGTATATTTCTTCTTGTATTTATCAGCTCTGTAAGCATTCTTATCAACAACTGATGTTGATTCCACCTTCTTTGATCTGCACTCAGCAGCAATGTGTCCCTTTTTCTGACAATTGAAGCACACAGCATTCTTGGGATCAAAAGAACTCTTTCCTTTGCCCCTGTAAGATCTTCCTCTTCCCCTTTGAGCTCTTCTCAAACGTCTGGCTAACATTGCCATTTGCTCAGTGATATTCTGAACATCATCAGTATCACTTGAGTCTGAGTCTGAGTAGTCAGCTTGAGATTCTGACTCAGTCTCATATTCAACAACTAGTGCCTTAGGACTTTTCTTCTTCTTTTTCTGTGCAACTAATGCAATATCAGTTTTATCCAAGGACTCCTTCAGTTGTTGTTGAGAAGATTTCTTGTGTTCAGTGATCTGTTCATGATTCAGCAAGAACCCATAGATAGACTGTTGGTTGTACATGTGTAGTGTTCCTCCAGACCTCAGTGCCGTAGTTACATCATTAAACCTTCCTAGTAACACATCCAGAAATTTCAGAACCAGTTCAGCTTCATCTTTCTTTACACCCACACTTAGTAGGTCATTTATCAAGCAGTGAAACCTTGTGAACAAATCTGACAAGGTTTCTTTCTTCTTTGAAAAGAAGTTTTCATAGGATCTATTCAAATGATTTTTCTTGTGCTGCTTGACCATATCAGTGCCTTCATACGTGACACTCAGCATATCCCAGATATCTTTTGCAGTTTGACACCCAGTCACAGTGCGCAAGATTTCATTTGACAGGGCATTCGCTAGAACACTTTTAGCCTTATCATCTAGATTGAAAAGTTTCCAATCTTCATCAGTCCATGATGCAATAGGCTTTATTCTTTCCTTTTCAGATCTGCCAGGAGACTAATCACTGACAGTAGCAGGAATCTTGGGGATAATTGGTCCTTTAGTGACAACATCCGACATACGGTTGTCAATGGACTTGAGGAACAGCATGGCTCTGAACTTCCACATAGGATAGTCAGATCCATCAAATATGGGATAGCCTTTGGCAGACATCTGTGGAAAGTTTGAAGAATTGTTGCTTGTAGACATTGTCAACTTTCTCAGAATCTAGAACTTTCAACTAATGAAATCGTTCAGCCTGCTCTGATACCAGTTGTTGGTCCCTTGTATGAGAGAGTAACAACAAGCAACAGGTGTGTAGAAGGGGGGTTGAATACACTTTCTGCGGAAATTGAACAAATCAAATAAAAGTGTTACACACAGTAAATCAAATCGAATGCTTTTATTAAGAAGATGATTACAATGCTTTGAATAAGAAGATGATTACAATAACTATCAAGTAAGCAACTCTTGATATATAACCACCTAATATAAATCTCTCAATCTTTCAGACTTAGCTATCTATAATTAACTTATGATTATAGATATTGACGACTCTCTAAACAGGATTTCACACAGATTGACAACTTACCAATATCACAACTGATGTGATAGTTCGAACACACGAACACTTGGGCAATCTGTGAGTTTTTTCTTGATCACGTTGAACTGACAAACAGTAATCAAGATTCGTAACACATACGGTGAGGTGAGGTTTGGCTCTGCAACACTTAGTTGTTTTTTGAATCAAGGTCGTACCTCTAAACTTATTAGGAGATAAGTATTTATAATCATGTGCCTACGGTTCCTAACAAACTAAGACTCAACTTAATTCGCTAACTAACTCTCGGATAATCCGGAATCTTGAATTTGAATCTTCTATCTTCAATCTTGATTCTGGAGTCTTCTTATCCGCGCCGTAGATATAGAGAGAGATAAAGATGAATTTAAAACATATTTAAATTATCTTTAAACTGACTTCTTCACTCGGACTGAGTTACTCAGCTTGAAACTCATCAAGCTGAGTTCTTAGAGAACAAATCCAAATTCATACATGAACTAACACGTACATTGATAAAATCATCCTTAGAAGTCTAACAAATTATGATCATTGTGTTGGGATTTCAAGAACACGCAACGGAAGCGAGAACAACAAGAATCATGCATACAAGAGTTCAAAACAATGAAATCCCAAGTGTGGATCTACTCTATGTACAAAATAGCAACTATACAAGAAGGATAAAGAGTTATACCAGCTCCTATGCTCCAGTAAACTTCTTGTTGGTGGCTGATCGTGGATGTTGAAGCAAAGGAACTCCTTCTTCTTGGTTCTTGGCCTCTTTCTCGAAATCTCAAACCGGGAACAAGTCCAACAACAAGTGCTAGCAAGCTAGAGCAAGATCTTCACTGGAAATCTTACCCAAGAACAGCAAACTAATCTCTGGACCAAAGCCTTGCATCCACCCAATCACCAAGTCTATGTATCAAGTGAATATATGAATGTATGAGAGTATTAGAGAGAGAGTTAGCCAAGAGAGGGCTATAGTTCCAGGAAACTTGTCTTTTAAAGACCACAAACTGTCCATAGAACTTACATTAGCCGGCAATAATAATTCTAGAATCTCTCATCTATTGGCTACAAATGGAGGTGATGTGTACATAAAGTCCATGCAGTGTTAGCGGCGCTAACCCTGAGTTAGCGGCGCTAAACCTTAACCCGTAGCGGCGCTAACGCGGCCTGACTTCGAAGTGACATAAAGCTCATGCAGCCGTAGCGGCGCTAACCTTTAACAGTTAGCGGCGCTATCGTGGCCTGCAATGCTAACTTCCAATTTGGCCATCTTTGGTCCCTCAACTTAATTAGTTGTCATGTTAGACCCCGGTTTGTGACCCATATAGGCCCATACATCATCGGCAGTGCTCTAAGGCGTACATATATTATAGGGCAGATTCTAACAAACTCCCACTTGCACATAATATACTGTACCCTGGCAAGCACAGACAAAGAGCGGCCTCTAGCAAAGCATCAATACCCCCAAGTCTGTATGGGTTCTGAATACCTGCAGAAAACCATCATACTAAAAGTAGTTGTCCTAGATAAGTGATCTTAGACATCCTTTTGTTCGCGATATCCTTGTGAACACGAGACATGGATTAGTAAATGTCAATCTCCTGATCGTTCAGGATTATGTTTCTCGATCTTGATTGGTGGTGACCAAAAGGTAAGGACATATCTGATTCTCAATCAATATTCCTTGTGCATGGCCATGCAATATTTTGGCGTCAGCTCCCAATCATCGAGGGGCCCAGGGATATCTCTCATACAGGAGGAACAAATCCTTTTGACTGCATAATCCCATACCATACCTCTTGACTTACCTAGTCATTCCCTTTATCACAACCATTTACGAACTGCTTTTGAAAATGGCTAAAGCAAGTAAGAACTATGATATAGCGATTCATACATCTCGGGTCTGAGGATGTAAGATTTTATCATCCCAAGTAACTCGTGACTATAATCCATGATGTATACTTGGGTGTGGGTCTTCCAGTCACTTGAAACTCCTTTCAAGCACAGGTTACTGTTGCGTTTCAAGCATTCAATCCTTGATTAATGCATAACCAACACCTAACCTCAGCCTTATTTCAAACTTCCTTCTCTTGAAGAATGACTGACTGTGGAAATTTAGAATGTATAAAAATTCTGGGAAGTGGTTAAACATACTAAAATGGAACACAGTAAAGTCTTATGAATGTAACTGAATCACTCGCATATCGAAACAAGCATAAAATACAATACTGTCTGTATCGTTCCTAAAATAAATTAATACATATCAAATAAACTAATATATACAACTCAAGCCAAATCGCTAGCAAATCTTACACCTATCCCTCTAGTGTGAGATTCATGAGCTGCTTGCGGTAACGGCTTAGTGAATGGATCTGCCAAGTTTCCATTCGATGCTACTCTGCTAATGATGACTTCACCACTTTCAATGACGTCCCGTATAAAATGGTATTTGCACGAAATGTGTCTTGTCCTCTTGTGAGCTCTTGGTTCCTTTGCCAAAGCCACCGCACCTTCATTGTCACAAAAGATCTCAATAGGGTCAGCGATGCTTGGAACCACTTGTAGATATTGGATGAATTTCTTCATCCACACGGCTTCCTTTGCAGCTTCACTTGCCGCAATGTACTCCGATTCGGTTGTCGAATCAGCCACCGTCTTTTGTTTTGAGCTCCTCCAGCTGACAGCACCACCATTTAACAGGAACACAAACCCCGATTGAGATCGGCAGTCATCCCTGTCAGTTTGGAAGCTAGCATCTTAGTAACCCTTTACTCTCAGCTCTTCTTCCCCACCATATACTAAGAACATCTCTTTTGTATGTCTCAAGTACTTAAGAATGTTCTTCACTGCCCTCTAGTGAGGCTCTCCTGGGTTCGCCTGATATCTACTAGTCATGCTTAAGGCACATGACACATCAGGACGCGTGCATAGCATGGCGTACATGATCGAGCCCACAGCCGAAGCATATGGTACTCGCTTCATTACTTCTATCTCCTCCTTGGAGGTAGGACATTGAGTTTTACTCAAAGTCAAACCATGCAACATAGGGAGGTTTCCTTTCTTGGATTCCTCCATTTTAAAGCGTCTCAAGACCTTTTCTATGTATGCACTTTGAGAAAGCCCTAGCAGCCTTCTAGATCTATCTCTATAGATCTTTATCCCCATAATACAGCTCGCATCGCCTAGGTCCTTCATTGAAAAACAATTCCCTAGCCAAGCTTTGACACTCCTTAGGCTTGGAATATGATTTCCAATAAGTAGAATATCATCTACATATAGAACCAAGAAGACTATTGTGCTCCCACTAGCCCTGACATATACGCAAGGTTCATCTTTACTCTTTGAAAATCCAAACTCTTTGATTTTCTCATCAAAGCAAAGATTCCAGCTTCGAGATGCTTGCTTAAGTCCATAAATGGACTTCATAAGCTTACAAACCTTGTTCGGATACTTTGGATGTTCAAACCCGTCAGGCTGTTTCATATACAGCTCTTCATGAAGCTTCCCGTTAAGGAAGGCGGTCTTTACATCCATTTGCCAAATTTCATAATCATGAAATGCAGCTATGGCAAGTAGTATCCGGATTGACTTCAACATGGCTACTGGGGAGAAGGTTTCATCATAATCAATTCCTTGAGTCTGAGTGAAACCCTTTGCCACAGGTCGGGCTTTGAAGATATCCAAGGTTCCATCTATGCCGGGTTTCTTCTTAAAAACCCATTTACACCCAACGGGTTTTATCCCTGGTGTAGGATCAACCAGTTCCCAAACCTGGTTATCCGACATAGATTGCATCTCGCTCTCCATCGCCTTTCTCCACTGAGCAGACTCAGTGCCTGCCATGGCTTCCTTATAGGTGATAGGTTCATCATGATCCACCAATAACTCGTTGCCATCAGATATGAGAAACCCATATCTCTCTGGCTCAAAACAAGTCCTATTGGAACGCCTAGGAGTAGACGTTGCTAGAGTGTCAGGTACCGCAGCATCCTCTTGCTCGGTATTTTGGCTAGTGCCAACCTCAATTCCTTTATCGGCCGACCCTTAATCTTCCTCAAGGTCAACTTCCTTACTGCCATGTTTGGATAGCAACTCCCTTTTAAGGAAGAATGCCCTTCGAGCAACAAATACCTTGTTCTCTGATGGTTTATAAAATAAATATCCAACACCGTTAGCAGGATATCCTATAAAATAACACCTCTCTGAACGAGGTTCAAGTTTGTCTTCGGCCTCACGTCTCACATAGGCTTGACAACCCCAAACTCTTAGGTATGAAAGTGTCGGCTTCTTACCATGCCACATTTCATAAGGTGTTTTAGCAACTTTCTTGGTTGGTGCGAGGTTAAGGATTCTTACCGCCGTTTCTAAGGCATATCCCCAGAAACTAGTAGGTACCTCCGCTCGACTCATCATAGACCTTACCATATCAAGCAAAGTCCGGTTCCTCCTCTCAGCGACCCCATTTAATTGTGGAGTCCTCGGAGGTGTCAATTGTGAAACAATTCCACAATTTTTAAGATGATCGACGAATTCGGTACTAAGATACTCTCCACCTCTATCAGACCGGAGTATCTTTATAGTTTTGCCCAACTGATTCTGAACTTCGTTTTAGAATGTCTTGAACACCTCAAAGGTTTCATTCTTGTGTTTAACAAGATAAACATACCCGTGCCTACTATAATCATCTATAAACGTTACGAAGTATCTTGAATTATTCCTCGTGACATGCTTGAAAGGTCCACATACATCCGTATGGATTATGTCTAAAAGATCCTTTCCCTCTCACTTGATCCGGTGAAGGGTGCTTTTGTCATTTTGCCCAATAAGCAAGATTCGCATACTTCATTTGATCCTTGATCAAATGATTCTAAGATCCCATCCGCTTGGAGATTGGTGATACGAGCCTTGTTTATATGGCCAAGACGACTATGCCACATGGAATATTTATCCAAACCATTTTTGGAGTCAGAATCAATATTCATGATAGATTGTCTTGATTCAATGTATGCATTTGTCTCATATATGCCATGACTTGGTATAGCTTTAAAATAAACAATTTCATCTTTAAAGCAAATGATTGTACCACTTATAAATTTAAAATCAAAACCATCGTCATACAATTTGTGAAAAGAAATAATGTTTCTAGCCACATTGGGCGAATAACATACATCCTTTAACAAAATAGAAAAACCGGTCTTGAATGAAAGCTTCAAGTCTCCTTTAGCTTCCACTGGGACAACCTCCGAGTTTCCCATTACAAGATCCAGTTCTCCCCGCTCCAAGCTCCTACTTTTTCTTAGCACCTACACCATTTTACATATATGAGTGCCACAGCTAGTATCCAAAACCCAGCCTTTAGAAGTAGAAGTATGGTGGAGTTCTATCATGAACGTACCTGACGTATCCGGACCCGAAATGCTCATTGCCTTGAGCTTGTTGAGTCCCTCCAGGTACATCGGGCAAGTACGAAGGTAATGACCCTTGCCCTCGCAGAAAAAAG
Source organism: Pulicaria dysenterica (assembly GCA_947179395.2). Classification (NCBI taxonomy): domain Eukaryota; kingdom Viridiplantae; phylum Streptophyta; class Magnoliopsida; order Asterales; family Asteraceae; genus Pulicaria; species Pulicaria dysenterica. Next base: position 49,051,531 of record OX359292.1, on the reverse strand, counting down.
CACTCCACATCCTCTGGAGCCTTGGCTTGGGGAAGTTTCCCCTTGCCCTTTCCCTTACCCTTCCTCTTGTTGGAAGGGGCGTCCTTCTTCTTCGTGATGCGGTCTTCCCGGATGGCGAGAACTTGAGAGGTGGAGGAGGATGGCTTGTTCTTGGTCATGCTAGACTCAGCGGTCTTCAACATACCATGAAGTTCCATAAAGGTCTTATCCATGCTGTGCATATGATAACTCATAACGAATTGATCGTATGCACCGGGCAGGGATTAGAGGATTAAATCAACTGCCATCTCCCTCCCGATGGTAAAACCTAACTTCTCCATGCGCTCGATGTTTGCTTTCATTCGCAACACATGCCCGCTCACGTTCCCACCTTCTTGCATCTTGCAAGCAAGGGTTGTCTTGAGGCACTCGTACCTTTCCTTCCTCGCCTGCTGCTGGAACATGTCCTTTAGCTGCACGATCAGGTCGTAAGCACTAAGATGATCCATTTGCTTTTGCAAATCTTGGTTCGTCGTGCTCAACATAAGGCACGTGATTTCCTCAGTCTCCTTGAGGTGTTTTTCATATGCCTCATGGGTAGCTCTTGTTGCACCGGCAGGAGGTGCCTCGGGGAGGGGTTCCTCTATGGTATGCAACTTTCCTTCATACCGCAAGACTAACCTTAGTTGTCTATGCCAGTCCATGAAGTTGCTTCCATCGAGTTTCTCCTTTTCTAGGAAAACTCGTAGAGAAACGCTGGTGGTGGTGTTTGTTGCGCTTGTTGATGCCATCAAAAATATTGCAAAGTAGATATTAGTTAGTTTGATATTTTATCTTGTTTAATAATTTACCCAATAAGAATTAGTTAAACAAGGCTAAGAACCGTATTTTATTCTACCATGTGAAGGGGTTACCGCGGATCACATGATAAAACTATTTAAGTCGGCAACCATTTTGCTAATTGCAATCTCCATCGCAATCCTTAGCACATGCGGGATCCTACGACATCCAATGGTCGTTTGGCATGTTTGATCCCTTCTTGCACCAATTTTAAGTCTTGAAATTTTGGTTAACTCGTGCTAAGCTCGACAATTAACCAAGATTTCAAACCTAAAATTGCAAATCGTCCGTCAAGACATACGGTAACAAATTCACCAAAGTTGGCTCGTGCTAAGCTCGACAACCAAAATTGTGAATTTTGCCACACTCACCTTCCACACAGTTTCATGAGAATTGGCTCGTGCTATGCTAGACAACCAAATCTCATAAGACTAGATTTGGGTGGTATCGACTTACGGATGGTGCATGATTTACGTTTTGTGGAAAAAACGGGCTTTTGTTTCCGATTTGGTTTTGATTAACTTGTTAGTGACAAATCCTATTTTCACTAGGTGGGTTAATCAATGTATGTGATCGCGCGCGAGAGGAAACCAATTTTAACAAAACTCTTGTGATTTTATTAATTTTATCAAAAATAAAATAAATTTTTTTTCTAGCATGCGAAACCTACACATCCATGCATAGAATAATAAAATCACATCACACGCAATATACAACATAGTCGGTAATCCTTGCCAATAAACCTATGCGTTCCTCCCGTGAGCCAAAACAGGAAGAACTTGGTCAAACTAAGGGACAAAACAATCTTGATGCAAGCTCCCACTAGAACCACCATCTCTATGGACTTCATTGGCTTCTAAGGGCATCAAACTCCATCTTGTTTTGCCTCCTTCTTGTGTCTTCATTCCTCCTTTATACAAATTACAATACAATAGAAAATAAATGGCATACAAGCCACATAATTTTCCTATTTATCTAATACTTGTACATGGATGAATGAAATGGCATGCAAGCCACAAATTATTACAATCAAACTGAATTTAATAAATTTACAGCCATCATATGTGGATTAAAACCACCAAATTACATGCACAACACAAATCAACCAAATGGGCCAAGGCAAGATTACCAACTCATGTTAACACATACAACCAAACATATCATGCCACTACTGGAACAACATGAAAAACACCTTTTGAACAAAATTCCAGAAGGTGTAAGTGCCAAAAATCCCAAGACCAACACTGTTTTATTCAAAATTTTCGAAAAACAATTTCCAGTAACGTTAGTGCCGCTAACGCATGAGACTTAGCGCCGCTAACCTCAACGTAGCGCCGCTAACCCTAACGGCAGAATACAAACATTTTGATTTCGGGTTTTTCAAGCCACCAAGTCCTATTCTAACATAGAGGTGGCTCTGATACCACTGTTGGGATTTCAAGAACACGCAACGGAAGCGAGAACAACAAGAATCATGCATACAAGAGTTCAAAACAATGAAATCCCAAGTGTAGATCTACTCTATGTACAAAATAGCAACTATACAAGAAGGATAAAGAGTTATACCAGCTCCTATGCTCCAGTAAACTTCTTGTTGGTGGCTGATCGTGGATGTTGAAGCAAGGAACTCCTTCTTCTTGGTTCTTGGCCTCTTTCTCGAAATCTCAAACCGGGAACAAGTCCAACAACAAGTGTTAGCAAGCTAGAGCAAGATCTTCACTGGAAATCTTACCCAAGAACAGCAAACTAATCTCTGGACCAAAGCCTTGTATCAACCCAATCACCAATTCTAGGTATCAAGTAAATATATGAATGTATGAGAGTATTAGAGAGAGAGTTAGCCAAGAGAGGGCTATAGTTCCAGGTAACTTGTCTTTTAAAGACCACAAACTGTCCATAGAACTTCCATTAGCCGGCCATAATAATTCTAGAATCTCTCATCTATTGGCTACAAGTGGAGGTGATGTGTACATAAAGTCCATGCAGTGTTAGCGGCGCTAAACCTTAACCCGTAGCGGCGCTAACGCGGCCTGACTTCGAAGTGACATAAAGCTCATGCAGCCGTAGCGGCGCTAACCTTTAACAGTTAGCGGCGCTAACTCGTTAAGTTAGCGGCGCTATCGTGGCCTGCAATGCTAACTTCCACTTTTGCCATCTTTGGTCCCTCAACTTAATTAGCTGTCATGTTAGACCCCGGTTTGTGACCTATATAGGCCCATACATCATCGGCAGTGCTCTAAGGCGTACATATATTATTTGGCAGATTCTAACACATTGTAGCAAATATATATTTATGTAAGTAAGTATATATATATTACACCATTAAATGTTTAGGAGGATTCGAATTCTAGATGATTCTCTTTATTGATATTGTTTACAATCTTGTATTATCCTTGAATGATTCATGCTTGTTTGTTAACATGCTTGATATTTACTTTGCTTTATGCCACCTTCAAAATGTTTAATGCGTCAAACAATAATTGATATCTTTGTTTTAATAACTACCGTTCCCTGTGTTCGATACTCGGTTCTTAATAATAGCTATACTATATACGAGGGTACACTGCCCGTGTGTGTTATATTTTTATTGATAACCTTTTAAAACTACATGTGTCTTGCGCATAATTTTTATATACACGTAAACGCACATCAAGTTTTTGGCGCCGCTGCCGGGGAACGGCATTATTGAAAAATATAGATTTTATTGATTTGATTTATGTTTGAATTCAGATAAGTTGCGCAGATTTTTATCTTCATCTTTTTAAGTTATCATCTTAAAGATAAGTTTGTACGCATGGTGTCTAAGAAAAGTTGACTCGGATTGGGGTTGTTGGATTTTCCGAAAGGTTTAATACACCGAAAGGATCCTGCCTCCCAATCATCTGGCCTGGCCATGCGTGTGAATAAGTCGATTCGATAATAGCTCGAAAACTGAAAATAAAAATCTGGACAACAGGCTGATAACAGCCATTATCTGATAACGCCCGTTTTCTGTGAAGATAACGGCCGTTATCCTGACGAAGATCCTCACAGTCATATTTTCAATTTTATTGAAATATGTGATACGTTCAAAATAAATGGCTGTTCCAATTATGCCATCCGTTTACGTCTCTTCCCATTCTCACTCAAAGAACGAGCCAAACAATGGCTTAAATCATTACCTCCGGATTCCATCACTACATGGGATGCTCTAGCCGAAAAATTTCTCGTTATGTATTTTCCACCTTCGAAAACGGCTAAGTTAAGAAATGATATATCCGCCTATTCCCAAAATGAAGAGGAATCCCTTTATGAAGCTTGGGAGAGGTTCAAAGAGTTGTTAAGAAGATGTCTTCATCACGGATTACCAAAATGGTTAGAAGTTCATACCTTTTATAATGGTTTATCCACTTCTTGTCGTCAGATGTTAGATGCCGCTGCGGGTGGTACTATAACAAGCAAAACTCCAGCAGCAGCACATGATTTGATAGAGGACATGGCCATCAATCACTATCAATGGTCATCAACACGCTCAAAACAACCAAAACCACCAGGAACTTTTTCCACATATCCAGTTTCCATTCTCTCTTCACAAGTACAAGCATTAACCAAAAAGATTGACCAAATGAATGTGAATTCTATTCAGGTCATTTGTGATCACTATGTTGGACCTCACGCGAGTATCGATTGTGAAACTGGAAATGAGTTCGCTTCTTCTGAAGAACTTGCTTACATTATGCCTCAGTTCTCTCCACCCAAAGGCGATTATATTACCGGTAAAGGGTGGAAAGGACATCCAAACTTCAGTTGGAAAAATTAGCAAGCTTTGAATTCCACTCCAACACCTCCGGGATTTTCTCAAAAACCACCCAAAAACCAAAACAATGCTTACTGGAGCCAAAATCAAAATCAAAGCCAACAAGGGCAACATAACAATCAGCAATATCAGCCACGCTACCAAAATTAAAGAAATCAAAACTATTCGAATTTCCAAGCAAATATCCCATCGTCATCCAACAAACCCCAGAATTTGGAAGATATGCTTATAAAATTCGTTTCAAGCTCTGAAATCCGATTTCAACTAACGGATAATGCTCTTAGAAATCAGCAAGCCTCAATGCAAAATCTAGAAAAACAAATAGGCCAGATGTCTAAGCTCTTGGCCGAGCGACCACCGGGTAAGCTTCCAAGCAACACGGATACGAATCCGAATACTCATGGTAAGGCAAACGTAAGTGTTATCACTTTACGTAGTAGGAAAACAATGGAACCACCTCCAATGCCTTCCACCGAGCCCGTCACATCCAAAGATCAAGTCCCTACCGAGGAACTTGACAAAACAAAAGTTCAACCATACGATGGAATTGAACCTCTGGTCAAAACCAACATGAAAACTCCAGTCAAATCATATCAACCTCCCATTCCTTACCCACAATGGTTGAGAAAGGAGAAAATGGAAGAACAATATGGTAAACTTCATGTCAACATTCCTTTTGTTGAAGCTCTTGCTCAAATGCCAAACTACGCAAAATTTTTAAAGGATCTTCTGAGCAACAAAAAGAAGTTGGAGGATTTATCATTGGTTACGTTAAGTGAGGAATGCTCTGCCATACTCCAAAACAAATTACCGGCAAAACGAAATGATCCCGGTAGCTTCACAATTCCGTGTCTAATAGGTAACCTATCAGTCAACAACGCCTTGGCTGATTTAGGCGCTAGCATTAACTTAATGCCATATTCAGTTTTTGAAAAGCTAGGCCTAGGTGAACCTACTCCTACAAGGATGTCTATCCAACTCGCCGATCGATCTATAAAATTTCCACGAGGGATAGTAGAAAACATTCTTGTAAAAGTCGAAAAATTCGTTTTCCTAGTCGACTTTGTCATTCTTGACATGAACGAAGACAAGAATGTTCCGCTCATTCTCCGACGTCCATTCTTGGAAACTTCGAGAGTTCTAATCGATGTCTGTAATGGAAAACTCACTCTGCAAGTAGATGACGATTCAGTTACATTCGATATTCAGAATTCAATGAAACATTCTCCTGATCAGGATGACGAATTATACTTCGTTGACACTCTAGTTCTACATCCTAAAAATCCAATCTCCGAATTCTCAAGAAAAGACATGTTGGACACGCAAATTCTTGATCATGGAATTACAAGTCAAATTCAATTACTTCCCGATCATCCTGTCGTCATTACTGAACATGACGAAAATCAAGAGGAATCAACATTACCTCCTGAAAACGAAGTCTTTGAAGCGCTTAAAAACTCTGAGATGCTTACATCTCAACCTTCTGTGTTAGATCCACCACTTCTTGAACTCAAAGAACTTCCAAATCATCTAGAATATGCATTTTTACAATGTGATTCTAAGCTTCCTGTCATAATAGCTTCAGATCTATCCACGAGTGAAAAGAGTAGACTATTAGATGTGCTCAAAAGGCACAAATCAGCTATTGCTTGGAAAATTGCAGATATAAAAGGGATAAATCCGTCATTCTGTACACATAAAATCCTTATGGAATAAGATCAAAAACCGTGTGTACAACGACAAAGACGATTAAACCCAAATATCCAAGAAGTAGTTAAAAAGGAAGTTATCAAACTTCTAGACTCTGGATTGATCTATCCAATATCCGATAGCACATGGGTCAGTCCCGTCCAAGTTGTTCCCAAGAAGGAAGGAATGGCCGTCATTTTAAACGACAAAAACGAGTTAGTCCCAACTCGAACTGTCACTGGATGGCGCGTTTGCATTGATTACAGGAAACTAAACAATGCCACATGCAAAGACCACTTTCCTCTCCCATTTTTAGACCAAATGTTAGAGCGTTTAGCTGGAAACGCCTTCTATTGTTTCCTTGACGGTTTTTCCGGATACTTTCAGATTCCTATTCAACCGGAAGACCAGGAAAAGACGACGTTCACATGTCCTTATGGCACTTTCGCCTATCGTCGTATGCCATTCGGGTTATGTAACGCTGCAGCAACATTCCAACGTTGCATGACGGCAATTTTCCATGACATGATCAAAGACTGCGTTGAAGTATTTATGGATGACTATTCAGTTTTCGGTAACTCATTCGATGCATGTCTTCATAATTTGGAGAAAATGTTGTCCCGTTGCGAAGAAACTAACGTTGTACTTAATTGGGAAAAATACCACTTCATGGTGCGCGAAGGTATAGTTTTTGGACATAGAATCTCAAGTGCGGGGATGGAGGTAGACAAAGCAAAAATCGATGTTATATCAAAATTACCCCCTCCCTCAAATGTCAAGGCTATTCGAAGCTTTCTCGGACATGAAGGATTTTACCGGCGTTTCATAAAGGATTTTTCTAAAATAACCAAGCCGTTAACCCATCTCCTCGAGAAAGATACTTCATTTGTATTTTCTCCTGAGTGTGATCAAGCATTTAACCTTTTAAAGGAGAAATTAACAAATGCACCCATTCTCACAAGTCCGGATTGGTCTCAACCATTTGAACTCATGTGTGACGCAAGTGACTATGCAGTTGGTGCAGTTTTGGGTCAAAGAATAAAAAATCACTTTCAACCCATCTATTATGCAATCAAAACTCTTAATGAAGCTCAGGAAAACTACACAGTTACTGAGAAAGAATTGTTAGCAGTTGTTTTTGCATTTGATAAATTCAGATCTTACCTGATTTTATCCAAAACTGTGGTTTTTACCGACCACTCTGCCCTCCGTTATCTCTTTGCAAAGCAAGATGCAAAATCTCGCCTAATTAGTTGATTTTACTCTTGCAAGAATTTCACATAGAAATCAAGGATAAAAAGGGAGCGGAAAACCTAGCTGCTGATCATCTCTCTCGTCTTGAAAATCCAAATCTGGAAGTGCTAAACGAATCAGGAATTAAAGATAATTTTCCTGATGAATTTCTCTTGGCTTTAGTCACCAATGCATATATCCCATGGTTCGCTGAATTTGCAAACTATCTAGCATGCGGGATTTTGCTTAAAGGCCTCTCACATCAGCAAAAGAAAAGATTTTTCTCTTAGCTAAAACATTATTTTTGGGATGACCCCTATCTCTTCCGAATTGGGGCTGACCAAATCATCCGAAGATGTGTGAGTAGCAATGAATCCAAAAGCATCCTTAACCATTGTCATATGGGACCAACTGGGGGTCACAATGGACCAGGTTACACTGCTAGAAAGGTCCTTGATTCAAGATTTTATTAGCCCACGATATTTAAGGATACACATTCTCTGATCAAATCTTGTGACGCCTGTCAAAGAGCAAGTAACATTTCTTCACGAAATGAAATGCCACAAAATAACATCCAAATTTGCGAAATTTTCGATGTTTGGGGCATTGATTTCATGGGTCCTTTTCCACCTTCGCATGGTTACAAGTATATCCTAGTGGCCGTTGATTATCTATCAAAATGGGCTGAAGCACAAGCTTTACCTACAAATGATGCTAGGGTTGTGGTTAAATTTTTGAAAAAGATTTTCTGTCGATTTGGAACCCCTAGAGCACTCATAAGCGATCGGGGGACTCACTTTTGCAATTCTCAACTTGAAAAGGTTTTGAAACGATATGGGGTAACCCATAGACTATCAACATCTTATCATCCGCAGTCAAGTGGGCAAGTCGAAGTAACTAACAGAGGTCTTAAAAGGATCCTTGAAAGAACAATCGGAAATAACCCGAAAGATTGGGCAGAAAACCTTGAAGACGCACGTTGGGCATTTTGCACTGCATATAACACTCCTATAGGATCAACACCTTATAGGATGGTATATGGAAAAACGTGCCGTCTTCTGGTTTCACTAGAGCATAGAGCCTATTGGGCTCTAAAAACGATTAATTTAAATGCCAAGATTGCTGGTGAAAACCGACTGCATCAGATCAATGAGCTTGATGAGTTTCGTCTCCAAGCATATGAAAACTCGAGGATTTACAAAGAAGGAACTAAATTGTTTCATGATAACCGTTTGAAGGATAAACAATTCCAAACGGGTGACCAAGTTCTGTTGTATAACTCTCGCCTTAGACTCTTTCCTGGAAAACTAAAATCCAGATGGACTGGACCCTACTTGATACACACAGCATACAGCAATGGTTCGGTTGATATTACAAACAAAGAAGGTCAAACTTTCAAAGTAAACGGACATCGATTGCGAAAGTATGAAGGATTCCATCCAAATGAAGCATTCACGCTTCATCTTTATGAATGAGTTTAAGCATTTTCAAGTCCAGCTACGGACTCTAAAACGAAGCCACCCCGGGTCACTTCCCGGGGAATTTGGTCTTTTACCAGGAGACATTAAAGATCTGGACATGCTTTCTCCTTCCTCTTTCCTTCTTCTCTCTTTTCTGCACTTGTGTACCGATCTACCATTGGATATCCGCACGGATATCATAGAAAGATGTGAAGTTAACGATAAAATGGCAAGAGGCCATCACAACTTCATAAACTTCTGTAGAGGAACCTCAACTTCCGCTGCTAAAAGAAGAGCAAAACAAGTTAGTAAGTGGTGGAAATGTGGTGCTTTATTACATGCCGGAACTTGTAGAGAACTCCTAACAATATCTCAATCAGAATGTGCTAGTGCATTACGCCAGGATCCCATTAGGCTGAAAGCTAAAAATATCCTAAGACCCAATAGCAACGCTAGCGAAATGGTTGATCATTTGTTGTCTCTACGAGCGAGTAAGCTAAATCTATCATCACGTAGAAACACAAACCCTTGACAAACGCCTTTATCATTTCTTTCGTCACAAATCTTTCACAAGTCTGGAGAGACCGATAAACACTCCGCATTTCAAAGCGAAACCTTGTTCGCTAACACACCATACTAATAGTGTGTTTCTTTCGGGAGGCCTTACCCGTTTCCGTTTGTTTGTCGTCCTTTTGTCCGCGTGTTTTCGTTTGTTTGTTTCCGTTTTCCGTTGTGTGTTTATTTCATGTGATTTATTCCTGGACGACACTTCATAATCATCACCGGGAATACTCTCCTTTATCTGCTCAAATTAATGGTCAAATCAAAATCTAGAAATCGTTGCAAATAAACGAATATTTTCCATTTGAGCAGATAACGGCCGTTAACCATTTGGATAACGACCGTTATCTCGTCACGGTCATTACCCTAAAAACATAACAAGATAACGACCGTTATCCTTTGATAATGGCCGTTATCTCAAAAACGACCATAAAATGGAAAACGATGGCCATCACGCTCATTACCTCCAAAAACGACCATCACTCTCTCGACTCCGTCGACAAAAGCGATTTCTGACCAACTCTCCGTTCACCTTTCGATTTCATCATCTACAGGTAACATCTGATCCTAAAAATCGAGAGGACTATGTTATATCATGCCTAGAACATGATTTTATCATCATTAGCATGTTATATCTTCGATTTAGGGGTGCTTGTTCGATCTGTTCGTCGACTAGGGTTTCTGTTCTTGGCGATAGTAGATAACGGCCATTATTCGGTTACATAACGCCCGTTATGCTTTTCAGAAAAACGGTCGTTATCTTCTGATAACGCCCGTTATTGTTTGCTGATAACGGTCCCTTTAACGACCGTTATCCTGGCCGTTTTTCTATTCAAATCTCAGATTTCAAAATTCAAATCAACCGGCCTATTCGATACCCTAATCGCGACTGTTTACTTCTAGTACGTACTTGGGTTGTTATGATAATCCTTAACCTTCTAATACAACCGAGGCACGAACCCCTTTTGATCAAATCTCATCTCTGCACATTTTATTCTTTACATGCTTCTGCATCTCTGCAGTTATGCCTCCGCGACGTGCAGAGCGTCATACTCGACGTTCTCCTTCACCAGACCAGGACCCGCACGTCGACGTCGAGATGGATGTTGGTGGCCTGCACCTTACCTCCGCTTCAGGAAGGCGGATGATCGCGATGCACTAGAGCCCCTTCTGGGCAAGACCTTGGAGCCGATTAGACACATAGAGTTGGGCACTCTTGCTACCATCCGCATCCGGCAGAGGGCATAGGAGTTGATGGGTCCCATCTGGACTCGTTTTTTCAGTATGACGGAGTCTGTGGTTGAGGAGCTCGCACTTGAGTTATTTGCCACCTTCACTTTTCCTGAACCGTTTGTCGCCTGCGATACCATGCATCAGCTGAGTTTCCGTCTTAGAGGGCATGAGCAGATCCTCTCCATCAGGGTATTTATACTGAGGAGGAGACACACACCAAGGTATTCACTTCTGGACTTACTGACTTTCCCGAGGGTGTTACTCCAGAGTCCTTTTGGACTAAGATCGGAGAGGGGGATTACGCGGGGCCTCGCTACCCGAAATCTACCCGTCTCATAGATCGGCTTCACCGATACATCCACCGAGCCCTCTCCCATACGATTGTGGCGAGGAGGGAGTCTACAGGGGTGGTGTCCCGTACGGACATGTTTTATTTGTATTGTATTATTGATCGCCACCCCTGCCAGCTGGCCGTCCGTCTCTGCCGCTTCCTTGCGAGTATATGCAAGGGTAAGCGGAATCAGCCGATTCTGGGAGCTGCTTATGTGACCCGACTGGCGAAAGCCATGGGTCTTTTTGACGATTCAGAGGCAGATGATTTCACTGTCCACTCCCCCTTCCACTCCGATCGATTTGCATGTTCTAGTGAACATGGGGATGGTGCGCCAGCATGGCGCAGTTTTTGAGCTTGTGGATGGCCACAGGAGGCCATGGAGAGAGCCTGGTCAGCAGGACCCAGCACAGGACCAGGAGCAGGAGCATCCACCACCACCGTCACCTCCACCCCATAGCCCCATCCATCATACTAGACCACCCACACCTCCTCACCAGCAGCCCACCACACCTACCATCACCTACACCCGACGCCATCTTTCTGAGAGTCGCCGCTTGAGGTCTCTTGAGAGATCTCAGGAGGAGATTCTTCGCATACAGCGCTTGGAGTGTACCGAGAACAAGGCACGCTTTGAGTACCTTTGCCATCTCATCACCCATCCTTCTTCACCACCACCACCACCTCCTACTATTCATCCAGACCTCGCCGCCTTCATATCCCCCAGGCTGACCCTTAGATCATATATAATTTTGACTATATGTGGTCACTTATTTTGTTAAACTCAGATTGTACATACTTTGATGTTCATATTATTTATGCAATCTTTGTGATCATTTCAGTTATTTATTTCTGTATTGTGTGGTGTGATTGCTTTAGTGTGGTGTGTTTCCATTTGTTATTTATTTGTGTGATGCTTGACAACTTATGATATATCAAACTCCTATTGCATTTTTCATAGGTTCCGCTAGGCTTAAAAGCCGAAAGAATCCTAATGCTTAATTTCAAAATATTAGCGGGATGATATTTCTTTGTTGTTGTGAAGAACAATTGATATTTAACTGTTTACATGATGATGATGATATAACACTTTTGTTGAGCTTTTTATTACAAGTTAATCTAGATAGCTGCTGCCATTAAAGATTCATCATTGCGCTCAACATAAGTGTGGGGAAATAAGCATTCAACAACGATCCAAGCTTCAAATCACGAAGTTCTAAACTCTATCTTTTACAAATTTGTTCGCTTATGCTTATGACATTGAGGACAATGTCCATTTTAAGTGTGGGATGCGAGAATCATTTATGCTTCTTGTATTATTGGAAATCTATTGCTTGCATGACGCTAATTTTTGATATTTTACCCAATTTTTTTGCAAAATGTATCTTTATTTGCAATTTCAGATCCATTGGAAATCTATTGCTTGCATGACACCGTTTTGGGATTATGTTGCCTTGCATGTTCTAGATAATACACTTAAGTTTTGAGAAGTACCCGATTTTTCCACGCACTACACCACCATATATGAACAAATGAGCCATACACTTCATATTATTTTTAGCTCATATTGTTATCCATTCACATGCTAATTATTGCTTTAATTGTAGAACTTGATTATTACATGCATGTTGATACCATGAAATAAATTTTATGCGACTAAATGATTGAGGCATTAGGAAACCCATTTCAGCCTTCTTTTTATTTTAAACCAATTTCTATCCCTTAGTCGCCACTTTGAGCCTTTAACCTTTCATTTCACTACCCCTTATCCTTTTATTTTACTTTATTTTCTTAGATTTCAGAACCGATTCTACTTACTTATGCTGCTTAGTACATCTCGTTATCCTTTCTTTCAGTAATTCATGCACCGATAATTCGGGACGTGATTCCTTTCCCACTCGTTGTGATTATACAATCGAGTCCAGAAAATCAAAAATCCAAAAAAATTAGAAAATGAGAAAAATCCATAAAAAGTAGAAAAGAAAATTATGAGAACTCCGTTACTTGATATGCTTTTCATTGGTTATTTTTGAAGCATACCATACATTGAATGCTAGTTTTTTGTCATCCTTATCCGAATGTTAGCCATCATTTAGAATGGTTTGATTCCACTTCATCTCAATGAACAAAGTTCCTCAACAAAAATATTGTGTTATTTCCGTTCTTCTTTCAATAAAAGCAGCTTAGTTAGTAGTGATCCTTGATTTCTGACTTCTATTTAAACCCCATTTTAATACTCCATATTATCCTACCCTTAACCCTAGCCAAGTTACAACCCGTTTTGAGCCCTCTTGATACTTGCATTTGTTTATAATTGGTGATAATTTGATGTGTAATCAAGCCTATGCTAATCTTGCTTTAATTTTAGCTTTGTTCCACCATTTGAAATGCTGATGCACTTATACACTTGAGCGATTGAGTGAAATCCTTTGGTAAGGCATAAAGTCGGGTATGATCTAACTCTAGTGTGCTTGATAGAACTATATGCAAATCCCTTGTGGATATAGGCATGTATTTCCATACGATTGCATTTTCTTGTGAAATTCGTCTTAGCTTAAAGGTATGTTATGCCATTGGACCTAAGTTGTGGTAAATATATCTTTTGCTTAGAATTTAGGTTATGATTGATGATTTGCGTGTTGTGCAGTTTTAGTATTTACTTGAAGACAAGTAAAGCTTAAGTGTGGGGATTATGATGTAATCATATTTATACATGTTTTTACATGCATTTCACTTGCGTTTTAACCTGTTTTTATGGTGAATTGTTCTTAGCATGATGGAAAATACTTCATATTCACCAAACTATTGTGAAATGATAGTCCCACGAAAAAGGAAGCGAAAACGACGAAAAACTGAAGAAAAGTGAAAAAGGCTAGATAACAGCCGTTATCCTAGATAACGGCCGTTAAGTGATAACGCCCGTTATCCTTTCCAGGTTGTTAAACCACTTCGGCCGATAATAATTGACGAATATTCTGACTTTTCAGACTTCTAATATATCACCCAAACCAGATCCGATCTGAGATCTGAGATAACGGCTGTTATCCTCAACATAACGCCCGTTACTACATAACGCCCGTTATCCTTTATGATAACGGCCGTTATCCCCTACCTGCAGCAACCTCTATTTAAACAACATTTGACAGCAGCTGCAAGGGTCAGCATTTTCATTATTTTCTCTCATATTGACGACCAAAAACACATATAACTCCAGTAGAAGGTTACTAGAAGTCCAAGGGAGCTAGGAAGCATAAGTATTCATCAATTTGAGGCTTAACATCATCAAATCACCATTGTTATTCATTGTTCATCAATTGTTCTTCAATTTGGTATACTCTAATCTTTATTTCCAGCATGTGTAATTCAATTCCAGTAGATTCTATTGTTGTTTTAGACATGATTATTAGCTAGTTATCTTGATTCATCTAGACGTAGATGAATCATTTTCATTAAATGGTTGTAATGCTACTTTGATCATGCTTTGTTATAAACTTTGAATTGTGTATTCTTATTTTAAAGTTGTAGTATGTTTAACTAGTTTATTGTCATGATTATTTCACATGGTTGTTTGTCTCGGTAAATGGATAACTCCCTCTTGTTAAAACCTCCATGTTTGGTTGTATGTATATTTCAAACATATGTGTTCATAATGATTTCGCACTAGAAATGGGGTTATCAAAATGAGTATTTATGGTATGTGCAATTTTGATACCGCTTTAGAAATGAAGGATATGGATTTTGTCATGATAGTATTTTGGTTAAATATATGTCCTTGACTGTAGAGTGAAATACTAAGTTGTCGTCGAGAAATTAGAGGCAATCCTTTTTATGTATCTTTTGATTTTGCGTATACAAATTAAAATAAGTTTACAAATAGCAATTGAGCTTTTATAGAATTTTTCTTAACAAATTATGATCATTGTAGCAAATATATATTTATGTAAGTAAGTATATATATATTACACCATTAAATGTTTAGGAGGATTCGAATTCTAGATGATTCTCTTTATTGATATTGTTTACAATCTTGTATTATCCTTAAATGATTCATGCTTGTTTGTTAACATGCTTGATGTTTACTTTGCTTTATGCCACCTTCAAAATGTTTAATGCGTCAAACAATAATTGATATCTTTGCTTTAATAACTACCGTTCCCTGTGTTCGATAATCGGTTCTTAATAATAGCTATACTATATACGTGGGTACACTGCCCGTGTGTGCTATATTCTTATTGAAAACCTTTTAAAACTACATGTGTCTTGCGCATAATTTTTATATACACGTAAACGCACACCAATGGACATAGAGACAGAGACAGGTACGTGTTGGAGTATGCCCACTGACGCACGTACGCCAATTGATCACTGCCAATGACGTATGGGCCTATCGGGTCACACGACCGGGGGTTGATCTTGACAACAACCTAAAACGATGAGGGTGAGAAAGAATAAATAATGATAGTTGGCATTCTGGACAGGGTTAGTGGCGCTAACCATGTCGTCGCTAACTCAGCCCCGATAGTGGCGCTAACCTTAAGTGGTTAGCGGCGCTACACATGGGCGGTTAGCGGCGCTAACCCCGTCTGACAGAAGTAACTTTATTCTTTTCACCTCCTCTCTCCACCAATGCATGTGAGGATTAATCATTAGACTTGGGCCGACCTTGGGTAACTCTGGGGTCATGTTTGAGTCTATAAAAGGCGTGCATTTGCTACTCTCTCATACTCTTTGTTAAGTGAATATTTAGACACTCAAAGAAAACAAAAGGGTTGTTCTTGTGAGTGATTGTGAGAGAGTTCAAGAGAGTTTCTGGAGATTTGGGTAGTTGTTCCAGAGGCACTTTCAAGATTTGAGGAGTGCTCGAGGTGTGCTAGTACACAAAGATCACGGTTTTTCCCGGGGTGGACTTCGATAGATAGAAAGGAGGTTATCATTGCTTGGATTCTTGATTAACACCACTTCCAGAGACATCAAGGGTATAAACTCTCTCCTCTTTTATGTTTTAGTTTCAAAATGTAGTTGTAGAGCTTGGTACACAATTGGGGTTCACTTTGTGGTTCTTGTATTTGCTTTTAAATTCGTTTTTGTACTTGTATTCTTCCGTTGTGCTCAACCACGAACCCCAACAGTGGTATCAGAGCCACCTCTACACTTATTTTGGTGGCCTAAAAAATCCGGAAAAATGTGTTGTTGATTCTGTCCAGTAGTTAGCGGCGCTAACTTTTGTTTTTAGCGGAGCTAATGATAGTTCGTGTAGCGGCGCTAACTCGTCTATAGTTAGCGGCGGGATTCTGTTAAAGGTAGCGGCGCTAACTCCTTATAGTTAGCGGCACTAACCTCGTCTGGTAGAATGCATGTTTTGCTTAAAATCAATTTTGTTCCGATTTTTGGCTCGTTTGTACTTTCTGGAATTTTTCCAGAATTTAGGTTTTGACTTGATTAAGTTGTCTTATGTCTTGGTTGATTTATTTATATGTGGATTAACATTTTGGCATGAAAAAGGTTAATTGCATATACTTACATTGTGTATATATGAATATGGAATTTTGATTTGTTTAAGGTTCCTAATGCATATATACATAGGATTATTAGTGCCTTGAGTGTTTAGATAATCTTAACCAAGACATATAAGATTTAGATGGTTTTTGTGTGGCACACCATGTGTAGATTTTGGCTATTTATGTGGTTGTATGAAATCCGGTAACATTATGAGCCTCTAGACCTATGTGATGTGTTTGGTTGTTTAAATTAATTTATTCATTCATTTGGTGGTTTATATCACAATGGTTTGTAATAATTTATTTATTTATTCAGTTTGTATATTTAACGGCTTGCATGCCGGTTTTCTATTCTTTGTAATTGTTAGTATTAGCTTAGAATAGATATCGTGGTTTGCATGCCATTTTCTTTTAAATTTGTAAATTGTAAAAGGAGAACCGAAGCAACCAACAAGGACCATGGAGGGTGTCTTGGCGGACTTGGATCCGGAGGTCGGTAGGAGACGCGATGGATCAAGTGGGAGGAGCACACATCAAGTCATTCGGATTTGTCCTTATATAGTCTTGCCCGTTGGCTCACGGGCAAGGCGCATAGGATTGGCTCGTTACCGGATATTTATTACATGCGTGGTTGGTTTTATTTTGTACATTTTCTTGCGTGGTTGTTTAGGATCTTCGCATGCTAGAAAATTTTTCAAAATAATAAAACCAAAGAGTTTTTAAATTGGTTTACAAACTTCGCGCGCCACATAGACAAGAAATGGTTAAAAGTGTTTTAACCGGAAAAACAAAATCCCATTTTTCAAAAGTAAATATCACACCACCCGTAAGATGACACCACCCGAATCTAGTGAAACAAGATCGGTCGTCGAGCTATAGCCGAGATCGGTTTTGCGTAACTGTGTGGAAGGGACGTGTGGCAACTCGCAAGGTCGGATGTCGAGCTCTAGCTGAGCCGGCCATTGGGCTAGAGTAGCACCGTGTATCTTCACGGTCGATTTACAATTCCAAGATTTAACACACCTTGGTAGTTGTCGTGACCATACCGAGCTACCAAAGTGGATTAATGAGGAATTGTTGTGTAGGGATCAAACATGCCAAATGGGTGCTTATGAGTACCTAGGATCCCGCAAGTGTCTAAGAGTTGTAATCACGGATTGCAATTGGTAAAGTGTTTACCGGCCTAAAATAGCTCTATGAAGTGATCCGCGGTACACCCGTCATGGATGAGGGTATTTTGAGGTTCTTAGCCCTTGTTAATGTAATTAGTTTTTATAACAAGTGCGTAATTACTTTAAAAAGGATTTAATACGTCATAACTAACCAAAGTTCGTACTTTGCTTGTAGATGGCATCTACTAGCAACACCAACACCACCAACATGTCACTCCGTCCATTCTTGGAAAAGGAGAAACTCACTTGGCCAAACTTCATGGATTGGCATAGGACTTTGAGAATCGTCCTCCGCCATGAGATGAAGCTTGAGGTCCTTGAGTCACTTCTTCCGGAACCTCCTGCTACCAACGCGGCGAGGGCCGTCCGAGAGGCGTATGAAAAACGCCTTAAGGACACTAATGACGTGACTTGCCTTATGCTTACGAACATGAGTCCTGAATTGCAAAGGCAATTCGAGAAAGTGAGTGCGTACGAGATAATATCTCAGCTGAAGGACATGTTCCAACAACGGGCTAGGCAAGAACTCTACGAGTGTGTTAAGGCCTTCATCGGTTGTCGGATGCAGGAAGGAGGCAATGTGAGCTCCCACGTCCTTAAGATGAAGGGCTACGTGGACCAGCTCGAGGAGTTGGGATTTCCCATGGGGAAGGAGTTGGCGGTTGATATCATCCTCCAATCATTGCCTCCGTCATATGGGCCGTTCATTGGGAACTATAATATGGACAAGTCCATTATGGAGCTACATGGCATGCTCAAGACTGCCGAGGGCGAGCTTGCCAAGTCAAATCCCTCCACCTCCAGTGCCGTCCTTACCATCAACGAGGGTGGCAAGAAGTGGAAGCAGCCCGCTTCGGGCTTGAAGGGCAAGGGGTAGGGGAAGGCCAAGGCCAATGGGTCGAAGCCCAAACCTAACCTGACCCCGGAACCGAAGGTGAAACAAGTGGCTGCCGCTGGCACCTCACCGGAAGAGGCAACCTGCTTCTTTTGCGGGGAGAAGGGACACTACCGGCGTAGTTGCCCCAAGTACACGGAGGAGCTCAAGAAGCTTCAAGCTAAAGGTGCCGCTACCTCCGGTATGTACATGATTGAACTCCATAACACTTCTACTTCTAACGCCTGGATTTTAGACAGCGGGTGTGGTACCCACGTTTGTAATAATGTGCAGGTACTAAGAAGAAGTAGGGACTTGGTTGATGGAGAGCTGGATCTCATCATGGGAAACAAGGCGGTTGTCCCGGTTGAGAAGATTGGGAGTGTGGAACTCGCCTTTCCATCCGGCATGTCTATTGTTTTGTTAAATGTATCTTTTTCGCCCTGCGAGGCAAGAAATATTATTTCATTATATGCTTTGTTTGACGATGGATTTAACTTTAAATTTGATAATGGTAGCATATTATGTTACAAAGATCATGTCTTTTATTTTAAAGCTTTTCCATGTCATGGCATATATGAGACAAGCGTAAGTTTGCAAAACAATAGAACAATTATGAATGTTGATTCGGGATCCAAAAGTGTTTTGGACAAATTGTCTATATGGCATGGTCGGTTAGGCCACATAAACAAGAAACGCATCTCCAAGCTCCAAGCGGATGGGATCTTGGAATCATTTGACTATGGGTCTAATGAAGTATGCAAGTCTTGTTTATTAGGCAAAATGACCAAAGCACCCTTCACCGGTGTATGTGAGAGGGCGCAAGACTTGTTGGATATCGTTCACACCGATGTGTGTGGTCCGTTCAAGCATGCCACAAGAGATCATTCCCGCTACTTCGTTATCTTTATTGATGATTATAGTCGATACGGTTATATCTACTTGGTGAGACAAAAGTCGGATACCTTTGAGGTATTCAAGACTTATCAAAACGAGGTAGAAAATCAACTAGGGAAAAGAATTAAGATACTACGATCTGATAGAGGCGGTGAGTATCTTGGTTCTGAGTTCCGTAACCATCTAAGGCATTGTGGGATTGTCTCGCAATTAACCCCTCCTAGGACGCCACAACTAAATTGTTGGGAAATTAGCTAAGGCATTAAGACTGTTAAAGATGCAAAGTTAAAACTGTTAATGGACTTTGTGAAAAACAGTTCAAAACTGTTAGAAGAATATTGACTAACAGTTTGGAACTGTTAGTTGAAATTGTGAAGACAGTTGTAACCAACAGTTGCTGTGAACTTTAAAGCTGTTATATAGAGTTCAGAACTGTTAGTACAAACTACTACAACTGTTTGAAGACCTTGAAGTGAAGACTGTTAGAAGACTAAAGAACTGTTGTGTTCATTAAACAGTTTCTGTTGAGCTATATTTGGAAAATCCTATCTTAGAATAAACAGTTTCTGTTGAGCTATATTTGGAAAATCCTATCTTAGAAGATATCTCGAAATACTTTGAAGATTATCAAGATTATCTCAGAAGATAGAAGATTACCTAACTGTCAACAATTCAAGGAGGATCAAGAGTCTATATATACTTCATTAGATGATCAATTTAGTACGACGATTTGATCTCATTATTCAAAGCATTTGTTCTTATTGTTATTTATTTTTCTGAAAGTGTTTAGCCTCTAAGTTTCTTGTTGAAACCTAAGAACAGTCTGTGTTCTTCGTCTAACAGAATAAGTTAGATTGGGGGTGAAGTTTGCTTTTGTAATCATTCTAGTTGGTTAATAAAACTACTGTTTGATTGAATTAATCTTTGTTTAAAACCTTCTTTAATCAATTAAGTGTGATTCCGCAACTTCTTAATTGATTGTGATCATAGTTAAAGATTAACTTTTATTTTACTCTGATTGATTATTTAAAGTTAGTTCTTGTTATTTGATATAATCTATATCCGATCCTGAAAAGTGGTATCAGAGCCTTATCATTAAGGTTCCTTTGATCACCAGTTGAAGGTTTTGCTTCAATCTTGCTTTGTTCTTTAAAACTGTTTTCAAACTACTTTGTTTCAATGGATTCTAGTGGATCTTCTGATGAAATTCAGGTATCTTCTAAACTATGTCCTGGTGAATGTAGAGCAATTGTTAAAAGATTTAGAGAGCACAATAAAAAAGTATGTGCTACTCTAAGTAAAATGAAGGAGAGAAGGTATGAGTATACTGCTGTGATAGAAGATTTTGAAAAGAAAATTAAAGACTATCAGGCTAATGAACTGCAAATGGATTATGATAGAAAGTATCATAAGTGGGAGAAGGAGCAGCTTCAAGAAGAGATTGATAGTCTAAAGAAAAAGCTAAGTGAAAAGGAAAGTAAGGTTGATGAGTTAACCAAGAAGTTGGAGGGTGTTGATATTGATCTGAGCATGTTCAAGGCAATAAATCTTAAGCTTGAAACCTTGTTACAATCTCAAATCAAAGATAAGGTGAAAACTGGTTTAGGATATAAACAGACCCCACCTCCATACAATCACAATTACATAACTCCCATGTCTGATGTAGCTGATAGGTATGTCAATGATCCATTAGAAGCAGAGTTGAAGTCAGCTGATCCAAAACTTGAAAGTGATGAAGAAGGAGTTGTGTATGAAGTGAGTGATAACAAGAATGAAGGAGTTGTGAAGAAGGAAGAGGTCATTCCATTTGAAAATCACATCTGTTGTGAACCCATAGCCACAAAATCCTCTTTACAACCTGTGGTGTTTGTAAAAGCATCCTCTAATTCCTTCACCAGTGAGCCAAAACCTTCCAAACCTGTTTATTCTATAAACAGTTTCACAACTGCTGCAAACAGTCCCAAACTTTACACTAACAGTTCTAAACCGAGCCCAAACAGTTTTAAATCACACATCTCAACTGTTAGTGTTAAGTCCAAAGGAAAAGAGAAGGTTGATGAATTTCAAATTGAAAAGCCCAAGAAGAAGGCTGCAAAAGCACAGACTAAACCCAGTTCTGTAAAAAGGCATACTGAAATGTCTGCATGCACATGCCAAAAGCATGGTGTACAAAAGTTTCCTCAGTCAGCACCTGTTAGAGGAAATCAAAGAAATAGGAACCAGTTCTGGTCACAAAGAACTGGTTTGCCTATTGTGAAAACTAAAAAATGCTATATATGTGGAAGATCTAATCATTTAGTTCAAGATTGTTATTATAACCCACAGCTGTATAGCACCAAGAAACCAAGTTTCAAAAGACAGAATAACAGTTCTAAAACTGTTAAGTCAAAACAGATCAACAGTTCTAAGACTGCTAAGACAAAACTGGCAAACAGTTCTAAAACAGTTACATCCAAACCAACTAACAGTTCCAAAACTGTTTTAGCAAAACCAAAAACTGCTGGTTTGGCTTGGATGAAAATTCAAAAACAAACTGATTCTGGAGAAGGTAAAACTGTTCTTCATACTGAAAATCAAAAGGAATCACAAGTTGATTAATCTGTTTTATCAACTCCACCAGCTGTTTGTTCAAAGGTGTCCACTGTTAATCACAACAGTTGGAAACCACATGTTCTTACAAAGTATTCTTCACACAAGTTAGAGAAATCTAATTTGGATGAAATCAAAAAGAACAAAACTCTGTTTAAGTATTATGACTTGAATGGTGTACCCAAGACCTGCATGGCCTGGGTACTTCCTGCTACTAACTGATTTTATTTGTGCAGAGCATTCATAGGGCCAATCATGGATCTATCTGGCATGTGGATAGTGGATGCTCAAGGCACATGACTGGAAATCCACAATGTTTGAAGGATTTCAGAAACATCAATGGTGGATTTGTAGCATTTGGAGGAAATGCTAAGGGAGGAAACATCACAGTTGTTTGAAATACTACTAACAGTTTTCAACTGTTAGCATATGGCTTCGGCAACTGTTAGACAAGGTCCATGTGCAACTGAGGGGGAGAAATTTGTCAACTAAGGGAGTTAACTTTTGAATAACAGTTGTTACATCTTATGAAAACAGTTTCTCAACTGTTAGTTTATTTTGTCCGTCAACTGTTAAGCTATTAAAGGGTGTTTTGGTCTTTGCAGAATTTTGGAAACTTTGAATTGCATTCAACATTCGAAACATATATAAGGCAATTCCCTCCTTACCAAGCAACTCACACGTCCAAAACGAACTTCGATCAGAAACAAACCCTAACCTTCAACAACTCTCAGAGATCGAAATCAAAATGTCTCCTCTTCCATTTGTCAAAGAGCACAATGTGATCGCTTTTCTTGAAAAACCAGACAATCTTGACGCTTTCCACGTCATGATTGATTATCTCACGGTATCAAACATTCATTATGCTCTAACTGCCAACCCCACGATCTATACCTCACATATTGAGAACTTCTGGAAGAATGCCAAAGTTCAAGAAGTTGATGAAGTGCAACAGATTTCTACAACTGTTGATGATATGGAGGTTTCTATAACAGAAGACACTATTCGCCATGCACTACAACTGAATGATCTTAATGGTGAGTATTCTGATTCGGTTGCGTTAGAATATCTACACACCGAGTTACTAAAACTTGGGTATGATGGCCCTGGGGGTAAGGGTACCTTCTACAAAGGGCAGTTTTGCGCACACTGGAAGTTCATTATCCATACTCTCCAGCAGTGCATAAGCCCTAAGAGAACGGGCTGGAATGAGTTTGGAAGCAACATTGCTCTCGCACTCATCTGTCTAGCCAACAACAGATGTTTTAATTTTTCAAAATTGATATTTAATGGTATGGTAAAACATCTAGGGACCAAGTATGGTCTCTTTTTGATGTATCCTCGATTTGTGCAAGTATTATTAAACTTTTTGATGCCAAATCTAAAAAAAACACAAGAGGGTCATTATTCCCTCTGCTCATGTGGCTTCCACTTTGAGCAAACTGTTGATTAATGGCAAGAGTTTCTCTGGTGCCATAACTCCTCCACTCTCTGAAATGGTGGAGTTTCTGTCAAGAAACAGGACTGCCAGTGTTGAGCATGAAACCCATCGTATTGCTACACCACCAACACTGGAACCCACAGTCCAAGATACTCAAAATTCCCAACCTGCTTCCTTTGAAAAAGCTACAACACAAGCCCCTGCACTAAAAGTATTTAGAAAGAAGAGGAAAATTGTTGGTGCTCCTTCCACCACAGTTAGAGAACCCCAAAGTTAAGGCATTAAGACTGTTAAAGATGCAAAGTTAAAACTGTTAATGGACTTTGTGAAAAACAGTTCAAAACTGTTAGAAGAATATTGACTAACAGTTTGGAACTGTTAGTTGAAATTGTGAAGACAGTTGTAACCAACAGTTGCTGTGAACTTTAAAGTTGTTATATAGAGTTCAGAACTGTTAGTACAAACTACTACAACTGTTTGAAGACCTTGAAGTGAAGACTGTTAGAAGACTAAAGAACTGTTGTGTTCATTAAACAGTTTCTGTTGAGCTATATTTGGAAAATCCTATCTTAGAATAAACAGTTTCTGTTGAGCTATATTTGGAAAATCCTATCTTAGAAGATATCTCGAAATACTTTGAAGATTATCAAGATTATCTCAGAAGATAGAAGATTACCTAACTGTCAACAATTCAAGGAGGATCAAGAGTCTATATATACTTCATTAGATGATCAATTTAGTACGACGATTTGATCTCATTATTCAAAGCATTTGTTCTTATTGTTATTTATTTTTCTGAAAGTGTTTAGCCTCTAAGTTTCTTGTTGAAACCTAAGAACAGTCTGTGTTCTTCGTCTAACAGAATAAGTTAGATTGGGGGTGAAGTTTGCTTTTGTAATCATTCTGGTTGGTTAATAAAACTACTGTTTGATTGAATTAATCTTTGTTTAAAACCTTCTTTAATCAATTAAGTGTGATTCCGCAACTTCTTAATTGATTGTGATCATAGTTAAAGATTAACTTTTATTTTACTCTGATTGATTATTTAAAGTTAGTTCTTGTTATTTGATATAATCTATATCCGATCCTGACATAAATGGTGTCGCGGATAGGAGGAACCGGACATTGTTAGATATGGTTCGGTCGATGATGGTTCGTACGGACGTTCCCGTTACGTTTTGGGGATACACAATTGAAACGGCCAGTAGAATCCTTAACCTTGTACCAACAAAGAAGGTTAAGAAAACACCGTATGAGATGTGGTATGGAAAGGTTTCATCCATTTCATACTTAAAGGTCTGGGGTTGTCCTGCCTACATGAGGCGTGAGGTTGAGGACAAATTGGAGCCTAGGGCCGAAAGGTGATTTTTCATTGGTTATCCTGCTAGGTCTATGGGATTTGTGTTTTACAAACCTTCGGAGAACAAAGTATTTGTTGCTCGAAGGGCAGTGTTCCTAGAGAGGGAACTGCTATCCAAAGATGCTAGTAGGAGGAAGGTCGATCCTGAAGAAATTCAAGAACCTACCAATGTAGAACCTGATGTTGGCACTAGCTCACAACCTTCAATGGTTTAATCTTAGCAAGATGATGTTGGAGATAATGTAAACCCATTGCCTCTTAGAAGAACTGGTAGAAGTCGGCATGAGCCAGAGAGATATGGTTTCCACATGTCTGAGTGCACCGACATGGTAGTAGATTCTGTTGAACCTACCAAATACCAGGACGCTGTGGTGGGCCCTGAGTCTGCCAAGTGGAGAGAAGCAATGGAATCCGAGATCTAATCCATGTCGGATAATCAATTCTGGGACTTGGTTGATCCCGTGCCTGGGTGCAAACCCGTAGGGTGCAAATGGGTCTTCAAGAAGAAGATCGGCGTGGATGGCGAGGTAGACACCTTCAAGGCCCGACTGGTAGCTAAGGGTTTCACTCAAACTCATGGTGTAGACTATGAGGAAACCTTTTCCCTGGTGGCTATGTTGAAGTCTATCCGGATACTCATGGCCATTGCCGCATTTCATGATTATGAGATTTGGCATATGGACGTCAAAACTGTGTTCCTTAATGGAACACTTACAGAGGAAGTGTATATGACACAGCCTGAGGGTTTTGTACATCCAGAGTTTCCGGATAAAGTCTACAAGCTTAAGAAGTCCATTTATGGGCTTAAGCAAGCTTCTCGGAGCTGGAACCTGTGCTTCGACGAGAAGATCAAAGAGTTTGGCTTCTCTAAGAGCAAGAATGAGTCATGCGTTTACATAAAGAGCTAGTGGGAGGGTAGTTGTATTCCTAGTTCTTTATGTAGATTATATTCTACTAATTGGGAACAACGTCCCAACCTTACAAGGTGTAAAAGCCTGGCTAGGGAGTTGTTTCTCAATGAAAGATCTTAGGGATGCGGCTTACACTCTTGGGATTAAGATCTATAGAGATAGATCCCACAGGTTGATTGGATTAAGCCAGAGTACGTAAATTGACAAGGTCCTAAAGAGATTTAGGATGGAGGACTCCAAGAAGGGGTTCATACCTATGTCACATGGTTTAGTGTTGAGCAAGGCTCAAAGACCGAGTTCCCCTGAGGAACGGGAAGTAATGAGGCGAGTCCCTTATGCTTCGGCTATAGGCTCAATCATGTACGCCATGTTATGTACTAGGCCTGATGTATCTTGTGCATTGAGTATGACAAGTAGATATCAAGCTAACCCTGGTGAGACATATTGGACGGCAGTGAAGAACATTCTCAAGTATCTTCGGAGGACTAAGGAGATGTTCTTAATATATGGAGGTGCGGAAGAGCTAAGGGTAACTGGTTACTCTGATGCTAGCTTCCAAACTGACAGGGATGACTGCCGATCTCAATCGGGGTTTGTGTTCCTGTTGAATGGTGGTGCTATCTCCTGGAGGAGCTCCAAGCAAGTTACTGTGGCCGATTCGACGACTAAGTCTGAGTAAATTGCGGCCAGTGATGCTGCGAAGGAGGCTGTTTGGATGAGGAAATTCATCCAAGATCTGGGAGTGGTTCCTAGCATATCCGACCCTGTTGAGATATTTTGTGACAACGAGGGTGCGGTTGCTTTAGCGAAGGAACCAAGGTCTCACCGACGAACGAGGCATATTCCGCGGAAATATCATTATATCCGGGACGTGGTAGAGAGTGGAGACATTGTTATCAGCAGAGTACACACGGATAGCAATGTGGCGGATCCGTTTACCAAACCATTACCGCAGGCGAAGAACGATGCCCACACACGTGCTATTGGGATTAGATTTACTAGAGATTTGGTTTGATCTTGTATTTGTACTTTGGTTAGTATAATTGATGTATTTACCTTTTGGGAACATTGAGCAGTATTGTATTTATCGATTATTAAATAGAGATTTAGTAATACGCTAGTTGCGGGTATTTCTTTAAATCTTTACTGTGTTCCAACTTAGCATGTTTTATTTTTCCTTGAATGTGTTTGCATTCTAAATGTCCGCGGCCGGTCATTCTTCTCGGGAATGAAGTATGAACTAAGACTGAGGGAAGTGATTGGTCATGTGTCCAATGGGGATTGGGACACGAGGACGCAATACTTCACCTGTACTTGAAAGTGTTTCAAGTGACCCACACCTGAGTTCAGTTTATGGTACTTGTCATAAGTGAATCAGCATGGTATTATCAATTCAGCCTTATACTGGAGATGCATGTGTCTGCATCACTTTGATCTGCTTTGTTCTAGTTGCTTTCAAACGCAGACCGTAACTGGTTGTTATAAAGGGAGTAGTTGTGCAGAGTATGATCACTGTGGTGGGCAATGTAGTCAAAGGAATTTGTTCCTCTTATTAAGAGAGATATCCTTGGGCCCCTCAATGATTGGTCGCTGACACCAAAATGCATGGCCGTGCTTAAGTGTGCAATGATTATAGTATCTGATTGCAACTTGTATGTTTTGGTCACCACCAGTCTAGATCGAGAAACATAATCGTGAACGAACGGAGAATGACCTAGTACCATGTCTCGTGTTCATTTGGATATCGCGAACAAAGGGATGTTTGATCCCTTATCTATAGGACCATTTCACACGGGCTGCAGTTTAGTTTTTGTGTAGAAGACAAAACCCATACTGACATGGGAGCAGAGATGTCTTACTAGAGGCCGCTCTCTGTTTGTGATGCATTGGGTACGGTGAGTCATGTACAAGTCAGAGTCTGTTGGAGTATGCCCATTGACGCACGTACGCCAATTGATCACTGCCAATGACGTATGGGCCTATCGGGTCACACGCGGGGGGTTGATCTTGACAACAACCTAAAAATATGAGGGTGAGAAAGAATAAATAATGATAGTTGGCATTCTGGACAGGGTTAGCGGCGCTAACCATGTCGTCGCTAACTCAGCCCCGATAGTGGCGCTAACCTTAAGTGGTTAGCGGCGCTACACTTGGGTGGTTAGCGGCGCTAACCCCGTCTGAATGAAACAACTTTATTCTTTTCACCTCCTCTTTCCACCAATGCATGTGAGGATTAATCATTAGACTTGGGCCGACCTTGGGTAACTTTGGGGTCATGTTTTAGTCTATAAAAGGCATGCATTTGCTACTCTCTCATATTCTTTGTTAAGTGAATATTTAGACACTCAAAGAAAACAAAAGGGTTGTTCTTGTGAGTGATTGTGAGAGAGTTCAAGAGAGTTTCTGGAGATTTGGGTGGTTGTTCCAGAGGCACTTTCAAGAGTTGAGGAGTGCTCGAGATGTGCTAGTACACAAAGATCACAGTTTTTCCCGGGGTGGACTTCGATAGCTAGAAAGGAGGTTGTTATTGCTTGGATTCGTGATTAACACCACTTCCAGAGACATGGGTATAAACTCTGTCCTCTTTTCTGTTTTAGTTGCAAAATGTAGTTGTAGAGCTTGGTACACAATTGGGGTTCACTTTGTGGTTCTTGTATTTGCTTTTAAATTCGTTTTTGTACTTGTATGCTTCCGTTGTGCTCAACCACGAACCCCAACAGTACGTGGGCATGTCAGACCAATGATAGAGAATAGAAAATAGCACAGTGGACACATGAAATTAAAGAAGGGAATGGAAAGCTTTCATTGAAAAAGCAAGAAGAAAACAATGGTTCCCAGGGAGAACTCCCTCTCTCAAAGCAATAAAGCTAAGAGCCAAAATCTTTCTAACAACCAAAAACATGCACGCAACGTCATTGCTCCCTCTATTTATTCTCTCTCTCTATTCTAACAAAATATTAGTCATTTCCCTTAATTACCCCTTTCCCCCTTCTAGAATAAACATTCACAATTCTAGGCCTTAGATCATTAGTAGTTAACATCTCATCAGCATTCGTATCATAGGTTCAAGTCCTGGTGTGGACACATGACCTAGAATTTCGTGGACCACTAATCAACATGTAAAAAGACTTCTATCCCAAAGATTTGTTCCAACAGCATTCACAGAACAGTAAACGGTTAAATCGCGTGTATTTGCTAAAGAATGAACTTTTTAACAATAAAAAGAATAATTTAAAATATAAAGTTTAACATCATTTCATACAAAAAGAAGTTATAGCAAGCAGATTACACAAAAGAAACCAAAATCTTGCCAAGAAACTTGATGACCACAATCACAAGATTCCTTTGATAAATAAGTGACTACAGTTTCAAAAGCAACATCTAGAAATTCGAAGAGTGATACCACTATATAAGTTGAGCTGACAGAAGCTCAGGAAGATGTCAACAACAGCTTGATACCCTTTTTCTGGTCAGATGTCAATCTTGCAGGAAACTTGATATCAAATTTGATTCTCAAGTTTCCTCTTTTAGTTGGTTCTTTGGGTATAGGCATACCTTCTCCTTTTACAACCTCCTCATATGTTGGAGTAATAATATTATTGACAGGGATGGTTAAGCTTCGTCCATCAAGAGTTGAGATTTGTGCTGTGTAACCAGTGAGAGCTTCGGCTAAGGATAACTTTTGGGTGAGAACAAGGTCGTTGCTGTCTCTTTTGAACACAGGATGTGGTTTCTCATCAATGATGAATACAAGGTCAGAAGGAATTACACCTCGCTGCTCGTTTCCCTTTTGTGGGAATGTTATTTTTGTACCTTTTTTCCATCCGGGTCTAATCTCAATTGCAAGAATTTCTTCCACTGTTGTCGTTCTCCTACATTCATAACCAAACAAATCATGTTTAATTAAATCAGTTCATTATTAAAGCAAGAATTTTGGGTTATATGTTATAAGTAGCTGGTCAACTGGATGAATTTTTTTTAAAGCGAAAAAAAGAAATAAATAGATAAATAAATAAAAACCTTTAAAAGCCAGTAATGTACGGCATAATCAAGTGTTTACAGAGAGACCAAGTGTTTACAACTTTCTAAAATTGCTTTTCAGAACAATTTCGATATTGTTTTAGTAACAAGTTTCATGATCATATTAAAATATTAATTATTATGAAATTGATTTTATTTTTTTTGTGACAGAACTAACACAATCCGACCACCCAAGTTGTGATTCGTCCTAAATATTACTCACTTTGACCTGAACCTTTTTATCCAATCCGAACCTATTCTGTCACCCTTTATAATAGGCTGATAATATTGCAAAGCTCAAGGATAACAGACCACACATAAGCTTAAGTTGCTTAACTGCATCTCATCAACAAATTAAGGGGAAAATCAAAATGAACAAGAGCAAGTATTCATTCTTGGAGCACACAATCTTGGTATTTGCAAGGAGTTAAATGCATAGAGTAGCAGCATGCTTTAGGGCGATTCCCATTTTAGGTTAAAAAATCTTTTTCTTTGTAGGCAATGTACATTTTTGGTCCATTTTAGGCAACATATTTGTGGTTCTAATATGATGTATTCTCTCTCTCTTCCCCTCTACTAAGCATAGATTTGCTACAATGATCACAACAACAGCAATACCCAATCCCGCTACAGCGGGGTATGGGGGAGGTAAAATATAGACAATTATACCTCTATCGTATATAGAGAGATTTCTATCTGAAACAGACCTCCAGCAGCGAAACGATAGAAGAAGAGAAAACTAAAATTAAAAATTAAAAAAATAAAATTATATAGAAGTAAAAAAATAATAAAATTACATAACTAAATAAATAAACTTATAAAATAATAAAAAAAAAGAATAAACATAATAATAAAAAAATTGGGGGTGAAAAAGAAATAAATAAAATATAAGTAAAAAGAATGTAATTGCAAAATATATAAGATAATAAGAAACAAAAGTATAGTTGATATTCTAAGTATTCAGCACTTTGATATTAACGGATTACTAAAAACTTCTAATGTTGAGTTAGATATCTTTATATATGTTGGGTTTAATTTCTTATTTATTTATTCAGTTATATATTAACTTATAATGTAGACTCATTTATTCTCCTAAGCCCAAGCTTGCAGATCTCTCGCGTTCTTATCCCTGTATCCTAATCCTCCTAAGAGACCTTATCTAAGATCATGTCCTTAGAGAGAGAAAACTCATGCAGATCCGCTCTAACTTTATCATCCCACCTCACAGAAAGGCAACCACGCCTCCTAGTGCCATCAACTAGAATGGATTCCACCGTCCTAACTGGCGTTGTTAGTTGTCTCCTTTTAACGTGTCAGAACCAAATCGGAATTTTATCTAATAAAGTCTTCCCACAAGCCACAAGTCCATCTAAGCATCCTCACGTCCGCCACTTCCATTTTCTCCGCTTGCGCCTTTTCCAGAGCCAACACTCAAATCCATATAACATTAGCAGGTCTAATAGTCAGTCTGCAGAACTTTCCTTAAAACTTTCTTGGCTACACTGACCGAACACACAAAATATTTGGCTATGTTGTGATAAGAAGGGTACACTTCCCTAAAATATATCAACCTATCGTCTGCATTTAAACCATTCCAAAGAAGCATTTAACACATATTTAAAAAAACTAGTATTTTACCCGTGCGATGCGGCGGGGTAAAATAGTTTCAATTGTCGACATAGGGGTGTTCAAAATTCGGATATAAACCGTTTTAACCATAATCCGAACCGCTCCGTAACCGAAAAAGCCGAAACCATTTTCAAATACGGTTTAAAAACCGAAACCGATTACCATAAATACTTTAATTACATAAAACTGAAACTGTTTTCAAATTCGGTTTAAAAACCGAAACTGTTGGCCTTCTTACGAGATAACAACAAAAACGAACCAAAGCTTCTGTATTATTTCGTAAAATTTCAATACAAGTTCTGTACAATCGAGACCTATTTATAGACTCCGCCGGAGGCGGTTACATGGCAGTTACAAACGCCGTTGACGGCGATGGCTGACGGCGGCGGTTGGCCGTTAGTCGGTTACCGGTGGTGGGGCTTTGGTGGTTTGTACATTACAACTTAAATACATACTTTATACTAAATAATAATAAACTTATGCTAATGTTTCATAATCAAGATTAATCTAACATTCTCCCCCTTAATCTTGATCATCTTGTAGTAAGTCTCTGACTCCGAGTAGTTGTCTCATCATGACGAATCTTGTCCTTGCCAATGGTTTTGTCAGTATGTCCGCCCGTTGTAAATCTCCACTGACGTATTCAACTGCTATGTCATTCCTTTCGACGCATTCTCGAATGAAATGATATTTAGTATCAATGTGTTTGCTTCGTCCATGAAAGACTGGATTCTTCATGAGTATTATTGCCGACTTGTTGTCTACGTATATTGTGACTTTATGTTCATCAGCTTCAGTGATCTTGCTGAGTAGACGCTTCAACCAGAGTGCTTGTGTTGCTGCCGCTGTTGCTGCAATAAACTCTGATTCGCATGAGCATAGAGCTACTGTTCCTTGCTTCTGAGTGTTCCAACTGATAGGTGAATTTCCGAAATAGAACACTATTCCTGTTGTACCTTTTCCTTCTTGTGTGTTGACACCGTAACTGCTATCACTGTATCCTCCAATCTTGTTTCCACCTTTATGTCCGTAGATTATGCCGTAGTTCCTTGTTCCTTTGATGTAGCGCAGTACTTGTCTGATGGCTTTCATATGCCATTCTTGAGGTTTTTGCATAAAACGACTAAGTAATCCAACTGGATAACTTAGGTCTGGTCTTGTATGTAGTAGATATCGTAAACATCCTATTATGCTCCGATATTCAGTGGCGTCAACATATCCATCCTCTGTCAATTTCGTCAGTTTGAGCCCGGGCTCCATAGGAATCTTTGCATCGTTGCAATCGAGCATTCCTGCATCTCTGAGTATCTTATTTGCATAGCCAGTCTGCTTAATTGAGATTTCTCCTTCGTATTGTGTAACTTCAATACCGAGGTAATAAGCGAGTAAACCGAGGTCGCTCATTTCAAACTTGTTCTTCATTTGATCCTTGAAGTTATCAATCTCCTTCGATGTACCTGTGATTATCAAATCATCAACGTATACTCCTACTAACAGAGTTGAACCCTTGTTAGTTCTTGTGTAGACTGCTTGTTCCAAAACGCATTTCTTGAAACCAAGTGTCTTGAGTGTCTTGTCTAACTTCGTGTACCATGCTCGTGGTGCTTGCTTCAAACCATATAGTGCTTTTATTAGTCTGTACACTTTTCCTTTGTCTTCTTCTTTTATGAATCCTTTTGGTTGAGAGATATAAACTTCTTCTTGCAATTCTCCATGTAAGAAAGCCGATTTTACATCTAGATGATGTACTTCCCATTTGTTGTATGCTGCTAGAGCCAAAATCAAACGAATTGTTTCAATTCGTGCTACTGGTGCAAAGACTTCATCGTAGTCTATGCCATGTTCTTGAATTTATCCTTTGGCTACTAGACGTGCCTTGTACTTCAATATCTTTCCATCAGCGTCTCTCTTTGTCTTGTATACCCATTTTAAGCCAATTGCTTTGTGATCCTTTGGCAGGATGGTAAGTTTCCATGTGTTGTTTTTGTTGATGGAGTCTAATTCTGCTTCCATTGCTTGAATCCATCTTTTGTCCATTGCTGCTTCTCTGAAATTCCTTGGTTCATCTTCTAACAGCAATAACTCTTCTATGTAGACATTAAATATCTGGTTTGATTTGTCGTAGACATCATTTAGAGGTCTAAAACCTTTTACAGGCGTATCATCATATCTTTCACGTTCTGCTGAGTCTGGTAACTCGGGTGTATTGGGAATTTCTTCATTTTGGTTGTTGTTGTCTGGTGTGACATCATCATTATCATCTTCAGAGATGTACTGATCTTCTTGAGTTTTATACTCTACAGCGAAATCAGTCCATTCTGGTCCGTCTATGTCATAATCTTCAGTGTATTCTTCCCAATTCCATGTTTCATCCTCCTTGAATTGTCATCCCGACTTACGTGAATCTTCTTCTTTATTGGATCAAACAACCGATATGCCTTTGATCCTGGTTCACTGCCCAAATATACCATTCGTACACTTCTATCATCTAACTTTGTCAAGTGTTGTGATGGTACCTTTGCGTATGCGATACATCCAAAAATCTTGAGATGATGAAGACTTGGTTTTCTTCCTTTTAGTGTTTCATATGGTGTGATGTCCTCAAGTGATTTTGTTGGAGTACAGTTCAGTATTAATATGGCATGTCTAACTGCTTCTGCCCAAAAGTTTTGTGGCATATTCGTTGCTTTCATCATGCATCTTGTTGTTGAAAGTATTGTTCTGTTTCTCCGTTCCACGACTCCGTTTTGTTGTGGTGAGTAGGGTGCAGTTAATTGCCTTGCTATGCCATTGTCTTTGCAGTATTGTGAGAATTCTTTCGATGTGAATTCTTTTCCTCTATCTGTTCTGAAAATCTTCATCTTGACTCCAAGATCATTCTCCACCCTTTGAATTCTTTGACGATTCCAAAAGCCTGATCTTTTGAATCTAGAAAATATTCCCACATATATCTCGAGTAGTCATCTACTAATAAGAATATATACCTTTTTCCTGATGGGGTAGGCGGTGATATTGGACCACATAGGTCTCCATAAACTAACTCCAGTCGTTCCTTCGATCTTGACTTTGCCTGTTGTGGGAAAGGTGCTCTGCTTTGTTTTCCGATTAAGCATATATCACAAATACTTGCGGTATGCTTGATGGGTGGTATTCCATAAACCAATTCCTTCGAGTTGATTTTCTTTATTGAGTCAAAATTTAAATGACCCAATCTTGCATGCCATAACCATTCTTTATCATGTAGGTTGGCTAGTAAACACACTGGTTTACCGACGTTCAAGTTTGCCTTGTATAGCCGATTCTTCGATCGCGTAACTCTGAGTAGAATGTTATTGCTTGAGTCATATAGTAATTACTGATCTCCTTCCATGACTATCTTGCAACCATTTTCTGTCAACTGTCCAAGACTTAGTATATTACTTTTCAAATTTGGGATGTAATATACCTGGGAGATAATCCTCTGTTCTTTGTTTTTGCATTCCAATATTATGGAACCTTTTCCTCTGATTTCTACATATGATCCATCTCCAAATCGTACGTTTCCTGAGATATTTTCGTCAATCTCTTTGAAGTGATCTTTGACTCCCGTCATATGGTTGTTGGCACCGTTATCTAAGTACCAAAGACTTTCGTCCTTCGTAGACATCTTGTTTAGAACAAGATTCTCCTTTTCTTCTACTATAACTTTCTTATATTCTTCGACTGTTGCCATCAACAGTGTTGGTTCCAAATCTTCCTCTATAAGATTTGACTGCTTCTTTTCTTGTACTTTCTGTGGACAATTCCTCGAATAGTGTCCATACTTGTTGCAGTTATAGCACTGTACTTTACTCATATCAGGAGTAAATTTCTTTGATTTGTTATCAGTTTCCCTTTTGAAACTGTTTTGAGAGGGCTTTCTGAACTTCTTGTCCCCTCGTCCCTGTGAGTGGTTAATTCTGCCACGTCCACGTCCTCTGAAAGATTGCCTACGATCTTCTTGTCGTGTGAACATCAAGCCTTCTTGAGTGTCCGAAGATTTTTCTTTCTTGTATTTCAATCTTTCTTCAAATGTCTTTAGCCTTCCAATTGCTTCATCTAAAGACATAGTGCCTAAGTTCGAGTATTGTTCGATGGATGCAACAATCTGAAGAAATCTGTCTAGTACGGCGTTTAGTAATTTCCGTACAAGCGTAGATTCTTCAAATGTTAATCCCAAGCTCGCTGACTTGTTGATAATACCCGTCATTTTCGTAGTAAATGAATCTATCGATTCATTTTCCTTCATTTGTAACATCTCAAATTCTGATTTGAGTGTTTGTAACTTCGCTTGTTGAACACTGGTGACACCGACGTGTCTTGTTCTTAAGGCTTCCCAAATTGCCTTTGCGCTCTTGTACTTAGATACAAGAAGCAACTGATCTTCCGGTAATGCTTGATAAATATGGGCAATTGCATTCT
Source organism: Pulicaria dysenterica (assembly GCA_947179395.2). NCBI lineage: Eukaryota > Viridiplantae > Streptophyta > Magnoliopsida > Asterales > Asteraceae > Pulicaria > Pulicaria dysenterica. The sequence continues at coordinate 49,015,578 of OX359292.1, read as the reverse complement.
TGTCCATATCTTTATCGACTTCGTCTGTCGATCCATTCTCAATTGCATCCCATAACTTATGTGCCTCCAATATGACTTGCATCCGAATTGCCCAAGTCGTATAATTTGTTGATTTTAACATCGGGCACTGGTAATTGGTCGAGTAACCAATTTCCTTATGAACTTTTTCTCTTTTGTCCGTATCTTCTCCTCCTGACATACTTATGGATTTTTTTAAAAGATTAGTTTAAAAAAACTTTAGTCAAAATAAAAATCCTTTGATAAAAAAAATAAATTTAATCAAAAGTTTAAATGAAATATAATAATTTTAATAAAGATTTTATAAGTTTGAAAAAAAAATTGTGATGAAAACTTTTCTTAAAAAAAACATGATATCCCCCTTTTGTTTTAAAAATGAGATGAGCCCTTTTTTTAAGAAAAGAATTTATATGTATATATTAAAATAAAACGTATAAGGAGATTGAGAAAAAAGAATTGAGATTAGGGTTTTTTTATCCCTTTTGTTCAACCGTGAGGCCCTTTGCGGCGCCTCTTTCTTTTGTCGACGAGAGAAAAAAAAGAAGCCCTGTGCTTCCCATGAAAAAGTGGCCGCTGCCCCCTTTTTCGTTTTCCGATCTGCTGCGCTGCCCCTGTGGCGGCGGTCGACGATGACTGCAGTGTCCTTCCGCCGAACCCTTCTTCGACCCTTGTACGAGCGGCGGTCTTATCACCACCGTACGGTTTTGACTTCGTCCGATCTTCTTCTCCAACGATTTCCTCCGACGAGGTAAGTGTCCCTTCTCCGATAAGGGTGCCGGAATGGCGGTAGTTCCCTTCAACAGCCGCCTCCTGGGTATCCAAATGTTGGATTTTCCGGCGAGATCTTCCGATTTCGTTCTCGGTAGATGATGAGGCTTCGGTTCCCAACCAAAGCTCTGATACCAAATGTTGGCCTTCTTACGAGATAACAACAAAAACGAACCAAAGCTTTTGTATTATTTCGTAAAATTTCGATACAAGTTCTGTACAATCGAGACCTATTTATAGACTCCGCCGGAGGCGGTTACATGGCAGTTACAAACGCCGTTGACGGCGATGGCTGACGGCGGCGGTTGGCCGTTAGTCGGTTACCGGTGGTGGGGCTTTGGTGGTTTGTACATTACAACTTAAATACATACTTTATACTAAATAATAATAAACTTATGCTAATGTTTCATAATCAAGATTAATCTAACAGAAACCGATTACATAAAATAGTACAACTCAATTAGCATTATTTACAATATGTTTTAGCAATGATCTTAAACACTTCAAATACTTTAATTACATAAAACTGTCAGAATTTAAATAAATAATGAATACTTTAAAACTGTTAAAAAATTAATTACAAAAAATTGTCCTGAATTTAATGACAGTTGTACTATTTTAAAAGTTTTTAAAATTGTTGTTGGAAGTTATTGTAAAGCATGCTATATTACTTGTACTACTTAACTTAAAAAATTGTCTTAAAAAAAAGAGCTAAATGCTTTATAGAGTAATAAAGATATATTTTTTGTTAAATAGCAAAATTAATGTCTTTGTTTTTTTTTTTTAAATTATCAAATTTAAAGAGTGAAAAAACCTATATTGTGCTTTTAGTCCTATACTTGAATAGGTTCCTACATCTGAATTGCATATCATAAAGCACATAAAGCAATTATTGACCTACATTGGGGAAAGAGAAGTTAACAGTTTCCAACCCCATGCTCATAAACATTTGTATGCTCTAGGATCTAGGATCCATGTAAAATAAGATATGAAGATCTTTTCTAACCCCAATCACATCGCCTCAAGAGGTACACCAAATATAGTGACCAAAAAGAGCAAGAACAAGTTAGGGTAACCCCCTCCCTAGTATAGACCTTAATAAGAACCAAATTGATATATTGATAAATTGGGACAAATACAATAGTCTACGTGCTTTCGAGAGGTAGGAGCTCTCCAAAACAAAGAAAATATTAAAATAACTTCAGTGGAGTGAGAATCGAGAACCGTTCCATAACTGGGAAAAGCTTGCACGAGCAATTCTTGTCCATCAATCATAAACGGTACTGCACGGGAGTATGTGACTTTGTTTGAATAAATGGCGGCGCAACTACCAAGTTTGCAAAAGGAAGTGCTCGAAGGGATTTTTTTTAAAGGATTAATACAAGAGCTGAGAACTGCAGTACGAATTCAACAACCAATGGAGCTTAATCAGGCCATTACGTTGGCCCTTGTGATATATGAGAATCATTCGGAAGAGCAAGGAAAAAACGGAGCTCCTTCTAGCTGAATCGTAGGGGAGGCAATGCGAACCCCGGAGTCGGTGAACTTCGTGGTGCATCAACCGAATTCAAACGGTACCAAACAACAGCCCAAACGGATGTCTATAGCGGAATTAAACGAGAAGAGGGCTAAAGGACTTTGTTTTTCGGTGTGATGGAAAATATGTACCCGGACATCGTTGTCCGGCAAAGATGCTACCTAGTGATTGATGAGGGAGACGGTTGTGATTTGGAAGACCCTCACCCACATGCCGAGTAATTACAAGTGCTCCAACTTGAGTCTTAGGATCAAGACACCTAAAACCAGCGTTAGAATAGTGCGGAAAACAGAAAATAAACAAACACGAGATTTAATGTGGTTCGGTCCAAACACGACCTACGTCTATGGGCAGGAACAGAGACTTCTTTATTATGACTCCAGAGATATTTCAATGTACATATGACTTCACCCTAGCCTTGGTATTTATAGGCAACAAACTAGAATCCTAATCTAATTGGTAACTCAAATAATGATAAACACCAATTAATCTACTTCGGCCGTACGTACATTTGAATTTAAATACAAGATAAGCTCATGGATACACCATAATCTTATTTGACTTCAAATAATCAACTCCACGGCATGCTTATCCCTCCACGTGTACTTTAAACCACAATTAGTTCAAGATCCATGCACCATAATCCCATGCAAATCCATGCACACGTCATCCACGTACGAAATCAAAACCGTTTATAGCCGACTAACCATTCTAGTCACAAATACCAAACTTCTAATCAAGTCACACCCAACAATCTCCCCCTTGACTTAAGTACCCTTCAACCAGCCAACTGAGATCCGACAATCTCCCATGACCCGAGTCCTCAACCGTCATCACCAAAGAACCGTTTCGCATCTGCCAACCTCCCCGAAGGGACTACCTCCTTGTCCGAGCCACGAAGTCCAACACCACGTCGCGCAACTTAACCGGAGACCAACTCCACCCGTGTCGCATCGACTTCGTCAGGTTAATTTTCCGCTCCAAGTTCCGTACAGCCGCCGTTCCACTCGCAGAACTGCCCTCCAGAACGTAAATTCCACGTCGCAGCCTGCCCCGCATTATCACTCGAGCATCCCGAGAAACCTTCAGTCCACACCATTCCCGGCCAAAGTACCAAGAGAAATCACATTCTTCCGAAGATCCGGGACATACCAGCAATTAAACCGCTTGACCGCTCCATCATGCAACCTAATCTGCACCGTACCACTACATTTGACACTCCGAATCCCATCATCCCCCAGCTTCACCTTACCGTTCCAATTCTTAAAGGAAGTAAAGCTTCACCTTACCGTTCCACTTCTTAAAGGAAGTAAACAGATCACATGAGAACGTCATGTGATGAGATGCACCTGTATCAAATATCCAGGTATCTGCAGGACTACTATCCGTGCATACAGTCAAAGCATCGCCTATGTCGCCATCTTCCTGAACCACATTACTATCTCCCCTTTTAGGACAGTCTATCCTCATGTGACCAAACTCCTTACAGTGATAACACATTACCTTTCTCGTGGATTTTGTTTTCGAACGCGACTCCCCCAGTCCACCCATTCCACCATGTGTCCTTCCCCTACCCACGTATAAACCTGAACCGGACTCCCCTCATTACAAGAAACCCTAAGGTTGAGTTCCTTCGACAACAAGGCATCCTTTACTTCAGCAACAGAAATTGTTGACCTACCATACATCATGGTATCAACAAAGTTCTCATACGAATGTGGTAGTGAACACATCAAAATCAGGGCAAAATCTTCATCTTCCATTTTAACATCCACAACCTTCAAATCAAGGGTAATACGGTTAAGATTATCAAGATAGTCTTTTACCTGGGTACCTTCTGACATCCGGAGGGTATACAACCTCTACTTCTGATAAAGCCTATTCGTGAGGGTATTCTTCTGATACTTCTCAGACAGCTTCTCCCACAGACCTGCAGTCGTTGTTTCATCCACCACCTCCCTCAATACCTCATCAGCCAAACACAGCAAAATCGACGAATACGCTTTTGCTATAACGTCTCTCTTAACATCCTCCTTCATCTCCTTTGGAAGTTTATCTTCTCCTTCTAACACCACCGCGAAATCAAACTTCAAAGATGACATCTTCACAATCAACAAATACGCGAGCCCGGTGAACAGAACCGTGGCTCTGATACCACTTGTTAGGATCGAGAAACCTAAAACCAGCGTTAGAATAGTGCGGAAAACAGAAAATAAACAAACACGAGATTTAACGTGGTTCGATCCAAACACAACCTACATCCACGGGCAGGAAATGAGACTTCTTTATTATGACTCCACAGATATTTCGATGTACATATGACTTCACCCTAGCCTTGGTATTTATAGGCAACAAACTAGAATCCTAATCTAATTGGTAACTCAAATAATGATAAACACCAATTAAACTACTTCGGCCATACGTACATTTGAATTTAAATACAAGATAAGCTAATGGATAAACCATAATCTTATTTGAATTCAAATAATCAACTCCACGGCATGCTTATCCCTCCACGTGTACTTTAAACCACAATTAATTATCACAATTAATTCAAGATCCATGCAACATAATCCCATGCACACGTCATCCACGTACGAAATCAAAACCGTTTATCGCCGACTAACCATTCTAGTCACAAATACCAAACTACTAATCAAGTCACACCCAACATCGAGGACAACGTGAATTTACGGGGCGGGGGTGATGATATGACCCACAAGTGGATATGAATTAATTATTAATCTTATCTATTTAAGTAGGTGGTATTTTAATTTTATTAGTAATCATCTAGTTTCCTAGTTTATCGAGACAGTTTCCATTTTATCGAGTTAGGTCAATGGGTGGGTCTATATATGATTAGGGCCGGCCATCTGATAGCAATTTGATAAGAACCAAATTGATATATTGAAAAATTGGAACAAATGCAATAGTCGGCGTGCTTTCGAGAGGCACCCATCTCTCCTTAACATACTGAAGAGGTAGGAGCTCTCCAAAACAAAGAAAATATCAAAATAACTCTAAACTCTTCTCCCCCTAAAAGGTGACAGGCCCTAATCTTATATAGACCAACCCATTGACCTAACTCAATAAAATAGGAAATTGACTCAATAAACTAGGAAACTAGATAATTACTATTTACTAATATAATTCAAATACCACCTAATTAAATAGATAAGACTAATAATTAATTCATATCCCACTCGTGGGTCATATCATCCCTATCACCTATGTAGTCCAAGACTCCCAGACTATCCAATTGCATGCCTAAAAGAATTAACGCAGTGTTGTATATTGTAAAATAAAATTTTAAAAAGTGTCATCTACTAGTAAGAAATCTTGTATCGGCCGCTGTCAATCCAAACTTAAAATGGGTTGTACTATAAATATAAATGTCAAGATAGAAACTTGGCGTTGCATATAATTGATACAAAATGAACTGTCTAAAAATTTTATGCCCCTACATGTAAACAAATCAGTAAGATTCCACATAGGAAGGAAAGGCAGGTGACTTCATTTTAAATAAAGGACGGCAATTGACTGGAACGCTGAAGATAATAGCTTAAGAAATAATACTACATAATCTAATGAACTAGATTTGACCATTTATATTGATCATCATATACTCATATTTTATTTAGGTCAAAGTCACGATAATGGGCAATTCTATGGGATGGAAGCTATCCAATTGCATGCCTAAAAGAATTAATGCAGTGTTGTATATTTGTAACTTAAGCCACCTAAAAAAACAATTCAGATATCGAAATCTGAGTCATAAACTATATGCATACATGATGACATGATGTTTCATCCTCATCTTCAGTAATAATAAATAAACAAGCAAATTGTGAAGAATATACTAATATAGAATGTGAATAATGTATTATATAGTAGACTTATAATATTACAATTATAAATTACAACTGAAGGCTAACCACACACAGATCATTTAGGCAATGAACAAAGTATATATCAGATAGTGGATACATAAATATAAAACAAATACAAGTTAGAAGACAACAAATTGATGGCTATCTAGACAAGCCTAAATAGAACATGTCCAATATGTTTACAGCCTTATTGATGTTTATATATGCACAATTGCCCATGCATATCTTTCATACTAATATATGCTTATTCTGTGAATCTTAAGAAGCTCTCTTTCTCAACAGCAACCACAATCACACCCAATTCCCACCTAAGTGGGGTACGGGAGATAATATGTAGACAGTCGTACCTCTACCCGAGAGGAGAGAGAATACTTTTCTAAAGTCCTGCGGTTATATGAGTGTTCTTTAAAGTTATATAATTTTGGAAATGCTTTATACTAGAATATTATGCCATAGATAATTTCAGAAGAGGCTTGTATTATGCCTCACCTAAGCAGGGCATGGGGAAGGTAAGTAGCTCTCTTACACCTTAGAGAGTGTCTCAATAATTATACCATAAGTTGCTAGTGTTATAGAGCTTTTACATTTCCTACAAAGGCCAAATTTCATATATAGTAATGCACTTTTACTTCATTTATAACTTGGTCACGAGACTTAAAAAATATAACGACCGTTCAACTTTTAACAATCATTAAGGAAACCATTCAACGTTCTAGAAGAAAAGGCATTCACGCATTAGCACTTTGAAGGTTTAGCGGCCAGAATTACTTAAAAGTAATTAATTAGGAAAGTACAGTGGACTTAGGTCACACTTATCTGGTAACCAAATTGGAAATGAAGTGAAAGTGCCTATACACAATCAAAAGAATGATTATATTAACATGAGGTTGGAAACCATTAGCAGTTATTGTACAAACCTTGGTCAGCAACTATTCAAGTGATGCATTTATTACTATTACACTATAACTGCACCGGTTGGGTGTATGCTATACAAATTTAACAGCCAAGATTAGAACGCTCTTTTTTCTATATGAAGATATAAACTTATAAACTTATTCTGAAATGTAAACTAACTATTGGTGGATAACTGGATATTGCATAGTTCCAAGCATGTCAGATATCAAAGAGTGCACACGAAAATAGCTTCTCAGAGCCTAACATACACATAATATGCGCTAATAAGTGACCGACCACACATAATCATACAATTTCCGAAATTAGAAGAAAACAATCAATTAACTTTAAACATTAAGAATCATGTTTCATGCATAATAAGTAACTTCAAAACTTCATGAAAACGAATCAAAAGCTTACCCAGTACCATCAAAAACATCCCTGGAAATTTTCATCTTTTTAGTAGTCCCCTTGAACAAGTCCTCCAAGCTACAAGGCAATGTTCGTTCAATCATGGCCCCTTTCCTAGGTGGCATACTTGCTGATCCTTCACCACCACCACCACCACCACCAGCCGCCCCTCTTAACTGAGAAAAAATATCTTCACTACTAAACATGCCTCCCTGAAACGGTACCCCCGAATGAGACCCTCCCATCCCTCCAAATGGACTAGAGAACCCAAAAAATTCAGAGAATATATCATCTGCATTCCGTGGATTAAACCTAAACGATGCTGAACGACCATCATGGGGCATCCCAGAAAACCAACCAGCACCTGTAGGGGGCATTTGCCCCTTCAAACCCTCCTCACCATACTGATCATAAATCGCTCTCTTCTGCTGATCACTCAAAACCTGTTCATTAATGTCCATTCCAAATCACTAATTAGATAATGAATTCCAATACTTCATGAATTCAAAAAAACCCTTGCCAAAAGCTGTTAAATTTGCAAATAGTAGGTTTGGATATGCATAGATCCCAAATCAATTAAATTAATCAAGTATGAAAGCTTATAATTCGATCCACATGGACTAAACCGAAGTGTCAAATTAGGCAATTTGTAACAAAATTGAAGTGCTGGTTAACTAGATTTATATAGGTCACTGTAACTTTACTTAAAATCCAATTGCCAAAATAGAAATCCATGTAATCTGCCCCATTGGAAAAAATTTTGAACTTGGATACACACATTGATCGATAGGGCTTTGTACAGATACAATATAGGCCTGTGGATAGTTTTCAATATGGGCACGCATCTATTGTGTCATTAAGGTTCTTATCAGAATGCAAAACGTTTGCTCTGTACTACTCAAGTTCCGGAGATTTAGGTTTAGAGTAATATCCTGTCCAATCGAACTCACTAGAACTAATCAAGTAATAAAATTTACATTCGAATCAGCTCCTCGCTGGAAAACGATGCTTATATGCTATTAATTGAAGTGCCGAATTAGAAGAAACTTACATCGTAGGCCTCAGAGATTTTTTTGAACTTGGCTTCGGCATCTTTTTTGTTGTTAGGGTTCTTATCAGGGTGCCACTTCATAGCAAGCTTCCGATAAGCTTTCTTCAAATCATCGTCTTTGGCGTTGCGGTCCACCTGAAGAACCTTATAGTAGTCCACACCCATGGTTACTCAAATCTCTCTTTCCTCTTGCTTTATCCTATGAAATTTATATACTTTTGTTGAGGCTTTTTGAAGATTTGAAGTAGAAGTAGGGTGGAGTTTCTTGTGACTTCAGGAAACGGCTATTTCGCTCTGTGTCCGATGTGGATGTTGATGACAACAGAGGAAGGAATCAGCAGGTGAGTTTGAGTTGGTGACAAGGGCGTGTTTGTGTGTCCAATGAGAGCCGGAATAAAGGGGTGTTTGGACGTGGACTCGTAAAGAACTTCATTTTATTTTATTTAATTTTTTTTGTACGGATGAAATGAAAGAATTTGTAAGAAAATTGAAAAAAGATGTGTTTTCAAGTTTTATAGAAAATTCATGCTTGTTTTTTTTTTTTGAAAATTTTCCTCTTTTTGAAACCTTCTTAAATAAGTTGTAATATTTAAAGATAGTTTTATAAAGAATATCTCTCATCATTTATTTCTTTTATTTTTTAGAATAAATAAAATATTATCGTATTAAATTTATTAAATGATGCAAAACTTTCATTTAATGAAATAAATTTAATTGTTTACTCTTCACAATTTATTCAATAAAAGTATGACTTTTATTAGTCAAATTGAATCAACATTATTACAGAATTTCAGTCATTCTTAACTTTAGAATATTATTTATCTACACTGATTTACAAATATCATTATAATATTTTAAATTATCTATTTAACAAAAAAAATCATTTTATTATTTTAAAATATTTATAATCGTTTTATATTAGTTTTATTTGTAACTAATAAAGATTTAACCTTGTTGCTCTAATTGGATTAGTAATGATTGATGGGTTGTACAAAAAATATAATCATACATCTTCGTATCATCATATCATGATTGTCATGTCTGTCTTTAACCCCTCATCGACATTTACACCACTGATTTAATTGATGACATCTACTTTTGCCATTTTTTAAAATTCTCATTTTGTTCATGTTTTATAATTATGTAATTTTTCATATTAGGGTTTAAATTATTATTTTTTAAACTAACTCGTATATCACAGATACATGCAATAATATTAATAAAAGACTAAGAGTGGTAGTAGTGTCCACCTCCTGCCACACTCATGTTAGTCTTATATTAAGTACACAACAGCAAATGTTTATACAAGGGGGTTGAATATAAACTTAAGTTTTTTTAAGCTAATTACACAATTAATACTTTTAATACAATTCTTATTGATATGAATCAAGAAATACATGTACAAGGAAGTGGGATTTCCAAATACAATAAAAGGTGGCAACTAAAATATCTAACATATAGACAAACTTCTCTAAAACAACTAATGTTTAAGAGGTTCAACAAATGGACACGTTTTTTACACTAATTGCTAACTCTGAAACTTGTTTTTTCTTAAAAGTATGAAGTTTGTTCTTTGAGAGAGATTTCCGGTGAGTGTTTTTGGCGAGTATGCATGATGAGGATGCATGTGTATATATATAGAAACTCGGTAGCACGTGAAGGAATAGATGTTGGGGGACAAGGTGGCATAAGGAAAATAATATTTTAATTATAAAGTAAGTGGGTGAAAAATAATATTACTTTAATCAAGTTTGAATATAGTAAATGTACTTTTCTTATAAAGTGCTACCCACTACTAATATAATAATATTATTTTCCATACTTTTTTGCCTTGTAACTCTAAATTTCTCTTTCTATGCTTGTACTATTATCAATAAACATGCTTCTTAAGATTTGAATTTACCAAATATGTAGTTGCCAACCATACTTCGGGTAGTTGAGCAAATCTTCAAGATCTTTTTCTTCGAAAGTAACTTTAACCTTTTCTAGAGGTCAAGTTCTATCCCTTTTGTCTCATTGGTGGTACAAAAAGTGCAAATACTTTTGCATATAAAAAGATCTAAGGAAATATAACAAAACATGTTCTTGTTAGAATATGCCCACTGACGCATGTACGCCATCTGAATTATTGTCGATGATGTATGGACCTATTGGGTCACACACCGGGGATCAATCTCAATAACAACCCAAGTGGAGGGACTAATATGGTCAAATTGCAAAATTTGGTGTGCTGACGGAGATAGTGGCTCGATCTCATACATCGCGCCTCGATCTCCTTAAGAGATAGCGGCGCGATTTCCTCTCAGACAGCATGCAACTTTTGCATGTCACCTCCATTTTCAACCAATAGGTGTCTCTTGTTTGTACAACTCTTTGGCCGGCCTTGGGGCTCAAAAATGGTCTGGAGAGAGTTTATTTTGACAAGAGGCATGCTTTTGGTTCACTCTCTCTAGATATACTAACCACCAAAATCACTTAGACTCATATGTGGGGTATCAAAACTGAAGGAGTGTTTTTGGTGTGTTCTTGCAAGAGGAGAGCAGGGATTAGCTTGGTTGGTTGTTCCAAAAGTGATTTCTAGTGTTGAAGATCACGGATGGCATGCTAGTACATGGAGGTTGAACAAACTCGGTGTGGATCAACAATAGAGGAAAGCTTTCTTTAGCATTCTTGTTCATCCATCTTTTGGTTCTATCCAGAAAAACTACAAGGGTATAATCTCTACTCCTTTTGTTTTACATGTTGCATTTCTTAGTTATAGAGTTTCGTCCATTCTTGGGGTTTCCTTGTTTTTGTTCTTTACTTGTACATTATGCAAAATTTGTTGTACCATTGCTTCCGTTGCTTGTTACCGAAACCCCAACAGTGGTATCAGAGTCACCTATATACTATAAATGCATATGGTGGCCTCAAAAACCCGAGAACAAATTGTTTGATTTTCTGTCGCAGGGGTTCGCGGTGCTAACCTTGAGTTAGCGGCGGGAAATCTGTTGCCTGTCACGGCGCTAACCCCGCTGTGACAGTTTTGGTTTTTAAAATAAATAAATCAGTTTGTGAGTCGGGTTTTTGGCATTCAAAAGTGGTTTCTAGATTTTTGGTTCCCGAAGTCATTTTTGCTTTAATAAGATGCCTTGTGTCTTGGTTGGTGTATTTACATGTAAGTTATTATTTTGGCATGAAAATGGTAGTTACATGTACTTACATTATGTATATATGAATATGTTTCACCAAAAATAGTTTGGTGTTACTAATGCATATGTACATGGGATTTTTTTGGTGCCTTGAGTGTTTTACATAATCTTAACCAAGATACAAAAGTTTACATGGTTTGGTGTTGCACACAATGTTTTAGCTCTTTGTTGTTCTTGTGATGATCATGTAGTTGGTAACCACCCTCATGCCCTAGACCTTGTAATCTGATGGATGGTTGTATGTTTAATTATTTCATTCATTTGGTGACTTATAGTCATATGGTATGTAATAATTAATTAATTTATTTATTTGGTATGTAATTTGTAGCTTGTGGCTTGCATGCCATTTAATATTTCCATATTTGTAAAAGTACTAGAAATATAGGTTTTGTGGCTTGCATGCCATTTATATTTTTCTATGTATTTGTAAATTTGGAGGCGACCATCAGGAGTCACGGTGATGACGTCTTGGCAAACACGCATCCGAAATGCCTAATGGAGGTAGCGGGTTTAGTGGGAGCACATCCGAAGTCAATGGAAGATTTTTCCCTAGTTGACTATGTTTTCCCGTTTTGGCTCACGGGAAAACGCATAGGCTTTGGGCATGGTTACTAACTTGTTTTTTTGTATGCGTGTGATGTGGTTTTATATTTATGCATGGTTGTTTAGTTTTCTTCGCATGCTCGAGATAACTTTTTGATAAGTTAATAAAATCACAAGAGTTTTAAAATGGTTAACAACTCTCGCGCGCGCCCGATTAACAAACTTTAGTGAAAATTTGGTTTTGCCGCTTTCTTTATTAATCAAATTTAAACTTGGTTTTAACCGGAAACAAAAGCCCATTTTCTAAAACCGTAAATCTCGCACCATCCAAGAGATGACACCACCCGAATCTAAAGAAGCATGGGATGATTATCGAGTTAAGCACGAGTTATTCCATGTGGATTGTAACGCCTCAAAGTTCGTAAGTTCCTAGTTATGAGATTATATCAAGTGATGTGATAAGTGTTAGACATGATTAGCAAGTTGCCCTTGTGTGAGATGTGTTTGGTGTTTACAAAGTAAAGGGACTAAAGCTGTCATTTCAAAAATTATAAAAGTTCAGGGACCTTTTTGTTGGGGGTCGTGGTCCAGAGCAACGGAAGCATGCATGTATAAAAACGAATTTTTCAAGATAAAAAACAAACCACAAAGTGAACCCCATAAGTGTACCAAACTCTACAACAAGATTTGCAACTAAAAACAGAAGAGAAAGAGAAGTTATACTGTTGATGTCTCTGGATTGTTGAATGCTAAGCTCCAAGCTTGAACTCCTCTTCCTTGGCTATCGAAATCCACCCCAAGAGATTGTGTGATCTAAGTGTACTAGCACTCCAAAGTATCCTTCTCTTGATGAAGATACTATTCTGGAACAACAACCCAAAGAACTCTCCAGGAAACTCTCTACTCTCTCTCACTTTTCTTCTCTTAGACAACTCTCAAGTTTCTAAGTGTTTTTCTCTTCAAGTAAGCAAGAGAAATAAATGAGAGAAGAGTTGCATATTTATAAACCCCCAGATGCTTCCTGAACTCCCCAAAGTCGGCCCAGAGATAATCATGAGGTTACACATGCATTGGTGGAGAGAGGAGGTGAAAAGAATAAAGTTGTTTGTGTCAGGCAGGGTTAGCGCCGCTAACCGCCCATGCATAGCGCCGCTAACCACTTAAGGTTAGCGCCGCTATCGCGGCTGAGATAGCGACAACAGGGTTAGCATTGCTAACCTAGTCCAGAAAACCAACTATCATTATTTATCCTTTCTCACCCTCATCTTTTAGGTTGTTGTCAAGATCAACCCCTTGCGTGTGACCCGATAGGCCCATACATCATCGGTAGCGATCATTTGGCGTACGTGTGTCAGTGTGCATACTCCAACAAACTCCCACTTGCACATGACTCACCGTACCCAATGAATCACAGATAGAGAGCGGCCTCTAGTAAGACATCTCTGCCCCGAAGTCAGTATGTGTTTTGTCTTCAGCACAAAAACCAAACTGCAGCCCGTGTGAAAAGGTCCTATTGATAAGTGATCAAACATCCTTTTGTTCGCGATATCCAAGTGAACACGAGACATGGTACTAAGTCATTCTCCGTTCATTCACGATTATGTTTCTCGATCTAGATTGGTGGTGACCAAAATATACAAGTTGCAATCAATCATAAATTATTGCAAGCTTTGAGCATGGCCATGCATTTTTGTTGGGAAAATGATCTCATCAGTTTAGATTTGATGAGACAAAGTTAAGTTTGTTAGATGTGTTCTAAATATAACTTGAACAGAATTATGAAGCTTAGTCAGACTGAACACTTATAGTGATTCAGACTGAATATAGGCTGAATATAAGCTGAGCATATGTTCGATCAGCTTAGACTATATCTTAGTAAGATTATCAATATGTTTGATAAGCTATGTGCGTAAACTAAGATATACATATTGAGTTTTAGCTTGATGAGTTTCAAGCTGAGCGACTCAGCGTGAAGACTGAGTCAGCTCAATAGAGTTACTAAATATGTTTTAGTTAATTCTTTAGACTTCTAAGGATGAGTTAATAATTATACATGTTAGTTCATGTTTGAATTCGGGTTTCTTCTCGAGGAACTCAGCTTGATGAGTTTCAAGCTGAGTAACTCAGCCTGACTAAAGAAGTTAGTTTAAAGATAATTCAAATGTGTTTTAAATTTATCTTTTATCTCTCTATATCTACAGAAAGGATAAGAAGACTTCAGAATCAAGATTGAAGATTGAAGACTCAAGATAAGAAGATTCAAGATTCAAGATTCCGAATTATCCGATAGTTAGTTAGCAAATTAGGATTAGTCTAGTTTGTTAGGAACCGTAGCAACAGGATTATAAATACTTATCTCCTGATAAGTTTAGAGGTACGACTACGACTATGACTCAAAGAAAACAACTTAGAGTTGCAGAGCCAAAACCTCACCTCACCGTATGTGTTACGATTCTTGAATCACTGTTTGTAAGTTCAACGTGATCAAGAAACTCACAGATTGCCAAATCATTCGTGTGTTCGAATTGTCACATCAGTTGTGATATTGGTAAGTAATCATTAGTTGATTCAATCTGTGAAAATCCTGTTTAGAGAGTCGTCAGTATCTATAATCATAAGTTGATTATAGATAGCTAAGTTTGAGAGATTGAGAGATTTATATTAGGTGATTATATATCAAGAGTTGCTTACTTGATAGTTACTGTAATCATCTTCTTATTCAAAGCATTGTAATCATCTTCATATGAATAAAAGCATTCGACTAGTTGTGGTTTGATTTACTGTGTGTAACACTTTTATTTGATTTGTTCAATTTCTGCAGAAAGTGTATTCAACCCCCCTTCTACACACCTGTTTCTTGTTGTTATTTTCACCAAAGGGACCAACAATTTTGGTGTCAGCGACCAATCATCGAGGGGCCCAAGGATATCTCTCTAAACAGAGGAACAAATTCCTTTGACTACACTACCCACCACAGTGATCATACTCTATCCAACTACTCCCTTTATAACAGCCAGTTACGGACTGCGTTTGAAAGCAATTAGAACAAAGCAAACCAAAGTGATGCAGACACATGCATCTACAGTATGAGGATGAACTGATATTATCATCCTGATTTACTCATGACATGTACCATAAAGTAAAATCAGGTGTGGGTCGTCCAGTCACTTAAAACACTTTCAAGTACAGGCGAAGAATTGCGTCCTCGTGTCCCAATCCCATTGAACACATGACCAATTACTTCCCTCAGTCTTAGTTCATACTACCTTCCCGAGAAGAATGACCGACTGCGGACATTTAGAATGCTTACACATTCAGGGAAGAACAAAACATGCTAAGTTGGAACACAGTAAAGATTTAAAGAAATACCCTCAACTTGCGTATTACTAAATCTCATTTAATAATCGATAAATACAATAAATACACTATTGCTTAATGTTCCCAAAAGGGTAAATACATCAAATATACTAACCAAAATACAAATACATGATCAAACCAAATCACTAGCAAATCTAATCCCAATAGCACGTGTATGAGCATCGTGCTTTGCTTGCGATAATGGTTTGGTGAACGGATCCGCCACGTTGCTATCCGTGTGTACTCTGCTAATGACAATGTCTCCACTATCGACTACGTCCCGGATGTAATGATACTTCCGCGGAATATGCCTCGTGCGTCAGTGAGACCTTGGTTCCTTTGCTAGTGCAACCGCACCCTCGTTGTCACAAAACACCTCAACAGGGTCGGAAATACTAGGAACCACTCCCAGATCTTGGATGAATTTCCTCATCCATACAGCCTCCTTCGCAGCTTCACTGGCCGCAATATACTCCGAATCGGTAGTAGAATCGGCCACAATGTCTTGCTTGGAGCTTCTCCAGGAAATAGCACCACCATTTGGCAGGAACACGAACCCCGATTGAGATTGGCAGTCGTCCCGATCGGTTTGGAAACTAGCGTCGGAGTAACCAGTTACCCGAAGCTCTTCCGCACCTATATACACTAAGAACATCTCCTTTGTTCTCCGAAGATACTTGAGAATGTTCTTCACTGCCGTCCAATGTGCCTCACCAGGGTTGGCTTGATATCTACTTGTCATACTCAATGCACAAGATATATCAGGCCTAGTACATAATATGGCGTACATGATCGAGCCAATTGCCGAAGCATACGGTACTCGCCTCATAATTCCCATTCCTCAGGGGAACTCAGGCTTTGAGCTTTGCTCAACACTAAACCATGTGACATAGGTATGAACCCCTTCTTGGAGTCCTCCATCCTAAATCTCTTTAGGGCCTTGTCAATGTACGTACTCTGGCTCAATCCTATCAAACTGCGGGATCTATCTCTGTAGATTTTAATCCCAAGAATGTAAGCCGCATCCCCAAGATCCTTCATTGAGAAACAACTCCCTAGCCAGGTTTTTACCCCTTGCAAAGTTGGGACTGTTGGGGTTCGTGGTTCATCACAGTGGAAGCATGAAAGTACAAAATCAGAATTTTACAAACAAAAGCAAACCACAAAAAGGAACCCCAAGTTGTGTACCAATCTCTACAACAAAGAAATGCAACAAAAAGGAAGAGAGAAGAGAGAGTTATACCCTTTGAAGTCTCTGGAGTTGGTGTAGATCACGAATCCAAGCTAGTAGCAACCTCCTTCTTGTCTATCGAAGTCCACCCCAGAAAAAACCGTGATCTACTCGTACTAGTGAGCCATCGGGTGTCCTACAACATATGGAGACACCTTCTGGAACAACAACACTAAATCTCCAAGAACTCTCTTTAGATCTCTCTCTCACAACTCACAAGAACAACCACTTGAGGCTTCTTTGTGTGTGTGTAATTTTCACCTTCAACAACTAGAGAGAAAGAGAGCATATGCATGTGATTTTATTAGTCCCAATTGTCATCTGGAGTTACCCAAGACCAAACATAAAGAGAACCAAGCAAGTGACATGCATTGGTGGAGAGTGGAGGTGAAGGAATAAAGTTGTAATATGTCAGACGGGTTAGCGCCGCTAACCGTCGAAACTTAGCGCCGCTAACCACTTAAGGTTAGCGCCGCTAACGCGGCTAAGTTAGCGACAGATTGGTTAGCGTCGCTAACCATGTCCAGATCACCAACTATCTTTAATTATTCATTTCTAACCCTCCTTTTTAGGTTGTTGTCAAGATCAACCCCCGGGGTGTGACCCGATAGGCCCATACATCATCGGTAGTGATCATTCGGCGTACGTGTGACAGTGGGCATACTCCAACAGACTTCCACTTGCACATAACTCTACGTACCCAATGCATCTCAGACAAGGAGCGGCCTCTAGTAAGACATCCTACCCCCAAGTCAGTATGGGTTTTGTCTTCAGCACAAAAACCAATCTGCAACCCAAGTGAAAAGGTCCTATCGATAAGTGATCAATCACCCTTTTGTTCGCGATATCCAAGTGAACACGAGACATGGTACTAAGTCATTCTCCGTTCGTTCACGATTATGTTTCCCGATAGAGATTAGTGGTGACCAAAACATACAAGTTGCAATCAGATTCTTTAATCATTGCACACTTGAGTACGGCCGTGCATTTTGGTGTCAGCGACCAATCATCGAGGGGCCCAGAGATATCTCTCTAAACAGAGGAACAAATTCCTTTGACTTACACTGCCCACCACAGTGATCATACTCTGCCCAACTACTCCCTTTATAACAGCCAGTTACGGACTGCGTTTGAAAGTAATTAGAACAAAGCAAACCAAAGTGATGCAGCCACGTGCATCTCCAGTTTGAGGATGAACTGATATTATCATCCTGATTTACTCATGACATGTACCACAAAGTAAAATCAGGTGTGGGTCATCCAGTCACTTGAAACACTTTCAAGTACAGGCGAAGAATTGCGTCCTCGTGTCCCAATCCCCATTGGACACATGACCAATTACTTCCCTCAGTCTTAGTTCAGACTTCCTTCCCATGAAGAATGACCGACTGTGGACATTTAGAATGTTAAAACATTTAGGGAAGAAGTAAAACATGCTAAGTTGGAACACAATAAGGCTTGCTGAGAGTACCCGCTACACGCGCATTACCAAATCCTCATTTGACAATCGATACAAGCAGAAGCACAATATTGCTTAACGTTCCCAAAAGAAAAGTATATCAAAATATTACTAAAACGAACTTAAGCCAAGTATATACAGGCCCTAGTCTGATAAAATCACTAACCCGCTACTATAGCTTAGTTAACGGATCCGCCACCAATGCTCTCCGTGTGTACTCTGATAATGATCGTATCCCAACTCCAACCAACCACTTCCAAAAGTGTGCGTTGATGGGATTGTGATCATATGTCCAAGCCGTTATACATGCTTTGTCTTAAAGGAATCCAACAAGACAAACAACGCTTGGATCTAAAATTTTAATGTGCATGAGCCATCATACTCTTATAGTTTTCATAAAGATCTCTATAGAGTTATTGATGCTCAAAATTAAAATCTTATCTACTTAAGCCATCATACTCTCATAGTTTTCACAAGGATCTCTATAGAGTTACCAATGCTTTAAGAATAAAATTTATGTGTTAAAGTCATCGCACTCTCATAGTTTTCATAAAGATCTCTATAGAGTCACCGACACTTTAAGTATCACATTTACTAACGACACAATGTTTGTAGGATCATGAACCCCAATCGAATTGGAGGTTATCCTAAAACATAAACTATCACTCAGAGTAATAACTTACTCTCATATCATATGATCAACAAGAACATATCTTGATATTTATTGAACTTTTTCAAATTGCTTTGTCAATCCTTAATGGACGTATAATTCTTGATTCAAACTTACAGACAAACATGATCAAGACATTATCTCCATTATGACATATGTCCAAGACATATTACATAGGATAACAACAGCCCTCCCACTAGCTCTGGCATCTATCCAAGTTTCATCATTGCTCATTGAAAACTCAACCACTTGATTTTCACAACATGAAACTTAGATGTTTGTTGAAGTCCAAGGCAACCCTTTTTCCTTGTTTTGTAGATTTTATATGGATACTTTTAGATGTAAAGCACCTTCGGACAGTGTTACAGGCACTTCCTCATTAAATTCCTTTGTCGGAATATGGTCTTTGCATCATACTGCCATTAAACGGCATAAGTGTCCGTGTAAACTTCAACATAACTACCGGAAGAATGTCTTCATATGATACCTTCCACATGGTCAATCATCATGAAATCAATTCCCACCAGTCAGTATTTGAAGTTATCTACAAATTAATCCATGCAGATCTTATCTTCAAAAGATCTATATACACCTTACTGATCTCATCTAGGTGTTGGATTATCCAAGCTAATCCTTGAAATCCAGCATGGATTATAGCTTATCTCATTACCTTTTCCTTATCTTAGTAGACCCAAGGTCTACTACAGATTCCGGTAATTGATACATACGCAATGTATTATCAACAAGTCATCGTCCTCATGTATGTAATACATTTCCGGTCTTATGATGACTATTGCCAGACTAATGAAGAGATAATATCATAATGCCAAGTACTTCAACATTGCCATGTTAAGTTCCAATCTTTACTGATTGAATGCTAGTGTCAACATCAGGTCATTATTTAAATTACACGTTCTTCCACTGGAATGCTTCAGTTGTTCATTTCCCTTTTCGAGCAACTCTCGTTAGTTCTCAAAAGGTTATGAAAAGAACATCCAAAACAAGAAGAACATATTAAATATATTAGCATCTTCTAAAGTTCATCCATCTCCCACTAAATGTAGACTAGAAAACTTTAGTCCATGAGGTAGACAAGCAAAGCTTTCTTCTAGTCTAACCTCCATGGTTGCTAATTTGACCATCTTTGTTGTAATTAAACAAGAACATTGCCCGCCACAACTCAAGTACACCCATCTGACAGGTTACTTAAGTTTAAGCCATCAAATGGAATCATAACTAGTATGTTCCTTTTTCTCCTCTTGGCGATCCATGTAAAACATGTATCCTAGGAGAGTTAAATTATGATATATTCCCATGATTCTCATGATGTACAAGGAATCTATTATATCTCAACATCTCATAAGACTTGAGTATTTTAGTTCCCTTTTTTGCCCTCTTTTGTTATGAATTCGTTACGGGTAAGTTTTGAATACCTCTCAGGTTTCAAACACCTTTCTAATACCCTTTTCTTCTAACAAATTATACTTAGTTAATCCTTATGACTTTGTTTGATTGGAACTTATACAAAAGTGTAAGTGTAGCCCAACAAACTTTTATTCCTCCCACATCAACTAGTGAAGGACGTCTTAGTTATTTAACTTTATAAGCAAGAATCAACATCAACTAATGACTCGAAGTCAAAAGATTCCAAGTTCCATTACACATGGACCTTGGTAATGTTAATCTTGTTTATATGGTTAAATCACCAATGTTATAAGGATAACTAATCAATAAACACTCATGATCATATTATTACTTCTTAAGCAAAAGCTTATTATTTATGCCACGACATGAATAAACTTTGAAATAAAACTCTAAAACCCACAATTACTCAATTCAAAGTAATATTCATCGTCATCAATAGCATAAAAGATACAATGCTTCTTGCCACGCAGGGCGTAAAACATCTATCTAATAAAGTAATAAATTAGCTGGTAGGAATGACAAGATCAACTCTTTCAATCCTTTTAGCAAGAGACAAGCACTTAAGCTTCCCTTCACTTCTTCCAGCTCTCCATGCATCATCGGCCTACTTCAGATAAACACCTACACTTTGTAACAAACAAGTTTGTAACAAACGTGAGTGCTTTGAGTAGCGTTCAAAACCTAGTCATTTGAAGTAGAAGATCAATGGAGTATAATCATGAATGTACCTGAAGTTGAGGAGCTAACGTTCTTCCGCTTTAAGATACTTAGCTCATTCAGGCACTTAGGGCAGGCGTGACGGCGCCAATTTCCAATTTCCCCACAACAGTAGCAAACTACCCCAAGTGGAACGTTATCTTGGGGCACAATCTCATTTGCCTCAACTTCCACGTTTATGGTAGGCTTAGTCAAACCAAGCTTTCCATTTGAGGTCAGTTTCTTCTTCTTATGTTTTTGTTTCCCAGTAGCCTTAGCGGGTATGGACGAGATTTGCTTACTTTTGGCCATGTTCAATTCAGCAGCCTTTAAAATGCCATGTAGCTCACTTAAGGACCATTCCATATTGTCTTTGAGATATTCCATGACAAACTTCTCAAAAGACGTTGGCGGGGATTGGAGAATCAAATGCACCATCAGTTCCCTCCCTATGGGAAATCCAAGTCTCTCCATTTGGTCCATGTACGCCTTCATCATAAGGACATGAACACTTACATCCCCGCCTTCCTGCATCTTACAACCGACCAAAGCCTTGACATACTCAAAAAGTTCTTGTCTAACTTGCTGCGGGAACATGTCCTTTAGCTTGTTAATCATGTTGTACGCACTCATATGCTTAAGTTGCTTTCGCAGCTCACAGCTCATAGTCGACAACATGAGACAAGAAACATCTTGTGTATCTCTGACACGCCTTTCCCATGCGTATCTTGTGGCCCAGTTCGCATTGGTAGCAGGTGGCTCCGGAAGAAGCTCCTCAAGGACGTGCAACTTTGACTCGTTTTGAAGGACAATCCGTAATACACGATACCAGTCAACGAAGTTCACTCCTATGAGTCTCTCATTTTCTAGGAACAAACGAAATGATAGTTTTGATGTAGTGTCGTTAAGATTTGCCATCTAAAATAAGAGTACGGGTTTTAGTAAGAATCGATATAATCCTCGTTATGATAATTACCCACTTGATTTAAGAAAACCAAATTATATTAACAAGGGCTAAGAACCTCAAAATACCCCAATCCATGACAGGTTTGCCGCGGATCACTTCATGAAGCTATTTTAGGCAGGTAAACAATTTACCAATTGCAATCCGTGATCACAACTCTTAGGCACTTGCGGGATCCTAGGTACTCATAGCACCCATTTGGCATGTTTGATCCCTCCACACCAATTCCTCATTAATACACTTTGATAGCTCGGCTAAAGCTCGACAACTACCATCGCGTTTAAGTCTTGGAATTTGTAAATCGTCCGTCAAGGTACACGGTGGTACTCTAGCCCAATGGCCGGCTCGGCTAGAGCTCGACAACCGACCTTGCGAGTTGTCACACACGCCTTCCACACAGTTACACAAAATCGATCTCGGCTAGAGCTCGACGACCAATCTTGTTTCACTAGATTTGGGCGGTGTCATCTTACGGGTGGTGTGAGATTTACTTTTGAAAAACGGGTTTTTGTTTGTTTCTCCGGTTAAAACACTTTTAACCAATTCTTGTCTATGTGGCGCGCGGAGTTTGTAAACCAATTTAAAAACTCTTTGATTTTATTATTTTGAAAAATTTTCTAGCATGCGAAGATCCTAAACATCCATGCAAGAAAATAAACAAAATAAAATCAACCACGCATGTAATATATAAATCCGGTAACGAACCAATCCTATGCGCCTTGCCCGTGAGCCAACGGGCAAGACTAAGTCATCTAAGGACTAGACCGAATGACTTGATGTGTGCTTCTCCCACTTGATCCATCGCGTCTCCTACCGACCTCTGGATACAAGTATGCCAAGACACCCTCCAAATAGTTCTTGTTGGTTGCTTCGGTTCTCCTTTTACAATTTACAAAATTTAAAAGGAAATGGCATGCAAGCCACAATTTCTATTCTAAGCTAATATCACAAATTACAAAGAATAAGAAATCGGCATGCAAGCCGTTAAATATACAAACCGAATGAATAAATTAATTATTACAAACCATTGTGGTAAAAACCACCAAATGAATGAATACATTAATTTAAATCCAACCAAAAACATCACATAGGTCTTATGGCTCATAAATGTTACCGGCTGCACATACTACAACCACATTCAAGAAATCACAAACATACACATGGTGTGCCACACAAAACCATGTAAATCTTATATGTCTTGGTTAAGATTATCTAATCACCCAAGGCACAAATAATCCTATGTACATATGCATTAGGAACCTTAAATAAGTCAAAATTCCATAGTCATATATACACAATGTAAGTATATGCAATTAACCATTTTCATACCATAATGTTAATCCACATAAAAGTACACCAACCAAGACATAAGGCAGCTTAATATAGTCACGCATCAAATTCTGGAACAAAATTCCAGAAAGTACAAGTAGCTCAATCGATCCAACAAAATTGATTTTGGGCAAAAAGGATTCTGCCAGACGGGTTAGCGCCGCTAACTATAAGAGTTAGCGCCGTTAACTCCAGTTTAGCGCCGCTATCGCAAGAAGAGATAGCGACCGCTAACTACGGGCTAGCACCGCTAACATGGAAAGGTTAGCGCCGCTAAACCCTGGACAGAACCAAAATCACATTTTTCGGATTTTCAAAGCCACAAAGTGCAAATCTAGTGTAGAGGTGGCTCTGATACAACTGTTGGGGTTCGTGGTTCATCACAGCGGAAGCATGAAAGTACAAAATCGGAATTTTACAAACAAAATCAAACCACAAAAAGGAACCCCAAGTTGTGTACCAATCTCTACAACAAAGAAATGCACCAAAAAGGAAGAGAGAAGAGAGAGTTATACCCTTTGAAGTCTCTGGAGTTGGTGTAGATCACGAATCCAAGCTAGTGGCAACCTCCTTCTTGTCTATCGAAGTCCACCCCGGGAAAAACCGTGATCTACTCGTACTAGTGAGCCATCGGGTGTCCTACAACATATGGAGACACCTTCTGGAACAACAACACTAAATCTCCAGGAACTCTATTTAGATCTCTCTCTCACAACTCACAAGAACAACCACTTTAGGCTTCTTTGTGTGTGTGTAATTTTCACCTTCAACAACTAGAGAGAAAGAGAGCATATGCATGTGATTTTATTAGTCCCAATTGTCATCTGGAGTTACCCAAGACCGAACATAAAGAGAACCAAGCAAGTGACATGCATTGGTGGAGAGTGGAGGTGAAGGAATAAAGTTGTAATCTGTCAGACGGGTTAGAGCCGCTAACCGCCGAAACTTAGCGCCGCTAACCACTTAAGGTTAGCGCCGCTAACGCGGCTAAGTTAGCGACAGATTGGTTAGCGTCGCTAACCATGTCCAGATCACCAACTATCTTTAATTATTCATTTCTAACCCTCCCTTTTAAGTTGTTGTCAAGATCAACCCCCGGCGTGTGACGCGATAGGCCCATACATCATCGGTAGTGATCATTCGGCGTACGTGTGACAGTGTGCATACTCCAACAGGGACGTCATTCCCAATTAGTAGAATATCATCTACATAAAGAACTAGGAATACAACTATGCTCCCACTAGCTCTAATGTAAACGCATGGCTCATCCTTGCTTTTAGAGAAGCCAAATTCTTTGACTTTCTCGTCGAAGCACAGGTTCCAGCTCCGAGAGGCTTGCTTAAGCCTATAAATGGATTTCTTAAGCTTGCAGACTTTATTCAGAAACTCAGGATGTTCATAACCCTCAGGCTGTGTCATATACACCTCCTCTGAAAGTGTCCCATTAAGGAACGCGGTTTTGACGTCCATTTGCCAAATCTCATAATCATGAAATGCGGCAATGGCCAAAAGTATCCGAATTGACTTCAACATAGCCACCGGGGAAAAGGTTTCCTCATAGTCTACACAATGAGTTTGAGTGAAACTTAGCCACCAGTCGGGCTTTAAAGGTGTCTACCTCGCCATCCATGCCGATCTTCTTCTTGAAGACCCATTTGCACCGTACGGGTTTACACCCCGGCACGGGATCAACCAAGTCCCAGACTTCATTATCCGACATGGATTGAATCTCGGATTCCATTGCTTCTTTCCACTTGCCGGACTCAGGGCCCACCACAGCGTCCTGGTATTTGGTAGGCTCATCAGAGACCACTACCATGTCGGTGCCCTCAGATATGTTGAAACCATATCTCTCTGGCTCATGCCGACTTCTACCAGATCTTCTAATAGGCAATGGGTTTACATCATCTCCAGCGTAATCATGCTGAGAATCAACCCTTACAGGTTGTGAGCTAGTCCCAACATTAGGTTCTACATTGGCAGGTTCTTGAATTTCTTCAAGATCAACCTTTCTCCCACTAGCGTCTTTGGATAGTAATTCCCTCTCAAGGAACATTGCGCTTCGAGCAACAAATACCTTGTTCTCCGAAGGTTTGTAAAACAAATATCCCATAGACCCAACAGGATAACCAATGAAAAAGCACCTTTCGGCCCTGGGCTCCAATTTGTCCTCAACCTCAAGCCTCAAGTAGGCAGGACTACCCCAGACCTTTAAATATGAAATGGATGGAACCTTTCCATGCCACATCTCATACGGTGTTTTCTTAACCTTCTTTGTTGGTACAAGGTTAAGGATTCTACCAGCCGTTTCAATCGCATATCCCCAAAACGTAACGGGAACGTCCGTACGAACCATCATTGACCGAACCATATCTAACAATGTCCGGTTCCTCCTCTCGGCGAAACCATTTAATTGTGGCATCTTAGGAGGGGTTAGATGCGAGACAATCCCACAATCCCTTAGATGTTCACGAAACTCAGAACTAAGATACTCACCGCCTCTATCAGATCATAGCATCTTAATCCTTTTCCTTAATTGATTTTCCACCTCATTTTGATAAGTCTTGAATACTTCAAAGGTATCCGACTTTTGTCTCACCAAGTAGACATACCCATATCGACTATAATCATAAATAAAGGTAATGAAGTAACGGGAATGATCTCTTGTGGCATGCTTGAATGGACCACACACATCGGTGTGAACGATATGCAACAAGTCTTGCGCCCTCTCACATACACCGGAGAAGGGTGCTTTGGTCATCTTGCCCAATATACAAGATTCGCATACTTCATTAGACCCGTGGTCAAATGATTCCAAGATCCCATCCGCTTGGAGCTTGGCGATGCGTTTCTTGTTTATGTGGCCTAACCGACCATGCCATATAGACAATTTGTCCAAAACACTTTTGGATCCCGAATCAACATTCATAATTGTTCTATTGTTTTGCAAGCTTACGCTTGTCTCATATATGCCATGACATGGAAATGCTTTAAAATAAAAGACATGATCTTTGTAACACAAAATGCTACCATTCTCAAATTTATAATCAAAACCAATGTCATACAAGGCATAAAAAGATAAAATATTTCTTGCCACGTAGGGCGAATAACAAACATTATCTAAAACAATAGATAAGCTGGAAGGAAAGGCGAGCTCCACACTCCCAATCTTCTCAACCGGGACAACCACCTTGTTTCCGATGATGAGATCCAGCTCTCCATCAACCAGGTCCCTACTTCTTCTAAGTACCTGCACATTATTACAAACGTGAGTACCACACCAGTTGTCTAAAACCCAGACGTTAGAAGTAGAAGTGTTATGGAGTTAATTCATGTACGTACCGGAGGCAGCGACACCTTTAGCTCGAAGCTTCTTGAGCTCCTCCGTATACTTGGGGCAACTACGCCGGTAGTGTCCCTTCTCCCCGCAGAAGTAGCAGGTTGCCTCTTCCGGAGAGCTGGCTGCGGGAGCCACTTGCTTCCCCTTCGGCTCCGGGGTCGGGTTAGGTTTTGTCTTCGGCCCTTGGGCCTTGGCCTTCCCCTTTACTTTGCCCTTGGAGCCCGAAGCGGGCTGCTTCCGCTTCTTGTCACCCTCGTTGATGGTAAGGACAACAATTGAGGTGGAGGGCTTTGAATTGGCAAGATCGCCCCCGGCAGACTTGAGCATGCCATGTAGCTCCATAATGGACTTGTCCATACTATGCATATGGAAGTTCACAATAAACGGACCATATGCGGGAGGCAAGGATTGGAGGATGATATCAACCGCCAACTCCTTCCCCATGGGAAAGCCCAACTCCTCTAGCTGATCCATGTACCCTTTCATCTTAAGTACGTGGGAGCTAACATTGCCGCCCTCCTGCATCCGGCAACCGATAAAGGCCTTGACGCATTCGTAGAGTTCTTGCCTAGCCCGCTGTTGGAACATGTCCTTTAGCTGAGAGATCATCTCAAAGCGCACTCACTTTCTCGAATTGTCTTCGCAATTCGGGACTCATGGTCGTTAGCATAAGGCAAGTCACATCGTTAGTATCCTTGAGGCGTTTTTCATACGCCTCTCAGACGGCCGTCGCCGCGTTGGTAGCAGGAGGTTCCGGAAGAGGTGACTCAAGCACTGTTGGGAATATGATCTCATTAGTTTAGATTTGATGAGACAAAGTTAAGTTTGTAAGATGTGTTCTACATACAACTTAAACAGAATTATGAAGCTTAGTCAGACTGAACACTTATAGTGATTCAGACTGAGTATAAGTAGAATATAAGCTGAGCATATGTTCAATCAACTTAGACTATATCGTAGTAAGATTATCAATATGTTTGATAAGCTGTGTACGTAAACTAAGATATACATATTGAGTTTCAGCTTGATGAGTTTCAAGCTGAGCGACTCAGCGTGATGACTGAGTCAGCTCAATAGAGTTACTAAATATGTTTTAGTTAATTCTTTAGACTTCTAAGGATGAGTTAATAATTATACATGTTAGTCCATGTTTGAATTCGGGTTTGTTCTCGAAGAACTTAGCTTGATGAGTTTCAAGCTGAGTAACTCAGCCTGACAAAAGAAGTCAGTTTAAAAGATTTTAAATATGTTTTAAATTCTGTTTTAACTCTCTATATCTACGGCGCGGATAAGAAGACTCCAAAATCAAGATTGAAGATTGAAGACTCAAGATAAAAAGATTCAATATTCAAGATTCCGAGTTATCCGATAGTTAGTTAGCAAATTAGGATTAGTCCAGTTTGTTAGGAACCGTAGCAACAGGATTATAAATACTTATCTCCTGATAAGTTTAGAGGTACGACTACGACTCGGAAACAACTAAGTGTTGCAGAGCCAAAACCTCACCTCACCGTATGTGTTACGATTCTTGAATCACTGTTTGTCAGTTCAACGTGATCAAGATATCCACAGATTGCCAAGCTATTCGTGTGTTCGAATAATCACATTAGTTGTGATATTGGTAAGTTATCAATCTGTGTAAATCCTGTTTAGAGAGTCGTCAGTATCTATAATCATAAGTTGATTATAGATAGCTAAGTTTGAAAGATTGAGAGATTTATAATAGGTGTTTACATATCAAGATTTGCTTACTTGATAGTTATTGTAATCATCTTCTTATTCAAAGCATTGTAATTATATTCTTAATGAAAGCATTCGATTGATTATGGTTTGATTTACTTTGTGTAACACTTTTATTTGATTTGTTCAATTTCCGCTGAAAGTGTATTTAACCCCCCTTCTACACACCTGTTGCTTGTTGTTATTCTCACCAAGGGACCAACAATCGAATGCTATGTGCTGAATCAAAGAGATCAGCTCCTTAAGTTGGAACCTAAAGCTGATATTGGAATATTCGTTGGTTATTCCTCAATCTCCAAGTCTTATAGAATATATAATACAAGGAGAAAGACCATATAAATATCAATTCATGTCTCATTTGATGAAGACAGTTTTGATCGAGATGATAAAAGTCAAGCTGACTTGGTCAGTCTGAGTGAGCTTGAAAGGCCTAAGGAAACCAACTCATCAAATCCTATGTATGTCATAGAAGATGATAGTGATGATGATGTGTGTTCATCCAAGAAATCATCACAAACTCCAAAGGATTCTCAAGCTGAGAAAGATGATGAGTTCATCAACCCCTTTGGAGCTGAAGTCACTCAAGCTTAAGATCTTGGTGATCGACAGTTTGTTGACAATGCTACTGAGACTGAGGAGATAAGTTCATCTCAGGAATCTCAACATCACTCAGATTCTGAACCAGACTCTCCAACTACAACATTCAAATTCCTCAAAGATCATCCTCAAGACCAGATCATTGGAAATGTCCAAGAAAAGGTCATGACCAGATCCAAAGCTACAGCTAACTATGCTGCTCACTTTGGTTTCCTATCTCAAATGGAACCAAAGAAGACTGAAGAAGCCTTAGAGGATGAGGATTGGATTGAAGCTATGCAAGAGGAATTAAATGAGTTTGAGAGAAATAAGGTCTGGAACCTTGTCCCTGCCCCCAAAGATCATACAGTTATAGGCACTAAGTGGGTCTATAGAAATAAAATGGACAAGGATGGAGTGATAGTTAGGAACAAAGCTAGGCTGGTAGCACAAGGGTATAAGCAAGAAGAAGGAATCGATTATGATGAGACGTTTGCCTCTGTTGCTAGAATTGAAGCCATAAGGCTATTCTTAGCTTATGCAGCATATAAAGACTTCAAAGTCTATCAAATGGATGTGAAGAGTGCTTTCCTAAATGGAAAACTTCAGGAGGAAGTCTATGTGAAACAACCTCCTGGCTTTGTAAGTTCAAAGTTTCCACATCATGTCTATAAGTTGGACAAGGGTTTGTATGGTCTTAAACAAGCTCCAAGAGCTTGGTATGATACTCTGTCCACTTATCTACTATTAATGGATTTCACCAGGGTAGTATAGATAAGACACTCTTTATTAGAAAGAGTAAAGTACAGGTGATTCTTGTACAAATCTATGTAGATGACATTATCTTTGGTTCTACCAATGAATCTCTGTGTGAGTGGTTTTCCAAAATAATGTCACAAAAGTACAAGATGAGTATGATGGGTGAGATGACATACTTCCTAGGTCTACAAATTCAATAAAAGCCTGATGTAATATTCATAAATCAAAGCAAGTATGTTCTTGATTTGATAAAGAAATATGGTTTTGATTCAAGTTCAACCATGAAAACACCCATGTCACCTGCTGTCAAGTTGAGTAAAGACTCTGATGGTAAGTCTGTGTGTCAGTCTACCTATAGAGGTATGATAGGTTCATTGCTCTATTTGACAGCTAGTAGACCTGATATCATGTTTGCTACATGTGTTTGTGCAAGATATCAGGCAGATCCTAAAGAATCACATCTTTAAGTTGTGAAAAGGATCTTTAGGTACCTTAAAGGTACACCAAATCTAGGTCTTTGGTATCCAAAGGACTCTGGGTTTGAGTTAGTTGGTTTTTCTGATGCTGACTATGCTGGGTGCAAGTTAGATAGAAAATCAACAACTGGAGGATGTCAAATGCTTGGAGGGAAGTTAGTCAGCTAGACTAGTAAGAAACAGAACTCAGTGGCTACTTCAACTGCAGAAGCTGAATATGTTGCAGCAGGAAGCTGTTGTGCTCAAATCCTATGGATGCAGCATCAGCTTCAAGACTTTGGCATGAGTTTCAAGAAAACTCCTATCTTCTGTGATAACCAAAGTGCTATAGCCATAACTTACAATCCAGTCTTTCACTCATGAACCAAGCACATTGAAATTAGACATCACTTCATCAGGGACATCGTGGAAAAAGGTAAAATTGATATTAATTTATTTCCACTGATGACCAATTAGTTGATATTTTTACTAAACCCCTTGATGAAAAGAGGTTTATGTATTTGCTAAGTAAATTGGGTATGCTCAACCCCTAGCTAAGTGTCTAGAATATGAGTTTTCAGTTTGACAAAGACTAAGTGTCTTAAGCTGAGTGCACAGTTTATAAATAAGTTTTTGTAAATTTAATAATCTGTCAAGCTGAATAATGAGTTCACATGTTTGGTCGGTTCCAAACATACTTTACCTACTCAGTGTAGTTAAAATGTAAGTTTGAGTAAGTCTCAAACCTAAATGACTAAGTGTCATTGAGGCTGAGCTATGTGCTTAACTCAAGCTGTGTGATTGGGTCGCATGTTTGGTGAGTTCCAAACATCTTTTAACTACTCAGTGTGGTTAAGATATATAGTTTGAGTTAGTCTCAAACAAAATGACTAAGTGTCATTGAGCCTGAGCTGTGTGCTCTACTCAAGCTGAGTTTCATTCTCAAGCTGAGTGCTTAATTCAAGCTGAGTGCTTGACTTAGGCTGAGTGATTAGTTTACTCAGCTTGGTGTGTCCAATCTATGATTTAATTACTAAGTGTCATTACTTCATGTGTCAATGTGTATTTGAGTTAGTCTCAAACCGCATCGTATATCAATTGTGTATTGGTATAATTGAACAGTGTTTATAATATTATTATCAGTTAATTCTATTATTTTACACTTGTATCCGTTGGAAGACGATGTGTTTCTAACCTCTAACTGTTACATCAAGCTGTAATTTTTACGGTGTAACGGATAAAAAGGGGATTTCAACGGTAACTTTTCTCTCTCCTAAGAAAGGTATATATACCGATCATAACCGGTTTAGAGAAGTTTACGCTTACAAGTACGACTTCTCATCTTCTCAAATACCTTTCGCAAACACCTCAATTGCTTAGTGCATTCGTCCGTTCAAAACCCTAAATTGCTAAGTGCATTTTATGAATCGCTCTGTGCGAATTCTAAATTACTCAGTGTGTTTATTCCGAAATGGATGGAACCACGTTAGTTCTCAGTGATTAAATGATTCGAGGTGCTCAGTTTAAGAACAATGGAGTGCCGTTGCTTAAAGTCAACAATTGAAACAAGGCAGATGATATGAAGCCTGGGTAGCTTACATCCGTAAATGCCTCCTGGAATTCGCCTTCTGTGGTGCACCCTTCCATATTGTTCCTCAACATCTACTGGAGTTCTGGTACACATGTACGTATGACCAGAACAGGGGAGAGATTACACGGACTGTTCTTAATGGAAATAGAACAGTGGTCCTATCCGTACAACGGCTAAGGGATGTTCTTCAACTCCTTCAATCTGATGAGTTCGAGCCGACTGTCACGAGGCAGGTGGCAAGGTCAGTCCTACCCAGAATGGGTCACCCGCAGGCAGAGGGTGTAATAAAAAAGGCCACCTTTCCAACCAGCTGGGGTTTTCTGGTGTCAACAGTGATTCGGTCAATAGGTACCAAGGTTGGAGGACCAAGTTAATGAGTTCGAGATGCAGCTGCTGTACAACATGTACTTTGCGAGAAACATAGACTATGCACAACTCATCTTCAATGAGCTCAGGGTCCAAGTGCTGAAGACCACAAGGGATCTTCATGTACCTTTCATAAGGTACCTGTCCTTGGCATTTGATGCCGAGCTAGGGACAGCACTATATGAAGTTGATCAGGATGTGTTCCTGTTTCCTACACTCAGCTCCAAGATGTTCAACAATGACATCTTTCTAGAGCAAGAGAGTCTGAGTGCACCCATGCTCCTGATTGCTGAGGCAGCTTCTTCAGAAAGTGTAGAAGAGGGATCCAATCAAGAGGGAGCTTCTTAAGCTGACACAGAGGTTCAAGCTGAGTACTCTACTCAGGCTGAACAAGCAAAAATTGAAGCTGCTTCTGGTAAGACCTCTCCACTTTCTCTTTCTTCTCATTTTTCTCCACCCACCTTTGGAGATAAGGATGCGGTAAACCCAACCCAGTCTAACCCATCTCCTCCACCTTCATTCCATCAAAAATCTCACTCTAAAGCCACCCCTAGTATGCCCACTACTGCTAGGGAGAATATCCAAACCTACACCACGAAAACTGCCAAAGGTGATGCCACCTCTAAAGGCATCACTGGAGCTGAGATCACATTGATCCCTCCACCGGCAGGAGTTAAGGGGGAGACGCCTACTCTTAAGGTGTCAACCTTGAGGCTCATTACAACCCAACAGCCTATACCGGGTGTGGTGTCTACTCAGCCCACACTCTCTAGTGCCATGGGAGAGCCTATTACCGTGCCTAAGCAGACACACCTAGGTGACATTGAAGATATGACCAATCCCCAGGGTCAATCACCCCCTCCAAACCAATCAGCCAACCACCAACCCATACACTTCATAATTCGAGCCCCATTACTTCTCTTCACTTCTCACACCTACTAGCACGCCCTGTCAATGTTTCATCTTCAAACCAAGGTGATTCACAGGGTCCAAACTCTGGTGCAAATGAATTTGAAGGTAAACACCAACCTTTGGATGATGCACCCAAAGACTCTCCTTACACTGACACTGCCTCCTCATGCATCCAATAGCTGAAAGATTATGTTGCTGCTCAGTTTGGTTTGTTCCATCTCAAGCAGAAGAAGCATAAACGCCAAATCTATCAGAGGCTTGAGAAGCTGACAAAGGATGTTAAAGATATTGCCTCTGCAGTTGCTGCACTCCAACAACAACGGATTTCAACCCCTATTGATGATGACAAAAAGGGGGAGAAGGTTCAAGCTGATACTGAAGCTGAGCTAGTTCGAGCTGAAGCTGAAGCTCTACTAGTACTAGCTAAAGGAGCAGAGAGGCAAGCTCAGGCTGAGGGGGAGTTAGAAATAAACAAAGAGGAACCTGCAGCTAAGAGACAAAATGTAGTAGAATCTGAACCTGAAGCTGACAGTGTTTCTAAGACTGAACAGGAAACTGAAGAAGAAAAAGCCACCAGGCTCATGATTGAAATGCTTGAACAAGAGGAAGCCAATGAGTTAGGCATTTCACTTGAAGAGCTGAGAAAGAGAAAAGAGAAGGAGGCAAAGGACCAAGAGAAAGAAAAACAGAGAAAAGCTTTGGCTGAAGCTGAAGCTACATACACTGGTCCAAGACCTGATCCTATCCCATACACAGATGCAGAAATTCAAGAATGTTATTTCAGAAGGAGCTCCGGTAAAGATATCAAAGGCATGACCTTAAGCAGAATTGATGGAGCCATCATCCTCAACTTTGAATTTGAAGATAAATATACAATGGGGACGGACCTGAGATATGTTCACAGGATGGGCTACATAGAATGGCAAAGAATATTAATAATGCTCAAGAAGGTCAAGAAAAGCCAAATCAAGCAAGAGATCCTTACTGAAGTTTCTAAGCTGATTAACAGAGCTGAGGAATTGAGATATGTTCCAGTTCCTGGTCTGTAGTGGGAGAGCTTATTCGAGATACCTGAAGGTGTAGAGTTTAAAGAAAACCAAGGTATTGATACGACTGTTCAGGGATTCATGTTTAAGGATCAGGCAGGCAATCCCAACTTTATCAAGCTGAGTGAGATATGTTATCTAAAATCTAGGGATGCCATACATATAAGAAGTTGTTGTGGTGATAGCTCAAATCATTTTGTAAAGTATAAGCTGAATAAGGTCATCAGAATGCAACAGAGAGAACTCAGAGGGGATGCATAAGCTGAAAGTCTCCTAGAAGAAATCAACAGAGAAATCATTCTTTGGGAGGTTCTACATCCTGAGTTCAAAAGAGAATTAGATTAGTTCTAATGTAAATATTAGATTAGTTCAAATATTTTTGTAAGAACTTAGTGTGCATGATCTAAGTGATCAATCATTTTGTATTATGATTAGTTCAATTAATACAAGTATAAAGTTTGATATGTTCAACTGTGTTATGACGTGTTCATAATTATTAGTCTGATAAGTTCAGCTTAATGAATAAATGATTAGTGATTATTCATTAATGTGTGTTGTTGGTGTGTTCAACTGAAAGTTGGTTTGTTCCACTTATAACTGATAAGTTCAATTAAAATTGATATGTTCAAATTAATATTTGATTAGTTCAAATATAAAATCTTAATAAGTTTGAGATTTAAAACATAATTCTGTTAAACAAACTTAAGAACTGTTTGATGGTTTTGTCATCATCAAATAGGGGGAGTTTGTTGGGAAGATGATCTCATTAGTTTAGATTTGATGAGACAAAGTTAAGTTTGTAAGATGTGTTCTACATACAACTTAAACAGAATTATGAAGCTTAGTCAGACTGAACACTTATAGTGATTCAGACTGAGTATAAGCAGAATATAACCTGAGCATATGTTCGATCAACTTAGACTATATCTTAGTAAGATTATCAATATGTTTGATAAGCTGTGTGCGTAAACTAAGATATACATATTGAGTTTCAGCTTGATGAGTTTCAAGCTGAGAGACTCAGCGTGAAAACTGAGTCAGCTCAATAGAGTTACTAAATATGTTTTAGTTAATTCTTTAGACTTCTAAGGATGAGTTAATAATTATACATGTTAGTCCATGTTTGAATTCGGGTTTGTTCTTGAAGAACTTAGCTTGATGAGTTTCAAGCTGAGTAACTCAGCCTGACTAAAGAAGTCAGTTTAAAAGAATTTAAATATGTTTTAAATTCTGTTTTAACTCTCTATATCTACGGCGTGGATAAGAAGACTCCAGAATCAAGATTGAAGATTGAAGACTCAAGATAAGAAGATTCAAGATTCAAGATTCCGAGTTATCCGAGAGTTAGTTAGCAAATTAGGATTAGTCCAGTTTGTTACGAACCGTAGCAACATAATTATAAATACTTATCTCCTGATAAGTTTATAGGTATGACTACGACTCAGAAACAACTAAATGTTGCAGAGCCAAAACCTCACCTCACCGTATGTGTTACGATTCTTGAATCACTGTTTGTCAGTTTAACGTGATCAAGATATCCACAGATTGCCAAGCTATTCGTGTGTTCAAATAATCACATTAGTTGTGATATTGGTAAGTTATCAATCTGTGTAAATCCTGTTTAGAGAGTCGTCAGTATCTATAATCATAAGTTGATTATAGATAGCTAAGTTTGAAAGATTGAGAGATTTATATTAGGTGTTTACATATCAAGATTTGCTTACTTGATAGTTATTGTAATCATCTTCTTATTCAAAGCATTGTAATCATCTTCTTAATGAAAGCATTCGATTGATTGTGGTTTGATTTACTTTGTGTAACACTTTTATTTGATTTCTTCAATTTCCGCAGAAAGTGTATTCAACCCCCCTTCTATACACCTGTTGCTTGTTGTTATTCTCACCAAGGGACCAACAAGGACCTTTAGCTTCATTTCATTGCGTAGGACAATTCGCAAAGTCCTATGCAAATCCATAAAGTTTGGCCCGGTGAGTTTCTCCTTTTCCAAGAATGGACGGAGTGACATGTTGGTGGTGTTGGTGTTGCTAGTAGATGCCATCTACAAGCAAAGTACGAAATTTGGTTAGTTATGATGTATTAAATCCTTGTTAAAATAATTATCCACTTTGTTATAAAACAAATTATATTAACAAGGGCTAAGAACCTCAAAATACCCTAATCCATGACGGGTTTTTCGCGGATCACTTCATAGAGCTATTTTAGGCCAGTAAACACTTTACCAATTGCAATCCGTGATCACAACTCCTAGACACTTGCGGGATCCTAGGTACTCATAGCACCCATTTGGCATGTTTGATCCCTCCACACCAATTCCTCATCTAAGGACAAATCAGAATGACCCGATGTGTGCTCCTCCTACTTGATCCATCGCGTCTCCTTCCGACCTCCGGATCCAAGTATGCCAAGACACCCTCCATGGTCCTTGTTGGTTGCTTCGGTTCTCCTTTTACAATTTACAAATTTAAAAGGAAATGACATGCAAGCCACAATTTACTATTCTAAGCTAATACTACAAATTACAAAGAATAGAAAATCGGCATGCAAGCCGTTAAATATACAAACCGAATAAATTAAATTAATTATTACAAACCGTTGTGGTACAAACCACCAAATGAATGAATGAATTAATTAAATCAACCAAACACATCACATAGGTCTTATGGCTCATAGTGTTACTGGATGCAAATATTACAACCACATACAAGAAATCCAAAACTACATATGGTGTGCCACACAAAACCATGTAAATCTTATATGTCTTGGTTAAGATTATCTAATCACTTAAGACACTAATAATCCTATGTACATATGTATTTGGAACCTTAAACAAGTCAAAATTCCATATTCATATATACACAATGTAAGTATATGCAATTAACCATTCTCATGCCAAAATGTTAATCCACATATAAATACACCAACCAAGACATAAGGCAACTTAATCTTATCACAACACAAATTCTGCAACAATTCCAGAAAGTACAAAATGCCCAAAAATCCAACAAAATTGATTTAAGGCAAAAACTTGCATTCTGCCAGTAAGGGGTTAGCGCCGCTAACTATAACGAGTTAGCGCGGCTAACAAAGACTTAGCGCTGCTAAAGTCAGACGACTTAGCGACCGCTACAGATGGTTTAGCACCGCTAACATGGAAACGTTAGCGCCGCTAAACCCTGGACAGAACCAAAAATCATATTTTTCGGATTTTCCAGGCCACTAAGTGCAAAACTAGTGTAGAGGTGGCTCTGATACCAATGTTGGGGTTTGTGGTCTAGAAATGGAAGCATGCATGTACAAAAATGAATATTTCAAGATAAAAAACAAACCACAAAATGAACCCCATAAGTGTACCAAACTCTACAACAAGATTTGCAACTAAAAACAGAAGAGAAAGAGAAGTTATATCCTTGATGTCTCTAGATTGTTGAATGCTAAGCTCCAAGCTTGAACTCCTCTTCCTTGGCTATCGAAATCCACCCCAAGAGATTGTGTGATCCAAGTATACTAGCACTCCAAAGTATCCTTCTCTTGATGAATATACTATTCTCGAACAACAACCCAAAGAACTGTCCAGGAAACTCTCTACTCTCTCTCATTTTTCTTCTCTTGGACAACTCTCAAGTTTCTAAGTGTTTTTCCCTTCAAGTAAGCAAGAGACATAAATGAGAGAAGAGTTGCATATTTATAAACCCCAAGATGCTTCCTGAACTCCCTAAAGTCGGCCCAGAGATAATCATGAGGTTACACATGCATTGGTGGAGAGATGAGGTGAAAAGAATAAAGTTGTTTCTGTCAGACAGGGTTAGCGCCGCTAACCGCCCATGCATAGCGCCGCTAAGCACTTAAGGTTAGCGCCGCTATTGCGGCTGAGATAGCTATGACAGGGTTAGCGTCGCTAACCTAGTCCAGGAAACCAACTATCATTATTTATCCTTTCTCACCCTTATCTTTTAGGTTGTTGTCAAGATCAACCCCTGGCGTATGACCCGATAGGCCCATACATCATCGGTAGCGATCATTTGGCGTACGTGTGTCAGTGGGCATACTCCAACACTTTTGTGTTTGTTATGAAAGTTTAGATATATGAGTTATATTTGACTCATTTAGAGTCAAACCATCAGGAACATACATACACACTTACGATACACATACTTAGTTCTTGAGTTGGTTGATTTCAAGTTCAAAAGTGAGGGTTAACATCTGGGATTCGATCAAATAGAGATCCAGTAGCAAGAGGTATGTGTTTTTCATGTTTAATTGAAGTGTTAGGTCAAGAAATGGATTCATGGGTCGAATCCATGTTTCTAGCTTGGTTTGATGTATTTTATGTTGTTTTGTGTCAAGTTTCTTGTAGAAGAACTAGTAGTAATGTTATAAAACTTGTGTGTTTGATTGAATCTGAGTTTAATCGAGTTTTTGTATGTAAAAAGTTGAGATTCGGCTACTGTTCTCGAACAGAGCAGATGAATCTGCTATATCAACTGTTCTTACGGCCACAGGGATTATTCCCTACGGGCGTAGGAAGGGGTTTAGAGTTTTTGATTGTTTTACCTTCTACGGCCGTAGGAGAGGGTTCCTGCGGGCGTAGTTTAGTGTTTTATGAGTTGATATCTAAGGATGAAGGAAACAGTCCTACGGGCGCAGGGTTGAATCCCTACGGCCGTAGTAAAGGGAAATCATGCGGCCGCAGAGGAAATCCTTTACGGCCGTAGGGAGGACCAGGACCAGGTCAAGTTAATTGTTGTTTGATGTTCAGTCTAAGTTGCCACACAACGTTTAGAAGTTAATGTAGCACTGGTTCATGACTTGTAGGCAATAAGAGATTGACGCCACTGCAATAGGAGTATATTTGCTTAGCTGCTGTTAATGTGAGTGTACTTACTTTTAATCAGACTAGCATATGTATGTACACTAAGTGAATAGTGTATCAATTGTATGTTTCATATGTGAAGTTAAAGGCTGATGTTCAGAGGTTCAGTAGCACTATGTTATCGTATTTGATATGATTAGTATGCATTTATGCACAAAGTGAATAGTATGATATATGTGTTGTGATATGTGATATGTTTGTGAACAAATATAACAGGTACCTGGCTTAGAGAAACCTTGTACAAAGAAAAGTGGATACTTTGTATCCAGGAAAGTGAAAGGGGTGTATTGAGATCCTTATACCCAAGTAAAGCGTCAGGGGCTTGGTTACGCCAAGGTATGATCATACCCCGGGACAAGTTAACAGTTTGACTGTTTTGCATGTCATAGCCAGGATGTGAGACATCCCGAGAAGAGTTACTTATGTTATGTGTTTATCAGTTTAGTAGTATGCTTACTAAGTGAAAGCTTACTTTTTAGTATGTTGTGTTTGCAGGTACCAGATTCCAGCGAGGGTAAGGCCCAGTGCTCTGCAGAGTTGGATAGCTCCAAGCATTTGAAACGAGTACTTTTAACACTACTTTTTGTGTAACTATTAGCATTAAAGTGATTTAAACATATATTCCACAAACTCTGATGTTTTAGAGTGCTATCAGTAGTTAATGATTTTAAAAGCATTGTTTGGAAAAAGTGGTGTTACAACTTGGTATCAGAGCCAAGGTTTAAGGGATTTGGGCATACATGAGTGTGATGTCTGAACTTAAACCCTAGTTTTGAGATAAAGTGGAGCTATCCCTAGAGCAGTGACCTAGGTGAGCATACAGTAGTAAGAAGTTATGAACTGTTATCTGTTTTATAGTTTGAGTATGAGTAGTAATGTTTATGCATGTGTAGTTGACTTTGCCATACGTGACCTAAGCTTGTGAATCAGGGTATTCCATGACGGTACCAAGAACAGTTGTGTATTATATGTCCCTTACAACACCTGGCCAGTGTGTGTAAAGAACATATGGTATGCAGTTGAGCTTGAGATTGTTATGGTATTGCCTTGTGAATCAAGTGATGGGTAATACGTGACTGTATAGAGTATGTGAAGAAGATAAGAACTAAATATGAGATAAATGTAGTATTGATAATATTACATACCTTGTTATGAGAAACATAGAAAGAGGTTATTGTGTTGTATGATAAAGATATATGATTAAGAGGATTGGGTATGTGAAAAGAGTTAACATGTGTTTGTTATAGTGGTCTGAGGCTAGCATACCTCGGGAGACTAGAGATACCTATGTTTTAGATGCAATTTATGTTTAAACTAGTAGGTCAATAAGTGACCCTGTAGAGGGAGTTATTACGAAGGGATTACAAGATCTTTTAAATCAGTCAGTCTAAGAGGCGGCAGTGATAAAGTAAAGTCTTATATGTAGATGTTTCAGATATAACCAACCAAGCGGTTGGGCAAGTATCAGAAAATAATGGAAGTTATGTGACAGCAGCACGTGGATGTAGCAATACAGACTACGGTGAGTGTGCCAGTAAGAGTTAACACTAGAATTCACCCGTTGTAAAGGTGTATGTGTAAAGATTTTTAGAATGCAAACCGCCTCTCCTTGAGGGGTTATAGATTCGATTGTAGGCAGTCGACGATTAATAGAAACGAACAGGGGTTTTCCATACCAATAGGTGTCCATCAGAGAGAACAGTTATGAATGCTTCTAATTTTATGAATGAATCAATGAAAGATGGGCGGACCGTGTTATTATAGAGAGAGGTAGCAGCACAGATTAAGGCCATGACTAGGCCTAGTTTAAAGAATTTTTATAATTATACTAAAAGCTCGTGTAGACCAGATCACAGATTAGTTTCAAGTTTGATTACAGACGATAGAGTTGGTGGATGATATCACCAAGAGATTGTTAGAAATGTGTCGTTTTATTTATAACATGTTGGTATAGAGGTTATGTAATTACAGTGCTATAGTTTGATGTTAAAAGCGATATATGTGAAGTTTAATGATAGTTATTAGTAATACAGTAGATGAGATAATAAGTCTTGCACAAGAGAAAGAATAATGGTTGAGTAAGAAAAGAATAGTAAATGAAAAGAGAAAGGTTGAGCCGACAAGTGTGTTAAGTAAGAGGTCAGCGGTTGTATTACAACAGGGGAAGTTAGCTTCGCCACTCAGATACGTGAAGTGTGAAAAGAAGAGAAATGTGATCAAAGATTTGAAATAGCTCGCTTTAAGTGTGCTACTAGTTTACCAGTTTGAATACGGTAAGTTTGTTGTTATAAGTTATCAGCGATAGAGAGGAAGTCAATAAAATACTCACCCTAGTTTTGTTATAACGAGGATCAGTACCAGAAAGCATAGGTACCCTCGTCAAAAAGGGCAGAGTTTTCCAGTTATAGCTAAAGAAAAAGAGGTGGAAGCTGATGTGATTGTAGGTAGACGCAGCAGATGAGACTATTGTGAATAGTAGGTGTAGGTAAAAATTGATAGAGATAGAAATTTACCAGTTTCCATAGAGTATACGTTAACCGCGTTGAAAAAGTTTCGAGCAGTTATTGAGATTGATGGGTTGAATTAGTAGAAAGTTCAAGTACACAATGATCAGAGAACAGTATAGGTTCAGACCCCAAGTGGGGAAGAACTGTTGAGCAGAAGTGACAGTAAAAGAATAGGTATTCTAGTTGCTTGTTAGCACAAATGAGAAAGTATCCGGGGCATAAATGTATAACGTTTTAGCTTATGTGAAAGAAGGTAGCATGAAAAGAAAGTTACAAATGATTTAAGAGATACCGGTAGTTGTGACTACACACATGATTTACCAGAAATTCCACCGGCCTGATAAGTGGAATTCAGAACTGATGTTGTATCCGAAACGAGATCAGAAAAGTTAATGCCCCGTATAGATTGGCCCCACTAGAAATGTAAGAGTTGATGAGTTAACTGTAAGAACTGACAGATAGAGGTTTCATTTGGCTTAGTAATTTACCGTAGGGGCGCATTACAGATTGTGTGAAACAAAGATGAGTTAGTTGGTCAGCTTTAGGATATGTTATGATGTTCAAAGATAGATTTGCGGTCAAAGTACCATTAGCTGAAGATTAGAGAAGAGAATAAGACCAAACTAGTGTTACCCCTACGTGGGTAGCAATAAGGGAGCAAAGTTTAAGTGGGAAGGTGAACAGTAGAGAGTATATGATACTTTGGGAAATAAGTCGTGTGATACTCCAAGGTATATGTTTATGGATGAAATGAGAGACGGGGTAGTTGTTGTGATACGTTGTACAAAATAGTAAAGCTATTACTTATGTTTTCCCTCAGCTAGGTATGTATAAAAGTAATCCTTCTCATGATTTAGAATTAGAAAGGAAGAGTCTAAACAAGCATCAGAGACGGTGGATAAAGCTTTTAAAGGAGTGTGGTTTTACACCACCTAGATGAAGTTAATATAGTGGTAGATGCTTTGAACAGAAAGTCAGGTACCATATAGATAAGGAAGCATCGAGTAAGAATGTCAGTTGTCACTGTAATACTTGATAAGCTTAAAGTAGTTAAAGATGACATCCCAAGATTCAGTATATCAAAGATCAAGTAATAAAGCTAGTAAGAGATGATCTAGATCTCTTGACCCGGTATGACCATGTGTGGTATCCAGTTATAGGAATAGGTGCTATAAGCTCTTTTAGAGGAGGCACATCGCTCTCAGCTTTCAACGCGCCCAGTATCGACAGAGATGTACGGAGATATGTGGATGAATTCTTGATGACCAGGGATGACACATGATATAGAGAGATATGTTGATTAATGTTTGATTTGTCTACAGATAAAGGCAAAGCACCAGAATCATTATAGTCATTTGATGTTTCATCTTGAGAGTGGGAAAATTTATATTTTTAAGAGGATGGCAGATGTGTACATGTGAAAAGAAATGACAACTAAATGGCAGATGTTCGATTTACCTCCAGGCACTGAAGTAAGTTGAAAAGATATATGGGGACTGAGTTATATGTTGATAGAGTGTTCCACTCTCAGACAGATGGACAGAATGAGAGGATTATAAAGAAACTGAAAGATATATTCAGAACTCAAAGTTCGCATGTAGTAACAGTTATCAGCTGAATGTTGGTGCGTCATGATACCAGATATTATATGTTAGAAAATGTAAGACCCTAACTGTTAGGGTGTAGTTGGTCAGAAAAAGAGAATTGAGCAGATGATCAAATGTAAAGATAGTACAACAGATATCTGAGCGGCTTAGGGCTGCACAAGATAAACAGACTAATTATGTAGAGAAGAAGAGATTGTTACTAGAGCTCCAGAGTGGAGGCTACTTGTAGTTGAAAGCGTCACAGTGGATATGGCTTATCAGATTCAGAAATAAGGGTAAGTTAGGGCCTCAGTTTATAAGTCCTTTGAGATTATTGCGAAGGTAGGGAAAGTAGCATACAGGCTGGAATTTCCAGATTAAGTGATTCAGATTCGTGATACCTGTCATGTATCCTACCTTCGTAAGAATCCAGCTGATGTTTTAGTAGTTGTCCCTCTGTATCACGGGACAAGAGATGAGAAGTTCAGTTATAGAGCACAGTCAATAGCTTAATTGATGGTTGTATGTTTAATTATTTCATTCATTTGGTGACTTATAGTCACATGGTATGTAATAATTAATTAATTTATTTATTTGGTATGTAATTTGTAGCTTGTGGCTTGCATTCCATTTAATATTTCCATATTTGTAAAAGTACTAGAAATATAGGTTTTGTGGCTTTGCCATTTATATTTTTCTATGTATTTGTAAATTTGGAGGCGACCATCAGGAGTCACGGTGATGACGTCTTGGCAAACACGGATCCGAAATGCCTAATGAAGGTAGCGGGTTTAGTGGGAGCACATCCGAAGTCAATGATAGATTTTTCCCTAGTTGACTATGTTTTCCCGTTTAGGCTCACGGGAAA
The DNA here is from genome assembly GCA_947179395.2 of Pulicaria dysenterica. Classification (NCBI taxonomy): domain Eukaryota; kingdom Viridiplantae; phylum Streptophyta; class Magnoliopsida; order Asterales; family Asteraceae; genus Pulicaria; species Pulicaria dysenterica. Next base: position 48,971,507 of record OX359292.1, on the reverse strand, counting down.
ACGCATAGGCTTTGGGCATGGTTACCAACTAGTTTTTTTGTATGTGTGTGATGTGGTTTTGTTGGGGTTCGTGGTAAACGGCAACGGAAGCATGCAAGCCCAAAAACGAAATTTTCAAGCAAAAACAAGACCACAAGATGAACCCCATAAGTGGATCTAACTCTACAGCAAAGTTATGCACCTAAAACAGAAAAAGAGAAGAGATTTATACCCTAGATGTCCCTGGTCGGTTGTGTGGTGCTAGCCCGAAACTCGAAATCCTTCTTGAGCTCCTTTCTTGCACAATCGAAGTCCACACCGAGAAACAAGGTGACCCAAGTGTACTAGCACTCAAAGAATCCTTCCTTGATGAAGATCCTCTTCTGGAACACAACCAAACTCCAGGGAACTCTCTTTCTCTCTTGACACTTAGAAACTCTCAATATGTTCTAAGTGGGTTTTTCTTTCAAAATGACCAAGGGTTGAGAAAGAAGAGTTATGCATGCTTTTGTAAACCATCTCATGACCCCAGAGCTTCCCAAGCCGGCCCCAAGGGTGAATCATTAGTTTTTACATGCATTGGTGGAATTTAGAGGTGAAAAGAATAAAGTTGTTTCTGTCAGGCAGGGTTAACGCCGCTAGCCGCCCACTTTTAGCGCCGCTAACTGCCCAAGGTTAGCGCCGCTAACGCGGCTGATTTAGCGACACCAGAGTTAGCGCCGCTAACCCTGACTGGAAACCAACTATCATTATTTATTCTTTCACACCCTCATCTTTTAGGTTGTGTCAAGGTCAACCCCCGGCGTGTGACCCGATAGGCCCATACATCATCGGTAGTGATCATTTGGCGTACGTGTGTCAGTGGGCATACTCCAACAGACTCCCACTTGACCATGACTCACCGTACCCAATGCATCACAGACAAAGAGCGGCCTCTAGTAAGACATCTCTGCCCCCAAGTCAGTATGGGTTTTGTCTTCAGCACGAAAACCAATCTGCAACCCATGTGAAAAAGGTCCTATTGATAAGTGATCAATCATCCTTTTTCTCGCGATATCCAAGTGAACACGAGACATGGTACAAAGTCATTCTCCGTTCGTTCACGATTATGTTTCTCGATCTAGATTAGTGGTGACCAAAATATACAAGTTGCAATCAATCATAAATTATTGCAAGCTTTGAGTATGGCCATGCATTTTGGAGTCAGCGACCAATCATCGAGGGGCCCAAGGATATCTCTCTAAACAGAGGAAAAAATTCCTTTGACTTACACTGCCCACCTTAGTGATCATACTCTGCCCAACTACTCCCTTTATAACAGCCAGTTACGGACTGTGTTTGAAATCAATTAGAACAAAGCAAACCAAAGTGATGCAGCCACGTGCATCTCCAGTTTGAGGATTAACTGATATTATCATCCTGATTTACTCATGACAAGTACCATAAAGTAAAATCAGGTGTGGGTCGTCCAGTCACTTGAAACACCTTCAAGTACAGGCGAAGAATTGCGTCCCCGTGTCCCAATCCCCATTGGACACATGACCAATTACTTCCCTCAGTCTTAGTTCATACTTCCTTCCCGGGAAGAATGACCGACTGTGGACATTTAGAATGCTTGCGCATTCAGGGAAGAGCAAAACATGCTAAGTTGGAACACAATAAAGATTTAAAGAAATACCCGCAACTTGCGTATTACTAAATCTCATTTAATAATCGATAAATACAATAAATATAATACTGCTTCATGTTCCCAAAAAGGGTAAATACATCAAATATACTAACCAAATACATAATCAAACCAAATCACTAGCAAATCTAATCCCAATAGCACGCGTATGAGCATCATGCTTTGCTTGCGATAAAGGTTTAGTAAACGGATCCGCCACATTGCTATCCGTGTGTACTCTGCTGATAACAATGTCTCCATATTCGACCACGTCCCGGATGTAATGATACTTCCGCGGATTATGCCTCGTGCGTCGGTGAGACCTTGGTTCCTTTGCAAGAGCAACCGCACCCTCGTTGTCACAGAACACCTCAACAGGCTCGGCAATGCTAGGAACCACTCCCAGATCTTGGATGAATTTTTTCATCCATACAACCTCCTTCACAGCTTCACTGGCCGCAATATACTCCGACTCGGTAGTAGAATCGGCCACAGTGTCTTGCTTGGAGCTTCTCCAGGAAACAGCACCACCATTGAGCAGGAACACGAACCCCGATTGAGATCGGCAGTCGACCCGATCAGTTTGGAAGCTAGCATCGGAGTAACCAGTTACCCGTAGCTCTTCCGCACCTCCAGACACCAAGAACATCTCCTTTGTCCTCCGAAGATACTTGAGAATGTTCTTTACTGCCGTCCAATGTGCCTCGCCAGGATTGGCTTGATATCTACTTGTCATACTTAATGCACAAGATACATCAGGCCTAGTACATAACATGGCGTACATGATCGAGCCTATAGCCGAAGCATATGGGACTCGCCTCATTACTTCCCGTTCCTCAGGGGAACTCGGGCTTTGAGCTTTGCTCAACACTAAACCATGTGACATAGGTATGAACCCCTTCTTGGAGTCCTCCATCCTAAATATCTTTAGGACCTTGTCAATGTACGTGCTCTGGCTCAATCCAATCAACCTGTGGGATCTATCTCTATAGATTTTAATCCCCAAAATGTAAGCCGCATCCCCAAGATCTTTCATTGAGAAACAACTCCCTAGCCAGGTTTTTACACCTTGCAAAGTTGGGATGTCGTTCCCAATTAGTAGAATATCATCTACATAAAGAACTAGGAATACAACTACGCTCCCACTAGCTCTAATGTAAACGCATGGCTCATCCTTGCTCTTAGAGAAGCCAAACTCTTTGACCTTCTCATCGAAGCATAGGTTCCAGCTCCGAGAGGCTTGGTTAAGCCCATAAATGAACTACTTAAGCTTGCAGACTTTATCCGGAAACTCTGGATGTACAAAACCCTCAGGCTGTCTCATATACACATCCTCTGAAAGTGTTCCATTAAGGAACACGATTTTGACGTCCATTTGCCAAATCTCATAATCATGAAATGCGGCAATAGCCAAAAGTATCCGGATATATTTCATCATAGCCACCGGGGAAAAGGTTTCCTCATAGTCTACACCTTGAGTTTGAGTAAAACCTTTAGCCACCAGTCGGGCTTTGAAGGTGTCTACCTCGCCATCCATGCCGATCTTCTTCTTGAAGACGTTGCACCCTACAGGTTTACATCTCGGCACGGGATCAACCAAGTCCCAGACTTGATTATCCGACATGGATTGAATCTCGGATTCCATTGCTTCTAGCCACTTGGTGGACTCAGGGCCCACCACAGCGTCCCGGTATTTGGTAGGCTCATCATAGACCACTACCATGTCGGTGCCCTCAGATATGTTAAAACCATATCTCTCTGGCTCGTGCCGACTGCTACCAGATCTTCTAATAGGCAACGGGTTTACATTATCTTCAGCATCATCATGCTAAGAATCAACCCTTACGGGTTGTGAGTTAGTCCCAACATCAGGTTCTACATTGGCAGGCTCTTGAATTTCTTCAAGATCAACCTTTCTCCCACTAGCGTCTTTCGTTAGCAGTTCCCTCTCAAGGAACACTGCCCTTAGAGCGACAAATACCTTGTTCTCCGAAGGTTTGTAAAACAAATATCCCATAGTCCCGGCGGAATAACCAATGAAAAAGCACCTTTCGGCCCTGGGCTCAAATTTGTCCTCCGCCTCACGTCTCAAATAGGCATGACAACCCCAGACCTTTAAATATGAAATGGATGGAACTTTTCCATGCCACATCTCATACGGTGTTTTCTAAACCTTCTTTGTTGGTACGAGGTTAAGGATTCTACCAGCCGTTTCAATCGCATATCCCCAAAACGTAACGGGAACGTCCGTACGAACCATCATAGACCGAACCATATCTAATAATGTTCGGTTCCTCCTCTCGGCAACACCATTTAGTTGTGGCATCCTAGGAGGTGTTAGTTGCTAGACAATCCCACAACTCCTTAGATGTTCACGGAACTCAGAACTAAGATACTCACCGCCTCTATCAGATCGTAGCATCTTGATTCTTTTCCCTAGTTGATTTTCCACCTCGTTTTGATAAGTCTTGAACACCTCAAAGGTATCCGACTTTTGTCTCACCAAGTAGACATACCCGTATCGACTATAATCATCAATAAAGGTAACGAAGTAGCGGGAATGATCTCTTGTGGCATGCTTGAACGGACCACACACATCCGTGTGAACGATATCCAACAAGTCTTGCGCCCTCTCACAAACACCGGTGAAGGGTGCTTTGGTCATCTTGCCCAATAAACAGGATTCACATACTTCATTTGAACCGTGCTCAAATGATTCCAAGATCCCATCCGCTTGGAGTTTCGCGATGCGTTTCTTGTTTATGTGGCCTAACCGACCATGCCATAGAGATAACTTATCCAAAACACTTTTGGATCCCGAATCAACATTCATGATTGATCTATTGTTTTGCAAGTTTACACTTGCCTCATAAATGCCATGACATGGAAAAACTTTAAAATATAAGACATGATCTTTGTAACATAAAATGCTACCATTCTCAAATTTATAGTCAAATCCAATGTCATATAAAGCATAAAGTGATAAAATGTTTCTTGCCACGCAGGGCGAATAACAAACATTTTCTAAAACAATAGATATGCCAGGAGGAAAGGCGAACTCCACACTCCCAATCTTCTCAACCTGGACAACCGCCTTGTTTCCCATGATGAGATCCAGCTCTCCATCAACCAGGTCCCTACTTCTTCTTAGTACCTGCACATTATTACAAACATGAGTACCACACCCGCTGTCTAAAACCCAGGTGTTAGAAGTAGAAGTATTATGGAGTTCAATCATGTACGTACCGGAGGCAGCGGCACCTTTAGCACGAAGCTTCTTGAGCTCCTCCGTATACTTGGGGCAACTACGCCGGTAGTGACCCTTCTCCCCGCAGAAGTAGCAGGTTGCCTCTTCCGGAGAGGTGGCAGCGGGAGCCACTTGCTTCCCCTTCGGCTCCGGGGGTGGGTTAGGTTTGGGCTTTGGCCCTTGGGCCTTGGCCTTCTTCTTTCCCTTCCCCTTGGAGCCCGAAGTGGGTTGTTTCCGCTTGTGCCCACCTTCGTTAATGGTGAGGACGGTAGTGGAGGTGGAGGGCTTTGCCTTGGCAAGCTCGGACTCAGTAGTCTTGAGCATGCCATACAATTCATTAATGGTTTTATCCATACTAGGCATATGGAAGTTCACAATGAACGGTCCATATGACGGAGGCAAAGATTGGAGGATTATTTCAACCGCCAACTCTTTCCCCATGGGAAAGCCCAACTCCTCAAGCTGGTCCACGTACCCTTTCATCTTTAGTACGTGGGAGCTAACATTACCGCCCTCCGGCATCTTGCAAGCGACAAAGGCCTTGACACAGTCATAAAGCTCTTGCCTTGCTTGCAATTGGAACATGTCCTTAAGCTGAGAAATCATCTCAAACGCACTCACTTTCTCGAATTGCCTTTGCAATTCGGGACTCATGGTCGTTAGCATTAGGCAAGTGACATCATTAGTGTCATGGACACGCTTTTCATGCGCATCCTTTACGGCCCTTGGCGCGTTGATTGCCGATGGTTCCGAAAGAGGTGACTCAAGGACATCTAGCTTCATCTCTTGACGTAGGACAATTCTCAAAGTCCTATGCCAATCAATGAAGTTCGGCCCGGTGAGTTTCTCCTTTTCCAAAAATGGACGGAGTGACATGTTGGTGGTGTTGGTGTTGCTAGTAGATGCCATCTACAAGCAAAGTACGAAATTTGGTTAGTTATGACGTATTAAATCCTTGTTAAAATAATTACCCACTTGTTATAAAACAAATTATAGTAACAAGGGCTAAGAACCTCCAAATACCCTAATCCATGACGGGTTTTCCGCGGATCATTTCATAGAGCTTTTTTAGGCCGGTAAACACTTTACCAATTGTAATCCGTGATCACAACTCTTAGACACTTGCGGGATTCTAGGTACTCTTAGCACCCATTTGGCATGTTTGATCCCTCCACACCAATTCCTCATTAATCCACTTTGATAGCTCGGCTAAAGCTCGACAACTACCATTGCGTTTAAGTCTTGGAATTTGTAAATCGTCCGTCAAGATACACGGTGGTACTCTAGCCCAATGGCCGGCTTGGCTAAAGCTCGACAACCGACCTTGCGAGTTGCCACACGCGCCTTCCACACAGTTACGCAAAATCGATCTCGGCTAGAGCTCGACGACCAATCTTGTTTCACTAGATTTGGGCGGTGTCATCTTACGGGTGGTGTGAGATTTACTTTTTGAAAAACGGGTTTTTGTTTCTCCGGTTAAAATACTTTTAACCAATTCTTGTCTATGTGGCGCGCGGAGTTTGTAAACCAATTTAAAAACTCTTTGATTTTATTATTTTGAAAAATTTTCTGGCATGCGAAGATCCTAAACATCCATGCAAGAAAAAGTACAAAATAAAATCAACCACGCATGTAATACATATCCGGTAACGCGCCAATCCTATGTGTCTTGCCCGTGAGACAACGGACAAGACAAAGTCATCTAAGGACAAAATCCGAATGACCCGACGTGTGCTCCTCCCACTTGATCCATTGAGACTCCTATCGACCTCCGGATCCAAGTATGCCAAGACACCCTCCATGGTCCTTGTTGGTTGTTTCGGTTCTCCTTTTACAATTTACAAATTTAAAAGGAAATGGCATGCAAGCCACAATTTACTATTTTAAGCTAATATTACAAATTACAAAGAATAGAAATTCGGCATGAAAGCCGTTAAATATACAAACCGAATAAATAAATTAATTATTACAAACCATTGTGGTACAAACCACCAAATGAATGAATACATTAATTTAAACAACCAAACACATCACATAGGTCTTATGGCTCATATTGTTACCGGATTCTAATATCACAACCACCTACAAGAAATTTAAAACTACACATGGTGTGCCACACAAAACCATGTAAATCTTATATGTCTTGGTTAAGATTATATAATCACTAAAGGTACTAATAATCCTATGTATATATGCATTAGGAACCTTAAACAAGTCAAAATTCCATAGTCATATATACACAATGTAAGTATATGCAATTAACCATTTTCATGCCATAATGTTAATCCACATATAAATACACCAACCAAGACATAAGGCAACTTAAACAGAATCACATCACAAATCTGGAACAATTCCAGCAAGAACAAATAGCCCAAAAATCCAACAAAATTGATTTAAGGCAAAAACCATGCATTCTGCCAGTAAGGGGTTAGCGCCGCTAACTATAACGAGTTAGCGCCGCTAACGAGAAACGACAGTTTACCATGTCAGACAAGCAAAGACGACTGTTGACTTCAACTTTAACGCCGTTAACTAAGGTTTAGCGCCGCTAACATGGAAAAGTTAGCGCCGCTAAACACTGGACAGAACCAAAAATCACATTTTTTGGATTTTCTTGGCCATCTAGTGCAAAACCAGTGTAGAGCTGGATCTGATACCACTGTTGGGGTTCGTGGTAAACGGCAACGGAAGCATGCAAGCCCAAAAAACGAAATTTTCAAGAAAAAACAAGACCACAAGATGAACCCCATAAGTGGATCTAACTCTACAGCAAAGTTATGCAACTAAAACAGAAAAAGAGAAGAGATTTATACCCTAGATGTCTCTGGTCGGTTGTGTGGTGCTAGTCCCAAACTCGAAATCCTTCTTGAGCTCCTTTCTTGCACAATCGAAGTCCACACCGAGAAACAAGGTGACCCAAGTGTACTAGCACTCCAAGAATCCTTCCTTGATGAAGATCCTCTTCTGGAACACAACCAAACTCCAGGGAACTCTCTTTCTCTCTTGACACTTAGCAACTCTCAATATGTTCTAAGTGGGTTTTTCTTTCAAAATGACCAAGAGTTGAGAAAGAAGAGTTATGCATGCTTTTATAAACCATCTCATGACCCCAGAGCTTCCCAAGCCGGCCCAAGGGTGAATCATTAGTTTTTACATGCATTGGTGGAATTTAGAGGTAAAAAGAATAAAGTTGTTTCTGTCAGGCAGGGTTAGCGCAGCTAGCCGCCCACTGTTAGTGCCGCTAACCGCCCAAGGATAGCGCCGCTAAAGCGGCTGATTTAGCGAGACCGAGTTAGCATCGCTAACTCCTGCTGGAAACCAACTATCATTATTTATTCTTTCACACCCTCATCTTTTAGGTTGTGTCAAGGTCAACCCCCGGCGTGTGACCCGATAGGCCCATACATCATCGGTAGTGATCATTTGGCGTACGTGTGTCAGGTGGCATACTCCAACAGGTTTTATATTTATGCATGGTTGTTTAGTTTTCTTCGCATGCTTGAGATAACTTTTTCATAAGTTAATAAAATCACAAGAGTTTTAAAATGGTTAACAACTCTTGCGCGCGCCCGATTAACAAACTTTAGTGAAAATTTGGTTTTGCCGCTTTCTTTGTTAATCAAATTTAAACTTGGTTTTAACCGGAAACAAAAGCACGTTTTCTAAAACCGTAAATCTCGAACCATCCAAGAGATGACACCACATGAATCTAATGAAGCATGGGATGATTATCGAGTTAAGCACGAGTTATTCCATGTGGATTGTAACGCCCCAAACTTCGTATGTTCCTAGTTATGAGTTTATATCAAGTGATGTGATAAGTGTTAGACATGATTAGCTAGTTACCCTTGTTTGAGATGTGTTTAGTGTTTACAAAGTAGAGGGGCTAAAGTTGACATTTCAAAAATTATAAAATTTCAGGGACCTTTTGTGTTAGTTATGAAACTTTAGATATATGAGTCATATTTGACTCATTTAGAGTCAAACCATCAGGAACATACATACACACATACGATACACACACTTAGTTCTTGAGTTAGCTGATTTCAAGTTCAAAAGTGAGGGTTAACATATGGGATTCGATCAGATAGAGATCCAGTAGCAAGAGGTATGTGATTTTCATGTTTAATTGAAGTATTAGGTCAAAAAATGGATTCATGGGTGGAATCCATGTTTCTAGCTTGGTTTGATGTATTTTATGTTGTTTTGTGTCAAGTTTCTTGTAGAAGAACTAGTAGTAATGTTATAAAACTTATGTGTTTGATTGAGTCTGAGTTTATTCGAGTTTTTGTATGTAAAAAGTTAAGATTCGGCTGTTGTTCTCGAACAGAGCAGATGAATCTGCTGTATCGACTGTTCCTACGGCCGCAAGGATTATTCCCTACGACCGTAGGAGAGGGGTCCTGCGGGTGTAGGTTAGTTTTTTATGAGTTTCCGTTTAAGGACGAAGGAAATAGTCCTACGGGCGCAGGGATGAATCCCTACGACCGTAGTAGAGGAACTCCTGCGGCCGCAGAGGAAATCCTTTACGGCCGTAGGGAGAACCAGGACCAGGTCAAGTTAATTTGTTATTTAATGTTCAGTCTAAGTTGCCACACAGTGTTAAGAAGTAAATGTAGCATTGGTTCATGACTTGTAGGCAATAATAGATTGACTCCACCGCAATAGGAGTATATTTGCTTAGCTGCTGTTAAGGTGAGTGTACTCACCCTTAATCAGATTAGCATATGTACGTGCACTAAGTGAATAGTATATCAATTGTATGTTTGATATGTGAAGTTAAAGGCTGTTGTTTAGAGGTTAGTAGTACTATGTTATAGTATTTGATATGATTAGTATGCATTTATGCACAAAGTGAATAGTATGATATCTGTGTTGTGATATGTGATATGTTTGTGCGCAAATATAACAGGTACCTGGCTTAGAGAAGCCCTGTACAAAGAAAAGGGGATACTTTGTATCCAGGAAAGTGAAAGAGGTGTATTGAGATCCTTATACCCAAGTAAAGCGTCAGAGGCTTGGTTACGCGCGAGGTATGATCATACCCCGGGACAAGTTAACAGTTTGACTGTTTTGCAGGTCATAGCCAGGATGTGAGACATCCTGAGAAGAGTTACTTATGTTATATGTGTTTATCAGTTTAGTAGTATGCTCACTAAGCGAAAGCTTACATTTTAGTATGTTGTGTTTACAGGTACCAGATTCCAGCGAGGGTAAGGCCGAGTGCTCTGCAGAGTTGGATAGCTCCAAGCTTTTGAAAAGAGTACTTTTAACACTACTTTTTGTGTAACTGTTAGCACTAAAGTGATTTAAACCTGTATTCCGCAAACTCTGATGTTTTAGAGTGCTATCAGTAGTTAATGATTTTAAAAGCATAGTTTGGAAAAAGTGGTGTTACATGGATCTATGTGGAAGGTGAGTGTGGCAACATGAAATTATTGGTTGTCAAGCTAAGCATGAGCCAGTAGTTGTCAAGCTGTTACCATGTATCTTGTTGGACGATTCAAAATTGCAAATTAAAATCCTTGAGTAATTGTCGAGCTAAGCACGAGTCAACCAAGAATTTTAATTTGGAAGTGGTGCAAGTAGGGATCAAACATGCCAAACGACCGATGGTTGTCGTAGGATCCCGCAAGTGCCTAATAGTTACAATAGAGATTGCAATATGTAATATGGTTACCGGCCTAAATAGCTCTATGAAGTGATCTGCGGCAAACACGTCATGAATTGGAGTGAAATATCGTTCTTAGCCCTTGTTAAAATAACTTGTTTTTCGAAATGTTTGGGGTAATTATTTTAACGAGGATTTAATGAAACTAACTAATTCGCGTACCCTCTTTACTATAGGATGTCAAATCTTGATAACACCACGCCGAACTTTTCACTTCGTATGTTCCTAGAAAGGGACAAATTCATGGGAGTGAACTTTGTTGACTGGCTTAGGCAACTGAGAATTGTCCTACGTGCTGAGTCTAAGTTGCACATCCTTGAGGAACCCCTACCTGAACCTCTTGCTTCCAACGCGTCTTGGGCCGTCCGATACGCATATGAAAAATGTGTTTGGGACACACACGATGTTGCATGTCTTATGTTATCAACTATGAGCTTGGAGCTGCAAAAGCAGTTTGAACACATAAGTGTGTACGACATGATTAACAAGCTGAAGGATAAGTTCCAACAGCATGTTAGGCAGGAACACTATGAGTGTGTTAAAAGTCTAGCCGGTTGTAAGTGCCCATGTTCTTAAGATGAAGTCATACATGGAGCAATTGGAGAGGCTGAGATTTCTTATAGGGAGGGAGCTCAGTGTGAATTTTATACTTCAGTCCCCGCCGACATCATATGATCAGTTTGTTATGGACTATCATATGCATGGAATGGAAATATCCATAACTGAACTGCATGGAATGTTGAAGACTGTAGAGTCTAACATGTCCATGCGTGAATCAACCTTATCCATTCTCGTTTTTTGTTATACCGAACGGCATATTGTGAAAAAGAAGAAATCGACCCCACAAGAAGAGGTTGGAGTAACCAAGCCTGCTTTAAGCATAAAGTCTATGGACATTAATAATGTGCCTCAACAAAAGACTCATCAAGGAGTGGTTCGCTACGTCTGCGGAAGATTTGGGATTTGGGTCGTCATGCCTGCCCTTTATGCCGAGAGGATATAAAACTTCTCACAAAAGGGAGAGTTAATTTTCCTACTTAAGGTACATTCATGATTACACTTCATTGCTAGTCCTTTTTAAGCTGGGTTGATGACCCGAGCTATAATACTCACGTTTGTTACAAATTTATCTTGTTGCAAATTGTAGGTCTGTTCGTTGTAAGAAGGAAGAGAATGAGGAACTGGATCTCTAAAGTGGAAACCTTGATGATTGTCCTCTACAAGAGAACTGGGAGTATTGATCTCGCCACTATTTTTGGATTACTTATTACTTTTATTCTGATGCCCTGCGTGGCAAGTTATGCTTTGTTGTATGCTCTTTGAAGATGATGGATGTATTTTGAAATTTATAGTTTTTCATTCTCCTCATGCAATTTCAAAGGTTATCCATGTCAATGCTCATGTATTATTTTAACCGTTTGTGGTGTTTAAATATACATTTGATGACGATGGATATGGCTTTGAGATTTTTAAAAATATATTGAGTTAACTTATCCATATCATATCATACATAAAGGCTCTTAGTAAGTAATAAGATAGTCATGAATAATTGATTCTTAGATCCAAAGGTGGTTTGGATATGTTGACTTTATGGCATAATCAACTTAAACTAAACAAACAATAGTTGCATCACTTAGATCCAGGTGGTTAGGATCTTCGAGAGAGTTTAGCCTCGGGCTATATTTTTGATACAAATCTTGTTTATTAGGAGAATCATTAAGAAATCCTTCGCCGGTATTAGTAAGAAGGATTAAGACTTGTTGTATATTGAGCACACTTGTGTGGATAATCCTTTCAAGCGCGCCACAAGGAGTAACAACAGTGAAACTTCTCCATCACAATATTAACAGTAGTTGTTGTGAGAATTTTTACTTCAAAAGGTTTATGTCTGAAACCTTGGAGGTGTTCAGAACTTACTAAAGTAAACAAAGGATCAATAATGTTAGATTATAAAAAGTGATGGTGCAATATGTCAATATTGTAAACTTAGGCAAATGCTATAAAAGGCATTTGCCTCCTTGAATGAATTAAGCTTTACATATTTTACAACTCTCTTGTTTGTATTCTCTCTACATCTCGGCTCTCTCTCTAACCGAAACACATACACACACAAACAAGATCTTCATCTAGCATTGCATCATCCTTAGATTAAGGGACCATCAATTGGTATCGGAGCCAAAATTGTTTTTGGCTCGTGTTTGTTCGAAAACTACAAGCTCCATCTCGAAGATTTCAAGCTCAAGGTGAAGAACAAGCATTCGGTTTCTTCAAAGCATTCAAACCTGCGGTTTCTTCAAGAAAGGTTCGAGTTCAAGTGGTATACCGACGTGAACATAATGATCCTCAAGGGTAGAACACATTCAAGGTGTAAACAATTCTTTTTTCTACCATTTCTTTGGTTATTTCAAGGGTAACTACTGTTTTATAGAGCTTTCTTGAAGAAAAGATCAAACCGAGAAGTGTTTTATAAGTAAAGGGTCCAATGGTTCATTAAATACCCACTTTTCGACATTTAATTTTCTGGGTATTTGAACATTTAATGGTGTTCTTGACACTGGAAGTACAGTCTTGAAGAAGAAGAAATCGGTTTTTAATTTTTAAAATTAAAAATTCTTCAAAGGTTAATTGTTGTACAAGTAAAATCAAGTACAACCCATACCAATCAAGGTACAAGTGGGTAGACACTATTCAGAGTAAGGTCAACAGATCTGATAGTGACCTCTAAGACCCTATCAACCACATCCATGAGGTATGCGAATGGTATAGTGTGCGGCTTATAGATAACTTCCAAGCTAAAAATCCCAAGTGTTACTCAGCTATCAGCCGCATTGGGTCAATCGCATGCGATTTAGTGGTTTCTAAGTGTTGTTCTATTAACCGCATTGACCTAATCCGTACGATTCAAAGGTTCTTGGTTACTTGGGTCTCTAACACACCAAAGGCAATCACATTCGAATCCCTGACTTGATCAGTATTCGATTGGCATTACTAACTGATTTGTTTCTAAGTGTTTGGTGCTACAGGGATCAATCGCATTCTATTGATTACTCATCTACTCACAACCAAGTCGTTACTCTGCCCATTTGTCTTCAAGTTGTATCATCAATCGCACAGAACCATTCGCACACCTTGATTCTATTGGACAAGTATTGAACTTTTTGGGATTTGACTTATTGGACAAGAGGACAATCAAACTTTAAACTTTAAAAATCTAATTCAAAATTGAATTTAATCTAAACTGGATATAATTCAAAGTTGAATTAAATTAACTTATTTCTATCTAATTCAAAGTTGAATTTAATCTTTACAAGATCTAGTTCAAAGTTGAATTTAATTGACTTAATTCCTCAATCATTAGCTTAAAGTTTAAAACAAGCTTGAAAAGAATCTTATTCTCAGTACTCAACCGAAGTTTTTCGAACAATCAAATCATCAAAGCAAGTAAACGATCATTTCTTACAAAACATTCATTATGTCAAGCCCAAATGAAATGATCTCCATTGGTACCGACACAAAACCTCCTGTTTTGTTTCGAGGAGAATACAATGTTTGGAAATGAAAGTTTATGGACTTCCTGGAGCACAATGAGGTATGTGGGGAAAAGATGATAGAATGTATCCACAATGGAAACACAAAGACGAAGGTTGTAGAAGATGACCCAAACAAAAACCCCCCTATTGTCCGTCATGAAAGAGAGAAGACAGCAAAGGAGCTTACTGCAGATGAAAAGGAGACCAAAAAGGCTGAACGACTTGCTAAGTACTCTCTAAACAGGATTTAATCATAGATTGAATACTTACCAACTTCACAACAGATGTGAAGATTCGAACACACGAAAAAAATGGCAATATGTGATTTTCTTGATCACGTTGAACTGACAAATAGTGAATCAAGATTCGTAACACATACGATCAATGTTGAGGTGAGACTTGAGTTTTGGCTCTGTAACTTGTTGAATAAAGTCGTCCCTAAAAACTTATCAGGATGATAAGTATTTATAATCCTGTTCCTACGGATCCTAACAAACTAGAACTAATCCTAATCTGCTAACTAACTAACGGATAACCCGGAATCTTGAATCTTGAATCTTCTTATCTTGAGTCTTCAATCTTTAATCTTGATTCTGGAATCTTCTTATCCTTGCCATAGAGATAGAGAGATAAAATGAATTTAAAACATATTTAAATTCTCTTAAACTGACTTCTTTAGTCGGACTGAGTTACTCAGCTTGAAACTAATCAAGCTGAGTTCTTCGAGAACAAACCCAAAAACAAACATGTACTAACACGTATAGTGATTAACTCTTCCTTGGAAGTCATAAGAGTTAGCTAGCACTTATTTAGCAACTCTGTTGAGCTGACTCAGTATATACGCTGAGTCACTCAGCTTGAAACACATCAGGCTTATTACTCAACCTATATATTAGGTGACATACACAGCTTATCAAACACATTGATAATCTTACTAAGATATAGTCTAAGCTGATCGAACATATGCTCAGCTTATATTCAGCTTGTGCTCAGTCTGAAACACTATAAGTGCTTAGTTTGATCAAGCCTCATAATTCTGTTTAAGTTATATTTAGAACACATCTTACAAACTTAACTTTGTCTCATCAAATTTTAACTGATGAGATCATATTCCCAACAAATTGCCTCTATTTGATGATGACAAAACCATCAAACAGTTCTTAAGTTTGTTTAACAAAATTATGTTTTAAATCTTAAACTTATTAAGATTTTATATTTGAACTAATCAAAGATTAATTGAACTTATCAATTATAAGTTGAACAAACCAACCAAACACATTAATGAATAAGAACTTATCAATTATTCATTCAGCTGAACTAATCAGACTAATAATTATGAACATATCATAACACAGTTGAACATATCAAACTAATACTTGTATCATAATACAAAAATTTTGATCACTTAGATCATGCACACTTAGTGCTTACAAGAATTAGAACTAATCTAATATTTACAATAGAACTAATCTATTCAGGATGCAGCTCTTCAAACTCTTTAATCTCCTTGTTGATTTCTTCAAGAAGTTCTTGCAAGTTAGGCAAGTGTTGAAGCTGATCCTTTTGTTATCTTATTGCTCTATTTATTCTGTATCTGAACCTGGCAGTTTGTTCAGTCTTTTCCACCAGTAGACTCAGAGCAAATACCCCACATGTATAGATACTTGCATCAGACTGGAAGCGTTGTTCACCTTTTCTATCCAAGTACATGAATCCTTTCTGAGGCTTCTCCAGATATGTATTTTCTTTAAACTCCATGCCTTCAGGAAGATCCAGACTATACTTGTTTGCATTTCCTAATCTAGCTAGCTTTGTTAGCTTCTTCTTTCCAACTTTATGAAAAGAAGTCAGTAGGTACCTATCTCAGACCTGGGTATGATTTCTATCGCATCAGCTCTTGCAAGTAGCCTTAAGAGTTCATCTTTAACTTGACTTCTAGCAGAGGACTTTTCCATCTTCTTAATGAGTATGGCTACTTGCTTCCATTTTTCATATCCCGGTCTGTGAAGTTGATTAAGCTCCAGAGAGGGTGTTTCACCATTTCTTAAGAGAAACTCTAGAATGATGTTCCCTTGAACTGAGCTCAACTTAAGTGAATTGATTTGAGAAGAGAAGTAGGTCCTTGTATAACACTGAGTTATATCTTCCTCCTCAGGTTGATTCTGAACAGGAAGTTCTTCTACTTCTTCCTCCTTAGGCACAATAGGCAGTCTGAGTTTTCCTAGTTCCTCATTCTGCTTTCTGATTTGCTCAGCCCAGGCCTGTTCTCTTGCTTCTTTCTCATTTGCTAGCACAGCTTGTACATACACTTGTCTTCTTCTTAGTTCATTTATTGACATTCCAAGCTGGTCAGCATCCTCTTGTTCCATCCTCCTTAGTGCCAACATAGAAGCTCTTTCTTTTAATGTCATCTTGTCTGCAGAGTCTTCATCTAAGGCTGACTCACTAAGAATCATCTTTCTTCTTTTCTGCTTGGGGGGTTCTGACTCATCTGAGCTGACTACTACTGGTCTTTTGCCTTTAGCTTTTTTAGTCAGCTCAGTCTCCTTTTGTTTCTCCCCCTCAATCTGATCTGCTCCCTTAGCTAGTAATAACAAGGCTTCAGCTTGGACAGACTCAGTTTCAGCCTCTTGAACCTTCTCCCCTTTTTTGTCATCATCAATAGGGGTTGAAGTCTATTTTTCGGATAGGGCAGCAACCGCAGATTTTAACCTCAACACCTCTTCATCCAGAGAATCAAGAATCTGCAACATATTTTTCTTTGTTTGTTTCCTCTTGAGGTGCAAGGTCTCAAACTGACTCTTAAAGAAATTTAGTAGTTCATCCAGGTCAGCTTGAGAAGGTTGGAACTTTGGTACATCATTTAAGGGTTGGTGGATACCCTCAAACTCATGTGTACCAGAGTTTGGACCCTGTGATTCATCTTGGTATGTAGATGAAACATTGACAGGTCGTGCATGTGGGTGTGAGAAGTGAAGAGAAGTAATTAGGCTCAAAGCGTGCAGTGTATGGGTAGGTGGTTGGCTTATAGGGTTGGAGGGGGGTAATTGACCCTGGGGATTGGTCATTTTTTCAATGTTACCTGAGTGTGTCTGCTCAGGCACAGTAACAGGCTCTCCCATGGCTCTGGAGAGTGTGGGCTGAGTAGACACCGCACCCGGCTTAGGCTGTTGGGTTGAAAAGAGCGTCGAGGTTGACACCTTAAGAGTAGGCGTCTCCCCCTCAACTCCTGCCGGTGGAGGAGTCAGTGTGACTTCAGCTCCAGTGATACCTACTACTTTTGGCAGTTTTATGATTATAGGTTTGGAGATTTGCCTTAGCAGCAGTGGCATACCAAGGTTGGCTGCAGATTGGGGTTGAAAAGAAGGTGGAGGAGATGGGTTAGACTGGGTTGGGTCTACCACAGTCTTATCTCCAAAGGAGAAGTGAGAAGAAGTTGAGAGAGGAGAAGTTATACCTTGTCTTGGTCGTGCAACGAATGCAGACTCTGAAGAAGACTTAGAACTAGAGGGAGAAGAAGACTCAACTTGAGTTGTCTGTTCAAGATGATCTGGTTCAGCTCCAGATACTCCCCCTTGATCCGACTACTCAGCTTCACTTGATGATGAAGCTCCCTCAGCTATCAAAATCATGGGATCACTAAGACCCTCCT
Source organism: Pulicaria dysenterica (assembly GCA_947179395.2). Lineage (NCBI taxonomy): Eukaryota > Viridiplantae > Streptophyta > Magnoliopsida > Asterales > Asteraceae > Pulicaria > Pulicaria dysenterica. The sequence continues at coordinate 48,953,759 of OX359292.1, read as the reverse complement.
GCTCTAGAAAGATGTCATTATTGAACATCTTTGAGCTGAGTGCTGGGGAAGGGAACACATCCTGTCCAGCTTCATAAAGGTGTTCTCCCAACTCAGTTTCCACCACCAAGGATATGTACCTTATGAATGGTACATGGAGATTTCTTGGTGTCCTCACCACTTGGGCTTTGAGCTCGTTTAAGATGAGCAATGCATAGTCAAGATTTCTGGAATGATACATGTTGTAGATCAGCTGCATCTCGAACTCATTCACCTGATCCAGGCCTCCTATCTTAGTGCCAAGTGAACGGATCATAGTAGATACCATGAAGCCCCAACCAGTAGGAAAAGTGGCCTTCTTTATGACACCCTCAGTCTGTGGGTGACCCATGTTGGGTAGGACTGACCTTGCCACTTGCCTAGAAACAGCAGCTTCGAACACATCATTTTCAGGGAGTTGAAGAACTTCCCTTAGCCGTTGTACAGTTATGACAACTGTTCTATCCCTATTTAGAACAGTGCCAGCGATCTCTCCCCTGTTCTGGTTGTAAGTGCAAGTGTACAAGAACTCCAGCAGATGTTGTGGAACAATATGGAGTGGTGCTCCCGAGAAAGCGAATGTCAGAGGGCATTTTCGAATGTAATCCACCTATAATTCATATCCTCTGCCTCGTTTCCTCTCTAGAATCGTGAGATAGGCACGTTGATTGTTGATTCGAATCAACGACACACCATTATTCTTCATTTGAGCACCTCTGACCATCCTATCACCGAGAATAAGAACGGTTCCGTCCATTGTTGAATTACACTGAATAACTATTGAGTTCGCACTGGGCATTTTAGAAATCGCACTGAGCAATTTAGGGTTTGAATATGAACGGTTGATTACACGAAGCAAGAGAGGTGTTTGAGAAAGGTATTCAAGTGTATGAGAAGTTACCGTTGGAATTCCCTTTTTATCCGTTATATATACCTTTTCGAGGAGAGAGAAAAGTTACCATTGGAATTCCCTTTTTATCCGCTATGCATAACAAATTTACAGCGCAAGGTGACAGTAATCGAGATCAAACTTATCATCTCCCAACGGTTAAATATGTAAAATAATATTATTGACTTACAACAATATTATTTATACTGTTGTATTACACCAATACACAATCGGTATAAAATATGATTTGAGACCGACTCAAATACATAACCACTTATGAATTAACAACACATAGTAATTAAATCATAGTTTGGTCACACCAAACTGAGTAAACTAATCACTCAGTGTTAGTCAAGCACTCAGCTTGAGTTGATCACTCAGCTTGAGATTGAAACTCAGCTTGAGTGTAGCACACAGCTCAGAATTAATGACACATAGTCAATTTTGTTTGAGACTGACTCAAACTTATATTTTAACCACACTTTGTAGTTAAAGCATGTTTGGAACTTACCAAACGTGTGAACCAATCACACAGCTTGAGTTTAGCACATAGCTCAGATTCAACGAGACTTAGTCATGTCTATTTAAGACTAACTCAAACTTGTGAACTCATCATTCAGCCTGACAAAATGTTCAGTTTATGAAAACTTATTTATAAACCGTCCACTCAGCTTAAGATACTTAGTCTTTGTCAAACTGAAACTCAAATTCTAGACATATAGCTAGGGGTTGAGCATACCCAATTCACTTAGCAGATACATAAACCTCTTTTCATCAAGCGGTTTTGTAAAGATATCTGCCAATTGGTCATCAGTGGGGATAAATTTGATGTCAACTTTACCTTTTTCCACGATGTCCCTGATAAAGTGATGTCTAATTTCAATATGCTTGGTTCTTGAGTGGAAGACTTGATTGTAAGTGATGGCTATAGCACTTTGGTTATCACAGAAGGTAGGAGTTTTCTTGAAACTCATACCAAAGTCTTGAAGATGATGTTGCATCCATAGGATTTGAGCACAACAGCTTCCTCCTGCAACATACTCAGCTTCAGCAGTTGAAGTAGCCACTGAGTTCTGCTTCTTACTAGTCCAGCTTACTAGCTTTCCTCCAAGAATTTGACATCTTCCTGTTGTTGATTTTATATCTAACTTGCACCCAGCGTAGTCAGCATTTGAAAAACCAACTAACTCAAATCCAGACTCCTTTGGATACCAAATGCCTAGATTTGGTGTACCTTTAAGGTACCTAAATATCCTTTTCACAACTTGAAAATGTGATTCCTTATGATCTTCCTGATATCATGCACAAACCCATGTAGCAAATATGATATCTGGTCTACTAGCTGTCAAATAGAGTAGTGAACCAATCATTCCTCTATAGGTAGACTGACATACAGACTTACCATGTGAGTCTTTACTAAGCTTGACAGCTTAGTAAATCAAGAACATACATGCTTTGATTGATGAATATTCCATCAGGCTTTTGTTAAATTTGTAAGCCTTGGAAATATCTCATCTCACCCATCATACTCATCTTGAATCTTTTTGACTTAATTATGGAGAACCATTCACACAGAGATTCGTTTGTAGAACCAAAAATAATGTCATTCACATAGATTTGTACAAGAATCACCTATCCTTTACTCTTTTTGATAAAGAGTGTCTTATCTATACTACCTCTGGTGAAATTCATTGATAGCAGATAATTGGACAATGTATCATACCAAGCTCGTGGAGCTTGTTTAAGACCATACAAAGTCTTGTCTAACGTATAGACATGATGTGGAAACTTTGAACTAACAAAGCCAGGAGATTGTTTCACATAGACTTCCTCCTGAACTTTTCCATTTAGGAAAGCACTCTTCACATCCATTTGATAGACTTTGAAGTCGTTATATGCTGCATAGGCTAAGAACAACCTTATGTCTTCAGTTCTAGCAACAGGGGCAAAGGTCTCATCATAGTTGATGCCTTCTTCTTGTTTATACCCTTGTGCTACCAGCCTGGCTTTGTTCCTAACAATCACTCCATCCTTGTCCATTTTTTTCTATAGACCCACTTAGTGCCTATAATTGTATGATTTTTGGGGGATGGGACAAGACTCCAGACCTTGTTTCTCTCAAACTCATTTAATTCCTCTTGCATAGCTTCAATCCAATCTTCATCCTCCAAGGCTTCTTCAGTCTTCTTTGGTTCCATTTGAGAGAGTATAGCCTTTCTCCTGGTGTTATACACTCTGTAAGATTTGGAGATTGAGGAATAACCAACTAAAATTCCAAGATCAGCTTTAGGTTCCAGCTTATGAAGCTGATCTCTTTGATTCAGCACATAGCATTTTGAACCAAAGACATGGAAGTAACCTATATTGGGCTTTCTAGATTTATACATCTCATATGCTGTTTTGCCATGTCTTTTGAGAATGATTGATCTATTCTGAGTATAGCATGCTGTACTTACAGCTTCATCCCAGAAATAGAGTTTCAATCCTGCCTCACATAGCATTGTTCTAGCAGCCTCAATTAAGGTTCTATTTCTCCTTTCAGCCACTCCATTTATTGAGGAGTTCTGACTGAGGAGAAATTTTGTAATGTTCCTTTTTGTTCACAAAAGTTTTCCAGGGTTGAGTTTCTGAACTCAGTCCCATGATCACTTCTGAGTTGCTTTACAGACTTACCTTTTTGCAACTCTTCCTATTTGATAAAACTTATTATCTCCAGGGTAGCATCACTTTTGGCTTTAAGAAATATTACCCAGGTGAATCATGAGAACTCATCTATTATCACCAAAGTGTACTTCTTGACACTCAGGCTAGGAGTACTTATGGGTCCAATCAGATCCATATGCAACATATGCAGTGGGTCTGTTATTGAAAAAAATTTCTTTGATTTGAAGGACCCTTTATGATGTTCCCCTGTTCAGAAGCTGAACACACTTTGTCCTTGACAAATGTGATCTTTGGTAATCCAGAGACTAACTCTTTATTGGATAGCATATTTATATTTTTTAAATTTAAATGTGACAATTTTTTATGCCATACCCAACTCAGCTTAGGAACAGATTGAGAATACAACCAGGTTTCAGTATAGGGATTAGCAGAATTAAGATCAGGTAGATACACATCTCTTTCTCTTTTTTCTATTAATACAGACTTACCCTTATCATTATATATAGTTCTTGCTTTCTTCCTAAAAGTAAAAATATTGTCTTCATCACACAACTGGCTGATACTTATCAGATTGTGTTTAAGACCCTTGACATATGCAACCTTCTGGAAAGTCACCTTGCCAGCATGCATCTTCCCATAGCCTTTAGTTCTTCCATGTGAGTTATTGCGAAATGTTACTTTAGGACCTTCATCTTCTTGGAAATCACTAAGAAGTCCTTTCCACCCAGTCATGTGCCTTGAACATCCACTATCCAAGTACCATTTACTTGAACCCTGCACATGATAAGAGAACTAAAGACATTGGTTTTATTTGGGAACCCACTTCTTGGTAGGTTCGGATGATGATCACTTAGCATCTTTATCTTGTGGAACTGAGTGTTCAGCTTGAGCAGGTGCTGAGACCTGTGTTGGCTGATCAGCCTGTTCCTGTTCAGGCCTTGAGATTTTAATTTCACAGTCCTTGGCCTCATGACCTCTACTTCTGCACTTATAGCATCTCCTTCTTCCAATGATTACAGGAGGTAGAGTGTTTAATAATCCTTGTGAGAATTTGCTCTCAGTCTTAGGATTATATGTTGTGGATAACTTTTCAACTTTCTTTGCAAGTTGATTCACTTGATGTTCACTGACTTTGGACTTACCTTTGTTAGATCTTGGTTTGTTATCCTTTTGATTAGAAGCTTGACCAACAAACTTATTTTCCATGACTTTGGACTTACCTTTGTCATGCTTTCTGGACTCACCAGTTTCAACAGTCTTGGACTTGCCACTGTTGATCTCCTTGGACTTACCAATTTCGACAACTTTGGACTTACCATTGTTGTGATTTGACCTCTGACTTACAGTGGTCTTCCTATTATTGTAACTTCTCTCTGAGCCAGATAGAGAATGTTGTCTTTTGAAAGGATTTGGATTAAGCCTTTCTATGACTGAAGTTCTTTGAATAGGCTGAGTGCCTAATCTGTCTAGCACAAAATTACCATGTTGTTTAGATGTTGAGCACTCATTTGCATGATCTTTTGCCTTTACAAACATATTGTATTTAAGGTTTTGACCATGTTTCTTCTATGAGGCTGACTTCTGAGACACAATCAGTTGTCTATCTTCCTCAGAGTCCGTACTTGCTATTTCATCCTCTTCAGCTGCAAAAGCTGCGGATTGATAGTCACCTTCGAGTACAGCTTGTACCTGTTTAGGAATTTGTTGGTTGATGCACTTTTTATCAAGCCTTGATGACTTACACCAAGATTCTGTGACCTTTTGAAGTTAGTCAGCTTTATCCTTAGCTTCCTGAAGTTCTTAACTTAGAAGTTTATTGATGTGTCTTTGACATTCAAGATCACATTGTGCCTTCTTACCAACATCAATGAGAGGTTGATTCTCCTTAATCTCATCTTTCAGTTTAGCTATCTCAGCTTTGAGATCTTTTTGAGAGTTAAGGCTGGTCTTGAAATCATTTAACAAATAATCGAAAGCAAGACCTTTTTCTTCATCGGTGTAAGAGTTGAAATTACTAACCTTGTACATGGAAGCAGGATCCCAATCACTAAGTTTGCTGTTTTCCTCAACTTCCTTCATGTCAGCTTCGAAGATTGATTAAGACAGACCGTAATCAACTTCGTCTATTTCAAACTCTTCATCTTCTTAAGCCATAAGACACTTGTTATCATCATCTGAGGTAGATGATTTTGTATCCCAAGTTTCAGCATAGAGTCCTTTTGCACTGGACTTGTCTTCAGGCTTTCCTTTCTTGAGTTGAGTATATTTCTTCTTGTACTTATAAGCCCTGTAAGCATTCTTATAAGCAACTGATATCTGCACTCAGCAGCAATGTGTCCCTTCCTCTGACAATTGAAGCACACAACTTTCTTGGTATCAAAAGAACTCTTTCCTTTGCACCTGTCAGATCTTCCTCTTCCCGTTTGAGCTCTTCTCAAATGTCTGGCTAGCATGGCCATCTGCTCAGTGATAGTCTGAACATCATCAGTATCACCCGAGTCTGAGACTGAGTGGTCATCTTGAGAGTCTGACTCAATCTCAAATTCAACAACCAAGGCTTTAGAACCTTTTTTTTTCTGTGCAACTAATGCAACTTCAGCTTTATCCAAAGAATCCTTCAGTTGTTGTTGAGAAGTTCTCTTGTGCTCTATGATCTGTTCATGATTGAGCAAGAACCCATAAATGGACTGTAGGTTATACATATGTAATGTTCCTCCAGCCCTCAGTGCTGTAGTTACCAGCAGCAATGTGTCCCTTCCTCTGACCATTTAAGCACACAACTTTCTTGGGATCAAAAGAACTCTTTCCTTTGCCACTGTCAGATCTTCCTCTTCCCCTTTGAGCTCTTCTCAAACGTCTGGCTAGCATGGCCATCTGCTCAGTGATGGTCTGAACATAATCAGTATCACCTGAGTCTAAGTCTGAGTGGTCAGCTTGAGAGTCTGACTCAGTCTCAGATTCAAAAACCAAGGCTTTAGAACCTTTCTTCTTTTTCAGTGCAACTAATGCAACTTCACCTTTATCTAAAGAATCCTTTAGTTGTTGTTGAGAAGTTCTCTTGTGCTCTGTGATTTGTTCATGATTAAGCTAGAACCCATAAATGGACTGTAGGTTATACATATGTAATGTTCCTCCAGACCTCAGTGCTGTAGTTACTTTATTGAACATTTCTGGTAGCACATCCAGAAATTTCAGCACTAGGTCAGCTTCATTCTTCTTAATGCCTACACCTAACAGGTCATTAATCAAGCAGTGAAACCTGGTAAACACATCAGCCAATGTTTCATTCTTCTTAGAGAATAAGTTTTCATAGGATCTATTCAGATGATTCTTCTTCTTCTGCTTGACCAGATCTGTGCCCTCATATGTGATACTCAGAGTATGCCAGATCTCTTTTGCAGACTGACACCCAATCACAGTATGCAAGATCTCATTGGTCAGGGCATTCGCCAGAACACACTTTGCCTTGTCATCCAAATTATACAGTTTCCAGTCTTCATCTGTCTAGGATGCAACAAGCTTCTTTACTTCTTTTTCAGTTATGTCAATCTTGTCAGTGGACGTATCACTAATAACAACAAAAATCTTGGGGATGATAGGTCCTTGAGTAATGACTTCGTACGTACGATTTTTGATAGACTTGTTTAAAAACGTGGCTCTGAATTTCCACATAGGATAGTCAGATCCATCAAATATGGGACAACCCTTAGCAGACATGTGAGGAAAGTTTGATGAACTCTTGCTTGTAGACATTGTATACTTTCTCAGAATCTTGAACTTTCAACTTATGAAATCGTTCAGCCTGCTCTGATACCAGTTGTTGGTCCCTTGGTGAGAGTATCAACAAGCAAGTAATGTGTAGAAGGGGGGTTGAATACACTTTCTGCGGAAAATTAGACAAATCAATAAAAAAGTGTTAACACACATCAAACCACAAACAATTAAATTCTTTAATTTTTCATTAATAAGAAGATGATTACAATAACAATCAAGTAAGCAACACTTGATATGTAAACACTTAATGTAAATCAAATCTCGCAATCTCTCAAACTCTGCTATCTATAATCAACTTATGATTATAGTTACCAGACGACTCTCTAAAATGGATTTCATCACAGATTGAATACTTACCAACTTCACAACAGATGTGAAGATTCGAACACACGAACAAATTGCAATATGTGATTTTCTTGATCATGTTGAACTGACAAACAGTGAATCAAGACGCGTAACACATACGATGAATGTTGAGGTGAGACTTGAGTTTTGGCTCTGTAAGTCGTTGAATAAAGTCATCCCTCAAAACTTATCAGGATGATAAGTATTTATAATCATGTTCCTACGGATCGTAACAAACTAGAACTAATCCTAATTTGCTAACTAACTAACTAACGGATAACCCGGAATTTTGAATCTTCAATCTTCTTATCTTGAGTCTTCAATCTTCAATCTTGATTCTCGAATCTTCTTATCCTTGCCATAGCTATAGAGAGATAAAATGAATTTAAAACATATTTAAATTCTCTTAAACTGACTTCTTAAGTCGGACTGAGTTACTCAGCTTGAAACTAATCAAGCTGAGTTCTTCGAGAACAAACCCGAAAAAAACATGTACTAACACGTATACTGATTAACTCATCCTTGGAAGTCATAAGAGTTAGCTAGAACTTATTTAGCAACTCTGTTGAGCTGACTCAGTATATACGCTAAGTCACTCAGCTTGAAACACATCAGGCTGAATACTCAACCTATATCTTAGGTGACATACACAGCTTATCAAACACATTGATAATCTTACTAAGATATAGTCTAAGCTGATCGAACATATGCTCAGCTTATATTCAGCTTGTGCTCAGTCTGAAACACTATAAGTGCTCAGTCTGATCAAGCCTCATAATTCTGTTTAAGTTATATTTAAAATACATCTTACTAACTCAACTTTGTCTCATCAAATTTCAACTGATGAGATCATATTCCCAACAAAGGCACTGAACCGGGAGAGTACATCAAGTGTACTCAATTAGTCACCAGCTACCATGACTTCAGTGTTCGAGAAAATGAGCTTCTTTCTGAAACATATGGTAAATTTTGCAAACTGCAAAATGAGATGAGGTCTAATCAAATCATTAGGATGACTTAGATTTGAACTGCGTCTTTCTAAAGTCACTGGGTCCATAATGGAAGGAGTATGCCAGACTGTACAAGCAAATCAACAAGGATCTTACCGCAGTCACCTTTCACAACATATTCGAAGATCTCAATCAATACCAGGACGAAGTCTCAAAATCTCTCCTAAAGCAGCCATCTACAGACCCTCTAGCTTTAATTGCAATGCAGGAAGAACTACACCAAGTCAATCGACTCAAATTCTGGAGATTAGTTCCTCTTCCTTATGGAAAATCTGTTGTGGGAACTAAGTGGGTATTCAAGAACAAACGGGATTCGGATGGAGTGGTCGGCCGTAACAAAGCTAGATTGGTTTCTAAAGGCTACAATCAGCAAGATGGCATTGACTATGATGAAACGTTTGCCCCGTTGCTCGCATTGAAGCTATTAGATTGTTTCTTGTATATGCAGCCTCTCGTAGCTTCCGTGTCTTCCAAATGGATGTGCATACAGCTTTTCACAACGGCGTTCTTAAAGAAGAAGTCTATGTCTCACAACCAGAGGGCTTCATCAATTCAAAACATCCTAATCATGTCTATATCATTGATAAGGCCTTGTACGGGTTAAAACAAACTCAACATGCATGGTATGATGTCTTATCTGAGTATTTGATTGGTGAAGGCTACTCCAAGGAAAAGACTGATACCACTCTGTTCACTAAGACCAAAGGTAGAGACAAGATTTTGGTATAGATATATGTGGATGACATCATCTTCGGGTCTACGAATCCAAAAAACAGTGACGAGTTTGCCAAGATCATGGCAAGCAGATTTCAAATGAGTATGATGGGGGAGATGTCATTTTTCCTCGGACTCTAGGTTAAACAGTTAAGTCATGGCAGTTTCATTTGCCAATCCAAGTACATCAAAGATCTTCTCACGAAGTATGATATGATTAACTGTACACCTATCTCCACTCCCATGGCTGTAAAGGCACAGCTGCCAGCAGATCTTGATGGTTCTCCAGTAGATCTCAAAACATACCGTGGGATGATTGGATCATTATTGTATCTCACAGCAAGTCATCCTGACATCATGTTCTCTACTTGTCTATGTGCCCGGTACCAGGCGAAACCTAAAGAGTCACATCTTCTGGCAGTCAAGAGGATCTTCAAATATCTTAAAGGATATATGGATCATGGTTTGTGGTATCCCAAAGATTCAAATATGGATCTCCATGCCTACTCGGATGCTGACTATGCCGGTTGCAGACTTGATAGAAAAAGCACATCTGGCAGTGCACACTTTCTGGGTGATCGCTTAGTCTGCTGGACCTCAAAGAAACAAAACTGCGTGTCCACTTCCACAGCTGAGGCTGAGTATGTTGCTGCTGCGATGTGCTGCTCTCAAAGTCATTGGATACGTACACAGTTATCATACTTTGGCCTAAGGTATGACAAAATTCCATTGCTATGTGATTCCCAGTCTGCCATCGCCATATCCTGCAATCTGGTACACCACTCTAAAACCAAACATATTGATATCCGTTATCACTTCATAAAAGATAACGTAGACAAAGGTGTGATTGAGCTATAGTATGTTCCAACAAAAAATCAACTGGCTGACTTGTTTACCAAACCATTAGACGAAAGTCACTTTATTGAGTTGGTATCTAAGTTAGGCATGCTCAACTTGAAAATATAACATACTATTGTCTCTCTTTTTCCTTTCTTCTTTCTGTTTAGAGTAGGTATTATACTGTTTGTTTCTTGTGCAGAATACAGATGCAACAATCAAGGGGGAGTGTCTATCTGTTTGTCCACATACTGCATATGTGTAGGGGGAGACAACACTACACATACTGCATATGTGTAGGGGGAGAAAAATAGACACATTCCACATTCCCTAAGTTTTGAAAATTTTCATAAATTATATGGAAAAGTCTAGGGGGAGTGTGTCTAACAAAAAGACAAATCAAAATATCTGGAAAATCATTTTCTTAACTATCAAAATCCAGATAGTTTGAATTAAAAAAAAGATTTTGTCAAGTGTTGGGTTCGATCTAACACAATCGCATACTATGCCTCTATCGCATGTGATTTCTTGAACTCAACTAAAAGAATTTTCAATGTCTTGGTTTACAAACAAGAAAGGTCAATCGCATGGATGACTATCGCATGGATTGACACTTGAACCATGACCCACAAGTCAATCGCATGCGATAAAAGGTCATTAGCACATGAACTGTGAACCTAAGGAGAATCGCATGCGATAGACCACCAAAGATCAATAGTATGGATTTCAAAGAATAAACTTGAACAAGTGCTCCATCGCATGCGATTGGAAAACCAAAGGCCAATCGCATGCGATTCACCAGTGTTAGCATTTCAGATTGAATTCAAGGTCAATCGCATGGTTCTATCAGCCACATAGAATTACCATGCGATTGCCTCTATCAGCCGCACCTTTTACCGTGGTTGGTCCAATCACAAGTTGACACGTGTCCCACTTACTTTATAACCGTTCCATCCATCCCATCCGTTCACTCATACGATTCAAATCTCAAAATTATCTAAGTGCTCTCGATTTGGTTACTTGAATTCACGAGCTCTCTCGTTACGCTGCCAAAATTTACAATTTTAGTATCAAAATACTCGTGATCATATATGTAACAACTTGTACGGATTACATTTTGAAAATTTTGAGTTAAAAAGGTGATTTTTGGCCCTATAATAGCCGTAGGCGATGAACACCATCGAGACTTTGTATAGATTTTTGGGACACAAAATGAACTTGTTTGCTAAATCTTAATTTGCGATAGGTGTTAGGATCATGTGGGGAACACTTTGATGTAAAAATATTTCAAAAATCTCACAAAGTGTTCTTCGTGTTGTATGAACTTACACTAAAAGCTCAATTTTTGGTTCAAAAAGGGGTGTTATGATGATTTTTTTGACTATACTCAAGTACTACAAAGTTGTTTGTTGGTATTTAATTAACATGTTACAAGTGTCAAAAAAAATTTGTATGCGTAAAATCATCATGTACACAATGAGGCCTTTCAATCCTGAAAATAAACCCTTTAAACCACCTCCTGACATACAACCCCTCAACTAATATACCTATCAATCGCCTCAGGACAATCTTCAGATCGCCAAAAGCTTACAGCAGACCTCCTGCCACAGCTTTTGATGAAATCCCAGACGAGGAGACTTGCCTTATAGAAATCAAGGAAATGGGATATGATGGAGAGCTCACCAAGAAAAATCAGTTTAAACGCACCAACCTGCATCCAAAATACAACACTTTTATGATGGTGCTCCAAAGGTGTCTCACTCCAAAGCATTCAGGGTACGAATTTTGTTGGTCCCTTGGTGAGATTAACAACAAGCAACAGGTGTGTAGAAGGGGGGTTGAATACACTTTCTGCGGAAATTGAACAAATAAAATAAAAGTGTTACACACAGTAAACCAAACCACAATCAATAGAATGCTTTTATTAAGAAGATGATTACAATGCTTTGAATAAGAAGATGATTACAATAACTATCAAGTAAGCAACTCTTCATATATAACCACCTAATATAAATCTCTCAATCTCTCAAACTTAGCTATCTATAATCAACTTATGATTATAGATACTGACGACTCTCTAAACAGGATTTACACAGATTGAATCAACTAATGATTGCTTACCAATATCACAACTGATGTGACAATTCGAACACATGAATGATTTGGCAATCTGTGAGTTTCTTGATCACGTTGAACTTACAAATAGTAATTCAAGAATCGTAACACATACGGTGAGGTGAGGTTTTGGCTCTGCAATACTTAGTTGTTCTCATTTCAGAATCATACCTCTAAACTTATCAGGAGATAATTATTTATAATCCTGTTCCTACGGTTCCTAACAAACTGGACTAATCCTAATTTGCTAACTAACTATCGGATAACTCGGAATCTTGAATCTTGAATCTTATTATCTTGAGTCTTCAATCTTCAATCTTGATTCTGGAGTCTTCTTATCCGCACCGTAGATATAGAGAGTTAAAACAGAATTTAAAACACATTTAAATTCTCTTAGACTGACTTCTTTAGTCAGGCTGAGTTACTCAACTTCAAACTCATCAAGCTGAGTTCTTCGAGAACACACTCGAAAACAAACATGAACAAACATGTATAAATATTAACTCATCCTTAGAAGTCCAAAGAGTTAACCAAAACATATTTATTAACTCTATTGAGTTGACTCAGTCTCCATGCTGAGTCGCTCAGCTTGAAACTCATCAAGCTGAAACTCAATATGTATATCTTAGTTTACGCACACAGCCTGTCAAACATATTGATAATCTTACTAAGATATAGTCTAAGATGATCGAACATATGCTCAACTTATACTCAGCTTGTACTAAGTCTGAATCACTATGAGTGTTCAGTCTGACTAAGCTTCATAATTCTGTTTAAGTTATATGTAGAACATATCATACAAACTTACCTTTGTCTCATCAAATTTAAACTGACGAGATCATTTTCTCAACAAACTCCCCATATTTGATGATGACAAAACCATCAAACAGTTATTAAGTTTGTTTAACAGAATTATGTATTAAATCTTAAACTTATCAAGATTTTTTACTTTGAACTAATCAAATATTAATTGAACATATCAATTTCAATTGAACTTATCAATTTAAATTGGAACACACCAAAATTTAGTTGAACACACCAACCAATTACATTAATGAATAAGAACTTATCAGTTATTCATTTAGCTGAACTTATCAGACTATTAAATATGAACACATCATAACACAGTTGAACATATCAAACTTTATACTTGTATTATTTGAACTAATCATAATACAAAAATATGATCACTTAGATCATGCACACTAGGTGCTTACAAAAATATTAGAACTAATCTAATATTTACATTAGAACTAATCTATTTAGGATGCAGCTCTTCAAACTCTTTGATTTCCTTGTCAATTGCTTCAAGGATTTCTTGCAAATTGGGTAAGTGTTAAATCTGATCCTTTTGTGATCTAATGGCTCTATTGATTATGTATTTGAACCTTGCAGTCTGTTCAGTCTTATCCACTAGCGGTCTCAGAGCAAACACCTGAGATACCCCACATGTATAGATACTTGCATCAGACTGGAAGCATTTGTTTCCATTTCTATCCAAGTACATGAAACCTTTCTCTGGCTTTTCTACATAGGTATTTTCTTTGAACTCCATGCCTTCAGTAAGGTTAAGACTGTACGAGTCTAGATTTGCTAATCCAGCTGGCTTTGTTAGCTTCATCTTCCCAACTTTATGAAAGGAAGTAAGTAGGGTAGCTATCTCAGTTCTGGGTATGGCTTTCATTGAATCAGCTCTTGCAAGTAACCTCAACAGCTCATCTTTAACTTGACTTCTTTCAGAGGACTTTTTCATCTATTTAATGAGCACTGCCACTTGCTTCCATTCCTCATAACCCAGTTTGTGTAGTTGATTGAGCTCTAGAGAAGGTGTCTCACCATTTTTCAAAACAAACTCAATGATAATGATACCTTGATCTGAGCTCATCTTAAGTGAAAGTATTTGAGAAGGGAAGAATAGTTTTGTATAGCAATCCATTATGTTCTCATCCTCTGGTTGATCTTCCATCAAAGGTTCTTCTTCCTCTTCTTCCTTAGGCACTATGGGCAGCTTGAATTTAGCCAGATCCTCATTCTGTTTTTTATTTGCTCAGCCTAAGCCCTTTCTCTTGCCTCTTTTTCACTAACCAACACAGCTTGAGCATTCTTTTGTCTTTCTCTAAATTCGTTAACAGAGATCCCAAGCTGGTCAGCATCCTCCTTCTCCATTCTTCTAACTTCCAGCAGTGAAGCTCTTTCTTGTAAAGTCGTTTTATCCGCAGAGTCTTCATCTGAGTCAAATGATTCACTGAGAATCATTTTCCTTCTTTTCTGTTAAGAGGTTCTGATTCTCCTGAGCTGACCACTACTGGTCTTTTTCCTCCCCCTCAATCCTCTCTGCTTCCTTTGCCAAAAATAATAAATCTTTAGCTTCAGCTTCAGTCTCTTGAACCTTCTCCCCCTTTTTGTCATAATTAATAGGGGTTGAAGGTCGTTGTTGATGGAGAGCAGCAACGGCAGACTTCATCTTTGCCACCTCAGTATCCAGGGCATCCAGCCTGAGCAACAAATGCCTCTTGGCTTTCTTTCTTTTGAAGTGGAGGATCTCAAACTGATTTTTCAGAAAATTGATAATTGAATCAAAGTCAGCTTAGAAAGGTTGAAACTTGGGTGCATCATCCAAGGGTTGGTTTGTACCCCCAAATTCATGTGCACCAGAGTGTGGACCCTGTGATTCATCCTGGTTTGAAGATGAAACATTGACAGGTCGTGACTAGGGTGTGAGAAGTGAAGAGAATGAATAGGGCTCGAAACATGAACTGTATGGGCTGGTGGTTGGCTGATTGGTTTGAAGGGGGGTGATTGACCCTATGGATTGGTCATTCTTTCAATGTAACCTGAGTGTGTCTGCTCAGGCATAGAAATAGGCTCTCCCATGGCTAGAGTAGGTGTGGGCTGAGTAGTCACCACACCCGGTATAGGTTGTTGGGTTATAATGAGCCTCGAGGTTGACACCTTAAGATAAGGCATCTCCCCCTCAACTCCTGCCGGTGGAGGGATCAATGTGATCTCAGCTCCAGTGATGCCTTTAGCAGTAGCACCACCTATGGCAGTTTTTCGTTGGTAGGTTTGGATATTCTCCCTAGCAGTAGTGGGCATACTAGGGGTGGCTTCAGAGTGGGATTGTAAATGGAATGAAGGTGGAGGAGACTGGTTAGACTGAGTTGGTTCCACTACAGTCTTATCTCCAAAGGTGGATGGAGAAAAGTGAGAAGAAAGAGAAAGTGGAGAGGTCTTACAAGAAGCAGCTTCAATATGTTCTGGTTCAGCCTGAGCAGAGTGCTCAGCTTGAACTTCGGTCTCAGCTTGGGAAGCTCCCCCTTGATTTGATCCCTCTTCTGCACTTTCAGATGAAGCTGCCTCAGCTATCAGTAGCATGGGCTCACTCAGGCCCTCTTGCTCCGGGAAGATGTCACTGTTGAACATCTTGGGGCTGAGTGTATGAAACAGGAACATATCCTGATCAGCTTCATAGAGTGTTGTCCCCAGCTCGGCTTCAAATGCCAAGGACAGGTACCTTATGAAAGGTACATGAAGGTCCCTCGTGGTCTTCATAACTTGGACCTTGAGTTCGTTGAAGATGAGTTGTGCGTAATCCAAATTGCGTGCAAAGTATATGTTGTACAACAGCTACTTCTCGAACTCGTTCACCTGGTCCAATCCTCCAACTTTAGTCCCTAGTGAACGAATCACTGTAGAAACCATGAAGCCCCAACTGGTTGGAAAAGTGGCCATCTTGATGACACCCTCTGTCTGTGGGTGACCCAATCGAGGTAGGACAGACCTAGCCACTTGTCTCGTCACCGCAGGCTCGAACACATCAGATTGAGGGAGTTAAAGAACTTCCCTTAGCCTACCGACGGTGAGTGTAATGGTCCTCTCTCCATTCAGCACTGTGCCTCGGATTGTGGCAAAGGTTTGGTCGTAGACACACGTGTACCAAAACTCGAGCAGATGTTGAGGAACCATATGTAGAGGTATGCCAGCAAAAGCGAAGGCTAATGGGAATTTTCGAATGTAATTGACCCATGGTTCGTATCCTCTGTTAAGCTTGCATTGAGAGATTGCAAGACAAGCACGCTGATTGTTGATTTTGATCAGCGGCAATCCGTTGTTCTTGAACGCAACACCACTTACCATTCTGTCACTGAAAATCAGAACAGTTCCTTCCATCGTTGAAATTTGAAGATTACACTGTGTAACTTTTCTGTATTCGCACTGAGCAAATGAAGTCGCACTGAGCGATGTAGGGTTTTTAGAACGATGAAACAAGTAATCGCACTGAGCAATTGGGCAGTTGCGAAAGGTATTTTTGAAGGTGAGAAGTTTGTTTTGTACGCGTAAACTTCTCTAAACCGGTTATGATCGGTATATATACCTTTCTTAGGAGAGAGAAAAGTTACCGTTGAAATCCCCTTCTTTATCCGTTACACTGTAAAAATTACAGCTTGATGTAACAGTTAGAGGTTAGAAACACATCGTCTTCCAACGGATACAAGTGTAACATAATATTATTAACTCATAATAAGATTATAAACACTGTTGTATTACACCAATACCGAATTAGTATAATACGCGATGTTGAGACTTACTCAAATACGCACTTGCATATGAAGTAATCACACGCAGTAATTAAATCATAGTTTGGACACACCAAGACTGAGTAAACTGATTACTCAGTTTATGTCAAGCACTTAGCTTGATTCAAGCACTTAGCTTGAGTTGAGTACTCAGCTTAAGATTGGTACTCAGCTTGAGTAGAGCACACAGCTCAGACTTAATGACACTGAGTCAATTTTTGTTTGAGACTGACTCAAACTTGTTTCTAACTACACTGAGTAGTTTAAAACTTGTTTGGAAACAACCAAACGTGTGAACATATCACTCAGCTTGAGTGAAGCACATAGCTCAGACTCGATGACACTTAGTCAGTTATGTTTGAGACTGACTCAAACTGTATCATAACTACACTAGGTAGTTAGAATATGTTTGGAACTCACCAAACGTGGGAACTCATCATTCAGCTTGACTTGTTATACAGTTTATGAAAATTTATTTATAAACTGTGCACTCAGCTTAAGACACTTAGTCTTTGTCAAACTGAAAAACTCAGATTCTAGACACTCAGCTAGGGGTTGAGCATACCCAATTCACTTAGCAGATACATAAACCTCTTTTCAACAAGGGGTTTAGTAAAGATATCTGCTAGTTGGTCATCAGTGGAAATAAATTTAATTTCAACTTTACCTTTTTCCACGATGTCCCTTATGAAGTCATGTCTAATTTCAATGTGCTTGGTTCTTGAGTGAAATACTGGATTGTAAGTGATGACTATTGCACTTTGGTTATCACAAAAGATAGGAGTTTTCTTGAAACTCATACCAAAGTCCTGAAGCTGATGCTGCAACCACAAGATTTGAGCACAACAGCTCCCTGCTGCAACATACTCAGCTTCAGCAGTTGAAGTAGCCACTGAGTTCTGTTTCTTACTAGTCCAGCTTACTAGTTTACCTCCAAGCAATTGACAACCTCCAGTTGTTGATTTTCTATCTAACTTGCACCCAGCATAGTCAGCATCTGAAAAACCAACTAACCAAATCCAGAGTCCTTTGGATACCAAAGACCTAGATTTTGTGTACCTTTAAGGTACCTAAAGATCCTTTTCACAGCTTGAAGATGTGATTCTTTAGGATCTGCCTGATATCTTGCACAAACACATGTAGCAAACATGATATCAGGTCTACTAGCTGTCAAATAGAGTAATGAACCTATCATTCCTCTATAGGTAGACTGACACACAGACTTACCATCTGAGTCTTTACTCAGCTTGACAGCTGGTGACATGGGTGTTTTCATGGTTGAACTTAAATCAAAACCATATTTCTTTATCAAATCAAGAACATACTTGCTTTGATTGATGAATATTCCATCTGGACTTTGTTGAATTTGCAGGCCTAGGAAATATGTCATCTAACCCATCATACTCATCTTGTACTTTTGTCACATTATTTTGGAGAACCACTCACACAGAGATTTATTGGTAGAACAAAAAATGATGTCATCCACATAGATTTGTACAAGAATCACCTGTCCTTTACTTCTTTTAATAAAGAGTGTCTTATCTATACTACCTCTGGTGAAATCCATGGATAGTAGATAAGTGGACAGTGTATCATACCAAGCTCTTGGAGCTTGTTTAAGACCATACAAAGCCTTGTCTAACTTATAGACATGATGTGGAAACTTTGAACTTACAAAGCCAGGAGGTTGTTTCACATAGACTTCCTCCTGAAGTTTTCCATTTAGGAAAACACTCTTCACATCCATTTGATAGACTTTGAAGTCTTTATATGCTGCATAAGCCAGGAACAACCTAATGGCTTCAATTCTAGCAACAGGGGCAAAGGTCTCATCATAATCAATTCCTTCTTCTTGCTTATACCCTTGTGCTACCAGCCTGGCTTTGTTCCTAACTATCACTCCATCCTTGACCATTTTGTTTCTATGGACCCACTTAGTGCCTATAATCGTATGATCTTTGGGGGCAGGGACAAGATTCCAGACTTTATTTCTCTCAAACTCATTTAGTTCCTCTTGCATAGCTTCAATCCCATCTTCATCCTCTAAGGGCTCTTCAGTCTTCTTTGGTTCCATTTGAGATAGGAAACCAAAGTGAGCAACATAGTTAGTTGTGGCCTTGGATCTCGTCATGACCTTTTCTTGGACATCTCCAATGATTTGATCTTGAGGATGATCTTTGAGGAATTTAAATGTTGTAGTTGGAGAATCTGGTTCTGAATCTGAGTGATGTTGAGAACTTTGAGGTGAACATACATCCTCAGTCTCAGCAGCATTGTCAACAAACTGATGATCACTGAGATTCTTAGTCCGAGTGACTTCAGCTCCAAAGGGGTTGACGAACTCATCATCCTTCTCAGCTTGAGAATCCGTTGGAGTTTGTGATGATTTCTTTGATGAACACACATCATCATCACTACCATCTCCTATGCCATACATAGGATTTAATAAGTTGGTTTCCATAGGCCTTTTAAGCTCACTCAGACTGACCAAGTCAGCTTGACACTTATCAGCTTGATCAAAACAGTCTTCATCAAAAGAGACTTGAATTGACTCTTCTATGGCCTTTCTCCTTGTATTATATATCCTATAAGACTTGGAGATTGAGGAATAACCAACGAATATTCCAAGATCAGCTTTAGGTTCCAACTTATGGAGCTGATCTCTTTGATTCAGCACATAACATTTTGAACCAAAGATATGGAAATAAGCTATATTGGGCTTTTTAGACTTCTACATCTCATATGAAGTCTTTCCATGTCTTTTGACAATGATTGACCTATTCTGAGTATAACAGGCTGTACTAACAGCTTCATCCCAGAAATAGAGTTTCAATCCTGCCTCATACAAAATTGTTCTAGCAGCCTCAATTAAGGTTCTATTTCTTCTTTCAGCAACTCCATTTTGTTGTGGAGTTCTGACAGATTAGAAATTTTGTAATATTCCTTTTTGTTCACAGAAACTTTCAAGAGTTGAGTTTCTGAACTAAGTCCCATGATCACTTCTAAGTTGCTTTATGGACAAACCTTTTTGCAACTCTTCCCTTTTGATGAAACTAATTATCTCCAGGGCAGCCTCACTTTTGGCTTTAAGGAATATTACGAAAGTGAATCTTGAGAACTCATCTACTATCACCAGTGTGTATTTCTTGCCACTTAGACTTGGAGTAATTATGGGTCTAAACAAATCCATATGCAACATATGTAATGCGTCTGTTATTGAAAGATTTTCCTTTCACTTAAAACACCCTTTATGGTGTTTCCCTTGTTCACAAGCTGAGCACAATTTGTCATTGACAAATGTGATCTTTGGTAATCTAGAGACTAACTCTTTATTGGACAACATTTTTATATTTTTAAAGTTTAGATGAGATAAACCTTTATGCCATAACTAACTCATCTTAGGAACAGAATGGGAATACAAGCAGGTTTCAGCATATGGATCAGCAGAATTAAGATCAAGTAGATACACATCTCTTTCTCCTTTAGCTATTAATACAGGCTTTCCCTTAGCATTATAGATTGTTCCTGCTTTCTTCCTAAAAGTAAAAATATTATCTTCATCACACAATTGACTGATACTAATCAGGTTGTGTTTGAGACCTTTGACATAAGCAACTCTCTGGAATGTAACTTTGCCAGCTTGCATCTTCCCATAGCCTTTTGTTCTTCCATGGGAGTTGTCACCAAATGTTACTTTAGGACCTTTATCTTCTTGGAAATCACTAAGAAGTCCTATCCACCCAGTCAAGTGCCTTGAGCATCCACTATCCAAGTACCATTTACTTGAACCATGCACATGATATGAAAACTAAACACATTAGTTTTGTTTGGGAACCCACTTCTTGGTGGGTTCTGATGAGGAGCACTTAGCATCTCCAGCGGGTTGAACTAGCTGTTCAGCTTGAGCAGGAGCTGAGTCATGTGCAGGCTGATCAGCTTGTTCTTGTTCAGGCCTTGAGATTTCTGCATCACAGTCCTTAGCCTCATGACCTCTACTTCTGCACTTGTAGCATCTCCTTCTTCCAATGATTACAGGAGGTAGAGTGACTAATAATCCTTGTGAGAACTTGCTCTCAGACTTAGGATTATATGTGGTGGATAACTTTTCAACTTTCTTTGCAAGTTGATTCACATGATGATCACTAACTTTGGACTTACCTTTGTCAGGTCTTTGTTTATTATCCATTTGATTAGAAGTTTGACTAACAACCTTCTTTTCCATGACCTTGGACTTACCTTTGTCATGCCTACTGGACTCACCAGTTTCAACAGGTTTGGACTTACCACTGTTGATCTTCTTGGACTTACCAAGATCCACAACTTTGGACTTACCATGGTTGTGATTTGACCTCTGACTTACAGTGGTCTTCCTATTCTTGTAACTTCTCTCTGAGCCAGATAGAGAATGTTGTGTTTTGAAAGGATTTGGATTAAGCCTTTCTATGAGTGAAGTTCTTTGAATAGGCTAAGTGCTTAATCTGTCCAGCACATACTTACCATGTTGTTTGGATGTTGAGCACTTTTCTACATGATCTTTAGCCTTTACAAACATATTGTATTTACGGTTTTGACCATGTTTCTTCTCTGAGGCTGACTTCTGAGACTCAATCAGTAGTCTATCCTCCTTAGAGTCTGTACTTGTTATCTCATCATCAGCTACATAAGCTGCTGTTTGATAGTCACCTCCAAGTACAGCCTTTACCTATTTAGGTATTTGTTGGTTTATGCACTTTTCAGCAAGCTTTGATGACTTACACCAAGACTCAGTAACCTTTTGAAGTTGGTCAGCTTTGTCTTTAGCTTCCTGAAGTTCTTCACTTAGAAGTTTATTAATGTGTCTTTGACATTCAAGATCACATTATGCTTTCTAACCAACATCAATGAGAGACTTATTTTCCTTAATCTCATTCTTGAGTTTAGTTATCTCATCTTTGAGGTCATTTGGAGACTTAAGGACGGTCTTGAAATCATTCAGCAGATAATCAAAAGCAAGACCCTTTTACTCATCGGTATATGAGTTGAAATTACTGACCTTATACATGGAAGCAGGATCCCAATCACTAAGCTTGTTATTTTCCTCAGCTTCCTTCATGTCAGCTTCAAAGGTTGACTCGGACAGACCATAATCAACCTCACCTATTTCCAACTCTTCATCTTCTTGAGCCATCAAACATACATCATCATCTGAGGTAGATGATTCTGTATCCCAGGTTTTAGCATATAGTCCTTTTGCACTGGGTTTGTCTTCAGGCCTTCCTTTCTTGAGCTGAGTATATTTCTTCTTGTATTTATCAGCTCTGTAAGCATTCCTATCAACAACTTATGTTTATTCCACCTTCTTTGATCTGCACTCAGCAGCAATATGTCCCTTCTTCTGACAGTTAAAGTACACAGCATTCTTGGGATCAAAGGAACTCTTCCCTTTGCCCCTGTTAGATCTTCCTCTTCCCCTTTGAGCTCTTCTCAAACGTCTGGCTAACATTGCCATTTGCTCAGTGATATTCTGAACATCATCAGTATCACTTGAGTCTGAGTCTGAGTGGTCAGCTTGAGATTCAGACTCAGTCTCAGATTCAACAACCAGTGTCTTGGAACTTTTTTTCTTTTTCTGTGCAACCAATGCAACTTCATTTCTATCCAAAGACTCCTTGACTTGTTGTTGACAAGTTCTCTTGTGTTCAGTGATATGTTCATGATTTAGCAAGAACCCATAAATGGACTGTAGGTTGTAGACATGCAGTGTTCCTCCAGCCCTCAGTGCTGTAGTTACATCGTTAAACCTCTCTGGTAACACATCCAGAAATTTCAGCACAAGTTCAGCTTCATCTTTCTTTACACCCACACTTAGTAGGTCATTTATCAAGCAGTGAAACCTTGTGAACAAATCTGACAAGGTTTCATTCTTCTTTGAAAAGAAGTTTTCATAAGATCTATTCAAATGACTTCTCTTATGCTGCTTGACCAGATCCGTGCCCTCATATGTAACACTCAGTGTGTCCCAAATATCTTTTGCTGATTGACACCCAGTCACAATACTCAAGATTTCGTAGGTCAGGGCATTTGACAGAACACTTTTTGCCTTGTCATCCAGATTGAAGAGTTTCCAATCTTCATCAGTCCAGGATGCAATAGGCTTTCTTGTTTCCTTTTCAGTTTTGCCAGGAGACGTATCACTGACAGGTCAGGATTTGCGACTCAGCTAATCAAAATGTACTAAACTGACATAATAAGTTGTCTTAGCCTAAGTGATTAATGCTTAGTAGATCACTACGAGCTGAACTGATAACAAAGTGCTTAGCTAGTCATAAAATGTTCTGCTGATCAAACTGTTTGACTGAGAAGAGTATAAACTTATCAACCTAGATGATTAAATGATCAGAGATGTTCAATTGATCATTCAAAGTGAGTAATTTATCAAAATAAGACTTAGTGCTGAAAGGGAATACTTAGCTGAAAGGTTTTAGATGCTTAGCTGATTAAAAGGTTGTTGAGTTGATTATACTGCCTGCTCAGCTGTTACATGGAATCATTAAGTTGATTGGTTTCAGATGCCCAACAAATGATCTTCTACACTTGTCATTTTATTAGATGATCTTGAGATGTTGTCTTCAACTCACACTTAGTACTTAGCAAGTTTACAACAATACTCTATTCTTAGTAATTTTCAAGTTAAAATATAAACAACAAAGGTTTACATTCATTCTTAGTCTCACTAAAGGTCTGGTTTTGTAACCATGTCAGCTTTTCACTCTCACAACTCAACACACCACATTGAAGGTGTGGTCAACCTTTTTCATATTGATATTGTTGGGTTTTATAGCATAGCAAATCATATTAACTTGAGTTATACTGATTCACAATCTATCTGATTGGGACCAACTCAGAATTGCAATAAAACAGTTATTATTTATTATAGCGGAACTAAAATAATAACCTAATCCTTTAAAACCTTAAAAGGATTATGATCTTTAGTTATATCACAAGTGTGTATGTTATACAAATAAAGTTTGATACATGTGTTAATATACATAGATATATGTTGGAGTATGCCCACTGACGCACGTACGCCAATTGATCACTGCCGATGATGTATGGGCCTATTGGGTCACACGCCAGGGGTTGATCTTGACAACAACCTGAAATGGAGGGTGAGAAAGAATAAATAAATGATAGTTGGCAGGCTAGACAGGATTAGTGACCCTAACCATGTTGTCGCTAACTCAGCCGCGATAGCGGCGCTAACCTTTAGAGGTTAGCGGTGCTAACGTTGGGCAGTTAGCGGCGCTAACCCACCTGACAGCATGCAACTTTATTTAATTCACCTCCATTTTCCACCAATGCATGTTACTCTCTTGTCTACTCGTTTGGCCGGTCTTGGGTAGTTTTAGAGATTTCAGAGAGTTTATAAAAACCTCGCTTTTGTCTCTCATAACAACCTTTTTGGCTAATTAGAGTTCACACGCAAAATACAACATAGTCGGTAATTCTTGCCATAAAACCTATGCGTTCCTCCCGTGAGCCAAAACGGGAAGAACTCGGTCAAACTAAGGGACAAAACAAACTTGACGCGAGCTCCCACTAGAACCACCATCGCCATCGGATTTCTTTGGCTTCTAAGGGCACCATGCTCCATCTTGTTTTGCCTCCTCTTGTGTCTTCATCTCTCCATCATACAATACATAATACAATAGAAAATAAATGGCATACAAGCCACATAATTTTCCTATTTATCTAATACTTGTACATGGATGAATGAAATGGCATGCAAGCCACAAATTATTACAATCAATCTGAATTTAATAAATTTACAGCCTCAAATGTGGATTAAAACCACCAAATTGCATGCACAACACAATACAACCAAATGGGCCAAGGCAAGATTACCAACTCATGTTAACACATACAACCAAACTAATCATGTCACAACTGGAACTACATGAAAAATACCTTTGGAATAAAATTCCAGAAGGTCAAAGTGCCAAAAATCCCGAGACCTAAGCTGTTTTATTCAAAATTTCGAAAAACAATTTCCAGTAGCGTTAGCGCCGCTAACCCTAAAGACTTAGCGCCGCTAACTCTAGGATAGCGCCGCTAACCCTAACGGCAGAATACAAACACTTTGATTTCGGGTTTTTCAAGCCACCAAGTGCTATTCTAACATAGAGGTTGCTCTGATACCACTGTTGGGATTTCAAGAACACGCAACGGAAGCGATAACAACATAAAACATGCATACAAGTGTTCAAAACAATGAAATCCCAAACATGGATCTACTCTATGTACAAAATAGCAACTAGATAAGAAGGAAACAGAGTTATACCAGCTCCTAAGCTCCAGCAAACTTCTTGTAGGTGGCTGAACTTGTTGGTAGAAGCAAGAACCTTCTCCTTCTTCCTTGGCCTTCGAAATCACACCCCGGGAACTAGTCTAACAATGTGTGCTAGCAAGCTTGATGATATCTTCTTCTTGAAATATCACCCAAGGACAGAAAAAGAACTCTGGAACCCGAGATGAACCTCACTTGATCACTAAACTAAGTATCAAAGTGTATGATAGGGAAAATATATGCTTTAGAGAGAATGTGGCCAAGAGATCATTAAGTCCAGGCTTTAGGTCTTTTAAAGACACTGGAGTGTCACTTGAACTACCTCAAACCAGCCAAGAAATCTCGAGAAGCTTATTCCCATTGGTTGCAAGTGGAGGTGTATTTGACATAAAGCCCATGCAGGTTTAGCGGCGCTAACCAAGAGTTAGCGGCGCTAAACCTTAACCCGTAGCGGCGCTAACGCGGCCTGACTTCGATTAGACGTAAAGCACATGCAACCGTAGCGGCGCTAACCTTTAACAGTTAGCGGCGCTAACTCGTTAAGTTAGCGGCGCTATCATGGCCTGCATTGCTAACTTCCACTTTTGCCATCTTTGGTCCCTCAATTTCATTTGCTGTCATGTTAGACCCCGGTGTGTGACCCATATAGGCCCATACATCATCGGTAGTGCTCTAAGGCGTACATATATTATCGGGCAGATTCTAACAAACTCCCACTTGCACATAATATACTGTACCCTGGCAAGCACAAACAAAGAGCGGCCTCTAGCAAAGCATCAATGCCCCCAAGTCTGTATGAGTTCTGAATACCTGCAGAAAACCATCATACTAAAAGTAGTGGTCCTAGATAAGTGATCTTAGACATCCTTTTGTTCGCGATATCCTTGTGAACACGAGACATGGATTAATAAATGTCAATCTCCAGATCGTTCACGATTATGTTTCTCGATCTTGATTGGTGGTGACCAAAAGGTAAGGACATATCTGATTCTCAATCAATAGTCCTTGTGCATGGCCATGCAATATTTTGGCGTCAGCTCCCAATCATCGAGGGGCCCAGGGATATCTCTCATACAGGAGGAACAAATCCCTTTGACTGCATAATCCCATACCATACCTCTTGACTTACCTAGTCATTCCCTTTATCACAGCCATTTACGAACTGCTTTTGAAAATGGCTAAAGCAAGTAAGAACTATGATATAGCGATTCATACATCTCGGGTCTGAGGATGTAAGATTTTATCATCCCAAGTTACTCGTGACTATAATCCATGAAGTATACTTGGGTGTGGGTCTTCCAGTCACTTGAAACTCCTTTCAAGCACAGGTTACTGTTGCGTTTCATGCATTCAATCCTTGATTAATGCATAACCAACACCTAACCTCAGCCTTATTTCAAACTTCCTTCCCTTGAAGAATGACTGACTGTGGAAATTTAGAATGTATAAACGTTCTGGGAAGTGGTTAAACATGCTAAGATGGAACACAGTAAAGTCTTATGAATGTAACCGAATCACTCGCATATCGAAACAAGCATAATTACAATACTGTCTGTATCGTTCCCAAAATAAATAAATACATACCAAATAAACTAATATATACAACTCAAGCCAAATCGCTAGCAAATCTTACACCTATCCCTCTAGTGTGAGATTCATGAGCTGCTTGCGGTAACGGCTTAGTGAATGGATCTGCCAAGTTTCCATTCGATGCTACTCTGCTAATGATGACTTCACCACTTTCAATTACATCCCGAATAAAGTGGTATTTGCGCGAAATGTGTCTTGTCCTCTTGTGAGCTCTTGGTTCCTTTGCCAAAGCCACCGCACCCTCATTGTCACAAAAGATCTCAATAGGGTCAGCGATGCTTGGAACCACTTGTAGATCTTGGATGAATTTCTTCATCCACACGGCTTCTTTTGCTGCTTCACTAGCCGCAATGTACTCTGATTCGGTAGTCGAATCAGCCACCGTGTCTTGTTTTGAGCTCCTCCAGCTGACAGCACCACCATTTAACAGGAACACAAACCCCGATTGAGATCGGCAGTCATCCCTGTCAGTTTGGAAACTAGCGTCCGAGTAACCCTTTACTCTCAGCTCTTCTTCCCCACCATATACCAAGAACATCTCTTTTGTACGTCTCAAGTACTTAAGAATGTTCTTCACTGCCCTCCAGTGAGGTTCTCCTGGGTTCGCCTGATATCTACTAGTCATGCTTAAAGCACATGACACATCAGGACGAGTGCATAGCATGGCGTACATGATCGAGCCCACAGCCGAAGCATATGGAACTCGCTTCATTACTTCTATCTCCTCCTTGGAGGTAGGACATTGAGTTTTACTCAAAGTCAAACCATGCAACATAGGGAGGTTTCCTTTCTTGGATTCCTCCATCTTAAAGCGTCTCACGACCTTTTCTATGTATGCACTTTGAGAAAGCCCTAATAGCCTTCTTGATCTATCTCTATAGATCTTTATACCCAGAATACAGCTCGCATCGCCTAGGTCCTTCATTGAAAAGCAATTCCCTAGCCAAGCTTTGACACTTCTTAAGCTTGGGATATGATTTCCAATAAGTAGAATATCATCTACATATAGAACCAAGAAGACTATGGTGCTCCCACTAGCCCTGACATATACGCAAGGTTCATCTTTACTCTTCGAAAAACCAAACTCTTTGATTTTCTCATCAAAGCAAAGATTCCAGCTTCGAGATGCTTGCTTAAGTCCATAAATGGACTTCATTAGCTTACAAACCTTGTTCGGATACTTTGGATGTTCAAAACCGTCAGGCTGTCTCATATACACCTCTTCATTAAGCTTCCCGTTAAGGAAGGCGGTCTTTACATCCATTTGCCAAATTTCATAATCATGAAACGCAGCTATGGCAAGTAGTATCCGGATTGACTTCAACATAGCCACTGGGGAGAAAGTTTCATCATAGTCAATTCCTTGCGTCTGAGTGAAACCCTTCGCCACCAGTCGGGCTTTGAAGATATCCAAGGTTCCATCTATGCCGGGTTTCTTCTTAAAAACCCATTTACACCCGACGGGTTTCATCCCCGGTGTAGGATCAACCAGTTCCCAAACCTGGTTATCCGACATAGATTGCATCTCGCTCTCCATCGCCTTTTTCCACTGAGCAGACTCAGGGCCTACCATGGCTTCCTTGTAGGTGGTGGGATCATCATGATCCACCAATAGCTCATTGCCCTCAGATATGAGAAACCCATATCTCTCTGGCTCAAAACGAGTCCTACTGGAACGCCTAGGAGTAGACGTTGCAAGAGTGTCAGGTACCGCAGCGTTATCTTGCTCGGTATTTTGGCTAGTGCCAACCTCAAGTCCCTTATCGGCCGACCCTTGATCTTCCTCAAGGTCAACTTCCTTACTGCCATGTTTGGATAGCAACTCCCTTTCAAGGAAGAATGCCCTTCGAGCAACAAATACCTTGTTCTCTGAAGGTTTATAAAATAAATATCCAACACCGTTAGGAGGATATCCGATAAAATAACACCTCTCTGAACGAGGTTCAAGTTTGTCTTCAACCTCACGTCTCACGTAGGCTTGACAACCCCAAACTCGTAAATATGAAAGTGTCGGCTTCTTACCATGCCACATTTCATAAGGTGTTTTATCGACTTTCTTGGTTGGTGCGAGGTTAAGGATTCTTACCGCAGTTTCTAAGGCATATCCCCAGAAACTAATAGGTACCTCCGCTCGACACATCATAGACCTTACCATATCAAGCAAAGTCCGGTTCCTCCTCTCAGCGACCCCATTTAATTGTGGAGTCCTCGGAGGTGTTAATTGTGAAACAATTCCACAATTTTTAAGATGATCGACAAATTCGGTACTAAGATACTCTCCACCTCTATCAGACCGGAGTATCTTTATAGTCTTGCCCAACTGATTATGAACTTCGTTTTGGAATGTCTTGAACACCTCAAAGGTTTCATGCTTGTGTTTAACAATGTAGACATATCCATACCTACTATAATCATCTATAAAGGTTATGAAGTATTTTGAGTTATTCCTTGTGACATGCTTGAAAGGTCCACATACATCCGTATGGATGATATCTAAAAGGTCATTTCCCCTCTCACTAGATCCCGTGAAGGGTGCTTTTTTCATCTTGCCTAATAAGCAAGATTCGCATATATCACTTGACCCATGGTCAAATGATTCCAAGATCCCATCCGCTTGGAGCTTGGTGATGTGAGTCTTGTTTATGTGGCCAAGACGACTATGCCATAAAGAAAACTTGTCCGAACCATTTTTGGAACTAGAATCAATGTTCATGATAGATTCTCTAGATTTAATGTATGCGTTTGCCTCATATATGCCATGACACGGTAATGCTTTAAAATAAACAACATCATTTTTAAAGCAAATGATAACACCATCAATAAATTTGAAGTTAAAACCGTCGTCATACAAAGTGTGAAAAGAAATAATGTTTCTAGCCACTTTGGGCGAATAGCATACATTTTTTAATAAAATAGAATAGCCGGTCTTGAATGAAAGCTCCAAGTCACCATTTGCTTCCACTGGGACAATTTCCGAATTTCCCATTACAAGATCCAGCTCACCCCGCTCCAAGCTCCTACTTGTCCTTAACACCTGCACCATATTACATATGTGAGTGTCATAGCCGGTATCTAAAAACCAACCTTTAGAAGTAGAAGTTTGATAGAGTTCTATCATGAATGTACCTGAAGAGTCATGCCCCGATATGCTCATAGCCTTGAGCTTATTAAACCCCTGAAGGTACTTTGGGCAGCTTCGGTGGTAATGGCCCTTGCCCCCCGCAAAAGAAGCATTGGCTATCCTCCGGGGTCTTTGCTTGGGGAGCTTTCCCCTTGCCCTTTCCGTCAGAGGTAGGGTTGGGCTTGGTATCACCAACCTTTCCCTTACCCTTCCCTTTGGAAGAGTTGCCCTTTTTCTTCTTCTTCGTGATGCGGCCATCCCGGATAGCCAGGACGGGAGTGGAAGAAGTGGATGGCTTATTCTTGGTCATGCTCGCCTCGGCAGTTTTGAGCGTGCCATGCAACTCCATCATGGTTTTATCCATGCTATGCATATGATAACTCATGACGAACTGATCATATGCACTGGGCAGGGATTGGAGGATCAAATCGACCGCCATCTCCCTCCCCATGGTAAAACCTAACTTCTCCATTCGCTCAATGTTTTCTTTCATCCGCAAAACATGAGCGCTTACATTCCCGCCATCTTTCAATTTGCAAGCAAGGGCGGATTTAAAGCATTCGTACCTCTCCTGCCTCGCCTGCTGTTGGAACATGTCCTTCAGCTACACGATCAGGTCGTAAGAACTTAGGTGCTCCATTTTCTTTTGCAAATCAGAGCTCATAGTGCTCAACATGAGGCACGTTATCTCCTCGGTCTCTTTGACGAGCTTTTCATACGCGTCCTTGACCGCCCTTGAGGCATTTTGCGCAGGCGCCTTGGGTAGGGGTTCCTCAATGGTATGCAACTTCATTCATAGCGTAGGACGAGCCTGAGCTGCCTATACCAATCCATGAAGTTGCTCCCGTCGAGTTTCTCCTTTTCAAGGAAAACTCGGGGAGAAACGTTGGTGGTGGTGTTGTTTGCGCTTGTTGATGCCATCTAAAATATTGCAAAGTAGATTTTAGTTAGTTTTGATATTATATCTTGTTAAAACAATTTACCCATAAAGAATTATCTTAACAAGGCTAAGAATCGTATTTCATTCTACCATGTGACGGGGTTACCGCGGATCACATGATAAAACTATTTAGGTTGGCAACTATTTTGCCAATTGCAATCTCTATTGCAATCCTTAGCACCTTGCGGGATCCTACAACATCCATGGGTCGATTGGCATGTTTGATCCCTTCTTGCACCAACTTTAAGTCTTGAAATTTTTGTTAACTCGTGCTAAGCTCGACAATTAACCAAGATTTCAAACCTAAAATTGCAAATCGTCCGTCAAGACATACGGTAACAAGCTCACCAAAGTTGGCTTGTGCTAAGCTCGACAACCAAAATTATGAATTTGCCACACTCACCTTCCACACAGTTTTATGAGAATTGGCTCGTGCTAAGCTCAACAACCAAATCCCATAAGACTAGATTCGGGTGGTATCAACTTACGGATGATGCATGATTTACGTTTTGTGGAAAAACAGGCTTTTGTTTCCAGTTTGGTTTTAGATTAACTTATTAGTGACAAAACCTAATTTCACTAGGTGTGTTAATCTTGTATGTGAGCGCACGAGAGAATTATAAACCATTTTTAGCAAATCTCTTGTGATTTTGTTAATTTTTCGGAAAAATTATCTAGCATGCGAATCCTAAGCAATCCATGCATACAAAATCACATCACATGCATAATATACTATAATTTGTAACCCTTGCCATAAAAAAGCTATGTGTTCTTCCCGTGAGCCGAACGGGAAGAACATGGTCAAATCTAAGGGACAAAGTCTTCGATGCGATCTCCCACTAAAACCGCCATCTCCATTGGATTTCACCGGCTTCATGGACACTATGCTCCATCTTCTTTGACCCCTTGTTGTGTGTCTTCATCAACCAAGATTATAATACATACAATAGAATAAAATGGCATGCAAGCCACAATATACCTATTTATCTATTACAATTACATGGAAGAATGAAATGGCATGCAAGCCACGTTATTATTACAAATTTACCAAATGAATAATAATACAACCAAACAAGCATCCAAACACATAAACAACCACAAGGTCTTGGCAAGGTTACCAACTTATAAATCCACATACAACGAAACATACATGATAGCTACTGGATTAACATACTATAACAAGAACTTAATAATTCCATAAGCTCAAAATAATGCCAAATACCCAAGACCACAAACTGTTTTTAACTAAAAACAAAAACTGTTACAGCGGGGTTAGCGCCGCTAACCCAGTTCGACAGAAAACAAACATTTTTGATTTCTGGTTTTTCAGGCCACCATGTGCATAACTAAGATAGAGGTGGCTCTGATACCACTGTTGGGGTTTCTTGGGCACGCAACGGAAGCAAAGTACTGTTGGGGTTTCGTGGTTAAGCAACGGAAGCATGGGAAAACCAAAAAATGCATTAAGTACAAGTCTATAGGCATAAAAACAACAAAACCCCAAGAGAAAGTACCAAAGTCCATATCTAAGAAAATGCAACATGAATACAAGAGAAAAGAGATTATACCCAAGCCGATTTCCAGGAAAGAACCAAGATCAATGGATGAACTAGAAAGCTAAAGAAAGCCTTCTTCTATTGTTGATCCACACCGAGTTTGTTCAATCTCGATGTACTAGCATGCCATTTGGTGATCTTCAACTTTAAAACCACCTCTCGAACAATCAACCAAGGGATCTCCAGGCTCTCCTCTTCAAGATTCACACAATGAACCCTCAAATTCACCTCACAAAGTAGAGAGAGTTTTAAGTATGTGTGTGTTTTTGCAAGAGAGAACCTCTATTGCTTGCTTGGTTCAAAATGACCTCTTCCAGATGTCTTCAAGACCCCAAGGCTGACCAAAGAGATTCCAAGCATTGATTGCTGGAGAATGGAGTTGCATGCAAAAGTTGCATGCATTCTGACAGGGGTTAGCACCGCTAAATCTTAGGGGTTAGCGCCGCTAACGGGCCTCTAGTTAGAGCCACTAACCTTATGGAGTTAGCTCCGCTAACTTTAAAAGTTAGAGCCGCTAACTTCGATCAGCATGCCAACTCTTTGCAATTTGACAAAATCAGTCCCTCCACTTAGGTTGTTGTCGAGATTGATCCCCGGTGTGTGACCCACTAGGCCTATACATCATCGGCAGTGATTTATATGGCGTACGTGCGTCAGTGGGCATTCACAACAAACTCCCACTTGCACATGGCATACCGTACCATGAAGTCACAGACAAAGAGTGGCCTCTAGTAAAGCATCTTTGCCCCCAAGTCAGTATGGGTTTTGTCATCTAGAACAAACCCAAATCCAAAATAATAATGGGATGGCCTAATAGATAAGTGATCAAAACATCCTTTTGTTCACGATATCCTTTGTGAACAAGAGACATGGATTAAGATGTCAATCTCCAGATCATTCACAATTATGTTTCTCGATCTCGATTGGTGGTGACCAAAAGTTAAGGATATATCTGATTCTCAATCAATATTCCTTGTGCATGGCCATGCATATTTTTGGTGTCAGCTCCCAATCATCGAGGGGCCCAGGGATATCTCTCATATCAGAGGAACAAATTTCGTTGACTGCATAACCCTATACCATACTCCTTGTCTCACCCAGCTATTTCCTTTATCACAGCCAGTTACGAACTGCTTTTGAAAACGGCCAAAGTAAGGAAGAACTATGATATAGTAGTTCATACATCTCGGGTCTGAGGACGAAATGAGATTATCATCCTGAGTTACTTGTGACCATGATCCATGAAGTGAACTCAGGTGCGGGTCCTCCAGTCACTTGAAATTCCTTTCAGGCACAGGTTAGTGTTGCGTTTCATACATTCAATCCTTGATTAATGCATAACCAACACCTAACCTCAGCCTTAATTCAAACTCCCTTCCCATGAAGAATGACTGACTATGGAGATTTTTAATGTATAAACATCCTGGGAAGTAGTTAAACATGCTAACATGGAACACGATAAAGACCAATGAAGGTAACCGCTTCTTGCGTAGATATAGTCTCCACTATATATCGATACAATCATCGGTTGCAATACCGTTAACAATTCCCAAAATTAATTAGTAAATCAAACATATACTAAAACATTGTCCAAGCCTAGTCATTAGCATAGACGATGCTAACATACCTAGTATGACATTCATCACTAGTATATGACAACGGCTTAACGATGGGATCATCAACACAATATCCCTTTGTACTCTTTTGTATTCTCTTATTAAACCACTTTCATAGTGTTTATCAAAGAGATCATACATATGATTATTAGAGTTGATATACCCTCAATGTAACCGAAGTTCACAATAGGGTCACTGACACTCACGTTTATTAGAGTCGACATACCCTCAATGTTACCGAAGTTCACAATAGGGTCAATGACACTCATTGGAATTTAAATGTCGTATCTACACCATATGTTTGCATATTGAAATTTTCGATTAAAATCGACAGTCTTATTAGTATAAATTGGCTTGTAGTAAATACTTACTCAAGACAACTCTATTTTCGTTGAACATCAAGAACATACTTCAGTATTTCTTGAATTTTAGAATCCACTTTACTCCATATTCCCTATTTGTACTCGTGGAACAATAATTCCAGCAATAGGTTGAAAACAACCCTAAATTAGAACATTATTTTCATTGAGTACATTTCACTAGGAACACATAAAGCTCCCACTAGCCCTGACAAATTTATCGCCTCAATGTATGCTTTCCAGAAAACTCATCTCAATGGCTTTCTCACAAAGAAAAATTATAGCCATAAAATGCAAGTCTTATCCCAAAGCACTTACCCATAGTTGCAAACTTAATTTGGATATTATGGATGTGTAAGACCCTCGGAAAGTGCCTCAAGCATTTCCTCAACTTAATCCTATGAAGGATCTGAGTCTTCTTATTTCCATGTGAACTTACTTGTTTCCCAAAGCGACAACAATGTTTCACATAATCCAGACCTAATCTGGATATTATGGATGTTTGGGACCTCAGAACATGCTTTAAGCATTTCCTTAATATAATCCTGTGAAGGATACAGGTCTCTTACGTCCAAGTAAACTAACTTGTTTCCGCAAGGTGAAAACAATACTTCACTTTATCCAAGTTATCTTCAACATAGCCACTAGAACAAGTTTCCATATATTCAATATGAAACCCCTTGTCTCTAGTCGGTATTTGAAGTTGTCTATAATTGCAAATATGTTTGTCCCTTCACCCTTTTGGATTACAACTTTGGTGTGGGATTAACCCAAGTCAAGTACTTGGATGAAACAAATGGGTTACATCTATTTATACCATTCCCTTCTAATATTCACTAGTGAACCATGGGCCCACTATGTTATTCCGATGAATGGTGACCTCACAATGATTCACCATCAAGCTGCTGTTACTATAATATGACAACCTCATATCTAAATAGCCTTCTTGACTGCCATCATATTTAAAGAAGCAATGGATATTGTTAGGTTTTACCAGCATCTTTATGCTTATTAAATGCTAGTGTCAACATTAGGTCTCTTATTTAAGTTTTACGTTCTTCCACTGGAATGCTTTTGGATATTGTCTTCTCCTTTTGAGCAACCATACATGGTTCCCATAAGTCTAAGAAACAATTATGCAAAACCCAGATGAACTACTTAAATATATAAGCATCAACTTAGTTTATAATTCATCCATCTCCCACTGAATGTAGACTGGATAATTTTAAGTTATGAGATTGACAAGCAAAAGACTCTTTCTAGTCAAATCTCATTCGATGCTTAGGTGACCATCTTGTTGGGTTTTAGATTGAGGACTTGGTTCATAAAATCAATGTATACCAATCACATTGAATACATGTTTTAGGCCTGCCTTTCACCAGATCATCAACAATGATATCCAGTTTTATTTAATGTGACACCATGTACCAATGTGTCTTTCATAGAAAACGAATTATGGGTCAAACCCATGATCCATTTCATGTTTAAACCAATATAGATAAGAAAACTTAGCATCTTGTTTGGATCTAAGAATTGATATCTATATGCCCTTACTGATTCTTAGTTTTCCTTAGGTTAGTTCCGAACACCACTAGGTTTCAGACACAAACCTTTTGTCTAGTAAACATTCTCCCAACAACTATCATTAAGATGGTGATGGAGAATTTTTACTATTGTCACTCTTTGTGGCATACTTGAACGGATTATCCACCCAAGTGTGATCAATATCCAACAAGTCTTAATCCCTCTCAACAAACACACGTGAAGGATTTCTTAATCATCCAAGTCCAATAAACAAGATTTGTATCTATCATTTAACTCAAGGTTAAACTTTTACGGAGATCCTAACCACATGGATCTAAGTGATGCAATTCTTGTTTATTTGGTCGAGTTTGATTAAGCCATAGAGTTAACGTATCCAAACCACTTTTGGATCTAAGAATCAATTATTCATGATTACCTTATTACTTGTAACGAGTCTTTGTGTATGCTATGAAGTGGATAAGTTATGATTTTAATAAACATCTCAAAACAATTTTTCAAAACAAATGTTTCAATTCCAAGCTATATCCATCGTCATCAAATGTGTATTTGAGCAACACAAAATATCAAAAATAACACATAAGCAATGACATGGATAGAATTCAAAATGAAACCATCAATATGAAAAATCTTTCATCAAAAATACAAAAGTCAAAATAAATCCATCTTCTTCAAAAAGCATACACTAAAGTAAAATAGCCACACAGGGCATAAGTACAAGAGTAATAATTAATCCGGAAATAATGGCGAGACAACCACTCCTAATTCTCTTGTAGAGGACAATCAACAGGGTTTCCTCTTCAGAGATCCGGTTCTTCAAGCTCTTCCTTCTTGCAACGAACAGACCTACACTTTGTAACAAAATAGATTTGTGGCTAATGTGAGTCTTATAGCTCAGGTATACAACCCAGCTTATTAAGGAATAGCAATGAAGTATAATCATGAATGTACCTCAAGTAGGAAAATTAACTCTCTTTTCTGAGAAGTTTTATATCCTCTCGGCACGAAGGGCAGGCATGACGGCCCCAATCCCCAAATCTTCCTCAGAAGTAGCAAACCATCCCTTGTTGAGTCTCCTTAGGCACATCCTCAATGTCCATAGACTCAATACTTGAAGCAAGCTTGGATACTCCAACTTCTTCTGATAGGATCGGTTTCTTCTTCTTCATAATATGTTGTTCCTTAGAATCAAGAACAGAAGTGGATGAAGTTGATTTATGCTTGGACATGTTAGATTCTACATCCTTCAACATTACATGCAATTCATCTATAGATATTTCTGTTCCATGCATATGATAGTCCATTATAAACTGCTCATATGAGGCTGGCAGGGACTGAAGTATGAAGTTCACACTGAGCTCCCTCCCTATAGGAAATCCAAGCCTCTCCAATTGGTCCATGTATGACTTCATCTTCAAAACATGGGCACTAACACTCCCGCCTTCCCGCATCTAAAACCGGCTAGACTTTTAACATACTCAAAGTGTTCTTGCCTAACTTGTTGTTGGAATATTTCCTTCAGCTTGTTAATCATGTCATACACAGTTATGTGCTCAATTTGCTTTCGCAGTTCCGAGCTCATACTTGATAACATGAGACAAGCAACATCGTGTGTATCCCGAACACACTTTTCATATGCGTATCGGATAGTCCATGCCGCATTGATAGCAGGTGGTTCAGGAAGGGGTTCCTCAAGGATGTTCAACTTAGACTGGGCACGTAGGACAATTCTAAGTTGCCTAAGCCACTCAACAAAGTTTACTCCCGTGAGCTTCTCCCTTTCTAGAAACATACGAAGTGAAAAGTTTGACGTGGTGTTATTATGATTCGACATCCTAGAGTAAATAAAGTACACTAATTAGTTAGTTTGATTTAATCCTCGTTAAAATAATTACCCATAACGTCTCAAAATATTTTAACAAGGGCTAAGAACCATATTTCACTCCAATTCATGACGGGTTTGCCGCGGATCACTTCATGGAGCTATTTAGGCCGGTAACCATTTTACCGATTGCAATCTCTATTGCAACTCTTAGACACTTGCGGGATCCTACGACAACCATCGGTCATTTGGCATGTTTGATCCCTACCTGCACCAATTCCAAATTAAAATTCTTGGTTGACTCGTGCTAAGCACGACAATCACTCAAGGATTTTAATTTGAAATTGTAAATCGTCCAACAAGATACACGGTGACAACTTGACAACTACCGGCTCGTGCTAAGCTCGACAACTGATAATTTCAAGATACCACACTCGCCTTACACACAGATCCACATGGAATAACTCGTGCTAAGCTCAACAATCATTCCATGCTTCACTAGATTCGGGTGGTGTCATCTTTTGGATGGCGCAAGATTTACGTTTTATGGAAAACGGGCTTTTGTTTCCTGTTTGGATTTAGATTAACTTGTTTAGTGACAAACCCTAGTTCCACTATGTGAGTTAATCTTGTATGTGAGCGCGCGCGAGAATCGTAAACCATTTTTATCAAATCTCTTGTGATTTTATTAATTTTATAAAAAATTATCTAGCATGCGAATCCTAACAATCCATGCAAGAAACATAAAATCACATTATACTCATAAACGAAATAAATTGGTAACCCTTGCCAAAATCCTATGTGTTCTTCCCGTGAGCCAAAACGGGAAGAACGTGGTCAATCTAAGGGACAAAAGGATCTTCGATGCGAGATCCCACTAGAACCGCCATCTCCAATGGATTTCACGGGCTTCTATGGACACCCTCCATCTCCTTTTGACTCCATTTGTGTGTCTTCATCCAAATTGTACAATACATACAACAGAAATTGAAATGGCATACAAGCCACAATAATTTCCTATTTATCTATTACAATTACACGGATGAATGAAATGGCATGCAAGCCACAATATTGTTACATTTATAACTAAATTCATAAAATTACAGGCCATAGTGATAATAAAAATCACCAAATTGCAACAAAACACATAAAATCAACCACAAGGTCAAAGGCAAGGTTTACCAATTTCAAGTCTTAACACATACATCCAAACATAACATATGGTATTTCAAAAATACCAAAACAAGCAAACAAATTCTGAAACAAATTTCCGGAATCTTCAAAATTGCCAAAAACCCGAGAACCAAAACTGATTTATTTAAAAAAGAAAAATCCGGTCCAGCACGCGTAGCGCCGCTAACCCTTGTGAGTTAGCGCCGCTAACCCGAAGTTAGCGCCGCTAACCCCTTGTTCCAGAAAACAAAATGTTTTTGATTCGGGTTTTTCATGCCACCATGTGCAATTCTAGTATGGAGGTGGCTCTGATACCACTGTTGGGGTTTCGTGGTCGAGCAACGGAAGCATGGTACAACAAGAAATGCATAAAGTACAAGTCTATAATGCATAAAAACAACAAGAACCCAAGAGAAAGTACCAAAGTCCATATCTAAGAAAATACAACATGAATATTGGAGAAAAGAGATTATACCCAAGTCTATTTCCAGGAGAGAACCAAGATCAATGGATGAACTAGAAAGCTAAAGAAAGCCTTCCTCTACTGTTGATCCACACCGAGTTTGTTCAATCTCCATGTACTAGCATGCCATTTGGTGATCTTCAACTTTGAAACCACCTCTGGAACAATCAACCAAGGGATCTCCAGGCTCTCCTCTTCAAGATTCACACAATGAACCCTCAAAGTCACCTCACAAAGTATAGAGAGTTTTAAGTATGTGTGTGTTTTTGAAATAGAGAACCTCTATTGCTTGCATGGTTCAAAATGACCTCTTCCAGATCTTTTCAAGACCCGAAGGCCGGCCAAAGAGATTCCAAGCATTGATTGGTGGAGAATGGAGGTGCATGCAAAAGTTGCATGCGTTCTGACAGGGGTTAGCGCCGTTAACTCTTAGGGGTTAGCGCCACTAACGGGCCTCTAGTTAGAGCCGCTAACTGTAAAAGTTAGAGTCGCTAACTTCCATCAGCATGCCAACTCTTTGGAATTTTACAAAATCAGTCCCTCCACATAGGTTGTTGTCGAGATTGATCCCCGGTGTGTGTCCCAATACGCCCATACATCATCGGCAGTGATTCATATGGCGTACGTGCGTCAGTGGGCATATCCCAACACGTACAACAAACAAAGCCCAAAGTACAAGTAAACCAAGCACAAAATATGAAACCCCATACATGGATCAAACTCTATGTAAAAGGAAATGCAACATGAAGAAGGAGGTTAGAGATTATACCAGCCTCCTTAGGTCCAAAAATCTTCAAGTGTTGAGGTGGTGATTCTCCAAGAACTGAATGTCACTATTGGTGTATACCCTGAGAACACGCCAAACCCCTTGTGCTAGCAATAGGGGTGTAATCGAGCCGAGACAGTTCGCGAGATACTCGAGATTGACTCGAAAATTATTCGAAATCGACTCAAGATTAGTCGAGTCGAGCTCGAGCTCGAGCTACTCGGGTAGCTAATCGAGTCGAGCTTGATCTGAATATTACTCGGCTCGAGCAGCTCGCGAGCCTTATCGAGGTTTCTTAATATTACATTTATATCCTCATGTATGTATATGTCTCATGTGTGTATTGAGCTAGGATTGATTAATAAGAATAAATATTAACCATTGGATCTGCTTATTTGGCAATCCATGTTAAAAAGTTTCAACCAATTAAAATCATTTAAACAAACACAAATTTACCAACAATAGTACAAACCCACTTTTTTTTTGTCGGCAAGTACAAAACCCTTTAATCTTCAATTCTTCATTTCACCTTCCCCATCTTTAAAAATCCTTCACTATACTATACCTCGAACAACTCATCACTCGAAAAGTTTATGCTTCTCTCTTTCTTTCTCTCCTAGGTAGATCGCAGACCGCCGTAAAGTCGCCATAATGTTAGGAACTCACTCTCCATCATCATCTCCTCCTAAACACCAGTGCATCTCGTTACCAAAAAAGCTTACGTAACTCTCCCTCTCTTTGTGAGGCCGCCGCTTCGCCGGAGTGTCACCGGTTTCCACCGAAATGGTTTTTCGTCGGGCTCTTTCGATTGGTTTCACCTAGATCTATGTGTTCATGATCTGCGGTTTTTAGCACTTTTCATAGATTTTCCATTTATTTAGCTTGGATATGATATGATTTATGGTTTTGCTGTGTGTTCTTGTAGAGTTAGTTCATAGCATTTTCAATATTAATCTTGTGGATCTTCTATTTTTATTTTTTAATATTCTTGTAGATTTGGGGTTTCTTTTTTAATTCATCTTGTAAATGTTGAAATCTTGGATGTCTTTATATGATATTACTCCTCTGATTTCTCCTTGTGTTTCAATGTTAGAATATTCCAATATATGAATATTTGTTGCAGAAATGGGTTTTGTATCAAAATAGAAATAAGTTCCATAAACCCTTTTTATCTATTATTACGTCTGATGGATCTTCTTATAATGCCAATTTATTTGTGTTCAAAGAAAATGTTAATTAGTATTTACTTTGTTATGTATTTTTTAAGAAACAAACAAGTCGAGCCGAGTCGAGCTTGAAGTGTCGATACATTTCACGACCTCGAGTTCGAGCTTGAAAACTAGGGCTCAACCGAGTTCGAGTCAAGTTTCAAGCTTCGAGTTTGAGTGTCGAGTCGAGCTCGAGCCTGGCACTGTGTCGGATCGACTCGGCTCGATTACACCCCTAGCTAGCAAGCTTGTGTGATTCTTCTCTCCAGAAAATCACTCAAGAACAGCAGCTATTACTTGTATTTCTGGAACCTTTCTTGCTCACACTCTCTTCAAGTTTTAGCTACTTAAGAGAACTTGTGTATTTCTGTTATATGGCCAAGAGTACAAATGAACACCAAATGGGTCCTTTTATAAACTTTCCATGACACTTTAGATACCCCTTGGCCGGCCAAAGACTCAATGATGAGTCTCACAAGCATTGGTCAGCTCTTGAGGTGATTTGACAAAAAACACATGCAGCCGTAGCGGCGCTAGCCCATAAGTGTTAGCGGCGCTAACACCTTATGGTTAGTGGCGCTAACGCGGCCTGCGATGTCAACTTTTGTCTTTTGTCATTTTTGGTCCCTTTTCTTTAGTTGCTGTCAGGTTTGACCCGGTGTATGACCCAACAGGCCCATACATCATTGGTAGTGATTTAAATGGTGTATACGCATGAGTGGGCTTATTCTAACAATATGATAATCTGTAACGTCCTAAAAAATAATTTTTTTTAAAAAGAAGTATAAATAAATAATCGAAAACTGTCAGTAATAAAATCAGATACACACATCCACCTGCCTGACACCCGGGAGTTACGGATTCAAAGATTAGTATTTAAAACAACATTTAGAAATCAGAGTAATAAATCATTGC
The DNA here is from genome assembly GCA_947179395.2 of Pulicaria dysenterica. Taxonomy (NCBI): domain Eukaryota; kingdom Viridiplantae; phylum Streptophyta; class Magnoliopsida; order Asterales; family Asteraceae; genus Pulicaria; species Pulicaria dysenterica. Next base: position 48,911,419 of record OX359292.1, on the reverse strand, counting down.
GGTAAACAGTTGTCACGCGAAAGCCTTCCCTGTCAACACACTACAGTCCTGAAAGAAATAAACAACAACGGGTTAAGCATAAAGCTTAGTGAGTACACAACACTCGTACATTATATCAGATCATAAATCTACAAATAATGTACATAACATCAAATACGATGTAAGTCGGGGTGGCCTGCTGCCAAACGAGCTCTGCTGTTCAAAACACCACATCCGTGTCATAATGAATGCCATAAAGGCGGGGTAGCCTGCTGCCAAACGAGCTCTGCTGCTCAACACATATTATAATGCATCACATACAATACAATATCACATAGGGCACGTGTCACATCATAATATAAGAGTTTAACAATTTCCATATAGGCGGGGTGGCTGCTGCCAAACGAGCATTGATGCTAAAGACACAAACCAACGTGTCAGATAAACGAGCACTGCTGCACAAGACACAAACCTCCGTGTCAAATAAATCACAATATCACATAGATCATGTATCACAATATAATATAAGAGTTAGTGAAACTCACCTGACTACCGCAACGATACAATTGCGAAATCACGCTAAACCATATAGAGATCCTGTCAACGTATCACACCACCGGATCCTGGATCAAAAAGTATCTACTCAATAACAGATACAAAAGTACTAGATACAACACTCTCTCGTATCTCACACCCTAATTTCGGAAGGCCCTAACTCGAAGTCTTGGGTCAAATCCCTAGACCGGAACCCTAGCCCGTTCGAAGTCCAAAAATGCATATGTATGTATATATATATATATATATATATATATATATATATATGTCGGATATGTGCAGAGATAATTAATGGGTACATTGTATCCAATGTTAAAAGAGACTAAAGGGTCACACTGCTACACACTCAATTAGAACAGTTCGGAATTTACTAGTGTTTCGTGTGGAAATAATTAATCAGTGGAATTAATTATTTAAGGGAGAAATAAATAATTAATCAGTTGGATTAATTATTAGAAGGAAATAAATAATAAATAGTTATTTATTATTTAAAGGGAATTGAATATTAAGTTTAATATTTAATGGACCAGTTAATTAATAGTTAATTAATTAACTAGTAAAGTCCAGGGGGTTAAAGTGCAAAGAATAAAACATCAATTAAAGACATGGGCTTTAAGTGAACGGGCTTGGGCTTGAATAAGGTTTAAGTATTTAAAACTAGAAAAGGCTCATTTTATATGAGATAAGTGATCTAATCCTAAATAAAAAAAACCCTAGCCACCGACCTCCCTCCCCTGCGTCGACGTCCCTCCTCTGCGTCGACTTCGACAAACCCGAAGGGGGTTTCGTTTTTTGCGATCCACGCATACACTCACACGAGTTTTGTGTTGTTTCTCGGGTAATTCCAGGAGCGGTCTAGCGGCCAGTTCGTTGGTGGTGCAGTAGTGGTGTACTATCTTTAGCAATCCAAGATCACAAGAGGTATTGTTTTTCTTAACCTTTTATCAGGATTGTTGTTCAGAAACTGATGTGATTATTAGAAAGATCCTAACCCTTTTAGGGTTTAGAGGGTTGTGTTCAATCTGTTTCCGCTTTAGGATTGAACCAGTAGAATCAAACCCAGGGTTGATCAAAACCCTTCAGTGGTTTCAGAGCCTCGGCTCTTTGATCTAAAGTTTCTAGCTTTATCTGTTTTTAGATTAAAGGTTTGTTCTTGATCCCCTACTTGCTTCTAGTGATTTTCGAAAATCAAGAAGGGCAACAAAACCATCTTTTTTTGTTACCGAGTTATTAAAAGCCTTAATCCTATTGATCAAAAAGTTTAAACAGTTAGTTTGAACGGTTGAAGGATTACAACTTTTAAGGAAACAAGTTTTAAATCAAGATAAATTAAACAGTTTGTTTAATTGATAGAAACCTAGTTAATCGAGTTGTTTGATTTGTTTAAGTTGTATCATTGTCTACTTCATCTTGTTTCTCCTTGTGAAAATCGAAAACCAAAGAGATTATTAAAACAAGTTTTTGTTTTTTATCTAAAATATAAAAGTCTTTATTTTAATAGAAAGGTTTAAACAAGTTTTTCTTTAAACGGTTAAAATATAAGGCTTTTTATTAAAACCTGATCTTAATTAGAAATTTAAACAGATTTTTGTTTAAAGGTTAAAATATGGTTTTAGGATTATTTTTTAATCTGTAAAAACCGAGACCACCACCAGCGCTCGTGGCGACGGCGACAGTAGCCCAGCGGCGGCGTCTGCGGGCCGGCGGCAGCGACCCAGGCGGCAGCGGTGGTTGTTGACGACAGTGGCGACATGACCAGTCGGTCGGCGGCTGTCGGTCGACAGTGGACCGTCGATGGCATGGGTGTTCTGCCCATGGTGGGGTTCCGGCCAAGGAGGACTCGTTTGAATAAGGTTGTTTCGGCCCACGTGGGTCTCGGTCCAAGTGGGTTCCGGCCCGGGTGGGTCTCGGCCCAAGTGGGTTCCGACCTAGGTGGGTCTCGTCCCAAGTGGGATCCGGCCAAGGATGGTCATCGGCCCAAGAGTAGTCTGCCCATTTTGGTCTTCCGGTTAAGTACGAAGTTATTAATTTTAAGTTTCAAAAAATAATAAGTTTTTATATAAACTAGTAATTTATATATTTTAACTAGTTTAGTTAAAGTATATAATTTTTGGATGTTTGTTTATCATGGCGAGTTGAGACATTATAAATAAACTCTAAAAGGGTAAGTTTCTATAAACGGGTTGAAACAAGATGATGTTATTTAAATAGTGATCAGTTTTTATCCTGTTTGGTTTTTGGGTAAAATTAGTAAAAACTCGACATAGGAATTATTCTTTTTGAATAAGGTTGTGTTTTTCAAAATTTATTGAAAAAATATTTTGATCAAGTTAACTTAAATAACTTAGATGATTATAATTCTCATTTTTGATTAATAGTTATTAGGTAAAAGGGTAGATGAGAATAGTTAAACGAATGAGGTTATGTGTTTATCGCTTTTATATATTTTAACTGCGTGGTTGTATATATATATATGTTGTTTATATATATTGCGTAGTTGTGATATATAGCTACAGTTTTGCCAACTTAGGACTCGTTTTTCTTTCTTCTTTTATTTTTTGTTTTGGGAAGGCCTGCGTGCCAATTACAATCCCTTTTTCAATTGTAATAATGTACTAGTTCGGGGAGGCCTGCGTGCCACTTACAACCCCTTTCTTCATTGTATTTGTAATAGAGTAGTTGTAGTTTTGTCCCATGATCAAAATGGAGTTCAAGGAGATTTTCAAGATGATGGCTTGCATAGTGATCGGGTACTTCGGAGGAGGTGTCAAGGCAAGTGGGAGGAATGCATCATGAAGGCGAATCCAAGTTGTTTATATCCTTAGGATTGACCCTTAGGATTAGTTGGCAAAATTATAGGTTTTTATCTGCTTAATACCTGCGTGGTTGTGATCATTTTATGCTTATTCATATTTATATGTGATTCTATGAAAAAGGGATTTAATAATAGGTAATTATTAAACTGTGAAAAACCACGGTTTATGACAAACTAGAATATGACTTCAGATTGCAAGTCGTGTTAGTTAAATTTTTATAGATTTAAAGTTTTGTCAAGGTTATAAGTTTGAAACTTATAAAACCGTTTTGTGCACCTAGTATAGGTACACATGTAAATCGTATCTTTTTAAAACAGATAGTTTTAAAACGGCTTTTCAAAAACTGGAAAGTTATGTTTTTCCTTTAAACTTAATTATAAAACCCAAGAAAATCTTAGATCAGTGCGCTACCCATCTAATGGTACACCTTTGCTGTTAAACAGTACTGGGTGTCGGAAGTGCCCAAAGCTTGGGCATCCGGGTTCAAACCATTGCGGCAAAGGGTATGAAAGATTCTGCGATAATCGGGAGTCCCGGCCAGAATTCATACTGTCTTAGGTGGTGCGATCTATTTTGATGATAATCGGGAGTCCCGGCCCAAAATGCACTAGAGTAGAGTTAAACATACTAGAGTGGGTCTAAGTGCTCTACGAGGTTCTAGGAGTCGTATCGGCTAGGTACGATTGGTACAGGGTGTTACCTACCAGAAATAGCATGACTTGGCGGGAAATGACCAAACCTTGCGTCAAGTATGTGAAATATGGGTCCTAGGTCTGATATATATTATTTAAGAGTTTTGATGATATATGTTAGAAAAGTTTATTTGCAATTACTAATTAAAACGAGTTTTAATTTGTAGATGGCAACCAACGTTACCAACACTAACAACCTTTCTCTTCGCTCTATCCTAGAGAAGGATAAGCTCACCGGGCCAAACTTTCTCACTTGGGAGAGAAATCTCCGGATCGTGCAGAGGCACAAGAGAAAGTGGTACGTCCTAGAACAACCTCTGCGGAACCCTCCTGCCAACAACGCTTAGGCAGACGTCAAGGAGGCTTTTCAGAAGCGCTCCAATCACGCCCTGGACGTGAGTTGCCTCATGCTTGCAACAATGAGTCCTGAGTTGCAGTCAAGCATGATGGAAACTCCTGCTTAAGACATGATCCGCCAGGTGAGGGACATGTTCGAGGAGCAAGCCCGCACGGAGCGTTATGATGCCACTAGGGCATTTAACTCGTGCAAGATGGTGAAGGGGACATCGGTCAGTAACCACGTCATGAAAATGAAAGGGTACATAGACCACCTAGAGAGGCTTGGGCACCCGGTACCGTTGCAGCTAGCAACGGGTACGATACTCAACTCGTTGTCAAACGACTATAAGCCTTTTATAGTCAACTACAACATGAACAACATGGAGAAATCCGTGGAGGAGTTTCACTCTATGCTTAAGACAGCGGAGCAGAGTATCGGGACCAAGTCTAAAGACGTCCTCTTGGTGGGCAATGATGGTTATAAGAAGATAAAGGGGCGCAACGGAAAGGGAAAGGGTAAGACCCAGCCCAGCCAGAATGCACCCAGGGCTAGTGATAACATCAAGGGCAAGAAGCCAAAGCCAAACAAGGCAAGAACCGAGAATCGGTGCTTCAAGTGCGGCGAGGCCGGACACTGCAAAAGAGATTGTCCGAAGGGTCACGAAGCAGGAGGCAAGTCTGGTTCCTCAGGTATCGTGTGACTAGCTTCTTTGTCACTTTCCACTTGTAAAGTTTCTTACATGTTTTCTAATATCTTGCAATCGTTTATTGCAGGAGGTGATGGAAAGTAAATTGGCCCAGCATTCAAGATCCTATGTGCTTTATCCGGATATTTAATATTTCCTTTTCTTAATTTTTAAACTTTTAAAGTTTTTGGATTTGATTGTTTTGGTTTTAAACAATTGGTTAACTTTATCGTTTGTTTTTAGAAATTTTGAATTTTTTGACTAATATCCGTGCACGTATGTTTTAAATGAATCAAGTTAGTCCAGTTGTGACTAAAGGTTACTAATAAGTCAAGTTTTGACTTAGTAGATGATTCATAGTGATCTTATGCAGAAATTGTTATAGTTACATTAAATCTCACTATATAAATACTTGGATAAACAAATTGTGTTTATGAAATTAGAAAGTCTTTCTAATTTACAAGTATTTAAGGATTTTATGAAAGATAAATGTTCAAGGCAATGAACATGATCAGATAAGAAATAATAGTTATTATTTCTAGATAAAACTTTTTGAATAAAATATTTAAGAAAGTATAAAGGTGATTGTAATAGTTATTATCATCAAGGTTGTTTTATACTAAATGTTTTAGGCAAAGAAATTTAAAATACTTTTACAAGTGTTTCATACTTGCAATCGTGTTTTGGATTTAATGAAACCGTCTTCTGTAATTGGAAAGGTGGATATATGAGAAATCCAAGTTCTGGTTTCATAAAATGTTTAAATTTCTCACAAAAACTATTTTAAGAACAAGTGTTTTAAAACACAAGTTTTAGGCATATTAGTCAAGGACTGACAAAGTTTAAAAGGGTGTTTTAAGGTAAGACACTTTTTCATAAAAGATAGTGGGAGCACCTGAATAGTGTATTTATCAAGTTATGAAGGTTGATCTAACTAGGATGATAAATACAAGTATGAACTTTTAAAGTATATAATTGTCGGATGATTTTAGAAGTGATCTAAAATAAAAGGTTCTTGAAAGGGAACTAATCTGTGGAACGCATGACTTACTGAAAGGTTCTCAATAAGGATGTCATTGCAAGTTTTTTAAGTCAAGTTATGACTTAAAAAGAATTATATATGATGCAAAAGGATCAAAAGGTCAAAATAATTAATGTTGGTGGTTGATTAACGTTAGAGATGAGAAAATAGGATATTTTTCGGTATCCTTAGTAATGAAATTAGATAAGTGTTAGTGTACATTGGGGATCTAATCTCAAGTTTACAAGTATGTGTGAATGGATTTATCGTTTTAAAAAGGGATATGAATCTAGTAAGATTTATCATATCTACAAGTGTAATTAGAGTTTTCATTACAAGGGGACTATTTTATAAAATAAGTAAGTCTAGAATTGTTTTTTGAGTTGCGAAAACGACTTCTAGAAAAACCAAGAATGAGTGCTTTAAAGTACTAGTCTTGAGTTTTGGGATTATAGGCATATTATTTTTCTGTAATCCGTGATAAGTTAAAATGTAAAATAATAAGTAATTCAGATAAACGCTGTGAATTGAGTCAATGAAATGGTAGAAATTATGCATCTTTATTCCAGGGTGGAATATGGAGGGTGTAGAAATTAGTTTCATTGTTCTTCACCATTTTGTATATTTTGGACCATCCAGGAATAAACTTGGTTTATTCAAAACATTATCCGTGACGACTTATCTTGGTAGGAACCTTGATAGGGTAGTAAAGTCATCATAATTTTGGGGTAGATTTGATGGTATATCGAATATAGCTGCAAAACTTTTTTGCGGACAAAATTTGACGGATATTCGTTAGGGTTACGAATATTGGATTGACCCACCGTGAAAAATAATTTGTGGATTCGTGTCAAAAGTATTTATCACATAGGTTATCCTTAAATATGAGGTATTTGGTTTGGAATGCGGTAACTGTTGTCTCCTAGTGCGTCCTAACGCCACGCCGTAACACGGTGGTCATAAGTGGCGTATCTAGATTCAGTGGGAGCCATGTTGCCAAATACAAATATGCAAGAAGGTATTTGCACCTCCTTTTTAGGAGAGATATTTCTGGTCCCCTTGACTGATTAGAGAAACTGGTAAGTGCACGGTCGTGCCGAAACAAACTATCTGTCCTTTGTCGTTTATCACGCAGTTTTGAAATCAAGTATGTCATGAAATAATTCTTGAGATTTTGAGTTGACACTCTCGATGCTCATGCTCAAAATTGAAATATCGCGCTGCAAGGGACAAACCTATAATAACCGGTTATGATAGCAGATTCATGAACATTTAGTTTATGATAGATTGCTCATAAACAGTTGGCTTATCAGAGTTTACATCATCACACTTTTGTTTTGGGGTATAAGAGTTCTTATGACCTGGTCATCCTAAGTGTCTGACTAGGGACCTCCTTAGGCTAACAATGTACAGTAACTATTACTTATCTTGCGCAAGTAGGAGTCTGTTGGATTATGTGCAGAGATAATTAATGGGTACATTGTATCCAATGTTATAAGAGACTAACGGATCACACTGCTACACACCCAATTAGAACAGTTCGGAATTTACCAGTGTTTCGTGTGAAAATAATTAATTAGTGGAATTAACTATTTAAGGGAGAAATAAATAATTAATCAGTTGGATTAATTATTAGAAGGAAATAAATAATAAATAGTTATTTATTATTTAAAGGGAAATAAATATTAAGTTTAATATTTAACGGACTAGTTAATTAATAGTTAATTAATTAACTAGTAAAGTCCAGGGGGTCAAAGTGCAAGGAATGAAACTTCAATTAAAAACATGGGCTTTAATTGAACGGGCTTGGGCTTGGGCTTGGATAAGGTTTAAGTATCTAATCCTATATAAAAAAAAAACCCTAGCCACCGACCTCCCTCCCCTGCGTCGACCTCCCTCCTCTGCGTCGACTTCGACAAACCCCAAGGGGGTTTCTATTTTTGCGATCCACGCATACATACACACACGAGTTTTGTGTTGTTTCTTGTGTAATTCCACGAGTGGTCTAGCAGCCAGTTCGTTGGTGGTGCAGTAGTGATGGACTATCTTTAGCAATCCGAAAATCACAAGAGGTATTCTTTTTCTTAACCTTTTATCATGATTGTTGTTGAGAAACTGATGTGATCATTAGAAAGATCATAACCGTTTTAGGTTTTAGAGAGCTGTGTTCAATCTGTTTCCGCTTTAGGATTGAACCAGTAGAATCAAACCCAGGGCTTGACTAGTTTGTGTCTTAGGGTGGTTTGGTCAGATCAAAACCCTTCAATATATATATATATATATATATATATATATATATATATATATATATATATATATATATATATATATATATATATATATATAACCTGCTTGAGGCCTTAAGAAAAACCCGCTCGAAACCTTCACGAAATTATCCCTTCGAATCCTTAATAAAATACTCCGCTCGAAGCCTTAATAAATCGTCCGTCCAAATCATTATAAGATAGTTCATTCGAAAGCTCCCCAAGTACTTCTTTCATCATTTAAAACATAAATGAATATACGCCAATGTAGTCTCGCTCGAAAACACACATATACATGTATATATACATAATTAATTAAGTATATGTATATATATATACATAATTACATGTACATATACACAATTAAATAAATGTATGTGTATATATATATATAATTACATATATATACATACGTACATATAATTGAATTCTCTATACATACATGTATATAAATATAAGGCCCAAGAACTAAGTTCTACTTAGTATATTAATTAGTCCAATCATAACAAATAATCAAATGGCCCAATCTTTAATGCTTTAACATGTCCATGGTTCATTAATAATTAAAATGAAGCTCACACTTAATAAATGACAAGCCTATGCTATATTATAGAAAAGTCCACTTTAATTAAATTAAACCCAACTACTCTCTTCGTGATCTGGGCTCACAAGCCCACACACTCTCTTCTTCTTTTTTTTTCGGTGTCCACAACAGCCCAAGGAGTGGAAAACCTTGAACCCTAGTTGACTCCTCCTTCCAACTAGATCGGCGCCCCCTCTCACCTTCTTTCCGCCTCACAAACGCCAGTCACCACCGAGACCACCGATGGGACGAAGGCACCTATCCGTCGAACCACATTTCCAGCAGAACCAGAACATACACACACTACACCCGTACTCTACACCGTCGACACACACAAACTCGACACCACTGCTGTCTCAGAAGAACACCCACGCACGCACAGGACCACATGGAGGTCGGAGAACCTACACACACACCCTCACGGTGTTACCTCCGACGACACTCCGGCTTCCACACACACAGACGACCTGCAGTAGTTTTCCGTGAAGCTTACACGCACGTCCCTTCTTCGGCGAAGTCACACACTCTCTGCCGTCTCCGACGGTTTACCCACTCAACCCTATCGTCTCCGACGATGGGTACACAGATCCATACCAAACTCGCTGATCTAGATCCCAAGGTCTCCAACGCTAGGCTCAACCAAAAATCACAAGAAGCTCTCGGTTCGAACTCAAGAGGACATTTCACGGAAACTCCCTAGAAAATTGACTAAACGAGCATGTACTGTAGTAATGAGCTCGGAAATGAGTATTAGAAGTGTTACTTGAAAGTTCCTCTTCGAAAGTGGCGATTTCTAGCAACCAGACGACGGCGCTACGGCGGCTTCGCGGTGGCGGGGTGGTGGCCGGTTAGGAAACTCAGCCGAGCTATTTTCTTGAATGCTGCTAAGTAGCTTGTTGAGAATTGTGCCCATCCATTATTAAATGCATTCTTTAATCCCCAAATATATATATTTATTTATTTAGTTTTATTTTCTCTTTTTCTCTTTTATTTTAATTCCTATTTTCTTAAATAACCATTAACCCTAATTCGGTAATTCCTATTTCATTTAAATTTTAGCTCAACTTCTTTTATCCCATGTAGTTATTTAATCCAACTACAATCCATCTTGTATAAGTTCAATCTCGTTAACCTCTTTAATCACCTATTAAAAGTTTCAATCATATTGAGTAATCATCTTTAATCTTTACTTAATATAACCCTTCTAAATCATTAAATTTAATTAATAACCCCAATACTATCAACCCTTGATTCACTTAAGAAAATCATACAACATTAATCTCGATTTATAATATTAAAATCTTTGTTTCGAAAACGGGTATTACAACTCTCCCACACTTAGATACAACTTCTTGTTATCAACTCAAGTTTCCCCGTGAACCTAACGATATTCTTATTGAACTTTTCTATCACTAGATACTTATTTTTAACCTTAAGTTCAAATGATAAGTTCAATAACCAATAATCATATCTATAAACTATAAGCCCAAAACAAATCTCGAAGCCCAAAGTAATGGTTGCCCTATCTTTGATTCACGATCCATGATGGCGACGCGCCATTCCATGTATTTAAGATTGTCATCGGCCTCAAAACCTTCTAATGAATAAAGAAACCAAAAACATATATTTTTATCTGCTAAACACTGCCTCAGAGGTGATATATATGAAACGTGTTATGAATAATGGACAATTCCGCAGGTGGTTCTACACGATATGCTACCAAACTTACTAGTGCCATAACTTTAAATGAACAGATAAACTAGGATTCAGTTTACCTCACTTTCTAAATCGTATATCCCTACCCCCGGTGCCATAACTTTAAATGAACAGATAAACTTTAAGCAAATATTTGATCGTCGAATATCTGCGTAGCTACTTGTCGACTCTGAGCTGCGCGTAAACTCTCACGAATTTTTCTGCATGTTTTATGTCGTTTTCTGCACTATCTTTGTACTACCAAGTATCCTATGACCAATATCACCCCAACAAACAGGGCTCTACACTTCGTCCCATATAACACCTCATACAGAGGTTTCCCGATACTAGCATGGTAATAACTATTATAAGATAATTCCACTAATGGAAGATAGGTATACTAGCCACCACCAACATCTAGAACACACACCCTCAGTATAATCTCCAGAGTTCGAATCGTCATCTTACTCTGTCCATCAATATGTGGATGATAGGTAGCACTAAGATGCAACTTTGTTCCCAAGTCGCTGTGAAACTTTTCTCCAAAACATCGAAATAATTTTTCGTATCTCTATCGGACACCATCGACGCCGGCACATCATGCCTAGAATTACTGCTTTCGTATACACACTGGCTTGCTGCCGAATAAGTTTCGCGAATTGGTATAAAGTATGCACTCTTAGTCACCCCATCCACCACCTCTCAAATTGTATCAAATTTTCTCGGTGTTCTGGGTGGCTAAAACGTAAGATCCATCGTAATGCGCTTCCATTTTTGTTCCGGAATTTTCAGCGGCTGTATCTTATCATGCGGGTTCTAGTACTTGGCCGTGACACTCAGATAGGTCAAACATCCCTCAACAGATTTAGCAACATCTCACTTAATCCCGGACCATCAATAATCTATATTTTCAATCTCCGTACATCTTTGTTGCCCCCGGATGAATAGAAATTTTTGATTATGAACATCCTCTAATAACGTTGAACTAACATTGGTCACCTCTAACACCTATATCCGCCCATGACGCGTGAGCAAGTCTCGACTGTTTTTCACAAATTTCTTTACTTGACCCTTGACTCGTAGTTTTCTGGTTTAATCATCTCGGTCTGCACTAATCAAATCAACTCAACAGCGAAGTAGTAATCGTAATACAAAAACATTTCACCGAAAGTAACACACATCTCGACCTATAACTCAAGACATCGGCTAAAACATTAGCCTTACCTGGCGATATGAGATTTCACAACCATAATATTCTGTCGAATTTAGTCATTTCCACTGTTGCACATTCAAATTTTCTAACGTGTGAAATATTTTAAGCTTTTAAGATCGGTATAATTAGTACACTTAAACCCCGTAACGGTAATATCTCCAAATTTTAACACGAAACCACTGTCGCAAACTTTAAATCATGTGTCGTGTAAATGCTCTCATAGTGTTTAAGCTATCCTGGCGCGTACGAAATCGTCCTTCCCTGCTGTAATAGAACACATCCCAAACTGCGGTACAATGCATCACAATAAATCACTAAGTCTTCGATAGCTTCCGGCAAGGTTAACACCGAAGCTTTGCATAATTTCTGCCGTGAGGTCGCAAAAATTCGTCTGCTGTACACCTCCCTAGATTAACTTTTCACTTTTCTTGGTCAGTTTTGTTAATGACGTGGCAATCTCTGAAGAATCTTGGACAAATCGTCTGCAAAAATCTTGCCAATCCAAGAAAAATTCCTAATCTTGGTAGAATCTTTCAATCACGTGAGACTAACTAATATATAGTTCTCATAATTCATCCTAATATAGTTATCTTTTATTTATTTATAACCAAGGTTAGGGTATTACATAATATTTTCATTACTATATTGAATATTTACATATTCGTTTACTGAGTTCGAACATGGGTGTTACAAGGTGATATGATTGGTACTTGTTTTGTATGTATATTTTGTATTGTTGTGAGGTTCATGGTACCCCAAGATTGGTGTTAAAGCCAACTTCACATCATTTAAGCATTTTTGGTGGCCTCAAAATCGAAATCTTTAAAAAATTTCTTTCGAGGACTTCTACATGGCAAGTGTAGTTTTCTTTCAAGAGGGTATACATGGAAAATGTAAGTGTTTTTCTAATGGGAGTAATAACTTTTTCCCCAGAGTAATAATTTTTTCTAAATTTGTGTAATGTGTGCTCTTTGTGTTTCGTGGGAATAAATATTTATATCCTATAAAGATGTTTTGAAAAAGAAAATAACTTACTAACTACACCAAATAAACTTAAAATAGTTAATGACAGTGATTAAAAGTTTTGTAGATAAAGACTAGTAAAAAGCAAAGCCTGGAATCTAACCATTATTTTTTATTTGGTGGGCTTTAGTTTATGTGATTTGAAGCATATAGATAGTTCAAATGAAATGTAGCAAGACATCCTTGGTGCAATTCAATTAAATGGGTGAAAGGCTATGCCATATGTAGGTCATATGCAGACTTCCAGCGTTGCATTGTTGCTGGTGTGATTGAAGATTTGAAGGGAAGATCAGAGATAGCCGTTCATCTCCTCTTTGAAGGCAAATAAGCTACTTCTTTTTTAACATTACAGGGTACTAGGGCAATCTCATTGTCTTAACTCCCAAGATACTCTTTCCTTTTTGCTCTTTTTACCTCAACTGCATAACATACTGAAACAAGTATGCCTCTTATCCTTTTCCAATCACCTTAACATCGAAATACATGTTATCTTTCTTCGTTAATTTATTATTTTTTTGTCATTTTTTGTTTTTTCTATTCCTTTATTCTCTTTCAAACGTTTACAATGTAACTAAGGCTATGACTCATTAGATATTAGACAATTGCTACTGTGTTACTTATTAATTGATTAAGTAGTATATGTTTATAGTTTCTTTAATTTGATTTTAATATATTGAAATTATGTTATTAAAGTAGTAATTCTTATCACATGATTTGTTATTTATTTGATGATTAAGTAGGGAAATTAGGTTTATTCATATATTTATTTGTTGGTACCGACAGAAGTGGTGAAGGATCTCCTAAAAGAAATATCTCAAACGAAGTTCCACAAATGCCACAACCTATCTCTATGTCACCTACTCTCATGGCTTCTATTCCAACAACTATTGATACGAATGAACTTCCTTCGGAGGCAGAAAGGCCAAAAGTTACATCTTATGATTCAAATCAAAGAGATGAAATAAGGAGGGTGCATTAGATCAAGGACCTTGCCATCCTAAGGGTTATACTTTTCCACTAAAAAAGATAGGTCCTAAGCTAAGACACTTTGTCGTTAATGGTTTGGTGAATTTGATTGGTTAGAGTATAGCATAAAGGATGACAAAGCTTATTGTTTACGTCATTACTAATATGGAGAGATTGTAGGGCAACAAGGTGGGAAAGATGCATATGTAATGGAAGGTTTTAGCACTTAGAGTAAAAAGTTTTCATTATATGCTCATGTGAGTAATTTTGACAGCTATCACAACAAAGCAGGACAGAATTGTGAAATCTAGTGAAAAAAACCTATTAGTGTAGCACTTTACAAGCAAAAGAACTTGAGAAGAATAACTACAAAATTCGATTGCTTGCTATAATTACGTGTAGATTTACGTAATGTTTTGTGGTCATGATGAGTCAAGTGACTATATTTCCAGGGGACTTTCTATTGAAAAGTTGTCTTTAATTCTTTAATTCGAGAACATAATGAGAGTATTTATATTGTTACCTTAGAAAAGTCATAAAAGTATGATAAATTGATATCTTCAAAGATTCAAAAAGATATTATTAAATGTTTTTCAAAGGAAATAATAAAGTCCATTTGTGATTAAATTGGCAATGATGAGTTTTCCATATTAGTTGACGAGTCTAATGATGTGTCCAGAAAGGAACAAATGAAAATGGTTTTTAGATATGTTTATAGACTTGGAGTAATTAAGGATAAATTTATTGGAGTTGTTCACGTGATGGATACATGTGCATCAACTCTTAAAGCCGCCATTGATTATATATTTTCTAACAATAAATTGAGTACGACTTAGCTAAGAGGTCATAAGCTTTTTTTATGTGTTAATTACTTAATTACATCTTTAACTTTTATCTCTTAAATGCTTTTATGGTTATTTGAAATAGGTAAGAAGGAAAGGTTACCATGGAGCAAGTAATACATGTGGTGACTTTAAATGTTTGAACTCTTTGATCTTAAGAGATAATAAGTCAACACATTATGTACTTGTTTGCTCACCAACTTCCGTTAGTGATTGTGGTGGTTGCAAAGAATCATGTGATGCTCGTGACTTCTTTGAGCATCAACATTTGGTGGTTAATGTTGTTAGTGCTTCATGCAAAAGAAAAGATTTCATATGAGAGAGCTATAAAGAAATGGCAAGTGGAAATTGCTAATGCTAAAACTGAAACCACAAGAGGATTAGATCTAGAACTTTCTCTTCTTTGAGCAATCATAAGTTTAATGAATTTGTTTCCTGAAGTTGTTGAGGTACTTAAATATGTTGAAGAACATGGATCCACTTTTTGTAATCAAAATCAAGCATACCGTATTTTATCGTATTACAAAACACTTGATTTTTGTTTTATTTGCACTTGATATTGAACAAATATATCATTGCAAACTTTGAGAAATAATGGGTTTGATTCATTATTAAAGAAAGTATATTCTTATGTAAAAAATGTAATATTAAAACTTTGGATATGACGGGATATTATGTTACTCCAAGAAACCGAAGGATCAAGATTGGTAATCAATATCATTTTGAGGTTGAGATTTTTAACATAGTTTTGATATGCAAATTCAAGAATTTGAAGATCGGTTTAGTGAGGTGAGCACCAAATTACTAGAAAACATGGCAGCTTTAACTCCTTGTTTCTAAGTTTGATACATCGAAGTTCTTGAAGTTAAGTGAGATGTACCGAGATGATTTTAGTGACTAGGAAAGGTTTATCTTCTTGGTCAACTTGAGATCTACTATCACTCTTTCATACAAGATGACAAATTTGATAACTTGGATGGATTTAGAGATCTTTCTCGCTTTTCCTTTGGTCTAGAAGTTGTTAAAGTTAGTTTTGGTTTTGCCTCAAGATGTGTTTTTCTTGGATGATTCCTTTGAATACCGACTTACGTAACAAAATGAGTGACCACTTTATCAACCATGCCTTGATTTGTGCAATAGAAAAGGAAGCGATTTTAAGATTGAAAGTTTAATTAAACGCTTTTAGAAAATGAAAAAAATGAAAAGGTTTAATATGTAGTTTTTATACATGTTTATCAACTTTAATGACATCGTAAAATTGTTTTGTATTACTCGGAAAGTTTTTGTGTAACCCCTAGTATTTTTTCCTCGGCCCGTCTCTAACGTCTTGTCCATACGGAAGGTGTAAATATTGGCTTGGGAATTGCTTTTCGTATGTGAGAGCTTGTATCTTAGGTATTAAGATGTATAGGGATAGATTTAAGAGTCTTCTTGTGCTAAGCTAGAATGTTATATATAGACAAAGTGCCAAAGAAGTTTAGAATGGAGAATTCCTAGAATGGAAACCTCCCTATGTTACATACGGAGAGCAACTCAGGTAGATCCGTTCACTAAGCCGTTGTTTTGAGCTGTCCATGATTCACACTCTAGGGCTATAGGCATTAGATTTGGCGAGGAGTTGGTTTGAGTGTATTGTTATAGTTTTTTATGTATGTTTTGGCCTGGTAGGTTTAGCAATAATATATTTTCGTTTGTATCGATGATATTGTGTACATCTACATATGTACATGTTGCGATTACATTAATTAGTCTTTATTGTGTTCCATCTTATTATGTTTAACCTCCCCACTTAGGTCCTGTGTTTCAGCGTAATATGAAGGGATGGAAATGATTTTAATTCCATATATGTTAGTTATGGAATGACATTCCCCTACCTAAACGAATATAAACACTTCAAAGAATTGAATTCCTTTCCAAATAATTTTACGAAACGCAATATACAATAGAATTTGATTTAAATTTCATTACATTCCTTCACATTATGGTGAAACAAACGGGACCTTAATGTTTATACATTCTTAAACTCCACAGTTATTGCTCGCAAATTATTTTGTGTAAAGTATCCTAGAAGGAAAAGAAATCCATTAAACTGACTATTTAGAGCAGATCGACCACAGGATCATCTCATAAATGTTCCATTCTTCTTTAAATAAAGCTGTCGAAGGTTTGATAATATTGTCTCAACTAATTTCATTGATGGACAATGTAGTAGTTTACTTGGAAGCCAAGTGCTATAGAGGCATAGATTTTGGACCAACAGCCAGACGTTTTCATCATAGATTTGTGTCTACAAGCATTGCGCGCGATCATTACTAAGTATACACTAACCATACAGACCAGTTTCCTCTATTAAGTAAAATCTTAATTAAGTTACATAAACCACCAATATCTAATAAAATTTCATTAAATGATCATGTATATATAACTAGAATTACCCACTAACCTTGTGAGCCACCTTCACCGATGTTTAAAGTGTTCTCACGTACGAATTGAATTCTTCTCTATGCACTTTCTTACCTGCTTAATAGACCGGAGAGCCTTCTTTGACATTGGATGTCGGTAAATCTGTATAGAGTTTATGTTTTTTGTTATCATCGTAAGCGAGAAGTACAAAAAAATAAGCTTTAGATTTCAGGATATATAAGTACATTGTCGGTTTTACGGCTTCCACTTTGTTGGCGCTTTCTTTTTTCAACTTTCCATCCTTTTAAATTCTTTATTAGCTTTTCGGGATCTAGTGTAATGCCTTCTCTTTCCTTATCTTGAATTATCTGTTGAACAACACATGTATATTCATACATGTAACAGTATAGATAAAGGAACTTCACAGAAAAAAGAGAAGAAAAAAAAAATGCAGAATTGGCTTCTTCAACTTTTAGCATTTCCTCAATCTAACCCACAGTTGCATTGCCAAGTGAGTTATCCAATGAGTATGTATAGTTTTTGCCAATGAAGTGTAAATTCTTAGGCATCTGTGAAACATCCAAAGTGTATAGAAAGGAGTGGGAGGTACAACCACCCAGGAGTATTTGTCAACAACAAAAATCCCAAAATGAGAGTACCAAAAGCTATGTGAAGAACAGGGCTTGGATCCATGATTTCTTAGAGAACTAGAGCGATCAGTCTTTTAAATAAAAGCGAAAGATACAAAATATACCTCTTCGATGAAATCCTTTTCATACAAATCCACAAGGCTGAAATCCTTTATACTTTCCTCCAAAAATATGGTAGGGAGCCTTTTTTTCTTATTCATTGTTCCATCAGCCTGCAATTGCTGACAGTATTGAAATATTACATTTTTCTTGTGTTTGCTTCAAAAGAAAATTAAAAACAGGAATATATATGAAGAACAATTACTCAAATTACATTCACATTGAATCCAGACATTACAAAACACAATGTTCCATAAACGTTTAAGGTAGCGCTAACATGATATAACCATTAACATAGTTTAAGTTTCGAATACTGAAACGTATTTCTATTTCTTGTATCCTCAAGGATGTAAAGCATGTGGCAATCTACTTACTTGATCCCAACAAGTAATGTATAAATTACTGCTTTGTCTATTATATTTTGCAAATGAGGTGCTTACTAACTTAGAGATAAACAGTTTTCTGAAGTAAAAGTTGTGACAATTGTAATTAATAAAAAAAAACAGCATGTTAGCCTTAAGTTGTAATGAAATCTATCAATTTTTTTAAACAGAACATCCTGTTAACATATAAAATCAATAAAATACAATAATTCATAATACATATAGATTACCTCTACTCCATCACCTACTTCTTCTGGTTTCCACCACGATATTGGCACTGCTGCAATAGCATTAATGTTCAGGATTTCTCTCGATTCATTGGGTTCCAGTTCTTGCTACAAAAGCCATATTATTAATTACTGAAATAATAATATAGGAAGAAAGGAGAGCATGAAAACCTACATATACAATGGAAGATTACATAAACAAACATCAATAATTTTTTTCATTAGGTTGTAGAGAAGATGAACACTTAATTAAAGAACAATAATGGTGTTAAGATCATCTTATAGAAGACTATAGAAACACTACAGCTAGATCAACATAAAATAATATCATCACATCATATCTTGAAGGGTTTCCCTCAGATGGTCTTCTTCATAATTCTTTGTTTGGAGATGGGAAAACAGTTTTCTGTTGCTAAAATCAATTCAAAAGTTCAACTAGTTTTCTCCAATTGAGAGTTTTCATTCAGATCAATCATCTGGATAAGGATTACAAGAAGGAAGAATTCAACACCAACTTTGTAATATTTTTACCTGATTACTATATTCGTAGGGAACTATGTCCAAGCAAGTAGCAGGATTCAATGATTTTTGTTGAGGGTTGTCTGCCATTTTTAATCTAGGAAACTAACAATGTTGATAAACCTGATCAGAAAGACAAAGATCAAGAAAACAAAACACAGAAGTACACTGTAAAGAGAATTTCTGAGAGTACTGCTATTCGATCGGTGCATACAATCTGGTCAATGGTGGTCGGAATTTATAGTCATTAATCATGCAAATTATATATTTATACTACATATGAAATTTAATGCGTTTGAAATGCTGTTTAATTGTGTTTAAATGGTTTACTCATCTTGTGTAAGATTATCTACAATTTAGATAGAGCATTAAATTATATATTTTCTTTTGCTGGTCAAGAAAAAAAGAAAATTAATGCTTTCAATTAAAGAAATGACCGTGTTCATATTATATAAGATTATGCAAATATATATATTGCCACAATACTTATAAGATACATGTAATATTACATTATTTGATTTGGTAAATTATCCTCCATTTATTTATTTATTTTCTTAATATGAACAATATATATATGTGGTCAATGTTATAAACAAATTAATATAAGTATGGTACCTACATAATGGGGTGGCGACGAAACTCTATAATGTTTGGGTATGAAATTCACGCCCTATGGTGATATCGACTAATGAACTATGGTGATATCGAATAAATTTCATTCGCAAAATATGTATTTTCTTTTTCCTTTTTCTATTTCATTTATCTCTCTTTTATCTATCAACTCTTTTATTAATTTTTAAAATAACTAATAAAAATTAATAAAATAGGTAATACACCTCTACTTATAGAATAAGGGATGAAACCATATCATAATCTTAAGAATTGTGTTTATGTGGGTGGAGAAGTGTTTTTATGAGAGAGTGTATTGTTTGGTTTGTGTGTTTATAAAATTGTAAGGATATTTAAAAATATATTATTCGTTATTCATGAGTTAACTTTTAAGAGTTTATAAGTAAAATAAAAGAGAGAATGTTTGATATATTATAAATTAAGCCTTTTATTTTAGTTATGGAATGTTTAGTTATTAACTTGGTATTTAGGAATGTAATTAAGTCTACTTAATGGTTTCCTTTTATATTTATATGAATGGTAAAATAGTAATTTTAAATTATTTAATATTAAGAAATTAAGACTTTTAGGAGAGAGCGCTAAATGTTTATATATTAGTATAGAAATATGTATGTACGTATAGGTACCATAACATATACTAAATTGGGAAAAATTTCGTATACATTACTTACTGAACTTAAATATACCATCTTTCTAACCTAATTTTAATCACACACATACACACACACACAACAATCAATAAAGAACACTCCTTATTTGGAAAGGCACAAGAAACTATTTCAGGTCAACATGATTAATATTACTTGATTTACATAATTTTCATTTTCGGTGAGAAAAATGCATCTTTGATTTACAAAAATGTATATTCATACCCTTCTAGTTGAATGACACGTGCATGTATTAAAAATGTAATGAAGCGTAAATAAAATATATAAAAGAACTTAAACAAACATAATCATATCCATAGAAAAATAACTAATAAAACAACATGTTTATCGAATGTTCGAAGATTAAAATAAGATGTGTTTTTATATTTTCAGTATTACATTTTTGTATACTGTATTTATAGTTGTATTTGTTAGGTTAGTCTCATCGTCACAAAGATGAAACCTAGAGGTAATAAAGCATATTCAATGTGTACAACGATTTTTAAAAATAATATAAAGTTCACCTTAACATATAGAACTGAAATATGATACTTCCACGGTGTTTAACATTGATACCATATAATCTTTTGTGTTCAAAGTCTTCATATGTTGGAACAAAATTACTCTATATTAAAAATATTTTTGATCAAAAAAATATCATGCAATCATTTATGTGCTTAGTCTCTTCATTTGTTACGGTTAGTCATAATTATTTTTATCAAAGCATAATTATAAAAACATAATACATTAAAAATGAGAGTCATTCAAACATCTAAAAATAAATAATAAATGCTTCTAAATTTAAAAATCTAAAGGATTATTTTAAAATATATATTATTTAACCATAATTTCTTATTGTTATTATATAAAACCCAAATTACAACATAACAAATACATAAATCATCTTATTCATAATAACATTGTCTCAAAATTTAGATGTCATATTCGTATTCTTTTTATTTTTCTCTTTTCTATTTTGTTTTCATGGTTTTCTAGGATAAACGGCTATAAATAGCATAAATGAATCACATGACTTTGACCATTGGAAATAAATTTTACAATGGAAATTGGTATCACAATCGGTGGTGAAAAAGAATAGGCTAGGCTCAAGAGTGGTCACTAGGGGATAACATATAAAAAGGGGCTAAAAATAAAAGTGTATAAGCTAATTACGTAGTGCCTCTATCATGCAAATACAACAGTTTAGTTCATGATCTCGAAATGCATGTTATAAACAAGTTCTATCATCAAAGCAACAAGTAGCATTTAGGTGAGCAATTCCATGAGCAAAAATATAATGAAATGAAGTGTTGTAGCTCAAACGCTCAGGAATGCTAGTGTATGTGTGGGTATGCAGACGAGGTCATGTATTTTCAAAATTCAAGTGATTATGCTAAGCATGCAAGGCAATGTTCTCATAATCATAAAGCAAATCCCTTAATATAATCCTCGTAACTGTTGCTATACAAATCATCCTATCATGAAAGCGGATCTAAAAATTGCATCAAAGGATGATCATTTGAATAAAATTTAAGATACAATCCATATCTAAGTCTAATGCAACAAAAGAGTTTTTAGAGGACAAGCTGCAGGCAAAAAGTGGAAACCAAAATTATTCCCCTCCCCACACTTAAGTTGTACATTGTCCTTAATGTGTGTAAAAAGAAAATATAACATAGTGGGAAAAGAAGGAATATAGAAAAACTCCCTGGTTGAGCGACAGCACTAAGATTGTTTCTCCCCCGCCACTTTAGTCGAGTTGTCTCCGAAAGTAACACAATAAATCGGTTTGAAGTGTATATGCACAACAAAAACTCAACTACCAGTGAAATCAACATCATTTTGGGTAAAAAGAATGATCATGAACAAAAAGACAAAAATATAAGTACTCAATATATATCCGATTAGTCAAACATCATGGTTCATACAAGCATAAACAAAATCGTACAACCAAAAACATGTTAGACTAATTTAGTAGGCATCAACATCAAAATTTACCACAAACGGTCGCTATGGGTGGTCTTTTTGACTTTTATTGACCATAAATGCTAACGATCATTAGCTTAAAGCTAATGTGTGTTAGGTACCTAATGGCCATCAGGTCGGTGGGGGGTGCTTTTTTTCAGTTTTTGACTGAACGTTTCAACTGCATGTTGGATAAACGCTTCAGATGGGTAGCTAACTTGAGCTTTTATCTCGTTATGTTTAGGCACAAACGACAACCGAAATGACAACAGAAACGAAAACGACCAATGAGCGGATGGAATCGAACGAGAGAGGAGTAAAACAAAGAAAACGAAAGAGAAACTAGAATATGAAATTCGTTTAGCACACGCAATGGGCCTTCTAAACCCCTCGGTAGCCCGAGCGAACGAGTGAAGTCTCGTGAGGGTTTTTAGTTAATACACACACAAAGTTATATATATAAAAAAAAAACTGAAATGGAACACGCGTTGCCTACCGCGAAGCGCTTGTTTTTGTTAGAGTCATTAGCTTGACTTTAACATTAGTATCCAAGAATAGAAGTACGAAACCCGTCACTTGAAGTGAATTGTGGGTGGAAGTAGCGATACGCACCTGAGTTAAAGGTGTTACCTTTTCAAGGTGCAATTAGGCGGTATCAAGTCCATTAAAAGGTTGGTTACATCAATTGTTGACTCTTGCGCGACATTGACAACAACATCTTCTATTATCTTCGAGGTTGGGTGATAATTTGGCACAATTTCAAGATCGTTAAAGATGTTATCCGCACAATTCTTCACCTCTTCCCTTTCCAACAACTCACGACCCAAAATGGCCTTCGGTTGTGAGGGTGTTGTATATTATTGCAATTGTTCTTCAAGTGGATAAGCTGATTGGGCTTGTGTGCATGGTTCATCATGTTGTATATCCTCTTCTATTAACTTCACCATGTAAACGGGTTCATCCTGAAAAACAGAGAAAAAGTCTTCAAGATCAGGATAATTAATTTTCGTACATACCTCTTTATTTGATTTCCAACCCTCGAAATGTGCTATAGTTGTGAAATGAGAATTTTCATCCCTTAACCGATGTGGGTAAGGAATGGTCAGTTTGTGTATTGGAGGTGTGTTTTGCACGGTATTTATCGGTTCTGGCTCGTGATGTGCATATTTGGGTCTCTCCAAAAGCATTCATAGGATCTGGCCTACTTGCTTTTCTAATCTATGAATTATGCAGGCAATCTACCTTAGAGTTTCCTCTTATGTTGCAAATCTCTCTTCATTTTCACAAGCATTTCTCCTAACTAATTCGTCACGATTAAGTTAGGGGATTCATTCATGAGGGTTAGGTGGGTAATATTTGTAAAAATCATATCGAGAATCTACCGGGACGACTATACTGCTTTTCAGTTGTTCTACACCGGCATTGCATCTTTCTTCCCATTATTGTATCAACTCCTCGAGTATATGATATGATCGTTGCCAATGTTGAGTAGGACGGAAATAAGGATATGGTCAGTGTAGTTAAATCCACCAATGGAGTTTGTGAAGGGTTTTTTATCATATAACTGATTCGAATATTGACCCAACTCAACTGGTTGATCATACCCGAACCGATAAACTAGTCTAACCCCTTAAAACGGAAACCGGGGTTAAACTTCACCCCCAAAACCTGAGAGGGTAAGGATCTTTTGGGTACTAATCAAGCAAATCACGCGATATACACACATACATACATATTGATATATACGTACATGTATATGATGGAAAAGGGTAAGAAAAATAATACCGAGATGCTCAAGTATAGTCCACCGGAGATTATGCAAATCGAGAACCCCTCTAGCAAAGGTCTTGCAATCAATCGCCACACGAAAAACATGAACTCGTGTATGTGTGTGTGTACGTGGTAGCTAGGGTTATATGTTTTCATCCACCACTTAATCCTTAAGCTAACCCTTTTTTATACTAATCACGTTATGGGCTTTGATTAGTTTAAATAAAACCCAACTAATTAAGCCCAAATATTTATTATTTTTATTATTAGTTTATCATTGGCCCATTAAACTAATAAAGCCTACTATACATATATAATTAACTATTATATATAATAATAATAATCCTTATCCGAAAATTCTATATGATTAAATACCTTAAATCATAATTCAGATAATCTATAATTAATACATTATATATATTTATTTAACTAATAAATATATATATATATAACCACTTGTATCAATTATTGGCTTAATTAATCCTCTTTAGTAAGTTAAGACGTAACTTATTATTACTGATTTATAATGACAATTATAAATCCTTTCTCTCCGACTATGATTGCATAACTACTCGTATTACATGCACTCACATGTATGACCCTTGAGTGTCTTATGGTATTGGATGTGGCATCACTGGTTCACTAACTGTGCACATAATCCAACAGACTCCCACTTGTGCAAGTTCGTAACCAAGACTTGATGACACTAACCTAAAGAGGCCCCTAGACAGGCATTTAGGCTAACCATTAGGCTAACCAGGCCATAAGAACTCTTATACCCACGTAAGGTGATAAGGAGAACAAAAAACTATCATAAAACATCTGTTTTTACGAATGGGTATAGTTTTTAAGGTTTGTCCCTTTGCAACGCGATATTTCAATTTTGAGCATGAGCATGGAGAGTGTCAACTCAAAATCTCAAGAATTATTTCATGACATCCTTGATTTCAAACTACGTGATTAACGACAAAGAACATATCAGTTCGTTTGGGCATGGCCGTGCACTTACCAGTTTTTAATCAGTCAAGGGGCCCACAAATATCTCTCCTAAAAAATAGGTGCAAATACCTTCTTGCATATTTGCGTTTGGCAATACGGCTCCCACTGAATCTAGACACGCCCCTTATGACCACCCTGTTACGGTGTGGAGTTAGAACGCACTAAGAAGACAATGGTTACCGCATCCCAAACAAAATACCTCAGGTTTGAGGATAACCTATGTGATAAATACTTTTGACACGAATCCACGAAGTATTTTTCATGTTGGGTCAATCCAATATTCGTAACTCTAACGAATATCCGTCAATTTTGGTCCACAAAACACTTTTGCATCTATATTCGATATACCTTCGAATCTACCCCAAAATTACGATGACTTCACAACCCTATCAAGGTTCCCACCAAGATAAGTAGTAACGGATAATGTTTTGAATAACCCAAGTTTATTACTGCATGAACCAAAACATACAAAATGGTGAAGAACAATGAAACTAATTTCTGCACCCTCTATATTCCACCCTGGAATAAAGATGCATAATTTCTACCATTTCATTGACTCGATTCACAATGTTTATCTGAATTACTTATTATTTTTATTGTAACTTATTACGGATTACAAAGAAAAATAATATGATTATAAACCTAAAAAACTCAAGACTAGTACCTTGAAGTACTCTTTCTTGGTTTTGCTAAAAATTGTTTTTGCAACCCTTTTAAAAATTCTAGACTTTCTTATTTTATAAATTCCTTAAACTTAGAGAACCGAAAATAACTCCTTAGTTTCTGAGTTTATAAAATAATCTCTTTGTAACTAAAACTTTAATTACACTTGTAGATGTATTAAATCTTACTAGATTCATACTTTTGGAATGATAAATCTATTTACACATACTTGTAAACTTGAGATTAGATTCCTTGTGTACACTAACACTTAATTTCATTACTAAGGATATCAAATATCCTATTTTATCATTTCTAACGTTAATCAACTATCAATATTAATTATTCCGATTTTTTGAACCTTTTTAAACATATATAATTTTATTTAAGTCATAACTTGACTTAAAGTCTTGCAATGACATCTTTATTGAGCACCTCTCAATAAGTCACTCGTTCCTCGGATTAGTCATTTTTCAAGAACTTATTATTTTAGGAAACTTCTAAAATCATCCAATAATTATATACTTTAAAAGTTCATTCTTATATTTATCATACTAGTTAGATCAAAAATGATAACTTTATAAATATACTAGTCAGATCCTCCCACTATCTTTTATGAAAAATGTGCATCACTTTAAAACACCCTTTTTGACTTGGTCAATCTTTGACTAATATGCCTAAAACTTTTGTTTTAAACATTTGCTCTTAAACTTAGTTTTTATAAGAAATTTAATTTTTTTATGAAACCAAAACTTGGATTTCTCATATATCTATTTTTCCAATTACGAAATGTGGTTTCATTAAACCTAACACGATTACAACTATAAAACACTTGTAAAGGTATTTTAAATTCTTTACTTAAAACATTTAGTATAAAAGAGCTTTGATCATAATAACTATTATAATCATTTTATACTTTCTTAAATGTTTTATCCAAAAAAAATTTACCTAGAAATAATAACTATTATTTCTTGTTTTAACATGTTCAATGCTTTGAACATAATTTTTCATAAAATCTTTAAATACTTATGAATTAGAAAAGCTTTCTAATTTCACGACTTGTTTGTCCAAGTATTTATATATATAGTGAGATTAATATTTATGTAACTACAACAGTTATTGCATAAGATCACTTATGAATCACCTATTAAGCCAAAACTTGACTTATTAGTAACCTTTAGTCACAACTAGACTAACTTGATTCATCAACAAACATACGTGCACGGATATAAGCTAAAAATAATTCAAATTTTAAAATTTAAACAATAATGTCAACCAAAAAGTTGAAACATGCCAATAATATCCAAAAACTTTAAATAAAAAAGTTTAATAACTTAAAATATGAATTATTAAATATCCGAAAAGCACGTGGGATCTCTAATGTCGGGCCGCTTCACTTTCCATTACCTCCTACAATCAACGATTGCAAAATATTAGAATACTCATAAAAACTTTACAAGTGGAAAGTGACAAAGAAGTTAACCACATGATACCTCAGGAGCCACTCTTGCCTCCTGCTTCGTGAAACTTCGGACAATCTTTCTTCCGGTGTCCGATCTCACCACACTTGAAGCACCGATTCTCGGTCCTCGCTTTGTTTGGCTTTGACTTCTTGCCCTTGTTGTTCTCACTAACGTTGGGTGCATTCTGGCTGTGCTCGGTTTTACCCTTTCCCTTTCCGCTGCGCCTCTTTCTCTTCTTACTTCCACCATTGCCCACCATGAGGACATCCTTAGACTTGGTTCTAATACTCTGCTCTGCAGTCTTAAGCATAGAATGCAGTTCTGCCACGAATTTCTCCATGTTGTTCATGTTGTAGTTGACTATAAAAGGCTTATAGTCATCTGACAACGAGTTGAGTATCGTATCCGTTGCTAGCTGCAACGGTACTAGGTGCCCAAGTCTCTCCAGGTGGTCCATATACCCTTTAATTTTCATGACATAGGCACTGACCAACGTCCCCTTTGCCATCTTTCACGAGTTAAACGCCCTAGTGGCATCATAATGCTTTGTGCGGGCTTGCTCCTCGAACATATCCCTTACATGGCGGATCATGTCATAAGGAGGAGTCTCCATCATGCTTGTATGCAATTCTGGAATCATTGTTGAAAGCATGAGGCAACTAACATCAAGGGCGTCATTAGAGCGCTTTTGATAAGCCTCCCTGACATCTGCCCTAACGTTGTTGGGAGGGGGATTTCATAGAGGTTGTTCTAGGACGTACCACCTTCTCTCGTGCCTTAGCACGATCCGGAGATTTCGCTCCCATGTGAGAAAGTTTGGTCCGGTGAGCTTATCCTTCTCTAGGATAGAGCGAAGTGAGAGGTTGTTAGTGTTGGTAACGTTGGTTGCCATCTACAAATTAAAACTTGGTTTAATTAGTAATTGCAAATAAACTTTTCTAACATATATTAATAAACCCTTAAATAATATATCAGACCTAGAACCCATATTTCACATACTTGACGCAAGGTTTGGGCACTTCCCGCCAAGTCATGCTATTTCTGTAGGTAACACCCTTTACCAATCGTACCTATCTGATACGACTCCTAGAACCTCGTAGAGTACTTAGATAAAATCTAGTATGTTTAACTCTACTCTAGTGCATTTTGGGCCGGGACTCCCCATTATCACCAAAATAGATCGCACCACCTAAGACAGTATGAATTCTGGCCGGGACACCCGATTATCGTAAAACCTTTCATACCCTTTCCCGCAATAGTTTGAACCCGGATGCCCAAGGTTTGGGCACTTCCGACACCCGAGTACTGTTTAACAGCAAAGGTGTACCATTAGATGGGTAGCACACTGATCTATGATTTTTCTTGGGTTTTATAATTAAGTTTAAAAGAAAAAACTTAATTTTACAGTTTTTAAAAAACCATTTTAAAACGGTATGTTTTAAAAAATACGATTTATATGTGTACCTATACTAGGTGCACAAAACGGCCTTATAAGTTTAAAACTTATAATCTTGACAAAACTTTAAATTTACAAAAAAAAATAACTAATACGACTAACAAACTGAAGTCGTACTCTAGTTTGTCATATATCGTGGTTTTTCTCTGTTTAATAATTGCCTATTATTAAACCTATTTATTTAGCATCACACATATACATAAGAGTGAACATAACCACGCAGATAATAGAAGAGGTATAGTCTTTGCCAATGGAAACCTAATGGTCAATCTAAGGACAAAACTAGTCTATCTTGTCTTGATGACCATCTTCAAATCTCCCACTGGATCTGACGTCTCCGGTTTTGTAAAAAAAACTTCCAACTCCGTGTTCTTGGTCTTCTTGTCTTTTTGGTCTTCTTCAAAAAATATAATAAATAAAGTCCTATTATATTACAATTACATAACAGAAAAGAGGTTGTAAGTGACACGCAGGCCTCCCCAAAGCTAAAAATAAAAAAGAAATAAAAAACACAACCACGGGTCATAGTTTGGCAAAAACTAATATTAACATGTCACAACCAGAAGCAATAATATATACGAACGATATATTAAAGCAACCACGCATATAATCATAAACAACAAATGCGAGCAACTAAATAAAACTGTTAGTTTAATCTATTTCCGTTTGTAGCCTTAATTAATTGGCTATTAATGAGAAACGAAAAATTAAAGTTTTTCTATGTTATTTTAATTCACGATCAATACTAGTTATCCACGTAACTCGTGAACTACCATAGTTACACATAACTTGTATAATTATCCTAGTTGCAATGTAAATTACAACTCAGTTGATCTTAACAAAATAATAATTCTTGTTCGATTTCTAATATATATATGTACACGTTTAAGAACCAATAGCCTATTCAAATATTTATCATATTCTAACTAGAATATAATAAAGATTTAGATCATATATCTTTAACTAGATATACGTAATTAGTGCCTAAAACACACACACACACACACACACACACACACACACACACACACACACACACATATATATATATATATATATATATATATTCTTATATAAATAATTAACAATCTTGTTAATTTATAACTATAAATTAACATACTAGTTCTTTTATCTAATAAATGGAAAAATAAACTTTTCGATTTTAAAACTTAAAACTGCAACACATTCATGACACACCGGGTCGATATCCGAACACCAAAACTTGGGTCCGGATATAAATGGTCCTTGTATTGAAATTGTGCCAAAAGCCCAAAACATCAAAAACAACCAACCGGGCCGCACCAAGTGGGCCGTGGTCAACGGTTTTGGGCCGAGGCCCAAAAACAACCACCCCACTGGGCTTGTCGACACCACCGAGCAACCGGGCCACCACAACTGGGCCACCGGTTGTGGTTGCCACCACTCCCTCCTCCGTCGCCGCCACTGTCACCGTCGCCCGTGATCGGTGCCGCCGGCAAACACATAATTTTTTTTTTATTTTTCCGATTTCAATTAAATAAACATAATCAATAACCCTAAAAACTAATTTTAATCAATTAAAACCTAAAGTTTTAACTTTCTTGACTAAAATCAATTTTTCACTCAAAATCAATATTCTTTTATAACTATGAATACAAAACAAAAACTTGTTTTTATTTATATTCATAAAATCGATTATTGAACACTTTTAAAACTTATTTAAATCATTTAAACATAAAACTTGTTTTAAATACTTGATTTAATCCATAAGTTTTAAATAACCTTTTTAATCAATTAAACTAACTAGTTTAATATCCTTGATCAAAAGATTGGAAAAACTTGGTTAAACAAACAAACAAACTTGTTTGTTCATCATATGGTCATCGATTTTCACAAGAACAAGAAGGAACAAGAAAAACTTTAATCAATTAAACAAACATCCTGGATTAACTTATTACATACCCTGAGCTGAAGCTCTGATACCACTGAAGGGTTTTTTATCATATAACTGAATCGAATATTGACCCAACTCAACTGGTTGATCATACCCGAACCGATAAACTAGTCTAACCCCTTAAAGCGGAAACCAGGGTTAAACTTCACCCCCAAAACCCGAGAGGGTAAGGATCTTTTGGGTACTAATCAAGCAAATCACGCGATATACACACATACATACATATTGATATATACGTACATGTATATGATGGAGAAGGGTAAGAAAAATAATACCGAGATGCTCAAGTATAGTCCACCCGAGATGATGCAAATCGAGAACCCCTCTAGCAAAGGTCTTGCAATCAATCACCACACGAAAAACACGAACTCATCTATGTGTGCGTGTACGGTCGCCGGAAAGAAGTCGGCGGCTTCTTTCTCTTTTCTTGCGTGGCCGACGGCAAAAGAGAGGGAGGGAGAGAGGGCAAGGTAGCTAGGGTTATATGTTTTCATCCACCACTTAATCCTTAAGCTAACCCTTTTATTTATACTAATCACCTTATGGGCTTTGATTAGTTTAAATAAAACCCAACTAATTAAGCCCAAATGTTTATTATTATTATTAGTTTATCATAGGCCCATTAAACTAATAAAGCCTACTATACATATATAATTAACTATTATATATAATAATAATAATCCTTATCCGAAAATTCTATATGATTAAATACCTTAAATCATAATTCAGATAATCTATCATTAATACATTATATATATTTATTTAACTAATATATATAAACACTTGTATAAATTATTGGCTTAACTAATCCTCTTTAATAAGTTAAGACGTAACTTATTATTACTGATTTATAATGACAAATATAAATCCTTTCTCTCCGACTATGATTGCATAACTACTCGTATTACATGCACATAATGACAAATATAAATCCTTTCTCTCCAACTATGATTGCATAACTACTCATATTACATGCACTCACAGGTGTAACCCTTGAGTGTCTTATGGTATTGGATGTGGCATCACTGGTTCACTAACTGTGCACATAATCCAACAGTCTTCACATGTTATGCTACCACCAAATACCTCGTCGTAGAGACTTCTATTGGGATACCAATGAAAAGTTTGAGTATTTTGATAGTCCATGTTTTCGAAAGAGAAACATCAACACAAAGTGTATTTTGAATTTTGGTTTCGGGAAATGAGTTGACGATTCTAGAAGTGGTTAGATGGGACATTTTGGCGTATGAAACAAAGGATAGGCCTCCTAGCCAAGCACTTAAATGAGTGACTAATAGTGAAACACGTATAGGCACTATCCTAGAGAGTAAAACACAAACGATCGAATATATATTTAATTTTTAATGATTTTATAATATTTTTGGATATTTGGCTTTAGGAAAAAACAAACAAAAAGACAATTACTACCGTATTGACGAATTAAAGAACGTGGTCAGGCAGGTCGATTGGGAAGCAGGATCATTTCGGTGTAATAAACCTTTTAAAAGATCTAACAATGAAGCCGAATGCGACTATTTTAGACACATCCCAAGACTCGTCTCAACAATAATAATCACGAAATAAAATAAAAAAAGAAAAAGAAAATAATATTTACAATTTATACAAAGATAGGGGTCAAATCAACAGTTTTAACCTTCTTTCATTATTGTCGTTCCCCGACAAGGAAACTTGGTGTCGCTTGCCATGTGCTAATTTAAATGTATTAAACGATGCTTTTATAAATTGATTTTTAAATGTGGAAATATAAATTAATACAACACGCACAGGCAGTGTAACCACGTGTAGTAGAGCTTTAAATAACTGAGTATCGAATCACAGGGAACATCAAGTACCGAAATTACATCTTTACTATTGTTTAAACGAACAATAATCAGGAAAGAGGATTAAACAAAGATCACACTAAAAGAGCAAATAAATAACAACAAATAAAACAAGAAGTAGATTTAAACCAAATGGAGATTCTCCTAGACTTTGAATCCTCCAAACTAGTAATGGAAATGTCACACAGATGCTCAAAGATCATATTAGGATATTTGATCAAAAATCATATCTCTTTTAAGCTTATGAAAATGGAGTAAACTTGTTATAACTCATATTTGTATAACTAGTGGTAGATAGAATCCATGCATTAATTTCTTGAATGTCACTTCATTTATTACCAAATAGTTAAAAAAAATGACAATACTTGATAATTTCAAATCGCTAGTAAAGGATGTACATTTAACCATAAATCAAACACCCCAAACCAACATCCCTCATTTATACGGTAATGTCCCAAATGCATATACCCAATATGAACAAGGAGATAACCATCATTTCTAGTGTATAACCATCATTTCTAGTGTGAAATGCACATGAACACACACGTTCGAAATATATATACACTCGAATATTAGTATTTTCACACGCAAGGTGATCAATCCCACACGATCCAAACACTCCCAAGGCTCGAATATGTTAGTAAAATAGTTTAAACACACTACAACTTTAAACCAAGAATATCCAAATTCATATATTTATCAAAACATTATCAATGTAGCAAATACAACCATAAACTAGCTAGGATTCATCTATATCTAGATGAATCAATCTTAATAGCCCATATTCATAATAAATACATAATAAACAACAACTAAATCAGATTCATACATTCTGGAAATAAAGGTTAGAGTATACCAAAATGAAGAACAAAGATAAAGATGGTGAATATGATGCTCCTTTGATGGTTCTAAGTTTCTAAGTGATGAAAATCACATTTCTTTTGGCCTTTGCAACCTCCAAGAACCTCTTCTAATGATTTGGCAATGTTTAGGACTGAAGGAATGGAGTGTAAGTGTGTAAGAATGGAGAAAACTAGTGTTCAAGGCTCCCAAAAACTAAAATAGGAGTGATGTTTATAAACTGGGTCTGTATCGGCGGCTAACGGCCGTTAGCTTTGGTTAATGGGCGTTAGGTCACGATTCTTGTCAGATAAGGGTCAGATGCTGTTGGAGTATGCCCACTAACGCATGTACGCCATTAGAATCACTACTGATGATGTATGGGCCTATTGCGTCACACAATGGGGATCAATCTCGACAGCCTGCTAAGTGGAGGGACTAAAAGTGTCAAAATGGAAAAAGGTTGGTGTGCAGGAGGAGATCGCGCCTCGATCTTTTTAGAGATCGCGGAGTGATCTTTTGGAGCGGTCACGACGCTATTCCTTATGAGATCGCGGCGCGATCTCATGTCAGACTGCATGCAATCATTTTATTTTCCACCTCCTTTAACCACCAATGCATGTGCTTGTTCTTGAGTATCTCTTGGCCGATCATGAGGGTATCTAAGGGACTTCTTGAGGCTTATAAGAGAAACTCTTAAGTGAAGCCTTGCATCTTTTTTCAAATACACACTTAGAGAGTTCTATTAGAGTTTTATAGTGTGCTAGTTCAAAGAGGCCAGAGGTATCAAGGTGGTTGAGTTGCTGTTCTTGAGGTGATATCAAGGTTTGAGGATCACCAAGAGCTTGCTAGTACAAGGAGATTCTCTATACCCGGGGTGGACTTCGGTATAGGAGGGCGATTTCGGCTTTCTAGTCATCACCATCACTTCTCATTCATTCCAGGAGTTCTACAAGGGTATAACCTTCTTCCTTCTTGTTTTACATGTTGCATTTCTTTAGTTATAGAGCTTGGTCCATTTTGGGGTTTCATGCTTTGTTTTCTTGTACTTTATGCTATTCATGTTGTACCTTGCTTCCGTTGTTGTGTGTTGAAACCCCAATAGTTGTAGGACCGTTGGGGAACGGGGTTCTAAACTAAACTAAAACACCCTTACGCTAGGACTGATCTAGGATGAGAAATAGTGCGGAATTTCTATTTCCCAAACCTCCTAAGGATTCTAAGATCTGCTTAGGTGTCCGGCACACAGTAACACTAAGAAACACACAGAGTAGAAACAAGAACAAACTCTAAGAACTCACACAGAATGCTTAAGGCTACCCTTGGATCCGAGATTAACACTAAGTTTGCGTTTTTAGTAGGCTTAAGGTCGTATAAGGTCGATTACGTAAGGCTCCCTGTTGATTTCTATCGATTCCCGTTGATTCGTCGATTACCCGCGCTAATAAGCGGTTAAGAAGTATTTATAATGTAATTAATTTCACTACGCACGTGATGCAACTCATTGCGCACGTAGCGAGTCCAGTACGCACGTACTGGATATTTTAATGTTAATTAATTTCATTTTAACCGACCTAATCACCACGTGCGCACTGAGATACACTACGCATGTAGTGGACTCACCACGCACGCAGTGAACACCTCACGCACGTGATGAACTTTCACACAGACTTAAACTTCCAAACTCACATCAACACATGATTAAGTACTTGTAAGCTTAAGATCATCACAAAGAATCACTAAGGATATATATACATGCAAACAATTAATCAAAACACATTTGAATTAACATTTCAAGTAAGCATGTATATATTTTATTGATAAGAACTAGGGATTCACAAATATGCACCAACAAACTCCCCCTAAGACCTAGTTCTATCAATAACCATTGCACTAAGCAAAAATTTCACAAAGTAAAATACACAAAGCAAAATGCACACAGCAAAATGCACACAGCAGAATGCACATAGCAAAATGTACTAAGCAAAAATTTGCACAAAGTAAAACGCACAAAGCAAAATGCACACAGCAGAATGCACACAGCAATAAGAAATGAAATAATACACTTGTCAGTAAAAATCAAACATCCTTCTCATTTATAAATTAAATATTTCATTACAAAGGATTCATCAACACAGATTACATCAATAAAAATAAACAATGGAAATCTAGAATCAACCTCCTTCTTCATCGGAAAGGAAGTAGGTGTCTTCTTCTGTTGTTCCCTTCAGCTTCAACACCATCTCATCCTTCATCTGTTCAATCTGTTTGGAGTTTTCCAGAACCATTGTCCTCATTGATTTATTTTCTTCTCTCAGCTCCAAAATTACTTGTTTGTGCGCTGCATTTTCCAACCGCAGCTGTTTCAGCTCTTGTTCTCTCTCAGCATCTCTGCGAGCAGACTCTTCCAACAGTGTTTTCAGCTTTGCAAGCTCCTCATCCTTCTGCTTTTCACGTGCTTCCCTCTCAGTCTCCTTTGCAAGCAATGTCATCACGTGACGTGTGACAAGTTGTAGCTCCTGAACGGCTGTGACTGTAGGCAATTGAGGACCTGCAAGATCTGCTGTAGCCGCTGTTGCTGATAAACCAGACACTGGAGCTGCCTGTGTTGTGGGTTGGGGAAGAGGCTTATACTTGAAGACCTTCCTCTTTTTCTTTTGAGGTTCCTCTTCAACCTCTTTCCCTTTCCTCTGCACTGCTTCCTCATCCAGAAAGTCATCCCTTTCCAAAATATCATCGTACATTATGTTTCCGAGGTCACCGGGGATGTTTTCTCCCTGAGTGGGATCTATTTCAGTGCTCTCAATCTCCTCGTCATCATCAGAGATGACCTGCATATTTTCCACTCCAGAGGTGGAATCAGCATTCCTCCAAAGATGTTGTTTCACTGGAGCTCTGTATTGGGGGTTGGCCAGATGGCAAATCAGCTTTCTCTTTGGTGGGTGTTCACCAATGTACCTACTCATCTGGCCGACAGTGGATGCACTCATGTGCTTCAATGGCACTTTGTCACCATCATCTTTTGTCAAATTGGGCACCTGACTGTCGATCACCATCTGCAAGAACCGAGGATACAACAAGAACTGGTCCTTGCCCTTGGTCATGTTTCCTCTCATGGCTTTAAAGATCACTCTTGAGATATTAAATGGCACATTCAACACCAGAGAGACGAACATGTGGGAGAAGGTCGTGTTGATTTGGTCATGACCCGACCTCCTCGATCCCAGACAGTGGGAGAGAACATGCATCAGATATCTGTACGGTGGGCAGAACAAAGTCTTCTTAATTGTGTCAACCTCCACCATCCCACTGTACCCGCATCTCAAGATACAGCCCTTAACTCGGCAGCTACTCAACATAATCGGATCTCCAGAGGAGTCCCCAAACTCCAGCAGCTCATTTAGTACTGCTTCGGACACACACACCTCTTGTCCGTTCACCACAGCTTTAATTACATTTGCTTCTGAATCATATGTAGCTATTTTCCAGAATGCTCTCTGATGAGACATGTATGCTGTGCATCTGGTTGAGATGGCCTTGTGGATTCTTGACCTCTTTAGATAGTCTATCATCCCATCACACTCCCTTGTCAGTTTTCCTTTTTCCAGGTGAGCTCGAATATTATGAATATCAACGCATTAAAGCTCCCTTTGACCCAGACTTTCAGATGCAGCCTCCATTACTCCAACTGCGTGTACCTCAGGTTGACTTTGAGAAGTAGACATTTATAAACTCTGCAAGACACATTTGCAACACATTAGTGACAAATAATTCAAAATTTTAATAAACTTTCAAAGTATAAGCATTCAGGCACGGAGTGATACTGCCTCGCACGTAGTGACAACCGGATAAAGACTATTTGATTTAGAACAGTTGCACCACGCACGTAATGCACTCAGCTACGTGTGTGATGCATCTCCACTACGTACGGGCACAGTTTGCACTGCGCACGTAGTGAGGCTCAATACGCACGTATTGACCTTTACTACGTGCGGCCAAAACTCAAATCATCAACCAATCGATTTTCGATCTTCTATGGTTTTTGATGTTTTGATTCAAATAAACACATAGTTGAGATCGAGTTAGTCCTACTAACATTCCTTTAAATTTGTCGAACATTCACCCAGGAACCCCTAATTAATCACTTTATTAAACAAGGGTTTTCGACCTCTAAAGTCGACCATAACTTGCGAAATACTTGACGAAAATGAATAAGGATTATACCACAGTGATCGCAAGAAAAAGAACCGAGTAAGAAACGGGAACGAAAACACTCCTTCAACACAGATTTGAAAATCAAAATCGAGAGAAAACGAATAGGTTGTGCGTAGTTCTGTTTGCGTAATGACTTCGAACGCACGGATTGGGCTTATAAGGGCTTTCCACTACGTACGTGCAGTGGCAGCGATTGATTTTCAGTCTATCTAAGCCTCACCTCGTATGTAATGAAACTCGGTGCGTGCGAAGTGACGTCACTACGCACGTGGTGATTTTGAACAGAAAAATACCTTTCATTTTACTTACCTGCACTACGCACATTGTGAGCTATATATCGTGCGTAGTGGATGCATTTCGCATGTGGTGAGTTTCTCATCTGTGAACCTTAATACTGTTAGTACTGCACTTAGCAATAAACTGTCAGTAACTTCAAGATCACTTATAAACATTTAAGCAAAACACATCAAAGTGAGATGAAGGAAATGTAAACAGAACAAATCACACTAAGAGAAAATAGAATATACTAGAACTCTTTTTGTATTTTTCTAAACAGAAACGAGATAAAAATGCAAACTATTAACAACTTATTTTTGGGAATCTAAATTCAACTATTTAAAGACTCAAAAATAAAAAACAGAAATGAAAATAACTGAAATGAAATTAAGTCAGACTAAATTTGCAAAAGAAGTAAATTCTTGAAAATTAAATCTTTTTGTGAGAAGGTTCCAGTATGGAGTCAGTACTAGCTCGTCTATACTCAGTAATCATTCATTTCAGAACCTTGGGCATAAACATATTCTCTTAAACTCTGTCTGTCAACCTATCTTTCTTCAGATAATAACAGATTTTGTTTCAACATTTTCAGATTGTCTAGACTGGATACATGATTAAGACTATCTCTTTCAAAGTCTCACAGTATTTTGATTCACTCAATAGGTTGCACAACTTAAATACCCAACCACCATGCTTATGTGCTTTGTGATTTTGTCAACGCATTTTATGCTCTTTGACATGGAGGTCAATTTTTCACCTCTTTTGATAATTTCTGTTGAGCTTTTGTCACTGCATTTTATGCTCTTTGACAATTCAACACTAATAGATCAATGTAGCTTTTGTCACTGCATTTTATGCTCTTTGACAATTCAACATTGATAGATCAATGTATCTATTTCTTTTGACATCTCAGATTGGGGTCAATTTTTCACCCTCTTTTTACATTTTGCTCATTGTCATCTAAGCACATTTGGCATGGTAACAGGTGTGTGCACCAGACTAAGTTAGTCTCAACTGTTATTGACTTGTAGACTTGGAATGTCTCGATAGCTTAAATCTATGATTGATTTTCACATGCATAACCACTTATCAGCCTAGACTCTCATCATATGTCTTACACGCCATCTGTTTCTTATCTGATTTAACTCAAATTTTCAGACAGTTTTCTCAAGAATATGTGCATGCCTTCAGTCCTAATTTTACTAGACATACTTTGTATAGAACGCCAGTGTACCATCATTTTCCATTTGAGTTGGATCAACTTCTCATTTTTGTTTTTCTGATTTTTTTGTATTTTCTATGTTTTCTGATTTTTTTTGTATTTTCTATGTTTTCTGATTTTTTTGTATTTTCTATGTTTTCTGATTTTTTTTGTATTTTCTAAGTTTTCTGAACTATCTCCCCCTAAAATACTAAACAATCTAAAAACTAAGAAAATAGAAACGCAAAGACACACAGAAAACTTATAGAAACGCAGAAGCACACAGGAAATAAACACAAAGACAAAAGAACAATTTAGTCACACAGAAAATAGACACACAGTCACAAATACCTCACACTTGATTATAGCGGTTGACACCCTTCACATAGAAGAAAGAATTAGAAAGCATTAGGAACCCAAGCCCGAATAGTCATGGGTTTCCCGTCTTCTCCAATCACTGGAAGTTTCATCCAAGTTCCAGTCTTCTTAGCAACATTGCTGAACCTGTCACTCGAATCCTTAGGCATTTGAACACACAGTTTGTTAGTCCACTTAGAAGTCTGATTGAGCGAAGATTTTCTTTTGCTAACAACTTCGGGATTTTTAGATTTTCGTATGGTATCCCCGTTTGTCCTTTGATGCTGAACTGGAAAAGTTGAGTTTTGATTATTTTTAGTATACGTTTTATTCTTTTGATAAGTCTCAACTTTCCTGTTACAGCGCTGATGTGGCTGCTGATCACACTCGTAACTGAGGTGACCAGGTCTCCTGCACACATAGCAAATCCTGTCTGGATATTTCTTTACAGAACCTTTCGACATCCTTTGAGATCGATACCCTAACCCTTGATGTTTGGGTAAGATTTTGACCTCTTGGTATGGACGGGTATCAGGAGACTCTACACCCTCCTTTTCAAATTTCCGAAGGGCATCGTGGATACGATGCATCAACGGATCTTTGACATTAGAACTTGCCAACAGTTCTCTCATTCCTGGTTCAGCCTTTTTAATTTCTTCTTGCTGAACCTCATTCTTCTGAGGCCCACCCACATTCTCGTGTAACTTTAAATCCTCTTTTGGGGTTGATGCAGAAGATTCATCAACCTTTGTGAGTAGTGGGTCAGATTCAGAGTGAACATCATCATTCACCAGTTGATTTAACACTGATGGTGGACATTTAGAGTATAACTTCTTGTTCTTTTCTGAATCAGTACCTTGACCTCTCTGATCGATTATGTACTCAAATAAGTAAGAAGACGTGGAATAACTTTTGAGTTTTTGACTCAGAGTCTCATAATCGACCTTTGAAGTAGCAAGGTCTCGTTTCAACTTATCAATCTCATTTATGTAAAACACTATAGCATCCTGTTTATTTAACAGAGCCACACCTAGTTCATGCACCTGTTTGCCTAAACTTTCATTCTTTTCTTTCAACTGTTTTTCTCTTTCTTTTGTCAACAGGTTTTTATCTAACTTAGATGTGAGCTCTGAAATTGTAGACTTTAGGAACACTATCTGTTTTACATAATCATTACAAGAACCACAAGGTAAGCCAAAAGTACATACCTTTTCCTCGGATGATTGACCACAACTGCACACCTTTTGGTTTGACTCATTGGCACGAACTTTCACTGGTGTCTTTTCTGCAGCTGGAACCGAGGCTGGTTCATCATCAATGCTGGCAATTGATTCTTCCTCACTTGAGTAACTTTCTGTCTCAGATTGAGAATCTTCGTTCAACACATGAACATTTGCCACATTAATATCAGCACCATCATTCCCAAATTGTACTGACCAGTCAATTCCCTCGTCCTTTTGAACAACTGTCATTGTCTTAGCCGGTTTTGGAGTTGATTCAGACTTTATGGTTGAAGAGGAAAATGATCTACTGCCAGGACTGGTTTTGAAAGGATACTTCGGTCCCACACTCTTCGGCTTATCACACTCTCGCGAAATGACCTTTTTCACCGCAATTATAGCATGTTACCGCAGACTTATCAAAACCAAGTTTGGTATCCTTTGTAGCTGATATTTGCTTTCCTGTTCTTTTCTCATATGCTCTCGCCCTCCTGACTAAGTTAGCATATGACCAGAGGATATCTTGTCTTTCCATCTCATCATCATCGAT
The DNA here is from genome assembly GCA_947179395.2 of Pulicaria dysenterica. Lineage (NCBI taxonomy): Eukaryota > Viridiplantae > Streptophyta > Magnoliopsida > Asterales > Asteraceae > Pulicaria > Pulicaria dysenterica. The sequence continues at coordinate 48,870,441 of OX359292.1, read as the reverse complement.
CTGGTCATAGTCCTCTTGTGTCAGATGAGCATTACCAATCTTCCCCTTCAGTAGATCATCATAAGAGGAGACTAGCGCACTTAGCATGCTCATATGTGTTGTTACTTCATCCGCACTCCCATACTTGAAATGTTCGGCATTGAATCCAGAAGTAGACACATTATAGGATGGGCCAGAAGATGAAGCTTCAGATGTAGATTTGCCAGATTCATTTACATTACTCACATAGGCAGATTGTAAGGGGGCATTTGAAGAAGTGGATGACGATACAGGTGTTCTAGAGTAGTAGAGAGAAGGATTTTGTTGATAACCGGACATGGAATCCAAATTTTGTTCCTCCTGCTCTTGCTCTTTCAACTTTGTGATGAAATCATTTAGATCCATCCCGTCAAAACCACCACTGTTCTTCAGTATCATAATATATGGCCGCCAGCTCTTGGGCAAAGCTTTTGCCAAAATTTCCACCTGCTGCTTCTCTGGAACAGTAACACCCAGACTGTCCAGTTCACTGAGAAGATGATTATATCTTGTAACGAGAGAAGGAATTTTCTCATCTCTCGTAGCCATGAAATGATCTAATTCCTTTCTCAATTGACTTGCTATCAATTCCTTGAGGGCGGCATTTCCCTCATTTCTCTTCTCTAGTGCTCTCCACAGGCTGTGGGAAGTTTTATATCTTCTGAATTGATGGAAGATCTCATTTGGAATGGCCTGGATTAGTTGAGCATAGGCCTTCTTCTCTGCATCATGACTGCTCTTCTGTGCAACAGTCATTCCATCATAGGGGGTTTCAATATTTCCCTCCCCCTTGGGAACCATATAATCGGTGCTTATTGCTCTCCGAAGTCTACAGTCAAGGCCATCGAGGAATATTTCGAACCTGGGCTTCCACATAGGATAGTCTTCCATGGTTAACAGTTTAGGTACTTTATTGGCACTCCCCATTTCACTGTCTAATAATAAGTTGTTTAAAATTGTTGTCTGTTTTGATGTCATTTCAGTAATCAAGAGCTGAGAACACACAGACTGAAATTAGGATTTGATAGACCACACAGATTCAATACACACGGAGTGGGAGATACTACGCACGAACACGAAGCACTACGTACGGACTGATACGAGGACACACAGATGCTCCTACGTACGAACTGGAACTCACCACGCACGGATTGTGAACCTAGGACGCACGGAGTGCAGATGGTACGCACGAAGCAACAAAATAATTTTTTAAAGACAAAGTAAACCACACAAACTCAACTCGCACGAACTGGACACACCACGCACGCGTTGAGGACCTGCTACGCACGGAATGAACACACAACTTGACGAAGATTCTAGATGATCTACGACACACTACGCACGTACTACGGGCACTACGCACGCACAGGGAATCACTTCGCACGGGTAACACTCAAACGATTAATGTAAAACACAACCCTTTTTAACGAAAAACGACCTATTTTCGACCTAACAACCGATTAAAAACGACGAAAAGGACAAAACACACAGGCCTAATCGACACCTAGATCACGAAACCTAAGGAAAAGTGATCAATCAAAGCACAAGGCTCTGATACCATTTTGTAGGACCGTTGGGGAACGGGGTTCTAAACTAAACTAAAACACCCTTACGCTAGGACTGATCTAGGATGAGAAATAGTGCGGAATTTCTATTTCCCAAACCTCCTAAGGATTCTAAGATCTGCTTAGGTGTCCGGCACACAGTAACACTAAGAAACACACAGAGTAGAAACAAGAACAAACTCTAAGAACTCACACAGAATGCTTAAGGCTGCCCTTGGATCCGAGATTAACACTAAGTTTGCGTTTTTAGTAGGCTTAAGGTCGTATAAGGTCGATTACGTAAGGCTCCCGGTTGATTTCTATCGATTCCCGTTGATTCGTCGATTACCCGCGCTAATAAGCGGTTAAGAAGTATTTATAATGTAATTAATTTCACTACGCACGTGATGCAACTCACTGCGCACGTAGCGAGTCCAGTACGCACGTACTGGATATTTTAATGTTAATTAATTTCATTTTAACCGACCTAATCACCACGTGCGCACTGAGATACACTACGCACGTAGTGGACTCACCACGCACGCAGTGAACACCTCACGCACATAATGAACTTTCACACAGACTTAAACTTCCAAACTCACATCAACACATGATTAAGTACTTGTAAGCTTAAGATCATCACAAAGAATCACTAAGGATATATATACATGCAAACAATTAATCAAAACACATTTGAATTAACATTTCAAGTAAGAATGTATATATTTTATTGATAAGAACTAGGGATTCACAAATATGCACCAACAATAATGGTATCAGGGCCACCTCTGTACTAGAAAAGCACATGGTGGCCTGAAAAACCCGAAAGAAAAAGTTTTTGTATTCTGTCACAGGGGATCTTCATGAACCCGCATCCTACAGGGACGCTGTATCAGGCAGTGAGTCTGACAAATGGCTTGATGCCATGAAGGCAGAGATGTAATCCATGTATGACAACCAAGTTTGGGAGTTAGTAGACTTGCCACAACACAGTAAAGTTGTTGGCTGCAAGTGGGTCTTCAAGAAGAAGACGGACATGGAAGGAAATATGCATACTTTTAAAGCAAGGCTTGTTGCGAAGGGTTTCACTCAGACTCATGACATTGATTATGATGAAACCTTCTCGCCAGTAGCTATGCTTACGTCTATTAGGATTCTTATGGAAATATCTGCATACTTTGATTATAAGATATGGCAAATGGATGTCAAAACCGCTTTCCTTAACGGGAAACTAACATAGGATGTGTATATGGCACAATCAGACGGTTTTAAGGATTCCAAGAATCCAGGAAAATTATGCAAGTTGCTAAAATCCATTTATGGATTAAAGCAAGCATCTAGAAGCTGAAACTTTTACTTTGACGAGTGCATCAAAGAGTTTGTTTTACCAAAAGCAAGTTCATGTCCTGTGTTTGCACAAAGTTCAGTGGGAGCGTAGCAATCTTCCTGGTCCTGTATGTGGATGACATACTGATCATAAGAAATGACATACCAGCATTACAAGGAGTAAAATCCTAGTTAGGTAAGTGTTTCTAGATGAAGGACCTAGGAGAAGCCGCATATGTACTTGGTATAAAGATCTATAGAGATAGATCTAGGCGGCTGATCAGACTTAGTCAAAGTACATACATCGACAAAGTGTTAAAACGCTTTAAGATGGAAGAATCCAAGAAATGATTCATTCCAATGAGATTTGTTATACCCTTGAGCAAGGCTCAGTATCCTACTTCTCAAGCAGAGCAGAAGATGATGAAATTGGCTCGTTATGCTTCAGCAATAGAATCAATTATGTATGCCATGTTATGTACTAGGCCCGAGGTTGCTTACTCCATAAACCTTACGAGTATATATAAGCAAAATCCAAGTGAAGCCCATTGGGTGGTGATATTGGCAGAATTATACATAAAATATATATCTGATATCTGCTAATATCTGTTTTAAATAAATAAAATATAGCCAAAATGAGCTTTAAATGCTTTCTTATTTTATTCAAGGCTATTTCAGGTAGACAATACGGAAAAATGGATAAAACGCGTCAAAACGAGAAAACACCGCGCAAAAGGCGAAGAAATTATGAAAAAGCTATTTACGCGGCGCGTACCTTATCTTCTTCCGCGCCGCGAAGATTTGTTGCCTTACGGCCGCAAGGGATTCCTTGCGACCGCAAGGGACCCCGCCCACCAAAATTTGCGTAACGGTTTTGTCAGACCTCGAGATTCGACGTTTGCAGAGAATATTTTGACAAAAATGGTCCATGCGACCACATGGGTATGCCATGCGATCGCAAAGACCCCCGGATCTTGCCTATATAAAGAGCTCTTGGCAGCTCATTTGAAAGACACCTCCAGAAACACACCAACACCTTTCTTACAACCCAGGCCACTCCAGGGCGCCTTCGAGCTGCTCTGGAGGGTTCCTCGCCTCCTATCCATGTAAATACGTAGCTTGTAGCGTAGATTTGTAGTTTTCGTAGCTGTAGTAGTTTTTCTGTCTTTGGAAACGAGTTCCAGCAAGTTTGTACGAGTCAGGATGCTGTCCAGATGTATTTCTACCTTGTATAATACGAACTGGTATTCTCTTTCCTTTATTTTCGCTTCGTTACAATGAATCCGAATTGATATAATTATGTAGTTGTTATGCGTAGGATTATATTGTGATGATTTTATTTAAGACTTGGTATTTCTGAAATAATGAAATATTATAATTAGCTATTTTGTATAAAACTATCAGTTCATGCGGGTATTCGGCATCGTAAGTGTTGAAAAACCATTTGCTTAGGATATCTGTATCCTTATACATATATATTCAAACAGACTCATATTTATATGCATTTGCTCATGGACCCACTTGAGGTGTATGATACGTATAAGTCTGGTATGTGTATACAGGGACATTTGCTCATAGACCCACTTGAGGTGTTGAACTGATATATTATCTTAATACCTAAATATATATCTTCTTACCGGATGTTGACAGACAATGGTAATTATCCTGTCTATTATTTCGTTAAAAGATAAATACTAACCTTTTAAGTAAAACGGGATAACACCCGGGAAGCGAGGTTTTATCTAACCGGTGTTTTAATAATACAGGGATTAAATCAGAGTTATCTTAAGATTGTTATAAACTGATAAATGATTGGTACCGAATCAACTTTAGAAATCATCTTACTAATTTCATTCATTTTATAACCGGATTAGCTAACGCTACTATTAATATTTATTTGGAGGATTCGTGACTTGGCACTTTCTTTCCTGCTTTATTTACTGTCCCTGCCTAGTAGTTAGTTTATTTTTATCCTCACCTTTCTATCTAACTAGACAGCAGTTTGGAATAAGAGTAGCCATAGCTTTTACACTTACCCGTGTTCGATATAAATCATCGGTCTTACCAGCACATCTTGCTACACGCGATGGGTTCTCTGCCCAGCCGTGCCGTGTGCATATGTAACGTTGTGAAATCCGGTCCGCACCTAAACATACACATCAGGTGGCTGTCAAGAACATTCTAAAGTATTTGAGAAGGACATGCTGATCCGTTGACTAAAGCGCTTGCTAGAGACAAGCATGAGAGACATGCTAGTTCTATTGAAATGCAGTACATAGGACCTATCATCGAGTTTTCAGTAATTGATTAAATGTATGGATTGAATTTTAAGACTTATGATTATGTATTAAACATTTGTGCGTGATGGGAATAGAAGGTTTAATATAATCGTTTTAATATTCTCCATTTTTAGCATATTATATACAAGTCTTTTTATATCAAAATTACTCAGTAGCTACTTGATGCGATGGGAGCCGTATCAGATACTAACGCTATTATGAATACTTGACGGGTTATTCGTGAAAAGAATAACAGAACAATTTTTGTAGATATTTGTCAGAGGTACAAATATTGGAGGTGATCCGCATCAGACTAACTTCATGGGCCCTTTTAACATGAGTTAGCTGATTAGTTGTCCTTAGACCTGAGATGTTTGATTTGGGGCACGAGGACTTCTGTACTTTGTCACGTTCTAACATTACGCCGTAACAGGGTAACTATAAGGGTGTATCTGGGTGCAGCGGAAGACGTGTGCTCAAATGAAAGCAGTCAAGATGGGATTTGTACCTACTCTTAAATGAAAGGAGATATTCCAGGGCTCCTTGACGGTTGAGACTAAATGAAATGTGTGGCTACGCTAGGATAGAATGAGGGACATCATTCGGTAACTCCATAACTGTAGTTAGTCAAGATCAGAAGTCAAGAAATATAATCTGGATTTTTCAGAATAGATCACGTGCTCCATGTCTGAAATCCAGATTACGGAATATCGTGATGCAAAAGGAAAAGCCGTGTAATCCAAGAAGGTGATTACAGAATCTCTGGACATAAGAGAACTTATAATCGTGGTTAACCTAAGTGTCTGGCTAGGGTCCTCTTTAGGCTCATGATGTACAAAGGAGTGTAACTATCGTGCACAAGTGGGAGGTTGATGGATTGTGTGCAGGGATAGTGTTCACGTGTCATTATATCCAGACACTATAAGTCACTAAAGGGTCACACAGCTGCACACCCAACTTTGAACCAAGAAATAATACTTTGTGTGTAAAGTGATAAATAATAATTAATTAATTATCCAGTAAAAATAATAAATAGGCGTTTATTATTTAAGAGAGAAATTAAATTCAGTTGGATATTTAATTAATAGTTTTTGGTTAAAGAAATATTAATTAATAGTTAATTAATTAATATTAATCAAACTGGAGGGGTCGTTTTTGTCAAAGAATCAAACTGTAACATCCTAATTTAGGGCCTAGTTGTAAATAGTTGTACCTTGTGTTTGTTAAGTTGTACGTTGACATTAACCAAGTTGTTTAAAGTTGTTTTTGTTGATTAAGTGTTTTTGTTTAAAGTTGTAAATAGTTGTACCTTGTGGTTAAAGTTGGAAATGTGTCGTTAATAGATAGAGTTGGTTAATAATTGAACGGTTTCAAATAATGATTCCGAAAGTATCTCCGTTAGTTGAAACAGATAAGCTTAAGTTGCTTTAAAAGTTGAATAGGAGAACGAAATACCTTTGAGGGGTATTAAAACCACTCAGTCGGTCATTTGGGGTTCTTATCCCCTGCCTTGTAATACCCAAAAATTTAATTCATGAATTGTAATTACATTCGATGAGATGTATATCGAATCATGATCTTTTTAGGGGTTCCTTTCACGTCACGAAAGCTAGTACATATACATAGATATTTATTCATATGCAAACATATATTGGGTGATGGACTTATGCATATTAGTAGTACCTATGGGGGCTTAGACAAGTAAATAATTTTGGATTTGGGCTTAGGCTAATAAGGAAGTGAGAGAGAAGGCCTCTTAGTAGGTTTGGCCCAAACTAGTAACTTATATATAATCATTTAGGGTGAACATCAGATTCAATTACTGTTTCATTAGCTCATATTCAACCTTAGAGTGAGAGAGTGTGCAGTAGAGTGGCCAAGTGAAGGAGGCTCCAGGAAGAACAAAGAGACCATTCTGAGACCAAGACCTAAAAGAAGAACAAGGTATGAGTTTCCATCTCTTGTAATCTGTTTTTATACAAAAGAAATCCTAAACCATTAGAGCTGAACAAGAAATTTCAGAGTGGGTTTTATACACTGTCCTAGCTGTTCATACTTCACAAGAATCAAGCACCCCTCACTTCACTATACATGATTTTCACGCATTATATTAAGCTTTCATGAATCTGTGGACTTAGAGCAAGTCATAACTAGGTTAGAAACCATTTTAGGCTACCCCTGGGGATGATGGTTGATGTTGAGAGTTCATCAGAAAACCTTTTTCTTTTCTCTGTTTTGACTGCCGATGAACACACACACACACACACACACACACACACACATAAGCTTTAAGTAATTTCTAACTTCTTCAGTGTCACAATCTGGGGATTAGAGGTTCAAAGAAGGACCGAGAAACATATTGGTACACAATCTTTTAAAGAAATCAGTGAGATAATGGTGATTTCAGAATTTCTCAACACGAGATACATAAAATTCGAATATGGTGACCTGAAGCTACAAATACAAATTTCACTAACCTGTTAGATGCATAGAATCGAATTTCTTAAGCCTGCGATGTCTAAGTATCGAATTTTGTAAACCAGCGAGGTTTAAGAATCGAATTTTTGGTGACCTGTTGCTTAGAAACACGACTATCGATTCTGCCCTGTACCAATATACGAAACTGTGACCTACGAGATATCAATATCCAACTATCGAATCTGCCATGTATCAAAATACGAAACTGTGACCTGCGATGTATCAAAAAAAAATCCGAGTTAAGGCTTGAATTAAAATCTGAATTTAGACCTATGCAACTTCGATATGTATATATACGACTCTGTTCAAAATTCGATTGTTGTATCCAGAGCCTTCGATCAAGTAGAAAATTCGATTGTTGTATCCAGAGCCTTCGATCAAGTAGAAAATTCGATTGTTGTATCTAGAGCCTTCGATCAAGTAGAAAATTCGACTGTTGTATCCTGTGCTCTCGATCCAGTGTTAAAACTCGACTGTCGAACTCTGTGCTTTCGTATCATTCCCGACCTGTAGATCACGAAGTTAGGGCTATGAGAATATGAGGCGTAGGGTTTAGATGGGCCTGAGGCCCATTCCTTTATTCCATTCACGGCATAGTCTTTGGACAAGTGACCCAAATATGAATTATAAATATATATAATTATTATGTTGAACTAAATGGCCCATTTAGCTTCCTAGAAATTAAAAGTCCAATTAAAGGCCCATCATGCCGGGTTATTTCCGAATTGGTTATAAGCCCATGGATCCGACTTACGAAATTTAATTGTTATTATTTCGACCCTTTTAACGAAAGAAAAGAGGTGTAGTATGCGGGTCGTGTCCGGACTATTTTGAGATATTGGAAACTGTGATTAGCTTTAGTCGTAGAGTGTTCGATCTTGGGGAGGTTTGACCTAGGGGTGATGCGTGTGTCTAAGTTCAGCAACTTATACTTAGAAAAATTATTCTTATGATGTGTTATAGGTTTCGACGGTCAGATTCGTTAGATGTTCCATATCTAGTGTTTGATTATTTCGGAATTGTGTTATCTTGTTGCTAATCAGGTGAGTTTTCACTAACTCTTATATTATGTTATGATACATGCTCTACGTGATATTTGTGCTTGATGTGAGCGGATGTGCTCGTTTGGCAGATGGCCACTCGCCTTTATGGCAGTTATCATTATGACACGGATGTGGTGTCTTGAGCGGATGTGCTCGTATGGCAGACGGCCACTCGCCTGTGTGGCGTAATTGATGTGATGTGTATTATCTGTAGATGTGTGTTCTGATATAATGTACGAGTGTTGTGTGCTCACTAAGCTTTATGCTTAACCCGTTGTTGTTTATTCTTTCAGGACCGTCACGTGCTGACAAAGGGAAGGCTCTTGCGTGACAGCTATTTCCGCAACTTTTATCAAACTCTGATTTTTTATTAGTACTTTAAACTCTATTTTGGTAAACCGTAAGTCCCGTGTGTTGGGCCGGTAGTTGACGTAACTTTTATATCGAATATTTATTATCGATTTATGAAATATTAGTGTTTAGAAAGAAAAAAAAAAATTGGGCCGTTACATGCCTTGACCAAAAACACGTACAAACGCACACAACTCATACATACATACGTACCAAGCTTCTACGTACACCCATACTTGGAGATTTGAAAGAAATCAAAATGGAACAATCTGATTTGGAGTTGTAGCTGTTGAATTGGTTGATTTAGTATCCTCTTCTTGCTGTCCTTGTAAGTGTTCTTGACATGAAACCCACTTGTAAAGTTTTAAGTAGGAGTTGGTAGTTTCAAGGTTGAATTGATCAACCTAGAATCTTTTGAAGTAAAGAGATCACGTGTATATGTTGTAGTGATGTTGTTTGACATGTAAAAATAGTAGAAACGTGTTTTAAGTCGATTAAAAGTGAAAAAAAAACGCTAGTTGCAGGTGATGTCCTCGAACAGGGCTGAACCTTACTGTAACAGAGGTTCCTACGGGCGCAGGAAATAGTCCCTGTGGCCGTAGGGGGTTGTCGTGGTCACTGCGGTCGTAGGCAGGGTTCTCTGCGGCCGTAGTAATGCATTTTGTGTGGTTTACCACCTACGGGTGAAGGCAAGAAGCCTACGGGCGTAGGTACATAACCTACGACCGTTGGTACCCAAAGAATCACTTCTACGGGCGTAGGGTATGGTCCTTACGGCCGTAGGGTATGGGTTCTTGGAAAGGAACTCTTGCGGACGTAGGATGTATTCCTACGGCCGTAGGAGGTGTCTGGAAGGTGTCCTGCGGCTGTAGGACATATCTACTGCGGCAGTAGGAGCTGTTCCAGATTGCCTGTTACTTGTTGTTCGTTTTACGTTTACGTAGAAGCATTGATGCTACTTTTAGACGTTGACTGAACCTACACATGATGTGTTAGGTGATTCGGACGATTCCGTGTGCTCCTGGGATTCCCGAATTCATATATGCCTCCTGTAATCTCGAGGTGAGTACCGGTTTCCCATGAGTCTCGGTAAGTAGCGTTGTCTGTTGTTTGTTGAATAATGTTGTCTATGTCGCACACGTGCGTATATGAGGTATGCTATGCCATGTTTTTATATATTGTTGTCAAGCTAAGTTGCTTTACACGTTGGTTATGAATCGCATGCGTATCGTTGGATCCGCTACGGGTCGTTGTTGCTTATTGTTTGGTCCGGACTGTTGATGGCATGGTTAAGATCAGCTTTCTTCCCGAAGGCTGGATCCCTTCGATGGAATAACGGGGATCAACGGTACTCGGTGTGCAGCACGCCGGGGTGGTCTTGCAAATCGCCGCTCCTTAACGTGAGTTGGGATCTTAGCTTTCGTTGAGATCCGAGATGTTGAGCTTCGATCTTTGTAACGCGTTTGGTGGACTGCTCTTCGCTCCCCCACCATTGCGGATAGTTGTAGCTAATGGTCCCCAGTTTGAATCGTTGAGTGGGCTTCCCACCCTGCGAGATATGATTCCTACTGACTCAATGGCGCGACGCTATGTGTTAGGATAGCCTTATGTAATGTCCCGTAGTTGGGATAACCTGCTTATTGATGCTTATGTGTAAATTTGTGCTCACTAGCTAGTTGTAGCTAACGGTGCCTGATTTTCCCTTTTTGCAAGTGCGTAGTTGTCGGCCTTTGTGAGGCGGGGACATGTTGGTAGTTGTTGTACATACCTTTTGCGGAACACTGCTCGTTGTATATATATGTGATCCGATGGTCGGTAGTTTTCGGTTAGTTGGTAACACCTGAATGTTGAAATTGGCGTATTTTGTTGTATTATAACTGCCGAGTCAGTTAACACTTATAATATTTTGTTAATGGCGTTTACTTCCGCTTTGCGTTTGTTCTAAAGAGCTTAAATTTCCTCTAATTTTAAGCGCGTGAAAACCGGTGTTACAATTTGGTATCAGAGCCTAAGTTTGAGGAATTGGGTACTCCTAAGAGTATTTAATCTCAAGCTCGGGCCCGACCATCATTAAGTGTTCCTAGTTGGGTGTTTGGGGTTGAGTATGAGTGTTATGTGATAGTTGCATGTTGTAAACTAACTTGTAGCGTTAGTAGTTATTGAGCAACTAGAATACTAAACGTTGTTTCCGTGTATGTAGAAAGTTGATATAGAATGGCAGAGCTACGCGTTAACACTGAAGAGACTCTTAAGCGTATGGAGGATGAAGCTTCAAGCGTTCATCCTGAAGCTGAGGAAGGATCTGATGTAACACTGTACTTTTTAAATAATATAAAATAGCGTGCGGAAGCTTAATACATATAATTATAACAAAATCAAAGATAAACACAACTTTGACTTATTATCATTTACATAAAATGCCATTTATAGTGTTAATTACAAAATAAGGCTCTATCCAAAATTTTAACATCAGAGCTATGGTCCGTCAAAAATTCCCAGTCATCATCATCAAGAAACTCACTGCGGAGGATCTGCAAAACAATCTAGTGGGGAATTAGCACAAAGCTAAGTGAGAGAACAAATATCTAAACATACACAAGGCAAACATGCCCAAAACACAAGGCTCATAAATCAAGGAGAACCGGTGGTGTTGCAACCACCTACAACCAAGGTCGGCCAAAACCAAGGTTTACCGATGGCCCAGTTATATGGACAACAATATTAGCACCATTGAATACAACAAATGTAAGTCAAACCGTGTGCTAATACTATATATCCCTAAACCAAGCCCAGCCGAAAATCCCCCACGCTGATCTCCAAAGGTAACATGTATGCATATTCAAAATCAAGACATACATTCCAATGAGCAAGTAACAATAGGATATCATATCCTGTATATCCATAGATATAAATCCACTCACCACAGTCAGCACTGTTGGATCACACTCAGTTGACTAACTCACTGAGTCTTCTCAGTTCCTGAGAATATGTAAACACAAGTCAGTATTCAATTCACCATACTGATTCACAAACAATATCATATTTATTCATACATCACATGAATATTACATACATATATCATGTATATCAAATCATAGTTTGATTGTTGAGAATTACTCTAAAATCCCAAAATCCGATTAAATCTAATTCCGTTCAAAGTCGGATTCCGAGTGAAAGGCCAATTCCGATATATCCAATTCCGAGAAATGAGGAATTCGGAAGAAACCCAATTCCGAGCAAAAGAGCCAATTCCGAGTAAATGTTCTAATTCCGATCAATCATGATTCCGAGCAAGGGCATATATTAATTCCGAGCATTTCATCAATTCCGACAAAATGTGCATTCTGAGTAAAGGCCAATAGTCAATTCCGATAAAATAGAATTCCGATAAAAGTGTTAGAGTATTCAGCATTTCCATAAATCCATTTTATCGGAATTCAACACATTCCGAGTAAATTGTCCGGAATTCATGTATTCCGATAATATTTTATGCGGAATCCTAAATTCCGATAGATTCAAATCCTCAATTCCGATAAAGTCATAACTCATATCAATTTTTCAATTCTAACTTAAATTCTAAACTGATTCTAAGCATACAAGATGAATTAAGCTTCCAGAATTCATATAAACATATTATGATCATAATCTATCAATTAATTCTAACATGCATATATCCTAAGATCATCAAATCACCAAGAATCAATCGGAATTCATTAAAATGTTCAAAACTGAAATTAGTTTAATAATTAACAATTATGATTCAGTAATCTTACCTCAATAATGTTATGAACTCAGTAATCAATTTGCAAGCAAGCTTGAAGATCAAATTGTTGAATTCTTTTCTTCTTTATATCGGCCGTAGACACACACAAGAACACACACACTCACTTATCTTAATTGCATGTAATGAGAAGTGTTTTGGGTGAAAGTGATGACTAATACTCTAATTTTCGGCCACCTCACAATTCCACTCACAACAAATCTAATTAATCCATTTTATTTACAATTTTAAATAAAAAGGAATTAATCACATAAAACATTTAATCCACATAATCAATCATAAATAATAGGATTAATCAACTAATTACCTTAATTAATCTAAGCCGGTTGAGAGGGTGTTATAAATCTACCCCCCTTAATAAGATTCCGTCCTCGAAATCTCTTCGCTCTCAAACAAAGAAGGGTAGCGGTTCTTCATATCGGCTTTAGTCTCCCAAGTCAAGTCTGAACCTAGACTGTGCTTCCACTTGACCAAAACCATCGGTATCTGCTTCTTTCTCAGTTTTGTGACTTTTCGATCAAGTAGTTCAACTGGTTCCTCAATAAGTTTCTGATTCATATCCACACGAAGATCCTGAATCGGAAGGACCTGCGTCTTATCCTCTACATTGCATTTCCTCAAATAACATACGTTGAAAGTGTCATGGATACCCGCTAATTCATCAGGAAGATCTAATGCAACAGCCTGATCGTTAATCACTCGTCTGATTCTGAAAGGACCAATGTAACGGGGAGCCAACTTCCCGCGTTTCCCAAAACGAATAACACCCTTCCATGGAGATACTTTTAAGTAGACCATTTCTCCTTCAACAAACGATATTGGTCGACGGCGTGGATTTGCATACATTTTCTGTCTATCCCTTGCAGCTTTTAACTTTTCTCGGGCAACTGCTACTTTATCAGCTGTCATTTGTACAATATCTGGCCCTGCAAATTGCTTTTTCCCCGGCTTCTAACCAACAAGTCGGAGTTCTACAAGGACGACCGTACAACATTTCATACGGTGGCATACCAATGCTGGAATGATAAGAATTATTTTAAGCAAACTCAACCAAAGGAAAATGTGAATCCTATGAACCTCAAAACTCTAATACACATGCTCGCAGCATATCCTCTAAAGTCTGAATAGTTCTCTCTGATTGACCATCTGTCTGTGGGTGATAAGATGTACTCAAATTAACCCTGGACCCCAATTCATGTTGTAATCTGTTCCAGAAGTTAGACACAAACCTCGAATCTCGATCTGAAACAATGGATAAGGAACTCCATGTCTTGATACTATCTCATCAATATACAGTTGTGCCAATTTACTCAAAGAAGTAGTTTCAGCTGTAGCAAGGAAATGAGCACTCTTGGTTAATCAGTCGACTATAAACCAATTCATATCATGACCTCTCTGAGTTCGTGGAAGTTTAGTTACAAAATCCATCGTAATATTATCCCATTTCCACTCAGGTATTTGTAACTGTTTTAATGATCCGTACGGTTTCTGATGTTCAGCTTTAACTTGCGCACAAATGTGACATGTCCCAACAAATTTAGCAATATATGTTTTCATTGTTGGCCACCAATAACGAGTCTTCAAATCGTGGTACATTTTCGTACTGCCCGGATGTATTGACAACCTAGATTTGTGAGCCTCATTTAGAATTAATTCCCTCAAATTACCAAACTTCGGTACCCAAACGCGTGTATGATAAACCCTCAAACCACGCGAATCAGTAGTTAACTCATGTTGTCGTTTAACCATCAGTTCATCTTTCAAATTTTCATCCTTCAAAGCTTCAAGCTGAGCAGTCAAAAGTTGATCCACTAAATCAGACTTGATTTCTAATCGCATAAATTTCACTGTATCCGAAGATCCCTTCCGACTGAGTGCATCTGCAACTACATTAGCTTTACCCGGATGATACTGAATATCGCAATCATAATCCTTGATCAGTTCTAACCAACGGCGTTGTCTCATGTTCAATTCCTTCTGAGTAAATACATACTGAAGGCTTTTGTGATCAGTGCAAATCGTACATTTCGTTCCATATAGATAATGTCTCTACAGTTTCAAAGCAAATACCACAGCTGCTAACTCCAAATCATGAGTCGGGTTATTTCGTTCATTCGGTTTCAACTGTCTTGAAGCGTAAGCAATTACTTTACCTCTCTGCATCAAAACACAACCCAATCCAGCATGAGAAGCATCGCAGTATACAACAAAATCCTCTGAACCCTCAGGTAAGGAAAGAACAGGAGCCTGGCATAACAGTTGTTTCAAAGTCTGAAAAGCATTTTCCTGAGCTGAATCCCATTGAAACGGAACATCCTTTCGAGTCAACTTAGTCAACGGACCAGCCAACTTAGAGAAATCTTTGATAAACCTGCAATAATAACCCGTCAATCCAAGAAAACTCTTTATCTCAGTTGGTGTTTTCGGAGCACTCAAATTCATCACTGCTTCAATCTTGGACGAATCTACTTTGATGCCATCTTGACAAATTACATGACCCAGAAACTAAATTTCACGTAACCAGAATTCGCATTTAGAAAGCTTGGCATATAATTTGTTTTGTTTTAGAATCTCCAAAACTTGTCTCAAATGCTGATCATGTTCATCCTCTGTTTTTTAATACACCAGAATATCGTCGATAAACACAATAACAAACTTATCTAAGAAAGGTCTGCACACACGATTCATCAAATCCATAAATACAGCAGGAGCATTTGTTAAACCAAACGGCGTCACTAAGAATTCGTAATGACCATATCGAGTACGGAAAGAAGTCTTAGGTATATCCTCCTCTGCTACCCTGACCTGATGATAACCTGATCGTAGATCAATCTTTGAAAAGTAGGAAGCCCCTTGTAACTGATCAAACAAATCATCGATTCTGGGCAACGGGTATTTGTTCTTGATGGTTCTCTTGTTCAAATCTCTGTAATCAATACACATATGGAGAGTTCCATCTTTCTTCTTTACAAACAATATTGGTGCACCCCACGGCGAAGAACTCCGACGGATAAACCCCTTGTCAAGCAATTCCTGAATCTGAGTCATCATCTCTCGGATCTCAGATGGAGCCAAACGATACGGAGCTTTCGCAATCGGTGTCGTACCTGGTACCAATTCTATCATATACTCAACATCCCGTACAGGTGGTAACCCTGGCAAATCATCTGGAAATACCTCTGGATATTCTGATACAACCTGAACATCGGTAACAGGTTTCTTCTATTTCTTCGCATCAATAGCGTAGGCCAGAAAAGACACACACCCTTTGGCTAGAGATTTTCTAGCCTTCATATACGAGATAATTGGAAAAGAATATCGAGAAACAGGCAGTTTCAGTTTATCACACAAAGATACAGATATAAAGGATCTATTTGCACCAGAGTCAAATAACACACGGGCAGGCACAGAGTTTACAATAAATATACCCGTGATTACATCACTGTTCTCGGCGGCTTCGGTAACGGTCATCTTGAAGGATCTCCCTTCCGTAGAAGGTGCAGCCTTACACTTCTGACCTGTAGAAGACGATCCCCCGACATTTACTACCCCCTGCCCCGTCCCTGTCGATCTCTGCTTTGTGCAAGCCCCAGACCTGTGACCTTCCTCACGACAGTTCCAACAAACATTTGTTTTGAACTTACAATCTGATGGCTCATGACCCATTCCACCACAACGCAAACACTTTCTAGTCTGTGGTGTGCACGGACCTGTATGACGAGAATTGCAAGGTCTACACCATGGCTTGTTCTGATAAGATACCGAACCTTTTGATTTTTGATCACCCCGGTTCTGATTGTTCTGCCACTTGCCTTTGTTTCCACTCTGATTTCCACCGGACTTGTAAGACGACCATTTCTCATGATTCATTCTTTCTCGAGCCCTCACGTCACCTTCTGCAGCCCGAGCAACAGTAAATGCTTGTACCAACGATGTTGCCATCCTGGTGTTACCCGATACTCAGGCAACAGGGCTTGAACGAAATTATCTATCTGTGACGGTTCATCTGGTACCCATTGTTTAGCAAACCTCAGCTTTTCATTAAACTTTGCACATCAACCGACATTTTATCATCCTGAGCTAGGTCCATAAATTCCCGCTTTACCTTGGCCAAATCGTAAGTATTGCAGAATTGTTCACAGAATTTGGCTTGAAATTGATCCCAGGTAACAAAATTCACAACCTCCCTGGATAGATGAGCAATCAAAGAATCCCATCAGGTTGCAGCTTGACCCTTCAACCTTCGAGTTGCAAAATTAACCCTATCGGATTCCTCACAATTGCAGGCATCTAAAGCCTTCACCATCTCCATTAACCAGTTCAAAGTATCACTTGGATTTGAGCTTCCAGAATATTCAGGTGGCTGGCAAGCCATGAAATCCTTGTATTGCCCTTTCGGTTTAAAGCCTCCTTGATTTGGGTACCAAGGAATGAAAAAGTTCTGATGTTGGGGTTGGTGCGGTTGATAAGGCTATGTCACTTGTGGCACTGACACGTATGGTAAAGTTCCGAAAGGTGTTGACACTGTGTTAAACTGTGTGGCAGTGTATACAGGAGGTGGTAGAGATTGAGTAAACACAGCTGATTCTCGGGGCATGTGAATAGTTTGGGTTTGCTGGGATGACTGAGTCTGCTGTTGCTGCTGTTCCAACTCTTGAACCTGATCTCTCAGAGTTTGCAGTGTATCTTCCAACTGCAGTACATAATCCTGCTGATCAGATTCATCATTATGTGAAGTACCAGCTCTGTTGTGTTGTTCATTTACTGCGGTGGAGAATTGATTGTTTCTTCTGGACGACGCAGGGGTAGTTGTCTGGTTCACGTTGTCAGCCATATCTATTCTATACACAACATCTCACCAGTTGTTAGATATAATCCGTTAGTATAAGCACACTAACCACCCTCAAAGCTACGCTACTAATTACCTACCCTGGGAATACTGGACTGACCAGCGCCTCGGTTCGAGTATTGCACAAATCATTCATGCAATTCCTCAAACCAGGGCTCTGATACCAATTTGTAACACTGTACTTTTTAAATAACATAAAATAGCGTGCGGAAGCTTAATACATATAATTATAACAAAATCAAAGATAAACACAACTTTGACTTATTATCATTTACATAAAATGCCATTTACAGTGTTAATTACAAAATCAGGCTCTATCCAAAATTTTAACATCAGAGCTATGGTCTGCCCAAAATTCCCAGTCATCATCATCAAGAAACTCACTGCGGAGGATCTGCAAAACAATCTAGTGGGGAATTATCACAAAGCTAAGTGAGAGAATAAATATCTAAACATACACAAGGCAAACATGCCCAAAACACAAGGCTCATAAATCAAGGAGAACCGGCGGTGTTGCAACCACCTACAACCAAGGTCGGCCAAAACCAAGGTTTACCGATGGCCCAGTTATATGGACAACAATATTAGCACCATTGAATACAACAAATGTAAGTCAAACCGTGTGCTAATACTATATATCCCTAAACCAAGCCCAGCCGAAAATCCCCCACGCTGATCTCCAAAGGTAACATGTATGCATATTCAAAATCAAGACATACATTCCAATGAGCAAGTAACAATAGGATATCATATCCTGTATATCCATAGATATAAATCCACTCACCACAGTCAGCACTGTTGGATCACACTCAGTTGACTAACTCACTGAGTCTTCTCAGTTCCTGAGAATATGTAAACACAAGTCAGTATTCAATTCACCATACTGATTCACAAACAATATCATATTTATTCATACATCACATGAATATTACATACATATATCATGTATATCAAATCATAGTTTGATTGTTGAGAATTACTCTAAAATCCCAAAATCCGATTAAATCTAATTCCGTTCAAAGTCGGATTCCGAGTGAAAGGCCAATTCCGATATATCCAATTCCGAGAAATGAGGAATTCGGAAGAAACCCAATTCCGAGCAAAAGAGCCAATTCCGAGTAAATGTTCTAATTCCGATCAATCATGATTCCGAGCAAGGGCATATATTAATTCCGAGCATTTCATCAATTCCGACAAAATGTGCATTCTGAGTAAAGGCCAATAGTCAATTCCGATAAAATAGAATTCCGATAAAAGTGTTAGAGTATTCAGCATTTCCATAAATCCATTTTATCGGAATTCAACACATTCCGAGTAAATTGTCCGGAATTCATGTATTCCGATAATATTTTATGCGGAATCCTAAATTCCGATAGATTCAAATCCTCAATTCCGATAAAGTCATAACTCATATCAAATTTTCAATTCTAACTTAAATTCTAAACTGATTCTAAGCATACAAGATGAATTAAGCTTCCAGAATTCATATAAACATATTATGATCATAATCTATCAATTAATTCTAACATGCATATATCCTAAGATCATCAAATCACCAAGAATCAATCGGAATTCATTAAAATGTTCAAAACTGAAATTAGTTTAATAATTAACAATTATGATTCAGTAATCTTACCTCAATAATGTTATGAACTCAGTAATCAATTTGCAAGCAAGCTTGAAGATCAAATTGTTGAATTCTTTTCTTCTTTATATCGGCCGTAGACACACACAAGAACACACACACTCACTTATCTTAATTGCATGTAATGAGAAGTGTTTTGGGTGAAAGTGATGACTAATACTCTAATTTTCGGCCACCTCACAATTCCACTCACAACAAATCTAATTAATCCATTTTATTTACAATTTTAAATAAAAAGGAATTAATCACATAAAACATTTAATCCACATAATCAATCATAAATAATAGGATTAATCAACTAATTACCTTAATTAATCTAAGCCGGTTGAGAGGGTGTTATAAATCTACCCCCCTTAATAAGATTCCGTCCTCGAAATCTCTTCGCTCTCAAACAAAGAAGGGTAGCGGTTCTTCATATCGGCTTTAGTCTCCCAAGTCAAGTCTGAACCTAGACTGTGCTTCCACTTGACCAAAACCATCGGTATCTGCTTCTTTCTCAGTTTTGTGACTTTTCGATCAAGTAGTTCAACTGGTTCCTCAATAAGTTTCTGATTCATATCCACACGAAGATCCTGAATCGGAAGGACCTGCGTCTTATCCTCTACATTGCATTTCCTCAAATAACATACGTTGAAAGTGTCATGGATACCCGCTAATTCATCAGGAAGATCTAATGCAACAGCCTGATCGTTAATCACTCGTCTGATTCTGAAAGGACCAATGTAACGGGGAGCCAACTTCCCGCGTTTCCCAAAACGAATAACACCCTTCCATGGAGATACTTTTAAGTAGACCATTTCTCCTTCAACAAACGATATTGGTCGACGGCGTGGATTTGCATACATTTTCTGTCTATCCCTTGCAGCTTTTAACTTTTCTCGGGCAACTGCTACTTTATCAGCTGTCATTTGTACAATATCTGGCCCTGCAAATTGCTTTTTCCCCGGCTTCTAACCAACAAGTCGGAGTTCTACAAGGACGACCGTACAACATTTCATACGGTGGCATACCAATGCTGGAATGATAAGAATTATTTTAAGCAAACTCAACCAAAGGAAAATGTGAATCCTATGAACCTCAAAACTCTAATACACATGCTCGCAGCATATCCTCTAAAGTCTGAATAGTTCTCTCTGATTGACCATCTGTCTGTGGGTGATAAGATGTACTCAAATTAACCCTGGACCCCAATTCATGTTGTAATCTGTTCCAGAAGTTAGACACAAACCTCGAATCTCGATCTGAAACAATGGATAAGGAACTCCATGTCTTGATACTATCTCATCAATATACAGTTGTGCCAATTTACTCAAAGAAGTAGTTTCAGCTGTAGCAAGGAAATGAGCACTCTTGGTTAATCAGTCGACTATAAACCAATTCATATCATGACCTCTCTGAGTTCGTGGAAGTTTAGTTACAAAATCCATCGTAATATTATCCCATTTCCACTCAGGTATTTGTAACTGTTTTAATGATCCGTACGGTTTCTGATGTTCAGCTTTAACTTGCGCACAAATGTGACATGTCCCAACAAATTTAGCAATATATGTTTTCATTGTTGGCCACCAATAACGAGTCTTCAAATCGTGGTACATTTTCGTACTGCCCGGATGTATTGACAACCTAGATT
Organism: Pulicaria dysenterica; assembly: GCA_947179395.2. Lineage (NCBI taxonomy): Eukaryota > Viridiplantae > Streptophyta > Magnoliopsida > Asterales > Asteraceae > Pulicaria > Pulicaria dysenterica. The sequence goes on along the minus strand of OX359292.1, from coordinate 48,849,497 downwards.
TGTGAGCCTCATTTAAAATTAATTCTCTCAAATTACCAAACTTCGGTACCCAAACGCGTGTATGATAAACCCTCAAACCACGCGAATCAGTAGTTAACTCATGTTGTCGTTTAACCATCAGTTCATCTTTCAAATTTTCATCCTTCAAAGCTTCAAGCTGAGCAGTCAAAAGTTGATCCACTAAATCAGACTTGATTTCTAATCGCATAAATTTCACTGTATCCGAAGATCCCTTCCGACTGAGTGCATCTGCAACTACATTAGCTTTACCCGGATGATACTGAATATCGCAATCATAATCCTTGATCAGTTCTAACCAACGGCGTTGTCTCATGTTCAATTCCTTCTGAGTAAATACATACTGAAGGCTTTTGTGATCAGTGCAAATCGTACATTTCGTTCCATATAGATAATGTCTCTACAGTTTCAAAGCAAATACCACAGCTGCTAACTCCAAATCATGAGTCGGGTTATTTCGTTCATTCGGTTTCAACTGTCTTGAAGCGTAAGCAATTACTTTACCTCTCTGCATCAAAACACAACCCAATCCAGCATGAGAAGCATCGCAGTATACAACAAAATCCTCTGAACCCTCAGGTAAGGAAAGAACAGGAGCCTGGCATAACAGTTGTTTCAAAGTCTGAAAAGCATTTTCCTGAGCTGAATCCCATTGAAACGGAACATCCTTTCGAGTCAACTTAGTCAACGGACCAGCCAACTTAGAGAAATCTTTGATAAACCTGCAATAATAACCCGTCAATCCAAGAAAACTCTTTATCTCAGTTGGTGTTTTCGGAGCACTCAAATTCATCACTGCTTCAATCTTGGACGAATCTACTTTGATGCCATCTTGACAAATTACATGACCCAGAAACTAAATTTCACGTAACCAGAATTCGCATTTAGAAAGCTTGGCATATAATTTGTTTTGTTTTAGAATCTCCAAAACTTGTCTCAAATGCTGATCATGTTCATCCTCTGTTTTTTAATACACCAGAATATCGTCGATAAACACAATAACAAACTTATCTAAGAAAGGTCTGCACACACGATTCATCAAATCCATAAATACAGCAGGAGCATTTGTTAAACCAAACGGCGTCACTAAGAATTCGTAATGACCATATCGAGTACGGAAAGAAGTCTTAGGTATATCCTCCTCTGCTACCCTGACCTGATGATAACCTGATCGTAGATCAATCTTTGAAAAGTAGGAAGCCCCTTGTAACTGATCAAACAAATCATCGATTCTGGGCAACGGGTATTTGTTCTTGATGGTTCTCTTGTTCAAATCTCTGTAATCAATACACATATGGAGAGTTCCATCTTTCTTCTTTACAAACAATATTGGTGCACCCCACGGCGAAGAACTCCGACGGATAAACCCCTTGTCAAGCAATTCCTGAATCTGAGTCATCATCTCTCGGATCTCAGATGGAGCCAAACGATACGGAGCTTTCGCAATCGGTGTCGTACCTGGTACCAATTCTATCATATACTCAACATCCCGTACAGGTGGTAACCCTGGCAAATCATCTGGAAATACCTCTGGATATTCTGATACAACCTGAACATCGGTAACAGGTTTCTTCTATTTCTTCGCATCAATAGCGTAGGCCAGAAAAGACACACACCCTTTGGCTAGAGATTTTCTAGCCTTCATATACGAGATAATTGGAAAAGAATATCGAGAAACAGGCAGTTTCAGTTTATCACACAAAGATACAGATATAAAGGATCTATTTGCACCAGAGTCAAATAACACACGGGCAGGCACAGAGTTTACAATAAATATACCCGTGATTACATCACTGTTCTCGGCGGCTTCGGTAACGGTCATCTTGAAGGATCTCCCTTCCGTAGAAGGTGCAGCCTTACACTTCTGACCTGTAGAAGACGATCCCCCGACATTTACTACCCCCTGCCCCGTCCCTGTCGATCTCTGCTTTGTGCAAGCCCCAGACCTGTGACCTTCCTCACGACAGTTCCAACAAACATTTGTTTTGAACTTACAATCTGATGGCTCATGACCCATTCCACCACAACGCAAACACTTTCTAGTCTGTGGTGTGCACGGACCTGTATGACGAGAATTGCAAGGTCTACACCATGGCTTGTTCTGATAAGATACCGAACCTTTTGATTTTTGATCACCCCGGTTCTGATTGTTCTGCCACTTGCCTTTGTTTCCACTCTGATTTCCACCGGACTTGTAAGACGACCATTTCTCATGATTCATTCTTTCTCGAGCCCTCACGTCACCTTCTGCAGCCCGAGCAACAGTAAATGCTTGTACCAACGATGTTGCCATCCTGGTGTTACCCGATACTCAGGCAACAGGGCTTGAACGAAATTATCTATCTGTGACGGTTCATCTGGTACCCATTGTTTAGCAAACCTCAGCTTTTCATTAAACTTTGCACATCAACCGACATTTTATCATCCTGAGCTAGGTCCATAAATTCCCGCTTTACCTTGGCCAAATCGTAAGTATTGCAGAATTGTTCACAGAATTTGGCTTGAAATTGATCCCAGGTAACAAAATTCACAACCTCCCTGGATAGATGAGCAATCAAAGAATCCCATCAGGTTGCAGCTTGACCCTTCAACCTTCGAGTTGCAAAATTAACCCTATCGGATTCCTCACAATTGCAGGCATCTAAAGCCTTCACCATCTCCATTAACCAGTTCAAAGTATCACTTGGATTTGAGCTTCCAGAATATTCAGGTGGCTGGCAAGCCATGAAATCCTTGTATTGCCCTTTCGGTTTAAAGCCTCCTTGATTTGGGTACCAAGGAATGAAAAAGTTCTGATGTTGGGGTTGGTGCGGTTGATAAGGCTATGTCACTTGTGGCACTGACACGTATGGTAAAGTTCCGAAAGGTGTTGACACTGTGTTAAACTGTGTGGCAGTGTATACAGGAGGTGGTAGAGATTGAGTAAACACAGCTGATTCTCGGGGCATGTGAATAGTTTGGGTTTGCTGGGATGACTGAGTCTGCTGTTGCTGCTGTTCCAACTCTTGAACCTGATCTCTCAGAGTTTGCAGTGTATCTTCCAACTGCAGTACATAATCCTGCTGATCAGATTCATCATTATGTGAAGTACCAGCTCTGTTGTGTTGTTCATTTACTGCGGTGGAGAATTGATTGTTTCTTCTGGACGACGCAGGGGTAGTTGTCTGGTTCACGTTGTCAGCCATATCTATTCTATACACAACATCTCACCAGTTGTTAGATATAATCCGTTAGTATAAGCACACTAACCACCCTCAAAGCTACGCTACTAATTACCTACCCTGGGAATACTGGACTGACCAGCGCCTCGGTTCGAGTATTGCACAAATCATTCATGCAATTCCTCAAACCAGGGCTCTGATACCAATTTGTAACACTGTACTTTTTAAATAACATAAAATAGCGTGCGGAAGCTTAATACATATAATTATAACAAAATCAAAGATAAACACAACTTTGACTTATTATCATTTACATAAAATGCCATTTACAGTGTTAATTACAAAATCAGGCTCTATCCAAAATTTTAACATCAGAGCTATGGTCTGCCCAAAATTCCCAGTCATCATCATCAAGAAACTCACTGCGGAGGATCTGCAAAACAATCTAGTGGGGAATTATCACAAAGCTAAGTGAGAGAATAAATATCTAAACATACACAAGGCAAACATGCCCAAAACACAAGGCTCATAAATCAAGGAGAACCGGCGGTGTTGCAACCACCTACAACCAAGGTCGGCCAAAACCAAGGTTTACCGATGGCCCAGTTATATGGACAACAATATTAGCACCATTGAATACAACAAATGTAAGTCAAACCGTGTGCTAATACTATATATCCCTAAACCAAGCCCAGCCGAAAATCCCCCACGCTGATCTCCAAAGGTAACATGTATGCATATTCAAAATCAAGACATACATTCCAATGAGCAAGTAACAATAGGATATCATATCCTGTATATCCATAGATATAAATCCACTCACCACAGTCAGCACTGTTGGATCACACTCAGTTGACTAACTCACTGAGTCTTCTCAGTTCCTGAGAATATGTAAACACAAGTCAGTATTCAATTCACCATACTGATTCACAAACAATATCATATTTATTCATACATCACATGAATATTACATACATATATCATGTATATCAAATCATAGTTTGATTGTTGAGAATTACTCTAAAATCCCAAAATCCGATTAAATCTAATTCCGTTCAAAGTCGGATTCCGAGTGAAAGGCCAATTCCGATATATCCAATTCCGAGAAATGAGGAATTCGGAAGAAACCCAATTCCGAGCAAAAGAGCCAATTCCGAGTAAATGTTCTAATTCCGATCAATCATGATTCCGAGCAAAGGCATATATTAATTCCGAGCATTTCATCAATTCCGACAAAATGTGCATTCTGAGTAAAGGCCAATAGTCAATTCCGATAAAATAGAATTCCGATAAAAGTGTTAGAGTATTCAGCATTTCCATAAATCCATTTTATCGGAATTCAACACATTCCGAGTAAATTGTCCGGAATTCATGTATTCCGATAATATTTTATGCGGAATCCTAAATTCCGATAGATTCAAATCCTCAAATCCGATAAAGTCATAACTCAGATCAATTTTTCAATTCTAACTTAAATTCTAAACTGATTCTAAGCATACAAGATGAATTAAGCTTCCAGAATTCATATAAACATATTATGATCATAATCTATCAATTAATTCTAACATGCATATATCCTAAGATCATCAAATCACCAAGAATCAATCGGAATTCATTAAAATGTTCAAAACCGAAATTAGTTTAATAATTAACAATTATGATTCAGTAATCTAACCTCAATAATGTTATGAACTCAGTAATCAATTTGCAAGCAAGATTGAAGATCAAATTGTTGAATTCTTTTCTTCTTTCTATCGGCCGTAGACACCCACAAGAACACACACACTCACTTATCTTAATTGCATGTAATGAGAAGTGTTTTGGGTGAAAGTGATGACTAATACTCTAATTTTCGGCCACCTCACAATTCCACTCACAACAAATCTAATTAATCCATTTTATTTACAATTTTAAATAAAAAGGAATTAATCACATAAAACATTTAATCCACATAATCAATCATAAATAATAGGATTAATCAACTAATTACCTTAACTAATCTAAGCCGGTTGAGAGGGTATTACATCTGCCCCGCATGAGGACGAGCCACTAAGGCAAGATCCTGATCAGGCAGCACGTATTGTATGTATGAAGGAAGAGCTCCGACTCACGAGGGACCTTTTGTTAGCGGCAATGCAGGGTCAGAAACAAAAGAAGTGTTCGTATAAGAAATTTCGCTCTTGCGGTCCGAAGGAGTTTGAGGGAGGTGACGGTCCTTCAGATACCGTGCAGTGGCTCCGAGAGACTGATCAGGTGTTTGACTCTTGTGATTGTGAACCCGAGTATCATGTCAAATACGTGACACGGATGTTGAAGGGTAGTGCTTTATTCTGGTGGGATTCAGTGAAAGCGACGTTGAGTAAAGAAGTTGTTGCTGCCATGACATGGGAGCAGTTTGTTGAAAAGGTGACTAGACGGTATTGTACGGATTATGATATGGAGAGGATGAAAATAGAGTTCAACGCTCTCCGAAAGGGAGACAAGTCGGTGGATGTTCTAATCCAAGCCTTTATTGATAAAGTGAGGTTTATTCCTAGCTTGGCGACGAATGATGCTGCGAAAATGAGAAAGTTTATGGGAAAGTTGCCTGCTGATTACCGCACTCATGTTAGAGTGGCTGGGAGTTTAGATCGAGCGTTTAAGATAGCTCGACAACTTGAATATGATCGTACACAGGCTAAAGATGACCGAGTTGGTGAAGGTCAAAATAGAAAGTTTCAGCAGTCGTTAAAGCCGGGTCCTTCGAAAGGACAATCTGTTGCTGGTGGGAGGTTTGATTCCCAGAAGAGGCCAAGGGTGGATCGTCCGTGGTGTGCAACTTGCCGTACTTATCACAGTGGTGATTATTCTAAAGCCACTGCTCGATGTTTACGGTGTGGGCAAAAGGGGCACGTGGTTGCCGAGTGTGAGTTTAAAGAGGATGTTTGTTATAAGTGCCACAAGTCAGGGCACAGAATATCTGACTGCTGGTCGAAGCAGAGTACCGGTGCTGGTGGATCTACTTCTGGGCAGAAAAAGGATGGTGCTCCCCGAGCCAAAGGACGAGCATTTCAGATGACGGCCGAAGAGGCCAAAGGTGCTGGGGACGTGATAACTGGTACATTTCTTATAAATTCTGACCCAGCATGTGTGTTGTTTGATTCTTGAGCTACGTATTCTTTTGTGTCTATATCTTTCTATGATAAACTACAAATGCTTGTATCTGTATTATCTGAGCCATTAAGAGTAGAGACTGCTAGTGGTAAAGTAGTTCCAGTTGTTGATAATGTCCCTCAAGCGGTTATTGACATCGACGGGAGTAGTTTTCCTGTTTCTCTCCTTCTTATGCCGATTGCGGGATTCGATGTTGTAATTGGGATGGATTGGCTTAGCAAGCTAAACGCTGATATTTTCTGTTCCAAAAAGTTGATTAAAGTTCCCCTACCTGACGGGTCGTATGCTATAGCTCGCGGTGAAAGACGAAAATCAGATATTCCTGTTATTTCTCTGATAAAAGCAAGAAAGTCAGTGGAAAAAGGTTTCGAGTGTTATCTAGCACATGTGATTGACGCTAAATTGGAGAAACGTGTTGTTCGTGATATTCCGGTGGTGACCGATTATCCAAAAGTGTTTCCTGACGAGTTGCCTGGGTTACCACCAGTTAGAGATGTTGAATATCGTATCGATCTTGTTCCGGGGGCTACCCCTGTGGCCAAAACTCCATATCGTCTTGCTCCTTCCGAGGTTCGCGAGATGATGACGCGGATTCAGGAGTTGCTAGAAAAAGGCTTTATTCGCCCGAGTTCTTCTCCTTGGGGTACTCCAGTATTATTTGTGAAAAAGAAAGATGGAACGATGAGAATGTGCATAGATTACCGGGAGCTGAATAAGCGAATGGTAAAGAACAAGTATCCTTTTCCGCGGATAGATGATTTATTTGATCAACTGCAGGGAGCGACGTGCTTCTCAAAGATTGATATGCGGTCGGGATATCATCGAGTGTTAGTTACTGATGAAGATGTTCCGAAGACGGCTTTCCGTACTCGTTATGGTCATTATGAGTTTTTGGTGATGCCTTTCGGCTTAACCAATGCTCCTACTGTTTTCATGGACCTGATGAACCGGGTTTGTCGTCCTTTTCTTGATAAGTCGATGATCGTGTCTATTGACGATATTCTCATTTATTCTAAAACTGAAGCTGAACACGAGTCGCATCTACGACAAGTTCTTGAAACTCTTAAACGAGAGAAGCTTTATGCTAAATTCATGAAGTGCGAGTTCTGGTTGCGAGAGGTCCATTTTCTTGGTCACATGATTTGCAGTGATGGCGTGAAAGTTGATCCAGCGAAGGTTGAGGCGGTGATGAATTAGGGAGTTCCCCGAACTCCTTCTGAAGTTAGAAGCTTTCTTGGCTTAGCTGGTTATTATCGGCGGTTTATCCGCGACTTTTCTAAACTTGCAGGTCCCCTGACTAAGTTAACTCGTAAAGATGTTGTATTTGTTTGGGCAGAAGCTCAAGAACAAGCGTTTCAATCTCTGAAACGGCTATTGTCCGAAGCTCCAATTCTTTCGTTGCCAGACGGATCTGAAGATTTTATTGTTTATTGTGATGCTTCGTACTCCGGATTGGGGTGTGTGTTAATGCAGCGTGATAAAGTGATTGCCTACGCTTCAAGGAAATTGAAACCTCATGAAGGCAATTATCCGACTCATGATCTTGAGTTGGCAGCTGTGGTTTTTGCGCTGAAATTGTGGAGACACTATCTTTACGGTACCAAATGTGTGGTTTGCATAGATCACAAGAGTCTACAATATGTCTTCACGCTGAAAGAGCTCAATATGAGACAACGTAGATGGCTTGAGTTGATAAAAGACTATGATTGTGAAATTCGCTACCATCCTGGTAAGCCCAATGTGGTGGCGCATGCCTTGAGTAGAAAAAGCTCTTCTGTAGATGCAAAGTTCATGAAACTTACTGTGGTTCCCGATATCATTGCCCGATTGAAGGAAACACAGCAAGTGGCATTACAAGATGAAAATCTGAAAGCTGAAATAATGAGGAAGCAAAAAGATCAACTCGTAGACGATAACCGTGGATTAAAGACTTTTCAGTCTCGCGTATGGGTACCATTCCATGGTGGTAATCGCGATCTAATACTGCAGGAAGCTTTCAAATCTGGGATGTCGGTTCATCCGGGCAGCACAAAGATGTATCACGACTTGAAAGCGTTGTATTGGTGGCCTACATTGAAAAGAGACATTGCCTCTTTCGTAGAGAAATGTCAAATCTGCGCGCAAGTTAAGACAGAGCATCATAAGCCTTATGGTAATCTGCAGCAGCTTGAGATCCCTGAGTGGAAATGGGATCACATTACGATGGACTTTGTGACAAAGTTACCGAAAACCCTCAGAGGTCATGATGCAATTTGGGTCATTGTCGATCGGTTGACCAAGAGCGCTCATTTTCTAGCTATGAGCGAGTCTACTCCGTTGGAAAAGCTAGCAAAGTTGTATGTAGATGAAGTGGTGTCACGCCATGGTTTGCCATGTTCGATTGTGTCTGATCGTGATGCACGATTTGCTTCCCATTTTTGGCAGAGTTTGCAGAATGAACTTGGTACTCGTGTTCACCTGAGCACGGCGTATCATCCACAGACAGATGGCCAGTCAGAGAGAACGATTCAGATGTTGGAGGACATGCTTCGCGCATGTGTCCTCGAGTTTGGTGGTGCATGGGATTCTCACTTGCCTTTGATCGAGTTTGCTTACAACAACTCGTATCACTCCAGTATTGGGATGCCTCCATACGAGATGTTATACGGGAGGCATTGTCGCACATCGACATGTTGGCTCGAGCCCGGTGAGAAGCAATTTGCCAGACCCGAGATCATTCAGATCACAGCTGATAAAGTGAAAATCGCTCGTGAAAAGTTGAAAGCCGCACGGGATAGACAGAAGGTATACGCAGATCCAAAACGTAGACCTGTTGAATTCAAGGAGGGCCGATCGGGTATTTTTAAAAGTCTCTCCTTGGAAAGGTGTTATTCGATTTAGTCGGAAGGGTAAGTTGAGTCCGCGATATATTGGTCCGTTTAAAATCCTTCGTAAGGTTAACGACCAGACGGTGTCGCTTGAGTTGCCACCAGAGCTTTCTGGAATTCATAACACGTTCAACGTGTGTTATCTGCGTAAGTGCAAAGTGGAGGAGAACCAGATTCTGCCTCTGCAAGAGTTGAAAGTAGACGCTTCAAAACGTCTTGTTGAGGAACCTGTTGAAATACTTGGTTCAAAGATCAAGAAATTGCGCAGGAAGATGATAAAGCTGGTTTTGGTCAAGTGGAAGCACAACCTAGGTTCGAATATGACCTGGGAGACCGAAGACGACATGCGGGCTAGATACCCTCACTTGTTTGTAGATGATCAGATTCCGAGGACGGAATCTTCTTAAGGAGGGTAGATTTGTAACATCCTAATTTAGGGCCTAGTTGTAAATAGTTGTACCTTGTGTTTGTTAAGTTGTACGTTGACATTAACCAAGTTGTTTAAAGTTGTTTTTGTTGATTAATTGTTGTTATTTGTTGGTACACGTGGTTATGTGGTTAAAGTTGGAAATGTGTCGTTAATAGATAAAGTTGGTTAATAATTGAACGGTTTCAAATAATGATTCCGAAAGTATCTCCGTTAGTTGAAACAGATAAGCCTAAGTTGCTTTAAAAGTTGAATAGGAGAACGAAATACCCTTGAGGGGTATTAAACCCACTTAGTCGGTCATTTGGGGTTCTTATCCCCTGCCTTGACCAAAAACACGTACAAACACACACAACTCATACATACATACGTACCAAACTTCTACACACACCCACACTTGGAGGTTTGAAGAGAAATCAAAAGGGAACAATCTGATTTGGAGTTGTAGTTGTTGAATTGGTTGATTTAGTATCCTCTTCTTGCTGTCCTTGTAAGTGTTCTTGACATGAAACCCACTTGTAAGGTTTTAAGTAGGAGTTGGTAGTTTGAAGGTTGAATTGATCAACCTAGAATGTTTTGAAGTAAAGAGATCACGTGTATATGTGGTAGTGATGTTGTTTGACATGTAAAAGTAGTAGAAACGTGTTTTACGGCCGTAGGGGGTTGTCGTGGTCACTGCGGCCATAGGCAGGGTTCTCTGCGGCCGTAGTAATGCGTTTTGTGTGGTTTACCACCTACGGGTGAAGGAAAGAAGCCTACGGGCGTAGGTACATAACCTACGACCATTGCTACCCAAAAAATCACTTCTACGGGCATAGGGTATGGTCCTTACGGCCGTAGGGTATGGGTTCTTGGAAAGGAACTTTTGCGGGCGTAAGATGTATTCCTACGGCCGTAGGAGGTGTCTAGAAGGTGTCCTGCGGCCGTAGGACATATCTACTGCGGCCGTAGGAGCTGTTCCAGATTGTCTGTTACTTGTTGTTCGTTGTACGTTTACGTAGAAGCATTGATAGTAAGCCCCCAAGATAACACCCTTGCGGTAGTATGGTTATGCCATGCGATCGTAAGCTGGGGTGGTTTGGGCAGGGTCTTTGCGATCGCATGGATATGCCTTGCGATCGCATGGAGATGCCTTGCGATCGCATGGGGTTGTCTTGCGATCGCAGGCTGTGGTGTTCTGTTGACAGCTTTGTTGTATTGTGGTTTAAGCCTCGTTGCTTATCGTTGTTTGGTGTCTAAGCCTGAACCTAATATGTTAGGTGATTCGGACGACTCCGTGTGCTCCTGGGATTCCATTTTTCATATCTGCCTCCTATAGTTTCGAGGTGAGTACCCGTTTTCCCATGAGTCTCGGTAAGTAGCGTTGTTTGTTGTTTGTTGAAATATGTTGTCGATGTCGCACACGTGCGTATATGAGGTATGTTATGCCATGTTGTTATATATTGTTGCCATGTTAAGTTGCTTTACACGTTGGTTATGAATCGCATGCGTATCGTTAGACCCGCTACGGGTCGTTGTTGCTTATTGTTTGGTCCGGACTGTTGTTGGCATGGTTAAGGTCAGCTTTCTTCCCGAAGGCTGGATCCCTTTGATGGAATAACGGGGATTAACGGTACTCGGTGTGCAGCACGCCGGGGTGGTCTTGCAAACCGCCGCTCCTTAACGTGAGTTGGGATCTTTGCTTTCGTTGAGATCCGAGATGTTGAGCTTCAAGCTTTGTAACGCGTTTGGTGGACTGCTCTTCGCTCCCCCACCATTGTGGATAGTTGTAGCTGATGGTCCCCAGTTTGAATCGTTGAGTGGGGCTTCCCACCCTGCGAGATATGATTCCTACTGACTCATTGGCGCGACGCTATGTGTTAGGATAGCCTTATGTAATGTCCCGTAGTTGGGATAACCTGCTTATTGATGCTTATGTGTAAATATGTGCTCACTAGCTAGTTGTAGCTAACGATGCCTGATTTTCCCTTTTTGCAAGTGCGTAGTTGTCGGCCTTTGTGAGGCGGGGACATGTTGGTAGTTGTTGTACATACCTTTTGCTGAACACTGCTCGTTGTATATATATGTGATCCGATGGTCAGTAGTTGTCGGTTAGTTGGTAACACCTGAATGTTGAACTTAGCGTATTTTGTTGTATTATAACTGCCGAGTCAGTTAACACTTATAATATTTTGTTAATGGCGTTTACTTTCGCTTTGCGTTTGTTCTAAAAAGCTTAAATTTTCTCTAATTTTAAGCGCGTGAAAACCGGTGTTACACAAAGTATTGATTCGGACCGGGCTTAGAAGCCTTAATCCATTTATCTTGCATATATAAGGATTAGGCTTAAAGATAACATATGTTACAAAAGATTAATTAACAAAATGCCTCAAAAACCTATCTCCTCTCTCTCTCTTTCTCTCTATTCGGCGGCCGAACACCACGACCCTACGTTGGTAGCGACGCGATCAAGGCGGCGCGACAGCAAGTCGGCGGCGGCCTATCAACGGTGGCCAGCCCCTTTGCGGCGACTGTTTCCGGCAAACATCACCCAAGGCCGAAGCCCCCTTTGCGGCGATTTTAAATCGGCGACACCCTCTAAAGGGTGGTTTACGGCGCGATAAACCGAGACACACGGGACGCGACGGGTATTAGTTGTGGGTATTATTTTGGAGGTCTAGCAGCCCGGGTTCACGAGTGCAGTAGCTGTGTATCCCCCTCTAGCAGTCCAAGGGTATATTTTCTATACTTTATATGCTATTATATATATAATTATCTTATTTATATGATTAAATATTGTTTGCCATGTTCCTCTACTTGATCTAGTTGTGATCTTGGGCATGAGATTTATGATTATTTTCCGCTGTGCATTTGTACCCTGTAAATCCCAACAACTTTAACCAAAAGTTATGTGCATCATGTAAATTTTCAAGAATATATTATAAAGTGTTTTTTTAAGTAATGTACATCATGTATAACCCAAGTGGAAGTGTCCAAGCTTCTCAAGGATTCACTTTAACCAAAAGTTGTGTTTCATGTACAAAAAATACTCCCCCAAAAATCTTCAAGAATGTATTACAAAGTGTTATTGAGTAATAGATGTATGTAATATGATTAACATAAGTTTTTCAGGCACCTCAAAATGATATATATGCGGGTACCAACAGTTTTTGCTTGTTTGAAACTGATCAAAGGTGGTTATAGTCTCCTCAAAAACATAATAGTTCACTAAACGTCGCAAATCGTTTAATGAACAAATCTTTTGACGTCATAACTCCTTTTTTACTTCGTGTCCGTAACAACTATGCACCATAATAGATCGACAAAGTCTGCTCTTTACTCTCTTGCACTTGATATTTAAGAGCTATTTGGTAAAACATAATGATTAAACATCAAAAATGATTCTATAGGTGGAATAATTCAAAAGCTCTGTATAAGACGGCCTTTGAATGTCACGTGCTGTTTAATAAAGATTCAGAATAACAATCTGAACGTACATGTTACCATTCTATATTTAATAGTGATTTATTATATTATAAAATATTATTGTTAACAAGCCAACACGTAAAAAAAGGGGTATCAATGTAAACTACTTGGTGCTTAATAGATAATGTACTTTAAAGTGAAATAATTCAATAGCGTTCTTGTGTTTCATTTGGTACAGTCTTCATTCAAAGATGACAATCAAACACGTTGAATGTCGAATTCAAAACGGAATGATATTGAACAACAAACAATCCCTTACACACGAATTCTTGCATGCTTTCATAATGTTATCATTTTCAATGTTGATACAGTGAATACATCATTACCTCTATATACTAGTGTATATGCTAGTAGAAGATTAGGCCCTGCATATTATTTAGGTGCTGTTTTAGGGTTTTGAAGGCGATTTCTGCTTGTTTGATTATTGCATTTTTGCGCACGCAAAGTGCATTTAGCATCGAGTTTGAAAACTTGATTATACTTCCTACTATAATATAAGTCCCTTGAAGACGGTGACATGGCTTTGGGGACGAACAACGATCTTAAAATGCAGTTTTACCTTTTAACCTACACACAAACGAAGAAAACATATTATAACGACATAGAAGAAGATTATGCTGAATAACCGACATGGGGTGTCTGATTATGATCTACGTTTTTTAAACTTCCATAAGAATTCCACAAAAGCCGAAAACGTTTACATTTTATTAGCATACATTTGTGCAAAATGAACACTTGTATATAGACCCTAATGCTACAAGAAACGAAGGTAACTGGACCACTGCACCATCGTATCCATCTGAAGTCCATGCATACCTTAACAATTGCACAATTAAAAAAAAAAAAAAAAAAAAGCACACATCTTCAACAAGCTGCAATGACAGCAAAGACAATATCAGTAGGAATGAACATTTTCAGTATTTATTGAATTTGTAGAATATAATATTACGCCACAACTGAACAAAAGGCGTGGTTAGCAGAAAGTGACCTTTTATAAACACAACATTCATATCCTTTCGAGTAACAAAAGGCATGCTTTTCACTCCTACCACTTAGCAATGCAGTTGTCACTCTCACCACTTCCCACCACAGAAAATTCGAACCAAATTTAAATGGAAGTACCAATTTAATTGAACCTACAAAATTTTCATGGAAAAATAGGGCTGATTTTAGTGATGATATTTACTAGACTGCTACAGGAAATCATCTTTGAAACTGTCGGGAACAGTAAATAACCAAATTTCCATTCTCTTAAATTACTCATAATTAGTTACTCATCAGTTGCATTGTGTGACATCTTCGATATTATTAGGAGCTAATGAGGTGATTTATGTATTCATTAGGATTTATAATTTGGGTTTTATGTAATGACAATGAGAAATCATGGTTAAATTATATTTTACAATAATAATATTTGAGATATAAATACTTTGAATTAGATTGTTATTTAAGTAAGTCCCATAGTACTTTTGTGGCCAAAGTGTAAGGAATTAGATTGGGGTTGAAAGTGTAAAATTAGCTTATAAATATCCAATACTTGTCATTGTCCACGTAGGACTATGTGCAGAGTTTCTCCAGCAATTTGACAGAGAAGGAAGAGAGAGGTAGGGGTGTTTGGTTCAAGTATTGCTTTTGGTGGGATTTACATTCCAATCTTGTGTTTGTTTCAAATTATTTAGATGGGATTTCCACCACAAGCAAACTCAATTGTCACCACCAACCACCACATCTACCGCACCAAGGGTGAAGGCGAACGTCGAAGGCGAAGGAGAGCGTCAACGGCGAAGGTGAACGTCGACGGCGAAGGTGAACGTCGACGGCGAAGGTCAATGGCAAAGGGGCAGGCGAACGGCGACGGCGACAGAGGCGAACTTGGGTTTATGTCGAAATCGAAGGCGAAGACGAAGGCAAACGACGAAGGGTTTCGGTTTGAAACGGGTTAGGGTTTCTGTTTGAACGATGGCGAAGCGAATGGACAAGGGGTTGACGGCGACAATGAAGACGACCGACACCGACGATGACGAACTACGAAGACGGCTAGGGTTTCTGTTTGAAACGGCGACGAAGACGGCTAGGGTTAAGGTTTCTGTTTGAACGACAGTGATGAAGACGGCTAGGGTTTCTGTCCACGATGGAAGGATTTGACCGCCACGGCGACGACGATAACGACAACAAAGGGATGACGGGAAGCCGTCAATAGTTTGACGGATTTTAGCCGGAAGGTCATTGGAGCAAATGCCTCAGCTTTTCAAAATACTAGGGGGGTGGGAGGATATAGAAATCCCTCATCCATGGGATTTTATAAAAACCTGGGAATTAAAATCCCATCCTCTTTTGCCAAACCAAACACCACATTGGAGGGATTTGAAATCTCATTCCCATGAAATCCCCCCAAATGACAACAACCAAACACCCGCTTATAGTGATCATGGAGAATTCATGACGAGATTTTGTTGCATGTTGATAATCACCTACTGATAAGAAATATAGTTGTTAAGGTTTGTTGTGGGTCTGTTTTAATATCATTTTCAAGTTTCCAATTGAATTAACTTGTTTTGGGTTGCCAAGTCGAGGTGGACTTGAAAAGATGCAAATTTTGACCTCCGTATGTCTCGCGGCACAAGGGGGTGTCTCATGGCACGAGGTCGATGTTTTCGAAAGTTTTAAGATTCCAGGGCTTTATTTGCGGCACGAGGAGTATGTCTTACGCCAAACCCCACTGCAAAAGTAGACCAGTTTTGTAAAAATCATATAAAATCAATGAATTTCAGTAGAAGTCATTATATATTGTTGGAAAGCTCTTGAGATTAATTTAAGTTACTTTAAGACATCACGGGACAAATCAAATGTTTTAAGGCTCAAAATATTGGTACAATGCATATGGGTCAAAACTTGAAGTATGTTTTTATGTAAGCAAGTTAAGGTTTATATAAGTTTAATCTTTAAATTCCCATGAGGCATCTTGGAACGCATTATTACCATGTTTATTGTGTATTAAGAGTCCTCATCTCACTTAGGACATTTTTCATATGTCGTTTGGCTTGGACATCATTAAATTGTCAAGTGAATAGATGATACTTCAGTCATTGCCATTCAACTGAATAAGAATGATTAATTAAGAGTTTAACTCTTGTGATAGGGTTGGAGCCCAAGTGAAACTTCTTGTACAAGTTGATGTCACTAATTTAGGTGGTGATTGATGCAGAACGTAAACTGAAGATAGAACAAATGCTACTAATCGATTGATCATAGACTAAAATAGAACAATGATAAACCCAAAAAACCAACAATGGAAGATTGGTCCAGGGCTGTGCCCTCTCTCGATTGCCAAAGGCAACGAGCCGACTACAAGAGCCTAAACCTTACGTATTTTCTGCCTAACCTAATCGACTCCCTCTCCTCTATTTAGTAATAATACTAATTTACTGTTTTAGTCCCTCTAAATACATTACTCTTCTATTTCCTATCAGTGATCCTCATCATCATGTTTGTTTTATGTTCAGAAATAGGTTTAAATGATGTGATACATTTATGGGATGTCATGTTATGCATGCTCCACAGGTTGAAGATGTTACATGCACATTTATGGGTGATTAATTGGTGATCAAGCAATGCACAATGTGGTGAAACGCTAGATGTAAGAAATGTCTATACACATTATGATGGTATATTCTTGTTTATGATATGTTACATATTATGTGTCATCCACAATGTGATGCTAATGCTCCATGTAGGAGATGTAAAAGCACATTATGATGGCTACGATTTGAATGATTATGTTTAATGTGTTGAGCATGCTTATGTATTTGATATGCACATTGTTTGATTATTATCATGATTGCTATATTGTTTCCATGCCTTAAAGTGTTCAATGTTTGTTTATAGTGGACACTAAGGATCAACATGATTAATAGTTTAGACTATGCTAATACTGTTATTGAATATTGGGGTGTGTGTGGGTGAATGTGTATTGCCTACTGTTTGGATGAAGATGTTATCTTCTAGATATCAACAGTCATGTTAGAGATGTGATTCCCAAGTGTGCTATACTGAGAGGTGAATGAACTAGCTAAAGGTCATTATAGTATTATGGCTCTTTATGGCTCTTCCATTCAGCTCAATGTGGTTGATTTAACCATGACTTGGCTTAACGAGTAGACGTGGACTGCTATTGCACATTTAATGATACGTATTTTTCGAAACATGTTTTGTAACCTATGATAACATCTTTTTGTGAAATACCATGTTTTTTCTTGTACTCATTAGCTATTTTATAGCTAACTTGATGTGTTTCAAATGTTTTTGTATCCGTAGGTAGATTTGAAAGGGGGGTAGATGCTTTGGGCTTCCCTTTGGTCTGAAGACATCTTAGGTAGCCTTGGATTGGTACTTTTGAACTTGTTTAGTTAATGGTCATCATTGTCAATTGTAACACCAAAGCTTTGTCTAAGTCACACTTCTTGATTAAATAATAAATGTTTATTGGACACCTAATTGAGAATTTAAAGTGTGACTTATAAAATGATTTGTTAATGAACATTTGACTTTAGTATATAAATCTTATGCTTCTGATATCATAGTAAATGATTATATGTAAAACTTGTTTCAAAATGGTTTTCGAAAAGTTTAAATTTGGACAGAAAATCGGGTTACTCATTGCAAATAAATTATTTAAAAATGTGATTGACTGTAGAAAAATTCTCATTAAAAATACACGAAGTGAACATGTTGGGGACTCAAACTTATTTGTTAGTTTATTCCTGATAATAACATTAAAAAAGAGTAAGGTTTTCAAGTAGAATACCAATTCAGCTGGTACTTGCTTCTTTAAGTTCCTCGGCAGCAGGGGCTGGTTTCTCTGAATTACCTGTATCCCCCATCTGTGAGAGTGCCTGTGACTGTGACTGAGCTTGAGATTGTGTTTGTGACTGTGACTGTGACTGAGCTTGAGATTGTGTTTGTGACTGTGACTGTGACTGAGCTTGAGACTGTGTTCGTGACTGTGACTGTGACTGAGCTTGAGACGGTGTTTGTGACTGAGCCTGTGACTGAACCGGAGACTGTGTGATCTGCCCCTGACTTGCAGTTTGAGAGTCCTGTTGGATTCCAAGAGCCACCAATATGGACCTGAAAAATAGCAAGTCGTTTCCAGTGCAGAACAGACGCTAAAACAACTTAACAACAATTTAGAGGTGGCTAAATGGGCATGTCAAACGGGTTGGGTAACAGGTCAAAACGGGTAACTTCTGGTTTGGGACAGTATTTCAAAATTTCAACATAAATCCTTTCTTTTTTATTTGAATAAAATATGAAGTATACACACTTGGCGACTTAGAGCCATTTTGACCTATTAGATAGATAAAAAACATGATCTGAATCAATCTATTCATAAGTAATTGCCACCTCTATTACAATATCAAACACAGTTACTTATCGAACCTTGGAAGTGACGATCGAATGTCAGGTTGGCTTGCATATGAAACCAAGGGAGCCTTGAGGACGGGTTGTTTATTCAACGCAATTTCGAGCTGTGCAGGAGGAAGCTAAAGAAAAGAAAAACCACCGAAAAACATAAGACCATGAGACAACATTTTTGAAAACCACCCCAATATCAAGCAATCCAAGAATATGATCAAACATTTTTGAAAGCCATATGGTCGAGAAGAACAGAATTTAATAAATAGTATATAGATAACTAGTAGGGCTGACCTGAAGTAGAACACTGAAAGATTGAGGCTTTGTTAGCTGAGCACATTTCAAGAATCCTACCCAGAGCTTTTGGTTTTTCCAAATCTGAAAGACGATAAAGAATCTCCATCATATCATATAGTTTTACCTGTGTAAGATTTGGATGTACTATAAGGTAAAAAAAGCACATATTCACCTGCTTGCTCACAAGACGAGATAGAATCTCCATAATAAAATCCACCTGCATGCATTATATTGTCAATGTCAAAAATCGTTGGTCAAAGAAGTGAAACTATGAGAACTGGCATATCGCTTGTACATAAAATAGCGCACAAGGTCCCTAAAGAAAAAAGGACACCTCAAAAAAAGATTCAGTCATACTATATAAATATGTGAAACAATCGCAGGCCATGGTCGCAACACCTGAAAAATGTTATGGATTGCTTTCTTTACAGGATCCATCATATGACTATTTGAATACCTTCTCATAATCATTGAATACAATATCTCGTTCCCTTGTTCCGATATGAGATTTTTATTGTATTTGTAAGCTATGATAAAAGAACACCATTTGCTAAACTAGGAATTATGTTCATTTTCTAATTCTTTAACCAACTCCAATTTAATTTGAGAAAAATTAGTTCAAATTTCTAATAATTCATATGAAACAGATGAGAACATATTTATGGGCAGTGATTGTACACACACCAGCTTTCTCTAATATAATCTTCATAAAAGTTAGATACAGAAAGATCTGACAATCACAGAATGTTTAGCATACCTATAAATAAACTTAGACCTCAATCAAATAGTTTCCGTGATGCGATATGTCAGTCTAATGCACCAGTTAGGAGCACAGAAGCTGAGGGAAGGTAGACTACGGTGATATGTCAGTCTAATGCACCAGTTATCTCGTTCCCTTGTTTCCGTGATGCGATATGTCAGTCTAATAGTTTCCGTGATGCAAATAGTTTATGAACATATTTATTAGGAGTTACTTCTATTGGCAATAAGCTGAGGGAAGGTAGACTACGGTGGTTTGGCCACGTTAAAAGGAGACCACCAAATGCACCAGTTAGGAGCACAGAAGAGATTGTAGTTGAAGGTACTAGGAGACGTGGTCGTCCTTTTCTGAGGTGGGAGGATAGGGTGAGAGCAGATTTACAGGAGTTGTCTCTTACCGATGATATGATCTCAGATAGGGTGTCTTGGAGAAGAATGATTAAGATTCAGGGTTAGGAGGTATAGAGACTGCAGCTACCTTCATAGGGTTAGTGAGTAGGGTTAATCTTCTTTGTTTTATTTTATATTTTTAATGTATTTTCTCTTTTATCTATTTATTTTATTTTACTTATTTATCCTTTCTTATTATTTACTCAGTTTTTTTATTGTTTTTTATTTTTCTTATTTTATTATTGAGTTTCCTTTATCGTGGCCGGAGGTCATTTGCTGGAAGCAATCTCCCTACATTTTGGTGGGGGTATGATTGTCTACATTTATACCTCCCCCATACCTCGCTTATGCGGGATTGGGTATCGTTGTTGTTGTTGTTGTTGTGATATGTCAGTCTAATACATCACTACATCAGGATTTTCTTATTGTTTAATCATACATTCCAACAACACACCCGAATTTAACTGGCATGCAAACCTAAAAAATCAAGTGGAAGGAGCTTCAGTAGTTTTATATAGTCAGCTGAGCTGAAGCAATTGTAGCTCCTAAGCTGTAAATGTAGATGCAGCAGAAAATGAATGGGAATCCATTTTTGCTTTAGAGGGCTATCTAGCAAAGCACAAGCAGTGTTAGCTTGGTATAGAGAAGGCATTCTGAAAGTTGAATATCTAAATACGGCTAATTGAAGTAAGGATTATCCAGTTTTTAATGTTTGGGTAGCCTACTTCTGCTGATGATTACGTGATTATCATGTCGGGGGTAATTTATCAGACTGATACTAGCTGCAGCAAAACTAAACCAAAGGTATATAAAGTTTACATATACACCATATATAAATCTATTACTATCATATATAATCAGAATTTTTTCAAATGCTCAACACTATCAAAGGTTCTTATAACGAGTTCTTGCCTAAGAAGCACATCCGAAAACCATCTTAAGCACCATTGGTTTTCTTTATTTTTTATCAAATAACATAATTACTTTCAATAGGCATCAAAGCACTTGCATCATAGTTATTTTTCACACACGTCTATTTTAAAGACCAAACACTTACATAAAGAAAAGTAGTATAGTGGAACTTTCCATAATCTTACCAGGGAGGGAAATGCACCAATTGTCTGTATAACTGTTCGCATGAACAGCATTGGAAGAGGAATCTGCTCAACCTGTGATCAATAATATGCAACTCCTTATTAGGCATTTCAGTGTTAGCAGCCAACATAGTAAGCTTCACCCCAAGAAACGAAACATTAAACTTGGTTATCAAGTAAAAACTAAAGAGTACAGTTTGCAATGTTAACAGAGAGCTGGAAATAATAATTTGTTTATTTCTGATGATATCAAAACAGAGAACAAGGGAAGCATATATACAAGTAACCCTAAAGCCCATAAAGGCCCACATCTCACTAAGGAATATTTACACTAACACTCCCCCTCAAGCTGGAGCGTATATATTGATCATGCCCAGCTTGTTACAAATATAATTAACTCTATTCCCTGGTAAGGCTTTGGTGAATCCATCCGCAAGTTGACCTCCCGTCCTCACATGAGAGGTAGTAATCGTTCCATCTTCTATCTTTTCTCGAGTGAAATAACAATCCACTTCAATGTGTTTGGTTCTCTCATGAAATACAGGATTGTTAGCAATATGAATAGCAGCCTCATTATCACACCATAAGTTTATTGGTTTTGATTGAGAGAACCCGATCTCATCAAGTAGATTACGTAACCATACAAGTTCGCAAGTCGTCTGTGCCATAGCTCTATACTCGGATTCAGCACTTGAGCGAGAAACAACGTTCTGTTTCTTACTCTTCCAAGAAACAAGATTGTCTCCTACAAAGACACAATAGCCGGTTGTAGACCGTCTACTTGTAGGATCTCCATCATAGTCGTCATCGGAAAAACCTTCTATGACATGATGACCATGGTTTTGATACTTGATGCCATAACCAGGAGCTCCTTTCAAATACTTCAAAATATGACAAACGGCATCCCAATGTGAGGTTCTTGGAGACGACATGAATTGACTCACTACACTTACCGGAAATGCAATGTCAGGGCGAGTGATTGTCAGATAGTTGAGCTTTCCCACAACTCTTCTATAATTCTCCGGATTTTCAAGAGGGTCGCCATCGTCAGCTTTCAACTTCACATTTGGAATCATAGGAGACTCGCAGGGTTTCGCCTCGATCATTCCTGAATCAGTCAGGATGTCTAAACAATACTTACGTTGTGACAAACAAATCCCTTTGCAATTCCGAGAGACTTCGATTCCCAGGAAATACTTCAAAGGACCAAGGTATACAACTATAAAGAAAATCTTTCAATTTCTTGATTCCATTTTCATCACTCCCAGTAACAACTATATCATCGACGTATACAACTAACAGAATACATCCTGAACTGGATGAATCAAAGAACACCGAGTGGTCATATGCACTTCTTTTTAAACCAAATTTGGTAACCACTGTACTAAATCGTCTGAACCATGCACGAGGAGATTGTTTTAGACCATACAGAGACTTTCGTAATCTGCAGACTTTACCACACTCCCCCTGAGCAACAAAGCCGGGTGGTTGCTCCATATAGACCTCCTCAAGTAAATCACCGTGCAAGAAGGCATTTTTCACATCTAACTGATGAAGGGGCCAATTATAAGTTGCAGCCAGAGATATGAACAAACGAATAGATGATAATTTAGCAACAGGAGAGAATGTCTCTGAATAAT
This sequence comes from Pulicaria dysenterica, assembly GCA_947179395.2. Lineage (NCBI taxonomy): Eukaryota > Viridiplantae > Streptophyta > Magnoliopsida > Asterales > Asteraceae > Pulicaria > Pulicaria dysenterica. The sequence goes on along the minus strand of OX359292.1, from coordinate 48,826,811 downwards.
CGACCCCATAGGTTTGAGCATATCCTTTTGCAACCAATCGAGCTTTTAATCTAGCTACCGATCCATCTGGATTAACCTTTACAGTGAACACCCATTTACAACCAATGGCCTTCTTGCTCGCCAGTAACGATACTAACGTCCACGTGTTATTGTGCTCAAGAGCATTCATCTCCTCGATCATAGCATTTCGCCAACCCGGATGAGCTAAAGCCTCTCCAACAGTTCTAGGGATGGATATGGAGTCTAACGAAGCAACCAATGATCGAGACGTTATAGACAGCTTAGCATAAGACACATAAGAATCAACTGGATATGTGCACGAACGTTTACCCTTCCGAAGGGCAATAGGAACATTATCATCAGACTCTTGAGATGATGAATCAGAATCCCCTACTGTATCTGAATGTAAGATGTTATCAGATTGAGGATCCCCTGTTGTATCTGAATCACTGCTAGGTGATGAATCACATGCTGGAACTGCAAGGTCTGGAGGGACATGGCTAGAAGTTGGAGCCACTGGAGGAACCACCGGAGGTTCTGAAGTAGGTCGGCATTGCCTACTATATACATGAATCGTTCTGAAAGCTGTTCTGAAGATTCTTCTGAGGCAGATGAAACTGGGGAGTCAACAGTCGAATTCGGAATCGGTATAGTATAGGTCAGCAAATCATCCTGGTTTTCATGATTATGAGAAATGGGCACGGGGAAGAAAGGTGCTTCCTCCACAAATGTCACATCGCGTGAAACAATGTAACGATTGAGAGTAGGAGAAAAACACCTATAACCTTTCTGAAGGCGAGAATATCCAAGGAAAACACAATTGAGAGACTTTGGATCTAATTTACTAACATAGGGCCGAGTATCTCGAACAAAACAGCTGCACCCAAATATCTTAGGTTCAATCGGGAACAAACGTTGATTAGGAAAGAGAACATTGGAATTTCACCACGATGGCATACGGTTGATTAGAAAACAAGCAATAGAGATTGCACCCAAATATCTTAGGTTCAATCGGGAACAAACGTTGATTAGGAAAGAGAACATTGGAATTTCACCACGAAAAACAGCCGATGGCATACGGTTGATTAGAAAACAAGCAATAGAGATTGCATCAGCCCAGAATGGTTTCAGAACAGTCATCTGAAATAGCAGTGCATGAGCCACTTCAAGAAGGTGACGATTTTTGCGTTCAGCAACTCCATTTTGAGCAGGAGTATCAACGTAAGAACATTCATGAAGTATACCTTGCTGAAGCATATAAGTATGAAAGGTTTCAGAAGTGTATTCTTTTGCATTATCGCTACGCAAAGTTTTCACAGAAACTTTAAATTGCGTCTTGATCTCCGCGACAAAGGAACGAAAATGAGTGAATACTTCGGAGCGATTCTTCATCAAGTACAACCAAGTAACACGGGAATAATCATCTACAAAAGTAACAAAGTACTTGAACCCAGTTTTAGAAGTAATGGGACAAGGACCCTATACATCTGAGTGAACCAATTCAAATAGAGATGCAGCTCGTTTATTAACTCTAGGGCTTAGATGAACACGGTGATGTTTAGCAAATTGGCATGAGTCACAATTTAGGGAAGACAGATGTGAAAGCTGAGGATACAATTTCTTTAAACTTTGAAGGGATGGATGCCCTAAACGACAATGCAACTCAATAGGGGATAATGATGCCAACCCTGTTTGAAATTTGAGCTCTTCAGGTTTAAACACATAAAGTCAACCAGATTCTCGTCCTCTACCAATGATTTGCTTTGTTAACAAATCCTGAAAGACACAGTAATCAGGATAAAAGGAGACACTGCAACTCAATCCACGAGTTATTCTACTGACTGATATCAGATTATATGTAAACTTAGGTAGGCTTAGTACAGAGGATAATGACATTGACCGAGAGAGTTTAACCGTTCCAGATCCAATTACTTTAGAAATAGATCCATCAGCAACTACGACCTTCTCAGAAGATCGATGTTGACTAAATTCAGATAGCAGATTATGATTACCCGTCATGTGATCCGAAGCACCTGAATCAATAACCCATTCAGAAGTAGATGACAATAAACAAGTAGGATTACATCTCTCAGCCAATGTAGAGATTGATACGGATTGTTTCAGATTAGTCATAACTGAACTTTCAAACATTGTAGTTAAGATAAAGAAGTACAACCGGAATCAATTTAGAATTCAACTAATATTAACGTCAAATTCGGGATTCACAACAACAATCTTGCTAAACCGAAACCTATCTTAATATTCCAGCAAAATTAGAAGATGAACAGATCCGAGAGGCTAATCAATTATTAAAACTAGAGTCTTAAAATCCAGAATCTGAAAATCCAGATTAAATCTTTCCAACGATAACTCAAACAAGTTCCAAATAAATCAGAAGAACTAGGTGTTGCCTCACCAAATAATCAGATGGCTTAACTCAGATGTAGCCCAGAAAGATGAATAACTCAGATTGTGGCAGAAAAGCTAAATCCCGAGCAAGGAATACGACTAACAGAAGGGAATGTCGAAATCTCAACAGAAATGGAACCACGAGAAGAAACCGACTCACCAGCAGAAAATATCGAAGTCGACGGCGGCCGGAAAGTGGCTCACGTGCCGGCGCGTGAACTAGGGCAGCGAAGGTGCGGCGGCGCGTGAGCGGCGTAACAGTCGTCGTGCTAGGTGGCAGAGGTCGCCGGAGGGTGCAGGTCATCCGAGTACTGGAGGTGAGATTTAAAGAGCACAACACCAGGTCCGATTTAAGCTTGAACGTGAACAGAGACATGGTCCAGCTCTGATACCATGTTAACAGAGAGCTGGAAATAATAATTTGTTTATTTCTGATGATATCAAAACAGAGAACAAGGGAAGCATATATACAAGTAACCCTAAAGCCCATAAAGGCCCACATCTCACTAAGGAATATTTACACTAACATGCAAAAAATGGATGAAGATCGGTTGATTCCGATTTTCAAATTTATTTGTAAACAGCAAATAGCAAGTATTTTGTGCTTAAACCTGGGGAAGAGGAGAAAAAATCAGCAAGTATTACACTCCATCAAACTAGAAAAAATTTAGATTATGGAAAACATTCATTCTCCAATGCTCGTGTAAAAATGAACATAGTAACACCAATAGTACCACTTAATTTGCTTGTTACAAAAGGAGGCCCTTAATTGTGACAAGTAGGTTATACATGTAGACATAGTGACAGGTTGCATAGAGGGGGGGATTTTAACCCATATAAATGAAAATGGGTCTTTTCGGTTATATTTAATGATTTAAAGGTCAAACTTAAAAGGAAACAGGTCAAATGGCTTGAAAAGCAACTGAAAGCAAACTCAAGTGTTCACAACATCCTAATTTATTTACTAAAAAGGACCATGAGCCATCATTATAGTATGCTCAATATGTTATTCACAAAAATTAAAACAAAAACAAAGGACAAAAGAAGTGGATGGTCAACCCAACCCAATTTAACCCGTTCTAATTTGTTGTCACATGCTTAAACTCATTACCCAACCCACGCAATTTGCCACTTGGTTGAAGGTTGAACATACCAGTTGATTTAACACCTTTGCTAGAACTTGTTGGGTAAATATCTGTCGTTGCTGAAAGCAAGTGTTGCATGCATCTGTAACCTGCTTAAAAAAATAGAACAAACTTTTTAGTTGCATGGTGACGAAAGGTAAAAAACAAAGAATGAGAGAATACATGCCTTCTTCAGAGGAATCCCATCTTTTTCAGGATCAATGCCATGGATACCAATCAGCACTTCAGCTGGTGTAAGAACCGAAGAACCCTGGGATGATTCCTGATCTCAAATGGCCCATGGTAAATGCATATTTACAAGGATATCTATGTTAATAATCATGATGTGGCTTCATATTTTATATTAGTTATATTTATGAACTTCATAAATAGATGGACGAAAAGAATATTACACCGATCAAGAAAACTCGTTTTGACTCGTCATAGAATCAACTTAAAATCAGGGTTTTCAAGCCGAATTATGTCGTAATCTCTAGTTGGTATTACTAGCATATGGTATCAGGCCTCTAGAGGTGGCAACTTCAACTTCTTCATTTACGAGTGAGACGATCTGGGTCGTAGTCTTATCACTAACCGGTCAAATGGGTCAAATCTGAATAGTCAGCTAAAAGTGAAGCAGTCAAACCACTTGAAAGTCAAGTCGCCCGAAGTCTATTAATAGTTCATTGATCTCCTAAATTGGTTTTATTCGATAATTTAGGCTATTACTACCATATTGTTTTTGTATTCAAAATTAACACAAAAAATAACTTTTAAGAGTTTAAGAATAGACCAAGATTGTCCGCAATAAACCTGACACGGTCCGTTTCACATGTTTCAAACTTTTATCCAGCCTGTCCCATCCCCCCCCCCCCCCCTCCTTGTAAAATCGATTCATGGATTCGCCACTCATCACAGAACAATACCAATTAACAGAAGAGAAATAAACAATGGGGAGGTAAGCAAAAAGATTAAAAAAACTAGTGGGCCATATTTACCTGCAAGGTACGGGCAAGTGCAGCCTGGAATTTATCCAGGGGAAGATTTACAAAACGAGGAAAGATACGAAGAACCTGGAAAACAAATACCAATACATGTGAACAGTATTAATACTATATTCACTTTGAAAGAAGGAACATGTCACAGCAGTTAGAAACTAACAGTTCATTCAGGAAGGTACAAAGCGTAAAAGTAACACAAATAAATCCAATTAAAGTCACGATATTCTGTTGTAAGTGTTTGGGTAAAAGTGACTTTTTCATTATTTAAAGTGAATAATCACTGGAAAAGCAGGTACGAAGCAGTAAGTCGTAAGAAAATTAATTATTAAGATAAATATAAAATCCAACATAACCATCTCATGATGGCCTACTGGGTAGATCACTTGCCTCCCATGGGAGAGGTCAAGGGTTAGAGTCCAACGGGGGTTTCAATCAGGGGTGGTTAATGGATGCTTCAGAAACGGACACGGGCAAAAGCGGTTAGATCGCGTACATCTAACCCAAAGGCTTGTTGCCTCCGGGAGGAGCCCTAACTGGGAAAAACTCCTTTTTTCTCAAAATTATTAATCTATTTATACCTTCAATCAAATGATTACATGATTCTTGACAAGAACGCCCGTTGTTTAAAAGTGAAAACCATGTTATAACAAAGCTAGAAACAAGAAAAGAGAAAGACAAGCAACCAATTCAAAATACTTGCAATAACAAGAATGGTAAAGAAGAAACCTCATCTTTTGGCAGGAACGGTAATACTGGAATAAGAATCTCTGAATCCTGTGAAGTGACCGAATGTAAACAAGTGTTTGAACGTAGAGTTATATCTGCCATAAAGATAACAAATATTTTACCTTCAACTTGGTGTCATATAACTTTCTAATAGTCGCTATCAAGTCAGGAGAAGGAATTGCCCCATCTGTTAGTGTTTGAACAACCTGTTGAAAAGAGGAAAACTTGGAAAAGAACGTTCACCATTTCTTGTGAGAACAATAAAAGTAGCATAAAGACCTGAATCAGAAGGTCCTCGCTTCCAGCAGGTGGATCTGCAATAATTTCAAGAAGCTGAGATGACGAGCCAATGGTGCGAACTAGTTTGGGGATTTGGACGCTAATTGCCTGAACAAAGAGAATAAAGATGCCAAACTTGATAATAACATATTTTTCTTACCCGTTTAATTAATAAAAGAAAAAAATCACAGTTGTACATTAAAACTACTAAACCTGCTTTGCTGCTTTTGGCATGTTCATGTAGACGATTAAAAGTTGACGAAAAAGAGAATGTTTCTGCAACTCATCAAGATATAGAATAATTAATGAATTTCGAACTTGAAAATCAGCTGAACAGAGTTAGATGATGATGATGATGAGTTTTAAGATGTCCAAAGAGAAATGATACCTTTGTACAAAGTGCAAAATAGAGTGACATGCATCGCTGTGCATCGGTTATAGAAGGGGATGGAATGTTTTCAGATGTACACGGTTGACCAGCCTCAGAGGAACTATCCTTGGTGATGGCACTAACTGATGACGGGCGTTCAGTCAAAGGTTTTTCCATCTCAATATCCTGCATATATGAAATGAGAAGTGAAATATTCCATATCTAGTATTTGATTTATCATTTGTATTTTATTTTCAAACCTTTGCAAATTCAGCATTGGAACCATTAGTGATGGCCTTATCAATGATACGATCACCATTCATTGTAGATAATAGCATTTCCTTTGCAAAATCTTCTATTTGCTGAGAAATAGAGGGTATAGGATAAAGCCTGTTTGCCACCTGAAGATTCGACCACCCTGAATCAAAATCTAAAAAAAAAAAAAACTAAAAAGAAAAAAACCATAAACTTGCTCAGATAATCATTAGTAATTCAGGATATACCAGACGTATCGCCTTCGTTTGTACTTCCTCCAGGTGATGCACTGCACTCTATTCAAAATGGCAAATATGGTTAGAAGTCCAATTTCAGGATTGTAATATAGAATAGTAACGATATAAAGAATATATCAGTAGTTCAGTACCAAGACTGAAAGAACAAATTATGCAATCACTACGCTTAGCTTGCTTGTTTATCATAGATGTTTTAACCTCACATGTTTCCTTGTTATAAACTTAATCTTGTAAGAAGATAAATGAATATGTCAACGATACATGTAGAGTAGTGTTGGAAAGGAATCATGGATTTTTGTAAACTTTAAAGAAATATACCTGTAAAGCAATTTTTAAGCAGACATCTCTAGTGGGTGGTCTAAGCAGAATTAAGCTCCAAACAATGCTAAGACCTTGATGCACTCTCTCTCCACTGTGCAATTCCTCATCTATACTGTTCCCAGGAACACATAAGCACTCTAATAATTTAAGAACTGATTTTGGCAGGTAAGGAACTTCGCTTAGCAATCTGCTCAAAGATTTGTCAGAGGGTGGAAAAGAATCTCGGAGTGCTTCCGCCTGCAATAAGTATTTAGTTTATAATATGCCTAATTGCCTACTAGAGGATAACAACACAAAATTGGATAACATTTACAAACCACTTTCAGAAGAAACATTTCATATACAGAAGTTGCAGTTGTCGAAGAAAAGAAGTCATGGTCAGCTTCTGCCTCTCCAAATAATCTATAGAGGACACGCAAGGTTAACTCATGGCCCTGAAAGAATTAGCAACTGTCATCATCTTGAAAATCTTCAGTTCATACTAATCAGTTGGACTAGACTGAGTCAAAATTGGTTTGGATAACACATACATATTTTTTCATTTTGAGCAAATATAAATAAAATGGCTAACACTATCAGAATTATATCATATTTGGAATTCTGTTCTACTATTAAACAAGACAAATGTAGTACAGTGATTAGGGTGGTATGAAGCTTATTCTGTAACAAGCACCAACGTGAATGCTTTAGAAAGACTGTATAAAGTTAGCACGCAGAAGTAACGATTATCATTAAATAAGAAAACTGAAATAAGCTAGTAGAGAAATACCATCTCCTACAGAAAGGATGTATTCAGATTTAGTAAGGTAAACTTCGTATATTCACATATATAGAATACTAATGAACACCAGATTTTTCAAGATAGAGCAATGATTGTAGAGTATAACGTACTTGCCATTGTTTTACAAGTTTGCAGTTCTTAAAACTTGTAAGTTTGAAGAGTGGCTTGCTTATTTAACATAACATCTTTTTGGCATGAAGGCTAACCATTACACCCTTACACATCATGGAGTTGGAGAAATACCTCATGACTTGTATAATCTGATAGTATATGTGTCTGAAGAAGTCTCCAAGGGTCCAACTCCAAAGGAAACTACCACAACATGCATGTAGTCAGGATCATAAGTAAAAAATAGAAAAACAAAAAAAATTCAGATTACTAGAGGCTAGGATTATTACCTCAACTCCTAAATAAGAAAGTAAAGAAAAGCGAAGGTGAGATCCTCCAGCAACTGCTATATGCTTATAAGCTTCAATAATGCGTATAAAAGCTGATCTCTGTATGTGATCCTTTTGCTCATCAGTGAGGCTAACAACAGGTGCAGACATCTTTGGCAGGATGATGCTAGGTGTTAACTGAACAACAGAAGTTACTGCGGTGGAGGAATTGATGCTGTTTGTTTCCACTGCTTTTGGGCTAAGTTCTTCAGTCCTGTCTTCTGAAGGAGCTATATCATCCATTGATGATTTTGTAATTTGCTCTTCCTCACTATTCTCTTCCAAGTCAACAGAATCAAGTTTAATTTCAGGCATCCCGTCATTCCTGGCTGATGAGTCTAGACCAGGTATTCCATTCTCAAGTTCCCCTATATCTGTATCATCACCCGGTATACCTAAACTTACACTCGTAGTAGTTACAGATATAGATGGTAAATCAGCAGAAACTGTTGGAACAGAGGGCACCAAGTCTTCATTGTTGCCAGAATCTGCTACATTACTTTCTTTTGGTGCAGGTTGTTCAACCTTCACTTCAGATTTCTGTAAAATTTAGTAGAATGGCAGAGAGAAAACAGATACAAAAAGAATGAAATAACCTCCCAATCTAATTAGATAAATATAATAGAATTGAAGATGCTAGTACGTAAGTAGGGCTGCAAACAAGTCAATCTTTTTTTAACAGTTCAATCTCGAACTGAATTTGAGCTCAACCGACATTGTGTTCGATAACATTTATGTTGGAACACTTAAGAAGTTGAGTTCAAGTTTTTAGGAACTTGACTCAAATTCTTATTGAGATTTTCTAGACATGTAGCATATGCATAAACTTATGGGCAGGTTTTTGATGTATATTTTAATTCAAACCTGAACCAAGATTGTTTTATCAAAAGTAGTTTTAAGATAATTTCAAGCTACGCGAGCACGTGAATTGAAAATCGCTAATCAAGCACATATCTGATGGACGCTTTTGAGCTATTCGATCTCCCAATTTTTAATCAAGCTGAGCGCCAACCTGAACCGAAACGACTCATCAAGCAGCCTAATTGAGTTCTAGCATACCCAACACCGCCTATCAAGCTCAAGCTCAAGCTCAAACCAAGCTTGGCATGTTTGCAGCCTTAACCAGAACTCCAAGATACACCAACCTCAACGATTATGGTAAAATACTAATAAGAGCATACCTCATCAATTTGTGTGTCCAAAGCAGAATGTGTAAGTTGAGAATTGGTGGATGGCGAAAACATGTTTGTCAAATATGCAGAGAGATTATTAAATTGTGTAGCACTGACAGACGTAGCAGAATGGGACCCAGTGTTGGCTGACTCTTCTTCAGGGGGAACTCGTGGAAGATTTGGCATATTAGCTATAACTACTTGAGCTAGTAAATCAGTAGATATACTACTAATAAGAATTTCTAACATTCCAGCAGACTTTTCACCCTGGGCAACAAATGAACTAAACATAGAAACAAGCTGCTGCACCTTGCCAGTGTCTACATTTTGTTTTGCTGTGTTTGAGGAATTCCCATAATCATTGCCCTTTGAGTCCTCATTAAAATTTGGGGTTGCTTTCACACGCTTTCCAGGTACAACATCATCATTATTCAGATCACTATAATCCTGTACTTCAGGCCTTTTCCTAACCGCAGTCAAATGCACAGTATCACGTGCTTCTATTGCAAGTGGTTTTATATCCTGTCAGAAACAGAGCATTCAACTCTCTTCACAAGATTACAATTAACATGGTCTAGTTGGATAAGAGGTCAAAACAGGTATGGTGGAGTTAGTTAACAGGTGAAAACAGGTAACCTCTAACAAGGGCTGAATCGGGTTGACCTACTAAAACTTCCATGTTTTGGATTTCGTAAATAGTGTATTAAATACGTTTACGAAAGAAACACAATTATAATAATAATCTCGTTAATGAAAATATTTACAGCGACTTAGGAGGTAGTAAGCATCTGATTGAGTTTTGAGCGACTATTGACCCACTCAACCTGCTTAATATTTAGCTAAGTTTTATATCTGACCTGTAGGAAATGAGATATATAACTCAAACCACCAATAGTTATTAAAAATATTATGATAACAGGTACCTGTGCAATTAAAGAACTACCACCAGAAACTTGATGGAGAGCTTCTTCAGCCAGCTTACCAGCATTCATTTCTCTAAGTGATCCAACTAAACGATCTCGCCACTGCAAGAAAAGTTCAAGGACAGTATGAAAGGAAAATATATTTAAAAACTAGAAATATGGCAATTTGTTGTTTATCTGTCATTAAAGAAAGACATACATGACTAATGAGATGACACATAATGATACGAACTGAGAAATTGATTAAGCCAAACTATGGATTGAAATAGAAGCAATACTGATATTGAACTAAAATTAGGTAACAATGATAAACTCAATCATCAAAATCTGATGACTGATCCAGGGCTATGCCCTCTCTCGATTGCCAAAGGCAACGAGCCTGACTAACAAGTCTAACCAAACGTAATTTCTGCCTAACGTAACCAAGAGACACTATCCCTATTTATTTACCACTACTAACAACTCCAGCCCACATGTTACCATTCACCCTCCTCAAGTATCAACTATTCCATTTCCTATCATTACTCCCGCCTTCGAAAAAGTCTTGTCCTCAAGACTTGCTTCCAAACGAGATCATGATCGGTGGTTTCGGCGGTTTAGGAGGACCCGGAGGTTGGTGATCATGAAACAAGCACCAGGTAATAAAGAACTTTACACAATCTGGCGGTTTGAGTGGCTTACGACTCCATACGACATACGGAATCGCCATCATCAATTGTCTAACCCAAGTTGGTGTTAGACATTCATCAAGCACCTTGTGTAGTTGTGTGCACAACCCAAGACTTGATTTGCGAAATAATCCATGGTGTAACTGTGGAACCATAACCGTGTGATATCGAATAAAGTCCTCCGTAGCGGTTAGCTTACGTCCCGTTTCTGTCTCCGGTGGCTTGAGTGCTCTATTCTCTGTCGGAATCGGAGATACATCTGGAATGACTTCCCCAACATGAAGCTCATGAGAATCACCACAACTAGAGACACGATTGCCACCAACACTAGCAGGACCCTTCACACCCCCATCAGAATCGGAAACATTCTCGGGACCTCGATCTCCCTTCCAAACAAAATCAGGGTCTTGTTTTTTTATCCATTCCAACATAACCTTACGAAATTCCCTTTCTTCAATTCGATCTGCTTCCCACCTTTTTTTGAATTCAGAAACATCAAATTGGAGTTGTTGAATCTGATCATCATGAATATCCAATCGAGCATGAATAGATCGAGTGTCCATGGAACTCAACAAGAAGAACCAAGTACTCCAATAAACAGAATTCCTCAATCTGACAGCAAACGAATTGCAATGAAGTGTTGCAATTCGTATCAGATATCCTACCAACAAAAGCTCCTCAAACCAATCAAATCACATGGACAAATAGCAATCAACAAATTGCATATATGTAATGAAATTCCTATAGCAGATCCGTCCAACAGAACCCCAAAATCAGACTGGCAAATCCAAAATGCAACAGGTAGGAGCAGCTATTAATACTATTGATAGTTGTAAATGCAACAGACAAATCAATAGACAATTCGCAATCGAACAGCAAACAAATTGCAAGAAGGTGGTGCAAAATCAAATCTCAGATTCAACTCGTGAGATACATAATCTCTCAAATCCGAATTCAACAGCGACTCACCGAACCTGACTGCAATTAAATGTGGAAGAGCATATCGGAATGTACTGGGCGATAGAGCACACACACAAGGTTCCCAATCGACAAAGCCAATCCGAAAAATTCTGCTAATCGCTAGAGGAGAAGCGTGATGGAGGACAAATAGAACGTTCCAGCGGTTTTAAACAAATCGGAGATATCCAAATCAGAGATCGGCAGTTTACAATTGATACCTTCCAAATCGATATTTACTAAATCAGCAATTACCAAATCGAACAGGTTCTAATTCCATCAGCGATTAAAAACAGCGAATAAAAACAGCAGGGAAATTGAAAACGTGAGGATCTCGATCGACAGTGGACAAGATGTGAATGACGTGACCTGAAATTGAATCGGAAATTGAAATCCTTGTGGTTGAGCGATGGCAGTATTGAAGTTGTCTGTAGATGACAGAAATCACGAACTGAAGAATCCACCAAATACGAAATCAAACTGCAATGTTGAAATGGCAACCACTGATGCAAATCGGAAGAGTAGTACAGAGCGATGATGCAGGGCGACGGAAACAGATCGGAAATCTCAAAAAAACGGCATGTCCAAGGGCAGGTCGGTCCAATGATACGAACTGAGAAATCGATTAAGCCAAACTATGGATTGAAATAGAAGCAATACTGATATTGAACTGAAATTAGTTAACAATGATAAACTCAATCATCAAAATCTGATGACGGATACAGGGTTGTGCCCTCTCTCGATTGCCAAACATAATTTCTGCCTAACGTAACCAAGAGACACTATCCCTATTTATTTAGCACTACTAACAACTCCAGCCCACATGTTACCATTCACCCCCCTCAAGTATCAACTATTCCATTTCCTATCACATAACAGCCAAGAAAAATGTAGATAAGATTGGACACAAAAAAATGAAATATTTATAAAGATAGAATACATGGCTCAGCTCCAGAAAAGCAATATATTGTCTTGATAATCACATACTCAAGGACATCATGATTTAGCCAATGGAAAGTTAACATATTCTGGGAACATATATAAGCCTGAAAGGTAGACAGAAATATCTATTTGCCTTGGCATTAAATAGATTATACTAGAGGTGGCAAAATGGATGTGTTGGTTTAGGGGTGAAAATGGGTTTGGGTCCAATGCGTAGTTTTCAAATGCAGATCCACAAAGGTCTTGACAGCCTGATGGGTTGGTTGAACCACCAACACATTTAGCAACAACAAAAAAAAAAAAAAAAAACAAAAAAAAGAAAAGAAAAGACTAGCTGAATAACTAGAATATCAAATATGATTACAAAAAGTATAATATTTAAAAAAAAAGGAAATGGCACTCTAATTTTCTAACAAGTAATTTAGGATGTTGTAAACATCCTAAATGCACTTTGAGCAACTTTTAACCCATTTGACCCATTACATTTTTTACTATTTTTAAAAAAATTATACCTACTTGACACATTCGAGTTAAAATATAACCCAAACCAACCCAATTCTAAATAAATTAGTCAAGAATGCCACCTTTGGATATTAGTGGATTATGGATGTGTTGATCAACAGTAAAGCTATCCTATAATATCCCTCCAGGAGGATTCATGATAGAACTAACAAAATACAAAAACACAAGTTGAAGGAAAATTCTTTTGCTAGACTAAAGTTCTGATAGATAACATATTGATTAATTAACTGTAGAACAATGGCATCCACTCAAAGCACAAAAAGACAGGAACCAACTAAGGAACTTTGTAAGTATAGACAGATTGCAAGCACATGAAACAAATAAAGAATGTGGAATAGTTACCGGCGCAGCACCCGGGTGTGTGCATTTCAAGCAGGAGAGAAAGGCATTCTTTAGAGCAAGATGCACTCCGGAAACATGACCAGCTTTCACAACACAATTTGATGGATCAAGACCAAGTAAAACTGGAAGTATACGCCCATAAAATGCAGGCCTTTTCTTTGCAATTGCTGAAAGGCTGTGGAAGCAAATGATAAGAGAATTAGTTAAGCTGAGAAAAGCTACAGGACTCTGAGAAGCATTAGCAATGTCAACGAGAACAAGAACTCCAAACTCTAAGGAATGACATGTGAATGAACATTTCGAGTAAAAAGTCATGTTCATTTCTGGACTTAAAGTGCTCATTATTTAACTTCAGAATCTGGAAAAAAAAATATATGTTTTCTTCTATAAAAAGAATTGACTACTTAACAACTGATGAATCACAGTTCTAAAGCCATGATATTAAAGCAAAATTTCATCTTACTCTATCCCTCTTCCCTCCTTATTTCCAGTTTCCCACAACCCACAGTGCTTTCTAACACAGTAGTACTTACGGACTTCTCAAAATGATTTTAAGTGGATAAATACAGTGAAACTGCAAACATCCACAATGGAATGAGCATTGCAGCATATATCTGCATTAAAAGGGAGCACATGCTCCACATCCCAATCTGTAAAAGGGGAACTCATACTATTATACTTGAGCTATTACTCTCGACCAGTTAAAAGTAGAGTTAATGACTACAGTTATGCAATTCTATGGGAGCACAGGAGCCAAATATGAGACCTACACTTGCCATGACTATTGCCCAATCCTAAAGGATTTCGAACATTTTAGTTGTACATATCGTTTCTTGTGCAAAAAACATGATTCATTTCATAGAGAAAGTACCATAGCATATGCATGCATGACGAAGATCAAATACCTCTTGATTAGCACAATGACCACCATATTGCTGAGTGACTTCACAGCTGGATATCTTAGCTGATCAAGAAGCAAACCCAAGTTCTGACTGGCTTCAATTGATAAATCGCCAACATTAAGTATGGCATGGCCTCCACGAAGCCACGCTATGTTAAACTCACCTGTACCCTCAAGTGGTCAGACAGAGAACACCAATAACCACAAGATCACAAGATGCAACAAAGAACTAGTACATTCAGGCATATACCAAGAAAAGAAAAAAACTAAACAAAAGATACCTCCAGAAGTGTGATCTTCAGGTGGTTCAGAAGACGTGCTAGGATCAGCAGTATATAAAAGAGTCACTGCTTCAACGAATTTCAGTGCAAGCAACTTTCTCCCATCGCTTTCCGGCTTGCAGAACATGTGGTTAGAGAGGATTAGGCTTCAATAAATTATGCAAAAAAAAAGATTGCGCCAAATCTTTGAGAATGGTGCTTACCTGGTATGCCATCGAATATATTTCATCTTTAAGCTTCAACACCCATAACCATAATGACTCAAGAGAACCATCCAACTCACTTGAATACAGACCCTGAAAGATATACCTTTTAGTATCTCTGAAGCTATATATTGTGGAGTGTTCCTTATGAAAATATTAACGGTAAACATACGATTCTATGACTATAAGGTCACAAATTCATGCACAAAATTCAATCATCAAGAAATAATTCTAATTCCACAGGTAAAGATCTTCATCCACATCCAACATAAAAGTTATTTAACCTGATGATCATTATAAAATAATAAAAATCTTATCAAAGAGTAGCATTCGTTCCACAATAATAACTTGTAAGTGATAGGCCAGGATTGTGATCTTAGGCATAACTAGATCATCTGACAGTGATGAAAATCACTCTTCTAGTTTAAAACACACACATCATTGTCAGACATGCTCTTATCCTAAAAGAAGTTTCTAGGTAGGCGAACATTGGTACATATATACAATTGTCAGAAATCGTTTGTCGCTTCATCCGCTCGGTTCAGTATTGTCCCACATCGGACGAATGTGACTTTGTAATGTGGTATATAAGGGTGTTGGAGTACTCCACTCATAGCCAATTGGTTTTGAGTTGGAACCCCACAAATTTACATGGTATCAAAACCATGTCCACCCATGGATGGCCAAACAGCCACACTGGGCGTGTTGAGTATTGTTACATATAAGACGAATTCGACTTTGTAATGTGCTTAACAAGAGTCATGGGTTACTTCACTCATTGTTAATTAGTTTTGAGTTAATACCCCACAAACTTGCACCAACAAATTGTTATTTGGTTACTCTCCACCTCTAGAAGCCATTAATGGCTTATTGAAAATCTTATTGCATTATATATATTGTTGACTCAATTTAAACAAGGAACCATGGTGAATGAGTTGGTTGTGTTACTGTGTATTGTGCATTTGTGAGTGATGACCTAAGTTCAAGGCATGAGGGTGTCATTCAGTTGTCTTTTTTTTTTGCCACCATGCTCGCTTTCTTTTTTTTTCTTTCCCTCTATTGCTTCTTCAATTTCTTTTAGTTTTTTATTGTCTTTTTGTATTAGTTAAAGAAAAGAAGTGTTATGAACAATTTATATATTTCTTATATTTTGTTTGAATGCATTTTGTTAGTTATTTTACTAAATAAATATTACTATAGTTCATTATTAAATGATTGTCTACATCCTACCTCCTCCATACCCCGCGCTAGCGGGATTGGGTATTGTTGTTGTTGTTGTATTATTAGATGATTATTAATATTATAATATTATTATCTAACTATATTACTAGTCTCATTTGTAAATATTCCACAAATTATGTTTTGCAAGGTTGTAAAAATCGCTAGGACGTGTACAGTCGGTCGACTACCTTCAGGCGATTAATCGGCCTAGGCGGTTATTGATCCGTTTCTAGGCACGGACTCTAAATTAAAAAGGAATTTAATCAAAATTCATAAATATTAGCAATACCCTAACAACATAAGTCAATAACCATCAAAAGGTTTAACAAGCTTAAAAAATAAAAACCATAAGTCCATAATTAGTTTAATAACTCAAAAAATAGAAACCATTCACGTAAACCCTAAGCGGGTTAAGCAAAGTCGATTTCAATTTTTTTTAATCAAGTCACACTTTGACCTTTTGACTTCCGTTGACCAACCAGACCGCGCGGGCCTGATTTTGACCACAAAAGATAAATTTGGCCGATCATGTGATTTCTAGGTAGGTGGGCCACCGATAACTACTTAGGCACCAACTAATTGGCCGCCCAGAGCAATTTTTACAATACTGATTTTTTGGGTGGGAGCTCTAAAAAATTACACAATAGCGAAATCAAAACAATAATATAACTTTATTTATCCCCCTTATCATGATTTAAACAGATTAGACGATTTAGTGTTCAATTGATCAACCATTAGATAGAAAAGAATATAAGGTTTAGTGTATGAAGCCCAACCGCTTTATATAGATGGTCTATGGTCCATTAGGGCTTCTCTTGTATCCCTTCATACTCTACAAAAAGTTTATCAATATGATATACAACACCTTACCATGTTTTCATTACTATACATGTACATGGTTAGACCTATGTTATTTGTAAACAAATGATGAGCCCTCACCATAGGACCTCCTTTTTAATGAGGAAAACTTCATTAGCTCCTTAAAAAAAGTTGATATTAAAATTGAGTAGGATTTTGTGATTATCTTCAGCTTACGTAGCTCATAGCTTTAATAGATATACTAAATCCTGAAACTATAAGTTGATCGAACTTAATTCAACAACTATAAAATCTCCATTAACCTTATATGGGTCTAAAACTATAAGTTGATCTAACTAAATTCAATAATTAACATACAAACCTGAATTGCAATTTTCATAAGAGCTCGTCGGAATAAACTATTTCCGCATGTGATTGCCTGTCTAGATACTGCAGGCGTACCATCTCTTAAGAGAGTGATTAATAAAGGTACAATATCCGATAACAAATTTGTATGATTCAACCCAACATCGCCAGCAAACCTACATATGAAATCAATCAATTAGCAATCTTTGTAAATTTATTATTGATATAGAGTAAACTCTAGACACAAAATCAAATCCACCTATGTACTCTTAGATAGCATGTTCCAAGCCAAGATAAAAAAGAGGGATGTGTGCAGGTCGATGAGCCAGTCTAGTATATAGTTGTTATTGCTTACAGGAAAAAATATTACACCTAAATGGGAGAGGTACAGTATAAGCATCCCAACGTGTCTGTAGTGCTACCATATACATATTTCAATAAACTTTCAATGCTTGAGTTCCCAAACTTTTTTTATGTAAACCGCGTCATTGGTTCATTGCTATCTTTAAGTGTCACCAACAAATTAAGATGTACTTTATTAAGTTGCAGGGTGCAGTGTGGAGGTTCAATCTTTCAAGCTGCAAATACATGGGAGCTTAGACTTCATGTATCTAATGCTAATTTGTCAAAGTTATCTAATAACCACTTCTAGAATGATGTGAGACTTGTTCATAATAAGAATAGGACTTACACCTTTACATAGTCCTTTCCAGCCCTCAATATGGCTTTAATCGGTTTGAAGGCTTTCTCTTGATAACATGATCTCAAATATAACGACTACTCAATGTATGTAACAAAAATAGTTGTAGCTTCCACCAAAAAAACAAATGATTTGTCAAATTTTCAAACATTGTACGTTACTTCAAGTTTCCTTTAAGCTATTACAAGTTATGAGTAGTAAAGCAAAAACATTTTACTATTCCAAGTATAGGGTTTTCATGCGTATTTATGCAACTTAGAGGTGGCAATTTCAACTCGGTAACTTAAAAATTAGACGACTTGCATTAGTTTTTAAATCCAAAGCGTCAAACACATGGAACGGATCAAAAGTCGTCCGATTTGTATTCAAATGCTTACAAACTCCCACATCTTTATGTTGAAAGAATAGACAATCACTTCAATAGTGTAGCTTTCTAAGCATACTTAATACATTGATTATTTATAAAAATACAAGAATGGACAACAAATTGTTTGCTGGCAAGTTAACAAAACACATGCTTTGACCATTTAACCAACATTCCTAACCCAGCCATTTTTGCCCCCTCTAATGCAACTACAAAGGTTTTTTCAATTCCAAGGTCACGTCTAATGACTACATATATTAAGCAGTATAACATCATGATAGAAATCATCAAGTTCTTTCAAAAACCAAAAAGGATTCCAATGTAAACCCTACAATCTTATCTAGCAAAATTTAAGAAATTTGTGAATATGGAAAATAAAATGTCAAAACTCTCAAGAAACCAAAGTGAGAGTAGACATGTTAACTACAAGAATTCATAGAAATATCTGATTTCAGTGCTTCAACCAACATTATTTTTGCAATATAAGTCACGAAGAAGTTTACACTACGGGCTAGCAACCATGAGGAGGATTCTTATTAACGTAACTAAAATTTACCAGTTCGTTGCCAACTTCAAAAATGAAAAATTAACAAATAAATGAAATAAAATGAGGGTTTATGATGCGTACTCTGCAACGAATCTGCGTACAGGGCTGCAGAGGTCGGTGTGAAGATCGATAAGTTGAGGAAGGAGCTCCGTGACCAAATTCGGGTCTTCTGCGAGCGAAAAATCATCTTTTACTTTACGTAAGCTCTCGAGCTTTGAAGGAACATCAGTGGAGAACTTGGCGGAGTGAATGAGACCGGCAAACTTCTCCATAGAAATCGCTGCCATCATTCCCACCATGATAATTTACAGCAAACAGGGTAATTCTTATTTCATGCCCTAAATAGAATTTGATTGAATTGTCGTTTGGGGTTTTGTGATTTATGTTTTGTAAAAAGGGAAAATGACTTATTTATGCAACTAAGTTTTACATTTTTACCAATCTATGCAATTATCTTTATTTCTTACTACTTTATGCAATCATGTTTTATTTTACTACTAATTAATGCAAATCTCTACCTGTTGCCAGTCACGTTTTCTCAATTTATCTTGACGGGAACAAAAGCCTCTTTATTTCATCATCTTGCTTCAACCATCTGTAGAATCTCCAACCCCTCATCCTCTTCACCTTCTCCATTCAACTACTGTAGAATCTATTACCTTTCATCCTCTTGTTTCTCATTCTCTCTTCAACCATCTGGAATCTCTATCTCAACCCTATCACCCCTACCAATCAAGACTAAGAAGGGTTCTTAACTTGCTTTGATTTACGAAGGTACTTCAATTTTGTTTCTATTTTACTTTGATTCTACTTCAACTACAGATTTTCTCATTTGGAGGTACTTCTCTGGTCGATTTTACAACCATCTGTAAACCCTAACCCTTCCATTAGAAGGCGTATTTGAAGGCATTTCTCATTTACTTTGATTTCTTCTCTACCCCAATGTATTTGTTTTGCTTTTCTCTGTTGTTATTCGGTAAAGATTACCACATGTAACATTGTTTTGTTTCTTATTACAGATGGCTTCTTTTTCTTCTTCAGATGAGTTACATGAAAGTGATTTTGAAGTTGAATTTGAGAGTGGCAATTGGGATGAGCTAAGTGATGTTGATGATGAAGAGTTTGAGAAAGCTTCTCTGGAACATCTTTCATAAGGTGAGGATGAATTATATGAACTTAGAAAAGGGATTCAATTTCCTGGTGTTCAATTAACTAGAATTTCAATAAGTGAAAATGTAGAGGATCCTAAGGATGGGGATGAACATGAGTTATACTTAAAAGATCTGTATTTGTCATTACAAATGGAAAATTTAAATTGAAATCATAAAGAAATAAATGGTGTGGGAGGTCCTATACATGATCCAACTACTCATTGGAAGCTTATGAAACCTAAGTTAGGAGAAAGGTATACAAGCCCGTATGAACTTAGGGACCTATACATGATCCAACTAATCAGATATACCCTATTGCATGGGCTGTGGTAACCGTTGAAAATAAAGAAAACTGGTTGTGGTTTATTAAATTGTTAAACGATGATTTACGGCTCAATGAGGGTGCTGGTATAACTATCATATCAGATCAACACAAGGTTAATGTCAAAGCTACTTTATTATTATGATTATAATTACGATTACTATTATTCTTATTGTTGTTATTATTGTTGTTCTTGTTATTATTATAACTCGTAATCATCATCATTATTATTAGGGACTTATAGAAGCTGTGAAGGATGTATTACCCTGGGCTGAACATAGACAATGTGCTAGACACATATATGCTAATTTTAGAAAAAGTTTTAGTGGGCTGCAACTACAAAATCTTTTTTGGTCAGCTTTTAAAGCTTCATATCCCCAACAATTTGAAGAGGTAATGGAAGCAATCAAACTACAAAACCCACAAGCACACCAGTATCTCATGGGGAAACAACCTCATACATGGTCTAGAGCATTCTTTAGAACAGATATGGGGTGTGAGGCGGTTGAGAATGGTATTAGTGAGTGTTTTAATTCATTAATACTTGATGCTAGAAAGCAACCTATTATTACCATGCTTGAGGCAATAAGAATTATCATCATGGAAAGGATGGAAAAGATGAGGAATAATGTTCGTAGATGGGATCACGACATTTGCCCTGCGATTAAAAAGAAGCTCGAACATTTAAAAGAGTTACAAAGGTTAAACTTATATTTTTCGTTTCTTTATCTTTAATTGATCTGATGACTTACTAACTATTTTAACTAACATAATGTCTAATATAGGTTTTGGCATGTTATTCCAAGTGATGGTGACCTTTTTGAGGTGAAGAAAGGGAAAGAAGCATTTGTAGTTGATGAACAAAAGATGACTTGCACTTGTAGAATGTGGCAACTATCTGGGTTGCCATGCACACATGCTGTAGCAACAATATTCTTTGTAAACAAGACACCTGAGGCCTATGTTCCAAGTTGGTTTAAAAAGAGTATGTTCATTGAAGCTTACAGTAACTACATAAACCCACTAAATGGGATGAAAATGTGGCCACCCACTACATACATTAATCCATTGCCACCTAAGCCTAGGAGGATGCCAGGAAGACCCAAACTTAAAAGAAGAAGCATGTCAGTGAAGTAAGCCAAAGAAGCAGAACAAAGATAAGTAAAGAAGGAGGTTCGTCAACGTGCCGAAACTGCTTACAAAAGGGGCTCAATATCAGGACATGTGTAAATGCAAAAAAGGATCCACCGGTAAACAAACAACAAAAGGCTTCGCTACCAACTCAAGAATCTCAAACAGGCCAGACTTTTTCAGCATACTGGATCAGCACGCGAACAAGTAATTAGAAGACCAAAACTAGTTACTTGGTCAATTAAGAAGCAATAAGCAACTCCAAATCATGGACTAATGGTTAGCATTTAAAATTTTAGTGATTTTTGTTTGATTTGAATATTTATTTAATTAGCTGATGTTTGTTGTGGAACTAAAGTTTTGCTACATTTTCCATCATGTATTGTTGTCTTTTGATTTGTTTTCATCATCCATCAGCAGCAACTATAACTTTTTAATCTTAAATGAAATGAAGTTTTGCATATTTCAATGTTTCGATGGTGTTGCTGTTTCGATGGTGTTGAAGTGGTTTTGCTGCTGAATATATGATTCTGATTGGATGTCGGTTTTGTCGCATGATATTGCTGCTTGCTGTTGCTGTTTGATGTGATCTGAAGTTGTTTTCTAGCTGTTTCGTGGCTGTCTAATTCAAACTATGGTACTGTGTTTTGCTGCTGATCTGATTCAGTTTTGATGACGCTGGGCTGTTCAGTTGTTGATTTGCTTCGGGTATTTTGCTGATATAGCTTGGATATGATTAGAACAAAGGACTAGTATGAGGAATTAGTGTACTGTAAGAATGCAAATACGCATGGAATAAAGCTCCTGCACAGTGGATTGAAGGTTCAATTGATGGCAACATGATCTCCTTTTGCACTACTTGGTGGAAACAAAATTGTGCTCTAAGTTTGTCATGTGTTTTGGGTTAATGGAAGTAGGTCTGATGTGGTCTATTTTGACTAATTGTGTGTTCAAACATTATGGATTAATATCAATAATATTAACTTTGCAGTTAAAAAAAAGCATTGAGGGCCTTTAGCTTCAATTAGGATCTGAAGTTATGGAAGAGATGAGTTGGAGAATCAATTTTCTCTTTCAAATATGGTGTGTTGCCAAGAAATATGAAGCCCACGACATGTGCAGATCTTCTTTCTATAAATTTGAGGAAGTTACACTTTAAACTTTCACCTATTAAGAAATGTTTTGGAGATATAAATTATCTGATTTATTTTTAAAGTATGTCATCCTTTTGTTCAAAGTCTAGCAACCTTTTGAACAGGTAAAGAGTTGTATTAATTGGTAGTAATATGAAACATAATTGCATAAATTAATAAGAAATAAAGATAATTGCATAAATTGGTAAAAATCTTAAACTTAGTTGCATAAATAAGTCATTTTCCCTTTGTAAAAACGTTCGTTTGTTAAAACAGAGTTGATTGTTCTTTTATTTCTTTCAATGGGCGTTAACTATAAAGGTAATCAAAATAGGCCTTAAACTTCTATTTTTCAGTTTGAATTATTTTTTCGTTAGTTGACCGTTATTCAACTATATTTAGTGAAGGTAAAATGACAATTTTATCTTTATTTAATCATTAAAATCAGAGTTAATAATATATAATATACTAGACTACATGCCCGTGTGATACACGGGTAAGATTATAAATTAATAAATATTGATCATTAGTAAAAAAAGTACTAAATAATTATAAAACACAAAAGAAATAAGACTTTAACAAAAGGTGACAAACAATGTCAAAACTCATATCAACGGTTAAAGCGTTGATGCAAGGGAGGGTAAACCTGATACTATGATAGAAGATATGATCGAAATTTTTGTATAAGTTATGGATCATTATTGTTAAAAGTAGAAGAAATACGGTCAAGTATTTATCGGTTATAATTTACAATTAATTTAAACTTATTATAATATATTTTAAATGATAAAACTAAGAATTTTGTTAGATAAGATATTTTGAAATGTTATGTATGATAAATATAATATATTATAAATGATGATGGCCAAATACGATATTTCAATATTTAAATAGGGCATATACAAAATAATCTCTAATAATTTTAATTCAAATTATTGACTCTTAAAAATCAAAACCAAAATAAATTTTAAATTTAAATAAATAATTAAGATTTAGTTTTATCAAAACAAAGAAAAAAATTATTAATAAAAGTTAGCTTTTTATTATCAATTAAATAGATTACATACATATTCAATTAATTAACGGTAATAGTGATGATGTGTATCCAATTAAACCGATTCAACTAGCTAATAATTAGGTACAATTTGTGATTTATCTAATTTACATACATAATTATACATTAGTGAATATTATTTTGACTCTAAAAAGTCAAAATTGGTTTTTTCAAAATTATATGATCGAGTGGTTAAGATTAAATTGTTTATTAAATGAAAGGTCTATATCATCTAATTATTTTTTCCAGATTAGTCTTTTATATATGTTAGAAGATTTATTATATCTCACACTTTATCTCATCTCACACTTATCTCTCTCATCTCTTTCTTCTTCTCTTACCGGTCCCAACGACAACCACCACCAACCACCGAGCACCACCACCACCACAAACGAGCAAAACTAGGGTTTTGAAGCCCAAAAAGTAAAAATCAACAACGGTTTTTGTAACGCCACCCCTAACGAGCTTAGATTTATGAGTTAATTTAAACTTTTTTTTAAACAACGATTATCAAAAGCGTACAGCGGAATTAAACATCAATTACAAAAGCAACGTTGTTTGACTCGGCTAATTAATTACACCAAAAAAATAAGCCAAGTTCGTTATCTACAAGCGTTACCTACAAGTTCTCCAACCATCGGATCCATACATATAACAACGTGTTCCCCAAAAGGTATTTACAACAAAAACTACCACCAGTCCCGCCTCACCAGGCATCTAGCATCAACCTGCGAAAAAGATAAATCTTGCACCGTTAGCTACAACTAGCTAGTGAGCACCAATTACACATAAACATCAATAAGCAGGCTATCATGTATCAGAACAGCACATAGGGCTATCCTATCATATTGCGGCGAGCCAAACGTGTCAGCAGGAGTCGTATATTGCAGGGGAGCCAACCCCGCTCAACAACCCAACAACAGTCCACGTGGTACACCATGTCTTTCATGCTGGTTCCAATCTATCAAGGAACCCAGTCCCATAGAGGAACGGCGGCCTGCAGAGCCATACCCAAGTGTATACTACTTGAGTACCGTTAGTTCCCCAATCCGTAGTCCCTAAGGACCCTGGGAACCCAGCCAGATACTAACACCCGTCTACCTGACTGACCTCCGTGTTCTCCAATTCAGTGTCCAGACATAACTTCATAAACAAATAGCTGATCCAATAAGGATCCAGTTCATGCGCGCATATAATCACAACAATATCTTTCAAATCAATAATAAGCATGCTTGTACAACTCTATCATAACATACCTCCATTTTCACGTATCAACACACCAATCACATGTCAACAATTACCACAGATAACTTACCTACTGAGACTCATGGGAGACCGGTACTCACCTCGAGTTTACAGGAGGCAGATATGCAATCGAGAATCTCAAGAGCACACAGAATCGTCCGAATCACCTAACACATTAGGTTCAGGCTTAGACACCAATTAACAACACTTAACACCACTTAAACTACAAGGCTACAAAGCTGTCAACACAACAGCACAGCATGCGATCGCAAAGGCACCCCCATGCGATTACAAAGGCTTATCCATGAGATCGCAAGGGATCTCCATGCGATCGCAAGGGCCCTGCCCAAACCACCCCAGCTTGCGACCGCAAGGACACAGCTATGCGACCGCAAGGGTGGTATTTTGGGGGCTTACGATCTCAAGTTATGTACTTACGACCGCAAGTATCATTTCTTCGTCCTTAGACGGTAAACCACGACAACAACCCATTTACGATCGCATGACCCATGCATGCGATCGCAAAGTATAACACACATTCATGCGACCACAAAGGATAACTATGCGATCGCAAGGCTTATCAACATGCTTGCGATCGCAAAGACCATCCATGCGATCGCAAAGACCCCGATTACAGTGGGTTCTTGCTCTGTTCGCGAACAGAAGCCGTTTTACCCATTTTTTTGACACAAATCTCGACTTGAACATGTATTCAATCGTTTTTACAAGTTATCTACACATATACTAACTCACTATCATCACTAGGACACAAGAACAACGTTAAAACCCACTTGAATCCACCCAAATGGGTCTCCCTCTTCACTAGATTCAAGAACAAGGTTTATGAACAAGAACTTACAAAAGATGATGATCAAACTCCACAAGAACAGATTTAGTACACGAATCCAGCCTCTAATCTTGATCCAACTTAGTTTTCTTCTTCAAATCCACAAAGGGTTTATGAGTTCGGGTTTGTACGTATGTATGAAAGTATGTATGTGTGTTAATAGATTCAACAAGGGATAAGGAAGGCTATTAAGCCGACCTTAAAAGCTAATACCCCATCTCGGGTATTTCGTTCTCCTATTCAACTTAAAACACAACTTAGGGTTATCCGTTTCAACTAACGGAGATATTTTTGGAACCACTATCCAAAATCGTTCAACTATTCGTCTATTAGGTCAACTTACGACACTTTTCATAATACCACATTTTTATCCACATTTAACACCAGTTAACACCATTTAACACCATTTCACGTTTAAAACACCAATTAGCATATTAAGCACCATTTAGCAACATGTATACTACAATTAACAACAAAACACCAGTTAAAGTCAACGTACAACTGTTAAGGCTACATGTACTACAGTTTACAACTAGGCCCCATTTTGGGGTGTTACAAATCTACCCCCCTTAAGAAGATTCCGTCCTCGGAATCTGATCGTCTACAAACAAGTGAGGGTATCTAACTTTCATGTCGTCTTCCGTTTCCCAGGTCATATTCGAACCCAGGTTATGCTTCCATTTAACTAACACCAGTTTAATCATCTTTCTGCGCAACTTCTTGGTTTTAGAACCAAGTATTTCAACAGGTTCTTCAACTAGGCGCTTTGAAGCGTCAACCTTCAATTCCTGTAGAGGCATAATTTGGTTCTCCTATACCTTGCACTTACGCAGATAACACACGTTGAACGTGTTGTGAATTCCAGATAGCTCTGGAGGCAACTCTAGCGTAACAGTCTGGTCATTAACCACGCGAATGATCCGAAATGGACCAATATAACGCGGACTCAACTTGCCCTTTCTACCAAAACGAATCACGCCTTTCCAGGGAGAAACTTTCAGGAACACCCGATCGCCCTCCTGGAATGCAACAGGTCTGCGTTTAGGGTCAGCATATACTTTCTGTCTGTCACGGGCTGCTTTGAGCTTTTCCCGCGCAATCTTCACTTTATCTGCTGTAATCTGAACAATCTCAGGTCCCGCAAACTGCTTTTCACCGGGTTCTAGCCAACACGTGGGAGTACGACAACGCCTCCCATACAACATTTCATAAGGTGGCATCCCAATACTGGAGTGATACGAGTTATTATAAGCAAACTCGACCAAAGGCAAATGAGAATCCCACGCACCACCAAATTCGAGAACACATGCGCGAAGCATGTCCTCCAACGTCTGGATCGTTCTCTCTGACTGGCCATCTGTCTGCGGGTGATATGCCGTGCTCAGATGAACACGTGTACCAAGTTCATGCTCCAAACTCTGCCAAAAATGTGAAGCAAATCTCGCATCACGGTCAGACACAATTGAACATGGCAAACCATGTCGTGACACCACTTCATCTACATACAACTTTGCTAACTTCTCCAGCGGAGTAGACTCGCTGATAGCTAGAAAATGAGCGCTCTTGGTCAATCTATCGACAATGACCCAAATAGCATCATGACCCCTAAGGGTCTTTAGCAACTTTGCCACAAAATCCATCGTAATGTGATCCCATTTCCACTTAGGGATCTCAAGTTGCTGTAAACTGCCATAAGGCTTCTGATGTTCTGTCTTAATTTGCGCGCAGATCTGACACTTTTCCACAAAAGAAGCAATATCTCGCTTCAAAGTAGGCCACCAATACAATGCCTTCAAATCATGATACATCTTTGTGCTGCCCAGATGAACCGACAGCCTAGACTTGTGAGCTTCCTGCAGTATCAGCTCATGATTATCACCATGAAGAGGCACCCACATGCGAGACTGAAAAGTCTTAAGTCCGCGAGTATCATCAACAAGTTGATCTTTCAGCTTTTTCATCGTTTCTGCTTTGAGATTATCATCTTGCAACGCCACTTGCTGTGCTTCCTTCAATCGAGCAATGATATCGGGAACCACAGTAAGTTTCATGAATCTAGCATCTCCTGTAGAGCTCTTACGACTCAAAGCATCCGCCACCACGTTGGCCTTACCAGGATGGTAGCGAATTTCACAATCGTAGTCTTTTATCAACTCGAGCCATCTGCGTTGCCTCATGTTGAGCTCTTTCTGTGTAAATACATATTGTAGGCTCTTATGATCCGTACATACCACACATTTGGTGCCATATAGATAGTGCCTCCACAATTTCAACGCGAACACCACCGCTGCCAACTCAAGATCATGAGTCGGATAATTGCCTTCATGAGGTTTCAATTGCCTTGAAGCGTAGGCAATTACTTTATCTCGCTGCATCAGTACACACCCCAATCCAGAATACGAAGCATCACAGTAGACAACAAAGTCTTCCGATCCCTCTGGCAAGGAAAGTATTGGAGCTTCGCACAGTAGCCGTTTCAAGGACTGAAACGCTTGTTCTTGAGCTTCCGCCCAAACGAATACAACATCTTTGCGAGTTAGTTTAGTTAAAGGACCCGCAAGCTTAGAAAAGTCGCGGATAAACCGCCGATAGTAACCAGCTAAGCCGAGAAAACTTCTAACTTCAGAAGGAGTTCGAGGAACTCCCCAATTCATAACCGCTTCGACTTTTGCCGGATCAACTTTCACGCCATCGCTGCAAATCACATAGCCGAGAAAATGAACTTCTCGCAACCATAATTCACATTTCGAGAACTTAGCGTAAAGCTTATCCCGTTTAAGAGTTTCGAGAACCTCTCGCAAATGTAACTCGTGTTCAGCTTCAGTCTTAGAATAGATAAGAATATCATCAATAAACACAATCACCGATTTTATCAAGAAATGGACGACAAACCCGATTCATCGGGTCCATAAAAACAGCAGGAGCATTGGTTAAACCGAAAGGCATCACCAAAAACTCATAATGACCATAACGAGTACGGAAAGCCGTCTTTGGAACGTCTTCGTTAGCAACTAACACTTGGTGGTATCCCGACCGCAGATCAATCTTTGAGAAGTACGTCGCTCCCTGCAGTTGATCAAATAAATCATCTATCCGCGGCAGAGGGTACTTGTTCTTCACCGTTCGCTTATTCAGCTCCCGATAATCAATACACATTCTCATAGTCCCATCTTTCTTTTTCACGAATAGCACCGGAGCACCCCAAGGAGAAGAACTCGGGCGAATAAAGCCTTTGTCAAGCAACTCCTTAATCTGCGTCATCATCTCGCGAACCTCGGAAGGAGAAAGACGATATGGAGCTTTAGCCACAGGGGTAGCCCCCGGAACAAGATCAATTCGATACTCAACATCTCTGACTGGCGGCAACCCAGGCAACTCGTCAGGAAATACCTCTAGATAATCGGTCACCACCGGAATATCACACACAACACGTTTCTCCAATTTAGCGTCAATCACATGGGCTAGATAACAATCGCAGCCTTTCGAAACCGACTTACGAGCTTTCATAAGAGAAATGATAGGAACATCGGACTTTCGCCTTTCGCCACTAGCCACAGCATATGACTCGTCAGGTAAAGGAACTTTGATCATCTTCTTGGAATAGAAAATCTCAGCGTTCAACTTGCTAAGCCAATCCATCCCAATCACAACATCGAATCCCGCAATCGGCATTAAAAGAAGAGAAACAGGAAAACTACTCCCGTCGATATCAATAACCGCTTGAGGGACATTATCTACAACTGGAATTACTTTACCACTAACAGTCTATACTCTTACAGGCTCAGACAACACAGATATAGGCATTCGCAGTTTATCACAAAAAGATACAGACACAAAGGAATATGTAGCTCCAAAATCAAACAGTACACATGCTGGGGTAGAGTTGATAAGAAAAGTACCCGTAATCACGTCCCCAACACCCTTCGCCTCTTCCTTCGTCATCTGGAATGCCCACCCTTTAGCACGGGGAGCGTTGCCTTTCTTCTGCCCTGAGGCAGATCCTCCAGCTCCAGCATCCATCTTGGATCTACAATCAGAAATCCTGTGCCCTGGCTTGTGGCACTTGTAGCAGACATTCTCTTTAAACTCGCACTCACTCACCGAGTGCCCTTTCTGACCACATCTAATACAACGAGTAGTGGCCTTCGAACAATCACTAGTATGGTATGTGCGACACAGAGAGCACCACGAACCCTCAAACTTAGCCTTCTTCGTAGAATCAGGCTTTCCCCCAGTCGACGACTGCCCCTTGGAAGTAACAGATTTTGAGAACTGCTGAAACTTCCTTTTCTGACCCTAAGCAGTGTGATCCCCCTTACCCTGGCGTCTATCCCCATCAATCTGTCTGGCTATTTCAAACGCCCGATCCATAGTACCCGCAGCTCTCACATGAGCGCGATAATCGAGAGGCAACATGTTTACAAACTTCCGCATCTTGGCTTTCTCGTCAATCACCAAATGCGGTATAAATCTCACCTTATCCGTTAAAGCGTGAATAAGGTCTTCTACGGGTTTGTCCCCCTTACGGAGACCGTTAAACTCATTCTCCATTCGTTCTAGATTATAATCTATACAATACTTCGCTTTAAACTTCTCAGAAAACTGCTCCCAAGTCAGAGCATCAATCACCTCCGGGCTCAACGTGTCTTTGACTGTATCCCACCAATCTAGAGCTGGCCCTTTCAACATCCGAACAACGTACTTGACGCGGAGTTCACGTTCACACTCACAAGATTCAAACACCTGATCCGTCTCGCGAAGCCAACGAATCGTATCCGAGGGATTATCACTACCCTCGTAAACTTTAGGCCCGCAAGACATGAACTTTTTGTACGAGCACTTCTCTGGTTTCTTTCCTGCTAGAGCGTTCTGTAACAGCTCCCTCGTCAGTCGGAGCTCCTCTTCTAACAATCTAACATATGCCGCCTGCTCTTGATCGTGCCTTGGCGGCTCCACATTATGCTGAGAAGCCTCGTCCTCAGCTTCCCGTCGTTCACTTGAGGCCTCGTCCTCCATTCGTTTGAGAGCCGCTTCTGTCATAGCTCTATGCTCAACCATTTCAACTCAACTTACTATCTAAACGTAGACCACAGTTAGTACACCATTTATTCATCATTTACAAATACTACAGTTAATCTATCACATAGGACAGCCACATAACATTCAACTCAACCCCAATTACCCCGATAGGAACACTTAACGATGGTCGGGCCCGAGCTTGAGATTGAATACTTCTACGAGTACCCAAGTCCTCAAACTTAGACTCTGATACCTACTTGTAACGCCACCCCTAACGAGCTTAGATTTATGAGTTAATTTAAACTTTTTTTAAACAACGATTATCAAAAGCGTACAGCGGAATTAAACATCAATTACAAAAGCAACGTTGTTTGACTCGGCTAATTAATTACACCAAAAAAATAAGCCAAGTTCGTTATCTACAAGCGTTACCTACAAGTTCTCCAACCATCGGATCCATACATATAACAACGTGTTCCCCAAAAGGTATTTACAACAAAAACTACCACCAGTCCCGCCTCACCAGGCATCTAGCATCAACCTGCGAAAAAGATAAATCTTGCACCGTTAGCTACAACTAGCTAGTGAGCACCAATTACACATAAACATCAATAAGCAGGCTATCATGTATCAGAACAGCACATAGGGCTATCCTATCATATTGCGGCGAGCCAAACGTGTCAGCAGGAGTCGTATATTGCAGGGGAGCCAACCCCGCTCAACAACCCAACAACAGTCCACGTGGTACACCATGTCTTTCATGCTGGTTCCAATCTATCAAGGAACCCAGTCCCATAGAGGAACGGCGGCCTGCAGAGCCATACCCAAGTGTATACTACTTGAGTACCGTTAGTTCCCCAATCCGTAGTCCCTAAGGACCCTGGGAACCCAGCCAGATACTAACACCCGTCTACCTGACTGACCTCCGTGTTCTCCAATTCAGTGTCCAGACATAACTTCATAAACAAATAGCTGATCCAATAAGGATCCAGTTCATGCGCGCATATAATCACAACAATATCTTTCAAATCAATAATAAGCATGCTTGTACAACTCTATCATAACATACCTCCATTTTCACGTATCAACACACCAATCACATGTCAACAATTACCACAGATAACTTACCTACTGAGACTCATGGGAGACCGGTACTCACCTCGAGTTTACAGGAGGCAGACATGCAATCGAGAATCCCAAGAGCACACAGAATCGTCCGAATCACCTAACACATTAGGTTCAGGCTTAGACACCAATTAACAACACTTAACACCACTTAAACTACAAGTCTACAAAGCTGTCAACACAACAGCACAGCATGCGATCGCAAAGGCACCCCCATGCGATCACAAAGGCTTATCCATGAGATCGTAAGGGATCTCCATGCGATCGCAAGGGCCCTGCCCAAACCACCCCAGCTTGCGACCGCAAGGACACAGCTATGCGACCGCAAGGGTGGTATTTTGGGGGCTTACGATCGCAAGTTATGTACTTACGACCGCAAGTATCATTTCTTCGTCCTTAGACGGTAAACCACGACAACAACCCATTTACGATCGCATGACCCATGCATGCGATCGCAAAGTATAACACACATGCATGCGACCACAAAGGATAACTATGCGATCGCAAGGCTTATCAACATGCTTGCGATCGCAAGGATCATCCATGCGATCGCAAAGACCCCGATTACAGTGGGTTCTTGCTCTGTTCGCGAACAGAAGCCGTTTTACCCATTTTTTTGACACAAATCTCGACTTGAACATGTATTCAATCGTTTTTACAAGTTATCTACACATATACTAACTCACTATCATCACTAGGACACAAGAACAACGTTAAAACCCACTTGAATCCACCCAAATGGGTCTCCCTCTTCACTAGATTCAAGAACAAGGTTTATGAACAAGAACTTACAAAAGATGATGATCAAACTCCACAAGAACAGATTTAGTACACGAATCCAGCCTCTAATCTTGATCCAACTTAGTTTTCTTCTTCAAATCCACAAAGGGTTTATGAGTTCGGGTTTGTACGTATGTATGAAAGTATGTATGTGTGTTAATAGATTCAACAAGGGATAAGGAAGGCTGTTAAGCCGACCTTAAAAGCTAATACCCCATCTCGGGTATTTCGTTCTCCTATTCAACTTAAAACACAACTTAGGGTTATCCGTTTCAACTAACGGAGATATTTTCGGAACCACTATCCAAAATCGTTCAACTATTCGTCTATTAGGTCAACTTACGACACTTTTCATAATACCACATTTTTATCCACATTTAACACCAGTTAACACCATTTAACACCATTTCACGTTTAAAACACCAATTAGCATATTAAGCACCATTTAGCAACATGTATACTACAATTAACAACAAAACACCAGTTAAAGTCAACGTACAACTGTTAAGGCTACATGTACTACAGTTTACAACTAGGCCCCATTTTGGGGTGTTACAGTTTTTATGAGACTGGACATTGCCACCGCCGTTGCCCTATTGTCGGCCACAAACCACCACCACCACTGTGGCCACCACACCACTGTTTCACCTCATCCCTCTCTCTCTTTCTCATGGTGTAATCACCACCACTATAACCACTACACCACAACCTTACCACCATCGCTTTCAAAAACCCTGGATCTCGATGGTAGCAGCGCTAAAAACCCTAAATCTCGACGTTGGTGACGCTAAAATCCTAGATCTCTGACAGAGGAGACGCCGGCCACAACCACAACCACTGTAACCACCACACTTTCATCTTCTTCATCTGGATCGGGATCTAAAGCAGAACGTGAGACGGGCGACGTGGTGGGCGACGTGAATCAGAATGGTGGTGAGGTATAAGGTGGTTGTGGCATTGGCGGAGTGCGAGAGAGAGAGCCAGACGATGGCGGCGGCGGCTGTGCTCAAGGGGGTGGTAGGGGCGGTGGTGGGAAGATGAACATAGATGAGAAAGTGAGAGAGAGTAGAAAGAGTAAAGAGAGTGAGAGAGAGTGAGAGAGGATATAGAGAGTATGTGTATGTATATGGGGGAGAGAGAGTTGGATAAATATTTAATTACTATAACTTTACATATTCAAAAATAATAAAATATTGTTTTATTCAATAAAAAATAGAAAAAAAATGATAAAAGGACCCAAATTACCCCTAACTTAACGCACATGACTAACTGTCAACTAACGAAACGACCATTCAGACCGAAAAGTGGATGTTTAAGGCCCATTTTGGTCACTTTTATAGTTATAGAACCAACTCGGAAGAAATGAGATAGTTAAGGACCATGTTGACAATTAATTCTAGACCTAATACTCTAGGGGGCATTTAATTGTTAGTCATTTAATAAACTAGCATCGTACATACATAATATAGCGGTTATGAATATTTTTTCTTGAAAAATTGTTAGTTTTTTAAACAGGGGTGTTGTGTATTTTGGCTAAATTATAATTGGTTAATAACATTTCAGATAAATGGTAAAAACTCAACAAGAGTGTTGACATTATACCTCTATGCTATTTTATTTATTGTATTACTCATTATAAAATACATTTTTATAAATCTAGGATATATGATGTGCGTAAATTGTACTACTTTTAAATTTCTAAAATCCGTTTCTATTTTGCGTACAACTATGACACAAGAGACAAGAGAACCTAATCGTATTATAGTATAAAAATAAGTATGGGTGTCAAACACTTGGGGAACGAGTATGATTTGATGCTAATTATACCAATTTAAATATTAAACTAAAAAACTAAAAACTACTAAAAAGAAAATAAAACAATTAAAGAGAGGATTTTGTGAATTTAATCACTTTCAAACAACTCAAACCACTAACAACCTAAAAAATACCAAAAGCAATGCAAAGAAACAAGAAAGCAATAAACTTGATTGAATTAAACTTATATAATGAAGAATTTTCCTCCCTAGATTCGATTTCACCCTTTTCAAGTTAACTAAATTCATGGAATAAAGGGCAATGGATATTAAATATCAATAAGCCGATTTCTAAAGTGATGAGACTGTTAATTCGATTCTAACCCTATAATTATACTAATTAATAACCTTTATGGTCAAAAGCGCGATTAAAAAGTATAATTAGCCTAATAAGTTCGATTACAAGTAAAGCTTTAATCTTTAATGACTGTTTGATCCACAAAACATTAAACTAACACATAAAGATCATTATATGTTGAAACACATATTAAAGTTTCAAGCCTTTAGGTGTTTAACCCTATGATTTGATAAATCACTAGTTATTAATCCTAATGATCATAAAAGTTAATGATTCAAGTTAAATAAATAGACTGGTCCTCAACTTTATAAAAACTCATCATATAAACAACCCAAAAATAAATCACAAGACATGAATGATTTATGATTAAGCAAAACTTAATAATAACATGATTAAAGTATTCAAAAATCCATGAATTAAAGAACTTTACAAGAGATCGTCTCCTCTAGAGAGGAAAAACAAGAACTTAGCCTAGCATGAACATTCTAAACTTCTGGAAAGCAAGAAGATAGAAGAACATTATGAGTAAGAATGACAAAAATGTAAAAAGCCGAATGGTGCTAAACTTTGATCTTCAAAATAGCTCCAAATCTCCAATGATATACTCCAAGCTTCTCTAGAATTGTTAGAGGGTGTTTTGAGAGGTTGAAGATGGGAGAAAGTCAGATTGGAAGTTTGTTCAACCGAATGGAATTCAAAACCCTTATTTGTCGCCTGTTTGAAATTTGAAGCTGTAGATAGTGCTTAGCAGCACCCGATGCGTCGCGATCTGCTACTGGACGCCGCGCAACCGACGCGATTTGACCAGATTTTGACTTTTTCGATTTTTTTCTCGTTTTATCCTCAATTCCATTCAAGGCTCGACTTTTACAATAGAAAATAATAATTTAAATGAATAAATCACCTTTTTAATGTATTTTGCATATATTTCCATTAGATTCAATCAAATATCGCGTAAAATAATTATATAAATATTGTGATATCGAAATACCCCACACTTGAACTTTCCTTGTCCCCAAACAAATCACAACTTTATCCGGGCTAAGGTGTTTAAATAAATACTATTATTCTTATAAACACTAAATATCGCTGAATAATGTCATTATGTTTGATTAGAAACAAGTCATCAACTATACCTAGACTTATGCATATACCCGTGTTTTGGTCCTCCCTTAATTTATCACCTTCCCAACTACTTTCTCTTTTTATAAATAACCAAATCTTAAATTGTAACGCCACCCCTAACGAGCTTAAAATTAGAGTTAATTTAAACTTTTAAACAACTATTATCAAAAGCGTACAGCGGAATTAAACACCAATTACAAAAACAACGTTGATTAACTCGGCTAATTAATTACATCAAAAGTTAAGCCAAGTTTGTTATCTACCAGCATTACCTACTAGTTTCCGACCATCGGATCCATACATATAACAACGTGTTTCCCAAAAGGTATTTACTACAAAAACTACCACCAGTCCCGCCTCACCAGGCATCTAGCATCAACCTGCGAAAAAGGTAAATCTTGCACCGTTAGCTACAACTAGCTAGTGAGCACCAATTACACATAAGCAACAATAAGCAGGCTATCATGTATCAGAACAGCACACAGGGCTATCCTATCATATTGCGGCGAGCCAAACGTGTCAGCAGAAGTCGTATATTGCAGGGGAGCCAACCCTGCTCAACAACCCAACAGCAGTCCACGTGGTACACCATGTCTTTCATGCTGGTTCCAATCTATCAAGGAACCCAGTTCCATAGAGGAACGGCAGCCTGCAGAGCCCTACCCAAGTGTATACTACTTGAGTACCGTTAGTTCCCCAATCCGTAGTCCCTAAGGACCCTGGGAACCCAGCCAGATACTAACACCCGTCTACCTGACTGACCTCCGTGTTCTCCAGTTCAGTGTCCGGACATAACTTCATAAACAAATAGATGATCCAATAAGGATCCAGTTCATGCGCGCATATAATCACAGCAATATCTTTCATATCAATAATAAGCATGCTTGTACAACTCTATCATAACATACCTCATTTTCCACGTATCAATACACCAATCACGTGTCAACATATACCACAGATAACTTACCTACTGAGACTCATGGGAAACCGGTACTCACCTCGAGATTACAGGAGGCAGATATGCAATCGAGAATCCAAGAGCACACGGAATCATCCGAATCACTTAGCACATTAGGTTCGGGCTTAGACACCAATTAACAACACTTAACACCACTTAAAACAAAAGGCTACAAAGTTGTCAACACCACAACACAGCATGCGATCGCAAGGCACCCCCATGCGATCACGAAGGCTTATCCATGCGATCGCAAGGGATCTCCATGCGACCGCAAGGGCCCTGCCCAAACCAACCCAACTTACGTTCGCATGGCTTAGCCATACGACCGCAAGGGTGGTATCATGGGGTTTACGATCGCAAGTTATGTACCTACGATTGCAAATTATGTTTCCTTCGTCCTTAGACGGTAAACCACGACAACGAACCCCTTACGATCGCATGACCCATGCATGCGATCGCAAAGTATATCACACATGCATGCGACCACAAAGGACCACCATGCGATCGCAAGGACTACCGAGACACATTGCGATCGCAAAGCCTCCCCATGAGATCGCAAGGACGCCACTTACAGAGTGTTCTTGCCCTGTTCGTAAACAGACGCTTCAAATCACAATATTCGACCCAAAATCGACTTGAATCCGTATTCAAGTGTTTATACAACATCTTTAAGCGACATACGAACTTACAAGCACACATACAACACAAAATCAATACCAAAACCCATTTAAAACATCAAAAGGGGTCATCTTCTACATCAAGTTCACAAACTAGGTTTAAGCTTCAAAAATACTTATAAGGCTGATGATAATAGATTGATTGCTTCTGAAATCAGCTAGGATAACCTC
The DNA here is from genome assembly GCA_947179395.2 of Pulicaria dysenterica. Taxonomy (NCBI): domain Eukaryota; kingdom Viridiplantae; phylum Streptophyta; class Magnoliopsida; order Asterales; family Asteraceae; genus Pulicaria; species Pulicaria dysenterica. Next base: position 48,789,094 of record OX359292.1, on the reverse strand, counting down.
AATCAACAGTTCGTTTCTTGATTTCTATCTCCAAAAGTACAAGGTTTGTGTGTGTGTGTATAGCTACGTATGTATGTATGCGTATGTGTGTGTATATTTGACTTCCAGAGAAGTCATAAAAGGCTAAACCGCCTTTGTGGCTCACAAATACCCCACACGGGTATTTTGTTCCCGTATTCAACTTAAAACACAACTTAGGGTTATCCGTTTCAACCAACGGAGATATTTTTGGAACCATTATCCAAAACCGTTCAACTATTTATCAACTTGGTCAACTTATGACACTTTTTACATTTCCACATTTTTATCCACATTTAACACCAATTAACACCAATTAGCACCAATTCACGTTTATAACACCAATTAACATATAGGACACCATTTAGCAACATGTATACTACATTTAGCAACAAAACACCAGTTAATGTCAACGTACAACTATTCAAGCTACAGTTACAACAGTTTACAACTAGGCCCCATTTCGGGGTGTTACAACTCTACCCCCCTTAAGAAGATTCCGTCCTCGGAATCTGATCGTCTACAAACAAGTGAGGGTATCTAGCTTTCATGTCGTCTTCCGTTTCCCAGGTCAAATTCGAACCCATGTTATGCTTCCATTTGACTAACACCAGTTTGATCATCTTTCTGCGTAACTTTTTGGTTTTAGAACCAAGTATTTCAACAGGTTCTTCAATGAGGCGCTTTGAATCGTCAACCTTCAATTCCTGTAGAGGCAGAATATGGTTCTCCTCCACCTTACACTTACGCAGATAACACACGTTGAACGTGTGTGAATTCCAAATAGCTCTGGAGGCAACTCTAGCGTCACAGTCTGATCATTAACCACGCGAATGATCCGAAATGGACCAATATAACGTGGACTCAACTTGCCCTTTTTACCAAAACGAATCACCCCTTTCTAGGGAGAAACTTTCAGGAACACCCGATCGCCCTCCTGGAATACAACTGGTCTGCGTTTAGGGTCAGCATATACTTTCTGTCTATCACGGGCAGCTTTGAGCCTTTCCCGCGTAATCTTCACTTTATCTGTCGTAATCTGAACAATCTCAGGTCCGGCAAACTGCTTTTCACCGGGCTCTAGCCAACACGTGGGAGTACGACAACGCCTCCCATACAACAGTTCATAGGGTGGCATCCCAATACTGGAGTGGTAAGAGTTATTATAAGCAAACTCGACCAACGGCAAGTGATAATCCCACGCACCACCAAATTCAAGAACACATGCACGAAGCATGTCCTCCAGCGTCTGAATCGTTCTTTCTGACTGGCCATCTGTCTGCGGATGATACGCCGTGCTCAGATGAACATGTGTACCAAGTTCATGTTGCAAACTCTGCCAAAAATGTGAAGCAAATCTCACATCACGATCCGACACAATCGAACATGGCAAACCATGTCGTGACAGCACTTCATCTACATACAACTTTGCTAACTTCTCCAGCGGAGTAGACTCGCTGATAGCTAGAAAATGAGCGCTCTTGGTCAATCTATCGACAATGACCCAAATAGCATCATGACCCCTAAGGGTCTTTGGCAACTTTGTTACAAAGTCCATCGTAATGTGATCCCATTTCCACACAGGGATCTCAAGTTGCTGCAGACTGCCATAAGGCTTCTGATGTTCTGTCTTAACTTGCGCACAAATCTGACATTTCTCCACGAAGGAAGCAATGTCTCGTTTCAAAGTAGTCCACCAATACAATGCCTTTAAGTCATGATACATCTTTGTGCTGACCGGATGAACCGACAGCCTAGATTTGTGAGCTTCCTGCAGTATCAGCTCACGATTATCACCATGAAGAGGCACCCACACGCGAGATTGAAAAGTCTTAAGTCCGCGAGTATCATCAACAAGTTGATCTTTCAGCTTTTTCATCGTTTTTGCTTTGAGATTATTATCTTGCAACACCACTTGCTGCGCTTCCTTCAATCGCGCAATGATATCGGGAACCACAGTAAGTTTCATGAATCTAGCATCTACTGTAGAGCTCTTACGACTCAAAGCATCCGCCACCACGTTGGCCTTACCAGGATGGTAGCGAATTTCACAATCATAATCTTTTATCAACTCGAGCTATCTGCGTTGTCTCATGTTGAGCTCTTTCTGCGTGAACACATATTGTAGGCTCTTGTGATCCGTACAGACCACACATTTAGTGCCACAGAGATAGTACCTCCACAATTTCATCGCGAACACCACCGCTGCCAACTCAAGATCATGAGTCGGATAATTGCCTTCATGAGGTTTCAATTGCCTTGAAGCGTAGGCAATTACAGTAGACAACAAAGTCTTCAGATCCCTCTGGCAAGGAAAGTATTGGAGCTTCGCACAGTAGCCGTTTCAAAGACTGAAACGCTTGTTCTTGAGCTTCCGCCCAAACAAATGCAACGTCTTTGCGAGTTAGTTTAGTTAAAGGACCCGCAAGCTTAGAAAAGTCGCGGATAAACCGCCGATAGTACCCAGCTAAGCCGAGAAAACTTCTGACTTCAAAAGGAGTTCGAGGAACTCCCCAATCCATAACCGCTTCGACTTTTGCCGGATCAACTTTCATGCCATCGCTGCAGATCACGTGACCGAGAAAATGGACTTCTCGTAACCAGAATTCACACTTCGAGAACTTAGCGTAAAGCTTCTCCCGTTTAAGTGTTTCGAGAACCTCTCTCAAATGTAACTCATGTTCAGATTCAGTCTTAGAGTAGATGAGAATATCGTCAATAAACACAATCACCGACTTATCAAGGAAAGGACGACAAACCTGATTCATCAGGTCCATAAAAACATGAGGAGCATTGGTTAAACCGAAAGGCATCACCAAAAACTCATAATGACCATAACGAGTACGGAAATCCTTCTTTGGAACGTCTTCGTTAGCAACTAACACTTGGTGGTATCCCGACCGCAGATCAATCTTTGAGAAGCACGTCGCTCCCTGCAGTTGATCAAACAAATCATCTATCCGTGGCAGAGGATACTTGTTCTTCACCGTTCGCTTGTTCAGCTCCTGGTATTCAATACACATTCTCATCGTTCCGTCTTTCTTTTTCACGAATAGCACCGGAGCACCCCAAGGAGAAGAACTCGAGCGAATAAAGACTTTGTCAAGCAACTCCTGAATCTGCGTCATCATCTCACGAACCTCGGAAGGAGCAAGACGATATGGAGCTTTAGCCACAGGGGTAGCCCCCGGAACAAGATCAATACGATACTCAAAATCTCTGACTGGCGGTAACCCAGGCAACTCGTCAGGAAATACCTCTGGATAATTGGTCACCACAGGAATATCACAAACAACACGTTCCTCCAATTTAGCGTTGATCACATGGGCTAGATAACAATCGCAGCCTTTCGAAACCGACTTACGAGCTTTCATAATAGAAATGATAATAACATCGGACTTTCGCCTTTCGCCACGAGCCACAGCATATGACCCATCAGGTAAAGGAACTTTGATCAACTTTTTGGAACAGAAAATCTCAGCGTTCAACTTGCTAAGCCAATCCATCCCAATCACCACATCGAATCCCGCAATCGGCATTAAAAGACGAGAAACAGGAAAACCACTCCCGTCGATATCAATAACCGCTTGAGGGACATTATCTACAACTGGAACTACTTTACCACTAGCAGTCTATACTCTTACGGGCTCAGACAACACAGATATAGGCATTCGCATTTTATCACAAAAAGATACACACACAAAGGAATATGTAGCTCCAGAATCAAACAGTACACATGCTGGGGTAGAGTTAATAAGAAAAGTACCAATAATCACGTCCCCAACACCCTTCGCCTCTTCTTTCGTCATCTGGAACGCCCGCCCTTTAGCACGGGGAGCGTTGTCTTTATTCTGCCCTAAGGTAGATCCTCCAGCTCCAACATTCGTCTTTGATCCACAATCAGAAATCCTGTGCCCTCGCTTGTAGCACTTGTAGCAGACGTTCTCTTTAAACTCACATTCATTCACCGAGTGCCCTTTCTGACCACACCTAAAACAACAAGTAGTGGCCTTCGAACAATCACCGGTATGGTAGGTGCGACACCGAGAGCACCACGAACCCTCAAACTTAGCATTCTTCGAAGAATCAGGCTTTCCCCCAGTCGACGACTGCCCCTTGGAAGTACCAGATTTTGAGAACTGCTGAAACTTCCTTTTCTGACGCTCAGCAGCGTGATCCCCCTTACCCTGGCGTCTATCCCCATCAACCTATCGTGCTATTTCAAACGCCCGATCCATGGTAGCCGCAGCTCTCACATGAGCGCGATAGTCGAGTGGCAGCATGTTCACAAACTTGGGCATCTTGGCTTTCTCGTCAGTCACCAAATGCGGTATGAATCTCACCTTATCAGTGAAAGCGTGGATAAGGTCTTCTACTGGTTTGTCCCCCTTACGGAGACTGTTAAATTCATTCTTCATTCTCTCGAGGTCATAGTCTGTGCAGTACTTGGCTTTCAACTTTTCAGAAAACTGCCCCCAAGTCAAAGCAGCGATTACCTCTGGGCTCAACGTATCTTTCACTGTATCACACCAATCCAGAGCAGGCCCTTTCAACATTGGAACAGCGTACTTGACACGACTTTCTTGCTCACAATCACAAGACTCAAACACCTGATCCGACTCGCGAAGCCAACGAATCGTATCCGAGGGATTATCACTACCCTCATAAACTTTCGGCCCGCAAGACATAAACTTCTTATACGAGCACTTTTCTGGCTTCTTCCCTGCCAAAGCGTTTTGTAACAGCTCCCTCGTCAATCGGAGCTCCTCCTCTAACAGTCTAACATATGCCGCCTGCTCTTGATCGTGTCTTGGCGGCTCCACATTATGAAGAGAGGCTTCGTCCTCAGCTTCCCGTCGCATACTGGAGGCCTCATCCTCCATCTGTTTAAGAGCCTCTTCTGTCGTAGCTCTATTCTCAGCCATTTCTACTCAACTAACTATTTAGACATAGACCACAGTTAGTGTTGGAGTATGCCCACTGACACAAGTACATTGGTGTTACTGATGATGAAGTGCGAGCCTATTGGGTCACACACCAAGGATTGATCCCGACAGCTTACTGATAAAGAGAGAAGGTCCAAAAATCAAATTGTTTGATTTTGGGGCTTCACGGCCGTGAGGGATGCTCCACGGGTCGTGAAACCCACTACCCTCACGTTTGACTCAACAACTCTCACACGGCTCGCGGAGTCTTCACGGGTCGTGAGAGGTCGTGGAGGGGTCGTGAAGGAGACGCCCTCACGAGTCACTCGAACGCGGCACGGGCCGTGAAGGATTATGGCCAGTCGTGGCGCATTTTTGTATTCACGGGCCATGAGAGGCCGTGAGGGGTCTTGAAGGACCATCTGCATGAAATTCTTATTTCTGATTGGGCCATCTTGTGTTCCAATGAGATTAAGCCTTTGACTCCGACCAAATACGGGTTATTGTGGTCTGGTGGGTTAAGGAACATGCATTAGAACTTAGAAATTTTTCTCTCTTTTCTCTCTTGGTACTTACATGTTACATACACATTACATGCACTAAGTTGGTGAATACTTGAGTGTTGTGAGTGAGTATTTGGTGCAAGAGGAGAAACTTTCAAGGCTGTTCCAGATACATGAAGTCATTGTGGATGTTCATGTGATGGAGTACTAGCATACGGGGGTCGAACCAACTTGGTGAGGATCAACGATAGAGGAGATACGATTGGATCTCTTGGTTGTCCCGGTTTATTGCTTGCTACAGCCAATCTCAAGAAAAGGTAGTGAGGTATTCTCTGCCTTCTTGTTTCTTTAAGTTGCATTTTGTTCTTGTAGAGAAACTATCACTTTGGAACACGATACGGACCCGTTTTTGTACGTTTTTCAAACTTTTGTTTTATGCTTCCGCTGTGTTTTGCTCCATACCGTGTTCCAACAGTGGTATCAGAGCCAAATCTACAAACAAATTGCACTTTTTGGGCTTAAAAACCGAATCTGGACATTCTGTCCAGAATGTCTTCACGGGTCGTGAAGGCTTGTTCTTCACGGTCATGAAGGCTCACGACCAGTCTCGTGGGGTGCTTGGTCGTGAAGGGTTTTTCACTGGTCAGAGTCGTGGAACTCATGGGCTTCACGGGCTGTGACAGGCCGTGAAGGCTTATGGGTCGTGAAGGAGCTCGTGAACAGTATTTTTGTCCCTTTTGAAAAAGAAAATTGTTTTCGGTTTTAGCCCCCTTGCGATTCTGTTTTTCCAGAATCTGTCCAAAGTGTTTGGATTTTTGTAAAGCCCCATATGTGTCTTGATTCTTGCATTTATATGTATTTGGTGATTTTTGGCATGAAATGCACACATGCATATGCTTGTATTGTGTATAAATGAATATGTATTCTCAAAGCGTTTGGGGTACTAATGCATATATACAAGGATTGTTCACTTTGTGCCTTGAGTGTTTAGCTAGGTTTGAACAATCTTAATCAAGATACATTTTGCACGGTTTTGTTGTGGCGCACCGTGTTGTTGTTTGTGGTTGTTGTTTGATCCGGTAACACCTTGCCCATTAGACCTATGTGTTGGTTGTTTGGTTGTGTTTAATTATTCATTCATTTGGTGGTTTGTACCACAATTGGTTTGTAATAATTAAATTTATTCGGTCTTGTATTTTGTACTTTATTTTGGCTTGCATGCCGAATGCTTTTCTTTGTAATTGTTAGATTAGCATTTCGCGGCTTGCACGCCGTTTCTTTTCAAATATTTGTATGTAATTGTAAAAGAAGACCGAAGACAACCATCGAGAGTCGTGGAGGAGACGTCTCGGCTATGGTGGATCCGGAGGTTCATTAGAGATGACGGATTCAGTGGGAGCACTTACAGGTGGGCCAAGTGGCTGTGTCCTTAGTTTGGCCTTGCTTTCCTCGTTTGGCTTACGAGGAAGGCGCATAGGGTTTAGGGGCATGTTACCGGATATAACTTGTGTGTGGTTGTTGTTTTGTTTATTTTCTTGCGTGGTTGTTTAGTTCTTCGCTCGCTTGAAAATTTTTCAAAATAATAAAACCAAGAGTTTTGAATTGGTTTACAAACATCGCGCGCCACAAGACCACTTTAAAAACAAAATCCCGTTTTTATCAAATGTAAATCAATCGCCTCTCGTAAGATGACACCACCCGAATCTAGTGAAACAAGATCGGTCGTCGAGCTTAGCCGAGATCGGTTTTGTGTAACTTTGTGGAAGGTGCGTGTGGCAACTCACAAGGGTCGGTTATCGAGCTTAGCCGAGCCGACCATTGGGCTAGAGTACCACCGTGTATCTTGACGGTCGATTTACAATTCCAAGACTTAAAACGCCTTGGTAGTTGTCGTGCCCATACCGAGCTATCAAAGCGGATTAATGAGGAATCGGTGAGAGAAGGGATCAAACATGCCAAATGGGTGCTATGAGTACCTAGGATCCCGCAAGTGTCTAAGAGTTGTAATCTCGGATTGCAATTGGTAAAGCGTTTACCGGCCTAAATAGCTCCATGAAGTGATCCGCGGCAAACCCGTCATGGATTGGGGTACTTTGAGGTTCTTAGCCCTTGTTAAGATAATTTTGGTTTTCTTAATCAGTTGGGTACTTTGAGGTTCTTAGCCTAAATATCGAAACTAACTAAAACGTGTACTCTTTTATAGATGGCAAATATTAACGACACCACACCAAACTTTAAACTTCGATTATTCCTAGAAAGGGATAGACACACAGGAGTGAACTTCGCTGACTGGTATCGTGTATTGAGGATTGTCCTCCGTCACGAGTCAAAGTTGTACATCCTTGAGGAACCCTTTCCGGAGCCACCTGCTACCAACGCGAACTGGGCCACTCGATACGCTTTTGAGAAGCGTGTTAGAGATACACAAGATATTTCTTGTCTCATGTTATCGACTATGAGCTTTGAGTTGCGTCAGCAGCTTGAGCAATTGAGTGCGTATGACATGATAAACTGGCTAAATGACATGTTCCCGCAGCAGGTTAGACAAGAACGGTTTGAGTGTATAAAGGCTTTGGTCGGTTGTAGGATGCAGGAAGGTGAGGATGTAAATGTCCATTTTCTTATGATGAAGGGATATATGGACCAATTGGAGAGACTTGGACTTCCAATAGGGAGGGAGATTGCGGTGAATATGATCCTCCAGTCCCTGCCCGCGTCTTATGAGATGTTTGTCAAGAACTTTCACAAAGACAATTTGGAAAAATCCTTGATCGAACTTCAAGACATGCTAAAGGCTGTACAGTCTTACATGGTTGAGAAGGATCGTGTCTCGTCCACATCCACTATGGCTACTAGGAAACAAGTAAGCAAGAAGGAGAAACTGACCTTAAAAGGAAAGCCTTGTATGACTAGGCTATCCGTAATCGTGGAGTCGGAGGACAATGAGATTGTGCCTCAAGATGATGTTCCACATGTGGTAGTTTGCTACTTTTGCGGAGAAATTGGAAATTGGCGCCGTCACGCCTGCCCTAAGTGCCTGGAAGAGCTAAGTATCCTAAAGCGGAAGAACGTTAGCTCATCTTCAGGTACATTCATGATCAAACTCCATTGATCTTCTACTTCTAATGACTGGGTTTTGAACGCTAGTCAAAACGCTCACGTTTGTCACAAACTTGTTTGTTGCAAAGTGCAGGTGTTTATCAGGAGTAGGTAATGGATGCATGGAGAGCTAGATCTTAGAGAAGGGAAGCATGGTGCTTGTCCCTAACAAAAAGGATTGGAAGATGAGTCTTGCCATTCCATCCAGCTATACTATTACTTCATTTAGATCTTTGTCTTACGCCCTGCGTGGCAAGAAGCATTGTATCTTATTTGCCTTTGATGACGATGAATATTACTTTGAATTAAGTTATTGTGGGTTCGAGTTTTATTTTAAACTCTATTCATGTCGTGTCATTTGCAATAAGTTTTGCTTAAGAAGTAATAATATGATTATGAATGATTATAGAACTGTTATCCTTATGAAATAGTTGATTTAACCGTATAAACAAGACATGCATCACCAAGATCCAAGAGGTTAGGAACTTGGAATCTTTTGACTTTGAGTCAATTGTTGATGGTAAATCTTGCTTATAAGGCTAAATAACTAACATATCCTTCACTTGTGAATGTGAGAGGAATAAAAGCTTGTTGGATTTCGTTTGCACGTTTGTGTAAAGACCGTTCAAAAAAATACATAAGGATTAACTATATGTGATTTGTTACCTTTACCGATGATGGTAGAAGGAATGGGTAGGTCTAATTTATTAGACGAATGTCTGAAACCTGAGAGGTGTTCAAGACTCACCCTTAACAAATTTAAAATGAAGAGGGCAAAAGGGAATAAAGATACTCAAATCTTGTGAGATGTTGAGCATCTACATTCTTAACCATCATAAGAATTGTGAGTTTGCCTCATAATTCAGTTCTCCTAGGATACATGTTTTACATGGATAGCTTTGTGGAGGAATGAAACATATTGGTTATGGTTCCGCCTTGATGGCTTAAACTTAAGTAACCTTCTGGATAGGTGTACTTGAGTAGTGGCGGGCAATGTTCTTGTTTTAAATCAACAAAGATGGTCGAATTAGCATCTGAGGAGATTTGACTAGAAAGTGTTCTTTGCTTGTCAATCTCATAGATCAGAGTTATCCAGTCTACATTTAGTGGGAGATGGATGAACTTAAAGGATGCTAATGTATTTAATAGTTCTTCTAAGTTTCAGATATTCATTTCATATCCTTTTGAGAACCGGTTTTGGTTGCTCGAAAAGGGAAATGAACAACTGAAGCATTCCAGGGGAAGAACGTGAGATTTAAATAAAAGACCTGATGTTGACACTAGCATTCAATCAGAAATGATTGAAACTCAACATGGCTATGTTGGAGTATCTGGCATAAAGTTATTACTTCTTCATATGTCTGGTAAGAGTCGTCATAAGACCAGAAGAGTGTAATTTATTATACCTGAGGACGATGACTTATTGATGATACGTGATGTATGCATCAACTACCGGAAGCTGTAGTGGGCCCTTGAGTCTGCTAAGAAGAGAAGTGTAATAACATAAGATACATTCCATGCTGGATTTTCAAGTTTTGAACTTGGTTAATCCAACACCTAAGTTTTGACCTAATGGTGTAAATAGATCTTTTGGAAATGATATCTGCATGGATAAATTTGTAGATAACTTCAAATACTGACTGAGAGGAAATGGTTTCATGATGATTGACCATGTGGTTGAAATCATATGAAGACATTCTCCCAGTAGTTATGTTGAAGTTTAAGGGGATGCTTATGCCGTGTTATGGCAGTATGATGCAAAGACCGCATTCCGTTATAGGAATTTTAATGAGGAAGTGCTCACAACACTGTCTGAGGGTCTTTTACATCCTGAGTATCCTTATGAAGTCTACAAAGGTGGAGTCCTTTTGGGCTTAGAATAAATCTAAGTTTTGGAATCTTTGCTAAGAAAATCAAGTGTTTGAGTTTTCAGTAAGCAATGATGAAACTTGGATAGATGCCAGAGCTAGTGGGAGCGCTGTTGTAATCCTATTTGGTATGTCTAGTAAATACTTTGTTTTGGAGATAATGTCTTAATGCAGCTTGGCAACAAGCGTAAATTAAGAATTATGCGTCCATAATAAATATGGGATATTCATAGAAGTTTATGGAATACAAGAAATATGAGTATATGTTCTTGTGGTGTGTAATTAGAAGAAGCTTAAAGTGAGTTGCTACTCTTGTGATAGCTTCTACTTGAAAGGATAACCGTCAATTTTTATTGGGGTTTGTAATCCTTTTTAATATGGTGTTGTTAATTTGCGTGTGTCTTAAAGCATCGTTGACTCTATTGGGTTCTTTTGAGACTATGAGAGTACGATGGCTTATACACACTAAACTTTGTGAATCAAGCATTGTTTACCTTATTGGGTTCCTTTTGAAACAATGAAGGTATAACTGCTTGGACAAAATGATTAAAATTCCATCAACGCACACTTTAGAAGTGGTTGGTTGTAGTAGGGATATGATCACTGAGAATCAAGCATCGCTGACTCTATAGAGATCTTTGTGAAAACTATGATGGTACGATGGCTTATGCACATTAAAAGACTCGAGCGTTGTTTACCTTATTGGGTTCTTTAGAAACAATGAAGGTATAACGGCTTGGATAAATGATCGAAATCCCATCAACGCACACTTTGGAAGTGGTTGGTTGCAATAGGGATATGATCAATGTCAGAGTACACACGGATGACATCGTGGATGGTCCGTTTACTGAGCTATAGTGGCAGTCTAGTGATGAATGTCATACTAAGGTCTGCATGAACTTGGCTTGAGTATGGTTTAGTCAAAGTTTTGATATGCTTTACTTTAGGGAACATTAAGCAATATTGTGCTTCTGCTTGTATCGATTATCAAAGGAGTTTGGTAATGCACGTGTAGCGGGTACTCTCAGTAAGCCTTATTGTGTTCCAACTTTGCATGTTTTTACCTCTTCCCTGAATGTGTTTACATTCTAAATGTCCACAGCCAGTCATTCTTCAAGGGAAGGAAGTATGAATGAAGTCTGAGGGAAGTGATTGGTCAAGTGTCCAATGGTGATTGAGACACAGGGACGCAATACTTCGCCTGTACTTGAAAGTGTTTCAAGTGACTGGATGACCCACACCTAAATTCACTTTGTGGTACTTGTCATGAGTGATTCAGGATGATAATATCAGTTCATCCTCATACTAGAGATGCATGTGTCTGCATCACTTTGATTTGCTTTGCTTTAGTTGCTTTCAAACACAGTCCGTAACTGGCTGTTATAAAGGGAGTAGTTGATCAGAGTATGATCACTGTGGTGGGCAATGTAGTCAAAGGAATTTGTTCCTCTGTTTAGAGAGATATCCCTGGGCCCCTCGATGATTGGGCGCTGACACCAAAATGCATGGCCGTGCTCGAGTGTGCAATGATTTGGGTAATCGATTGCAACTTGTATATTTTGGTCACCACCAATCTCGATCGAGAAACATAATCGTGAAGGACTGAGAATGACTTAGTACCATGTCTCGTCTTCACAAGGATATCGTGAACAAAAGGATGGTTGTTCACTTATCTATAGGGTCATTTCAAACCTTTGGGTTGTGAATTGGTACTTGTCTATGGGATGACATACCTCGTACTGACTTGGGGGCAGGGATGCCTTGCTAGAGGCCGCTCCCTGTCTGTGATACCTCTCGGTACGTTGTGTCATGTGCAAGTGGGAGTCTGTTGGAGTATGCCCACTGACACAAGTACATTGGTGTTACTGATGATGAAGTGCGAGCCTATTGGGTCACACACCAAGGATTGATCCCGACAGCTTACTGATAAAGAGAGAAGGTCCAAAAATCAAATTGTTTGATTTTGGGGCTTCACGGCCGTGAGGGATGCTCCACGGGTCGTGAAACCCACTGCCCTCACGTTTGACTCAACGACTTTCATACGGCTCGTGGAGTCTTCACGGGTCGTGAGAGGTCGTGGAGGGGTCGTGAAGGAGACGCCCTCACGAGTCACTCGAACGCGGCACGGGCCGTGAAGGATTATGGCCAGTCGTGGCGCATTTTTGTCTTCACGGGCCGTGAGAGGCCGTGAGGGGCCGTGAAGGACCATCTGCATGAAATTCTTATTTCTGATTGGGCCATCTTGTGGTCCAATGAGATTAAGCCTTTGTCTCCGACCAAATACGGGTTATTGTGGTCTGGTGGGTTAAGGAACATGCATTAGAACTTAGAAATTTTTCTCTCTTTTCTCTCTTGGTACTTACATGTTACATACACATTACATACACTAAGTTGGTGAATACTTGAGTGTTGTGAGTGAGTATTTGGTGCAAGAGGAGAAACTTTCAAGGCTGTTCCAGATACATGAAGTCATTGTGGATGTTCATGTGATGGAGTACTAGCATACGGGGGTCGAACCAACTTGGTGTGGATCAACGATAGAGGAGATACGATTGGATCTCTTGGTTGTCCCGGTTTATTGCTTGCTACAGCCAATCTCGAGAAAAGGTAGTGAGGTATTCTCTGCCTTCTTGTTTCTTTAAGTTGCATTTTGTTCTTGTAGAGAAACTATCACTTTGGAACACGATACAGACCCGTTTTTGTACGGTTTTCAAACTTTTGTTTTATGCTTCCGCTGTGTTTTGCTCCATACCGTGTTCCAACAGTTAGTACACCATTTATTCACCATTTACTCACCATTTACTAATACTACAGTTAATCTTTCACGTGGGACAGCCACATAACGCTCAACTCAACCCCAATTACCCCAATAGGAACACTTATCGATGGTCGGGCCCGAGCTTGAGGTTGAATACTTCTACGAGTACCCAATTCCTCAAACTTAGGCTCTGATACCTAATTGTAACGCCACCCCTAACGAGCTTAAAATTAGAGTTAATTTAAACTTTTAAACAACTATTATCAAAAGCGTACAGCGGAATTAAACACCAATTACAAAAACGTTGATTAACTCGGCTAATTAATTACATCAAAAGTTAAGCCAAGTTTGTTATCTACCAGCGTTACCTACTAGTTTCCGACCATCGGATCTATACCTATAACAACGTGTTTCCCAAAAGGTATTTACTACAAAAACTACCACCAGTCCCGCCTCACAAGGCATCTAGCATCAACCTGCGAAAAAGGTAAATCTTGCACCGTTAGCTACAACTAGCTAGTGAGCACCAATTACACATAAGCAACAATAAGCAGGCTATCATGTATCAGAACAGCACACAGGGCTATCCTATCATATTGCGGCGAGCCAAACTTGTCAGCAGAAGTCGTATATTGCAGGGGAGCCAACCCTGCTCAACAACCCAACAGCAGTCCACGTGGTACACCATGTCTTTCATGCTGGTTCCAATCTATCAAGGAACCCAGTTCCATAGAGGAACGGCGGCCTGCAGAGCCCTACCCAAGTGTATACTACTTGAGTACCGTTAGTTCCCCAATCCGTAGTCCCTAAGGACCCTGGGAACCCAGCCAGATACTAACACCCGTCTACCTGACTGACCTCCGTGTTCTCCAGTTCAGTGTCCGGACATAACTTCATAAACAAATAGCTGATCCAATAAGGATCCAGTTCATGCGCGCATATAATCACAGCAATATCTTTCATATCAATAATAAGCATGCTTGTACAACTCTATCATAACATACCTCATTTTCCACGTATCAATACACCAATCACGTGTCAACATATACCACAGATAACTTACCTACTGAGACTCATGGGAAACCGGTACTCACCTCGAGATTACAGGAGGCAGATATGCAATCGAGAATCCCAAGAGCACACGGAATCGTCCGAATCACCTAACACATTAGGTTCGGGCTTAGACACCAATTAACAACACTTAACACCACTTAAAACACAAGGCTACAAAGTTGTCAACACCACAGCACAACATGTGATCGCAAGGCACCCCCATGCGATCGCAAAGGCTTATCCATGCGATCGCAAGGGATCTCCATGCGACCGCAAGGGCCCTGCCCAAACCAACCCAGCTTACGATCGCATGGCTTAGCCATACGACCGCAAGGGTGGTATCATGGGGTTTACGATCGCAAGTTATGTACCTATGATCGCAAATTATGTTTCCTTCGTCCTTAGACGGTAAACCACGACAACGAACCCCTTACGATCGCATGACCCATGCATGCGATCGCAAAGTATATCACACATGCATGCGACCACAAAGGACCACCATGTGATCGCAAGGACTACCGAGACACATTGCGATCGCAAAGCCTCCCCATGCGATCGCAAGGACGCCACTTACAGAGTGTTCTTGCCCTGTTCGTAAACAGACGCTGCAAATCACAATATTCGACCCAAAATCGACTTGAATCCGTATTCAAGTGTTTATACAACATCTTTAAGCGACATACGAACTTAAAAACACACATACAACACAAAATCAATACCAAAACCCATTTAAAACATCAAAAGGGGTCATCTTCTACATCAAGTTCACAAACTAGGTTTAAGCTTCAAAAATACTTACAAGGCTGATGATAATAGATTGATTGCTTCTGAAATCAGCTAGGACAACCTCAATCAATAGTTCGTTTCTTGATATCTATCTCCAAAAGTACAAGGTTTGTGTGTGTATATAGCTACGTATGTATGTATGCGTATGTGTGTGTATATTTGACTTCCAGAGAAGTCATAAAAGGCTAAACCGCCTTTGTGACTCACAAATACCCCACACGGGTATTTTGTTCCCCTATTCAACTTAAAACACAACTTAGGGTTATCCGTTTCAACTAACGGAGATATTTTTGGAACCATTATCCAAAACCGTTCAACTATTTATCAACTTGGTCAACTTATGACACTTTTTACATTACCACATTTTTATCCACATTTAACACCAGTTAACACCAATTAGCACCAATTCACGTTTATAACACCAATTATCACCAATTCACGTTTATAACACCAATTAACATATATGACACCATTTAGCAACATGTATACTACATTTAGCAACAAAACACCAGTTAATGTCAACGTACAACTATTCAAGCTACAGTTACAACAGTTTACAACTAGGCCCTATTTCGGGGTGTTACATAAATAATGAATCTTTGATGGTTATTTTACCCCCTAGGAATCCCCCAACCTCAAGACTTATTGTAAATTTTCCAATTTTATTTGACATATGATTTTGATCTTTTAAGCTCTAATTTTTTATGTTCATACAAGTCTATGAGTTTCGATGAAACCCATGTAGCAAACAGTCAACTCAACCGATCCCAAACCAGTTGGCTTTAGGTGATCAAGTCTCGGAGTTTACTTGTTCGAGTTTCAATGGCAACTTATTTGACTTATATATTTTTTAGCCATTTCATATATGTTTTTTCTTTTTGCTCATAGGCTTTTTTTTCTAGCATATAATTAGTAAATTTGGAAATTCATACTCAGCCTATTTTTGTCAAGCTTAGACTCAAAAGGGCTTAACTATTTATTTATTTTATAATTTAAAAATTAAAAGTTGGTTACCATAAAACGAAATTTATAAAGAATGGTGAAAAGTCACTAAAATAATATGCATAAGTGCTAAATATAACTTGTGAACTTGTTTACAAATCAAATAAATGACACCATCAACTAATATTTAACACTTACTCGAATAATATCAAAATTTTAAAAATTATAGCCTAAATAAAATAATTATTTAATCAAGGACAATTAAATTTCAAGTGAGGAATCTTTTTCTAACCCCCTGTCCCACACTTAGATTGTACAATGTTCCTATTGTACATGGCGTACTCTGTACATCAACAACCACCTGTAAAAAACACTCGGAGCATAGATTAAAATAAAATAGATCTAGGAAAAAGAACCAAAAAACTACTAAAGCAAAACACATGGAAAGAAAAACAAACCCTAACTCACTTTCGTAGGAATCACGGTTGCATTTAGCGTATGCAACAAGTCTTTCACCACGTATAGTCTGTACCACCGGGATTTTAGATTACCGGGGCATTGCTTCAACCGTGAATTGAATAATAGAACTTTATCCCCGGGGTCGAAGTGTTTATCCCCTTTTGATCGAGCCTCGTATTGGTCTTTCTCGGGGTTGAGAAGACCTTCTCCTATTGGTGGTTGGCCATTGGCCTCCATGGCTCTTGTATCTCGCAGCTCTCTCTCACGAAGAGTATCGAAAATCCCAACAAAAAAGGCAGAATCATCATGACATTTAGAATATTTCAATGATTAGTTGAGTCCAAATATGATGGCATCGGTACCTACCCTGAATGTTAGTTGTGATTCGTGAATATCAACTAGATCTCTCGGTGTACTCAGGAAGGGTCTGCCTAGGATGATAGGGACTTGATCATCTTCCTCCATGTCTAGAACGATGAAGTCCGTTGGAAAGATGAATTTATCTACCTTAACTAATAAATCCTCTACTATCCCTCGCGGATGAGTGACGGATTTATCTGCCAGATGAATAGACATATGAATGGGTTTAGGTTCGGGCAAACCTAGTTTGGCAAAGAAAGGGTATGGCATAAGATTCACGCTCGCGCCTGAATCGGCCAATGCATGAGTAACAGGAAGGTGGTCAAACTGGCACGGTAGAGTATGATATATTGTGTGTAGGGATAGTGTACACGTGTCATCATATCCATGAACACTATGTGTCACTAAAGGGTCACACAGCTGCACATCCAAATGATGAACCAGGAAAAAATACATTGTGTGAAAAAGAGATAATTAATAGTCAATTAATTATCAAGAGAGAAAATAATAAATAGACATTTATTATTGAAGTGAGATATTAAATATTAGTTAATATTTAATATAATAGAGTTTGGTTGGAATATATTAATTAATAGTTGATTAATTAATATTAAATCAAACGTTTAAGTGTTTATTTTGCCAATTGATCAAAGTGTTTGGTCAACGGACCAGGCTTCGGGTCCAAGGGTCGTGATCCATTTAAATTACTATTTAAATGGATAACACCCTTGATTTAACCTAACCCTAATCACAATTAACAAGGCAAAAACAAAAGAACTCTCTCTCCCTCTCCTTGCTCTCTCTCGGCTGATGACACCACCACCACCCCATGGTGGTCGACGGTGGTTCTAGCGGCGGCATTCCGCGGTCAGCGGCGGTGCCCTGTGGCGGCGACCTCCTCCTCCGGTGATCGAAGTCCACGGCCAAAATACCCCCTTGCGGCGGCTAGGGTGGTCAGCGACAATAGATTAAGCCAAAAAGCCGGCGACTTTTTGGCGGTTCACACACACGAGGGATCTTTACTCGCGTATTGTTCATGTAGGCGGTGTAGCAGTCTGTTGTCATGGTGCAGTAGCTGTGTATCCCCCTCTAGCAGTTCAGGGTATACTTTTTATCCTTATTTTATACTGTTATGGACTTGTACATATGTTATATCTGTTATAATTATGATTTATTATTCTGTTTCCCCACCTGATCCAGTTGTGATCTTGGGATGGGATTTAAGTTAATATTATTCTGCTGTGCTTGTTGTACCCTGTAGATCCCTACAGTGGTATCAGAGCCTTCTTCTAGGCTCGGTGAGTAACAAGTTTAATCATGATTATATATTGTTTATATATATATATGTGTGAAACTTATACTGTGGTTATGATCAAGTTTCTGATCTGTTACCTAATAAAGTTTCCAGCTTTACTGCTTTAATATATATTTTATATATGTGTGAAACTTTAAGTTTTGGTTTAGGATCAAGTTTTGATCTTTTGACCAATTATAGTTTCCAGTTTGTTATTTATATATGTTTATATATATTAACTGCACGAAACTTGGCTTTTGGCTAAAAAGTCAAAGTTTTTGATTTTTAGCCAATTAAAATTTCTAGTTTATCTGTTTTAATATTTATACATATATTATGTGTGAAACTTGGTTTTGGACAAAAGTCAAAGTTTTGACTTTTAACCAAATAAAGTTTCCAGTTTACATGTTTTATATATAAATATCTATGTAAATTGTGTGAAACGTGTAGTTATTTGTAACACCGGTTTTCACGAGCTTAAAATTAGGGTCAATTTAAACTTTTTAAACATAATTATCAAAAGATTGCAGTGGAAGTAATCACCATTTTCAAAATATCAGATTGGTATCTGACTAAGAAACATATTATACAACAGGTGTTACCACAACTACCGACCGACCATCGGATCACATGCATAGTTACAACACAGTGTTCTTCAAAGGTAAATGTACCACTACCAGTAGGTAGCCCCAACTCACCACACCAACAAGTTATTACCTGTGAAAATGGAAAATATACAACATTAGCTACAACTAGCTAGTGAGCACAGTTTTCACATAAGCATGCTATCACATCACGACATGAGACATAGAGCTAAGCTATCACATAGCGGTGTGCCGACATGTCAACAGAGTCATATCTCGCGAGATAGCTAGTCCGGCTCAACGATCCTAGTTGGGAATCAGTCACATCCAACCGCACAGGTGGGGGAGCGAAGAGCAGCCATCAACACGTTTGAGCCACAAGGACTCCGTTCGGATCTGATCATAGACCAAGACCCGCACTCACTGCATCAAGGAACGGTGGTCCTGTAGAACCCTGGAACTCGATATGGGCCCTCAAGTTCCCTGTTGATCCCGAATAATTGGCCTCAGGCCCGTCATAGGATCCAGCACCGGGCTGACCTCAACCACTGGTAACAATGGACTGTGATACAGTCCCACGAGTGTCCGGACATTTTCACAATAACACATAGCTGATCCAATCAGGATCCCATAGTATGCGCACATATAATCACAACAATTATTGCTCATACTGATAAGCAGAACATGCGAGTATAACTTAAACATATCATACACTTACCACATAATTCATGTCACAAATATACGTTTACCACCATTACAACTCTAGTCATCGTACGCATCATAACATGGCATATCATATCATAACATACCTCACACGTACAAGCATATAAGCATGGCATCATATCACACAAGTAATAGATAACTCTACTTACTGAGTCTCATGGAAACCGGTACTCACCTCGAGTTCACAGTAGGTAAATATAGTATTCGGTGTCCTCGGGTTCCTTAAGATCACCTAACACATCATACACATGTTTGGTTATCACTTACACATAACACATTCAGGTCTAAACACATTTTAAAAAAGATGTCACACTGGACCCTGCTTGCGGCCGCAAGCCCCAGGCTTACGGTCGCAAGAGTCCTCAAGAAAACCCCTTATGGCTGCAAGGGTACTCCTTGCGCCCACAAGGGTTCTTTCCAATAAACCAATGCTTACTACCGCAAGGGAAATCCCTTTTTGCCCGTAAGCATGGTTCCTTGGTTTTCTACGACCGCAAGCTATATGCCTGCGCCCACAATCCTTATTCCTTCGTCCGTAGTCGGTAAACCACAAGAGCACACCCTTACGGCCACAAGGACCAAAAAATAATGTAACGCACTGGATTTCATAAACTTAATTAGTAGAATAAAATGTTTTCTATAGCCTGATTTAGCAAAATATATCATTTAACAAACACAGCGGAAATATTTAACTAACCAAATACACCAATTGTAGTATAAATTTTAACAAAAACCCAGCGATGTTACCGAATATCTGCCGACCATTATAATCAAACATCAGAGTAAACAAAAGCATGAGCAAATGTGTTCCCCAAAATTTACAACTGAAATAAGCATAGCATGACATCCTTCCTTACCAACAACTATATACCTGCATAATAGGAAGGATACATGGAGGGGTTAGCTATAAATAGCTAGTGAGTAACAGTTAAACAATAGTATCATAATGAGAATATCATATCATGCATATCATATCATAGATTAGCAATCAAGTCTACCCTAACATATAGCGATGTTCCGGTGCAGCCAGCCGGAGTCACATCTTGCGGGGTGCAAGCTCGGCTTAATGATCCGTATTGGGAAAGCCGAATACATCATATCGCGCTGGTGGGGGAGCAGGTAGCGGTGCACCATTGCATTAACAAGCGGTAGCACCGCTAACTTTTAGGGTGTAGCGCCGCTAACCCTAAAAGGTTAGCGCCGCTAACGCGGTCTGCATGACAACTTTTCCATTCTGACACCATTGGTCCCTCCATCTTAAAGGCTATCGAGATAGGTCCCCGGTGTGTGACCCAATAGGCCCATACATCATCGGTAGTGATCCATATGGCGTACGTGTGTCAGCGGGCATACTCCAACAATAACATAGCATATCAATTCAACTTTACTGTTTAATAGTCAGTTAACTATAGCATACGAATAACACAGTTGACCTACTTAAGCTATAACATAAAAAGTACATATCCAGCATACCCATTTAGCAATACAAACACAATAACTCACCTTAAACTTGATATAACAGTCTTATTACGATGCCTAAGGTTAACCGGTACTCACCTGGCAGTCAAAGTAGGCAGATATAATGCTCGGTGTCCTTTGGTTCCTCAGGATCACCTAACACATCATATATACATTGGGTTACTACTTAACACTTAACAATCTTCATTATAAACACGCGTCACAAATCTGTTATCATACGGCCTCAGAGAATAAGGCCTACGGCCGTAGTGCACACAACACCCCCTACGCCTGCAGAAGTTGTTCTTTGGGTTCCTACGGCCGTAGGTTATGTACCCACGCCCGTAGGCTTCGTTCCTTCACCCGTAGGTGGTAAACCACATAAAACACCCTCCTACGGCTGCAGGAACTACTTACTACGGCTGTAGAAGACTTAATTTCAAAAATCCTGAAAAACACCCCTCTACGGCCGCAGGACTTTTCTCTAAGGCCGCAGGAATAAAATGGCTTCTACGGCCGCAGGAACTTTCTTCTACGGCCGCAGGAAGGGTCTGTACAGCATATCACCGACTCTGTTCGAACACAGCTGCTGTTCTTCTCGTTTTTGGACACCAAATCGACCAAAATTCAATGCGAATCGTTTATACACTTCATTTAACATCTATAGAAGTTGACTAACATGTTTTGTACATAAAACCCATAATAAAACACCATCTAAACCTTCAATTTAATCCAACACCATCATGAACTTCAAGAACAAGCTTTATACTTCAAATCACTTACTTGGTCGATGATTTATGCTCCAAGAACAGATTCAAACACTTGAAATCAGTAGCCACCTAGCTTCTTTCTTGATTTCTCTTCCAAGGTTTGAAGGAGTATGTGTATGTGAGTTTGTATGTACGTATGTATGAATATATGTGTGTATTGTGTGTGTTTATCCCAAAGTCAGGGGATAAGAAGGAGAATGACCGACTCAGTTGATCTCGTTTAAACGATGGGGTATTTTGTTCCTCTTTTCAACTTACAACTATCCCCGTTTACCCGTTTCAACTAACGAGGATATATTTGCAACCATTATCTAAAACCATTTAATATTTTATAACTTTTACTATTTAACCTAAACTTTCACCTAACACCTAAGATATCCACTTTAACGAACTAATAACATAAGTTAACAACTAAAACACTTAGGGGCTGTTTGATAAATAAAATGATTTAGCACTAAATGATTCAGTAGTCTGAATGGTTAGAAGACTCTGAATGATCATGGTTCTGAATAAAAAAACTATTTGATAACACTTCTGAATGCTTAATCTGAACAAAATAAAATTACTATAATAACCTTCTTCATTATTAATCATAATTCGTTAGGAAATTTAATCAAACACTTGGAAAATAATGATAATTCGTTAGGAAGTTTAATCAAACACTTGGAGTGCACGATAAATTTTCATATGAATGTCATATTAACCAAACAATCCTTGTAAACTTTATTAAACAATCCTCAATATTAAAATACATGAAGTATAAAGGAATAATAAATAAACAAATTAAAAATAGAACTCTCTTGTTTCTGTCCACAAATTCTTTCACCATCAAAAATGTTTCTGTCCACATGTGCTTTATGTTCTTCCATGGAGCAAAAAAAGGAAAATTGCAGTGGGTCTTGATTTGATTTCTTCTCCTCTATAATTTTCTTGTTCGATGCTCTTCGTCCTTCACCCACCGGTACACAACAACTTTGCTCAATCGATCTTTCCTATGATTCATACTCCATGACGCCTTTGATTTCTTCTTCCCCAGCTCATACACACGGATGAAATTCACGAGGGAAGAAAACAAAGAACATGGCGGGAGTATAAATCTTGATCTGCTTCTTGAACTCTCTTTTCCCTTGCTGCTTTCTCTTAAAATCAGATGAGGAGTGTGAGATCGAATGAACGTATGGTAAAAAATGAGGGACAGGAGTGTAAAATGTATACCTCTGAATGATTTTGCATCTCTTCCCAAGCAAAATCGGTCAGCACACTTTTGCTCATTTAGAGCCTTCTTTTTTTCTAAACAAACATCCTGAATCGGTTAGCAAGCCCCATTACGTGCTGAACTAAACCATTAAGAGCCAAACAAACAACACCTTAATTAAAGTCAAGGTACAACCATCTTACCACAAGGTACAACTAGACACAACTAGGCCCATTTTCAAGATGTTACAAATAAGGCTTATGGCCGCATGTGCCTTCCCTTGCGACCGTAAGCAAGGTTGGTACAACAGGCCTTGACTCTGTTCCTACACATATGCTGTAAATCCGATTTTTGACATACAAATCGACCAAAACTCAGTTCCAATCACTTATACACTTTGTTTAACATCATTTGAAGCTTATAAGCACATTTGACACAAAAACTAACCACAAGAACATAATCTACACCATTAAATGATCATCTTCTTCACTAGACTCAAGAACTAGGTTTTGACATTAAAGAATACTTACCATCCAAGGTGAACAACAACTACAACCTCACTTTGCTACTGAAATCAAAAGCAACAGCTTGATTCTTGATTTGTACTTAAAAAATTTCAAGGATTGAGAGCATATGTGTGTATCGTAGATTTCTGTGTGTGTTTAGTGTGTGTTTTGTGTGTTGGCAGAGGATAAAGGAGGGAGAGACCGACTTATGGGGTTTAATAATTAAACCCCTGGGTATTTTATCCCCCTATTTAACTTATAACTTGACACATGCTAACCTGTTTCAACTAACGGAGATATCTATGAAATCATTACTCGAAATCGTTTAACATTATATCACTTTTACTTACTAACCTCAAGTTTCATCTAATACCTCACATATCCACTTTAACCAACTAACAAGATAGGTTAACAACTAAAATACTTATTTAAAGCCAATGTACAAACAGTTATACACAAGGTACAACCAAGTACAACTAGGCTCATTTTCAGGATGTTACATTATTAAAAGTTCAAAGTTTTTGAATTTTTAAATCAAGTTTCCAGCTTTATTATTATATGTTTAATAATGTTGACGTTTAACATATGCGATGTTTTTGTTTTTATCCAATTTGAGATATATAACAAAAGGCCCAGTTTAGGCCCAGGTTGAATGGTTGGGATAGACACAAGACCAGTTGTGTTTTGGTGTTTAAATTGGCCCAGGTTGAATGGTTGGGATAGAGACAACACCAGTTTGAAATATATATTTGTATTATGGTTATAATGTATGTATTATTATTATTTAATTTTTCCGGTACGCGAGTGGATGTTTATTATTGTTTATTAAGCCAAACGCCTAAAACCTAGTGGATCACCTTGTGGTTGTTTTTTTAAATTTCTTGCTATGGTTGGTTTACATTTATTATTTATCCGATGTGGGGAGGCCTGCGTGCCACTTACAACCCCTATTCAGTTTTTGTAAAAGTACTAGTTTAGCGGGTCTACGTACCTTTGAATTATTATGTAATAGGGCACTAGTTTTATCAAAATTGTAATAGGTTATTTTGATTTTTGTAAATGTAATATTTTTGAAGACGATCAAGCAAGACAAGAAGCAAGACAAGAAACAAGACAAGGAGAGAGGATGTCATGGATGTTGGAGCCAGTGGAGCATTAAGTTTTTCATGCCATGTGTGTTGTTTGTGATCTACTTAGGGTGTGACCACAGGGATTCTTTATTTTTAATCAAGTATCAGTTATGGTCAAAGGGCGTTATGTGTGTTGGCTTATTATTATTAATTGCATGGTTGTATTTTAAATAATTATATAGTGCACGCTCGTCATAAAAACCATACACATATATTTTAAGTTGAAATTTTTTTCAATTAAAAGGATAATATTTTACAAGTTTTGTAAAACGGTTAAAACTGGCAAAAAGTTTTTGAAACAAATTAACCCTTTTTAAAAATCTTAGACCAGTAGTGCTACCCATCTAATGGTACACCTTTCCTGCTCCTGGTACCTTGGTGTGTTGTCTTGCCCAAACCGTGCACACCGGGGTTCAAACCGATGTGGGGAGGGGGTGAAAGACTTTACGATTCCCTGATGTGACATGCCAAAGTTTACCCCGTCTTAGATGGTGAGGTCTATTTTGGTGATTCCGTGATGTGACGGGCCCAAAGTGCGCTTAGGAGGACTATATATGTACGAATTATGTTTCATTCGATGTCCCAAAGATATAGGAGTCGTGTTTTGGATTAAATTCGATCGGTATGGTTTATACACACCAGAAATAGCATGGGGTCGGTGTTGTCGTGCCCAAACCGTGCATTGGCACGTGTGACATATGGATGTCAAATTTATTTGTTATACCATTTTATTCACCTGAGGAGTCTCTTAGTCTCGTCATGCAAAAGTGGAAGCTTTCATGTCCAAACTTCGCAGTTTGGAAGTTGCACTTTAGGAATATCCTAAGGGCACAGGGTAGGTTGTACATAGTCGATAAGGCACCTCTAGCACGACCCGATTATTCTGCTCAGGATGAAGAATATGATACATATTACAAGTATCTGTCTGATGAATCTGACGTCATGTCAATTCTGATACTCTCCGCAGAATCTGAGTTTTCGGATGAACTCAAGAGTAAGTGAACTTTTGAGGTCGTGCAAGATCTAGAGGAACGCTTCAATAGCAGCGAACGCTATGGACGTTTTCTGCTTATGAAATACATTCTTTTACAGGGGATGAAAGAAGGTCAGTCTTTGAGTGATCATCTCATTAACATGAGAAGGCTGTTTGATTGCTTAATGATTCTGAGGTCACAAGTTAGTGAACAAGAACTTGTGATGCTTTTGGTCGGATCTCTGACAGATCACTATCAGGCAAAGGTAGTGAATAAGATAGGAGAACAGGAATCAACAGTAGTTGGTATGCACGAGTTTCTAATGTGCATCGACGACCAGACGCACGCAGACTTCCCTGATACAACAGTAGTTCAATCAATGGAAAAAGATGACTGGATTGATGAGCTACTAGACATTTGTTGCCTAGTTTGCGGTAGCAAGGATATTTGCGAGCACTCACTCGACATTGATTAGCTGAACATCGGTTTTACTGACGAGTCAGGTATCTTTATGATAGATTTCTTAGTTACTTCTTTTGAATCATGGGTACTCGATACCGGATGTGGTCATCACATTTGCAATCACTTGTAGGGATTCAAGAGGAGTAGGAAACTAAGGAAGGGGGACATGGACCTGCGGGTAGGCAAATGCTCCATCATTGGTGCTGAAGCTGTAGGAACATATTGTCTCAGGCTACCTTCAT
Source organism: Pulicaria dysenterica (assembly GCA_947179395.2). Classification (NCBI taxonomy): domain Eukaryota; kingdom Viridiplantae; phylum Streptophyta; class Magnoliopsida; order Asterales; family Asteraceae; genus Pulicaria; species Pulicaria dysenterica. The sequence continues at coordinate 48,762,985 of OX359292.1, read as the reverse complement.
GATTAATCATAGATCTCCACGTAAGATTTCAACCTCCAGGTCCATGTATTGTAGCCTTCATTTTCATATCTTAGCTATGTTCCAGTCTGCATATACACTTTGCCTTAGTACATCTTTTCAAACGTATCAGACCAATTGCAATCGTTATTCCTCCACAGTTAACCAAGCAGTCTGCATATACACTTTGTACACTTTTTCATGGACTTAAACACAAACAACTAAATAATTAGTTCAGCCTTAAGATGGATAATGAGAAAATTGAAGCATCAGAATGAAAAAAAAGCATACTGTCGTCGAGAATGAAACAAATCGAAGCGTCAGAAGTAGAAAAAAAACGACGGCAGGCGATGCAGGTGGCGGTGTTACAGTGACGGTGGTTTTGGTGGAGATGTTTAACGGTGGCGGTGGTGATTTGAGCGTTTAACGGTGGCTGTAGTTTTGGTGGAGGTGTTTAATGGTGGCTTTGATCGGCGCAGGTGAAGAAGGTTTGAAACATCTACCTCCATGATTTCTTCAGTTATGGGGTCTTCGTTGTACATCTGAGCCATTTTACCAAATCTTAAAAATGAAATTTGACAAATGAAAAGAAATGTGTATCTGACCTCCATAATTAGATTTGACAAATGAAAATATCCTGAACTTCATTATTAGTTCAGCCAAGAAGAAACATAGATATATGTGTATCTGATACATAAAATTTGATTTTCCAATCTTACCCTTCTGTACAATAAGTATGTGCGTGAATTATTAGTAAACAACATATTTGTGATGCTTTAATCTCAGCCACTAATATCCAGATCTGACGGTTGATATTAGTTCTTTAGGTTCTACATATAAGGTATGGTTCTACATTGATGCTATTTCTATATATATATATAGGGGAGGGTTCATGCGAAAAGTGCGAGAAGTAATTTCAGCCATTGATTTGCTTTTGATCTTATGGTTCACATTAATCTTAATTATTAAATTTATTTAATTTAAAATGGTATATTAGTAAACAAATTTTTTTCTCTCTCCTTTGATTAATTATTTCTCTCTCATTCAATTAATTATTTGTCTCTCTTTTAATTAATTTTTTCTCTCTCCTTCAAATAATATTTTCTCTCTCTAATTATCTATTTTCCACATTTATAAAATTTAATTTAACCTTATTATTAATACTTAATACGGTGTTCAACACTGAACATAACGTAGAATTTATAAATTTTTCGTTATGTATATTGTGTTCAATAAAGAATACAGCGTACGATTTGCAACTTTTTCATTATTATATTTTTTACTGAATCTTGTTTAGTACTACATGTTCATTAATAAATACGTAGATGATACATTATATAATTTTATTAGAGAATAAAGTAACCATTAATCATTATTAAATGCAATGTTGAACGAATAATACAGATACAAAAATAACCATTAACCATTAGTCATTATAAAAGTCAATATTGAATAATCCATACCAAAATAAAAATAACTATTAACCATAATAAAATTTAATATTAAACAACCCATGCAAAAAAAATAACTATTGACCATTATAAAATTCACTATTACAAACAAAAACCCAATAAAACCTTATAAATAATCGGTGATCCACCATTAAAATGATATTGTTGGAGTATGCCCACTGTCACACGTACGCCGAATGATCACTACCGATGATGTATGGGCCTATCGGGTCACACGCCGGGGGTTGATCTTGACAACAACCTAAAAGGGAGGGTAAGAAATGAATAATTAAAGATAGTTGGTGATCTGGACATGGTTAGCGACGCTAACCAATCTGTCGCTAACTTAGCCGCGTTAGCGGCGCTAACCTTAAGTGGTTAGCGGCGCTAAGTTTGGGCGGTTAGCGGCGCTAACCCGTCTGACAGATTACAACTTTATTCCTTCACCTCCACTCTCCACCAATGCATGTCATTTGCTTGGTTCTCTTTATGTTCCGTCTTGGGTAACTCCAGATGACTGAAGAGGCTAATAAACATACATGCAAGGCTCTTTTCTCTCTAATGATTCATGGTGTAAAAACACACACATAAGAAGCCTATAGTGGTTGTTCTTGTAAGTGCTTGAGAGAGAGGATCAAGAGAGTTTTCTGGAGAGTAATGGTTGATGTTCCTGGAAGCGTTCTTCATAAGTGAAGGAGTGCTCAATGGCTTGCTAGTACAAGAAGATCACGTTTTTCCTGAGGTGGACTTCGATAGAGAAGAAGGTGCCATTGCTCGGATTCGTTTTCTTCATCAACTCCAGAGGATCTTCAAGGATATATTTCTCTCTTTTCTTTCTGTTTAAGTTGCTTATCTTGTTGTAGAGTATGGTACACTTCTTGGGGTTACTTTTGTGGTTTGTTTTTGTTTGTTAAATTTCCGATTTTGCACTTGCATGCTTCCGCTGTGATGAACCACGAACCCCAACAGATATACTATAACATTATTTAATTCAATGCTGAACAATTCATACAGAAACAAAGAAAAATTACCATTTATTGTTATAAGATTCAATATTGAACAATCCATATAAAAAGAAAATTAACTATTAACTATTAACCATTATATTGAACTACCCATAAAAAACCAAAATAACTATTAATTGTTTATTTCCTTAATTTTATTAATAAAAGTATAACAACAATTAAGTATGCCGAAGTTATTTGTGATCCACCAAACAAAATAAAAATTTCGTCAAAACACCAAACAAAATAAAAAATCATAAAAAAAAAGTCAAACCTCTTGTTGAACACAAAAAACAGAAACACTAAGGGGCGCCGAAGATGTCGCGGTTTTAGCGGTGGTTCGCCAGAGGCGGTGGTTCACCGGTGTATTCAATGGTGATAAAAACCCGACAGGTGGTGTTAGGCGATGTGGATCTTGGATGAGCACCGGAGACGGCGGTAGACGACGTGAATCTGTGGATGGTGAAGGCGGGGTGGATGGTGAAGGTGGTGGTAAACGGCGTGTTTAACGGTGGTCGGCGTGCATATGTAGATGAGAACCAGAAACAGAGGCGGTGGACAGCAACGGCGGTGGAAAGCGGCAACGGCGGTGGTTATATAAAGAAATCAGGGTATTAACTTTTTTTTTGTTTCCAAATGAAGAAAGAGGCGGCGGCTCGAGAAGTGTAGTCGGAGAAGCAAGAAGATGGAAGCGGTGGAGCGCTAATTGGCGGTGGTGCGGCAGAGGGAGGCGGTGGTGCGGCAGAGGGAGACGGCACGGGGGGAGGGGAATGGTGGTGGTGGAAGATTGATGGATCTCTAGGGTTTATTTTGTTTTAGGAAGAAGAAGTAACGTGAGTATAATGTTTGGAACTTGGGAAATGATCTGCAGATTTAATAGGAGGGAAGAGAGATATTATCCTAATTAATTGGTAATTTTTGTTTCAAAATGACATATGTACCCTTTGTTAACTTCATTAATTCCCTTGATTTTTCATTTAATTACAAAAGTACCACAATCAATCTTAGCCATTGATTGATTAATCATATGGACCATAACACTTCTTGCACTTTTTGCAAATAAGGTACTTTTCGCATGAACCTCCCTATATATATATATTGTTGGATTATGTGCAGAGATAATTAATAGGTACATTTTATCCAATGTTATAAGAGACTAAAGGGTCACACTATTACACACCCAAATTAGAACAGTTGGAATTTACCATGATTCTGTGTGGAAATAATTAATCAGATGGATTAATTATTAGAGAGAAAAAATAAATAATTAATCAGTTGAATTAATTATTAGAAAGAAAAGAAATAATAAATAGTTATTTATTATTTAGAGGGAAATTAAATATTAAGTTTAATATTTATCGGACCAGTTAATAAATAGTTAATTAACTAACTATTAAAGTTCAGAGGGTCAAAGTGAGAGGAATGAAACTTCCATTAAAATCATGGGCTTTAATTGAACGGGCTTGGGCTTAAAGGAGGTTTAAGTATTTAAACCTAGATGAGGCTCATTTAATCCTTATGCATTCTAACTTGAATCAAGAAAAGAACCCTAGCCTCTCTCCTCTCCCTCTGCGTCGACCTCTCTCACCCTCTCGTCGACTTCGACCAACACCCAAGGGGTGTTCACGGTTTTGCTTGCGTCGATCACCACACACACACGCAAAGTTCGCGTGTTTGATTCTCGGGTAATTCCAGGAGCGGTCTAGCAGCCAGTTCGTTGGTGGTGTAGTAGTGGTGGACTACCTTTAGCAATCCCAAGATCAAGCAGGTATTGTTTTTCTAAACCTTTTATCTAGATTGTTGTTGAGAAACTTATATGGTCATTAGTAAGATCCTAACCCTTTTGGGGTTTAGAGGCTTGACCAGTTTGTGTCATAAGGTTGTTTGGTCAGATCAAAACCCTTCAGTGGTATAAGAGCCTCGGCTCTATGATCTATAGTTTCTAGTTTATCATGTGTTTAGATTTAAGGTTTGTTCTTGATCTTCTACTTGCTTCTAGTGATTCTCGAAAATCAAGAAGGGCAAAAAAACAGTTTAAACAGTTAGTTTGAACAAACCTATTGACCAGAAAGTTTAAACAGTTAGTTTGAACGGTGGAAGGATTACAACTTTTAAAGAAACAAGTTTTAATTCAAGATAAATTAAACAGTTTGTTTAATTGATAGAAACCTAGTTAAATCTAGTTGTTTGATTCGTTTAAATTATATCATCGTCCTCTTCATCTTGTTTTTCTTCTTGTAAAAATCAAAAACCAAAGGGATAAGAAAAAAAAAACAATTTTTGTTTTTCTAAGATATAAAAGATAAACTTTAATCAAATAAGTTTAAACAAGTTTTATGTTTAAACGGTTAAAAGATAAATCTTTTATCTGAAAAATGATCTTGACCAGGATTTTAAACAAGTTTTTTTTGTTTAAAGATTAAAATCTAGTTTTTTAGAATTATTAATTATTAAATGGAACGGTTTTTGGGTCACGTTAAAAATTAAAAGTTTTTGGTTTTTGATTAAATCCAATTTTTAATCGGGATATTAGAACTAGCTAGTTTTAATAGATTAAAAGTTTTAATAGTCCAGGTGCGGCAGTCACAAGTCGACGTCAGCCCAGTTTTGAGCAGGCGGTTGGCCACGATCATTGGCGGCTTGTTAGGCGGCAGTGGCGTGGCTTCGGCCCAAATGGGCTTCGGCCCAAGCACCACAGTCCAGGGGGTTCTCGGCCCAGGTGTCTCTCAGCCCAGGGGGTTCTCGGGCCAGGTGGCTTCGGCCCAAGGGGGTTTCGGCCCACGTGGCTCTCGGCCCAGGGGGTTCTCAGCCCAGGTGGCTTCAACCCAAGTGGGGTTTCGGCCCAGGTGGAATACGGCCCAAAGGGGTCTAGGCCCAAGTGAGTTTTTCGATTAAATACAAAATTATTAATTTTAAGTATTAAAATTAATAAAGTTTTATATAAACTAGCATTATATATATATTTTAATCAGCTTCAGTTAAAATATATATCATTTGGATGTTTTGTTTATCATGTCCAGTTGAGACATTATAAATAAACTCTAAAAAGGGTAAGTTTATATAAAAAGGAGAAACAAGATGATGTTATTTAAATTATGATCAAGTTTTTTGTCGTGTTTAAGTTTTTGGTAAAACTAGTAAAAACTCGACATAGGATTTATTCAAGTTTTTTGAATAATGTTATGTTTTTCAAAGTTTATTGAAAAACTATTTTGGTCAAGTTAATTTAAATAACTTAGATGATTATAATTCGCATTCTTGATTGATAGTAATTAATCAAAAGGGTAGATGAGAATGGTTAAACGGATCAGGTTTTCTGTTTATCGCATAGTTTATCTTTCATATATATAAATGCGTGTTTGTTGTATATATATATGTTGCTTATATATATTACCTGGTTGTGATATATAGCTATAGTTTTGCCGACTTTGGACTCGCTTTTTTTTCTTCTTCTTTTATTTTTGGTTTTGGGAAGGCCTGCGTGCCAATAACAATCCATTTTTTAATTGTAATCTTGTACTGGTTCGGGGAGGCTTGCGTGCCACTTGCAACCCCTTTATTATTGTATTTGTAATAGAGTAGATGTAGTTTTGTCCCATAATCAAGACGGAGTTTAAGAAGATTTCCAAGATGATGGCTTGCACAGTGCTCGGAAACATCGGAGGAGGTGTCAAGGCAAGTGGGAGCAATGCATTAAGAAGGTGAATCCAAGTCCTTTTTCCTTAGGATTGACCTTAGGATTAGTTGGCAAAACTATACGTTTTTATATGCTTATTATCTGCGTGGTTGTGATCCCTTTATGCTTGTCCATATTTGTATGTGATGCTGTGAAAAGGGTTTAATAATAGGTAATTATTAAACAGAGAAAAACCACGATTTATGACAAACTAGAATATGACTTCAGCTTGTTAGTCGTATTAGTTAAATTTTTATAAATTTAAAGTTTTGTCAAGATTATAAGTTTGGAACTTATAAAGCATTTTGTGCACCTAGTATAGGTACACATGCAAATTGTATTTTTAAAACAGATGATTTTAAAATGGTTTTTCAAAAACTAGAAAATTAAGTTTTTCTTTTAAACTTAATTATAAAACCAAAGAAAATCTTAGATCAGTGTGCTACCCATCTAATGGTACACCTGAAGGGTTTTGTGGGATATAAAAACATATCAGAATAACATGCACAGCGGAATAAATCAAAACCCCCTCCGGTGATCTCATCTAACTCGTACAGAAACTAAAAGAGAAGTAGAGGATTAAAAGCTATACATTTGCAGCTCAACTTGAAACTTCAATCCTAGAATGCTAAAGGTAGAACACCGCTACTGCACCACCTCGAACAGGCTGCTAGACCGCCAAGGATTTTACCAATGATCAAAACTTGATCCCTCGTGTGTGTGTGTGTGTCACGTCGTCGACCCCAAGGGGGGGCTTCGGCTTTGCGCCGATCGAGAGAGAGAGGAGGAGGAGAGGATTAGGGTTATTTTTCTTTTTGACTTGCAATTAACTTAATGTGATTCTAAGGTTTAATAAGGTATTTATATATATAACCTTATTAAAGCCCAAGCCCGTTTAATTAAAGCTCAGCTTTAATTAAACTATCAAGTAATTACAGAAAATACCCTTTGACCTTTCTAATTAATTAATAACTATTAATTAATTGGTCCTGTTAATATTTAAACTAAATATTAACTTCTCATTTAAATAATAAATAATTATTTTTTTTCCTTTCTCTTAATAATTAATTAACTAATTAATTATTCTTACACAAGGTAAAATCCAAATGGTTCTAATTGGGTGTGTAGCAGTGTGATCCTTTAGTGTCACATAGTATTGGACACGATGGTACATGTTATCTATCTCTGCACACAATCTAACAGACTCCCACTTGTGCAAGATAAGCAACACTTATTGTACATCGTTGGCCTAAGGAGGTCCCTAGCTAGACACTTAGGTTAACCAGACTATGAGATCTCTTATATCTAGAGACATAATCCACCCCTTGGATTATCTAGGCTTTTCCTTTTGCATCGCGATATTCCGTAATGTGAGTATTAGACATGGAGCAGGGATCTTATTCTAAATACTCATATTTTCTCGACACTCTGCAGTTACGGTTTACCGAATGAAACCTATCATTCTAACCGAGCGCGGCCACGCATTTTCAGCAGTCTTAATCATTGAGGGGCCCAGAAATATCTCTCCTAAAAGTAGGAGGTTCAAATCTCATCTTGACTATTTGCAATTTGAGCACACAGCTTCCGCTGCACCTAGACATGCCCCTTATGATCACCCTGTTATGGCGTGACGTTAGAACATGCTAAAGTACAGAAGTTACTATGTCCCAAACCAAATATCTCAGGTCTAAGGACAACCTATCAAGTTTACTTATGTTGACGCTCCATGAAGTAAACTCGATGCGGATCACACCAATATTTATCCCCGATAAATATCTATGAATATTTTGTCACAACCTTGTGCTTTTTATTCATTCCCGAATAAATCATCAAATATCCATAATAGCGTTATCTCCCTAATGCAGCTCCCACTACATTAAGTAGCTACGGGCATTTAGACAATTCATAACTTGACTTGTCATGGATAGGTTAAACATGCTAAAAATGGATAACTACGAAACATTATGCAAATACCTCCTATTTCAATCCCATGAAATGTAAATACATAATAAAAGAGTTTCAGGTTACATCTATAGTAATAATCAAAAACATGAACTAGCTGCTATGTTCTAAGTACTGCATTCCTATAGAACTCGCATGCCTCTCATGCTTAGCTCTAGCTAGCGGCTTCGTCAACGGGTCAGCAACGTTGTCGTCCGTCGGTATCTTTTGCAACCTAATATCATCTCTTCCAATGATCTCTCGGATGAGGTGATATTTCCTGAGTACGTGCCTAGTCCGCTGATGATCTCTAGGCTCTTTAGCTTGTGCCACAGCCCCTGAGTTGTCACAGAATATATCGATCGGTCTAAAGATACCGGCAACAAATCTAAGATCCGAGATAAAATTCTTCAGCCAGACAGCTTCCTTTGCCGCATTACTTGCCGCAATATATTCTGCTTCTGTAGTAGAATCTGCTATTGTATCTTGCTTCTGACTTTTCCAAGATATGGCTCCTCCGTTTAGGGTAAAGACAAATTGATACGCGAATATCAGTCTTAAATTTATAAACTAATCTAACCGTATTTGACTGACACACTAACGGTCAAGCGCACCCGATCGTATAGCAGTAAACCAGGCAAGACCAGGATCGTCTCCACAGGGAACAGTTATGGAATATACTATTATGAAATAAACTAGTTAAACTAAAATGATTTAAAGGTACAAAGGGGTTTTTTGAAACTAGTAGCTAACCGCTACCAAGGTATGAAAATATTAAATTAAAGCAATAAACTAGAACAATTTTAAGAAGTTGAAATCAGTTGATAGAGATGTATTTACCAATGAATCACTCCCCCTATGTTCAACTTGTTATAAACATAAATAATATGACAGGTTTCTAAGGGAGTTCGAACCAACAACCATCAGTCCTACTAATCCGATTACGACTTAATCTTTCCAAAACACACTTAACTCTCGTTGTATGGTGAATTAGACTCAAACTTTTATCTATGGTATTACTGAATAATCTTAACCCTCATTATCTCATAAAAGTTATCTATCCTATTGAATGCAAACATCATTGTCTCAGATCAAGCAAACAATAATCCAAAAGAAAATACACGTCTGTATCTAACAGATTACTCAACAAAAGTTAAGATAAAAAACTCAAGGTTCATGATTAAGCATAAACAAAACCAATCATATATATATGAATAAAGATACAAATCAAAACTAGGGTTTGTTCATCATGGTAAATACTAGAAATGTCTAACTCATAGACAAGTTAAAAAACAAATACAAAGAAAACAAAAATCGCAAACCATTATAGACCGATGATTGCAACCCAAGTTAACCCTGCAGATGTTGTGGCCTCTCATCTCCATCATTGACACTCTCCAAAAGCTGTCGCATGCTGTTTCGTACGTCGACTGCCAACTTGCTACGCGAATTTAATATATCGTGTTATTCCCCCCCTAGCCGCCGTCTATGAATATATATATATATATATATATATATATATATACCTCGTTTCCCTTTAATTCCCTGCTGCCTTCTATTGAAATTAATGACCCATAACCATGTTGGGCTTTCTCTTTGTAATTGTCGGCCAAGATTAAAAAGAGAATTGCATCCATCGATTTTCATAATAAAAATATCAATTCCCCAGTTAATTCAACAAACCTCTTTTCATCTTTACGTAAGATCCAAAATCCACATGTTTCTTTTCTTTGGGCCTGCGTGGCCCATGACACAAAAGAATGGCAATCACCATTTGTTTATTTTCATTTCCTGCTTCACGGCCCATATGCAGCAAATTCCCAGCCTCATTAAATATCACAAACAAGATATTATTGTGGTTCTTTTTGTCTAGTTTTCATAGCTTTTTAAATCACCTCCTTTTGAGTTCGTATGAGTGAGATACGACCCAAACATTAAAGAGGTGTCAAAGTTGTCAGCTTACTCAATTAATCTCTTTTCTTCACTATCTCTTATCAAATTCTCTTTGTCTTATCTCAAGAGCCCTAAAATATGTAATACACCAAAGTAAGACATAATTACCATAATTCATTATAAATATTCATTAAAAGCACGAGATATCGGATATAAATTATATGTGTATTTTAGCCGATATCACAAATCCGGACTGCGACCTAAAGTCGTCACTGTCGGTCTGGAAACTTGCATCAGTGTAACCAGTTACACTGAGCTCATCCATCGAACCTCCATAAACTAGGAATATGTCCTTTGTCCTTCTCAGGTACTTGAGAATATTCTTGACAGCTACCCAATGGGCTTCACCAGGATTTTGTTGATATCTACTCGTGACACTGATAGAGTATGCAACATCGGGCCTAGTACATAGCATGGCATACATGATTGAACCAACTGCTGAGACATATGGTATCAATTTAATCTTGTCCTGGTCTTGACTAGACACAGGAGACTGAGCCTTGCTCAAAATCGCACCAGATTGCATAGGAATAAATCCTTTCTTGGATCCATCCATCTTGAATCTTTTCACAACTTTGTCTATGTATGTTCTTTGACTAAGTCCAATAAGCCGCTTAGATCTATTTCTATAGATCTTTATACCTAGTATATAAGCAGCTTCTCCCAAGTCTTTCATCTGAAAACATTTACCCAACCAGGATTTTACTCCTTGTAACACTGGTATACTGTTTCCTAGCAGCAGTATGTCATTTACATACAAGACTAGGATGGTTACCGCGCTCCCACTGAATTTAGTGTAAACACACGACTCGAACTCACTTTTGGTAAAACCAAATTCTTTGATACGCTCATCAAAGTGTAAGTTACAGCTTCTAGATGCTTGCTTTAGTCCATAAATGGATTTAAGCAACTTGCATACTTTATTAGGGTTCTTTGGATCCGCAAAACCATCCGGTTGTATCATATATACGTCCTCAGTCAACTTCCCATTAAGGAAGGCGGTTTTGACATCCATCTGTCATATTTCATAGTCAAAATATGCCAATATGGCCATAAGAATCCTAATAGTCTTAAGCATTGCTACTGGGGAAAAAGTTTCAACATAGTCAACACCATGAGTTTGTGTGAAACCTTTTGCCACTAGCCTTGCTTTAAAAGTATGCACCTTTCCATCCATGTCGGTCTTCTTCTTGAAGACTCATTTGCACCCAACAGTTTTACTGTGTTGAGGCAAATCTACTAACTCCCAGACCTGGTTGTCATACATGGATTGCATCTCTGCCTTCATGGCTTCTAGCCATTTCTCAGATTCTAAACCTGAAGCGGCATCTTGGTAGGTAGTGGGTTCTAAAATATCCCCTTCGTCTTGAGAAACTAGGAATCCCAGATACCTGTCTGGCTCATGACAAGGCCTACTAGACCTGCGAAGGTCTTGTGTTTGCACCTCTTCCTCAACCACGGACTCGGGTTGAGATTCAACAATTCTTTGTTGAATCATGGGTTCAATTATCGGTGGTGGTGTTATCTCTTCTTCTTCAATTTCTTGAAGCTCTATTTCTTTTCTTGGAGTTTCTGTGTTAAGAAATTTCTCCTCCAAGAACACCCCTTTATGAGCAACAAAGACTTTGTTCTCATCTGGGTTGTAGAAATAGTATCCTATGGTTTCCTTGGGATAACCCACGAAGACACACTTATCTGATTTGGGATTGAGTTTATCTGTGAATGTTCACTTAACATACACCTCACATCCCCAAACCTTGAGAAAAGACATTTGGGCTTTTTCCCCGTTCATACCTCGAACTGTGTCTTTTCAACCGATTTGGTCGGAACCCGGTTCAGCATGAACGCTGCTGTCTCGAGTGTGTGCCCCCAAAACGACAATGGTAGTGAACTTCGACTCATCATTGATCGTACCATGTCAAGCAGTGTACGATTCCTCCTTTCTGATACACCATTCATCTGAGGTGTATACGGAGGTGTGAGTTGTGCAACAATCCCACATTCCTTCAAATGATCGTCGAATTCTTGACTCAGATATTCGCCACCTCGATCCGACCGAATCAACTTTATCTTCTTGTCTAGCTGATTTTGTACCTCATTCTGAAACTGTTTGAACTTGTCAAAACTTTCAGATTTGAGTCTCATGAGGTAGACATAACCGAACCTACTGAAATCGTCAGTAAAGGTTATGAAATATCGGTATCCTCCTCTGTGTGTATAATCCCTAGTAACTCACTAGCTCTTTCATTCTCACTGTTGAAAGGCTGCTTTGTCATTTTACCAGACAAACAAGATTCACAAATATCATATGACTCTAAGTCAAATGGTTCTAGAATTCCGTCATCTCGGAGTTTCTCTATGCGTTTCTCGTTTATATGTCCTAAACGACAATGCCAGAGGTAAGTTTGATTCAAGTTACTCTTGGATCTCTTACTTATATGATAGATGTCATTGTTATCTAGATTTAGCGTATCTAGACCATTTTCTGGAATAGCTTTAAAATAGAAAACATCATTTTTAAAACATGAAATAATCTTTTCATTCAAAACATAATTAAATCCATAGTCTATAAGCAAATCAAACGAGATAACATTTTTAATAAGTCTAGGAATATAATAACAAGGTTCTAGTTCTAAGACCATGCCCGAAGGCAGACTAAGACAATATGTTCCTACAACTTAGCATGGCAACAATGTATAACAACATGTATAACATACCTCATACGCACGTGTGCGACATCGACAACATATTTCAACAAACAATAGACAACGCTACTTACCGAGACTCATGGGAAAACCGGTACTCACCTCGAGGTTATAAGAGGCATATATGAATTCGGGAATCCCAGGAGCACACGGAATCGTCCGAATCACCTAACACATCATGTGTAGGTTCAGTCAACGTCTAAAAGTACTATCATTGCTTCTACGTAAACGTACAACGAACAACAAGCAACAAGCAACCTGGAATAGCCTCTACGGCCGTAGAGAATGTGTCCTACGGCCGTAGGACACCTTACGGACACCCCCTACGGCCGTAGGAACAAGCCCTACGCCCGTAAGGGTCCTTTTCCAAGAAACCATACCCTACGCCCATAGAAGTGATTCTTTGGGTACCAACAGTCGTAGGTTATGTACCCACGCCCGTAGGCTTCTTTCCTTCACCCGTAGGTGGTAAACCACATAAAATACACAAATTACCCTTCTACGGCCGTAGAAACCTTTTCCTACGGCCAAAGAAGGCTTAATATTTAATATTCCTGAAAAACACCTTCCTACGGGGGTAGGAACTTTTCCCTACGGGGGTAGGGCTAAATTTCTATAAATCTGAAAAACACCTTCCTACGGGGGTAGGAACTTTTCCCTACGGCCGTAGGAAGGGTCTGCGCAGTAAACTTCGCCATGTTCAACTATCAGACCTGCAACTCGTTATTTTGCTACTTTTAATCGACTGAAATCAAGCTTTAAGCATTCCTACATGTCTTTTAACATCACTACAATCCTACTACATGATTCTTAACCCAAAAGCAACATTGGTTAATCATTTTAACCCTTCAAATGGGTATTTCCTTTCAAGAACACAAACTAGCTTTTAAATTCAAGAATTCTTACCAAGAAGACGAAACAACACAGCTTAGGGGTCTGAACTAGCTACTGAAATCTCCCCAACTTGATCTTCTTTGGATTTCACCTTCAATCCCCAAGTATGTGTGTGTGTGTGTGGAGCTCAGTACGTACGTATGTATGTTGTATGTGTTTGTGCGTGTTTTTGGCTACAACAGAGGATAAGAATCCTCATAAACCGACCTTGACTAAGTTAATACCCCATGTGGGTATTTCGTTCTCCTATTCAACTTAAAACTTGACCTAGGTTTATCCGTTTCAACTAACGGAGATATTTTCGGAATCATTATTTGAAACCGTTCAACTTATTACCAACATTATCTATTTATGATATATTTCCATCTTTAGCTACATAACCACGTGTACCAACAAACAACAACAATTAATCAACAAAACAACTTAAACAACTTGGCTAAAGTCAAGGTACAACTATACAAACACAATGTACAACAAGCTACTACTAGGCCCTAAATTAGGATGTTACATAAGATTTATCACATCTACAAGTGTAATTAAAGTTTAAATTACAAGGGGATTATTTTATAAACTCAGAAATTTTGGAGTTATTTCCAGTTCTCCAAGTTTAAGGAATTTATAAAATAAGTAAGTCTAGAATTGGTTTTATGGGTTGCGAAACCGGTTTCTAGCAAAATCAAGAAGGAGTACCTTAAAGTACTAGTCTTGAGTTTTAGGTTTATAAACATATTATTTTCTCTGTAATCCGTGATAAGTTACAATGTAAAATAATAAAGTAATTCAGATAAACGCTGTGAATTGAGTCAATGAAATGGTAGAAATTGTGCATCTGTATTCCAGGGTGGAATATGGAGGGTGCAGAAATTAGTTTCATTGTTCTTCGCCATTTTGTATGTTTTATACCATCCAGGAATAAACTTTGTTTATTCAAAACATTATCCGTGACTACTTATCTTGGTGGGAACCTTGATAGGGTTATAAAGTCATCGTAATTTTGGGGTAGATTCGAAGGTATATCGAATATAGTTGCAAAAGTTTTTTGCGGACCAAAATTTACGGATATTCGTTAGGGTTACGAATATTGGATTGACCCACCGTGAAAAATACTTTGTGGATTCGTGTCAAAAGTATTTATCACATAGGTTATCCTTAAACCTGAGGTATTTGGTTTGGGATGTGGTAACTATTGTCTCCTTAGTGCGTCTTAACGCCACGCCGTAACAGGGTGGTCATAAGGGGCGTATCTAGATCCATTTTAGGAGAGATATTTCTGGGCCCTTGACTGATTAGAGAAACTGGTAAGTGCACGGCCGTGCCTGTTAGATTAAGTGCAGAGATAATTAATGGGCACATTGTATCCAATGTTATAAGAGACTAAAGGGTCACACTGCTACACACCCAATTTAGAATAGTTGGATTTCACCATGAATCTGTGTGGAAATAATTAATCAGTTGAATTAATTATTAAAGAGAAAAGTAAATAATTAATCAGTAGTATTAATTATTGAAAAGAGAGAAATAAATAATTAATCAGTTTGTATTAATTATTAGAAAGGAAATAAATAATAAATAGTTATTTATTATTTAAAGAGAATTAAATATTAAGTTTTAATATTTAACGGACCAGTTAATTAATAGTTAATTAATTAACTAAAAAAGTCCAGGGGGTCAAAGTGAGAAGAGATGAAAGTTTAATTAAAACCAGTGGGCTTTTAATTAAACGGGCTTAGGTCCATCTAATCCTTATATATATATCCTTAAGGCTTAAGGATTAAAACATAAGACACAAGGGATTAAGGAATAGAACCCTAGCCACCACACTCCTCTCTCTCTATCTCACCTCTCTTCTCGTCGATCTCTCTCTCGATCTCGACTCTTCTTTCTCGGCTCTCTCTTGTCACGTCGAAACCGAAAGGAAGAAAACACCAAGGTGTTTTTCGTGATTAGTGATCGATGCCAACATACACACACACTATCAAGCTTGGAGCTTTAGTGTTTTGGTGATCCAGGAGCGGTCTAGCAGCCAGTTCAATCGGATGTGCAGTAGTGGTGGACTTTCTTTAGCAATCCTAAAGGTTCTGATCAGGTATATTATTATATCCTTATATGTGGATTGTTTGTTAGAAACTATGTTGATCATGTAAGTTTTTCAATATCCTAACCCTTTTGGGGTTGATATATGCGTTTTTATGCATGTTTTACATGCTAGAATACCCCGTACTTAGCCCAAATCCAAGGTGATTACTCCTATTATTGATATAATATGCTTAACATTCACCATGCAGGTTACAAAGAGCTTAAAGCAAGATAAATGGGCAAAACATGGAAAGAATTGAAGAAAATTGAAGAATAGTGAAAAAATGATCACTACGGCCGTAGAAGATAATCACTACGGCCGTAGGAGCCTGTCTTCTAGAATTCATCATTGCCTGCCAGATCTTTGCGTGTCCCGGCCAGTTGTTTTAACGTTGCGTGTGGAGAATATCCGGTCATGATTTCCTACGGCCGTAGGAAGTCCACTTCCACCAGATTAAATTCAAAATTCTGCCATTTTGCAAAGGGTTACAATTTTCAACTCCACTCTGGAAAAACACATCCATATACCCTCTCTAAATATCCTAACACTCCAGGGGACTTCTCTTTGTGATTCTAAGGAGGAGAGCTTGGATCTTGAAGGCTTGGAACAACATTTGGAGCTTGGATTCATTAGTTTTATCATTGCTAGCTTGGGTATACTCTTTCCATTTATTATATCAATCATGTACCCATGTGTTCCAGATGTTGTAGTGCTACTATTATTGTATATGGACAACTAAACTCATTTCACTTGGGCCAAGATGATTCTTGGCTAAGTTATGGCAATATATTTGACTTTTATGTTGACTTGATTCATATATGCATGTTTGATCTTGAATACAAATGTGTTTTATCAACTTAGTATGTTTAATCTTACCATGTTCATGTATGATAATATGTATAGGATAACTCCTTCATGTTTAAGCATGTGGATATTCAAGAATGATGGTTGATTTTACTAATTCCATGTTGAGTTTGTTATTAGAAATGATACATCTTGCATGGTTGTCTTTAGATATCATTATTGGAATATGCTTTGAATCCTTGTAGGTTCATCCATTATTGGTCATTTTATTCATATGTTGGTTTTATGCATGCCTTGTGATTGTAGATGAAAATCTTGTCATTTGGTGTATTCATTGGTCTAACATGCTACAAATAATTAAAGGGTTCACAAAGATGTTTGTTAGTATGTTTAGATGGTGAAATGAACTCACATGTATGCCTTTGTTATGCTTGTCTTAGTGTTCAATGTGCATATCACATGATTCATGTTTTAAGAAGTGTTGGCTATACTAGAAATGGTAGGTTTAACATGTTCATATCTTTAGTAATCATGTGGCTAATCATTAAAACCCCTTAATTGTGTGGTTTGAGTTTAGAGGAGTTTGTGACCCCATTGTACCAGTTTACATGTGTTTATGATCTGAGATTAAAGTCTAGATTGTAATTTGTTGTTGAATGCCTTTATGTTAGATTTGACTGTTCTGTCGTATTGGTTCCTACGGCCGCAGTGAGAAATCCATACGGGCGTAGGAACTGTACAATTTACTACGGCCGTAGTAATAAATCCGTACGGCCGTAGTAGGGTGTTTCACAACAGTTTGCTGTTTTTGCTTGTTTTAACTTATTTAACCACTTTAACACCTTTTTGGTTTCTGAGGACTACTGGATATGTCATTTGAAAAGATGTATGTCTTTGTAGTCTGATTTGGACGTGATTTGGTGGATTTGTAGTTAAATCCTTATATGTCGTTGCTTGCCTGATTATGTTTAATTGCTAAGTCTGAGTCTTGATAACTCGAGTGATGATTTTTGTATGATAATGTAGTCTTGTGAGTATTAGAACAACATGCTATGAGCTTAATCTATTCAAGTCTTCATATTATGTTTTGTATTGTGTCATTGCCATGACTAGTCTCGATGATTCGAAAGCCTGAGTGAATCTGTTATCCTACCTGTTTGTCTTCAGTGTTAATCTGTTTTAGTTGCTGTATTTCCTGTTTAATTTAGCTCATTCTGTCACTTGCTTAATATTAATTATGTTGATCAAACAACAATGAGACTTAAGTATTGGTAGCTTCCTGTCCTGGTGGAACGATATCTGGTCTTACCGAGTCTATACTACTATTGACCAGGTTATACTTGCCTGAGTCGTGTGTAGTATCTGCTTAGTAACATCGTTTTTATAAATTTAAAACGAGGTTGTGTCACAACATTTTATTAAGAAAAACCAGCAGTTTTGAGCACAACAAGTTTTTGGCGCCGCTGCCGGGGACAGGCAATACTAAGAAATAGTTTATCAAGGTGTTTTTCGTGATTAGTGATCGACGCCAACATACACACACACTATCAAGCTTGGAGCTTTAGTGTTTTGGTGATCTAGGAGCGGTCTAGCAGCCAGTTCAATCGGATGTGCAGTAGTGGTGGACTTTCTTTAACAATCCTAAAGGTTCTGATCAGTTATATTATTATAACCTTATATGTGGATTGTTTGTTAGAAACTATGTTGATCATGTAAGTTTTTCAATATCCTAACCCTTTTGGGGTTTAGAGGGTTGTGTTCAATCCAGTTCCGCTTTTAGGATTGAAGCAGTAGAATCAAACCCAGGTTTGACCAGTTTGAGTCATATGGTGGTTTGGTCAGGTTCAAAACCCTACAGTGGTATCAGAGCCTCGGCTATATGATCCATAGTTTCTAGTTTTTCTGTTTCTAGATTTAATGTTTGTTGTTTTTGGTCTTCTACTCACTCTTGGATTTTTCGAAAATCAAGAAGGTATCAAGAACAGTTTGTTTTTCTTACTAGGTTTAATCCTATTAATCAGAAAGTTCAAACAGTTAGTTTGAATGGTTAAAAAGGTTTATGATTTTTGAATATAGGATAAGATTGATCAAGAATATTAAACAGTTTGTTTAATTAGTCAAACCTAGATAATCTAGTTAGGTGGTTTATTTGATAATTGTATGATCTTCTTCATCTTGTTTTCTTCTCCTCAAGTTTTCGAAAACCATAAGGTGATAAAAACAAGTTTTCTGTTTTTATCCAGATCATAAAAGGTTAGTTTTTTAACCAGTTAGGTTTAAACCAGGTTTGAGTTATAACGGTTAAAAAGGATAAAACTTTTTATCTAAAACTTTATCTTAACCAGTAATTTTTGAACTTTTGTTTAAAAAGGTTGAAATCAAGTTTTAGGATAATTAATTATTAATAAAACAAGTTTTGTTAATATTAATAATTAATAGTTTTTGGTTTTTAAAATTAAATCCAGTTTTTAATCAGAATATTAAAACAGTAAGTTTTAATAGGTTAAAAAGGATTTAAATATTTTTTATTAATCGGGAAAACGCGAACCGAAAGCATCCCCGTGACCGTTAGCGGCGCTAAAAGGGATTTAGTGGCGCTAAGAGGGTTTAGCGGCGCTAAGCCCAGTAAACCACGGCCCAGGGAGTTTCGGCCCAAGATGGTCTGCGGCCCAAGGGGTTTCGGTGTAACACCGGTTTCACGAGCTTAAAATTAGAGTAAATTAAAACTTTATTTACACCAAAAATCTGCAGCGGAATAAACCACTGATTACATTTTAAGTATTAGTTATCGACTTGGCGATATAGAACAACAAATCAAACCAAGTCTCAAAATTTATCCAGTGTTACCACTACGCACCGACCATCGTTATACAGCATCAGAGTTAATAAACTACAAGTGTCCCAAAAGATATCTACAATAACACTATCCACAGCAACCCGCCGCCAGGCCATCTGATCACTAACCTGCGAAAAGGGAAATATCACGAAACATTAGCTACACTAGCTAGTGAGTACAAGTATCACATAAGCACCAATAAGCATGCTATTACGTCACAATAAAGCACACAATGCTAAGTTATCACATAGCGGTGTGCCAACATGTCAGCAAGATCATATCTCGCGGGGTTGCAAATCCCGCTCAACGAATCCAACTGAGAAGTCAACAACACCAATCCATGCTGGAGGGGAAACGAAGAGCAACCCCCTGAGCACGTTACGGAGCCACCTGGGCTCAATTAGGCCTTAGTTACAAACCAAGACCCCACTGTTTGTCGAGGAACGGCGGCCTGCAGAACCTTTACCCCAGAAAATCACTCGTGGGAACCGCTAATCCCTGAATAACACTCAAGGGACCCAGCCGCATCGGCGACTGACCTCAACCCCTGCGTCTGTCCGGACATGAATCATAAACACGTTTGACCCATAGGGTCCACAGTACGCATGCGTATCACATATCACATTTTATATCACATGGCATCACACATATCACTGTATCACAATATCACTGTATCACAGTATCACTGTATCACTATATCACATTAGCTTCTGCTCATTCTTGATGAGCAGAATACAAATTACACTTAAAACATCGCATACAGTTATCACATAAGTTATAACCCTACTTGGGTCTATCTCGTATCACTTCACTTATCTACCGTCACTACCATAATCACATTACACGTGTTATATCACAACACGTCACTATCACTATGTCACTATGTCACTGTATCACTATAATACTATCACTGTGTCACTGTATCACTGGATCACTATGTCACTATGTCACTATATCACTGTATCACTATATCACATGGCACACAACACCGACACACAATAGCCCCTACTTACTGAGTCTCATGGGAAACCGGTACTCACCTCGAGATCACAAGAGGCATATATGACTTCAGGAATCCCAAAGACAAACGGAGTCTTCCGTATCACCTATCACATCAGTTTCAATCTTGGTTACCAATTACACACAGTGCACATAGGTCAAAACACAAGTTACACAAGCTATTAACATAGGACAGCCTCCTACGGCCGCAGTAAACATGTCCTACGGCCGCAGGACATCAGCAAACCCCTCCTACGGCCGCAGAAACATCTTACTACGGCCACAGAAGGCTTAATTTCAAAAACTCTGAAAAACACCCCCCTACGGGGGTAGGAACTTTTCCCTACGGGGGTAGGAAATTATCCCTACGGGGGTAGGAACTTTTTCCTACGGGGGTAGGAAATTATCCCTACGGGGGTAGGGAATTATCCCTACGGGGGTAGGAAGGGTCTGCACAGCAGACTTCGTCCCTGTTCGTCAATCAGACCTGCAAATCCCGATTTTTACCCCTTTTTCGACCAAAACTCAGTTTTTAATCATTTGTACTCTCTATATAACATCTCTAGGACTCTATAAACACACTTGAACACAAAAACATCACATAAATCACAAGATGAACCATCAAAATGGTCATCTTCTTCATAACTTCAAAAACTAGGCTTCACCATGAAAATACTTACAAATCAATACGAGGACAGCAGTTAGAACACGATTTCGACACTGAACTCCCCTGCAATCAACTTGTTTTCTTGATTTCTTCCTTTAAAATCTTCAAGGTGTGAATGTGTGTGATGTACGTATCTTAGTATGTGTATGTGTGTGTCTTTGTGAGAACCCAGGGGATAAGGCTTCAAGAAGCCGACCTTGGGTTGTTTATTATTAGACACGGGGTATTTTGTTCCCCATTTCTACTCACAACTTAACACACGCCATCCCATTTTAACCAACGAGGATATTTACGGAATCATTACGCGAAACCGTATAACACTACTTCACTTTTAGACACGTTTGACACTTTTCACATAATCATATTAATTAACACGAGACACGTTAGTCACACAAAACACTTAATTAATTTCACTTAAAGTCACTGTACAAGCTCTAAAGCACAAAGTACAACCCTACACTGCTAGGCCCATTTACAGGGTGTTACATTCGGCCTAAGATGGTATGCGGCCCAAGGGGTTCTCGGCCCAAGGGGGTTCTCGGCTCAAGGGCTACTCGGCCCAGGAGATGTTGGCCCAAATAGTTTTTCCGGATTAATACAAAAGGATTATTAATTTTAAGTTATAAAATTAATAAGATGTTATACAAACTAGTGTTATATATATATATATATATATATATATATATTTTAATTAGTTTAGTTAAAATATATATTTTAGACTTTTATTTATTATGACTAGTTTAGTCATTTTTGAATAAATTCTAAAAGGTGAAGTTTATATAATAAGATGGAGAAATTGAACAAGATGATATTTAAAATCGACCAAAAGTTGTCGGTTTTTTTAAGTTTTTGGAAAACTAGTAGAAAAACCGACATAAGGATTTTATTCAAGTTTTGAATGAGATCAAGTTTTTTTAAAAGTTTTGTTAGAAAACTATTTTGGTCAGATAAATTTAATTAGAGATCATGATTCTCTTTTTTGGTTAATAGGTATCAATCAAAGGGTAAATGAGAAAGTTTAAACAAATCAGGTTATGTGCTTAACAGCACAGTTTTTGTTTATATATTATAACTGCGTGGTTGTCTCTTATATATATATAGTGCTTATATATAATTGCGTGGTTGTGATATATATATATAGCTATAGTTTTGCCGACTTAAGACTCGTTTTTCCTTTCTTCTTTTTCTTTTGGTTTTGGGAAGGCCTGCGTGCCAATTACAATCCCTTTCTTATTTGTAATATTGTACTGGTTCGGGGAGGCCTGCGTGCCAATTACAACCCCATTCAATATTGTATTTGTAATAGATTAGTAATAGTTTAATCCCTCCACCAAGATAGACTCGAAGAAGGTGATGAAGTAAATGGTGTTTTTCACGCGAAGCACGGGCACTTCGGGGAGGTGTCAAGGCTAGTGGGAGCAGCACATCAAGAAGGCGAATCCAAGTCATTTTATCCTTAGGTTTGACCTTAGGATTAGTTGGCAAAACTATAGGGCTTTATATGCTTATTCTTGTTACTTGCGTGGTTGTGGTTCTTTTATTTACTGTTTTTCATATAGATATGTAACATTTATATGATGCTAAATAAAAAGGGGGTTTAATAACAGGTTGTTATTAAACAGTGAAAAACCACGCGTTTTATGACAAACTAAAATATGACTTCAGTCTGGTAGTCGTATTAACTAAATTTTTATAAATTTAAAGTTTTGTCAAGGTTATAAGTTTGGAACTTATAAAGGCCGTTTTGTGCACCTAGTTTAGGTACACATATAAATCGTACTTTTAAAACAGTTAGTTTTAAAATGGTTTTTCAAAAACTGGAAAATTGTTTTTAACTTAATTATAAAACCCAAGAAAATCTTAGATCAAGTGTGCTACCTACCTAATGGTACACCCTTGCTGTTAAACGGTACTCGGGTGTCGGAAGTGCCCAAACCTTGGGCATCCGGGTTCCAACCATTGCGGGAAGGGGCATGAAAGATTATGCGATAATCGGGAGTCCCGGCCAGAATTCATGCTGTCTTAGGTGGTGCGATCTATTTTGGTGATAATCGGGAGTCCCGGCCCAAAAAGCACTAGAGTAGAGTTAAACATACTAGACTGTGTCTAAGTGATCTACGAAGTTCTAGGAGTCGTATCAGTTAGGTACGATTGGTACAGCGAAGTACCCAAACCTTGCGTCAAGTATGTGAAATATGGGTCCTAGGTCTAATATATATTATTTATGGGTTATGTAACACCGTACTTTTTATAACAACATTAATACGCGTGCGGAAGCTAATTACATATAATTACATTTAAAACCCAAAGTTAAATACAAACTTTATCCGATTTATAATTACAAAATGTCACTACGGTGTTAATTACAAAACAGGCTCTAAAAAAAATCTTGGACATCAGAGTTATGGTCTGTCCATATTCCCAGTCATCATAATCCACAAACTCACTTAGGAGTATCTGCAAAACAAACTAGTGGGGAGTTAGCACAAAGCCAAGCGAGGGAACCAACATCTAAGTATATACAAGGCAAACAGTCCAAACACATATAGCTCAACAATCAGAGAGAACCGGCGGAGTTGCAGCCACCTAAAACCAAGATCGGTCACCAAAACCAAGGTTTACTGTTGCAACCACCCACAACCAAGGTCGGCCACCAAAACCAAGGTCTACCGATAGCCCCGCTAACATGGACAACAGTACCAGCACCCTTGAGTGCAACAAATGCAACTCAAGATCAGATACTATAAATCCCCAAGCAATCAGGCCCAGCCGTCCAGCTAAAGCTGATCTCCCATCAAAACATCAAACATGTATACATATCAATCAAGAGCATAGCAACTTTTAGGATATCATATCCTGCATATCCGAAGATATAGATCCACTCACCAAAGTCTTCAGACTCAGGCCATTCAGAAATCTATTCTACTGAGTCTTGTCACCACCTGAGCAAACAGCTATCAATCAGTATTTGCTTAATAAATACACAATAAGCATAATACTAAAGTTATCATACATGTACATAAAATCAGCAAGTACACATATCTACATATCACATGTACTAAGAATCTTTCAGTACATAATCATCAAACACAATTATACCCGAATTCACAATTACTCTATACATCTTGTAAATCTTGTGAATTACTTCAACTCCTTAGCTTAGGCAATTCATAATCTTCTATCCACACACTTGATACAATGTTCATTTCAATTCATCAATATCATCAAGGAGTTATCGGTTAAATCTTCATTCAGATTCATTATTAAATACCCAAATGTCGAGCATAGGCATGAATGTAATCCCAATCAAGTTCAAATCCGATAATATCCAATTCCGATTAAGGACACAATCCGAGTAAAAGACTAAATCCGATCGAATCCCAATTCCGAGATTAAGTACAATCCGATAAATCCAATTCCGAGGAAATGCAATTCATAATATTTAGTCGGATTCCGATCACATCAATTCCGAGTAACATACAATCCGAGTAACATACAATCTGAGTAAAGTGTTAGTCATTTTACAATTCTGATTTCATACTTAAAATCATGAATTCCGAGTGAATCCAAATCCGATATTAGTCGGAATCCGAGTAAAGGGTAATCCGAGTAAAGGCCAATTCCGACAGTACCCAATTCCGAGTAAATGGCAATTCCGAGAGTTTTAGTCGGATACCGACCCAATTCAATTACCAGTGATTTATGTCGGAATTCACTAATTCCGACCAATTCAAACTCCAATTCCGACTCCTTCAAAACCTGAATTCCGAGCCCTTCATAACCCAGATTCCGATTAATTCATATTCATGCATAACTTCAATTTCTAATCTGATTTTAAGCATGCATTGACATCTATGTTTCCAGAAATGATTCTAAGCATGTATTGATCATAAATTAACATCAATCTCTAACATACATACACCTTAGATCATCAAATCATCATGTAAGGCATTTAATCGGAATTCATAAATAAAATTCTATAAAACCGAGATTATCATCAATTAATATAGTGTTACTGAGATCTAACCTTCTATGGATGATAAATGCTTCAGCTAGTCAATTACACAATTAAGATCACTAGATTTCGATCACTTCTTCTCTCCTTCTTTTGGTTCGGCCGAGAGCTCTCAACACACACACACACTCTTGGATCAATTTGCATGTAATGGGGAAGGTGCTAGTGGCATGGGTTATGTGTCATCAACTTGACACCTCTAAGTCCACTCATCAATTAATTAACATATAATTAACAAATGTCACATATTAATTATTAAAAACAATTAAATCACATAATAACAATTTATAAATCAAATTATAATAAGATAAACCAATTAATTACCTTAATAATACTAGGCCAATTTAGGGGGTGTTACAGGTTTGATGATATATGATTAGAAAGTTTATCTGCAATTACTAATTAAAACAAGGTTTTAATTTGTAGATGGCAACCAACGTTACTAGTACTAACAATCTCTCTCTCCGCTCCATCCTTGAGAAGGACAAGCTTACCGGTCCAAACTTTCTCACGTGGGAGAGAAATCTCTGGATCGTGCTTAGGCACGAGAGAAAGTGGCATGTCCTAGAACAACCTCTAGGAAATCCTCCTGCCAGCAACGCTAGGGCAGACATCAGGGAGACTTTTCAGAAGCGCTCCAATGACGCCCTAGATGTCAGCTGCCTCATGCTTACAACTATGAGTCCAGAGTTGTAGTCTAGCATGATGGAGACTCCTGCCTATGACATGATCCACCAGCTGAGGGACATGTTCCAGGAGCAAGCTCGCACAGAGCGGTATGATGCCACCAGGGCATTTAACTCGTGCAAGATGGCTAAGGGGACCTCGGTCAGTAACCACGTCATGAAAATGAAAGGTTACATGGACCACCTAGAAAGACTTGGGCACCCAGTACCGTTGCAGCTAGCAACGGATACGATACTCAACTCGTTGTCAGATGACTATAAGCCTTTTATAGTCAACTACAACATGAACAACATGGAGAAATCCGTAGCTGAGTTGCACTCAATGCTCAAGACTGCTGAGCAGAGTATCGGGACCAAGTCCAAGGACATTCTCATGGTGGGTCATGGCGGGCATAAGAAGAGGAAGGGGCACAACGGAAAGGGAAAGGGCAAGGCCCAGCCCAGCCATAATGCACCCATGGCTAATAACAACAACAAGGGCAAGAAGCCAAAGCCGAACAAAGCAAGAACCGAGAATCGGTGCTTCAAGTGCGGCGAGGTCGGGCATTGGAAAAGAAATTGCCCGAAGGGTCACGAGGCAGGTGGCAAGGCTGGCACCTCAGGTATCGTGTAAACAGCTTCTTTATCACTTTCCACTTGTAAAAGTTTTTACGAGTATTCTAATGTCTTGCAATCGTTTATTGCAGGAGGAGAAGGAAAGTGATACGGCCCGGCATGAAGAGATCCCACGTGCAGCTGACGGATATTAATAATTTTATTTCCTAGTTTTTAAACTCTTTCAAGTTTATTTGAACTTTTTTATATTATTTTATGGAAAACTTTTGGTTTGAGTTTTATGGAAACTTAATTATTTAGTTTTATTATCCGTGCACGTGTTCTTAATTTATGAATCAAGATTAGTCCAGTTGTGACTAAAAGAGTACCAATAAGTCAAGTCTTGACTTGATTGGTGATTCATAATAATCTTATGCTGTGATTTGTTGTAGTTATATAAATGCTGGCTCCACTATTCAAATGCTTAAATAAACAAGTGTTGTTTATAAAATTAGATAGTTTTTCTGATTTTAGCAAAGTGTTTTTAGTTATTTGTGAAAAGTGAATGTTCAAAGTCTTGAACAAAATGGAAATGATAGTTATTATTTCTAAGTAAAATAGTTTTTGATAAAACATTCAAGATAGTATAAAAGTGATTATGGTAGTCACTATAATCAAGGGAATTTTATATTAAATGTTTTAAGGGAAAGAAATTTAGAATGTCTTCACAAGTATTTTTATACTTATGGCAAGTTTAATGAAACCACTTTCTGTAATTAGAAAGATGGATATATGGACATCCAAGTTCTTGGTTTCATAAAACAAATTTCTTACAAAAACTAAGTTCTTTAAAACATGTGTTTGGAACACAAGTTTTAGGCCTGATAGTCAAGGTTTGACTAAACCTAAAAGGGATGTTTTAAAGTGATACACTTTTCATAAAAGATAGTGGGAGCTTCTGACTAATGTATTTATCAGAGTTAATAAAAGTTTTTTTAAAACCAGTGTGATAAATACAAGTTTGAACTTTTTTAAAGTATATAATTGTCGGATGATTTTAGAAGTTATCTAAAATAGTAAGTTTTTGAGAAAGGACTAATCCGAGGAATGCATGACTTATTGAGAGGTACTCAATAAAGACATCATTACAAGTTTTTTAAGTCAAGATATGACTTGAATGAAACTATACACGTTTTAAAATGTTCAGCAAGTCAGATTAAATAATTGTTGGTTAGTCAACGTTAGAAATGATGAAATAAGATGTTCTTTAACATTCTTAGTAATGATGTTAGATCAGTGTCGGTGTACACAGGGAATCTAATTTCAAGTTTCTTACAAGTAGGTGTAAGAAGGTTTATCATTTTAAAAAGGATGATTAAGTCCAGTATATCTACAAATGTAGTTAAAGTCTTAATTACAAGGAAGTTATTTTGTAAAATCAGAAACTTTGGAGTTATTTTCAGTTTCTCCAAGTTTAAGGAATTTTATAAAATAAGTAAGTCTAGAATTGTTCTTAGGTTGCAATAACGGTTTCTGGCAAAACCAAGAAGGAGTACTTAATGGTGCTAGTCTTGTGTTTTAAGGTTTATGATCATATTATTTTTCCTTTGTAATCTGTGATAAATTACAATGCAGAATAATAAGTAATTCAGATATACACCGTGAATCAAATCAATGAAATGGTAGAAATTATGCTCCTTTATTCCAGGGTGGAATATGGAAGGGTGTAGAAATTAGTTTCATTATTCTTCACATTTTTGTATGTTTTGGTTTATCCAGGAATAAACTAGGTTTATTCAAAACATTATCCGTGACTACTTATCGTGGTGGGAACTATGATAGGGATATAAAGTCATTGTAATTTTGGGGTAGATTCGAGAGTATGTCGAATATAGCTGCAAAAGTCTTTGCGGACCAAAATTGACGGATATTCGTTAAGGTTACGAATATTGGATTGACCCACTTTGAAAAATACTTCGTGGATTCATGTCAAAAGTATTTATCACATAGGTTATCCTTAAGCCTGAGGTATTTGGTTTGGGATGCGGTAACTGTTGTCTTCTTAGCGCGTTCTAACGCCATGCCGTAACAGGGTGGACATAAGGGGCGTGTCTAGATTCAGTGGGAGCCGTATTTCCAAATGCAAATATGCAAGATGGTAATTACAACTTCTTTTTAGAAGAGATATTTCCGGGCCCCTTGACTGATTAGAGAAACTGGTAAGTGCACGGCCGTGCCCAAACGAACTGATCTGTTCTTTGTCGTTTATCACACAGTTTTGAAATCAAGTATGTCATGAACAAATTTTTGAGTCTCTGAGTTGACCTTTTCCATGCTCATGCTCAAAATTGAAATATCGCGCTGCAATTGACAAACCTATATATATGCATGTTTGTATATATAAAAACGTACCCATTTATGAACAGGGAGTTTATGATAGTTTAGTTTATAAACAGTTAGTTTATAACAGATTACTTCTAAGCAGGTTGCTTATGAAATTTTATCACAAGTTACTTTGGGGTATAAGAGTTCTTATAACCTGGTTACCCTAAGTGTCTGGCTAGGGACCTCCTTAGGTTAACAATGTGCAGTAACTATTACTTATCTTGCACAAGTGGGAGTCTGTTAGATTATGTGCAGAGATAATTAATGGGCACATTGTATCCAATGTTATAAGAGACTAAAGGGTCACACTGCTACACACCCAATTTAGAACAGTTGAATTTCACCATGAATCTGTGTGGAAATAATTAATCAGTTGGATTAATTATTAAAGAGAAAAGTAAATAATTAATCAGTAGTATTAATTATTGAAAAGAGAGAAATAAATAATTAATCAGTTTGTATTAATTATTAGAAAAGAAATAAATAATAAATAGTTATTTATTATTTAAAGTGAATTAAATATTAAGTTTTAATATTTAACGGACCAGTTAATTAATTAACTAGAAAAGTCCAGGGGGTCAAAGTGAGAAGAGATGAAAGTTTAATTAAAACCAGTGGGCTTTTAATTAAACGGACTTAGGTCCATCTAATCCTTATATATATCCTTAAGGCTTAAGGATTAAAACATAAGACACAAGGGATTAAGGAATAGAACCCTAGCCACCACACTCCTCTCTCTCTCGATCTCACCTTTCTTCTCGTCGATCTCTCTCTCGATCTCGACTCTTCTCTTTCGGCTCTCTCTTGTCACGTCGAAACCGAAAGGAAGAAAACACCAAGGTGGATTTCGTGATTGGTGATCGACGCCAACATACACACACACTATCAAGCTTGGAGCTTTAGTGTTTTGGTGATCCAGGAGCGGTTTAACAACCAGTTCAATCGGAGGTGCAGTAGTGGTGGACTTTCTTTAGCAATCCTAAAGGTTCTGATCAGGTATATTTTTATAACTTTATCTGTGGATTGTTTGTTAGAAACTATGTTGATCATGTAAGTTTTTCAAGATCCTAACCCTTTTGGGGTTTAGAGGGTTGTGTTCAATCCAGTTCCGCTTTTAGGATTGAACCAGTAGAATCAAACCCAGGTTTGACCAGTTTGAGTCATATGGTGGTTTGGTCAGGTTCAAAACCCTACAGTGCCCAAACGAACTGATCTGTTCTTTGTCGTTTATCACACAGTTTTGAAATCAAGTATGTCATTAACATAATTCTTGAGATTTTGGGTTGACACTCTCCATGCTCATGCTCAAAATTGAAATATCGCGCTGCAAAGGACAAACCTATAATAACCGTACCCATTCATAAACAGGTAGTTTATGATAGTTGATCCATGAACAGTTAGTTCATGATAGATTGCTCATAAACAGTTGTTTTATGAGAGTTTACATTATCACAAAATTTCTTTAGGGTATAAGAGTTCTTATGACCTGTTATCCTAAGTGTCTGGCTAGGGACCTCCTTAGGCTAACAATGTACAATAACTATTACTTATCTTGCACAAGTGGGAGTCTGTTGGATTATGTGCAGAAATAATTAATGGGTACATTGTATCCAATGTTATAAGAGACTAAAGGGTCACACTGCTACACACCCAAATTAGAACAGTTGGAATTTACCATGATTATGTGTGAAAATAATTAATTAGATGGATTAATTATTAGAGAGAAAAAATAAATAATTAATCAGTTGAATTAATTATTAGAAAGAAAAGAAATAATAAATAGTTATTTATTATTTAGAAGAAAATTAAATATTAAGTTTAATATTTAACGGACCAGTTAAAATAATTAATTAATTAACTAGTAAAGTCCAAGGGGTCAAAGTGAGAGGAATGAAACTTGAATTAAAATCACGGGCTTTAATTGAACGGGCTTGGGCTTAAAGGAGGTTTAAGTATTTAAACCTAGATAAAACTCATTTAATCCTTATGCATTCTAACTTGAATCAAGAAAAGAACCCCTAACCTCTCTCCTCTCCCTCTGCGTCGACCTCTTTCTCCCTCTCGTCGACTTCGACGAACACCCAAGGGGTGTTCACGGTTTTGCTTGCGTCGATCACCACACACACACGCAAAGTTCGCGTGTTTGATTCTTGGGTAATTCCAGGAGCGGTCTAGCAGCCAGTTCGTTGGTGGTGCAGTAGTGGTGAACTACCTTTAGCAATCCCAAGATCAAGCAGGTATTGTTTTTCTAAACCTTTTATCTGGATTGTTGTTGAGAAACTTATATGGTCATTAGTAAGATCCTAACCCTTTTGGGGTTTAGAGGGTTGTGTTCAATCTGTTTCCACTTTAGGATTGAACCAGTAGAATCAAACCCAGGGCTTGACCAGTTTGTGTCATAAGGTGGTTTGGTCAAATCAAAACCTTTCATATATATATATAGACAAAAGTTCATGCGAGAACCGTTGTTAGCGCGAGAACCGCGAGAACCAATCTAAGCCGTCCAATTCCCCCTCCTTCAATGTCATTGCCCACCCATGAATTCCTCACATGCACCCTGCCACACCCTATCCCTCCACGCTCTCCATCCATGATACTTTCCATATCCAAGGAACGGCTGAGATTGGTTCTCGCGGTTCTCGTACTAACAACGGTTCTCGCATGAACTCTCCCCATATTTATATATATATATATAATTTTACTAAAATTCATTATATTTTGGGAATTAATTTTCCACTTATAAATTTGATTTATTCATTAAAGATACAATACCTTTGAAGCTATACTATAAATTAGTGAAACATAAATTTGTAAAGAATGAATCACTTCTATTTTTACACGTTAATATTAAACCTCGTTTAAGATTTACCCGACAAAGTTGTCATATCGTCACAAACGAGACCGGGTTTAAATGTGCAATCATTCCCCGGTCCATCTTTTCCAGGCTGTTCCCAGTGCTTCCACACTGTAAACTCCGAATTCCGTTTCTACCCCTATAAGTACTAATTTCATTGCTTCCTCCAAGGGCAAATTCGTAAACATCTTCTTGCCACCGGTGCCGACCGGCCTCTCTCCACCGCAAAAAGGTAGATCTAGTGATCTCATTTGAAATTTCGTAAACCACACCACAGCAAAACCCTAGAAATTCAAACCAGTTCATGATTTTGATTCGAATCTAAGGCCAAAAAATGGGGGATTTCAATCTCGCACTTGTGATTGTGGCGATAGTTGTTTGTGTACTGGTGTTCATCTTCAATTTGTACCTTCTTGTCAATTACCAGCATCCCGATGACAAAAACCAGGCGTATTTTCCAAAGTTTGTCGTTGTTTTGGGGCTCTCCGTTGCTGCTATCTCCATACTTATGCTTCCCGCTGATGTTGCCAATCGGCAGGCTTGCCAGCACTCTATATATAACGGTGCTTGTAATCTTACATTGCCGATGAAGGATCTGTGGCTTGCTATCTACATTGTTGATGCTATTCTTGTGTTCTTCGTTATCCCTTTCGCTATGTTTTACTACGAAGGGGACCAAGACAAGTAAGTTATTATTTCCATCTAAATCGGTTAATTTTCTGCTGCAATCGATGACGGCGTAATATCTAGGTTATAAAGTCTCCTACTTATATCTAAATGTTGATGTTAAGCTTACAACATAGTTCGATCCAAAATTTAAAAATTCAAGGTTTGACTTTTGAAATCAACATGTAATTTCTTTCTTGTATTTTCAACTACAGAGCTGATGTTAGTTCTTCTAGAGAAAAGCTTACTAACTACGTTACTTTTATCATGATGCAACAAATAGGAAATATGAAGGCCTTAATTTTTCTATCCTTAATCTACTAGGTTTAATTCAATTTCAGACTGACTTCAAAGTCAACTTGACTAGTCTTCTGTTCTTACTCTAGAAGTGATATTGAACTGTTGAGAAAATTTTCAAGGATTATTGATCCTTTTAAGAATATTGCATGAATAATATAAATTCAATCCTGAGTTATTTGGTGTTAAAATTCGAAATTGATCTCCTTTATCATACTGAAAGACTTGTTAGATTGTATCAAACTTTGAATGTGGATGTTTATATATGAAACTTTTGTTTGTAGGACTGTTGGCAAGAGGATTAAAAGTGCATTGATCTGGGTGGTAACTACAGCTATTGTTTGTGGTTTGGTGCTGGGTATTTTGTACGGTCAGTATTCCCACTTATTTAATAGTATTTCGACCATAAACTTTTTCGTGCTGATCAATTGCGAGTACAGGTAGAACTAATTTTAGTCAATTGTGATGCATCTCTGTGATTTGTCACAGAGCTAGGTAAGCTGCACAAAAGCATTAGCTTATGCAGGGTTATGATGAAAATTACCGTACTTTGGCATTTTGCATGTATAGTTATCGTAGCCAGTAGGATCATTGAATGGTACATTTCCATGTTATTCTAACCATGGTTATTATTATGGACTTCTGGTGAAATTAGATGATAACTGGACATGATGCTTGAGTTAAAATCAACTATTATATGGGAGTAGAAGTTGATGTCACGCCACTAAACAAAGAGTCTGGCTTATATTAAAAAATGCCCTCTAAAACTTGTGCAATAAGAAATCACAAAACTGTGTATTCAATTTTGGTAGGTGCTTTGTATTTGAATACATGAATACAGGTCATGTACCATTAATACTGAACCGAAACAGGTACCTTCTATCAAATGGGGGTACAAATTGACTATAATTCTATATAAGCTTTTATGATTGAATTGTGGAGGGGGACCTATGCAAGGAAAATCAACCCATACGCTTGACAGGACCAAAACCAAGAGTCTCAAATAGACTTTTGGATATGTAATATATAGCTGTTATGACAGCGACTATGGATAAAAATATAAGCACATACATTTCCTATAATTTAGATTACAGTAACTCAATTTTATTCACAAGTCACCCCTTGCATGTATATATTTGTAGAGAGCTGTATCCCATAAATGTATGGCCTTATGAGAGGATATGGAACATCCCTCATTATTGTAGGACAATGTAATAACAAATGATAAACCAACCTTTAGCATATTGAAATGGAACCTTTTCTATCACTCCCCCTCGACAATCTCCTACCACACCACCACCTGAACTTTCTAATGCTTTATCTCTATGCGCCTAAACTGTGAGTAATGAAAAAGTCTTAAATGGAAAATCATACAAGGGATATTTTGTATCGATTTTTTTTTTGAAAGGCGGGATATATTGTATAAGATGTGCAGAGATAACACATATTATAAAAGAATCAATGTGATATACAATGTACTACAGTGTCGCAAAGTATCTAAGTCTATTTTTGCAAGGGGTTAGTTATGAGGTTAATAAATATAAATTGGTGAATCACTTCATAGCTTTAATATAATATTAAAAAAAAAGTTTCCAGGAACCTAGATCTAGGAAAAATTACTCTAATTAGTTACTCGAAGATACCAGTCAAATAGAAGAAATTATACACTTTCATATATACTTGTAGGATAACGTTATAACCTGCTATGGTTCTCAGCGTAGAATATTGGGTAATAAAAGTTTTTACCTATTAGATCAGTATGACATGAATCTCTATGTGGAGGTGTGTTGGTGTGACTATTCAGTGAATGCACTTAAGCTGATGCTCAAAAGGAATCGAGTAGAAATGATTCTTTGTTTTTATTTTGAACTTTTGAAGACCTAGTCTTGTAAATTAAAGAAACTAGAATCATATCTCTCCCAAGTACCTGTTTTATAAGAAAAGAATTCCGCTTGTGCTAAATTAACATATAGAGACTTCGTGCTGTATCCCCTTTTCATGTTTGACTTGGTAACTTATGATGTCACTTGTCATAATGTGTTCACGATTATTATATCTTTCTAGATCATGCCAATTTCACTCTTTTAAGCCGTAACGCATTTTATATGGCTTAAGTCATTGTCGGAACATTTCGTGAAAGGGTGCCTTGTTGCCTAAGCATTATAGCATTAAGACATTCCCTTGATTTATCTGGTGTAAGCTATGTGCATTTATGATTATTCTATTTAATGTTATGGAATAGGTGCTGGACATATTGCTGATATAATATGAAGCCTGTAATAACTCATCTTTGTACCCTGTTGACTGTTTGTGGCTGAGTTGTACAAATTTCATGTGCTAGGGGTTATTGGAAAAGTTGATTTCACTGTTAGACACTTGTCTTCTTCAACAATGTCATTCCCAAGCACGGTCCAATTTTCTAATAGTCAACCATGTGTCGGTAGCGGTCGCCAGGTGAGTGAACAAAATCTATTATGTTACTTCTTGGGTATTTTTTTGCAGCACATGTTTGCTTGGCCTTTTATTATATTATCCATCATATCTAGTTCTTATATCTCTTTTCTATGAATGGTAGTGTTCTGCCTATGATGCTAGTCCTTCATCAGAGACAACATGGACCATGCGCTCAACTTTTCCAGAATATGTCGTTGCTCTAGCCACTATTGTTGGCTCTGTTCTTTTCTCTGTAAGTTCACGTCTTGGACTTCTGATTGAGAATTCCATGTTGCATATAGTGTATTGATAGTTCATGCTGAAAGTATTTCATCACAAAGCTGACTATTTGGTGTTTCAGAAAGGCACCCCTCTCTCTACAACATTTGTTGTCATCCACTAACAGATGCGATAATAGAAATTTTTTCTGCACAGTACTAAAGCTTTACCTTGTCATTAACAGATATTTGGTGGTGTTGGCATTGCTTGTCTCCCCCTAGGGCTTATATTTTCATTCATAAGGCGGCCAAAGGCAGTAATTACTAGATCACAGTATATCAAGGTAGTCTCTACATTCTTGCTGTTCATTGAATCACATGACATGTACATGATTTCAACTAAAATTAATGTTTTGGTTGGTTTTCTTAATTGTGTAGGAAGCAACAGAACTTGGTAAAAAGGCAAGAGAGTTGAAGAAGGCAGCTGATGCACTTCATCAGGAAGAAAGAAGTGGTTCAAAAGGAAGAAAATGGCGTAAAAACATGAA
Organism: Pulicaria dysenterica; assembly: GCA_947179395.2. NCBI lineage: Eukaryota > Viridiplantae > Streptophyta > Magnoliopsida > Asterales > Asteraceae > Pulicaria > Pulicaria dysenterica. The sequence continues at coordinate 48,727,345 of OX359292.1, read as the reverse complement.
GGCTCTAGAAAAGGTATGGCTTACTAGAAGTCCTATATACTGTAAGAATTGAGGTTGTTTAAGGTGTTGCCTTGTGTTTTCAGATTGTATTGAACGTGAATGTTATTTACCCCAACTACAAATATCTGTCGTTTTCTTTTCCCTTGCTGTCCAAGGGTTGGGTAATGGAATGGAACTCAATGATAGATAAGTGACTGTGGTACTTTGAGCTTGTTGTATGCTGGCAACAGGCTCATCAATGTTTGTTGCATATTAATAGATTTGGTCAAAGAAATAACAAAGAACCTTGTAAAACTGATGAAAGTGGGATTTGACTGCATGGCGGCATGAACACCTACATACTTAGATATCATCATCTAAATCTACATCTGCGTAAACTGTAAAGAAACTCTCTGGCATCTCGAGAAGCTAGTGTACACAACTAGGATATGTGTATACACAATTTGGAGATATATCCAGCTGTGAAATAGCAGGTGACACACCACAGTTTAGATAAGTGCATGTAGCCATGTACCAACATAAAGATAAAAATCAGAGTGCAATAAATGTTCTCGAAGTGTAAGAGTCTAAATCGTATAAAATCGTTGGCCAATTTCCAACTAGGATATTTTGGAAATCTGTAAGTAGGCAATGTAAACTTTCTGCCACGTAACTGTTTTGTGAACAACACCAATATCGAGGTATGGTTGCTTTTTAGTTCTTACATGACAGGCCTCACTAAATTGTCACTATGCAATATATGTTAGAGCAAACGTATAGAATATTCTCTGTTTATGTGTGTAAGTTATGTTGGTTTCTATAGTGCAATTATGTATTAGAATCCTACACCTCACCAGAAAAGGGATACTAACAAATAATTATTGTATGTAAAAAAGTACCATATCAAATAAAAATCCAATAGAAAGTTGAAACAATTAATATGTAAACAGGTCCGTGGTGGCAATCACGACAGGTTTTTGTAGATTACGTACCCAGTTTTTTTGTTCTTCACTTCATCATCCTTCTTAGCTGTTGGTGACACTTGACGACATGTTCCTCCATGTCATTGTTATTACCTGGACTGGAGAAATATTATCTTTGGGTTGGTGTGGAGAAGAGGGACTATAATGTGTTTAGCACCTTTAAGGAACATTGTAGAAAGTGAACAACTTTTTGTGCTTAGCGTTGAATTTGTGACCTCATTATTGTGGCAACTTATTGATAGTCAGGTAAAAGAGAAATTCAATCTTTCATTGCTGTCAGTATTTTGCGAGCTGTTTTATTTGTCTGGAAACAAATATGCTAGCCTAAACAAGTTATCTTACACTGCAGTCAAAATATGAAAAACATAAAGAAAAACAGAAGCAGAACACAACACTGTAACTATGTCTTATTTATATTACCTCAGAAGGGTATGTGGCATGGTGTTGTTTAACATTGTTGCTATTTTGTAAATTAGATATTTAGTTGATTTTCAAGGCTATTTATTCCTATCCTTCAGGAGTTGCTTCTTTTGGAGGAGGATGTAAAGGCTTTAGAAGAGATGTACCCTCAAGGAGAAAAGGTAATAAACATGTAACATTTGTTCTGATTACTTTGCTTTATTGTTTTTTTACGACTTGCTCACTGCATATAGTTTTAATTTTCCCAGGCAGAGGCTACCTGGGCTATGACTGTTCTTGGCTATCTGGCAAAGCTTATACTAGGAGTCTTTGGGTGAGTGATCCTACTAGCTGGCATGCTGTTTGTCTATTTTAGTGTGATTCTTTAATTGAACTTGTTTTCTTCACTTTATTCGTTAAAATGAAAACTGCCTTTGTTTCCAATTGCGAGTGCCCTTCGTACCAAGTTATACTTGTTAGAATTACATCCAGCAAACCAAAAACATCTCACTGTTACAAGGAATCGTCCAGATGTTAAAACGGCATATTTGAGTATTTGACGTGTGTCATATGCGCTGGGGATTCTTTTTTGAACTTCAGAAATTAGTAAACTTGTGGTTTTAGACTAAAAATGTAAATTGATAGAGTACAATCATAAAACAAGAAAAGCTAAAACCTTCCATATTGATTTCTAATAAAAGATCAACTCTTTTTTAGTACTTGCACCTAATGAATTTATTACGACGGTATGGTTATGCAAAATTATACACTAAATGGAAGTAGTATTAAGAAAATAAAAAAAGATGACTGTTATTTTAGTTTCTATTATAACTGGCTTTGTGGCATTTTAAATTTCGATTATTATATAAAAAAAGAATACTTTGGGGTACTAATATTATAGTACGGTTTAGTATTAATTGTTTTATGCTATATTGTAGTGTTCATATCAAAAGTTGGTTCCTTCAGTTAATCAGGAATGTAAATTGGAGAGTGAGACAAAGGGAGATGTTTGGTTCAAACTTTTGACCCATCAACCAGCCAATTACCTGCTCATTTGACCCATTACCTGATTTGCTCTGCTATCCGACTATCCGAGTTATCCCATTCACATGTTTACCTGATATTATTCATTTTGTTTTAGAAGTGTTTCTGTATCAGTATGTTGTAATTTAGATGTCCGCTTTTCCTTGATTTTCTCTGTTTATTACGATATCATTGCAAGTTGTGGTTTTGCATCTCTTTGTTTCCTTTCTAACAGAGTAGCTCAAGGTAAAAGGAAAATTTTGAGTTAATGCAATTTTGGTCGTGACCAGAAATTTGTGAATAGTCAGCAGACAGTCTGAAACGATATCATATTATGGATAAATTAATTATAGATTTGTCCTTTGTTTTTATTTGTCAACACTAGACTAGATCTTCCATTGCGTATTTTATATGATAACTTGTTATGTTAGTCAGATATTTTTCATGCTTTATACCCATAGTTGTCAATAGCGGGAGATAGCGCCGCTATAGCGAATAGCGTAGCGTAGCGTCCGGCGGCCGCTATTCAGGCTATAGCGATTGCGATGATTTTTTTTTACCTTTCCGGCGACAGCTCTCTTCTCCGGCGACGGTACAAGCTCCGCCACTCCACTCTGTGCTCTCCTCGGTTTTTAACTTGCTGAATTTCATCAGCCTTTTTTCTTCTATTTCTTGCTCGGATTTCAACTGCATACGTATGCAGTCCATCGGAGATGGAAAGGTGAAGATACGGAGGAGGCGAGGAGCAAGAAAGAGAAGAGAAGAGAAGAGAAGTGAAGTTGTACCCTATGCTTTGAATCTTGTACATCACACAAACCCTAGAATTTTGTTCTGTAATTCCTTTTCAGATATGGGCCGAGTTATTGGCAGCTGTTGGGCCTTATTTAGTGGCCATACTTACAAAGCAATATATATATCTAATCTTACATACTTACGATGCATCTGTTGTTATTTTTGTTAAAATTAAGATTCTTAGTTTCTGAAATTAAGATTAATGGTTCTGAATTTCTGATTTCTTAGTTTAAAGTTTTGATTTCTGAGTTTAGAATTCTGATTTCTAAGTTTAGCATTCTGATTAAAGGGTCAAATACTCAAATGTTTATAATAGCCTTTATTTTTTTAGCTTTTTTGTTTAACATATAATAGTTTAAGACTTAATATTATATTTTGTTTTCTAATATATATAATATTTTAAGACTTTCAAGATAGTATTATTATATATAAATATATAATTATATTTTAGATGGCTATCGCTAAATACGAAATAGCGGCCGCTATTTACCGCTATTCGCTACGTAGCATATAGGTAGGCCGTCGCTATTTGCCGCTATTCGCTATTGACAACTATGTTTATACCTTAGCCTTGTCTTTCTAATCGTGGCTGGTACATATTTAGCCTCATCTTACATTTGTTGAAATGTGTTCCCCATGTTAGGTTGATTGTTTCAATTGCTTGGGTTGCACACATTGTGATATATCTGTTGATTGACCCTCCACTTTCTCCGTTCCTAAATGAGGTTTTCATAAAGTTGGATGACATTTGGGGTAATTCTCTATTGCTATCCTTTTTCTTCCTATATGCATTTTGCTTTATGTGTATACACACATACATATGTGCGTGTGTACAAGAACACATACATTGACAAAATACTACTACACCAGGTCTTCTGGGTACTGCGGCCTTTGCATTCTTCTGCTTCTACCTTCTGCTAGCAGTAATTGCTGGGGCAATGATGCTTGGTCTCAGACTAGTGTTTATCACCATCCATCCGATGAAGTAATGTCCTTTTTGCCTCTTCTCTTTCTGTTACTTTTATGTTCTTTTAGTTGGTCGCCAGGTGGAATATCTTCTGGTTATAACCTGTTAAATCTTGTTACAGGTGGGGAGCTACTCTCATGAACTCTTTCCTATTTAATGTGGGTCTCATTCTTCTTTGCTCAATCAGGTAGGCTGATTACTTTTCTTATACTTCTTTTAAACTCGAATATTGGAGCATAAATGTTAAAAAATATTCAATATGCCGGAGACCACATTAAATTTAGTATTTATCTTCTTGCCATACATGTCCTTTAAATGAGTACATATTTTTATCAACCTTTTTTCTTCGTCCATCAGCAGTTCAGCACATTGAATCACAAATCACAAATATATGTTGAAGACATGATTGTAGGTAATTGAATGGAGCCTACTAAGTTTAGAATGAACTAAAAGTTGTCCTTATGCCCAAGTGATATGGAGGTCCACTAACCAAGAGGTTGTGGTTCAAGCAGGGCTATAGATGAATCGATTGAACATGAGCGTAACTTATTTGTATACCTTTAGCTGAACAAAAGAACAAACATGAACTGATAAAAAGAAAGGATTTTTGTGTTCATCTTTGTTCTTTAAACTTCAGCCAAACAAACGAACGAGCACAAAGGATAAATGAGCAAATCTTGGTTTTTTTGTCATTCACTAAGAAAAGAAATTTGTTATTACATTTGAATGCCGAACAAACGTAAAAGAATGAACATATAAATAGAAACATAATGATAAATTCCAAATTTATAAAATAAATATTCCAAATCGTGAACAAAATGAATGAACAAACAAGAGTGTTGTTCATATTCCTTTTTTTAACTAAATGAACAATAAATCCTTTTCATGTTTGTTGATTTCTTAAACAAACAAGCATAAATGAACTTACAGCAGAATGATGCATGAACTGTACATCGAACGTTTGGTTCATTTATAGCCCTAGGCTCAAATCTCAACAAGGACTTGGTGTCGTTCAAGAAAAGAAAAATTTTACCATCAAACTTACTATTGTCCATTTGTAGATATGACTAAACAAAATGAAAATCCGACCCTTTTTTTTGACATGCACATTGTCACTGATAACATTAGATGGTAAGTTTAGTAGGCACTTAACAATCGCCCTTAGCTTATACTTCAAAACAGTTTACAAGGGTTGTTTTACTTGTAATTCTTTCCCTTTCAACTTTTCGAGTTAACTCTTAAAAGACCTTTAGCTCCATCTATTGATTTATCTTCTGGCTATTCTATTCTTCAATGCTGTCTAGTACTTGTACTCATAATAATCTTGTTTTTGTTGTTTTAGCGTGATTCAATTCTGTTCAACTGCATTTGCATACTATGCTCAAGCTACAGCAGCCCAAGAAATCTTTGGTCATACCTTGCAATCTCTTCGTGGAATCAAATACTTATACAAGTCGGTCACTATTATTTCTCTCTCCCACAATATATTTTAGTGTTTTAATCTCGTCTCATATGTGATCATCCTATTGGCAGGTATAACGTATTCCAAATCGCGTTTGTCGTTTTAGCAGGCCTAACCTTGGTGTATTATGCCGCCTTTGTAAGTTCCACTTTCCCTGATGTCTCATATTTGTTAAAATGATCTCAAAAGAAAACATACATACTTAACCGCTCTCACCATCACAATTGATGCATGTTTTCTCAATTAGTAAGAGAAATGTTCAATTTAGTCCATACTTAATCCATAGTCCTGAGGGACTAATATTAGCCTTTGGATCAACCCCACCAATGGTCCGGATTGAATTTTAAAATTTTGGGCGGAGTGGCATTTTCGTAATTAACATGTGATGATTTTACAATCACATGTGGTTGTATATTGAATCACATGCGACTGAATATTAAAATTTCAGGACTATGTTTTTTATATGGACTTTATTGAACACAACTCGAATTAATAATCCATTTCTATATAAAGACCTAAAAACACTATTTTCGTGATATCAATTATAGATACCTCACCTTGTGTGTGTGTGTGTGAGAGAGAGAGAGAGAGAGAGAGAGAGAGAGAGAGAGAGAGAACTAAACTGTAACCATCTATTATTGACCAGGGATGGAGAAGAAGAAAACCGAGTGGCAGATTCCAACTATCATCTTGAAGCCATGTAATGACTTTAAAAACATGAAAAATCATATCTAGACCGATCCATGGGAAATTCAGTTAAATTGATTTATTGGGAGTGCTTGTGTATCGGGTGTATACGGCTGAATCTTTATATCTAAGAGTTATCATCCTATTACAAGTGTTGAATTTGTGAGGTTGATTGCTGCTATTTCTCTGATTTCAACACCGTTTGTATGTATTTTCCCTGTAATATCTTCGGGTTTCAGTGATTGTAACTTCCATGTAGTATACCTAAAAACTGTAACACGATTCCTTGGTACATGATTCATGTTCTGTGTGCAATTCATTTGTTATTTGGTCTTTATGTAGGTTATTACAAGCATTGACAAATTGTCAAAAGTTTGGTTTTATGGATAACTCAATTATCGTGAAGAATATTCAATATAGTTCATAATTTATTCATAGCTCTAAGGGACTAATTTTATCTTTTGAATCAATGACATCAATGGTTCAGATTGAATTTTAAAATTTTTGGACGTAGTGATATTTTCGTAATTTATATGTGATGTTTTTACAATCATATGTGGTTGTATACTGAATCACAAGTAATTTATATTAAAATTTTAGGACTAGGTTTTTTACATGGACTTTATTGAACACAATTCTAGTTATTGTGTTTTTTATTGTAAGTTGATTGTCATACATTTGTATTCTTCTGTAATTGTCGAAACAGTGTTATTGATTTGTCGCTTGCAAGAGCAAGCAATTTTAAAAGAGGTTGAGATTATAAATTTGAAAAATATTGGTTCGCCATGCTCGGTGGTTTTTATATATTCTTTTTGAAGACGAACAACATATTATTCAATCGCCAGAAAGTTTAGTACAAGAAAAGCATAAAATATAACAAACATAAGAAAACTAGGCAGCTTGAGAGAGTGAAATCTGCAAGCAAGCAATGCTAGGAAGGAGAGCTACAATTCTTTAGTAGTGGGTGATTGTTTGCATACAACAAAAATTATTTATACACAATAACTAGGATATAATCCTGCATAAATGCAGACTTCTATTTTAGGATTTATTTGGTAAACAGTTCATTTAATCCGACTTAAAAAATAAACTTTATAATTTTACTATTTGAGCAATTACACCTAAAAGATCTGCAAATATTTAGCAACAAAATATAGTAATTAAAAACAAAACATCATATGAACATTAAAATTATTGCCGCTTTCAGCGATAGCCCAGTGTGTCTAGTTTACAAATTCTAGCATATTAAGTGATGCATAAGTTAGTACCTAAGTTATTCAAAACCTGAGATATAAGCTCATCGTATCTCCTTTTGTTGATAAAGTCTATATTTTGTGTATTCTAATTCGGTTGTATTATTTAACTTTGTTAATAAATGGAAAAAATAGTTATTCAAAACTTGAGCTATAAACTCATCGTATCTCCTTTTGTTGATAAAGTCAAAATTTTGTGCATTCTAATTCGGTTCTATTATTTAACTTCGTTAATGAATAGAAAAAATATTTACAAAATAATGATGATCAGCTGCCTAAAATATGTTTGGAAAACAATACCAACCTCAACAAAATTTCAATATAGCGTGAGAAGCTAACACTTTTCTTTAGAAACAACAAAGCTCAACAAAAGTCTATACAACATGACCTATATGATTGATTATTAGATGAATGATTTAATGATTATAAAGAAAACTGCTTGGTGGATTACCTGAGCATATTCATCAAAGCTTTGAGGTAAACTGTAGTGAATTACATGTAACTAATGTAATAATGTTATTTCAAATCACAGGCTTACATATAAAGGCAAACAGAGATTTGTACTTACAGCTCCGACATCTATCTGTTGCAGTAATCCACTAAAAGCTATCAACGTCAATTTATAAGTCAAATGCTGGACTATTAGGAGGTGGATTGAGCTACCGTTACTGATAAGCATGGGTTGAGTTAAGGAATTTACCAAAATGACAGGACTTAATTCCTTCGTCTCCAAAGAACAGGAGTAAAGTCTTCAAACTGATTAGAGAAACACCTATGAACATAAATGTAATATTTTGTTCCAAAGAGAAACATTTCCTTCACATATGTATCATCTCCATGTGATGCCCCTGGTGCCTTTGCAGCATTTGCATCGGAGATGGCATACGCCATTTGTACGGTCCCAACTCTCATCTAACTTAAAGCTGCTCTTAACCTTCATGAGATCCTTTACCTATATAACCGAAAAAAAGTCAAACTTTGTTCTTATTGTATATCAGAATTCATAAACAACATGCAAATCACGATATTCACAGCTTGCAAAATTCTCTCAAATGCGTATATTTAGATATTTAGATTAGATGATTAATAGTAAATCATAAAATTGTTGAAGAGTATAGTAGAATTTAGAAGTAGTAAAGGTTAATGTTTGGTAATGTATATATAAAATTATAAATTATAAATGCTAAAAATTGTTGTTTTATGTAAGTTAAAATATTTAATTACATTTTTTTATTGTATTTAGGTCCTTTATAGTATTCAAATTAGTAAGTATATCATCCGGTTTTTAAATACGGTTCAACTGATTGGACCGATCAACCATTATGACGTTCGGTTCAATGACCGGTCCCGTTTTAAAAATAATGCCCAATTGTCAAACTCATGAGAAGACATATAAATAGTCAACTGGTTTAATGTCTATCTTTTTGTATCTTCCTACGTGAGACAAATGTTAATTTGTTGTAATCAAGTTCTAACACCTAAATCAGCGCAATTGAGTACCACATCAGATTTAGACCTTAACTAACTAAAATGGACTTCAAATTTGACGCTTAATTACACTTGCCGCATAGGATTTTCAAGTTCTTAAATTATATAAGATATGGAACGATGATCGATTATGACGTCCGGTTCAATGACCGGTCCGGTTTTAAAAACCATGCCCAATTATCAAACTCATGAGAAAACATATAAATAGTCAACTGGTTTCATGATGAATTTTTGTATGAAAAACTCAAGTTTTCAAAGGTGTTCTTATTTTCTGTTTTGCCCAGAACGTAGAACACATATATATACACACAATAATCAGAAAACAATTAGTTAATTGATTAACCATGTTAGTTGCCAAAAAAACCGAATTTATTTTAATAAAATAAAAAATTATTCACGTGATTAAATCCGGTTAAAAAGTAGCGACTAAACCGGGCAACTGTGAACTGGGCGGTTTCACTAAAACCGGAATAAAACCACTAAACTGGAGCAACCCGCATCGAACCGGCCTTTACTAAAACTTTTTAACAAAAATCAAAAGATGACGGGAGACCTAAATATAGGCAAGAACTGTAACACCCTAATTTAGGGCCTAGTTGTAAATAGTTGTACCTTAAGTTTGTTCAGTTGTACGTTGACTTTAACCAAGTTGTTTAAGTGTTTTGTTGCTTAATTGTTGTTATTTGTTGGTACACGTGGTTATGTGGCTAAAGTTAGAAATGTTTTCATAAATAAATAATGTTGGTAAATAGTTGAACGGTTTCAGATAATGATTCCGAAAATATATCCGTTAGTTGAAACGGGTAAACCTAAGTCGTGTTTTAAGTTGAATAGGAGAACGAAATACCTTCGTGGGGTATTAAACCCACTTGGGTCGGTTTAAGGGAGTCCTTATCCCCCTGCCTTCTCAAACACACACAATATATACACACTAACATACGTATCAAGTTTCACACACACACACACACACACTTTGTGATTTGGAAATAGAAATCAAGAAATAAGCTATTGATTGAAGTTTGTGGGCTGATTTTCAGAAGCAAAACCATCCATAGTCTTCATCTTTGTAAGTATTTTGTATATGAACTTAGTTCTTGTGGGTATTTGCAAGAAAGGTAAATTGGTGGTCCAAAGGGTGTGTTGGTATATGAATTATTGGTCAAGAAACATGTAGGGATGTTGTGGTAGTGTTGGTTAACAAGTAAAAGCAGTAGAAACATACTTTCAGTCGATTAAAAGTGGTAAAAACGCTAGTTGCAGTCGCTGTGTTCGAACAGAGCAAGAACCCACTGTATCGGGGGTCCTTGCGATCGCATGGACGGGCCTTGCGGTCGCATAGGGTACTTGCGATCGCATGGCATCTCTTTGCGGTCGCATGGGTTGTCTGGAGTTCCTTGCGGTCGCATGGAAATGGCATGCGGTCGCATGGGGTTCCTTGTAGTCGCATGGGTTTCCTTTGCGGTCGCATGGCGCGCCTGGTGTCTCTTCCGGTCGCATGCATGGGTCTTGCGATCGTAAGGGTGTCGTTGTCATGGTTTACCATATAAGGACGATGGAAATGTAACTTGCAATCGTAGGTACATAACTTGCGATCGTAAGCCCCCAAGATACCACCCTTGCGGTCGTATGGCTATTTCCTTGCGATCGCAAGTTGGTGTGGTTTGGGTAGGACCCTTGCGGTCGCAAGTGGGGTGTTTAAGAGGACCCTTGCGGTCGCATGTAGGTGTCTTGCGACCGCAAGTGTTACTGTTTTGTTGGCAGCTTTGTTGTCTTGTGGTTTAAGCCTCGTTGGTTGTCGTTGTTTGGTGTCTAAGCCTGAACCTATGTGTTAGGTGATTCAGACGACTCCGTGTGCTCCTGGGATTCCCGAATTCATATCTGCCTCTTATAATCTCGAGGTGAGTACCGGTTTTCCCATGAGTCTCGGTAAGTAGCGTTGTCTGTTGTTTGTTGGCATATGTTGTTAATGTCGCACACGTGCGTATATGAGGTATGTTATACATGTAGTTGTATATTGTTGCCATGCTAAGTTGCTTTACACGTTGGTTATGAATTGCATGCGTATAGTTGAACCCACTACGGGTTGTAGTTGTATATGTGGTACTGGTCCAGACTGATTTTGGCATGGTTAAGGTCAGCTTTCTTCCCGAAGGCTGGATCCCTTTGATGGAATAACGGGGATCAATGGTACCCGGTGTGCAGCACGCGGGGGTGGTCTTGGAAACCGCCGCTCCTTAACGTGAGTTGGGATCTTAACTTCAGTTGAGATCCGAGTTGTTGAGCTTCGAGCTTCGTAACGCGTTTGGTGGACTGCTCTTCGCTCCCCCACCATTGCGGATAGTTGTTGCTGATGGTCCCCAGTTTGAATCGTTGAGCGGGGTTCCCTTCCCTGCGAGATATGATTCCTACTGACTCGTTGGCGCGACATTGTATGTTAGGATAGCCTTATATGCTGTCCCGTAGTTGGGATAACCTGCTTATTGATGCTTATGTGTTAATCTGTACTCACTAGCTAGTTGTAGCTAACGGTGCCTGAATTTACCTTTTTGCAGATGCGAAGTAGTTGGCCTGGTGAGGCGGGACTGTTGGTAGTTGTTGTACATATCTTTTGCGGAACACTGCTCGTTGTAAATATTTGTGATCCGATGGTCGGTATGTGTCGGTTAGTTGGGTAACATGCGGTAGTAGTTTTGGGACTTGGTTTATGGTGTTGTACTTTTTACATTACCAAGTCAGATAAACAATATTATCTTTTGTAAAACATGGTTACTTCCGCTGTCGGCTTTTATTATATAAGTTTAAAAAACTAAAAATTTCCCTAATTTTAAGCGCGTGAAAATCGGTGTTACAAGAACATCCTTCGGTTTGTTTCTTAGAAACAATGTGAGATCATAAAATATATATAGACATGGAGATCTCCTAGTTTTGCGTCAGCTTGATATGTGGGATTTGTTTAAAAGCCCAAATATTTAATCGAGTGCCAAGTAAGAAATCAAGAATGCATAATTGAGCTTAATTCAACTTTTGGAAGAAAATGACCTATGCCAACTCAGCTTGGAAGGATCTTGTTTTAGTAAAGATATAGATTTATAAATTATTAACTTGTATTGTGTGTTGTTAGATACTTGTACATGTTGTGATCTATTGGTATGGGGCATATAGACTAAAATAGGAAGCCAAGGAATCTTTGTGAAGCTTTGCCAATCTAGGGGTGTTCAACAGTTTTGATTTCGGTTTAAATGGTTCGGTTCATTCGTTTTTTTTATTTTTATTTTCGCCAAAATTGTAACCTAATAGGTTGAGTACTAGTTTATCACCTCGTGTCCCCGTGCATAAACACGGGGGATTTTTAAAGTAAAGCATAAAATTTGATGGTGTAAAATTGTAAAAGACATAGTAAAATAACTGTTAAACATACATAAGAAGTGGTTTTCACTCGTCTTTTCTTTTTTTTCTTTTGTTGAAAGTTGTCTGAACGAATGTTTTTTTAAAGATGATAAATAAGGTTTTTTTATTCTCCATAATTGATATATGTTAAAATATTGTTTTCATACATATATAATCACCCAAAACCTAAAAATATGAAAAAAAACCAAACAAATAAAAATAATTGAAATAAAGATAAGATTGATATAATGTTTTCATTTTTAATATATAAAATCTATATAATATCTAAAATATCAAAGTTTGAAAAATAATATAAACATCTACGTAAATATTGATAACTTTTGAATAAATATACGATTTAATAAGTGTTGAATTATATTAAAAAGTGTGAGGGTTGGAATTAAGGATGATGATATCATATATGATTGTAAGCTTAATTTATCTATTAAAGAAAAGGTTCCGATTGGTTAAATTATATTTTAAAAAGGAAAGTTTTTTTTCAAAACATATTATTTTAATAATTTAGTTATGTGAGGGTTGGGATTAAGAATGATGATATCATATTTGCTTGTAAGCTAAATTTATCTATTAAATAAAAATTTTCAATTAATTAAATTATATTTTAAAAAGAAAAGTTTTTTAAAAACATATCTTAAAATTATAATAAACAACTAACTAGAGGGACACATGTCCTTTTTTTAGACTATTCTTTTTACGATTTTCCCGCTCACTGATTACCCCTCCTACGACTTCCACGTGTCCCACGCGTTTACATACATAGTTTTATTTTCGTATTTGAATCTCGATTCTCGATGAAAGGGCGTCTCTTCTCCAGCCTCCCACTCTCCCCATTCATTTCCTTCTTCATTCCTGATTCCTCTATTCCATGATTCCTCTTTGAATCATTGAAACTAGGGTTTCTATCTCCCCTATTTTTTCATTCCATCATCGCCTAATTTCTTATCAAGCACTCATAAACCCAAATGTTAATCCATTTCAGCATTCAATTTTTGGCATAACTCTTTTGGGTTGAGAATTAGGGCATCAAAAAGGTTTATCACTTTCTATTCGGGTTCCTTTAAACAAAATTAGTGCATCAAGAGGCCAATATAATGGTGTTACCCTCATCCTCTTCACCTCTATTTTAGTCTTTTGGTACCTTGAGATTTTTGGACTTCGAAAGATTGGAGCTTCATTCTTAATTTCTTATCTCCCTTCTGATTTTGGTACCTTTGGATCGCTTCATCTCCAAGACTATTTCCATGTATTTATTCAGCTTTAATTCAGCCACAAGAGGTGGAAAATGACCACAATCTGTTTAGAAATTTCCATATACACTCCTTATGTCAAATTAGTAGCATTGCTTATTAACATAAGATTATTATATTAGTGAGAACCTCTTAATTTCTTTCACCTAACAAGAGGTTATCGGCATATTATATCAAGTACACCAACAATTAGTCAAACTTTTAAATACACCAACAATCTCTTTCCTGTTTAGAAGTTTATCAGTAATAACATCATATTATATCATTGATCCCATTCCATTCTATTCTACTTCAAACTTTCAAATACACCAACAATCTCTTTCCTGTTTAGAAGTTTATTGGTAAATCGATTGACGTTTTTGATACTCCAATCTTCATATTATTTAATCCTACACTTAGTACCCATGTATATTCTGTCTTTCTATTATGTTTGCAGCCAGAACAAAAGGTATGTCTTTCTATTATGTTTGCAGCCAGAACAAAAGATTATGTAACAAAAAGTGTTATTTGTTTTTGCTAAAAGGGTCAGATACTTTTTGTACTTCTTAAATAAAAAGAAATTGATTGTCATCTTTTCTACCAAATCTGGTGTCAGTCTTTCAAGTTGTGATTATATCCCACTTAATATAGATCTTCAAATGTTAGAAAGGACCAAATCGGCAACAAAATGCTTCATTAAGGACCATCTGTACCACTTTTAAAGCTAAATGACTAAAATGACAGTTTTTGCCAAGTTTAAGGACCATTTAGACAATTAACTCCATAATAAATAAAGGTTATTAAGATGTATAGAGTTTTTGTTTTTCCCTTTTCATTAAGATCTGAACGTATCTTAAAACCTTTTAATAAATAAAAATATCTTTTATTACCTCTTAAAAGAATTTATGATCCATTATTCTATAACAGCCGGAATAAATCCTTCACAATTTTACGCCAACATTTGCTCATACACTCCTCTATATACATGACCTCCTGCCCTTCTCAGCGTCACCAACCACCGCACGCTGCCGCATATTTCTTTCTAAAATATTTTGGTTTTAATTCACTATAGTTTGATATTATTTTGTAAATTTTTGTATTTAATAATTGAAATTTTTTAGATTTTCGTTAAACATGTGATTATTGAATATTAATAGCAATATACTAAAAACATTCAAATGTTCTAAAAAACAAACTGCAAAATATGAATAAACATTTAGACACAAGAACCACATCTTAATGTTCAGGCGTGATATTCATATTCAAAGCCAGAACCTTTTAAAATACAAACGACACCTTGGTTTAGTTTGGTTAAATCAGAATTTTAGAAAGAAAAAAAAAATCAACCTTCTATAATCCATATTGGAAGTATACTAAACCAAACAAATCCAATTGAATAACCATGAGCTTGATTGGTTCGGGTCCCGTAAGATGAAATAAGAAATTTGGCGAAAAACACATACATGACTTATCATTAGTCACAAGCACTTGGCATTTGACCACAAGATTGTCAAATTCGAATAATTCCTATTACTATATAAGGTACAAATAACTTAGGTCCAGTTTGTTTCACTGTAATATGAAGGAATGTAATGGAATTGAAATCAAATTCCGTTGTAGATTGCGTTTGGTAACATTTATTTGGAAATAAATTGAATTCTTTAAAGTATTAATATTTCTTTGTGTAGAGGAATCAGGAATGTCATTTCACAACTAACATGGATAGAATTAAAATCATTTCTATTCCGTCGCATTACGGTGAAACAAACTGGACGGTAGCAATATACCAAAACCATAATATCACTATAATTTTCAAAAACATATATACTGTTATCAAATTACCGAAATCTTGGTCTTCAAGACTTCGACATACCTACCGACTATCAAGATTCGAAGTTTAGAGTTCAACACACCAAAATAAGTATTGTTTATACTATTCTACAAGTACGAGTCATTGAGACTTCAACCTCAACATTTTTATTCTTCGCATAATTTGCAAATTTTTTTTACAAAATACTTAGTTTCCTTGGTTCCCATAATTAAAGACATTTATACGTAATTAGTTTTCTAGTGTTGTAAGTTAACAGCCTATTTGAATATTAATTTTTTTTTACTTCTATAGTCCCATCACTGATCACTCCCATGTACATGTCATACCCTATAAATTTTAAGTTTATATATAAAAGTTGCAATCCGAATACTCCCCCAAGTACTCTCCGTTTAGGCCAATCACTCGCTACACTCCGTCAGCTGCTCAAGTACTGCCTAACGAGTTTTACAACATTGTTACCACCACTGCTTCTTCTCTTGCCGACCCTACCACAATTGCACCTGTTGTTAGCTATTCTCACCATTTCTTTGTATTCTTTTTTATTAAATTTTCACTTCAATGTAAGAGTTCGACCTTCTACTTCTCTTACTGCATGGGCATTGGATAGAATGATATTAAAGTTTAGTATATAATGACCCGCCAAATTATAGACATAGCCATTGTTCATTATGGTTCTGATTAGGGTCTTTGTTGCATTATTTGTACTTCACGTATAATGATCAATTTAACACAAAATACCTTTCTATATGTATTTTTAACTATCTGACATTATAATACATATAACATACTTTTTTATACTTTAATCTCTTAAAATTTCAGCAATCAGAAATTATTAATGTACCTCTCAAATTACCTCAATTTCTCTCTTTTACTTTATGCATTCATCAATAAACACGTCTTTAATTACTCACTTTCTTATTTATAAAAAAAATAAAAAAAAAGTTGTTTTGTTGCTTTCTAGAAATTTGTTTTAAAAATGAAGAAAAGAGTTGATAGAAAAAAAGTGAAAAAAAGAAAATGAAAGTATAAACTATTCACTAAATATCATATAGCCCTATATTTTATAAAACGACATGTTATCAAGTAATTCACTGTTACGCAATTACGCTAGTAATTATAATGTATATACTCATTACCTTTTCAAACTTTGAAAACGAAGTGTGATCGTCACATTACATAAAACAATAACCGATAAGTCCAATATGTGTAACTTGTTTCCAACATAATTTATATAAGAGTTAATTACATTTTTGTATATGCAATTTTTATGATATTTCATATTTGATCTTTTTATTTCAAAAATCACGATCTTATTTTTTATTGTTTATATATTTTATTTTAATCTTGGTCTTTGGTCCATTTAAAAAGAAAAACGCTCTTATCTTATCGGTTGAAAATTAACACTAGATATAAAAATTATTCCCGTAGCGGGTGACCCGAAGGTTTCGGGAGGCGTCGGCTTCATTTAGGTATGGTATACGCCTGCATCGGGTTGGGTGATATTCTCTCTCCACCGGCTTCATCAACCCGGGTAAACCCAAGCTTTTTTTTTTGTTTTGTAGAGAGAATAAGGAGATAGAATATTTGTGTTGTTTGAGTTGAGTACTACTTAAGTTTTGAGTTGAAAAGAAAAAAATAAGAAAAACATAGCAACTAATGTAACATTTGGGTTAATTTGGATTAAAGGTTTGCTATACTCTTGGCCTCGTACTACATACTATGTCTACAAGTGACATTAGCATCATACTCATACCATGTAACGCATCGTAAAGCTCATTGTGCGATCACTATTATCACTAAATTCTGGTACCAAGATATAACAAAAAATATTGAAAGATCTACCACACCGACCTCTTTCAGGTGATCAACACCAAGCCGCTTGATCATCATCGTGAGATAGTATACCGACCATACCGAATTACCGATAACCGCCCACTAAAAATGACCGCAATTCACAATCGAGGTTGATCATTTAGAAGTAATCATCAAGTGAAGCATTCAAACTTTGGTTGGTTTTGGATCAAAATCAATCCAAATCACAATCAATCCATGATGATCTCTTTATTTTCAAACTGACGTTGACACGCATCGGTGTCAATAAAGTTGAAGTGAGTTGTTCATTCGTGATTTCGTGTGGTGAATGTGCACGTGCAACAAGCTGTCAGTAAACCAAACCCCATGGTCCTTCTAATTTGACCCATTCAATTAGGATGTTGCGTAAAGTCCTCATACCCCTACACACCAAACCAAAAACCCAACCCCACCCCTCACCCCACCCTACTCACCCATTCGTGTACTGTTTTTATAAAGTTGAACTGACAGCCATGTACCAACCCATACATACACTTTAATAATCCATCACTTGTGTGTAAAGTTTCTATCCAAACTTTATAAAGAATCGAGTCGGGTTATGACCCGTTATTTATGGTTCGATTTTGGGTCCATAATGAGATAAAAGTTAAGTTCTTGAATTGGTCTTGTTGGACCCAAAATTATATTCGTTTTGGTTTATATTATTGAGAAGACATCTTTATGACTATCATTATCTCATAAAATGTTGTTCATGTTTGTTATGATGAGGAGCGAAGCAAGAATTATGATATATGAGGTCACTACTTATAATAACAAAAACCATGAAAACTTACGATCGGGACTCATAAGCAAGCATAAAATCAATAAACTGCCAAATTAGGTCTTGTAAATTGCATAGCAGAACTGATGAGGTTTCATACATCACTTGTTGCGTAGCACCGCTAGTCTTTATAACTTGTTATATAGGGCCTGAACTTTAATTTGATGTTTTGATTACAAATTAATTGACTTTGAGTCAATAATATGTATGAAAATTAGGCTAATTAACAAAGACCAACTCCCTTTAAGCCCTTGTATTGGTTGGTGTATGTAGGTGCTACATTTCATTTCTTGCTGAAATTGAATAAATTAAAATACTCTAGTTTTGGTACGAGAAGTAAATCGTACAAAAGGAGGACTTTTCAAAAGTTGGTTTACTACCCTTCTAAAATTTCTAACTAGTTATAAAAAGGTCAAACTTTATAGAAAGATATTTGTTCTTAAAAATAAATTTTGTTTATAATATAAATTTATATAAAGAAACAACATTTTCTATTTCTAAAATTGTAATCATATATTTTGTGTTTAACTTTTAATTTTAAAACTTTCTTTTGTCAAATGCTCCAACTCTAACACTGTGTTAGTTTTGCAGTTGAAGAAATGAAATCTATAACAAAAAGATTTAGATGCAAATCTTCAAACATGTTCTTCAACCGTGGTTATGTGATTATCACTTCCATATTGGTAATGGAATGTCAGTGAGAGACTCTTTAGGATGTTGGGAATGGGATAAAGATTCTTGGATTATCATGCATTTATATTAGGGATTATGTGATAATTGATTATGATAATGGAATTCTAGGTTAAGGCTGTTAAAACGAAATTTCTGTGCATGGGGATGTCAAGATTTAGGTTTGTGTTATATTTGGATTTATAAATTCTAAATATTGTAAAAAGTTTCCGAACCTCATGATTTATTGCACTTAGAATTTTAGGGTTTGGTTCAAAATGTTTTCCAAATGTTTCAAGTTGAGAAGATGTGAGAACTTTGGCGTAAAACTCTAAAAGTCACTTAAGGGTTTTATTTATACTTTTTTAGGTGAGAGAAAAAAAGTTAACATTGAGATTTGAATTATGTGTTGTAGTCATCTTTGAGTGGTGACTAGAAATGAATAAATTATAAAAAGTGACTTATTTACATCAACTATTTTTCATAAACATTACTTTTGATTTGACTCACAAAAATAATGTTTCACTATTACATTAATTATGAACGTAAGAATCAATGTAATAATTAAATGGGACCTACCCATTCAATTGAGCTTTAAGTAATTAAACATGATTTGGAACTTACCAAATGAAGTTGAATTGGCCACTTGGCTCATGCTGATTACTCACTTAGCTTATTCTTATGACACTTAGTCAAAAAGTCATAATGCATACTCAAAATTATGTTATAATATACTTATTAGTAAAAAAACATTTGGAACTCACCAAAACTTGTGAAACATATCACTCACCTTGATTAAGTGCTTAGCTGATACAAAACTTGTCACTCAGATATGAACACTTAGCTTATTGACACTTAATCAAAATTTCAAGTAGATCCTAAAAAATTAAGAACAAATTTAAGGGTTGAGTATCCCCAATTCAATTAGTGTATATGTGATTAAGTGGTTTATTACAAACATCTATTAATTAATCATATGTGGAAATAAAAAATAATTTTAACTTTACTTTTTTGTATATCTGATTTTAATATGCATAGTCCTTGAATAGAAGATTGGGTTGTATGTGATTGTAATGACACTTTGAATATCACAATAGATAGGATTTTTTATTAACTTTACATTAATATCTTAAAGTTGATGTCGATGCACAAGATTTCAGCATAACAACTTAACTCTTCAACATACTTAACTTTAGTCGTTGAAGTTACCACTGAATTATGCTTATTGCTTATATAGCTTACCATCTTTCCACGAATCATTTGTCGTCTTCCGGTTGTACTCTTTTGCTCTAACTTACATCCAGAATAGTTTGCATTAGATTAACTATTAGTTCAAATCCAAATGCCTTGGTATACCAAAGACCCATATTTGGTGTTCTTTTTAAGATCCTCTTGACAACTTGAATATGCGAATCTTTTGTATCACCTTAATATCTTGGGCAAGCATATATAGCAAACTGTTCGAGACAATGTGCACAAAAGCTATATGATGTCATAATATCATAGGACACTTGACGGTCACATCTGTAAGTGCTATAATTCAAAAAATAGTAGTAACTAGTATGGGAGATATAATTTTATTAGGTTATACAGAATAATAAGTGAAGGAAAATAAGGGTTTTAATATACTCATTCTTGTAGGTGAATGGTTCATTAATTATATTTGTTCTTTTATCTAACACCCAATTTTCTTTTTAAAAGTATGCAAAAAGGAAAAAACAAATTTTTTTTATAAAAATCAGGGCAACAACTAGCACAAGTGCATAAAAAGAGTTTTTCTTTGATGTTGCACAAAACGCTTAGCATGTCCACATGTAAATCTCGTTTGACAATGGAGAGTATGAGCTAGAAGTCTAGTGAGTAACCCCACAAAATACTCAATTGATAATAATTAACACATAAATGTACTCTTGTCACATTGTTCAAGCCTCTGATTTGCTACCGGGGTATAACGCTTGCCACATAGGCATCACACTATTTCCACGCATACATCAACATCTATGGATACAATACTACACAATCTTAGCAACGCCCCACTAGGCTAGTTGCTGCTTGTAGCTCATTACTGCATGAATCAGATGCCTATGGTCAAATCATACACATTGCAATTATCACATATATTGCACATATGAATCAGAGTGAATATCTCACAACATGTATAAGCATACAATCAATCCATATATCCTAATAAGGAAACACATTTTCTTCAATCACGTAATATTACATATCCACATTATTTATTAAACCAACAACTATTCTTTAAATATGTTGGGTTTTAGAGGGTACAATTCAAACTTGAGTTATACTGATTTATAACCTAACTAGTTTGAACCAACTCAGAATTGCAAAAAAAAGCAGTTATTAATCATAAAGCGGAAACAAAACAATAACATTAATCCTTAAAACCCTAAGATCATTAAGATCTTAGTTATATCACAAGTGTGTATGGAACATGCATAAAAAACGATACATTATGTATGTGTGTGCATATACATTATCAAAAAAACATATCATCACCATATTCAAGATTAGCCAAACATGTATCAAACATACTAATCAAGATTACCTTCTAATCTATCATGCATATATCCCATTCGATATATATATATATATATATATACACACACACACACACACACACACACACATATATATATATATATATATATATATATATATATATATATATATATATATATATATATATATATATATATATATATATATATATATATATATATCAACACCATCGATTTCCATATAGCATCAAGAGCATTTATAAGATGAAGATTATACCTTTGGATTGCTCAAGAACGTCCACCCGTAATGAGGCACCACAAGAATCCGCTAGAAGGATTGAATCACACTTTGAAGTTCTTGATTCTTTGATGTGTTAGAGCATCAAAATCGACACCCCCTTGGGTGCTTGGGAGGTTGACGGCCGAAATCAAGTGAGAGGGGAGAGAGAGTTGATTTTTGGTGTTTTTCAAAAGTTAATTCTAATCAAGGTGTATTAGTCTCCTATTTATAGATAAAAACCTTGTTATCTTTAATTAGGAAACCTTGATTAATTACTTAATTATTAATAATACAAAATGCATATTAACTATATATATTTATAATATATATATTCTTTGGCCGAATATATATATATATATATATATATATATATATATATATATATATATATATATATATATATATATATTGTTTTTCCTTAATAACAATTAATTGGCAATAACCTTATTTAAGATAATATCTGAAAAATTAATCTTAAATATATTAATAATTAACAATATATATTTATTAACTAATAAATATATATTATCATGTTAATTAATCATCTCTGGTTATTTATAACTCTCTATACTGGTTTATGACTAACTGTCATAAAACCCATCTCCAAACTATGATTATATAACCTCTTGAATTACGTGCCCTCACAGGTGTGACCCTTGAGTATCTTATGGATTGGGCGTGTCATCAGGGTTCGACAGTTATGCACACAAATCCTATCAGACTCCCACTTGTTCGTACCGTCAACCCGTGTACCTTGATGATACTGGCCTAAGGATACCCCTAGATAAGTCCTTAGGTTAACCAAGCAATAAGAACTCTTATACCCAGGTGTGACAATTAAATCTTACAAAACAAACTATTTTATATTTTATAAAACTAACTGTTTTATAGTAAAACTTCATAAGAACCCCTTGTCTTATGATTGAGCATGGTTTGAGTCAAATTTGAACACTCAAAACCATTTCTTGACTATCCGATTTTGACTGAGTGATAAACGACAAAGAACAAATCAGTTCGTTTGGGCATGACCATGCACTTCCACAGTCTAGATCAGTCAGGGTCCCGGAAATATCTCTCTTAAGAGGAGTTACAGAATGCCTCTCGCATACTTGCATTTGGCAATACGCTTTCCGCTGACACTAAATACGCCCGTTATGACTACCCAGTTATGGCGTATCATTAGGTGCGTTCCAAATGCTAGCAGTCCACGTATCCCAAACCAAATACCTTAGGCAAACCAAATACCTTAGGCTTAAGGATAACCTATGTGATGAATACCTTTGACTCGTAGACCACGCGGTATTCTTCACGATGTCACTATCCAATATTCACACCCCTGGTGAATATCCTACATCCTTGACCAACACTCCTGGTAGCTATCTTCAATCACTATGAATCTCCACCATGATTACAATGACGTTATTTTCTCCCTAGTCGAGGTTCCCACCAAGATAGGTAGTCACGGATAAGTATTTTGAATAATAACGTTTTTATTCATGGATATTACCAAAACATACAAAATCTGTGAAGAGTGATGTGATTAATAATGTACTATCCATATTCAGCCTCCTGGAATAAAGTACAAAAATTAATACTGATCCATTGTCTCAATTCACGGTGTCTATTTGTGTTACTATGTTGGTTCAAGTAGATTTATCATGGATCACTACTTGAAACTACAACATCACTATGAACTAAAAAACAAGTATGCACTTAACTAATGCTTCCACTTTCCGCAAATCTTGACAAAACAATAACAAGTCTTTCTAATTTTATCATATTCTCTGAACTTGGAGAACTGGATTAACTTCTTGTTCCTGAATATATAAAATTATCCCATAACTATACTTAGTTATATTGTAGATGTATAAATATCTTTCTATCCCAAGAAATAGATGATAATAAACCCTTTGTTCACATTATCCCGTAAACAAAATTAGATTTCTGTTGTATAAACATTTATATAATAAATTGTTTATTATTTTCAACACTTAATTCCCTTAATATATTAATATTGGTGACATTGAATTTCAACATATAATTATGACCTCCTGAGACTAGTCCATTTACTTGGACTTGTTTTGAATCATCAAAAACCCGTCATTAGAATTATTTACGTACTTGAAATTCAATAAGCTAATAACCACTGTGCTTATCCAAACACTTATTAGCTTCTACGCAAATACATATTTTAATTTATCAAAACTTGATAAACACCTTAGCGTAAGTTAATTGCTCCCACTAACTTTTATGAAAACACATCATTACTTAAAATACCTTATTGACTTGGTCAAACTTGACACAAAAGTCAAAATACTGATTTTAAGTATAAATCTAGAACTTAGATTTTGAATAAGAATCTTAAAGTTGACGAAACCTTAAACTTGGATTTTCCACATATCCACTATTTCCTATTACGAAAATTGGTTTCTCGAAACTTTACATTACTACAAGTATAACACACTTGTATGGATTCTTATTAAGAGCATGCAAATTCTCTTGATTACAATATCCATTATAATCATACTCATAAATGCTTTTATCCTTAAACATATTCCCAGAAATAATAACTGTAACACCCTCTCAACCGGCCTAGATTAATAAGGTAATTAGTTTATTAATCTTAAGATTTAATTTTGATTATGTGTATTTAATTATCATTATTTGTTATGTGTTTATTATTATGTGTATTTTATTTATTATTTATGGAAAATGTTAATTAAATAATAAACAAGCTAGTGGATATTGAGGTGTCAAGTGTTGATGACATTATCCACCTAGATTGCCACCAACACCCCAAATACATGCATATTATCAAAATTTAAGAAAGTGTGTGTGTGTGTGTTCTTGAGGAGCTCTCGGCCGAAGAAAGAAGAACACAAGGAAATTCATCATCTTCATCTTTGATATTTTGATATTTGATTTGAATTATGAAGTATCTGATTTATAAGGTTAGCATAAAAGATTGATATTTGTTGTTTATGTTCGGTTTTATAGAGATTGTGTGAAAACCACATGCTACATGAAGTTTTATAAAATTAGGATGATTGCATGTTAGTAATTGGTATGAATTGATATTTATTATGTGTTTATTATGCTTTCAGGAAATATATATCCTTGTGCATGAACATCAAATAGCCCAGAAATGAAGAACTTGATCAAAACAACCAAGAACATGAAGTATACGGTTTTTATGTATGAATTATGCGGTTTTTGTGAAAACCGCATGAGATACATGGATTTTGATGAAAACCGCATGGGAATATCCGGGATTGATACATAAACCGCATAACAAATGGATAATACCGTATGAACTATTGGGTTATGTTAGAAACGGCATAAAGGAAAGAAAACCGCATGAAATGGAACTATTGCCCAAACTTTGGAAAACCACATGTTTGATCGGATTGTGACAAAAACCTCAAGTAAGTGGATTTCATGGAAACCGAATGACTTGCCTATACTTATACGGAATTATGAACTTAACCGGTTTTGAGAAGAAACCGCATTTTATACGGGATTTGTATAAAACCGCATGGATTGCCCTGGCTTATACGGATTTGTGAATTGGATCCGGTTTTATAATAGAAACCGCATATCCTATACGGGATTTGAGACTTGGACATTTTACTTAACACCTTGACCGGTTTGGATTTATGACCATAAAACCGCATGACTATAAAACCGCATGATACCTTACACGGTTTTTGAAAAATGACTTGGAATTCCTTAACGAATGTGGCCATGACATATGGGATGAACATTATGTATTGCCTAAGCTATGGAGTTAGTGAATTTTACCAAGTGTTATGATGATGCGGTATTTGTGAGAAAACCGTATGTGAACCTGATTGTACATAAGTGTTATACATACTATATATGTGTACATGTGATGTATTAATAAGTTTATTACTTATTATAAATCAGTATTCTAAAATATATACTGACTAGTGTATACATGTTCTCAGAAACCGAGAAGACTCAGTGAAATAGACTCCTGAGTGTTAAGCTGTGCAGGATTTGGTGAGTGGATCCATATCTTTGGATATGCATGATATGATATCCTGATTTGCTTATGCTTTTTGGACCTTACGTCATGTTTCACGTATACATGTTGTTGGGAGATCAGCTTGGTGATTTCGGCTGGGCCTGTTGCTTAGGGATTTAACAATATCTGATCTTAATGAGCATTTGTTACACTAAAGGGTGCTGGTACTGTTTTCCATGTTAGCAGGACTATCGATAAACCTATGCTTTGGCCGGCATATGGTTGTAGGTGCTTGCTACACCGCCGATTCTCTTGTGATTGAGCTATGTGTTTAGGCTGTATGCCTTGTATATGTTTAGATATCTATTCCCTCACTTAGTGTTGGTCCCGTAAATATTATGGATGAAGCAATGCTTGATGTTTAGTATGTGTTTGTTTATGTGTTCGGTTAGAGAGAGAGAGAGCCGAGAGCTAGAGAGAGTTCATAAACACAAGAGTTTAATAATGCAAAGCTTAACATTGAAATGTGGGGGAAATGCCTTTATATAGCATTTCCCCAACTTTGAGTAATTACATATTACACCCCTCACTTTAATATTTCTAACAATATCCCCCTAAGTGAGGTGTGTAATCATTCACAACAAATAAATACATAAATCTATTCGTATCCCGATTTGTTGCGAATCCCAAATGCCACTTGCCACTTGCGTGTTTGCCTTCTGCTTTCCAGTGTCGTTCTCATCCTTTCTATAGCACGATAGGCTTCCGCATGTTCTTCATCATTATAGGCTGACCGGTTATCCCACACTTTCTGATGTATCTTATGATGGAGAATTTTCAAAGTGCCGTCTGAATACGCCATGAGTTCATCAAGTCTGATGAAGATCTTTTCGCCTTTTGTATTCTTTGAGATGACCCCTCAATCACCTTTGAAGTTTGGATGCCCATCATAGATAACTGTCAATTCTTCAAGCTTTTCTAGATCTGGATGACTTTGATTAGGCTTTAAGAGATTGACTTTCAGATAGTTGTTTTCAGCTTCGAGTTGCAGATCATGTTCCTCAAAGTATTCCATTAAATTTCTCATGTATTTCATCAGAGTTCCTCTTCCAAACTCTTCTTCAGGCCACTTTCCTCTTTTTTGAGAGAGGGTGTCAAAGATAAAGCTGATGTCTTCAATACTTACAAACCTTAAGTCTGCTTCGTTGAGGAAGTATGACAGGTTGTTTGCTTTTCCAACATGAAAGATGGCATACTTTATTCTGAAGGTTGTCTGAGTATAGACATTGATAAGTTCAACTATAGGATACTCTGATTTTGATCTCTTCGGGTTTTGTCATGGACTGAGAGAGGATGTGTTCATATCTTCTTCTCTGTTTGTCGTCCATGTTCCGCAACTCAGGGGAAATAACCTGTATTAGCTCATTGCTGAATATGTCTGGAATTCTTTCTTCAAGATTAGCAGCATTGACAAAATAAGGTTTCCATATAGGTTGTTGGGCAGCACTTCTTGTGAACATGTTGCCTGCATCAAGTCCTAGATCCCCACGATACACTGGAGAAGCAGGTGGCACAATGAAGCTCCTTGGCAAGGGCCATTCAGACTCTTGTCTTGTTTTCTCAGCTTCCTCTCTCTGTTTGTTTCTTTCAAGTACATCGGCAGCTGATTCTTGAAACTGACCAGGAGGAGGAGGGAAAGTTTCATGAACTTCAACATTAATCCCACTGAGAACCCTGGACACATCGAAGATTGGTTTCTTTTGTTTAGGCTTTCTCCTAGCTTCCCTTCTAGAAATTGCTTCCCTTTCTTTTCTTTTAAGCGCAAGTTCTTTTTCACTGGGAATATCATCAAATTTGTGGATAATTCTAGGAGAATCTGAACGTGCAACAAACTCGACATATTCATCAATGCCTTTGAATAGTTTTTCCATCTCAGAATCCTCAGTCTCCTCCTCCGGTTGAGCAGAACTTTACCTTCCCCTACATGCCTTGCAGGTGATGTGTGAATAGACTCATATAAATCTTCCACTTGTTCCTCTGAGTCACTAGACCAGTCAAACATCTCGGCATGGGGCTGCTCGTAAGGTATTTCACCTTCTTCAAGATCACTTGGCCTCGGTTCAGATTGTTGCTGAGGTACATAAAGTACAATTTGTTTTGCAGCATTTTCCTTTTGTTGTCGTTCATAAACTTTATCGGCCAAATGTTGTTGTTGTTGACTCCCAGACCCAGCTGAACTTGTACCTGCATATAAGTATGAACCGAATAGAGGAACAGGTACAACTGGTACATTTGCAGCCGTAGAGGGAGAAGTCATATATAGTCTTCTTCTTTTCTCCCCCTCGGGTTGATCATCAGGATCTTGATCATCCCACCTCCTCTTGCTTCCCTGAGCCTGAGCCTGACAAGTTTGTTCAAGTATTGTCAGCCGATCAGTCACCTTTGATAAAGAAGTATAGAAACCTCTGGTGATCCCATCTATCTTGTTGTTTACGTCTTCATGAAACTCTTGAAAGTCAACCATGGAGATTCCCGATGGACGTTGTTCATTGCGAAGAGTAGTCAGAAGGTCTTGATCATGAGCTGATTCTGGCTGTTGTTCCGGAAGTCTGACATATAGCAAGCTTTTTAAGGCATCAACTGACATAGATGATGAATCAGGTTGTGGCTGTGGTTCTGGCACTGCAGGTATAGCATTAAGGAGAGCTTCTATTCTATTCAATTGTTGAGCTTGGCCCTGGGAAGCTTGTTCAATCCGATCCAACCTTTGATTTGTCGTTAGCAGTTGTTAGTGGATTGGTGCCACGGCTTGTTGAATGTGATCATGAAGTTCTGCACGTGAAACAAACCCGGAATCACGAAGAGTTCCGGTTGAGGTACCAGCCACAGAGGCAGTACCACCTACTGGAGCAGCAGGAATGTTGGCTCCAGCAGGATTTCCTTCCAATCCTCGAATGGCACCTGAAAAAGTACCACCTATGGAAGTTGAGGAGACTTGTTGAGTCAACAAGCTCAGTGCATCTATGGTACCACGGTGTTGATCAAGATATGCGGAAATCTGCGGTATATCAAATTGTGCACGAAAAGGAGTCGAGGACGAGGGAGGCGGTCCTCTTTGTTCAATAGGTCCAACACCCAATTGGGGTTGACCCAGTGTATGTGCTATAACCCTGTGCAATAAAGACGGTGCCTGTTGAGAGACACCGTAGTGGCTTTGTGGGGCAGAAACTTGCACGGGTGGGATCACCGCGACTTCTTCAATATGAGGCCCAACAGTGCTAGGCCCCATAGTAGATGTGGCTTCCCGGCTTTCTGGGTTTGGGGAACCCTCAGCACTCATTTTTTCTTTTCTCACCTCCTCTCTATCACTCGCACTCCTAACAACAAAACTATCTTCATCATCACCGCTACCCGCACCATACCCCGCATATTGATCAGGTTGAATGAGAGAGTCAGGGGTGACAGAACCAGGTTCAACAGATAAGGAATGACTTGGCGAAGTGACTGGATTGTCATGTTCAGGGGCAACTATGGCCCTTCTTGCTGGATTCAAAGGAATGACAAGCCCACCTGCTTGAGAAATTGTAGTATCAGGTTGAGCAGTGGGTGTCACATCTGGTGAGGTTGGTTGTGGGTCGGTTAATTTCATGAAGGAGGGTGTGCTTTCTGCTGGTTGTTCGATTGGGTGCTCAGGAGTGCCCATGGGAGATATAACAGGTTCAAAGGCAGGGGCATCTCCTAGATGAGAAGCAGACTCATCATGAGAAGAACTGGATGACTCAGAAACGTCAAGACCAAGTTCTGTAAGAACAGCTTGGGTGCGGGTGGATTGAGAAAGAGATTGAACGATGGCTTGAATGGTGGCGGGATCATATGCATCCCCTCCCTCTCTAGTCTCATCACCTTCACCTCTTCTCCTCTCCTCTCTTCATTTTCTCTCTGCTCTTCCCTCTCAGCATCACCCACAGATGTCTGAGGCCTATGTTCTAATTCCTCACCAGGTTCTATACCTCCCTGGGCAGGTATGGCCGGTTCTGGCACAACATGGGAGGTATTCCTACACTCTCCCTATAACTCTTAACAATATCATTCTGCTCACAAAGGTTTAAGAGAGATATAGGGAAGGGTCTTGGAATTGGCATGTTGGCTGGAGCGGCAAGTTTTATATACAAGAAAAGGTTAGGAGTAATAGAAGGTAAACCTGTCCTCCGAGGAATATCAGCATTCCGATCCATCACAAACTGGATGATCATTGGTAGGAAGCGATGGTACGGCTGCATGTTTGCATCTTTCTTCTTTTGGGAATTCTTCCTTTGCATAATAGCTTTAATATCTTGGAAGAGAAGAAATGCATAGTCTACATGCATATGGTTGGCTGCAGCGACAAAAATTTTGAGCTGATACTCAGTGGGGAATTCATAACCCGAGTGCTTTGGGGTAAGACACCTTTGAAGCACTGTCATTAATGTATTATACTTTGGGTGCAAGCTGTTGCGTTTGAATTGACCTTTACGTGTGAGCTCACCATCATACCCCATCTCCATTATAGCTGCAAGACATGCATCCTCGTCTGGGATTTCCTCAAAGTCTGTTGTAGGAGGTCTGCTGTCTGCTCTGGGTAGGGCAAACATTGTTCTAAGGCGACTAAGAGATATATTGACTTGAAATTCGTCGACCTCAGCATGGATTACTTCATAACCCCTGTCATTGATCCGCACATCACATGTTTTCCAAAATTGTTGAACGTATAGTTCAGGTACATGTGTACCTGTTTTGGCTGGGTTATAGGTCAGTAGGTGATTTAGTGGGTGTATTTTGAGAATTTCAGTGACAATTGGGTAGGTAAGGTTTCTCAGTTTTCTTAAGTCAACAAAGTGGTTGTTTTCATGAGATTTGGTGTTAAGGAATTCTGCTTGGGGCATTATCTCCTCTGGGTCACGTACAGCTTGAGCCATTCTATCTGTACAGATAGATAAAACAGTTAAGTTAAGGATAAAGAGATATGCATGATAAAAGTTTGACCCATGTTGACCAATGTTCTAACACCCTAAGTGTTGAATCCTCACTGTGTACAGGATGATTTTTAGTATAAAAAAGTTGTTTTGATACTTTAAAAGTGTCAATTATATAGTACTGAACAACTTTGTAGTACTGAAGCATAGTCAAAAATCACCGTAATACCTCTTTTTAGGCCAAAAACCAAATTGTTAGTGTATGTTTATACCCCCCAAGAACACGAAGAACACTTTTCGAGATTTTTGAAATACTTTTACATCAAAGTGTTCCCCAAGTGTTCAATATACTCATTGCAAACTTTGTTTCATCAAACAAGTTAGTTTCGTGTACCAAAAATCCCTTCAAAGTGTTGAGACTCTCATTCGCATATGGGTATTCTAAGGCCAAAAAATACCCTTTTAACTCAAAATCTTCAAAATGTAAACCGTACAAGTTGTTACCTTTGAGATTAGGAGTATTTTGACACTAAAATTGCAAATTTTGGCAGAGTAACGGGATGTTTTTCGAAATCAACTAACTAACAAAACGAGAGAACACTTAGTCGAATTTTCGAATTTTGAATCGTGTGAAGGACGTTTGGTAACTGATGAGTAACTTATGTCAGTGAAAAAAGACACGTGTCAAGCTCTGATTGGCCCTCACATTCGGTTAAAAACACGGCTGATAGCCAATGCGAATGGTATAGAAACCCGGCTTATAGAGCTCGCGATTAACCCTTATATGTGTTAATTGTGTGCGATTAAGACTAGGTCCTATTAACATGATAAAGAATCGCGTGCGATTAACACTTGGTCTTTCAGTCGATGCGATTGACTCTTTGGGGCTTTAATCGCGTGCGATTAACCCTTGGTCTCATTTGATGCGATTGAATCTTTGGGGCTTTAATCGCGTGCGATTAACCCTTGGTCTCAATCTATGCGATTGACTCTTTGGGACTTTAATCGCGTGCGATTAACTCTTTGGTTATCCATGCGATTGATCCAATACTTGAAAAACTCAAGATATCTGAATTTTGAAAATTGAATTTTTCAGATATGGTTGATTTGAATGTTTGTTTGACACACTCCCCCTATACTCTTGCATAATTTTTAGGGAATGTGTCAGTTTGATACTTCTCCCCCTACACATGTGCAGTATGTGTATAATTTTTCTCCCCTACACATATGATACATGTGTAGCACCAGAAAGTCACTCCCCCTTGAGTGTTGCATCATGAAGCTGCACAACGAACAAACAGTGTAACACCTACTCTAAACAAAAAGGAAAGAAAGGGAAAATGGAGCAACATTATGTTATATTTTCATATTGAGCATGCCTAACTTGGATACCAACTCAGTGAAGCGACTTTCGTCTAATGGTTTGGTAAACAAGTCAGCAAGCTGATTTTCAGTAGGAACATATTGGAGCTCAATAAGACCTTTCTCTACATTATCTTTTATGAAGTGATAACGTATATCAATGTGTTTGGTTTTAGAGTGGTGTACCGGATTGCAAGAGATAACTATGGCAGACTGGGAATCGCATCGTAATGGAATGTTGTCATACCTAAGGCCAAAGTCTAATAACTGTGTTCATATCCAGAGACTTTGTGAACAGCACATTGCAGCAGCAACATACTCAGCTTCAGCTGTAGAAGTGGATACGCAGTTTTGCTTCTTTGAGGCCCAACAGACTAAACGATCACCCAGGAAGTGTGCATTACCAGAGGTGCTTTTCTGATCAATCTTGCAACCGGCATAGTCAGCATCTGAGTAAGCATGAAGATCCAGATTTGAATCTTTGGGGTACCACAGACCTAGATCCATAGACCCTTTTAGATATCTGAATATCCGCTTAACTGCCAAAAGATGTGACTCTTTAGGATTCGCCTGGAATCTGGCACAGAGACAGGTAGAGAACATGATATCCGGACGACTAGCAGTAAGATACAGTAACGATCCAATCATCCCACGGTAGGTTTTCAGATCTACAGGAGAACCATCAAGATCTGTGGATAGTTGTGCTTTAGCAGCCATAGGTGTGGATATAGGATTACAGTTGAGCATATCATACTTGGTGAGAAGATCTTTGATATACTTAGACTGGCAAATGAAACTGCCATGACTCAACTGTTTTACTTGGAGTCCGAGAAAGAATGAAATCTCTCCCATCATACTCATTCGAAACCTGTTTGCCATTGTTTGTGCAAACTCTTCACTGTACTTTGGATTCGTAGATCCAAAGATGATGTCATCCACATATATCTGAACAAGAATTTCGTCCCTACCTTTAGTATTTGTGAATAGAGTGGTATCTGTCTTTCCCTTTAAATAACCCTCACCTATCAAGTACTCATATAAGACATCATACCATGCACGTGGGGCTTGTTTTAAACCGTACAAGGCCTTATCTAGAATATATACATGGTTAGGGTATTTAGAGTTGATAAAAATTTCTGGTTGTGAGACATAGACTTCTTCTTTAAGTACACCGTTGAGAAAAGCTGTCTGCACATCCATCTGAAAGACTCGAAAGCTGCGGGAAGCTGCATATGCAAGAAAGAGTCGTATAGCCTCAATGCGAGCAACGGGGGCAAAAGTTTCATCATAGTCAATGCCCTCTTGCTAATTGTAGCCTTTAGCGACCAACCTAGCTTTGTTACGAATAACCACTCCATCCGAATCCTTTTTGTTCTTGTAAACTCATTTAGTTCCTACAATAGATTTGCCATATGGGAGAGGAACTAATCGCCAGACTTTGAGACGATCAAATTGGTGTAATTCTTCCTGCATTACAATTACTCAATCTGGATCATCTAATGATTCACAAGTCTTGGTGGGTTCAATGATGCTTAAGAAACCAGAGAATTGGCATTCGTTTGTTGTTGCGGATCTTGTTTGAATGCCAACTGAAGAATCTCCGATGATGTTCTCTTCAGAGTGATGTCTGGTCCACTTAATTTCATGTGAAGTGGAAGATGAAGGAATGAGATCTTGTAAGTGTCGTGCTTCTTCTTCATCTTCTGGAGAGAAATGTGGGTCTGAATCAAACACAGGAGAACTCTCCGGGTCAGGAATCTGATAAGTCACAGGGGGACAAGTGATAGAAACAGAAGAAGAATCCTCAGCATAGAGATCCGCAAAAGGATTCATTTCAGTGACTGTAGGAGCAGTTATAGTAACACTTGTTTGTAAGCCTGTGTTGTCCCTAAGAAAACAGCTTCATCAGATTTAGGAGCAAACTTTCCTAGATTATCCTTGTCATTTAGAACAAAGCACCTATTACCAAAGACATGAAAGTATTTGATATTAGGTACTATGCCATTTGCTAGTTCATAGGAAGTTTTATTAAAACGTTTATTAATGAAAGAGCGATTCTGCGTATAGCAGGCAGTATTGATGGCTTCAGCCCAAAAGGAAGGTGGGAGCCCAGAGTATGACAGCATGGTACAGGCAACTTCAACCAATGTTCTATTTCGTCTTTCGACCACACCATTCTGTTGTGGAGTGTATGCTGCAGAGAACTGATGGTTGATCCCAACTAGGTCACAAAAGCTTTTCAGAGCGTTGTTCTTGAATTCTGTTCCATTGTCTGTACGGATTGAGACAACACTCTGACCATACTTGTTCTGCTGCTGTTTGATGAATGTGATAATTGTTGGAGTAGCTTCATTTTTAGCACGCAGGAATTTGACCCAAGTATACCTGGAATAGTCATCCACCATGACTAGTATGTACTTCTTCCCATGCTTGGACTGAATTCTCATAGGACCATAGAGATCCATATGCAGGAGATCTAAAGGCTTAGTAGTGCTAAACACTTGCTTTGATTTATGAGTAGCCTTCTTCATTTTCCCTTTCTCACAGTCAGCACACAGATGGTCCTTGTTGAATCTTAGCTTGGGAATGCCTCTCACCAAGTCACTAGTGACTAGTTTGTTAATATTCTGAAAGTTCAGATGAGAGAGTTTACGGTGCCATTGCCAAGTAAGATCATTTGAAGCTTCGGACAGAAGACACACAAAATTAGGAGAATCATATTTCTCTAAATCTATGGAATACAGGTTAGATGTCCTAGAGCCTGCAAGTAATTCATCACCAGTTTCTGTGATAACAGAACATTTGTTTTTCTTGAATACGACTACCAGATCTTTGTCACAAAACTGTCCGATGCTAAATAGATTATGACCCAATCCTTCAACATAGCAGACTTTCTTGATCTTGATGTGCTTCTTCTCAATGTCTCCGTACCCCAATATTGGTGCAACATTGTCGTTCCCAAAACGTACATTCCCGGAGTACTTAGGAACATAATTCTTGAGAAGACTTTTGTTGCCGGTCATATGTTTGGTACAGCCGGAGTCAAGGTACCACAAGTGAGGCACCTGCAAAAAGAGAATAAATCACGTTTAGGTCCCCATATCTGAATGGGTCCTTGATTGTTAGTCCCTAGAAGTGATTGAGTAGTGATGTTGTCTACTTGTGGTGGTGAAACTTCTTCTGATCTATTCTTGAGTACCCATGTGGGTTTAATCTGTTGTCGGGAAGGAATAGATTTGGAAGAAATTGGCTGAGAAGAAAGTTTCTTTACCACTGTTGGTTTGACAGTTGATGGAATCGGAGGTTTTGGATTCGGTAGAGTTGCAGAAGCGTTATGTTTGCGAATCCATGGTTGCGAGGAATTCTTAAGAATTCTCTGTGGCCTCGGTGCATCAACTAGCTTTTGCTGAACTGGAGCACTGCGATTAGTAGGTTTTGCTACTCGTTGAATGGATGATGGCTTGGGTTTAGAAGATTTGGAGATTTTGGAAGGGGATGTTGGAAGGGAGATTTGGAAGGGGAATTGCGAGAACGCTTTTGAGAATGCAAGTATTTTTCCTGTGCAATCCAAGCCCTTTTAAATGCTTCATAGCCCTGCCATCTGTAGACTTTCAGTTCCTTGATCATCAGTAGTCGCCTTGATTTGTGTAAACGTTTGAGTGCATGTGACTGACGAGTTGTGATCCATTGATTAATGATGATACCTTTTGAGGTTATAAATGGAACACAGACTTGGTTAGTGTAAAAGTCTGTCCAGTCCTCACATGGTTTAATTCCAATTTGTTTTAGCAGTTGATCATATTCACAGTTAAATTCACAATGACCATGTAAGCAACCATCACTAGTACAAAACTGCGAAGAGGCTATATTATCATGCAAACTTGAACGATTACATACTGAATTAAACATCAAAATTTGTTCGCATGTTTGACCAGTGTTTGAACATTTCGTATTAGACTTAGGAATGACTCTCTTCCATTTTGTGTTTATTTTACACTCTTCACTCCCGAGCTTCTTCACATCTGCAGCAGAATGGAAATTGTTAGAATTGAGTCGTGGTCGACTAGCAGCAGCTTTTGACGATTCAGGTATGTCAATGATTTTACGAGAACTGTGAGTTAAAGTGAAAGTGGAGGTTTGTTTTGGTTTGAAAATCTGTTTAAGTTTTAAGTTTATCATGGATGACTTATTAACAGATTTCATCTCAGTTTTGACATCTTGAGAAGATGTAGACACATGTTTGGAACCTTCAATTCGTTCATCAGATGTGGTTCCCTGTGGTGAGAAGGTAAATGGAGTGGGTGGTTCCAGTCCATTTTCGACCTCTTTGATTCGTTCAAGCAATTCAAAATTTTCTTTGCACAAGTCGTCAATGATCTTTCCATCAAGATTGAATATTGTTTGGAGACGCTTGTGGAGGATGAATTTTTCTTGAACTAGAGGAGAGGGTTCAGATGTGGTTTCTGATTGGAAGGCTTTGGTAAGGTCACCTTGAACTAGATGAGTGAAGCAAAACTCCTGTAAGGTTTGAAACCTTTGCTGTAATTCCTTTTGAGGAATGTATTCAACAGTGGGCTTTGGTGAAACAGGGGAGTAGAGTTCGTCATCAGTTTAGACAGAAGATGAAACATCAGTATCAGATGATGAAGTGAGACAGGTAAGATATGAGTCATTAAGATCAGAGTAGTCAAATGGAACTTCAGTTCGAAGATTAAGAGTTCGTTTGACTTCTTCTTCAATACTTTCCTCTTCTTGACCAACAAAAGCCATCCGTTGGGTAAGCCCATTCACCAAACAGATCAGCATTGTACAATTGCTTGGACGTAACTTTGCTCAATTCATTTGGGTGTTTGAAGCCCAGTCCATCAAATTTCCATCTGGAGAAAGGACGTTCCTTTTATTTGTATTGAGAGATGATCTTGTCGCTTTGATCGCGTTTGGATAGAAGATATTCAAGTTCATAGATTTTGGTGTAAAGAGTACTTAGTTCATTCCTAAGTTCATTTTTAAGAATTTCAGAATCCTTTTCAGCACATGCACATTCTGCTTTAAGATCTAATATGGTGGTATTCGTGCTATTAGTTAATTCTAGGAATTCAGATTCTTTAGCAGCTAATTGGATCTTAAGACTAATTAAGTCATTATTTAACTGCTTAATTATTGTTTGTGCCTCTATATCCTTGTTGTGTGAAAAATCTTCTAGATCTTGATTTCTAGTGGTTAACTCTATTATCTGATTTTCTAACTCTTTCATTCGGATTAATATGGTTTGTATGTGTCATGTTTAAAACCCATATTATAGTTAGAGTCAGAAGATACCTTGTCGCTATCCAAGCTTTCCTCATCTGATTCAGAGAGATTATCACCATCATCATCCTCCCTACTTCCTTCATCATTACGAGCCATCAAACAGAACTGAGCGTGATCTTCACCATCTAGATCACTGTCCGATTCTGTGTCATCTAGAAACTGATCTTCTTCTACTAGCAGCGCGTTCCCAGCCTGTCTTTGTTTGAACAGACGGTACTTCTGCCGATTGTATTCTGCATCTTTGGTCTTTTTCATGGGGCAATTCCGGATTAGATGCCCTGATCTTCCGTAGTTGTAGCACTTGGAGTCAGTTTTCTTTTCCTCCTTCTTCTCTTCTCTCTGGTACCTTGGCTTGTCAACAGGAGCATCTCTTTCAGGTCTCCTTGAGCCAGATGTGAACCGTTGTCTATTCTTAGTCTTGCTGAAGCGGTTCTTGAAATTCTTGCTGGCTACTGTGAGAGCTTGAAAGGCAGCTTCTATTGAGTCATCATCATCATCATCTTGATCGGAATCACTGAGAGCCACGTGTTTAAGTTTCATTGATCTGGATGATGTTTCCCTAGGGATTCTGTCAGCTACCACCAGGGCAAGAGGATCAGCCGCTGGTTGTTTCGGGTTAGACTGCAAGATTTCATCTTGATACTGATTGAGATCTTCAAAGATGTTGTGGAAGGTGACTGATGTTAGATTATTGTTGATCTGTTTGTAATGTCTGGTATAGCCCTTCCACTCAGTACCTAATGAATTCAGAAAAAACATAGTTCAAATCAAGGTCAGTTCTGACAATTTGATTGGATCTCATTTCATTTTGTAGCTTGCAGAATCTGCCATATGTGTCTGACAGGAGCTCATTTTCACGAGCTTTGAATTCAAGGTAACTGTTGACCAGCTGAGTGCGTTTGATGTACTCTCCTTGTTCAGTGCCTTGTAATTGCTTTTTGATTTCATCCTAGATTTCCTTGGCAGTACCCAAGCTGTCAATCTTCAGATAAATCTCAGATGAGAGACCTTGTTTTAGATAGTACTTTGCTAGTCTCTTAGCTTTCTTTGTTTCCTTCTCAGTAGCAGTCAGCTCATCATTGGTCTTTTCTCTCTCATGTCTGAGAATGGGGGGATTGTTAGTTGAGTCAGCTTCAACGATCCTTGTGAACTTGGTGTTGCCCTTGTGGATGCATTCTATCATCTTGTCACCGAAGAGTTCGTTGTGCTCTAGGAAGTCCATGAACCTTCCTTTTCAGAAATTCTATTCCCCCCGAAACAAAACAGGAGGTTTTGTATCAGTACCGATGGACATCATTTCATTTGAGCTAGACATTGTTTGAACTTTGATTACAGAAATGATCGTTCACTTGTTATGTATGGATTGATTGTTCGAAAACTTTTATTAAAGTAGTGTGATTCTATTAGAGCTTGATTTTAAAGTGACTTGAAAGATTGATTAAAGAACTAAGTCTTTTGAATTTCAATTTTGAATTAGATCTTACAAAGATGAAATTCAACTTTGTACTAAATAGACTTGAGATAATGTAATTCACCTTTGAATTAAATCTGATTTTGTTGGTGCATAATTGTAAATCCCTAGTTCTTATCAATCCAATACATACATGTTTACTTGAAATGTTAATTCAAATGTGTTTTGATTAATGGATTGCATGTTTATACATTCTAAGTGGTTACTTATGTTTGTCTTAAGCTTACAAGTACTTAGTCATGTGTTGATTTGTGTTTGGAAGTTTAAGTATGAGTGAAGAGCATCACGTGCGTGATGAGACTCACTACGTGCAGTGGATCTCACTACGTGCGTGGTGAGGTGGTCGATTAAAGTTAAATTAATTATTATTAAAACACACGGTACGTGCGTACTGGACTAACTACGTACGCAGTGCAGAGCATTACGTGCGTAGTGGAAATAAATTAAGGAAATACGCGTTTTCCATACTATAAATACTGATTAACTTCATATTAGCGCGTGTAATGGTCAGTAATTATCCGTAATCGCATATAACTACCGGAAATCGACCTTAAGCCTTAGTGAGCCTTCGTAATCGTACGTTTAACCTCGGTAATCGCGAACTTAGTATTAATCTCGAATCCAAGGGCAGCCGTAAGCATTCTGTGTGAGTTCTTAGAGTTGTTCTTGATCCTACTCTGTGTGTTCTTCGTGTTAACTGTGTGCCGGACACCTAAGTAGATCTTAGAATCCTTAGGAGGTTTGGGAAATAGATATTCCGCACTATTTCTCATCCTATATCAGTCCTAGCATTAGGGTGTTTTAGTTTAGAACCCCCACGGTCCTACAAAGTGGTATCAGAGCCTTGTGCTTTGATTGATCACTTTTCCTTAGGTTTCGTGATCTAGGTGTCGTTTTGGTCATTTAGGTGCTTTCGTTTTGTCGTTTTCTAAGTGTTTCTTCGTGCGTATTATCGTCAACAGGGCATTTTTTGGGTCAAATAGTTTAAGTTTTTACGTTAAAAGGTCTCAACTGTTGAAGGTTAGCCGTGCGAAGTGACTCTCACGACGTGCGTACTATCTTTCAGTTCGTGCGGAGTGTGTCTTAGTGTTTCCAAAAATTTTCTTAATCGTTGAAGTTTACATGTGTGTAGTGCTCTACACTGCGTACGTACAACATCTAAGTTCGTGTGTCCTAAGTGTTTGGTGTTCTAGAACTTTCCGTAACCCGTGTTCGATCCGTGCATAGTAGATAGCCAACCCGTGCGTAGTTATATCCACTTCGTGCGTATTGAATCTTTGTGTTAATATTAATCTTGGGTAGCAAGTTACTCACCACGTACGTAGTGAATTTACCACGTGCGTAGTGAACCTTCAGTCCATGCGTATCTATTCTTGTGTGATCCTTTGAGACCATTTCCATTCCGTACGTGGTGTTAGTCACCTCGTGCATAGTGAGAACCTACTCCGTGCGTACATTAGTCAGTGTGAGCTTTTGTTTGTTAAAATGTCTGACATGAGTGCTATGGCTGCCAAACAAACTATAACTGCATTAAGTAATTTAATAATGGACAATGAACAAGGCGGGATAAATAAAGTACCTAGACTGCTAACCATGGAAGACTACCCATTCTGGAAACCACGTTTTGAAATATTTATCGATGGGGTTGATCCACGGTTGCACCGGACCATTTCTGCTGATTATGTCATGCCTAAAGGTGAAGGGAATATCGAAGTTTCATATGATCAGATGAGTGACTATCAGAGGAAGGCTTATGATGCTGAGAAGAAAGGCTACTCTTATCTGATCCAAGCTATTCCTAATGAGATCTTCCACCAGTTCCGACGGTATAGAACGTCACATTCCTTGTGGAATGCGCTACAAAAGAGGAACGAGGGGAATGCATATCTGAAAGAGCTCAAGGCCTCACAGTTGAGAAAGGAGTTTGACCACTTCACCTCATACGTGAATGAAAAGCTTCCAGATCTGATCAACAGATACAACCATATTCTCAGTGAAATGGATAGTTTGGGGGTGCAGATCTCAGAAAGACAACAAGTAGAGACTTTGTCCAAGGCACTACCCAAAAGCTGGAGGCCGTTCATTATGATTCTTAAAAATGGTGAAGGTTTTGAGGGCATGGATCTGAATGACTTCATTACTAAGCTGAAAGAGCATGAACATGAGGAGCAAAATCTGGACAGATTGAGCAGCTATGTGCAAAATCCCTCATTATACTATACTGGACCCATTGCTTCTCCAGTCATTAAATTCAATTATGAATTAGATTGTTTGATTAAGTCCAAATGTCTTAGAGTTCTTTAAGTTATGTCCAAAGAGTCAATCACTTGTCCAAGTCTTAGGAATGTCACTATTTGAGATATGTCTTATCGAATGCGATTCAATCCTGTTGCATCAGACACTTAGGAAATAAAACAGTTAGTCTTGACAATCAAATGCAATTGCCAATAGAGTGAATCAACAAGTCCTTTGAATAGCACATATATGATTCAAGAGTTAATCGCATGCGAATCAATGTGAACTTAGAAAACTTTCAATCGCGTGCGATTAAAGTATTGTGACTTAGAAAAAATTTCAATCGCGTGCGATTCCTAAGGTTTGAACCGGCTGATAGTGTATCAAAACTAAGTTCCGGCTGATAGAATACCAAGT
Source organism: Pulicaria dysenterica (assembly GCA_947179395.2). Taxonomy (NCBI): domain Eukaryota; kingdom Viridiplantae; phylum Streptophyta; class Magnoliopsida; order Asterales; family Asteraceae; genus Pulicaria; species Pulicaria dysenterica. Next base: position 48,686,012 of record OX359292.1, on the reverse strand, counting down.
GTGAATCGCGTGCGATTGACTTTGAAGATCTGGCTGATAGAATATCAACACTTAAACGTTCCTTGAGATACTCTGTAAGCCGCACAACCCAATCGCGTCTGATCAGGGATCCGGCTGATAGAGTATGAGGTGTCTTTTTCAAATCAGATTGCCATACCCTGAATAGTGTCTAACCACTTATACTTGATTGGTATGGCAAGTACTTGATTTTCCTTGTACAACACTTAAACTATTAAGAATTTATAATTAAATAAATTACAAAATAGACAATTTCTTCTTCTACAGGTTGTACTATTCAGATCAAGAACACAATAAATGCTTAAATACCCAGAAAATTTAATGTTTGAAAAGTGGGTATTTAATGTCTTTTCTTGACTAAGAATGTATGGATGAACTTTCGGTTCAACTTTTTCTTCAAGAACAATTTTCGTAGGTTTGTAAGCTATGTAAAACAACTCAAAGGTAGTTTAAAGAAGATGAAGTTTATACCTCTACCGAGTTCTACCTTTTGAAGTCGTTTAAGCTAAAGTTCTTTGAGGAAAGTTGATGTTCTTGAACTTGTGTAAAACCGAGAATCTTTTCTTCTAGTGAGCTTGAAGTCTTCGAGATCTTGAAGTTCTTTTTCGAACAATCACGAGCCAAAACAAGTTTAGCTCTGATACCAATTGTTGGTCCCGTAAATATTACGGATAAAGCAATGCTTGATGTTTAGTATGTGTTTGTTTATGTGTTCGGTTAGAGAGAGAGAGAGAGCCGAGAGGTAGAGAGAGTTCATAAACACAAGAGTTTAATAATGGAAAGCTTAACATTGAAATGTGGGGGAAATGCCTTTATATAGCATTTCCCCAACTTTGAGTAATTACATATTACACCCCTCACTTTAATATTTCTAACACTTAGCTTTTTGCTAATTCCCCATTATTTTATATTGTAGATTTCTTTTGGTAAGTTTTTGGAGATATATCACTGGGAATATGGACAGACCACCCACTCTGATGACTAATATTTTGTTTAAGAGCTTGTTTTGTAATTAACACTGTAGTAGAATTATGTAATGTCAAAAATAACAAAAGATGTATTTATATTATGTTTATGATGTAATTAAGTTAATTAAGCTTCCGCACGCGATTTAAAGTTAATCTAAAAAGTACAGTGTTACAAATTGGTATCAGAGCACTGGTTTGAGGATTTGCATTGGTGATTCGTGCAATACTCGAACCAAGGCTCTGGTCAATCCAGTATTCCCAGTGTGGGTAATTAGTAATCTAACAACTGGTGAGATGTTGTGTATGAGACAGATTATGGCTGACAATGAGAACCAGACAACTACCCCTGCATCCCCCAGAAGAAACAAGAATCAATCCTCGACAACAGTAAATGAGCAGTATAACCGTGCTGGTACTTCTAGCAACGGAGAATCAGATCAGCAAGATTATGTGTTACAGTTAGAAGATACACTACAGACTTTGAGAGATATAATCCAACAACTTGAACCACAACAACAGCAGACTCAATCTTCTCAACAAACACAAACAATCCAGATGCCCAGGGTATCAACTGTGTTTACACAACCCATACCACCTCCCGTTTTCACTACAGCACCGTTCAACACTATGTCAACACCATTTGGATCTTTACCTTTTGTGACTATTCCACCAGTGACACAGCCCCATCAACTACAGCAACAGAATTTCTTTATCACTTGGTATCCAGCACAGGAGAATTATAAGCAGAAATGTCAGTACAAGGATTTTATGGATTGCCAGCCACCGAAATATTCTGGAAGCTCTGACCCTAACGTCACATTGAATTGGCTCAAGGAGACTGTTAAGGCATTGGATGCCTGTAATTGTGAGGAGTCTGAGAGGGTGAAATTTGCAACTCGACGTTTGAAAGGGCAAGCTATGACATGGTGGGATTCTTTGACAGCACATCTTTCAAGAGAGACGGTGAACTATGTGACTTGGGAGCAATTCCAAGATAAATTCTGTGAACACTTTTGCAATGCCTTTGATATGGCAAACGTAAAGCTAGAGTTTATGGATCTAGCCCAAAATGACAAAATGACAGTTGATGAACTGATTTCTAGGTTTAACGAAACCTTGAGGTTTGCAAAGCAATGGGTGCCTGATGAACCCTCACAAATACAACACTTTGTGCAAGCGTTATTGCCTGAATATCGGGGTAACACCCGTTTGGCAAGATCATTGATTCAGGAGTTCACCTTAGCTAGGGCTGCTGACGGTGATGTGAGGGCTAGAGAGAAAATGAACAGAGAGAAGGGATAATCTCACAAGTCTAGTGGGATTTAAAGTGGAAATCAGAGTAAAGGAAAGTGGCAGAGTAACCAGAACCGGGGAGATCAGAAATCCAAGAGTTCGGGGTCTAATCAGGGAAAGCAATGGTGTGGAACTTGCAAGTCTCGTCATACCGGTCCGTGCACGCCGTAGACTCGTCGGTGCTTACGATGTGGTGAATTTGGTCATGAACCATCTGCCTGTCGGTTTAAAACAAATGTGTGTTGGAACTGTTATGAGGAAGGTCATCGAGATGGAGCATGCACAAAGCAGAAAAACAACACGGACAGGGCAAGGGGTAGTTAATTTCGGGGGATCGTCTTCTGCAGGTCAAAAGAGAAAGACTCCCCCTTCTACGGAAGCGAGAGCTTTTAAAATGATGATGAAAGAGGCCACTGGAAATGACGATGTGATTACGGGTATGTTTTTGATAAATTCTGTGCCTGCCCGTGTGTTATTTGATTATGGTGCAAATAGATCTTTCATATCTATGTCCTTATGTGATAAATTGAAATTTCCTGCTACCATGATTGCTTCTCCCTTAGAAGTAGAAATAGTATATGGTAAATTAGTACCTATTACCTCATCAGTAACTGGGGTACAGATAGACATAGATGGTACTAGTTTTCCTGTTGAATGTTTGCTTATGCCTATACCAGGGTTTGACTTAGTACTAGGCATGGATTGGTTAAGTCACCAAAAAGCTAGTAGTCAGTATCATAAGAAACTTATAACTATTCCCTTGGCTGACGGGTCGCATGTTGTGGCTCGCGGGGATAGGGCTCAATCCTCCTTTCCTATTATATCGTTTATGAAGGCTAGAAAATCTCTAGCCAAAGGGTGTGCATCTTTCTTAGCATATGCTATTGATGTGAAGAAGGAGAAGAGGTCAGTTACCGATATCCGAGTTGTGTCAGAATATCCGAGGTATTTTCAGATGATCTGCCAGGGTTGCCACTTGTTAGGGATGTAGAATATAAGATTGATCTATACCTGGCCCTACACCTATTGCAAAAGCTCCGTATCGTCTAGCTTCTTCAGAGATCCGGAAAAATGAGGACTCAGATACAGGAACTGTTAGACAAAGGGTTCATTCGTCCAAGTTCTTCGCCTTGGGGTGCACTTGTGTTGTTTGTGAAGAATAAAGATGGGACTCTTCGTATGTGTATTGATTACAGAGAGTCGAATAAGAGGACCCTCAAGAACAAGTATCCGTTGCCTAGGATTGATGATTTGTTTGATCAACTATAAGAAGCTTCTTACTTTTCAAAAATTGATTAAAGATCGGGATACCATCAGGTGAGAGTAGCAGAAGAGGATATACCGAAGACAACTTTTCGTACTCGGTATGGTCACTATGAATTCCTAGTGATGCCGTTTGGGTTGACGAATAATCCTGCTATATTTATGGACATGATGAACCGTGTGTGCCGACCGTTCTTAGACAAATTAGTTATTGTGTTTATTGACGACATTTTGGTGTATTCTAAGATTGAGGATTATCATGATCAACACTTGAGGCAGATTTTGGAGATATTGAAACATGAGAAATTATATACTAAGTTTTCTAAATGTGAATTTTGGTTACGCGGAGTTCAATTTCTAGGACATATAATTTGCAAAGATGATGTTAAATTGGATCCATCTAAGATTGAAGCTGTGATGAATTGGAATGCTTCGAAAACACCGACAGAGTTAAAAAGTTTTCTAGGGTTAGCCGGATACTATCGACGGTTTAAAGAGGATTTTTCAAAACTTGCCGGTCCGTTGACCAAGTTGACTCGAAAAGAGGTTCGGTTTCAGTGGGGTACGGCTGAGGAAAATGCTTTTCAAACTTTGAAACAGCTTTTGTGTCAAGCTCCTGTTCTTTCCTTGCCTGAGGGTTCAGAAGATTTTGTGGTATACTGTGATGTTTCTCATGCAGGATTGGGATGTGTTTTGATGCAGAGAGGTAAGGTGATTGCTTACGCTTCGAGACAATTAAAGCCCAATGAACGAAATTATCTGACTCATGATTTAGAATTAGCTGCGGTGGTATTTGCACTGAAATTGTGGAGGCATTATCTGTATGGAACCAAGTGCACGATTTGCACTGATCATAAAAGTCTTCAGTATGTTTTCACTCAGAAAGAATTGAATATGAGACAACACCGTTGGTTGGAATTGATTAAAGATAATGATTGTGATATTCAATATCATCTGGGTAAAGCTAACGTGGTTGCGGATGCACTTAGCCGGAAAGGATCCTCGGATACTGTGAGATTTATGCGCCTGAAAATTAAATCTGATTTAGTGGATCAACTTTCAACTGTTCAACTTGAAGCCTTCAAAGAGGAGAACCTGAAGGATGAATTGATGATTAAGTGACAACACGAGTTGACTAATGACACACGTGGTTTGACGGTATATCATACACGAGTTTGGGTGCCAAAGTTTGGTAATCTGAGAAAATTAATTTTGAACGAAGCTCACAAGTCAAGACTGTCAGTACATCCGGGAAGTACAAAGATGTACCATGATTTGAAAACCTTCTACTGGTGGCCGACTATGAAAGTTGTTGGTCCCGAATGGATACTACAACAACAAAGTTTATAGAAGGGGGGGTTGAATACAAACTTTAGCAAATTAAAATTTAAGTGACACACGGTTTACTTTTATTTAATTCTTATTGATGTAAATCAAGAATTACATGAACTAGATGCGGAAAATCTAAGTTCAATAAAAGGTGGCAACTAAATTCGTCTAACACATAGACTAAGCTAATCCTAAACAACTTATGTTTAAGATGTTCAACACATGAACAAGTTTGCTACATCGAAAGTAAAAATGCTAACTCTTCTAATTCTCAACAGATGAGATTTCAGTGTTCAACTCTATCTATTCACATACTTAGCATGTTTCCATGCATGAGTATATATAAGCAAAGTGGTGTCTGGGTTGATGAAGAGAGAAGGAGACAAAGGTACTTGGTTTAATAATATTATAATAGAGAAAGTTAGTGGGTGAAAGGTAAGTTAACTTTACAAGCAAAGTGTGTAAAGTAAACATACTTTTCAGTAAGGAGTTTACCCACTATCTATTATTATATTATTAAAGTACTATCTTTATGTATTGGGAAAGTAAACTTCTCTTTCCATACTTGTACTTTTATCAACGCCATGCTTTCTGAAGATTTGACTTTACCAAGTATAGAGTTCCCAGCCATACTTAGTTGAAGCAACATATCTTCGAGATCTTCTCTTCAAGAGTATCTTTCTCCTTTTCCAGGGGATAAAGATCTATCCTTTTTGTCTCTTTGCAGATACAAAAAGTGCTAAGTACTTTTACAAAGAAAGATCTAAGGCATAATAAGAACAACACATGTTCTGCCTTTGACTAAAGAAAATATTACATAGAAAAGCTGTTAACTGAGATATAGAATAATAACTCAGCTAACAGACACTGAACTGCAAATGTAATTTTGCTCAGCTAAGGTTAAATGTGAAAGACTCAGCTGACTAGATTTGCTCAGCTAATCGAAATGCTCAGCTAATAACACAAATCATATTACAGCTAATAAACTAGTCAAACTAAACAATCAGCCGATCCCAAAGGCTCAGCTAACCATTTGAGTATGATCAGCTTATGAAGAAAAGATTGGATAAGTAGTAAATACCTTATCTAACAGATGGGAGGCATCAGCTGATCAATATGATTGTGTCAGCTGATCCTTGATAGCTTAGCTGATATTGAAACTTTCCTCAGCTGATGGTTTTGGACCATCAGCTGATCCATTGTAGATCCTCAGCTGATGCTTCTTGACTGATCTTTTCCTCTCAGCTGATCTTCCTGAAGCTTGTCCTTTAGCTGATACTCAGTGTTCAGCTGACACTTGTTTTCTTCAGCTGACACTTCTTACTTACAATTTTCTTTAAGTGTAATATGAAAAACAACACATGTTTTTCATTTATCTAAGTCCAAACTGAATATGTGGTTTTGTTAACATCAAATCCTATTTTAATTAATAGATAGGTTTGATTTAGGTTTGATATTGCTATCTCCCCAACAATCTCCCCCTATTTGATGATGACAAAACCTTATCTTGTTTAAGAAGAATCAGTTTGACTCGGATTTGTAAAGATAAAACTTTTAAGTACAATTTGGTTTCCTAGCTATCTGTTTTTGGTAACTCTTTAATATATGTTCCCTAATATTCTGTTTTTGGGAATCTTTTCATTTATGAAGTAACATTGTTCTGTTTTTGTGGTATCTTTTCTATCCTTTTTCTGTTTTTAGGAATTTTGATTTAATATATTTACACTAGGTGAGCTATCTACTAAGAGTCATCTATACTAGTATTTTAGCTAAGTAGTCCATGATCAAAGTTTCAAGCTTGATTACAAAACAAATATTTACAGAGAGTTTGTAAAGAGCAATCTAACTAAGAGTTAAACTAAGCACAGAAGTTGAACTATTCTAGGAATTGAAAAATACAACTAGTCTAGTTATGAAGTGTGGTCTTCATTCCCACCAGGGTTCTTCTTTGACTTCAAGAGTTCTGATCTGTGGATTTTCAGCTAGAAGTTGATCAACTCTTGATCTTATCAATTGTTCAAAGTGCTCATTTCCTGTCAAATCTCTAGTAGCTATTGCAGCATGAAATATCAGTTCTTTTTGAGCTTTCCCTAACTCAGATTCTCTCAAAAATCTCCAATTACCAGCTCTGTTCATGAAGAACAATCCTCTTTCAGGTTCAGTTATATACCTCGACATTTTAGGATGAGTATTGGGAGGAAGAGCAGTATTCAGATTTTCATTAGCAGGAAGATAGGGATGATCAGGATTGAGAATGATTTGTTCAATAGCAACAAAGGCTTTTGAAGTCTTCTTGAAGGCATCCTCAATTGCTTGAACATGAGCAAAAAAATTGATCATGAGTGAATAGTCTGTTGTATACTGACATTCTGATCCAATATTCAAATTTAGCAATGAACCTCTGGACTATCTCACTCTTGGACTTAAGAAAATGGTACAGGATCTCTATCATCTCAAAGAAGGATAGCAGTTTGCAGTGATGTAGATAAGTATCTTCATAAGTTTTTCTTTCATCTCTTCTCACTACTCTGAGATAAGGACCTTCATCTGTACCTCTGTAAGGAGTAACCCTTGAAATGATGTCTGCACATCTTCTATTTACTAAGATTTCTCTATTTTCCAAGAACTCCTTGGATTGCCTTTCAGTTTGCTGAGCAGTGCTTCCAAAGTTGAAGTTGAGCAAAGCTTGAATGGCTTCCTTGTGAGCCTTTCCTCTTTTAAGTACTTTCTTAGTGGAAGGGTCATCTTGCTGTGGTGCAGCTTGTTCTTGATGTGTTTGAGAGGACAGCATGATTAGTTCTTCTTCTTTTAATTCTCTCAGTTCATCATCAGTAACACCAATAATTGCAACAAGATCTTTAGGAGTGGTGAAATCCTGATGCCTTTCCTTGGTTTTCAACACTTCTTCAATAGATGTACCATGTTCAGTAGCTAAGTCACTAAGCTCTCTGAGACTCTGATCTTCTTTATGAAGTTCTTCTTCTTTTCTTTCTTCAGCTTCAATCTCCTCAGCAGACATGATTTTCTTTCCTTTTCTCCTTGAAGTACTGCTGGGAGTTGGTTGACTTGATTGAGCTGGAGTGGAAGCTTGGACTGTTGGAGCTGTTGTAGAGACACTCTGCTTTTTCAAGTTGAGCAGAGAGGACAGAGGCACCCTATCTTCATCATCATCACCAGAATCTTCTGATGGCACTTCGATTGGTGCACAAGATTTATCTTGTCTAGGCTTTTTGGCACTCTTCCTTCTGGCCATTTGTTTTATCCTTCTTTTTGGCCTCTGCTCATCTTGAGTAGGTTGCTCCCCCTCAGATGGATTTTCTCTCTCAGTAGTTGATTGAGTTTGAATTTCTGCTTCATTGAGGCCTGCTTGATCTACTCCTGACTTTTCAGCTTCTACTGCTGTAACATGATCCTGTGATGAGCTTGAACTAGTAGAATCCGAGTCTGACTTCTCCCCCTTTTTGTCATCAACAAATGAAAAAGGAAAGTTATCAGAAGGCTTGGCAGGCTCAGCAGGTGCAGAAGGTGGGAAAAAGGAAAAAGGAGATGGAGAAGGAGTGGAGGTAGAGGGAGGGATACTTGAAGGTGAAGGAGAGGCAGTAGGGATAAGAGGTTGAGTGAAGGATGGAGGTTGGATTAGCCTTAGGATAGCATCAGTGATATTTGTGAATTCTTTAAGGGTTTCACTGTGCCTTTGTCTGGAGAAATGGCTTAAGTTTGTGACCTCATCAGCTATGGTTTTTAGAAGAGAGGGGACTCTAAGAAGAGAGTCAGGGATGGTTACAGAAATGTTAGGAGGGGAAGGTCTTAGAGTGTGAAGTTGAGAAAGAAATTGGAAATTGTTTGGTTTAGAGAAGATATGGTGTGGTTGGATATAGGAGGTGCGGGAGTAGGAGGTGGGATAGAGGATTGAGATAGCAGTTGATCCATTTTGGTTAGAATTGGAGATAAATCTACTGGGGCAGGGGTGGGTTGGGGTTGGGATTGAGTGGCTTTAAGTGACTCAACCTCTTGAGTTAAATATGAGAGTTGAGTTTCTGTTTGGGTTTGGAAAGAGGTGAAGGAGGCTTGAAGACTATCCATCTTTTGAGAGATGGACAGAAGGCTTTGAAGTAATTGAGGGGAGGGTTCATAAGAGATAGAGGGAATGGGTTGAATTGGAGTTGATTGAGAGATTGTACTTGGAACAGGAATAGATTGAGGTCCCTCACTTAGACCTTGGTGTATAGGCCTAAGATCACTGGGAGCAGAGATTGTACCTTGTACCAATAGCTGGTTTATGCCACTAGTATTGACAGGTAGTGGAATAGTATGTGTTAGAAGTGAATCAAACATTGGTGCAAGTATGTGAGTGTGAGTGAGGATTGCACTCAATGGGGTATCCCTTATTTCAGTAGTAAGTTGTTGGGAACTTACCAAGGGTATGGGTAGACTCAATGTGGGTGTAGACACAGTGTGACCTTGGGAGGAGGTCTGTATTTCAATGGCATCACCCTGTTGGGAGGGTGATCCAGGTTGCAGGAGTCCCAAAATTACAAATGTGACCTGTTGTGAGGGCACATCCACTGGCAGTTGGGTTAATGCAACGTCCATAAGCTCCCCCTCAACATAAGAGGTAGCTATAGGAGTTGAGGTCAGAGGTGTGGATAACACTACCCCAGAGACTTGTGAAAAAGGCACAAGCTCTTGTGACTTTGATTCAGTGTAGGTGTAGGTGGGAGTAGAACTAGTGACTGTTGGGAGTGCACTAGAGCTTGGCTATTGTGGGGGTGTTACAACTGGAGGAGAGGTTGGGTTCTCATTGGTGAGGTTTACCAAATGAGTATCCTCAAGAGTGGTAGAAATTATACCTGAGATGTGCTGAGTCTTGCTGATCTCAATCATTTGAACGAGATTGTCAGATATTGTATCATCCTCAGCATCATCACCATCAGCTGCACCTCCACTTTGTTGATTTTGTGGTGTGGTAGAACTGGAACTGACAGGGAATTCAGTAATTGGCATCCCAATTTGAGAAGATGAGGTGGTGGTATCTTGAACATTTTCAGCATGAACATAACCAGCATCACCACCATGAAAGTCATCATCTCCTTCATCATTGTCACCTCCACTACTGTCAGCACCACTATCATAAGCAGCAACATCCTCAGCATCAGGATTAACAGGCTCATCCTATGCTGGTTCATCAAATACACTTGCTATAAACATCATTTCTTGATCAGCAGTGCCCATCAACTCTTCACCCATCATTTCTTCTTCCACTAAGGCTTCATCTGGAGCATGAGTCATAGACTCTTCAGAATGCTAAGTGATTATATCAGGAGACTCAGAATCATCAGCCACATCTTCCAAAACAACATCCTCTGCATCATCAACTAACTCCTGCATCTCAGGAGTGATTACATGACCATCATCATCTCTTATCAAGTGAAACACCTTTTGACCCATCTGTGGGATTGGCATTGTGTTATGTGTAACATTCAGATGTGTATATGCCTCCCACTGCAAAGCTTGTAGAGCAATCAAGCTAAGATATCTGATATAAGGCACATGGGTCCTTGTTGTCTTTTTGACAGTTGCCAAAGTGATCTTATCCACTATCTCAGTAAAGATAATCTGAGCAAAATCTACATTCCTCCCAGCCACCAGAGCATGAAGAACCATAAGCTCAGTCTGATTTAGTAGATCATGACTCCCTGACTTATGACCAAAACATCGAATGATGACACCAGCCAAGTATTTCCAGGGGTGACCTAAGACTGATAGCTTCTATCTACCACGAGAAATAGGTTCATTGTAGCCAATCAGTGGCAGAACCTTCAAGGTTTGTTCAACAGTAACAAAGGGTTGGAATGAAGCAAAGTTGGGTATGGATAAGGCTTGACTGAGGGTTTCAACAGAGATAACAATGGGTGTTTGGGTGGTATCTGGCAGTGTACCACATCTCCCCAATAATGCGACGGAAGATGAACAGAGGATGAGCAGATAAACAGGAAACAGAGGGTGTGCTCTTAAAAAGTTAACCATGGGTTCAAAGCCCTGGTTTTCTTTCGATTGAGTTATGTCGGTGTTTATTAGGATGTTATTTGGGGTTATGGTGAAGAGAGAGTTAGGAGTAACATTCTCACCTGGAATAGCTTGTGGAACCTCAGTAGGGTTGAACATCACCATTTTTACAGAGCTTGAGATCACAACGATACAGTTACTTGAAGACAGTGAAGGAGAAGGGTTTCAAAAAGCAAGAGTTTGGAGAATTTTGAAAGCGTAAGAAATGAAAAACCGCTCAAAACATCTTTATATCTTCCTTGGAAACCTAAACTGTCACAGAAATATATTTTGCAAAAAGTAACTGTCATTTCTGCAAAAAGGTGTAAACGGAATCGTTAATAAATACACAGACAACTAACGGACAATTAAATGAAATTAAATACTACCTAGTAACATAATAAATACAAATGAGAAATTAATAAAATAAGTGTGGGGACACAGAATTTTTAACTCTAAATATCATCAGCTGACAAAAGAGAGTGTCAGCTGATTCATGTTGAGATAAAATAAGTGTCAGCTAACGAGTGCACTTAGCGGATCTTCTAAGTCTTAGCTGATGGTTTATCAGCTGAGTTATAGTGTCAGCTGATGGTCGTCAGCTGACATAATTCCATTAGCTGATGTACCATAAGTAATATATGAAGAAGCTTAGATAAGTACCTCGTTTCACACACAAATAAAATTATTTCCTCACACTAAATTATCTAGCTAAGAAAAGAATATTTTACATATTTAACATGCCAAGTTTAGATATTAGAAAGTTGAACCGAGACTTATTCCAAGGTTTTGTAAAGATATCTGCTAATTGAACATCAGTGTTTATGTAGTGCATCGAAACTTTCTTTTTCTGCACATTATCTCTTAGAAAATGATGTCTGATTTCAATTTGCTTAGTTTTAGAATGCAAAACAGGATTGTTAGAAATAGATATGGCACTAGTGTTGTCACACAGGATTGGTGAGTTTTCAAACTGTATGTCATAATCAAGTAGTTGATTTTGTAGCCATAATAGTTGAGTACAGCAGCTTCCAGCAGCAATGTATTCTGCCTCAGCTGTTGAAGTTGAAACAGAGTTCTGTTTCTTGCTTGACCAGCTGATTAATCTTCCACCTAACAGTTGACAACCACCAGATGTACTCTTTCTGTCTAGTGTGCAACCTGCAAAGTCAGAATCAGTGTATCCAACTAACTCAAAGTCAGAGTCTTTGGGGTACCAAAGACCTAGATTAGGAGTTCCTTTGAGATACCTGAAAATCCTTTTAATTGCAGCTAAGTGAGATTCTTTGGGATCTGCTTGATATCTAGCACAGAGACATGTTGAAAAAATAATATCTGGTCTACTTGCAGTGAGGTATAAAAGAGACCCTATCATACCTCTGTAAGCTGTAATGTTCACTGATTTGCCATCAGTGTCCTTTCCAAGCTTTATGGCAGTGGACATGGGTGTTTTCATAGAAGAACAATTTTCAAACTCTAATTTCTTAAGTAAGTCATTTACATACTTTGTTTGATGAATGAAAATTCCATCAACCTCTTGTTTGATTTGAAGACCTAGAAAATAGTTTAATTCACCCATCATGCTCATCTGATAATTATCAGACGTGAGTTTAGAAAACTTTTTGCAAAGATCAACATTTGTAGACCCAAATATTATATCATCTACATATATCTACACAAGGATTACATCACCCTTGAATTTTCTTATGAATAAGGTGCTATCTATGCTTCCTCTAGTAAAGCCTTTGGTGGTTAGAAAAGAAGAGAGTGTTGGAGTCTGCCCACTGACACAAGTACATTGGTGTTACTGCTGATGAAGTGCGAGCCTATTGAGTTACACGCCAAGGATTGATCCCGACAGCTTACTGATAAAGAGAGAATGTCCAAAAATCAAATTGTTTGATTTGGGGGCTTCACGGCCGTGAGGGATGCTCTACGGGTCGTGAAGCCCACTGCCCTCACGAATGGCTCAATGACTTTTACACGGCTCGTGGAGTCTTCACGGGTCGTGAAGAGGTCATGAGGGGTCGTGAAGGAGACGCCCACATGAGTCACTCGAACGCGGCACGGGCCGTGAAGGACTATGGCCAGTCGTGGAGCATTTTGTCTACACCGGCTCTTCACGGGTTGTGAGAGGCCGTGAAGGTCTGTCTGCATGAAAATCTCTTATTTGATTGGACCATCTTTTGGTCCAATGAATGAGGGCTTTCATCTCCGGCCAAGATGAGTTATTTTGAGGCTGGAACAATATGAGAAAAATGAGATAGACCTTGTGACTCTCTCTCTCTAATCTCTCTTGGCATCTTGAGAAATATACACACTTTATACACTAAGTTCTTGCTTCTTGAGTGTGGTGTAGCGATTTGGTGCAAGAGGAGATCTTTCAAGAGCTGTTCCAGAAGGTGGAGTTGTGTAGGACGTTCACCGGATGGATTGCTAGCACTTTGGGATCGTGGCTACTTGGTGTGGATCAACGATAGAGGAGGATTCCTTTGAATTCTCATTCATCCCGATTCGTTGCATTCTACAGCCGATCTCTCGCTTGTAAAGAAGGTATTTTTCTGTCCTTCTTTGATCTTTAAGTTGCAATTTGAGTTTTGTAGAACATTATCACTTTGGAACATGTATGGACCCGTTTTTGTACGGTTTTTGAAATTTTTGTTTTTGCTTCCGTTGTGTTTTGCTCCATACCGTGTTTCAACAGTGGTATCAGAGCCAAATCTACAAACAAATTGTACTTTCTTGGCTTGAAAACAGAAAATGGACATTCTGTCCAGAATGTCTTCACGGGCCGTGAAGGATTATTCTTCATGGTCGTGAAGGTTCACGACCAGTCTCGTGAAGATTTTTCTTCACGGTCGTGAAGGCTCACGACCAGTTACGTGGGGTGTTGGTCGTGAAGGTTTTTCACTGTGTCAGAGTCGTGGAGTTCATGGGCTTCACGGGCCGTGAAGGGTCGTGAAGGCTCCTGGGCCGTGAAGGACGTTGTGAACAGTGTTTTTGTTCTTTTGGTAAAAGAAAAATATTTTTGGTTTTAACTCCTTTCGATTCTGTTTTTCCAGAATCTGTCCAAAGTGTTTGGATGTTGATAAAGCCCCATATTTGTCTTGATTCGTACATTTATATGTATTGGGTGATTTTTGGCATGAAATGCACACATGCATATACTTGTGTTGTGTATATATGAATATGTATTCTCAAAGTGTTTGGGGTACTAATGCATATGTACAAGGATTGTTCATTTTGTGCCTTGAGTGTTTAGCTAGGTTTGAACAATCTTAATCGAGATACATTTCACACGGTTTTGTTGTGGCACACCGTGTTGTTGTTTGTGGTTTGTTGTTTGATCCGGTAACACCTTGCCCATTAGACCTATGTGTTGGTTGTTTGGTTGTGTTTAATTATTCATTCATTTGGTGGTTTGTACCATAATTGGTTTGTAATAATTAAATTTATTCGGTCTTGTATTTTGTATTTTATTTTGGCTTGCATGCCGATTGCTTTTCTTTGTAATTGTTATATTAGCTTAGATTAGCATTTCGCGGCTTGCACGCCGTTTCTTTTCAAATATTTGTATGTATTTGTAAAGAAGACCGAAGACAACCATCGAGAGTCGTGGAGGAGACGTCTCGGCCATGGTGGATCCGGAGGTTCATTGTAGATGACGGATTCAGTGGGAGCACTTCCAGCTGGGCCAAGTGGCTGTGTCCTTAGTTTGGCCTTGCTTTCCTCGTTTGGCTCACGGGGAAAGCGCATAGGGTTTAGGGGCATGTTACCGGATATTACTTGTGCGTGGTTGTTGTTTTGTTTAGTTTCTTGCGTGGTTGTTTAGTTTCTTCGCTCGCTTGAAAACTTTTCAAAATAATAAAACCAAGAGTTTTAATTGGTTTACAAACCTCGCGCTCCACAAGAACACTTTAAGAACAAAATCATGTTTTTATCAAATGTAAATCACTCGCCTCCCGTAAGATGACACCACCCGAATCTAGTGAAACAAGATCGGTCGTCGAGCTTAGCCGAGATCGGTTTTGCGTAACTGTGTGGAAGGTGCGTGTGGCAACTCGCAAGGCTCGGTTGTCGAGCTTAGCCGAGCCGGCCATTGGGCTAGAGTACCACCGTGTATCTTGACGGTCGATTTACAATTCCAAGACTTAAAACGCCTTGGTAGTTGTCGTGCCCATACCGAGCTATCAAAGTGGATTAATGAGGAATCGGTGAGAGAAGGGATCAAACATGCCAAATGGGTGCTTTGAGTACCTAGGATCCCGCAAGTGTCTAAGAGTTGTAATCTCGGATTGCAATTGGTAAAGCGTTTACCGGCCTAAGTAGCTCCATGAAGTGATCCACGACAAACCCGTCATGGATTGGGGTACTTTGAGGTTCTTAGCCCTTGTTAAGATAATTTGGTTTTCTTAATCATCTGGGTAATTATTTTAACGAGGATAATATCGAAACTAACTAAAACGTGTACTCTTTTATAGATGGCAAATATTAACGACACCACACCAAACTTTAAACTTCGATTATTCCTAGAAAGGGAGAGACTCACAGGAGTGAACTTCGCTGACTGGTATCATGTATTGAGGATTGTCCTCCGTCACGAGTCAAAGTTGCACATCCTTGAGGAACCCTTTCCGGAGCCACCTGCTACCAACGCGAACTGGGCCACTCGATACGCTTTTGAGAAGCGTGTTAGAGATACACAAGATATTTCTTATCTCATGTTATCGACTATGAGCTTTGAGTTGCGTCAGCAACTTGAGCAATTGAGTGCGTATGACTTGATAAACCGGCTAAAGGACATGTTCCCGAAGCAGGTTAGAAAAGAACGGTTTGAGTGTATAAAGGCTTTAGTCGGTTGTAGGATGCAGGAAGGTGAGGATGTAAATGTCCATTTCCTTATGATGAAGGGATATATGGACCAATTGGAGAGACTTGGACTTCCAATAGGGAGGGAGATTGTGGTGGATATGATCTTTCAGTCCCTGCCCGCGTCTTATGAGAAGTTTGTCAAGAACTATCACAAAGACAATTTGGAAAAATCCTTGATCGAACTTCAAGACATGCTGAAGGCTATACAGTCTTACATGGTTGAGAAGGATCATGTCTCGTCCACATCCACTATGGCTACTAGGAAACAAGTAAGCAAGAAGGAGAAACTGACCTCAAAAGGAAAGTCTAGTGTGACTAGGCTATCCGTAATTGTGGAGTCAGAGGACAATGAGATTGTGCCTCAAGATGATGTTCCATATGGGGTATTTGCTACTTTTACGGAGAAATTGGAAATTGGCGCCGTCACGCCTGCCCTAAGTGCCTGGAAGAGCTAACTATCCTAAAGCGGAAGAACGTTAGCTCATCTTCAGGTACATTCATGATCAAACTCCATTGATCTTCTACTTCCAATGATTGGGTTTTGAACGCTAGTCAAAACGATCACGTTTGTCACAAACTTGTTTGTTGCAAAGTGCAGGTGTTAATCAGAAGTAGGTAATGGATGCATGGAGAGCTGGATCTTAGAAAAGGGAAGCATGGTGCTTGTCCCTAACTAGAAGGATTGGAAGAAGAGTCTTGCCATTCCATCCAGCTATACTATTACTTCATTTAGATCTTTGTCTTACGCCCTGCGTGGCAAGAAGCATTGTATCTTATTTGCCTTTGATGACGATGAATATTACTTTGAATTAAGTTATTGTGGGTTCGAGTTTTATTTCAAAGTCTCTTCATGTCGTGGCATTTACAATAAGTTTTGCTTAAAGAAGTAATGGAATGATTATTAATGATTATTGAATTGTTGTCCTTATGAAATAGTTGATTTAACCATATAAACAAGACTTGCATCACCAAGCTCCATGTGGTTAGGAACTTGGAATCTTTTGACCATGGGTCAATTGTTGATTACAAATCTTGCTTATAAGGCTAAATAACTAACATATCCTTCACTTGTGAATGTGAGAGGAATAAAAGCTTGTTGGATTTAGTTTGCACGTTTGTGTAAAGACCGTTCAAGCAAAATCATAATGATTAAGTATATGTGATTTGTTACCTTTACCGATGATGGTAGAAGGAATAGGTAAGTCTAATTTATTAGACGAATGTCTGAAACCTGAGAGGTGTTCAAGACTCACCCTTAACAAATTTAAGATGAAGAGGGCAAAAGGGAATAAAGATACTCAAATCTTGTGAGATGTTGAGCATCTACATTCTTAACCATCATAAGAATTGTGAGTTTGTCTCATAATTCACTTCTTCTAGGATACATGTTTTACATGGATCACTTAGTGGAGGAATGTAACATATTGGTTATGGTTCCGCCTTGATGGCTTAAACTTAAGTAACCTGCTGGATAGGTGTACTTGAGTAGTGACGGACAATGTTCTTGTTTTAAATCAACAAAGATGGTCAAATTAGCATCTAAGGAGATTCTATTAGAAAGTGTTCTTTGCTTGTCAATCTCATAGATCAGAGTTATCCAGTCTACATTTAGTGGGAGATGGATGAACTTAAAGGATGCTAATGTATTTAAATACTTCTTCTAGGTTTCAGATATTCATTTCATAACCTTTTGAGAACCGGGGTGGTTGCTCGAAAAGGGAAAGGAATAACTGAAGCATTCCAGTGGAAGAACGTGAGATTTAAATAAAAGACCTGATGTTGACACTAGCATTCGATCAGAAATGATTGAAGCTCAACATGGCTATGTTGGAGTACCTGGCATAAAGTTATTACTTCTTCATTTGTCTGGTAAGAGTCATCATAAGACCAGAAGAATATAATTTATTATATCTGAGGACGATGACTTATTAATGATACGTGATGTATGCATCAACTACCGGAAGCTGTAGTGGGCTCTTGAGTCTGCTAAGAAGAGGAGTGTAATAACATAAGATACATTCCATGCTGGATTTTCAAGTTTTGAACTCGGTTAATCCAACACCTAGGTTTTGACCTGACGGTGTATATAGATCTTTTGGATATAAGATCTGCATGGATTAATTTGTAGATAACTTCAAATAGTGACTGGAAGGAATTGGTTTCATGATGATTGACCATTGGGTTGGAATCATATGAAGACATTCTCTCAGTAGTTATGTTGAAGTTTAAGGGGATGCTTATGCCGTGTTATGGCAGTATGATGCAAGGACCGCATTTTGTTATAGGAATTTTATGAGGAAGTGTTCACAACACTGTCCGAGGGTCTCTTACATCCTGAGTATCCTTATGAAGTCTACAAATATGGAGTCCTTTTGGACTCAGAGTAAATCTAAGTTTTGGAATCTTTGCTAAGAAAATCAAGTGTTTGAGTTTTCAGTAAGCAATGATGTAACTTGGATAGATGCCAGAGCTAGTGGGAGCACTGTCATAATCCTATTTGGTATGTCTAGCACATACTTTGTTTTGGAGATAATGTCTTAATGCAGCTTGGCAACAAGTGTAAATTAAGAATTATGCGTCCATAATAAATATGGGATATTCATAGAAGTTTATGGAATACAAGAAATATGAGTATATGTTCTTGTGGTGTGTAATTAGAAGAAGCTTAAAGTGAGTTGTTACTCTTGTGATAGCTTCTACTTGAAAGGATAACCGCCGATCTTAATTGGGGTTTGTGATCCTTCTTAATATGGTGTTGTTAATTTGCGTGTGTCTTGAAGCATCGTTAACTTTATTAGGTTCTTTTGAGGCAATGAGAGTATGATGGCTTATACACACTAAACTTTGTGAATCAAGCATTGTTTGCCTTATTGGGTTCTTTTTGAAACAATGAAGGCATAACTGCTTGGACAAAATGATCAAAATCCCATCAACGCACACTTTAGAAGTAGTTGGTTGTTGTAGGGATATGATCACTGAGAATCATGCATCGCTGACTCTATAGAGATCTTGGTGAAAACTATGAGGGTACGATGGCTTATGCACATTAAATTTGAGACCCGAGCGTTGTTTACCTTATTGGGAAGGAAGTCTGAATGAAGGCTGAGGGAAGTGATTGGTCAAGTGCCAATGGTGATTGGGACACAGGGACACAATACTTCGCCTGCACTTGAAAGGGGTTTCAAGTGACTGGATGACCCACACCTGAATTCACTTTGTGGTACTTGTCATGAGTGATTCAGGATGATAATATCAGTTCATCCTCATACTGGAGATGCATGTGTCTGCATCACTTTGGTTTGCTTTGCTCTAGTTGCTTTCAAACACAGTCCGTAACTGGCTATTATAAAGGGAGTAGCTGATCAGAGTGTGATCACTGTGGTGGGCAATGTAGTCAAAGGAATTTGTTCCTCTGTTTAGAGAGATATCCCTGGGCCCCTCGATGATTGGGCGCTGACACCAAAATGCATGGCCGTGCTCGAGTGTGCAATGATTTGGGTAATCGATTGCAACTTGTATATTTTGGTCACCACCAATCTCGATCGAGAAACATAATCGTGAAGGACTGAGAATGACTTAGTACCATGTCTCGTCTTCGCATGGATATCGCAAACAAAAGGATGGTTGATCACTTATCTATAGGGTCATTTCAAACCTTTGGGTTGTGAATTGGTACTTGTCTATGGGATGACATACCTCGTACTGACTTGGGGGCAGGGATGCCTTGCTAGAGGCCGCTCCCTGTCTGTGATACCTCTTGGTACATTGTGTCATGTGCATGTGGGAGTCTGTTGGAGTCTGCCCACTGACACAAGTACATTGGTGTTACTGCTGATGAAGTGCGAGCCTATTGGGTAACACGCCAAGGATTGATCCCGACAGCTTACTGATAAAGAGAGAATGTCCAAAAATCAAATTGTTTGATTTGGGGGCTTCACGGCCGTGAGGGATGCTCCACGGGTCGTGAAGCCCACTGCCCTCACGAATGGCTCAATGACTTTTACACGGCTCGTGGAGTCTTCACGGGTCGTGAAGAGGTCGTGAGGGGTCGTGAAGGAGACGCCCTCACGAGTCACTCGAATGCGGCACGGGCCGTGAAGGACTATGGCCAGTCGTGGCGCATTTTGTCTTCACGGGCTCTTCACGGGCCGTGAGAGGCCGTGAAAGTCTGTCTGCATGAAAATCTCTTATTTGATTAGACCATCTTTTGGTCCAATGAATGAGGGCTTTCATCTCCGACCAAGATGAGTTATTTTGAGGCTGGAACAATATGAGAAAAATGAGATAGACCTTGTGACTCTCTCTCTCTCTCTAATATCTCTTGGCATCTTGAGAAATATACACACTTTATACACTAAGTTCTTGCTTTTTGAGTGTGGTGTGGCGATTTGGTGCAAGAGGAGATCTTTCAAGAGCTGTTCCAGAAGGTGGAGTCGTGTAGGACGTTCACCGGATGGATTGCTAGCACTTTGGGATCGTGGCTACTTGGTGTGGATCAACGATAGAGGAGGATTCCTTTGAATTCTCATTCATCCCGATTCGTTGCATGCTACAGCCGATCTCTCGCTTGTAAAGAAGGTATTTTTCTGTCCTTCTTTGTTCTTTAAGTTGCAATTTGAGTTTTGTAGAACATTATCACTTTGGAACATGTATGGACCCGTTTTTGTACGGTTTTTGAAATTTTTGTTTTTGCTTCCGCTGTGTTTTGCTCCATACCGTGTTCCAATAGAGAGGGTATAATACAAGCTCTTGGAGCTTGCTTCAGACCATATAAGGCTTTGTTTAAGAAGTATACATGATCTGGCTTGCTTGCATCCTCAAAACCAGGAGGTTGTTTGACATACACCTCTTCTTTTAATTCTCCATTGAGGAAAGCACTCTTAACATCCATTTGAAATACTTTAAAGTCTTTGAAGTCAGCAAATGCTAGAAATAGTCTTATGGCTTCAAGTCTTGCAACAGGGGCAAAGGTTTCATCAAAGTCAATTCCTTCTTCTTGACAATACCCCTGAGCAACTAGTCTTGCCTTGTTTCTGATGATCAGCCCTTGTTCATCCATTTTGTTTCTGAACAACCACTTAGTACCAATGATGGATTTGTCCTTTGGTCTTGGCACCAAAGTCCATACATTGTTCCTAGTAAATTCAGCCAATTCTTCTTGCATGGCATTTATCCAGTGGGAATCACTGAGAGCTTCATCTACCTTCTTTGGTTCAATCATAGAAATAAAACCTGTGTACAAACAGAAATTACAGGCTTTTGACCTTGTTAGTACAAGTGCTTCTATGTTACCTATTACTTGATTTTTAGGATGATCTTTGAGGTCTTTGTAGGTATTTTGGATTAAGAGAGTGTTTGGATTTCTTTGGATTTGGGGAGTTGAACTTCCTTAGATTTGATCAGCTGATGATATCTCTGGTTGATCAGCTAACACAATTTCAGGAATGTTATTGTCAGGATCGGATATAGATTATATCAAATAACAAGAACTAACTTTTGAATAACAAATCAAAATTGAATAAAAGTTAATCTTTAACTATGATCACAATCAACTAAGAAGTTGCGGAATCACACTTAATTGATTAAAGAAGATTTTGAACACAAAGAGATTCAATCAAACAGTAATTTTATTAATCAATGAGAACGATTACAATAGCAAACTTCACCCCCAATCTAACTTATTATGTTAGACGAAGAACACAGATTGTTCTTAGGTTTCAACGAGAAACTTAGAGGCTTAGCACTATTCAGAAAGCAAATTACAACTTGAAGAATGAATGCAAAAATATAATCAATGAGTACGTACAAATTATGAATTCTAATCTAGCATATATATACTCCTTGATCTTCCTTGATTTGCTGACAGTTAGGTAATCTTCTATCTTCTGAGATAATCTTGATGATCTTCAAAGTATTTCGAGATATCTTGAAAGATAGGGTTTTTCCATATTTAGCTCAACAGAAACTGTTTAATGAATACAACAGTTCTTGGTTCTTCTAACAGTCTTCAGCTTCAAGGTCTTCAAACAGTTGTAGTAGTTTGTACTAACAGTTCTGAACTCTATATAACAGCTTTAAAGTTCACAGCAACTGTTTGTTACAACTGTCTTCACAATTTCTACTAACAGTTCTAAACTGTTTCTTCAACACTTCTTCTAACAGTTTTGAACTGTTTTCTCAACACTTATTAACAGTCTTAACATTTTTGATATTTTTATGTATAACAGTTTCAATGACTTAGCTAATTTCCCAACAGTTATCTGTTGGAACTTCTACTGATGAGGGAATGTTTGAAATGGAATTAGAGTCCATTGATGTTGAATCATGATTCTCATCATTCAGTAAAAGTGTGGATTGGTTTAAGATAGGATGTGCATTGGTTTGATGTATATTTGGAACAGTTTCATCTAAATCCTCTACATCAGCTGATGGGAGTGGATCAGCTGATACTGGAATGTTGTCTTCCAGTATGCAGCAGATCATTAAATTCCTCACCTGTAGATGGATTAGTAGAATAGGAAGTAACAAAGTCATTTTCATTAAAACTTACATTGATTGATTCTTCTATGACCTTTGTTCTGAGGTTGTAGATTCTGTAAGCTTTGGAGATCACAGAATATCCAATAAACACACCTTCATCAGCTTTTGGTGCAAACTTCTGCAATTGATCTCTCTGGTTCAGAATGAAACACTGACATCCAAAGATATGCAGAAAGCTGATGTTGGGCTTCCTTCCCTTGAGCACTTCGTATGGAGTTTTGTTGTGCCTCTTGATGACTAGGGATCTATTCTGAGTAAAGCAAGCACAACTAACAGCTTCAGCCCAAAAGTTGAATCCTAACCCACTCTCACACAGCATGGTTCTTGCAGCTTCAATCAAAGTTCTATTTCTTCTTTCTGCTATACCATTATGTTGTGGTGTCCTTGGAGAAGAGAAGTTTTGTGATATACCTTTCTCATCACAGAACCCTTCTAGAGTTTGATTTCTAAACTCAGTTCCAAGATCACTTCTAAGCATCCTTACCAGATTTCCATTCAGCACTTCCATCTTTTTTATAAAGCTAATTATCTCTTCAGCAGCCTCACTTTTTGCTTTCAGAAAGATGACCCTAGTATATCTTGAGAATTCATCAACAAAAACTAGAGCATACTTACTTCCACCAATACTAGCAGTAGCCACAGGACCAAATAAGTCCATGTGCAGCATGTAAATTGGTTCAGTAATGGAGAAGGCTTGCTTAGATGGAAAAGATGTTTTGTGCTGCTTTCCCTTCTCACAGGCAGAGCAAGGTTTAGGCTTAACATAAGTCAGTGAAGGTAGTCCTGACACTAGATCATCCTTGTTCAGCTTGTTTATGTTTTTGAAAATTAAGTGAGAAAGCCTTTTGTGCCATAACCAGTTTGTGTCATTTACAGATTTTGTGTACAAACAGGTTAACTTGGATGAGACACGAGAGGACATATCAAGAGTATATACATCCTTGTTTCTCTTTGTACAAATTATTGTTTTACCCTCTTGAACTAAAATGGAATCACCTGTCTTTGTAAAGAGGACTTTGTGATCAACATCACATAATTGACTTATGCTGATGAGATTGTACTTGAGTCCTTTAACATATGAAACTTTAGACAGAGTTAAGTTCCCATTATGAAGTTCACCGTAGCCTTTTGTTTGACCACAATTGTTATCACCAAAGGTCACTCTTGGACGCTTTTCCTTCTTGTAGTTACTAAGCATTGCTTTACAACCTGTCATGGTCCTTGAACATCCACTGTCAAGATACCATGTGTTAAGACCCTGCATAGATGAGATTGAAAGAAGGTTAGTGATACTTTGGTATCCACAGTTAAGTGGACCCCTGTGGATTGCACCTAGGCATCCACTTTATATTAGGTTGTTTATGAATGAGAGAAACAACTGTGTTATCAAAATCAGTTCGCTGTCTTGAGTTACCTTCAAGAGAACAATCACTTGCCTTATGTTCTTTGCTCCCACATTTATAACATTTTTTATTTTTGGAGCCTTTAGCATGTTTTGGTAATTGCCTAAGAGATGTCTTAACTGTTTTCTGATGACTATGGGTCATCAGCTGACAGATTTCACCATTCAGCTGTTGCAACTGATTCTATAAACTAATAAGGTCTTTGTTTACAGTCACCTTAGGTTGACCCTTAGTTAAAATGAGTTTTTGATCAACCTTAGGTGTGGCAAACTTAGACTTTTTGCAAACAAAAGGTCCTTTTCCCTTGGTTTCTCATATTAAAAGAGTTTGAAATGATGTTTGATCAGCTAAACAAATAGAAGAGGATCCATGATCAGCTGACAGACTATCAGCTGAGCAGTTATCATCTACTTTTTGATCAGCTGATGTAATATCATTAGCTAAAGAATGTTCAGTCAGCTGAGTTCCTTAATTTAATGCATCAGCTTTCAAGGTTTGACAACATAATGTCTCTTTGGTATCAACAAATGATTCCATTCCTTTACTCATTTCCTTTACTATTAAATTTTCAGTACTTTTGCTTTCTGTCAAAACAATAGAACTTGAACCAACTTTTGAAGTGATTGAGTCTTTCAGCTGAGTACTTTTACTTTTGACAAATCTGTTAGTGATAATACTTTTTCCTTTTACAGTCTTTTGAAAAATAAGAGGTAAAATATCAGCCTTTTCCAAGATATTTATGTTCTTGCTAAAATCAACACAGTTAGCAGCTTTGGAATAATTTCCACCAATAATAGCTTGAACTTGTTTTGGAATCTGCTCATTGACACACTGAGTGGTCTTCTCAGCAGATACACACCAAGATTTAACTACTTTTTGAAGGTCATTAAAGTTTATAGTTACTTCATTGGTTTCTTTTACCAGTCAGGAGAAGTACAAGCTTTAGCAGCTTTCTTCATGTCCTCATCAAAGGAACTTGTACTTGCTGTGTTGGCCATCAAGCTGAGCTGAGCTGTGAGGACCTCATCTTCATCACTTGAGAGATCTTGCTTAGCCCAATCTTCTTCTTCAGCCACCAACACCCTGTTCTGAGCTTTCTTCTTCTTCTTGTCAAGGACAGCAGCAAGAAGCTTCTTATACTTGGCTTCATAATCAATCTTGTTGTTTGAGCTTGAAGAACCCTTGAAGCCTGTGCTTCCTCTGGACTTACATTCACTGGCATAGTGACCACGTGGTTTGAAGGTATATCATACACGAGTTTGGGTGCCAAAGTTTGGTAATCTGAGAAAATTGATTTTGAACGAATCTCACAAGTCAAGACTGTCAGTACATCCGGGAAGTACAAAGATGTACCATGATTTGAAAACCTTCTACTGGTGGCCGACTATGAAAGTTGTTGATCCCGAATGGATACTACAACAACAAATGTTTGTAGAAGGGGTGTTGAATACAAACTTTAGCAAATTAAAATTTAAGTGACACACGGTTTACTTTTATATAATTCTTATTGATGTAAATCAAGAATTACATGAACTAGATGCGGAAAATCTAAGTTCAATAAAATGTGGCAACTAAATTGTTGGTGCATAATTGTGAATCCCTAGTTCTTATCAATCCAATACATACATGAAATATTAATTCAAATGTGTTTTGATTAATTGTTTGCATGTGTATATATTCTTAGTGATTCTTTGTGATGATCTTAAGCTTACAAGTACTTAATCATGTGTTGATGTGTGTTTAGAAGTTTAAGTTTAGGTGAAAGATCACCACGTGCGAAGTCAGGCTCACTACGTGCGTAGTGGAGTTCACTACGCGCGTAGTGAAGAAGGTCGGTTAAAGTTAAATTAATTATTATTAATATAACCGGTACGTGCGTACTGGACTCGCTACGTGCGAAGTGCGTTGCATCACGTGCGTAGTGAAATTAATTACACTATAAATACTGATTAACTTCATATTAGCGCGGGTAATCGACGAATCAACGGGAAATCGATAGAAATCAACCGGGAGCCTTACGTAATTGACCTTATACGACCTTAAGCCTACTAAATCGCAAACTTAGTGTTAATTACGAATCCAAGGGCAGCCTTAAGCATCTCTGTGTGAGTTCTTAGAGTTTGTTCTTGTTTCTACTTTGTGTGTTTCTTAGTGTTACTGTGTGCCGGACACCTAAGCAGATCTTAGAATCCTTAGGAGGTTTGGGAAATAGATATTCCGCACTATTTCTCATCCTAGATCAGTCCTAGCGTAAGGTTGTTTTAGTTTAGTTTAGAACCCCGTCCCCCAACGGTCCTACAAAGTGGTATCAGAGCCTTGTGCTTTGATTGATCACTTTTCCTTAGGTTTCGTGATCTAGGTGTCGATTAGGCCTGTGTGTTTTGTCCTTTTCGTCGTTTTTAATCGGTTTTTATGTCGAAAATAGGTCTTTTTGCGTTAAAAAGGTTGTGTTTTTACGTTAACTGTTTGAGTGTTACCCGTACGAAGTGATTCTCTGTGCGTGCATAGTGATCTTAGTGTGTGCGTAGTGTGTCGTTGATCTTCTAGAATCTTCGATAGGGTGTGTGCTTTGTCCGTGCGTAGTGACTCCTCAATTCATACGTAGTCAATCCATTGCGTACGTGTTGATTCTGTGTGTTGACCATATTCATAAAAACTATTTTAAGTACTCCGTGCGTAGTCATTTCAATCCGTGCGTACTAGGTTCTCAGTTCGTGCGTAGTAAAGTCTGTGTGTTTTTCGTGTCAATCCGTACGTAGGTCTTCCACATTCCGTGCGTAGTTCTGTGTGCTCGTGCGAAGTGTTCTACATTCCGTGCGTAGTGTTTAGTTTGTTTTAAATCTTTTTCTAAAATGTCTGACATGAGTGCAATGGCTGCCAAACAAACAATAACCGCATTAAGTAACTTAATAATGGACAACGAACAGGGAGGCATTAATAAAGTACCCCGACTACTAACCATGGAAGACTACCCATTCTGGAAACCAAAGTTTGAGATCTTTATTGATGGAGTAGATCCAAGGTTACATCGTGCCATCTCTGCCGATTACGTTGTGCCAAAGGGAGAAGGGAACATCGAAGTTCCCTATGATCAAATGAGTGATGATCAACGTAAGGCGTATGATGCGGAGAAGAAAGCTTATTCCTACCTCATCCAAGCCATTCCAAATGAGATCTTTCATCAATTCCGACGATACAGAACGTCACGTTCCCTGTGGAACGCCTTTCAAAAGAGGAATGAGGGGAATGCATCTCTGAAGGAGCTCAAGGCATCTCAGTTAAGGAAGGAGTTTGACCACTTCACTTCATATGTGAATGAAAAGCTTCCAGATCTGATCAACAGATACAACCATCTTCTAAGTGAAATGGATAGTCTGGGGGTGCAGATTTCCGAATGCCAACAAGTGGAGACTTTGTCTAAGGCACTACCAAAGAGTTGGAGGCCATTCATCATGATCTTGAAGAATGGTGAGGGATTTGAAGGAATGGATCTAAATGACTTCATCACCAAACTTAAAGAGCATGAACAAGAAGAGCAAAATCTAGACAGACTAAGCAGCTATGTGTAGAATCCATCGCTATACTGTTCTGGACCCATTGCTTCTCCAGCCACTTCATCCAATGCTCCGTTGCAGACAACTTTTACTTCTAACGTCAGTTCATCAAGCAAGTCTGCTCCTGAAACTTCTAGTGGACCACCTTATTCTGCTCCTTCAAGCAAAACGTCAATGCCTGCCTTAAACACTGAGCATTTCAAACATGGCAGCACTGAAGAAGTTAAGGAGCATATGGGGATGCTTAGTGTATTGGTCACCTCATACGATGATCTGCTCAAGGGAAAGATTGGGAACGCCTATCTGACCCAGGAAGACTATGACCAAATTGACAACGATGAGATGGAACGTCAAGATATCTTATGGTCATATGCCAACCTGGTAAGAAGAGCCAAAGCCTTAGTGAAGAGAACGGGGATGCAGATTACAATAACCAAAGATACGAAGCTGGGTTTTGACAAGTCAGCTGTAACCTGCTACAACTGTGGTGAAAAGGGTCATTTTGCACGTGAATGTGAAAAGCCAAAGAACTCAGGACCCAAGTATCCCTTCAGAACCTCTCCGGGCAAAACGTCAAATACCACCACACCTAAGAAGGCTGAGTCACCTCATGAGGGATCATCCAAGGCAATGGTTGTAGTACAAAAGGATGAGGGGATTGACTGGTCAGTACACTTCCAAGATTCAGATGCGTTTGAAGTTGCTGAAACCAACCTGGCCAGTGTTCTAGATCTGAACGACGACTCTCAGTCTGAGGCAGACAGTGTCCACGAGGTCAATGATGAAGAGTCTGTCCTGCCCACTGACGAGCAAAATATGGCATCAACTTCTGAGCCAGCTGCCGAACCAACGCTAGTGCCTGTTCAACCTGAACTAGTAAATCAAAAGGCGTGCATGACTGGACAAGTTGATGTCAAAGTAAATCCTACACCTGGTCTTCCCTGTGTGTCGTGTAATGATTATGTGAAGACCATAGTATCCTTGAAAGCACAAGTCACTGGGCTAACCTCTAAATTGCACGAGAACTCTATCATTAAGGGTAGAGAAAAGACTCTTAAAGATAAGATTGAGAGTCAAAACAAACAAATCAGAGAATTAGAGGTTGCTTTATTAAACAAGCAGGACGCTATCGTTTTCTACATAAATCAGATAGATACTCTAAAACGGGAACTTGCGAGTTCTAAGGTCGATTATGACACGTTAAATCAGAAGCTAAAAAGTTATTCAACTTCATCATATTTGTTTGAACACATAATCGACCGAAGACCACAAGGTTCTGTTCAGGAGAAAGACACGAAGACCTATTCGAAATGTCCACCAACAGTCTTAAACCAACTGGTGCAATCTGATGTCTTCGCCGAAGCTGACCAACTTGCTCCCAAAGTTGATACACCTTCTGCTTCAACTTCAAAACCAAATTTACAAATGAAGGAGAAAGTTGGTGAGCCTCAGAGAAAAGAGCCTAAACCAGAAGAAAAACCAGAACCAGGTATGCGAAAGCTTCTGGGCAGTTCTTCTGGTCAAGGTTCCTTAATGCAAAATGTTCAAGCTGCACTTCGAACCATTGAGAAGGAGGGTGCAAAGTCTCCTGCAACCCGTCCTTATGAAGAAGTCAAAATCTTACCTAAACAAAGTGGTTTAGGAGTGCAGCCCAAAGGTAAAGTTGAACCGAAGGAGCCACATACACCTGCCAAATCTTACTCTAACCGGGTTTGCTATGTGTGCAGGAGACCTGGTCACCTCAGTTACGAGTGTGATCAGCAACCTCAGAGCTCAAGGGGGAAAGCTGATTCACCTGAACAAATTCAAAAACACAAAACTTTTCATCAAGTTAATCAGAAATCAACTGACCCCCCTCAGCTCAAAAGGACAATTGGGGAAACTTCGTGTAAACCCAAGAGTCCTGAGGTAAGTGTGAAAGGGAAGGAGCCTATACATAAAGTCATTAACACTTCTAATGTTTATCATAAGACTCTTCCCCGTTCAGACTTGCGATGGACAACAAAATCTGAACCTAAACCATCCAATAGTCCAGATACCAATGTAGACTCCAAAGCTACTGGTGTATGGATTAATGTGCAAGTTGTTGGAGAAAATGGGAAACCCATGACCATTCGGGCTTGGGTTCCCAATGCTAACTAACCCTTTACTTGTTTGTGCAGGGTGCTCGCCGGTATAACACGTGGATTGTTGATAGTGGAGCATCCAGGCACATGACAGGCGATCTGGGCCTTCTTTCAAACGTCAGAAAAATAAAAGGAGGGTATGTCAGTTTCGCTGGTGATAAGGGAGGTCACATCACAGCTCAAGGCTTCTTGTCAAATGGGAGAGTGAGCTTTGACAAAGTCAATTATGTCGAGCAGCTAGCAAACAACTTGCTGTCAGTTTCTCAGATATGTGATAAAGAGTTTAAGGTGATGTTTGATGACAAGCAATGCTATGTGCTGAAGAAAGAATTTCAGATTCCCGAAGATATGGTTTTAATGTCAACTCCGAGACATAATGATCTTTATGTCCTGGACATGTCAAATGCTTCGGTGAAAGAGGTGGAACATCAATGCTTTCTTACAAAGGCAACTGAAAAAGACTCCATTTTATGGCACAAGAGGATGTGTCACTTGAGCTTGAGAAAGATGAATCACTTAGTTCTCCATGAGCTAGTAACGGGGGTCAACCTGAAGAGTTTCCATCTACCAGACAAATGCGTTTCATGTAAAATGGGGAAGCAGACGAAGAAACCCCACAAGCTGAAAAAGTACCACTCCATTTCAATCCCGCTTGAGCTACTTCACATGGATTTATTTGGTCCTGTGCGGTACAAGAGCATTCACGGAGATAGGTACTGTCTGGTAGTCACTGATGATTATTCAAGATTTTCCTGGGTTTTCTTCTTAAAAGAGAAGTCTGAAACGTTTGAGACGTTAGAAATCATGATCAACAAGTTAGAGACTATCTATAAGCTGAAGATCAGGAAACTGAGATCAGATAATGGAACAGAGTTCAAGAATCAGAAGATGGAGAAGTTATGTAATGAGAAGGGTATCCAACATCAGTTCAGTGCCGCATACACTCCTCAAATGAATGGGGTAGCTGAGAGGAAGAATCGGACCTTAATAGAGGCAACACGCACCATGCTTGCTGACTCTGCTTTGCCCGTAAGGTTTTGGAATGAAGCTGTCGCAAATGCTTGTTACACACTTAACCGGGTCTTAGTGGTCAAACGATTGGGTAAGACATGTTATGAACTGTTGAATAATCGGAAACCGAATATCAGCCATCTTGAACCGTTTGGTGCTCCGTGCACAATGTTAAAATGTGAAGCCGAAGGTAAATTCAGTTCCAAGGTTGAAAAGGGTAATTTCTTGGGGTACAGTATTCCGAATAAGCGGGTGTACAACTTAACGTCCAACTGTGTGGAAGAATGGTTTGAAGTGGATGTACAACGACTTACTTCGCCTCCAACAAAAACTGGTGATGCCTGGTTATTTGACTATGATAACCTGTTTGACTCATTCAATCTGCCACCAGTAGCACTAGAAGAAGATATTGCAATTCAGATGTTGTATGATCTACATAACTCTTCTGACAGTGCCACACCAAACCTGTCGTCTAGTTCTCCCATACCCACACTAAGTGATGCTGAATCTGACTCTGAAGATGAGCCACATACTCCACCAGACAAGGGTTCACAGGGTGAAAGTTCATCCCATGACCACACGTTAATATTTGAAGAGACACCCGTGGTTACCAATCTGGAAACTAATGTAGAGGCTCAGTTGCAGAGATCAAGTAGAGTTGATAGAAACCATCCTCCTGCACAAATTATTGGCGATCCGAATTCTCATGTTCAAACCAGGAGGCAAGTGGCAACGCTATCAGGTTCTCAATCTTCAGCATCCCCGGGATTGAAACAGATGACAGACTTTTCCGATCTAGGTGCAAATTTGGTTCAGTCTGTGGACTTCACACAATGTCTATGTTCGGGTTTTCTCTCACAGATTGAACCAAAAGATCATATTGAGGCACTCAAAGATGATTCTTGGATTAATGCAATGCAAGAAGAGCTGCTGCCATTTCAAAAGCTGAACGTATGGCGCTTAGTGAATAAACCAAAAGGTGCTAAGTCCTTTGGCTGCAGATGGGTTCTGAAGTGCAAACGAGATGATCAGGGGGTGATTGTCAGGAACAAGGCAAGGCTAGTAGTTCAGGGGTTCAGACAAATTCCTGAAATAGACTACACTGATGTATTTGCTCCAGTTGCTCGGCTGGAAGCTATCCGGTTATTTCTCGCATTTGCCTCGCACAAACACTTTAAAGTGTATCAAATGGATGTTAAAAGTGCGTTCCTGTATGGTGAAATTCAGGAGACGGTGTATGTCAACCAACCTCCGGGGTTTGTAGATCCTATTCATCCTGACAAAGTATACTTGCTGAATAAGGCGTTGTATGGGCTTCATCAAGCACCGCGAGCATGGTATGAGACCCTCTCTCAATATCTGACTGATAATGGGTACCGGAGAGGAACCATCGACAAAACATTATTTATCAAGGGTGATGATAAAGATTTGATCTTGGTGCAAGTATATGTGGATGATATCATTTTCGGTTCTCCCAATCCGATTCTGTGTGAAGACTTTGCAAGGATTATGAAGGAAAAATTCGAAATGAGCTCAATGGGAGAGATGAAGTTCTTCCTTGGACTTCAAGTGGAGCAGACCGAGACAGGGATTTTTCTACATCAGTCGAAGTATGTTGCTGACATCCTAGCCCGTTTTGAAATGTCTACTGAGAAGACTGCTGCAACACCTCTTCCCATTAACCACGACATGTCTCCAGATACTGAGGGGGAGTTGGTGAATGAGTCTCTCTACCGAGCGATGATTGGATCTTTGATGTATCTCACTGCATCCAGACCAGACATCATGTTTGCAACATGTCTGATGGCAAGATACCAATCCAAGCCCAATGTCAAGCTTCTGATGATTGTCAAGCGGATCTTTCGCTATATGAAGGATGCTCCTAATCTTGGACTGTGGTATCCATATAATGATAGCTTTGAGTTGACAGCTTACAGTGATTCAGACTATGGTGGATGCAAGAAGGATCACAAATCTACCTCTGGGGGTTGCCAATTTCTCGGATCACGTCTTGTCACATGGCAGTGTAAGAAGCAGACTGCAGTTGCGCTCTCTACGTGTGAAGCTGAATACATTTCGGCGGCAAGTTGCTGTTCTCAGGTCATCTGGATTCAACAACAACTGCAGGATTACGGTTTGTAATTCTCTACTACTCCCATTTATGTTGATAACACTGCTGCTATAGCCATTACTAAAAATCCCGTACAACATTATTAAACCAAGCACATTGGTATCAAATACCATTTTATACGGGACTGCTGGGAAAAGAAATTAATTGATGTCGTGTCTATCCAAACTGAATTTCAAAAAGCAGACCTGTATACAAAGGCATTTGATAAACCCCGTTTTTTATTCTTAGTGAATGAAAACGGGATGAAAACCAAGTGTGAGGTTGTCCCTGATGATTCGACTTAGTGTCCTTATTCGCATTTGTGACTGTGTGTCTATTTTCTGTGTGGTTATATCTCGTTTGTCTTTGTGTTTATTTTCTGTGTGTTTTTCCGTTTCTATTTTCTAGGTATTTATTTCTTTAGTATTTTAGGGGGAGATAGTTCAGAAAACATAGAAAATACAAAAAAATCAGAAAACATAGAAAATACAAAAAAAATCAGAAAACATAGAAAATACAAAAAAATCAGAAAACATAGAAAATACAAAAAAATCAGAAAAAAAAAAATGAATGAGAAGTTGATCCAACTCAAATGGAAAATGATGGTACACTGGCTTTCAATACAAAGTATGTCTAGTAAAATTAGGACTGAAGGCATGTACATATTCTTGAGACAACTGTCTGAAAATTTGAGTCAAATCAGATAAGAAACAGATGACGTGTAAGGCATATGATGAGAGTCTAGCCTGATAAGTGGTTATGCATGTGGAAATCCATCAAAGATTCAAACTATCGAGACATTCCAAGTCTACAAGTCAATATCAGTTGAGACTAACTTAGTCTGGTGTGCACACCTGTTACCATGCCAAATGTGCTTAGATGACAATGAGCAAAATGTAAAAGAGGGTGAAAAATTGACCCCAATCTGAGATGTCAAAAGAAATAGATACATTGATCTATCAATGTTGAATTGTCAAAGAGCATAAAATGCAGTGACAAAAGCTATATTGATCTATTAGTGTTGAATTGTCAAAGAGCATAAAATGCAGTGACAAAAGCTCAACAGAAATTATCAGAAGAGGTGAAAAATTGACCTCCATGTCAAAGAGCATAAAATGCGTTGACAAAATTACAAAGCACATAAGCATGGTGGTTGGGTAATCAAGTTGTGCATCCTACTGAGTGAGTCAAAACACTGTGAGATTTTAAAAGAGATAGTCTTAACCATGTACTCAGTTCTAGATAATCAGAAAATGTTGAAATCAAATCTGTCATTATCTGAGGAAAGTTAGATTGACAGACAGAAATTGAGAGAGTATGTTTGTGTCTAAGGTTCTGAAATGAATGATAACTAAGTATAGATGTGCTGGTACTGATTCCATCTTGGAACCTTCTCACAAAAAGATTTAATTTCAGTAATTTTATTCCTACAATTTTCTTAGTATTTTTAATTCTGTTCTTTAGGTTTTAATTCGTTAATAATCTACTTCTGCATTTTCATTTTCTCTATAATCAGAAAAATACAAAAATATTGTTGGTGTGTTTCTTATTTCTTTTGGTATGTTTATTTTCTTTATTTATAATTTCTTGTGTTTGCATGTTGCTTTGTGCATGTTGCTTTGTGCATTTTACTTTGTGTATTTTGCTTAGTGCAAATTTTTATTGATAGAACTAGGTCTTAGGGGGAGTTTGTTGGTGCATAATTGTGAATCCCTAGTTCTTATCAATCCAATACATACATGAAATATTAATTCAAATGTGTTTTGATTAATTGTTTGCATGTGTATATATTCTTAGTGATTCTTTGTGATGATCTTAAGCTTACAAGTACTTAATCATGTGTTGATGTGTGTTTAGAAGTTTAAGTTTAGGTGAAAGATCACCACGTGCGAAGTCAGGCTCACTACGTGCGTAGTGGAGTTCACTACGCGCGTAGTGAAGAAGGTCGGTTAAAGTTAAATTAATTATTATTAATATAACCGGTACGTGCGTACTGGACTCGCTACGTGCGAAGTGCGTTGCATCACGTGCGTAGTGAAATTAATTACACTATAAATACTGATTAACTTCATATTAGCGCGGGTAATCGACGAATCAACGGGAAATCGATAGAAATCAACCGGGAGCCTTACGTAATTGACCTTATACGACCTTAAGCTTACTAAATCGCAAACTTAGTGTTAATTACGAATCCAAGGGCAACCTTAAGCATCTCTGTGTGAGTTCTTAGAGTTTGTTCTTGTTTCTACTCTGTGTGTTTCTTAGTGTTACTGTGTGCCGGACACCTAAGCAGATCTTAGAATCCTTAGGAGGTTTGGGAAATAGATATTCCGCACTATTTCTCATCCTAGATCAGTCCTAGCGTAAGGGTGTTTTAGTTTAGTTTAGAACCCCGTCCCCCAACGGTCCTACATAAATTCGTCTAACACATAGAATAAGCTAATCCTAAACAACTTATGTTTAAGATGTTCAACACATGAACAAGTTTGTTACACTGAAAGTAAAAATGCTAACTCTTCTAATTCTCAACAGATGAGATTTCAGTGTTCAACTTTATCTATTCGCATACTTAGCATGTTTCCATGCATGAGTATATATAAGCAAAGTGGTGTCTGGGTTGATGAAGAGAGAAGGATACAAAGGTACTTGGTTTAATAATATTATAATAGATAAAGTTAGTGGGTGAAAGGTAAGTTAACATTACAAGCAAAGTGTGTAAAGTAAACATACTTTTCAGTAAGGAGTTTACCCACTATCTATTATTATATTATTAAAGTACTACCTTTATGTATTGGGAAAGTAAAATTCTCTTTCCATGCTTGTACTTTTATCAACACAATGCTTTCTGAAGATTTGACTTTACCAAGTATAGAGTTGCCAGTCATACTTAGTTGAAGCAGCATATCTTCGAGATCTTCTCTTCAAGAGTATCTTTCTCCTTTTCCAGGGGATAAAGATCTATCCTTTTTGACTCTTTGCAGATACAAAAAGTGCTAAGTACTTTTACTAAGAAAGATCTAAGGCATAGTAAGAACAACACATGTTCTGCCTTTGACTAAAGAAAATATTACATAGAAAAACTATTAACTGAGATATAGAATAATAACTCAGCTAATAGACACTGAACTGCAAATATAATTTTGCTCAGCTAAGGTTAAATATGAAAGACTCAGCTGACTAGATTTGCTCAGCTGATCGAAATGCTCAACTAATAACACAAATCATATTACAGCTAATAAACTAGTCAAATTAAACAATCAGCCGATCCCAAGGGCTCAGCTAACCATTTGAGTATGATCAGCTTATGAAGAAAAGATTGGATAAGTAGTAAATACCTTATCTGACAGATGGGAGGCATCAGCTGATCAATATGATTGTGTCAGATGATCCTTGATAGCTCAACTGATATTGAAACTTTCCTCAGCTTGGACCATCAGCTGATCCATTGTAGATCCTCAGCTGATGCTTCTTGACTGATCTTTTCCTCTCAGCTGATCTTTCTGAAGCTTGTCCTTTAGCTGATACTCAATGTTCAGCTGACACTTGTTTTCTTCAGCTGACACTTCTTACTTACAATTTTCTTTAAGTCTAATATGAAAAACAACACATGTTTTTCATTTATGTAAGTCCAAACTGAATATGTGATTTTGTTAACATCAAATCCTATTTTAATTAATAGATAGGTTTGATATTGCTATCTCCCCAACAAAAATAGATGTTGCTCGTTTTGTTGAGTCATGTCACATATGTGCACAGGTTAAAGCAGAACATCAGAAGCCGTATGGGTCTTTGAAACAATTCGAAAAACCCGAGTGGAAGTGGGATCACATCACGATGGATTTTGTAACAAAACTTCCACGAACTCAGAGAGGGCACGACATGATTTGGGTCATAGTTGATAGGTTGACCAAGAGTGCTCACTTTCTTGCTACTGCTGAAACTGCATCGTTGAGTAACTTAGCACAGTTGTACATTGACGAAATAGTGTCTATACATGGAGTTCCTCTTTCCATTGTCTCAGATCGGGATTCGAGATTTATGTCTAACTTTTGGAATAGATTCCAACAGGAGTTGGGATCCAGAGTTAATTTGAGTACAACTTATCACCCACAGACAGATAGTCTATCAGAAAGAACTATTCAGACTTTAGAGGATATGCTTCGGGCATGTGTGTTAGAGTTTGGGGGTTCATGGGATTTGCATCTGCCATTGGTTAAGTTTGCTTACAACAACTCCTATCACTCCAGTATTGGTATGCCACCGTATGAGATGTTGTATGGGCGTCCTTGTAGAACTCTGACATGTTGGTTGGAGGCGGGAGAAAAGCAATTCGCGGGACCAGATGTAGTACAGATCACTACTGATAAGGTAGCTATTGCCAGAGAAAAGTTGAAAGTTGCCAGAGACCGTCAGAAAATGTATGCAGGTCCGCGTCGTCGACCAGTATCTTTTGTTGAGGGAGAAAAGGTTTATCTGAAAGTGTCTCCGTGGAAGGGTGTTATTCGCTTTGGAAAACGTGGGAAGTTAGCTCCCCGTTATATTGGTCCTTTCTAGATTAGACATGTGGTTAATGATCAGAGAAAGTGTAACGTAGAGGATCAGACACAGATTCTTCCAATACAAGATCTTCAAGTAGATTCAAAGCAGAAACTTATTAAGGAACCAGCTGAATTACTTGATCGTAAGGTAACTAAGTTAAGGAAGAAACATATACCAATGGTATTGGTAAAGTGGAGACATAGTCTAGGATCTGAACTGACTTGGGAGACTGAAGCAGATATGAGGAGTCATTATCCTTCCCTGTTCGAGCGTGATGAGATTCCGAGGACGGAATCTTCTTAAGGGGGAGAGATTTGTAACACCTTCTCAACCGGCCTAGATTAATAAGGTAATTAATTTATTAATCTTAAGATTTAATTTTGATTATGTGGATTTAATTATCATTATTTGTTTTGTGTTTATTATTATGTGTATTTTATTTATTATTTATCGATAATGTTAATTAAATAATAAACAAGTTAGTGGAGATTCAGGTGTCAAGTTTTGATGACATTATCCACCTAAATTGCCACCAACACCCCAAATACATGCATATTATAAAAAATTAAGAAAGTGTGTGTGTGTGTGTGTGTGTTCTTGAGGAGCTCTCGGCTGAAGAAAGAAGAACACAAGGAAATTCATCATCTTCATCTTTGATATTTAGATATTTGATTTGAATTCTGAAGTATCTGATTTATAAGGTTATCATAATAGATTGATATTTATCGTTTATGTTCGGTTTTATAGAGATTGTGTGAAAACCACATGCTACTTGAAGTTTTATGAAATTAGGATGATTGCATGTTAGTAATTGGTAAGAATTGAGGTTTATTATGCTTTCTGGAAATATATATCCTTGTGCATGAATATCAAATAGCCCAGAAATGAAGAACTTGATCAAAACAACCAAGAACATGAAGTATACGGTTTTTATGTATGAATTATGCGGTTTTTGTGAAAACCGCATGAGATACACGGATTATGATGAAAACCGCATGGGAATATTTAGGATTGATACAGAAACCGCATAACAAATGGATAATACCATATGAACTATTGGGTTATGTTAAAAACCGCATAAAGGAAAGAAAACCGCATGAAATGGAACTATTGCCCAAACTTTGGAAAACCGCATGTTTGATCGGATTGTGACAAAAACCGCAAGTAAGCGGATTTCATGGAAACCGAATGACTTGCCTATACTTATACAGAATTATGAACTTAACCGGTTTTGAGAAGAAACCGCATGTTATACGGGATTTGTATAAAACCGCATGGATTGCCCTGGCTTATACGGATTTGTGAATTAGATCCGGTTTTATTATAAAAACCACATGGCCTATACGGAATTTGATACTTGGACATTTTACTTAACACCTTGACCGGTTTGGATTTATGACCATAAAACTGCATTACTATAAAACCGCATGATACCTTATACGGTTTTTGAAGAATGACTTGGAATTCTTTAACGAATGTGGCCATGACATATGGGATGAACATTATGTATTGCCTAAGCTATGGAGTTAGTGAATTTTACCAAGTGTTATGATGATGCGGTATTTGTGAGAAAACCGTATGTGAACCTGATTGTACATAATTTTTATACATACTATATATGTGTACATGTGATGTATTAATAAGTTTATTACTTATCATAAATCAGTATTCTGAAACATATACTGACTTGTATTTACATGTTCTTAGGAACCGAGAAGACTCAGTGAAATAGACTCCTGAGTGTTAAGCTGTACAGGCTTTGGTGAGTAGATCCATATCTTTGGATATGCAGGATATGATATCCTGTTTTGCTTATGCTCTCTGGACCTTATGTCATGTTTCATGTATTCATGTTGTTGGGAGATCAGCTTCGTGATTTTGGCTAGGCCTGTTGCTTAGGGATCTAACAGTATCTCATCTTGATGGGCATTTGTTGCACTCAAGGGTGCTGGTACTGTTGTCCATGTTAGCAGGGCTATCGGTAAACCTATGCTTTGGCCGGCATATGGTTGTAGGTGCTTGCTACACCGCCGGTTCTCTTGTGATTGAGCTATGTGTTTAGGCTGTATGCCTTGTATATGTTTAGATATCTATTCCCTAACTTAGCTTTGTGCTAATTCTTGCTATTTTATATTGCAGATATCTTTTGGTAAGTTTCTGGAGATATATCACTGGGAATATGGACAGACCACACACTCTGATGACTAACATCTTGTTTAAGAGCCTGTTTTGTAATTAACTTGTAGTAGAATTATGTAATGTCAAAAACAACAAAAGATGTATTTATATTATGTTTATGATGTAATTAAGTTAATTAAGCTTCCGAACGTGATTTAAAGTTAATCTAAAAAGTACAGTGTTACAATAACCATTATTTCAAGTGTTTAATATTAGTTCAAACCTTGAACTTGTTTTCATAAAAACTTATAATTACTTGATTAGATAAACCTTCTAATGCACAACAACTGTGTTGTTTTAAGTAATTACACAAGTTTACTCAATCAATATTAATATAATACTCAAATGGCAATCAATGCAAAAGGACTAAATACTAATAAGTCAAAAACTTTGACTTGTTAGTCAACCTCTAGCCATACTTGACTAGATATAATCACAAACCACGTACAAGGATATATCAACTAATAATTCATTAATATTTAATAATAAAGTTCCAAAACACATTACATTTTAAAATAAGAATTTAAAATAGCTATGAATTATAGATATCCTTGTTTTCTGCACGTAGTATCGTCTTTGCATTCATTGGCATTCTTTGCTTTTACTGACCTATTTGCAATAAACGATTCCAAAAATTCAATCACCACTTATATAATAAGTTGAAAGCAAAAATACTGAAGTTAGTCATCGAAGTTACCTGTGGCGTTTCCACCACCCTCGTGACGCTTCGGGCAGTTGACCTTATAGTGGCCAATTTTACCGCACTTGAATCACCGATTCTTGGCTCTTGCTTTGTTCGGTTTAAATTTCTTGCCCTTGCCTTTGCCATTTTCCATGGCCCTGGGTGTAGATGGTCCTAGCTCGGCTTTATCCTTGCCTCTTCCTTTGTGCCCCTTCCTCTTTTTAGCAGCACCGTTATCCATCATAAGGACGTCCTTGTACTTATTACCCATATTCGACTCCGCTGTCTTGAGCATAGAATGCAGCTCAACTATGGATTTCACCATGCTGTTCATTTTATAGTTGACTATAAAAGGCTTATAGTCATCACTCAGCGAGTTGAGTATCATGTCCGTTGCCAGCTGTAACGGTACCGGGCGTCCAAGCCTTTCAAGGTGGTCCATGTACCCTTTCATATTCATGACATGGGTACTAACCGAAGTGCCTTTTCATTTTCATTTTCATGACATCGTAACGTTCTAAACGAGCGTGCTGTTGAAACATTTCCTCAGCTGACGGATCATGTCATAAGCTGATGTCTCCATCAAGCTTGTTTGCAACTCTGGACTCATCGTTACAAGCATGAGGTACCTTACATCTAGCGCGTCATTGACACGCTTCTTGTAAACTTCCCTGACATCAGCCCTTACATTTTTGGCTGGGGCATTTCCCACCGGCTCTTCTAGGACATACCACTTTCTCTCAAGCCTGAGCACGATCCGGAGATTGCGCTCCCAGTTGAGAAAGTTAGGTCCAGTGAGCTTATCCTTTTCTAGGATGGAACGGAGTGAGAGGTTATTAGTGTTTGAAACATTTTCCATCTACAATTTTAATCATGTAGTACAATTAGTAATACGTAAAAGACTTTGCTAAATAGGAATCGATAAAAACCCTTAAATGATAAGTATTAGCCCTAGGATCCTTATTTCACACGTGTTGGTGCACGACAACACCAACCCCGTGCTATTTTAGGTAGGTAGGTTTCTTTACCAATCACATCTAACTTGATACGACTCCTAGACCTTGAAGAGATTTTTAGACAAAACAACCTAAGTATGTTTATCTCTACAGTAAGCGCATTTTGGGCCCGTCACATCAGGGAATCACCAAAATAGATAGCACAACCTAGGACGAGGTGAACTCTGGCCCGTCACATCAGGGAATCGCAAAGTCTTTCACCCCCTCCCCACATCGGTTTGAACCCCAGTGTGCACGGTTTGGGCCTGACAACACACCAAGGTACTGGGATCAGGAAAGGTGTACCACTAGATGGGTAGCACTACTGGTCTAAGATTTTTAGTGGGTTTTATCCAAGTTTGAAAAACTTGATCCCAGTTTTGTAAAACCATTTTAAAACTATCTATTTTATAATCCGTATATCTTAGTATACCTTGAATTAGGTACACAATACATCTTATGATAAATTTTTTTTGTAAAACAAACTGTTTTAAAATACTTGCACGACAATCATAAAATATAAAATTTTATAAATCTGTTGTCGTATACCAATTTTATCATATTCGTGGTTTTACTTCTGATTAATAAAAACTATTATTAACCTCATACTTTAGTTTTATAGTCTCATAATAATCATAAAAGTAAAGCACAACCACATAGACAATAAACTGTTATAGTTTTGCCAACTATGTCCTAAGGGGTCAACTAAGGACAAACTATACTAAATAGATCCCGTGACTGGATATATCTAATAATCTGCTTGCTCCCACTGGTCTTGACACCTTCGGTCTTAACCCGAGCAACTCCGTTTTGTTCCTCCGTCTTGAATAATCTTTCGTCTTTGGCTTTAGTCACAATAATCTATACTAGTGTTGGGAAGATGATCTCATCAGTTGAGAGTTGATGAGACAAAGTTAAGTTTGTTAGATATGTTCCTACATATAACTTAAACATAATTATGAGGCTTGATCAGACTGAATACTTATAGTGTTTCAGACTGAGAATAAGCTGAATATAAGCTGAGCATATGTTCGATCAGCTTATACTATATCTTAGTAAAATTATCACTATGTATGATAAGTTGTGTATGTCACCTAAGATATATTGAGCTTTCAGCTTGATGTGTTTCAAGCTGAGTAACTCAGCGTATATACTGAGTCAGCTAAACAGAGTTGCTAAATAAGTTTTAGATAACTCTTAGGACTTCTAAGGATGAGTTAACTATTATACATGTTAGTTCATGTTTGTTTTCGAGTTTGTTCTCGAAGAACTCAGCTTAATGAGTTTCAAGCTCAGTAACTCAATACGAGCAAGAAGTCAGTTTAAAGAAAATTTAAATATGTTTTAAATTTGTCTTTTTAACTCTCTATATCTACAGGAAGGATAAGAAGACTCCAGAATCAATATTGAAGATTGAAGACTCAAGAAAAGAAGATTTCAGATTCCGAGTTATCCGGTAGTTAGTTAACAAATTAGGATTAGTCCAGTTTGTTAGGAACCGTAAGAACATGATTATAAATACCTATCATCCTGATAAGTTTTGAGGAACGAATCAAAAACGACTACAGAGCCAAATACCTCACCTCAACCGCATGTGTTACGATTCTTGAATCACTATTTGTCAGTTCAACATGATCAAGATATTCACAGAATGCCAAGCTATTCGTGTGTTCAAATACTCACATTAGTTGTGAGATTGTAAGTTTTCAATCTGTGATT
The DNA here is from genome assembly GCA_947179395.2 of Pulicaria dysenterica. Classification (NCBI taxonomy): domain Eukaryota; kingdom Viridiplantae; phylum Streptophyta; class Magnoliopsida; order Asterales; family Asteraceae; genus Pulicaria; species Pulicaria dysenterica. The sequence continues at coordinate 48,643,367 of OX359292.1, read as the reverse complement.
AAATCCTGTTTGGAGAGTCGTTCAGTATCTATAATCATAAGTTGATTATAGATAGCTAAGTTTGAAAGATTGAGAGATTTATATTAGGTGTTTAAATATCAAGAGTTGCTTACTTGATAGAGTCTGTAATCATCTTCTTATTAATCAAAAGCAAAGCATTCAATTGTGGTTTGATTTACTATATGTAACACTTTGTTTTGATTTGTTCAATTTCCGCAGAAAGTGTATTCAACCCCCCTTTTACACATCTGTTGCTTGTTGTTATTCTCACCAAGGGACCAACAACTGGTATAAGAGCAGGTTAAAGAAGTTCATACGTTGAAAAGTTCAAGATTCTGAGAAAGTTCAAGATGTCTACAAGCAACAATTCTTCAAACTTTCCTCAGATGTCTGCCAAGGGTTTTCCAATCTTTGATGGATCTGATTATCCTATGTGGAAATTCAGAGCCATGCTATTCCTCAAGTCCGTTGACAATCGTATGTACGATGTTATCACAAAAGGACCGATAATCCCCAAGATTCCTGCAACTGTCAGTGATTCATTTCCTGGCAGATCTGAAAAGGATACGAGAAAGCCTGTTGCATCCTGGACTGAAGAAGATTGGAAACTACACTCTTTGGATGACAAGGCAAAGAGTGTTCTGGAAAATACCCTGACCAACTAGATCTTGCATACTGTGACTGGGAGTCAAACTGCGAAAGAGATCTGGGATACATTAAGTATTACATATGAGGGCACTAATCTGGTCAAGCCGCAAAAGAAGAGTCATCTGAACAGATCCTATGAAAACTTCTTTCAGAAGAAGAATGAAACCTTGCCTGATTTGTTCACAAGGTTTCACTGCTTGATAAATGACCTTCTAAGTGTAGGTGTGACGGAAGATGAGGCTGAACTTGTCCTGAAGTTTCTGGATGTGTTAGTAGAAAGGTTCAATGAAGTAACCACAACACTTAGGGATGGAGGAACATTACATTTGTACAACCTACAGTCTATTTATAGGTTCTTGCTCAACCATGAACAGATCACAGAGCACAAGAAAACTTCTCAACAACAACTTGAGGAGTCCTTGGATAAAGCAGAGATTGCATTAGTTGCACAGAAGAAGAAGAAAAGGTCCAAGGCACTAGTTATTGAATCTGAGACTAAGTCAGAATCTCAAGCTGACCACTCAGACTCAGACACAGGTGATACTGATGATGTTGAGACTATCACTGAGCAGATGACCATGCTAGCCAGACGTTTAAGAAGAGCTCAACGGGGAAGAGGAAGATCTGACAGGGGCAGGGAAGAGTTCCTTTGATCCCAAGAAGGCTGTGTGCTTGAACTGTCAGAAGAAGGGACACATTGCTGCTGAGTGCATATTATAGAAGGAAGAATCAACATCAGTTGCTGATAAGAATGCTTACAAAGCTGATAAATACAAGAAGAAATATACTCAGCTCAAGAAAGGAAAGCCAGATGATGATGTATGTCTAATGGCTCAAGAAGATGAAGAGTTTGAAATTGATGAAGTTGATTATGGTTTGTCCGAGTCAACTTTTGAAGCTGACATGAAGGAAGCTGAGGAAAACAGCAAGCTTAGTGATTAGGATCCTGCTTCCATGTACAAGGTTAGTAATTTCAACTCTTACAACGATGAAGAAAAAGGTCTTGCCTTCGATTATTTGTAAAATGATTTCAAGACCATCCTTAAGTCTCAAAAGGACCTCAGAGCTGAGATAGCTAAACTAAAGAATGAGATTAAGGAAAATCAATCTCTCATTGATGTTGGTAAGAAAGCTCAGTGTGATCTTGAATGTCAAAGACACATTAATAAACTTCTAAGTGAAGAACTTCAGGAAGCTAAAGTCAAAGCTGACCACCTTCAAAAGGTCACTGCGTCTTGGTGTAAGTCATCAAAGATTGCTGAAAAGTGCATAAACCAACAAATTCCTAAACAGGTACAAGCTGTACTTGGAGGTGACTATCAAACTGCTGCTTATGTAGCTGATGATGAGATAGCAAGTACAGACTCCGAGGAGGATAGACAATTGATTGAGTCTCAGAAGTTAGCCTCAGAGAAGAAACATGATCAAAACCTTAAATACAATATGTTTGTAAAGGCTAAAGATCATGGAAATGAGTGCTCCACATCCAAACAGCATGGTAAGTGTGTGCTGGACAGATTAGGCACTAAGCCTATTCAAAGAACTTCAGTCATAGAAAGGCTTAATCCAAATCCTTGCAAAAGAAAACATTCTCTATCAGGCTCGGAGAGAAGTTACAAGAATAGGAAGACCACTGTAAGTCAGAGGTCGAATCACAACAATGGTAAGTCCAAATTTGTGGATCTTGGTAAGTCCAAGAAGATCAACAGTTGTAAGTCCAAACCTGTTGAAACTGGTGAGTCGAGTAAGCATGACAAAGGTAAGTACAAGGTCATGGAAAAGAAGTTTGTTGGTCAAGCTTCTAATCAAAAGGATAACAAACAAAGATCCGACAAAGGTAAGTCCAAAGTCAGTGAGCATCAAGTAAATCAACTTGCAAAGAAAGTTGAAAAGTTATCCACTACATATAATCCTAAGACTGAGAGCAAGTTCTCACAAGGATTATTGGACACTTTACCTCCTGTAATCATTGGAAGAAGGAGATGCTACAAGTGCAGAAGTAGAGGTCATGAGGCTAAGAACCGTGATGTTGAAATTTCAAGGTCTGAACAAGAACAGGCTGATCAGTCTACACAGGACTCAGCTCCTGCTCAAGCTTAACAGTCATTTCAACAAATTGGAGATGCTAAGTGCTCCTCATCTGGACCAACCAAAAAGTGGGTTTCCAAACAAAACTAATGTGTTTAGTTTTTATATCATGTGCAAGTTTCAAGTAAATGGTACTAGGATAGTGGATGCTCAAGGCACATGACCGGGTGGAAAGGACTTCTTAGTGATTTCCAGGAAGATGAAGGTCCTAAAGTAACATTTGGAGACAATTCCTATGGAAGAACTAAAGGCTATGGGAAGATGCATGCTGACAAAGTTACTTTCCAGAAGGTTGCATATGTCAAGGGTCTTAAGCACAATCTGATTAGTATCAGCCAATTTTGTGATGAAGATAACATTGTTATTTTTACGAAGAAAGCAGGAACAATATATAATGCTAAGGCAAAGCCTGTATTAATAGCTAAAAGAGAAAGAGATATGTATCTACTTGATCTTAATTCTGCTGATCTCTATACTGAAACCTGCTTATATTCACAATCTATTCTTAAGCTGTGTTGGTTGTGGCATAAACGATTATCACATTTAAATTTCAAATATAGAAATATTTTATCCAATAAAGAGTTAGTCTCTGGATTACCAAAAATCACATTTGTCAAGGACAAATTGTGTTCAGCTTGTGAACAAGGGAAACACCATAAAGGGTCCTTTAAATCGAAGCAAAATTTTTCAATAACAGACCCACTGCATATGTTGCATATGGATCTGTTTGGACCCACAAGTACTCCAAGCCTAAGTGGCAAGAAGTACACACTGGTGATAGTAGATGAGTTCTCACGAATCACCTGGGTAATATTCCTAAATGACAAAAGTGAGGTTGCCCTAGAGATAATAAGTTTTATCAAACACTAAGAGTTGCAGAAAGGTTTGTTTGTAAAGCAACTCAGAAGTGATCATGGGACTGAGTTCAGAAACTCTACCCTTGAAAGCTTCTGTGAACAAAAGGTAATATTACAAAATTTCTCATTTGTCAGAACTCCCCAACACAATGGAGTAGCTGAGAGGAAAAATAGAACCTTAATTGAGGTTGCTAGAACAATGCTATGTGAGGTAGGATTAAAACTTTATTTTTGGGATGAAGCTGTTAATACAGCCTGTTATACCCAAAATAGGTCAATCATTGTCAAAAGACATGGCAAAACATCATATGAGGTGTATAAATCTAGAAAGTCCAATATAGGTTATTTCCATAGCTTTGGTTCAAAATGCTATGTGCTGAATCAAAGAGATCAACTCCATAAGTTGGAACCCAAAGCTGATCCTGGAATATTCGTTGGTTATTCCTCAATCTCCAAATCATACAGAGTGTATAATACTAGGAGAAAGGTTATAGAAGAATCAATTCATGTTTCATTTGATAAAGACAGTCTTAATCAACCTGAGAAAAGACAAGCTGACTTGGTTAGTCTGAGTAAGCTTGAAAGGCCAGAGGAAACCAATATGTCAGATCCTATGTATGTCATGGGAGATGATAGTGATTATGATGTGTGTCCATCAAAGAAATCATCACAAACTCCAAGGGAATCTCAAGATGAGAAGGATGATGAGTTCGTCAACCCCTTTGGAGCTGAAGTCACTCAGACTGAGAATCTCAGTGATCATCAGGTTGTTGACAATGCTGCTATTAAGACTGAGGATGTGTGTTCACCTCAGAGTTCTCAACATCACTTAGACCCAGAACCAGATTCTCCAACTACAACATTCAAATTCCTCAAAGATCATCCTCAAGATCAAATTATTGGAAATGTACAAGAGAGGGTTATGACCAGATCCAAGGCTACAACTAACTATGCTGCTCACTTTCGTTTCCTATCTCAAATGGAACCAAAGAAGACTGAAGAAGACTTAGATGATGAGGATTGAATTGAAGCTATGCAAGAGGAATTAAATGAGTTTGAGAGAAATAAGGTCTGGAGCCTTGTCCCTGTCCCCAAAGATCATTCCATTATAGGCACTAAGAGGGTCTACAGAAATAAAATGGACAAGGATGGAGTGATAGTTAGGAACAAAGCCAGGCTGGTAGCATAAGGGTACAAGCAAAAGGAAGGAATCTATTATGATGAGACCTTTGCCCCTGTCGCTAGAATTGAAGCCATAAGGCTGTTCCTGGCCTATGCAGCATATAAAGACTTCAAAGTCTATCAAATGGATGTGAAGAGTGCTTTCCTAAATGGAAAACTTCAGGAGGAAGTCTATGTGAAACAACCTCCTGGCTTTGTTAGTTCAAAGTTTCCACATCATGTCTATAAGTTAGACAAGGCTTTGTATAGTCTTAAACAAGCTCCAAGAGCTTGGTATGATACACTGTCTAACTATCTACTATCAATGGATTTCACTAGAGGCAGTATAGATAATACACTCTTTATTAAAAAGAGTAAAGGACAGGTGATTCTTGTATAAATCTATGTGGATGACATTATCTTTGGTTCTACAAATGAATCTCTGTGTGAATGGTTCTCCAAAATAATGTCACAAAAGTAGAAGATGAGCATGATGGGTGAGATGACATACTTCCTTGGCTTACAAATTCAACAAAGGCTTGATGGAATATTCATCAATCAAAGCAAGTATGTTGTTGATTTGATAAGGAAATATGGATTTGATTCTAGTTCAACCATGAAAACACCCATGTCACCAACTGTAAGGCTGAGTAAAGACTCAGATGGTAAATTTGTGTGTCAGTCTACCTATAAAGGGATGATTGGTTCATTATTCTATTTGACAGCTAGTAGATCTGATATCATGTTTGCTACATCTGTTTGTGCAAGATATAAGTCAGATCCTAAAGAATCACATCTTCAAGCTATGAAAAGGATCTTTAGGTACCTTAAAGGTACTCCAGCTCTAGGTCTTTGGTATCCAAAGGACTCTGGATTTGAGTTGGTTGGTTTTTCAGATGCTGACTATGCTGGGTGCAAGTTAGATAGAAAATCAACAACTGGAGGATGTCAAATGCTTGGAGGGAAGTTAGTAAGCTGGACTAGTAAGAAACAGAACTCAGTGGCTACTTCAACTGCTAAAGCTAAATATGTTGCAGCAGGAAGCTGTTGTGCTCAAATCCTATGGATGCAACATCAACTTCAAGACTTTGGTATGAGTTTCAAGAAAACTCCTATCTTCTGTGATAACCAAAGTGCTATAGCCATCACTTACAATCCAGTCTTCCACTCAAGAACCAATCACATTGAAATTTGACATCACTTCATTAGGGACATCGTGGAAAAAGGTAAAGTTGACATTAAATTTATCTCCACTGATGACCAAATTAAATTTATCTTTACTAAACCACTTGATGAGAAACGGTTTATGTATCTGCTAAGTGAATTGGGTATGCTCAACCCCTAGCTAAGTGTCTAGAATATGAGTTTTTCAGTTTGACAAAGACTAAGTGTCTTAAGCTGAGTGCACAGTTTATAAATAAGTTTTCATAAACTGACTAATCTGTCAAGCTGAATGATGAGTTCACACGTTTGGTAAGTTCCAAACATCTTTTAACTACTTAGTGTGTTTAAGATATATCGTTTGAGTTAGTCTCGAACAAAATGACTAAGTGTCATTGAGTCTGAGCTATGTGCTTAACTCAAACTGTGTGATTGGTTCACATGTTTGGTAAGTTCCAAACATACATTGACTACTCAGTGTAGTTAAAAATGTAAGTTTAAGTAAGTGTCAAACAGTACTGACTAAGTGTCATTAAGCCTGAGTTGTGTGCTCTACTCAAGCTGAGTTTCATTCTCAAGCTGAGTGCTCAATTCAAGCTGGGTGCTTGACTTAGGCTGAGTGATTAGTTTCCTCAGCTTGGTGTGTCCAAACTATGATTTAATTACTAAGTGTCATTAATTCATATATCAATGTGTATTTGAGTCAGTCTCAAATCGCATCGTATACCAATTGTGTATTGGTATAATATAACAGTGTCTATAATATTTTTGTGAGTCATTAATATTATTTTTCACTTGTATCCGTTGGAAGATGATATGTTTCTACCCTCTCACTGTTACATCAAGCCGTAATTTTTCCGGCGTAACGAATAAAAAGGGATTCTAACGGTAACTTCTCTCTCTCCTCAGAAAGGTATATATACCGATCATAACTGGTTTAGAGAAGTTTACGCCTACAAATTTGACTTCTCACCTTCTAACATACCTTTCGCATACACCTCTATTGCTCAGTGCATTCTTCCGTTCAAAACCATAAATTGCTAAGTGTAGTTTTCGAACCGCTCAGTGCGAACTCTACATTGCTCAGTGCTGCTTCAACAAATTACTTAGTGTGATTATAAAATGGACGGAATCACATTAGTTCTTGGTGATCTAATGGTTCGAGGTGCTCAGTTTAAGAACAATGGAGTGCTGTTGATCAAAATTAACAATCAACGGGCCTGTCTTGTTATTCATCCGATGAAACAAGGCAGAGGATATGAAATATGGGTGGATTACATCCGAAAATGGCCCCTGGCATTCGCCTTCTGTGGCGCACCACTCCACATTGTTCCTAAACATCTTTTGGAGTTCTGGTACACTTATACTTACGACAAGAACAGGGGAGAGATTACAGGGACTGTTCTCAATGGCAATGGAACAGTTGTTCTTTTCGTGCAGCGGCTAAGGGACATTCTTCAACTCCCTCAATCTGATGAGTTCGAGCCGGCTGTCACGAGGCAGGTGGCTAGGTATGTCCTACCCAGAATGGGTCACCCGCAGACAAAGGGTGTTATAAAAAAGGCTACCTTTCCAACCAGTTGGGGTTTTATGGTGTCAACAGTGATTCGTTCACTAGGAACCAAGGTTGGAGAACTGGACCAAGTCAATGAGTTCGAGATGCAGCTGCTGTACAACATGTACTTTGCGAGAAACTTAGACTATTGTTGGGAAAATGATCTCAATAGTTTAGATTTGATGAGACAAAGTTATGTTTGTTGGATATGTTCTAGATATAACTTAAAAAGAATTCTGAGGCTTGATCAGACTTAACACGTATAGTGTTTCAGACTTAGCATAAGTTGAATATAAGCTGACCATAAGTTCGATCAGCTTATACTATATCTTAGTAAGATTATCACTATGTGTGATAAGTTATGTATGTCAACTAAGATATATTGAGCTTTCAGCTTGATGTGTTTCAAGCTGAGTGACTCAGCGTATATACTGAGTCAGCTCAACAGTGTTGCTAAATAAGTTCTAGCTAACTTTTAGGACTTCTAAGGATGAGTTTATTAATATACGTGTTAGTTCATGTTGGTTTTTGAGTTTCTTCTCGAAGAACTCAGCTTGAAGAGTTTAAAGCTGAGTAACTCAGTCCGAGTAAGAAGTCAGCCTAAAGAAAGTTTAAATATGTTTTAAACTTATCTTTTTTAAATCTCTATATCTACAGGAAGGATAAGAATACTTCAGAATCAAGATTGAATATTGAAGACTCAAGATAAGAAGATTCAAGATTCAAGGTTCCGATTTATCCAATAGTTAGTTAGCAAATTAGGCTGAGTCTTAGTATGTTAGATTCCATAGGCACACGATTATAAATACTTATCTCCTGATAAGTTTAGAGGTACGAATCAGAAATAACTAGAATGATGATTACAACTAAGTGTTGTAGAGCCAAATACCTCACCTCAACCGTATGTGTTACGATTCTTGAATCACTGTTTGTCAGTTCAACGTAATCAAGATATTCACAGATTGCCAAGCTATTCATGTGTTCGAATACTCATATTAGTTGTGAGATTGGTAAGTTTTCAATCTGTGATTAAATCCTGTTTATAGAGTCTTCAGTATCTATAATCATAAGTTGATTATAGATAGCTAAGTTTGAAAGATTGAGTGATTTATATTAGGTGTTTACATATCAAAAGTTGCTTACTTGATAGAGTTTGTAATCATCTTCTTATTAATGAAAAGCAAAGCATTCGATTGTGGTTTGATTTACTTTGTGTAACACTTTATTTTGATTTGTTCAATTTCCGCAGAAAGTGTATTCAACCCCCCTTCTACACATCTGTTGCTTGTTGTTATTCTCACGAAGGGACCAACAACTGGTATCAGAGCAGGCTGAACGATTTCATAAGTTGAAAGTTCAAGATTTTGAGAAAGTTTACAATGTCTACAAGAAACAATTCTTCAAACTTTCCACAGATGTCTGCCAAAGGGTGTCCCATATTTGATGGATCTAACTATCCTATGTGGAAGTTCAGAGCCATGCTGTTCCTCAAGTCCATTGACAATCGTATGTACGATGTCATTACAAAAGGACCCATCATCCCCAAGATACCTGCTACTGTCAGTGATACGTCTCCTGGCAGAACTGAAAAGGATATGAGAAAGCCTGCTGCATCCTGGATTGATGAAGATTGGAAACTCTACAATCTGGATGACAAGGCAAAAAGTGTTCTGGCAAATGCCCTGACCAACGAGATCTTGCATACTGTGACAGGGTGTCAGTCTGCAAAAGAGATCTGGGACACTCTGAGTGTTACATATGAGGGCACAGATCTGGTCAAACAGTAGAAGAAGAATCATTTAAACAGATCAGATGAAAACTTCTTCTCAATGAAGAATGAAACCCTAGCTGATGTGTTTACTAGGTTTCATTCCTTGATTAATGACCTGCTAAGTGTAGGCATTAAGAAGGAAGAGGCTGAACTCGTGCTGAAGTTTCTGGATGTGTTACCAGAAAGGTTCAATGAAGTAACCACAACACTGAGGGTTGGAGGAACATTGCATTTGTATAACCTACAGTCCATTTATGGGTTCTTACTCAATCATGAACAGATCACAGAGCACAAGAGAACTTCTCAACAACAACTTAAGAAGAAAAGTTCCAAGCCACTAGTTGTTGAATGTAAGACTGGGTCAGAATCCCAAGCTGACCACCTACACTCAGACTCAGGTGATACTGATAATGTTTAGATTATCACTGAGCAAATGGCAATGTTAGCCAGACGTTTGAGAAGAGCTCAACGGGGAAGGGGAAGATCTGACAGTGGCAAAGGGAAGAGTTCCTTTGATCCCAAGAATGATGTGTGCTTCAACTGTCAGAAGAAGGGACATATTGCTGCTGAGTGCAGATTAAAGAAGGGAGAATCAGCATCAGTTGTGGATAAGAATGCTTATAGAGCTGACAAATACAAGAAGACATACACTCAGCTCAAGAAAGAAAAGCCAGAAGACAAACCCAATGCAAAAGGACTATAAGCTGAAACCTGGGATACATAATCATCTACCTCAGATGATGATGTATGTCTTATGGCTCAAGAAGATGAAGAGTTAGAATTAGATGAGGTTGATTATGGTCAGTCCGAATCAATCTTTGAAGCTGACATGAAGGAAGCTGAGGAAAGCAACAAGCTGTGTAATTGGGATCCTACTTCCATGTACAAGGTCAGGAATTTCTACTCTTACACCGATGAAGAAAAGGGTCTTGCATTTGATTATTTGCTGAATGATTTCAAGACCAGCCTTAAGTCTCAAAATGACGTTAAATCTGAAATAGCTAAACTCAAAGACGAGATTAAGGAAAATCAATCTCTCATTGATGTTGGTAAGAAAGCACAGTGTGATCTTGAATGCCAAAGAGACATTAATAAACTTCTAAGTGAAGAACTTCAGGAAGCTAAAGTCAAAGCTGACCAACTTCAAAAGGTCACTGAGTCTTGGTGTAAGTCATCAAAGCTTGCTGAAAAGTGCATAAACCAACAAATTCCTAAACAGGTACAAGATGTACTTGGAGGTGACTATCAAACAGCAGCTTTTGTAGTTGATGATGAGATAGCAAGTATAGACTCAGAGGAGGATAGACAACTGATTGAGTCTCAGAAGTCAGCCTCAGAGAAAAGACATGATCTAAACTTGAAATACAATATGTTTGTAAAAGCTAAAGATCATTGAAATGAGTGTTCAACATCCAAACAGCATAGTAAGTCTGTGCTGGACAGATTAGGCACTCAGCCTATTCAAAGAACTTCAGTTGTAGAAAGGCTTAACCCAAATCCTTTCAAAAGACAACACTCTCTATCTGGCTTGGAGAGAAGTTACAAGAATAGGAAGACCACTGTAAGTCAGAGGTCAAATCACAACAATGGTAAGTCCAAAGTTGTAGATATTGGTAAGTCCAAGAAGATCAACAGTGGTAAGTCCAAACATGTTGAAACTGGTGAGTACAGTAAGCATGACAAAGGTAAGTCCAAGGTCATGGAAAAGAAGTTTGTTGGTCAAGCTTCTAATCAAAAGGATAACAAACAAAGACCTGACAAAGGTAAGTACAAAGTCACTGAGCATGAAGTGAATCAACTTGCAAAGAAAGTTGAAAAGTTATCTACTTCATATAATCCTAAAAGTAAGAGCAAGTTCTCACAAGGATTATTGGACACTCTACCTCCTGTAATCATTGGAAGAAGGAGATGCTACAAGTGCAGAAGTAGAGGTCAAGCTGAACAGCCAGTTCAATAAGATGGAGATGCTAAGTGCTCCTCATCTGAACCCACCAAGAAGTGGGTTCCCAAACAAAACTAATGTGTTTAGTTTTTATATCATGTGCAGGGTTCAAGTAAATGGTACTTGGATAGTGGATGCTCAAGGCACATGACCGGGTATAAAAGACTTCTTAGTGATTTCCAAGAAGATGAAGGTCCTAAAGTAACTTTTGGAGACAATTCCCATGGAAGAACTAAAGGATATGGGAAGATGCATGCTGGCGAAGTTACTTTCCAGAAGGTTGCATATGTCAAGGGTCTTAAGAACAATCTGATTAGTATCAACCAATTGTGTGATGACCACAACATTGTTACTTTTAGGAAGAAAGCAGGAACAATATATATTGCTAATGGAAAGCCTGTATTAATAGCTAAAAGAGAAAGAGATGTGTATCTACTTAATCTTAACTCTGCTGATCCCTATACTGAAACCTGCTTGTATTCTCAATCTGTTCCTAAGCTGAGTTAGTTTTGCCATAAACGATTATCACATTTGAATTTTAGAAATATAAATATGCTATCCAATAAAGAGTTAGTCTCTGGATTACCAAAGATCACATTTGTCAAGGACAAATTGTGTTCAGCTTGCGAACAAGGGAAACACCACAAAGGGTCGTTTAAATCAAAGCAAAATTTTTCAATAACAGACCTACTGCATATGTTGCATATGGATCTGTTTGGACCCATAAGTACTCCAAGCCTAAGTGGCAAGAAGTACACACTCATGATAGTAGATGAGTTCTCACGATTCACCTGGGTATTATTCCTTAAATCCAAAAGTGAGGCTGCCCTAGAGATAATAAGTTTTATCAAACAGGAAGATTTACAGAAAGGTAAGTTTGTAAAGTAACTCAGAAGTGATCATGGGACTGAGTTCAGAAACTCTACCCTTGTAAGCTTCTGTGAACAAAAAGGAATATTATAAAATTTCTCATCTGTCAGAACTCCCCAACAAAATGGAGTTGCTGAGAGGAGAAATAGAACTCTAATTGAGGCTGCTAGAACAATGCTGTGTGAGGCAGGATTGAAACTCTATTTTTGGGATGAAGCTTTCAGTACAGTCTGTTGTACTCAAAATAGACCAATCATTGTCAAAAGACATGGTAAAACATCATATGAGATGTATAAGTCTAGATAGCCCAATATAGGTTATTTTCATGTCTTTGGTTCAAAATGCTACGTGCTGAATCAAAGAGATCAGCTCCATAAGTTGGAACCCAAAGCTGATCATGGAATATTCATTGGTTATTCCTCGATCTCTAAATCATACAGAGTATATAACACGAGGATAAAGGCCATAGAAGAATCAATTCATGTCTCATTTGATGAAGATAGTCTTTATCAAGCTGAGAAAAGATAAGCTGACTTGGTTAGTCTGAGTGAGCTTGAAATGCCAGAGGAAACCAATATGTCAAATCCTATGTATGTCATGGGAGATGATAGTGATGATGATGTGTGTTCATCAAAGAAATCATCACAGGCTCCAAGGAATTCTCAAGCTGAGAAGGATGATGAGTTCATCAACCCCTTTGGAGCTGAAGTCACTCAGACTGAAGATCTCAGTGATCATCAGTCTATTGACAATCCTGCTGTTGAGATTGAGAAGATAAGTTCACCTCAAGACTCTCCACATCACTCAGATCCAGAACCAGATTCTCCAACTACAACATTGAAATTCCTCAAAGACCATCCTCAAGATCAGATCATTGGATATGTCCAAGAAAGGGTTATGACCAGATCAAAGGCTACAGCTAACTATGCTGCCCACTTTGGTTTTCTATCTCAAATGGGACCAAAGAAGACTGAAGCGGCCTTAGAGGATGAGGATAGGATTGAAGCTATGCAAGAGGAATTGAATGAATTTAAGAGAAATAAGGTCTAGAGCCTTGTCCCTGCCCCCAAAGATCATTCAATTATAGGCACTAAATGGGTCTATAGGAATAAAATGGAGAAGGATGGGGTGATAGTTAGGAACAAAGCAAGACTGGTAGCACAAGGGTATAAGCAAGAAGAAGGAATTGATGATGATGAGACCTTTGCCCCTGTTGCTAGAATTGAAGCCATAAGGCTGTTCCAGGCTTATGCAGCATATAAAGACTTCAAAGTCTATCAAATGGATATGAAGAGTGCTTTCCTAAATGGAAAACTTCAGGAAGAAGTCTATGTGAAACAACCTCCTTGCTTTGTTAGTTCAAAGTTTCCACATCATGTCTATAAGTTAGACAAGGCTTTGTATAGTCTTAAACAAGCTCCAAGAGCTTGGTATGATACACTGTCCAACTATCTACTATCAATGGATTTCACCAAAGGTAGTATAGATAAGACACTCTTTATCAAAAAGAGTAAAGGACAGGTGATTCTTGTACAAATCTATATGGATGACATTATCTTTAGTTCTACTAATGAATCTCTGTGTGAATGGTTCTCCAAAATAATGTCACAAAAGTACAAGATGAGCATGATGGGTGAGATGACATATTTCTTAGGCCTACAAATTCAACAAAAGCCTGATGGAATATTCATCAATCAAAGCAAGTATGTTCTTGATTTGATAAAGAAATATGGTTTTGATTCTAGTTCAACCATTAGAACACCCATGTCACCAGCTGTCAAGCTGAGTAAAGACGCAGATGGTAAGTATGTGTGTTCGTCTACCTATAGAGGAATGATAGGTTCATTACTCTATTTGACAGCTAGTAGACCCATGTCACCAGCTGTCAAGCTGAGTAAAGAACCACATCTTCAAGCTGTGAAAAGGATCTTTAGGTACCTTAAAGGTACTCCAAATCTAGGTCGTTGGTATCCAAAGGACTCTGGGTTTGAGTTAGTTGGTTTTTCAGATGCTGACTATGCTGGGTGCAAGTTAGATAGAAAATCAACAACATAACGATGTCAACTGCTTGGAGGGAAGTTAGTCAGCTGGACTAGTAAGAAACAGAACTCAGTGACTACTTCAACTGCTGAAGCTGAATATGTTGCAGCAGGAAGCTGTTGTGTTCAAATCCTATGGATGCAGCATCAGCTTCAAGACTTTGGTATGAGTTTCAAGAAAACTCCTATCTTCTGTGATAACCAAAGTGCTATAGCCATCACTTATAATCCAGTCTTTAACTCAAGAACCAAGCACATTGAAATTAAACATCACTTCATCAGGGACATCATAGAAAAAGGTAAAGGTGACATTAAATTTATCTCCACTGATGACCAATTAGCAGATATCTTTACTAAACCACTTGATGAGAAGAGGTTTATGTATCTGCTAAGTGAATTGGGTATGCTCCACCCCTAGCTAAGTGTCTAGAATCTGAGTTTTTCAGTTTGACAGAGACTAAGTGTCTTAAGCTGAGTGCACAGTTTATAAATAAGTTTTCATAAATTGTATAACCTGTCAAGATGAATGATGAGTTCACTCGTTTCGTAAGTTCCAAACAAATTTCAACTGCATAGTGTAGTTTAGATATAGTTTGAGTCAGTCTCAAACATAAATGACTAAGTGTCATTGAGTCTTGCTATGTTCCTAACTCAAACTGTGTGATTGGTTCATATGTTTGGTATGTTCCAAACATATTTTACCTACTTAGTGTAGCTAAATTTCATGTTTAAGTCAGTCTTAAACATAAATGACTAAGTGTCATTAAGCCTGAGCTGTGTGCTCTACTCAAGCTGAGTACCAATCTCAAGCTGAGTGTTCAACTCAAGCTGAGTGCTTGAATCAAGCTGAGTGCTTGACATAAACTGAGTAATAAGTCTACTCAGACTTGGTATGTCCAAAACCATGTTTTAATTACTAAGTGTTATTGATTCATGTGTCTCTGCGTCTTTGAGTCAGTCTCAAATCTCATATTATATTAATTCGGTATTAGTGTAATACAATAGTGTTAAGCATATTTGTGTAGGTCACTAATATTATTTTACCCTTGTATCCGTTGGAAGATGATGCGTTTCTACGCTCTTACTGGTTACATGAAGCCGTAATTTTTCAGGCGTAACGGATAAAAATGAGATTCTAACGGTAACTTTTCTCTCTCCTCAGAAAGGTATATATACCGCTCATAACCGGTTTAGAGAAGTTTACGCCTACAATTTTGACTTCTCATCCTCTACAATACCTTCTGTAACCACCTGAATTGCTTAGTGCATTCGTCCGTTCCAAACCCTAAATTGCTAAGTGCTGTTTCTGAACCGCTCAGTGCAAATTACAAAATACTCAGTGTAATCAATCCAAAATGGAGGGAATCACATTAGTTCTCGGTGAACAAATGGTTCGCGGTGCTCAGTTTAAGACCAATGGAGTGCTGTTGCTTAAAGTTAACAATCAATGTGCCTGTCTTGCAATTCCTCCAAGGAAACAAGGCAGAGGATATGAAGTATGTGTTGGGTTTCATTGGCCATCTCACCCGCGCCGCGGAACCGTGATGAAAACATGGTTTTGGGTTTAAGAAGTGTGATAAAAACAGGTTTGATCCCCAAATGCTAGTAAGCCAAGTTATGATCTTCAAGACTTGAAATCACTTCTTGGTACAACTCACAACTTCTAGAAATCATCCAAGAAGATGAATGAACTTCTGGACTTCTTCATGAACTCACAAAGGAGCTCCAAGAACAATAAAAGAGAGAGATAGGTGATTAATGTTATTCTTGGTCAATAATTCATCTAAGACATATGGACAATAGCCTTGGACTTTTATGGACACTCACATGAGCCTTGGCAGACTTCTAAGTCGTCCATGCAAGTTCCAAGAAGCCCCAATAATGTCAAGCATTGAGCCAATCAGAACATTAAATGCAAAATGGAATCTGTGAGACCTGTTCCGTGCCGCAGCCCTAAGGCTCCGCGCCGCGGAATGCTTGCGGCCGCAAGCATGTTTTCAGCACATGCCTTGCGGCTGTAAGGCCTGGTTTCCAGTTTTTCGGTTTCTCTCATTCGCGTTGTGTGTTGTCGGGATCAATCATTGGCGTGTGACCCAATAGGCTCGTGTATCATCAGTAGCATTACTAATATACGCGTGTCAGTGGGCATATAATCCAACAGACTGCCACTTGCACATGACACAGCGTGTTGATAAGTAATACAGATAGAGAGCGGCCTCTAGCAAGACATCTCTGCCCCCAAGTCAACGCGATTTATGTCATCCCAAGACAAGTACAAAATCAGAACCCTATAGGTTTGATGTGGCCCTACAGATAAGTGATCAATCATCCTTTTGTTCTCGACATCCGGGTGAACACGAGTCATGGTACAAGATCATTCTCTGATCGTTCACGATTTTGTTTCTTGATCTAGATTAGTAGTGACCAAAATATACAAGTTTCAATTGATCAAAATCATTTGCTAACTCTATCATGGCCATGATTTTTGGTGTCAGCACCTTATCATCGAGGGGCCCAGGGATATCTCTCTAAACAGAGGAACAAATTCCTTTGACTACATTGTCCCATTACATTAGAAATACTTTGCTCGAAAACTTTCGTTATAACAGCCAGTTACGGCTGCGTTAGAAAGCAATCAGATCAAAGCAAACCAATGTACTGCGAACATATGTTTCTCCGGTCTAAGGATGAAATGATATTATGATCCTGATTTACTTTTGACAAGTACCATGAAGTGAATTCAGGTGTGGGTCGTCCAATCACTTGAAAGTATATTTCAAGTGCAGGCGAAGTGTTGCGTCCTTTGTATTCAATCTAGCATTGTATACATGACCAACCTCTTCCCTCAGTCTTAGTTCAAACTTCCTTCCCCATGAAGAGTGACCGACTGTGGACTTTTAGGATGCGTGCACATTCAAGGAAGTACTAAAACATGCAAAGTTGGAACACAATAATGGTTTCTGAGTGTATCCGCTACTTGCGTATTATCAAATCACTATTTGATAATCGACACAAGCAGAAAGCACAATATTGCTTAATGTTCCTTCATAAATATATCAAAATAAACTTGAGCTAAGCCTTTTGAAAAAGGATTTGTGTGTAAGCGCTAGTATGATGACCATCACTAGCTTACGATATTAGCTTAGTAATCGGATCCGCTACTATGCCATACGTGTGTATTCTTATAATGAACATATCTCCAATCACAACTAAACCAGTCATAAAGTGTTTGTTGGCGAGATTATAGTTCATTGTCCAAGTCTTTGTACCTTCATTGTTTCAGAAAAACTCAATAAGGTAAATGACGCTAAGGACTATGGTTCTTCTGCAAAAGCCATTGTTCCCTCATTGTCTAAAAAATCTCAATAGGGTCAGTGATGCTTTGAGAACCATACTTATTAACAATTCCACATAAAATAGGATTACGTACTCAGATCAAAATTGGCAATTATCCTTTTGTAGTAGGATTTCAAACTCCAAGCTAAATTGGCAGTTTATCCTACTTAGTATAGAAACTAGTACTAGAGTAATAAACTACTCTAAGTTTTCTATTACCATAAATCACCAAGAACATATTTCAATATTTCTTGTACTCCATAATCAAATTTATAATCATTATGGACGAATAATTCCTTAACTATGCTTTTAAACAAAGTTAGGACATTATCTCCAATATAATATATGTGCTAGACATACTAGTATATGATTACAACAATGCTCCCACTAGCCCTGACATTCATATCGGTTTAATCTTGCTCTTGAAAAAACTCAAAAATATGATTTTCAAATATAAGCAAAGACTCCAACCTGGAGATGCTTGTTTAAGTCCACGAGTGGACTTTTCTTTAGTTTATAGACTTCACAATAATACTCTTGATGTAAAAGACCTTCGGATAGTGTTATCTACACATCCTCAAAATAGATTCCTGTTAAGGAACGTGGACTTTATATCAATTTATCATAACCATGAAATGGTATTGATGTCTTTGAGTATTTGAGTGAACTTCAACATACCATTGGGAGAACTTTTCATGATGATACCTTCCACTTGGTCACTCATCATGAAAAACCTTTCCAACCATGCAGTATTTGAAGTTGTCTATACAACTACTTCTGACATATCTATTGAGAGAAAGTTTCTAGATGATACCATCCACTTGGTCAATCATCGAGAAAACTTTTCCTATCAGTCGGTATTCAAAGTTGTAAACTTGTCCATGCTGGTTTCTTGTTTCTAGGAACCATGTACACCTTTAGGTTTCCCTTAGATAATGCAAATTCAAAATTTCGTTTGACTCGTGCTAAGCTCAACGTCATCCAAGAATTTTAATTTGTACCATCCATCAAGATACTAGGTGTTGATTTAAACAAGTCCCATATATGGACTACATCTCTCTTTCATTGCCTTTTCCTTATAGCAGACTCTAGGTCTATTATGCCTCCGGTATTTAGGTGTCCTCTTATAGATATAGAGATCTACATCTATCTTGTCATGTGAAGACATATACCAGTTCAAAAGGAAATGACTTTTGTCAGGTTCTCCAGTATTGCTATGCTGAGTTTCAATAATTTCTGATTGAGTGCTAGTGCCAACATCAGGTTCTTCCATTCAAGGTTAACTTTAACTTCTACAGACATCCATGGATATTAGTTTCCATTTAAGGAAATATGTCCTTGAAGTAACAAACATTTTGTTCTTTAAGGTTTGTCAAACTAATATCCCATGGTCTCAGTAGAATACTTAATGGAGTAACACCTCTAGATCCCGGGTTCCCTTACCTCACATTTAAAATGTAGGTTTGGACAATCCATACTTTGAGATGAACAAGCAAAGATGCCCTTTCTGGTTTCATCCTCTAAGGTGTAGTCTTAACCTTCTTTGTTGGTTTAATATTAATAACATAGCCCGCCACTACTTTAGTATATCACAAATATTTGGATACTAATGTCCTACTCATCAATTATCGGTGCATATCAAGAATGTCCGATTCCTCCACTAAGATAACCCCATTTCACAATGTGTCCTAGGAGGAGTGAATTGTGAGACAATATCATAATTCTTTTGATGGTTATATGATTTAGAACATACTTACTCAATCTACAAGTTCACACAAGGATTAACTCGTGCTAAGCTCGACAATCAACCTTTGTGTAACTAGATTCAAGTATCATTTGCTCTATATCTATATTCATCAGGCACTTCTTCATGGTGTGTTTTGAACATCTCTAAGGTTTCAAATACTTATCTACAAAATAGATATATCCATTTCTTATACCATCATTGGTAAAGACAACGAAGTATTTGGAGTTATTCCTTATGATTTGCTTGAATAGCCTACATACAAGTGTGTACGTAATTCAACAAGCTATCATTCATTTCACATACTTAAGTGAAGGATGTGTAAGTCGTCTAGCCCGATAAACAAGATTTGTTCTCAACATTTGATCCGTGGTCAAACGATTCCAAATTCCTAACAGCCGGAGTTTGGTGATACAAGCCTTGTTTATATGGTTAGATTGATTACATCATATGGGTAACTTATCCAAACCATTCATGATTATTTTATTACTTCTAAAGAAAACACTTATTATAAATGTCATGACATGTATAAAATTTGAAACATATACATGATTCAAAATTATATTCATCGTATACCAAGGCATAATAGATATATTCGTTTTAGTCACGCAGGACGTAAACAAATATCTATTTGAAGTAATATATTAGCTGGAAGGATAGACAAGTTTTAAACTTCCAATCCTCTTAATAGAAACAACTTTCTTGTTTTTCCATTTGAGGTCCAGCTCTTCATGTCTCATGTCTCTACTTCTCTTTAATACTTACACTTTGAAGCAAATAAATTTGCGACAAACGTGAATGTAATAGCTTGCGTTCAAAAACTAGCCTTTAAAAGTAGAAAAGCAATGGAGTTAAATTATGAATGCACCTATAGTCGAAGAACTAATTCTTCAAAAGAGTTCTTCGCTTATCTAGATGCGTAGGGCAAATGTGGTGGCGCTAATTTGTAATCTTTTATGGAATTAGCAAACTACCTCACATGGAGTGTCACCTATGGGCACAATCTCATTGCCCACTATCTCCATTAATATGGTAGGTTTGGTGTAACCAAAACTTCCATTAGAGGTCAATTTCTATTTTCATGATTACTCGTTCCTTAGTAGCCTTAATAATGCGAGATTCATGTTGGTCATGTTTAGACTTAACAGTTTTCAACATGCCATGAAGCTCTAGTGGGAAAGGATATATTGGTCATGCTTAAGCTATGCATACCATGAAGCTCTTATCAAGGAGTTCTCCATGTGTACATGTGATAGTTCATTAGGAACTAATCATATGACGTAGGCAGGGAATGGAGAATCATATTCACCATTAATTCCTTCCTTATGGGAAATCCAAACCTTTGTATATATATAATCTATGTACGCCTTAATCATAAGGACATAGATATTTATATTCCAGTCTTCTTGCATTCGACAACCGACTTAGGTTTAGACACACATATAGAGTTTCTTTTAATTTTAGCTTGCTGATGGATCATCCATTCAGCTTGGTTAATTATTTTGTACGCACTTTAAAATTCCTTCGCAATTTTTAAGTCGAACAACATATAATAAGAAACCTCTTTTGTGTCTTTGATATGCTTTATGCGTATCTTATAACCTAGTTCGCGTTGGTAGCAAGTGGCTTTAAAACGGTTT
The DNA here is from genome assembly GCA_947179395.2 of Pulicaria dysenterica. NCBI lineage: Eukaryota > Viridiplantae > Streptophyta > Magnoliopsida > Asterales > Asteraceae > Pulicaria > Pulicaria dysenterica. Next base: position 48,622,555 of record OX359292.1, on the reverse strand, counting down.
ATCAATAATGTACAACTTTGACTCAATAATTAATATTAGTCGACGAAGTTTACATTTATGATTTTATCCTTTACTAGGAACGAACGGAATATTTTAATGTGGTGTTGTTAACGTTATCGTCTAAAATTAGAATACACGTCGAAGTTTATATTGATATGATCCTAGTTAAAATAATTACCCATTTGATTTTAATAAAAACCAATTTATTTTAACAAGGGCTAAGAACCTTATTTCACTCTAATTCATGACGGGTTTGCTGCAGATCACTTCATAGAGTTATTTCGGGCCGGTAACAATATTACCGATTGTAATTTCTATTACAACTCGTTAGCATCTTGCGGGATTCGTTGATATCCATTATATCAGTTGGCATGTTTAATCCCTTCATGCACCAAACACAATTTAAAATTTTGTTTAACTCGTGCTAAGCTCGACAATCAACCAAGATTTTAAATTGTATTTGTAAATTATCCATCAAGATACTCGGTGGTACTCTCGACCAACAACTAGCTCGTGCTAAGCTCGAAAACTAATTATTGCGAGTTGCCACCCTCACCTTCCACATAGTTAGACAAGAATGACTCGTGCTAAGCTCGACGCCATCCAAGTTTTTACTAGATTCGGGTGGAGTCATCTTATGGACGGTGCTTTAAATTTATATTTTTAAGAAAAACGGGACTTATAGTTTTTCCGGTTTAAAAAACCTCTGTTTGCGGCTTGATTAACAAATAAGTGACAAAATACATTTTTCACTTTTAACATAAAATATATACATATTTATATTCGTTTGTTAATCGTGTGCGCGCACGAGTTTGTTAACCAATTTAACAAATCTCCTGATTTTTATTATTTTTTTGAAAAATTTTCTAGCATGCGAATTCCTAACAACCACGCAAGAAAATACAAAATAATAAACAACCACACACATATATATATCCGGTAATTTGCCCCAATATCCTATGTGTTCTCCTGTGAGCCAAAACGGAAGAACAATGTCAATCTAAGGACATATACCTTTGACCTTGTCTGTTTGCTCCCACTAAATCCGTCACCTCCACTTGGACCTCCGGATTTGAGTCTAGCTGGGTCATCACCTACACGTCTCCCGATGGTTGTCTTCGATTTTCTTCTTTTCAACAAACACATACAAATTTGAAAATAAATGGCGTGCAAGCCGCGGTTGTAATTTTAAGCTACTACAAGTACAAAAAATACAACGGCATGCAAGCCGCAAAAAATATAAAATTTATTAACCGAATTAATTATTACATACCATTGTGGTTAAAAACCACCAAATGAATGAATAAATATATAAAAAACCAAAACCAACCACATAGGTCTATATGGGCAATTTATTACCGGATACAAAATGTATACAACCACAAATATTATAAATGATAATAATGGTGTCTAACACCATTTTGACCAAGAATATTTTGATTAAGATTATTTTGACAAAAACTATATATACAAAAATAATCCTAGTATATATATATATATATATATATATATATATATATTTATTAGTAACATCAAACTATTTTTTATGAAACATATAAATATATAATGGTGTCCATGCAAGTTCCAAGAAACCCCAATAATGTCAAGCATTGAGCCAAGCAAAACATTAAATGCAAAATGGAATCTGTCAGACCTGTTCCGCGTCGCGGAGTGCTTGCGGCCGCAAGCATGTTTTCAGCACATGCCTTGCGGCCGTAAGTCTGGTTTCCAGTTTTTCGGTTTCTCTCGTTCGCGTTGTGTGCTATCGGGATTAATCCTTGGCGTGTGACCCAATAGGCTCGTGTATCATCAGTAGCATTACTAATCTACGCGTGTCAGTGGGCATATAATCCAACAGTATGGGTGGCTTACATCCGTAAATGCCCCCTGGCATTCACCTTCTGTGGTGCACCCTTCCATATTGTTCCTCAACATATACTGGAGTTCTGGTACACATGTACGTATGACCAGAACAGGGGAGAGATTACAGGGACTGTTCTTATTGGCAATAGAGCAGTGGTCCTATCCATGCAGCGGCTAAGGGATGTTCTTCAACTCCCTCAATCTGATGAGTTCGAGCCTGCTGTCACGAGGCAGGTGGCAAGGTCAGTCCTACCCAGAATGGGTCACCCACAGGCAGAGGGTGTTATAAAAAAGGCTACCTTTCCAACCACTTGGGGTTTCATGGTGTCCACAGTGATTCGTTCACTTGGTACCAAGGTTGGAGGACTGGACTAGGTCAACGAGTTTGAGATGCAGCTGTTGTACAACATGTACTTCGCTAGAAACTTAGATTACGCTCAGCTCATCTTCAACGAACTCAGGGTTCAAGTGATGAAGACCACAAGGGATCTTCATATACCTTTCATAAGGTACCTATTCTTGGCATTTGAAGCCGAGCTGGGGACAGCACTATATGAAGCTGATCAGGATGTGTTTTGTTTACTACACTCAGCTCTAAGATGTTCAACAATGACATCTTCCTAGAGCAAGATGGTCTGAGTACACCAATGCTCTTGATAGCTGAGGCAGCTTCATCTAAAAGTGAAAAAGAGGGATCCAATCAAGGGGGAGCTTCCCAAGCTGACACCAAGGTTCAAGCTGAGCACTCTGCTCAGGCTGAACAAGCAAATATTGAAGCCGTTTCTGGTAAGACCTCTCCACTTTCTCTCTCTTCTCATTATTCTCCATCTACTTTTGGAGATAAGGCTATGGTAAACCCAACCTAACACATCTCCTCCACCTTCATTCCATCTAAATTCCCACTCTGAAGCCACCCCTAGTATGCTCACTGCTGCTAGGGAGAATATCCAAACCTACACCAGGAAAACTGCCAAAAGTGTTGCCACCTCTAAAAGCATCACTGGAGCTGAGATCACATTGATCCCTCCACCGACAGGACTTAAGGGGAGACGCCTACTCTTAAGGTGTCAACCTCGAGGCTCATTACAACACAACAGGGGGTGTGGTGTCTACTCATCCCACACTCTCTAGTGCCATGGGAGAGCCCATTACTATGTCTAAGCAGACACACTTAGGTAACATTAACGAAATGACCAATCCCCAGGGTCATTCACCCCCTCCAACCCAATTAGCCAACCACCTACCCATACACTTCACGTCTCGAGCCCCATTACTTCTCTTCACTACTCACACCCACACGCATGACCTGTCAATGTTTCATCTTCATACCAAGGTGATTCACAGGGTCCAAACTATGGTCCAAATGAGTTTGAGGGTATACACCAACCCTTGGATGATGCACCCAAAGACTCTCCTCAAAATGAAACTGTCTCCTCCGGCATCCAGCAGCTGAAGGACTATATTGCTGCTCAATTTGGTCTATTCCACCTAAAGCAGAAGAAGCATAAACGTCAAATTTATCAGAGGCTTGAGAAGCTGGCAAAGGATGTTAAGGAGATTGCCTCTGCAGTTGCTGCACTCCAACAACAAAGGACTGCAAACCCTATTGATAATGACAAAAAGGGGAGAAGGTTCAAGCTGATGCTGAAGATGAACTAGTTCAAGCTGAGGCTGAAGCTCTACTAGTACTAGCTAATGGAGCAGAGAGGCAAGCTCAGGCTGAGGGGGAGTTGGAAATAAACAAAGAGGAGCCTGCAGCTAAGAGACAAAAGGTAGTAGAATCTGAACCTGAAGCTGACAGTGTTGCTGAGCATGAGGAAGAGACAGAAGAAGAAAAAGCTACAAGAGAGTTAATAGAGATGCTTGAGCAAGAAGAAGCAAATGAGCTTTGGATCTATGTGGCTGAGCTGAGAAAGAGAAAAGAGGAAGAGATAAAGGACCAAGAGAAAGAAAAGGAAAACAAAGCTTTGGCTCAAGCTGAAGCTACATACACTGGTCCAAGACCTGATGTAATCCCATACTCAGATGCAGAACTGCAGGAATGTTACTTCAGAAGGAGCTTCAACAAAGAGATCAAAGGAATGACCTTGAGCAGAGCAAATGGAGCTGTCATTCTCGCTTTTGAGCTTAGAGACAAATCAACAGTGGGGATGGACCTGAGATATGTTCACAGGATGGGCTACATTGAATGGCAAAGGATAATGATGCTGCTCAAGAAATTTAAAAAAAGTCAGATCAAACAAGAAATTCTATCTGAAGTCTCCAAGTTGATTGCTCGAGCTGAAGAACTGAGGAATGTTCCAGTTCCTGGTCTGCAGTGGGAAAATCTGTTCAGAATGCCTGAGGTGATGGACCTGAGATATGTTCACAGGATGGACCTGAGATATGTTCATAATTATTAGTCTGATAAGTTCAGCTTGAATGGATAGTTGATTAGTTCTTATTCATTAATGTATTTAGTTGGTGTGTTCAACTTAAAGTTGGTATGTTCCACTTAAAATTGATATGTTCAAATTTAAAATCTTGATAAGTTTGAGATTTAAAACATAATTCTGTTAAACAAACTTAATAACTGTTTGATGGTTTGTCATAATCAAATAGGGGGAGTTTATTGGGAAAATAAGCTCATCAGTTTAGATTTGATGAGACACAGTTAAGTTTGTTGGATATGTTCTAAATATAACTTAAACATAATTATAAGGCTTGATCAGACTGAACACGTATAGTGTTTCAGACTGAGCATAAGTTGAATATAAGCTGAGCATATGTTCGATCAGCTTATACTATATCTTAGTAAGATTATCACTATGTGTGATAAGCTGTGTATGTCACCTAAGGTATATTGAGCTTTCAGCTTGATGTGTTTCAAGCTGAGTGACTCAGCATATATACTGAGTCAGCTCAACAGAGTTGCTAAATAAGTTCTAGTTAACTCTTAGGACTTCTAAGGATGAGTTTATTAATATATGTGTTAGTTCATGTTGGATTTCGAGTTTGTTCTCGAAGAACTCAGCTTGATGAGTTTCAAGCTGAGTAACTCAGTCCGAGTAAGAAGTTAGCCTAAAGAATGTTTAAATATGTTTTAAACTTATCTTTTTTAACTCTCTATATCTACGGGAAGGATAAGAAGACTTCAGAATCAAGATTGAAGATTGAAGACTCAAGATAAGAAGATTCAAGATTCAAGGTTCCGAGTTATCCGATAGTTAGTTAACAAATTAGGCTGAGTCTTAGTTTGTTAGATTCCGTAGGCACAAGATTATAAATACTTATCTCCTAATAAGTTTAGAGGTACGACTCAGAAATAACTACAACGACGATTACAACTAAGTGTTGTAGAGCCAAATTCCTCACCTCAACCGTATGTGTTACGATTCTTGAATAACTGTTTGTCAGTTCAACGTGATCAAGATATTCACAGATTGCCAAACTATTCGTGTGTTCGAATACTCACATTAGTTGTGAGATTGGTAAGTTTTCAATCTGTGATTAAATCCTTTTTAGAGAGTCGTCAGTATCTATAATCATAAGTTGATTATAGATAGCTAAGTTTGAAAGATTGAGAGATTTATATTAGGTGTTTACATATCAAGAGTTGCTTACTTGATAGAGTCTGTAATCATCTTCTTATTAATGAAAAGCAAAGCATTCGATTGTGGTTTGATTTACTTTGTGTAACACTTTATTTTGATTTGTTCAATTTCCGCAGAAAGTGTATTCAACCCCCCTTCTACACATCTGTTGCTTGTTATTCTCACCAAGGGACCAACAACTATGCTCAGCTCATTTTCAACGAACTCAGGGTCCAAGTGATGAAGACCACAAGGGATCTTCATGTACCTTTCATAAGGTACCTGTCTTTGGCATATGAAGCCGAGCTGGGGACAACACTCTACGAAGCTGATCAGGATGTGTTTCTGTTTCCTACACTCAGCTCAAAGATATTCAATAATGATATCTTCCCAGAGCAAGTGGGTCTGAGTGATCCCATGCTGTTGATAGCTGAGTCAGCTTCATCAGAAAGTGAAGCAGAGGGATCCAATCAAGTAGGAGCGTCCCAAGCTGATCCAGAGGTTCAAGCTGAGTACTCTGCTCAGGCTGAGCCAGCCAACATTGAAGCTACCACTGGTAAGGTCTCTCCACTTTCTTCTTCTTCTCCCTATTCTCCATCCACTTTTGGAGACAAGACTGCACTAAACCCAACTCAGTCTAACCCATCTCCTCCACCTTTTACCCATCTTAAATCCCACTCTGAAGCCATCCCTAGTATGCCCACTGCTACTAGGGAGAAAATCCAAACCTACACTAGAAAAACTGTCATAGGTGGTGCCACTCCTAAAGGCATCACTGGAGCTGAGATCACATTGATCCCTCCACCGGCAGGAGTTAAGGGGAGACGCCTACTCTTCAGTTGTCGACCTCGAGGCTCATTTCAACCCACTAGACTAAACCGGGTGTGGTATCTACTCAGCCCACACTCTCCAGAACCATGGGAGAGCCTGTTACTGTGCCTAAGCAGACAAACTTAGGTAACATTGAAGAACTGACCAATCCCTAGGGTCAATCACCCCCCCTCCAAACAAATTAGCCACCCACCTACCCATACACTACACGTTTCTAGCCCAGTTACTTCTCTTCACTTCTCACACCCCCTTGCACGACCTGTCAATTCATCTCAACATCTAGATGAATCACAGGGTCCAAACTCTGGTGCAAATGAGTTTGAGGGTATACACCAACCCTTAGATGATGCACCCAAGTTCCAACCCTCTCAAGCTGACCTGGATGACTTAATGAAATTTTTTAAAAGTTAGTTTGATACCTTGCACCTCAACAGAAGACAAAAGATGAATTCTAAGTGAATCAGAAACCCCATGGTTCTAAGTGAATCAGAAACCCCTCAGCAGAAAAGACAAAAGATGATTCTAAGTAAATCAGCCTCAGATGAAGACTTTGCGGATAAAATGACACTACAAGAAAGAGCTTCTCTGCGGGAAGTAAGGAGATTGGAACAAGAAGATGCTGACCAGCTTGGGATATCTATCAACGAGTTAAGAAGAAGACAATTGGATGCTCAAGCTATGTTAGTTGAATAGAAAGAAGCAAGAGAATATGTCTGGGCTGAGCAAATCAGAAAGTAGAATGAGGAATTAGCTAAACTCAAGCTGCCTATTGTGCCCAAGGAGGAAGAGGTAGAAGAACCTCCTGTTCAAGATCAACAAGAGGAGGAGAACATAACTCAATGTTATACAAGAACCTACTTTTCTTCTCAGATTGATTCACTCAAGTTGAGTTTAGTTTAAGGGATTATCATTATGGAGTTCATCTTAAAGAATGGTGAATCAAATTCTCTGAAGCTGAATTAACTTCATAAACTGGGATATGAAGAGTGGAAGCAAGTAGCCATCCTCATTAAGCAGATGGAAAAGTCTTCTGCCAGGAATCAAGTTAAAGATGAAATCTTAAGGCTACTTGCAAGAGCTGATGCGATGCAAATCATACCCAGATCTGAGATAGCTACCCTACTGACTTCTTTTCATAAAGTTGGAAAGAAGAAGCAAACAAAGCCAGCTGGAGTAGCAAATACAGACCAGTACAGTTTAAATCTTCCTGAAGGCATGGAATTCAAAGAAAATACTTATGTGGAAAATCCTCAGAAAGGATTCATGTACTTGGACAGGAATGGTGTACAATGCTTCCAGTCTGATGCAAGTATCTATACATGTGGGGTATCTCAAGTGTTTGCTCTGAGACAAATAGTTGAAAAGACTGAACAAACTGCAGGGTTCAGATATCGAATTAACAGAGCAATAAGATCACAGAAGGATCAGCTTCAACACTTGCCTAATTTGCAAGAAATCCTTGAAGAAATCAACAAGGAGATCAAGGAGTATGAAGAGCTGCATCCTGAATAGATTAGTTCTATTGTATAAATTAGATTAGTTCTAATTTTGTAAGCACTAAGTGTGCATGATCTGAGTGATCAAAAATTTTGTATTATGATATGTTCAATTAATACTAGTATGAGTTTGATATATTCAACTGTGTTATGATATGTTCATAATTATAAGTCTGATATGTTCAGCTTGAATGAATGATTGATTAGTTCTTATTCATTAATGTATTTAGTTGGTGTGTTCAACTTAAAGTTGGTATGTTCCACTTATAATTGATAAGTTCAATTAAAATTGATATGTTCAATTAATATTTGATTAGTTCAAATGTAAAATCTTAATAAGTTTGAGATATAAAACATAATTCTGTTAAACATATTTAAGAACTTTTTGGTTGTTTTGTCATCATCAAAAAGGGGGAGTTTGTTGGGAAGATAATCTCATCAGTTGAGATTTGATGAGATAAAGTTAAGTTTGTTAGATATGTTCTAGATATAACTTAAACAGAAATATGAGGCTTGATCAGACTGAACACTTATAGTGTTTAAGACTGAGCATAAGCTGAATATAAGCTGAGCATATGTTCGATCAGCTTATACTATATCTTTGTAAAATTATCACTATGTGTGATAAGCTGTGTATGTCACCTAAGATATATTGAGCTTTCAGCTTGATGTGTTTCAAGCTGAGTGACTCAGCGTATATACTGAGTCACCTCAACAGAGTTGCTAAATAAGTTTTAGATAACTCTTAGGACTTCTAAGGATGAGTTAACTATTATACATGTTAGTTCATGTTTGTTTTCGAGTTTGTTCTCGAAGAACTCAGCTTAATGAGTTTCAAGCTGAGTAACTCAGTCCGAGCAAGAATTCAGTTTAAAGAAAATTTAAATATGTTTAAAATTTTTCTTTTTAACTCTCTATATCTACGGGAAGGATAAGAAGACTCCAGAATCAAGATTGAAGATTGAAGACTCAAGAAAAGAAGATTCAAGATTCAAGATTCTGAGTTATCGGGTAGTTAGTTTGCAAATTAGGATTAGTCCAGTTTGTTAGGAACCGTAGGAACAGGATTATAAATACTTATAATCCTGATAAGTTTTGAGGAACGACTCAGAAACAACTACATAGCCAAATACCTCACCTCAACCGTATGTGTTACGATTCTTGAATCACTGTTTGTCAGTTCAACGTGATCAAGATATTCACAGAATGCCAAGCTATTTGTGTGTTCGAATACTCACATTAGTTGTGTGATTGGTAAGTTTTCAATCTGTGATTAAATCCTGTTTAGAGAGTCGTTCGGTATCTATAATCATAAGTTGATTATAGATAGCTAAGTTTGAAAGATTGAGAGATTTATATTAGGTGTTTACATATCAAGAGTTTCTTACTTGATAGAGTCTGTAATCATCTTCTTATTAATGAAAAGCAAAGCATTCAATTGTGGTTTGATTTACTATGTGTAACACTTTGTTTTGATATGTTCAATTTCCGCAGAAAGTGTATTCAACCCCCCTTTAACACATCTGTTGCTTGTTGTTATTCTCACTAAGGGACCAACATCTAGAATATATAAAACTATTTAATTACTTTTACATTGCAGAAAGGGGGTGTAAGTGGCACGCAGGCCTCCCCAAAATACTTTTACATTGTAAAAGGAGTTGTAAGTGGCATGCAGGTCTCTCCAAAACCAAAAAGAAATACAAAAAAGAAATAACACAAACACATGTCTAAGTTGGCAAAACCTATAACCTAAATGTCCAACCACAAGAAGAACATACTGTTGACTTGTTTAAGTCAAACATTTGTAGTTGACATGTAGAAACTACAAACGCGACTTAAAAAAATACTAATGCGACTTTAGTATATAAGTCAAACCAATTCAACATTTAAAAAAATATATATATAAGTAACCATTCATGCATTAAATATATATCAATAATAATGCAAGCATCATATATAAATATTTTCTCATTTACTCTCAAATTAATTAAAATATTAATTTAGACGAGAAAGATTTGACAAAACTTGTCAAACCCTTTTTAATCAATTTATAAACTAATGGTATAATAACTATTACACCAAATGTGTTTTAATCCAAAAACACTTAATTGATTAAAGAATTAGCTTTGTTTATATTGTTCAATAATAACACACCATTATGGTTAATTATTATATTTTAATCCAAATATATAATAAAATTTATATTTTAACTTCACTAGTTAAAATAAAACCTTAACCATAATCTATATAAATATATTAATTAAGTCCGTAAAACTAATATATATTTATATATTATCTTGTATTATTATTTTAATCCGAATTATCCGTCCCCAGTATTTACTGTCCGAGGCCTATGGGCCTAAGTCCATTCTCGGCATACCTTAATTGGGCCGTGAAGCCCATTAAGTCCACCAAGTACATCAAGTCCATAAGACATATACATAAGTCCATTATAATTTTAATTAAAATAAATAAGTTCTAAAACAACAGTCATGAACAATTTTATTAAAAAAATAAAAAACTTGGGCTTTAATATGTAGTTAACCAAGGAACAAACCGGGCCTACCCAAACTGGACCGAACCCACCTGGACTCCCGGGCCGCCGCAAAGGGACCACGATTGAGCCTCCTTCTTTGGGCCGTGGGCTGCCATCACCACCGTGGGCTGCCACCATTCCTCGGGCCACCGCCGCTAGGCCGCCGCCGCGAAGGGGTTGCCGCCGATGGTCCATGGTGATCTCCGGTGACCCTTTTTTCGGTCAACATTATATTCGGAAATACATGCATTCATATATCAAATATATATACGAAACTAGAAATTCTAATTTATCTAAAATTCAAATTAAAAACATAAACTTGTTTTTATTATTTTAATTTTAAATAAATTCTATCAACTAAAAGTTGTTGATAAGATTATAGAATTTCAAATTTTGAAGCTTACCCTTTAACCATAAAACTAAACTAGTTTTTTTATTATAAACTTTAAAATATCCATATTAACTCAACTCGCTAATATTTGTTACAATTGATATATATAAAAGAATATACAAATATAAACCTTTTATAGTTTCAACCTTTTTAACCGGTTAAACCTGACTGGTTTAACTTTTCTGATTAAAAATTGAGAACTACATACAATTTTAAACAATAAATCTGAGATTGACATGATACACATCAATTCCTATATTTCGAAATATATAACACAAATATATATATATATATATATATATATATATATATATATATATGAATCAATAAACTGTATATAGCTTTAATCTTTTAACCGGTTAAACTTAACTGGTTTAACCTATCGGATCAAAAGTTTAAAACTACAAATCTCATCCAAAAACCAACTGTTTTTTAACAAACTAGGATTAACATGAACTTGTTATTCCTTTTGAGATTTTCAAAAAATACAATACACAATAATAATAATATAACAATATCAGATCATCCAATACATTGTTATAAACTGAGTCGTGACTCTAACACCACTGTTGGGTTTTAGAGGGTACAATTCAAACTTGAGTTATACTGATTCATAACCTAACTGGTTTGAACCAACTAAGAATTGCAACTAAAAGCAGTTATTATTTATAAAGCGGAAGCAAAACAATAACATTAATCCTTAAAACCCTAAAAGGATTAAGATCTTAGTTATATCACAAGTGTGTATGGAACATGCATAAAAAACGATACATGTGTATGTGTGTGTATATAAAGTATCGAAAAACATATAATCACCATATTCAAGATTAGCTAAACATGTATCAAACATACTAATCAAGATTACCTTCTAATCTATCATGCACATATCCCATTCGATATATATATATATATACATAAATATACACACACACACACATATACTAGCATAGTACCCGCGCAATGCGGCGGCTACAAATAGTTTATGTAGCGGCGACGAATTGTTTATGCTTGATAACATGTCTTGTTTCGATAATATAAGGGTACTGTATTAGTGTAATATTGTAATAGATACCTTCTATTCAACACAATATATATTTTCTTTGTTTTCTCTCCTTTTTAAATTTTATTTATTTCTATATTTTGTCATCAACCCTTTTAATTGTGTGTGAAGTAATTTAATAAAAAAAAGAAAAAAAAGAAAAAACATATCTAATTATGTTTAATGAGTTGTTTAAAAAACTACTTAGCATAACTTGTTGAGCTAATTAGGGAGATGATTGAGTAAAACTATTGCTTTGAGTATTTGTACTATTTGCATAAAGACATATACTACTTAAAATTAAGTAGTCTTAAACTTTTTAAGAGAGAGAATGTTAAAAGTTTTATAATTTAGTATAGATATATGGATGTGCTTAAAGCGTACCAGTTTTAAATTTATAAAAACTGCCTTTATTTACGTACGACTATGACACAAAATAGGCAAATAATCGTATTATAGTATAAAAAATAAGTATGAGTGTCGAACTCTCGGGAAAAGAGTATGATTTGATAAAATTATAATGATTTTAAATATTAAACGCAACTAAACTAAACTAAACTAAGGGCAAGAAAATAAATAAAGCAATTAAAAGGGGGGAATTTATAGTAAATTTGAGAAATTTCAATCAACTAAACCACTACTAACCCTAGAATACCACTAAAGCATGCAAAGAAAGCAATAAAGCGAAGAACTTGATGGATTAAATAATATGATGAAGACGTTCCCTCCTTAGATTCAATTCCACCCTTTTCATGGAAATTAATTCATGGGAAATAGAGCTAATGACACTTTAAGCATTCATGCATCGATTCCTAAATTAGTTAAAACCTTGATCCAGTTCTAACCCTCTAATTACACCAATTAATAACCTTTATCGTCAAAAGCGCGATTAAAAGGGATAATTTGCCAATTAATTCGATTAACAAGTAACGACTCAATGTTTAATGTTTCATATGATCAACAAAACACCATTAACACATAAAGATCATTATATGTTTAATCACATGCAAAATCCTCTATTTAAAGTTGCTTAGCACTAGGATTTGATCAATCACTATATCTTAAATCATCTATTGGTCATATATACTCAAGATGCAAGCTTTATGAATTAAATGGTCTTTTAAAACACAAAACTCAGGTTATAATCAACCAAAACATATTACTAAGCATGGATGAACTAAGATTAAGCTAAACTTGAATTAAAACATGAATTTTGTATCAAAGCCATGAATTAATAAACCATTACATGAGTTTCACCTCCTCTAGGGAGGAAAATAGAAGATCTAGCCAATAATAATCATGCTAAACATCTGGAAATCAAATAAGAATGACCACATGATGAATAAAATGAATATAAACCTGTAAAAGCCGAACGGATCTTCACTTTGATTTTCAAATTAAGCGCCAAACCTTCAAGAACTTTCTCCAAGCCTCCTCTGGACTTTAATGGAGTTTTCTGGTGTTTTAGGGGTGGAAAAAACGAATGGAAGTTGACCCAAACCGAGAGAAATCGAAAATATATATAATGCATGCTCGTAGCTCAGATCGCGCCGCGATCCCCATGCTTGTGCCACGACGCGATGGCTTCTTCCCTATTTTCGCCGTTTAAAATTTGAAATCTGATCAGATGACGCCACGTCAGGATTGCGTCGCGACCAAAGTCAAGATCCCGACGCGCCGGGCGATTTTCTGCAAAATTTTGACTTTTTGACTTTTTTCGATGTTTATCTCGTTTTATCCTTATATTATCTTTTAAACTCCGAAATTATCACCTGAAATCAAATATAAAGGATAATCAACACCTTTTAAATGCATTTTTCATGATTTTAATTAAAAATAATTAATTATCACATTAAAAAATATATATATAAAACCGCGATATCAATATCAACACCATCAATTTCCATATAGCATCAAGAGCATTTATAAGATGAAGATTATACCATTGGATTACTCAAGAACGTCCACCCGTAATGAGGCACCACAAGAATCCTCTAAAAGGATTGAATCACACTTTGAAGCTCTTGATTCAAAGGAGACTACGGTGGTTTGGCCATGTTAAAAGTTGAGGGAAAGTAGACTACTAGGAGACTACGGTGGTTTGGCCATGGATAAAATCCCGGTGGGTGTCTTTAGAACCGAATTAGGTGTAACGTCTATTGGCAAAAAGTTGAGGGAAAGTAGACTACGGTGGTTTGGCCATGTTAAAAGGAGACAACCAACTGCACCAGTAAGGAGAACGGAAGCGATTGTAGTTGAAGGTACTAGGAGGCGTGGTCGTCCTTTTATGAGGTGGGAAGATAGAGTGAAAGTTGATTTACAGGAGCTTTCTCTTTCCGAAGACATGATCTCAGATAGGGTGTCTTGGAGGAGGAGGATTAAGATTCAGGGTTAGGAGGTGTAGAGCCGACACCTAGCTACTTAGGGTTTAGGGAGGTATATATATATTTTTATATATATATTTATATATATATATATATATATATATATATATATATATATATATATATATATATATATGTTTTTTTTCTTTAGCCTTAGTTGTTGATTTTATCTTACTTTTTTCCTCCTTTTCACCTAGTTTTTTGTTTTCTTTGATTTATATTTTGTTTTACTTTATTTTATTTTTTACTATTTTCTTGTTCTTATCTTTGTGGCCGGAGGTCCTTCTCAGGAAGCAATCTCTCTACATTTTAGTGGGGGTATGATTGTCTACGCTTTTACCTCTCCCATACCCCGCTCATGCGGGATTGGGTACCGTTGTTGTTGTGTTGTTGTTTGAAGCTCTTGATTCCTTGATGTGTTAGAGCATCAAAATCGACACCCCCTTGGGTGCTTGGGAGGTCAACGGCCGAATTCAAGGGAGAGGGGAGAGAGAGTTGATTTTTGGTGTTTTTCAAAAGTTAACCCTAATCAAGGTATATTAATCTCCTATTTATAGATAACATCCTTGTAATCTTTAATTAGGAAACCTTGATTAATTACTTTATTATTATTAATACAAAATACATATTAACTATATATATTTATAATATATATATATATATATATATACATATATATATATATATATATATATATATATATATTCTTATATATATATATATATATATATATATATATATATATATTGTTTTTTCTTAATAACAATTAATTGGCAATAAACTTATTTTAGATAATATCTAAAATATTAATCTTAAATATATTAATAATTAACAATATATATTTATTGACTAATAATTATATATTATCTTGTTAATTAATCATCTCTAGTTATTTATAACTCTCTATACTGGTTTATCACTAACTGTCATAAAACCCATCTCCAAACTGTGACTGTATAACCTCTTGAATTACGTGCCCTCACAGGTGTGACCCTTGAGTGTCTTATCGCATTGGGCGTGTCGTCAGGGTTCCACAGTTATGCACACAAATCCTATCAAAATATGTAACTCATATATCAGTAATCATTGACATACTGTAATATATAAGACTAAGTTGTTGATTATTAACCCCGTCCTTTCCCTTTTATTATCTTAACGGGTGGTTATCCCGTATCTATTCATTTATACACATCTCCAGATTCATTTTAAAGTCAGGATATTCTACTTTACCATAAACATGTATCCCAATCACGTATTTAATATATATATATATATATATATATATATATATATATATATATATATATATATATATATATATATATATATATATATATATATATATATATATATATATAGGCTGTAAGGACCCAAGTTATTTTTAAAATATATTTCATTTGCATTAAACAAAAGACGCACTGTACTTCATTAAAAATGTAATTAACATCATGACTTTGCTTGACTTAAATTTACAAAAGATTAGCTTAATAACAATAGCAACAGCGGAAGTGGAACCATTAATTCTTTTGGTAAACACTTGGCTTAGTGAGTTCGCCATTATCCACACTAGTTTTTTTACCAAGCTCTCAAGCTTAATAATTTTGTACTTTAAATTTATGTACATCTTTGCCACTCAGCAATCAAATTTGCCACTCATGCTATCAAAATTGCCACTCAGGCATTACTCTTGCTACTCGGGCTTCTCATTCTGAATGACCCAAGTACCATAATTAATTTTACATATTTTTCACAACGAAATGTTCGTCATATCATATTATATACAACACACATAAACGAAAATGTTTTATATGTATAAAAAGATAGTGAAACTTAGCTCTTTAGCGGTCAACTAGAATCTCTGTATGTTGTATGTTCCTTTCTTTCTGATTGATTATAAGTTATCAATGAACGCCTACAATAAGTGTTCAACTCTTTAGAACTCAATACTAAATTTAGACTCTTCAACATAATGCTACATGACCAGCTACATGGTCATGTACACTCACTATGTACTGTGCCCCTACTCGGATCGTGTATCTCTACATGACCCGTGTAGTTCTTTGCTACACGCTGTACATAAGGCCTATATGGGCGATGTTCAACCAAGGGCACTACACGGCCCGTGTACTCATACAAGGCACGTGTAGCCGTACACAAGGCCGTATACGACCACGTGTATCCGTACACAAGGCCGTACACGACCAGCACCAACATACATGGCCCGTGTACCTCAAATTTGCAGACTACTGTTCAATGTGAATGGCATAAGTCTCGACCTAAAATCCTCAAAACTCAGTTTAACACAACCAAGTGTATTCGAAACACGTACTAACATATGCAAACATATATACACTTCATAAAGTAACTCATTTGTAAAATATTGATCATCGATTGATCAAATAGCACCAATTAACAATTTCTGCCCCATTTACTCTAAAATTCAAGATAAATAACCAATTTCATCAACTAGGTAACGAGCAAACTACTAAATCAGTATCTAAACCTCTATGCTATCATCACCTAGATGATTTCTCACAATAAACTTCATTATTTACTAACAAGAAAGTAAAATACCTAACTAATAACATGAATTTCACAAAGATTTCTTACCTTTAGTACTTGAATTGTACTCTTCAACTATTTTAATCGTGTTAATTAAAGCTTAGATACAGATTCCTCTTGAGCCCTAGGCTCCCGTTTTCTATAGGAGGTTCCACCAACATACACTCACTTCTTTGGCCCATTTCTTTGACGACGTGGTGTTTTATTTATTAAGTTTAGCAAGTGTACAATATTGGGCATTCATGTTTCTCCTCTTTTCTTTTCTACCACAACATATCTCTTTTGTTTCTTTATTAATTATTTTTATTTCTAGTTCTCTAAATTCAAAACTCCTAATTTAAGTAATTAATAACTATATTTCCAGTCCATAAATTTAATCATAGAAAATTATGCAATTCTTAATAATTGTTGTTGGTCCCTTGATGAGAATAACAACAAGCAACATGTGTGTAGAAGGGGGGTTGAATACACTTTCTGCGGAAATTGAACAAATCAAAGAAAAGTGTTACACAAATTAAATCAAACCACAATCAAATGCTTTGCTTTTTATTAATAAAAAGATGATTACAGACTCTATCAAGTAAGCCAATCTTGATATGTAAACACCTAATATAAATCTCTCAATCTTTCAAACTTAGATATCTATAATCAACTTATGATTATAGATACTTACAACTCTCTAAACAGGATTTTATCACAGATTGAAAACTTAGCAATCTCACAACTAATGTGAGTATTCGAACACACGAATATCTTGGCAATCTGTGAATATCTTGATCACGTTGAACTGACAAACAGTGATTCAAGAATTGTAACACGTACGGTTGAGGTGAGGTATTTGGCTCTGCAACACTTAGTCATTGTTGTTGTAATCGTTTTCTGAGTCGTACCTCTAAACTTATCAGGGAGATAAGTATTTATAATCCTGTTCATACGGTTCCTAACAAACTGGACTAATCCTAATTTGCTAACTAACTACCGGATAACTCGGACACTTGAATCTTGAATCTTCTTATCTTGAGTCTTCAATCTTCAATCTTGATTCTGGAGTCTTTTTATCCTTCCGGTAGATATAGAGAGTTAAAAAGAAAATTTTAAAACATATTTAAACTTTCTTTAGACTGACTTCTTACTCGGACTGAGTTACTCAGCTTGAAACTCATCAAGCTGAGTTCTTTGAGAACAAACTCGAAAACCAACATGAACTAACACGTATATTAATAAACTCATCCTTAGAAGTCCTAAGAGTTAGCTAGAACTTATTTAGCAACTCTGTTGAGCTGACTCTGCTTTTGAGATGAGTCAATTAGCTTGAAACATATCAAGCTGAAAGCTCAATATATATCTTAGGTGACATACGCAGCTTATCACACATAGTGATAATCTTACTAAGATATAGTCTATGCTGATCAATCATATATACAGCTTATACTCAGCTTATACTCAGTCTGAATCACTGTGAGTGTTCAGTCTGAATAAGCTTCATAATTCTATTTACGTTATATGTAAAACACATCATACAAACTTAACTTTGTCTCATCAAATCAAACAGATGAGATTGTTTTCCCAACAAACTCCCCCTATTACATGATGACAAAACCATCAAACAGTTATTAAGTTTGTTTAACAAAATTATGTTTTAAATCTTAAACTTATCAAGATTTTAAATTTGAACTAATCAAATATTAATTGAACTTATCAATTGTAATTGAACTTATCAAATATAAGTGGAACAAACCAACTTTAAGTTGAACACACCAACTAAATATATTAATGAATAAAAACTAATCAGTTATTCATTCAAGCTGAACTTATCAGACTAATAACTATGAACATATCATAATACAGTTGAACATGTCAAACTTATACTTGTATTAATTGAACTAATCATAATACAAAAATATTGATCACATAGATCATGCACACTTAGTGCTTACACAAATATTAGAACTAATCTAATATTTACATTAGAACTAATCTAATTTATCTTTTGAACTCAGGATGTAGAATTTCCCAAAGAATGATTTCTCTGTCGATTTCTTCTAGGAGGCTTTCAGCATCTGCATCCCCTCTGAGTTATCTCTGTTGCATTCTGATGATCTTATTCAGCTTATACTTTACAAAATGATTTGAGCTATCACCACAGCAATTTCTTATATGTATGGCATCCCTAGGTTTTAGATAACATATCTCACTTAGCTTGATAAAGCTAAGATTGCCTGCCTGATCCTTAAACATGAATCCCTGAACAGGTGTATCAATACCTTAGTTTTTTTTAAACTCTACACCTTCAGGTATCTCGAATAAGCTCTCCCACTGCAGACCAGGAACTGGAACATATCTCAGCTCCTCAGCTCTATTAATCAGCTTGGAAACTTCAGCAAAGATCTCTTGCTTGATTTGACTTTTCTTGAACTTCTTGAGCATCATTAATATTCTCTACCATTCTTGGT
Source organism: Pulicaria dysenterica (assembly GCA_947179395.2). NCBI lineage: Eukaryota > Viridiplantae > Streptophyta > Magnoliopsida > Asterales > Asteraceae > Pulicaria > Pulicaria dysenterica. The sequence continues at coordinate 48,603,428 of OX359292.1, read as the reverse complement.
AACCCATCCTGTGAACAAATCTCAGGTCCATTCCCATTGTAGATTTATCATCAAATTCAAAATTGAGAATGATGGCTCCATTTATTCTGCTCAAAGTCATGCCTCTGATCTCCTTACTGGTACTCCTTCTGAAATAGCACTCTTGAATGTCCTCGTATGTATATGGGATAGAATCAGGTTTCTGACCAGTGTATGTAACTTCAGCTTGAGCCAAAGCTTTTCTGTCCCTTTCTTTTTCTTGTTCTTTTATCTCTTTCTCTTTTCTCTTTCTCTGCTCAGCTACAGGGATTCCAAGCTCATTTGCTTCTTCTTGCTCATGCATCTCTATTAACTCTCTTGTAGCTTTTTCTTCTTCTGTTTCTTCCTCAGTTTCAGAAACACTGTCAGCTTCAGGTTCAGATTCTACTGTCTTTTGTCTCTTAGCTGCAGGTTCCTCTTTGCTTATTTCCAACTCCCCCTCAGCCTGAGCCTGCCTCTCTGCTCGAACTAGCTCAGCTTCAGTATCAGCTTGACCCTTCTCCCCCATTTTGTCATCATCAATAGAGGTCAAAGTCCTATGTTGTTGGAGTGCAGCAACTGCAGAGGCAATTTCCTTAACATCCATTGTCAGCTTCTCAAGCCTCTGATAGATTTGGCGTTTATGCTTCTTCTGCTTCAGGTGGAACAAACCAAATTGAGCAGCAATGTAGTCCTTCAGCTGCTAATTTCCTGAAGAGGCAGTTACATTTTTAGGAGAGTCTTTGGGTGCATCGTCCAAGGGTTGGTGTGTACCCTCAAACTCATTTGCACCAGAGTTTGGACCCTGTGAATCACCTTGGTTTGAAGATGAAACATTGACAGGTCGTGCGTGTGGGTGTAAGAAATGAAGAGAAATAATGGGGCTCGAGACCTGAAGTGTTTGGGTAGGTGGTTGGCTAACTGGTTTGTAGGGGGGTGATTGAACCTGGGGATTGGTCATATATTCAATGTTACCTAAGTGTGTCTGCTTAGGTATAGTAGTATGAGAAGAAAGAGAAAGTGGAGAGGTTTTACTAGAAGTTGCTTCAGTGTGTGGTGGCTCAGCTTGAGCAGAGTGCTTAGCTTGAACCTCGGTGTCAGCTTGTGAAGCTCCACCTTGATTGGATCCCTCTTCGTCACTTTCTGATGAAGCTGCCTCAGCTATCAGTAGCATGGGCTCACTCTGACCCTCCTGCTCTGGGAAGATGTCGTTATTGAACATCTTGGGGCTGAGTGTAGGAAACAGGAACACATCCTGATCATCTTCATAGAGTGCTGTCCCCAGCTCGACTTCAAATGCCAAGGACAGGTACCTTATGAAAGGTACATGAAGATCCCTTGTGGTCTTCATCACTTAGACCCGGAGCTCGGTGAAGATGAGCTGTGCATAGTCTAAGTTCCTCGCAAAGTACATGTTGAACTGCAGCTGCATCTCAAACTCGTTGACTTGGTCTATTCCTCCAACCTTGGTTCCCAGTGAACGAATCACTGTTGACACCAGAAAACCCCAACTGGTTGGAAAGGTGGCCTTTTTTTATTACACCCTCTGTCTGCGGGTGACCCATTCTGGGTAGGACTGACCTTACCACCTGCCTCGTGATAGCAGGCTCGGACTTATCAGATTGAGGGAGTTGAAGAACATCCCTTTGCCGCTGCACGGATATGACTACTGTTCTATTGCCATTAAGAATAGTCCTTGTAATCTCTCCTATGTTCTGGTCATACGTACGTGTGTACCAGAATTCCTGTAGATGTTGAGGAATAATATGGAGGAGTGCGCCACAGAAGGCGAATGCCAGGGGGCATTTACGGATGTAAGCCACCCAGACTTCATATCCTCTGCCTTGTTTCCTTGGAGGAATTGCAAGATAGGCCCGTTGATTGTTGACTTTAAGCAACGGCACTCCATTGTTCTTAAACTGAGCACCTCGAATCATTTGATCACCAAGAACTAACAATATTCCGACCATTTTGGATTAGTTACACTAAGTAATTTGGAATTCGCACTGGGCAGTTCTGAAACTGCACTTAGCAATTTAGGGATTTGAACGGACAAATGCACTAAGCAATTGAGGTGTTTGCGAAAGGTATTATAGAAGGTGAGAAGTCGGATTTGTAAGCGTAAACTTCTCTAAACCAAATAGGATCGGTATATATACCTTTCTGAGGAGAGAGAAAATTTACCGTTGGATTCCCTTTTTTATTCGTTACACCGGAAAAACTTACGGCTTGATGTAACAGTAAGAGGGTAGAAACACATCATCTTCCAACGGATATAAGTGTAAAATAATATTAGTGACTTACACATATTATTAACACTGTCGTATTACACCAATACCGAATTTGTATAATACTCGATTTGAGACTGACTCAAATACGCAGAGACTCATGAATTAATAACACCTAGTAATTAAATAATGGTTTTGGACACACCAAGTCTGAGTAAACTTATTACTCAGTTTATGTCAAGCACTCAGCTTGATTCAAGCACTTAGCTTGAGTTGAGCACTTAGCTTGAGATTGGTACTCAGCTTGAGTAAAGCACACAACTCAGACGTAATGAAACGGAGTCATTTTTGTTTGAGACTGACCCAAGCATGTATATTAGCTACACTGAGTAGTTAAAACTTGTTTGGAACCAACCTAACATGTAAACTCATCACACAGCTTGATTTAAGCACATAGCTCAGACTCAATGACACTTAGTCATTTGTTCAAAACTAATTTTTTAACCACACTGAGTAGTTAACAAAATGTTTGGAACTCACGAAACGTGTGAACTCATCATTCAATGTGACAGAATTTTCAGTTAATGAAGACTAATTCATAAACTGTGCACTCAGCTTAAGACACTTAGTCTTTGTCAAACTGAAAACTTAGATTCTAGACACTTAGCTAGGGATTGAGCATACCCAATTCACTTAGCAGATACATAAACCTCTTCTCATCAAGTGGTTTAGTAAAGATATAAGCTAATTGGTCATCAGTGGAGATAAATTTAATGTCAACTTTACCTTTTTCTAGGATGTCCCTGATGAAGTGGTCTAATTTCAATATGCTTGGTTCTTGAGTGGAAGACTGTATTGTAAGTTATGGCTATAGCACTTTGGTTATCACAGAAGATAGGAGTTTTCTTGAAACTCATACCAAAGTCTTGGAGTTGATGCTGCATCCATATCATTTGAGCACAACAGCTTCCTGCTGCAACATATTCAGCTTCAGTAGTTGAAGTAGCAACTGAGTTCTGTTTCTTACTGGTCCAGCTTACTAACTTCCCTCCAAGCAGTTGACATCCTCCAGTTGTTGATTTTCTATCTAACTTGCACCCAGCATAGTCAGCATCTGAAAAACCAACTAACTCAAGCCCAGAGTCATTTGGATACCAAAGACCTAGATTTGGAGTATCTTTAAGGTACCTAAAGATCCTTTTCACAACTTGAAGATGTGATTCTTTAGGATCAGACTGATATCTTGCACAAACACATGTAGCAAACATGATATCAGGTCTACTAGCTGTCAAATAGAGTAATGAACCTATCATCCCTCTATAGGTAGACTCACACACAGACTTACCATCTGAGTCTTTACTCGGATTGACAGCTGGTGACATGGGTGTTCTCATGGTTGAACTAGAATCAAAACCATATTTCTTTATCAAATCAAGAACATACTTGCTTTGATTGATGAAAATTCCATCAGGTTTTTGTTGAATCTATAAGCCTAGGAAATAAGTCATCTCACCTATCATGCTCATATTGTACCTTTGTGTCATTATTTTGGAGAACAATTCACACAGAGATTCATTAGTAGAACCAAAGATAATGTCATCCACATAGATTTGTACAAGAATCACCTGTCCTTTACTTTTTTTGATAAAGAGTATGTTATCTATACTACCTCTGGTCAAATCCATTGATAGCAGATAAGTGCACAGTGTATCATACCAAGCTCTTGGAGCTTGTTTAAGACCATACAAAGCCTTGTCCAACTTATAGACATGATGTGGAAACTTTGAACTGACAAAGCTAGGAGGTTGTTTCACATAGACTTCCTCCTGAAGTTTTCCATTTAGGAAAGCTCTCTTCACATCCATTTGATAGACTTTGAAGTCTTTATATGTTGCATAAGCCAGGAACAGCCTTATGGCTTCAATTCTAGCAATAGGGGCAAAGGTCTCATCATAGTCAACTCCTTCTTCTTGCTTATACCCTTGTGCTACCAGCCTGACTTTGTTTCTAACTATCACTCCATCCTTCTCCATTTTATTTCTATAGACCCACTTACTGCCTATAATTGAATGACCTTTTCCTCTAAGGCTTCTTCAGTCTTCTTTGGTTCCATTTGAGATAGGAAACAAAAGTACGCAGCATAGTTAGCTGTAGCCTTTGATCTGGTCATGACCTTTTCTTGGACATTTCCAATGATTTGATCTTGAGGATGGTCTTTGAGGAATTTGAATGTTGTAGTTGGAGAATCTGGTTCTTGATCTAAGTGATGTGAAGAGTCCTGAGGTGAACTTATCTCCTCAGTCTCAACAGCAGCATTTTCAACAGAGTGATGATCACTGAGATCCTCAGTCTGAGTGACTTCAGCTCCAAAGGGGTTGATGAACTCATCATCCTTCTCAGTTTGAGATTTTTTGGAGCTTGTGATTATTTCTTTGATGAACACACATCATCATAACTATCATCTCCCATGACATACATAGGATTTGACATATTGGTTTCCTCGGGCCTTTCAAGCTCACTCAGACTGACCGAGTTAGCTTGTCTTTTCTCAGCTTGATCAAGACTGTCTTCATCAAATGAGACATGAATTGATTCTTCTATGGCCTTTCTCCTAGTGTTATACACTCTGTATGATTTGGAGATTTAGGAATAACCAACGAATATTCCAGGATCAGCTTTGGGTTCCAACTTATGGAGCTGATCTCTTTGATTCAGCACATATCATTTTGAACCAAAGATATGGAAATAACCTATATTGGGCTTTCTAGAATTATACATCGCATATGGTGTTTTACCATGTCTTTTGACAATGATTGATCTATTTTGAGTATAACAGGCTGTACTGATAGCTTCATCCCAAAAATAGAGTTTCAATCCTGCCTCACACAGCATTGTTCTAGCAGCCTCAATTAGGGTTCTATTTCTCCTCTCAGCAACTCCATTTTGTTGGGGAGTTTTGATAGATGAGAAATTTTGTAATATTCCCTTTTGTTCACAGAAGCTTTCAAGGGTAGAGTTTCTGAACTCAGTCCCATGATCACTTCTGAGTTGCTTTACAGACTTACCTTTCTGCAACTCTTCGTGTTTGATAAAACTAATTATCTCCAGGGCAGCCTCACTTCTGGTTTTAAAGAACATTACCCAGGTGAATCTTGGGAACTCATCTACTATCACCAGTGTGTACTTCTTGCTACTTAGGCTTGGAGTACTTATGGGTCCAAACAGATCCATATGCAACATATGTAATGGGTCTGTGATTGAAATTTTTTTCTTTGATTTAAAGGACCCTTTGTGGTGTTTCCCTTGTTCACAAGCTGAACACAATTTGTCCTTGAAAAGTGTGATCTTTGGTAATCCATAGAGTAACTCTTTATTGGATAGCATATTTATATTTTTAAAATTCAAATGTGATAACCGTTTATGCCATAACCAACTCACCTTAGGAACAGATTGGGAATACAAGCAGGTTTCAGTATAGGGGTCAGCAGAATTAAGATCAAGTAGATAGACATCTCTTTCTCTTTTAGCTATTAATACAGGCTTTCCCTTAGCATGATATATTGTTCCTGCTTTCTTCCTAAAAGTAACTATATTGTCTTCATCACACAACTGGCTGATACTGATCAGATTGTGTTTAAGACCTTTAACATATGCAACCTTCTGGAAAGTCACCTTGCCAGCATGCATCTTCCCATAGCCTTTAGTTCTTCCATGGGAGTTGTATCCAAAAGTTACTTTAGGACCTTCATCTTCCTGGAAATCACTAAGAAGTCCTTTCCACCTAGTCATGTGCCTTGAGCATCCACTATCCAAGTACCATTTACTTGAACCCTGCACATGATATAAAAACTAAACACATTAGTTTTGTTTGGGAACCCACTTTTTGGTGGGTTCAGATGAGGAGCACTTAGCATTTTCATCTTGTTGAACTGACTGTTCAGCTTGAGCAGGAGCTGAGTCCTGTGTAGGCTGATCAGCCTGTTCTTGTTCAGGCCTTGAGATTTCAACGTCACAATCCTTAGCCTCATGACCTCTACTTCTGCACTTGTAGCTTCTCCTTCTTCCAATGATTACAGGAGGTAGAGTGTCTAATAATCCTTGTGAAAACTTGCTCTCAGTCTTGGGATTATATGTAGTGGATAACTTTTCAACTTTCTTTGCAAGTTGATTCACTTGGTGCTCACTGACTTTGGACTTACCTTTGTCAGATCTTTGTTTGTTATCCTTTTGTTTAGAAGCTTGACCAACAAACTTCTTTTTCATGACCTTGGACTTACCCTTGTCATGCTTACTGGACTCACTAGTTTCAACAGGTTTGGACTTACCACTGTTGATCTTCTTGGACTTACCAAGATTTACAACTTTGGACTTACCATTGTTGTGATTTGACCTCTGACCTACAGTGGTCTTCCTATTCTTGTAACTTCTCTCTGAGCCAGATAGAGAATGTTGTCTTTTGAAAGGATTTGGGTTAAGCCTTTCTATGACTGAAGTTCTTTGAATAGGCTGAGTGCCTAATCTGTCCAGCACAGACTTACTATGCTGTTTAGATGTTGAGCACTCATTTCCATGATCTTTAGCTTTCACAAACATATTGTATTTCAAGTTTGGATCATGTCTTTTTTCTGTGGCTGACTTATGAGACTCAATCATATTGTCTATCCTCCTCAGAGTCTGTACTTGCTATCTCATCATCAGCTACATAAGCTGCTGTTTGATTCACCTCCAAGCACAACTTGTACCTGTTTAGGAATTTGTTGGTTTATGCACTTTTTAGCAAGCTTTGATGACTTACACCAAGACTCAGTGACCTTTTGAAGTTGGTCAGCTTTAACTTTAGCTTCCTGAAGTTCTTCACTTTGAAGTTTATTAATGTGTCTTTGACATTCAAGATCACACTGTGCTTTCTTACCAACATCAATGAGAGATTGATTTTCCTTAATCTCATTCTTCATTTTAGCTATCTCAGCTTTAAGGTCCTTTTGAGACTTAAGGATGGTCTTGAAATCATTTAGCAAATAGTCGAAGGCAAGACTCTTTTCTTCTTCGGTGTAAGAGTTGAAATTAGTAACCTTATACATGGAAGCAGGATCCCAATCACTGAGCTTGCTGTTTTCCTCAGCTTTCTTCATGTCAGCTTCAAAAGTTGACTCGGAGAAACCATAATCAACTTCGTTAATTTCAAACTCTTCATCTTCTTGAGCCATTAGACATACATCATCACCTGAAGTAGATGATTCAGTATCCAAGGTTTCAGCATATAATCCTTTTGCACTGGGTTTGTCTTCTGGCTTTCCTTTCTTGAGCTGAGTATATTTCTTCTTGTATTTTTCAGCTCTGTATGCATTCTTATTAGCAACTGATGCTGATTCTTCCCTCTTTAATCTGCACTCAGCAGCAATGTGTCCCTTCTTCTAACAGTTGGAGCACACAGCCTTCTTGGGATCAAAGGAACTCTTCCCTTTGCCCCTGTCAGATCTTCCTCTTCCCCGTTGAGCTCTTCTCAAACGTCTGGCTAACATGGCCATCTGCTCAGTGATAGTCTGAACATCATCAGTATCACTTGAGTCTGAGTCTGAGTGGTCAGCTTGAGATTCTGACTCAGTCTCAGATTCAACAACTAATGCCTTAGAACCTTTCTTCTTTTTCTGTGCAACTAATGCAATATCTGCTTTATCCAAGGACTCCTTAAGTTGTTGTTGAGAAGTTCTCTTGTGCTCTGTGATCTGTTCATGATTGAGCAAGAACCCGTAGATGGACTACAGGTTTTACATATGCAGTGTTCCTCCAGCCCTCAGTGTTGTGGTTACTTCATTGAACCTTTCTGGTAACATATCCAGAAATTTCAGTACAAGTTCAGCTTCATCTTTCTTAACACCCACACTTAGTAGGTCGTTTATCAAGCAGTGAAACCTTGTGAACAAATCAGGCAAGGATTCATTCTTCTTCGAAAAGAATTTTTCATAAGATCTGTTTAGATGACTCTTCTTTTGCTGCTTGACCAGATCAGTGCCCTCATATGTAACACTTAGAGTATCCCAGATCTCTTTTGCAGATTGACACCCCGTCACAGTATGCAAGATCTCATTAATCAGGGCATTTGCCAGAACACTTTAAGCCTTGTCGTCCAGATTGAACAATTTCCAATCTTCATCTGTCCAGGATGAAACAGGCTTCCTTACCTCTTTTTCACTCTTATCTGTTTTATCAGCGGACGTGTAACTGACAACAACAGAGATCTTGGGGATTATTGGTCATTTGATAATGACATCGGACATACGATTGTCAATGGACTTGAGGAACAACATGGCTCTGAATTTCTACATAGGATAGTCAGATCCATCAAATATGGGACAGCCTTTGGCAGACATCTGTGGAAATTTTGAAGAATTATTGCTTGTAGACATTGTAAACTTTCTCAGAATCATGGACTTTCAACCTATGAAATCGTTCAGCCTGCTCTGATACCAGTTGTTGGTCCCTTGATGAGAATAACAACAAGCAACAGATGTGTAGAAGGGGTGTTGAATACACTTTCTGCGGAAATTGAACAAATCAAAGAAAAGTGTTACACTTAGTAAATCAAACCACAATCAAATGCTTTGATTTTCATTAATAAGAAGATGATTACAGACTCTATGAAGTAATCAACTCTTGATATGTAAACACCTAATATAAATCTCTCAATATTTCAAACCTAGTTATCTATAATCAACTTATGATTATAGATACTGACGACTCTCTAAACAGGATTTTATCACAGATTGAAAACATACCAATCTCACAACTAATGTGAGTATTCCGACACACGAATAGCTTGGCAATCTGTGAATATCTTGATCACGTTGAACTGACAAACAGTGATTCAAGAATCGTAACACATACGGTTGAGGTGAGGTATTTGGCTCTTCAACACTTAGTCGTTGTTGTTGTAATCGTTTTCTGAGTTGTACCTCTAAACTTATCAGGGAGATAAGTATTTATAATCCTGTTACTATGGTTCCTAACAAACTAGACTAATCCTAATTTGCTAACTAACTACCGGAACCGGATAACTCGGACTCTTGAATCTTGAATCATTTTATCTTGAGTCTTCAATCTTCAATCTTGATTCTGGAGTCTTCTTATCCTTCCCGTAGATATAGAGAGTTAAAAAGACAAATTTAAAACATATTTAAACTTTCTTTAGACTGACTTCTTACTCTGACTGAGTTACTCAGCTTGAAACACATCAAGCTGAGTTCTTCGAAATCAAACTCGAAAACCAACATGAACTAACATGTATATTAATAAACTCATCCTTAGAAGTCCTAAGAGTTAGCTAGAACTTATTTAGCAACTCTGTTGAGCTAACTCTGCTTTTGAGCTGAGTCACTCAGTTTGAAACATATCAAGCTGAAAGCTCAATATATATCTTAGGTGACATACACAGCTTATCACACATAGTGATAATCTTACTAAGATATAGTCTAAGCTGATCAAACATATATACAACTTATACTCAGCTTATACTCAGTCTGAATCATTGTGAGTGTTCAGTCTGACTAAGCTTCATAATTCTGTTTAAGTTATATGTAAAACACATTATACAAACTTAACTTTGTCTCATCAAATCAAACAGATGAGATCATTTTCCCAACAATTGAAATATAAGGTAAAGGCTAAAGTTAAATTGAATTATAACTCACAAATGTTTTTTGGGTGATACAACTCTCCTCCACATGTTTTGATTTCGTCCCCGAAATAGGTAGATGTAATATTGCAATATGTGTCTTACGTCATTCTATGAAAAGCTCTGGGTAATTCTTTCTTAACTAATTCTCTCGCTCCCATGTATACTCGGAACCCTTTCTATGTTTCGAGTGAACTTTAAAAATACCAATCTATTTGTTGTGTAACAGTTTCATCTTTTTCTCGAGTATGACTTGGGGTTGCTCTACATAGTTAAAACTTTTCATCGATTGTCACATCCTCTAAAGGTACAAACGCCGACTGATCTGCTAACTGCTAAGCACTTATGTAATTGAGACACATGAAATGTGTCGTGGATCCTTGATAACTCTTGAGGTAGCACCAAACGATAGGCTACCTTTACAACTCTATCAATAACTCTTATCTCGGACCCAATTTACCGCTCGAAATTGAATAATTTGTTCAAAAAACTTATTTAAACGACTTACAAAATTTTTGGGTGTTACATTTTAGGATTAAAATGAATATAGATTATTAAATGTTAATACGAGTTAATTAAACATGAATTTTCAAATTAATTGATTTTTAATTATGGCCGAGAAATTAAAAATAATTTTAATGATTCACATCAGTTTTAAAAAGTATGAATAAAGGTTATTTATCCTATTTTATTTTAATAAGATAACTTACCTTTAAAGTTAAGGTGTTTTGGATAAAAGATATTTTGATTATTTAAATATAATTATAGCTTTATTAGAACATGTTTCTTAAACCTCTGAATAAATGATAGAGTTAAGTGTTTATAGTTGTGGGCAAATTGTAAGAAAAAATACAACAAACTATGTCAATATTGTCATGGCATACCACCAACTTTAATTTGTACCTAAAAGTACACACAACTTACAGTTTGTTTCATTGTATGCAAGTTACCTATGACAATAGTTAACTTAGGGTTTGTATACAATGGGTAACCGGTTTGTATACAATGAACCAAATTAGTAAATTGTATGTATTTGTAGGTACAAAATAAATTTAACTGCATACAATGACAATATTGGGAAAGTTTTTAGTAATTTCACGCATTTTGCCCTTATAGTTGTTACACAATTAAGAAATAAAAACTCTCTCCTCTCTCCTTTTCTCTCTTGCCATCGGGCACAAAGAAGAACAAGAAAACGAGTTTCAGTTTTGGTGTATTTTGCTAAGATCAGTGATGTTCAAATTTGATCGTTGGTCGCGGTTCTTCAGCTAGTAGGACTGATAATATCCACTGAGCTACATTAGCCTCTTTCCTTTTTTTTTCACTCAATTCAACCTCAGTTTCTTTTTTTCATTCTTTTTAAGTTTCAACTATGTGTAACTCCCCCTCAATCTGAGTTAGCTCCCTTGTAGGTGAACTATCTTTAGCTTGAACTAACGTAGCTTTGGCTCCATCCTTCTCCTCATTTTTTTCATCATCAATAGGGTTTAAAGGATTGTCCTTTGTTGTTGATGATCAACAACTATATATTTGAGATCTTGCACATCCATTGCAACGGTATCAATTTTCTAAAATATTTGTTTCTTGTTCTTCTTCCTCTTGGCATGAAGGAGCTCGAACTAAGCCATCAACCTCAGCTTGAGGAGACTAAACCTATTGAACTCTATCTCATTTATTTAGAGACACACTCCTTTCCTTGAACACAAATTGTCATCTCTAGAGGTCTTAGATTGAACAATCTCTATAAGAGTAACTTGTGATTTAATCTTCTTGGGTTAGGTTTGGGGTACCATATCTAAAGGTTGGGTCAGACCTTTGGAATCAGCGGTACTAGAGGGTTGACCTTGTAAATCTCATTGGTTTCTAAGTAATTCATTGATAGACCATGTAGGGGAGTGTAAAAGGTCAATAAAATAAGCATGGATAGAATCGTGAATGAAATGCGTAGAAGATTTGAATTCATCAATAGGTGAAGGGGGGGGGGGGAGGGGTAATTGACCCTAGGGGTTGGTATAAACATTCAAAGTTACCTTTAGGGTTTCGTGAAGAATAGTAGTACGATCTCCTATGGCTCTAATTAATGTGGCCAGAGTGGACACTACACCATGGCTAAGATTAAGGGTTGTTAATTTGAATTCCAAGGTTGGTACCCTAAGACTAGGTATCTCCTCTCAATTCTTGCTGGTGGAGGTGTCAATATGACATCTGTTCCAATGAAATCATAATGTGTGCAACTGTTGGTGGTAGTTTTTCTTGTATAGGTAAATATATTCCCCTTCGGGCCAGTGGCTTCCCAAGGTTGACTTTAGATTGTAGAATTTGAGTAGGTGCGGGAGATGGGTTAGATTGTATTGGGTTTCACACAGTCATATCTCCCAAGTGATATGGAGAAGAAATATAAGAGAGAGAATGGGATAAGGGTTGAGAGCTCATACCTATTACAACACTAACAAGCAATGGACATTGAGAGGAGGAAATATGGAAGAACCTCGTTTTGAATGTAGATATCTATTTTGTAAAAAAAATATATATCAAAAGTTGATAAACCACAAAATAATTATAACAAAACTTGAAATAATGTTTGGTTATCACATAATTACAACGATAAGAAAATGTCTAAATAAAAGTTTTAGTAAAGTTTTCTCAAAAGTCGGAGCCATCATCTTCACCACGGAGCTGTAGCCTTGTCTTTAACCGTCTATAATTCACCTAAAAAGTGAATATAATAACTAATAAACTTTCGCTTAGTAAGCATAATTAACTAGCAAATATAGCAATAAGTAAGCATGAATAGTACAACATCAACGGAAAAGACCCAATAACGAATATTGAGATCTCTATACCTTGAACCTGGTACCAAGCTAAACCCAAAAAGAGCACATGACTGTATCACATGCCGAACCATCACAATCACAATATATAAACCTTCACAGTAAAAGAAGTTAAGTAAACTCACCTTATCAAGCATATACAAATACAATAATATCTCCTCAATTATTGAAATTAAAAAAGAGTATTTCCTATACTAACATTATACAATGAAATATTAATTATTAAGTGCTGCTACGGAAAGATGGTCTACACGGCCGTGTAGCGATCTACACGGGCCGTGTAGCGATCTACACGGGCCGTGTAGCACTAACCCTACACGACCAGGAGTGTTTACACTTCTTGAGCAATCCTAGGGCTCTACACGACCATGTATATAAATACAGGCCATCTAGCTATACAAGACATTGGCTACACGACCTCCTATACCTACACGGGCCGTGTAGCCAATAACACAACCATAATGTTCACCCCAGAGATGTTGTTTTGATTCATTTGATCTCCAAAACTCCATTTCTCCTCATTTGAGTGTTTCTTTACACTCAAAATAACTGAGGTAGTTGTTTGTACATACCCAAAATTTCAATAAACACACTAGGTCAAACAATTACATCAATTTACCTAGTCTAAGGCCTTAACGGAAGCAATGCAAATAAACACATGCAGATACAAAAGCATGGCTAAATGTACTTAAATGGTTGTGGAACTTTCCAAGGATACATTCAACACAAAATAAAACACAAGGAATAAGGAAGTATCCCCTCCACGAGCTCAAAACTTGGCTGGAAGAAATGTGGGATGATAGATGAGACAATAGCCCCCAATCTCCTTCTTGTAAGTCCACGCGAAGCTAGGATTAATCACAAAGTGCTAGCAATCCACGTTGATCTCACACACTTTAGTAGATACACCTGGAACAACCCTCAATTAACTCTTGCACAACCACATAATGCCTTAAAAGTTTCTTTAGTATAAGTGCTTATGTGTTTTTTAATACAAGTGACAAAAAAGTACAAAGGAAGAGAATAGAGAACCCTTTATAGACACAAAAGTTCCTCTATATATCCCTCTAGTCAGCAAAGAGACTATCCCCTATTGGACCACCAAGATGGTCCAATGAAAACAAAAATGTATATTAAGTTCAATCTTCACGACCGCTCACGAGCGTCTCACGGGCCGTGAAGACCAAGGGTATCACAGCTCGTGCCGCCCAAAATGAAATCATGGAGACCAAGTGGTTCACGACCAGTGGAGCACCCTTCACGATCGTGAAGCACAGGTCAAACCAATTTTGACCTCTTTTACATACTTCTCTCGCCTAGGGTTGTCGCGATTGAAACTTGGCATGTGAGCCAATAGGACCGCACTTCATCCGGAGTGATACCGGCCTATGTTTGTTAGTAGGCATACACCAACATATTCCCACTTGCACATGACACACCGTACCCAAACACATCACAAACAGAGAGCGGTCTTTAGCAAGACATCTTTACCACTAAGTCAGTATGGGGTATGCCATCCTTAACAAGTACCATATCACAACCACAAAGGTTTGATATGACCCTATAGATAAGTGATCAATCATCTTTTTGTTCGCGATATTCATGTGAACACGAGACATGGTACTAAGTTATTCTACGATCATTCACGATTATGTTTCTCGATCAAGATTGGTGGTGACCAAAAATATACAAGTTGCGATTGATCAACCATCATTGCAAGCTTGAGCACGACTATGTATTTTGGTGTCAGCGCCCAATCATCGAGAGGCCCAGGGATATCTATCTACACAGAGGAAGAACATCCTTTGACTACATTGCCCCATTACATTGGCTATACTTTTCCCAAAAGCTTCCTTTATAGCAGTCAGCTACGGTTTGCATTTAAAAGCAATCAGAACAAGGCAGACCAATGTCGTGGAAACACATGTATCGGCAATCTAAAGGCGAATTTATATTATCATTCTCATCTACTCATTACAAGTACCGCAACATAGATACAAGTGTGGGTCGTCTAGTCACTTCAAACCTCTTTCAAGTACATGCAAAGTGTTGCGTCCCCGTATTCAATATCCATTGAACACATGACCAACCACTTCCCTTCATAATTGTTCAAACTTCCTACCCGCAACTTCTGCATTACTAAATCTCCATTTAATAATTGATATACGCAATAAATACTATAACGCTTAATGTTCCCAATGCATGGAAAATACATCAAATACAATTACCAAACATACAAATACTCAAACCAAGCCACTAGCAAATCTAATACCAATAGCATGGGTGTGGACATCATGATTAGCCCGTGACAATGGTTTAGTAAAAGGATCCGCCAGGTTGCAATCTGTGTGTGTACTTTGCTAACGACAATGTCTTCGCTCTCGACCGAGTCTCGGATATAACAATATATAGGGGCGGACCCAGGAATTTTTTTGACCGGTAGCACCATATAATGCGAAAATAAAATTAAATAAAATTGAGGGTGTGGTTCGGATTTTTTCTCGGGTTTCTGGTTAATCGGGTCGGATTAACGAGGGTTTCGGCGGTTGTTCTGGTATTTTAGGGCCAAAATTTAAAACAAAACACAATTTATATAAAGCCATGTTAACTAAAATGCTATTTAAAAGATAAACTAAAGTATTTTAAAAGTATAAATTGAAAGATTAAACTATTTCTTATCATTTTTTTTAAGTTTCATTTTTCTTTTGATTTTTGTGGCATCACCGGTAGCACCGTCTCTAAAAACCTAAAACTAACACTACGAACAGTAAAAAGACCCGTGTCCCGTGACCCCTCCCCACTATACCTAAGTCCGCCAATGGGTCGTCTAGTCACTTCAAACCTCTTCCAAGTACATGCGAAGTGTTGCGTCCCCGTATTCAATTTCCATTGAACACATGACCAACCACTTCCCTTCATATTTGTTCAAACATCCTATCTGCAACTTCTGCATTACTAAATCTCCATTTAATAATTGATATACACAATAAATACAATACTCCTTAATGTTTCCAATGCATGGAAAATACATCAAATACAATTACCAAACATACAAATACTCAAACCAAGCCGCTAGCACAATCTAATACCAATAGAATGGGTGTGGACATCATGCTTAGCCCGTGACAACTGTTTAGAAAATGGATCCGCCAGGTTGCAATCTGTGTGTACTTTGCTGACGACAATGTCTTCGCTCTCGACCGCGTCTCGGATATAATAATATATCAACGGAATATGCCTTGTGTGTCGGTAAGATCTCGGTTCCTTCACTAAAACTACCGCACACTCGTTGTTCCAAAAGATCTCAATAAGGTCGGCTGTGCTACGAACAACTCCCAGGTACATAATGAACTTGTGCATCTAGATGGCCTTCTTCGCAGCTTCACTGGCCGCAACGAGTGTCATATGCTTCAGGAGTCGGTTCGATCATTTATGACATGTTATGTCGGCTGAACTTCTCCAAAGGTTTGATATGACCCCATTGAGATCGACAGTCATCCATGTCATTTTGGAAGCTAGCATCGTTGTAACCATTTACTCTAAGCTCCTGCTCACCTCTATACACCAAGAACATCTCCTTAGTCCTCCGAAGATACTAAGAATGTTCTTAACCACCATCCAATGTGCGTCACTAGGGTTGGCTTGATATCTAGTCGTCATACTCATAGCACATGGGACATTAGGCCTTGTACATAACATGTCGTACATGATCGAGCCCACTGTCGAAGCATATGGCACTCGCCTCGCTACTTCTTGTTCCTCAGGGGAACTCAGGCATTAAGTTTTACTTAATATCACTCCATGTAACAAATGTAGGAACCCCTTTATGGAGTCCTCCATCCCGAATTACTTCAAGACCTTGTCAATATACGAACTCTGGCTAAGCCCAATCAACCTCCTAGATTTATCTTTATAGATCTTGATCCCAAGGATGTATGTAGCATTATCCTTCATTGAAAAAAACTCCCCATCCAGGATTTTACACCTTGCAAAGTAGGGACATCGTTCCCAATTAGTAATATGTCCAAGAACTCCCCATCCATGTCATACTTCATTATTTGAAATGGATTTTATCTCGGACTCCATTGCCTCTGTCCACCTGGAAGGCTTAGGGCCCACCACGCATCGCGGTAGTTTGTAGGTAACAGTCAACATTAGGTTCTTGAGCATCAACATGCTAAGAATCAACCAACTTTGCTTGTTCGCTAGTGCCAACATCATGTTATCCATTGCTAGGTTCTTGAACCTCTTCATGATTAGGTAGGACAATCACAAACTTTTAGATATGAGTCTGATGGAAACTTTCCATGCCAGATCTCATTTGGCGTCTTCTTAACGTTTTTTGTTGGTACGAGGTTAAGGATCTTACTAACCGTGTGCATAGCCCCATAAGCTAAATGGAAACATATGCTTAACTCATCATACACTGGAACATATCCAACAAATCTCCGGTTCCTCCTCTCGGAGATACCGTTTAATTGTGGTGTCCTAAAAGGGGTCAATTGCGAGATAATTCCACAATCTCTAAGATGGTCACGAAAACCAGCACGATCCGATCTCAACATCTTAACCCTTTTCCCAAGGTGATTCTGAACTTCGGTTTGGACAGTCTTGAATACCTCAAAGGTATCCCAGTTTCTCACCGGGTAGACGTACCCATATCGACTATCATCTATATTTAACCATGGTGCACTCCATTTGATTGAACTTATCGAGTACTTTCTTTCACACCGAGTGAAATCACAAAATTCGCATGGATCAAGTAGAGAGTTTAAGCACTTAGCTTATTAGGCTTTGCTAAACAAAGGGGTTAGAAAAGTTTTAGAGTTGAGAAGATGAAAAAGATTGGCATAAAACTTTGAAGTTCAGTTATGATCGTTATTTATACCTTTTCAGATAAGAGAGAATAGTTATTGTTGAGGATTTTAGTTAGATTGGAGACTAGAAATGAATAAGTGGTAAAAATTGATTTATTTATGACGGATATTTTCTAAAAATAATTATTATTGCCTCACTAAATGTATTTGCACCGTTACATTGAAACTGAACAAACAAAATTAAAGTAATAGTTAATTAGAACATACCCAATTCAATTTAGTGTTAGTTAATTATGCCTAGAGTGAGGGGAGTGGAAGATGCGGTGGGAAAGGGTGAGACCCACCACTTATGTGGTGGGTAGGTACCATTGGAAAGGATAGGGGTAGAATTGGGAAGGGTCCGAGAACCACTTGAGGGGTGAGTAAGGGGTGGAGGAGAGGTGGGACCAACTAGTGTTTAATTATCTCGCTTTGTCTTTTTTTCTCTTTCTTTATAGTATTAATTTAATAGGTGGGGTATTAGGTGGATCCTTAATTTGCTGTGGTGAGAAGTAACCATTACAGAAGCTATTGTTAAGTGGTGAAAGTGAAAAGTTGATGTGTTTGTGTGATGAGTGAGGTAAGATTTGAAGGTTACCATGTTAGGTTCAAAATGTCGTATAGAAATAATGGTTTAAATTGTGAGTGAGGTTTGCATAAAATGGAAACTAGTGTGCTAAAAATGTAAATACTCCTATGATTATAAATAGGGATATGACTTTAGGGATTTCGGCTAAGCTCATTTTATCAATAAGATTGTGTGTGTTTTATAAGGTGTAAATGGTTTTTCTCTCTACTTTTGTATACGCTAAAAACCGAGATCTCCTTCTCTTCTCTTCATCCTCGATGTAGCTTGAATCACAACCACTATGAAATGGTATCAAAGCCAAATAGAGTGAAGATTTCTCTTAGAAACACCTCTTTAATTGAATTTTTGAAGATTTTTTTAGATATGGAAAATTGAAAACTAGACTCTTTGGGGTTTTAGATCTTGAGTTCAAAATGTTTATTCTACTTCATTTTTTGTTAGATCTATTGTCACAAAGTGTTGTAGAACATCCGCGAAGTGATTTAATTCCATTTGGACATCTCGTTCGTCGATTCTCAGATTTAGAAAGTATTTTTGGTATTTTTGAGATAAATCAGTCGATCAAAGCAATTGAGTTGTTGTTTAGGTTAGAAATCGAGCCTAGAAGTACTTAGGATCATAGGGATCCTATTGCAGGAAGAAATTTCCAGACACTTTTATTAAGATTCAGTTCTGGGTGTTCAAATGTTATGAACAGCCGAGATTGGCTTGAAGATACGAAGAAGACGAGTTTTGAACACTTGAAGAATAATAGGATAAATCACCAGACTATATCGGTCATTATAAGAAATTTCATCTGAATTTCGTTGAAATTCATTAAGTGTTCTACCTTGTTAGTCTAGACGACATCCAACCTTAACCGATATCTAAGACTATCACAGTCAATTCAAGTCTTTAATTTTAACCGAGATCAACCCATACCTGATATCTTTCAAATTTTTTCACATCTACTTGGAACACCCTGTTGGGGTTCTAAGAACATAGCGGAAGCAACAAGGTACAACAATCAAAACACAAAGTACAAGAATTCAAAGCATAAAACCCCAAGTCATGGACCAAAACTCTAATGCTAACATTTGCAACATGTAAAAGAACAAGGAGAGAAGATTATACCCTTATTGAGCTCCAGGAAAAAGGTGATGAGAGTAGATGACTAGAAACCCACGAAAAAGTTTCCTCTAGTGAAGTCCACCCTGGGTTTGTCCTTCTCCTTGTACTAGCAAGCTTGGGAGATCTTCAAAAACTTGAAATCCCCTCAAGAACAACCTCTAACCTTCCAGAATTCGGACCTCTTTTGATGCACACTCAAGAACACTCTCAAAGTACAATACTAAGTGTTTTGTGTGTGTTTCTGGCAAAAGGATAGCAAGTAACACAAGAGAGGTGCTTTTATAAACTCTCTAGTGTCACTTGGATACCCCATAAACCGGCCAAGAGGTTCCCCCAATGCTACACATGCATTGGTCAAGAATGGAGGTGGAAAACATAATCATTGCATGTACTCTGACAGTCGTTAGCGCCACTAACCTTAAGTGTCTAGCATGAAATAGTCCTACAACTCATGCATAAACAATATAATAAAACCAAAGAGTTTTAAAAATGGTTAAACAACTCTCGCGCGCACACTTGATTAACAATAAGATATAAAATTGGTTTAGTATCCGATTAGTGAGTACACTTGGTTTTTGTCACTTTTAAAATGGTTTTTTAACCGGAAAACTAAATCCCATTTTCTAAACGTAAATCTCATGCCGTCCATAAGATGACACCACCCAAATCTAACCGCACAAGGGTTGATTATCGAGCTTTGGCCGAGTCAATTTTTGTGTGAGTTGTGTGGAAGGTTGTTAGATTATGTGCAGAGATAATAAATAGGCATGTTGTATCCAATGTTATAAGAGACTAAAGGGTCACACTGCTACACACCCAATTCAGAACAGTTGGATTTCACCATAAATCTGTGTGGAAATAATTAATCAGTTGGATTAATTATTAAAGAGAAAAGTGAATAATTAACCAGTAGAATTAATTATTGAAAAGAGAGAAATAAATAATTAATCAGTTTATATTAATTATTAGAAAGGAAATAAATAATAAATAGTTATTTATTATTTAATGAGAATTAAATATTAAGTTTTAATATTTAACGGACCAGTTAATTAATAGTTAATTAATTGACTAGTAAAGTCCAGGGGGTCAAAAAGAGAAGAGTTGAAAGTTTAATTAAAACCAGTGGGATTTTAATTAAACCGGATTAGGTCCAAGTTAATCCTTATAAATATATGTTAAGGCTTAAGGATTAAGATAAGGGGACACAAAGGATTAACCCTAGCCACTACTCTCCTTCTCTCTATCGATCTCGCACTCTCTCTCTCTCGTCGATCTCTCTCTCGGTCGACACACTCTCTCTCTCTTGGTCTCTCTCTCTCGACGATCGCAAGCCAAGAGGAAGATAAGGTGTTCTCGGTTTTTGGCCTTGTGTTGATTGACGCACGCATACACACAAGAGGTCTTCACGGTTTGAAGGCTTGGTGATCCAAGAGCGGTCTAGCAGCCAGTTCAATCGGTGGTGTAGTAGTGGTGGACTATCTTTAGCAATCCTAAAATTTTTGTTCAGGTATTATCTTGTAAACTTTTCTATGGATTGTTTGTTAAGAAACTATGTTGATCAAATTAAAGTTTAAAGATCCTAACCCTTTTGGGGTTTAGAATGTTGTGTTCAATCCAGTTCCGCTTTTAGGATTGAACCAGTGGTATCAAACCCATGATTGACCAGTTTGAGTCATATGGTGGTTTGGTCAGGTTCAAAACCCTTTAGTGGTATCAGAGCCTCGGCTCTATGATCCATAGTTTATAGTTTCTATCTGTTTTAGATTAAGGTTTTATTCTTTATTCTATTTTTGTTCTTGGTATTTTCGAAAATCAAGAAGGTAGCAAAACAGTTTGTTTTGTTATCAGTTTTATCCTATTAATCAGAAAATTCAAACAGTAAGTTTGAATGGTTAAAAGGATTATGATTTTTGAAATAAGAATAAGTTTGAATTAAGATTAAATTAAATAGTTTTTTTAATAAGTAAAACCTAGATAATCTAATTAGTTGGTTTGTTTAATTGTTATATGATCTTCTCCATCTTATTTCTTCTCCTTATAGATTTCGAAAACCATAAAAGGATAAAAACAAGTTTTCTGTTTTATCCAGTTCATAAAATGTTTGATTTTAACCAGTTAGGTTTAAACCAGGTTTTAGGATATTTAATTATTAATAAAACAAGTTTTTGTTGAAATTAATAATTAATAGTTTTTGGTTTTTTGAAATTAAATCCAGTTTTTTTTATTCAGTATATTAAAAACAGTTAGTTTTTAATAGATTAAAAAGGATTTAAAATATTATTGTATTAATCGGAAAACGGGAACCGAAACCATTACCGTGACCGTTAGCGGCGCTAAAATGGTTTTAGCGGCGCTAACAGGACTTAGCGGCGCTAAGGGTCAGAGTGGGCTTCGGCCCAAGTGACTTCGACCCAGTACGCCACGGCCCAAAGGGCTTCGGCCCAAGGTGTTCTTCAGCCCAGGGTGGATCACGATCCACGTGCGTCTCGGCCCAAGAGGGTCTCGGCCCAGTGGGTTGTGCGGCTTAACAAGAGATGTTGGCCCAAGATTGTTTTTTCCGGATTGATACAAAAGGATTATTAATTTTTATGTTCTAAAATTAATAAGGTGTTATATAAACTAATGTTATATATTTTAATTAGTTTAGTTAAAAATATATTTTAGACTTTTATTTATTATGACTAGTTTAGTCATTTTTGAATAAAATTCTAAAGGGAATAAAGTTTATATAATAAGATGGAGAATTGAACAAGATATTTTAATTGACCAAAAAGTTGTCGGTTTTAAGTTATTGGATAACTAGTAATAAAATCCGACATAAGGTTTCATTCAAGGTTTGAATAAGATCAGGGATTTAAAGTTTTTGTTAGAAAAACTCTTTTGGTCAGATAAATATTAATTAGAAGATCATAATTCTCGTTTTTGGTTAATAGACATTAATCAAAAGGATATATGAGAATAGTTTAAACAAATCAGGTTGTGTGCTTAACAGCACAGTTTATGTATATTTATTATAACTGCGTGGTTGACTTTTATATATATAGTGCTTATATATATTGCGTGGTTGTGATTCATATAGCTATAGTTTTGCGGACTTAGGACTCGTTTTTCTTTTCTTTTTAATTTTTTGGTTTTGGGAAGGCTTGCGTGCCAATTACAATCCCTTTCTTAATTATAATATTATACTGGTTTGGGGAGGCCTGCGTGCCACATACAACCCCATTAAATATTGTATTTGTAATAGACTAGTGATAGTTTAATTCCTCCACAAAAATGGACTCGAAGAAGGCGATCAAGAAAATGGTGTTCTATACGCGAAGCACAGACACTTCGGGGAGGTGTCAAGGCCAGTGGGAACAGCATGTCAAGAAAGGTGAATCCAAGTCATTTTTCATCCTTAGGCCTGACCTTAGGATTAGTTGGCAAAACTATAGGGATTTATCTGCTTATTATTATTATCTGCGTGGTTATGATTTATTTACTGCTTTTATATATATATATGTATGGTATGTATATACACGCGTGTGATGGTAAATAAAATGGGTTTAATAACAGGCTGTTATTAAACAGTGAAAAACCACGCTTTATGACAAACTAGAATATGACTTCAGTCTGGTAGTCGTATTAATTAAATTTTTTATAAATTTAAAAGATTTGTCAAGGTTATAAGTTTGGAACTTATGAAAGCCGTTTTGTGCACCTAGTTCAGGTACACATATAAATCGTATTTTTTTAAAACAGTTAGTTTTAAAATGGTTTTTCAAAAAACTGGAAAATTAAGTTTTTTTATTGAACTTAATTAAAACCCAAGAAAAATCTTAGATCAGTGTGCTACCCACCTAATGGTACACCTTGACTGTTAAACGGTACTCGGGTGTCGGAAGTGCCCAAACCTTGGGCATCCGGGTTCAAACCATTGCGGGAAAGGGCATGAAAGATTCTGCGATAATCGGGAGTCCCGGCCAGAATTCATGTTGTCTTAGGTGGTGCGATCTATTTTGGTGATAATCGGGAGTCCCGGCCCAAAAAGCACTAGAGTAGAGTTAAACATACTAGACTGGGTCTAAGTGCTCTACGAGGTTCTAGGAGTCGTATAAGTTAGGTATGATTGGTACAGGGTGTTACCTACCAGAAATAGCATGACTTGGCGAGAAGTGCCCAAACCTTGCGTCAAGTATGTGAAATATGGGTCCTAGGTCTAATATATATTGTTTATGGGTTTAATGATATATGTTGGAAAGTTTTTTGCAATTACTAATTAAACCGGGTTTTAATTTGTAGATGGCAACCAACGTTAGCAATACTAATAACCTCTCTCTCCGCTCTATCCTTGAGAAGGATAAGCTCACCAGGTCCAACTTTCTCACTTGGGAGAGAAATCTCCGGATCGTGCTGAGGCACGAGAGAAAGTGGTATGTCATAGAATAACCTCTAGAAAATCCCCCTGCCAGCAATGCCAGGGCAGAGGTCAGGGAGGCCTTTCAGAAGCGCTCCAATGACGCCTTGGATGTTAGCTGCCTCATGCTTGCAACTATGAGTCCAGAGTTGCAATCAAGCATGATGGAAACTCCTGCATATGACATGATCCGCCAGCTGAGGGACATGTTCCAGGGACAAGCCCGCACAGAGCGTTATGATGCCACTAGGGCATTTAACTCGTTCAAGATGGCTAAGGGGACCTCGGTCAGTGACCATGTCATGAAAATGAAAGGTTACATGGACCAACTAGAGAGACTAGGGCACCCAGTACCGTTGCAGCTAGCAACGGATACGATACTCAACTCGTTGTCAGATGACTATAAGCCTTTTATAGTCAACTACAACATGAACAACATGGAGAAATCCGTGGCTGAGTTGCACTCCATGCTCAAGACAGCTGAGCAGAGTATCGGGTCCAAGTCTAAGGACATGATTATGGTGGGACATGGTGGACGTAAGAAGAGGAAGGGGCGCAACAGAAAGGGAAAGGGCAAGGCCCAGCCCAGTCAGAGTGCACCCAGAGCTAATAACGACAACAACGGCAAGAAGCCGAAGGCAAACAAGGCAAGGACCGAGAATCGGTGCTTCAGGTGCTGCGAGGCCGGACATTGGAAACGAGATTGTCCGAAAGGTCACGAGGCAGGAGGCAAGTTTGGCTCCTCAGGTATTGCGTGATCAGCTTCTTTGTCACTTTCCTACTTGTAAAGTTTTACGAGTATTCTAACATCTTGCATTCGTTTATTGCAGGAGGGGATGGAAAGGGATACGGCCCAGCATGAGGAGATCACACATGCAGCATGCGGATATTATTAATATTTGCATTTCCTAGTTTATTAAACTCTTAAAGTTTATTTGAACAATTTTTATATTGTTGGTTTATGAATACTTTTGAGTTTTTGGAAATTTAATTATTTAGTTATATATCCGTGCACGTGTTCTTTTTTTATGAATCAGGATTATTGCAGGAGGAGATGGAAAGTGATGCGGCCCAGCATAAAGAGATCCTACGTGCAGCATACGGATATTATTTATATTTCCTAGTTATTTATATTGGATTGACCCACCGTGAAAAATACTTCGTGGATTCGTGTCAAAAGTATTTATCACATAGGTTATCCTCAAGCCTGAGGTATTTGGTTTGGGATGCGGTAAATGTTGTGTTCTTAAAGGGTTTTAACGCCACGCCGTAACAGGGTGGTCATAAGGTGCGTGTCTAGATTCAGTGGGAGCCGTGTTGCCAAATGCAAATATGCAAGATGGTAATTGCACCTCTCTTTTAGGAGAGATATTTCCGGGCCCCTTGACTGATTAGAGAAACTGGTAACTGCACGGCCGTGCCCAAACGAACTGATCTGTTCTTTGTCGTTTATCACGCAATTTTGAAATCAAGTATGTCATGAACAAATTTTTGAGTCTCTGAGTTGACCTTTTTCCATGCTCATGCTCAAAATTGAAATATCGCGCTGCAAGGGACAAACCTATATATATGCAAGTTTGTATATATAAAAACATACCCATTCATGGACAGGGAGTTTATGATAGTTTAGTTTATAAACAGTTAGTTTATAACAAGTTACTTCTATGCAGGTTGCTCATGAAGTTTTATCACAAGTTACTTTGGGGTATAAGAGTTCTTGTAACCTGGTTACCCTAAGTGTCTGGCTAGGGACCTCCTTAGGCTAACAATGTGCAATAACTATTACTTATCTTGCACAAGTGGGAGTCTGTTAGATTATGTGCAGAGATAATTAATAGGCATGTTGTATCCAATGTTATACCAGACTAAAGGGTCACACTGCTACACACCCAATTCAGAACAGTTGAATTTCACCATAAATCTGTGTGGAAATAATTAATCAGTTAGATTAATTATTAAAGAGAAAAGTGAATAATTAATCAGTAGAATTAATTATTGAAAATAGAGAAATAAATAATTAATCAGTTTGTATTAATTATTAGAAAGGAAATAAATAATAAATAGTTATTTATTATTTAATGAGAATTAAATATTAAGTTTTAATATTTAACGGACCAGTTAATTAATAGTTAATTAATTGACTAGTAAAGTCCAGGGGGTCAAAAAGAGAAGAGTTGAAAGTTTAATTAAAACCAGTGGGCTTTTAATTAAACGGGCTTAGGTCCAAGTTAATCCTTATAAATATATGTTAAGGCTTAAGGATTAAGATAAGGGGACACAAGGGATTAACCCTAGCCACCACTCTCCTTCTCACTATCGATCTTGCACTCTCTCTCTCGTCGAACTCTCTCTCGGTCGACACACTCTCTCTCTTGGTCTCTCTCTCTCGACGATCGCAAGCCAAGAGGAAGACAAGGTGTTCTCGGTTTTTGGCCTTGTGTTGATCAACGCAGGCATACACACAAGAGGTCTTCACGGTTTAAAGGCTTGGTGATCCAGGAGTGGTCTAGCAGCCAGTTCAATCGGTGGTGCAGTAGTGGTGGACTATCTTTAGCATTCCTAAAGTTTTTGTTCAGGTATTATCTTGTAACCTTTTCTATGGATTGTTTGTTAAGAAACTATGTTGATCAAATTAAAGTTTAAAGATCCTAACCCTTTTGGGGTTTAGAGGGTTGTGTTTAATCCAGTTCCGCTTTTAGGATTGAACCAGAGGTATCAAACCCAGGATTGACCTGTTTGAGTCATATGGTGGTTTGGTCTGGTTCAAAACCCTTCAAAGGTGCGTGTGGCAACTCGCAAGGTCGATTGTCGAGCTTTAGCTGAGTCGATCATTGGGCTAGAGTACCACCGTGTATCTTGATGGTTGATTTACGGTTTCAAATTAATATTTTATATAATCGTCGAGCACTAGCCGAGGTTATATACAATATCACTTTGAGATTGGGGTGGAGGGATCAAACATGCCAAACTTGGCACAATGGTTGTAAAGTAGAATCCAACAAGGAACTAAGAGTTGCAATAATCGATTGCAATCGGTCAATGGTTGCCGGCCTAAATAACTTTGCCACGTGATCCACGGAAAACCCATCACGGTGCAAGGTGAAATAAGGTTCTTAGCCCTTGTTAAAATAGTTGTTTTTCATTAAACACTTGGGGTAATTATTTTAACAAGGATTTCAATCGAACTAACCAAATCTACTTTGCATTTTATACATGGCATCAACTAGCACCAACAACCACACCACCTTTTCTCTAAGGATTTTCTTTGAGAAGGACAAACTCGATGGGACCAATTTTATGGATTGGTCAAGGCAACTTAGGATAGTCCTCCGTCACGAGGACAAGTTGGCCACAATTGAGAAACCCATCCCCGAGGCACCTGCATCTAACGCGAGTAGGGTCGTAAAAGAGGCTTGTGAAAAGCGCCTCAAAGACATCACCGAGGTTACTTGCCTCATGCTAAGCACCATGAGCTCCGACTTGCAAAAGTCGATGGAGCACTTGAGTACTTACGACATGATGCGCTAGTTGACGGACATGTTCCAACAACAAGCAAAGCAAGAACGGTATGGTTGTCTCAACAACCTTCTCGGTTGCCGGTTGCAAGAGAGCGGGAACGTGTCCTACCACAATCTTAAGATGAAAGCGTTGGTGGAATGCCTCGAGAGGTTGGGATTTGCCATCGCGAGAGAGATGGCGGCAGACTTGATTCTACGGTCTCTCCCACCATCATATGATCAATTCGTTGTGAATTATCATATGCATGGGATGGATAATTCCCTAATGGAATTGCATGGTATGCTGCGGACCGCCGAGTCCAACATGACCAAGCAAAAGTCATCCACCTCTGCTCCCGTCTTGACCATCAAGGAAGGGGAGTCCAAGAAGATGAAGAAAACTGCCTCCACCCCTTAGGGTAAAGGTAAGGGTAAGGTTGGAGCTTCCAAGCCGAACCCTACCCCGGAGCCTAAGCAAAAGGGTCCAATCCCTCAAGCTAAGACTCCGGAGGAAGCGGTTTGCTTCTTTTGCGCGGTCAAGAGGCCTATGCGCCGAAGCTGCCCAAAGTACCTAGAGGGCCTGAAGAAGCTACGAGCTTCGGGAGCGGGCGCTTCTACTTCTGGTACGTTTATGATTAAACTCCATCATACTTCTACATCTAACGGCTGGGTTTTAGATACCAGCTGTGGCACTCACATTTGTAACATTGTGCAGGTTCTAAGGGAAAGTAGAAGGCTGAGAGATGGAGAGCTGGAGCTAATTATGGGGAATAGATAGGTCATCCTTGTATTAGAGAAAGGAAGCATGGAGCTTACTTTCAAGACCGGCTACTCTATTATTTTAAGAGATTTATGCTACTCGCCGCATGTGGCGAGGAATATTTTGTCTTTTTATGCACTGTATGACGATGGATTTTATTTCAAATTTAAAAATGGTTTTATTACATGTTTCAAAAATGATATTTGCTATTTTAAAGCTTATCCATGTCGTGGCATATATGAAGCAAATGCATACATAGAAAATAATAGCACAATCATGAACATTGATTCTGGATCCAAAAATGGTTTGGATAAGTTTTCCTTATGGCATGGCTCATCCTTGCTTTTTGAAAATCCAAACTCTTTGATTTTCTCATCAAATCAAAGGTTCCAGCTACGAGATGCTTGCTTAAGTCCATAAATGGACTTCTTTAGTTTGCAGACTCTATCAGGATACTCAATATATACAAAACCCTAAGGTTTTGACATAAACACCTCTTCATTAAGCTTCCCGTTAAGGAAGGCGGTTTTTACATCCATTTGCCATATCTCGTAATCATAAAACGCAGCTATGGCCATAAGTATTTTGATAGATTTGAACAATACCACTGGTGAAAAGGTTTCCTCATAGTCAATCCCATGAGTTTGCGTGAAACCTTTAGCCACCAGTCGGGCTTTGAAGGTATCTACAGTTCCATCCACGCCGGTCTTCTTCTTGAAGACCCATTTACATCCCACTATCACCCTGGTGTAGGATCAACCAATTCCCATACTTGGTTGTCCGACATGGATTGCATCTCACTCTCCATTGCTTCCCTCCACCTAGCAGACTCACTGCCCGCTACGGCTTCCCGGTAGTTGGTCGGTTCATCATGATCCACCAATAAGTCATTGCCCTCAGATATGAGAAACCCATATCTCTGTGGCTCATGACGTGGTCTACCGGACCTACAAGGAATCAATGGAGCATTGTCAGGTACCGACGCATCCTCTTGCTCGGTTTCAACCACTTCGGGTTGAGTGCTAGTGCCGGCACTAGTCCCTTCTCCATCGGGTTCTTGAACTTCTTCAAGATCAATCCTCTTTCCACCAGATTGCATGGTTATCATCTCCCTTTCAAGGAAGACAGCCATTCGCGCGATAAACACTTTGTTTTCGGAAGGTTTGTAAAAAAAAAAACCCATGGCTCCTGTTTGATACCCAATGAAGTAACACCTCTAAGATCTAGGTTCAAGTTTGTCCTCTACCTCTCATCTAATGAAGGCATGACATCCCCAAACCTTGAGATATGCGATCTTTGGAGCAACTCCATGCCATATCTCATAAGGTGCCTTTTGGACTTTCTTAGTCGGTACGAGGTTAAGGATCCTAGCCGCCGACTCGAGAGCGTACCCCCAAAAACTAATGGGCACTTCCATGCGACTCATCATTGATGGACCATATCAAACAATGTCCGATTCCTCCGCTCGGCGACACGATTCAAATGTGGCGTCCTAGGAGGAGTTAGTTGTTAAATAATCCCACAACTAGCAAGATGATCACGGAACTCTGAGCTCAAGTGTTCGCCTCCCCTATCGGAGCGAAGTACTTTGATAGTCTTGCCCAATTCATTCTCGACTTCGTTTTGGAAAGTCATAAAGACCTCAAAGGTCTCAGACTTATGCCTAATCAAGTAGACATATCCATATCTACTGAAATCATCGGTAAATGTGACGAAGTATCTAGATTTGTTCCTTGTAACATGCTTGAATGGACCGCATACATCCGTATGCACTATTTCCAACAAGCATTTAGCCCTTTCACCAAACCGGTAAAGTGTGACTTAGTCATTTTACCTAATAAACAAGATTCAGATTCTTCATTTGACCCGAGGTCAAATGATTCCAAGATCCTATCCGCTTGGAGCTTGGTGATGCGTTTCTTGTTTATATGGCCATGACGACTATGCCATAAGGAAAACTTATCCAAACCATTTTTGAATCCAGAATCAATGTTAATGATTGCTCTATTATTTTCTATGTATGCATCAGCTTTGTATATACCACGACATGGATAAGCTTTAAAATAACAAACATCATTTTTAAAACAACAAATATAACCACTTTCAAATTTAAAACAATATCCATCGTCATACAAAGCGTAGAAAGACAAAATGTTTCTAGCAATAAGTGGCGAATAGCATACATCTTTTAAAATAATAGAGTAGCCGGTCTTGAAAGTAAGCTCCACACTTCCTTTCTCTAACACGGGGACGACCTCCTTGTTCCCCATGGTTACCTCCAGCTCCCCATCTCTCAGCCTTCTACTTCCCTTTAGCACCTGCACAATATTACAAATGTGAGTGCCACAGCCGGTGTCTAAAACCCAGCCGTTAGATGTAGACGTATGATGGAGCTCAATCACAAACGTACCGGAAGTAGAAGCGCCTGCTCCCGAACCACGTCGCTTCTTCAGGCCCTTTAGGTACTTAGGGCAGCTCCGGCGCATATGCCCCTTAACTCCGCAGAAGAAGCAAACCGCCTCTTCCGGAGTCTTTGCTTGAGGGATAGGACCCTTTTGCTTAGGCTCCGGGGCAGGGTTCGGCTTGGGTGCCCCAACCTTTCCCTTACCTTTACCCTTCGGGGTAAAGGCCGGTTTCTTCGTCTTCTTGGACTCACCCTCCTTGATGGCCAAGACGGGAACGGAGGTGGATGCCTTTTGCTTGGTCATGTTGGACTCAGCGGTCCGCAGCATACCATGCAATTCCATTAGGGATTTATCCATCCCATGCATATGATAATTCACAACGAATTGATCATGTGATGGTGGGAAATACCGTAGAAGCAAGTCTTCCGCCATCTCTCTCGCGATGGCAAATCTCAACCTCTCGAGGCGTTCCACCAACGCTTTCATCTTAAGAACGTGGTGGGACACGTTCCCGCCCTTCTGCAACCGGCAATAGAGTAGGTCATTGAGACAACCATACCGTTCTTGCTTTGCTTGTTGTTGGAACATGCCCGACAACTCACGCATCATGTCGTAAGCACTCAAGTGCTCCATCGAATTTTGCAAGTCGGAGCTCATAGTGCTTAGCATGAGGCAAGTAACCTCGGTGATGTCTTTGAGACGTTTTTCATACGCTTCTTTGATTGCCCTACCCGTGTTGGAAGCAGGGGCTAGTTGATGCCATCTATAAAACGCAAAGTAGATTTGGTTAGTTCGTTTGAAATCCTTGTTAAAATTATTACCCCAAGTGTTTAATAAAACAACTATTTTAACAAGGGCTAAGAACCCTATTTCACCTTGCACCGTGACGGGTTTTCCGCGGATCACGTGGCAAAGCTATTTAGGCCGGCAACCATTGACCGATTGCAATCCATTATTGCAACTCTTAGTTCCTTGCGGGATCCTACTTGACAATCATTGTGCCAAGTTTGGCATGTTTGATCCATCCACACCAATTGCAAAGTAATATTTTTCATAACCTCGGCTAGAGCTCGACAATTATATGAAATATTAATTTGAAACCGTAAATCAACCATCAAGATACACGGTGGTACTCTAGCCAAATGATCGACTCGGCTAAAGCTCGACAATCGACCTTGCGAGTTGCCACACGCACTTTCCACACAACTCACACAAAAATTGATTCGGCTAAAGCTCGACAATCAACCCTTGTGTGGTTAGATTCGAGTGGTGACATCTTATGGACGGCGTGAGATTTACATTTAGAAAACGGGATTTACTTTTCCGGTTGAAAATACATTTTGAGTTTGATTAACAAAAATTGACGAAAACCATAAGTTCTCACTAAACGGATACTAAACCAATTTATATCCTATTTGTTAATCAAATATGCGCGCGAGAGTTGTTAAACCATTTTTAAAACTCTTGGTTTTATTATTTATCAAAAATATTGTCTAGGATGCAATAGTCCTACAACTCATGCATAAACAATATATAATAAAACCACCACACGCATACAACATAGGTTGTAACCATGTCCCTAAAACCTATGCGTTTTTCCTGTGAGCTACTACGGGAAAAACAAGTCATCTAAGGACAAAATTCCTTGACTTGGATGTGCTCCCACTAAACCCGCCACCTCCATTGGGCCTTTCGGATCCGTGTTCGCTAAGACGTCACTCCATGGACTCCCGATGGTTGTTCCATATTACAATTACATATAAAAAGGAAATAAATGGCATGCAAGCCACAACTCCTAACTTCTAGTACAAATACATAATATGGAATATTTAAATGGCATGCAAGCCACAAATACAAAATTACATACCAAAAAAATAAATTATTATTACAAACCATGTGACTTCAAGTCACTAAATGAATGAATAATAATAACACAACCAAACATCCACAAGGTCTAGGGCATTTCTATTGTTACCAACAACATGAACAACTAGTGAACATACATGAAAAACAGCATGGTGTGCCACACAAAACCATGTAAACTTATGCATAATGGTTAAGATTATTTAATTCACTCAAGGCACAAAATAATCCCATGTACTTATGCATTAGTAACACCAAACCATTTTTGGTGAAACATATTCATAAATACATAATGTAAGTATATGCAGTTACCATTTTCATGCCAAATTAATAATATACATATAAATACACAAACCATTATACAAGGAATCTTAAATAAATAAAATTTAATTTCTGGACATAAAATTCCAGAAAATAAATTATATTGCCAAAAACCCAAAAATAATTTTTAAAGCTTAAAAAACCAAAAAACTGCTCTGCTGGGAGATCGAGCCGCAAACCACCCACAGGTTCGAGCCGCGATCTACCCACTAATTCGCGCCACCATACAGTGAACGAATCGAGCCGCTATCTTTTCTTATAGTTCGCGCCGCGATTCCCTAAGGAGATCCAGCAGCGAATTCTACTGGACAGAAAACAAAAATTTTATTTTTGGGTTTTTTCAGGCCACCATGTGCAAAAATGGTATAGAGGTGGCTCTGATACCACTGATGGGGTTTGAGGAACACAACGGAAGGAAAAGTACAACTAACAAAACACAATGTACAAGCATATAAAGCATGCAACCCCATAAATGGACCAAGCTCTATAACCAATATTTGCAACATGTAAAGGAGAGGGAGAATAGGATTATACCCTTCGTGATTTTCTGGAACAAAGAAGGAAGAATATGATGACCAAGAAGCCAAGCAAGCTCCTCTCTATTGTTGATCCACCCCGGGTATAGCCTAACTCCTTGTACTAGCAAGTTCTTGATGATCTTCAAGACTTGAAACCACCAAGAAAACAGCCTCTTAGTTGCCTTACTCCTGGAACTCCTTGAATGCACCCAAGAAACACTCTAAAATGCTTGTTAAGTCTTTATGTGAAGAGTTAACCAAGAGAGTACAAGGCAAGACTTGTACATTTATTTTATAGACTTAAAATGCCACTTCATATGCCCCTTAACCGGCCATGATGCTCCCAAAAAGAAGCCCATGCATTGGGCAAGAGAAGAGGTGGAAAAACACAATTATTGCATGCACTCTGACACGGGATCGCGGGGTGATCACATTAGAAATCGCGCCGTGATCTCTGCATAAGATCGATCCGCGATCCCATACATGGATCGAGGCGCGATCTTCGCCTGCACACCAACCCTTTTTCCACTTTGACACTTTTTGTCCCCCAACTTATAGGCTGTCGAGATAGATCCCCGGTGTGTGACCCAATAGACCCATACTATATCGACAGTGATCATATGGCGTAATTGCGTCAGTGGGCATACTCCAATAGAAGAAACCCTAACCGTTCTACCACTCATCGAGTACAATGAGCCTGTTGTTCAGACCAGTACAGAGTTGCTGTTTTGGACCATCCCTAGAAGTATCTAGAAAATGTAATCACTAGATTCTTTGGTCCTAAGTCTAGAAGCCACCATCTAATTGATCAAACTGAGTTGATGAATATGCATGCTTTGGTGATCGCGCGCAACATTGACTTTGCCTATGTCATCTTTTCTAATATGGTGGACAAAATCACTCTGAGTATAGTCAAGAAGTCAACCTGAACCCAGGTGCCTTACATCATGTACTTAAGCCTGTTAGCAATGGACAACCTCACTGAAAACCATTACATGGATCTCTCTAACCACCTGTTGGAATATGCCCACTGACACACACGAGTTGGTGTAATTGCCGATGAGGCATAGGCCTGATGGGTCACACACCAAGTATTGATTCCGGTAACACCTTGAACGAGAGAGAAGGAAAACCCAAAAGTTGGGCCTTGGTGTGCCAGGCACGGACGTGTCTCTTGAAGGCATGGGCATGCTTCACGGCCTGGCATGAGCCCAAGCCCAGGCCGGCGTGCCTAGGGCGTACCCATTTGGGCCGGCTCGAGCGTGCCTTATAGAGGTACGGCGGTGCCTTGCGAGTCCAAGTCAGGCGTGACTTGGGTATATCTTGTTGGGCTGGCACGGGCGTGCCTCTGACCAGGCACGGGCATGCCCCGTACAGTAACAACCATTTAATTAGTCTTTTAAGACTATATTAATTGGCTAATGATGACCATTATAACATGAACGGTTATGGACGACTTTTGACAGTCTTGGATGGTCTATAAGAGGGTCTAGTAGCCATTGTGGTTAAGGTTATACACTTAGTTAAGTGGCACAACTTTTCTCTCTAAAATTACACACTTGGAAGAACAAGAACTTGGGTTTTGATCTTCAAGTTGGTGTACTACATTGGTGTGGCTCTTGCTGGCGTCCAAGCATAGCTAGCATATACGAATCATTGGTGCTTGGTGTGGATACCGATAGAGGAACACTTCTTTGTGTTCTCAAAATCCATTATCATCAAAGGAACAAGAAGTAAAGATTTCATGTAGGTACATTTATTTCTTGCTTGTTCATTCTTTTAGTTGCTTAGTCATATCTAGAGGTTGGTCCACTGAGTGTGTATTGGTTAGCACTTGTTTTTAGAAAAAATGTTTATGCCGTCTTTAACTACCACTGCGTTTCAAGCCTTTGAAGACCATTGTTGGTTTGCTAGTACAAAAGGATTGAGCAAACCCGGGGTGGACTTGCAATAGAGGGAAACTCGGTTGTTTTCAAGTCATCCACTTCTTCTACAGATTCTGGTGTTGAGGAGGACGGTATATCTTTTTTCTCTTTGCTTTTACATGTTGCAAATACTTGTTATAGAGTTTGGTCCATTTTGGGGTTTTTATGCTTTGCATGTTTGTACATTTGGCATTGCATGTTGTTCCCTTGCTTCCGCTGTGTTCCTCAAACCCCAACATCTCTAACATGTCTTTGCAATATTTGGTTTGAAAACTGGAAAAATTATGTCGAAAATCATTTTCCGGTGACCGGGCACTAGTGGTGCACAAAAAAACCGAATATCCGATTTATACGAAAAAATATCCGAAACCGGATTTTGTAGAAACCGGTTTTTTTTTATCCGGATCGGATTTTCCAAAACCGGATAGTGTGGGTATGTTGTAGGATTAATCCACAACTTACTTCTTCCAAATTCTCTTCAAATTCTCTACTTTTATTCACCAAAGCTCACTTTCATTCACTTTCTTGAGATTGATATCATGGCCGGTAGTAGTAGCATGCCGAATACGGGAGCATCTTCCGTAGGAGGAAACCCCGATGTGGTGAGGATTCTCGAGCATAATAGAAATAAAGAAATTTGGGAACATTTCGACTTGTGCGAGATGTCCAACGGTTCAAAAAGGGCTCGGTGCAAACTTTGTCACAAGTTTCTAGCACCCGAAGGCAACTCTACTTTGAGGGCTCATATTTCCAAGTCATGCAAGGCGCTAAGAGCAACATCCGATGCAACTCAAGCCGACATGACGAATCAAGGTGGTGTTTTCATTTACTACAACGACAAATTACGAGACGCTTTTACGAGGTTCGTGATTACAAAAGTTTTGCCGTTTGACCACTTTGATGATAAAGATTTCACCTAAACCATCCAAACACTAATGCAACCGCGTTACACCGCTGTAAGTCGTACTACCCTTAGGCGTGATGCAATAAAAATGTGGCGTGAGGCTAGAGAAAAAATGATTTTAGGATTCCAAGAATACCATTATGGTATGTCACTTACATGTGACGTTTGGAGTTCTCTACATAACACCGGACATTCTTTTCTAGCCGTCACGGCACATTGGCTAGACCAAGATAGTTGGCAAATGATGAAACGTACAATCGCGTTTGAGTTATTTGGTGAACCACACACCGGCGCAAATTTATTTACGCTTTTAAAAAGGGTGATTTGTGTTTATAACATACAAAACAAAGTTTATTCTATGTCGTTTGATAATGGGTCAAATAACACAAACGCGGTTCCACGATTAAAAATACTACTTTCACCAATTTTAGACGGTGTGTTTTTTCACACTCGTTGTGTTGCACACATCATCAATGTTTCCGTTCAAGCCGGTTTGGAGGTTATTGACTCCAAAAGAAAAGATTTCAAAGAAATGATAAAATCGATTTTTTGCTCCAACAACAAACGGTTGAATAATTATAAACGTTTTTGCAAGTCGGTTAATTGTAAAGCTTTGGGTCCAAATTTGGATTGTCCAACTCGTTGGAACTCCACTTGGATGATGATGCACTCCGCCTTAAGGCAAAGAGATACGTTGCAAACTTTTCACAAAAACTTGTTTGATAAAGGTCTTGTAGCACAAGAGTATCCGAATGAGGGTTGGGAAATTATTTCAAAACTACATGATTTACTTGAGGTTTTTAAAGACGCAACAACTTGTTTATCCGGCGTTTATTATCCCACTAGTCCGTTGGTGCTTAACCAATTGTTTTTGATGGCTAACAAAATTGGTGACTTTGAGTTTGAAGGTGAAGAATTGAAACTCGTTGGGGCAAAAATGAAAGAAAAACTTTTAAAATATTTAAAGGAAATTCCCCCGGTATTTACTTGTGCCGCCGCTTTAAACCCTTGTTTAAACGTTGGTGGAGTTGAAACATTAATCGAACAAATTGCATTTTCTTTTAACCTTACCGAAGCTCCTCCCTAGTTTCCCTCTTTTAATTCGAAGTTTGAATGGTTTTAAGTATTTTTATTAGAATGTTTAGACGTTTGTAATTTGAATATGTTTAATTAGGAAATTGTAATTTTAATATTGTACTTTTTAAGTATTTAAATTAATCAAAATTTGAGTTTTCTTTCACATGTATGTTTTTTTATAGTATATATTATAGGAAATGTATTTAAAAAAAATTAAAAAAATTAAAAAAAAAAACAGTGGGCTGTCTTTCGGAGATCGGTTTTTTTCCCAAAAAAAAACCGGTTTTTAAAAAAAAACCCGTTATAGTAATATTCGTGTCCGGTTTTTATAGTATAATATGTTGGGGCCATAACCGGTTTTTATCCGACTGGTTTTAACCGAAACAGGTTTTTTTTTTTATAAAAAATCCTATCCGGATAATACTATAACCGGTTATAGTATTATCCGGTCAATGTGCACCCCTACGGGGCACGGCCGTACCTTTTGAAGGCACGGGCGTGCCGGCGGCCGCGCACGGGCGTACTTGTGGGGGTACGGGCCGTGCCGGCAGAATTATTTTTAAAATATGTTTTAAGCATTCTGGAAAAAAGGAGGGCACACCCGTACCTTTCATAAGCACGGCCGTGTGTCTACATTTTTGGATCAGAATCTGAAGATTTAAAACAGACAATTTGTGTTTAAATATTCCAGTTTATTATTTTTTTAGATCTGTTTTTGATCTGATTGAAACCCACTATATTTTGGTTCTTATAGTAATATGTTTTGTATGCCTTGGCATGAAGTGCATTAAAACCTATACTTATAGGAGTATATATGAATATGTGATTTTAATCTTGGTCATAGAATCACTAATGCATATGTACTAGGATTGTCTTGGTGCCTTGAGTGTTTTTGACAATCTTGATCAAAATACATGTTTGACATGGTATTGTGTGGCACACCATGTGTTTGTTTTGGTTGTGCTTGCTTTGCTTGTTCGGTAACATGATATGCCCCTTAAACCTATGTGTTGTGGTGTTTGGTGTGTTTTTGTTTTTGTTTGGTTTTGGCATTGGTGCCGTAATGTTGTAATTTAATTATTATTTGGTGCGGCTTGCATGCCGTTTATTTTATTCATTTGTACTTGTATAGTAGCATAGGAATTTGGCATGTGCGCCATTTTATTCTTCTATGTATTTGTATAATAGTATAGAAGTTTAATTGTGAATTAAATTGTAACACATCATCAGGAGTCAAGGCGTTGACGTCTCGGCGAGATGAAGTCTGGAGTGCTAATGGAGATGCCGGATTCAGTGCGAGCACACCCGACTAGGTACTTTGAAGAATTTTTTTCCTTAGTCGACCTTGTTTTCCTCGTTTGGCTCACGGGGGAAAACGCATAGGATTTTTGTCATGTTACCGAACCATATTGTTTATGTATGGTTATGTTTTATTATTTATTATTCTTGCATGGATGTTTAGGAATCGCATGCTAGATAATTTTTGACAAATAATAAAATACCAAGATTTGTAAAAATGGTTTACAATTTGCCGCGCGTAGGGAATTAACAAATAATATAAAAATGGTATTATCATATAAGTGGATAAAAGTTGGTATTTATCACTTGGCTTGTTAATTCGCAAAACAGTTAAAAATATTTTAAACGGAAAAACAAAAACCCGTTTTTCAAAAGTAAGTTACGCGCCATCCGTAAGACGACACCACCCGAATCTATCAAAACTTGGATGATTTTCGAGAACAAGCATGAGTTATTCCTTGTGGAGATGTGTGGAAAGTGAGTTTGGCAACTTGTAATGTTGGTTGTCGTGCAAAATCCGAGCTAATAATTGGTCGAGAGTACCAACGTGTGTCTTGACGGACGACTTACAAAATTCGTTGTGATTCTTATGTGGGTTCGGAATAAAGCCGAGTCATTTGAGAGGCACAAGTGAATTGATACGGGAAGGGATCAAACATGCCAAATGACATAATGGATGTCAATGGATCCCACAAGGATCTAAGAGTTGCAAAATGGTTGCAATCGGTAAAATGGTTACCTGTCTAAATAGCTTGCTTTGTGTAGTTCGCGGCAAGTAACAACAACAACACAACACCGAACTTATCGCTTCGTTCTTTCCTAGAGAGGGAGAAACTCATTGGTATGAACTTTGTTGATTGGCATCGGCAATTAAGAATTGCCCTTCGCCATGAATCAAAGTTGCACGTCCTTGAGAAACCCCTTCCGAGGCCACCTGCTACCAACGCGAGTTGAGCCGATAGATACGCTTTTGAAAAGTGTGTCAAAGAAACTAAAGAGGTTTCTCCTCTCATGTTATCGACTACGAGCTGCGAGTTGCGAAATCAATTCGAGCATATGAGTTCGTATGACATGATCAACCAATTGAAGGATACCTTCCGACAAGAGGTTAGGGAGGAATGCTAAGAATGTGTCAAGGTCCTTGTCGGTTGTCAGATGCAGGAGGGTGAGAAGGTTAGTGTTCACGTCCTTCGCATGAAGTCGTACATTGACCAAATGGAGAGGTTAGGATTTCCCGTTGGGAGGGAGCTTGTGGTGATTATAATTCTCCAATCCCTACCCACCTGCTATGGTGAGTTTGTTAAAGACTTTCATAAGCACAAAATGGTAGAATCCTTAATGGAATTGCATGGCATGCTGAAGACCATTGAGTCTAACATGGCCAAGCCTAAGTCTGTCTTGTTCTTTCCCACCCGGCTATTTAAGGAACTGAAAACCTAGAAGGAGGATACGACTCCTTCGGGAGAAGTTTGCTACTTCTACGGTGAATATGGAAATTGGCTGCGCCACGCTTGTCTTGAGTGCTTGAAGGAGTTGAAGTTTCTTATGAGGCAGGAGAATAGCTCTTCATCTTCAGGTACATTCATGGTTAACTCCGTTGCTTTTCTACTTCTTATTGCTAGGTTTTATGAAACGCTAGCTACAACACTCACGTTTGTTACAAAAATGGTTTGTTTCAAAGTGCAGGTGTTAAACGGAAGTAGAATAATGAAGCATGGAGAGCTGGACTTCAAGAAGGAAAACTTGGAAGTTGTCTCTAATTGAAGAAACGGGAGTATGGGTCTCGCCATTTGATCCGGCTACTTTATTACTCTATTAGATGTATATATTTTATTTGCCCTACGTGGTGAGAGAAATAATATCTATTATGCCTTGATTGACGATGGATGTTTCTTTGAGTTTTAAATATATTTGTGGGAATTTCCTTATGTCAAAATTTATCCATGTCATGGCATTTATAAGTTTTCGCTTAAAAGTAATAAAATAATTATGAATGATATGTTTGAGTCCAAAAATGGTTTAGATAGTTATCCTTATACAAAGTCGGTTTAACTATATAAATGATACTTGCATCACTAAGGTCCATGTGGATTAGGATCTTGGATGCATTTGGTCTTGGATCAAATGTTGAGTGCAAGAATTTTTATTAGGCTAAATGACTTAGACATCCCTCACCGGCGTTTGTGAGAGGATTAGTGGCTTGTTGAATTTGATCACACTTATGTGTGTTAATTCCTTCAAACAATCCATAAGGATAACTCCATGTACTTCGTTTCCTTTACCCGTGGTGGTAGTAGGGATGGTATGTTTGAAACCTTTTAGGTGTTCAAAGACTTACCGACACGAAGCACATGGTCAAACGGGCAAAGTGAGCAAGATACTTGAATCTTGTAAAGATGTTAAGTACCTTGACTTTGAACTTGATAACTATCATAAAGAATTATGAGACTTGTCTTACTACTCTTTCCTTCTTGGGCACATTGACACGTGGGTCACGTAATGGAGGAACCGGACATTCTTAGATATGGCCTATTTATTGGTGGGTTATAAGTTCATACCCCAAGTGTTGGGAGTACATGCAAGTGGCGGACAATGTTCTGATTATAGAATCAACAAAGATGGTCAAGTATGCACCTTAGGAGAAATGACTAGAAGGGGTGTCTTTTCTTGTCTATCTCAAAGCCTAGATCATCTAGCCTACATTTAGACGCGAGGTAGAGGAATCTGGGATCTAGAGGTGCTGCTCCATTATGCTCTCTTGCTGAGACCATGAGATACTAGTCCCACAAACCTTTGGGGACAAGCTTTGTCGCTCGATGGCAAGTGGAAACTAGAAGTCTATGGCAGCCAGTGGGAGGAAAGTAAGCCTTGAATGGTAAAACATGATGTTGACACTAGCACTCAATCATAGATGATTGGAACTCAGCATGGCTATGCTGGAGTACATGGCATGATGTCATCACCCTTCCTATATCTGATAGGAGTCGTCATAAAGGCCAGATAG
This sequence comes from Pulicaria dysenterica, assembly GCA_947179395.2. Taxonomy (NCBI): domain Eukaryota; kingdom Viridiplantae; phylum Streptophyta; class Magnoliopsida; order Asterales; family Asteraceae; genus Pulicaria; species Pulicaria dysenterica. Next base: position 48,562,176 of record OX359292.1, on the reverse strand, counting down.
ATATATTTCTATATCTAGAGGAAGACGATTCAATGATGAGTTTTGGGTTCATCAACTACCGGAATGCGTAGTAGGCCTAGAGTCTACTAGAAGGAGAAAGGTGATGAAAATGAGATGTAATCCATGTCGGATATTCAAGTAATGGGCTTGGATAATCCAACACCTTGGTGTAAACCTAGAGGGTGTATATGGGTCTTCGGGTATGAAGACTAACATGGATATAGTTGTAGACCACTTCAAATACCGACTAGTGAAAAATGTTCCATTGTGATTGACCATGAGGATGGTATCACAAGGAAATTCTTCTCTAGTGGTAATGTTGAAGTATTTTTCGGATACTCCCGGATATCACTACCTACACATGGCTATGATGTATGGCAGAAAACTGTAAAGACCGTATTCCTTCATAGGTATTTTGAGGAAGTGTTTCAACACTATCCGAGAGTCTTGTACATTGATAGTATCCTCCTTATGTCTAAGTCCATTCATGGACTTACGTGAAGCATCTCAAAGTTTCGATATTTGCTTTGATGAGAAAATTATTGTTTTGAGTTTTCGAGAAGCGATGATGAAACTTATATGAATGCCAAAGCAAGTGGGAGCGTTTGTATTCCTAATTTTGTATATCTACGGTGTCTATCTTATTATAGACAATGTCCTAGATTGGCGGTTGATAAACCGGGTTTAGGGATTGTTGCTTAATAAGAAGATGTAGTAGATACAAAGTGGAATTTATGGAGTTCAAGAAATATTGAGATATGTTCTTGATCGGTGTGTGAAAATGGCTTGAAGTAGTATGATTACTCCAATGCCAGCTTCTATACTAGTAGGGATAACTGCTGTGTTTATCAAGGCTAGTGTTGGTCAAATGATTTTATTAGTTAAGATTTGATAAGACAAAGTTAAGTTTGTAAGATATGTTCTAAATACAACTTAAACAGAATTATGAAGCTTGGTCAGACTGAACACTTATAGTGTTTCAGACTGAGCATAAGCTGAGTATAAGCTGAGCATTATAGTTTATCAGCTTAGACTATATCTTAGTCAGTTTATATATATGTTTGATAAGTTGTGTGTTCCCTAAGGTATAGGTTAATATTTAGCTTGATATGTTTCAAGCTGAGTGACTCTACCTTTAGACTGAGTCAGCTCAACAAAGTTTCTAAGTCAGTTCTAACTAATTCTTATGACTTGAGTTAGTCATTATACATGTTAGTACATGTTTGATATCGAGTTAGTTCTCTATGAACTCAGTTTGATTAGTTTCAAGCTGAGTAACTCACCCTGACGAAAGAAGTCAGTTTAATAGAATTTAAATATGTTTTAAATTATTTTATTCTCTATCTACGGTGCGGATAAGAAGATTCCAGAATCAAGATTGCAGATTGAAGATTGAAGATTCAAGATTCAAAATGTCAAGTTTATCCGTTAGTTTAAATTAACAGATTAGGATAAGTTTTAGTTTGTTAGGATACGTAGAATAGGATTATAAATACTAACCTCTTAATTAGTTTAGAGGTAACACCTAAAACTGTATGTGTTACGTAGCTTGATACATTGATTGATTGTTGATCAACGTGATTAAGAAATCACAGATTCCCAACAATAGTTCGTGTGTTCGATCTTCACGTTCGTTGTGAAGTTGGTAAGTATTCAATCTATGATAAATCCTGTTTAGAGAGTTATGTGGTGTTTATAATCATTGGTTGATTATAGATAGCAATTTTGATTAATTAATTTGAGAGATTGAGAGAGTTGAATTCTATTCAGTGTTTATACATCAAGTGTTTCATTCAATAAAAGCATTCAGTTTCATTCAAGTTGATTTGTGTAATGCTTTCTATTGATTTGTTCAATTTTCCGCAGAAAGTGTATTCAACCCCCCCTTCTACGCTATACTTGCTTGTTGTTTATCTCACCAAGGGACCAACAACTAGTATAAGAGCAGTTTGAAATCTTTCATAAGTTGAAGATCAAGATCCTAAGAAAGAGTAAGATGTCGGCAAGCAACAATTCATCGAACTTTCCTCTGATGGTTGCTAAAGGATGTCCTATATTTTATGGATCTAATTATCCTATGTGGAAATTCAGAGGCATGCTTTTCCTCAAGTCCATTAACACCAGAATGTATGATGTCATTACTAATGGACCAATTATCCCCAAGATTCCTGCTGTTGTCAGTGAAAAGTCTCCTGACAAGACTGAAAAGGAAGTCAAGAAACCTTTGGCATCTTGGACTGAAGAGGATTGGAAGTTACATTCTCTTGATGACAAAGCAAAGAGTGTTCTGGAAAATGCCCTGACAAATGATATTTTGCATACTATGACTGGTGTCAATCTGCAAAAGAAATCTGGGATACTCTAAGTATCACATATGAGGGCACCGATCTGTTCAAGCAGCATAAAAAGAATCATCTTAACATATCTTATGAAAACTTCTTTTCTAAGAAGAATGTAACCTTATCTGATGTGTTCACAAGGTTTCACTGCTTGATTAATGACCTGCTAAGTGTAGGCATCAAGAAGGATGAAGCTGACCTAGTGCTAAAATTTCTAGATATGTTACCAGAGAAATTCAATGAAGTGACTATAGCACTATGGGCTGGAGGTACCTTACATATGTATAACCTACAGTCCATATACGAGTTTCTGCTTAATCATAAACATATCACAGAACACAAGAAAACTTCTCAACAACAGAAGAAAGGTTTTCTTGAAAAGAATGAAACTGCATTAGTTGTAGAGAAGAAGAAAAAGAGTTCCAAAGCCTTCATTGTTGAATCTGAGACTGAGTCAGATTCTCAAGCTGACTACTCAGACTCAGACTCAAGTGATACTGATGATGTTCAGACCATCACTGAGCAAATGGCTATGCTTACCAGAAAGTTGAGTAGAGCACAAAAGGGAAGAGGAAGATCTGACAGAGGTAACGAAAAGAGTTCCTTTGATCCTAAGAAAGCTGTGTGTTTCAACTGTCAGAAGAAGGGACACATTGCTGCTTAGTGCAGTGTAAAGAAGGATGAAACAGCTTCAGTAGCTAACAAGAATGCTTACAGAGCTGGTAAATACAAGAAGAAATATACCCAGATCAAGAAAGAAAAGCCTGAAGACAAGTCCAATGCTAAAGGACTTTATGCTGAAACTTAGGATACAGAATCGTCTACCTCAGATGATGATGACAAGTGTCTGATGGCTCAAGAAGATGAAGAGTTTGAAATAGATGAAGTTGATTATGGTCTGTCTGAATCAACTTTTGAAGCTGACATGAAGGAAGCTGAGAAAAACAACAAATTAAGCAACTGGGATCCTTCCTCCATGTACAAGGTTAGTAATTTCAACTCTTACACCGATGAAGAAAAAGGTCTTATGTTTGATTATATGTTAAATGATTTTAAGAACAGCCTTAATACTCAAGCTGACCTCAAAGATGAAATAAATAAGCTTAAAAATGAGATTAAGGAAAATCAAATTAACTCTTATTACTACTGGAAAGAAAGCACAATGTGATCTTGAATGTCAAAGACACATAAACAAACTTCTAAGTGAAGAAATTCAGGAAGCTAGGGATAAAGCTGACCATCTTCAAAATGTCACTTAATCTTGGTGTAAATCATCAAAGCTTGCTGAAAAGTTCATCAACCAGCAGATTCCTAAATAGGTGAAAGTTATACTTAGAGGTGACTATCAATCCGCAACTTATGCAGCAGATGATGATGATATAGCAAGTACAGATTCTGAGGAAGATAGACAACTGATTAAGCTTCAGAAGTCAGCCTCAGAAAAGAAACTTGATCAAGGTCTTAAATACAATAAGTTTGTAAAGGCAAAAGATCATAAAAATGAGTGTTCAACTTCAAGACAGCATAGTAAGTCTGTTCTTGATAGACTGAGTACTCACCCTATTCAAAGAAAACATGATATTGAAAGGTTAAATCCAAATATTTTCAAAAGACAGCATTCTCTGTCTAGTTCAGAGAGAAATTTCAAGAATAGGAAGACAACTGTAAGTCAGAGGTCATATCATAACAAAAATGGTATGTCCAAGGTTGTTGAAACTGGTAAGTCCAGAGAAAATGACAAAGGTAAGTCCAAAGTCAGAGAAAGAGATGAAAAGAGGTTTGTTGATCAAACTTTTCATCAAAAGGATAATAAGCCTAGATATGACAAAGGTAAGTCCAAAGTGAATGAACATCAGATGAATCAACTTGCAAAGAAAGTAGAACCAGTAGAAGAAAGTGCTACAAATGTGGAGGTAGAGGACATGAGGCCAAAGACTGTGATAGTGAAATTCTAAGGCCTAAAAAGGAACATGCTGATCAGCCTATGCAGGACTCAACACCTGCTCAAGCTGACCAGTCAACCCCACAGGATGAACCTGCCTACTGCTCATCATCTGACCCTACTTTAGAGGGGGTTCCTAAACAAAACTAATATGTTTAGTTTGTCATGTTCAGGGTCCAAGTAAATGGTACTTGGATAGTGGATAATCAAGGCACATCACAGGATGGAAAGGACTTCAAAGTGAATTCCAGGAAGATGAAGGTCCTAAAGTAACATTTGGTGATAATTCCCACGGAAGAACTAAAGGATATGGGAAGATCCATGCTGGCAAGGTTACTTTCCAGAAGGTTGCATATGTTAAAGGTCTTAAACACAATCTGATAAGTATCAGTCAATTGTGTGATGAAGACAATGTTGTTACTTTTAGGAAGAAAGCAGGAACAATCTACAATGCAAAGGGTAAGCCAGTGCTAATAGCAAAGAGAGAAAGAGATGTGTATCTACTTGATCTCAAATCTGCAGATCCTTATACTAAAACCTACTTATATTCTCAATCTGTTCCTAAGCTGAGTTAGTTGTGGCACAAAAGATTGTCACATTGGAATTTCAAATATATAAATATGTTATACAACAAAGAGTTAGTCTCTGGATTACCAAAGATCATAGTTGTCAAAGACAAACTGTGCTCAGCTTGTAAACAATGGAAACATCATAAAGGGTCATTTAAGTCAAGGCAAAACTTTTCAATAACAGACCCATTGAATATGTTTCATATGGATCTGTTTGGACCCATAAGTACTCCAAGCCTAAGTGGCAAGAAGTATACCCTGGTGATAGTTTATGAGTTCTCTAGATTCACCAGGGTAATATTCCTTAAATCCAAAAGTGAAGCTGCCCTGGAGATAATAAGTTTTATCACACAGGAAGAGTTGCAAAAAGGTAAGTCTGTTAAGCAACTCAGAAGTGATCATGGGACTGAGTTTAATAACTCAACCCTAGAAGGCTTTTGTTAACAAAAAGGAATAATGCAAAATTTCTCTTCAGTTAGAACTCCTCAACAAAATAGAGTTGTTGAAAGGAGAAACAGAACCTTAATTGAGGCTGCTAGAACAATGATGTGTGAGGCAGGATTAAAACTCTATTTTTGGGACGAAGCTGTTGGTACAACATGTTACACCCAAAATAGATCAATCATAGTAAAAAGACATGGGAAAACTGCATATGAAATGTATAAATCAAGACAACCCAATATAGGTTACTTCCATGTCTTTGGTTCAAAATGCTATGTACTGAATAACAAATATCAGCTCCATAAGTTGGAACCTAAAGATATTCCTGGAGTTTTGTTAGTTACTCCTCAATCTCCAAATCATACAGAGTAGATAACTCAAGGAGAAAGGAAATAGAAGAATAAATTCATGTATCCTTTGATGAAGACAGTGTTGATCAAGCTGACAAAGTTCAAGTTGACTCAGTCAATCTGAGTGAGCTTGAAAAGCCTGAGGAAACCAAAAGGTCCAATCCTATGTATGTCAAAGATGGTGAAGATAGTGATGATGATGTTTGTACATCTAAAAGATCATCACAGCCTCTAAAAGATTCTTAAGCTGAGAAAGAAGATGAGTTCTTTAATCCTTTTAGAGAGGATACTACTCAGACTGAAGATCTTAGTGATCAACAGTTTGATGACAATGCTGCAATTGAGACTGAGGATGTAAGTTCACCTCAGAGTCCCCAATATCACTCAAGCCCACAACCACAATCTCCCACTACAACCTTTAAATTCCTCAATGATCATCCTTAAGATCAGGTGATTGGTAATATTCAAGAAGGAGTGACCAGCATATCAAAGGCAACAGCTAACTACACTGCTTACTTTGGTTTCCTATCTCAAATGGAACAAAAAAAAACTGAAGAAGCCTTCGAAGATGAAGACTAGATTGAAGCAATGCAGGAGGAATTGAATGAGTTTGAGAGAAATAATGTATGGAATCTTGTCCCAGACCCCAAATATCATACAATTATAGGCACTAAGTGGATCTATAGAAACAAGATGGACAAGGATGGAGTGATTGTTAGGAACAAAGCTAGGCTGGTAGCACAAGGGTATAGACAAGAAGAAGGAATAGATTATAATGAGATATTTGCCCCTGTTGCTAGAATTGAAGCTATTAGGCTATTCTTAGCTTATGCAGCACATAAAGACTTCAAAGTCTATCAAATGAATGTGAAAAGTGCCTTCCTAAATGGAAAATTTCAGGAGAAAATCTATGTAAAACAACCTCCTGGCTTTTTCAGTTCAAAGTATCCACATCATGTTTATAAGTTAAACAAGGCTTTTTATGGTCTAAAAAAGCTCCAAAGGCTTGGTATGATACACTGTTCAAATATCTACTATCAATCGACTTCACCAGAGATAGCATTGATAAGACACTCTTCATCAAAAAGAGTAAAGGACAAGTGATTCTTGTACAGATCTATGTGGATGACATTATATCTGGTTCTACAAATGAATCTCTATGTGAATGGTTCTTCAAAGCTATGTCAAAAAGGTACAAGATGAGTATGATGAGTGAAATGACATATTTCCTAGGTTTGCAGATTCAACAAAAGCCTGATGGAATATTCATAAAAAAAAATCAAGTATGTCTTGATTTGATAAAGAAATTTGGTTTTGATTCTAGTTCAACCATGAAAACACCCATGTCACCAGCTGTCAAGCTGAGCAAGGACTCAGATGGAAAGTCTGTATGTCAGTCTACCTATAGAGGAATGATAATTTCTTTACTTTATTTGACAGCTAGTAGACCTGATATAATGTTTGCTACATGTGTTTGTGCAAGATATCAGGCAGATCCTATGGAATCACATCTTCAAGCTGTGAAAATGATCTTTAGGTACCTAAAAGGTACACCAAATCTAGGTCTTTGGGATCAAAAGGATTCTGGATTTGAATTGGTTGGATTCTCTGATGCTGATTATGCTGGGTGCAAAATAGACAGAAAATCAACAACAGAAGGATGTAAAATGCTTGGAGGGAAGTTAGTAAGCTGGACAAGTAAGAAGCAGAATTCAGTGATTACTTCAACTTTTAAAGTTGAGTATGTTGCTGCATGAAGCTGTTGTGCTCAAATTCTGTGGATGCAACATCAGCTTCAAGACTGTGGTATGAATTTCAAGAAAACTCCTATTTATTGTGATAACCCAAATGCAATAGCCATAACATATAATCCAGTCTTACACTCAAGAACAAAGCATATAGAAATTAGACATCACTTCATAAGAGACATCGTGGAAAAAGGTAAAGTTGAAATAAATTTTATCTCCACAGATGATCAACTAGCAGATATATTTACAAAACCACTTGATGATAAAAGGTTTTCTTATCTGCTAAGTAAATTAGGTATGCTCAACCCTTAGATAAGTTTCTTTAACTGAGTTTTAGCTAGATAAAGACTATGTGTCTCAAGCTAAGAGTATATGTTGGGAAAATGATCTCATCAGTTAAGATTTGACGAGACATAGTTAAGTTTGTAAGATGTGTTCTACATATAACTTAAACAGAATTATGAAGCTTAGTCAGACTGAACACTTATAGTGATTCAGACTGAGTATAAGCTGAGCATATGTTCGATCAGCTTATACTATATCTTAGTAAGATTATCAATATGTTTCATAAGTTGTGCGCGTAAACTAAGATATACATATTGAGTTTCAGCTTGATGAGTATCAAGCTGAGCGACTCAACGTGAAGACTGAATCAGCTCAATAGAGTTGCTAAATATATTTTGGTTAACTCTTTAGACTTCTAAGGATGAGTTAATAATTATACATGTTAGTTCATGTTTGAATTTGGGTTTGTTCTCGAAGAACTCAGCTTGATGAGTTTCAAGCTGAGTAACTCAGCCTGACTAAAGAAGTCAGTTTAAAAGAATTTAAATATGTTTTAAATTCTGTTTTAACTCTCTATATCTACGGAAAGGATAAGAGGACTTCAGAATCAAGATTGAAGATTGAAGACTCAAGATAAGAAGATTCAAGATTCAAGATTCCGAGTTATCCGATAGTATGTTAGCAAATTAGGATTTGTCCAGTTTGTTAAGAAACGTAGCAACAGGATTATAAATACTTATCTCCTGATAAGTTTAGAGGTACGACTTAGATACGAAAAAAAACTAAGTGTTGCAGCGCCAAAACCTCACCTCACCGTATGAGTTACGATTCTTGAATCATTGTTTGTTAATTCAACGTGATCAATATAATCACAGATTGCCAAGTTGTTCGTGTATTCGAATAATCACATTAGTTGTGGTATTGGTAAGTTATCAATCTGTGTAAATCCTGTTTAGAGAGTCGTCAGTATCTATAATCATAAGTTGATTATATATAGCTAAGTTTGAGAGATTGAGAGATTTATATTAGGTGATTATATCAAGAGTTGCTTACTTCATAGTTATTGTAATCATCTTCTTATTCAAAGCATTGTAATCATCTTCTTAATAAAAGCATTCGACTGATTGTGGTTTGATTTACTTTGTGTAACACTTTTATTTGATTTGTTCAATTTCCGCAGAAAGTGTATTCAACCCCCCTTCTACACATCTGTTGCTTGTTGTTATTCTCATAAAAGGGACCAACAACTGGTATCAGAGCAGGCTGAACGATTTCATAAGTTGAAAGTCCAAGATTCTTAGAAAGTTACAATGTCTACAAGCAACAATTCTTCAAACTTTCCACAGATGTCTGCCAAAGGTTGTCCCATATTTGATGGATCTGACTATCCTATGTGGAAGTTCAGAGCCATGCCATTCCTCAAGTCCATTGACATTCGTATGTTCGATGTCATTACAAAAGGACCTATCATCCCCAAGATTCCTGCTACTGTCAGTGATACGTCTCCTGGAAAAACTGAAAAGGAAACAAGAAAGCCTATTGCATCCTGGACTGATGAATATTGGAAACTCTTCAATCTGGATGACAAGGCAAAAAGTGTTCTGGCAAATGCCCTGACCAACGAAATCTTGCGTACTGTGACTGGGTGTCAATCTGCAAAACATATATGGGACACGCTGAGTGTTACATATGAGGGCACGGATCTGGTCAAGCAGCATAAGAAATATCATGTGAATAGATCTTATGAAAACTTCTTCTCAAAGAAGAATGAAACCTTGTCAGATTTGTTCACAAGGTTTCACTGCTTGATAAATGACCAACTAAGTGTGGGTGTAAAGAAAGATGAAGCTGAACTTGTGCTGAAATTTCTGGACGTGTTACCAGAGAAGTTTAATGATGTAACTACAGTACTGAGGGCTGGAGGAACACTGCATGTGTACAACCTACTGTCCATATATGGATTCTTGCTAAATCATGAACAGATCACTGAACACAAGAAAACTTCTCTGTAAATTCATATATTGTATAGAAATAGGAGTTTCTATGTAATATACTCATGGAGTATATATAGGGATATGACATGTTGTAGTGTGTAAGGTTTTGAGCATAATGAAAGAATAACTATGTGTTTTCTAAGGTGTAAACCTTGTTCTCTCTAGTTATTCATATACAAACCTTCATTATCCTACATCTATACTTGAATAACTTGTTATATGGGACTAACAAGTGGTATCAAAGCCAAAGGAGTGATGATTAGATCTGAATTCAACAAACAAAAGTCGAATTTTTGAAGATCTTTGAAGAAAAAGGGGTATTTTCGGGTTTGAGATCAAAGTCTAGATCAAATGGAATTTTTAAGTGTTATTGATTGGATTAAGATCGCAAAGCATAATGAAACATTCGACATTTGATTTCATAGCAATTGGATAACAAATCAGTGGCCAAATTGAAGATTTTTGAGTTTTTGAGTTTTGGAAGTTCTTGAAGAAATTTGATCGATTTGGCTTATTTGATCGATGTCTGTGATAATTTTCGATAGAGAAATGTAAATCGGGGGTAGGCAAAGTGATCTGGACAAGAAATCATCAGATTTGGGCAAAAATTCGAAATTTTTTAATCTGAGCGGGATGATCTTGAAGCTGTCGGAATTCCAGGTTTGAAGGGGTCGGAATTGCCCTTTGAATCAGTTGGAATTGCTGAATTCCGAGAATATTTTGCTCGGATTTGTCGGATTCCGAGAAGAAATCAGTCGGAATTGCTGAATTCCGAGAATATTTTGGTCGGATTTGTCGGATTTCGAGACTTTTGATCAGATTCCGAGAATTTTGATCGGATTCCGAGAATTTTGATCAGATTCCGAGACTTTTGATCGGATTCTAAGTTTTTGTCGGATTGCAAGACAATTTGATCGGATTCCGAGACTTTTGATCGGATTCCGAGACTTTTATCGGATTCCATAGTTCTAATCGGATTTCTTGATTTCCTCGGATTCTTTGTTTTCTCGGATTCCTAATTTACTCGGAATTCTATATTTTCTCGGATTTTCTTTTTTCTCGGAATTCCTTATTTTCTCGGAGTTCTCTCTGTGCTTGGAATTGCCTATTTTATCGGAATTCAAGATCACCCGGATTTACACTCTTTTTCAAATTTTTAAGATTTCTGATCATTTTTGCCACAACATTAATTTAGCTCGACGCCAGCCAGGGGCTCTGCCCCTTGGACCCCGCTATCAGGGGCGCTGCCCCCGAACCCCCGTCGTCGTTGTTGTGACTGAATTAACTTGTCACCTTGATTCCTAAGTCAAGTGTTTGGATTTTTTGGCTGAGTCAGAAGTTCTCAAAGTTTCAGTTATCATTCTGATGTTTCTAGCTTCGGGTCAATGTTTGGTCATTGTTACCATGTATTGGAATGTCTAGTCCCTTATGTCTAGTCATCCGGCTCTTTCTTAACTGATTTTTGGGTCTTCTTTCTTAGTGTAACCAATTTTTGGTCTCAAAACCAGATTTTGGCCATCCATCCCTTGTTTCTTTTGAATCTTGGTTATCTTTTATCAGTCATCTCCGATGTTCCATATCACAGTGTTGGTGAAATTTGTTGAAGGATTAACCAACACCAGGTTTCATCAGTTTTTTTTAAGATTTTGTAAGTTCATTCGTGTGCTCTCAAATAAGGATGTATCCGACTCCCTGATCTTATTATAGTTCACAGTCAAATATCCTCTTATGTGTACCCAAGTTTGTTTGCATCCGTATGTCTTTCAGAATTTTTTTTCCACTTCTTGTGATCTGGTGAAGGTTGATTACACGGTATTGGGATACTTACTTGACAACATCAATCTCCAATATCAAATTACATCCAACACAGAGTTATATATCTTCAAGAATTCAGATCAAATCATTACCACTCCTCAACGGTCAAGAGTGGTTCAAGTATCTTTTCAAGTCAGGGAATGTTTGAAGATTATTTTGACTTGAAGTGTAGGATCCTCCTCACCCCTCTTCCATGTTTTTGCAACTGAATCTCATGGTGATGTCTTTTATGCATGATGCTCATAAAGTCTTATAATTATCATGAGGGGGAGAATAAAAAGTGAAGAAATTTTACATTGTTGATTCAGTTGTTGAGGGTGTCTACTCATGGGGGAGAGAGAAAAAGAAACATCAGTCTATATCATGTCTGGGGGGAGTCAAGATTATCAGACTTATGAAGACATGGAAACAATCTGAGCTACATTGTAGGGGGAGACAAAAAGAAGATTTTTCCCAACACATCAAAAGTGTTTATGCTTCCGCTGTCAAAGGCTGAAGATAAAACAATGTTTCAGACTGATGTATTTGGCGGGACGCTACATCCAAAACTGATTATATAATCTAAGGAAGACTTAGGTTACTGGCGTGTACACTCCTATTTTAATACAAAGGGGGAGAATGTAAATTCATATATTGTATAGAAATAGGAGTTTCTATGTAATATACTCATGGAGTATATATAGGGATATGACATGTTGTAGTGTGTAAGGCTTTGAGCATAATGAAAGAATAACTATGTGTTTTCTAAGGTGTAAACCTTGTTCTCTCTAGTTATTCATATACAAACCTTCATTATCCTACATCTATACTTGAATCACTTGTTATATGGGACTAACATTCTCAACAACAACTCAAGGAGTCTTTGGATAAGAATGAAGTTGCATTGGTTGCACAGAAAAAGAAGAAAAGCTGCAAGACACTGGTTGTTGAATCTGAGACTAAGTCAGAATCTCAAGCTGACCACTCAGACTCAGACTCAAGTGATACTGATAATGTTCAAAATATCACTGAGCAAATGGCAATGTTAGCCAGACGTTTGAGAAGAGCTCAAAGGGGTAGAGGAAGATCTGACAGGGGCAAAGGGAAGAATTCCTTTGATCCCAAAAATGTTGTGTGCTTCAACCGTCAGAAGAAGGGACATATTGCTGCTGAGTGCAGATCAAAGAAGGTGAAATCAACATCAGTTGTTGATAATAATGCTTACAGAGATGATAAATACAAGAAGAAATATACTCAGCTCAAGAAAGGAAAACCTGAAGATAAACCCAGTGCAAAAGGATTATATGCTGAAACCTGGGATACAGAATCATCTACCTCAGATGATGATGTATGTCTTATGGCTCAAGAAGATGAAGAGTTGGAAATAGACGAGGTTGATTATTGTTTGTTCGAGTCAACTTTTGAAGCTGACATGAAGGAAGCTGAGGAGAACAACAAGCTTAGTGATTGGGATCCTGCTTCCATGTATAAGGTCAGTAATTTCAACTCTTACACCGATGAGGAAAAGGGTCTTGCTTTTGATTATCTGCTGAATGATTTCAAGACCGTACTTAAGTCTTAAAATGACCTCAAAGATGAGATAACTAAACTCAAGAATGAGATTAAGGAAAATAAATCTCTCATTGATGTTGGTAAGAAAGCACAATGTGATCTTGAATGTCAAAGACACATTAATAAACTTCTAAGTGAAGAACTTCAGGAAGCTAAAGACAAAACTGACCAACTTCAAAAGCTCACTGAGTCTTGGTGTAAGTCATTAAAGCTTGCTGAAAAGTGCATAAACCAACAAATTCCTAAACAGGTAAAGGCCGTACTTGGAGGTGACTATCAAACAGCAGCTTATGTAGCTAATGATGAGATAGCAAGTACAGACTCTAAGGAGGATAGACTACTAATTGAGTCTCAGAAGTCAGCCTCAGAAAAGAAACATGGTCAAAACCATAAATACAATATGTTTGTAAAGGCTAAAGATCATGGAGAAGAGTGCTCAACATCCAAACAACATGGTAAGTCTGTGCTAAACAGATTAAGCACTCAGCCTATTCAAAGAACTTCAGTCATAGAAAGGCTTAATCCAAATCCTTTCAAAAGAAAACATTCTCTATCTGGCTCGGAGAGAAGTTACAAGAATAGGAAGACCACTGTAGGTCAGAGGTCAAATCACAACAATGGTAAGTCCAAAGTTGTAGATCTTGGTAAGTCCAAGAAGATCAAAAGTGGTAAGTCCAAGGTCATGGAAAAGAAGATTGTTAGTCAAACTTCTAATCAAAAGGATAACAAACAAAGACCTGACAAAGGTAAGTCCAAAGTCAGTGATCATCATGTGAATCAACTTGCAAAGAAAGTTGAAAAGTTATCCACAACATATAATCCTAAAACTGAGAGTAAGTTCTCACAAGGATTATTGGACACTCTACCTCCTGTAATTATTGGAAGAAGGAGATGCTACAAGTACAGAAGTAGAGGTCATGAGGCTAAGGACTGTGATGCAGAAATCTCAAGGCCTGAACAAGAACAAGCTGATCATCCTACATAGGACTCAGCTCCTGCTCAAGCTGAATAGTCAGTTCAAACCAGATGGAGATGCTAAGTGCTCCTCATCTGAACCCACCAAGAAGTGGGTTCCCAAATAAAACTAATGTGTTTAGTTTTCATATCATGTGCAGGGTTCAAGTAAATAATACTTGGATAGTGGATGCTTAAGGCACATGACCGGGTGGAAAGGACTTCTTAGTGATTTCCAAGAAGATGAAGGTCCTAAAGTAACATTTGGAGACAACTCCCATGGAAGAACAAAAGGCTATGGGAAGATGCAAGCTGGCAAGGTCACTTTCCAGAGAGTTGCATATGTCAAAGTTCTCAAACACAACCTGATTAGTATCAGTCAATTGTGTGATGAAGACAATACAGTTACTTTTAGGAAGAAAGCAGGAACAATCTATAATGCTAAGAGAAAGCCTGTATTAATAGCTAAAAGAGAAAGAGATGTGTATCTACTTGATCTTAATTCTGCTAATCCCTATAATGAAACCTGCTTGTATTCCTATTTTGTTCCTAAGCTGAGTTGGTTATGGCATAAACGTTTATCTCATCTAAACTTTAAAAATATAAATATGCTGTCCAATAAAGAGTTAGTCTCTGGATTACCAAAGATCACATTTGTCAAAGACAAATTGTGCTCAGCTTGTGAACAAGAGAAACACCATAAAGGGTCCTTTAAATCAAAGCAAAATTTTTCAATAACAGACCCATTGCATATGTTGCATATGGACTTGTTTGGACCCATAAGTACTCTAAGCCTAAGTGGCAACAAGTACACACTGGTGATAGTAGATGAGTTCTCAAGATTCACCTGGGTAATATTCCTTAAAGCCAAAAGTGAGGAGATAATCAGTTTTATCAAACATGAAGAGTTGCAGAAAGGTTAGGTTTGTCTGTAAAGCAACTTAGAAGTGATCATGGGACTGATTTCACAAACTCTACTCTTGAAAGCTTTTGTGAACAAAAGGGAATATTACATAATTTCTCATCTATGAGAACTCCACAACAAAATGGAGTTGTTGAAAGGAGAAATAGAACCCTAATTGAGGCTGCTAGAACAATGCTATGTGAGGTAGGATTGAAACTCTATTTTTGGGATGAAGCTGTTAGTACAGCCTACTATACCCAAAATAGATCAATCATTGTCAAATGACATGGAAAGACATCATATGAGGTGTATAAGTCTAGAAAGCCCAATATAGGTTATTTCCATATCTTTGGTTCAAAATGCTATGTGCTGAATCAAAGAGATCAGCTCCATAAGTTGGAACCTAAAGCTGATCTTGGAATATTCGTTAGTTATTCCTCAATCTCCAAGTCTTATAGAATATATAATACAAGGAGAAAGGCCATAGGAGAGTCAATTCATGTCTCTTTTGATGAACACTGTTTTGAGCAAGCTGATAAGAGTCAAGCTGACTTGGTCAGTCTGAGTGAGCTTGAAAGGCCTAAGGAAACCAACTTATCAAATCCTATGTATGTCATAGGAGATGATAGTGATGATTATGTGTGTTTATCAAAGAAATCATCACAAACTCCAAGGGATTCTCAAGCTGAGAAGGATGATGAGTTCATTAACCCCTTTGGAGCTGAAGTCACTCAGACTGAGGATCTCAGTGATCATCAGTTTGTTGATAATGCTGCTGTTGAGACTGAGGAGATAAGTTCACCTCAGGGCTCTCAACACCACTCAGATCCAGAACCAGACTCTCCTACTACAACATTCAAATTCCTCAAAGATCATCCTCAAGATCAAATCATTGGAAATATCCAAGAAAGAGTTATGACCAGATCCATGGCTACAGCTAACTATGCTGCTCACCTTGGTTTCCTATCTCAAATGGAACCAAAGAAGACTGAGGAAGCCTTAGAGGATGAGGATTAGATTGATGTTATGCAAGAGGAACTGAATGAACTTGAAAGAAACCAAGTCTGGAAACTTGTCCCTGCCCCCAAAGATCATTCAATTATAGGTACTAAGTGGGTCTATAGAAATAAAATGGACAAGGATGGAGTGATAGTTAGGAACGAAGCCAGGCTGGTAGCACAAGGGTATAAGCAAGAAGAGGGAATTGATTATGATGAGACCTTTGCCCCTGTTGCTAGAATTGAAGCCATAAGGCTGTTCTTAGCCTATGCAGCATATAAAGACTTCAAAGTCTATCAAATGGATGTGAAGAGTGCCTTTCTTAATGGAAAACTTCAGGAGGAAGTCTATGTGAAACAACCTCCTGGCTTTCTAAGTTCAAAGTTTCCACATCATGTCTATAAGTTGGACAAGGCTTTGTATGGTCTTAAACAAGCTTCAAGAGCTTGGTATGATACTCTGTCCACTTATCTACTATCAATGGATTTCACCAGAGGTAGTATAGATAAGACACACTTTATTAAAAAGAGTAAAGGACATGTGATTCTTGTACAAATCTATGTGGATGATATTATCTTTGGTTCTACCAATGAATCTCTGTGTGAATGGTTCTCCAAAATAATGTCACAAAAGTACAAGATGAGTATGATGAGTGAGATGAATTACTTCCTAGGTCTACAAATTCAACAAAAGCCTGATGGAATATTCATCAATCAAAGCAAGTATGTTCTTGATTTGATAAAGAAATATGGTTTTGATTCAAGTTCAACCATGAAAACACCTATGTCACCAGCTGTCAAGCTGAGTAAAGCTCAGATGGTAAGTCTGTGTGTCAGTCTACCTATAGAGGAATGATAGGTTCATTACTCTATTTGATAGCTAGTAGACCTGATATCATGTTTGTTACATGTGTTTGTGCAAGATATCAGGCAGATCCTAAAGAATCACATCTTCAAGCTGTGAAAAGGATCTTTAGGTACCTTAAAGGTACACCAAATCTAGGTCTTTGGTATCCAAAGGACTCCGGATTTGAGTTAGTTGGTTTTTCAGATGCTGACTATGCTGGGTGCAACTTAGATAGGAAATCAACTAATGGAGGATGTCAAATGCTTGGAGGGAAGTTAGTCAGCAGGACTAGTAAGAAACAGAACTTAGTGGCTACTTCAACTTCTGAAGCTGAATATGTTGCAGCAGGAAGCTGTTGTGCTCAAATCCTATGGATGCAGCATCAGCTTCAAGACTTTGGCATGAGTTTCATGAAAACTCCTATCTTCTGTGATAACCATAGTGCAATAGCTATCACTTACAATCCAGTCTTCCACTCCAGAACCAAGCACATTGAAATTAGACATCACTTCATAAGGGACATCGTGGAGAAAGGTAAAGTCGAAATTAAATTTATTTCCACTGATGACCAATTAGCAGATATTTTCACTAAACCCCTTGATGAAAAAAGGTTTATGTATCTGCTAAGTAAATTGGGTATGCTCAACCCCTAGCTAAGTGTCTAGAATCTGAGTTTTTCAGTTTGACAAAGACTAAGTGTCTTAAGCTGAGTGCACGATTTATAAATAAGTTTTCATAAATTGTAATACCTGTCAAGATGAATGATGAGTTCACATGTTTGGTGAGTTCCAAACATATTTTAACTACTTAGTGTAGTTATTATATAGTTTGAGTGAGTCTCAAACATAAATGACTAAGTGTCATTGAGTCTGAGCTATGTGCTTCACTCAAGCTGAGTGATATGTTTACACGTTTGGTTAGTTCCAAACAAGTTTTAAACTACTCTATGTAGTTAAAAATAAGTTTGAGTCCGTCTCAAACACATATGACTAAGCGTCACTGATTTGAGCTGAGTGCTCAAACTCAAGCTGAGTATCAATCTCAAGCTGAGTAATGATATCAAGTTGAGTGCTTGATTCACGCTGAGTGATTAGTTTCCTCAACTTTGTGTGTCCAAACTATGATTTAATTACTGAGTGTGATTACTTCATATGCTAGTGCGTATTTGAGTAAGTCTCAACATCGCGTATTATACTAATTCGGTATTGGTGTAATACAACAGTGTTTATAATCTTATTATGAGTTAATAATATTATTTTACACTTGTATCCGTTGGAAGACCACAAGGGATCTTCATGTACCTTTCATAAGGTACCTGTCATTGGCATTTGAAGCCGAGCTGGGGACAGCACTCTATGAAGCTGATCAGGATGTGTTCCTGTTTCCTACACTCAGCCCCAAGATGTTCAACAATGATATCTTCCCTGAGCAAGAAGGTCTGAGTGCACCTATGCTTCTTATTGCTGAGGCAGCTTCTTCAGAAAGTGAAAAAGAGGGATTGATTCAAGGGGGAGCTTCCTAAGCTGACACCGAGGTTCAAGCTGAGCACTCTGCTTAAGCTGAACCAGCAACCATTGACGCTGCTTCTGGTAAGACCTCTCCACTTTCTCTTTCTTCTCACTATTCTCCATCCGTTTTTGGAGAAGGCTGTGGTAAGTCTAACCCAGTCTAACACATCTCCTTCACATTCATTCCATTTACAATCTCACTCTGAATCCACCCCTAGCTTGCCCACTGCTGCTAGGGATAATATCCAAACCTATACACGTAAAATTGCCATAGGTGGTGCCACTCTTAAAGGCATCACTGGAGCTGAGATCACATTGATCCCTCCACCGGCAGGAGTTGAGGGGGAGACGCCTACTCTTAAGGTGTCAACCTCGAGGCTCAGTACAACCCAACAGCCTAACCAGGGTGTGGTGTCTACTCAGCCCACACTCTCCAGTGCCATGGGAGAGCCAATTACTGTGCCTAAGCAGACACACTTAGGTGACATTGAATATATGACCAATCCCCAGGGTCAATCACCCCCCTCCAAACCAATCAGCCAACGACCAATCCACACACTTCACATTTCGAGCCCCATTACTTCTCTTCATTTCTCACACCCTATCGCACGACCTGTCAATGTTTCATCTTCAAACCAAAGTGACTCACAGGGTCCAGACTCTGGTGCGAATGAATTTGAAGGTAAACTCCAACCTTTGGACGATGCACCCACATTCAAACCTTCTCAGGCTGACTTAGATGACTTGATGAATTTCATTAAAATTCAGTTTGACAAGTTGCACCTCAAAAGAAAGCAAACTAAGAAGGATATGCTGATGATTATTGATAATCTGGATGATGAGGTGCTAAATTTGAGATCTGCAGTTGCTGCCCTACAAAAACAAAAGACTTCGACCTCTATTGATGATGACAAAAAGGGAGAGAAGGTTCAAGAAGCTGAAGCTGAGTCAGTCAATGCCGAAGCTTTACTACTATTGGCAGAGGGAGCATATCAGATTGAGGGGGAGAAAGAAACAGAGAAAGAACCCGAGCTGACTGAGAAAGCAAAAGGCAAAAGATCAGTAGTGGTCAGCTCAGATGAATCAGAAGCCCCTTAACAGAAAAGAAGAAAAGTGATTCTAAGTGAATCATCAGCCTCAGATGAAGACTCTGCGGATAAAAAGACATTACAAGAGAGAGCTTTACTGATGGCGGTAAGAAGGTTAGAACAAGAGGATGCTGACCAGCTTGGGATGTCGATTAATGAACTAAGAAGAAGACAAATGGATGTTCAAGCTATGTTAGCAGATGAGAAAGAGAGAAGAGAAAAGACCTGGGCTGATCAAATCAAGAAGCCGAATGAAGAGCTTTCTAGACTCAGACTGCCAATCGTGCCCAAGGATGAAGAAGTAGAGAAGCTTCCTGTCCAGAGTCAACCTGAAGGGGAAGACATAACTCAGTGTTATACAAGGACCTACTTCTCCTCTCAAATAAATACACTACAGTTGAGCTCAGCTCAAGGGATCATTATTCTAAAGTTTGTCTTTAGAAATGGTGAGACATCATCTCTGGAGCTGAATCAAATGCATAGACTGGGTTATGAAGAGTGGAAGCAAGTTGTTATACTTATCAAGCAGATGGAAGAGTCCTCTGTTAGAAATCAAGTTAAATATGAACTATTGAGGCTACTTGCAAGAGCTTATTCGATGAAACTTATACCAAGGTCTGAAATAGCTACCCTACTAACTTCTTTTCATAAAGTTGGAAAGAAGAAGCAAACAAAGCCAGCTGAACTAGCAAATCTAGATACGTACAGTCTTGTTCTTCCTAAAGGCTTGGAGTTTAAGGAAAACACTTATGTGGAAAAGCCTGAGAAAGGATTCATGTACCTAGATAGAAACGGTGAACAATGCTTCCAGTCTGATGCAAGTATTTACACATGTGAGGTATCTCAAGTATTTTCTCTGAGACAAATAGTGGAAAAGACTGAACAGACTACAAGGTTCAGATACAGAATTAACAGAGCAATCAGATCACAAAAGGATCAGCTTCAACATTAACTAACCTGCAAGAAATCCTTGAAGAAATCAACAAGGAAATCAAAGAGTTTGAAGAGCTGCATCCTCAATAGATTAGTTCTATTGTAAATATTAGATTAGTTCTAATATTTTTGTAAGCACTTAGTGTGCATGATCTGAGTGATCAATCATTTTGTATTACGATCAGTTCAATTAATACAAGTATAAAGTTTGATATGTTCAACTATGTTGTGATGTGTTCATATTTATAAGTCTGATAAGTTCAGCTAAATGAATAACTGATAAGTTCTTATTCATTAATGTAATTGGTTGGTGTGTTCAACAAAAAGTTGGTGTGTTCCAATTTAAATTGATAAGTTCAATTAAAATTGATATGTTCAATTAATATTTGATCAGTTCAAATATAAAAATCTTAATAAGTTTAAGACTTAAGACATAATTATGTTAAATAAACTTACTAACTGTTTGATGTTTTGTCATCATCAAATAGGGGGAGTTTGTTGGGAAAATGATCTCATCAGTTAAGATTTGATGAGACAAAGTTATGTTTGTAACATGTGTTCTACATATAACTTAAACAGAATTATGAAGCTTAGTCAGACTGAACACTTATAGTGATTCAGACTGAGTATAAGCTGAGTATAAGCTGAGCATATGTTCGATCAGCTTAGACTATATCTTAGTAAGATTATCCATATGTTTGATACTGTGTGCGTAAACTAAGTTATACATATTGAGTTTCAGCTTGATGAGTTTCAAGCTGAGCGACTCAGCGTGAAGACTGAGTCAGCTCAATAGAGTTGCTAAATATGTTTTGGTTAACTCCTTAGACTTCTAAGGATGAGTTAATAATTATACATGTTAGTTCATGTTTGAATTCGGGTTTGTTCTCGAAGAACTCAGCTTGATGAGTTTCAAGCTGAGTAACTCAGCCTCACTAAAGAAGTCAGTTTAAAACAATTTAAATATGTTTTAAATTCTGTTTTAACTCTCTATATCTACGGAAAGGATAAGAAGACTTCAGAATCAAGATTGAAGATTGAAGACTCAAGATAAGAAGATTCAAGATTCAAGATTCCGAGTTATCCGATAGTTAGTTAGCAAATTAGGATTAGTCCAGTTTGTTAGGAACCGTAGCAACAGGATTATAAATACTTATCTCCTGATAAGTTTTGAGGTACGAATTAGATACGAAAAACAACTAAGTGTTGCAGAGCCTCACCTCACCTCACCGTGTGTGTTACGATTCTTGAATCACTGTTTGTCAGTTCAACGTGATCAAGATAATCACAGATTGCCAAGTTGTTCGTGTGTTCGAATAATCACATTAGTTGTGGTATTGGTAAGTTATCAATCTTTGTAAATCCTGTTTAGAGAGTCGTCAGTATCTATAATCATAAGTTGATTGTAGATAGCTAAGTTTGAGAGATTGAGAGATTTATATTAGGTGGTTATATATCAAGAGTTGCTTACTTGATAGTTATTGTAATCATCTTCTTATTCAAAGCATTGTAATTATCTTCTTAATAAAAGCATTCGACTGATTGTGGTTTGATTTACTTTGTGTAACACTTTTATTTGATTTGTTCAATTTCCGCAGAAAGTGTATTCAACCTCCCTTCTACACATCTGTTGCTTGTTGTTATTCTCACCAAATGGACCAACAGTATAGTTTATAGATATGATACCATAAACTGTTTACTTAGTCAAGTTGAGTGATAAGTTCACACATTTGGTTTGTTCCAAACATGGTTTAACTACTTAGTGTAGTTCAAATATATGTTTGAGTTAGTCTCAAATACAAAATGACTAAGAGTCATCTGAGCTGTGTGCTCAACTCAAGCTGAGTGATACAATCAAGCTGAGTGCTTGACTCACGCTGAGTGGTAAGTTTCCTCAGCTTGGTATGTCCAAACCATGTTTTAATTACTTTGTGTTATTAATTCATGCAGAATTAGGTTTGAGTCAGTCTCAAATTATATTGTTATACTTATTATGTATTGGTGTAATACAACAGTGTAAATAATATTTTTGTATGTCAAGAGTATTATTTTACCCAATTACCCGTTGGATATGATTAGTTTCATCTTTATTCTAGTTATCTCTATCTATTAGTTAGCTAGGGTAACGGATAAAAAGGATCGTACAACGGTAACTTTTCTCTCTCATCAATAAGGTATATATATCGATTATAACTGACTTTTAGAAGTTTACGCCTACTTTCTCTCATCTTTCTACTTCTGCAATATTCTATATACCTTCTTCATTCACCTTCATTGTGCAATCAAATCGTTCTCTTAACATGAATTTATATTCGCTCTGTGCGACATCCGATTTTACTAAGTGTGAATCAATTTCAAGACTAACTATACAATGGACGGGATCAATCTGAACCTAAGTGACAGAATGGTGCAGGGTGCTGCATTCAAGAACAATGGAGTTCCGTTGATTAAAGTGAATAATCAACAAGCCTGCCTTGCCATTCTTGTGCGAAAACAGGGCAGGGGATATGAAGATTGGGTGAATTACATTCGCAAGTGCCCATTATCATTTGCTTTCACAGGAGCACCACTCCATATTGTTCCTCAACACTTACTTGAGTTCTGGTATACATGTGTTTATGATCAGACTATAGGTGAAATTAGAGGAACTGTTCTAAACGGAGAGAGAACAGTGATAATCACGGAAAATAGGCTAAGGGAAGTTTTACATCTTCTAACTACTGATGTGTTCGAGCCACCCGTGACAAGACAGGTAGGAAGATCAGTTCTACCAAGAATGTGTCACCCACAAACATAGGGTGTTATCAAGAAAGCTACCTTTCCAACTGGATGGGGTGTCCTAGTATCTACTGTGATTCGTTTACTAAGAACAAAGGTTGGAGGACTGGACCAAGTCAATAAGTTCGAGATGCAGTTGTTATAGAACATGTATCCTGCAAGGTTCATCGACTTTGCCTTGCTAATCTTTAATGAGCTCAATGTCGAAGTAACGAAGACAATCAGGGATCTACATGTGCCATTCATTAGGTACTTGTCCTTGGTGATAGAAGCTGAGTTAGGAGATACATTATATGAGACTGGTCAGGATGTGTTCCTCACACCAGCATTCAGCTCCAAGATGTTCAACAATGATATATTTCCAGAGCAAGAGGGACTTAGTGAGCCCATGCGTCGGATTGCTGAAGGAACATCTTAAGAGAGTGAAGATGAGGAGTCTGACCAAGGGGGAGCGGCTCAAGCTGATCAAGATGTTCAAGCTGAGCATTCTGCTTAAGCTGAGCTTGAAACTATTGAAGCTGAGGATGAGTCTACTACATCTCCATCCATCTCTCTACCATTTTCAGGGTCTCCATTGGTTGGTAGACCCCACACAGGTATAACTCCACCACTCTCTTCTTCTTCTTATTTTTCTCCATCCTCATTTGGAGTTAAGACTGTGTATAGCCCAACATAGTCTAACCCATCTCCTTCACCTTCTATCCATTTAAAACACCAATCTGAAGCCAACTTGGTATACCCACTACTGCCAAGAGAATTTCTCGAACCTATAGTAGGAAAACTGCCAAAAGTGGTGTCACACCTAAAGACAATACTGGAGCTGATATCACATTGATACCTCCACAGGCAGGAGTTGAGGGGGAGACACCTAATCTTATGGTGCCAACCTCGAGGCTCATTCTAACCCAACATACATGCCAGGATGTGGTGTCTACTCAGCCACATTCTCTAGAGCCATGGGAGAGCCAGTTACTGTGCCTGAGCAGACACACTCAGGTTACATTGAAGATTTGACCGCTCCCCAAGGTCAACTACCCCCCACCCCCCACTCACCATTTAACCAACCACCAAACCTTTCTCATCACAATTTGAGCCAAACCCATGCTATTCACTTCTCACACTCTCCTGCATGACCTGCCAATGATTCACCTAGAAACCAAGGTGAGTTACAGGGTCCACAGTCTGGTGCAAATGAATTTGAGGGTAGACAACAATCCTTAGAAGAGTCACCCAAATTCCAACCTTCTCAAGTTGCACTGGATGATTTAATGTCTTTTATTAAAGGTCAGTTTGATACATTGCACCTAAAAAGGAAAAAGACCAAACAAACTCTATTGTTAACGTTGGACTCTTTGGATGAAGAGGTGTCCAGACTGAAATCTGCAGTGGCTGCTCTTAAACAAAAACAGACTTCAACCCCTATTGATGATGACAAAAAGGGGGTGAAGATGCAAGAAGAGGCTAAGTTAGTTCCAGCTGAAACTACAAAGGGGACATCTCAGATTGAGGGGGAGAAAGAGAAAGAAAAAGAATCTGAAGCTGAGCTAACTGAAAAAGCTAAAGGTAAAAGACCTCTAGTAGTCAGCTCAGATGATACAGAAACCCTAAGGCAAAATAAAAGAATAAAAATGATTCTTGGTGAATCAAATTCTGATGAAGATTCTTCAGATAACATGACCATCCTAATTAACTTGGAATGTCTGTTGAAGAATTAAGGAGAAGACAACAGAATGTACAAGTTGAGTTAGCTAACATTCAGAGTGAAAAATTAATAAGGGAGCAAGCTTGGGCTGAACAGATTAGAAAGCAGAATGAGGAGCTAGTCAAACTCAGACTGCCCATAGAGCCAAAGGAATAGGAAGTAGAGTTTCATGATGAAACTCAACCAGAGGACATTACTCAGTGTTTTGTCAACACATATTTTACTTCTCCAAATGAGTCACTCAAGCGGAGCATTGTTCAAGGAATTGTCATACTGGAATTTACCTTAAGAAGTGGTGCAACAGCCTCCCCGGATCTAAATCTGATTCATAGACTAGGATATTCTGAATGGAAACAAATAGCCATACTCATCAAGCAGATGGAAAAATCCTCTGCTAGAAACCAAGTAAAGGATGAGATTTTAAGCCTTCTAGCAAAAGCTGATATGATTGAATCCATACCCAAATCTGAAATAAGAACCCTACTCATTTTTCTTCACAAAGTTGGAAAGAAGAAGTTGTCAAAGCCACCTGGATTAGCTAAACTAAGCAAGTATGATTACGGTCTTCCTGAAGGCATGGAATTTCAAGAGAACACTTATGTTGAACAGCCTCAATGTTTCCAGTCTGATGCGGCATTATATATTTGTGGGGTAGCTCAAGTATTAGCTCTGAGACTAATAATGGATAAAACTGAACAAACTAGTAGGTTTCAGATATAGAATAAATAGAGCAATCAGATCACAAAAGGATGAACTTCAACACTTGCTAAATCTGAAAGAACTTCTTGAAGACATTGACAAGGAAATTAAAGAATTTGAAGAGTTGCATCCTGAGCATAAATATTAGATTAGTTCTAATATTAAAATTTTGTAATAGATTAGTCCTATTATAATTAGATTGGTTCTAATATTTTGTAAGCACTAAGTGTGCATAATCTAAGTGATCATATTTTTGTATTCTGATATGTTCAAATTTAATGAATACAAGTATTATTTTGATATGTTCAAATGTTTATGATATATTCATATTTGTTAGTCTGATATGTTCAGCTTAAATGAAAAATATGATGAGTTCATGTTCATTAATATGGTTGATTGGTATGTTCAACTTATAATTGATAACTTCAATAAAAATTTGATTAGTTCAAAAAGGGAAAAATCTTAATAAGTTTAGGAATTGAAACATAATTCTGTTCAACAAACTTATAAACTGTTTGATGGTTTTTTCATCATCAAATAGGGGGAGTTTGTTGGTCAAATGATCTTATTAGTTAAGATTTGATGAGACAAAGCTAAGTTTGTAAGATATGTTTTAAATACAACTTAAACAGAATTATGAAGCTTGGTCAAACTGAGCACTTATAGTGTTTCTGACTGAGCATAAGCTGAGTATAAGCTGAGCATTATAGTTGATCAGCTTAGACTATATCTTAGTCAGTTTATCTATATGTTTGATAAGCTGTGTGTTACCTAAGGTATAGGTTAATATTCAGCTTGATATGTTTCGAGCTGAGTGACTCTGCCTTTAGGCTGAGTCAGCTCAACAAAGTTGCTAAGTCAGTTCTAGCTAACTCTTATGACTTCTGAGGATGAGTTAGTCATTATACATGTTACTACATATTTGATATCGAGTTAGTTCTCTATGAACTCAGCTTGATGAGTTTCAAGCTGAGTAACTCAGCCTGATGAAAGAAGTCAGTTTAATAGAATTTAAATATGTTTTAAATTATGTTATTCTCTATCTACGGTGCGGATAAGAAGATTCCAGAATCAAGATTGAAGATTAAATATTGAAAATTCAAGATTCAAAATGTCAAGTTTATCCATTAGTTTAAATTAACATATTAGGATAAGTTCTAGTTTGTTAGGATACGTAGAATAGGATTATAAATACTAACCTCTTAATTAGTTTAGAGGTAACACCTAAAACTGTATGTGTTATGTAGCTTGATACATTGGTTGTTTGTTGATCAACGTGATCAAGAATTCACAGATTGCCAACAATAGTTCGTGTGTTCGATCCTCACGTTCGTTGGGAAGTTGGTAAGTATTCAATCGCTGATAAATCCTGTTTAGAGAATTATGTGGTGTTTATAATCATTAGTTGATTATAGATAGCAATTTTGATCAATTAGTTTGAGAGATTGAGAGAGTTGAATTGTATTCAGTGTTTATACATCAAGTGTTTCATACTTGATAGTTATTGTAATCATCTTCTTATTAATAAAAGTATTCAGTTTCATTCAAATTGATTTGTATAATTCTTTCTATTGATTTGTTCAATTTTCCGCACAAAGTGTATTCAACCCCTCCCCCCTTCTACACAATACTTGCTTGTTGTTTATCTCACCAAGGGACCAACATCTAGTAATCCTACTAAGTGGTGCGGTTGTTTATGTTTTCAAATAAAATGGTTCTCTAAGCATCATTGACCCTATTGGGTTCTTCCGAAACAATGAGGGCATGATGGCTTAAATGAAAGGATCATCGCCTTGGAGATCGTACTTCTACTAGGCTTCTTTTGGAGACAATAAGGGTACGATGGTTCATAGGCATGAATCATAGTCTTGGGAATCATGACTCTATTCAGACCTTTTTCGGGAATAATGAGAGTATGATGTCTCGTGGACTAGGATCATAGTCGTAAGCTTCGTTATTTCAATTTTGTTCTTTCATGAACTAATTAGAATACAAAGGCTTAGATAGTGGACCATGATGTTGCCGATTCACACTTTATAACTGATGGTCGTGAGAAGAGATATGGGGGTTATAAGAGTACACATGGATAGCTTTTGGGTTAATCCGTTAACTAAGCTCTTGTCGCAACCTAGTGATGATTCGTCATACTAGGCTTGCATGCACTTATGGTGTAAAGAAACTTTGGCTTGAGTTGGTTTTAGCTAAGTTTGATATGCATGTGTTGGGAACATTAAGCAATAAGTGTGCTTTTGTTTGTATCTATAGTCAAATGGGGATTTGGTAATACGCGTGGTGCGGGTACTTTCATTAGCCTTTCTTGTGTTCCATCTTAGCATGTTTAACCGCTTCCTTGAATAACTTGTTTATTCTAAATCTCCACAATCGGTCGTTCTTCGTAAGGGAGGAAGAAGTAAATTAAGATTGAGGTAAGTTGTTGGCAAAGGAATTCATCTTGGATTGAATACATGGTCACGCAACACTTAACCTGTACTTGATAATGGATCAAGTGACTGGAGGACCCACACGTGAGTTTACTTCATGGACAAAGGTCATGAGTAAATCAGGATGATACTATTGTTTATCCTTCTACCGGAGATACTTGTGTTTCCTTAGTATTAGTTGGGTCTTGCTTTGATTGATTTTTAACGCGGTTCATAACTGGCCATTATAAGGCAAGTTTTCAGGTAAGGTTTTACTAGTATGAAGGGACGATGTAGTCGAAGGTATTCGTTCCTCGTTTTAGAGATATCCACGGGCCCCTCGTTGACTATATTGATGACACTAAAATACGTGGCCGCGCTCGAGTTGAATTGATAATGGATCAATTTTGCAACTTGTTTGTTTGTCATAGTTAGTCTTGACCGAGAAACATAATCGTGGGTGATCTGGATTTTGACTGTGTTCCATGCCTCGCATTCACACAGGATATCGTGAACGAAGCGATGAATGATCACTTATCTATAGGACCATTCTTTGCAGGTTGGTACTTGTCATGGATGACATACCCTATGCTGACTTAGGGGCATAGATGTCTTGCTAGAGGCTAATCTATGTCGGTGACACCTTTCGTAGGTGTGTCATGTGCAAGTGGAAGTCTGTTGGAATATGCCCACTGACACACACGAGTTGGTGTCATTGACGATGAGGCATAGGCCTGTTGGGTCACACGCCAAGTATTTATTCCGGCAACACCTTGAACGAGAATGAAGAAACACCCCAAAACTTGGGCCTTGGTGGGCTAGGCACGGTCGTGCCTGTTGAAGGCATGGGCGTGCCTCACGGCCTGGCACGAGCCCAAGGCGGGCGTGCCTTGGGCGTACCCATTTGGGCCGGCACAGGCGTGCCTCGTAGAGGTACGGCCGTGCCTTGTGGTCTGGCACGAGCCCAAGTCAGGCGTGACTTGGGTGTGCCTGGTTGGGCTGGCACGGGCGTGTTGTTGGGAAAATTATATCATCAGTTAAGATTTGATGAGACAAAGTTAAGTTTGTAAGATGTGTTCTACATATAACTTAAACAGAATTATGAAGCTTAGTCAGACTGAACACTTATAGTGACTCAGACTGAGTATAGGCTGAATATAAGTTGAGCATATGTTCGATCATCTTAGACAATATCTTAGTAAGATTATCAATATGTTTGATAAGCTGTGTGCGTAAACTAAGATATACATATTGAGTTTCAGCTTGATGAGTTTCAAGCTGAGCGACTCAGCGTAAAGACTGAGTCAGCTCAATAGAGTTACTAAATATGTTTTAGTTAATTCTTTATATTTCTAAGGATGAGTTAAAAATTATACATGTTAGTTCATGGTTAAATTCGGGTTTGTTCTCGAAGAACTCAGCTTGATGAGTTTCAAGCTGAGTAACTCAGCCTGACTAATGAAGTCAGTTTAAAGATAATTTTAATGTGTTTTAAAATTTATCTTTTATCTCTCTATATCTACGGAAAGGATAAGAAGACTTCAGAATCAAGATTGAAGATTGAAGAATCAAGATAAGAAGATTCAAGATTCAAGATTCCGAGTTATCCGATAGTTAGTTAACAAATTAGGATTAGTCTAGTTTGTTAGGAACCGTAGGAACAGGATTATAAATACTTATCTCCTGATAAGTTTAGAGGTATGACTTACAAACGAACACAACTAAGTGTTGAAGAGCCAAATACCTCACCTCACCGTATGTGTTACGATTCTTGAATCACTGTTTGTCAGTTAAACTTGATCAAGAAACTCACAGATTGCCAAGTTGTTCGTGTGTTCGAATAATCACATTAATTGTGATATTGGTAAGTTATCAATCTGTGTAAATCCTGTTTAGAGAGTCGTCAGTATCTATAATCATAAGTTGATTATAGATAGCTAAGTTTGAGAGATTTAGAGACTTATATTAGGTGGTTATGTATCAAGAGTTGCTTACTTGATAGTTATTGTAATCATCTTCTTATTCAAAGCATTGTAATCATCTTCTTAATAAAAGCATTCGACTAATTGTGGTTTGATTTACTCTGTGTAACATTTTTATTTGATTTGTTCAATTTCCGCCGAAAGTGTATTCAACCCCCCTTCTACACACCTTTTGCTTGTTGTTATTCTCACCAAGGGACCAACACGTGTCCAGTATAGTAAAAACCTTTTAATTAGTCTTTTAAGACTAGATTAATTGGCTAATAATGACCATTATCACATGATCGGTTATGAACAACTTTTGACTATCTTGGATGGTCTATTAGAGGGTCTAGTAGCCATTGTGGTTAAGGTTAGACACTTGGTTAAGTGGCACAACTTTTATCTCTAAAATTACACACTTGGAAGAACAAGAACTTGTATTTTGATCTTGAAGTTGGTGTACTACATTGGTGTGGCTCTTGGTGGCATCCAAGCATAGCTAGCACGTGGGAATCAATGGTGCTTGGTGTGTATACCGATAGAGGAACACTTCTTTGTGTTCTCAAAATCCATTATCATCAAAGGAACAAGAAGTAAAGATTGCATGTGGGTACATTTCTTTCTTGCTTGTCCATTCTTTTAGTTGCTTAGTCATGTCTAGAGGTTGGTCCATTGAGTATCTGAACTCCACAAAGCGAAAAAGACCTTCCTGTTTTGGGTCACTGTCATAACCAGATGCCTAATTGGAAGTGAATATTCTTGTGAATTAATTAGAGCTCGAAGTAGGGATATAGGAAATGAAGACCCTGAAGTCAAAGCTTTTGAAAAAGATGTCAAAGAAGAGCCTTGGTGGGATTAGCAACCTTCATAATTAGTTTCGTTGTTTATTTTGTTGGTTTGATAGAACAGCTTGTTATGTCAAAAGACAGGTATCTATATTTTCTAGTTTCTTTTCTTGTTATGTACTAAGTATATTCTCTATTTTGTAATCAAGGTTGAACTTTGATCATGGACTACTTAGCGGATAGCTAGTATAGATGATTCTTAGTAAATAGCTCACTAGTGTAAATTAGAAAATTAAAAATCCTAAAAACAGAATAAGGATAGAAAAAGATACCACAAAACAGAACAAAATACAAAAAATAAAAGATTAGCAAAAATAGAACAAAAGAGAACACCTCAAAAGAGTTACCAAAAACAGATAGCTACCTAACCAAAAATGTACTTAAAAGTTTTATCTTATCCTATTCGAAGTCAAACTGATTCTGCAATTCAAAAAAAGGTTTTGTTATCATCAAATAAGGGGAGATTGTTGAGAAGATAACCACTTCAACCCATGATCAAATCTGTCTATTGCAATAAATAGGATTTGATGTTAACAAAACCATATATTCAATTTAGACTTACAATGTTGCAAAACATATGTTGTTTTGTAAATGACTTATAGAATTCTCTAAGTATGAAGTATGAGTTGGGATCAGCTGAGCACTGATTATCAGCCAAATGACCAACTTCAAAAGGTCAGTCGAGAAGAAAAGACAAGTATAGAAGCATCAACTGAGGGATTACAACCATACGCTAACGAGCAATTTCGATCAGCTGAGAAGTGAAATTGATCAGCTGAGACTACAACATTGATGAGTGGTGGCCCTCTTGCATCAGTTAAGTAACCTCACTTCACTTAGTTGATTTCCAATAAGCTTATCACTCTGAATGATCAGTTGAGCATTCTTGATCAACTGATCATCTTGCTTGATTAGCTTATATCTTCTCCCTTTCCAAATGTTTGATCAACAAAGAATTTTATGATGAGATGAGTGAATATCAGTAGCTGAGTCTTTCCCATTCCTTTAGCCGAGCAAAAAAATATTAACAGCTTAGTGTATTTTGTCAGTTGAGTCGTGAAAATGAAATATCAGCTAACTCAAACTTTGTATTTATTCTTAAGTCAAATGAAGAACATGTGTTGTTCTGTTATTCCTTTAGATTTGTCCTTGTAAAAGTCTTAGCAACTTTTGAATCTGCAAAGAGAAAAAAGGGATTGATCTTATCCTCTGAAGAAAGCATGATGTCGTTTAAAGTGCAAGCATGGAAGGAGTAACTTAAACTCCCAAGACAAAAGGTATAAGTTTTAATATTATAATACTGTTAGTGGAATGTACTTTTACAGAGAAGTACAATTACTTTATACATTGCTTGTATAAAGTGCTTTTACTTTTCACCTACTAACTTTTCTAATATAATATTATTATCCTTCATGCTTTTGTCTCCTACCTCCTTTGCAAGACCTGACGGCAACCTTCTATAGATATTGTTGCATGTTCAATATGCTAAGCACGCTAAATATATCATTTTGTGAGAACTACACGGAACTTCAACAGTTTAGTTTTAGAAGCAAGTTCGAAGCTTTTAAGCAAGAACAAACTTTTAGAGTTAGCGAATATTTTGTGTATAACAAACTTGTTCATGTGTTAAACATCCTAAACATTAGTTGGTTATGATTAGCTTTGTCTATGTGTTAGACATCTTGTTGCCACCTTTATTGAACTTGGATTTTCTGCATCCAGTTCTTGTAATTCTTTATTTATTTCAATAAGAACTATATAAAGTATAATCGTGTGTTCTTAATTTTCAAAAAGCTAAAGT
This sequence comes from Pulicaria dysenterica, assembly GCA_947179395.2. Lineage (NCBI taxonomy): Eukaryota > Viridiplantae > Streptophyta > Magnoliopsida > Asterales > Asteraceae > Pulicaria > Pulicaria dysenterica. The sequence continues at coordinate 48,529,701 of OX359292.1, read as the reverse complement.
TTGTAAATCCCTCCATTTATAAACATTTATTGTTGTAGTATTCATTTGGGACCAACAATAAGTATACCTTGTCAACACTTACTCTTATTTTTCTAAACTCATTAATCTGAATGATCACTTGAACATCTCTGATCAACTGATCTTCTAGGTTGATAAGCTTATACCCTCTTTTAGTCTAACATTCTTGTCACCTGAACATCATATGTATATATATATATATATCAAATGGAAAGTTTAGCTTTACCACTAGGCTAAAAGCTAATACCTAGTAGCCAAGACTCCACTTAACTATCTATAGAGTCCCATAACCACCCCCCGAGCGATCCCTACCCTCTCGTAGTGACTTCGCGTAAATTCATTCGAACGACACTACCGGTAACTGAGCGGAACTATTTTTAAGAATACTCAGCACCAGTGGGATTCGAACCCGGGGTGTGGCTCTGATACCAAATGAAAAGTTTAGTTTTACCACTAGGCTAAAAGGTAATACCTAGTAGCCAAGACTCCACTTAACTATCTATATAGTCCCATATGTATATGGATATAAAATAAAACTTTGTAATGATGGAAATGGTAAATTTATTAAAAATCAGAAATTCATACATGTATGATGGAAAGATGTAACAATTGTTCAATTCTTCAAGTAAGCCAAGAAGTTTTAGTGAGTTACTAAACAACACGAAAATTCTTATGGAACACAAAAATATTCTCAAAAAGAGATCAAATACTCCAAATATCAACTCGCCCTTTAAGGAAATCACTCACGAACCTATGTAGCCAATTAATTTGCATTATAAGTGGTTTAGAGTTTTATAAAGAAGATACACAAAAAATTACTTGGAAGGATTATGTGTCATTGTGTTTCGATTTACAAAAAATCAAAGATAGTAACTCACCTCTAGCGTCACATCTCTCCTCCTTGGTCTACAACAATATAACTAGTTTTTTTATCTAATAGATCAACCAATGAAACAAAAATAATAAATTTATTCCAATATTATGAAAGTTTATTTTGTATTTATTTTAAAAATTGAGATGTAGTGGTAAAGATTATTCCACATGTATTTTAATTCAGTAGATTAATAAAATAACACATGTATTTTAATCCAGTAAATTAGTAAATTGTACCTTTTATTCATTATCACAAAATCATCCTCAGTTAGCTATCTTTTAAATCATTTCTAGTAAACTTATTATTTAAACGGTTTAGTTTAATAAAATGTATCCAACTTGTCCCGTTTTGCTATTGTGTGTATCGGAGTTTAAAACTTTCTATTGTGTGTATAGAACGATTAATTTGTGAGCATTAATGTATGTATTTAACATTTTATTGTATATAATAAACTTATATTTTTTTTCTTTTTTATGTGATAAAATACATGCACTAGTAATAAATTAAAAGTTTGATACATATAAAAAATCTTTTAAAGAATGATACAAACAATAATAAAACATGACAATTTATAAACATTAGGGTAACCTAAACCCATATTTAAATAGTAATATGGCGGCACAATAATATTATTTAAAATATATATCTTAAAAGTGATTTTATACAATAGCTTTACTATGTATAAAATATCATAAATTCTGTAAAAATATTTAAACTGTATTATGATTTTACAGTGTAAAGAGCAATTTTTGTATGGTGCAAATCAGCTCATTAATTGTTGGCCTACGCACTCCAAAATTTAGTAAGGCACGCATTAAAGAGGCCTACAATGTGAGGGGTCACAACATGTAACATTCAAACAAAAGTACTTTGCTAAAAATGTTTGGCACTTAATTTGGAATACTCCATATTTCCATAAAAGTTTTTTAACTTTGATAAAATATTTGTGGCTTTATGTTATACATAATACATGAACCTAATAAAAGCATAGTGTAGTATATTATATAGTCATATCAACATCAAACTTTAATCATTAAAAAGATGACATGGTTTACAATGTAATCACTTATCGACTTACTTAATTTAATAAAAGGCCGAGTTATTCAAAACGTATTAAACTATACCTTAAATGTTAATATATATATTCATCTATTAAAAATGTTATTGTGTGTATTAAACATTAAAAAAAAAGATGCTATTATATGTATTAAACTTCCTATTGTATGTACTAAACTTATATTTTTTTTCTTTTTTATGTAATCAAAATACATATAATAATAACATTTAAATATTTAATACACACAATAACATTTTTGAAAAGTGGATACAAACATTAACAGATAGGATATTATTCAATACATTTTGTAGAAGTGAACTATTTAATAAGTTACCAACCACACAACTTACCAATCTTATAATATTATTAAAATAAAGGGTTGATAATATCATCATTCATTATACAAAAAGGCTCCACCAATCACAACACTCAATTTCCTATTTTTTTTTTTATAAAAATCGAAAATATAATTGGAGACACCCAGTTGTTTGAATATAACTGGAAGAGTTAAAATGTAAATTGTTAAGAGGTAGTATCAAATATGTGAGAGGTTGTAAGAAAATTGTATATTAATAATTAATTATAAGTTGTTTAAAAATTATGTTTAATAACTTGTAATATATTTTGTTTTGAGAAAAAATAATTATATATTTATAATCGTCTCATTTTTATCTACGTTTTGATATAAATTTTATGAGAATATAAGTTTTTTTTTAATTAGTATATTTTAATTGTTTTATCCATCGAGAGCAACATGTAGGTAATTATTAGAAATTTTATTCGTCTTTTATATTTATTCTCTCTACATAATATAGTCGATATAATCACTGATTTCTTGGTCTTTGGAGAAAAAGAATAAAAAATCTACTATAACCAACGGTTAGTGGCATAATGTTATTTACAAAACTACCACTACGTAGAGTTTTTTTAAAAATGATTGTTAGTAGTGAGTAAATAACACCACAAAAACTATAACTCTACATAATTGTTGGGTAGTGAAACAACTGTTATGTTAGTTGGTTTTGTAACTACACATACAATTTGGAATTTTATATAAAAAATTTAATTGTCTAAGTTTTTTTATTTTTTAACTAATAACTTGGTACATAAAATAAAAGTTATTATTACATAAATATTTGAATTCAGTTATATCTTGTGTTTTGAATTATATTTATTTGAATAATAAATTACACTTAAGCGATGTATAGACATAATCCATTCTATGTTAGAATATTATTTTTATGTGATCTAATTTCCATATACTTACATGGATGTTATCATTATTTAATATTTAATAAATTTAGTTTACAATTTCAAATATTCAAATATAACTGGATCACATCAAAATGTCTTTAAAGCACTTGAAATTATAACATCAACAATAATATTATAGTTATGACTTTACAATGGCAGCTCAAAATCGACGGGAGAAAAGCAATGGCGATGAACAGTGAGAAAAGCAAAGGTTGATGATGCTGATGGCGATGGCCGGCGGTCGTCTGCGGCGGTGGTGACCGGAACGGTTCAAAAGGAGAGAGAGGGAGGAAGTTTTCTGAATTTTTTGAAATGTGGGTTGGTAGTCAACAGTTATATGAAGAGAGACTCAGGAGAGAGGGGAGGGAGAGAGGGGACTGAGTTGCTAAATGTCGATATTACCCTTGTTAGTTTAATCAAACTACCAATTAACTTTGTTTTAATTACAATATTGTCAAATGTATTAATAACCATTGATTAAAAAATCTTAAGGTCCAGATCGCTTCTCGTCTTTTTCGCAAATAAGACCTTTTTTCACATGAACCCTTATATATATATATATATATATATATATATATATATATATATATATGTGTATGTGTGTGTTCGCGCGCGCGTGTGTGGGTTAGTGATTTTTATGATTTTAGTCTCTAACATTCCATTTTTATGTTTTTACTCCCTAGACGATCAAAACTATTACGACTCTTGATTCCTCATCAAACAAAAATAACCAAATCAACTTTGCCTGTTTTTTATTCATTTTTTATATCTTTAAATTATTTTTAAAAATATAAAAAAACTCATATATATATATATATATATATATATATATATATATATATATATATATATATATATATATATATATATATTTCTTCTCTGTTTAATATCATAATAAAATAAATCTCTTATCCCTCTCTCTTTGTCTCTCTAGTCATAGACCAGCTCTCTAACTCGCTATCTCTTAACCATACATCGTCACCTCCCCATCACCACCTCCACCACTGTAATACACGTTTGCAATTCTATAATTATTACTACATTTAAGTATTTATAAAAAGTTAGTTATTTATCTATTTACTTACTTTGGTATTAACCATTTCCCTTTAAGGGACCATTTATATATATACTTTTCAAACTTCACCGGAGTACACAGTACCGTCTTCCGCTTCTTCCGTTCACCGTAAATTAATAGGTCACCCTCACTTGGGGTTTGAATCAGAACAGTACCTTCTTTTCACATGATGTTTTCCTCAAGTCGATTTAATCAATACATTCCCACCACCACTTGGAATTCCCATATCTGAATTTGAATGAGATCTATCAAAAAACTTCACATCACCAATCTCTATTACGTTGTTCCTATAGACATCAGTTACATTGAAAGGTTTCTCATGTGCTATTTTTACCTCTAGTGGTGTTTCTGACTTTAAAGTTACTTTTACAAAAAAAAAAAAAAAAAACAAACTATCTACTAGAACCCGTATAGAATAATACTAATGCAGGCATGGAGTTGACCATAACAACATCTCTAAGGATTCGTCTCCATCGTGATTGAGAAGGCTCGGCCTCGAGCATTTGGCACTTACCCTCTTTCCCCGTTTGTGATCATCAATGGTGGTTGTTTTTAAGGTCTTCCTCCACCCATTGTTACTCCTAGGCATTATGCCATACGGTGGCCTGGTTGATTGCACTAAAAACAAACTCTCATGTTATCCCTACAATTATTGCTCACATGCCCCGGCTTACCGCACTTGTAGCAGTTCATCCGGTCAAATCAACATTCACCAAGTATGCCCCTTTCCCGGTTCTGTGCACCCTCTTTCCTTCTAGTAGGCTTCGAGTTTCCTGTCTTGAACTTTTATCCTCTTCTTAACCCTTAGCTCGAGGTTCATCTTCTTTTCCTTGCCATCTTAATCATCTCTTCGATTGTAGTACACCTCCCAGTAGTAAAAAATTCTCAGATGTCCACCCTCGGCCTATGGGACTAAGTGTGCATCTGCAGTCTCTCATCAGCTACATAAGTGGTGCTATATTGTTAAAATCAAAATATTGTATAGAAATAATAGTTTAAATTGTGAGTGAGGTTTGCATAAAATTCAAACTAGTGTGCTAATAGTGTAAATACTTTTATGAGTATAAATAGGGATATGACTAATGGTGATGAATGTTGTATCTTGGCTGAGCTCATTTGTGTGAATAAGATTGTGTGTGTTTTTTATGGTGTCAAAAAAATTCTTTTAGGGAAGTGCAATTGAAGAGAATGTCGTATGAGAGGTGTGACCAGAATGATATGAGTGTGAAAGGGTCATTTTGTTGGTTCCATTCGTAATGACAATGGAACTGAGTTTAAGAATCGGACTCTATCGTCATATCTTGACTCAGTGGGTATTACAAACCAGTTCTCAGCTACTATAACAGTGTTGTCTTACTGAGGGCTCCACCCTTCCTACTAGACTGAAGCCATCAACACAACATGCTATACTTAAAATCGCTCTATCATTCATCGTCGTTTCAATAAGACTCCTTATGAACTTACAAATGGTAGAGTTCCTAACATCAAATATTTTCACATATTAGGTAATAGATGCTTTGTCATGAATGAAAAGAGTAAATTAGGAAAACTTGACTTAAAAGCTGATGGAAGAAATTTTCTTAGGTTACTTACAGGAGTCAAAAGATTTCAGAGTTCTAAATAAACGAACAAAGGACCAGTGGTTGAAAGTTTGAATGTTAATTTTGATGACACATTAAATCTAAATGAGTCACCATCAAAGTCACATGCAATAGCTTCCGGACAATTCAGTTCAAAACCTCTTTTATGTGAATGAAACAAATACAAAATCCACCACCAAAATGGATTTTCTATTTGAATTCATTCATTATTCTAGATCTATAGTATTTCTGCTGATAGGATTGAACCAGATGTCCCACAAGATTCTGCAACAACTTACACACCTACATCCACTTCACAGATTCTATGGACAAGCTTCCACAAGCTTCAATTTACCTGTTAGTGCACCACCGGAGATACCAACTAAGAATAAGAATCAGGGTACACCAATTATTGATTCAGAACCAATGTTCAAGAGGAAGACTTAGAACTCACCAACCAGTTAGAAACATTATTTCCTCATGAACCAACCCCTACTGAATCAGCTTAAATAAAGTCTCACCCTGAGACACAAATAATAGGAAACCTAAACACAGGCGTAGAGACAAGATCATCATCTTCTGTTAGCTCAACATCTATTGTTCCAAGAATATCAAGATGCTGGTGGTCACCTAAAATCTAGTGCATACCAACAAATATCAACTCATGTCCTCTAAATTCACTCACTACCTTTGAGTGATAGTGAGTTGTTGGAGATCCGATCAACAACATAACTAGCTCTTGTTCACTGACTTGAGATCCCAAGATGGTTAAACATTCAAACAACCTTCTCATATTAATTAGATGATCGCTTATGGAATGTCCCTCTTTCATCCTCTATGAATCTATTTCTTTCATCAACAGTAAACATCCATAGCGGTTGCTTTGTTTGAAGTGTTCCTATAGATTCCGCACAATCTCAAAAGATGACTTTCTTTTGTGTTCGCCCGAGAACTCGGATGTTGTAGAGAGTATCATAATTGACATGACATCATATTCGTCAGATAGATACTTATAATATGTATCATACTCTTCAACTATGGTAGAAAAATTAGGTCGTACGGGAGGTAGTCCTTCAACAATGTATAACTTTCCCTATGCACTTAGGATATTCCTGAAGTGCAACTTCCTGACGTCATGGTTTGGACTTGAATGTTTCCATTTGTTGATAATGAAGTTGAAAAGGTGAATAAAACGGATTAACAGATAATATTGACATCTACAAAAAAGGAACAAAATAAACCGATTCAGTAACATGATTAAAACTACTAAATAAATTACACCCCTTAAATAATTTAATTAGACTAGGATCCATATTTCACATGTGTCGGTGCACGTTTTGGCATGACAACACGACCCCGTGTTATTTCTAGTGGGTAATCACTATACCGATCGTATTTAAACTAAAACAAGACTCTTAGATGTTTGGGACATCGAATGAAACATAATTTGTGCATATTTAGTCCCTTTAAGTGCACTTTAGACCCGTCACATCAGGGAATCACCAAATTAGACCTAACCACCTAAGACGGGGTGAACTCTGGCTTGTTACATAAGGGAATCTCCGAGTCTTTCACCCCATACCTCACAATGGTTTAAATCCCGGTGCTCACAGTTTGGGCACGATAACGCACCGAAGTATCGTTTAATGGGGTGGGTGTACCATTAGATGGGTATCACTACTAGTCTAAAATTGTAAAGGGTTTTTGTTTCAAAAATACTTTTGCCAGTTTTTGTAACACGATTTTATATGCAAATTAAAATTTTGCAAAACGTTCCTTTTAAGTGGAAAACCTTTGTAAAACTTAAATATCATTAAAAATACAATTTGTTAACGTTTACGTGCAAACATATATATATATATATATATATATATATATATATATATATATATATATATATATATATATATATATATATATATATATATATATATATATGACGGTTCAAACGAGACCTGTTTTCGTACGAGAATTGCGAGAACCAATCTTAGCCGTTGATTTTATAAAGTGGGATTCATGGATGTGGAGCGTGTGGGGATCAAGTGTGGCAGGGTGCATGTGTGGATTCATGGGTGGGCAATTGTTGGGGTTCGTGGTTAAGCACAACGGAAGCATGCATGAAAAATAAAAGCATAAAAGAACCACATGATGAACCCCAAATGAAGTACAAAGCTCTACACTACGAATTTGCAACCTAAAACAAGAAAGGGATGAGTATTTATACCCTTGATGTCTCTAGAGGTCGAGTTGAACACAAGAGCAAGCAAGAGAACTCTTTTCCTTTTGCCTTTACCGAAGTCCACCCCGGGCTAAATGTGATCCAAGTGTACTAGCACTCCAAGTACTCTTCCTTCTTTCAAAGTACTACTGGAACTAAAACCCATAACAACCAGATGAACACTCAAGAGCTCTCTCTTATGTTGCTTAGACAACTAGCCAAGTTTCTAAGTGATATTGAACTCAAGTATGCAAGAGTATCAAAGAGAGCCAAGAGTTGCTATTTTATAAGCCATAAGATGACTCCAGATCTCCCCTAGGTCGGGCAAGAGAGTCAATCATAAGCTAGCCATGCATTGGTGGACTTGGGAGGTGAAAAGAATAAAGTTGCTTTCTGTCAGATGGGTTAGTGCCGCTAACCGCCCATGTGTAGCGCCACTAACCACTTAAGGTTTGCGCCGCTATCGGGGCTGAGTTAGCGACGATATGGATAGCGTCGCTAACCCTGTCCAGAATGCCAACTATCACTATTTATTCTTTCTAACCCTCCATTTTGGGTTGTTGTCAATATCACCCCCCGGCGTGTGACCCGATAGGCACACACATCATCAGCAGTGATCAATTGGCGTACGTGTGTCAGTGGACATACTCCAACAAACTCCCACTTGCACATGACTCACCGTACCGAAAGCGTCACAGACAAAGAGCGGTCTCTAGTAAGACATCTTTGCCCCCAAGTTAGTGTGGGTTTTGTCTTCACAAAAACCAAGCTTCAACTTCTAAGAATTGGTCCTATAGATAAGGGATCAAACATCCTTTTTTTCGCGATATCCATGTGAACACGAGACATGGTACTTAGTCATTCTCCGTTCGTTCACGATTATGTTTCTCGATCTAGATTGGTGGTGACCAAAATATGTAAGTTGCAATCGATCATAAATCATTGCAAGCTTTGAGCATGGCCATGCATTTTGATGTCAGCGACCAATCATCGAGGGGCACAGGGATATCTCTCTAAACAGAGGAACAAATTCCTTTGACTACACTGCCCACCACATTGATCATACTCTGCACAATTACTCCCTTTATAACACCAGTTACGGACTGCGTTTGAAAGCAACTAGAACAAAGCAAACCAAAATGATGCAGACACATGCATCTCCAGTATGAAGATGAACTGATATTATCATCCAGATTCACTCATGACATGTACCACAAAGTGAACTCAGGTATGGGTCGTCCAGTCACTTGAACATTTCAAGTACAGGCGAAGTATTGCGTCCCCGTGTCCCAATCCTCATTGGACACATGACCAATCACTTCCCTTAGTCTTAATTCAGACTTCCTTCCCTAGAAGTATGACAGACTGCGGACATTTAGAATGTTAACACATTCAGGGAATAATAAAACATGCTAAGTTGGAACACAATAAAGATTTAATGAAATATCCACAACTTGCGAATTACTAAATATCCATTTAAGAATCGATATATACAATAAACACAATACTGCTAAATATTCCCAAAAGGATAAATACATCAAATATACTAACCAAAATACAAATTTATGATCAAACTAAATCGCTAGCAAATCTAATCCCAATAGCACGTGTGTGAGCATCGTGCTTCGCTTGCGGTAATGGTTTGGTGAACGGATCCGCCACATTGCTATCCATGTGTACTTTGCTGATAACAGTGTCTCCACTATCGACCACGTCCCGAATATAATGATATTTCCACGGAATATGCCTCGTGCGTCGGTGAGAACTTGGTTCTTTCGCTAAAGCGACTGCACCCTCGTTGTCACAAAATAGCTCAACTGGGTCGGATATACTAGAAACCACTCCGAGATCTTGGATGAACTTCCTCATCCAAACAGCCTCCTTCGCAGCTTCACTGGCCGCAATGTACTCTGACTCAGTCGTCGAATCGGCCACAGTGTCTTGCTTGGAGCTCCTCCAGGAGACAACACCACCATTTAACAGGAACACAAACCCCGATTGAGATCGGCAATAGTCCCTATTGGTTTGGAAGCTGGCGTCGGAGTAACCAGTTATCCGAAGCTCTTCCGCACCTCCATACACTAAGAACATCTCCTTTGTCCTCCGAAGATACTTGAGAATGTTCTTCACTGCCGTCCAATGTGTCTCACCAGGATTGGCTTGATATCTACTTGTCATACTCAATACACAAGATATATCAGGCCTAGTAAATGACAAGGCGTACATGATCGAGCCTATTGCCGAAGCATAAGGGACTCACCTCATTACTTCCCGTTCCTCAGGGGAACTCGGGCTTTGAGCCTTGCTCAACACTAAACCATGTGACATAGGTATGAACCCCTTCTTGGAGTCCTCCATCCTAAACCTCTTTAGGACTTTGTCAATATACGTACTCTGGCTCAAGATAATCAACCTGCGAGATCTATCTCTATAGATTTTAATCCCAAGAATGTAAGCTGCATCCCGAAGATCTTTCATTGAGAAACAACTCCCTAGCCAGGCTTTTACACCTTGCAAAGTTGGGATGTCATTCCCAATAAGTAGCATATAACATAATGTAAACGCATGGCTCATCCTTGCTCTTAGAGAAGCCAAAATCTTTGAATTTCTCGTCGAAGCACAAGTTCCAGCTCCGAGAAGCTTGCTTAAGCCCATAAGAGGAATTCTTAACTTGCAGACTTTATCCGGAACCTTTGGATGTACAAAACCCTCAATCTGTGTCATATACACTTCCTCTGAAAGTGTTCCATTAAGGAACGCGGTTTTGACGTCCATTTACCAAATCTCATAATCACGAAATGCGGCAATGGCCATTAGTATCCGAATAGACTTCAACATAGCCACTGGTGAAAAGGTTTCCTCATAATCTACACCATGAGTTTGAGTGAAACCCTAATCCACCAGTCGGGCTTTGAAGGTGTCTACCTCACCATCCACACCGATCTTCTTCTTCAAGACCCATTTGCACCCTATAGGTTTACACCCAGGCACATGATCTACCAAGTCCCAAACTTGGTTATCGGACATGGATTTTATCTCGAATTCCATTTCTTCTTTCCACTTGGTGGACTCAGGGCCCACCACAGCGTCTTGGTATTTGGTAGACTCATCAGAGACCACTACCATGTCGCTGCCCTCAGACATGAGAAAACCATATCTCTCTGGCTCATGCCGACCCCTACCAGATCTTCTAAGAGGCAATGGGTTTACATCATTTCCAGCATGATCATGCTGAGAATCAACCCTTGCAGGTTGTGAGCTAGTGCCAACATCAGGTTCTACATTGGCAAGTTCTTGAATTTCTTGAAGATCAACCCTCCTCCCACTTGTGTCTTTCGTTAGCAGCTCCCTTTCAAAGAAAACATCCCTTCGAGCAACAAATACCTTGTTCTTCGAAGGTTTGTAAAACAAATATCCCATGGACCCACTAGGATAACCAATGAAAAAGCACCTTTCGGCCCTGGGCTCCAATTTGTCCTCGACCTCACACCTCACGTAGGCAGGACAACCCCAGACCTTTAAATATGAAATGGACGGAACCTTTCCATACCACATTTCATACAGTATTTTCCTAACCTTTCCATACCACATTTCAATCACGTATCCCCAAAACGTAACGGGAACATCCGTACGAACCATCATTGACCGGACCATATCTAATAATGTCCGGTTCCTCCTCTCGGAGACACCATTTAATTGTGGCGTCCTAGGAGGATTTAATTGCGAGACAATCCCACAATCCCTTAGATGGTTAGGGAATTTAGAACTAAGATACTCACCGCCTCTATCAGGTCGTAGTGTCTTAATTCTTTTCCATAGTTGATTTTCTACTTCGTTTTGATAAGTCTTAAATACCTCAAAGGTATCCGACTTTTGTCTTACTAAGTAGACATACCCGTATCGACTATAATCATCAATAAAGGTAACGAAGTAGCGGGAATGATCTCTTGTGACATGCTTGAACGGACCACATACATCAGTGTGAACGATATCTAACAAGTCTCGCGCCCTTTTATACACACCGGTAAAAGGTGCTTTGGTCATCTTGCCCAATACACAAGATTCGCATACTTCATTCGACCTATGGTTAAATGATTCCAAGATCCCATCCGCTTGGAGCTTGGCGATGTGTTTCTTGTTTATGTGGCCTAACCGACCATGCCATAGAGATAATTTGTCCAAAACAGTTTTGGATCCCGAATCAATATTCATGATTGATCTATTGTTTTGCAAGCTTACGCTTGTCTCATATATTCCATGACATGGAAATGCTTTAAAATAAAATACACTATCTTTGTAACACAAAATAGCACCATTATCAAATTTAAAATCAAATCCATCATCGTACAATACATATAAAGAAATAATGTTTTTGCCACGCAAGGCGAATAAGATACATTTAACAAAACAATAGATAAGCCGGATGGAAAGTGTTAGATTATGTGCAGAGATAATTAATAGGCACATTGTATCCAATGTTATAAGAGACTAAAGGGTCACACTGCTACACACCCAAATCAGAACAGTTGGATTTTACCATAAATCTGTGTGGAAATAATTAATCAGGTTGGATTAATTATTAAAGAGAGAAGTAAATAATTAATCAGTAGAATTAATTATTGAAAATAGAAAAGTAAATAATTAATCAGTAGAATTAATTATTGAAAAGAGAGAAATAAATAATTAATCAGTTTGTATTAATTATTAATAGGAAATGAATAATAAATAGCTATTTGTTATTTAAGGAGAAGTTAAATATTAAGGTTTAATATGTAACGGACCAGTTAATTAATAGTTAATTGTTGGTCCCTTGGTGAGAATAACAACAAGCAACAGGTGTGTAGAAGGGGGGTTGAATACACTTTCTGCGTAAATTGAACAAATCAAATAAAAGTGTTACATAGAGTAAATCAAACCACAATCAGTTGAATGCTTTTATTAAGAAGATGATTACAATGCTTTGAATAAGAAGATGATTACAATAACTATCAAGTAAGCAACTCTTGATACATAACCACCTAATATAAATCTCTCAATCTCTCAAACTTAGCTATCTATAATCAACTTATGATTATAGATACTGACGACTCTCTAAACAGGATTTACACAGATTGATAACTTACCAATATCACAACTAATGTGATTATTCGAACAAACGAACAACTTGGCAATCTGTGAGTTTCTTGATCACGTTGAACTGACAAACAGTGATTCAAGAATCGTAACACATACGGTGAGGTGAGGTATTTGGCTCTTCAACACTTAGTTGTTTTCGTTTGTAAGTCGTACCTTTAAACTTATCAGGAGATAAGTATTTATAATCCTGTTCCTACGGTTCCTAACAAACTGGACTAATCCTAATTTGCTAACTAACTATCGGATAACTCGGAATCTTGAATCTTGAATCTTCTTATCTTGAGTCTTCAATCTTCAATCTTGATTCTGAAGTCTTCTTATCCTTTCCGTAGATATAGAGAGATAAAAGATAAATTTTAAAACACATTAAAAATATCTTTAAACTGACTTCATTAGTCAGGCTGAGTTACTCAGCTTGAAACTCATCAAGCTGAGTTCTTCGAGAACAAACCCGAATTTAACCATGAACTAACATGTATAATTTTTAACTCATCCTTAGAAGTCTAAAGAAATAACTAAAACATATTTAGTAAGTCTATTGAGCTGACTCAGTCTTTACGCTGAGTCGCTTAGTTTGAAACTCATCAAGCTGAAACTCAATATGTATATCTTATTTTACGCACACAGCTTATCAAACATATTGATAATATTACTAAGATATAGTCTAAGCTGATCGAACATATGCTCATCTTATATTCAACCTATACTCAGTCTGAGTCACTATAAGTGTTCAGTCTGACTAAGCTTCATAATTCTGTTTAAGTTATATATAGAACACATCTTACAAACTTAACTTTGTCTCATCAAATCTTAACTGATGAGATCATTTTCCCAACATTAATTAATTAACTAGTAAAGTCCAGGGGGTTAAAGTGCAAGAGATGGAAGTTTAATTAAAACCAAGTGGGCTTTTAATTAAACGGGCTTGGGTCCTTTTAAAGTCTATATATATCCTTAAGCCTTAAGGATTAGAATAACTTAACAAAAAGAAAAAACCTAGCCACCACACATCTCTCTCTCGATCTCGCCTCTCTCCCTCGTCGACACTCTCTCTCGTCGACACTCTCTCCTCTCTCGGCTCTCTCTCGTCAAACACAAACCGAGAACACAAGGTGTGTTTCGGTTTTGGTGGTTTACGAAGAACACACACACAATGAAGCTTGAAGCTTTGAGGATTGGTGATTCCAGGAGCGGTCTAGCAGCCAGTTCGTTAGAAGGTGCAGTAGTGGTGGACTGTCTTTAGCAATCCCAAGTTTGATTAGGTATATTTTCTTGTAACCTTATATGTGGATTGTTTGTTCATTAGAAGCTATATTGATCATTAGTTTTAAAGATCCTAACCCTTTTTGGGGTTAAGAGGGTAGTGTTCAATCCAGTTCCGCTTTTAGGATTGAACCAGTAGAATCAAACTCAGGCTTGACCAGTTTGTGTCATTGGGTGGTTTGGTCAGATCAAAACCCTTCAGTGGTATCAGAGCCACGGCTCTATGATTTATTAGTTTCTAGGTTTTTTCTTGTTTCTAGATTAAATGTTTAAATCTTGATCTTGCTCTTGTTCTTGGGTTTTTCGAAAAACAAGAAGTAACAAAACAGTTTGTTTTGTCATCAGGTTTAATCCTATTGACCAGAAAATTCAAACAGTTAGTTTGAAAGGTTAAAAGATTATGTTTTTTTAATATAGGCTAAGATTGATCAAGAAAATTAAACAGTTTGTTTAATTAGTCAAACCTAGATAATCTAGTTAGTTGGTTTGTTTAGGTTTAAATGATCTTCTTCATCTTGTTATTCTCCACATAAATTTCAAAAACCATAAGGGATAAAAACAAGGTTTCTGTTTTTATCCAGTTTATAAAAGGTTTGATTTTAACCAGTTAGGTTTAAACCAGGATTGTGTTTAAACGGTTAAAAAGGATAAACCTTTTATCTAAAACTTTATCTTAACCAGTAACTTTTGAACTTTTGTTTAAAAAGGTTAATGTTTAGTTTTTAGGATAATCAATTGTTAATAAAACTAGTTTTAGTTAATATTAATAATTGATATTTTTTGGTTTTTGAAATTAAATCCAAGTTTTTAATCAGGATATTAAAACAGTTAGTTTTAATAGGTTAAAAAGGATTTAAAATATTTTAATTTATGTATTAATCGGGAAAACGGAAACCACCATCACCGTGATCGGCGGCGGCGGCAGGGTGGACTCAGCCCAGGTAGCGCCTCTACGGGCCAGGGGCTTCGGCCCAGGTGGTCTACGGCTGTAAATTCATATATTGTATAGAAATAGGAGTTTCTATATAATATACTCATGGAGTATATATAGGGATATGACATGTTGTAATGTGTAAGGTTTTGGGCATAATTGAAATGAACTATGTGTTTTTCATGGTGTAAAACATATTCTCTCTAGTTCTACATACAAACTTTTAATCTATCCTACATTATATTTGATCCACTTGTCATATGGGACTAACAACGGCCCAGTAAGACCTGCGGCCCAGGGATGTAGTTCGGCCCACAAAGGGTAAAGTTTATATAATAAAATGGAGAAACAAATAAGATAATATTTAATTGACCAAAAGTTGTCGGTTTTATGTTTTTGGAAAACTAGTAAGAAAACCCGACATAAGGATTTCATTCAAGTTTTGAATGAGATCAAGTTTTTAAAGTTTTATTGAAAAACTATTTTGGTCAAATAAATTTAATTAGAAGATCATGAATCTCATTTTTGGTTAATAGGTATTAATCAAAGGGTAAATGAGAATGATTAAACAAATCAGGTTATGTGCTTAACTGCACAGTTTATTTTTTATATATTATAACTGCGTGGTTGTTTTTATATATAGTGCTTATATATAAATGCGTGGTTGTGATACATATAGCTATACTTTTGCCGACTTAGGACTCGCTTTTCCATTTCTTCTTTTATTTTGGTTTTGGGAAGGCCTGCGTGCCAATTACAATCCCCTTCTTATTTGTATTATTGTACTGGTTCGGGGAGGCCTGCGTGCCACTTACAACCCCATTCAATATTGTATTTGTTATAGATTAGTGGTAGTTTAATCCCTCAACCGAAATGGACTCCAAGAAGGTGATCAAGAAAATGGTGTTTACACACGAAGCACAGATACTTCGGGGAGGTGTCAAGGCTAGTGGGAGCAGCACATCAAGAAGGCGAATCCAAGTCACTTTATCCTTAGGTTTGACCTTAGGATTAGTTGGCAAAACAATAGGTTTCATATGCTTATTATTACCTGCGTGGTTGTGTTTTTATTTACTGCTTATTCATATATATATATATATGTGACATTTATATGATGCTAAATAAAAAGGGGTTTAATAACAGGTTGTTATTAACAGTGAAAAACCACGTTTTTATGACAAACTAAAATATGACTTCAGTTTGGTAGTCGTATTAACTAAATTTTTATAAATTTAAAGTTTTGTCAAAGTTATAAGTTTGGAACTTATAAAGGCCGTTTGTGCATCTAGTTTAGGTACACATGTAAATCATATTTTTTAAAACAGTTAGTCTTAAAATGGTTTTTCAAAAACTGGAAAATTAAGTTTTTAAATTTAATAGTAAAACCCAAGAAAATCTTAGATCAGTGTTCTACCCACCTAATGGTACACCCTTGCTGTTAAACGGTACTCGGGTGTCGGAAGTGCCCAAACCTTGGGCATCCGGGTTCAAACCATTGCGGGAAGGGGCATGAAAGATTCTGCGATAATCGGGAGTCCCGGCCAGAATTCATGCTGTCTTAGGTGGTGCGATCTATTTTAGTGATAATCGGGAGTCCCAGGCCAAAAAGCACTAGAGTAGAGTTAAACATACTAGACTGGGTCTAAATGCTCTACGAGGTTCTAGGAGTCGTATCAGTTAGGTACGATTGGTACAGGGTGTTACCTACAAAAAATAGCATGACTTGGCGGGAAGTGCCCAAACCTTGCGTTAAGTATGTGAAATATGGGTCCTAGGTCTAACATATATTATTTATGCGTTTGATGATATATGATTAGAAAAGTTTATCTGCAATTACTAATTAAACCGAGTTTTTAATTTGTAGATGGCAACCAACGTTACTAGTACTAACAATCTCTCTCTCCGCTCTATCCTTAAGAAGGATAAACTTTTCGGGCCAAACTTTCTCACATGGGAGAGAAATCTCCGAATCGTGCTTAGGCACGAGAGAAAGTGGCATGTCCTAGAAAAACCTCTAGGAAATCCTCCTGCCAGCAATGCTAGGGCAGATGTCATGGAGGCTTTTCAGAAGCGCTCCAATGACGCCCTAGATGTCAGCTGCCTCATGCTTGCAACTATGAGTCCAGAGTTGCAGTTTAGCATGATGGAGACTCCTGCTTATGACATGATCCGCCAGCTGAGGGATATGTTCCAGGAGCAAGCTCGCACAGAACATTATGATGCCACTAGGGCATTTAACTCGTGCAAGATGGCTAAGGGGACCTCGATCAGTAACCACGTCATGAAAATGAAGGGTTACATGGACCACCTGGAGAGACTTGGGCACCCAGTACCGTTGCAGCTAGCAACGGATACGATACTCAACTCGTTGTCAGACGACTATAAGCCTTTTATAGTCAACTACAACATGAACAACATGGAGAAATTCGTGGCTGAGTTGCACTCCATGCTTAAGACAGCGAAGCAGAGTATCGGGACCAAGTCTAAGGATATTCTCATGGTGGGACATGGCAGACATAAGAAGAGGAAGGGGCGCAATAGAAAGGGAAATGGCAAGACCCAGCCCAGCCAGAATGCACCCAGGGCTAATAACGACAACAAGGGCAAGAAGCCGAAACCGAACATAGCAAGAACCGAGAATCGGTGCTTCAGGTGCGGTGAGGTCGGAAATTGGAAAAGAGATTGTCCGAAGGGTCACAAGGCAGGTGGCAAGGTTGGCCCCTCAGGTATCGTGTAAATAGCTTCTTTATCACTCTCCACTTGTAAAAGTTTTTAAGAGTATTTTAATATCTTGCAATCGTTTATTGCAGGAGGAGATGGAAAGTGATGTGGCCCAGCATGAAGAGATCTCACGTGCAGCTTACGGATATTTTAATAATTATATTTTCTAGTTTATTAAACTCTTTTTAAGTTTATCTGAACATGTTTATCTTGATTGTTTTTTTGGAAACTTATGTTTGAAATTTAATTATTTAGTTCATATCCATGCACGTATTTTTATGAATCAGGATTAGTACAGTTGTGACTAAAAGAATACCAATAAGTCAAGTCTTGACTTGATTGGTGATTCATAGTGATCTTATGCTATGATTTGTTGTAGTTATATAAATGCTGGCTTCACTATTCAAATACTTAAAAAAACAAGTGTTGTTTATAAAATTAGATATTTTTTTTTCTAATTTAACAAGTGTTTAAGGATTTTGTGAAAAGTGAATGTTCAAGGTCTTGAACAAATGGAAATAATAGTCATTATTTCTAAGTAAAATAGTTTTTGATAAAACATTTAAGATAGTATAAAAGTGATTATGGTTGTTACTATAATCAAGGGAGTTTTTATACTAAATGTTTTAAGGGAAAGAAATTTAAAATGCCTTCACAAGTGTTTTGCACTTATGGTAAGTTTAATGAGACCACTTTTTGTAATTAGAAAGATGGATATATGGAGATCCAACTTTTTGGTTTCATAAAACAATTTCTTACAAAAACTAAGTTTTAAAACATGTGTTTAGAACACAAGTTTTAGGCATGATAGTCAAGGATTGACTAAGCCTAAAAGGATGTTTTAAAGTAATGCACTTTTTCATAAAAGATAGTGGGAGTATCTGACTAATGTATTTATCAAAGTTAATAAAAAGTTTTTTAACTAGTATGATAAATACAGGATTAAACTTTTAGAGTATATAATTATCGGATGATTTCAGAAGTTATCTAAAATAGTAAGTTCTTGAGAAATGACTAATCCGAGGAATGCATGACTTATTGAGAGGTACTCAATAAAGATATCATTGCAAGACTTTGAGTCAAGTTATGACTTAAATAAAAATTATACACGTTCTAAAATGTTCAGTAAGTCAGCTTAAATATTGTTGGTTGGTCAACGTTAGAAATGATGAAATAGGATGTTCTTTAACATTCTTAGTAATGATATTAGATTAGTGTTGGTATGCACTGGGAATCTAATTTCAAGTTTTTACAAGAAGGAGTAAGAAGGTTTATCATTTCAAATGGACTATAAAATCTAGTAATCTACAAATGCAATTAAAGTTTTAATTACAGGGAGGTTATTTTATAAAATCAGAAACTTAGGAGTTATTTCCAGTTTCTCCAAGTTTAAGGAATTTATAAAATAAGTAAGTCTAGAATTGTTCCAAGGTTGCAAGAACGATTTCTAGCAAAACCAAGAAGGAGTACTTCAGGGTACTAGTCTTGACTTTTAGGTTTATAACCATATTAATTTTTCCTTGTAATCTGTGATAAGTTACAATGCAAAAATAATAAGTAATTCAGATATACACCGTGAATCGAGTCAATGAAATGGTAGAAATTATGCATCTTTATTCCAGGGCGGAATATGGAAGGGTGTAGAAATTAGTTTCATTATTCTTAACAAATTTTGTATGTTTTGGTTCATCCAGGAATAAACTAGGTTTATTCAAAACATTATCCGTGACTACTTATCGTGGTGGGAACCATGATAGGGCTATAAAGTCATCGTAATTTTGGGGTAGATTCGAAAGTATATCGAATATAGTTGCAAAAGGATTTTGCGGACCAAAATTGACGGATATTCGTTAGGGTTACGAATATTGGATTGACCCACTGTGAATAATACTTCGTGGATTCATGTCAAAAGTATTTATCACATAGGTTATCCTTAAGCCTGAGGTTTTTGGTTTGGGATACGGTAACTGTTGTCTTCTTAGCGTGTTTTAACACCACGCCGTAACAGGGTGGTCATAAGGAGCGTGTCTAGATTCAGTGGAAGCCGTATTTCCAGATGCAAATATGCAAGATGGAAATTGCACCTCCTTTTTTAGGAGAGATATTTCCGGGCCCCTTGACTGATTACAGAAACTGGTAAGTGCACGGCCGTGCCCAAACGAACTGATCTGTTCTTTGTCGTTTATCACGCAGTTTTGAAATCAAGTATGTCATGAACCAAGTTCTTGAGTCTCTGAGTTGACTTTCTCCATGCTTATGCTCAAAATTGAAATATATATATATATATATATATATATATATATATATATATATATATATATATATATATATATATATATATATAACGTACTCATTCATGAACAGGGAGTTTATGATAGTTTAGTTTATAAACAGTTAGTTTATAACATGTTACTTCTAAGCAGGTTGCTTATGAAGTTTTATCACAAGTTACTTTGGGGTATAAGAGTTCTTATAACCTGGTTACGAGAAGTGTCTGGCTAGGAACCTCCTTAGGCTAACAATGTGCAGTAACTAATACTTATCTTGCACAAGTGGGAGTTTGTTAGATTATGTGCAGAGATAATTAATGGGCACATTGTATCCAATGTTATAAGAGACTAAAGGGTCACACTCCTACACACCCAAATCAGAACAGTTGGATTTTACCATAAATCTGTGTGGAAATAATTAATCAGGTTGTATTAATTATTAAAGAGAAAAGTAAATAATTAATTAATAGAATTAATTATTGAAAAGAGAAAAGTAAATAATTAATCAGTAGAATTAATTATTGAAAAGAGAGAAATAAATAATTAATCAGTTTGTATTAATTATTAATAGGAAATAAATAATAAATAGTTATTTGTTATTTAAGGAGAAATTAAATATTAAGTTTTAATATTTAACGGACCAGTTAATTAATAGTTAATTAATTAACTAGTAAAGTCCAGGGGGTTAAAGTACAAGAGATGAAAGTTTAATTAAAACCAGTAGGCTTTTAATTAAACGGGCATGGGTCCTTTTAATGTCTATATATATCCTTAAGCCTTAAGGATTAGAATAACTTAACAAAAAGAAAAAACCTAGCCACCACACATCTCTCTCTCGATCTCGCCTCTCTCCCTCGTCGACACTCTCTCTCGTCGACACTCTATCCTCTCTCGGCTCTCTCTTTTCTCATCGAACACAAACCGAGAACACAAGGTGTGTTTCGGTTTTGGAGGTGTACGAAGAACACACACACAATCAAACTTGAATCTTTGAGGATTGGTAATTCCAGGAGCGGTCTAGCAGCCAGTTCGTTAGGAGGTGCAGTAGTGGTGGACTGTCTTTAGCAATCCCAAGTTTGATCAGGTATATTTTCTTGTAACCTTATCTGTGGATTGTTTTATCATTAGAAGCTATATTGATCATTAGTTTTAAAGATCCTAACCCTTTTTAGGGTTAAGAGGGTTGTTTTCAATCCAGTTCCGCTTGTAGGATTGAACCAGTAGAATCAAACTCAGGCTTGACCAGTTTGTGTCATTGGGTGGTTTGGTCAGATCAAAACCCTTCAGAAAGGCGAGCTCCACACTCCCAATCTTCTCAACTGGGACAACCTCCTTGTTTCCCATGATGAGATCTAGCTCTCCATCAACAAGGTCCCTACTTCTTGTTAGTACATGCACATTATTACAAACGTGAGTACCACACCCGCTGTCTAAAACCCAGGCGTAGAAGTAGAAGTGTTATGGAGTTCAATCATGTTCGTACCGGAGGCAGCGTCACCTTTTGCTCGTGTCCTTTCTCCTCGCAGAAGAAGCATGTTGCCATTCCGGTGTGGGGGTGGAAGCCACTTGTTTCCCCTTCGGCTCCGGGGTAGGGTTTGGTTTGGGCTTTGACGATTTCGCCTTACACTTCCCTTTGCCCTTTCCCTTAGAGCCGGAAGCGGGCTTCTTCCGTTTCCTACCACCTTCATTGATGGCAAGGACGACAGTGGAGGTGGAGGGCTTCGACTTGGCAAGCTCGGACTCAGTGGTCTTGAGCATGCCATGAAGTTCCATAATGGTCTTATCCATACTATGCATATTGAAGTTCGCTATGAAAGGCCCATATGATGCAGGCAAAGATTAGAGGATTATTTCAACCGCCAACTCTTTCCCCATGGGAAAGCCCAACTCCTCGAGCTGGTCCACGTATCCTTTCATCTTAAGGACGTGGAAGCTCACATTGCTGCCCTCCGGCATCTTACAACCGACAAAAGCCTTGACATACTCATAAAGCTCTTGCCTTGCTTGCTATTGGAACATGTCCTTCCGCTGAGAGATCATCTCGTATGCACTCACTTTCTTGAATTGCCTTTGTAATTCGGGACTCATGATCGTAAGCATTAGGCAAGTGACATCATTGGTGTCTTTGACACGCTTTTCATGCGCTTCTTTCATGGCCCTAGGCGCGTTGATTTTCGGAGCCTCCGGAAGAGGTGACTCAAGGACCTCTAATTTCATTTCATGGTGTAGGATGATTCTCAAGGTCCTATGCCAATCAATGAAATTTGGTCCGGTGAGTTTGTCCTTCTCCAAAAATGGACGGAGTGACATGTTTGTGGTGTTGGTGTTGCTAGTAGATGCCATCTACAAGCAAAGTATGAATTTCGTTAGTTATGACGTATTCAAATCCTTGTTAAATAATTGCCCACTTGTTATGAAAACAAATTATATTAACAAGGGCTAAGAACATCAAAATACCCCAATTCATGACGGGTTTGCCGCGGTTCACTTCATGGAGCTATTTTAGGCCGGTAAACGTTTTACCAATTGCAATCCGTGATTACAACTCTTAGGCACTTGCGGGATCATAGGTACTCATAGCACCCATTTGGCATGTTTGATCCCTCTATACCAATTCCTCATAAACTTACTTTGGTAGCTCGGTATGGGCTCGACAACTACCAAGGCGTATTAACTCTTGGAATTGTAAATCGTCCGTCAGGATACATGGTGGTACTCTAGCCCATTGGCTGGCTCGGTTTGAGCTCGACAACCGACCTTGGGAGTTGCCACACGCGCCTTCCCCACAGTTACGCAAAACCGATCTCGGCTAGAGCTCGACGACCGATCTTGTTTCACTAGATTCGGGCGGTGTCATCTTACGGGTGGTGTGAGATTTACATTCAAAAAATGGGTTTTTCTTTTTCCGGTTAATACACTTTTAACCAATTCTTGTCTATGTGGCGCGCGGAGCTGGTTAACCAATTCAAAACTCTTTGGTTTTATTATTTTGAAAAATTTTCTAGCATGCGAAGATCCTAAACATCCATGCTAGAAATAAACAAAATAAAACCAACCACGCATGCAATATAAGTCCGGTAACGAGCCATAAAACCCTATGCGTCTTGCCCATGAGCCAATGGGCAAGACAAAGTCTACTAAGGATAAAAATCCAAGACTTTGATGTGTGCTCTCCCACTTGATCCATTGCGTCTCCCACCGACCTCCGGATCCAAGTCCGTCAAGACACCCTCCATGGTTCTTGTTGGTTTTTTCGGTCTTCCTTTTTACAACTTACAAAATTTAAAAGGAAATGGCATACAAGCCAAAATTCTCTATTCTAAGCTAATACTACTAATTACAAAGAATAGAAATCGGCATGCAAGCCGTTAAATAATTACAAACCGAATAAATAAATTAATATTACAAACCAATGTGGTACAAACCACCAAATGAATGAATAAATTAATTTAAACAACCAAACACATCACATAGGTCTAAAAGGCTCAAAATGTTACCGGACACAAATATCACAACCACATACAAAAATTACAAATTCTAAGGCATGGTGTGCCACACAAGACCATGCATATGCTTATATGTCTTGGTTAAGATTATCTAAACACTCAAGGCACTAATAATCCTATGTACATATGCATTAGGAACGTTAAACAAGTCAAAATTCCATATTCATATATACACAATGTAAGTATATGCAATTAACCATTTTCATGCCAAAATGTTAATCCACATATAAATACACCAACCAAGATATAAGGCAACTTAAACTAATAATTTCCAAAATTCTGGAACAATTCGAGAAAATACAAGGAGGCCAAAAATCCAACAAAATTGATTTAAGGCAAAACTGCATTCTGCCAGACTAGACTTAGCGCCGCTAAAATTAATTTTTAGCGCCGCTAAACCCTAGAGTGTTGCGCCGCTACAGCCTGTGAGCTTAGCTCCGCTACAAGGAAATGGTCTAACGCCGCTAAAATGGTAAAGTTAGCGCCGCTAAACCCTGTACAGAACCAAAAATCACATTTTTCGGATGTTTCAAGCCAGCAACTGCAAAACTAGTGTAGAGGTGGCTCTGATACCACTGTTGGGGTTCGTGGTTAAGAACAACAGAAGCATGCATGAAAAATAAAAGCATAAAAGAACCACATGATGAATTCCAAATGAAATACCAAGCTCTACACTACGAATTTGTAACTTAAAACAAGAGAGGGATGAGTATTTATACCCTTGATGTCTCTGGAGGTTGAGTTGAACACAAGAGCAAGCAAGATAACTCTTTTCCTTTTTCCTCTATCGAAGTCCACCCCGGGCTAAATGTTATCCAAGTGTACTAGCACTCCAAGTACTCTTCCTTCTTTGAAAGTACTACTGGAACTAAAACCCAAAACCACCAGATGAACACTCAAGAGCTCTCTCCTATGTTGCTTAGACAACTAGCCAAGTTTCTAAGTGATTTTGAACTCAAGTATGCAAGAGTATCAAAGAGAGCGAAGAGTATCTATTTTATAAGCCATAAGATGTCTGCAGATCTCCCCTAGGTCGGGCAAGAGAGTCAATCATAAGCTAGCAATGCATTGGTGGATTTGGGAGGTGAAAAGAATAAAATTCCTTTCTGTCAGATGAGTTAGCGCCGCTAACCGCCCATGTGTAGCGCCGCTAACCACTTAAGGTTAGCGTCGCTATCGGGGCTGAGTTAGCGACGATATGGATAGTGTCGCTAACCCTGTCCAGAATGCCAACTATCATTATTTATTCTTTTTAACCTTCCATTTTGGGTTGTTGTCAAGATCATCCCCCGGCGTGTGACCCGATAGACCCACACATCATCAGCAGTGATCAATTGGCGTACGTGTGTCAGTAGGCATACTCTAATAGCAATGAAATTAAAGGAGGGGGAATTTGACGACTCAGATTGGTTCTCGCTAGTCTCGTATGGAAAACAGTTATTGTTTGATCTTTTGCCTATATATATATATATATATATATATATATATATATATATATATATATATATAGGAAGAAGTTCCATTGAGAATCATTTTTAGTGCGAGAACCGCGAGAACCAATCTGAGCCGTCCAATTCCCCCTCTATCAATGTCATTGCCCACCCATGAATTCCTCACATACACCCTGCCACACTTGATCCCCCGACGCTCTCCATCCATGAATTCCACTTATCAAATCAACGGCTAAGATTGGTTCTCATGGTTCTCGCACTAAAATCGGTTCTGAATGGAACCCTCCCCTATATATATATATATATATATATATATATATATATATATATATATAAAACAAAGCCATACTGCCAGTACTTGGTGAGCCAACCAAGTCACCTGATAGTCAAAACACCTAACTAGATCATACAACACACTTGGCATGAACTTGGTGCTCCGCTCCAACATCTACAACAGCTCCACCTCGATTCCTCGTCTTTTCCTGGGCTTGCTCCTTTGATCTCGAATATATATATATATATATATATATATATATATATATATATTGTAAAATTACAAAGAATCCATAGGCATGCAGGCCCCCTAAATTTATTACTTTTACCAAATAAAATAGGGTTTGTAAGTGACACGCACGCCTCCGCACACCAGGAAATATATTTAATAATCAACCAGAAGAAGAAAAAAAAACACAATGATCCACTAGGTCCAACGCGGTGGTTAAGCATGATAGTACAAAAATAATCCTATTATCAATGCCACGATATAAATAGATTGTCTTTAACAAATTAAAAACACCTAAACTAGTTTCGGGTTGATACCAAGTATGAACTGGGCCATAGACCTGGGCCGGTTAACTGGGTCATTGCTTTAGTGACCTCAACTGGGTCATTAGCAAAAATGCCATCGGTGTTCATACAAAGTTTGATCAAACAATAATAATAAAGTTAGACCTTGTGTAAGAACTGTATTATTGTAATAGAATAGGAGTTAATATTATATGTGGGGGTGCTTATTGTAAATATACTCAAGGGAATATATAAGCCTTATGCTTAGTGTAGTAATGTAAGGATTACCATACTTCAATGAATAAGAACAATGTGTTTCTCAAGGTGTAAATTAAATTCTCTCTACCTTTTCTATAGTTCTACATTGCAATCATTTAATCTACCACTTGTATATTGCTAACATCTGGTTGATAAAGATCAAAACTTGGATCTTGAATCAAAAACAAATTTTCATACAAATATTAATATATCACATATATATTTATATCAAGATAATAGAAACATAAAAATTGTCTCATATCGAGCCTACAAGCGGCTCTAATACCCATGTTGGGGATTAAGGGATAAAATAACGTGCACAACGGAAATAAAACAAACCAAAATCCCAGTGATCTCATCAAGATCAACTAAGGGAACAAATAAGAAATACACATATAAAAGGATAAGAAATATACCCTTTATCCTCGGACTGCTACAGGGGGATACACAACTACTGCACCCTGAACCTGCCTGCTAGACTGCCACCAAAGATACCTGCAAAACAAGCCTTGCATGCGTGTATATTACCGTCATCACTAATGGGGTAGCCTCAAGGGACGCCGTCGTAAATCACCATCGCCGTGCGTTGGTTGGTGGTTCTCTTCCGAAGGTTGACGCAAGGGGAGAGAGAGGAGAGAGTTTCTTGTGCCTCAAGTTTTGTTATACCTTAAATGTTTAGGTTCATCTCTTTTAAATGATGTTTTAAATGGATTAAGCCTAAAACCCGTCTCTCAAGCCCGTGCCCAATAATTTTGAATACTTTGCATTTTTCACCCTCTAGGTTTAACCAGCGAACTTTATTAATTAGTCAAAAAATTAATTAATAACTGTAAATTAAACATAAATATCAAAACTTAATATTTAATTCTCCCAATAACAAATAAACTATTTATTATTTATACCATTAATAATTAAGTAACTATTAATTATTAATACACATAATTTGTACTTCTTCAAATTGGTTCGAGTTGGGTGTATAGCCATATGACCCTTTAGTGTCTTATAGTGCTCGGATATGGTGACACGTGTTGACTATCTCTATACACAATCTAACAACAGCGCTATCAATCACCCACTCAATATCTTGAGTTCCGACATGTAGGCATGTTTCCTCTCTGGAGGTAACAAGTGCAATATTTGGCGACATGGTAACCATGGTCTCAATGTCTTCTCTACTTGAATCTTGGCTTGTTTGGAGTTGCTCTTGTTGAAACTTTCAACAATCCTCTTCTTGTGGCGATAATTACTAAAGTAATTACAATAGCCTTCAAACCATGTATTATTATGAACAGAATTGTCAGTGTGATCTATCTCGAACTTGAGATCTGCCTCTATTTTGACCTCGACCTCTACCTTTGTGTCTATCTTGACCTCCACCTTTGCTTCGTCCATTATTTTCTGACACAAGGGAATACGATTGATTCGTCTCGGCTTCTTTTCTTCGGGTTTTCTCGTTCAACGAGGCATATGTCACCATCTGCATTGTGACGTAGCCATTGAGGTGGAGTTACTAAGAGTAATGACAAGGGTCTCCCTACAATCAGGTAGAGAACTCAGGAGTAGTATTGCTTATTCCTCATCCTCGAGAACCCATCCTGAAGCACTTAGTTGGGTCACAAGATCATGGAACTTACTTGTTTTGTCTGTTACAGAAGTATCACCACGTAACTTGTGGTTTACCAATCATCGCATCAATAACATCTTATTTCAAGCCTTCTTTGCTTGGCACATACTCTCAAGCTTTTGCCAGAGATTTTGTGCACTCCGCTCTTATGCGACATGATGAAAAACACTATGGTCAATCCATTATCGGATGTGAACCACGGATTTTCTATTCATCTTTGTCCATTCTTGGTTGTTCTTTCCTTCTTGTTTGGAGCCATTGGCTCGGCTATATTTTATTAAACATAGCAAAACTTCCATCCCTGGCTTCCACATGTTATAATTTGTGGGAGTAAGTCGGATCATCATTACGAAGTTGTAGATTCCATAAATAATATGTGCAATACCTTTAACACATATTTCGAGAAATAATTAAAGAAAACGGAGTCTACGGTTGGATCCGGAACTACCGAAAATGGTAGGGTAGTAACTTTTTTTTGTGTGAAAGTACACGGGTCATAACTATAATTTTTGAAAGTTCACGGACCAAAATGTAATTTTTGAAACTTCAGGAACCAGATTGTAATTTTTAGAAACTTAGTTTGATGATGATGATGTGGCAGCACATGACGCTGACTGGACGATGACGTGGACCTGTGGGCGCTAACTAGGTGATGACGTGGCGCTGACTAGGTTGTCTTCTCCGGTGAGGCAGCATGTGTCCGGTGAGTTTTCCAGCAACCGGTCAAAGGAGATAGAAACAACATTGACCAAGTTTTTAAGGGCCTTTTGGTGCTCGAAAAATTACAATATGTTGCCGGAATGGTGAGATCGAGACCTTTCTACTGGTACCTTTAGAATACGTTTTTGAGACAAAAATTTCAAACTCAAAAATGGACCGACACCGAGAAGGTGACCAACGAGGATCTGTTACCACTTATTAGGATCGAAAAATTCTTCTAGTAATGACGGCAATAGAATTACAATAGGAGGAGGAACTCTCATACTCAACTATTACAAACAACCGATCTTTTTTCCTCTCAAGTCTTACTCTAGGAGTTTCACTTTTTCTTGGTATTTACTACAACAAATGGAACTCCTATTTATACACAAGTCAGCCACCATAGCTCTAAATGATTTTACATGGCAAGGTGAATTTTTCTTTGGCAAGTGGACATTCCTTTTTAACAAATGAGGATTTACTATAACTATGGTGGCTATGGTAGTTGGACACTATAGTAGTCTGGAACACAACAAATTATCCTCTAGCCCACTCACGATTTTTGTAATGACAATAACTTATTATTATGTAGTATATATTTTAAAACGTCGTCTTGAATTAACTAGTTACAGTGGAACATTTTTGCTAAATTGTGCAATTGCAATTTGCAAGTATATATATTCAAAGAAATATAGTGTATAAGTCACAAATGACAAATCTAGCTTATAATTATCTACAAAACTATGAGAAAAATTGTAGAGATTTTAAAACGCTTAATCAATTATCTACAAAGCTATGAGAAATGTGTTTATAATCAAGTATAATTTATGCTTATTTATTGGCTTATTTCGTGGTTTCTTCTATGTACATCTTAAAAACCCTTTCATGATATTAAAAGAGTATCTCCATTTGTACAATGAGAACCCATTCGGCTTGAATATACATGCATTCTACCTCTTTTATGAGTATAATACAACTTTTTCTTTTTTATATAAAGAAGTTACTGCAAGTAAAAATCTATAACGAAAAAAAGAATAAAGCAAAATCAGATTCTCAAAATTAAAATGACAAAATCATTTTGATTACATAATGACCTTGACTTGTGAAAAAGAATAATAAAAAGGAAAAGGTAGTTTCTCTTTCTTGATTACTAGCTCTAACATCTTCATTTTTTAACTTTGTTATTATGACCTTCAATTCATTACTCACCATCATATGCTACACCACAAAAAACATAAGTGCTCATAGATCACTCATGGTATATATCCATAATTACTTTTTCATTTATTCTTCCACATAAAGTGATATTATTATAAAGTTACACGTATTCTCATATGTTAGTAATCACAAATGAAAACTAATTAATACTACTTAACCTTTTACACCAATGTTTTCAGTGTTTTAACCTAAATCACACAAATTTGGTGCCTAAACTTAAAAAATTAGATCATGATAATTGTGGTAAATTTTTTATGTTGGTCCGAGTGTATTTTAAAAGACCAAAAAGCACTTATTTTTTTATTTAAAAAAAACCATAATACCTTCAACCCCTGTATTGTTTATTTTCCTTAATTCTAGATAATATTAATATATATTTTATAAAACAATTAAATAGTCACACACACACACACACACACACACACACACACACATATATATATATATATATATATATATATATATATATATATATATATATATATATATTGAGGAGTTCATATAAGAATATATATTTAGGTGAGATCTAGAGACTTAATCATGACCATTGATTTGATTTGATCTGATGGTCTACATTTGACCATTCTAATATTCGTTGTCCAACCATGAATTGTAACGTGTGAATTTACATCTAATAGATCAAATCTAATTGATGCCTAGGATTTATTCTCTCATTCTCTCCCTAAATATATATTATCACAATAGCCCTCTCCTATATATTTAGGTGAGAATGGGAAACAAATCCTAGCCATCAATTAAATTTGGTATTTTAGATCTGAATTCACACGTTAAAATTAATGTCCGTCATAATTCATGATTGGGCAATAAATAGTAAAAATATTAATATTAACAACCACCACTCCTATCCCCACCCCAACCCCTCCCTTTTATCTTAATCTTACATGCAATAGTGCTCCCTTGCAAACGGTCCACTTGTGACTCCTCTCCCTTGCTGCAAAACACCACCTCAAATCACTTCCTAAAAACTTTCCGTTCCCCTCAGTCATCTTTATCACCATCACCATCTTCTCTCTTTCTGTCTCTATTTATGCCGCATCACGACATCATACGTACTATGATCTTTGTGGGAAGAAACTGGCACCATGCTAGCTATAATTTTGATTATGATTTTTAGGGTTTTGATTTTGTGTGTTATGATTGTGTGGTTGTTTGTTTTTTTTCAAATGTATCATCTTTTTTCACTCCCCTCTTGCGACCTCACTACACCGATAGGCCATAGCCACCATCTCTTATCTCCAAATATTCATTGCAGTAAACGCAACATTTATCATAACAAGATTGTAGACAAGGTCTGCACCCGGACTGCACACCCCAAGTACATTTTGTCAATATTAAAATTTGATGGATAAAAATTCGAAAGTATTTAGAAGCGAAATATGAAATAGTGAAAAATTTTCTATGACTAGGAATCGTCTTTAGTTCGTTGTAGCTCTCTCACGGTGCTGTCCGGAAAAGGATTAAATAAACAGTATTAAGCATAAAGCTTAGCGAACACAACAATTTACACACCACACTAGGTATGCACAATATATAACATTCACAATGAAACACACCAATAAATGCACACTGTACCAGAACAATGCACCGACAACTATTTCACTTCCTAGGTGACTACCCAATGCACTCCACGGTTTTACGTCTCTTTAGGTCACAATTGACTACCTAAGGCACCCCAAGGGTTTTACGTCTTTTATGTGCCCAAGTTATGTTTTCATTCCATTTATATGCGATACACATAAGTTACACATTAACGACATAATATCAAGTACATTAGTACTAAGATAACGAGTAAGTTAGTGTAACTCACATGATAGTAATCTATATTTCCACCCTCGTTAATTCATATACTACCCCTAGCTCATAACCCTTGATTCTTTGATTGTGTTTGGCACAACTTTCGGGTTCAGTCCCATTGGCCACTCAAAAGATCCAAGCAATTTACAATGGGAGTTTTTAGGCATTAGCTTAGATTGTGATTCCGTAAGAATTTTCGATTAATATTTAGTTACAACCCCAAAATTTTACAAAATAAATATAAAATAAAATTCTGTAATTTATAGTTAGAATTTTAGACGTAATAGATCCGGAAGCTATTGCTTATAATAGAAGTTGTTCTGTGTTGATCAAATGATCTCATCAGTTGAAATTTGATAAGACAAAGTTAAGTTTGTAAGATGTGTTCTGAATATAACTTAAACAAAATTATGAAGCTTGATCAGACTGAGCACTTATAGTGTTTCAGACTGAGCATAAGCTGAATATAAGCTGAGCGTATATTTGATCAGCTTAGACTATATCTTAATAAGAGTATCAATGTGTTTGATAAGCTGTGTGTGTCACCTAAGATATAGGTTGAGTATTCAGCTTGATGCGTTTCGAGCTGAGTGACTCAGCTTATAGACTGAGTCAGCTCAACAGAGTTGTTAAGTAAGTTCTAGCTAACTCTTATGACTTCTAAGGATGAGTTAATCATTATACGTGTTAGTACATGTTTGATTTCGAGTTTGTTCTCGAAGAACTCAGTTTGATGAGTTTTAAGCTGAGTAACTCAGTCCGACTAAAGAAGTTAGTTTTAAGAAAATTTACATATGTTTTAAATTTATTTTATCTCTCTATATCTACGGCAACGATAAGAAGATTCCAAAATCAAGATTGGAGATTGAAAACTCAAGATAAAAAGATTCAAGATTCAAGATTCCGGGTTATCCGTTAGTTTGTTAGCATATTAGGATAAGTTCTAGTTTGTTAGGATCCATAGGAACATGGTTATAAATACTTATCATCTGATAAGTTTAGAGGTATGACTACAACAACGAGTTACAGAGCCAAACTCAATTTTCACCTCAACCTATTGATCATATGTTTTACGAATCTTGATGCACAGTTTATAAGTTCAACGTGATCAAGAAAATTCACAGATTGCCAAATTGTTCGTGTGTTCGAATCTTCATGTGTGTTGTGAAGTTGGTAAGTATTCAATCTATGAATAAATCCTGTTTAGAGAGTCGTCCTGTATCTATAATCATTAGTTGATTATAGATAGCAAAGTTTGAAAGATTTGAGAGATTTGATTTACATTAGATGTTTACATATCAAGTGTTGCTTACTTGATTGTTCCTGTAATCATCTTCTTATTAATAAAAGCAAAAGCATTCGATTGTTTGTGGTTTGATGTGTGTTTACACTTTTTATTGATTTGTTCAATTTTTCGCAGAAAGTGTATTCAATCCCCCTTCTATACATTACTTGTTTGTTGATCTTCTCACCAAGGGACCAACAACTGGTATCAGAGCAGGCTGAACGACTTCATAAGTTGAAAGTTCAACATTATGAGAAAGTATACAATGTCGACAAGAAACAGTTCATCAAACTTTCCTCAGATGTCTACTAAGGGCTGTCCCATATTCGATGGATCTGATTATCCTATGTGGAAATTCAGAGCCATGCTTTTCTTCAAGTCCATTGACAATCGTATGTACGATGTCATCACTAAATGACCAATCATCCCCAAGATTCCTGCTATTGTCAGTGATACGTTAACTGAAAAGGAAGTGAAGAAGCCTGTTGCATCCTGGACCGAAGAAGATTGGAAACTGTATTCTCTGGATGACAACGCAAAGAGTGTTCTGGCTAATGCCATGAATAATGAGATCTTGCATAATGTGACTGGATGTCAATCTGCAAAAGAGATCTGGGATACTCTGAGTATTACATATGAGGGCACATACCTGGTCAAGCAGCAAAAGAAGAATCATTTGAACAGATCTTATGAAAACTTCTTCTCTAAGAAGAATGAAACCTTGGCTGATGTGTTTACCAGGTTTCATTGCTTGATTAATGACCTGCTAGGTGTAGGCATTAAAAAGAATGAAGCTGAACTTGTGCTGAAATTTCTGGATGTGTTACCAGAAAAGTTCAATGAAGTAACTACAGCACTAAGGGATGGAGGAACATTACATATGTATAACCTACAGTCCATATATGCGTTTTTTGATCATGAATAGATCACATAGCATAAGAGACTTCTCAACAACAACTAAAGGATTCTTTTGATAAAACTGATGTTGCATTAGTTGCATAGAAAAAGAAGAAAAGCTCAAAAGCCTTAGTTGTTGAATCTGAGACTGAGTCAGACTCTCAAGCTGAACACTCAGGCTTAGACTCAAGTGATGCTGATGATGTTCAGACAAACACTGAGCAAATGGCCATGCTAGCAAGACGTTTTAGAAGAGCTCAAAGGGGAAGAGGAAGATCTGACAGGGGCAAAGGAAAGAGTTCTTTTGATCCCAAGAAAGCTCTGTGCTTTAACTATCAGAGAAAGGGAAATATTGCTGCTAAGTGCAGATCAAAGAAGGATGAATCAGCTTCAGTAGCTGATACGAATGCTTAAAAAGCTGATAAGTATAAGAAGAAATATACTCAGCTCAAGAAAGGAAAGCCTGAAGACAAGTCCAATGCAAAAGGACTCTAAGCTGAAACTTGGGATACAGAGTCATCTACCTCACATGATGATGATAAATGTCTGATGGCTCAAGAAGATGAAGAGTTTGAATTAGACGAAGTTGATTACGGTCTGTCTGAATCAACTTTTGAAGCTGACATGAAGGAAGCTGAGGAAAACAACAAACTTAGTGACTGGAATCCTTCTTCCACGTACAAGGTTAGTAATTTCAACTCTTACACCGATGAAGAAAAAGGTCTTGCATTTGATTATCTGCTAAATGATTTCAAGACCAGCCTTAAGTCTCAAAATGAACTCAAAGCTGAAGTAGCCAAACTGAAAAATGAGATTAAGGAGAATCAATCTCTCATTGATGTTGGTAAGAAGGCACAATGTGATCTTGAATGTCAAAGACACTTTAATAAACTTCTAAGTGAAGAACTACAAGAAGCCAAGGATAAAGCTGACCAACTTCAAAAGGTCACTGAATCATGGTGTAAGTCATCAAGGCTTGCTGAAAAGTACATCAACCAACAAATTCCTAAACAGGTACAAGCTGTACTTGGAGGTGACTATCAATCCGCAACTTATGCAGCTAATGATGATGAGATAACACGTATAGATTCTGAGGAAGATAGACAACTGATTAAGTCTTAGAAGTCAGCCTCAGAAAATAAATGTGGTCAAAACCTTAAATACAATATGTTTGTAAAGGCAAAAGATCATGGAAATGAGTACTCAACATCTAAATAGCATAGTAAGTCTGTGCTGGATAGATTAGGCACTCAGCCTATTCAAAGAACTTCTGTCATAGAAAGGCTTAATCCAAATCCATTCAAAAGACAACACTCTCTATCTGGCTCAGAGAAAAGTTAAAAGAATAGGAAGACCACTGTAAGTCAGAGGTCATATCACAACAATGGTAAGTCCAAAGTTGTTGAAATTGGTAAGTCCAAAGAAATCAACAGTGGTAAGTCCAAAGCTGTTGAAACTGGTAAGTCCAAGAAACATGACAATGGTAAGTCCAAAGTCATCGAAATGAAGTTTGTTGGTCAAGCTTCTAATCAAAAGGATAATAAACCTAGATCTGACAAAGGTAAGTCCAAAGTCAATGAGGATCAGGTGAATCAACTTGCTAAGAAGGTTGAGAAGTTATCCACCACCAATAATCCTAAAACTGAGGATAATGTCCCTAGAGGATTATCGAATGATCTATCTTCTGTAGTCATTGGTAGAAGAAGATGCTACAAGTGCAGAGGGAGAAGACATGAGGCCAAGGACTGTAAAACTAAAATCTTAAGGATTGAAAAGGAACAAGCTGATCAGCCCACGCAGCACTCAACACCTGCTCAAGCTGACCAGTCAGTTCCAAAAGATGAAACTACTAAGTGCTCATCATCTGAACCTACGACGAAGTGGGTTCCCTAACAAAACTAATATGTTTAGTTTTCTTATCATTTGCAGGGTTCAAGTAAATGGTACTTGAATAGTGGATGTTCAAGGCACATGACTGGGTGGAAAGGACTTTTTAGTGGTTTCCAGAAAGATGAAGGTCCTAAAGTAACATTTGGTGATAACTCCCATGGAAGAACCAAAGGATATGAGAAGATGCATGCTGGCAAGGTGACTTTCCAGAAAGTTGCATATGTTAAAGGTCTTAAACACAATTTGTTAAGTATCAGCCAATTGTGTGATAAAGACAATATTGTTACTTTTAGGAAGAAATCAGGGACCATATACAATGCTAAGGGTAAGCCTGTATTAATAGCAACAAGAGAAAAAGATGTGTATCTACTTGATCTTAACTCTGCTGATCCCTATACTGAAACCTGCTTATATTCCAAATCTTTTCCTAAACTGAGTTGGCTGTGGCATAAAAGATTATCACATTTTAATTTCAAGAATATAAATATGCTATCAAACAAAAAGTTAATCTCTGGATTGCCAAATATCACATTTTTCAAGGACAAATTGTGCTAAGCTTGTGAACAAGGGAAACATCATAAAGGGTCCTTTAAATCAAAGCAAAATTTTTCAATAACAGACCCACAGCATATGTTTCATACGGATCTGTTTGGACCTATAAGTACTCAAAGCCTAAGTGGCAAGAAGTACACTCTGGTGATAGTAGATGAGTTCTCACGATTCACCTGGGTAATATTCCTTAAAGCCAAAAGTGAAGCTACCCTGGAGTTAATAAGTTTTATCAAACAAGAAGAGTTGCAAAAAGGTAAGTCTGTAAAGTAACTCAGAAGTGATCATAGGACTAAGTTCAGAAACTCAACCCTAGAAAGCTTTTGTGAACAAAGAGGAATATTACAAAATTTCTCCTCAGTTAGAACTCCTCAACAAAATGGAGTTGCTAAAAGGAGAAACATAACCTTAATTGAGGCTGCAAGAACAAAGTTATGTGAGGCAGGATTGATCTATTTATGGGATGAAGCTATAAGTACAACATACATAGGTCAATCATTGTCAAAAGACATGACAAAACTGCATATGAGATGTATAAATCTAGAAAGCCCAATATATGTTACTTCTATGTCTTTGGTTCAAAATGCTATGTGCTGAATCAAAGAGATCAGCTCCATAAGTTGGAACCTAAAGCTGACCCTGGAATATTTGTTGGTTATTCCTCAATCTCCAAGTCTTACAGAGTGTATAACACAAGGAGAAAGGCTATTGAAGAATCAATTCATGTCTCATTTGATGAAGACAACTTTGATCAAGCTGATAAAAGACAAGCTGACTTGGTCAGTCTGAGTGAGCTTGAAAAACCTGAGGTAACCAAAATGTCAAATCCTATGTATGTCATGGATGATGACAGTGATGATGATATCTGTTCATCTAAGAAATCATCACAAGCTCCAAGGGACTCTCAAGCTGAGAAAGATGATGAGTTCATTAATCCCTTTCGAGCTGATACTACTCAGACTGAAGATCTTGGTGATCAACAGTTTGTTGACAATGCTGCAATTTAGACTGAGGATGTAAGTTCAGCTCAGAGTCCTCAATATCACTCAGATCCAGAACCACAATCTCCTACTACAACATTTAAATTCCTCAAAGATCATCCTCAAGATCAAATAATTGGAAATGTTCAAGAAAGAGTCGTGACCAGATCGAAGGCAACAACAAATTATGCTGCTTACTTTGGATTTCTATCTCAAATGGAACAAAAGAAGACGGAAGAATCCTTAGAGGATGAGGACTGGATTGAAGCTATGCAAGAGGAATTAAATGACTTTGAGAGAAACAAAGTCTGGAGTCTTGTCCCAGCCCCCAAATATCATACAATTGTAGACACTAAGTGGGTCTATAGAAATAAAATGGACAAGGATGGAGTGATTGTTAGGAACAAAGCTAGGCTGGTAGCACAAGGGTATAAACAAGAAGAATGAATCGATTATGATGAGACATTTTCCCCTGTTGCTAGAAGTGAAGCCATAAGGCTGTTCTTAGCCAATGCATCATATAAGGACTTCAAAGTCTGTCAAATGGATGTGAAAAGTGCTTTCCTAAATGGAAAACTTCAGGAGGAAGTCTATGTGAAAGAACCTCCTGGCTTTGTTAGTTCAAAGTTTCCTCATCATGTATATAAGTTAGACAAGGCTTTATATGGTCTTAAACAAGCTCCAAGAGCTTGGTATGATACCCTGTCCAACTATTTACTATCAATGGACATCAGTAGAGGTAGTATAAATAAGACACTCTTTAATAAAAGGAGTAAAGGACAGGTGATTCTTGTACAAATCTATGTGGATGACATTATTTTTTGTTCTACAAATGAATCTCTGTGTGAATGGTTCTCCAAAATTATGTCAAAAAGATACAAGATGAGTATGATGGGTGAAATGACATATTTTCTAGGCTTACAAATTCAACAAAAGCCTGATGGAATATTGATTAATCAAAGCAAGTATGTTCTTGATTTGATAAATAAATATGGTTTTGATTCTAGTTCAACCATGAAAACACCCATGTCACCAGCTGTCAAGCTGAGTAAAGACTCAGATGGTAAGTTTGTATGTCAGTCTACCTATAGAGGAATGATAGGTTTATTACTCTATCTGACAGATAGTAGACCTGATATCATGTTTGCTACATGTGTTTGTGCAAGATATCAGGAAGATCCTAAGGAATCACATCTTCAAGCTGTGAAAAGGATCTTTAGGTACCTTAAAGGTACACTAAATCTAGGTCTTTGGTATCCAAAGAACTCTAGATTTGATTTAGTTGGTTTTTTCAGATGCTGACTATGCTGGGTGCAAGTTAGATAGAAAATCAACAACAGGAGGATGTCAAATACTTGAAGGGAAGTTAGTAAGTTGGACTAGTAAGAAACAGAACTCAGTGGCTACTTCAACTGCTGAAGCTGAGTATGTTGCAGCAGGTGTTAGATTATGTGCAGAGATAGATAACATGTGTCATCGTGTCCAATACTATGTGACACTAAAGGATCACACTGCTACACACCCGTTTAGAACCTTTTGGATTTTTACCAAGTTGTATGTGTGTGGAATAATTAATTAGTTAATTAATTATTGAGAAGGAAAATAATAATAGTTATTTATTATTTTAAAAGGGAAATTAATATTTAAGTTTAAATATTAATTAGACCAATTAATTAATAGTTATTAATTAATTAGAAAGGTCAAGGGTATTTTATGCAATTAGGTGATAATTTAATTAAAACTTGGCTTTAATTAAACGGGCTTGGGCCTTAATAAGGTTTATTATATAAATAACCTTTAGGCCTTAAGGAATCACATAAGATAATAACAAGTTGCAAAAAACAAACCCTAGCCTCTCCCTTTCTTCTCTCTCTGCGTCGAATTCAAGGAGGCCCCAAGGGGGTTCTCGGCAGTGGTCGAACACGCACACACACACACACGCATAGGGCTTGCGTGATCGACTTTTTGGTGATATCCTACGGCGGTCTAGCAGCCTGTTCAAGGTGGTACAGCAGCGGTGTTCTACCTTTAGCTATCTGGATTAAAGTTTTAAGTATTTGCAATAAAGGTATAATCTTTAATCCTTTTTCTCCGTTTAGTTTCCTGTACGAGTTAGATGAGATCACTGGAGGGGGTTTTTTGTTTATCTCTGCTGCGTATGTTATTATACCCTACAAAACCCTTCAGCAGGAAGCTGTTGTGCTCAAATCCTGTGGATGCAACATCAGCTTCAAGACTTTGGTATGAGTTTCAAGAAAACACCCATATTTTGTGACAACCAAAGTGCAATAGCCATTACATATAATCCAGTCTTCCACTCAAGAACCAAGCGTATTGAAATTAGACATCACTTCATCAGGGACATCGTGGAAAAAGGTAAAGTTGACATCAAATTTATCTCCACTGATGACCAATTGGCAGACATCTTTACAAAACCACTTGATGAAAAGAGGTTTATGTATCTGCTAAGTGAATTGGGTATGCTCAACCCGTAGCCAAGTGTCTAGAATTTGAGTTTCAGTTTGACAAAGACTAAGTATCTTATGCTAAGTGCACATTTTATAAATAAGTTTTCATAAACTGTATACCTTGGCAAGCTGGCTGATGAGTTCACATGTTTGATATGTTCTAAACATGTTTTAACTGCTAAGTGTGGTTAAAATATAAATTTGAGTTAGTCTCAAATAAAAATGACTAAGTGTCATTGAGCCTGAGCTGTGTGCTCTACTCAAGCTGAGTATCAATCTCAAGCTGAGTGCTCAAATCAAGCTGAGTGCTTGACCTACGCTAAGTGATAAGTTTACTCAGCTCGGTGTGTCCAAACCATGTCTTAATTACTATGTGTTATTAATTCATGGGTCATTGTGTATTTGAGTCTGTCTCAAATCACTTTTTATACCGATTACGTATTGGTGTAATACAACAGTGTAAATCTTTGTAAGTCAAGGATATTATTTTACATACTTATCCGTTGTGAGTTGATGTGTTTCTACTCTATTACTGTTACATCAATCTAAAATTTCGTTAGAGTAACAGATAAATAGGGATTTACAACGGTAACTTTTCTCTCTCCTCAAAAAGATATATATATCGATTGTAACTGAAGTTTAGACATTTACACTTACTAAACTTCTGAAATTCTCTCTATACCTTCTACAACCACTAGTTGCAATTCTTCGTCTCATTGATCACGAAACACTAAATAGCTCAGTGCGAATTCAAAATTTACTCAGTGTGAATTAACAAAATCAATAATGGACGGAACCATTCTAAATGTTGGTGATAGAATGGTTAGAGGTGCTCAGATGAAGAACAATGGTGTGCCGTTGATTCGAATCAATAATCAACGTGTCTGTCTTGCAATTCCAGAGAGGAAACATGGCCGAGGATACGAAGTATGGGTAGACTACATTAGAAAATGCCCCTTGGCCTTCGCTTTTTCAGGAGCACCACTTCACATTGTTCCACAACACCTATTGGAGTTCTGGTATACTTGCACTTACAACCAGAACAGGGGAGAGATCACTGGCACTGTTCTAAATGGGGATAGAATAGTTGTCATTAATGTGTAGCGGCTAAGGGAAGTTCTTCACCTCCCTGCAAATGGTGTGTTCGAAGCTGCTGTAACAAGACAAGTGGCAAGGTCTGTCCTACCCAACATAGGTCACCCACAAACAGAGGGTGTGATAAAGAAAGCCACTTTTCCTACTGGATGGGGCTTCATGGTGTGCACTGTGATACGTTCACTTGGCACTAAGATTGGAGGCTTGGATAAAGTCAATGAGTTCGAGATGCAGCTGCTCTACAACATGTATAATGCCAGAAATCTGGACTATGCACTGCTCATCTTCAACGAGCTCAAAGCCCAAGTTTTGAAGACACCAAGGGATCTTCATGTACCATTTATAAGGTACTTATCCTTGGTGGTGGAAGCTGAGTTGGGAGAAAAACATTATGAAGCTGGACAGGATGTGTTCCCTGCTCCAGCACTCAGCTCAAAGATGTTCAACAATGACATCTTTCCAGAGAAGGAAGGTCTGAGTGACCCAATGCGATGGATAGCTGAGGGAGCTTTATCTGCAAGTGAAGCTGAGGGGTCGGATCAAGGGGGAGCATCTGGAGCTGAACCAGATCATAGAGCTGAGCAGCCTGCTCAAGCTGAGCCTTCCTCTGAAGCTGATGGTGCTTCATCCTCCTCTGGTTCTAAATCATCTTCAGAGTCTGCATTTGTTGACAGACTCAGACCAGGTATAACTCCTCCTCTCTCAACTTCTTCTCACTTTTCCCCATCATCGCTTGGAGATAAGACTGTGGTAGACCCAACCCAGTCTAACCCATCTCCTCCACCTTCCATTCAACTCTACTCTGAAGCCACACCTAGTATGCCCACTTCTACTAGGGAGAATATCCACACCCCGCAAAACTGCCAAAGGTGGTG
Organism: Pulicaria dysenterica; assembly: GCA_947179395.2. Taxonomy (NCBI): domain Eukaryota; kingdom Viridiplantae; phylum Streptophyta; class Magnoliopsida; order Asterales; family Asteraceae; genus Pulicaria; species Pulicaria dysenterica. Next base: position 48,487,908 of record OX359292.1, on the reverse strand, counting down.
CCACTACTAAAGGCATCACTGGAGCTGAGATCACATTGATCCCTCCTCAGGCAGCAGTTGAGGGGGAGACGCCTACTCTTCAGGTGTCAACCTCGAGGATCATTTCAACCCAACAGCCTAAACTGGGTGTGGTATCTACTCAGCCCACACTCTCCAGTGCCATGAGAGAGCCCACTACTGTGCCTGAGTAGACACACTCAGGTTACATTGAACGAATGACCAATCCCCAGGGTCAATCACCCCCGTCTCACCCAATAAGCCAACCATCAGCCCATACACATCACGTGTCGAGCCCAATTGCTTCTCTTCACTTCTCACACCCACTGGCACGACCTGTCAATGATTCATCTACATACCAAGGTGAATCACAGTGTCCAAACTCTGGTACACATGATTTTAAGGGTCTAAACCAACCCTTGAATGATATACCCAAGTTCCAACCTTCTCAAGCTGACTTGGATGACCTACTGCAATTCATCAAAAGTTAGTTTGACACGTTGCATCTCAAGAGAAAACAAACAAAGAAGCATATGTTGCTGATTCTAGACTCTCTGGATGAAGAGGTGCTGAAATTAAAATCTGCAGTTGCTGCCCTTCAACAAAAACAGACTTCGAGCCCTATTGATGATGACAAAAAGGGGGAGAAGGTTCAAGAGGCTGAAGCTGAGTCTGTCCAAGCAGAAGCCTTGTTACTATTAGCTAAGGGAGCAGCTCAGATTAAGGGGGAGAAAGGAAAGGGGACATAAAATGAAACTGGGCTAACTGAAAAGGCTAAAGGAAAGAGACCTGTAGTAGTCAGTTCAGATGACCCAGAACCCCCCAAGCAGAAAAGAAGAAAAATGATTCTTAGTGAATCAGCCTCAGATGAAGACTCTGCAGACAAGATGACATTACAAGAAAGAGCTTCTCTCTTGGCAATGAGAAGGATGGAACAACAAGATGCTGACCAGCTTGGGATGTCAATCAACGAACTAAGAAGAAGAAAAATGAACATACAAGTTTAGTTAGCACATGAGAAAGAAGCAGGGGAACAGGCTTGGGCTGAACAGATCAGAAAGCAGAATGAGGAACTAGCAAAACTCAAACTGCCTATTGTGCCTAAGGAGGAAGAAGTAAAAGAACTTCCTGTTGAGAATCAATAAGAGGAGGAAGATATAACTCAGTGTTATACAAGGACCTACTTCTCTTCTCAAATCAATTCACTCAAGTTGAGCTCAGTCCAACGGATCGTCATTCTAGAGTTTGTCTTAAGAAATGGTGAAACACCTTCCCTGGAGCTGAATCAACTTCACAGACTGGGATATGAAGAATGGAAGCAAGTAGCCATACTCATTAAGCAGATGGAAAAGTCCTCTGCTAGAAATCAAGTGAAAGATGAAATACTAAGGCTGCTTGCAAGAGCTGATGCGATGGAAATTATACACAGATCTGAAATAGCAACCCTACTGACTTCTTTTCATAAAGTTGGGAAGAAAAGATCATCAATGCCAGCTGGATTAGCAAAAGCAGACAAGTACAGTATTGATCTTCCTGAAGGCATGGAATTCAAAGAAAATACTTATGTGGAAAAGCCTCAATAGGATTCATGTACTTGGACAGAAATGGTGAACAATGCTTCCAGTCTGATGCAAATATATATACATGTGGGGTATCTCAAGTGTTTTCTCTGAGACTACTGGTGGCAAAGACTGAACAGAATGCCAGGTTTAGATACAGGCTAAACAGAGCATTAAGATCACAAAAGTATCAGCTTCAATACCTACCAAATCTACAAGAACTTCTTGAAGAAATCAACAAGGAGATCAAAGAGTTTGAAGAGCTGCATCCTGAATAGATTAGTTCTATTTGCAATTATTAGACTAGTTCTAATAAATTGTAAGCACTAAGTGTGCATGATCTTAGAGATCAAAAATTTTGTACTCTGATATGTTCAATGAATAAAAGTATTAGTTTGATATGTTCAACTGTTTATGATGTGTTCATAATTATTAATCTGATTAGTTCAGCTTGAATGAATAATTTGATCAGTTCAAATTCATTATTATGATTGGTTGGTTTCTTCAACTTAAAACTAAAAAGTTCAATAAAAATTGATATGTTTAATTAATATTTGATAAGTTCAAAAATGAAGATCTTGATAAGTTTAAGATTAAAAACATAATTCTGTTAAACAAACTTAAGAACTGTTTCATGGTTTTGTCATCATCAAATAGGGGGAGTTTGTTGGTCAAATGATCTCATCAGTTGAAATCTGATGAGACAAAGTTAAGTTTGTACGATGTGTTCAAAATATAACTTAAACAGAATTATGAAACTTGATCAGACTGAGCAATTACAGTGTTTCAGACTGAGCATAAGCTGAATATAAGCTGAGCGTATATTTGATCAGCTTAGACTATATCTTAGTAAGATTATCAATGTGTTTGATAAGCTGTGTGTGTCACCTAAGATATAGGTTGAGTATTCAGCTTGATGCGTTTTGAGGTGAGTGACTCAGCTTATAGACTGAGTTAGCTCAACAAAGTTGCTAAGTAAGTTCTAGCTAACTCTTATGACTTCTAAGGATGAGTTAATCATTATACGTGTTAGTACATGTTTGATTTCGAGTTTGTTCTCGAAGAACTCAGCTTGATGAGTTTCTAGCTGAGTAACTCAATCCGACTAAAGAAGTCAGTTTAAGAGAATTTAAATATGTTTTAAATTTTTTTTATCTCTCTATATCTACGGCAAGGATAAGAAGATTCCAGAATCAAGATTGAAGATTGAAGACTCAAGATAAGACAATTCTAGATTCAAGATTCAAGATTCCGGGTTATCCGTTAGTTTGTTAGCATATTAGGATAAGTTCTAGTTTGTTAGGATCCGTAGGAACATGATTATAAATACTTATCATTTGATAAGTTTAGAGGTACGACTACAACAACGAGTTACAAAGCCAAACTCAATTTTCACCTCAACCTTATGTGTTATGAATCTTGATGCACAGTTTGTAAGTTCAACATGATCAAGAAAATTCACAGATTGCCAAATTTTTCATGTGTTCGAATCTTCACGTGTGTTGTGAAGTTGGTAAGTATTCAATCTGTGAATAAATCCTGTTTAGAGAGTCGTCTTGTATCTATAATCATTAGTTGATTATAGATAGCAAAGTTTGAGAGATTGGGAGATTTGATTTACATTAGGTGTTTACATATCAAGTGTTGCTTACTTGATTGTTCATGTAATCATCTTCTTATTAATGAAAGCAAAAGCACTCGATTGTTTGTGGTTTGATGTGTGTTAGCACTTTTTATTGATTTGTTTAATTTTCCGCAGAAAGTGTATTCAACCCCCCTTCTACACATTACTTGCTTGTTGATCTTCTCACCAAGGGACCAACATTCTGTACAGAACATATATTTATTGAAATGAAAGTAAATGTTAAAATAAACAATAAGCATAAACTTTCAAAGGGACTGCTTGTATTTGATTGTCAAACCGGAGCCGAGCCCTAGCCTTTGTCATCACCTGTAAAACATAAAGATCACTTCTCATAAGCTACAAGAGCTTAGTGGGTTTACTGAATTAGTAATCATCTAAACTCATTTATAAAAATTCACATAGAAATAACACATACTTGTTTGATGTACCATTTCCTCACATACATACACATACATATTTCCATCATCGAGAATAGGACTTTCACACATACACTCTGTTGGAGAGATAATCATTTCAAGATAATAATCAAATCCGTCTATGTAAAAATACATAGGATTTGATTATTACAAAAACATATTTTGAGTAACACTTAGAAAGAATTTAAACTTGTGTTGTTTAATTTATGTCTTGAATATTACGAAGTATAGAATATTAGTTGAAGACTTGCTAAGTAGTGAGTAGCCAAAGACAACATCTGAAATCAACTGGAAAAAATAAGTGTAAAAGACCATTAGCTGAGCATTCTATTTGATCAGCTAAGCCATCAATTTGATCAGCTGAGCGACAAAGTGATCAACAAAGCTTTTCTAATCATGTCAACTAAGTAATCCTTACAATAGTTAATCTTATTTTGATAAACTCATCACTCTATATGAGCTTTTGAACATCTCTAATCAACTGATCATCTAGGTAGATAAGGTTACACTCTCTTTTAGTCTAACCGATCAGTTGATCATACATCATAGAACGATTAGCTGAGCATCCCGTTATGAGCTCAGTCCTTAGTGATCTGTTGAGCAATTAACACTTAGCATGAGCCAACTTATTATGGCCGTTTAGTATATTTTGATTAGCTGAGTCTTAAATTTGCTCTACTTGTTCACAGTTTGCTCATTTCTATTTTGTAATTATTCTTAAGTTAAAGGTAGAACATGTGTTGTTCTAACATGTCTTATATCTTTTTATTGTAAAAGTAATAATACTTATTAAATCGACAAAGAGACAAAAAGGATAGAGCTTATCCTCTAGAAAAGAAGAAAGCTATGTTTGAAGACAAGATCTCGAAGATTTGTTCAACTACAAAAGAATGGCTGGCAACTACATCTTTGGTAAAGTCAAATATGAAGAAGCATGATTGTTATTTAAAGTACAAGCATGGAGAGAGAATATTAAAGTTTCAAGACAAACGGTATGGTTAATAATATTATTATATTGATAGTGGGCTACATTTTTCAAAAAAATGCATTTACTTTATTCATACCTGATTAAAGTAACTTTTTATTTCACCCACTAACTTTATAATTAAAATATTATTTTCCTTAGTACCACCTTGTCTCCAACTACTCTTCAACCATCTACCCAAGCATCTATTTATACTTATGCATTCCCAACATGCGAAATTCAAAGAATTTCACTCATTAAATTATCTCTCAAAGAATAGGCTTCAAAGATTTTAAGCAAGAGCAAGTTTTAGAGCTAGTTTTAGTGTAAAAACTTGTCCATGCGTTGGACCTCTTAAAATTTGTTGTTTTAGAGTAGCTTGTCTATATGTTGGAAATTTTAGTTGCCATCATTTATTGTATTTGAAATTTCAGCTTCCTTGTATATTTAATTCTTGATTAACATCAATAAGAATTGTACTAAAAGTATTAGTGTGTGCATTTAGAATTTAAAGAGCTTACGTTTGTATTTAACCCACCCTTCTACAAACATTGTTGATGTGTACTTAATCAGGGACTAACACCTGATATTAGAGCATGCTAGATAAATAATATTTTGACTTGTTTTGCTTACTCTACAACTGCTTCAACCCCTAACCAAATGGCCTCATCATCCGCTTCAGCTAATCTGCCAAACACTAGTTCACTCACAAGGTGTCCCGTGTTTGATGTAGAAACTTTACTATGTAGAACAGTAGAGCACTTCTCTTTGTATCAACTTCAGATGTTCAACTGTTAAACATTGTGAGGGATGGTCCATATGTTCCCATGTCCATCCTAAGTGTTGTTGTAATACTGATGATTAACCCTTTGCAACTTTTAGGGTTATTATCAAACCCATTCACCAATGGTCTAATGAAGACAAGAGAATGGTGAATCTGGATGTCAAAGCTAGATCTGTCACTATTTCAGCTCTTCCAAATGAAATCTATCACCAAGTACTTAACTTACTTCTACTAAAAAGATGATAGATACTTTGACCGTGGCTTGTGAAGACATAGAAGAGGTAAAGGAGAACAAGAAACTTCTTCTGCACCGTGAGTATGAACTTTTCTTTGCTCACAATAGTAAAAGTCTTACACATACCTACACCCGGTTCAACTGCCTAATGAATGATTTTAAAAGGGCATATTGAACAAGAGTAAATTTGTTCTGGTCAACAAGTTCTTGGATTCTCTCCCATAGTCTTGGGATCACTTTGTCACTATTCTTAGACATAGTGAGAGGATGAAGGGTATGTGCCTTGTTGAGGTCTATGGTAATCTGTTAAACATCCTCCAAACAAAGGAAGTTAACCACTACCCTTGTCCCAAGTTATAACCGGTTGAGGAGTTTTGCAGCTGTTGATGAAGACTCTAGTGATGATGAGAAAGGGAGTGATGCTAATGAGGAAGAGGTTGGTGAAGAAGATATATTTATGAAAAGGTCAAAATAATAAACGACAAGGGTTATAAAATATTCATTTGGCTCAAAAAGAAATCAAGCATTATTCCACATATGCACTTTCAGATATAGAACAGTACAATCCCCAATTAAATTTTCAAAGATTCAACAAACGAAATTTTAACAAGTGGAACCAAGGGAATTTGAATCAAATGTGGAATAACCAAAAGTTCCAATATTTTAGAAGGAAATATTACTCATTCAAAAGTCAATCCAAAAGAATTCCAAAGAAAGCACCACAATCGAAAAAGAATCCGATGCACCAACCTAAAAAATTAAATAAAAATTGGGTTAAGAGGCAAGGAGAACACGAGAGAGTAAAGGTTGAAACCAAGCCACATTATGTGAATTCAGGTTGAAAATGTGATAATGATTAATTATCATCAACCGCCTTACCACAAGTTCACAACATTCAAACAGTCCCAAAACCACAAGTTGGGAAACAACAAAGTGTTAAATTATGTGCATAGATAGTATACATGTGTCGTCTATGTGAGCACTATAACACACTAAATGGTCACACGGCTTCACACCCAACTTGAACCAAGTTTATAGAAAATATATTATGTGTGTGTTGATAATTAATAGTAAATTAATTATCAAGGAAATAAATAATAAATAGTTTATTTATTATTTGGAAAATTAAATATTTATTTTAATATTTAATTAAAGGTTTGATTAAAGAATTATTAATTAATTACTGAGTTAATTAATAAATATTAAACCTTGAGGGTAGCTTTATAGAGAGTTTAAAATTATTAAACTCAGACCGGGCATATAGGTTTAATCCACTTAAATTACTATTTAAGGGGATTAGCTTTGTTAATTGCAGATTAAGCAAACAATAAACCTTAATCTCCAAGTAAACACAAAACCCTCCCCTCCCTTGCGGCGTTCCCCCTCTTTCTGTTGGTGAGATAGCAATATCAAACCTTAATCAAACCTATCTATTAAGTAAAATAGGATTTGATGTTAACAAAACCATATATTCAGTTTTGGACTTAGATTGATGAAAAAATGTGTTGTTTTTCTATCTGAGACTTAAAGAATTTCTAAGCAAGAAATGTCAGCTGACGAATCATAGTGTCAGCTGAACACTGAGTATCAGCCAAAGGACCAGCTTCAGAAAGATCAGCTGAGAAGAAAAGATCAGTCAAAGAGCATCAGCTGAGGAATCACACTGGATCAGCTGATGGCTTAGAACTATCAGCTGATGAAGATTTCAAGATCAGCTGAGCAGTCAAGGATCAGCTGACTCAATCACAGTTATCAGCTGATGCCTTCCATCTGTCAGATAAGGTATTTACTACTTATCCAATCTTCTCTTTGCGAGCTGACTATACTCAAATGATTAGCTGAGCCCTTGGGAACAGCTGACAGTTGAGTTAATCAGTTTATTAGCTGCTACTACGATTTGTATTATCAGCTGAACAATTTGATCAGCTGAGCAAGTCTAGTCAGCTGAGTCTTTCACACTTATCCTTAGCTGAGCAAAATTATATTTGTAGTTCAGTGTCTGTTAACTGAGTCTTTATTGTATATCTCAGTTAATAGCTTTTCTATGTAATATTTTCTTAAAGTCAAAGGGAGAACATGTGTTGTTCTTATTATGCCTTAGATCTTTCTTTTGTAAAAGTACTTAGCACTTTTTGGATCTACAATGATACAAAAAGGATAGATCTTTATCCCCTGGAAAAGGAGAAAGATACTCTTGAAAAGAAGATCTCGAAGATATGATGTTAAGTATGGCTGGCAACTCCATATTTGGTAAAGTCAAATCTTCAGAAAGCATGGTGTCGATTAAAGCACAAGCATGGAAGGATAAGGTTACTTTCTCAAGACATAAAGGTAGTAATTTAATAATATAATAATAGATAGTGGGTATACTCATTACTGAAAAGTAAGTTCACTTTACACACTTTGTGTATAAAGTTAACTTACCTTTTCACCCACTAACTTTATCTATTATAATATTATTAAACCAAGTACCTTTGTCTCCTTCTCTCTCCATCAACTCGAACACACTTTGCTTATATATACTCATGCATGGAAACATGCTAAAGAAGCGAATGCGTTGAAAAGCACTGAAATCTCATTAGTTGAGAATTAGAAGAGTTAGCATTTTACTTTCAGTGTAACAAACTTGTTCATGTGTTGAACGTCTTAGACATTAGTTGTTTAAGATTAGCATTGTCTATGTGTTAGACAAAATTAGTTGCCACCTTTTATTGAACTTAGATTTTCCGCATCTAGTTCATGTAATTCTTGATTAACGTCAATAAGAATTATATAAAAGTAAACCGTGTGTCTCTAAAATTTTAATTTGCTAAAGTTTGTATTCAACCCCCCTTCTACAAACATTTGTTGTTGTAGTATCCATTCGGGACCAACAATTGGTATCAGAGCAGGCTAGATAATCCATATCTAAGATTTGTTTTGCTTACTCTTCAACTGCTTCTACCCCACACTACAAAATGGCCACTTCTGTTGCTGCCTCTAATGGTTCTTCTAACAATGGGTCACTCACAAGGTGTCCTATATTTGATGGAGAGAACTTCTCCCTCTGGAAGAGTAGAGTTCTTCTCTATATGTCAAGCCTTGATGATGTGATGCTTAAAACTGTTACTGAAGGTCCTTATGTTCCTTCCTCAACTATCCAAGTAACTGAAGCAACTGATGAAGCTCCTGCTGTTGAAAGACTGATTATAAAACCTATAAATCAGTGGTCTGATGAAGACAAAAGGCTTGTTAATCTTGATGTTAAAGCAAGAACAGCCTTAGTCTCTGCACTACCAAATGATGTCTAGCATCAAGTTCTTAATTGTAAATCTGTAAAAGAGATGCTAGACACTTTGACTGTTGCATATGAAGGCACTGAAGAAGTGCAGGAGAACAAGAAACTACTTCTGGTTAGAGAATATGAGTTCTTCTTTGCTCATAAAGGTGAAAGTCTCACTCAGACTTACACCAGGTTCAACTGCCTCATTAATGACTTAAGAAGGGCAGATGTTCACAAAAGCAATAAGGAACTTGTAAACAAGTTTCTAGACTCTCTCCCAGAATCTTGGGATCATTTAATCACTGTGCTTAAACATGGTGAGAAAATCAAGGGTCTTTCGCTGGTTGGTTTATATGGAAATCTTATGAATCATGAACAATCAGTGAAACAAAGGAAACACTCTACCAAGGATATGAAGGAGGGTGCAAAAGCTCCAACTACGGCCCTTGTATCTAAGGATACAAGATCTAGGAGTTTTGCTGCAGTTGTGGATGAGTCCAGTGATGAGGAGAAAGAGGAGGAATCTTCTGATGAAGAGCAAGTGGCTGATAGGGATGAAGTTCTGGAGAACATGGACAGCATTGAAGCTGCTGTTGAACAGGCTGCCATGTTGGTTAAAATGTTCAAACCTTTCTTGAAAAGAAAGGGTGTCAAGAGGTTTGAAAGGAAACCCTTCAAAGGAGAAAGAGCCATGTCAAAACCAAAGGCTTCTGAAGGTTGTTTCGCTTGTGGCAAGACTGGTCACTTTACCAGTGAATGTAAGTCCAAAGGAAACACAGGCTTCAAGGGTTCCTCAAGCTCAGACAACAAGATTGATTATGAATCCAAATATAAGAAGCTTCTTGCTGCTGTCCTTGATAAGAAGAAGAAGAAAGCTCAAAACAGGGTGCTGGTTGCTGAAGAAGAAGATTGGGCTGAGGAAGATCTCTCAAGTGATGAAGATGAGGTCCTCACAGCTCAGTTCAGTTTGATGGCCAACACATCAAGTACATGTTCCTTTGATGAGGATATGAAGAAAGCTACTAAAGCTTGTACTTCTCCTGACTGGGATCCTTCTTCTATGTATCAGGTTGGAAAATTTATTAACTATGAAGATAATGAAAAGAACACTATGTTTGATTATCTGTGTGTTGAGTTTCAGTCAAATATTCAAAGAGAAAAGAAGCTAAAATTAGAAATAGAATCACTAAAAGAGAGATTAAGTCTTAAAGATGAGAGAAACTTAAACAAACGACAAAACTGGAAGATGATTTAGCTAATCAAAAGATACTTAATCAGATCTTGGTAAAAGAAACCAATGAAGCAACAATAAAGTTTAATGACCTTCAAAAAGTAGTTAGATCTTGGTGTGTATCTGCTGAGAAGACCACTCAGTGTGTCAATGAGCAGATTCCAAAACAAGTTCAAGCTATTATTGGTGGAAATTATTCCCAAGCTGCTAACTGTGTTGATTTTAGCAAGATCATAAATATCTTAGAAAAAACTGATATTTTACCTCTTACGTTTCAAAAGACTGTAAAAGGAAAAAGTATTATCACTAACAGATTTGTCAAAAGTAAAAGTACTCAGCTGAAAGACTCAACCTCTTCAAAAGTTGGTTCAAGTTCTATTGTCTTGACAGAAAACAAAAGTACTGAAAATTTAAGTGTAAAGGAAGTAAGTAAAGGAATGGAATCATTTGTTGATACCAAAGAGACATTCTGTTGTCAAACCTTGAAAGCTGATACATTAAATTTAGGAACTCAGCTAACTGAAAATTCCTTAGCTAATGATATTACATCAGCTGATCAAAAAGTAGATGATAACTGCTCAGCTGATATCCTGTCAGCTGGTCATGGATCCTCTTCTGTTTGTTTAGCTGATCAAACTTCACTTCAAACTCTTTTAATAAGAGAAACTAAGGGAAAAGGACATTTTGTTTACAAAGAGTCTAAGTCTGCCACACCTAAGGTTGATCAAAAACTCATTTTAACTAAGGGTCAACATAAGGTGACTGTAAACAAAGACCTTATTAGTTTACAGAATCAGCTGCAACAGCTGAATGGTGAAATATGTCAGCTGATGACCCATAGTCATCAAAAAACAGTTAAGACATCTCTTAGTCAATTACCAAAACATGTTAAAAGCTCCAAAAATCAAAAATGTTATAATTGTGGGAGCAAAGAACATAAGGCAAGTAATTGTTCTCTAGAAGGTAACTCAAGACAGCGGACTGATTATGATAACATAGCTGTTTCTCTCATTCATAAACAACCTAATATAAAGTGGATGGCTAGGTGCAATCCACAGGGGTCCACTTAAATGTGGATGCCCAAATCTCACTAACCTTCTTTCAATCACATCTATGCAGGGTCTGAACACGTGGTATCTTGACAGTGGATGTTCAAGGACCATGACAGGATGTAAAGCTTTGCTTAGTAACTACAAGAAGGAAAAAGGTCCAAGAGTAACCTTTGGTGATAATAATTGTGGGCAAACAAAAGGCTACGGAGAACTTCATAATGGGAACCTAACTTTATCCAAGATATCATATGTTAAAGGACTTAAGTATAATCTCATCAGCATAAGTCAGTTATGTGATGGTGATCATAAAGTCCTCTTTACAAAGACAGGTGGTTCCATTTTAGATCAAGAAGGTAAAACAATAATTTGTGTAAAGAGAACCAAGGATGTATATACTCTTGATATGTCCTCTGGTGATCCATCCAAGTTAACCTGTTTGTATACCAAGTCTGTAACCGACACAAACTGGTTATGGCACAAAAGGCTTTCCCATTTAAACTTCAAAAACATTAACAAGTTGAGCAAGGGTGAACTAGTGTCAGGACTACCTTCACTGACGTATGTTAAGCCTAAACCTTGCTCTGCCTCTGAGAAGGGAAAGCAACACAAGACTTCATTTCCATCTAAGCAAGCCTTCTCAATTACTGAACCTTTCTACATGTTGCACATGGATCTATTTGGTCATGTTGCTACTTCTAGTATTGGTGGGAGTAAGTATGCATTGGTAATGGTTGATGAATTGTCAAGATACACTTGGGTCATCTTCCTAAAAGCAAAGAGTGAGGCTGCTGAAGAGATTATAAGCTTTATTAGAAAGATGGAAGTGCTTAATGGCAATCTGGTAAGGATGCTTAGAAGTGATCATGGAACTGAGTTTAGAAATCAAACTCTTGAAGGATTCTGTGATGAGAAAGGAATATCTCAAAACTTCTCTGCTCCAAGAACTCCACAACAGAACGGTGTAGCTGAAAGAAGAAACAGAACTTTGATTGAAGCTGCAAGAACCATGCTGTGTGAGAGTGGGTTAGGATTCAACTTCTGGGCTGAAGCAGTCAGCTGTGCATGTTTTACTCAGAACAGATCCCTTATAATAAAGAGGCACAACAAGACTCCTTATGAAGTGCTCAAGGGAAGGAAGCCCAACATCAGCTTTCTACACATCTTTGGGTGTCAGTGTTTCATTCTGAACCAAAAAGATCAATTGCAAAAATTTGCACCAAAAGCTGATGAAGGTGTGTTTGTTGGATATTCTGTGATCTCCAAAGCTTACAGAATTTACAACATCAAAACAAAGGTCATAGAAGAATCAATCAATGTAAGTTTTAATGAAAATGACTTTGTTGCTTCCTGTTCTACTAATCCATCTACAGGTGAGGAATTTAATGATCTGCTGAATACTGAAGACAACATTCCAGTATCAGCTGATCCACTCCCATCAGCTGATCCAATCTCATCAGCTGACATAGATGACTTAGATGAACCTGTTCCAAACTTACAAAATACCTATGCACATTCTATCCTAAACCAACCCACACTTTTACTAAATGAAGGGAATCATGATTCAACATCAATGGACTCTAATTCCATATCAAACATTCCCTCATCAGTAGAAGTCTCATCAGATTGTAATCAAGAAATTCTGTCAGCTGATCAACCCGAAGTCTCATCAGCTGACCCAAACAAAGATTTTAAACTCCCATAATCCAAAATGCCTACAAGGACCTCAGAAATCATCCAATTGATCAGGTCATAGGTAACATAGAAGCACCTGTACTAACACGATCAAAAGCTTGTAACTTCTGTTTATATACATGTTTTGTTTCTATGATTGAACCAAAGAAGGTAGATGAAGCTCTAACTGATCCTCACTGGATAAACGCCATGCAAGAAGAATTGGCTGAATTCACAAGAAACAATGTATGGACTTTGGTGCAAAGACCAAAGGACAAATCCATCATTGGCACTAAGTGGGTGTTCAGAAACAAGATGGATGAACAAGGGCTGATCATCAGAAACAAGGCAAGATTAGTTGCTCAGGGGTATTGTCAAGAAGAAGGTATTGATTATGATGAAACCTTTGCCCCTGTTGCAAGACTTGAAGCAATAAGACTATTTCTTGCTTATGCTGCCTTCAAAGACTTCAAAGTATTCCAAATGGATGTTAAGAGTGCCTTCCTAAATGGTGAATTGAAAGAAGAGGTGTATGTCAAACAACCTCCAGGTTTTGAGGATACAAGCAAACCAGATCATGTATACTTCTTGAACAAAGCTTTGTATGGTCTGAAGCAAGCTCCAAGAGCCTGGTATGATACCCTCTCTTCCTTTTTTACCAATAAAGGATTTATAAGAGGAAGCATAGATAGCACTTTATTTATAAGAAAATTCAAGGGTGATGTGATTCTTGTACAGATTTATGTAGATGATATAATATTTGGGTCTACAAATGTTGATCTTTGCAAAAAGTTTTCCAAACTCATGTCTGATAACTATCAAATGAGCATTATGGGTGAATTAAACTATTTTCTAGGTCTTCAAATTAAACAAGAGGTTGATGGAATTTTCATTCATCAAACAAAGTATGTAAATGACTTAATAAATTTGAGTTTGAAAATTGTTCTTCAATGAAAACACCCATGTCCACTGCCTTAAAGCTTGGAAAGGACACTGATGGTAAATCAGTGAACATTACAGCTTATAGAGGTATGATAGGGTCTCTTTTGTACCTTACTACAAGTAGACCAGACATTATGTTTTCTACATGTCTATGTGCTAGATACCAAGCAGATCCCAAAGAATCTCACTTAGCTGCAGTTAAAAGAATTTTCAGGTATCTCAAAGGAACTCCTAATCTAGGTCTTTGGTACCCCAAAGACTCTGATTTTGAGTTAGTTGGATACACTGATTCTGACTTTGCAGGTTGCATACTAGACAGAAAGAGTACATCCGGGGGTTGTCAATTATTAGGTGGAAGATTAGTCAGCTGGTCAAGCAAGAAACAGAACTCTGTTTCAACCTCTACAGCTGAGGCATAATACATTGCTGCTGGAAGCTGCTGTGCTCAATTGCTATGGCTGCAAAATCAACTACTTGATTATGAATTACAGTTTGAAAACTCCCCAATTCTGCGTGACAACACAAGTGCTATATCTATCTCTAATAATCCTGTTTTGCATTAAAAAACTAAGCATATTGAAATCAGACATCATTTTCTTAGAGATAATGTGCAGAAAAAGAAAGTTTCAATGCATTATATCAACACTGATGTTCAATTAGCTGACATTTTTACAAAACCTTTGGATGAGTCTCGGTTCAACTTCCTAATATCCAAACTTGGCATGTTAAATTTGTAATATATTCTCTTCTTAGGTAGTTAATTGTGTGTGAGAAAATAATTTTATTTGTGTGTGAAATGAAGTACTTATTTAAGCTTCTACATACTTTACTTATGGTAGATCAGCTAATAGAATTATGTCAGCTGACGATCATCAGCTGACACTATACCTCAGCTGATAAACCATCAGCTAAGACTTAGAAGCTCAGCTAAGTGAATTCATTAGCTGACACTCATTTTTATCTCAACATGGATCAGCTGACACTCTCGTCTGTCAGCTGATGTTTTTCAAAAGTCAAAAATATTGTGTCCCCACACTTATTTTATTAATTTCTCATTTGTATTTATTGTGTTACTAGGTTATTTAATTTAGTTTATTTGTCCGTTTATTGTCTGTGTACTTAATATCTATTCCGTCTATTACCTTTTTGCAGAAGTGACAGTTACTCTTTACAAAATATTTCTGTGACAGTTTAGGTTTCCAAGGAAGATTTAAAGGTGCTTTCGAGCGGTTATTCATTTCTTAAGCTTTCAAAATTCCCAAACACTCTTTCTCTCTCAAACTTTCAAACCCTAAACTCTCGTTGCTCAAACTTCATTCACTCTTTAATCATGGTGATCTTCAACCCTGCAACTTCTCCAAACGCCATTGCTGGTGAAAATGTCACACCAAACTCAGAAATCACCATTCGTCCAAACAACTTCATAATCAACACTGAAATTCCCACGAATAAATCAAACCAGGGATACGAACCAATGGTAGCATTCATAAATGCTCATCCCCTGTTTCCATGTCTCTCTGCCCATCCTTTCTTCATCTTTCCAAACATTGTCGGTGAGATGTGGTACACTGCAAGGTACCATACGGATCAAGAACTCATTACCTGTACATGTCTAAATGGCACAATCAACATCAACATCAATATCAATACTCTTCGACAAGCCATCTCTCTGCCTAACTTAGCTCCATATCAACCTTTTGCTCAAATGGATCAAGTCTTGGAGGTCTTACCCCTGATTGGCTACAATGAAGCTGTCACCCATGGTCAATATAAGTTGTCTGTGCTGGGACACCCATGGAAGTACCTGGCAAGTGTAATCACTCGGTGCTTTGGTCATAAGTCTGGAAGCTTTGACCAAATGAATCAAACAGAACTGATGATTCTGCAAGCCTTGGTCACAGGGAGGAATATTGACTTTGCTCAAGTCATATTCTCGGAGATGGTAGACAAGATCACTCTTGGCACTGCAAAGAAGTCCACCAGAACTATTGTTCCCTATATCAGGTACCTAAGCTTACTTGTACTTCATCATCTTCAATGGGAACAATACACTGGGATCGCTGCTGTTTTGGACACAATGACCATACCAAAAATGGGTCAAAAGATCTTTCATCTGATAAGGGAAGATCAGGGTCCAGCAATCACTGCACAGATGCAAGAGCTCATTGATATTGCTAATGATAATGATGAGGAGGAAGTGCATGAAGAAGAAGTGGCTCATGATTCTGAGTCCCCTGATGTTGTAACTGGGGAAGTGGCTCAATCTGTTACTCAAGATGAAGCCATATTTGAAGGAGAAAATTTAGATGACAGTGATGGTGGTAATGGCCATAATGATGATGCTGGTGAATTTTACATGAGAAATGAGCCTTTTCAATCTGGTTCTACTTCATCCAGTCAACATGGAATGCCATTACAAATGTTTCCCTCTAGTTCCTCTACTTCAAAGAGGTTCGGACACCTAAGCACCGATGAAAGTAATGAAGAATCTGAAGATGATTCTCCAAGTAGAACTCTTGGAGGTACTATTGCCTATCCCAACCCTGATCAACAACAAGGATCAAGTAACTCTGTTCATAGAGCACCAAGTAGTGGAAATGAAGATGTCCCTGATGATGAAGAGGTCTCTGATAAGCTGGAGGAACTCATTGAGATCAGCAAAACAAGACACATCACAAGTGCACTCTCAATCTCTGAGGACACTCATTTGGTTAACCCCACCAATGAGAACCCATCCTCACCTCTAGTTGTAACACCCCCACAACAGCCAATCTTTAGTCAACTTCCAACAGTTGCTAGTTCTACTCCCTTAGTAACCCAAATAGAAACAAGGTCATTAGAGATGGTGCACACTGCACTTATCTCAGAGGAAATGCACACTGCACCTCTGACCTCAACTCCTATAGCTACCTCTTATTTTGAGGGGGAGCTCATGGAAGTTGATATAACCCTACAACCAGTGGGTGTGTCCTCACAACAGGGCACATCTGTAAATATGGGATTGCTGCAATCTGGGTCACCCTCCCAACAGGGTGATACCATTGAAAGACAGACCTTCTCCCAAGGTCATACTGTGTCTACAACCCCTATGTGTCAAGCATATCCCCTAGTAAGTTCACAACAACTTGCTACTGTAATAAGGGATAACCCTTTTAGTGCAACCCTCACTCACACTCACTTACTTGCACATGTTTTTGATTCAATTCTTACACATACTAGTGTACTACCTGTCAATACTAGTGGCATAAATCAGTCATTAGTACAGGGTACAACTTCTGCTCCCAGTGATCTTAGGCCTCTATACCAAGGTCTAAGTTAGGGACCGCAATCCATTCCAATTCAAAGCACAATTTCTCAATCAATTCCAACCCAACCCATTCCCTCTACTACTTCTGAACCCTCACCCCAACTACTTTAAACCTTATTATCTATCTCTCAAAAGATGGATAGTCTTCAAGCCTCCTTTACCTCTTTCCAAACTCAAACAGAAACTCAAATCTCTCACCTAACCAATGAGATTGAGTCACTTAAAGCCAACCAACCCAAACCCCAACCCACCCCTGCCCCTGTTGATCTTTCCCCTATTCTTACCAAACTAGATCAACTTCTAAACCAAACCTCTACTCCTATTCCTACACCCTCCCAACCTATACCTGCCCAAACCATTTCTACCTTAAACCATACCATTTCCAATCTCCTTTCCCAACTTAAAACCCTTAGACCCTCACCCCCTGATATCTCCATTACCATTCCTGAATCTCTTCTCACTGTACCCACTCTCCTAAAAGACATTGATTCTGAGGTCAATAGGTCCAGCTTTTGTGCTAGGATAAGGCACAGTGATACTCTGAGAGAATTCTTCAATCTCACTGAAGCTATCAACAGCCTAAAACCTCTTATCTCAACTTCCATTCCTTCTTTCTCTCCTATTCCCTCTCATCTTAAACACTCAACATCACCTTTCACTCAGCCTCCCATACCCACTGCCTCACCCTCATCCTCCACCATACCACCCTTTACCTCTACACCTATCCCAACTCCTTATTCCTTCACCACTCCTGGTGCCCCTGCAAAGCCTGCTGTTTTTCCCTCCTCTGATGATGACAAAAAGGGGGAGAAGTCAGTTAGGACAAAGTCTGTTTTACAAGCAGAGGATGCATCGACCCCCGATGAAATAGGATCAGCTGTTGAGGGGGAGAATAAATCTGAGGGGGAGCAACCTGCTCAAGAAGAGCAAAGGCCAAAGAGAAGGCTAAAGAAAATGGCTAGAAGGACAAAGAAATCAAAGCAAGGTGAATCATGTGCTCCAATTGAGCTACCATCTGAGGATTCTGATGATGATGATAAAGATGAAATGCCTTTGTCCTCTATGTTCAACATAAGGAAGCAGAGCTCCTCCACTACAGCTCCACCAGTCCAAGCTTCCTCTCCAGTTCAATCAAGTCAACCAACTCCCAGCAGTTCATCAAGAAGAAAAGGGAAGAAGATAATGACTGCTGAGGAGATTGAAGAAGAAGAAAGAAGAGAGGAAGAGCTAAATCAAGAAGATGAGAATCTCAGAGAGTTAAGTGAACTGGCTGCTGCTCTTGGTTCAACCATTGAAGAAGTTCTTAAAGCCAAAGAGAGACACCAGGAATTCACTACCACTGAGGATCTTGCTGCTACAGTTGGTGTCACTGATGATGAATTGAGAGAATTACAAGAAGAAGAAATCATCATGCTATCCTCTCAATCACATCCAACACAGGTTGCATCACAGCAAGATGATCCTTCTGTCAAGAAAGT
This sequence comes from Pulicaria dysenterica, assembly GCA_947179395.2. Taxonomy (NCBI): domain Eukaryota; kingdom Viridiplantae; phylum Streptophyta; class Magnoliopsida; order Asterales; family Asteraceae; genus Pulicaria; species Pulicaria dysenterica. The sequence goes on along the minus strand of OX359292.1, from coordinate 48,469,365 downwards.
TCCTAAAAGAGGAAGAACTCACAGAGAAGCCATTCAAGCATTGCGTGAGTTCAACTTTGGAGTTACAACTCAGCAATCTGAAAGGGAGATCAAAGAGGTCTTGGATAACAAGAAGAACTTGATAGAAAGAAAGGATCAAAATCTCATTTCCATAGTCACTCCATATAAGGGAACAGATGAAGGGCCATATCTCAGATTAGTAAGAAGAGATGAAAGACAAACACATGAGAATGCCCATATCCATCACTGCAAACTGTTCTCCTTCACTGAGATGATTGAGACTCTGTACCACCTCCTTAAATCCAAAAGTGAAATTGCCCCAAGGTTTATAAACAAATTCGAATTCTGGATCAGAATGGCTGTTTACCACAGGATATGCACTCATGATCAATTTGTGGAACACATTGATGTGATTGAGGATGCCTTCAAGAAATCCTCCAAAGCTTTTGTACCTGCTGAACGGATTATACTTAATCCTGATCATCCTTACCTGTCTGCATATGAATATTTCAACACTGCTTTGCCCTCCAACATTGAGCCAGAATTGTTTAAGTACATAACTGAGCCTGAGAGAGGGATTTTCTTCAAAAACAGAGCTGGTGTCTGGAGATTCCTAAGAGAAACTGACTTAGGAAAAGCCCCTGGAAAATTAATCTTTCAAGCTGCACGTTTAACAAGGGGACAGACAGGAAGTGAACGCTTTGAAAATCTGATTCAAGCAAGAGCTGAAGAGTTGTTTGCTGCCAATCCTCTGAACAAACTTCTGGATGTAAAAGAAGAACCTTGGTGGGAATGAAGATCACACTTCATAACTAGAGTAGATGTAATTTCAATTCCTAGAATAGTTCAACTTCTGTACTTAGTTTAACTGTTAGTTAGATTACACTGTACAAACTCTTATGTAAATACTTTGTTTTGTAATCAAGCTTGAAACTTTGATCATGGACTACTTAGCTAAAAATGCTAGTATAGATGACTCTGAGTGGATAGCTTACATAGTGTAAATATAGAAAAGATCAAAAATCCTAAAAACAGAAAAAGGATAGAAAAGATACCAAAAACAGAACAATAGTACTTCATAAATGAAAAGATTCCCAAAAACAGAACATCAGGGAACATACTTTAAAGAGTTACCAAAAACATATAGCTAGGTAACCAAATTGCACTTAAAAGTTTAATCTTTACAAATTCGAGTCAAACTGATTCTTCTTAAAACAGATAAGGTTTTGTCATCATCAAATAGGGGGAGATTGTTGGTGAGATAGCAATATGAAACCTTAATCAAACCTATCTATTAAGTAAAATAGGATTTGATGTTAACAAAACCATATATTCAGTTTTGGACTTAGATTGATGAAAAACATGTGTTGTTTTTCTATCTGAGACTTAAAGAATTTCTAAGCAAGAAATGTCAGCTAACGAATCATAGTGTCAGCAGAACACTGAGTATCAGCCAAAGGACCAGCTTCAGAAATAGCAGCTGAGAAGAAAAGATCAGTCAAAGAGCATCAGCTGAGGAATCACACTGGATCAGCTGATGGCCTAGAACTATCAGCTGATGAAGATTTCAAGATTAGCTGAGCAGTCAAGGATCAGCTGACTCAATCACAGTTATCAGCTGATGCCTTCCATCTGTCAGATAAGGTATTTACTACTTATCCAATATTCTCATTTCGAGCTGACTATACTCAAATGATTAGCTGAGCCCTTGGGAACAGCTGACAGTTGAGTTAATCAGTTTATTAGCTGCTACTACGATTTGTATTATCAGCTGAACAATTTGATCAGCTGAGCAAGTCTAGTCAGCTGAGTCTTTCACACTTATCCTTAGCTGAGCAAAATTATATTTGTAGTTCAGTGTCTGTTAAATGAGTCTTTATTGTATATCTCAGTTAATAGCTTTTCTATGTAATATTTTCTTAAAGTCAAAGGCAGAACATGTGTTGTTCTTATTATGCCTTAGATCTTTCTTTTGTAAAAGTACTTAGCCCTTTTTGGATCTACAATGATACAAAAAGGATAGATCTTTATCCCCTGGAAAAGGAGAAAGATACTCTGGAAAAGAAGATCTCGAAGATATGATGTTAAGTATGGCTGGCAACTCCATATTTGGTAAAGTCAAATCTTCAGAAAGCATGGTGTCGATTAAAGCACAAGCATGGAAGGATAAGGTTACTTTCTCAAGACATAAAGGTAGTAATTTAATAATATAATAATAGATAGTGGGTATACTCATTACTGAAAAGTAAGTTCACTTTACACACTTTATGTATAAAGTTAACTTACCTTTTCACCCACTAACTTTATCTATTATAATATTATTAAACCAAGTACCTTTGTCTCCTTCTCTCTTCATCAACTCGGACACACTTTGCTTATATATACTCATGCATAGAAACATGCTAAAGAAGCGAATGCGTTGAAAAGCACTGAAATCTCATTAGTTGAGAATTAGAAGAGTTAGCATTTTACTTTCAGTGTAACAAACTTGTTCATGTGTTGAACGTCTTAGACATTAGTTGTTTAAGATTAGCATTGTCTATGTGTTAGACAAAATTAGTTGCCACCTTTTATTGAACTTAGATTTTCCGCATCTAGTTTATGTAATTCTTGATTAACGTCAATAAGAATTATATAAAAGTAAACCGTGTGTCTCTAAAATTTTAATTTGCTAAAGTTTGTATTCAACCCCCCTTCTACAAACATTTGTTGTTGTAGTATCCATTCGGGACCAACACTTTCTCAGTGGTGCCCCTTGAGGTGGCAGGTAGCAGCGGCAACCCTCGAAAGGCGGTGGCAGCAGCGGTATAAACACACACACACACATATGCGGTTTTTGCGGGTAATTTCTAGGAGGTCTAGCAGTCGGGTTCAAGGTGTAGTAGTTATGTATCCCCCTATAGCAGTCCGAGGGTATAATTTCTAACCCTTAAACTCTCGTGTGTATATATATATATATATATATATATATATATATATATATATATATTAATATGTAATTGTGTATATATTTGTTTTGTTTCTCTAGTTGATGTAGTTGTGATCTAATGAATTGGGGTTTGGTTATTATTCTGTTGTACATGTTGTACCCCTCAAACCCTAATTGTGGTACAACATGTACATGCCGCTTCTAGGCTCGATAGGGGACGGTTTTATATGATATTACTCATACTTATTGTTGATATATATTTGTGAAACTTTAAGATCAAAGTTTTGATGTTTTAACCAAACAAAGTTTCAAGCTTTATTGTTATCATTATATAATTGTATGAAACTTGGTTTTGGCCTAAGATCAAAGTTTTGATCTTTTAGACAAATAAAGTTTCAAGCTTTATAGTTGTTTTGACCAAAGTAAACATAAACCGAGGTGGTGCTTTTGCAAATAACCCAGTTTGAGGTTGTTATGACCAAAGGACTAGTTTTAGGCCTAATTTTGAGGCCCGGTTCATGTTTTGGGATTAACAAAAAATTAGTTGGTTTTGGTGTTAAAGTATATATATATGTATGTATGTATGTATATATATATATATATATATATATATGTATATATATATGTATGTATGTGTATATATATGTATGTATGTGTATATTTATATATATATATATATATATATATATATATGTCTATATGTATATATGTCTATATATATATATATATATATATATATATATATATGCATGTATGTATGTATTGCTTTGATCATGTTACATGTTAGTATATCATGTTTATATCCTTATGATAAATATTAATATATTGTATATTGTTCTACATTAGCCAACGCCTTGAACCTAGTGGATTATTGTGTTGATTATTTTTCCGTGGGTTGATTATATTTATTTATTCCATGTGGGGAGGCATGCGTGCCACTTACAACCGCTATTCAGTTTTAGAAAAGTAATAATTGTAGAGGGCATGCATGCTTATAAATTATTTGTAATTTATAAGACATTAGTTTTCTCAAAAAATGTATATGTTAGTTTTATATATAGTAATGTAATCTTTCAAGATGAGGAGCAAGACGAGAAGCATGACAAAGGTGAGGTGACCACCATAGATATTTGAGCTAGTGGAAGCGTCGAAGACCTATGCCTTGTGTTGTGTGATCCACTTAGGGGTTTTTGATCACCGGCTGCTTGATTAGTCAATCAAGTACCGGCAATGGTCAAAGGCGTATTTTGGCCTATATATGTTTTATATATTATTACGTGCTTGTGATATATTATTAAATGTAGATTTTGAACGTAAATGTTAAAACTACATTTTATCAAAGTTTTTAAGTCGAAATGCTTTTTCACCTAAAAAGGAAACGTTTTGCAAAATATAATGAAACTTAAAACTATCAAAAGTTTTTTAGAACATACAAACCCTTCTTAAAATCTTAAACCAATAGTGTTACCCATCTAATAGTACACCTAACCCATTAATGGTACTTCGGTGTGTTGTCCTGCCTAAATCGTGCGTACGGGGGGTTCAAACTACTACGGGGAGGGGTGAAAGACTTTGCGATTCCCTGAAATGACGGGCCAAAGTTCATCTTCTCTTAGGTCGTGAGGTATATTTTGGTAAATCCCTGATGTGACTGGCCCAAAGTGCACTTAGAGTGACTAAATATGTAGGAATTATGTCTCATTCGATATACCGAGGATCTAGGATTTGTGTTTTCGTTTAAATACAATCGGTATACCCACCAGAAATAACACGGTGTCGTTGTTGTCGTGCCCAAACCGTGCATCGGCACTTGTGAAATATGGGTCCTAGTCTAAAATTAAATTATTTAAGGGTTATATCTTATTTTAAAATATTTAATCAAATTATTGAATCGATTTCTTCTAATTTTGTAGATGTCAATATTATATGTTATTCCTTTATTCACCTAAGGGGTCTTTTAGCTTCATCATAAAAAAGTGGAGACTTTCAGGTCCAAACAATGCGGTTTGGAAGTTGCACTTCAGGAATATCCTAAGTGCAAAGGGGAAGCTATACACGCTTGATAGGCCACTTCTAGCATGACCCGATTTCTCTGCCTCGGATGGAGAGTATGATACATATTATAAGTGTATATTTGACGAATCTGATGTCATGTCAATTCTGATACTCTATACGGCATCCAAGTTCTCGGTCAAGCATAAAAGAAAGTCATTTTTTTAAGTCATGCGGAATCTTGAGAACCAGTTCAGAGGTAGTGAGCGATATGGAGGCTTCCTGTTGATGAAGGAGATTCTTTCATAGAAAATGATAGAACACCAGTTAGTGATCATCTCATTAATATGAGAATGCTATTTGATTACTTAATTATCTTGGGATCACAAGTTAGTGAATAAGAGCTTGTCATGTTATTGCTCCGGTCCCTAAAGATCACTATCAGTCAAAGGTAGTGAATGAGCTTGGAGGACAGGAAATAACAATTGTTGGTATACACAAGTTTCTGATGTGTATAGGTGACCATATGTATCCTGACATCCTTGGTACAACATATGTTGAATCAATGGAGGAAGACGACTGGATCCATGAGCTAGCAAACATTTCTTGTCAGTTTGCGGTAGCAAGGATTTATGCAAACACTTACTAGACATTAATCTGCTAGACATTGGTTCACCCAATGATACAAATAACTTTATGATAGATTGCTTAGTTACTTCTTTTGAATCATGGGTACTTGATACCGGATGTGGTCATCACATATGCAATCATTTGGAGGGATTCAAGAGGAGTACAAAACTAAGGAGGGGCGATATGGACTTATGTGTAAGCGAAGGCTCCACGGTTGGTGCTTAAGCTGCAGGGACACATAGTCTCACACTACCTTCGGGTTTGATTATAGAACTAGATAATTTGTTGGGAAATTGGCTAAGTCATTGAAACTGTTATACATGCAAAAATCAAAACTGTTAAGACTATTAATGGATGTTGGGAAGACAGTTCGAAACTGTTAGAAGAATTGTTGAAGAAACAGTTTAGTACTGTTAGTGAAAATTGTGAAGACAGTTGTAACCAACAGTTGCTGTGAACTTCAAAGCTGTTATATAGAGTTCAGAACTGTTAGTACAAACTACTACAACTGTTTGAAGACCTTGAAGCCGAAGACTGTTAGAAGAACCAGAACTGTTGCATTCAATAAACAGTTTCGGTTGAGCTAAATATGGAAAACCCTATCTTTGAAGATATTTCGAAATACTTGGAAGATTATCAAGATTATCTCAGAAGATAGAAGATTACCTAACTGTCAGCAAATCAAGGAAGATCAAGGAGTATAAATGCTAGATTAGAATTTATAATATGTACGTACTCATTGATTAAGTTATTGCATTCATTCTTCAAGTTGTAATTTGCTTTCAGAATAGTGCTAAGCCTCTAAGTTTCTCGTTGAAACCTAAGAACAATCTGTGTTCTTCGTCTAACATAATAAGTTAGATTGGGGGTGAAGTTTGCTATTGTAATCATTCTGATTAATCAATAAAACTACTGTTTGATTGAATTGTTATTTGTTCAAAACCTTCTTTAATCAATTAAGTGTGATTCCGCAACTTCTTAGTTGATTGTGATCATAGTTAAAGATTAACTTTTATTCAACTCTGATTTGTTATTCAAAAGTTAGTTCTTGTTATTTGATATAATCTATATCCGATCCTGACAAGTGGTATCAGAGCCTTATCATTAAGGTTCCTTTGATCACCAGTTGAAGGTTTTGCTTCAATCTTGCTTTGTTCTTTAAAACTGTTTTCAAATCACTTTGTTTCAATGGATTCTGGTGGATCTTCTGATAACAATGGCTCTGGGTCAAACATTCATGTTCCCATGCTCAAACCAACTTATTTTGAGATGTGGAAACTGAGGATCAAGCAGCATGTCCAATTAATGGACTATGATGTTTGGCAAATCATTGAAACTGTTCCCACTACCCCTGTTGATCTGGATGAGAATGGAAAACCAAAGAAGAAGCCACCACCAAAGACAGATGCTGAAAAGAAGAAGAGAATGATTGAGATGAAAGCTCTCAGCATCCTCCAGATTGCAATTCCAAATGAGTATCAACATCAATTCAAAAAATTTGATGATGCTCATGAACTTTGGAATGCTCTGGAAAAGAGGTTTGCTGGGAATGCTAGTTCTAAGATAAACCAAAGAGATCTCCTTAAACAACCCTATGAGAACTTCACCAGTGGAAAGAATGAGAGCATCACCGAAATCTTTGATAGGTTTTACAAGCTGGTAAGCCAACTAGAGAGTGCTAAGGTTAGGCTTGATCAAGATGAGATAAATAGAAAGTTTCTTAGGACTCTAGGTGATGAATGGACTGTGTTTGCTGCACAATGGAGGACTAAGGATTCCCTTGAAGACATAGAGTTAGATGATCTCTATAATAGTTTGATAGTGTTTGAGGGAGAGATAGAGGGAAAAAGAAAAACGGTTGTCCCTAGTCACAATGCTGCTCTCCTGTCATCCTCAGGTATGGAATCAAACCATTCATTAACTAACTCTTTTGATAGTTGTGCAGGTACTAGTTTTGCTGTTGGACTAGATGTGAACACTCCAGATGCTGTTCTTGAAGCTTTTCTTGCCAGCCATGCACATTCAACCCTCACCAATGAGGATCTTGAACAAGTACACCCTGATGATCTTGAGGAGATGGATCTCAAATGGCAGATGGCCATGCTTACTGTTAGAGCCAAGAGGTTTATCAAAAGGACTGGAAGGCAAAACATGAATTTCAGAGCTGATGGCAAGGCTGGATTTGACAAGTCAAAGGTGAGATGCTTCAAATGTCAACAGCTTGGCCACTTTGCAAGAGAGTGCATATCTGGTGGACAAGTCCAGAATCAAGGTCAGAGGCCAACTCAGAATCAAACCTCCTCAGCATTGGTCTCACAAGAAGTCCATGGGTTTGATTGGAGTGATCAAGCAGAAGAGGCTACAAACAACAAAGCTTTGATGGAATTGACTGACTCCTCCATCAAGATGGATTCACCAGCATCTGAGGACATTAAGGTATCTTCTAAACAATGTCCTGGTGAATGTAGAGCTATTGTTAAAAGGTTTAGAGAGCACAATAAGAAAATGTGTGATGCTCTAAGCAAAATGGAGGAAAGGAGATATGAATCAAGTGCAGTCATTGAAAGCTTTGAAAAGAAAATAAAAGATTATCAAGCCAATGAACTGCAAATGGATTATGATAGAAAATATCATAAGTGGGAAAAAGAGCAACTTCAAGAGGAGATTGATAGTCTGAAAAAGAAGCTAAGTGAGAAGGAAAGTAAGGTTGATGAGTTAACCAAAAAGTTGGAGGGTGTTGATATTGATATGAGCATCTTTAAGGCAACAAATCTTAAACTTGAAACCTTGTTACAATCACAAATCAGAGACAAGGTGAAAACTGGTTTAGGATATAAGCAGACCCCACCTCCATACAATCACAACTACATAACTCTCATGTCTGATGTAGCTGATAGGTATGTTAATGAATCATTACCAGAGGAACTGAAGTCAGCTAATCCACAATTTGAAAGTGATGAGGAAGGAGTTGTGTATGCAGTGAGTGATGATAAGAATGAGGGAGTTGTGAAGAAGGATGAAGGTATTCCATATGAAAATCACATTTGTTGTGAGCCCATTCCCACAAAATCATCTTTACAACCTGTGGTGTTTGTAAAAGCATCCACTGAACCCCTCATCAATGAGCCAAAACTGACCAAAGTTGTTCATTCTATAAGCAGTTCCACAACTGTTACAAACAGTCCCCACCTTTACACTAACAGTCCCAAAAGGAACCCAAACAGTTCTAACCCAAACAGCTCAACTGTTAGTGTTAAGTCAAAAGGAAAAGTGAGGGTTGATGAAGGTGTAGTTGGAAAGCCAAAGAAGGAAGCTGCAAAAGCACAGACTAAACCCAGATCTGTGAAAAGGCATATTGAAATGCCTACATGCACTTGTCAAAAACATGGTGTACAAAAGTTTCCTCAGTCAGCACCCGTTAGAGGAAATCAAAGAAATAGGAACCAGTTCTGGTCACAAAGAACTGGTTTGCCTATTGAGAAAGCTAAAAAGTGCTATACATGTGGGAGATCCAATCACTTGGCTCAAGACTGTTATTATAACCCACAGCTGTGTAGCACCAAAGAACCAAGCTTCAAAAAGCAAAATAACAGTTCTAAAACTGTTAAGTCAACAGTTCTAAACCTGCTAAGCCAAAACAGGCTAACAGTTCTACAACTGTTACATCCAAACCAACTAACAGTTCCACAACTGTTTTATCAAAACCAAAAACTGTTGGTCTGGCTTGGGTGAAACTGCAGAAACAAACAGTTTCTGAAGAGGGTAAAACTAGTACTCAAATTGCAAAACAGAATAAGTCACATGATGACTCAACTGTTTTACCTTCTACAACAACTGTTTCTTCAAAGATCTCAAATGTTAATCACAACAATTGGGAACCACATGTTCTTACAAAGTATTCCTCACACAAATTAGAGAAATCTAATTTGGATGAAATCAAAAAGAACCAAACTCTGTTTATGTATTATGACTTGAATGGTGTACCCAAGACCTGCATGGCCTGGGTACTTCCTGCTACTAAATGATTTTATTTGTGCAGAGCATTCATAGGGCCAATCATGGATCTATCTGGCATGTGGATAGTGGATGCTCAAGGCACATGACCGGAAATCCACACTGTTTGAAGGATTTCAGAAGCATCAATGGTGGATTTGTAGCATTTGGAGGAAATGCTAAGGGAGGAAAAATCACAGGTAAAGGAGCCGTTGAGGTAGGTACACTTACATTTAATGATGTTTTCTTTGTTGAACAGCTTAAGTACAATCTGTTAAGTGTATCTCAAATCTGTGACAATGGAAACAAAGTTTTGTTTACAGATTCAGAATGCATTATTCTTTCAAAAGATTTTAAATTAAATGAGAAGGATGTTCTTTTGAGAACACCTAGAAAGGATAATGTATACTGTCTAGATACACAAAAGATTGCTAAACAGAATGTGTTAAGTTGTTTACTCTCAAAGGCATCTCATGATGAGTCTTCCATTTGGCATAGAAGGATGTGTCACATGAATTTTAAAACCATGAACTTGTTAGCTAAAAACAGTTTGGTAAGAGGTTTGCCACAAAAAGAATTCTCATGTGATGATCATTGTGTAGCTTGTCTCAAAGGCAAGCAACACAAAACTTCTTATAAGACCAAAGAAGTTTCTTCCATTACTGCACCTTTACAATTGTTACACATGGATTTTTTTGGTCCTACATTTGTGGTGAGTATAGGGAAGAAAGCCTATTGTTTAGTCATAGTTGATGATTTCACCAGGTTCACATGGGTTCAATTTCTTAGAACTAAGGATGAAACTGCTGAGTTAGTTAAGTCACTTATTCTTAAAATTGAAAATCAATCTGATTTGAAGGTGAAAGTCATTAGATCTGACAATGGTTCTGAATTTAAGAACTATGAGCTAAACAGTTTTTGTGAAAGTAAAGGTATTGAAAGACAGTTTAGTGCCCCTAGGACTCCCCAACAGAATGGAGTTGCTGAGAGAAGGAACAGGACTTTGATAGAGGCTGCTAGATCCATGTTAGCTGATTCTAGGCTTCCAATGACATTCTGGGCAGAAGCAGTGAACACTGCCTGCTATGTTCAGAATAGAGTACAAGTAGTCAAGTCCAAACGGAAAACTCCTTAGGAGTTGTTCCTCAAGAGAAAACCTTTAATCAACTTCTTCAAACCATTTGGCTGTCCTTGCACTATCCTTAATACCAAATCACCATTAGGCAAGTTTGAGTGTAAAGCTGAAGAAGGTTTCTTTGTAGGATACTCCACTCAAAGTAAAGCTTATAGAGTTTTTAACAATGTCACTAGAATCATAGAAGAGAGTATGAATGTCTCTTTCAACGAGAATAGGATCAATATTGCAGGTAATGGGCCTGATTGGTTATTTGATATTGATGCATTGTCTAAATCTCTTTCTTTTGAGTATTCTACTGAAACAGCTGCAGGTACCTCCACAACTGTTGGTAAAAATCAACAAACAGTTTCCAACAGCCTAAACAGTTTTGAAACTGTTAGCTCAAAACCAACAACTGTTGGTTCAAACAAAGTTACTGAAGACTTTGTTGTGATTCCTATGCTTCAACAAGAGTTCTCCAATGCTGTTGATCCATTGATTGATGTTGAATCTTCAAAGGACATGGAATCCCATGATCCTCAACAACACACTGACTCTGCATCCCAAACAGTTGCTGATCAAGTGTGTGATACTGCTGAAAATTCAAGTGAATGTGAGTTTGATCTGTCTAATCTAGGGAATGAACTGACTGAAGAAAACATTCCTACATCAAGAGTTCACAAAAATCATCCAATATCACAAATAATTGGTGATCCAACCACTCCTATCAGAACAAGGAATATGCTGCAAAATGAAAACAGTGGTGTGGATCTTGCCCAATTTGATGTGAATGCCTGCTTTCTATCTCAAATAGAACCAAAGAAAGAAATTGAGGCATTGAAATACCCTTCATGGGTGGAAGCAATGCAAGAGGAGCTCTTACAATTTCAAATTCAACAAGTTTGGAAGTTGGTTGAGCTTCCAAGAGGCAAAAGAGTAATTGGCACCAAGTGGGTGTTCAGAAACAAGAAAGATGAAAGAGGGAATTACCTTATATATGTTTCGAATGCAATTCAAACATCCTCAAAATTCTGCAAAGACCAAAACACCCTTTAGTAACTTAACAGTTGACGGACAAAAATAACACTAACAGTTGAAGAACTGTTTTCATAAGATGTAACAACTGTTATTTAGAGATAACTCCCTTTTCTAACAGTTGTGTATTCTACACACTAACAGTTGAAGACTGTTTTTGATAGAAAGTACAACTGTTATTGGACGAGTTTATGCAGTGGAGGTCATTGTAATCGATGACTAGTTCCATTGCACATCATGGTCTTAGCTGCTCATAATCATCATCCGAGTCTAATGGAAGCCATAACCTTTAGAGACAAACAACTGTTAGAGAAATAGATGGGTGTAGAAATTGAAATCAGTAAAGACTGAATTTCGTTGACCCTTGCACAATTAGATAGACAGTACCAACAATGGCTTGTGAAAATGCATGTACTTTGTAGTTCATCTGTGTTAAACATGAATAAAATGCATATTTTGTTGATATCTGTGTTGGCTAATGGTTTGTTTATGATGAATCAGCTTATGCTGTGTGTATGAGCTAAGTTTTGTTGACAGTTGCATATATTTTTTAACAGTTTGGAATACTACTAACAGTTTTCAACTGTTCGCATATAGCCTGCCCAACTGTTAGGCAAAATCCATGTGCATCTAAGGGGGAGAAACTCGTCCAATAACAGTTGTACTTTCTAACAAAAACAGTCTTCAACTGTTAGTGTGTAGAATACACAACTGTTCGAAAAGGGAGTTATCTCTAAATAACAGTTGTTACATCTTATGAAAACAGTTCTTCAACTGTTAGTGTTATTTTTGTCCGTCAACTGTTAAGTTACTAAAGGGTGTTTTGGTCTTTGCAGAATTTTGAGGATGTTTGAATTGCATTGAACATTCGAAACATATATTAGGCAATTCCCTCCTCATCAGTTCATTCACTCGTTCTGAACTTTGATCAAACGCTAAAACCCTAGAATTTTTGCTCTCAAATCAAAATGGCTCCCCTTCCATTTGTCAAAGAACACAATATGCTTGCCTTCCTTACAAAACCTGCTGATCTTACTGCTTTCCACGACATGATTGACTATCTCTCGATGTCAACTCTACACACTGCTCTCACCATAAACCCAACCATTTACACTTCGCATATTGATCAGTTTTTGAAACATGCTACCCTTCGAACAACTAATGAAGTGCAATGGATTGATTCCACTGTTGATGGTTTAAATGTTTCAATCTCTGAGGACTCCATCCGCCAACTTCTTCAACTTCATGATCGCGATGGTGAGTATTTTGATTATGTTTCCCTAGACTTTGTGCATACCGAGTTGGTTAGGCTTGGGTATGAGGGCCCTAGGGGCAAGGGTACCTTCTACAAGGGACATTTTTGTGCACACTGGAAATATTTGATTCATACTCTTCAGTAGTGTGTAAGTCCTAAACGCACAGGGTGGAACGAGTTTGGAAGCAACATTGCATTGGCCTTAATCTGTTTGGCCAACAATCGTTGTTTCAACTTTTCAAAACTTATTTTTGATGGCATGGTAAAACATCTCGGGACCAAATATGGTCTCTTTTTTATGTACCCGCGATTTGTGCAAGTTTTGTTAATCTTTTTTATGCCAAATCTTAAAGCACACAAGAGGGTCCTAATTCCCTCTGCTCATGTGGCCTCCACATTGAGCAAGTTGATGGTTAATGGGAAGAATTTCTCAGGTGCTATAACTCCACCACTCTCTGCAATGGTGGAGTTTCTTTCAAGAAACAGAGCTGCCAGGGGTAAGCATGAAGCCCAACTTATTGCTACACCACCACCTCTGGAACCCACAGCTCACGATACTCAAATAATCCCCTCTGCTACCTTTGAAAGAGCTACAACACAAGCCCCTGCACTAAAAATATTTCAAAAGAAGAGGAAAAGAACTGTTGGTGCTCCTTCCACCACAGTTCATGAAACTGAAACTTTTAGCCCTGCACATGTGCATTCACCTGTGCAGAATATCGAAAGGGAACCCCTTGTGCTGTCTCCCAGGCACAATAAGGAGGTGATCACTCCATTAGAGGGTGATCATGTGGTATTTGAGGCTGACACTACTGTTTCATCCGTAAGGGATGAACAGGACAGGGTTAACATAACTAAGACCTCAGCCACGGCAACAGAGGCTGGTCAAACAGTTTCTGGAAATCCCCAGTACCAAGAAAAGAGGGGTACTGGTGTAGAATCTCAATTGAGTGAACCACCAGTTTTATCTGTCAATGATATGTTAACAGTGGCAACACTGGCTGACATTGAGGCTTGAATGTAACACCAAGCATTGACGGATTCCAACTTTGCACCTTTCTTTGCTGCATACGTACAACTCAAAAAGAAGATTGCCTTACAAAACAAAAGGATTCTTCAACAAGACCCGCAAATCAAGGTTTTGACCAACAGTTTGAAGCATGCTAATGAGGTGCTAAAGCTGCATGATCAAGTACTACAACAGTTGACGGCTGTTGCAAGACCCCCTTCAACTGTTTCAATCAAAGAGGGGGAGAGTTCATTACCAACAGTTGCTGAAGTGCCAGAACAAACAGCTGCAGTGGATAAACTAACAGTTGCACCCAGTGAATCAACAGTTGAAGAGAAACTATCAGCGGTGGATAGAGTGCTGATTAATACGATAATTTTTTCTGGTGATTACCCAACAACTGAGGTTTACAAGACATGGCCCAAGGTGAAACAAGAGTATTTGGTGAAAGTGGATGCTCAGATGCTGAACTGCAATGAATTCCAAATGAGACAAAAGATTGATGATGGATGGCTTGAGGGAAAATGTGCAAAGTTAAAACCTATTAAGCCAAAGCCTGGATTCAAAGGAATTCATATTGTAGAAAAGGTTGTTGAAAAGCCAGTACAACAGGTAGAAGGAAAGGGAAAAGAAATTGTTGTTGAGCTACCAAAGCTAAAATTATCAAAAGAACAACAAGAAGAAAGGGATTTTGAATGTGCTCAGAGGTTGGCTGCTGATCTTCAACAACAAGAACAGACTGATTTTGAAATAGCAAAGAAGCTAGCTGATGAGATCACAGCTCAGATTGATGAGGAGGAAAAACAAGAAAAAGCTGCTAAGGGAGTTAAGAGAAAAAGAATTGTGAAAAAGAAACAACCTCAACTTCCTAAGCCAACAACTGAGAAGAAGTCTCAACCTCAACAATCCAAATCCCAAAAGTCCAAAGCTGTCCATCCAATTCAAACAGTTCAAACCATCAAAGCTAAAATGGTTAAAACTATCATTCAAGATAGGCTCTTGGCCGATGTTGAAGAAGGTGTTAACAAGTTTGTAGCAGAACATTTAGGCCAGAAGTCTCACATCAAAGAATGGAAGTTTGATGTTGTCCGGTTTGATACTGGGAAGGAAGGGGTAATCATTGTAAAGGAGAATGATCAGATCGAACAGTTTTCAGGCTACTTACAAATGATGGATAGCATTACTAGGCGGGGCATACAAGAATTGTATGAATATGGAACAAGGCATTATGGAGGATCTGAGCATCCTACAATTAAGATATTGATGAGACATTTAACAAGTATTTGCAACCCAAAGAAAGTGATGTCAATACTGATGGCTGATGAAACTTTTCCAATTCAATCTGTTAAAGTGTATGCTAAGCCAAGGGTATACTACATGGTAATGGGTAATGTAATTACAGAATGGTTTGACATGGATTTCATCGAACACAGTCAGATCAAGCTCCAATACCTATTGAAAGCCAAGTTCTATGGTCCAGCCAAAGTAAGGGATGAGCTAATTCAGAAGTTCAAAGATAGACTTGAATCCCTGAGATCAAAGAAAATGTAATTTTTCTATCTTTTGAATTTTTGATTATAACAGCTTGATTTTGCATTCAATGATAAATATGTTCTTTACTTATGTTAAATTTGTCTATGATTGAACCCTTAAAACAAACAACTTAATTGTATTGTTCAATACTTTAAGTTAGGGGGAGATTATTGGGAAATTGGCTAAGTCATTGAAATTGTTATACATGCAAAAATCAAAACTGTTAAGACTGTTAATGGATGTTGGGAAGACAGTTCGAAACTGTTAGAAGAATTGTTGAAGAAACAGTTTAGAACTGTTAGTGAAAATTGTGAAGACAGTTGTAACCAACAGTTGCTGTGAACTTCAAAGCTGTTATATAGAGTTCAGAACTGTTAGTACAAACTACTACAACTGTTTGAAGACCTTGAAGCCGAAGACTGTTAGAAGAACCAGAACTGTTGCATTCAATAAACAGTTTCGGTTGAGCTAAATATGGAAAACCCTATCTTTGAAGATATCTCGAAATACTTGGAAGATTATCAAGATTATCTCAGAAGATAGAAGATTACCTAACTGTCAGCAAATCAAGGAAGATCAAGGAGTATAAATGCTAGATTAGAATTTATAATATGTATGTACTCATTGATTAAGTTATTGCATTCATTCTTAAAGTTGTAATTTGCTTTCAGAATAGTGCTAAGCCTCTAAGTTTCTCGTTGAAACCTAAGAACAATCTGTGTTCTTCGTCTAACATAATAAGTTAGATTGGGGGTGAAGTTTGCTATTGTAATCATTCTGATTAATCAATAAAACTACTGTTTGATTGAATTGTTATTTGTTCAAAACCTTCTTTAATCAATTAAGTGTGATTCCGCAACTTCTTAGTTGATTGTGATCATAGTTAAAGATTAACTTTTATTCAACTCTGATTTGTTATTCAAAAGTTAGTTCTTGTTATTTGATATAATCTATATCCGATCCTGACAGAATTGTTTCCGTGTTCCTAGATTAATTAAAAACTGTAATCTCGTATGATTTATTAATATATAGTGGTTTTACCTATCAGTATGTGGGAAAAACAATTTTGTGCTTTAAATATGATTTATTCTATTTTAAAGCAAGTTCACAAAATGGACTATACATATTAAATCTACAAGATGACAATAGTGAAATCTATCATATAAGTAAACTGTCAAAAAATGTTTTGAACCAAACTTACATTTGGCATTGTTGGCTTGGACACATTAACAAGAAATGGATAAAGAAACTCCGCCGTGATGGAGTTCTAGGGTCTTTTGATCTAGAATCAATAGACAATTGTGAACCTTGTTTGTCGGGCAAGATGACAAAGAAGACTTTCAACAGTTAGAACGAAAGAGCAAATGAAATGTTAGGTTACACACAGATGTGTGTGGACCGTTCAATCAAGAAGCAAGAGGAGGACACTGGTACTTCATTACCTTTACTTACGATTTCAGTAGGTATGGTTATGTGTATCTTATGAGACACAAGTCTGAAAGTTTTGACTTGTTCAAACAGATTCAGAATGAAGTACAAAACCAGCTGGACAAGAAGATAAAGTTGTTTCGATCTAATCGAGGTGGTGAATATCTAGTCAAGAGTTTGACGATCATCTGAAAAGTTGTAGAATCATTTCTCAACTTACACCTCCGTATACAGTAAAACGATGTATTAGAAAGGTGAAATTGAACACAGCTCGACATGGTTCGATCCATGATGAGTCAAACTTTGTTACAAATGTCATTTTGGGGACACACACGTGAGACAACAACTTTCATGTTGAACCGGGTTCCATCAAAGTTAGAAGAAGATGGAAAGGCACCATTTGAGCTTTGGACGGGTAAGGAGCCCGGACTGTCTTACATGAATATTTAGGGTTGTGAGGAGTATGTTAAATGACCGTTCTAAAAAAAAATCAAACCCAAATCAGATAAATGTATCTTCGTGCGGTATCTTAAGGAAACCTTAGGATACTATTTCTATAACCACGATGAGAACAAAGTCTTTGTTGCTCAGACCGGGAGTTTTCCGAAAGATAAGTTTCTAAAATTAGGAACTACAAGAAAATAAGTATAACTTCAAGAAATTGAAGAAGAACAAGATATACCACTACCCTTTATGGAACCAAAAACTCAACAAAGGATTCTTGAGACCCAACCCGAGTTGGTGGTTGAGGAGGAAGTGGAAACGTAAGACCTTCGTAGGTCCAGTATGTTTCGGACTGAGCCGGATAGATATCTCGCATTTCTTATCGCTCGGGAAGAAGGGGATCTTCAAGAACCCACATCCTACAAAGAGGGTGTATCAGGTATTGAGCATGATAAATGACTAGATGCCATGAAGGCAAAGATGCAAGTCATGTATGACAACCAAGTTTGGGAGTTAGTAGACTTGCCATTAGACAGTTAAGCTTGGCTGCAAGTGGGCCTTCAAGAAGAAGACAAACATGGAAAGAAAGGTGCATACCTTTAAAGCAAGGCTAGTTTCAAAAGGTTTTACTCAAACTCATGGAATTGATTAGGATGAAACCTTCTCGCCAGTGGCTATGCTTAAGTCTATTTGGATTCTAATGGCAAAATATGCATACTTCATTTATGAAAGATGAAAAATTGATGTCAAAAGCAGTTTCCTTAATGAGAAACTAACAGAGGACGTGTATATGACACAACCGGACAGTTTTGAGGATTCTAAGAATCGAAATAAGGTATGCAAGCTGCTCAAATCCATTTGTGGATTTAAGCAAGCATCTAGAAGTTGGAACTTGCACTTTGATGAGTGCCTCAAAGAGTTTGGTTTTACCAAAAGTGAGTTCGAGTCTTGTGCTTACACAAAGTTTGGTGGGAGCATATAAATCTTCATGTTCTTGTATGTGGATGACATACTGCTCATAAGAAATGACGTACCAGCACTGCAAGGAATAAAATCATGTCTAGGTAAGTTTTCCTAGATGAAGGACTTGGGAGAAGCCGCATACATAATTGGTATAAAGATCTATAGAGATAGATCTAGGTGGCTGATCGGACTTAGTCAAAATTGATGGTTATAGACAAGAAAATAATACATAACCATATATATATATATATATATATATAAACGCAGCGGAAAACATCACTAATAGCCGGATCAACGTATTGCCAATACAATCAAAAGAAAAGATAGAATCTTATACCTTTAATCGCAATTAAGAGGAATGATTTGAGAACTTGTTGTGTAGCCTTGAAACCTTAGTATTCAAACTAGAATACCTCTAATGTAGTCCACACTACACTTCCTTGATCACCAATGGATGCTAGTCCTTTTGTAATGCTTAAAGAACCACCAAGATCAACCTTTGTTTTGAATAATTAAGAACACAAAGCCCCTTTTTTTCCTTTGAAAATTTCAAAAATCATCATTAAGGGAGGGGGAGTTCATGGCTATTAACTAGGAGAGAGAGAGAGAGAGAGAGAGAGAGAGGTAGAGATAAGCTTGAACTCTTTAATGTTTATCTCTTCCTAATGTTTATCCTTTAATCCATATTAAAGTTTATCTCCTTTTAATTAAATCCCATATATTAATTAAACCCAGTAACAATTATTTATTAAGTCAATACTTAATTAGGCCCAAATAATATTTTACATTACATTAATAATATAAATACATTAATTATATTATTATTAATTGGTATCTCAGTGTATAAGTATGTGACCCTTTAGGCTCACGTGTATCTAGCCATAAAATTTTATATTATGACATGAGCATAATCCATTAGCTCCCACTTGAGTAGGTCATAATAACAAGTAACTATATAAGCAAAGGTTAGCATCTAGTAACATGCCAATGCCCCTACAGACACATGAGAATGGTTTCTTAAACGTCTCGCTTTGAATGGTGTATAAGTCAGTCATCCTTTTGTTTCAAATACTGTGTATAGTATTAGACATGGCTCACGTGTCATTCTAATTATCTATACGATTTCTTTTCTCGATCAAATTGTTAAATAGATTACCAAACTCATTAGGCATCATCCTAAATGACCTTTGTGTACGGCCGTATACTATATATTCAATTCATCAAGGTGCCTAGAAGTATCTTACTCTATTAATCGTAGAGGAACAAATCCTATCTTGACTGTACGTGATTGTCATAAGTTTCATTATCCTCAAAATGTCTTTTATAACAGCCTTATTCAGGACTGCGCTTAATCATATCAAAGATTGACATTACACTCACTCGAAACCTACTTAAATCTCAAGTCTGAGGACGAGTGATATAACAACTTATCAAGATTCACAGTTGACATAAAAACCATGCAATGAACTCTTGAAAATCGGGTCTGCCCAATGTTAATCCCCAATGAACAACATGTGAGTGGGGTGGCATCATCATTAATATTTATTCCTAATAAATATCACCCATACTCTCACATTTAGCTTAATTCAATAATACTCCCGTATCATTAACTGGCAATGGGCGATTTTAGAAAATCAAATAATCATGGATATAAACATGCAAATATAGAGTACAGTTAATATAAATGAAAACAATCATACCTAGTATATTAATTCATTATGAAATAAAAACCGTTCAACGCTCCAATTATTCAAATACTAAAACAAATATACATAAGACTACTAGCAGGTCGAAACCCAATATTTCTAGCATGCTCGAGATGCTTGTTGCATGACATTGGCTTCGTAAAAGGGTCTGCTAAGCTGTCATCGGTGTGTACTTTAAGAAGCCGAATTTCACCAATCTCGATAACTTCATGAATGTAGTGACATTTTCTGAGAAAGTGTTTGGAACCCTTTTGAACTACGGGTTCATTGGCTATGATAATGGCACCCGAATTATCGTAGTACATATCCATAGGTTTTTCATTGCTGGGGACAACTCCAAGCCGAGAAATAAATTTCCGTATCCAAACAGCCTCCATAGCAGCCTCAAACGCAACTATATATTACGCTTCAGTAGAAGACATTGCAGTAGTGCTTTGCTTAGCACTCTTCCACTCAACTGCCCCTCCGTTCATAACGAAGACGTATCCTGCCTGGGATCGAGTATCATCTCGATCTATTTCTAAACAAGCATAAGTGTAGCAAGTAAGAGTGAACTTTCTTTCGATATCTCCCCCATAAACTAGAAACATATCTTTAGTATTTCGAAGATACTTCAATATGTTCTTAACGGCAGTCCAGTGACTCTCACCAGGATTCTGTTGGTATCTACTTGTAAGGTTCTGTGAGAATGCTACATCAGGTCTAGTGTACCTCACAACATACATGATGGAACCCACAGCCGAGGCATAAGGGATTCCTTTCATACGCTTCACCTCATCAGGTGTGGACAGTCCTTGAGTCTTACTCAAGTTTATATTGGATTGTATTGGAAGACTTTCCACACTTGGAAGCATCCATTCTAAAGAGTTTTAGAATCTTGTCAATGTAAGCACTCTGACTTAAACCTATCAACTGCTTCGGTCTATCCCGATAGATCTTGATTCCAAGGATATACGCCGCTTCCCTTCAAATATTTCATGGCGAAACATTTTCCAAGCCAAGATTTTACATCTTGTAGCATTGGAATGTTGTTTCCCATGAGTAATATGTCATCAACATATAAGATTAGAAAGATAACGGTGCTCTCACTAGCTCTCAGGTATACACATGGCTCATCAGGGTTTTGAGTGAAACCAAACTTTTTGACCTCCTCATCGAAACTTTTATTCCAACTCCTAAATGTTAGCTTTAATCCATAAATAGATGTTTAAAGCTTGCATACTTTATTTGGATATTTTGGATTCAGAAAACCCTCGGGTTGCACCATATAAACATCTTCATTAAGTGATCGTTCAAGAAGGTTGTCTTGTCATGCATTTGCCAAATCTCATAGTCATAGTACGATGCTATGGCTATAAGAATCCTAATAGCTTTAACATCAGCAACAGGCGAGAAGGTTTCTTTATAGTCAATCCCGTAGGTTTGAGTGTAACTTTTTGCTACTAGACGAGCTTTATAGGTGTGTACATTTCCATCCATGGTGGTATACTTTTTGAAGGTCCACTTGCTCCCCACAGTCTTGATGTTCGGAGGAAGATCAATCAATTCCCAGACTTGATTATCTTTCATGGATTGCATTTCCACATTCATTGCTTCAAGCCATTTATTGGATTCCGGATCTAACAATGCAGCTCTATAATTTGGGGGTTCACCAAGATCCCCTAGACTCTGATCCTTCACATCGATATGATAACCATATCGGTCAGGTGCATGAGGTGTTTGTGCAGATCTACGAATGGGAATTTCATCATTTTGAGATGCAACATCATTATGTTTGGTCTTAGCTTGAATTTCACTAGTGTTATTTGAAAGTTGTGCATCTTCACTTTAAACGTCATCAAAATCCACAGTGCTCCCACTTGCTTCTTGTAAAATGAGACAGTTCTCTAGAAACTCAGCATACCAAGCAACAAATATTTTGTTCTCAGGTGGGTAGTGGAAATAGTAACCCATTCTTTCCTTTGGGTATTTATACAAAGGTACATTTGATAGACCTGGGCTCAAGTTTGTTAGGTGTGTCCCGCTTTACGAGAGCCTCACAACCTCAAACTTTCAAGTAAGACAATTTAGGGACTTTCCCGTGCCATATATCATATGGTGTCTTATCAACCTTCTTGGTCGGAACCATATTGAGTACGCGTGCAACAGACTCTAGGGTATAGCCCCAAAAGGACATTGGCAAATTTGTTACACTCCTCATGGATCGAACCATATCTAGTAAGGTTCGATTCCTCCTCTCAGACACACCATAATGTTGTGGAGTGTAAGGTGGAGTGAATTGCGAGACAATCCCGCTTTTAGTTAGATGATCTAAAAATTCTTGACTCATATATTCTCCTCCTCGATCAGAACGGAGAGCTTTAATAGTCTTGCCGAGTTGATTCTCTATTTCACTTTGACATGCTTCAAAAACTTCATGTTTATGTTTAAGCAAGTAAAAATAACCATAGTGACTGAAATCATCAGTGAGAGTCACGAAGTAGTTAGCACCTTCCCTAGACATTTTTCTAAATGGACCGCACACATCAGTATGTATGAGTTCAAGTAGATATTTAACCCTTTCACTTACATGAGAGAAAGGTTTTCTTGTCATATTCCTAGATATGCAAGAAAGGCATTTATCAAATGATTCATAATCAGTTGGTTTTATAAGCACATCGTGTTGCAGCTTTAAAATGTGTTTCTTGTCTACGTGGAAAGGACGACAATGCCATAGGTAAGTTGAATCCAGATTAAGTTTGGATTTTTTAGTGCTACATATATACACCAAACTACTGTTTGAAATAAGATTAGGCATATCAATTTCAAAAATACCATCACGGGGAATATGTTGGGGAGATAGAAATATCAAACCATAATCAAACCTGTCTATTTAGGATTTGATGCTAACAAAACCACATATTCAGTTTTTATACTTGGATCTATGAAAAACATGTGTTATTTTTCATGTTAGACTTACAGAATTTTCTAAGCAAGAAATGTCAGCTGAAGAACAAAAGCATCAGCTGAACACTGAGTATCAGCCAAAGGACCAGCTTCAAGAAGATCAGCAAAGAAGAAAAGATAAGTTTAGAAGCATCAGTTGAGCATCTACAAAGCATCAGCTGAGGGTTCAACACCATCAGCTGAGGGTTCAACACCATCAGCTGAGGGTTCAACACCATCAGCTGAGGGTTCTTTCAGGATCAGCTAAGCAGTCAAAAGATCAGCTGAGTCTACCACTCTGATCAGCTGATGCCTCCCATCCTTCAGATAACCTATCTTTAACTTATCTAGTATTTCCCTTACAAGCTTATCACTCTCAATGATCAGTTGAGCCCTTGGGATCTACTGATCATATAAGTTGATTAGCTTATGTAGTATGACTCTAGTGTGTTTTATTAGTTGAGCATTTATGATCAGCTGAGCATATTTCAGTACCTGAGTCTTCCACATTTATCCTTAGTTGAGCAAAACTATGTTTGTAGTTCAGTGTCTATTAGCTAGGTCATTATACAATACCTCAGTTAATAGTTTTTCATTGTAATAATTTGTTAAGTCAAAGGCAGAACATGTGTTGTTCTATTATGCCTTTAGATCTTTCTTTGCAAAAGTGTTAAGAACTTTTTGGATCTGCAAAGATACAAAAAGTATTGATCTTGATCCTCTGGAAAAGGTGATAGATACTTTAGAAGAGAAGAGCTCAAAGATATGCTTCAACAATTAAGTATGGCTGGCAACTCCATGCTTGGTTAAGTCAGGTCTTCAGAAAGCATAGTGTTGTATAAAGTACAAGCATGAAAAGAGAAGTTTACTCTTCCAAGACAAAAAGATAGTACCTTAATAATATAATAATAAATAGTGGGATTTGACTTTACTGAAAAGTACATTCAGTTTATACATTCCCTGTAGAAAGTGAATTTGCTTTTCACCCCCTAACTTTATCTATTATAATATTATTAAATCAAGTACCTCTGTCTCCTTCACTACTCCATCGACCGGATACCATTTGCCTATATATACACATGCATGGAAACAGGCAAAGCATCGAATAGATCTGAGTTTAACACTGAAATCTCATAAGTTGAGAGAATAGAAGAGTTAGCATTTATTTCTTTAGTGTAGTCAAACTTGTTCATGTGTTGAACATCTTAGACATTAGTTGTTTAAGATTAGTTATGTCTATGTGTTAGACAATTTAGTTGCCACCTTTGTTGAACTTAGATTTTCCGCATCTAGTTCATCTAATTTTTTATTCCATTTCAATAAGAATTATATAAAGTTATCCTTGTGTTTTAATTTTTAAAAAGCTAAAGTTTGTATTCAACCCCCCCCCCCTTCTACAAACATTTGTTGTTGTAGTATCCATTCGGGACCAACAAACTGGTATCAGAGCAGGATAGATAATTCGTATATAAGATCTGTTTTGCTTACTCTTTAACTGCTTCTACCCCACACTACAAAATGGTCACTCCTGTTGCTGCTTCTAACAGTCTCTCCAACAGTGACTCACTATCTAGGTGTCCAATGTTTGATGGTGAAAACTTTTCCCTCTGGAAGAGTAGAGTCCATCTTTACATGTCCAGCCTTGATGATGTGATGCTACAAACTATCACAGAAGGCCCCTATGTTCCATCCTCCACCGTTCATTGTTAAGCCTATAAACCAGTGGTCTGATGATGACAAAAGGCTTGTGAATCTTGATGTTAAAACAAAAACAGCCTTAGTATATGCACTACCAAATGACATCTATCATCATGTAACGCCCCAAGGTTTGAAAATTTCTTGTTATGTGTTTACTTTTAATGTTTAAGTGTTGTACATGTTTAATAAGTTGCTACTATGTGCTAATAAGTATTTATGTGTTATATAAGTGAGGGACTAAAGTTTGCAGTATGAGAAAGTTAAAGTTCAGGGGCTGTTTTGTAATATGCCAAAAGTGATAGATTGATATGGGTCTTATTTGACTCATTTGAAGTCAAACAAGCAGAAACCCAAAACACACTCACGAATACACACATTCACAAGTTCAATTCGGAGTTTTGATCAAGAAATCAACAGGAGGATAGCTGAGATTGTGTTCCTTAGTAAAGTAATAGCAAGAGGTATCGTTTTCTTTGAGTTCTTTGAGTTGTTAAAGCAAGAAATGGATTCATAGGTTGAATCCATGAAGATAGATCAAATTAGTATGTTTTGGTGTTGTTTGAGGTCAAGTTTCTTGTAAGATAACTAGTAGTAATGTTATAGAACCTGTTTGCTTGATTGAATCTGAGTTTAGTCGGAAGTTGTATGTTAAAAGTTGTATTTCTGTTACTGTCGTCGAACATAGTAGAAACCTATCTGTACCGACAGTCCTTGCGACCGCAAGGGTTACCCCTTGCTATCGCAAGGCAGTATTTTAGCATTTCGAGTTTTTTTGCCCCTTGCGGCCGCAAGCAAGGTTACTTGCGACCGTAATGGTGTATTTTGTGATATTACCGTCTCATGCTTACTATCGTAAGTACATAACCTGCGGTCGTAAGCATGATTAGAAACATCCTTGTAAGCGTAGCAAGGCATGATGTTTTAGAACGGACCCTTGCGATCGCATAGGGTTTCCCTTGCGATCGTAAGGAAGTGGTAAGGACCCTTGTGGTCGCATGACTTTGTGCTTGCGGTCGCAAGCTGTCATCGAGATTTCAGGTAGAGTTTTGATCAGTATCTTTTGCAAGTCAATTACAGATGTTTATGTAGTTTTGTTTATTGCTTGTAGGCAATAAGAGTGAACGTTTCTGTATTAACAATCGCGTGTATATTAAGTGTACTTACCTTTAATCAGATTAGCATATGCGTGTATATTTAGTGCATGATCTGTGATTGTTTATGTGATAATATTATTGTGAATGTAGATAGGGTATATTGAGATCCTTATACCCAAATAAGTGTCAGGGGTTACTAATAATTTGTATAGTATACTCCGGGACCAGTTAACATTTTGAAACAGATTTGCAGATAATAAGTCAGTGTGTGAGACATCCTAAAGAGAACTTGCTCTCATACTTTACTTTTTATTTCAGTAGTATACTCATTGTAGGACCGCTGGGGGATGGGGTTCTAAACTAAACTAAAACACCCTAATGCTAGGACTGATCTAGGATGAGAAATAGTGCGGAATTTCTATTTCCCAAACCTCCTAAGGATTCTAAGATCTGCTTAGGTGTCCGGCACACAGTAACACTAAGAAACACACAGAGTAGAAACAAGAACAAACTCTAAGAAACTCACACAGAGATGCTTAAGGCTGCCCTTGGTTTTCGTATTTATCACTAAGATTACGAATTATGAGGTCAAAGTCGCGATTACTAAGGCTTAAGGTCGGATAAGGTCGATTACGAAGGCTCCTGGTTGATTACCTGTCAATTAGTCGATTACCCGCCAACTCATGAAGTTAATCAGTATTTATAGTGTAATTAATTTCACTACGCACGTGATGCAACGCACTTCGCACGTAGCGAGTCCAGTTCGCACGTACTGGTTATATTAATAATAATTAATTTAACTTTAACCGACCTTCTTCACTACGCGCGTAGTGAGTTCCACTACGCACGTAGTGACACTGACTTCGCACGTGGTGATTTCTCACACAAACTTAAACTTCCAAACACACATCAACACATGATTAAGTACTTGTAAGCTTAAGATCATCACAAAGAATCACTAAGAATATATACACATGCAAACAATTAATCAAAACACATTTGAATTAACATTTCATGTATGTATTTGATTGATAAGAACTAGGGATTCACAATTATGCACCAACAAACTCCCCCTAAGACCTAGTTCTATCAATATCCATTGCACTAAGCAAAAATTCCACAAAGTAAAATGCACAAAGCAAAATGCACACAGCAGAATGTACTAAGCAAAAATTTGCACAAAGCAAAATTCATACAGCAAAATGCTAAACGAATACCTTTCGTCATGCCCTTACCTGCACTACGCACGATGTTAGCTGTAACTCGTGCTTAGTGGGGTTCCATTTCGAATGTAATGAGTTTCTCATTTGTGAACCTTAATTACTGTTAGTACTGCACTCAGCAATAAACTATCAGTAACTTCAAGATCACTTATAAACATTTAAGCAAAACACATCAAAGTGAGATGAAGGAAATGTAAACAGAACAAATCACACTAAGAGAAAATAGAACATACTAGAACTCTTTTTGTATTTTTCTGATAATAAAGGAAAATAAATGCGAATGTAAACTATGAACTAATTAAATCCTAAAGAACAGAATAACCAAAACAAAAGGAATTGCAGAAATTAAATTACTGAAATTTAATCTTTTTGTGAGAGGGTTCCAATATGGAGTCAGTACTAGCTCATCTATACTCAGTAATCATTCATTTCAGAGCCTCGGGCATAAACATATTTTCTCAAATTCTGTCTGTCAACCTAACTTTCTTCAGATAATAACAGATTTTGTTTCAACATTTTCAGATTATCTAGACTGGATACATGGTTAAGGCTATCTCTTTCAAAATCTCACAGTATTTTGATTCACTCAGTAGGATGCACAACTTGAGTACCCAACCACCATGC
Source organism: Pulicaria dysenterica (assembly GCA_947179395.2). Classification (NCBI taxonomy): domain Eukaryota; kingdom Viridiplantae; phylum Streptophyta; class Magnoliopsida; order Asterales; family Asteraceae; genus Pulicaria; species Pulicaria dysenterica. Next base: position 48,441,767 of record OX359292.1, on the reverse strand, counting down.
TTATGTGCTTTGTGATTTTGTCAACGCATTTTATGCTCTTTGACATGGAGGTCAATTTTTCACCTCTTCTGATAATTTCTGTTGAGCTTTTGTCACTGCATTTTATGCTCTTTGACAATTCAACACTAATAGATCAATGTAGCTTTTGTCACTGCATTTTATGCTCTTTGACAATTCAACATTGATAGATCAATGTATCTATATCTTTTGACATTCTCAAAATTGGGGTCAATTTTTCACCCTCTTTTACATATAGCTCAATGTCATTTAGCACATTAGGCATGGTAACAGGTGTGTGCATCAAACTAAGTCATTCTCAACTGTTATTGACTTATAGACTTGGAATGTCTCGATAGCTTAAATCTATGATAGATTTTCACATACATAACCATTTATCAGTCTAGATTTTCCTTATATGTCTTACACACTATTTGTTTCTTATCTGATTCAACTATATTTTCAGACAGTTTTCTCAAAAGTATGTATGTGCCTTCAGTCCTAATTTTACTAGACGACTTTGTATTGAGAACCAGTGTGCCATCACTCTCCATCTAGGTTGGATCAACTTCTCCCTCCTCTTTTTTTTTTTTTTTTTTTGTATTTTCTAAGTTTTCTGATTTTTTTTTTTTTTCTAATTTTTCTGATTTTTTTGTATTTTCTAAGTTTTCTGAACTATCTCCTCCTAAAATACCAAAGAAACTAAAACCTAAGAAAATAGAAACGCAGAAGCACACAGGAAATAAACACAAAGACAAAAGAACAATTTAGTCACACAGAAAATAGACACACAGTCACAAATACCTCACACTTGATTATAGCGGTTGACACCCTTCACATAGAAGAAAGAATTAGAAAGCATTAGGAACCCAAGCCCGAATAGTCATGGGTTTCCCGTCTTCTCCAATCACTGGAAGTTTCATCCAAGTTCCAGTCTTCTCAGCAGCATTGCTGAACCTGTCACTCGAATCCTTAGGCATTTGAACACACAGTTTGTTAGTCCACTTAGAAATCTGATTGAGCGAAGATTTTCTTTTGCTAACAACTTCGGGATTTTTAGATTTTCTTATGGTATCCCCGTTTGTCCTTTGATGCTGAACTGGAAGAGTTGTGTTTTGATTGTTGTTAGTAAACGTTTTATTCTTTTGAAAAGTCTCAACTTTCCTGTTACATCGCTGATGTGGCTGCTGATCACACTCGTAACTGAGGTGACCAGGTCTCCTGCACACATAGCAAATCCTGTCTGGATATTGCTTTATAGGACCTTTCGACATCCTTTGAGATCGATACCCTAACCCTTGATGTTTGGGTAATAGTTTGACCTCTTGGTACGGACGGGTATCAGGAGACTTTACACCCTCCTTTTCAAATTTCCGAAGGGCATCGCGGATACGATACATCAACGGATCTTTCACATTAGAACTTGCCAACAGTTCTCTTATGCCTGGTTCAGCCTTTTTAATTTCTTCTTGCTGAACCTCATTCTTCTGAGGCTCACCCACATTCTCGTGTAACTTAAATCCTCTTTTGGGGTTGATGCAGAAGATTCATCAACCTTTGTGAGTAGTGGGTCAGATTCAGAGTGAACATCATCATTCACCAGTTGATTTAACACTGGTGGTGGACATTTAGAGTATAACTTCTTGTTCTTTTCTGAATCGGTACCTTGACCTCTCTGATCGATTATGTACTCAAATAAGTAAGAAGACGTGGAATAACTTTTGAGTTTTTGACTCAGAGTCTCATAATCGACCTTTGAAGTAGCAAGGTCTCGTTTCATCTTATCAATCTCATTTATGTAAAACACTATAGCATCCTGTTTATTTAACAGAGCCACACCTAGTTCATGCACCTGCTTGCCTAAACTTTCATTCTTTTCTTTCAACTGTTTTTCTCTTTCTTTTATCAACAGGTTTTTATCTAACTTAGATGTGAGCTCTGAAATTGTAGACTTTAGGAACACTATCTGTTTTACATAATCATTACAAGAACCACAAGGTAAGCCAAAAGTACATACCTTTTCCTCGGATGATTGACCACAACTGCACACCTTTTGGTTTGACTCATTGGCACGAACTTTCACTGGTGTCTTTTCTGCAGCTGAAACCGAGGCTGGTTCATCATCAATGCTGGCAATTGATTCTTCCTCACTTGAGTAACTTTCTATCTCGGATTGAGAATCTTCGTTCAACACATGAACATTTGCCACATTAATATCAGCACCATCATTCCCAAATTGTACTGACCAGTCAATTCCCTCGTCCTTTTGAACAACTGCCATTGCCTTAGCCGGTTTTGGAGTTGATTCAGACTTTATGGTTGAAGAGGAAGATGATCTACTGCCAGGACTGGTTTTGAAAGGATACTTCGGTCCCACACTCTTCGGCTTATCACATTCTCTCGCAAAATGACCTTTTTCACCGCAATTATAGCATGTTACCGCAGACTTATCAAAACCAAGTTTGGTATCCTTTGTAGCTGATATTTGCTTCCCTGTTCTTTTCTCATATGCTCTTGCCCTCCTGACTAGGTTAGCATATGACCAGAGGATATCTTGTCTCTCCATCTCATCGTCATCAATCTGCTCATAATCCTCTTGAGTAAGATGAGCATTACCAATCTTCCCCTTCAGTAGATCATCATAAGAGGAGACTAGCGCACTTAGCATGCTCATATGTGTTTTTACTTCATCTGCGCTCCCATACTTGAAATGCTCGACATTGAATCCAGAAGAAGACACAGTATAGGATGGCCCAGAAGATGAGGCTTCAGGTGTAGATCTGCCAGAATCATTTACATTACTCACATAGGCAGATTGTAAGGGGGCATTTGAAGAAGTGGATGACGATACAGGTGTTCCAGAGTAGTAGAGAGAAGGATTTTGTTGATAACCAGACATGGAATCCAAATTTTGTTCCTCCTGCTCTTGCTCTTTCAACTTTGTGATGAAATCATTTAGATCCATCCCGTCAAAACCACCACTGTTCTTCAATATCATAATATATGGCCGCCAGCTCTTGGGCAAGGCTTTTGCCAAAATTTCCACCTGCTGCTTCTCTGGAACAGTAACACCCAGACTGTCCAGTTCACTAAGAAGATGATTATATCTTGTAATGAGAGAAGGAATTTTTTCATCTCTAGTAGCCATGAAATGATCTAATTCCTTTCTCAATTGACTTGCTTTCAATTCCTTGAGGGCGGCATTTCCCTCATTTCTCTTCTCTAGTGCTCTCCACAGGCTGTGGGAAGTTTTATATCTTCTGAATTGATGGAAGATCTCATTTGGAATGGCCTGGATTAGTTGAGCATAGGCCTTCTTCTCTGCATCATGACTGCTCTTCTGTTCAACAGTCATTCCATCATAGGGGGTTTCAATATTTCCCTCCCCCTTGGGAACCATATAATCGGTGCTTATTGCTCTCCGAAGTCTACAGTCAAGGCCATCGAGGAATATTTCGAACCTGGGCTTCCACATAGGATAGTCTTCCATGGTTAACAGTTTAGGTACTTTATTGGCACTCCCCATTTCACTGTCTAGCAATAAGTTATTTAAAACTGTTGTCTGTTTTGATGCCATTTCAGTAATCAAGAGCTAAGAACACACAGACTGAACTTAGGATTTGATAAACCACACAGATTCAATACGCACGAAGTGGGAGCTACTACGCACGAACACGAAGCACTACGTACGGACTGACACGAGGACACACAGATGTTACTACGTACGAACTGGAACTATACCACGCACGGATTGGAACCTAGGACGCACGGAGTGCAGATGGTACGCACGAAGCAACAAAATAATTTTTTAAAGACAAAGTAAACCACACAGACTCAACTCGCACAAACTGGATACACTACGCACGTGTTGAGGACCTACTACGCACGGAATGAACACACAGCTTGACGAAGATTCTAGATGATCTACGACATACTACGCACGTACTACGGGCACTACGCACGGGGTAAAGACTCACTTCGCACGGGTAAAACTCAAACAGATTAACGTAAAAACACGACCTTTTTAACGCAAAACAACCTATTTTCGACCTACTAACCGATCAAAAACGACGAAAAGGACAAAACACACAGGCCTAATCGACACCTAGATCACGAAACCTAAGGAAAAGTGATCAATCAAAGCACAAGGCTCTGATACCACTTTGTAGGACCGCTGGGGGATGGGGTTCTAAACTAAACTAAAACACCCTAATGCTAGGACTGATCTAGGATGAGAAATAGTGCGGAATTTCTATTTCCCAAACCTCCTAAGGATTCTAAGATCTGCTTAGGTGTCCGGCACACAGTAACACTAAGAAACACACAGAGTAGAAACAAGAACAAACTCTAAGAAACTCACACAGAGATGCTTAAGGCTGCCCTTGGTTTTCGTATTTATCACTAAGATTACGAATTATGAGGTCAAAGTCGCGATTACTAAGGCTTAAGGTCGGATAAGGTCGATTACGAAGGCTCCCGGTTGATTACCTGTCAATTAGTCGATTACCCGCCAACTCATGAAGTTAATCAGTATTTATAGTGTAATTAATTTCACTACGCACGTGATGCAACGCACTTCGCACGTAGCGAGTCCAGTTCGCACGTACTGGTTATATTAATAATAATTAATTTAACTTTAACCGACCTTCTTCACTACGCGCGTAGTGAGTTCCACTACGCACGTAGTGACACTGACTTCGCACATGGTGATTTCTCACACAAACTTAAACTTCCAAACACACATCAACACATGATTAAGTACTTGTAAGCTTAAGATCATCACAAAGAATCACTAAGAATATATACACATGCAAACAATTAATCAAAACACATTTGAATTAACATTTCATGTATGTATTTGATTGATAAGAATTAGGGATTCACAATTATGCACCAACACTCACTTAGCGTTAGCTTACGTTTAAGTGTTCTCTGCATGTAGATGCATCAGGTTCAGGCAAGGGGAAGGCCCCAGTGGCTTCTTAGGCTGGATAGCTACAAGTTTTATTTTAGAAATGTTTTAAACACTACTTTGGGAAAATAGTTTAACACCTATGTGAATAGTAGTAGCGTTTTGTAAAACCTTAATCCTTTTTGGGGTGCTAATCGTTAAAATAATATGTATAATAGCTTTTGAGAAAAGTGGTGTTACAACTTGGTATCAGAGCCAAGGTTTGAGGGATTTAGGCACACATGAGTGTGATGTCTGAACTTAAACCGTGGTTTTCAAGTCAAGAGTAGCTATCCCTGGGGCATTAACCTTAGTGAGTATATTTAGTAGAAAGTTTATGATTAGTTATCTGTTTTACAGTTTGACCATGAATAGCAATGTTATGTATGTACAGTTAGTTTTGCCATACGTGACCTAAGCTTGTGAATCGGGGTGTTCTATGGCGGTAACAAGAACAATTGTATATAATGTGTTTCTTACAACACCTGTCCAGTGTATGTAAAGAACATGTGATATGCAATCGAACTTGGAATTGTTATAGTGATACCTTGTGGATCAAGTGAGGGGTAATACGTGACAGTACAATATATTTGAATAGTACCAGAATAGAATATTAGATAGATGTAATATTAACAATATTACATACCTTATTGTGAAACAGAAAAGTTGTTATAGTCCTGTATGTTAAAACTTTCTTACTTTCATAATGAAGTACATTCAAGGGGTCGTTTCAGATCCAACACAACAGTCTGGGGTTAATAGACCTCAGGAGAGTAGAGATACTTATGTTTCAGATGCAATTCCCATACAGATTGAGAAATTTACGGGCAATCCTTCTGGGGTAGCTGGTGAAGGGTTTTTTAGGGTATAAAAACATGCACAGCGGAATAAAACCCCCTCCAGTTATCTCATCTAACTCGTACAGAAACTAAAAGAGGAAAAAGATTAGAAAAGTTATACCTTGACGAAACCAAAACTTTTTCTTCAATCCTCTAGACAGCTGCAGGTTATCCACCGCTACTGCACCGCCTCGAACTGGCTGCTAGACCGCCTAAGGATTGAACCTCAGATCAAATAACCGTGACCCGCGTGTGTGTGTGTACCGTCGCCGCCGACCACCTTCGCTCGGTGGTTGGTCCTCGGCTTTAGCGCCGCCGCCGAAGAGAGAAGAGAGGGAGAGAGCGTTAGGGTTTTCTTTGGTTTCTTGTAATTAACTTATGTGATTAATGAGAGGTAAATAAGGTTTATATAATAAACCCTTATTAGGCCCCAAGCCCGTTTAATTAAATCCCAGCTTTAATTAAACTATTAATCAATTACAGAAAGTACCCTGGACCTTTCTTATTAATTAATAACTATTAATTAATTGGTCTCGTTAATATTTAAACTAAATATTAACTTCTCCTTTTAAATAATAAATAACTTTTATTATTTCTCTCTTTCTCAATAATTAATTAAACTATTAATTATTGTCATACACAAAAAAAAAAGTAAAATCCAAAAGGTTCTATTTGGGTGTGCAGCGGTGTGATCCTTTAGTGTCACATAGTGTTGGACACGATGATACATGTTATCTATCTCTGCACATAATCTAATAGACTCCCACTTGTGCAAGATAAGTAACACTCCTTGTACATCGTTGGCCTAAGGAGATCCCTACCCAGACACTTAGGTTAACCAGACTATGAGATCTCTTACATCTAGAGATATAATCCAAACCTTGGATTATCTAGGCTTTTCCTTTTGCATCGTGATATTTCTTAATGTGAGTATTTGACATGGAGCAGGGATCTCATCTAATACTCAGATTTTCTCGACTCTGATTTCGATACTCTGCAGTTACGGTTTTCCCGAATGAATAACTATCAGTCTAACCGAGCGCGGCCACGCATTTTCAGTTGTCTTAATCGTCGAGGAGCTCAGAAAATATCTCTCCTAAAAAGGAGGTGCAAATTCCATCTTGACTATTTGCAATTTGAGCACATGGCTTCCGCTGCACCTAGACAAGCCCCTTATCATCACCCTGTTACGGCGTGACGTTAGAACATGCTAAAGTACAGAAGTTACCACGCCACAAACCAAATATCTCAGGTCAAAGGACAACCTATCAAGTTTACTTATGTTAACGCTTCATGAAGTAAACTCAATGCGGATCACCCCAATATTTATCCCCTGATAAATATCTATGAATATTTGGTCACAACCTTGTGCTTTTACTCATACCCGAATAAATCATCAAATATTCATAATAGCGTTACCTCCCTAATGTAGCTCCCACTACATTAAGTAGCTACGGGAATTTAGACAATTCATAACTTGACTTGTCAAGGATAGGTTAAACATGCTAAAAATGGACAACTACGAAACATTATGTAAATACCTCCTATTTCAATCCCATGAAATGTAAATACATAATAAAAGGTTTCAAGTTACATCCATAGTAATAATAAAAAATACAAACTAGCTGCTATGTTCCAAGTACTGCATTCCTATAGAACTTACATGCCTCTCATGCTTAGCCCTAGCTAGCAGCTTCGTCAACGGGTCAGCAACGTTGTCGTCCGTCGGTATCTTTTGCAATCTAATATCATCTCTTCCAATGATCTCTCGGATGAGGTGATATTTCCTGAGTACGTGCCTTGTCCGCTGATGATCTCTAGGCTCTTTAGCTTGCCCTACAGCCCCTGAGTTGTCACAGAATATATCGATCGGTCTAGAGATACTAGCAACAACTCTAAGATCCGAGATAAAATTCTTCAGCCAGACAGCTTCCTTTGCCGCATCACTTGCCGCAATATACTCTGCCTCTGTAGTAGAATCTGCTACTGTATCTTGCTTCTGACTCTTCCAAGATATGGCTCCTCCGTTTAGGGTAAAGACAAATCCTGACTGCGACCTGATGTCATCTCTGTCGGTCTGGAAACTAGCATCAGTGTAACCAGTTATACTGAGCTCATCCATCGAACCTCCATATACTAGGAATATGTCTTTCGTCCTTCTCAGATACTTGAGAATATTCTTGACGGCCACCCAATGAGCTTCACCAGGATTTTGCTGATATCTACTCGTGACACTGATAGAATAGGCAACATCGGGTCTAGTACATAGCATGGCATACATAATCGAACCAACTGCCGAGGAATATGGTATCAATTTCATCTTGTCCTGATCTTGAATAGACACAGGACATTGAGCCTTGCTCAAAATCGCGCCAGATTGCATAGGAATAAATCCTTTCTTGGATCCATCCATCTTGAATCTTTTCATGACTTTGTCAATATAAGTACTTTGACTAAGTCCGATAAGCCGCTTAGACCTATTCCTATAGATCTTCATACCCAGTATATAAGCAGCTTCTCCCAAGTCTTTCATCTGGAAACATTTACCTAACCAGGATTTTACTCCCTGTAATACTGGTATATTGTTTCCTATTAACAGTATGTCATCTACATACAAGACTAGGAAGGTTACCGCGCTCCCACTGAATTTGGTGTAAACACACGACTCGAACTCACTTTTGGTAAAACCAAACTCTTTGATGCGTTCATCAAAGTGTAAGTTCCAGCTTCTAGATGCTTGTTTTAGTCCATAAATGGATTTAAGCAACTTGCATACTTTATTAGGGTTCTTTGGATCCGCAAAACCATCCGGTTGTATCATATATACATCCTCTGTCAGTTTCCCGTTAAAGAAAGCGGTTTTGACATCCATCTGCCATATCTCATAGTCAAAATATGCTGATATGGCCATTAGAATCCTAATAGTCTTAAGCATTGCCACTGGGGAAAAAGTTTCATCATAGTCAACGCCATGAGTTTGCGTGAAACCTTTTGCCACTAGCCTTGCTTTAAAAGTATGCACCTTTCCATCCATGTCTGTCTTCTTTTTGAAGACCCATTTGCACCCAACAGCTTTACTGTGTTGACGCAAATCCACTAACTCCCAAACTTGGTTGTCATACATGGATTGCATCTCTGCCTTCATGGCTTCCAGCCATCTCTCAGATTCTAAACCTGAGGCAGCGTCTTGGTAGGTAATGGGTTTTAAAAGATCCCCTTCGTCTTGAGCAACTAGGAATCCAGATACCTATCTGGCTCAATACGAGGCCTACTAGACCTGCGAAGGTCTTGTGTTTGCACCTCTTCCTCAACCACAGACTCGGGTTGAGGTTCAACAATTCTCTGTTGAACTACAGGTTCAATTATCGGTGGTGGTCTAATCTCCTCCTCTTCAATTTCTTGAAGCTCTATATCTTTTCTTGGAGTCTCTGAGTTTAGAAACTTCTCCTCCAAGAATACCCCTTTACGAGCAACAAAAACTTTGTTCTCATCTGGGTTGTAGAAATAGTATCCCATTGTTTCCTTGGGATAGCCCACGAAGATACACTTATCTGATTTGGGATTGAGTTTATCCGTGAATGTTCTCTTAACATACACCTCACATCCCCAAACCTTTAGAAAAGACATTTTGGGCTTTTTCCCCGTCCATACCTCGAACGGTGTCTTTTCAACCGATTTGGTTGGAACCCGGTTCAGCATGAACGCTGCTGTCTCAAGTGCGTGTCCCCAACACGACAATGGTAGTGAACTTCGACTCATCATTGATCGTACCATGTCAAGCAGTGTACGATTCCTCCTTTCTGATACACCATTCATCTGAGGTGTATACGGAGGTGTGAGTTGTGAAACAATCCCGCATTCCTTCAAATGATTGTCGAATTCCTGACTCAGATACTCACCACCTCGATCCGACCGAAGCGACTTTATCTTCTTGTCTAGCTGATTTTGTACCTCATTCTGTTTGAACTTGTCAAAACTTTCAGATGTAAGTCTCATGAGGTAGACATAACCGAACCTACTGAAGTCGTCAGTAAAGGTTATGAAATACCGGTATCCTTCTCTAGCCTCCGGAGTAAAGGGTCCGCACACATCTTTGTGTATAATCCCTAATAACTCGCTTGCCCTTTCATTCTCACTGTTGAAAGGCTGCTTTGTCATTTTACCAGACAAACAAGATTCGCAAACATCATATGACTCCAAGTCAAATGGTACTAGAATTCCGTCATCTCGGAGCTTCTCTATGCGTTTCTCGTTTATGTGTCCTAAACGGCAATGCCAGAGGTAAGTTTGATTCAAGTTACTCTTGGATCTCTTACTTATATGATAGATGTCATTGTTATCTAAATTTAGCGTATATAGACAGTTTTCTGGAGTAGCTTTGAAAAAGAAAACATCATTTTAAAAACATGAAATAGCCTTTTCATTAAAAACATAAGCAAATCCACAATCTATTAGCAAATTGAATGAGATAACATTTTTAATTAGTATTGGAACATAATAACAGGGTTCTAGTTCTAAGACCATGCCCGAGGGCAAACTAAGACAATATGTCCCTACAGCTTCAGCACCAACCATGGAGCCTTCGCCTACCCGCAGGTCCATATCTCCTTGTCTCAGTTTCTTACTTCTCTTGAATCCCTGCAAATGATTGCATATGTGATGACCACATCCAGTATCCAATACCCATGATTCATAATAAGTAATAAGACAATCTATCATAAAGATACCTGTATCATTGGGTGAACCAATGTCCAGCTGATCTATATCGAGTGAGTGCTCGCATGAATCCTTGCTAGCACAGTCTGGGCAACAAATTTCTCCAAGTTCTTCCAGCCAGTCATCCTCCTGCATAGGGTCCACAACTGGTGACTCTAGGTTCTTTGGGTTCAACTCGTCGCTAATGCACATGAGGATTTCGTGCAACCCTGCGACAGTCATCTCAAAATCACCGAGGACATACATTACTCTTTTCTGGTAATAGTCCGACAAGGAACCGAACAAGAGCATAACTAGCTCATGTGGTTTTGATTTTGACCCCAAGCTCTCATAGCAATCCAAGAGCCTTCTCATATTAATGAGATGATCGCTAATAGGCTGACTTTCTTTCATTTTGGCTGAAAGGATTTCCCTCATTAGTAGCATACGACATATCCGTTCACTAAACTTGAACTTCTGCTCCAATCCTTGAACAACCTCATAAGATGACTTCTCACGGAGATCATCCGTAAACTCGGATGATGCTGTGAGAATGAGAATAGACATGACGTCAGACTCGTCATCCAGATACTGATAGTAAGTGTCTTACTCACTATCCTGGGCATCTACTCCTGGTCGTTCTGGAGGCAATGTCTCAATAATGTGAAGCTTTCCCTGTGCATCCAAAACATTTTTCAGATGCATCTTCCAAACAGCAAAGTTTGAACCTGAAAGCTTCCACTTGCTAGTGATGAGACTTAAAGACTCTCTTGGTGAATAAAACGGAATAACAGATATAATAGACATCTACAGAAAAAGAAAAAGATAAAACCGATTCAGTATTGATTATATCTTCTAATAATTATTACCTTTTAACAAAAATTATTAGACTAGGATCCATATTTCACATTTCCCGATGCAAGGTTTGGGCACTTCCCACCGGGACAATGCTATTTCTGGTAGGTAAGAACTATACCAATCATATCCTAACTGGACACGACTCCTAGATCCGCGGGACATCAGTTACAAGAACCGTGCATGTTTAGTCCCTCTAGTGCATTTTGGGCCGGGACTCCCGATTATTACCAAAATAGATCGCACCACCTAAGACAGCTTCTGGCCGGGACTCCCAATTATCGCAGAATCTTTCATGCCCCTTCCCGCAATGGTTTGAACCCGGATGCCCAAGGTTTGTGCACTTCCGACAACCGAGTACCGTTTAACAGCAAGGGTGTACCATTAGGTGGGTAGCACACTGATCTAAGATTTTTCTAAAAAGGATTTCCAAGTTTTTAACGTAAAAAACTTTAATGCCAATTTTCTTTTAAAAACATTTGTTTCAATAATTAACTATTATTAAAACCCTTGTTTTATTTCATCGTGTTAATCACAACCACGCATATATATAATATGTAAAGAAATAAAACAACCACAAACAACTATGCCTTAGCATTGCCCTTAACTAATGTTGGTTTCGTGAGCCACACGAAAAGACCCGACGGTCAAAACCTAAGTGAAAAAACACAACACACATTGCATGACATTCTGAAGCTCCCACTGGCTCCAGTATCCAATCCTGCTCCCTGCTCCCTGGCTCTTGGTTCTTGTATCAGCTTCATATTAATTCTAATGATATTATTTTATTCTATTACCTAAAAGCTAGAAATAAAAATTACAAGATTGATCAAAGGCACGCAGGCCCGCTAATTCTAGTACTTTTACAAAATAGAATAGGGGTTGTAAGTGGCACGCAGGCCTCCCCACATCATAGAATAATAAAACCAATCACAACCACAAGTGCAGAAAAGTAAACAATCCACAAGGTCTAAAAGGCTCGGCTATGGCATCCCAAACATGTATTAAACTAATACATGAAAGAACAACAACAACTGATTTCTAATTATTCATCTTGATGAAAATTACTGATTTTAACAACCTGTTAAAAACCCATATATTGTTTTTCCTTTATTTACAATAAATATATATTTCAAGTTTTTTACTTTGATAATTAATTAAAAACTCAAAATAATATTTAAACCTTAAATTAAAATAATAACTGTATTTCAATTTAATATTGACCACAAAATATCTGAACCGCGAGCTGGGCCAAATATTTAAACTGGGTCATTGATCAGAAACGGACCGGGAAATAAAAACTGGGCCGAGGCCCAAAAACCTTTAGCGCCGCTAACCCTAGCCGCTAAACCCAAACTGGGCCGCAGGCCTCCTGGGTCGTGGTTCTCTGGGCCGAAGCCCACCACATAGTTAGCACCGCTACCTAGGCTGCTAACCGCGTCGCTCTCCGCGCCGCGTACCCCCAAAAACAGCGTGGTCCGCCGCCGATAACCATCGACCTCCGCCGATTACCGGCAGCCGGCGACTGCCGTCCCTATGTCAGACCTCCGTCGATTTCTTGGTCATCGCAAATAACAACAATAACAGATTTATTTAAAATTTAAATCTAATAATCTATTTATCCAAAACTAATTAATCTAATCCAATAGAAATCATAAACTTGAATTCTATTTACTTGGATGATCAAAAAGCTTTTTTCTGGATAAAATAAAATCATATTTCATCAGAATAAAAAGAAACCTACCTAGTGTCCTACGAGGTTAGAAGTGGCTCTGATACCATTGAAGGGTTTTTTAGGGTATAAAAACATGCACAGCGGAATAAAAGCCCCTCCAGTGATCTCATATAACTCGTACAGAAACTAAAAGAGAAAAAAGATTAGAAAAGTTATACCTTGATGAAACCAAAACTTTTTCTTCAATCCTCTAGACAGCTGCAGGTTATCCACCTCTACTGCACCGCCTCGAACTGGCTGCTAGACCGCCTAAGGATTGAACCTCGGATCAAATAACCGTGACCCGCGTGTGTGTGTACCGTCGCCGCCGACCACCGTCGCTCGGTGGTTGGTCCTCGGCTTTATTGCCGCCGCCGAAGAGAGAAGAGAGGGAGAGAGCCTTAGGGTTTTCTTTTGTTTCTTGTAATTAACTTATGTGATTAATGAGAGGTAAATAAGGTTTATATAATAAACCCTTATTAGGCCCCAAGCCCGTTTAATTAAAGCCCAACTTTAATTAAACTATTAATCAATTACAGAAAGTACCCTCGACCTTTCTAATTAATTAATAACTATTAATTAATTGGTCTCGTTAATATTTAAACTAAATATTAACTTCTCCTTTTAAATAATAAATAACTTTTATTATTTCTCTCTTTCTCAATAATTAATTAAACTATTAATTATTGTCATACACAAAAAAAAAGTAAAATCCAAAAGGTTCTATTTGGGTGTGCAGCGGTGTGATCCTTTAGTGTCACATAGTATTGGACACGATGATACATGTTATCTATCTCTGCACATAATCTAACAGCTGGTACGGAGGAAATGCAAGACCCAGTGAACAGCGCGATCAAAGAAATGGTGGCAACAGAGTTGGGAAAGGCTTTACAAGCCAATGTTCCATTTATTATCAACCAAGTGGTTGCACAACTGTCAGGAACGATGGAGATAATGCTCCAGCAACGTGTAAATGCGGCGGTACAGGCTGCGACCATCAATCTGCCAGCAAGAGTTGAGCCAAATCAGGGATGCACGTATAGAGAATTCTCAGCTTGTGGAACGCCAGTTTTTTAAGGGGTGACCGACCCCATTGTTAGTAACTGATGGTTGTCAGACACAGAGGGAGCCTTCCGCACGATTGGATGTGTACCCACAAAGCAGGTTATGTACGCTTCAAATCTGTTACGCGGTCCAGCAAAGGATTGGTGGACAACCTTATTAAAAAGAAGAGGGGAAGCCCAAATGGAGGATATGCCATGGGATCAGTTTAAGGAGTTGTTTAAGAAGCAGTTTACCCCACGTAAATGATATTAGAGAAGTGTTAACAACCTCTACCAGTAAGACTGTTGACGAGATGATGGATTTAGCTTGGAAAAGGGAGCAAGAATTGCTTAGACAGGGAATAGTTGGTGGGAAGAGAAAGGTTGAACAGGCCTACGCAAAGCTGAAATCACTAAGCTCAAGCTTGGAAAAGGAGCAAGAATTACATTTGGTTATTTGTTTAATGACTTTAAGACCAGCCTTAAGTCTCAAGCTGACCTCAAAGCTGAAATCACTAAGCTCAAGAATGAGATTAAGGAAGATCAAACTCTCATTATTGCTGGAAAGAAAGCAAAATGTGACCTTGAATGTCAAAGACACATTAATAAACTTCTAAGTGAAGAGCTTCAGGAAGCCAAGGATAAAGCTGACCAACTCACTGAATCCTGGTGTAAGTCATCAAGGCTTGCTGAACAGTGCATCAACCAGCAGATCCCTAAATAGGTAAAGGTTGTACTTGGAGGTGACTATCAATCCGCAGCTTATGCAGCTGACTATGATGAGATAGCAAGTACAGATTCTGAGGAAGATAGACAACTGATTGAGTCTCAGAAGTCAGCCTCATAAAAGAGACATGATCAAAGCCTTAAATATAATAAGTTTGTAAAGGCAAAGGATCATGGGAATGAGTGTTCAACTACTAGACAACATAGTAAGTCGGTGCTTGATAGATTAGGCACTCAGCCTATTCAAAGAACATCTGTTATTGAAAGGTTGAATCTAAATCCTTTCAAAAGATAGCACTCTCTATCTGGCTCAAAGAGAAGTTTCAAGAATAGGAAGACCACTATAAGTCAGAGGTCATATCACAACAGTGGTAAGTCCAAATTTGTTGAAATTGGTAAGTCCAAAGAACACAACAGTGGTAATTCTAAAGCTGTTGAAACTGGTAAATCCAGGAAACATGACAATGGTAAGTCCAAAGTCAGTGAAAAGAAGTTTGTTGGTCAAGCTTCTAATCAAAAGGATAATAAACCTAGATCTAACAAAGGTAAGTCCAAAGTCAATGAGCATCAGGTGAATCAGCTTGCAAAGAAAGTTAAGAAATTATCCACAACCAATAATCCTAAGATTGAGAGTAAGTTCCTTAAAGGATTATCGGATAATCTACCACCTGTAGTCATTGGTAGAAGGAAGTGCTACAAATGTGGAGGTAGAGGACATGAGGCCAAGGACTGTGACAGTGAAATCTTCAGGCATGAGAAGGAACAAGCTGATCAGCCTACACAGGACTCAACACCAGCTCAAGCTGACCAGTCAGTTACACAAGATGAAGCTGCTAAGTGCTCATCATCTGAACCTACTACAAAGTGGGTTCCCAAACAAAACTATTTTGTTTAGTTTTCTTCTCATGTTCAGGGTTCAAGTAAATGGTACTTGGATAGTGGATGTTCAATGCACATGACAGGGTGGAAAGGACTTTTAAGTGAATTCTAGGAAGATGAAGGTCCTAAAGTAACATTTGGTGATAACTCCCCTGGAAGAACTAAAGGATATGGGAAGATAGATTATATCAAATAACAAGAACTAACTTTTGAATAACAAATCAGAGTTGAATAAAAAGTTAATCTTTAACTATGATCACAATCAACTAAGAAGTTGCGGAATCACACTTAATTGATTAAAGAAGGTTTTGAACACAAAGCAATTCAATCAAACAGTAGTTTATTGATTAATCAGAATGATTACAATAGCAAACTTCACCCCCAATCTAACTTATTATGTTAGACGAAGAACACAGATTGTTCTTGGGTTTCAAAGAGAAACTTAGAGGCTTAGCACTATTCTGAAAGCAAATTACAAGTTGAAGAATGAATGCAAAACTTAAACAATGAGTACGTACGTATTATAAATTCTAATCTAGTATTTATATACTCCTTGATCTTCCTTGATTTGTTGACAGTTAGGTAATCTTCTATCTTCTGAGATAATTTTGATGATCTTCCAAATATTTCGAGATATCCACAAAGATAGGGTTTTCCATATTTAGCTCAACCGAAACTGTTCAATGAATGCAACAGTTTTGGTTCTTCTAACAGTCTTCGGCTTCAAGGTCTTCAAACAGTTGTGACAATTTTGAACTAACAGTTCTGAACTTTGTACTAACAGTTGTAATGCCCACAGCAACTGTTATTCACAACTGTTTTCATATTTTCATCTAACAGTTCACACCTATTTTCCATAAACTCTTCTAACAGTTTCAAACTGTTTTCTTAAACTCCATTAACAGTTTTCCAGAGTTATTCTAACAGTTTTGAGCTGTTTGTCAAAATTCTTCTAACAGTTTCAACTTTGCATGTTAAACAGTCTTAATGCCTTAGTTATTTCCCAACAATCTCCCCCTAACTTAAAGAATTGATCAAAGTCTTTAAGTTCTTTCGATCATAGGGTTCAATCACAGACAAATTAAGCATAAGCAAAGAATGAATTCCATATATTTATGCAAAGTAAACTGTTACAATCAAAATTAAGAGAAAACTTACATAGACTTGACTCATGCCAGTCTTTCTTTTAATCTCTTGAACAAATCATCTTTTATTCTATCTGATCCATAGAATTTTGCTTTTAGCATATACTGAAGCTTGACTTTATTGTGCTCTATGAACTCCAAATCAAACCATTGTTGTTTAGAGTTAGCCATCACCATATGGTACACTCCAGCTTTAGCATACACTTTTAGTGACTTGATAGGAAAAGCCTCATCAGCAATCAAAACTTGCATAATCTCCTTTGGACGACATATGCTTGTTAGATGCCTCATCAAAACTTTTATCTCAATCTCCTCAGAATTTGCAAAATGATTAACCCCATATACATACATTTCTTCAAGATCTCTCCTTGTACAATTATTTACCAATTGAAAGAAATTAGAGTAACTTTCCATCAACCCTTCTCTGACCACAGTTACACCTTTCTTTCCAGTGTCCCCTCTTAACACCTCAAATCTCCATTCTGTGATATAGGATTTTTGACCCAACTGTTCTTTTACCAAATTATCAATCCCTGTTTCTAGTTCAGTTCTCAGTCGGTCTTTAATGATTGTTTGAACCATTTCAGCTTTTGCTTTTTCCACTTGTGACTTGGGAGGAGGTAAAACTGTTTTCTTCTTTACAATTCTTTTTCTTTTCACTCCCATATCAGCTTTCTTTGCTTTCTCTTCCTCATCAATCTCTTTTGTGAACTCATCGGCTAGCTTCTTTGCTATTTCAAAATCAGTCTGTTCTTGTTGTTGAAGATCAGCAGCCAACCTCTGAGCACATTCAAAATCCCTTTCTTCTTGTTGTTCTTTTGTTAATTTTAGCTTTAGTAGCTCAACAACAATCTCTTTGCCCTTTCCTTCTACCTCTTGCACTGGCTTTTCAACAACCTTTTCTACAATATGAATCCCTTTGAATCCAGGCTTTGGCTTAATAGGTTTTAACTTTGCACATTTGCCCTCAATCCATCCATCATCAATCTTTTGTCTCATTTGGAATTCATTGCAGTTCAGCATCTGAGCACCCACTTTCACCAAATACTCTTGTTTCACCTTGGGCCATGCCTTGTAAACCTCAGTTGTTGGGTAATCTCCCGACATTATCATGCTGTTTATTAAAACTCTATCAACTGCTGACAAAGTTTGAGCCTCTACATCTTGTATCTCAGTAACAGTTGAAGGGATTATTGCAGCAGCAGTCAACTGTTGTAGTACTTGATCGTGCATCTTGATGATTTCATTGGCTTGTTTCAGGCTGTTGGTTAAAGCCTTGATTTGCTGGTCTTGTTGAAGAATCCTTTTGTTTTGTAAGGAAATCTTCTTCTTGACATGCATGTATGCAGCAAAGAAAGGTGCAAAGTTGGAATTCGTCAATGCTTGGTGTTGCATTCTAGCCTCAATGTCAGCCAGTGTTGCCACTGTTAACATATCATTGACAGATAAAACTGGTGGTTCACTCAATTGAGATTCCACACCAGTACCCCTCTTTTCTTGGTAATGGGGATTTCCAGAAGCTGTTTGATCAGTTTATGTTGCCATGGTTGAGGTCTTAGTTATGTTAATAATGTCCTGTTCATCCCTTGCGGATAAAACAGTAGTGTCAGCCTCAAAAACCATATGATCACCCTCTAATGAAGTGATCACCTCCTCATTGTGCCTGGGAGACAGCACAAGGGGTTCCCTTTGGATATTCTGCACAGGTGAATGCACCTGTGCAGGGCTTACAGTTTCAGGTTCATGAATTGTGGTGGAAGGAGCACCAACAGTTCTTTTCCTCTTCTTTTGAAATGTTTTAAGAGTGGGGGCTTTTGTTGTAGCTATTTCAAAAGTAGCAGAGAGGGGATTTTGAGTATCATGGGCTGTTGGGTCTAGTGTTGGTGGTGTAGCAATATGTTGGACTTCATGCTCAACACTAGCAGCCTTGTTTCTTGACAAGAACTCCACCATTGCAGAGAGTGGTGGAGTTATGGCACCAGAAAAATTCTTGCCATTAATCAACAATTTGCTCAATGTGGAGGCCACATGAGCGGAGGGAATAATGACCCTCTTGTGTATTTTAAGGTTTGGCATCAAAATGTTTAAGAAATTTTGCACAAACCTGGGGTACGTCAAAAAGAGACCATATTTGGTCCCGAGATGCTTTACCATTCCATTAAAGATTAGTTTAGAAAAGTTAAAACATCTATTGTTTGCTAGACAGATGAGTGCGAGAGCAATGTTGCTCCCAAACTCATTCCATCCCGTTCTCTTAGGGCTTATGCACTGCTGGAGAGTATGGATAATGAACTTCCAGTGTGTGCAAAACTGCCCTTTGTAAAAGGTGCCCTTTCCCCTAGGGCCCTCATATCCCAGTTTTACTAACTCAGTGTATAAATAGTCAAGTGTAACCGAGTCAGAATACTCACCATTGACATCATTCAGTTGCAGAGATTGACGAATGATGTTTTCAGAGATAGCGACCTCAGTATCGTCTATCTTGGAGTCAATCCATTGAACTCCATTTTCTTCTCGCACAGTTGCATTTTTCCAGAACTGGTCGACATGCGAGGTATATATGGTGGGATTAACGGTAAGAGCATTGTGAATGTTGGATATTGAGAGATAAACGATCACGTCATGAAAGACATGCAGATTATCGGGTTTGGCAAGGAAAGCGATCATGTTGTGCTCTTTGACGAATGGAAGGGGAGCCATTTCGAGTTCAAGGGTTAGGATTTAGGGTTTGCGTGTGATTTAAGTTTAGAACGAGTGAATGAACTGGTAAGGAGGGAATTGCCTTATATATGTTTCGAATGCAATTCAAACATCCTCAAAATTCTGCAAAGACCAAAACACCCTTTATTAACTTAACAGTTGACGAACAAAAATAAAGCTAACAGTTGGAGAACTGTTTTCATAAGATGTAACAACTGTTATTTAGAAATAACTCCCTTTTCGAAGATCATGATTTTGGACTAACAGTTATGCATTCTACACACTAACAGTTGAAGACTGTTTTTGTTAGAAAGTACAACTGTTATTGGACGAGTTTCTCCCCCTCAGATGCACATGGATTTTGCCTAACAGTTGTGCAGGCCATATGCTAACTGTTGAAAACTGTTAGTAGTATTTCAAACAACTGTTAAAAAAATGTGCAACTGTCAACAAAACTTAGCTCATACACCCATCATAAGCTGATTCATCATAAACAAACCATTAGCCAATACAGATATCAACAAAATATGCATTTTATTCATGTTGAACACAGATGAACTACAAAGTACATGCATTTTCACAAGCCATTGTTGGTACTGTCTATCTAATTGTGCAAGGGTCAACGAAATTCAGTCTTTTCTGACTTCGATTTCTACACCCATCTCTTTCTCTAACGGTTGTCTGTCTCTAATGGTTATGGCTTCCATTAGACTCGGATTATGATGATGATCACTGCCAATCCATCATCAGCTAAGACCATGACGTGCATTGGAACTAGTCATCGATTACAATGACCTCCACTGCATCATCATCCGAGGCTAGAAGGGCATCATCAGCATCATTTCTTCGAACATTTAACCACACTATTGAGCCTGTAGTGCCTTCCAGGTTCAAGTCGAACCTTAAACAGCAGTTGGTAGGTAACTCGTGGAAGAGAGTGAAGTTTTCAAAATCACCTCTTATACGAATATGATCAGTCATTTTATTTGGCCTACGTGGGTCTGGGTGCTGTGTCAAGGTGAACACGTCTCGATCATCATGCATCTCAAGAACACAAGATAAGTATTGCTAAAGCTCATGCATTCTAACAAATGGGGCAGGGATGGTTACATAACTTTGTTTAACATTAATTTCTTTTAAGTTTATGAGAAAGAAGTTAGTAGCCATTTGCAAAGAAAAGTTTGCTCTCTGAAATGCAAATGTAGGTGTGATTTGTGAAGAATGCATGCAAGCTAATTTATAGACAAACTTGTGGTTGTGAATTGTTCAATAATTTAGCATGCAGTGACTTGTCAAAATAAAGTGACTTACCTTTATCAGCCTGGAACTGTTCTTAATAAAGTATTTTACCTTTACCACATATCAAGGACATTCACGGGTTTGAAAACTGTTTGTGGGACAGGCAACCAGATATGTCCAAAATTGGTTTGGGATTTGCACTTCTACTCTTCCCTGAACACTTAGAATCAACAGTTGTTAGATAACAATACTAACAGTTGCAAACTGTTAGTGTGAAAAACATTGAGTAATGAACAACTGTTAGTCCAAGTTAATCATTCCAATGTTTGAGATCAAAAAGTTGAATGTGCTCATATCAAATGCTTTAGTGAACAGATCAGCTAATTGATCATCAGTATGGACTTTCATAACTTGGATTAATTTCTTTTCATTGCAGTCTCTTATGAAGTGAAATCTGATTTCAATGTGCTTGGTTTTAGAATGCTTCACTGGATTATTAACTATGCTAATAGCACTGGTGTTATCAACATAAATAGGTGTATTTAAGAAAGACAAACCATAATCCAGAAGCTGATTCTGGATCCATAGAACCTGTGAACAGCAGCTTGATGCAGCTACATATTCAGCCTCAGCTGTTGAAGTTGAAACAGATGTTTGTTTCTTGCACTGCCAAGAAACCAGCCGTGAACCAAAGAATTGACATCCTCCGGAGGTTGATTTTCTGTCCACATTGGCTCCACCATAGTCACTATCAGAATATGCCACCAAATCAAAAGGTGAATTTTTAGGATACCAAAGTCCCAATTTTGGTTGGCCTTTGAGGTATCTAAAGATCCTCTTCACAGCAAACAAATGTGACATCTTCGGACTGCACTGAAATCTGGCACAAACACACACAGCAAACATTATATCAGGTCTAGAAGCAGTTAAATACATTAATGAACCTATCATTGACCTATATAGATGTATGTCTACATCCTCCCCTTCAGAGTCTGCTCCCAACTGTTTGTGTGTTTCCATAGGAGTGCTTGCCAGTTTCACATCTTGATAGCCAAACTTGTCCAATATGTCTTTGACATACTTAGATTGGCTTAGAAAGATACCAAAGGGCTTCTGTTTCACTTGTAATCCCAAGAAAAATGTGAGTTCACCCATGGAACTCATCTGAAATCTTTTGTGCATAATGACTTCAAATTCTTTGCACAGGCTGTCATCAGTGGATCCAAAGATTATATCATCAACATAGATTTGCACAAGCAAAATCTCTGTTTTAACAATCTTTGTAAACAATGTTTTGTCAATTGTGCCTCTCTTAAAACCATTCTCAAGAAGATAGGATGATAATGTCTCCTACCAAGCTCTAGGAGCTTGATGTAGTCCATATAGAGCTTTATCCAACCTATATACCCTGTCAGGGTACTTTGAGTCTTCAAAGCCAGGGGGTTGACACACATATACCTTCTCATCAATAGTTCCATAGAGAAATGCATACTTGTCATCCATTTGATACACCTTAAATCCTTTGAAGCTTGCAAAGGCAAGAAATAGTCTAATGGCTTCAATCCTTGCAACAGGTGCAAAGACATCATCATAGTCTATTCCTTCCTCTTGTGTATAGCCTTGTGCAACCAGTCTTGCCTTATTCTTGATTACAATCCCTCTTTCATCTTTCTTGTTTCTGAACACCCACTTGGTGCCAATTGCTCTTTTGCCTCTTGGAAGCTCAACCAACTTCCAAACTTGCTGAATTTGAAATTGTAAGAGCTCCTCTTGCGTTGCTTCCACCGATGAAGGGTCTTTCAATGCTTCAACTGCTTTCTTTGGTTCTATTTGAGATAGAAAGCAGGCATTCACATCAAATTGGGCAAGATCCACACCACTGTTTTCATTTTGCAGCATGCTCCTTGTTCTGATAGGAGTGGTTGGATCACCAATTATTTGTGATATTGGATGATTCTTGTGAACTCTTGATGTAGGAATGTTTTCTTCAGTCAGTTCATTCCCTAGATTAGACAGATCAATCTCACATTCACTTGAATTTCCAGCAGTATCACACACTTGATCAGCAACTGTTTGGGGTGCAGATTCAGTGTGTTGTAGAGGATCATGAGATTCCATGTCCTTTGAAGATTCAGCATCAATCAATGGATCAACAGCATCGGAGAACTCTTGTTGAAGCATAGGAATCACAACAAAGTCTTCAGTAACTTTGTTTGAACCAACAGTTGTTGGTTTTGAGCGAACAGTTTCAAAACTGTTTGAACTAACAGTTTCAAAACTGTTTGGGCTGTTGGAGACTGTTTGTTGATTTTCACCAACAGTTGGTGAGGTACCTGCAGCTGTTTCAGTAGAATACTCAAAAGAAAGAGATTTAGATAATGCATCAATATCAAATAACCAATCAGGCCCATTACCTTCAATATTGATCCTATTCTCATTGAAAGAGACATTCATACTCTCTTCTATGATTCTAGTGACATTGTTAAATACTCTAAAAGCTTTACTTTGAGTGAAGTATCCTACAAAGAAACCTTCTTCAGCCTTACTCTCAAACTTGCCTAATTGTGATTTGGTATTAAGGATAGTGCAAGGACATCCAAATGGTTTGAAGAAGTTGATTAAAGGTTTTCTCTTGAGGAACAACTCATAAGGAGTTTTCCCTTTGGACTTGACTACTGTACTCTATTCTGAACATAGCAGGCAGTGTTCACTGCTTCTGCCCAGAATGTCATTGGGAGCCTAGAATCAGCTAACATGGATCTAGCAGCCTCAATCAAAGTCCTATTCCTTCTCTCAGCCACTCCATTCTGTTGAGGAGTCCTAGGAGCACTAAACTGTCTTGAAATTCCTTTTTCCTCACAAAAGCTGTTTAAATCATAGTTCTTAAACTCAGAACCATTATCAGATCTAATGACTTTCACCTTCATATCAGATTGATTCTCAATCCTAAGAATAAGAGACTTAACTAACTCAGCAGTTTCATCTTTAGTTCTAAGAAATTGAACCCATGTAAATCTGGTGAAATCATCAACTACAACTAAACAGTAGGCTTTCTTACCTATGCTGATCACAGATGTTGGACCAAAAAGATCCATATGCAAAAGTTGTAAAGGTGCAGTAATGGAAGAAACTTCTTTGGTCTTATAAGAAGTTTTGTGTTGCTTGCCTTTGAGACAAGCCACACAATGATCATCACATGAGAATTCTTTTTGGGGCAAACCTCTTACCAAACTGTTTTTAGCTAACAAGTTCATGGTTTTAAAATTCATGTGACACATCCTTCTATGCCAAATGGCAGACTCATCATGAGATGCCTTTGAGAGTAAACAACTTAACACATTCTGTTTAGCAATCTTTTGTGTATCTAGACAGTATACATTATCCTTTCTAGGTGTTCTCAAAAGAACATCCTTCTCATTTAGTTCAAAATCTTTTGATAGGATAATGCATTCTGAATCTGTAAACAAAACTTTGTTTCCATTGTCACAGATTTGAGATACACTTAACAGATTGTACTTAAGTTGCTCAACAAAGAAAACATCATTAAATGTAAGTGTACCTGCCTCAACAGCTCCTTTACCTGTGATTTTTCCTCCCTTAGCATTTCCTCCAAATGCTACAAATCCACCATTGATGTTTCTGAAATCCTTCAAACAATGTGGATTTCCAGTCATGTGCCTTGAGCATCCACTATCCACATGCCAGATAGATCCATAATTGGCCCTATGAATGCTCTGCACAAATAAAATCAGTTAGTAGCAGGAAGTACCCAGGCCATGCAGGTCTTGGGTACACCATTCAAGTCATAATACTTAAACAGAGTTTGGTTCTTTTTGATTTCATCCAAATTAGATTTCTCTAATTTGTGTGATGAATACTTTGTAAGAACATGTGGTTCCCAACTGTTGTGATTAACAGTTGAGACCTTTGAACAAACAGTTGTTATAGATGGTAAAACAGTTGAGTCATCATGTGACTTATTCTGTTTTGCAATTTGAGTACCAGTTTTACCCTCTTCAGAAACTGTTTGTTTCTGTAGTTTCACCCAAGCTAGACCAACAGTTTTTGGTTTTGATAAAACAGTTGTGGAACTGTTAGTTGGTTTGGATGTAACAGTTGTAGAACTATTAGCCTATTTTGGCTTAGCAGTTTTAGAACTGTTAATCTGCTTTGACTTAACAGATTTAGAACTGTTATTTTGCCTTTTGAAACTTGGTTTTTTCGTGCTACACAGCTGTGGGTTATAATAACAGTCTTGAGCCAAGTGATTGGATCTCCCACATATATAGCACTTTTTAGCTTTCACAATAGGCAAACCAGTTCTTTGTGACCAGAACTGGTTCCTATTTCTTTGATTTCCTCTAACAGGTGCTGACTGAGGAAACTTTTGTACACCATGCTTTTGGCATGTGCATGCATGCATTTCAGTATGCCTTTTTACAGATCTGGGTTTAGTCTGTGCTTTTGCAGCCTCCTTCTTGGGCTTTCCAACTACAACTTCACCAACTTTCTCCTTTCCTTTGGTCTTGGTACTAACAGTTGAGCTGTTTGGGTTCTTTTTGGAACTGTTAGTGTAGAGATGGGAACTGTTGGCAACAGTTGTGAAACTTTTTATGGAGTTAACAGCTTTTGAGGGTTTTGGCTCATTGGTGAGGGGTTCAGTGGATGCTTTTACAAACACCACAGATTGTAAAGATGATTTTGTGGGAATGGGCTCACAACAGATGTGATTTTCATATGGAATAACTTCATCCTTCTTCACAACTCCCTCATTATCTTCATCACTTACTTCTGACAGAACTCCATCTTCAAAACTCTCAAACTTTGGATCAGCTGACTTAAGTTCTTCTTCCAAAGGGTCATTAACATATCTGTCAGCTACCTCTGACATTGGAGTTATGTAGTTTTGGTTGTATGGAGGTGGGGTTTGTTTGTATCCTAGGCCAGTTTTCACCTTGTCTCTAACTTGAGATTGTAACAAGGTTTCAAGTTTAAGGTTGGCTACCTTGAACATACTCAGATCAATGTCCACCCCCTCCAACTTCTTGGTTAATTCATCAACCTTGCTTTCCTTCTCACTTAGCTTCTTTTTCAGACTATCAATCTCCTCTTGAAGCTGCTCTTTTTCCCACTTATGATATTTTCTATCATAATCCATTTGCAGTTCATTGGCTTGATAATCTTTTATTTTCTTTTCAAAGCTTTCAATGACTGCACTTGATTCATATCTCCTCTCCTCCATTTTGCTTAGAGCAGCACACATTTTCTTATTGTGCTCTCTAAACCTTTTAACAATAGCTCTACATTCACCAGGACATAGTTTAGAAGATACCTAAATGTCCTCAGATTCTGGTGAATCCAACTTGATGGAGGAGTCAGTCAATGCCATCAAAGCTTTGTTGTTTATAGCCTCATCTGCTTGATCACTCCAATCAAACCCATGGCCTTCTTGTGAGACCAATGCTGATGAGGTTTGATTCTGAGTTGGCCTCTGACCTTGATTCTGGACTTGTCCACCAGATCTGCACTCTCTTGCAAAGTGGCCAAGCTGTTGACATTTGAAGCATCTCACCTTTGACTTGTCAAATCCAGCCTTGCCATCAGCTCTGAAATTCATGTTTTGCCTTCCAGTCCTTTTGATGATCCTCTTGGCTCTAACAGTAAGCATGGCCATCTGCCATTTGAGATCCATCTCCTCAAGATCATCAGGGTGCACTTGTTCAAGATCCTCATTGGTGAGGGTTGAATGTGCATGGCTGGCAAGAAAAGCTTCAAGCACAGCATCTGGAGTGTTCACATCTAGTCCAACAGCAGAACTAGTACTTGCACAACTATCAAAAGAGTTAGTTAATGAAATGTTTGATTCCATACCTGAGGATGACAGGAGAGCAGCATTGTGGTTAGGGACAACAGTTTTTCTTTTTCCCTCTATCTCTCCGTCAAACACTATCAAACTATTATAGAGGTCATCTAACTCTATGTCTTCAAGAGAATCCTTAGTCCTCCATTGTGCAGCAAACACAGTCCATTCATCACCTAGAGACCTAATAAACTTTCTATTTATCTCATCTTGATCAAGCCTAACCTTAGCACTCTCTAGTTGGCTTACCAACTTGTAAAACCTATCAAAGATTTGGGTGATGCTCTCATTCTTTCCACTGGTGAAGTTCTCATAGGCTTGTTTAAGGAGATCTCTTTGGTTTCTCTTAGAGCTAGCATTCCCAGCAAACCTCTTTTCCAGAGCATTCCAAAGTTCATGAGCATCATCAAATTTCTTGAATTGATGTTGATACTCATTGGGAATTGCAATCTGGAGGATGCTGAGAGCTTTCATCTCAATCATTCTCTCCTTCTTTTCAGCATCTGTCTTTGGTGGTGGCTTCTTCTTTGGTTTTCCAGTCTCATCCAGATCAACAGGGGCAGTGGGAACAGTTTCAATGATTTCCCAAACAGCATAGTCCATTAATTGGACATGCTGCTTGATTCTCAGTTTCCACATCTCAAAATCAGTTGGTTTGAGCATGGGAACACGAATGTTTGACCCAGAGCCATTGTTATCAGAAGATCCACCAGAATCCATTGAAACAAAGTAACTTGAAAACAGTTTTAAAGAACAAAGAAATATTGAAGCAAAACCTTCAACTGATGATCAAAGGAACCTTAATGATAAGGCTCTGATACCACTTGTCAGGATCGGATATAGATTATATCAAATAACAAGAACTAACTTTTGAATAACAAATCAGAGTTGAATAAAAAGTTAATCTTTAACTATGATCACAATCAACTAAGAAGTTGCGGAATCACACTTAATTGATTAAAGAAGGTTTTGAACACAAAGCAATTCAATCAAACAGTAGTTTATTGATTAATCAGAATGATTACAATAGCAAACTTCACCCCCAATCTAACTTATTATGTTAGACGAAGAACACAGATTGTTCTTGGGTTTCAAAGAGAAACTTAGAGGCTTAGCACTATTCTGAAAGCAAATTACAACTTGAAGAATGAATACAAAACTTAAACAATGAGTACGTACGTATTATAAATTCTAATCTAGTATTTATATACTCCTTGATCTTCCTTGATTTGTTGACAGTTAGGTAATCTTCTATCTTCTGAGATAATTTTGATGATCTTCCAAATATTTCGAGATATCCACAAAGATAGGGTTTTCCATATTTAGCTCAACCGAAACTGTTCAATGAATGCAACAGTTTTGGTTCTTCTAACAGTCTTCGGCTTCAAGGTCTTCAAACAGTTGTGACAATTTTGAACTAACAGTTCTGAACTTTGTACTAACAGTTGTAATGCCCACAGCAACTATTATTCACAACTGTTTTCATATTTTCATCTAACAGTTCACACCTGTTTTCCATAAACTCTTCTAACAGTTTCAAACTGTTTTCTTAAACTCCATTAACAGTTTTCCAGAGTTATTCTAACAGTTTTGAACTGTTTGTCAAAATTCTTCTAACAGTTTCAACTTTGCATGTTAAACAGTCTTAATGCCTTAGCTAATTTCCCAACAATTGCTAGTACAGCTGGAGCTTTCTTGGGTAACCCTTGCTCCGCAAGCTTCTGCAAAGCATGTAACTCTGGTATTGTCTTCCCCATGCTATGCATGTTATAGTTCATCACAAACTGGTCAAAGTCCTTTGAGAGTGAGGTAAGAATCAAGCTCGGTATAGGGAAACCGAGACGCTCCATTTGGTCAAGATAACCTTTCATCTTCAAGACATAAGAGCTAAGTGGTTGGCCATCCTCGTGCTTGCAAGCGTGGAATGCTTTAACTGTTTCAAACAGTTCTTTCTCCACTTGTTTATGAAACATAATTATCAACTCTTTGATCATATCAAAGGCTGTGAGTTCCTCCAAGTTCTTTTGGATCTCGGGGGTCATGCTCGCTATCATAAGATAAGCGACCTCTCGTTGTTCATTAAACCTTTTAGTATATGCAGAATGAGCAGCAGCAAAAGCTGTGGAAGGAGGTTACTCGGGTAAGGCCTCTTGCAAGTGGAACAACTTGTTTTCAGCCCTAAGAACGATTCTTAGGTTTCGATACCAGTCGATAAAGTTGATTCCAATCAAAAAAAAATTTCAAGAACTGACCTAATAGTAGAATTACCAAGGGATTGATTTGCATAAGTCATCTACACAAGTACAAACTTAAATTAGAACTACCCAATGTTTAATAAAACAATTAATTTACGAAAAGGCTAAGATCATCATTGTACTTCTATCATCACATCAGTTGATCGGCTAGCAACAATTGAATCAATAGGTAGGTGACAATCACCAATTGCATTACAAGTGCAACTCTTAGATGATTATGGGACTCATGGCACCTAGTGACAAATCAACCAGTGTCAAGTTGGCATGTTTAGTCTCATCCTTGCCTCGCGTTAATGTCTCACCGGCTTAACACGGTTTAGTCATCCAATTTTTAAATTGTGTAAAGATAAATATAGGTCTCACGCATAGACAATAATTACCTCGGGGTTATAATTCACTCACGTCTCACGCAAAGGCAAAAAATAACGGCAAGTATTTTAAAACGATTGGACAGCATGACTAAAATTTATAATGGGTATATAATTTGATACAACTATTTTTAATCAAAATAGTGTACGAAGGAAGCATGCAATCTTCATCCGTAGCATTAGTTAAAAAAACATTTTCTTAACTAAAGGTCCAACTTTATATAAAAACATGGTGTAAGGCAAAACTCAATCACACAAGAGTAAATAATCACGATCACAATCACATATGGGCAAAACCTCAACCGATGAAATCCTATGCTTGGTCTCGTGAGCCATCACAAAGGACCAAGAGGTCAACTAATGACGGGCCAACATAAACCCTTAAAAGACTCCCACTTGCACAAAGATCACGTCATGGTCAAGTAGAAAGCAAGATGTAAAAACTTTTCTTGAAATTTTGTAGCAGCTTGTGAGCAGTTTATCGGCCTCAGGAAGTCTTCCCCAATCAAAGTACCCTTCACGAAATCTGTAGGCCTATGTCTTGTGAAACTCCAGAAAATAGAATCAGGTCAATCCGAGCCGTCTAGCTCCGGGAATTCCAGTCTTTAACTTTTCCGCCATTCCATGTTTAGGAACGATTACAGTTTTGTACTAAAATACAATTATCCTACTACAAAACTAAGTAATAATATTGCCCAAACAATGGCTAAAAGTGAAGAAAAATTTAAATAATTACCAAGCCAAAAACCCGACACCAAACACCAAATCAACCTCACAAAACGGCAATCAAGAACAAGGCACACAAACGGTCTAGGTTTTTATCGGTTTTGCACATCAAACATCATAACATTCAATCATGAATGTGTTGGATTGGTCCATGGTGAAATTGCATGATTTAACCATGGATCTCAAAAAACTTACAAGGAGAAGAAAAACAAGCCATTTAATCGAAGAAACAAATACAATAAATGATCTACGATTGGTATAGGTAACAAGTGGCTTTAAGGTTTATAAAAACTAGTATTTTGAGACCACCCATGGTCGATAAAACACAGCCAAGGGCTGTCTAAAAATGGATCCGTATAAACTTTCGAAAAACAATTTTTTTAAACCAATTTTACATATACCCCGTTAATCGAATGACACATACGATGGCTCGTGCTACCACTGTTCGTGATAGACAAGAAAATAAAACATAACCATATATGAAAACGCAGCGGAAAACATCACCAATAACTGGATCTACATATTGCCAATACAATCAAACGAAAAGATAGAATCTTGTACCTTTAATCGCAATTAAGAGGAATGATTTGAGAACTTGCTGTGTAGCCTTGAAACCCTAGTATTCAAAGTAGAATACTTCTAATGTAGTCCACACTACACTTCCTTGATCACCAATGGATGCTAGTCCTTTTGTAATGCTTGAAGAACCACGGAGAACAACCTTTGTTACTTGAATAATTAAGAACACAAAGCCCCTTTTTTTCCATTGAAAATTTCGAAAATCATCATTAAGGGAGGGGGAGTTCATGGCCATTAAATAGGAGAGAGAGAGGTAGAGATAAGCTTGAACTCTTTCATATTTATCTCTTCCTAATGTTTATCATTTAATCCATATTAAAGTTTATCGTTTAATCCATATGAAAGTTTATCTCCTTTTAATTAAGTGTTAAAGCCATAAAATAACTGTCTACTTTCCCCATTTTCCCATTGTGGCATGTCATGTTTTTTTTTTACACATTTGGCGAGTAAACTTATAAAAAAAACGTGTTAATGTGCCCATTTTGGTGATTTTGACCTGCAATAGTAGGTCATCTTCTCCCCCAATTTCCTTCATTTCGAAAACAAACTTTGGAGCCAAAATTCTCCATGTACACTTAACGAAAATCAATGATTCTTAACTCTATAGAAAGGTAATCGAGTTGTCTATCAATTAGTACCAAAAGAAAAGAACAAAAACGAGTTTAAAATGTGTCAATTTTTCGAAATACCGTAAGGGTGTCGAATAGGATCATTATCAACTTTAATTAGCAATAACTTGGCCTACACTTGATGGTTTTTTATGAATTTGGTGTCATTGAAAGGTAAAAAGATTATCTGCGACAATCTATAAAAAGAATTATGTAAAATGATCAAGAATCAAGCTAAAAACACATCTTTTTTTGTGCCCTGTTTTCGAACCCATTAACACAAAAAAACGAAACTTTGAGCTCGAAATTATCCCTAAATACTTGATGAAAATTCATGAATTTGGTGTCATTTGAAAGGTATAATGATAAATTACAAGATTCTACAAAAAAATCACACAAAACGATAAAAAATCGACCCAAAAATCGCAAAAACGGGCTGAAAACGGGATGGCAGGTTGCAGGTCACGAAATGGGCACATTAACACGTTTTTATAAGTTTACTGGCCAAATGTGTAAAAAAAACATGATGTGGCACAATGGGAAAATGGGGAAAGTAGACCGTTATTTTATGCTTTAACCCTTTAATTAAAACCCATATATTAATTAAGCCCAATAACAATTATTTATTAAGTCAATACTTAATTAGTCCCAAATAATATTTTACATTACATTAAGAATATAAATACATTAATTATATTATTATTATTATTAATTGGTATCTCAGTATATAAGTATGTGACCCTTTAGGCTCACGTATATCTAGCCATATAATTATATATTATGACATGAGCATAATCTATTAAAAATACATACATCAATAAAATCATGAAATGGTTTTATATGGATGGATGCAAGAAAGGCTACATCCTGATGCAAACTAGCATACCTCTTATGTATGGCATGTTATGTACTAGGCCCGAGATTGCTTATTTGATAAGCGTCACGAGTAGATATAGGTGAAGCCCATTTGGTGGTTGTCAAGAACATTCTCAAGTATATGAGAAGGACAAAGGACATGTTCTTGGTCTTTTGGAGGAAGTAGGGATGAGATTAGTGTAACTAGTTACACTGATGCTAGTTTCCAGACCGACAAATATAACTTCAAGTCGTAATCAGGGTTTGTCTTTACCCTCAACGGAGGATCCATATCTTGAAGCCAGAAGAAAGACACGATAGAAGATTCTACTACAGAGGTTGAGTACATTGCAGCAAATGATACAGCAAAGGAAGTGATCTGGCTGAATGATTTTATCACGGGTCTTAGAGTTGTTGCTAGTATCTATAGATCTATTGATATCTTCTATGTTAATATAAGACCTTTAGCGCAAGCAGAAGAAGCAAGAAATCATTAGCAGACCAGACATGTACTTAGAAAGTATCATAGCATCCGATAGATAGTCAAAAAAGGAGATGTCAGACTATGCAAGATACCGACAGATGACAACATATCTGATCAATTGACTAAGGCGTTGGCTAGAGATCAGCATGATAAAAATGCTAGTTCTTTCGGGATGCAGTATATAGGACCTAGCAGTTAACTCAGTGATTGATTATAACCATGGATTCAACTTAAAACTTGTAATTATGTATTTACATTTCATAGTTATTGAAATAGAAGGTTCTTTGATAATTGCTTTAATGTTTTCCATTTTTAGCATATTTAACCTATCTATGATATACAAGTCTTGTAACATCTAAATCTTCCATATCTACTTTATGTAGTGGGAGCTACAACAAGGAGATAACACTATTATTAATACTAGATGATTTATTCGTGTAGAGAATAAAAGCATAAGTTTTTTACCAAGTATTTATAGATATTTATCACGAGTACAAATATTGGAGGTGAGCCGCATCAAGCCTACTTCATGGAGTCATGTCAAGAGTAAGCTTGATTGGTTGTCCTTAGACCTAGATGTTTGGTTTGGGGCGTGGGGACTTCTGTACTTTAGTGCTTCTTAACGTCATGTCATAACTGGGTGACCTTAGGGATGTGTCTGGGTGCAGCGGAAGTCATGTGCTCAAATGCAAGCAGTTAACATGGGATTTGCACCTTCTTTTATAAGAAGAGATATTTCAGGGATCAATTCTAATCAAACGCCTTACCACAAATTCACAACATTCAACAGAAACCACAAGTTGTGAAACAACAAAGTATTAGATTATGTGCATAGATAGTGTACACGTGTCGTCATATCCGAGCACTATAAGGCACTAAAGGATCACATAGATGCACACCCAACTCAAACCAAGTTTATAGAAAATATATTATGTATGTGTTGATAATTAACAGTTAATTAATTATCAAGGAAATAAATAATAAATGGTTTATTTATTAATTGGGAAAAGTAATATTAAGTTTAATATTTAATTAAAGGTTTGATTAAAAAACTATTAATTAATTAGTGAGTTAATTAATAAAGATAAAACCTTGATGGTAGGTTTTATAAAGAGTTTAAAGTTATTAAACTCGGGCCCAGCTTATAGGCTTAATCCACTTAAATTACTATTTAAAGGGATGAACTTTGTCAATTGCATATCAAGCAAACTACAAACCTTAAGCTCCAAGTAAACGCAAAAACCTTGCCTCACTTTCCACCTTTGTGTCGGCCGAGAACCACCATAAGGCGGTAGTGGTCTGCGACTATGGTCTCCGGCGTAGCACCTCCCTCCGGCGACCTGCCTCTTGTGGCGGTCCCCTTCTTTCTTGGTGGTGCCCCTTGCGCTGGGAGGCAGTGGCTACCCTCAAAATGTGGCGGAGACGGAGATATAAACACACACACATATGCGGTTTTTGCAGGTAATTTCTAGGCAGTCTAGCAGCCGGGTTCAAGGGGGCAGTAGCTGTGTACCCCCCTCCCCCAATAGCAGTCCGAGGATATGATTTATAACCCTTAAATTCTAGTGTGTGTGTGTGTGTGTGTGTGTGTGTGTATATATATATGATAATATGTAATTGTGTATATATATTTGTTTTGTTCCCCTAGATGATCCAGTTGTGATCTATAGGATTTGGGCTTGGTTGTTATTCTGATGTGCATGTTGTACCGCTCAAACTCCACCAAAGGCCATAAATGCCCAAAGAAAGTTAGCACAATTTGTGCAGAACCAACAAACAGAAATCCCAAAACCTATCAAATTTGGCAACAAAAAATTGCACATAAGGACCTTCAAGTTATTAATTTTGATATTAATGTTAATAACCTTTTCTTTCCATGTATTGAGATGAGGAGTTAAATAACCTTTTCTTTCCATGTGCCGACAAGCAATCTTCGGTTCATAGACTCCGCCTTCACCAAGACATGACCGGGAACAAGGGTCTTCTCACAAACTATGTTTCCAAGTCCTCCGGGAATGTACGTTTTGGGAATGACAACCTATACTGGGGTACAGAGATCTAGAAAAGAAGAATGTAATAATAAATAAGGTATCGTACGTTGAGGGATTTGGACACAATCTATTCAGCATTGGACAGTTTTGTGATAAAGGATAAGAGGTGAAATTCAAATCCAAGTCGTGTTCAGTCCGTATGGAAGCGGGAGATGAGATACTAAGTGGAACACTGAAGTCCAACTTGTATTCCATTGATCTGAGCACCCTAGCCTCCAAGACGTCAATATGACTTCAGTCCGGAGCCTCATCAGATCTCACATGGACGTGGCACAGGAAATAATCACACCTTGAGTTCAAGAACATCAATAAGATAGTTAAAGAGATCTTGTGTGTGGCATCCCAAA
The DNA here is from genome assembly GCA_947179395.2 of Pulicaria dysenterica. NCBI lineage: Eukaryota > Viridiplantae > Streptophyta > Magnoliopsida > Asterales > Asteraceae > Pulicaria > Pulicaria dysenterica. Next base: position 48,406,851 of record OX359292.1, on the reverse strand, counting down.
GCTCAAATTCAAGAAGAAACATCAATATGAGCACTACTCAAAAGGGAAGATGAAAAGGACTTCACACAAAGTTATACAAGTGTGTAGTACAACAAAACCCCTTCAACTTCTTCACATCGATCTTTGTGGGCTGATGAGAGTACAAAGAAAGAAAGAAGAAAGGTATATCTTGGTCATAGTAGACGACTACTCCACATATACCCGGGTGAAATTTCTGAGGTCAAAAGACGAAGCACCGGCTGTAATCATTGATTACCTTAAGAAAGTACAAAATCAAAGGGGTCGTTCAGTTGGTTCCATCTGAACTGATAATGGAATTGAATTCACGAATATTATGACTCTATCTTCATTTATTGACTTTGTGGGAGTCATGCATTAGTTCTTAACGTCCTACACACGCGAACGGAATGTGTGGTCGAATGAAGAAATCGAACATTGGTTGAAGTTGTAAGAACTATGACGTTATATGGATGCTACACCCAAAATATTTTTATCATTCATCACCATTTCAATAGAATTTCTTATGAGCTTGCAAATGACATTGTGCCTAAAATCAAATGTTTTCAAATATTTAGTAATAAGTGGTTTTTTTTAATGAAAAAAGTATCTTGAGAAAAGTTGACTCCAAAGCTAATGAAGAATTTTTCTTATGTTACTCATAGGAGTCGGTAGCTTTTAGAATTCTTAATAAACGGACAAATTTTATGGTAAAAAGTATTAATGTGACTTTTGATGACATGTTGAGTGTCAATGGTTTGAAGATCAAGTCACATGAAATAGCTTCTTGACAAGCAGTTGAAACAATAGAAGAAGAAAATGAGAATGATTTATCTGGTGAAGATACATATGAAGCAAAAAAGGCATCCGACGGAAACTTAAATGTTCAAAATAATAATGAGGCAGTAGCAGCGGAAAGATCCATTGTATTACTAGATCTACCGGAGAAGGTGATCACACGTATATAATCAAAAGTAGTTCACATTAGTTAAGCATATGAAAATGATGATAACATAATCAAATGTTATGTTGACATCATATTTTAATGAAAGAAGGAATTGCATAATTATCATTTTGGTTGTTAAAATCAAACTAAATCATGATATTGGTTTTATCATTTTGGCTGCAATGAAAACTTTGTTAATCGTATTAGCTGTTTATCATTTTAAGTTTCACATAAAAATTATCATTTTAACTGCAGCAAAACTTACTTCTTCGTATTGGTTGATTATATCATTTTAATGTGAACTAATATGCTTGTGTATTTCAACCATGATGATAAAAAACTGACTAAACATGAATGTTCAGATCATAATTACGATATCCATATTTTTATACAAATTGTATCATATTGTGATGTTATAAGGTAACATGGAGACAGCGGCTGGAGATGATGAATATGAGGGAGAGGTTGAATATGTTGAAAGAGAGATTGAGGAAAATGATGAAGAAGTGGATGAAGAAAAGGATGAAGAGAGGGTTGAAGAGGAAGATGGCGAAGAGGAAATAGAAACAAATGATAATGATGATGATACTTATGATAAACAAACCTTTGTGCATGACGAAGAGGACGAGGAAGACGTTGGAGGGCAACAATACAGCATAGATGTAAGTTAAAAGAATACCTATTAAATTAAACTTTTATTAGTCAACATGCAAAATAAAAAATATGATTAACGACATAAATTTTTTAAATGTGCAGGAGTTCATGGATCAGATAAAAAGATTATACGAAGAAGTAATAGACAAATAACATGAACTTACATCTGTGATATGGAGAGCTCAAATCAATTACCCGCTTTCAAATGAAATACATGATCTTCTTCATTAACATTAAAGACAACTTTGTTGAAGATTTAAATCTAAAAGAATTCAACAACGTTCATAAAAATAAACAACTTGAGGAGATAATGGAAGAGATAAAGGAGGATGTTGTTCAGGTAATAGCCAAGGAATTCATAAATAGGGATGAATCTGAAAATGCGAAAAATGATGAAATTAGGGCTGAAGAAGAAGGTATAATATTGTTCTTAACTTCTACAATGTAAAATCTGCATTTTGAGTCTATATATGAAAATGCTAAATTTACACACTATGCCTATATGTTACACATAATTCAAAGAATTTGAATCACTAAAATGATGTTGTTGTGAATTTATATTAAAATGCTACATTTACAAATGTATAGATCTGTTTTAACATAGTACTATATGTTTTGAACATGATACTTAGAATATAAATTTGCATAGTGATGTGTATTTCTAGCATATATCTATCTGTTTTGAACTTGATAATTAGCATTTACATTTATGTTTTGTTGTGTATTTCTAACATAGTACTATCTGATGTGTATTTTATTAGAAAATGAAGGTGCAGAAAAACACGAGATGCAAAAACCACTACAGACGAAATAGCCAAAGATATAACTGAAGAGGCAACTCAAACACCTGTTACAAAAAATTATGGAGGCAGAATCATCACCAACTACGACACAGATCCTAGAGAGTACATAATGCTAGGGGTGAGCATGGTACTGTACCGATACCGACCGGTACCGGTACCGATTTTACCGAATACCGAATTTGATTTAAAGACGGTACCGAATACCGTACCGAGTATTCATATACGGTACCGGTACCGGTACCGAGTACCTATTTTACCTAGTTAATTCGGTACTAGTCCCTAATACCGAGAATACCGATTCCCGAATACCGATTTACCAATATTTCAAGTACCGAATACCGGACCGAAAACTCTAATTCGGTACCGGTACCGGTTTCGGTACGGTGCCGGTATGGTTCGGTATTTCCGGTACCCATGCTCACCCCTACATAATGCATAAAGGTGGTTGATTCAATGGTCAAAAAATACCTTAATTAAAGCACTGCGGTTCCTGTATACGAAGAGAATGAAGTTGATACATTTAACACCACCATCTTTCAGCTTGGGATTGACACAAACCTAGGAAAACCCAAATGTTGACGCCCCTTTAGATACTGCAGCCAAGGAAAACCATCTTGTCGACGCCCCTTTAAATGCTAACAATTATAACTCACCTGTTACAGCCCAATTTATACTACAACGAAGGATAACCCCATGATTGACGCCCAGTTGGATACTAGGGGAAAGGCAATTGATAATGTAATTGAGTCTGAGAAAGAAGCAGATAAGAAAAACCCAACTGATGAACCGAAGAGACTATGCAAGAAGTGATTGAAAAGCTTGATAGATTAAGAGGATAGATTAAGAGGTGAAGTTGGGCTACATTTACGACTGTGGCTAGTTTCCATGACATTGACCAACCAAAAAATCTTTCAACTGAAAATGCAGATAAAGAAGAAAAAGAAAATAAGCAAAAGAGAAAAATCAAATCAACGAAGCTCTCAAATCTCCCTAGAAAAACAGATAAGTGAGAATGCTTGCAAAACCAACAGAATCAGAGAAAAAACTAACGGGTTGGCTGTTTTCAGGCACCAGAGGGAAAATGTAAGAAAGCATATGGTTTAGCAATAAAGATTGCAAAAAGAACTACAAATAACAAGTATTCATCATTTCCTGGGACGTAGTTTTCAAAGCTGCGCACGGACTGGAACTACCAAAGGCGCTGGCGGAGAGTTTAATCCCCGGGTCTGAAGTGCATTATAATGTTTTTGGAAGCATGGGCATGCGTGCTGAACTGTGAGGAGAAATACAAAGACGTTGAATCCCCAAAATTCGCATTCATCACACAGATGGTATGTCACTACTATCTTGAAAATGCACAAAAATATAAATAAATTAACATATAGTTTCCTGTAAAACAATTTAAGAAGTTGCTGAAATGACAAAATTTAATACTAAAAAACAGGCAACATACCGACAAGTTGATACGAATACAAAACAGCTAACTCAGGAAAAAGAAGAGAAAGAAATAAATTTGCAGCTCTACTCAGTGTTTAAAATGATGATGAACTCTTGCCAGATGGCAAGCCATTACACAATAAACACGGTTGATCTGGTAATAAACTTACTTTCTTGCCTTTTATAACTTAATCATGAAAATGATATGTTTTCATTAACATTTTTAAGATTGATAAAAATGATAAATGATATGTTAACACTGTTTGATTTTAATTGCTAAAATAATATGTTTATTCTATGAGCACGGCTTGAAAATGATAATTTTACTTTCAAATGGTGGTAACAGGTGTTTCTTCCGATAATTGATGGGAGCCATTTCTTTGTGTATGACTTTGATCTTAAATAAGAAATATTCATATTACAGACAACATTGCTCGCGAAGGGAGCTCAATAAAGAGATACACGGATATCACAAAAGGCATGGTAAACACCTATGCAAATGATTTGAACATTTATACAAATAAATAGTTGTGTTGAACTTAAAAATTGAATGCTTATTAGAAACACGACATGTAGATGAACGCAATTGAGGAAAATGTTCCATACAACAAATCAATGTTCAAAAAGGAACCATTTGTCATCAATGTACCATGGAAAACAAAAGAAAACTATACCGACTACGGGGTCTTCTTGACGAGGCACATGGAAACATTCAATGGGGTTGCACCGAATGAGTTTAAAGCTGGATTCACGCAAGAGAAAAAGGACAAGTCACTTCAGATTCTGACCTTGCGGGAAAAGTATGCTTCGAAGATACTTTTGTCGAATGGGAACCAAGTGAGAGACATAGTGGTGAAGGAAATCGACATATACGAAAGACTTGATAGCAAAGAAAAGTTTCTACTAAGTGTAGATATTGATATACGCATCAAAGAAAGGGTAGCGAGTTTAGGATTAACAGTTGGGTCATGGATTTAAAACTGATCATAATTTACTATCGTGCGGGCAAAATCATTAACATACATTTAGATTTTGGTTGTTGATTTTGAACAGATAATTTGAACATTATATGATAATCGTCATTTTTAGAAGTAGTTTGAACACTACATTTAAGAATGTGTAGTGCTCCTACTATACAATTATGATCTTTCTCCTACTATACAATTATGATCTTTAAATTACGTCATCATTTCAAGTACTATCGTCATTTTGGTCAAATGATTATATCTGAAATATTAGCTTATGTTATCGTTTGTTTGTCATATTTTAAAATTTCATCATTTTAGTACTTTATAACTGTCGATAATCGTTCTATCATTTTGATCCAGATACACGAATATTAAAAACATACTAAATTTGTTGAACAAAAAGTATCAACCATTGCGTGTAACATTGTGCGAAATATCTGTTATTGAACTTACATGAAAATGATATATCGTTAAAAACATAAACAAAAAGTGAGAACATGGTATATCACAAATGTTTACAAAAATTAGCTCCTCTGTTGAATAAAAAATATGACTTCAACGAATATGCCTAGAAAGGATCAAAAAAATCTCTCAAATCGTTTACATGAACATATGAGCTCCTCTGTTGAAGAATTAAACAAGACCCGTAAAAAAACATGTATATCACAAAAATGATAAAAATACAATTTTATAGATGATAACATGGTTATTGTTAAAAGATAATTAATATGCACGTTTATTGAAAATGATAATTACAAAATTAAAAAAAATCCATGGAAATATATAAACAAACCTCGTTATGCATAGGAAAGAACTCGTAAAAAATCTTAGGGTCTTTGGCCCTATCAAAAGTTGCGACAATATCACTTGACGAAACGCTTGCGTCAACTATCTTGAATTTCTTCCACGAATCCTCCTCAAAAAATGATAAAGACATGCATTTTTTGAAGGAGAATGAATCTCACCAGAAATATCATTAAAAACCATGTCTTGTGAAAATCCTAGAAGCATCCTTCTCAAGAAGCCAATCATGAGTGAAAATTGGAGTAGTGTAAGAACTCTGATGATCATTTTGAGACTGATTAAACTTTCGTTCATTCATTGCAATGTCAAAATGCGTTAAAAACTCCACCAGGGTGTTACTTGATCGTATTAGTTGGTTAAACATGTGATTCTCATATTCAGATCTTGAAGAAGTAAGCATAATACTAGAAAACTCCCAATTACAAAAATATGTTGGAATCCAGTGTTTCCTCAATCCAAACATGTCAAACAATCATTTGTTATCTTGTAGATTATACTCTTGAATTAAAGAATTCCAAAGAAAATTAAAAATCTCTTCTTCCAACTTGTCGGTCCAAACAATTCTACACAATTTTCTTTAAAGTCATTGTTACATATATCTGTAGAAACCTACAAATTAAGAAAAATAAAATGTGATATCTAAAAAAGTTGGAAATAATGAAATTGGTTCCGAATAGAATGCATGTTTACCAAAATGATGTTTTATTTAACAACGATGGAAATGATGAATTTGGTTCTCAATGTAAAAAATGCATATTTACTAAATAACGAAGTTCAAGACATCCTATATTAGAAGTAAAATTTTCCATTATATGTCATATACACAAACGATGCTTTGCATGTGGGAAAACGGACTCTATAGCGATTTTCATTGCGGGATCTTGATCATTCAAAATCATGCGACGATGACGTGGATATGCATTCGAAAAGGCATTTAGTAACCATTTATATGATGTAATATTCTCCTAACACAACATACCAGCACCAAGAGTAACACAATGTTTATGGTTTTCAACTCCCGTGAATGGTATGAAAACCATATCATACCTATAACACGAAAATGCAAGAAAAAATTGAAAAAAACTATATTCTGTAACCATATAATAAACCTAATAATAAAAATTAAAAAAAATAAACATATTTATTGGTACGATACGTAACATCAAAAGAAACAACATCAATAAATAAGGTAAAATTCCTTTTAGCATGTTCATCAGCCCAAAAAAATCACCAAGAGAGTTATCGGAGTCAAGGAAATATTCAAATAAAATTTTTGAAATAGACTCCTTTTTTTAGTCAACAGTTCAACAATAATCTGGCTATCATAATCACCAATAAATGTCAACACATCCCTCTTGTAATTCTTCGAATCAGTCTTAGAAAATCCAATATCTTCTGAAGCGTAAACTTTTGACAAAATTCTATGACCAGCCGAGGAACCAACACAAGTTTCATTCATATTATGAAGCAACACTTTTTTAGAAAAATTAACTTATGTGAAAGCGTTCAAGTGTTTTGTGAAGTCTAGATGAACCAATAAATGATTGTGCTCCTTCGTAAACTTACAAATATAGTACTTATTATCACTACACAAACATAAATTTAGCTTTGCAGGACACTCACATTTTTTAGAATATCGTTTTCTTTTTTTTTAACCTCCTTAACAGCATGTTAAGAATTATCAACAAAATCACCAGAACCACTTACAGCAGTCAAATCAACATTTTCAATCTGACATACTTTTGATTAATCATATTCTTTATTCCTAACAAGTTTCTTACCACCTTTTACACAAGCAAAAACTTTGGACTTCACAATTCCAACAACAACAGACGATCTACCAGGTGGGGGTTCTGATGATGACTTGATAGGTTCAAAACCATAAACCCTAGCATATTCTTTATAGAACAACCAAGCATTCGACAATGAATCGAAACACATATTCAAAATGGACCTTTGGGAGTCAACAACATTGGGAATCCAATATCTAACTCCCATTGCGTTAACTTTTTGGATGCCGATTTGAGGAGATGTAGGAACAGAATCCACACCTAAAAACATCATTTTCATAAAATGCAATCAATACAATTATAAATAATAATTCAAAACATTTATCAACATGTCATTTTCATACAGACAAACAATACAACCAAATAAATAAAATGATGAAAACATCTAGCATGCCATCGAAACCTACAAAAACAGACTTATAACACATCTATAAACGAAAAATTAACATCATTTTCATATTTAAAGTACATATAATGGTTGCATCATTTTCCTTCAGCGGCATATTTTCATTACTAACAGCTACATCATTTTCATTCATTAGCAAACATACAAACAATTATAAATATGATTTGGACAACGAAACCTAACAATACAGATTTTTAAGACAGCTACAAACAAAAAACTAACATCATTTTCATATTACTAACATATAACAATTTCATCATTTTCTTTCATGGGCAAACTGCGCGAAAATACAACAAACTATGTTAAAATTGTCATTGTATACAATCAACTTCATTTTTTACCTAAAAATACAACTAACTTACAAATTTGCGATTGTATGCAAATCAGGTTACCGGTTTTTACTTGAATTTTGAATTTTTTTTATTATGATATTCATGTTCTTCTTGGTGTTCTTCATATGTTCTTAGCTTCTTTGAAATATTTCACATGAAGCATCTAAATAGTACAAACCAAGCGAAATCCAATAAAAAAAGCAATAATACAATCAAAACAACAAAACGAACCAAGAACCATTATCAAATAAGATGAACTCATGAGAAATATAATGATAAAAGAATCATGTAGTGTTCTTCCATTGCCATTGTTTGCAGTCTGGACTTTTGTTGTTTCTCAAATCTTTCTTCTATAATTGCATCTTTCTTTTGGTTATTGTTTTTTTTTTTTGACACAAGTAAACATTGAATCGATTATAAGCCACAATTAAATTTCCAATTCAACCCAATTGCTTATGTTTTTCCCCATCGATTTCATCATCGTCTTCACAACCAATAAATCTAAAATTTTAAACAACCACAAAACATACCCTAATTTCCCACATAGCATACACCAACCGCTTCGATTTGGCTTCGTTATCTTCAGATCCAGTCGATGTTATCGGCTCTAATGACCGGGTTCGCCTTTGCTATGGCGTCTCTACCGGTTTTCTTGAAATCGAATTCACACCGCCGCTGCTGTCCATCGTCGACAGATCCAAACGAAGAAGATGAAGGTGTTTGTGTAGAGTATGTCCGTTGGCGGTGGAAGAGGCTCACCGCCGCCGTCCTCATCGCCGCTGCTGTCCGCTGCCAACAGATCAACAGATCTGGGTTCTTCTTCATCAACAGATCTGGGTTCTTCATCATCAAGACCTGGGTTCTTCTTCAACAGACCTTTCATCTTCATCATCAACAGATCTGGGCTCGATTTTTGGGGCTCGATTTTTGGAGTTTTTCTGCTAACCGGCAGACCTTCATCTTCATCATCGATTTTGGGAGTTTTCTTGCATAAAACTATTTTTTAAAATCGAAATTCAATGGAAAATAGTTTAACCGGTAGGTTACCTACAATATCAGGTAAACTACATACAATGACAATAATTGGTAAGTTTGTTGTATTTTTAGGTAAAAAATAAAGTTGGTTGTATACAATGACAATTTCGACATAGTTTGTTGTATTTTCGCGCATTTTGCCCTATTTTCATTTGTAAAGTAAAAAAATAGCAACAATTTTATCAAATTCGTTCAAAATCATATTTTCTTTACTAACATCGGAAGTAAAAACATACGAATTCAATGTAAATAAATCAAATCAAACACAAAACACGACTACGCAAAACACATGAATATTATTGCTAAGATCATATTCAACAATGATAGCACCTTGATTCGATTCTGTTGAAGTCAATAATGAAAAAACGAACGTGAACGTGAAATAAGGAAATATTTTACGTGAATGAAAACTGCCAATTTTAAGATTAATCCAAATGTCGATCATGCCCCTATGGATACTAATGAGATGAAAGGCCAAGATTGAGACTTGGGGGCTTTGTTTAAGAAAAGGGCCTTCGTTGATCCTATATATATATGGGACGGTTCAAATGATAACTGTTTTTTATACGAGTACTACCATAACTAATCTTAGCCCTTGATTAACATTACTCAGTGGCTTAGAAATTTTGATGGCTCATTAATGACGCATTAATTAGGGTTATTTCGGAAAAATCAAGTCTCGCAAATTAAAGACGGCTCACCCGAACGCAATTCACTGTTGGATAAATATATAAATTACCAAAATACCCCTATTAATGAGTCATTAGTAGCGTTAAAAACAGTTATGGTAGTTCTCGTACGAAAAAAAGTTTTCGTTTGAACTTTATATATATATATATATATATATATATATATATATATATATAGAGAGAGAGAGAGAGAGAGAGAGTTAGGATCAAAAGAGAACACTCTTAAATAGAGAACAGAGAGAACACTTTTGAAACTTTGATTTCAAAAGTCAACTTTACATCCATAGCTACCCAAAAGTCAACTTTACATCTTAAATCTTAAAATCAAAATTATTTCTATAATTATTTAACAATTTAAAATTTTGTATGCATTGATACATCAAATAACACTTTTGTATGCATTGATGCATCAGGATTATATTCGAACATATTATCAAAAAAAAACGTGACATTTTTTAAATCATATGATCAATGGAATCAAATGCCTAAATAAATTGTGACAATTTTTGAACCATCCGATCAATGAAATCAAAGTTTCAAAAGTGTTCTCTCTATTCTCTATTTAAGAGGGTTCTCCCTTGATCCTCACCCTATATATATATATATATATATATATATATATATATATATATATATATATATATATATATATATATATATATATATATATATAACCTTAAAACTTTGAGAGAATTTGATAATAGGAGAAATAGTATAATTATATAACTTATTCAAGAATATATAATAAGCGCATTTTCTACATTACGAGATCAAGATATTTAAACTATAAATTCACAATTGATCTACCATATTTATTAATTAGTAGACAATCAGTTTATTATAAAGGCGACGATAAATAACTAACTAGTGTTAAAAAAGGGTTCATACACATATCCTTATCTCTCTCTCTCTCTCTCTCTCTCTCTCTCTCTCTCTCTATATATATATATATATATATATATGGTAAGGTTAAACATAGAACCTCTCTTAAACATAGAACCTAAAGAACCTTTGGTGATGACACGTACACATAGTTTAAGGGTAAAAAAGGAAGAAGAAAAAACGTCGCTCAGCTCCCAGCATCCTCCCATCTTCCCCAAAATTAAAATAAAAAAAAAACCCCACTTACTTTAAATGATCATAACTCGTTCGTTTTTTAGAATTGTAACAAAAAAGTTATATCATTAGTTTCAGTTTTTCGTCCTCTTTCAAACAAGACCGGACTTGATATATTTCTAAAACTTGTTTTTTTTTTTGAAATACAAAGTTTGCATTTTGAGCTGGGTTCATTCAAACTCAAAATGCAAAATCCGTAGTTTGCATTTTGAGCTGGGTTCATTCAAGCCCAAGCCTAAATGCAAAATGCAAAATCCGTAATTTGCATTTTGAGCTAGGTAATTCAAACCATGCAGAATGAAGAATGCAGAATGCAAAAAACATGCAGAATGAAAGAATGCAAAATGCAAACAAATGAAGAATGCAGAAATGCAATAAACATGAAGAATGCAAAATGCAAAAAACATGCAGAATGAAGAATGCAGAAATCAAAAAACATGCAGAATGCAAAAAAAATGCAGAATGCAGAATGCAAAAAACAAGCAGAATGCAGAACGTAAATCCGTATAAACATGCAAAATGCAAAAAATGAAAAACGCAAAATTTATGATATGAGACGAACCATTTGCGACCACTGCAAGGTCATTAGCGACGACTTTGCTTATTTGCGACGACAGATTTAACTTCATCGTCGCTAATTTCTTATCTGAGACGAACCTTTTGCGACGACATTCAGCTTATTAGCGACGACATTGAGCTCATTAGCGACGACATTGAGCACATTAGCGACGAGCTGCCAAAATGCAAAAAAAGGGTGTTTTTCCTGTACAGCTGCCAAAATGCAAAAAAAAATTCATTTTCAAAATTTTTTTAGAAAAGTATAGGAATAGTGATCTTGTTTGAAAGAGGATTAAAAAACTAAAATAATGGTATACTTTTTTTGATTAAATTCACAAAACTTAAAAAGTTATTGCAATTTAAAGTTTTTGGGGGTTTTTTTTTAAAAATCGTGGGTGATGGAGGAGGATAATTACATTTTTGCCCTATTCTTCCTAAATTAATACATAATAATTTTGCCATCGATCAATCTCATCCATTGCTATTGATGATCCAAAGGTCCAGATTGGTTCTTTAGGTTCTTTGTTTAACACATGGTTCTTAATTGATCCAATTTCTATATATATATATATATATATATATATATATATATATATATATATATGGGAAGATTCAAATGAGAATGTGAAATTATTTGAGAATGAGAGACTCAATCTCAGCCGTTCATTTTGTAAGTGAAATTCATGGATAGAAAGCGTGGGGGATCGAAAGTGGCAGGGTGTATATGAGGAATTCATGGGTGGGCAATGATATTGAAGAGGGGGAATTGAACGGCTGGGATTGAGTCTCTCATTCTCAATTAATTTGAGGTTCTTATTTGAACCTCCCACTATATATATATATATATATATATATATATATATGAGAGGGTTCATGCGAGAACCGTTGTTAGTGCGAGAACCGCCAGAACCAATTTTGGCCGTTCCTTGGATATGGGAGGGTTCATGGATGGAGAGCGTGGAGGGATAGAGTGTGGCAGGGTGCATGTGAGGAATTCATGGGTGGGCAGTGATATTGAAGGAGGGGAAATTTGACGGCTCAGATTGGTTTCGCAGTTCTCGCACTAAGAATGGTTCTCGCATAAACTTTTTCCTATATATATATATATATATATATATATATATATATATTAGAATATTTTTTAAGTTTATAATGGTTTATAATTTAATAAACTTATATACAAATATTAACTGAATTTTGAACTAATAATAGTTTAAAAAACATGTGATATACAATTAATATAAAAAAGTGACCATAATTACATATTTTAATGTTTTTTTTTTCGAATTTGTATTGTTATAGATACGTTTAAAAGTAAGATTATTAAAAAACTGTAATAAATTGACTTTAACAAAACAAATTAAGCAAGAAATAAAAATTTATGTAAGTAAACAAAAACATATTATCATTCTTGGTAAAGGGTTTGTTAATTTTGAGTTTATATAAAAATAATATGTTATGGATAACCACTCAAGTAAACGAAATATTAAACTAATATATCTAGAAAAGATTTATTAGATGATCTAAACCTTTCATTTAATAAAGGGCAAATTGCGCGAAAATACAACAAACTATGTCGAAATTGCCATTGTATACAACCAACTTCATTTTTTATCAAATAATGCAACAAACTTTAAATTTTTGTCCATTGTATGCAAGATGACCTGCTATTGGAGGTCACCCTATACCAACCGGTTTCTGACAACTATTTCCAGATTCCGGCGACTAATTCCAGATTCCGGCGACTAGTTTTCCGAGCAGACCCGTCGATCTCAGCCCTCCCACCACCATTCTTTCCAATATTCAAACCCACAGGAGTGCTACAAGGTTCATCACGACCCTTAACAACATTATTCTGACCCCCATGTGTCTGCGATGAAGAAGAATTCGAAAAAACCCTAGCCGGGTTAAACCATTATCGCACGTCCAGAAGGTTGTTTTGCCTCAGAATCTTTTTTCGAAGCATGCAGCGATGAAACCGACTCCACTACTGTCTTCCTTGCATCAAGACAAGAAGATCCATGTCTGGTTTGACCCCCAACACTGCCGGAATCCGCCGGAATTTCCATGTGCGGCGGCACAAACCCCTAGCCGCCCAGACTTTTGTTTTGCTCGATTGCGCGTTAATGGGGGTTCGGGGGGTTGATCAGAGGCCATATAATTGTAGGGGAGGAGATTTCGACCAACCCCACAAAAAATGACGAAGATCTAACAGTCTGTTCACCGGAAAACGGCCGGAGAGTGGACTGAAAGGATTGAAAGGGCGGTGGTGGTTGGTTGATGGTGAAGAATACCTTGAAGAACACCAAGAACATATGAATATCTTAATTCAAAAAAATTTATAAAAAAATAAATTACTGGTTACCAATTGCATACAATGACTGAAAAATGAAACTTGTTTGTATTTTTTGATAAAAAAAATGAAGTTGGTTGTATACAATGGCAATTTCGACATAGTTTGTTGTATTTTCGCGCAATTTGCCCTTTAATAAAAGATGTAATCTTAGTTATTCATTTATTTAATTATAAAATTTTGATTTTAACTTTTTAGAGTCAAATTAATATGATTAAACAATATAAATTAAGATAAATATAACCTTTAATCAAATCAATAATAAATATCATATATAACCAACAAATGAAATCAGTCTTTCACAATCAAAATTACGTGCATTAATAAAAAATATTATCCATAACTATTTTTCAAAACAAATTACAAAGATTATACTATCCATAAAAAATCACTAGTTTTGGTATTCACAGATATGGTGATAACAAATAGTTTTCCTTTGTTAACATGTCTATTTTCTTTTTTTTTTCATTTTCTTTATTTTTCTGTTCTCAATCAACTCTTTTATTATTTTAAATAAATTTTGAGAACAATTAAATAAGAAAAAAGGTGTCTACTTATAAAGTAGGTTAAATTACATATCAATAAATAATGTAAATTAGAAACTTGAAAATATTCAAAATTAAGAGATTAAGAAAATAAAATAAACTAATTTGAAAGTATTGTTTAAAAAATATAAAATATATGTTTATAAATTCTGTTTATATGTTATTAAGGTTCATGAGTTATACTTATACATATTTTTTGATAAATAAGTTAAAATATTTATTACATGATTGATTATTTATTACTTGAATTTTCTTTTTAATTTGGAGGCTTAGTTATCAAAATAAAATATAAGAATCTTATTAAATCAATCTAATAATTACGTAATATAATAGTTTTCATTTATTATATAAAGAGTAATTTAAGAATCTTTAAACAACTCGTGTATTACACAAGAATTTGCTATAGTATTATTAATATAAAACTTATAATGTCCCACCCAACCGTGTTTGCCTAATCTAGCATAAGCTAGTCATAAATCACTCTTCTACATGTTAAACATGTTATCAAAAATATTTAAGATGTTGAAATATACAAATTGTAAATATAAAAAAAAATGTCTTCTCAGATTCACTTTAGAAAAAAAAAAACTTGAGATTATATAGACCTTTTATTTAATAAAATATTTAATGTTAGCCACTATTTATTTTAATTCTAAAATTTTGATTTTGACTTTTTATAGTCAAACTTATATGATTAAATATGAATTAAGATAAATATAACTTTTAATCAAATCAATGATAAATATCATATATAACCAACAAATGAAATCAATCTTTAACAATCAAAATTACGTGCATTAATTTATAATTATCCATTACTATTTTTAAAACAAATTACAAAGATTATACAATCCATAAATATCACTAGCATATTACCCGTACAATGTGACGGTACCAAATAATTTTTACTCGATAATTTGTCTGTTTTTGGTATTCACGGATACGGTGATAACAAATAGTTTTCCTTTGGTAACATGTCTATTTTCTTTTTTCCATTTTCTTTATTTTTCTAGTTTCAATCAACTCTTTTATTATTTTAAATAAATTTTGAGAACAATTAAATAAGAAAAAAGGTCTCTACTTATAAAGTAGGTTAAATTACATATCAATACATAGTGTAAAATACTAATTTGAAAATATACAAAATTAAGCGATCAAGAAAATAAATTAAATTAATTTGAAAGTATTGTTCAAAAAAATATAAAATATATATTTATAAGTTTTGATTATATGTTATTCAGGTTTATGAGTTATAATTATACATATTTTTTGATAAATAAGTTGAAATATTTATTACTCGATTTTTTGTAAATTTGGAGGTTTCGTTATCAAAATGAAATATAATAATCTTATTAAATCTATATAATACTTACTTCATATAATAGTTATTTATATGAAGAGTAATTTAAGAATCTTTAAACAACCTGTGTATCGGGAATTTACTCTAGTATTATTAATATAAAACTTATAATGTCCCACAGAATTGTGTTTGCCTAATCTAGCATAAGCTAGTCATAAATCACTCTTCTACAAGTTTAAACATGATATCCAAAAATATTTAAGATGTCGAAATATACAACTTGTAAATATAGAAAAAATGTCTCCTCTGATTCACTTTTTAAATAATTCTTTTTTACATTTCAGAAACTCTGTTAATTAAAATATAACAAACAAAATCACCAATCTAAATACCAGAAACTTACAAAAAAAAATCTCATGTTCCTAAGTAAAGTATTAATAATGTAATTACAAATATGCAATTCACCTCATTTCTGGATTACTAAAAAAAACATTACGGAAATGAGATGGAATCTTGCACTTGTCTTCATGGAAGTGTCCAGTTCTGAGGGCCGATGTCGTTGTGTTTCCGGGAAGGACCGGAGGCCGGAAGTGGTATATTTCTTTTAGGCAAGTAGCCGAAAAAGTTCCCGGAAAACCGGGTGTTTGGATCAGTTAATCGGAAGGCATGATCTCTGCTGGTTCTTGAGCATTCAGTTTGGACAACAATGGAGAAGAAGAAGATGGTGAAGAGGAAGAGTGACTGCCATGGTAGTAGGTTCATCAGAGCTCTTCTGTATTGACTCATTCTCTTGAAAACAACCGAGTTTGTATGCCTCAGGCTGTGTGTGTAAGAGTGATTATTTGTGTGTGTGAGAGAGAAATTTGTTGATGTAAGAGAAAGATGGAGAGGTATTGTTACAAAGACTAATAAGTAGTATGTATAAATAACTATTTAAAATATTCTTTTGGAAGACAAACTTAAGAAGAAAAAAGTTGTGGGGTCATGGAACATGAAAAAGTTACATATAACTATTTGTGCATCACTTAATTTTATCATGAGATATTAAAAACTTATAATTCATTAATAGTAGGTGCACTTTCAATTTAGGAAAAAGAAATAATCGAAGTATAAAGGTATAATTAGCTTTAAGCACGTATAATTGTATAAACACGGGCATAGCAATATTTATGTTTAAGATTTGTTTTTTAGTTTGATCTTTAATCTTTTAATTTTCTAATGTATAAAAAAGACTAACTAGTTAAAATTTATTAAATGATTTAAACCTTTTATTTAATAAAATACTTAATCTTAACTACTTATTTACTTAAAATCATAAAATATTTTTGACTTTTTAGAGTCAAACTATCACATATAAACTTTTGAATTGGCCATATAATCCTATGACTTTTACTAATCTTAAATAAATTAAAATAATAATACACAGTTTGTACACATGAATACAAATATAAACTAATTTATTTTAACCAATATCTTAACATATTGAATTTATAAAATAAATACCATTTTGATGCCTATTCAAACATTGTAACTTAGATTCATATACGTGAACGATATAAATTATGGACATTATATGTATTTAACTAAAATTACATAAAGATAAGGAATAGTTTTATTTATTTAGAAAAATTAACTTACAACACATTTCATGTATTTATATGTATCCAACTTATTTATTTACAACATATTTTTCAATCTTACCCTACTAATTTTGTACTTATCATAATTTAATCAAATCTACATCTTTTACAAATTTTAAAACATAATCAATAGCTATATTTATTAAAAAAAAATTACTATCTTGTTGTAATGAATCTTTGCACAAATACAGGTATAATTGACTTTAATAAATTGAAATTAGCATCTTAATTCATAAGCACCAATATGTTAGTTATAATTTAATATCAGCTATTTCTACTCGTCCGTGTAGTATCCCCGATACTTATCTAGTTAATATAAATAAAAGATCAACTTTCATCAATTTTACTAGAGAATCTTAACCCTTCATATAATCAAAATCAAATCCTAACCATTCAGTTATTTAAAATTGAAACTCAATTTTAACTTTAAGAGGTGAAACTTTAAAACTCCAATTAATTCAAATCTATTAATCCAATGCATAAATATTTATCAAAGTATATTCAAAATAAAGATGAGATCATATCTTAAAAATATAAACATAATCATTAAATCCTAAAGTATTTAACAAATTAAATAAATATATTAAAAGATATGCATTATAATTGGATTTTTAGGTTATTTGATAAAAAGAATTTTTACTTGGTTTATGAAAGTTGTAATAAATCATTTTAAATTAAAATTATGAAAGTTATAATAAATTATCTTCTCTTAATATTTATAAACACAACATTAGTTAAATTACTACTAAACAATATTAGCCAATCATTCAATCAAAATTAACAATATTTTTTAATCCGTCATCACAACCATTAGTTTGTTCAAAATTAAAATCAATTTTGACTCTAAAGTTTAGAGTTAACGCATTGGGTCCAAAATAGGTAAGTTGCGGATAAATTTTAACCCAACTCATACTTATTCGAATATCTTTAAATTGATTAGAACCATCTTTTCATACCATTTTCAACTCTCTTCCTAAAACATTTTCTACAACTTTCGACGCTCTTTTACATCAAATATTTATCATTGCCCAATAGCTTGTACCATAAATAAGGCAAGTTATGCGTAAAGTACTTCGTTTATTTCTTGTTTTGTAAATAGCAAAAAGTTTATTAAAATTTGAATAAATACAAACGCTACACTGAAAATACACGTAAAAAAGACATGATTAACGGCCGGGCTACCTGGGCAACTGTCCAGCGCCCATGGTTAGTATAGTGTCTTATATATATGTATATGTAGCCAAGTTTATTAAGCTCGAATGTACATAGAGATAAGGGAAAAGGCCCAATTTCTTAGGCTCAAAATCTAAAACACAAACTTAGAAATTGAAATAGCAATTGGTTTGGATATATCAGACCCATAGCAACCGTATTTGGAGAAATGAAAGTGAAATCAATGTTGGCGCAAATTATATGCCTATGAATCAAAAGTCGAGTGGTTGGGAGAGAGTATGGACGATTGGTCTCATCATTTGTTATTGGTTCTCTTTTTGCCCTTATTGATTATTAGTTAATCAATTTGTTTTAGAAATTTGGAATCACTTATTTACTTGAGCCACTTGTTAATTGGTTACTTTAAATCACTTGATATCAACTATCAAGTTTGTTGGTGTCACATATTTGAAATCTTGAAACACTTAAAGATTAACTCAATAGTCTTGATAATTGGTTAATTAGTTTAGTACTTATTTAGTTAGTTAAAATGGTTACTTAAATCATTTGAGACCAAGTTAAATGATGTGTTTACTTGCATAGTTGATCCACTTGATATCAAGTTAATCAGTTTTTTTACTTGAATACTTAATCATTAATTTTATAGTTAATTAATAAATCATGTTTTTGTAAGTTGGTAAAACTCACTTGAGGAGATATTCACATTAACTGAAATATATATAAAGATACAATACAACGGGCCAGACATGGGCCGGACTAACAACATAATACAAAGTATACATCTAATCTAATACGCCCCCCGCAGTTGAAGCGGGAGATGATTGAACACTTAAACTGTCTCGAAAATCCAAAAATAGCGCCGAGGAAAGTCCTTTGGTAAATATATATGCATACTGCAGCTTCGAAGGCACATGTAGAACTCGTATTTGACCAGTAGCGACCTGATCACGAACAAAGTGAATGTCGATCTCTATATGCTTCGTGTGTGGATGATTGACCGGATTGGTAGACAGATAAACTACATTGATGTTATCACAATATACTATGGTCGCTTTCTAAAGAGGGAGACGAAGTTGGCACAAGATGTTGTGAATCCAGCAAGACTCCGCGACCACATTAGCAACCCCTCTATACTCAGCCTCGACACTGGACCGCGAGATGGTGTTCTGATGTTTTGACGACCACGAAATTAAATTATCTCCCAAGAAAACACAGTAACCACTCGTGGACCATCTGGTGAGCTGATAACCCCCCCAGTCAGCATCAGAATAGGCAAAAAGAGAGTCTGGGGAGGAAACATGAAGCTGAAGACCCAAATCAAGAGTACCCTGAATGTATCGAAAAATGCATTTGAGGGCATTAAAGTGAGGTTCCCTCGGGTCATGCATAAATAGACATACCTGCTGGACCGCGTAAGCGATATCCGGCCGTGTAATGGTGAGATACTATAAAGCCCCAGCCAGACTGCGATAGAGTGTGGGGTCCGTAACCGGGGTGCCCGAGTCATCCAGTTTAGATGACGTGTTCGCAGGTGTACGAGCCGGATTACAATTCAACATATTAGCCCCTGTTAGAATGTCCATGGCATACTTGCGTTGATTAAGAAAGAGCCCTGAGAAGTTCTAGTTGCAGAAATGCCCAAAAAATAAGACAAAGATCCAAGGTCAATCATGGCAAATTCACTGCTGAGGCTGGATATAATCTGATGAAGAACCACAGTCGAAGAAGCAGTGAGAATAATATCATCCACATAAAGCAACAAATAAGCCACTGATGTGCCACGACTAAAAATAAACAAAGATGAATCACATTTGCTGTGAGTAAACCCCAACCGATGCATGTAACTCCCAAACCTCTCAAACCACGCCCGGGGAGCCTGTTTCAAACCATATAAAGATTTCTGAAGAAGACACACGTGATCCGGATGTTGTTTATCATGAAAACCAGGCGGCTGGTGCATGTACACCATTTCAGATAAAGAGCCATGCAAAAATGCATTTTTAACATCGAACTGGTGGATCGGCCAGCTTTTAGAGATGGCAATACTCAAAACAGTGCGAATGGTTGCAGGTTTCACAACCAGGCTAAAAGTGTCAAAACAATCAATACTAGGGCGTTGAATTTTACCATTGGAACCAGGCGAGCTTTATAGCGTTTGAGAGAACCATCAGCCTTATATTTCTTTTTAAACAGCCACATAGATTTGTCAACATTAACACCCGGTGGCTTCGGCACAAGTGCGCAAGTCTTGTTAGAAATAAGAGCATTATATTCTAAAGTCATTGCTTGCAACCAATGCGGGTCACGCATCGAGTAAAGGTGGGATTTGGGAAGTGGTGACTCGGTGGAGGTGAGAAGGTTTAGGCGTTGGATGGGTTTGACAATACCACTTTTAGATCGAGTAGTCATAGGATGGGGTGAGGGTGGTTCGTGGGCAGTCGGTGCGTGGGTAGGTGAGGTAGGGGCCGTGGGTGCAGTGGAGGCCGTGGGTACGGTGGTGGGTGGCAATGGAGGTGGGGCGTAAGTAGTGTGACAGCCTATGGTGGGGTCGTGAGGAGACGAGAGAGAGGGGAGTCGGTACGAGAATCAACGAGAAAGGAGTAGCCGGGAGGAGACGTAGGGATGACAGAACTGTTGGATTATATGCCCACTGACACGCGTAGATTAGTAATGCTACTGATGATACACGAGCCGATTGGGTCACACGCCAAGGATTGATCCCGACAGCACACAACGCGAATGAGAGAATAGGAAAAACTGGAAAACAGGTCTTACGGCCGCAAGGCATATGTGACAATATGCTTGCGGCCGCAAGCATTCCCGCGGCGCGGTGGGTCTATGGGCCGCGGCGCGGGATCTGGTCTGACAGATTCCATTTTGCATTTAATGTCTTTGCTTGGCTCAAGGAATCAATAATTGGAACATGTATCAATTATGGACGACTTTTACATCTGCCATAATGCATGTGAGGCTGGTTAAGAGTCCAAGGGACTCTCTCACTTGTGGTAATTATTATTATTGTTCCTTGACCAAGAAATACATAATTATGCAAATTCTCTCTCTCTCACTTGCATACTCTTCCATGAGTTCTTGGGTGTTCTTGAGCATCTCCAGAATTACATGATGTCCATAGATGATTTCTGGAAGTTGTGAGTTGTATCAAGAAGTGATTTCAAGTCTTGAAGATCATAACTTGGCTTACTAGCATTTGGGGATCAAACAAACTTGGAATGGACTATCAATAGAGAGTTGCTCTCTTGGTGACTATGAGTTCATCCCAACCATGAAGATTTCAAAAGCTGGAGCATGGTATATTTCCTATTCCATCTCTTTATTTTGGTTGCATTACTTGTATGTAGAGTTCCACCATTGACGGGTATTGTTGGCATCTTGTTTTTCTACCCAAAACCATGTTTTTCATGCTTCCGTTGCGCGGGTGGGATGGCCAACGAAATCCAACAGTGGTATCAGAGCCATCTCTACATAAGTATTGCACCTTGATGGCCTGAAAATCGAAAACGAAAATTTCCAGAACTGGAATGGCCATTACGGCCGTTATTGTCCAGATTACGGCCGTTATGTGTTTTTGACAGTTTTTCGACTTTTTAAACTCGTTTTTGGTTTTGGCACTTTCGATAGCTTCTGGATTCTTTTCATAATATTTGTATATATTCATGTTGATCTCCATAATATTTTGATTCACATATTTATATACATGTTAAGATTTTTTTCATTAAATTTATACATGTATATATTTATGGTTTTTGGTTGTTTATATATTTATTCATTCATTTGGTGGTTTTTAACCACAATGGTATGTAATAATTAATTCGGTTAATAAATTTTATATTTATTGCGGCTTGCATGCCGTTGTATTTTTTGTACTTGTAGTAGCTTAAAATTACAACCGCGGCTTGCACGCCGTTTCTTTTCAAATTTGTGTGTAATTGTGGAAAAGAAGAAAACCGAAGACAACCATCGGGAGACATGTAGGTGATGTCCCGGCTAGACTCAAATCCGGAGGTCCAAGTAGAGGTGATGGATTTAGTGGGAGCAAACCGACAAGGTCAAACGTATATGTCCTTAGATTGACCTTGTTCTTCCGTTTTGGCTCACGGGAGAACACATAGGATTTTGGGGCAAATTACTGGATATATATATGTGCGTGGTTGTTTATTATTTTGTATTCTTGCATGGTTGTTAGAAATTCGCATGCTAGAAATTTTTTCACAAATAATAAAAATCAAGTGATTTGTTAAATTGGTTAACAAACTCGTGCGCGCACACGATTAACAAACGAATATAAATATGTATATATTTTTTGTTCAAAGTGAAAAATATATTTTGTCACTTATTTGTTAATCAAACCGCAAATAGAGGGTTTTTAAACCGGAAAAACTAAAGTCCCGTTTTTCTTAAAAATGTAAATTTAAAGCACCGTCCATAAGATGACTCCACCCGAATCTAGTGAAAACTTGAATGATTTTTTCGAGCTTAGCACGAGTCATTCTTGTCTAACTATGTGGAAGGTGAGGGTGGCAACTCGCAATAATTAGTTTTCGAGCTTAGCACGAGCTAGTTGTTGGTCGAGAGTACCACCAAGTATCTTGATGGATAATTTACAAATACAATTTAAAATCTTGGTTGATTTTTTCGAGCTTAGCACGAGTCAAACAAAATTTTAATTTGTGTTTGGTGCATGAAGGGATTAAACATGCCACACGATATAATGGATATCAACGAATCCCGCAAGATGCTAACGAGTTGTAATAGAGATTACAATCGGTAATATTGTTACCGACCTGAAATAACTTCATGAAGTGATCCGCGACAAACCCGTCATGAATTGGAGTGAAATAAGGTTCTTAGCCCTTGTTAAAATAAATTGGTTTTATTAAAATCAAATGGGTAATTACTTTAACTAGGATCATATCAATATAAACTTCGACGTGTATTCTAATTTTAGACAATAACGTTAACAATACCACATTAAAATAAATACTCCGTTCGTTCTTAGTAAAGGATAAAATCATAAATGTAAACTTCGTCGACTAATATTAATTATTGAGTCAAAGTTGTACATTATTGATAAACCCTTTTAAAGCCACTTGCTACCAACGCGAACTAGGTTACTAGATATGCATGAAGCATATCAAAGACATAAAAGAGGTTTCTTATTATATATTGTTCGACCAAAGAATTTCGAAAGCATTTTAAAGTACGTACAATATAATTAACCAAGCTGAATGGATGATCCATCAGCATGCTAAAATTAAAAGAAACTCTATATGTGTGTCTAAACCTAAGTCAGTTGAAGAATGCAAGAAAACGGGAAAATAAGTGTCTATGTCCTTGAGATTAAGGCGTACATAGACCACATGGAAAGGACACGGAGAACTCCTTGATAAGAGCTTCATGATATGCATAGCTTAAACATGACCAATATGAAACTCGCCTTATCCATTCCTGCTAGAGCTTCATGTTATGTTGAAAACTGTTAAGTCTAAACATGACCAACATGAATCTCGCATTATTAAGGCTACTAAGGAACGAGTAATCATAAAATAGAAATTGACCTCTAATGGAAGTTTTGGTTACACCAAACCTACTATATTAATGGAGATAGAGGACAATGAGATTGTGCCTATAGATAAGACTCCACATGAGGTAGTTTGCTAAATCCATAAAAGATTACAAATTAGCGCCACCACATTTGCCCTATGCATCTTGACAAGCGAAGAACTCTTTTAAAGAATAAGCTCTTCAACTCTAGATATATTCATGATTTAACTCCATTGTTTTTCTACTTTTAAAGGCTAGTTTTTGAACGCTAGCTATGACATTCACATTTGTCGCAAATTTATTTGCTTCAAAGTGTAAGTATTAAAGAGAAGTAGAGACATGAGACA
This sequence comes from Pulicaria dysenterica, assembly GCA_947179395.2. Taxonomy (NCBI): domain Eukaryota; kingdom Viridiplantae; phylum Streptophyta; class Magnoliopsida; order Asterales; family Asteraceae; genus Pulicaria; species Pulicaria dysenterica. Next base: position 48,382,396 of record OX359292.1, on the reverse strand, counting down.
TGGAGAGCTGGACCTCAAATGGAAAAACAATGAGTTGTTTCTATTGAGAGAATTGAAAGTTTAAGACTTGTCTATCCTTCCAGCTAATATATTACTTCAAATAGATATTTGTTTATGTCATGCGTGACTAGAAACAATATATCTATTATGCCTTGGTATACGATGTATATTATTTTGAATCATGTATATGTTTCAAATTTTATACATGTCATGGCATTTATAATAAGCGTTTGCTTAAGAAGTAATAAAATAATCATGAATGATTTGGATAAGTTACCCTTATGATCTAACCATATAAACAAGACTTGTATCACCAAACTCCAGCGGTTAGGAATTTGGAATCGTTTGACCACGGGTCAAATGTTGAGCACAAATCTTGTTTATCGGGCTAGACAACTTACACATCCTTCACTTGTGCACGTGAGAGGAATGATAGCTTGTTGAATTTAGTACACACTTGTGTATAGACTATTCAAGCAAATCATAAGGTATAACTCCAAATACTTCGTTACTTTTACCAATGATGGTAGAAGATATGGATATATCTATTTTATAGATAAGTATTTGAAATCCTAGAGGTGTTCAAAACACACCATGACAAAGTGCCTGATGAATATAGATAAAGAACAAATGATACTCGAATCTAGTTACACAAAGGTTGATTGTCGAGCTTAGCACGAGTTAATCCTTGTGTGAACTTGTAGATTAAGTAAGTATGTTCTAAATCTTATAACCATCAAAAGAATTATGAGATTGTCTCACAATTAACTCCTCCTAGGACACATTGTGAAATGGGGTCATCTTAGTGGAGGAATCGGACATTCTTGATATGGACCGATAATTGATGAGTAGGACTTTATTATTCAAATGTTTGGGATATACTAAAGTAGTGGCGTGCTATGTTATTAATCTTATACCAACAAAGACAGTTAAGACTACACCTTAGAGGATGAAACTAGAAAGAGCATCTTTGCTTGTTCATCTCAAAGTATGGATTGTCCAAACCTACGTTTTAAACGTGAGGTAAGAGAACCCAGGATCTAGAGGTGTTATTCCATTAAGTATTCTACCGAGACCATGGGATATTTGTTTGACAAACCTTAAAGCACAAAATGTTTGTTACTTCAAGGACATGTTTCCTTAAATGGAAACTAATATCCATGGATGTCTGTAGAAGTTAAAATTAACCTTGAATGGAAGAACCTGATGTTGGCACTAGCACTCAATCAGAAATGGTTGAAACTCAGCATAACAATGCTGGAGAACCTGACAAAATTCATTTCCTTTTGGACCGGTATATGTCTTCACATGACAAGATAGATATAGATCACTATATCTAAATGAAGACACTGAAGGGTCTTGAACATGACCAAACCACCATATGACTCAGACTGATCAATCCTGGGTTTGATTCCACTGGTTCAATCCTAAAAGCGGAACTGGATTGAACACAACCCTCTAAACCCCAAAAGGGTTAGGATCTTTAAAACTTTAAATGATCAACATAGTTTCTTAACAAAAACAATCCATAGATAAGGTTATAAAATTATACCTGAACAAAACCTTTAGGATTGCTAAAGAAAGTCCACCACTACTGCACCTCCGATTGAACTGGCTGCTAGACCGCTCCTGGATCACCAAGGCTTCAAAATTTCGAAGACCTCTTGTGTGTGTACCCTTTTCGTCGATCAACCAGAAACCGCAAACACTTTGGGTGTTTGTTTCGTGATCGTCGAAGTGAGAGAAGGACCGAGAGAGAGTGCGATCGAGAGAGAGATCGACGAGAGGAAGTGAGAGCCGAGATCGAGAGGGTGAGGGAGAGAGGTGGCTAGGGTTAATCCCTTGTGTCACTAATCTTAATCCTTAAGGCTTTAAGGATATATTTATAAAGATTAACTTGGACCTAAGCCCGTTTAATTAAAAGCCCATTGGTTTTAATTAAACTTTCAATCTCTTCACTTTGACCCCCTGGACTTTACTAGTTAATTAATTAACTATTAATTAACTTAGTCCGTTAAATATTAAAACTTAATATTTAATTCTCTTTAAATAATAAATAACTATTTATTATTTATTCCTTTCTAATAATTAATCCAGTCTGGATAATTATTTATATCTCTCAATAATTAATACTACTGATTAATTATTCGTTTATCTCTTTAATAATTAATCTAACTGATTAATTATTTACTCTTTCTTTTTAATAATCAATCTGACTGATTAATTATTTCCACACAGACAAAAGGTGAAATCCAACTGTTCTGAATTGGGTGTGTAGGAGTGTGACCCTTTAGTCTCTTATAACATTGGATACAACATGACTATTAATTATCTCTGCACATAATCTAACAGACTCCTACTTGCGCAAGATAAGTAATAGTTACTGCACATTGTTAGCCTAAGGAGGTCCCTAGTCAGACACTTAGGGTAACCAGGTTATAAGAACTCTTATACCCCAAAGTAACTTGTGATAAAACTTCATAAGCAACCTGCTTAGAAGTAACTTGTTATAAACTAACAGTTTATAAACTAAACTATCATAAACTCCCTGTTCATGAATGGGTACGTTTTTATATATACAAACTTGCATATATATAGGTTTGTCCCTTGCAGCGCGATATTTCAATTTTGAGCATGAGCATGAGCATGGAAAAAGTCAACTCAGAGACTCAAGAATTTGTTCATGACATACTTGATTTCAAAAACTGCGTGATAAACGACAAAGAACAGATCAATTCGTTTGGGCACGGCCGTGTACTTACCAGTTTCTTTAATCAGTCAAGGGGCCCGGAAATATCTCTCCTAAAAAAGAGGTGCAATTACCATCTTGCATATTTGCATCTGGCAACACGGCTCCCACTGAATCTAGACACCCCTTATGACCACCCTGTTACGGCGTGGCGTTAGAACGCGCTAAGAAGACAACAGTTACCGCATCCCAAACCAAATACCTCAGGCTTGAGGATAACCTATGTGATAAATACTTTTGACATGAATCCAAGAAGTATTTTTCACGGTGGGTCAATCCAATATTCGTAACCCTAACGAATATCCGTAAATTTTGGTCCGCAAAAACCGTTCGCAGCTATATTCGATATACTTTCGAATCTACCCCAAAATTATGATGACTTTATAACCCTATCGAGGTTCCCACCAAGATAAGTAGTCACGGACAATGTTTTTGAATAAACCTAGTTTATTCCTGGATGAACCAAAACATATAAAATTGTGAAGAACAATGAAACTAATTTCTACACCCTTCCATATTCCACCCTGGAATAAAGATGCATAATTTCTACCATTTCACTGACTCGATTCACGGTGTCTATCTGAATTACTTATTATTTTACATTGTAACTTATCACGGATTACAAAGAAAATAATATGGTTATAAACCCTAAAACACAAGACTAGTACTTTGAAGTACTCTTTCTTGGTTTTGCTAGAAATCATTCTTGCAACCTAAGAACACTTCTAGGCTTACTTATTTTATAAATTACTTAAACTTAGAGAACTGGAAATAACTCCTTGTCTCTGATTTATAAAACAACTTCCATGTAATTAAAACTTTAATTACATTTGTAGATGAGTTAAATCTTACTTGATTTATATCCTTTTTGAAATGATAAATCCTCTTACACCTACTTGTAAGAAACTTGAAACTAGATTCCCGGTGTATACCAACACTAATCTAATATCATTACTAAGAATGTTAAAGAACATCTTATTTTATCATTTCTAACGTTAACCAACCAACAATATTAAGCTGACTTACTGAACATTTTAGAACGTATATAATTTCTATTTAAGTCATAACTTGACTTTAAAAAATTGCAATGATATCCTTATTGAATAACTTTGAATAAGTCATGCATTCCTCGGATTAGTTCTTTTTCAAGAACTTACTGTTTTAGATAACTTCTAAAGACATCCGATAATTATATACTCTAAAAGTTCAAACTTGTATTTATCACACTGGTTAAGAAACAACCTTTTATTAACTCTGATAAATACATTAGTCAGGTGCTCCCACTATCTTTTATGAAATAGTACATTCTTTAAAAATATCTTTTTAGGCCTTAGTCAATCCTTGACTACCATACCTAAGACTTGTGTTCCAAACACATGTTTTAAAGAACTTAGTTTTTGTAAGAAATTTGTTTTATGAAACCAATAACTTGGATCTCCCATATATCCATCTTTCCAATTACGGAAAGTGGTTTCATTAAACTTACCATGATCACAAGTATGAAACACTCATAATGGTATCTTAAATTTCTTTCCTTAAAACATTTAGTATAAAACTTCCTTGATTATAATAACTATTATAATCACTTTTTTACTTTCTTAAATGTTTTATCAAAAACTACTTTACCCAGAAATAATGACTATTATTTCCATATGTTCAAGACTTTGAACATTCACTTTTCATAAAAAACTTAAATACTTGTTGAACTATCTAATCTTATAAACAAAACTTGTTTATACAAGTATTTACATAGTAGAACCGGCATTTATGTAACTACAACAAATCATAGCATAAGATTATTATGAATCACCAATCAAGTCAAGACTTGACTTATTGGCACTCTTTTAGTCAGAACTGGACCAATCATGATTCATATAATAAGAACACGTGCACGGATATGAACCAAATTATTACATTTCCATAAACTTAAAAACCATAAGTTTTAATAAACCAAACAAGATAAAACATGTTCAAAAACTTTAAAAGGAGTTTAATAAACTAGGAAATAGAAATTATTATAATATCCGTAAGCTGCACGTAGGATCTCTTTATGCTGGGTCGCATCACTTTCCATCTCCTCCTGCAATAAACAATTGCAAGATGTTAGAATACTTGTAAGACTTTACAAGTAGGAAAGTGACAAAGAAGCTGATCACGCAATACCTGAGGAGCCAAACTTGCCTCCTGCCTCATGACCTTTCGGACAATCTCGTTTCCAATGTCCGGCCTCGCCGCACCTGAAGCACCGATTCTCGGTCCTTGCCTTGTTTGGCTTCGGCTTCTTGCCCTTGTTGTCGTTATTAGCCCTGGGTGCACTCTGGCTGGGCTGGGCCTTGCCTTTTCCCTTTCCGTTGCGCCCCTTCCTCTTCTTACGTCCACCATGTCCCACCATAAGAATGTCCTTAGAATTGGTCCCGATACTCTGCTCAGCTGTCTTGAGCATGGAGTGCAACTCAGCCACGGATTTCTCCATGTTGTTCATGTTGTAGTTGACTATAAAAGGCTTAGGATATGTTTGGTACAGGGAATTAAGGGTAGGGAAATGGAAATAGAAGTAAAATCTTTTGTTTGGTTATAACCGAGAATTACAAAATGAGAAATGCCTTGATTCCTATTCTCTATTTTCTTTTCCCTGTGGCAAGCGGAGAAATATAGAGAATTCAAATTTCAATTCTCTAGGGAATAAAAAAAAGACACGGAGAATTAAACCCAACTTCAATGGCCGCCTCCTTTCCCCCTGCTTTCTATTCGACTTCATACGCAAATCGTCCTACCTTCGCTTCCACGACCGTCGCCTCCTTCGTGACTTTTTCACGCCGGCAACGAATCAAACTGAGTCTCCTCCTTCGCGACTCCATCACACTGGAGACGAAGCAAACATCGTCGACGACGATGATAACAGCTCTTTCTCCGTCACTCTCTCCGGCAGCTGCATTTCTATCTCTCTCCGGCGACGACGACAACAGCTCTTTCTCCGGCAGCGGCGAATCCTTTTTCAGCATCAATTCCTTCTCCAGCGTCGAGCGTCGTCCGGCAGCAAGTTGATCTTCATCTTCTCAATTTCGCAAAAATAGTTGGTATCTCTCTCTATGTCTCTCATCAAAAGCTTGATGGCTTTCTCATCAGTGAGAATTTTGGCATAAATTAATGAGGGAGAATAGAAATGGATGTGATGTTACAAGGGTTGCAGGAGAAAAGAAAAAAGGTGACAGTGAAAAAGAAAAAAGAGATACGAAGTCTGAGATAGAAATTGATTGCTATATCTTTATACATTTTTTAGTAATAATATTTGTTGTTTGAAGGTGTATATCTTTAAAAAAGTAAAATGGGGTAAAAGAAAGATGATAGAAAAAAGATTATATATTACTTTAAAAATATATTTTAATTTAATTAATATGTATGTTAAACTCATTATAAGATTACAGCTGTTTTGGGGTGTAAATGATAAAGTTTGTTCAATTCTCTATTAAATGTTTTGTATACCAAACAAGAGAAATAATTCTCTGCTACATTTCTATGGTAAAGTATATGTGTTACCAAACAGAGGAATCATATCTCATTCTCTGGACTAATTCTCTTTCTCTGCAATTCTATTCTCTGCTATCATTTCTCTGCAATTCCATTCTCTGTACCAAACGCACCCTTATAGTCATCTGACAACGAGTTGAGTATGGTATCCGTTGCTAGCTGCAACGGTACTGGGTGCCCAAGTCTCTCTAGGTGGTCCATGTAACCTTTCATTTTCATGACATGGTCACTGACCGAGGTCCCCTTAGCCATCTTGCACGAGTTAAATGCCCTTGTGGCATCATAACGCTCCGTGCGGGCTTGCTCCTGGAACATGTCCCTCAGCTGACGGATCATGTCATAGGCAGGAGTTTCCATCATGCTTGCTTGCAACTCTGGACTCATAGTTGCAAGCATGAGGCAGCTAACATCCAAGGCGTCATTGGAGCGCTTCTGAAAAGCCTCCCTGACCTCTGCCCTGGCATTGCTGGCAGGGGGATTTCCTAGAGGTTGTTCTAGGACATACCACTTTCTCTCGTGCCTCAGCACGATCCGGAGATTTCTCTCCCAAGTGAGAAAGTTGGACCCGGTGAGCTTATCCTTCTCAAGGATAGAGCGGAGAGAGATGTTATTAGTATTGGTAATGTTGGTTGCCATCTACAAATTAAAACCCGGTTTAATTAATAATTGCAAATAAACTTTCCAACATATATCATTAAACCCATAAACAATATATATTAGACCTAGGACCCATATTTCACATACTTGACGCAAGGTTTAGGCACTTCCCGCCAAGTCATGCTATTTCTGGTAGGTAACACCCTGTACCAATCGTACCTAACTGATACGACTTCTAGAACCTCGTAGAGCACTTAGACCCAGTCTAGTATGTTTAACTCTACTCTAGTGCTTTTTGGGCCGGGACTCCCGATTATCACCAAAATAGATCGCTCCACCTAAGACAGCATGAATTCTGGCCGGGACTCCCGATTATCGCAGAATCTTTCATGCCCTTTCCCGCAATGGTTTGAACCCGGATGCCCAAGGTTGGGCACTTCCGACACCCAAGTACCGTTTAACAGTCAAGGTGTACCATTAGGTGGGTAGCACACTGATCTAAGATTTTTCTTGGGTTTTAATTAAGTTCAATAAAAACTTAATTTTCCAGTTTTTGAAAAACCATTTTTAAACTAACTGTTTTAAAAATACGATTTATATGTGTACCTGAACTTAGGTGCACAAAACGGTTTTTATAAGTTCCAAACTTATAACCTTGACAAAACTATAAATTTTTAAAAATTTAATTAATACGACTACCAGACTGAAGTCATATTCTAGTTTGTCATAAAGCATGGTTTTTCACTGTTTAATAACAACCTGTTATTAAACCCCTTTTATTTATCATCACACGCATGTATATACATACCATACATATGTATGAAAAGCGGTAAATAAATCACAACCACGCAGATAAAAAGAGTAAGCAAATAAAGCCCTATAGTTTTGCCAACTAATCCTAAGGTCAAACCTAACGATAAAATGACTTTGATTCGCCTTCTTGATGTGTTGCTCCCACTAGCCTTGACACCTCCCTGAAGTATACGTGCTTCGTGTGAGAACACCATTTTCTTGATCACCTTCTTGGAGTCCATTTCGGTTGCGGAATTAAACTATCACTAGTCTATTACAAATACAATATTGAATGGGGTTGTAAATGGCACGCAGGCCTCCCCGAACCAGTACAATATTACAATTAAGAAAGGGATTGTAATTGGCACGCAGGCCTTTCCAAAACCAAAATAAAAGAAGAAATGAAAAAAAACGAGTCCTAAGTCGGCAAAACTATAGCTATATGAATCATAACCACGCAATTTATATATAAGCACTATATATATAAAAGTCAACCACGCAGTTATAATATAAACAATAAACTGTGCTGTTAAGCACACAACCTGATTTGTCTAAACTTTCTCATTTATCCTTTTGATTAATACCTTTTAACCAAAAAATGAGAATTATGATCTTCTATTTTAACTTGACCAAAAAACAGTTTTTCAACAAAAACTTAAATCCCTGATCTTATTCAAAACTTGAATGAAATCTTATGTCGGATTTTATTACTAGTTATCCAATAACTTAAAACCGACAACCTTGGTCAATTAAATTATCTTGTTCAATTCTCCATCTTATTATATAAACTTTATTCCCTTTAGAATTTTATTCAAAAATGACTAAACTAGTCATAATAAATAAAAGTCTAAAATATATTTTAACTAAACTAATTAAAATATATAACACTAGTTTATATAACACCTTATTAATTTTAGAACTTAAAAATTAATAATCCTTTTGTATTAATCCGGAAAAACTATCTTGGGTCAACCCGTGTAACCCACTGGGCCGAGACCCTCTTGGGCCTAGAACCTATTTGACCGAGGTCACCTGGGCCGTTAGCCCTATTGGGCCGAGAGCTACCTTGTGCCGAAATGCCTTGGGCTGAAAAACACTTGGGCCGTAGCCCACCTTGCCCTTAGCGCCGCTAACGGCCTCCGCGAGGCCCATCTGGCCTTAGCGCCGCTAACAACCACTGCCACGCACGGTGATGATCTCGGTTCCCAATTTCCGATTAATAAAATATTTTAAATCCCTTTTAACCTATTAAAACTAACTGTTTTAATATATAGATTAAAACTGGATTTAATTCAAAAACCAAAAACTATTAACTATTAATATCAACAAAAACTTGTTTTATTAATAACTAATAATTCTAAAAACTTGATTTCAACCTTTTAAACAAAAAGTTCAAAAACTGGTTAAAATCTAGTTTTAGATAAAAGTTTATTCCCTTTTAACCATTTAAACACAAACCTGGTTTAAACCTAACTAGTTAAAATCAAAACTTTTATAAACTGGATAAAAACAGAAAAACTTGTTTTTATCCTTTTATGGTTTTCGAAATTTATAAGGAGGAGAAACAAGATGGAGAAGATCATATAACAATTAAACAAATCAAAAATGGATTAACTAGGTTCAATTAAAACAAACTGTTTAATTTATCTTAATCCAAAACTTGTTCTTATCCAAAAATCACAATCCTTTTTAACCGTTTAAACTAACTGTTTAAACTTTCTGATTAATAGGATTAAACTTCTTAAAAATGGATGACAAAAACAAACTGTTTTGTTGCCCTTGGTGATTTTCGAAATAGCCTAGAGCAAGTAAAAGATCAAGAATCAAACCTTAATCCTAGAAACAAATAAAAACTAGAAACTATGGATCATAGAGACGAGGCTCTGATACCACTGAAGGGTTTTGAACCTGACCAAACCACCATATGACTCAGACTGGTCAATCCTGGGTTTGATTCCACTGGTTCAATCCTAAAAGCGAAACTGGATTGAACACAACCCTCTAAACCCCAAAAGGGTTAGGATCTTTAGAACTTTAAATGATCAACATAGTTTCTTAACAAAAACAATCCATAGATAAGGTTATAAAATTATACCTGAACAAAACCTTTAGGATTGCTAAAGAAAGTCCACCACTACTGCACCTCCGATTGAACTGGCTGCTAGACCGCTCCTGGATCACCAAGGCTTCAAACTTTCGAAGACCTCTTGTGTGTGTACCCTTTTCGTCGATCAACCAGAAACCGCAAACACTTTGGGTGTTTGTTTCGTGATCGTCGAAGTGAGAGAAGGACCGAGAGAGAGAGAGAGTGTGCGATCGAGGAGAGATCAACGAGAGGAAGTGAGAGCCGAGATCGAGAGGGTGAGGGAGAGAGGTGGCTAGGGTTAATCCCTTGTGTCACTTATCTTAATCCTTAAGGCTTTAAGGATATATTTATAAAGATTAACTTGGGCCTAAGCCCGTTTAATTAAAAGCCCACTGGTTTTAATTAAACTTTCAATCTCTTCACTTTGACCCCCTGGACTTTACTAGTTAATTAATTAACTATTAATTAACTTAGTCCGTTAAATATTAAAACTTAATATTTAATTCTCTTTAAATAATAAATAACTATTTATTATTTATTCCTTTCTAATAATTAATCCAGACTGGATAATTATTTATATCTCTCAATAATTAATACTACTGATTAATTATTCGTTTATCTCTTTAATAATTAATCTAACTGATTAATTATTTACTCTTTCTTTTTAATAATCAATCTGACTGATTAATTATTTCCACATAGACAAAAGGTGAAATCCAACTGTTCTGAATTGGGTGTGTAGCAGTGTGACCCTTTAGTCTCTTATAACATTGGATACAACATGCCTATTAATTATCTCTGCACATAATCTAACAGACACATAAATACCGGAAGCCTAGTGGACCTAGAGTCTACTATGAGGGAAAAGGAAATGAAAGAGAGATGCAATCCATATATGGAACTTGTTTAAATAAACACCTAGTATCTACTATGAGGGAAAAGGAAATGAAAGAGAGATGCAATCCATATATGGAACTTGTTTAAATCAACACCTAGTATCTTGATGGATGGTACAAATTAAAATTCTTGGATGACGTCAAGCTTAGCATGAGTCAAATGAAAATTTGAATTTGCATTATCTAAGGAAAATCCAAAGGTGTATATGGTTCTTAGAAAAAGAAACCAACATGGATAAATTTACAACTTTGAATACCGACTGATAGGAAAGGTTTTCTCGATGATTGACCAAGTGGATGGTATCATCTGGAAACTTTCTCTCAGTAGATATGTCAGAGGTATTTGTATAGACAACTTCAAATACTGCATGGTTAGAAAGGTTTTTCATGATGATTGACCAAGTGGAAGGTATGATTATGAAACTTTCTCCCAATGATTATGTTGAAGTTCACTCAAATACTCATAGACATCAGTACCATTTCATGGTTATGATAAATTGATATAAAGACCACGTTCCTTAACAGGAATCTATTTTGAGGATATGTAGATAACACTATCCGAAGGTCTCTTACATCAAGAGTATTATTGTGAAGTCTACAAACTTAAGAAAGTCCATTCATGGACTTAAACAAGCATCTCAAGGTTGGAATCTTTGCTTAGATTTGAAAATCATATGTGTTAGTTTCAAAAGCAAGATTAAACTGATACAAATGTCAGGGCTAGTGGGAGCCTTGTTGTAATCATATACTAGTATGTCTAGCACACATATTATATTGGAGATAATGTCCTAACTTTGTTTAAAAGCATAGTTAAGGAATTATTCGTCCATAATGATTATAACATTTATAATATTGATTATGGAGTACAAGAAATATTGAAATATATTCTTGGTGATTTATGGTATGAGAAAGCTTAGAGTAATTTATTACTCTAGTACTAGTTTCTATACTAATGAGGATAAATTGCCAATTTAGGTTGGAATTTGAAATCCTACTACAAGAGGATAACTGCCGATTTTTGATCGAAGTACGTAATCCTATTTTATGTGGAATTGTTAGTAAGTATGGTTCTCAAAGCATCACTGACCCTATTGAGATCTTTTGAGACAATGAGGGGACAATGGGTTTTGCACAAGAACTATAGTCCTTAGCGTCATTTATCTTATTGAGTTCTTTAGAAACAATGAAGATATAAAGACTTGGACAATGAACATAATCTCGTCAACAAACACTTTATGAGTGATTTAGTAGTGGATGGAGATATGTTCATTATAAGAATACACACGGATGGCAAGTAGCGGATCCGATTACTAAGCTAATATCGTAAGCTAGTGATGATCATCATACTAGCGCTTACACGCAAATCTTTTTGCAAAAGATTTAGCTCAAGTTTATTTTGATATGCTTATGAAGGAACATTAAGCAATATTGTGCTTTCTGCTTGTATCGATTATCAAATAGAGATTTGATAATACGCAAGTAGCGCACTCAGAAACCATTATTGTGTTCCAACTTTGCATGTTTTAGTACTTCCATGAATGTGCACGCATTCTAAAAGTCCACAGTCGGTCACTCTTCATGGGGAAGGAAGTTTGAACTAAGACTGAGGGAAGAGGTTGGTCATGTATACAATGCTAGATTGAATACAAAGGACGCAACACTTCGCCTGCACTTGAAATATACTCTAAGTGATTGGACGACCCACACCTGAATTTGCTTCATGGTACTTGTCAAAAGTAAATCAGGATGATAATATCATTTTGTCCTTAGACCGGAGAAACATGTGTTCGCAGTACATTGGTTTGCTTTGATCTGATTGCTTTCTAACGCATCCGTAACTGGCTGTTATAACGGGAGTTTTCGAGCAAAGTATTTCTAATGTAATGGGACAATGTAGTCAAAGGAATTTGTTCCTCTGTTTAGAGAGATATCCCTGACCCCTCGATGATTAGGTGCTGACACCAAAAATCATGGCCATGTCGAGTTAGCAAATGATTTTGATCAATTGCAACTTGTATATTTTGGTCACCACTAATCTAGATCGAGAAACACAATCGTGAACGATCGGAGAATGATCTTGTACCATGACTCGTGTTCACCCGGATATCAAGAACAAAAGGATGATTGATCACTTATCTGTAGGGCCACATCAAACCTATAGGGTTGTGATTTGGTACTTGTCTTGGGATGACATAACTCGCGTTGACTTGGGGGCAGAGATGTCTTGCTAGAGGCCGCTCTCTGTCTGTATTACTTATCAACACGCTGTGTCATGTGCAAGTGGGAGTCTGTTGGATTATATGCCCACTGACACGCGTAGATTAGTAATGCTACTGATGATACACGAGCCTATTGGGTCACACGCCAAGGATTGATCCCGACAGCACACAACGCGAATGAGAGAATCGGAAAAACTGGAAAATAGGCCTTACGTCCGCAAGGCATATGTGACAATATTCTTGCGGCCGCAAGTATTCCTGGGGCGCGGTGGGCCTATGGGCCGCGGTGCGGGATCTGGTCTGACAGATTCCATTTTACATTTAATGTCTTTGCTTGGCTCAAGGAATCAATAATTGGAACATGTATCAATTATGGACGACTTTTACATTTGCCATAATTCATGTGAGGCTGGTTAAGAGTCCAAGGGACTCTCTCAGTCGTGGTAATTATTATTATTGTTCCTTGACCAAGAAATACATAATTATGCAAATTCTCTCTCTCTCTCTCACTTGCATACTCTTCCATGAGTTCTTAGGTGTTCTTGAGCATCTCCAGAAATACATGATGTCCATGGATGATTTCTAGAAGTTGTGAGTTGTACCAAGAAGTAATTTCAAGTCTTGAAGATCATAACTTAGCTTACTAGCATTTGGGGATCAAACAAACTTGGAGTGGACTATCAATAGAGAGTTGCTCTCTTGGTGACTATGAGTTCATCCCAACCATGAAGATTTCAGAAGCTGGAGCATGGTATATTTTCTATTCTATCTCTTTATTTTGGTTGCATTACTTGTATGTAGAGTTCCACCATTGACGGGTTGTTGGCATCTTGTTTTTCTACCCAAAACCATATTTTTCATGCTTCCGCTGCGCGGGTGGGATGGCCAACGAAATCCAACAAGAACCATATGAAAAAACCGACTCATTGAAGACAACGTGGTGGGAGATGATAATATTTCAAGAAGAAAGATCAAAACAACGGTATCCCCGGTGTTGAGACGGGTAACCGAGGAAGACACAAGGTGTAGAACGGGGAGCTAATTTGTGAGGGGAGGGTATGTGAGGGTAGCATAGACAACCGAAGACACGGAGATGGGAGAGAACGTGCGGTTTGTTAGAAAGGCGGGTGAAGGGGATTTCGTTGTCTATGGATGTGGAAGATAAGATATTGAGAAGGTGGACGACCATGTGTAATGCCTCGACCCAAAAGGTAAGAGGAAGGTGGGCATGAAACAAGAGACTACGGGTGACATTATTAATGGTTCGGATCATGCGTTCACTTTTCCCGTTTTGTTGGGAAGTACGTGGACAGGAGAAGTGGTATTGAATTGAAGGGTTTTGTACCTGACCAAAACCACGTAATGATACAAACTGGTCAAACTTGGGTTTGATTCTACTTGTTCAATCCTAAAAACGGAATTGGTTTGAACACAATCCTCTAAACACCAAAAAGGGTTAGGATCTTTAAAACTTACATGATCAACATAGTTTCTAACAAACAATCCACATATAAGGTTACAAGAAATATACCTGATCAGAAAACAATGGGATTGCTAAAGCAAGCCCACCACTACTGCACCTCCGATTGAACTGGCTGCTAGACCGCTCCTGGATTCACGAAAAACTTCAAACCGTGAAGCTCTTGTGTGTGAATGCTTGCGTCGATCTCAAAACCGAGAAACACACTTGGTGTTTCTTCTTGTTCGACGAGAGAAAAGAGAGATCAACCGAGAGAGAGAGATGTCGACCGAGAGAGAGAGGTGCGAGATCGAGAGAGAGAGATAGATGGTGGTGGCTAGGGTTATCTTCCTTAATCCTTTATATCTCTTATTTAATCCTTAAGGCTTAAGGATATATATAAGGGTTAGATGGACCTAAGCCCGTTTAATTAAAAGCCCACTGGTTTTAATTAAACTTTCATGTCTTCTCACTTTGACCCCCTGGATTTTACTACTTAATTAATTAACTATTAATTAACTGGTCCGTTGAATATTAAAACTTAATATTTAATTTTCTTTAAATAATAAATAACTATTTATTATTTATTTTCTTTCTAATAATTAATACAAACTGATTAATTATTTATTCCTCTCTTTTCAATAATTAATATTACTGATTAATTATTTACTTTTACTCTTTAATGATTAATCCAACTGATTAATTATTTCCACACAGATTTATGGTGAAATCCAACTGTTTTGAATTGGGTGTGTAGCAGTGTGACCCTTTAGTCTCTTATAACATTGGATACAATATGCCCATTAATTATCTCTGCACATAATCCAACAAACTCCCACTTGTGCAAGATAAGTAATAGTTACTGCACATTGTTAACCTAAGGAGGTCCCTAGCCAGACACTTAGGGTAACCAGGTTATAAGAACTCTTATACCCCAAAGTAACTTGTGATAAAACTTCATAAGCAACCTGCTTTGAAGTAACTTGTGATAAAACTTCATAAACTCCCTGTTTATGAATGGGTACGTTTTTATATATACGAACATGCATATATATATATAGGTTTCTCCCTTGCAGCGCGATATTTCAGTTTCGAGTATGAGCATGGAGAAGGTCAACTCAGAGACTCAAAAAATTTGTTCAAGACATACTTGATTTCAAAACTACGTGATAAACAACAAAGAACAGATCACTTCGTTTGGGCACGGCCGTGCACTTACTAGTTTCTCTAATCAGTCAAGGGGCCCGGAAATATCTTTTCTAAAAAGAAGGTGAAATTACCATCTTGCATATTCACATTTGGAAATACGGCTCCCACTGAATCTAGACACGCCCCTTATGACCACCCTGTTACGGCGTGGCGTTAAAACGCGCTAAGAAGACAATAGTTACCGCATTCCAAACCAAATACCTCAGGCTTAAGGATAACCTATGTGATAAAACTTTTGACACGAATTCACGAAGTATTTTTCACAGTGGGTCAATCTAATATTCGTAACTCTAACGAATATCCGTCAATTTTGGTCCGCAAAAACCTTTTGCAGCTATATTCGACAAACTTTCGAATCTACCCCAAAATTACGATGACTTTATAGCCCTATTATAGTTCCCACCACGATAAGTAGTCACGGATAATGTTTTGAATAAACCTAGTTTATTCCTCGATAAACCAAAACATACAAAATTTGTGAAGAACAATGAAACTAATTTGTACACCCTCCCATATTCCACCATGGAATAAAGATGTATAATTTCTACCATTTCATTGACTCGATTCACGGTGTATATCTGAATTACTTATTACTTTTGCATTGAAACTTATCACATATTACAAAGAAAATTTAATATGGTTATAAACCTAAAACTCAAGACTAGTACCTTGAAGTACTCCTTCTTGGTTTCGCTAGAAATCGTTCTTGCAACCTAAGAACAGTTCTAGACTTACTTATTTTATAAAATTCCTTAAACTTGGAGAAACTGGAAATAACTCAAAAGTTTCTGATTTTACAAAATAACCTCCCTTTAATTAAAACTTTAATTACATTTGTAGATATATCAAATCTTACTAGATTTTATTATTCATTTGAAACGATAAAACTTTCTTACACCTACTTGTAAGAACCTTGAAATTAGATTCCCTATGTATGCCAACACTAATCTAATATCACTACTAAGAATGTTAAAGAACATCCTATTTTATCATTTCTAACATTAATTAGCCAACAATCATTTATTTTAACTGACTTACTGAAACTTTCAGAATGAGTATAATTTTTATTTAAGTCATAACTTGACTTATAGTCTTGCAATGATATCTTTATTGAGTGTCTTTCAATAAATCATGCATTCCTCGGATTAGTTCCTTTTCAAGAACTTACTATTTTAGATAACTTCTAAAAACATCCGATTATATATACTCTAAAAGTTCAACCTTGTACCTATCACACTGGTTAAAAAACTATTAACTCTGATAAGTACATTAGTCAGATGTTCCCACTATCTTTTATGAAAAAGTGCATTACTTTAAAACATCTTTTTAGGCTTAGTCAAAACTTGACTATCAGGCCTAAAACTTGTGTTCCAAACACATGTTTTAAAGAACTTAGTTTTTGTAATAATTTTTTTTTATGAAACCAAAAACTTGGATCTACATATATCCATCTTTCTAATTACAGAAAGTGGTTTCATTAAACTTACCATAAGTGCAGAACACTTGTGAAAGCATTCTAAATTTCTTTTCCTTAAAACATTTAGTATAAAATTTCCTTGATTATAGTGACAACCATAATCACTTTTATACTATCTTATGTTTTATCAAAAACTATTCTACTTAGAAATAATAACTATTATTTCTATTTGTTCAAGACTTTAAACATTCACTTTTCACAAAGAACTTAAATACTTGTTAAATTAGAAAAAACTATCTAATTTTATAAACAACACTTGTTTATTTAAGTATTTTGAGTAGTGGAGCCGGCATATATGTAACTACAACAAACCATAGCATAAGATCACAATGAATCACCAATCAAGTCAAGACTTGACTTGTCGGTATTCTTTTAGTCACAACTGGACTAATCCTGATTCATAAAACACGTGCACGGATATGAACTAAATAATTAAATTTCCATAAACTCATAACCATAAGTTTTAATAAACCAAACAAGATAAAACATGTTTATAAAGAAAACTTTAAAAAAGAGTTTAATAAACTAGGAAATGGAAATTATTATAATATTCGTAAGCTGCACGCGGGATCTCTCCATGCCGGGCCGCATCACTTTCCATCCCCTTTTGCAATAAACGATTGCAAGATATTAGAATACTCATAAAAACTTTTACAAGTGGAAAGTGATTAAGAAGCTATTCACACGATACCTGAGGGGCCAGCCTTGCCACCTGCCTCGTGACCCTTCGGGCAATTTCTTTTCCAATGCCCGACTTCACCCCACTTAAAGCACCGATTCTCGGTTCTTGCTTTGTTTGGTTTCGGCTTCTTGCCCTTGTTGTCGTTATTAGCCCTGGGTGTATTCTGGCTGGCCTGGGCCTTGCCCTTTCCCTTTCCGTTGCGCCCCGTCCTCTTCTTATGTCCGCCCACCATGAGAATGTCCTTAGACTTGGTCCCGATACTCTGCTCAGCTGTCTTGAGCATTGAGTGCAACTCAGCCACGGATTTCTCCATGTTGTTCATGTTGTAGTTGACTATGAAAGGCGTAAAGTCATCTGACAACGAGTTGAGTATGATATCCGTTGCCAGCTGCAATGGTACTAGGTGCCCAAGTCTCTCTAGGTGGTCCATATAACCTTTCATTTTCATGACGTGGTTACTGACCGAGGTCTCCTTAGCCATCTTGCACGAGTTAAATACCCTGGTGGCATCATAACGTTCTGTACGAGCTTGCTCCTGGAACATGTCCCTCAGCTGGCGGATCATGTCATAGGCAGGTGTCTCCATGATGCTAGACTGCAACTCTGGACTCATAGTTGCTAGCATGAGGCAGCTGACATCCAGGGCGTCATTGGAGCGCTTCTAAAAAACCTCCCTGACGTCTGCCCTAGCGTTGCTGGCAGGAGGATTTCCTAGAGGTTGTTCTAGGACATGCCACTTTCTCTCGTGCCTAAGCATGATCCGGAGATTTATCTCCCATGTGAGAAAGTTTGGACCGGCAAGCTTGTCCTTCTCAAGAATGGAGTGAAGAGAGAGATTGTTAGTGCTAGTAACATTGGTTGCCATCTACAAATTAAAACTTGGTTTAATTAGTAATTGCAGATAAACTTTCTAATCATATATCATCAAACCCATAAATAAAATATATTAGACCTAGGACCCATATTTCACACACTTGACGCAAGGTTTGGGCACTTCCCGCCAAGTCATGCTATTTCTGGTAGGTAACACCTGTACCAATCGTACCTAACTGATATGACTCCTAGAAACTCGTAGAGCACTTAGACCCAGTCTAGTATGTTTAACTCTACTCTAGTGCTTTTTGGGCCGGGACTCCCGATTATCACCAAAATATATCGCACCACCTAAGACAGTATGAATTCTGGCCGGTACTCCCGATTATCACAGAATCTTTCATGCCCCTTCACGCAATGGTTTGAACCCGGATGCCCAAGGTTTAGGCACTTCCGACATCCGAGTACCATTTAACAGCAAGGGTGTACCATTAGGTGGGTAGCACACTGATCTAAGATTTTCTTGGGTTTTACTATTAAGTTTAAAACTTAATTTTCCAGTTTTTGAAAAACCATTTCAAAACTAACTATTTTAAAACTACGATTTACATGTGTACCTAAACTAGGTGCACAAAACGGCCTTTATAAGTTTTCCAAACTTATAATCTTGACAAAAACTTTTAAATTTATAAAATTTAACTAACACGACTAACAACCTGTAGTCGTATTCTAGTTTGTCATAAAACGTGGTTTTTCTCTGTTTAATAATTAGCTATTATTAAATCCCTTTTTATTTACCATCACAAACATATCATATGCAAATATGAAAAACAGTAAATAAAATCACAACCACGCAGATAACAAGAATAAGCATATAAAGCCCTATAGTTTTGCCAACTAATCCTAAGGTCAAACCTAAGGATAGAATGACTTGGATTCTCCTTCTTGATGTGTTGCTCCCACTAGCCTTGACACCTCCCCGAAGTATCCGTGCTTCGTGTGAGAACACCATTTACTTCATCACTTCCTTCGAGTCTATCTTGGTGTTTAGGGATTAAACTATTACTAATCTATTACAAATACAATATTGAATGGGGTTGTAAATGGAACGCAGGCCTCCCCGAACTAGTACAGTATTACAAATATGAAAGGGATTGTAATTGGCACGCAGGCCTTCCCAAAACCAAAAGAAAAAGAAGAAAAGGAAAAACGAGTCATAAGTCGGCAAAACTATAGCTATATGTATCACAACCACACAATTTATATATAAGCACTATATATATAAAAGACAACCACGCAGTTATAATATATAAACAAAAACTGTGCTGTTAAGCACATAACCTGATTTGTTTAAACTTTCTCATTTACCCTTTTATTAATACCTATTAACCAAAAATAAGAATCATGATCTTCTAATTAAATTTATCTGACCAAAATAGTTTTCTAATAAAAACTTTAAAAAACTTTAATCTCATTCAAAACTTGAATGAAATCCTTATGTCGGGTTTTCTTACTAGTTTTCCAAAAACTTAAAACCGACAACTTTTGGTCAATTTTTAAATATCATCTTGTTCAATTCTCCATCTTATTATATAAACTTTTACCCCTTTAGAATTTATTCAAAAATGACTAAACTAGTCATATTAAATAAATATCTAAACTAATATATATTTTAACTAAACTATTTAAAATATATAATACTAGTTTATATAACACCTTATTAATTTAAAACTTAAAATTAATAATCCCTTTTTGTATTAATCCGAAAAACTATTTGGGCCAACATCTCCTGGGCCGAGTAGCCCTTGAGCCGAGAACCCCCTTGGGCAGAGAACGCTTTGGGCCGAAAAACCCTTTGGGCCGCGACCATCTTGGGCCGAAACCCCTTGTGCCGTGGTTTATTGGGCTTAGCGCTGCTAATAACCTTTAGAACCGCTAAACCTCTTTTAGCGCCGCTAACGGTTACGGTCTTGGTTTCAGTTCGCGTTTTCCGATTTAACAAAAAATATCTTAAATCCTTTTTAACCTATTAAAACTAACTGTTTTAATATACTGATTAAAAACTGGACTTAATTCAAAAACCAAAAAACTATTAATTATTAATATTAACAAGACTTGTTTTATTAATAATTAATTATCCTAAAACTTGATTTCAACCGTTTTAAACAAAAGTTCAAAAATACTGGTTAAGATAAAGTTTTAGATAAAAAGTTTTATCCTTTTTAACCGTTTAAACACAAACATGGTTTAAACCTAACTGGTTAAAATCAAACCTTTTATCAACTGGATAAAAATAGAAAACTTGTTTTTATACCCTATGGTTTTCGATTTTTATGAATAGAAGAACAAGATGAAGAAGATCAATTAAAACTTAAACAAACCAACTAACTAGATTATCTAGGTTTGACTAATTAAACAAACTGTTTAATTTTCTTGATCAAACTTATCATTATCCAAAAACCATAACGTTTTCAACCATTCAAACTAACTGTTTGAATTTTCTGATTAATAGGATTAAACCTGATAGCAAAAATCAAATGTTTTTGCTACCCATTGATTTTAGAAAAACAGATAACAAAGATAAGATCAAGAACAAAAACCTTAAATCTAGAAACAGATAAAACTATAAACTATGGATCATAGAGCCGAGGCTCTGATACCACTGAAGGGTTTTGTACCTGACCAAAACCACGTAATGATACAAACTGGTCAAACCTGGGTTTGATTCTACTGGTTCAATCCTAAAAACCGAATTGGATTGAACACAACCCTCTAAACCCCAAAAAGGGTTAGGATCTTTAAAACTTACATGATCAACATAGTTTCTAACAAACAATCCACAGATAAGGTTACAAGAAATATACCTGATCAGAAAACAATGGGATTGCTAAAGCAAGTCCACCACTACTGCACCTCCGATTGAACTGGCTGTTAGACCGCTCATGGATTCACGAAAAACTTCAAACCGTTAAGCTCTTGTGTGTGAATGCTTGCGTCGATCTCAAAACCGAGAAACACACTTGGTGTTTCTTCTTGTTCGACGAGAGAAAAGAGAGATCGACCGAGAGAGAGAGAGATGTCGACCGAGAGAGAGAGGTGCGAGATCGAGAAAGAGATAGATGGTGGTGGCTAGGGTTATCTTCCTTAATCCTTTATATCTCTTATTTAATCCTTAAGGCTTAAGGAGATATATATATATATATATATATATATATATATATATATATATATATATATATATATATATATATATAAGGGTTAGATGGACCTAAGCCCGTTTAATTAAAAGCTCACTGGTTTTAATTAAACTTTAATCTCTTCTCACTTTGACCCCCTGGACTTTACTAGTTAATTAATTAACTAATAATTAACTGGTCCGTTAAATATTAAAACTTAATATTTAATTCTCTTTAAATAATAAATAACTATTTATTATTTATTTCCTTTCTAATAATTAATACAAACTGATTAATTATTTATTCCTCTCTTTTCAATAATTAATACTACTGATTAATTATTTACTTTTTCTCTTTAATAATTAATCCAACTGATTAATTATTTTCACACAGATTTATGGTGAAATCCAACTGTTCTGAATTGGGTGTGTAGCAGTGTGACTCTTTAGTCTCTTATAACATTGGATACAATATTCCCATTAATTATCTCTGCACATAATCCAACATGAATACGTTAGTACCGAAAAGGGTTTTGACGGAGGCATTGTCAAATTCGCCCCCGTGGTCGCATTGGAAGGATTTTACATCACGACCAAACTGATTAAGTATATATGCACGAAAATGGAGCAATTTCGAGAACACGTCAGATTTATTACGCAAAGTATAAATCCAAACAAAATGCGAGTAGTGATTTAAAAATAAAACATAATATTTTATTCCACTAGTACTGATAATAGGAGAAGTCCATACATCGGAATGAACAATATCAAATAAATTAGAAACAACGGAATCAGAAATACTAAATGGGAGGCGAGTGTGTTTGCCAAGTTGACAAGCTTGACAAGACACAGACGTTAAGCCCTTATTACAAGAAATAAAACCACTACTATCTAAGACACGAACAACACTAGGACTCGGGTGGCCGAGCCTTTGATGCCAGACCGAAGGACCAACGGAAACAAAAGCACGTTGGAAGTTGAGTGGGTAGAGTTCACCGGAGCTGTCACACCTTAGAAGGATTTGTCGGGTCTGTAGGTCCTTCACAGAAAAACCACAAGGATCAAATTTAATAGAGCAAGAGTTATATTTTGTAAATTGACGAATAGAAATACGGGTTTTAATAATATTAGGTGTAACAAGAATGTTGTGTAAATGAAGTGGTCGGTGTGTGGATGGTATGCTAGTGTGACCCGTACTAATACCGGGAATAGATGAACCGTTACCGACAATAACTTTAGAATACACATTCTTATTTAAAACATACGAGAGTATACCTACGTCGAAGGCCAGATGTGACGTTGCTCTGGTGTCCATATACTAAGCAGAATCAGCTCGATCATTGAGATTGCACGTGCTTAAAGCTTCCGAGAGAGAGGTGGCTTGATCAGTGTTCATAGAGGAGAACCAAGACTACGAAGGTGGAACCTGCGACGGTGTGGCAGTGGCAAACGCCTGCTGTGGTGGTGGCGAGGGGTCAAGGAGGCCGGACTGCTGAGTCTGACGGCGGTCCTGGCGGCGTGCGACAGTACGGCTGCTTCCCGTAGGCGTCTGTGGCGAAAAAGCAGGCCACATGGGGGATGGTGAAACACCGTAAAACTAGGGATACGACCAAGGGAAAGGAGCAACAGGCAGAGTAGACGGTGGGGCAGCGGAAGCAGATGAAGGCGGATGACCGTGAGGCGGCTGGCGACGGTCGGAAGACCGGTTGTCACGATGGTGGTTCTCTTGGCGGGGCTGCGGGAAGTACCCGTAGCATCGGTATAGAGAACCGAGGGGGAGGATGAATGGTCATCATGAGAGGGCTGAACCGGATGGGTGCGGGCAAGACTTTGTTCCTCCAACAAAAGCATAGACCGGGCCTGCAGAAAAGTAGGTAACGGAGACAGGTGACGAAGAAGCATTGCGATGTTTTCATATTTGCCAGATAAACCGTTCAAGAGATAAGTAACTAGGGTTTTCTTCGGCACCGAGGCATCAATGTTTGCAAGAAGATCATATATGGTCTTGATTTTCTGACAATAAGCCGTAATAGAAAGATCACCAATAACAATCGTACGAAGATCATTGTCGAGTTCAATTGCACGTGCATCCTTATTATCCCGGAAAAGATTTTCAAGACTAACCCAAACGTCGTGTGCGGTAGTGTTTTTCTGCAGGAGATCTTGAGAAATAGTACCATATAGCCAAAGTTTGATGATGGAGTCGAATTTGCAGCATTCAACGTCTTGAGGACCGGTCGGTCGAGAAGTACCATCAAGATGCCCTAAGACCCCGAAACCAGTGCAATGGGTTTCGAATAATTCGCGCCAGGCATCGTAATTGAGTTTCTCCAAATCGAGGGTGAGCGGGATATATGTTTTGATGTTTGTGATTCCGTAGGGTTTCTCGATAGAGGAGGAGGAGGAGGGGCCGGCCATAGTATACGAGAAAAGAAAAAAAGAGGACGGCGGCAGAAAGAAGGGCTGCCGAGCGGAAGAAAAGATGGTGTCGCAAGGGAGGGGTGCGACGGTCGGAGAGAAGGACGGGAAGCTAGGGCCAGCTACGAAAGGCTTGATACCATGTAAGTTGGTAAAACTCCCTTGAGGAGATATTCACATTAACTGTAATATATATAAAGATACAATACAACGGGCCATACATGGGCCGGACTAACAACATAATACAAAGTATACATCTAATCTAATAGTTTTTTCAAAATGCATTTATCCTATATTTAAAAAAGAAAGAAAAGAAAAGAATTTGAAGACCTAAAACTAGGGCTGTAAACAAACCGGATTTTCATAAACCGTCCGAGAAATGGTTCGGCGGGAGGATTGTTACATTTATATATCAATTAAATGAACGAACAAAAATGTTCCCGAACTAACCAATCTCTTAAACGGTTTAACACAAAGCTTGTTCATTTAGCATTCGTGTTCGTTCTTTGTTTAGTTAAAGTTAAACAAACGACTACGAACACATATTCTCGTTCGTTTATCCATTCGTGTTCGTTTAATTTTCAAGCTAAAGTTTAAACAAATGAACACAAACAAACCCCTTTCATGTTCATATGGTTCGTTTACAACCCTAACTAAAACGATCTCAAAGAGGGCCGATTGATAGATTTATAAATTATTTGAAAACCTAAAGAATTGTAAGTTTATAGTTCAACGTTTTTATATATTCAATTTGTTTTTATATATATTAGTATTTTTAGGGTCCTTTTTTTAGTTTCGTCCCGGGCCCCTAATATATTTGAGACGGCTGTTTTAGAAGAATACCAAATGCATCAAAGAAACCCTGCATAACTTTCAAATAAATGAACTAATTTTCATCATCACCCTGCTAATAAAAAAGTGAAGGTCATGAGCAAACTTGTAGATAACAGTGTAGTTCTCAAGCAATATGCTATCTTCACTGAAAATAGTCCAAAACCAACAATAATAACACATATCGGTTACACAACATGAAGGATTATAAGGTAACATAAGCTACAAATACAAGAAGTACTCAAAAGAATTTTAGCAGATAAGACTCGATACATTATAGCCTAAAACATAAATGAGACTAAAAGTGGCTGCCAAAGTGAAACAGCCCGGATAAAGACATACCAACGTGACGAAACTATCAAACATATACATGAGCTAATTCAGTGTATATATTCGATGTTAACTTCGGTCATGATAGTTATTGGTTTATATTTGCTATTGTAAGGTGAACAGCAGGAAACAAAGCTATAATAAAAATCACATTATTTTCAACATTTTATCATGCAAGTAAGTAGTGGGTCTTGTGTTTTATATTTGTATTGGAATGATATGATTGAACCATACCCCCTCATCAGCCAAAAATCATCTGAAAGGCTATTGGTTTAATTTCTATATATATGCTAATATTGGCCAAGAGCATGAAACAAACCGGTAACAAATACCTCATTCTTCACTCACTTTCAAAGGCATTTTTGAAAAAGAATTGGAGCCCATTCTTTGCAGTTTCTGAATATCATCCTTAGAATGCCACTTGAACACAAAATTATATTAACATCAGTTAACAACATGGATACAATATCAATCGATTTATGACAAGAATATATATCAGTTGCCTGCCCCCCCTACAAATTCACCATGTTCATCCACCAAATTCACCTCTTCACCATTTCATCCAGAAGATCTGGTTTTCTATGTCACTCTCACTCCTCTTCGAAAAAAATATATAGCTGTTTCAAGTAATGGAAGTCCTTCAAACAACCCAACAGATTCATCCCCAAAAGAAAATACCCTGGTGTTTTGAATACATATATTATTGCGACATTTTAAAAGAAATATATAGCTTCTTCAACTTCAAAAACAGATTTTTCATTTGCGTTATGTGAATTAGAGAGACGGAGAGAGAGTAAAAAATAACTTATTATCCTCAGAGACTGCAAGCTGACATAGTTTTAATGGTGCATCATCCAACTTCAACCCAATATCCAGTTGATTGTAATCATCGAAACATATTTAAAAGTGCAAGGACCAAAAAATTAACTTGACTGCAACAGGATAAAGTGAATATTAACTAACAAATAACATTAAGTTCATAACTATCCTTGCAGGCCCTGATCACCAAATAATTTGCAAACCCTGCATCAATTAAAAGGATGTAACTTTTCCAATATAAGTAGTGGAGAAAGATATAGTTTTTGCTTTAATTTGAAATTACAATAAATTATTACATATACTGAAAAGACAAGACCTATCTTAAATCTCCACATGGGCATTCTGAATTGCTATTTAGTGTCTTTAATAACTTCATATTTACTATAAATCATGTGTTAGAGTGGATTTCTATTGCATAGCTTTTGAAACACTACAAACACAACCAATGTAGTGGTACATACTTTATTAATGACAACAAAATATGTGTGAGTATTTGCAGTTCTCCATTCTCCCCTTTCCAGGTGTTAACTACCTATAGATAAATCTACAACTTGAGTTCCTACTAATAGAGTAAACAGACTAAACTTTCAAATGAGAATACTAGTATTTGTTAGCATCTGGGTAGAAATATAATAGCAATCAAATAACCTAATAATCAAACTGAAAAATATCAAATATACATCCCTAAATGAAGGTAATTAAAAAAGAATATATGGAATATGATAGAAATATTATTTAAAATCCATCAAAAAAGTCAGAGATACTTTCCATGTATACCTAAAGATCAGAACACCGTAAGGAAAAGTCTAAGAAGAAACTTGGAAAAGTCGAGTATACTTACGCGATAGCTAGCTACCATCCTTATAGCACCTTGCAAGAACTCACAAGAAATTAAACACCTTTATCTTTCACCCAAAAAACGCACAAGTAACCGGTTTGTTGGGAAGAACATAGAGCCCGCGATCACACCTTCCTTGAGCTAGAACTTGCTTCGTTGCCCGATCGTGAATAAAACATGAATTTTTAGAGAAAAGCACATCCACATCATTATCATATGTTAACTTGCTAATAGACAACAAATTTTTAGTAAGACGCGGGACAACCAAAACATCCTGCAAGCGAACCCCGTTTGGAAGAGAGGAAGTCCTAATAGATTTAATGGGAAGAGTATTACCATCACCGAAATGAACCGAACCATCACCAACAAAGGGCCCGGGTTGAGTGACGGAACCTAAGGACGAGACCATGTGGTCAGTAGCACCGGAATCAACATACCAATCCGGGGCCGGTGGAGTCACGTGACAATTAGCAAGAAAAGCTTTGGCCAAATCAGCTTCACCGGGGACAGTTTTAGAGGCAAAGGATGCTAGTTGAGGACATGCATTAGCAAAATGACCATTTTGACGACACAATTGGCAATGGGGCAGCCGACGGCCACGGCCACGACCACCACGAGCACCACCAAAACGACCACCGGAGCCACCACCACGGCCCCGACCAGCAGCAACCGAAACATCCCCCATAGGCGCTGAGGAGACGAGCCATGGATGGATTTCATGAACAGTTCGTGACTTTCAGCTTGTGCAAGAAGATCCCGGAAGGTATGGGTGGTGCGAGAAGTGCGAACCCCGATGGAAAAAGCCTCAAACGAACGGCCAAGACCACATAAGAACCAATGATTTTTGTCCGACTCTTCAACGGGATGACCGATAGCAGCGAGCTGATCACATATAGTCTTAAATTTCCGTCCATAGTCGGAGACCGTGGAGGTGCCTTTAGAGAGAAGCCGGAGTTGATCACGAAGGGTTTGCATGCATTCCATGGAGGAGTTTCCATAGGCGGATTCAAGAGCGATCCATATAGCACGAGCGGAAGAGAGTCCCACAACCTCAGAAAAAGCTTCCTCCGTGAGAGAGGCTTGAAGAAGAATAACGGCCCTTTGATCGGTGGCTAGCCATTCCGCAAAGGCGGGATTCTCAACTTGCTTTCCATCCACCAAGAGAAGAGATGGTGGGGCTTTAGAGGAGCCATCAACATGAGCAAGGAGATGTTGATAGTTGAGTAGGGGAATCATTTGGTTTACCCACAAGAGATAGTTGGAAGAGGATAGGTGGATGGTGATGAGATGAAGCAGAGTGTGCATGGGGAGGGTGTCATCGGATGAGGAACCTGCCATGATGAAGGTGGCAAGGAAGGAGAGCCGATGAAGATAGAGGAAGAGGGAGGGAGAGGAAGTCGGTTATGAGAGGGAGAGGAAGGGAGGGGTCAAAGGCTATGATACCATGAGATGATGAATTTCCACATGAAAAGCCATGGGAGTTATGCACTATATATAGAGAATATAATTACAAGAATAAATGAATAATAAATACAATAAATATCTAGACTAATAGGAAATGAATCATTTTCTTCCAAATCCTCTCATTTTTGAAAGCATAAGTTTTGAGGCTAAATAAGACAGAACTCCCCCTCCAAATCTCTCCGTTTCCTTCCATTTCCTTTGTTAAATGAAACTCGAGAGCAAAAATATTCTGGTTTTCCTTCCAAATCCTTTCATTTCCTTCGCTAAAAAAACTTGAGAACAAAGTGTATAAGAGTTGTAGAAAATATGTTGTATCTGCATTGAACCAAACAAAAAGACTTGGTAACTACAGAGGATGATCACTCTTTTTTATGATAATTAATACCAACTGACTTTAATAGGAACTCCAGATTTGAAGGTTAATGTATGTGAATTAACAAAAACCAAGTCTTTTTAATTATGGAACACATAAATTTCCCTTTTCAGAATTAGTGTTACACTTTACAGTGTGTGACATTCACTCTACTTAGAAAGGGATACCTAGCTCCTTACTCTGGCCAAAATTTCCAATTTGTCATGAATATACGAGCGGGTCCCAAGTCACACATGTTCAAGTGTTAATATCAAATTAAAAAAATTATAATTAAAGAAGGTCCGAAGAGGAGGATAACATACTTGTATGTATATATTATAGGTTAAATAGCTTTTTATAAGAATAGAAATTAATAAAACAATTTTATAAGTAGATCATAAGAAGATCAAGAACATACTTGTATGTATATATTTAAAGATTAATGTATTTCTGCTTATCAAAAAAAAATTAATGTATTTCTTAGACAATAAAACAGCAACATTATCCTTCATGTAACAACAATTTTTCATGTTCTATATTGTTGGGAAAATGATCTCATCAGTTAAGATTTGATGAGACAAAGTTAAGTTTGTAAGATGTGTTCTACATATAACTTAAACAGAATTATGAAGCTTAGTCAGACTGAACACTTATAGTGATTCAGACTGAGTATAAGCTGAGTATAAGCTGGCATATGTTCGATCAGCTTAGACTATATCTTAGTAAGATTATCAATATGTTTGATAAGCTGTGTGCGTAAACTAAGATATACATATTGAGTTTCAGCTTGATGAGTTTCAAGCTGAGCGACTCAGCGTGAACACTGAGTCAGCTCAATAGAGTTGCTAAATATGTTTTGGTTAACTCTTTAGACTTCTAAGGATGAGTTAATGTAACACCCTCTTAACCGGCCAGATATTATAAGGTATTTAATTAAGTTAAATATTTGGATTTAATTTAATTATGTGAATTATTTGTTATTATGTTTTAATTAATAATTAGTTGTGATAATTATATGTTTATAATTATTTAGATGATATAATTATATTAATTATATTATTATGATAGTGGATTGTGAGGTGGCCGGATTTGGTGAGTTTAGTCACCAACCTCACCACCTCATCCCCATTTGCATGCAGTTTAGAACAAATAACCAAAAGTGTTGTGTGTGTGTGTTTAATTGCTCTCGGCCGAGAATCAAAAGAAGAAAAGAACTCAACATTTGATCTTCAAGTCTTGCATACAATTAGGTTTCTGAATTCATAACATTCAAGGTTAGATCACCGATTTATGATTTTGAATTGTTAATGTGATTCGGTTTATATATATATATATATATATATATATATATATATATATATATATATATATGAATACCGATTAATTCTTGGTAAATTGGTGAATTTAGGAGGTATGAATGTTAGATTTTATGATTGTTATATGTTCTTTGTTTGATTAGAATGATTCTTGGAAACACAGAACACTTACATGCTTGAAGTCAATAGGAATTTGTGTTAAAAATCAAATTTGGGCAAAAACATATGAATTGATCGGAATTGAAGTATGAATAAGTCGGAATTAGTGAAATCCGATAGATTTAATCGGAATTAGTGAATTCCGATAGAATTGATCGGAATTGGATGAAATCGGACGAAGCATCTATGGATTTTCCTTAACACTTTTGTCGGAATTCAACTCTATCGGATTTTTCATTTTATCGGATTGTGCCTTATCTCGGATTGTACATATTATCAGATTGTGCCTTATCTCGGATTGTACATATTATCGGATTGTGCCTTTTCTCGGATTGTACATATTATCGGATTTTGCATTTTCTCGGAATTAAACCATTTGCTCGGAATTCAGTTAGATCGGATTGTACCTTTACTCGGATTTAGATTATGATTCTATAGGAATTGATCCTTTACTCGGAATCCGACTTTAATCGGATTTGAATACAATCGGATTTGAAGATTTGAAGATAAACATGAAATTGTATATCTATTTGGGTTTGTGTCTGATGAATAAATATGTATATGTGTATATACATGAGAATCATGAATAAATATGATATTTATTTTGGATCAGTATTATGAATTGAATACTGACTTATGTTACCTTAATCTCAGGAACTGAGAAGACTCAGTGAATTTAGTCAACTGAGTGGGATTCAACAGTGCTGACTATGGTGAGTGGGTTTATATCTTTAGATATACAGGATATGATATCCTATTTGGAATGCCCTTGTTTGGATTGTATATACATATTATTTTGGAGATCAGTATGATGATGGGCCTATTGCTGGGGGATTTACAGTATCTGATCTTGAAGTAAAATTGTGGTACTCAAGGGGGCTGATACTGTTGTCCATGTTAGCAGGGCTATCGGTAAACCTTGGTTTTGGCCGACCTTGGTTGTAGGTGCTTGCAACACCATCAGTTCTCCTGGGATTCATGTGCTATTATGTTTGGGCATATTTGCCTTGTGTATGTTTAGATATTTGTTCCCTCACTTAGCTTTGTGCTAATTCCCCACTAGATTGTTTTGCAGATTCTTCATGGTGAGTTTTGAAAGTGATGACTGGGATTTTGGACAGACTATGAACTCTGATGTCAAGACTTTGTTTAGAGCCTGTTTGAATATTAACACTGTAGAAGTTTTGTACATCAAACAAGTTAAAATATTTTGTATTATTTATGTAATTAAGATAATTATATGTAACTAGCTTCCGCATGCAATATATTATATGTTTAAAAGTACAGTGTTACAAATTGGTATCAGAGCCCTGGTTTGAGGATTTGCATAAATGATTTGTGCAATACTTGAACCTAGGCTCTGGTCAGTCCAGTATTCCCAGGGTGGGTAATTAGTAGTGTAGCTTTGAGGGTAGTTAGTGTGTTATACTAACGGATTATATCTAACAACTGGTGAGATGTTGTGTTCAGAACAGAAATGGCTGACAACGTGAACCAGACAACTACCCCTACGTCCCCCAGAAGGAACAACAATCAATCCTCTACCGCTGCAAATGAACAACACAATAGGGCTGGTACTTCTCACAACGGTGAATCTGATCAGCAGGATTATGTGTTACAGTTAGAGGATACTTTGCAAACTTTGAGGGATCGGGTTCAGGAACTGGAACAACAACAACAGCAAACTCAGTCCTCACAGCAACCATAAACTATCCACATGCCTAGGGAGTCAGCTGTGTTCACTCAATCTGTACCACCTCCTGTTTACTCAGCTGCACCATTCAACAATGTGTCAACACCATTTGGAACCTTACCGTTTGTGTCAATGCCACCTGTGACACATTATTATCAACCTCAACAGCAACACCAACCATATCAACCCCAACAGAACTTCTTCATTCTGTGGTACCCCACTTAAGGAGGATTTAAACCCAAGAGTCGGTTTAAGGACTTCATGGATTGCCAGCCACCCGAGTATTCTGGAAGCTCTAACCCTACGGATACTTTGAATTGGCTGAGGGAAACAATCAAAGCATTGGATACCTGTAATTGTGAGGAGTCTGACACAGTTAAATTTGCAACAAAGAGACTTAAGGGTCAAGCTGCAACATGGTGGGATTCTTTAACTGCTCATCTATCCAGGGAAGTGGTTAACTTTATAACTTGGGATCAATTCCAGGGCAAATTCTTCGAACAGTTCTGTAATACTTATGATTTGTCCAGGGTGAACGAGAATTCATGGATTTCGCTCAGGATGATAAGATGTCAGTGGATGAATTAATTGCTAAATTTAATGAGAAGTTAAGGTTTGCCAAACAGTGGGTTCCTGATGAGCCTTCTCAAGTCGACCATTTCGTTCAAGATTTACTACCTAAATATCGGGGTAACACCTGAATGGCAACTTCGTTGGTACAAGCTTTTACTCTCGCTAGGGCTGCGGAGGGTGATGTTAAATTCCGGGAGAGGATGAATCGTGAGAAAGGGTCGTCTCACAAATCTGGTAAAAATCAAGGCGGGAATAAAGGAAAGTGGCAGAATAATCAGAACCGAGGAGATCAGAAATCAAAAGGTTCAGGGTCCGTTCAGAACAAGCTGTGGTGTAAACCCTGCAATTCTAGTCATACTGGTCCTTGCACATCATAGACGAAACGATGTTTGCGTTGTGGTGGATTTGGCCACGAACCATCAGTCTCTCGGTTTAAAACAAATGTTTGCTGGAATTGTCACGAAGAGGGTCATAGAGCTGGAGCATGCACAAAGTCGAGGCAAAAGGGGACGGGGCAAGGGGTAGGCAATTTCGGGGGATCGTCTGCACGTCAAAAGCGGAAAGCCGCACCTTCTGCGGAAGGAAGAGCTTTCAAGATGACTGTCACTGAGGCTGCAGAAAACAGTGATGTTATCACGGGTATGTTTATAGTGAACTCTGTACTTGCTCGTGTATTATTTGATTCTGGTGTAACTAGATCTTTCATGTCAGTAGCCTTATGTGACAAATTGAAACTACCTGTTACTGTGATTGCTTCTCCTTTAGAAGTAGAGGTGGCAGATCGTAATTTAGTGCCTGTAACTTCTTCTGTAACTGGAGTGTTTATAGACATTGATGGAACTAATTTGACTGTAGACTGCTTGCTAATGCCTATACCAGGGTTTGATTTAGTACTAGGCATGGATTGGTTAAGTCACCATAGAGCTAGTATTCAGTGCTATAAGAAACTGATTACTATTACTTTGGCTGACGGGTCGCATGTAGTGGCTCGTGGGGATAGATCTTCTTCTTCCTTTCCTATTATCTCGTATATGAAGGCTAGAAAATCTCTAGCTAAAGGGTGTGCGTCTTTCTTGGCCTATGCAATTGATGCAAAGAAAGAGAAGAAAGCAGTTACCGATGTTCGGGTTGTGTCAGAATATCCGGAAGTATTTCCAGATGATTTACCGGGATTGCCACCTGTGCGGGATGTTGAATACAAAATAGAATTTGGTGCCTGGTACTTCACCGATTGCGAAAGCTCCGTATCGGTTAGCTCCATCTGAGATACGAGAGATGATGACCCACATTCAAGAGCTGCAAGATAAGGGATTTATCCGTCCGAGTTCTTCGCCGTGGGGTGCACCGGTTTTGTTTGTAAAGAAGAAGGACGGGACTCTTCGTATGTGTATTGACTACAGAGATCTGAACAAAAGAACCGTCAAGAATAAATATCCATTGCCCAGAATTGATGATTTATTTGATCAGCTACATGGGGCTTCGTATTTCTCCAAGATTGATTTGAGATCAGGCTATCATCAAGTAAGAGTAGCAGAGAAGGATATACCAAAGACTGCATTCCGTACCCGATATGGTCACTACGAATTTCTAGTAATGCTGTTTGGTTTAACAAATGCTCCTGCAGTGTTTACGGATCTAATGAATCGCGTCTGCCGACCATTCTTGGATAAGTTTGTTATTGTGTTATTGACGACATTTTGGTGTATTCTAAGACAGAGGACGAGCATGATCAGCATTTGAGACAAGTCTTGGAGATTCTTAAACAACACAAATTGTATGCTAAGTTTTCGAAGTGTGAATTCTGGTTACATGAAGTTTAGTTTTTGGTCATGTAATTTGTCAAGAAGGTATCAAAGTGGATCCATCTAAGATTGAAGTTGTGATGAATTGGAGTGCTCCGAAAACACCTACTGAAATAAAGAGTTTTCTTGGGTTAGCAGGTTGTTATCGCAGATTCATCAAAGACTTCTCTAAGTTGGCTGGTCCATTGACTAAGTTGACTCGAAAGGATGTTCCGTTCAAATGGGATTCAGCTCAGGAAAATGCTTTCCAAACTTTGAAACAGTTGTTGTGTCAAGCTCCTGTTCTTTCTTTACCTGAGGGTTCAGAAGATTTTGTTGTATACTGTGATGCTTCACATGTTGGGTTAGGTTGTGTTTTGATGCAGAGAGGTAAAGTAATTGCGTATGCTTCTAGACAGTTGAAACCGAATGAACGTAATTACCCGACTCATGATTTGGAGTTAGCAGTTGTGGTATTTGCTTTGAAACTGTGGATACACTATCTGTATGGAACCAAATGTACTATCTGCTCCTCAATCTCCTCCTCCGGTTGAGCAGAACTACCTTCACCCACATGCCTTGCTGGTGATGTGTGAATAGACTCATATAAATCTTCCACTTGTTCCTCTGAGTCACTAGACCAGTCAAACATCTCAGCATGGGGCTGCTCGTAAGGTATTTCACCTTCTTCAAGATCACTTGGCCTCGGTTCAGATTGTTGCTGAGGTACATAAAGTACAATTTGTTTTTCATCATCTTCCTTTTGTTGTCGTTCATGAACTTCATCGGCCATTTGTTGTTGTTGTTGACTTCCGGTCCCAGTTGAACTTGTACCTGCAGATAAGTATGAACTGAATTGAGGAATAGGTACAGTAGCAACAACTGAGGGAGTAGACATGTATTTTCTCTTTTTCTCCCCCTCGGGTTGATCATCCGGATCCCGATCATCCCGTCTCCTCTTACTCCCTTGAGCCTGAGCCTGACAAGTTGTTTCGAGACTAGTCAGCCGGTCAGTAACCTTTGATAGTGAAGTATAGAAACCTCTAGTGATCCCATCTATCTTGTTGTTTACATCTTCATGAAACTCTTGGAAGTCAGCCATGGAGATTCCCAATGGACGTTGTTCGTTGCGAATAGTAGTCAGAAGGTCTTGATCATGTGTAGATTCTAGTCTTTGCTCAAGAAGTCTAGCATACAGCATGCTCTTTAAGGCATCCACTGACATAAAAGCAGGATCAAGTTGTGGTTGTGGCTCTGGAATTAGAGGACGAGCAACAAGGAGTGTTTCAATTCTGTTTAGCTGCTCAGCTTGGGCCTTGGAGGCTTGCTCAATCCGATCCAACTTTTGATTAGTCAGCTGCAGTTGTTGGTGGATTGGTGACACGGCTTGTTGAATTTGTTGTTGAAGTTCTGCACATGTATCAAACCCGGAATCACGAAGACTTCCGGTTGAAGTACCAGCCACATAGGCAGTACCACCTACTAGAGCAGCAGGAATGTTGGCTCCAGCAGGATTTCCTTCCAATCCTCGAATGGCACCTGAAAAGGTACTACCTCTGGAAGTTGAGGAGACTTGTTGAGTTAACAAGCTCAGTGCATCAATTGTGACTCTGTGTTGGTCAAGATATGCGGAAATCCGCGGTATGTCAAATCGTGCATCAAAAGGAGTCGAGGACGAGGGAGACGGTCCTCTTTGTTCAATAGATCCAACACCCAATTGGGGTTGACCCAGTGTATGTGCTATAACCCTGAGCAATAAAGACGGAGTCTGTTGAGAGACACCGTAGTGGCTTGGTGGGGCAGAAACTGGCACGAGTGGGATCACCGCGACTTGTTCAATATGAGACCCAGCAGTGCTAGGCCCCATAGTAGATTTGGCTTCCCGGCTTTCTGGGTTTGGGGAACCCTCAGCACTCATTTTTTCTTGTCTCACCTCCTCTCTATCACTCGCACTCCTAACTACAAAACTATCTTCATCATTACAGCTACCAGCACCATACCCCGCATATTGATCATGGTGAATAAGAGAGTCAGGGGTGGCAGAATCAAATTCAACAGATAAAGAATGACTTGGCGAAGTTACTGGAATGTCATGTTCAGGAGCAACTATGGCCCTGCGAATGATAGGAATGGTGGTTGCTTGGGTAGTTGAAGTCAAAGGAATGACCAGACCACCAGGTTGCGGAATGACCTGAGTAATTTGAACGGGGTGAGTCTGGTCGGGAGAGGTAGTATGTGGGTCAGTAAGTTTCATGAATGAGGGTGTGCTTTCTGCTGGTTGTTCGATTGGTTGGTCAGGGGTGCCCTCGGGAGATATATCAAGTTCAAAGGAAGGGGCACCCCCTTGGTGGGAAGCAGACGCATGAAGAGAGGATTCAGAACTGGATGACTTAGAAATGTCAAGACCAAGTTCTTCTAGTACAGCTTGGGTGCGGGTGGATTGAGAAAGAGACTGAACAATGGCTTGAATGGTTGCTGGATCATATGTATCTTCTCCCTCTCTACTCTCAGCACCTTCACCCTCTTCATCACCCCTATCTATATTTTCCCTCTGCACATCCCTCTCAGCATCTCCCATAGATAGCTGAGTCCTAACCTCTATATTCTCACCTGGTGCTACTCCCCCTGGGCAGGTATGGCCGGTTCTGGCACAACCATGGAGGGTGCTCCTACACTCTCCCTATAAGTTCTCACAACATCATTCTGCTCACATAGATCCAGAAGAGATTCAGGGAAAGGGTTTGGAGCTGGTAGGTTGGCAGGAGTGGCAGGTTTAATGTATTGAAAGAGTTTAGGAGTTATAGAGGGTAGACCTGCTCGGCGGGGAATGTCAGCATTCCTGTCCATCACATATTGTATTATCATCGGAAGGAAGCGATGGTATGGCAGCAGGTTAGCATCCTTCTTCTTTTGTGAGTTCTTCCTTTGCATGGTTGCTTTGATGTCCTGGAAGAGAAGGAATGCATAATCCACATGCATGTGAGTAGCAGCAGCAACAAAGATTTTCAGCTGGTTCTCTGTTGGAAACTCATACCCCGAGTGTTTTGGGGTGAGACACCTCTGCAGCACAGTCATAAAAGTATTATACTTAGGGTGAAGACCTGTGCGTCTGAATTGATTTTTATGGGTGAGCTCTCCAGCATAGCCCATTTGTCTGATGGCAGCAAGACATGCTTCCTCATCTGGGATTTCCTCAAAATCCGATGCAGAGGGTCTACTATTGGCTTTTGGTAACCGGAAAATTGAACGTAGACGGTGAACAGGTATGTCTACAGCAAACTCATCCACCTCAGCATGGATAACCTCTTGACCTCTTTCATTGATTCGTACATCACATGTCTGCCAGAATTGTTGAACATAAAGTTCAGGGACATGTGTGCCGATTGTTGCAGGGTTGTAGGTTAGGAGGTGGTTCAGAGGGTGGACTGTAAGAATTTCGGGAACAATGGGGTGAGTGGGGGTCGTGAATTTGGTAAGGTCAATATAGTGGTTATTTGGGTGAGTCCTGGTGCTAAGGAACTCAGCTTGAGGCATGATCTCCTCTGGGTCACGAATTGCTTGGGCCATCTTATCTGTACAGATAGATAAAAACGTTAAGGCATAGTGACAATGATAAGATTGGAGAACAACATTCCTTTTGAATTTGGATCCAATGTGTGATATATATAATGGAGTTTGCATTGGATCAAGAATTTCAAGTGTCAAGTGTTAGACAGAAAAATTGTCTAACTCTGGAGAGCTTCAGTGTGAAGATATCAAAATGATGTGTTGAAAAGTTATTGTTGATATCTTATTTCATTAAATGAACAATAATAAACATATTTGTAGTACTGAAGCATGCCTCAAAAATCACCCTAACACTTCTTTTTAGGCCAAAAACCAAATCATTTGTGTATGCTTATATTCCCCAAGAACACGAAGAACACTTTTCGAGATTTTTGAAAGATTTTTACATCAAAGTGTTCCCCAGGTGTTCAAAATACCCATCGCAAACTTTGTTTCATCAAACAAGTTTGTTTCGAGTACCAAAAGTCCACTTAAAGTCTCGATACTCTCATTCGCATATCAGTGTTCTAAGGCCAAAAAGTACCCTTTTAACTCAAAATCTTCAAAATGTAAACCATACAAGTTGTTACCTTTTAGATTAGAAGTATTTTGATACTAAAATTGCAAATTTTGGCAGAGTAACGGGATGGTTTTCGAAATCAAAACGAGAGCACTTCGAAGAAAAAGCTTTGTGAGTTTGAATCGTGTGGAAGAAGATGTTGTAACTGATGAGACGGTTATAAAGGTAATAAGACACGTGTCAAGCCCTGATTGGCTGGTGCATCGGTTAAAAACGCGGCTGATAGAAGTGTGGATGCGGCTGATAAGTGTTTTCAATCGCATGCGATTCACACTGTGGTGTGTTAATCGCATGCGATTCAGCTTGGGTGTTAGAACCATGTGCATCTGAATAGCGTGCGATTAACACTAGCTGATTCAATCGCGTGCGATTCAACCTAACTTAATCGCGTGCGATTCACACTAACTTAATCCGAATCGCATGCTATTCAACCTTAGTCAAACTAGCATGCGAATCACCCTATTTTCCTGAATCGCATTTGTTTGAGTATGCTATTCACCTTGTATGCGATTGAAGGGTATTTCATTTTTCTTTGGTAATCGCATGCGATTGAGGAATAGACTTTATTTTCCCATGCGATTGACCCTTGACTTAGAAAATTATTAGTGATTTGACAAAAATTAATCCCATGCGATTGGTGCATAGAATCTGATTGGCTTTAATAGTCCTTAACACTTGAAAATTTTCTTATCAACTTCAAAGTATCTGGAATGTTGAGTTTAAAAATTTATATTCCAAGATCATTTGTTTGAAATTGTTTATGTTGACACACTCCCCCTCGATTGTTGCCTTTGATTTTGGAAAGTGTGTCACATGTGAATTTCTCCCCCTACACATGTGCACGATGTGTATTCACTTTCTCCCCCGACACATATGCAGCATGTGTAAGACTCCTGAACTCCCCCTTTGCAGTTGCATCAGACATCTGTACATAGGACAAACAGTGTAGTACCTACTCTAAAAATAAGGAAAAGAAAATTAACAGAGGAAACAGTATGTTAGAGTTGCAGATTGAGCATGCCTAACTTGGATACCAACTCAGTGAACCGACTTTCGTATAAGGGTTTGGTAAACAAGTCAGCAAGCTGATTTTCAGTAGGCACATACTGTAGCTCAATTAATCCTTTCTCAACGTTATCTTTTATGAAGTGATAACGAATATCGATATGTTTAGTTTTAGAGTGGTGTACCGGATTGCAGGAGATGGCAATGGCCGATTGAGAGTCGCATAACAATGGTATTTGGTCATACCTGAGCCCAAAGTCTGAGAGTTGTGTACGTATCCATAGGCTTTGGGAACAACACATTGCAGCAGCAACATACTCAGCTTCTGCTGTGGAGGTGGATACACAGTTTTGTTTCTTTGAAGCCCAGCAGACTAAGCGATCTCCCAGAAAGTGGGCACTACCAGAGGTGCTTTTCCTGTCAATCTTGCAACCGGCATAGTCAGCATCCGAATAAGCATGAAGGTCCAGATTGGAGTCCTTGGGATACCACAACCCTAGATCCATGGATCCTTTGAGATATCTGAAGATTCGCTTAACAGCCAACAGATGTGACTCCTTGGGATTCGCCTGAAATCTTGCACAGAGACAAGTAGAGAACATGATGTCGGGATGACTTGTAGTGAGATATAGTAAGGATCCAATCATCCCTCGATATGTCTTGAGATCCACCGGAGAACCATCAGGATCTGCCGATAGTTGGGATTTGGCTGCCATGGGAGTTGAGATATGGTTGCAGTTGAGCATATCATACTTCGTGAGAAGATCTTTAATATACTTAGATTGGCAAATGAAAGTACCATGACTCAACTGTTTAACCTGAAGACCGAGAAAGAATGACAGCTCTCCCATCATACTCATTTGGAACCTGTTTGACATAGCTTGTGCAAACTCTTCACTGTACTTTGGATTTGTAGATCCAAAGATGATGTCATCCACATAAATTTGGACAAGAATTTTGTCCCTACCTTTTGTCTTTGTGAAGAGAGTGGTGTCTGTCTTTCCTTTGGAGTAGCCTTCACCTATCAGATATTCAGATAAGACATCGTACCATGCACGTGGAGCTTGTTTTAAACCGTACAGTGCCTTATCTAAAATGTAAACATTATTAGGGTATGAAGAATTGATGAAGCCCTCAGGTTGTGAAACGTAGACTTCTTCTTTGAGTACCCCATTGAGAAAGGCTGTTTGTACATCCATTTGGAAGACTAGAAAACTCCGGGAGGCTGCATATGCAAGAAATAAGCGTATAGCTTCAATTCGAGCAACAGGGGCAAAAGTTTCTTCATAGTCGATCCCCTCTTGCTGATTATAGCCTTTTGCTACCAACCGAGCTTTGTTACGAACCACCACTCCTTCTGAATCCCTTTTGTTCTTGAACACCCACTTAGTTCCTACAACAGATTTACCGTAGGGCAGAGGAACTAATCTCCAGACTTTGAGACGATCAAACTGGTGCAATTCTTCTTGCATGGCGAGCACCCAGTCTGGATCATCTAATGCGTCACAAGTCTTGGTAGGTTCAATCATACTTAAGAAACCCACAAATTGACACTCGTTCGCTGTGGCAGATCTTGTTTGAATGCCAACCGAGGGATCTCCAATGATATTCTCCTCAGAGTGATGTCTGATCCACTTTAGCTCATGTGAGGTAGATGAAGAAGGGATAAAATCTTGAATATGTTGTGCTTCTTCTTCCACTTCTCCGGAGAAGTTTGGGTCTGAATCGAACACAGGTGAGCTCTCCTGATCAACTATTGGTTCTATCACAGGAGGCTGTGTGACAGAGACAGATGTAGAATCCTCAGCAAATGGATTCGTTTCAGTGACTGTTGGAGCTGTGACAGGTTCGCTCGTTTGTGCACCTGCGTTATTCCTGTTGTCAGTCAAAACAGGGGAAGAGTCAGATCTAAAGAAATCAAACATGAAATCAAGATTATTATCTGAACTGGAAGGAATGTCTGATTCTTTATTGTGAAGAACTGGTCCTGAACAGGTATGTTCAGAAGCAACTTTGTTAGACTTTGGTGGAAAGTCTGAGACATTCAATATATCATCAAATGTTACATTGATACTCTCAATAATGCTCTTTGTGCGTCTGTTCAAAACTCTATATGCTTTAGATGTTGTGGAGTAGCCTAAGAAAATAGCTTCATCAGCTTTCGGAGCAAATTTTCCTAGATTATCCTTTTCATTTAAGACAAAACACCTATTACCAAATAAATGAAAGTATTTGATATTAGGTATAATGCCATTAGCCAGTTTATAAGGAGTTTTATTAAAACGTTTGTTAATGAAAGAGCGATTCTGCGTATAGCATGCAGTGTTGATTGCTTCAGCCCAAAAGGAAGGTGGGAGCCCGGAATAAGACATCATTGTTCGGGTGGCTTCGACCAGGGTTCTGTTCCTTCTTTCAACAACACCATTTTGTTGAGGTGTGTATGCTGCAGAGAACTGATGGTTGATCCCAACTAGGTCGCAGAAGTCTTGCAGAGTGCTGTTCTTGAATTCAGTTCCATTGTCTGTGCGAATGGAGACAACACTTTGACCATATTTGTTCTGCTGCTGTTTGATGAATGTGATGATCGTTAGAGTAGCTTCAACTTTAGAGCGCAGAAATTTGACCCAAGTATACCTTGAATAGTCATCCACTATGACTAGGATATACTTCTTTCCATGTTTGGACTGAATTCTCATTGGACCGCAGAGATCCATGTGTAGAAGATCCAAAGGCTTGGCTGTGCTGAATGCTTGCTTTGATTTATGCGAAGCCTTCTTCATTTTTCCTTTCTCGCAGTCAGCACACAGATGAACCTTGTTGAATCTTAGTTTGGGTATTCCTCTCACCAAGGCACCGGTGACCAGTTTGTTTATATTTTGAAAATTCAGGTGAGAGAGTTTTCTGTGCCAAAGCCAAGTAAGATCATTGGAGGCTTCCGACAGAAGACACACAGATGTAGGAGAGTCATACTTCTCCAGATCTATGGAATACAGGTTGGAGTTCCTGGAACCTGCAAGCAGCTCGTCACCGGTTTCTGTGATCACAGAGCATTTGTTCTTCTTGAACACAACTACCAAGTCCTTGTCACAGAATTGACCGATGCTGAATAGATTATGACCCAAACCTTCTACGTAGGAGACTTTCTTGATTTTGATATGTTTCCTTTCAATGTCTCCGTACCCCATTATTGGTGCAACTTGGTCATTCCCAAAACGTACGGTCCCGGAGTACTTAGGAACGTAATTTTTTAGAAGACTTTTGTTGCCGGTCATATGTTTGGTACAGCCGGAGTCAAGGTACCACAAGTGAGGCACCTGCAAAAAGAGAATAAATCACGTTTAGGTCCCCATATAGAAATGGGTCCTTGATTGTTAGTCTCTAAGTTGAGTTGAGTAACAACTGTGGGTTCTGATGATGATGAAACTTGTAATGATCTATTCTTTGGTACCCAAATGGACTTAAGCTTTTGGCGTGAAGGAATAGATTTGGAAGAAATTGGTTGAGAAGAAAGTTTCTTTACCACTGTTGGTTTGACAATTGATGGAATTGGAGGTTTTGGATTCGGTAGAGTTGCGGAAGCGTTATGTTTGCGAATCCATCGTTGCGAGGAATTCTTAAGAATTCTCTGTGGCCTCGGTGCATCAACTTGCTTTTGCTGAACTGGAGCACTGCGATTAGTAGGTTTTGCTACTCGTTGAATGGATGATGGCTTGGGTTTTGAAGGTTTGGAGATTTTGGAAGGGGAATTGCGAGAACGCTTTTGAGAATGCAAGTGTTTTTCCTGTGCAATCCAAGCCCTTTTAAATGCTTCATAGTCCTGACGTCGGTAGACTTCTAGTTCCTTGATCGTGAGCAATCGTTTGGATTTGTTTAGACGTTTAAGTGCATGTGATTGACGAGTGGTGATCCATTGATTAATGATGTAACCTTTGGAATTTACAAATGGAATACAGACTAGATTAGCATAAAAATCAGTCCAGTCAGCACATGGTTTAATACCTAAAGACTTTCTCAATTGATCGTAACAACAATTAAATTCACAGTGTCCATGAGTACAGCCATCACTCATACAAAACATGGTAGAAGCAGTATTGTCTTGTGAACAGGAATGATTACAAACATAATCAAACATCAAAATGTTTTCACAGACAGGTTTCAAATTTGAACACCTCCTAGTGGACCTAGGAATAGCTCTTTTCCATGA
Source organism: Pulicaria dysenterica (assembly GCA_947179395.2). Taxonomy (NCBI): domain Eukaryota; kingdom Viridiplantae; phylum Streptophyta; class Magnoliopsida; order Asterales; family Asteraceae; genus Pulicaria; species Pulicaria dysenterica. The sequence continues at coordinate 48,338,805 of OX359292.1, read as the reverse complement.
TGTATTTATTTCACACTTCTTGTTTCCAGTCTTCTTCACATCTGCAGCAGAGGGTAAAAGATTAGAATGAAGTCGTGGTCGACTGGCTGCAGCTCGTGATGATTCAGGTACGTCTAAGTGCACACGAGAACTGTGATTAGAAGAGGACAGTTGCTTTGGTTTGTAAATCTGTTTAAGTTTAAGAGTTGTTACCGCAGTATGATTAACATATTTTACTAGTTTGACATTTTGAGAAGATGTAGACACATGTTTGGAACCTTCAATTCGTTCATCTAATATGGTTCCATGTGGTGAGAAGGTAAATGGAGTGGGTGGTTCCAGTGCAGTTTCGACCTCTTTGATTCGTTCAAGCAATTCAAAATTTTCTTTGCACAAGTCTTCAATGATCTTGCCATCAAGATTGAATACTGTTTGGAGACGCTTGTGGAGGATGGCGTTTTCTTGAACTAGTGGAGAGGGTTCAGATGTGGTTTCTGATTGGAAGGTTTTGGTAAGGTCATCTTGAACTAGATGAGTGAAGCAAAACTCCTGTAAGGTTTGAAACCTTTGCTGTAATTCCTTGTGGGGAATGTATTCAACAGTGGGCTTTGGTGAAACAGGAGAGTAGAGTTCTTCATCAGAATAGACAGAAGATGAAACATCAGTATCTGATGATGAGGTGAGGCTGGAGAGGTATGAGTCATTTAAATCAGAGTAATCAAATGGAATTTCTCTTCGGTGGTTAAGAGTACGTTTGATTTCTTCTTCAATTTGTTCCTCCTTTTGCCCAACAAAGACCATTCATTGGGTAAGCCCTTCGCCAAACAGATCAGCGTTGTACAGTTGTTTGGTTGTGACCTTGCTCAGTGACTTTGGATGTTTAAAGCCAAGCCCATCATGTTTACATTTTGAAAAAGGACGTTCCTTTTCTTTGTACTGGGATATGATTTTGTCACTTTGATCCCGTTTTGATAGAAGATATTCAAGTTCATAGATTCTAGAGTAAAGGGTACTTAGTTCATCTCTAAGTTCATGTTTGAGAATCTCATAATCTTTTTCTGCACATGCACATTCTGCTTTAAGGTCTAATATAGTGTTATTAGTCCTACTGGTTAACTCTAAGAGCTCAGTTTCTTTAGCAGCTAATTGGTTCCGAAGGCTGATTAAGTTGTTATCTAACTTCTTAATTTTTTTTTGTGCCTCCAATTTTTGAGTGTGTGAACTATCTTCTAGAACTTGATTTCTTTTGGTTAAGTCTAGTGCCTGACATTCTAACTCTTTTATGCGATTTAATATGATCTGAATGTGTTCATGTTTATGACTCATATTAAAGTTAGAGCTAGAAGATACCTTTCCATTTTCCAGGCTTTCCTCATCTGACTCGGAGAGCTCATCTTCGTCATCATCCTCTCTGCCTCCTTCACTGTTGTGAGCCATCAGACAAAACTGTGCGTGATCTTCACCATCTAGATCACTGTCTGAGCCTGTGTCATCAAGAAACTGATCCTCCTCAACTAACAGCACGTTCCCAGCCTGTTTTTGTTTAGACAGGCGGTACTTCTGCCGATAGTATTCTGCATCTTTTACCTTTTTCATCGGGCAGTTCCTGATCATGTGGCCCGACCTTCCACAGTTGTAACATTTAGACTCAACCTTCTTTTCTTCCTTCCTCTCATCTCTTTGATATATGGGTTTGTCTACTGGAGCTGCTCTTTCAGATCTTCTTGATCCGGATGTGAACCGCTGTCGATTGTTAGTCTTGCTGAAGCGGCTCTTGAAATTTCCGCTAGCTGTTGTAAGAGCCTGAAAAGCTGCTTCGATCGAATCGTCCTCATCATCATCTTGGTCAGAATCACTGATGACCACCTGTTTGAGTTTCATTGGTCTTGATGTGCTTTCCCTAGGGGTTCTTTCATCCACCACCAAAGCAAGAGGATCTGCAGCAGGCTGTTTTGGAGTGGACTGTAGTATCTTATCCTGGTACTGATTGAGATCTTCAAAGATGTTGTGGAAGGTGACAGAAGTGAGATCTTTGTTGATCTGTTTGTATAGTCTGCCATAGCCCTTCCACTCTGTACCTAGGGAATTTAGAAAAACACAGTTCAAATCAAGGTCAGTTCGAACTATCTGGTTGGATCTCATCTCGTTTTGCAGCTTGCAGAATCTCCCATATGTTTCGGACAGGAGTTCATTCTCACGAGCTTTGAACTCATGGTAGCTATTCACCAGTTGAGTTCTTTTGATGTACTCTCCTTGTGCTGTCCCTTGCAGCTGTCTCTTGATCTCATCCCATATCTCCTTGGCAGTTCCCAGGCTGTCTATCTTGAGATAGATTTCCGATGAGAGACCTTGTTTGAGGTAGTATTTTGCAAGCCTTTCAGCTTTCTTGATCTCCTTCTCTTCAGCAGTCAGTTCATCATTTGTCTTCTCGCGTTCATGTCGGAGAATGGGGGGATTGTTGGTCTGGTCAGCTTCAACGATCCTTGTGAATTTCTTGTTTCCCTTGTGGATGCCTTCAATCATTTTGTCTCCACAAATTTCGTTGTGCTCTAGGAAGTCCATGAACCTTCCTTTCCAAACATTGTACTCCCCTCGAAACAAAATAGGAGGTTTTGTATCGGTACCTATAGACATCATCTCGTTTGTACTTGACATGCTTAATGACTTTTAGTTGAAAAAGATCGTTTGCTTGTTAGATGGTTTGATTGTTCGAAAGCTTTCCCAAAAGTGATGAAAGATCAAAGTCTTTTGAAATTCAACTTTGAATTAGATCTTGTAAAGGTTAAATTCAATTTTGAACTAAATAGACTTTAAGTAATGTAATTCACCTTTGAATTAGATCTGATTTAAATTAAATTCAATTGTGAATTATATTGTTTGATTAAGTTCAAATTTTCAAGTTCTTTTGGTCAAGTCCAAAGAGTCAATCACTTGTCCAAGTCTTGGGAATCACTGTTTTCTAATCGAATGCGATTGGTCCAATCGTGTGCGAATGAGTGAAATCCTTTAAAGCAAATGAGCAGTGAGCTTAGTATTGATTGAATAGGTAACCAATCAAATGTGATTCAAACCTGTAGCTTCAAACACTTGGAATTTAAACGGTTAGTTCTGACAATCAAATGCGATTTCTAAAAGAAAAGGTAACCTAATCGCATGCGAATCAAACTAATCGCATGCAAATCAGACAATGTGGTATGATAGCTGATATAAAAAGATTCAATCAAGTGCGATTCTTAGTTTGAGTTAATCGCATGTGAATCAACTAATATTGCTTCAATCGCATGCGATTAAAGGATTGACCGGCTGATAGAGTTGTTCAATTATGAATCGCGTGCGATTGCTTCAACAAACCGGCTGATAGAATATCAAAAGTTCTATAAGCCGCACCACTCAATCGCGTGCGATTAGAAATCCGGCTGATAGAGTCTGAGGTGTCCTTTTCAAATCAGATTGCCATACCATGTATAGTGTCTACCCACTTGTACTTGATTGGTATGGCAAGTACTTGATTTTCCTTGTACAACAATTAAACTATCAAGAATTTATAATTAAATAAATTACAAAATATGATTTCTTCTTCTTCAAGTTGTACTTTCAGACCAAGAACACCATAAATGCCTTAATACCCAGAAAATTTAATATTGAAAAAGTGAGTATTTAATGACCCTTTTGCCTTAATGTATATAACGACACCCACGGTTTGTGTTTTTCCTCAATGAGAATGTTTAGAACACCTTGTAAGACACTCGAAACAACTCAAAGCAAAACTAAAGAAGATGTAGTTTGTACCTTTAATGAGTTTTGTACCTTTAATGAGTTCTACCTTTAAGAATCGTTTGAGCTTGAGTTTTTCTTGAAGAAAGATGAAGTTCTTGAACCTTTGTAAACCCTTGAGCCTCTTCTACTTGAAAGCTTGAAATCTTCGAGATTTGGTTGTCTTCTTTCGAACAATCAAGAGCGAAAAACAAGTTTGGCTCTGATACCAATTGATGGTCCCGTATTATACGGATGAAGCAATGCTTGAGAGTTAATGTGTGTGTTTGTATGTGTAATCGGTAGAGAGAAAGAGAGCCGAGAGCTAAGAGAGAAAACACACACAAGAGTTGAGAAATATGCAAAGCTTACTTAGAAATGTGGGGGAAATGCCTTTATATAACATTTCCCCAACTTTGAGTAATTACATATTACACCCCTCACTTTAATATTTCTAACACAAATAACCAAAAGTGTTGTGTGTGTGTGTGTGTTTAATTGCTCTCGGCTGAGAATCAAAAGAAGAAAAGAACTCAACATTTGATCTTCAAGTCTTGCATACAATTAGGTTTCTGAATTCATAACATTCAAGGTTAGATCACCGATTTATGATTTTGAATTGTTAATGTGATTCGGTTTATATATATATGAATACCGATTAATTCTTGGTAAATTGGTGAATTTAGGATGTATGCATGTTAGATTTTATGATTGCTATATGTTCTTTGTGTGATTAGAATGATTCTTGGAAACACAGAACACTTACATGCTTGAAATCAATAGGAATTTGTGTTAAAAATCAAATTTGGGCAAGAACATATGAATTGATTGGAATTGAAGTATGAATCAGTCGGAATTAGTGAAATCCGATAGATTTAATCGGAATTAGTGAATTCCGATAGAATTGATCGGAATTGGATGAAATCCGACGAAACATCTATGGATTTTCCTTAATACTTTTGTCGGAATTCAACTCTATCGGATTTTTCATTTTATCGGATTGTGCCTTATCTCGGATTGTACATATTATCGGATTGTGCCTTATCTCGGATTGTACATATTATCGGATTGTGCATTTTCTCGAAATTAAACCATTTGCTCGGAATTCAGTTAGATCGGATTGTACCTTTACTCGGATTTAGATTATGATTCTATCGGAATTGATCCTTTACTCGGAATCCGACTTTAATCGGATTTGAATAAAATCGGATTTGAAGATTTGAAGATAAACATGAAATTGTATATCTATTTGGGTTTGTGTATGATGAATAAATATGTATATGTGTATCTACATGAGAATCATGAATAAATATGATATTTATTTTGGATCAGTATTATGAATTGAATACTGACTTATGTTACGTTAATCTCAGGAACTGAGAAGACTCAGTGAATTTAGTCAACTGAGTGGGATTCAACAGTGCTGACTGTGGTGAGTGGGTTTATATCTTTAGATATACAGGATATGATATCCTATTTGGAATGCTCTTGTTTGGATTGTATATACATATTATTTTGGAGATCAGTATGATGTTGGGCCTATTGCTGGGGGATTTACAGTATCTGATCTTGAAGTACAATTGTAGTACTCAAGGGGGCTGATACTGTTGTCCATGTTAGCAGGGCTATCGGTAAACCTTGGTTTTGGCTGACCTTGGTTGTAGGTGCTTGCAACACCGCCGGTTCTCCTGGGATTCATGAGCTATTATGTTTGGGCATATTTGCCTTGTGTATGTTTAGATATTTGTTCCCTCACTTAGCTTTGTGCTAATTCCCCACTAGATTGTTTTGCAGATTCTTCATGGTGAGTTTTGAAAGTGATGACTGGGATTTTGGACAAACCATGAACTCTGATGTCAAGACTTTGTTTAGAGCCTGTTTGAATATTAACACTGTAGAAGTTTTGTACATCAAACAAGTTAAAATATTTTGTATTATTTATGTAATTAAGATAATTATATGTAACTAGCTTCCGCATGCAATATATTATATGTTTAAAAGTACAGTGTTACAGTTAATAATTATACATGTTAGTTCATGTTTGAATTCGGGTTTGTTCTCGAAGAACTCAGCTTGATGAGTTTCAAGCTGAGTAACTCAGCCTGACTAAAGAAGTCAGTTTAAAAGAATTTAAATATGTTTTAAATTATGTTTTAACTCTCTATATCTACGGAAAGGATAAGAAGACTTCAGAATCAAGATTGAAGATTGAAGACTCAAGATAAGAAGATTCAATATTCAAGATTCCGAGTTATCTGATACTTAGTTAGCAAATTAGGATTAGTCCAGTTTGTTAGGAACTGTAGCAATAGGATTATAAATACTTATCTCCTGATAAGTTTAGAGGTACGACTTAGATACGAAAAACAACTAAGTGTTGTAGAGCCAAAACCTCACCTCACCGTATGTGTTACGATTCTTGAATCACTGTTTGTCAGTTCAAGGTGATCAAGATAATCACAGATTGCCAAGTTGTTCATGTGTTCGAATAATCACATTAGTTGTGGTATTGGTAAGTTATCAATCTGTGTAAATCCTGTTTAGAGAGTCGTCAGTATCTATAATCATAAGTTGATTATAGATAGCTAAGTTTGAGAGATTGAGAGATTTATATTAGGTGGTTATATATCAAGAGTTGCTTACTTGATAGTTATTGTAATCATCTTCTTATTCAAAGCATTGTAATCATCTTCTTAATAAAAGCATTCAACTGATTGTGGTTTGATTTACTTTGTGTAACACTTTTATTTGATTTGTTCAATTTCCGCATAAAGTGTATTCAACCCCCCCTTCTACACATCTGTTGCTTGTTGTTATTCTCACCAAAGGGAACAACAACTGGTATCAGAGCAGGCTGAACGATTTCATAAGTTGTTCAAGATTCTGAGAAAGTTTACAATGTCTACAAGCAACAATTCTTCAAACTTTCCACAGATGTCTGCCAAAGGTTGTCCCATATTTGATGGATCAGACTATCCTATGTGGAAGTTCAGAGCTATGCTATTCCTCAAGTCCATTGACATTCGTACATTCGATGTCATTACAAAAGGACCTATCATCCCCAATATTCCTGCTACTGTCAGTGATACGTCTCCTAGCAAAACTGAAAAGGAAACAAGAAAGCCTATTGCATCCTGGACTGATGAATATTGGAAACTCTTCAATCTGGATGACAAGGAAAATGTTCTGGCAAATGCCCTGACCAACGAAATCTTGCGTACTGTGACTGGGTGTCAATCTGCAAAAGATATCTGGGACACGCTGAGTGTTTCATATGAGGGCACGGATCTGGTCAAGCAGCATAAGAAAAATCATTTAAATAGATCTTATGAAAAGTTATTTTCAAAGAAGAATGAAACCTTGTCAGATTTGTTCACAAGGTTTCACTGCTTGATAAATGACCTACTAAGTGTGGGTGTAAAGAGAGATCAAGCTGAACTTGTGCTGAAATTTATGGATGTGTTACCAGAGAAGTTTAATGATGTAACTACAGCACTGAGGGCTGGAGGAACACTGCATGTGTACAACCTACAGTCCATATATGGGTTCTTGCTAAATTATGAACAGATCACTGAACACAAGAGAACTTCTCAACAACAACTCAAGGAGTCTTTGGATAAGAATGAAGTTGCATTGGTTGCACAGAAAGAGAAGAAAAACTCCAAGACACTAGTTGTTGAATCTTAGACTGAGTCAGAATCTCAAGTTGACCACTCAGACTCAGACTCAAGTGATACTGATGATGTTCAGAATATCACTGAGCAACTGGCAATGTTAGCCAGACGTTTGAGAAGAGCTCAAAGGGGAAGAGGAAGATCTGACAGGGGCAAAGGGAAGAGTTCCTTTGATCCCAAAAATGCTATGTGCTTTAATTGTCAGAAGAAGGGACATATTGCTGCTGAGTGCATATCAAATAAGGTGGAATCAACATAACTTGTTGATAAGAATGCTTACAGAGCTGATAAATACAAGATGAAATATACTCAGCTCAAGAAAGAAAAGCCAGAAGACAAACCCAGTGCAAAAGGGTTATATGCTGAAACCTGGGATACATAATCATCTACCTCAGATGATGATGTATGTCTTATGGGTCAAGAAGATGAAGAGCTGGAAATAGATGAGGTTGATGAAGGGTTTTTGAACCTGACCAAACCACTATATGACTCAAACTGGTCAATCCTGGGTTTGATTCCACTGGTTCAATCCTAAAAGCGGAACTGGATTGAACACAACCCTCTAAACCCCAAAAGCGTTAGGATCTTTATAACTTTAAATAGATCAACATAGTTTCTTACAAAAACAATCCATAGATAAGGTTACAAGAAATATACCTGAACAAAACCTTTAGGGTTGCTAAAGATAGTCCACCACTACTGCACCTCCGATTGAACTGGCTGCTAGACCGCTCCTGGATCACCAAGCCTTCAAACCGTGAAGCCTTCTTGTGTGTGTATCTGTGTCGATCAACACAAGGCCAAAAACCGAGAACACCTTGTGTTCTTATTGGCTTGCGATCGTCGAGAGAGAGACCGAGAGAGAGAGAGAGTACGGTCGAGAGAGAGATCGACGTGAGGGAGTACGAGATCGAGAGGGAGAGAGTGTTGTGGTGGCTAGGGTTTTTTTCCTTGTCTCACTTATCTTAATCCTTAAGCCTTTAAGGATATATTTATAAGGATTAACTTGGACCTAAGCTCGTTTAATTAAAAGCCCACTGGTTTTAATTAAACTTTCAATCTCTTCATCTTGACCCCCTGGACTTTACTAGTTAATTAATTAACTATTAATTAACGTAGTCCGTTAAATATTAAAACTTAATATTTAATTCTCCTTAAATAATAAATAACTATTTATTATTTATTTCCTTTCTAATAATTAATACAAACTGATTAATTATTTATTTCTCTCTTTTCAATAATTAATACTACTGATTAATAATTAATCTAACTGATTAATTATTTCCTTTTTCTCTTTAATAATTAATCTAACTGATTAGTTATTTCCACACAGATTTATGGTGAAATCCAACTGTTCTGAATTGGGTGTGTAGCAGTGTGACCATTTAGTCTATTATAACATTGGATACAATATGCCCGTTAATTATCTCTGCACATAATCCAACAGACTCCAACTTGTGCAAGATAAGTAACAGTTACTGCACATTGTTTGCCTAAGGAGGTCCCTAGCCAGACACTTAGGATAACCAGGTTATAAGAACTCTTATACCCCAAAGTAACTTGTGATAAAACTTCATAAACAACCTGCTTTAGAAGTAACCTGTTATAAACTAACTGTTTATAAACTAAACTATCATAAACTCCCTGTTTATGAATGGGTACGTTTTTATACATACAAACTTGCATATATATAGGTTTGTCCCTTGCAGCGCGATATTTCAATTTTGAGCATGATCATGGAAAAGGTCAACTCAGAGACTCAAGAATTTGTTCCTGACATACTTGATTTCGAAACTGCGTGATAAACGACAAAGAACAGATCAGTTCGTTTGGGCACGGCCATGCACTTACCAGTTTCTCTTATTAGTCAAGGGGCCCGGAAATATCTCTTCTAAAAAGAAGGTGCAATTACCATCTTGCATATTTGCATTTGGCAACATGGCTCCCAATGAATCTAGACACGCCCCTTATGACCACCCTGTTACGGCGTGGCGTTAGAACGCGCTAAGAAGACAACAATTACCGCATCCTAAACCAAATACCTCAGGCTTGAGGATAACCTATGTGATAAATACTTTTGACACGAATCCACGAAGTATTTTTCACGGTGGGTCAATCCAATATTCGTAACCCTAACGAATATCCGTAAATTTTGGTCCGCAAAAAAAACGTTCGCAGCTATATTCGATAAACTATCGAATCTACCCCAAAATTACGATGACTTTATAACCCTATCAAGGTTCCCACCAAGATAGGTAGTCACGGATAATGTTTTGAATAAACCTAGTTTATTCCTGGATGAACCAAAACATACAAAAATATGAAGAACAATAAAACTAATTTCTACACCCTTCCATATTCCTCCCTGGAATAAAGATGTATAATTTCTACCATTTCACTGGCTCGATTCACGGTGTTTATCTGAATTACTTATTATTTTTACATTGTAACTTATCACGGATTACAAAGAAAATAATATGGTTATAAACCCTAAAACACAAGACTAGTACTTTGAAGTACTCTTTCTTGGTTTTGCTAGAAATCATTCTTGCAACCTAAGAACACTTCTAGGCTTACTTATTTTATAAATTCCTTAAACTTGGAGAACTGAAAATAACTACTTGTTTCTGATTTATAAAACAGCCTCCCTGTAATTAAAACTTTAATTACATTTGTAGATGTAATAAATCTTACTAGATTTATGTCCTTTTGAAATGATAAATCCTCCTACACCTACTTGTATGTAACTTGAAACTAGATTCCCGGTGTATACCAACACTTATCTAATTCCATTACTAAGAATGTTAAAAAACATCCTATTTTATCATTTCTAACGTTAACCAACCAACAATATTTAATTAAGCTGACTTACTGAACATTTTAGAACGTATATAATTTCAGGTCATAACTTGACTCGAAATCTTGCAATTATATCTTTATCGAGTACCTCTCAATAAATCATGCATTTCTTGGATTAGTTCTTTCCCAAGAACTTACTGTTTTAGATAACTTCTAAAAGCATCCAATAATTATATACTTTAAAAGTTCAAACTTGTATTTATCACACTGGTTAAAAAAAATTATTAACTCTGATAAATACATTAGTCAGGTGCTCCCACTATCTCTTATGAAAAGGCGTATTCTTTAAAAAATATCCTTTTAGGCCTTAGTCAAAACTTGACTACCATACCTAAGACTTGTGTTCCAAACACATATTTTAAAGAACTTAGTTTTTGTAAGAAATTTGTTTTATGAAACCAATAACTTGGATCTCCCATATATCCATCTTTCCAATTACGGAAAGTGGTTTCATTAAACTTACCACGATCACAAGTATGAAACACTCATAATGGTATCTTAAATTTCTTTCCTTAAAATATTTAGTATAAAACTCCCTTGATTATAATAACTATTATAATCATTTTTATACTTTCTTAAACGTTTTATCAAAAACTATTTTACTTAATAAGTATCATTTCTATTTAGTTCAAGACTTTCAACATTCACTTTTCATAAAATCTTAAATACTTGTTGAATTAGAAAAACTATCTAATCTTATAAACAAAACTTGTTTATTTAAGCATTTGAAAAAGTATAGCCAGCATTTATATATAACTACAACAAATCATAGCATAAAGATTATGATGAATCACCAAACAAGTCAAGACTTGACTTATTGGTTCTCTTTTAGTCACAACTGGACTAATCCTGATTCATAAGAATACGTGCACGGATATATAACTAAATAATTAAATTTCTATAAACTTAATAACCATAAGTTTTAATAAACCAAACAAGATAAAACATGTTCATCAAAACTTTAAAAGGAGTTTAATAAACTAGGAAATAGAAATTATTATAATATCCGTAAGCTGCACGTAGGATCTTTTTATGCTGGGCCGCATCACTTTCCATCTCCTCCTGCAATAAACGAATACAAGATGTTAGAATACTTGTAAAACTTTACAAGTAGGAAAGTGACAAAGAAGCTAATCACGCAATACCTGAGGAGCCAGACTTGCCTCCTGCCTCGTGACCTTTCGGACAATCTCGTTTCCAATGTCCGGCCTCGCCGCACCTGAAGCACCGATTCTCGGTTCTTGCTTTGTTCGGCTTCGGCTTCTTTCCCTGGTTGTCGTTATTGGCCCTGGGTGCATTCTGGCTGGGCTGGGCCTTGCCCTTTCCCTTTCCGTTGCGCCGCTTCCTCTTCTTACGTCCACCATGTCCCACCATAAGAATGTCCTTAGACTTGGTCCCGATACTTTGCTCAGCAATCTTGAGCATTGAGTGCAACTCAGCCACAGATTTCTCCATGTTGTTCATGTTGTAGTTGACTATAAAAGGCTTGTAGTCATCTGACAACGAGTTGAGTATCGTATCCATTGCTAGCTGCAACGGTACTGGGTGCCCAAGTCTCTCTAGGTGGTCCATGTAACCTTTCATTTTCATGACATGGTCACTGACCGAGGTCCCCTTAGCCATCTTGCACGAGTTAAATGCCCTAGTGGCATCATAACGCTCAGTGCGGGCTTGCTCCTGGAACATGTCCCTCATCTGGTGGATCATGTCATATGCAGGAGTTTCCATCATGCTTGATTACAACTCTGGACTCATAGTTGCAAGCATGAGGCAGCTAACATCCAAGGCGTCATTGGAGCACTTCTGAAAAGCCTCCCTGACCTCTGCCCTGACATTACTGGCAGGGGGATTTCCTATAGGTTGTTCTAGGACATACCACTTTCTCTCGTGCCTCAGCACGATCCGGAGATTTCTCTCCCATGTGAGAAAGTTGGACCCGGTGAGCTTATCCTTCTCAAGGATAGAGCGTAGTGAGAGATTATTAGTATTGGTAACGTTGGTTGCCATCTACAAATTAAAACCCGGTTTAATTAGTAATTGCAAATAAACTTTCCAACATATATCATTAAACCCATAAACACTATATATTAGACCTAGGACCCATATTTCACATACTTGACACAAGGTTTGGGCACTTCCCGCCAAGTCATGCTATTTCTGGTAGGTAACACCCTGTACCAATCGTACCTAACTGATACGACTCCTAGAACCTCGTAGAGCACTTAGACCCAGTCTAGTATGTTTAACTCTACTCTAGTACTTTTTGGGCCGGGACTCCCGATTATCACCAAAATAGATCGCACCACCTAAGACAGCATGAATTCTGGCCGGGACTCCCGATTATCGCAGAATCTTTCATGCCCTTTCCCGCAATGGTTTGAACCCGGATGCCCAAGGTTTGGGCACTTCCGACACCCGAGTACCGTTTAACAGTCAAGGTGTACCATTAGGTGGGTAGCACACTGATCTAAGATTTTTTCTTGGGTTTTAATTAAGTTCAATAAAAAACTTAATTTTCCAGTTTTTGAAAAACCATTTTAAAACTAACTGTTTTAAAAAGTACGATTTATATGTGTACCTGAACTAGGTGCACAAAACGGTTTTTATAAGTTCCAAACTTATACCTTGACAAAACTTTAAATTTATAAAAATTTAACTAACACGACTAACAACCTGTAGTCGTATTCTTAGTTTGTCATTAACACGTGGTTTTTCACTGTTTAATAACAACCTGTTATTAAACCCCTTTTTATTTACCATCACACGCATGTATATACCATACATATATATGAAAAGCAGTAAATAAATCACAACCACGCAGATAATAAGAGTAAGCAAATAAAGCCCTATAGTTTTGCCAACTAATCCTAAGGTCAAGCCTAAGGACAAAGTGACTTAGATTCGCCTTTCTTGATATGTTGCTCCCACTGGCCTTGACACCTCCCCGAAATGTCCGTGCTTTGCGTAGAGAACACCATTTTCTTGATTGACTTCTTCGAGTCCATTTTGGTGGAGGGATTAAACTACTACTAATCTATTACAAATACAATATTGAATGGGGTTGTAAGTGGCACGCAGGCCTCCCCGAACCAGTACAATATTACAATTAAGAAAGGGATTGTAATTGGCACGCAGGCCTTCCCAAAACCAAAAATAAAAGAAGAAATGGAAAAACGAGTCCTAAGTCGGCAAAACTATAGCTATACAACCACGCAATTATAATAAAAGTAAACAATAAACTGTGCTGTTAAGTACACAACCGGATATGTCTAAAACTCTCTCATTTATCCTTTTGATTAATACCTATTAACCAAAAATGAGAGTTATGATCTTCTAATTTATTTGACCAATATAATTTTTCAATAATCCTTTGAAAAACTTGGCCTTATTCAAAACTTGAATGAAAGCCTCCACGTTGTGTTCTTTAACCAGTTTTTCCAAAAAACTTATAACCTACAACTTTGGTCAAATAAATACTATGTTATTTGTTTTTCCATTATATAAACTTTATCCCTTTTTTTAGAATTTATTTAAAACAACTAAACTAGTCATAATAAATAAAAACTAAAAATTATATATTTTAACTTAAAACAATTAAAATATATAAAACTAGCTTATATATTATCTTATTAATTTTATAACTTAAAATTAATAATCCTTTCGTATTAATTTGGAAAAACTATCTTGGGCCAACATCTCCTGTCAACCCGTGTAACCCATTGGGCCGAGACCCTCTTGGGCCGAGAACCGACTCGTCCGAGATCCTCCTTGGGCCGAGACCCACCTGGGCCAAAAAGCCCTTGGATCTCGAACTTGTCTTGAGCCGAAAATGCTTGAGCCGAAAATGCTTGGGCCGAAGCCCATCTTTCTCTTAGCGTCGCTAACGGCCGCCGCGAGGCCCATCTTGCCTTAGCGCCGCTAACAACCACTACCCGGCACGGTGATGGTCCCCTTTTTCCGATTAATACATTTTAAATCCTTTTAACCTATTAAAACTAACTGTTTTAATATACTGATTAAAAAACTGGATTTAATTCAAAAACCAAAAAAACATTAATTATTAATATTAACAAAAACTTGTTTTATTAATAACTAATTACCCTAAAACTTGATTTCAACCTTTTTAAACAAAAGTTCAAAACTTGTTAAAAACTAGTTTTAGATAAAAGGTTTTATCATTTTTTTAACCGTTTAAACACAATCCTGGTTTAAACCTAACTGGTTAAAATCAAACCTTTTACTATCTGGATAAAAACAGAAAACTTGTTTTTATCCCTTATGGTTTTCGAAAACTCGTGGAGAAAGAAACAAGATGAAGTAGATCATATAACCATTAAAAAAACCAACAAATTAGATTAACTAGGTTTAACCGATTAAACAAACTGTTTAATTTAATCTTAATTCAATCTTATTCTTATTTCAAAAATGATCCTTTTAACCATTCAAACTAACTGTTTGAAATTTCTGATTAATAGGATAAACCTGATACCAAAACAAACTGTTTTGCTACCTTATTGATTTTCGAAATTTCCACGAACAAAAAAGAGAATCAAGAATAAAACCTTAATCTAAAAAACAGATAAAAACTAGAAACTATGGATCATAGAGCCGAGGCTCTGATACCACTGAAGGGTTTTTGAACCTGACCAAACCCCTATATGACTCAAACTGGTCAATCCTGGGTTTGATTCCACTGGTTTAATCCTAAAAGCGGAACTGGATTGAACACAACCCTCTAAACCCCAAAAGGGTTAGGATCTTTATAATTTTAAATTGATCAACATAGTTTCTTACAAAAGCAATCCATAGATAAGGTTACAAGAAATATACCTGAACAAAACCTTTAGGGTTGCTAAAAATAGTCCACCACTACTGCACCTCCGATTGAACTGGCTGCTAGACCGCTCCTGGATCACCAAGCCTTCAAACCGTGAAGCCTTCTTGTGTGTGTATCTGCGTCGATCAACACAAGGCCAAAAACCGAGAACATCTTGTGTTCTTCTTGGCTTGCGATTGTCGAGAGAGAGACCGAGAGAGAGAGAGAGTACGGTCGAGAGAG
Source organism: Pulicaria dysenterica (assembly GCA_947179395.2). Lineage (NCBI taxonomy): Eukaryota > Viridiplantae > Streptophyta > Magnoliopsida > Asterales > Asteraceae > Pulicaria > Pulicaria dysenterica. The sequence goes on along the minus strand of OX359292.1, from coordinate 48,323,481 downwards.
AGATCGACGTGAGGGAGTGCGAGATCGAGGGGGAGAGAGTATTGTGGTGGCTAGGGTTTTTTCCTTGTCTCACTTATCTTAATCCTTAATCCTTAAGGCTTTAAGGATATATTTATAAGGATTAACTTGGACCTAAGCCCGTTTAATTAAAAGCCCACTGGTTTTAATTAAACTTTCAATCTCTTCATCTTGATCCCCTGGACTTTACTAGTTAATTAATTAACTTAGTCCGTTAAATATTAAAACTTAATATTTAATTCTCCTTAAATAATAAATAACTATTTATTATTTATTTCCTTTCTAATAATTAATACAAACTGATTAATTATTTATTTCTCTCTTTTCAATAATTATTACTACTGATTAATAATTAATCTAACTGATTAATTATTTCCTCTTTCCCTTTAATAATTAATCTAACTGATTAATTATTTCCACACAGATTTATGGTGAAATCCAACTTTTCTGAATTGGGTGTGTAGCAGTGTGACCCTTTAGTCTCTTATAACATTGGATACAATATGCCCGTTAATTATCTCTGCACATAATCCAACAGTTGATTATGGTTTGTTCGAGTCAACTTTTGAAGCTAACTTGAATGAAGCTGAGGAGAACAACAAGCTTAGTGATTAGGATCCTGCTTCCATGTATAAGGTCAGTAATTTCAACTCTTACACCGATGAGGAAAAGGGTCTTGCTTTTGATTATCTGCTGAATGATTTCAAGACCGTCCTTAAATCTCAAAATGACCTCAAAGATGAGATAACTAAACTCAAGAATGAGATTAAGGAAAATAAATCTCTCATTGATGTTGGTAAGAAAGCACAATGTGATCTTGAATGTCAAAGACACATTAATAAACTTCTAAGTGAAGAACTTCAGGAAGCTAAAGACAAAGCTGACCAACTTCAAAAGGTCACTGAGTCTTGGTGTAATTCATCAAAGCTTGCTGAAAAGTACATAAACCAACAAATTCCTAAACAGGTAAAGGTCGTACTTGGGGGTGACTATCAAACAGCAGCTTATGTAGATGATGATGAGATAGCAAGTATAGACTCTGAGGAGGATAGACTACTGATTGAGTCTCAGAAGTCAGCCTCAGAAAAGAAACATGGTCAAAACCTTAAATACAATATGTTTGTAAAGGCTAAAGATCATGGAGAAGAGTGCTCAACATCCAAACAGCATGGTAAGTCTGTGCTGAACAGATTAAGCACTCAGCCTATTCAAAGAACTTCAGTCATAGAAAGGCTTAATCAAAATCCTTTCAAAAGACAACATTCTCTATCTGGCTTGGAGAAAAGTTACAAGAATAGGAAGACCACTGTAAGTCAGAGGTCAAAGTACAACAATGGTAAGTCCAAAGTTATAGATCTTGGTAAGTCCAAGAAGATCAACAGTGGTAAGTCCAAGCCTGTTGAAACTGGTGAGTCCAGTAGTCATGACAAAGGTAAGTCCAAGGTCATGGAAAAGAAGATTGTTAGTCAAACTTCTAATCAAAAGGATAACAAACAAAGACCTGACAAAGGTAAGTCCAAAGTCAGTGATCATCATGTGAATCAACTTGCAAAGAAAGGTGAAAAGTTATCCACCACATATAATCCTAAGACTGAGAGCAAGTTCTCACAAGGATTATTAGACACTCTACCTCCTGTAATCATTGGAAGAAGGAGATGCTACAAGTGCAGAAGTAGAGGTCATGAGGCTAAGGACTGTGATGCAGAAATCTCAAGGCCTGAATAGGAACAAGCTGAGCAGCCTACACAGGACTCAGCTCCTGCTCAAGCTGAACAGTCAGTTCAACCAGATGGAGATGCTAAGTGTTCCTCATTTGAACCCACCAAGAAGTGGGTTCCTGTTGGTGCATAATTGTGAATCCCTAGTTCTTATCAATCAAATACATACATGAAATGTTAATTCAAATGTGTTTTGATTAATTGTTTGCATGTATATATATTCTTAGTGATTCTTTGTGATGATCTTAAGCTTACAAGTACTTAATCATGTGTTGATGTGAGTTTGGAAGTTTAAGTCTGTGTGAAAGTTCATCACGTGCGTGAGGTGTTCACTGCGTGCGTGGTGAGTCCACTACGTGTGTAGTGTATCTCACTACGCGCGCAGTGATTAGGTCGGTTAAAAGTTAATTAATTATTATTAATATAACCAGTACGTGCGTACTGGACTCACTTCGTACGAAGTGTGATACATTACGTGCGTAGTGAATTTAAGTACACTATAAATATCTCTTAACCGCATATTAGCGAGAGAGTTCGCGGGTAATCGACTATTTGACAGGTAATCAACCGGGAGCCTTACGTAATCGACCTTATCCGACCTTAAGCTTACTAAATCGCGACTTTGACCTCATAATTCGTAATCTTAGTGATAAATACGAAAACCAAGGGCAGCCTTAAGCATCTCTGTGTGAGTTCTTAGAGTTTGTTCTTGTTTCTACTCTGTATGTTTCTTAGTGTTACTGTGTGCCGGACACCTAAGCAGATCTTAGAATCCTTAGGAGGTTTGGGAAATAGAAATTCCGCACTATTTCTCATCCTAGATCAGTCCTAGCGTAAGGGTGTTTTAGTTTAGTTTAGAACCCCATCCCCCAGCGGTCCTACAAAGTGGTATCAGAGCCTTGTGCTTTGATTGATCACTTTTCCTTAGGTTTCGTGATCTAGGTGTCGATTAGGCCTGTGTGTTTTGTCCTTTTCGTCGTTTTTAATCGGTTGTTAGGTCGAAAATAGGTCTTTTTGCGTTAAAAAGGTTGTGTTTTTACGTAATCTGTTTGAGTGTTACCCGTGCGAACTGAGTCCTAGTCCGTGCGTATTATCCCTCATCACGTGCGTAGTGTGTCTTAGTGACTTAAACAACTCTTAATCATTGAATTTTACTCGTACGAAGTAACTGTGTGTAGTGCGTGGTGACCCTTAGTACGTGCGTAGTGCGTCGTTAATCCTCTAGAATCTTCGATAGGCTGTGTGCTAGTTCGTACGTAGTGACTCCTCAACTCGTGCGTGGTAAATCCATTACGTGCGTGTTGAGTCTGTGTGATAAATTTTTCCATTAAAAATATCTTAACTACTCCGTGCGTAGTCAGCTCAGTCCGTGCGTACCACTGTCTCAGTTCGTGCGTAGTAAGGTCTGTGTGTCTTTGTGTCAGTCCGTACGTAGGTCTTATACCACGTGCGTAGTGCTTTGTGTTCGTGCGTAGTAGGTCCACTCCGTGCGTGTTGAATCTGTGTGGTCTATCAAATCCTAATTTCAGTCTGTGTGTTCTCAGCTCTTGATTACTGAAATGGCATCAAAACAGACAACAGTTTTAAATAACTTATTGCTAGACAGTGAAATGGGGAGTGCCAATAAATTACCTAAACTGTTAACCATGGAAGACTATCCTATGTGGAAGCCCAGGTTCGAAATATTCCTTGATGGCCTTGACTGTAGACTTCGGAGAGCAATAAGCACCGATTATATGGTTCCCAAGGGGGAGGGAAATATTGAAACCCCCTATGATGAAATGACTGTTGAACAGAAGAGCAGTCATGATGCAGAGAAGAAGGCCTATGCTCAACTAATCCAGGCCATTCCAAATGAGATCTTCCATCAATTCAGAAGATATAAAACTTCCCACAGCCTGTGGAGAGCACTAGAGAAGAGAAATGAGGGAAATGCCGCCCTCAAGGAATTGAAAGCAAGTCAATTGAGAAAGGAATTAGATCATTTCATGGCTACTAGAGATTAAAAAATTCCTTCTCTCATTACAAGATATAATCATCTTCTTAGTGAACTGGATAGTCTGGGTGTTACTGTTCCAGAGAAGCAGTAGGTGGAAATTTTGGCAAAAGCTTTGCCCAAGAGCTGGCGGCCATTATTATGATACTGAAGAACAGTGGTGGTTTTGACGGGATGGATCTAAATGATTTCATCACAAAGTTGAAAGAGCAAGAGCAGGAGGAACAAAATTTGGATTCCATGTCCGGTTATCAACAAAATCCTTCTCTCTACTACTCTGGAACACCTGTATCGTCATCCACTTCTTCAAATGCCTCCTTACAATCTGCCTATGTGAGTAATGTAAATGATTCTGGCAGATCTACACCTGAAGCCTCATCTTCTGGGCCATCCTATACTGTGTCTACTTCTGGATTCAATGTCGATCATTTCAAGTATGGGAGCACAGATGAAGTAAAAGCACATATGAGGATGCTAAGTGCGCTAGTCTCCTCTTATGATGATCTACTAAAGGGGAAGATTGGTAATGCTCATCTTACTCAAGAGGATTATGAACAGATTGATGACGATGAGATGGAGAGACAAGATATCCTCTGGTCATATGCTAACTTAGTCAGGAGGGCGAGAGCATATGAGAAAAGAACAGGAAAGCAAATATCAGCTACAAAGGATACCAAACTTGGTTTTGATAAGTCTGCGGTAACATGCTATAACTGCGGTGAAAAAGGTCATTTCGCGCGAGAATGTGATAAGCCGAAGAGTGTGGGACCGAAGTATCCTTTTAAAACCAGTCCTGGCAGTAGATCATTTTCCTCTTCAACCATAAAGTCTGAATCAACTCCAAAACCGGCTAAGGCAATGGCAGTTGTTCAAAAGGACGAGGGAATTGACTGGTCAGTACAATTTGGGAATGATGGTGCTGATATTAATGTGGCAAATGTTCATGTGTTGAACGAAGATTCTCAATCCGTGACAGAAAGTTACTCAAGTGAGGAAGAATCAATTGCCAGCATTGATGATGAACCAGCCTCGGTTCCAGCTGCAGAAAAGACACCAGTGAAAGTTTGTGCCAATGAGTCAAACCAAAAGGTGTGCAGTTGTGGTCAATCATCCGAGGAAAAGGTATGTACTTTTGGCTTACCTTGTGGTTCTTGTAATGATTATGTAAAACAGATAGTGTTCCTAAAGTCTACAATTTCAGAGCTCACATCTAAGTTAGATAAAAACCTGTTGATAAAAGAAAGAGAAAAACAGTTGAAAGAAAAGAATGAAAGTTTAGGCAAACAGGTGCATGAACTAGGTGTGGCTCTGTTAAATAAACAGGATGCTATAGTGTTTTACATAAATGAGATTGATAAGCTGAAACGAGACCTTGCTACTTTAAAGGACAATTATGAGACTCTGAGTCAAAAACTCAAAAGTTATTCCACGTCTTCTTACTTATTTGAGTACATAATCGATCAGAGAGGTCAAGGTACTGATTCAGAAAAGAACAAGAAGTTATACTCTAAATGTCCACCACCAGTGTTAAATCAACTGGTGAATGATGATGTTCACTCTGAATCTGACCCACTACTCACAAAGGTTGATGAATCTTCTGCATCAACCCCAAAAGAGGATTTAAAGTTACACGAGAATGTGGGTGAGCCTCAGAAGAATGAGGTTCAGCAAGAAGAAATTAAAAAGGCTGAACCAGGCATAAGAGAACTGTTGGCAAGTTCTAATGTGAAAGATCCGTTGATGCATCGTATCCGCGATGCCCTTCGGAAATTTGAAAAGGAGGGTGTAAAGTCTCCTGATACCCGTCCGTACCAAGAGGTCAAACTATTACCCAAACATCAAGGGTTAGGGTATCGATCTCAAAGGATGTCGAAAGGTCCTGTAAAGCAATATCCAGACAGGATTTGCTATGTGTGCAGGAGACCTGGTCACCTCAGTTACGAGTGTGATCAGCAGCCACATCAGCGATGTAACAGGAAAGTTGAGACTTTTCAAAAGAATAAAACGTTTACTAAAAACAATCAAAACTCAACTCTTCCAGTTCAGCACCAAAGGACAAACGGGGATACCATAGGAAAATCTAAAAATCCCGAAGTTGTTAGCAAAAGAAAATCTTCGCTCAATCAGAATTCTAAGTGGACTAACAAACTGTGTGTTCAAATGCCTAAGGATTCGAGTGACAGGTTCAGCAATGCTGCTGAGAAGACTGGAACTTGGATGAAACTTCCAGTGATTGGAGAAGACGGAAAACCCATGACTATTCGGGCTTGGGTTCCTAATGCTTTCTAATTCTTTCTTCTATGTGAAGGGTGTCAACCGCTATAATCAAGTGTGAGGTATTTGTGACTGTGTGTCTATTTTCTGTGTGACTAAATTGTTCTTTTGTCTTTGTGTTTATTTCCTGTGTGCTTCTGCGTTTCTATTTTCTCAGTTTTTAGATTGTTTAGTATTTTAGGGGGAGATAGTTCAGAAAACTTAGAAAATACAAAAAAAATCAGAAAACATAGAAAATACAAAAAAAAAAAAAAAAAAAAAAAAAGGGGAGAAGTTGATCCAACCTAGATGGAGAGTGATGGCACACTGGTTCTCAATACAAAGTCGTCTAGTAAAATTAGGACTGAAGGCATGCATACTTTTGAGAAAACTGTCTGAAAATCTAGTTGAATCAGATAAGAAACAGATAGTGTGTAAGACATATAAGGAAAGTCTAGACTGATAAATGGTTATGCATGTGAAAATCAATCATAGATTTAAGCTATCGAGACATTCCAAGTCTATAAGTCAATAACAGTTGAGAATGACTTAGTTTGATGCACACACCTGTTACCATGCCTAATGTGTTAAATGACATTGAGCTATATGTAAAAGAGGGTGAAAAATTGACCCCAATTTTGAGAATGTCAAAAGATATAGATACATTGATCTATCATGATAAACTGTCAAAGAGCATAAAATGCATTGACAAAAGCTCAGCAAGAAAAATGTCTAGAGAGGTGAAAAATCGACCTCCATGTCAAAGAGCATAAAATGCGTTGACAAATTAACATATCACATAAGCATGGTGGTTTTGGTAATTAAGTTGTGCAACCTACTGAGTGAATCAAAATACTATGAGACTTTGAAAGAGATAGTCTTAATCATGTATCCAGTCTAGACAATCTGAAAATGTTGAAACAAAATCTGTTATTATCTGAAGAAAGATAGGTTGACAGACAGAGTTTAAGAGAATATGTTTATGCCCAAGGTTCTGAAATGAATGATTACTGAGTATAGACGAGCTAGTACTGACTCCATACTGGAACCTTCTCACAAAAAGATTTAATTTTCAGGAATTTACTTCTTTTGCAAATTTATTCTGAGTTAATTTCATTTCAGTTATTTTCATTTCTGTCTTTTATTTTTAAGTTTTTAAATAGTTGAATTTAGATTCCCAAAAATAAGTTGTTAATAGTTTGTTTTTTTTATCTCGTTTCTGTTTAGAAAAATACAAAAAGAGTTCTAGTATGTTCTATTTTCTCTTAGTGTGATTTGTTCTGTTTACATTTCCTTCATCTCACTTTGATGTGTTTTGCTTAAATGTTTATAAGTGATCTTGAAGTTACTGACAGTTTATTGCTGAGTGCAGTACTAACAGTAATTAATGTTCACAGATGAGAAACTCATTACATGCGAAATGGAACCCCACTAAGCACGAGTTACAGCTCACATCGTGTGTAGTGCAGGTAAGGGCATGACGAAAGGTATTCGTTTAGCATTTTGCTGTATGAATTTTGCTGTGTGCATTTTGCTGCGTACATTCTGCTGTGTGCATTTTGTTGTCTGCATTCTGCTGTGTGCATTTTGCTGCGTACATTCTGCTGTGTGCATTTTGTTGTGAGCATTCTGCTGTGTGCATTTTGCTGTGTGCATTTTGCTTTGTGCATTTTACTTTGTGGAACTTTTGCTTAGTGCAATGGTTATTGATAGAACTAGGTCTTAGGGGGAGTTTGTTGGTGCATAATTGTGAATCCCTAGTTCTTATCAATCAAATACATACATGAAATGTTAATTCAAATGTGTTTTGATTAATTGTTTGCATGTATATATATTCTTAGTGATTCTTTGTGATGATCTTAAGCTTACAAGTACTTAATCATGTGTTGATGTGAGTTTGGAAGTTTAAGTCTGTGTGAAAGTTCATCACGTGCGTGAGGTGTTCACTGCGTGCGTGGTGAGTCCACTACGTGCGTAGTGTATCTCACTACGCGCGCAGTGATTAGGTCGGTTAAAAGTTAATTAATTATTATTAATATAACCAGTACGTGCGTACTGGACTCACTTCGTACGAAGTGTGATACATTACGTGCGTAGTGAATTTAAGTACACTATAAATATCTCTTAACCGCATATTAGCGAGAGAGTTCGCGGGTAATCGACTATTTGACAGGTAATCAACCGGGAGCCTTACGTAATCGACCTTATCCGACCTTAAGCTTACTAATTAGTGATAAATACGAAAACCAAGGGCAGCCTTAAGCATCTCTGTGTGAGTTCTTAGAGTTTGTTCTTGTTTCTACTCTGTGTGTTTCTTAGTGTTACTGTGTGCCGGACACCTAAGCAGATCTTAGAATCCTTAGGAGGTTTGGGAAATAGAAATTCCGCACTATTTCTCATCCTAGATCAGTCCTAGCGTAAGGGTGTTTTAGTTTAGTTTAGAACCCCATCCCCCAGCGGTCCTACAGTTCCCAAACAAAACTAATGTGGTTAGTTTTCATATCATGTGCAGGGTTCAAGTAAATGGTACTTGGATAGTGGATGCTCAAGGCACATGACCGGGTGGAAAGGACTTCTTAGTGATTTCCAAGAAGATGAAGGTCCTAAAGTAACATTTGGAGACAACTCCCATGGAAGAACAAAAGCCTATGGGAAGATGCAAGCTGGCAAGGTCACTTTCCAGAGAGTTGCATATGTAAAAGGTCTCGAACACAACCTGATTAGTATCAGTCATTTGTGTGATGAAGACAATATAGTTACTTTTAGGAAGAAAGCAGGAACAATCTATAATGCTAAGGGAAAGCCTGTATTAATAGCTAAAAGAGAAAGAGATGTGTATCTACTTGATCTTAATTCTGCTGATCCCTATAATGAAAGCTGCTTGTATTCCCATTCTGTTCCTAAGCTGAGTTGGTTATGACATAAACATTTATCTCATCTAAACTTTAAAAATATAAATATGTTGTCCAATAAAGAGTTAGTCTCTGGATTACCAAAGATCACATTTGTCAAAGACAAATTGTGCTCAGCTTGTGAACAAGGGAAACACCATAAAGGGTCCTTTAAATCAAAGCAAAATTTTTCAATAACAGACCCATTGCATATGTTGCATATGGACTTGTTTGGACCCATAAGTACTCCAAGCCTAAGTGGCAAGAAGTACACACTGGTGATAGTAGATGAGTTCTTAAGATTCACCTGGGTAATATTCCTTAAAGCCAAAAGCGAGGCTGCCCTGGAGATAATCAGTTTTATCAAACAGGAAGAGTTGCATAAAGGTTTGTCTGTAAAGCAACTTAGAAGTGATCATGGGACTGAGTTCAGAAACTCTACTCTTGAAAGCTTCTGTGAACAAAAGGGAATATTACAGAATTTTTCATCTGTTAGAACTCCACAACAAAATGGAGTTGCTGAAAGGAGAAATAGAACCCTAATTGAGGCTGCTAGAACAATGCTATGTGAGGCAGGATTGAAACTCTATTTTTGGGATGAAGCTGTTAGTACAGCCTGCTATACCCAAAATAGATCAATCATTGTCAAAATACTATGTGCTGAATCAAAGAGATCAACTCCATAAGTTGGAACCTAAAGCTGATCTTGGAATATTCGTTGGTTATTCCTCATTCTCCAAGTCTTGTAGAATATATAATACAAGGAGAAAGGCCATAGAAGAGTCAATTCATGTCTCTTTTGATAAAGACTGTTTTGATCACGCTGATAAGAGTCAAGCTGACTTGGTCAGTCTGAATGAGCTTGAAAGGCCTAAGGAAACCAACTTATCAAATCCTATGTATGTCATACGAGATGATAGTGATGATGATGTGTGTTTATCAAAGAAATCATCACAAACTCCAAGGGATTCTCAAGCTGAGAATGATGATGAGTTCATTAACCCCTTTGGAGCTGAAGTCACTCAGACTGAGGATCTCAATGATCACCAGTTTGTTGACAATGCTGTTGTTGAGACTGAGGAGATAAGTTCACCTCAAGGCTCTTAACACCACTCAGATCCAGAACCAGACTCTCTTACTACAACATTCAAATTCCTCAAAGATCATCCTCAAGATCAAATCATTGGAAATGTCCAAGAAAGAGTTATGACCAGATCCAAGGCTACAGCTAACTATGCTGCTCACTTTGGTTTCCTATCTCAAATGGAACCAAAGAAGACTGAGGAAGCGTTAGCAGATGAGGATTGGATTGATATTATGCAAGAGGAAATAAATGAGTTTGAAAGGAATCAAGTCTAGACCCTTGTCCCTGCCCCCAAAGATCATTCAATTATTGGCACTAAGTAGGTCTATAGAAATAAAATGGACAAGGATGGAGTGATAGTTAGGAACAAAGCCAGGCTGGTAGCACAAGGGTATAAGCAAGAGGAAGGAATCAATTATGATGAGACTTTTGCCCCTGTTGCTAGAATTGAAGCTATAAGGCTGTTCCTGGCTTATGCAGCATATAAAGACTTCAAAGTCTATCAAATGGATGTGAAGAGTGCTTTCCAAAATGGAAAACTTCAGGAGGAAGTCTATGTGAAACAACCTCCTGGCATTGTAAGTACAAAGTTTCCACATCATGTCTATAAGTTGGACAAGGCTTTGTATGGTCTTAAACAAGCTCCAAGAGCTTGGTATGATACACTGTCCACTTATCTACTATCCATGGATTTCACCAGAGGTAGTATAGATAAGACACTCTTTATTAAAAAGAGCAAAGGACAGGTGATTCTTGTACAAATCTATGTAGATGATATTATTTTTGGTTCAACCAATGAATCTCTGTGTGAGTGGTTCTCCAAAATAATGTCACAAAAGTACAAGATGAGTATGATGGGTGAGATGACATATTTCCTAGGCCTACAAATTCAACAAAAGCCTGATGGAATTTTCATCAATCAAAGCAAACATGTTTTGGATTTGATAAAGAAATATGGTTTTGATTTAAGTTCTACCATGAAAACACCCATGTCACCAGCTGTCAAGCTGAGTAAAGACTCAGATGGTAAGTCTGTGTGTCAGTCTACCTATAGAGGAATGATAGGTTCATTACTCTATTTGACAGCTAGTAGACCTGATATCATGTTTGCTACATGTGTTTGTGCAAGATATCAGGCAGATCCTAAAGAATCACATCTTCAAGCTGTGAAAAGGATCTTTAGGTACCTTAAAGGTACACCAAATCTAGGTCTTTGGTATCCAAAGGACTCCGGATTTGAGTTAGTTGGTTTTTCAGATGCTGACTATGCTGGGTGCAAGTTAGACAGGAAATCAACTACTGGAGAATGTCAAATGCTTGGAGGGAAGTTAGTCAGCTGGACTAGTAAGAAACAGAACTCAGTGGCTACTTCAACTGCTGAAGCTGAATATGTTGCAGCAGGAAGTTGTTGTGCTCAAATCCTATGGATGCAGCATCAGCTTCAAGACTTTGGAATGAGTTTCATGAAAAATCCTATCTTCTGTGATAACCAAAGTGCAATAGTCATCACTTACAATCCAGTCTTCCACTCAAGAACCAAGCAAATTGAAATTAGACATCACTTCATAAGGGGCATCGTGGAGAAAGGTAAAGTAGAAATTAAATTTATTTCCACTGATGACCAATTAGCAGATATTTTCACTAAACCCCTTGATGAAAAGAGGTTTATGTATCTGCTAAGTAAATTGGGTAAGCTCAACCCCTAGCTAAGTGTCTAGAATCTGAGTTTTTCAGTTTGACAAAGACTAAGTGTCTTAAACTGAGTGCACAGTTTATAAATAAGTTTTCATAAATTGTATTACCGGTCAAGCTGAATGATGAGTTCACATGTTTGGTGAGTTCCAAACATATTTTAACTACTCAGTGTAGTTATTATATAGTTTGAGTGAGTCTCAAACATAAATGACTAAGTGTCATTGAGTCTGAGCTATGTGCTTCACTCAAGCTGAGTGATATGTTCACACGTTTGGTTGGTTCCAAACAAGTTTTAAACTACTCTGTGTAGTTAAAAATAAGTTTGAGTCCGTCTCAAACACATATGACTAAGCGTCACTAATTTTGAGCTGAGTGCTCAAAATCGAGCTGAGTGCTCAAACTCAAGCTGAGTATCAATCTCAAGCTGAGTAATGATATCAAGCTGAGTGCTTGATTCACGCTGAGTGATTAGTTTCCTCAGCTTGGTGTATCCAAACTATGATTTAATTACTGAGTGTGATTACTTCATATGCAAGTGCGTATTTGAGTAAGTCTCAACATCGTGTATTATACTAATTCGGTATTGGTGTAATACAACAGTGCTTATAATCTTATTATGAGTTAATAATATTATTTTACACTTGTATCCGTTGGAAGACGATGTGTCTCTAACCTTTAACTATTACATCAAGCCGTAATTTTTACGGTGTAACGGATAAAAAGGGGATTTCAACGGTAACTTTTCTCTCTCCTAAGAAAGGTATATATACCGATCATAACCGGTTTAGAGAAGTTTACGCTTACAAGTCCGACTTCTCATCTTCTCAACTACCTTTCGCAAACACCCCAATTGCTTAGTGTATTCGTCCGTTCAAAACCCTAACATGCTAAGTGCAATTTTTGTACCGCTAAGTGCGAATTTTAATTTACTCAGTGTAATTAATTCAACATGGATGGAATCACATTAGTTCTCGGTGATCAGATGATTTGAGGTGCTCAGTTCAAGAACAATGGAGTGCCGTTGCTGAAAGTCAACAATCAACGGGCCTGTCTTGCAATTCCTCCGAGGAAACAAGGCAGAGGATATGAAGTCTGGGTGGCTTACATTCGTAAATGCCCCCTGGCATTCGCCTTCTGTGGCGCACTTCTCCATATCGTTCCTCAACATCTACTGGAGTTCTGGTATACATGTACGTATGATCAGAACAGGGGAGAGATTACGGGGACTGTTCTTAATGACAATAGAACAGTAATCCTATCCGTGCAGCTGCTAAGGGATGTTCTTCGACTCCCTCAATCAGATGAGTTCGAGCCTGCTGTCATGAGGCAGGTGGCAAGGTCAGTCCTACCCAGAATGGGTCACCCGCAGACAGAGGGTGTAATAAAAAAGGCCACCTTTCCAACCAGTTGGGGCTTCGTGGTTTCTACAGTGATTCGTTCACTAGGAACTAAGGTTGGAAGATTGGATCAGGTGAACGAGTTCGAGATGCAGCTGTTGTACAACATATACTTTGCACGCAATTTGGATTACGCACAGCTCATCTTCAACGAACTCAAGGTCCAAGTGATGAAGACCACAGGGATCTTCATGTACCTTTCATAAGGTACCTGTCCTTGGCATTTGAAGCCGAGCTGGGGACAGCACTCTATGAAGGTGATCAGGATGTGTTCTTGTTTCCTACACTCAGCCCCAAGATGTTCAACAATGACATCTTCCCTGAGCAAGAAGGTCTGAGTGCACCTATGCTTCTTATTGCTGAGGCAGCTTCTTCAGAAAGTGAGAAGAGGGATCGAATCAAGGGGGAGCTTCCCAAGCTGACACCGAGGTTCAAGCTGAGCACTCTGCTCAAGCTGAACCAGCAACCATTGAAGCTGCTTCTGGTAAGACCTCTCCATTTTCTCTCTCTTCTCACTATTCTTCCATTCAAATCCAATCTGAAGCCACCCCTAGTATGCCCACTGCTTCTAGGGAGAATATCCGAACCTATACACGTAAAACTGCCATAGGTGGTGCCACTCCTAAAGGCATCACTGGAGCTGAGATCACATTGATCCCTCCACCGGCAGGAGTTAAGGGGGAGACGCCTACTCTTAAGGTGACAACCTCGAGGCTCAGTACAACCCAACAGCCTAACCAGGGTGTGGTGTCTACTCAGCCCACACTCTCCAGTGCCATGGGAGAGCCAATTACTGTGCCTAAGCAGACACACTTAGGTGACATTGAATATATGACTAATCCCCAGGGTCAATCACCCCCCTCCAAACCAATAAGCCAACCACCAACCCATACACTTCACATTTCGAGCCCCATTACTTCTCTTCATTTCTCACACCCTATCGCACGACCTGTCAATGTTTCATCTTCAAATCAAGGTGACTCACAGGGTCCAGACTCTGGTGAAAATGAATTTGAAGGTAAACACCAACCTTTGGATGATGCACCCAACGACTCTCCTCACACTGACACTGCCTACTCAGGCATCCAGCAGCTGAAAGATTATATTGCTGCTCAGTTTGGTTTGTTCCATCTCAAGCAGAAGAAGTATAAACGCCAAATCTATCAGAGGCTTGAGAAGCTGACAAAGGATGTTCAAGAGGTTGCCTCTGCAGTTGTTGCGCTCCAACAACAAAAGACTTCAACCTCTATTGATGATGACAAAAAGGGGAGAAGGTTCAAGCTGATACTGAGGCTGAGCTAGTTCGAGCTGAAGCTGAAGCTCTACTAGTACTAGCTAAAGGAGCAGAGAGGCAAGCTCAGACTGAGGGGGAGTTAGAAATAAATAAAGAGGAACCTGCAGCTAAGAGACAAAAGGTAGAAGAATCTGAACCTGAAGCTGACAGTGTTTCTGAAACTGAGGAGGAAACAGAAGAGGATAAGGCCACAAGGCTTATGAGTGAAATGCTCGAACAGGAGGAAGCCAATGAGTTAGGCATTTATCTTGAAGAGCTGAGAAAGAGAAAAGAGAAGGAAGTAAAAGACCAAGAAAAGGAAAAAGAAAGAAAAGCTTTGGCACAAGTTGAAACTACTTACACTGGTCCAAGACTTGATCCTATCCCATACACAGATGCAGACATTCAAGAGTGTTATTTCAGAAGGAGCACCAGCAAGGAGATCAAAGGCATGACCTTGAGCAGAATTGATGGAGCCATCATCCTTAATTTTGAATTCGAAGATAAATCTACAATGGGGATGGACCTGAGATATGTTCACAGGATGGGCTACATAGAATGACAAAGAATATTAATGATGCTCAAGAAGTTCAAGAAAAGTCAAATCAAACAAGAGATCCTTACTGAAGTTTCTAAGCTGATTAGCAGAGCTGAGGAATTAAGATATGTTCCAGTTCCTGGTCTGCAGTGGGAGAGCTTATTTAAGATACCTGAAGGTGTAGAGTTTAAAGAAAACCAAGGTATTGATACACCTGTTCAGGGATTCATGTTTAAGGATCAGGCTGGCAATCCCAGCTTTATCAAGCTGAATGAAATATGTTATCTAAAAGTCAGGGATGCCATACATATAAGAAGTTGCTGTGGTGATAGCTCAAATCATTTTGTAAAGTATAAGTTGAATAAGATCATCAGAATGCAACAAAGAGAACTCAGAGGGGATGCAGAAGCTGAAAGCCTTCTAGAAGAAATCAACAGAGAAATCATTCTGTGGGAGGTTCTACATCCTGAGTTCAAAAGATAAATAGATTAGTTCTATTGTAGATATTAGATTAGTTCTAATATTTTTGTAAGCACTTAGTATGCATGATCTGAGTGATCAATCATTTTGTATTATGATCAGTTCAATTAATACAAGTATAAAGTTTGAAATGTTCAACTGTGTTGTGATGTGTTCATATTTATAAGTCTGATAAGTTCAGCTAAATGAATAACTGATAAGTTCTTATTCATTAATGTAATTGGTTGGTGTGTTCAACTAAAAGTTGGTGTGTTCCAATTTAAATTGATAAGTTCAATTAAAATTGATATGTTCAAATTAATATTTGATCAGTTCAAATATAAAAATCTTAATAAGTTTAAGACTTAAGACATAATTCTGTTAAACAAACTTACTAACTGTTTGATTGTTTTGTCATCATCAAATAGGGGGAGTTTGTTGGGAAAATGATCTCATCAGTTAAGATTTGATGAGACAAAGTTAAGTTTGTAAGATGTGTTCTACATATAACTTAAACAGAATTATGAAGCTTAGTCAGACTGAACACTTATAGTGATTCAGATTGAGTATAAGCTGAGTATAAGCTAAACATATGTTCGATCAGCTTAGACTATATCTTAGTAAGATTATCAAAATGTTTGATAAGCTGTATGCGTAAACTAAGATATACATAATGAGTTTCAGCTTGATGAGTTTCAAGCTGAGCGACTCAGCGTAAAGACCGAGTCAGCTCAATAGAGTTGCTAAATATGTTTTGGTTAACTCTTTAGACTTCTAAGGATGAGTTAATAATTATACAGGTTAGTTCATGTTTGAATTCGGGTTTGTTCTCGAAGAACTCAGCTTGATGAGTTTCAAGCTGAGTAACTCAGCCTGACTAAAGAAGTCAGTTTAAAAGAATTTAAATATGTTTTAAATTCTGTTTTAACTCTCTATATCTACGGAAAGGATAAGAAGACTTCAGAATCAAGATTGAAGATTGAAGACTCAAGATAAGAAGATTCAAGATTCAAGATTCCGAGTTATCCGATAGTTAGTTAGCAAATTAGGATTAGTCCAGTTTGTTAGGAACCGTAGCAACAGGATTATAAATGCTTATCTCCTGATAAGTTTAGAGGTATGACTTAGATACGAAAAACAACTAATTGTTGTAGAGCCAAAACCTCACCTCACAGTATGTGTTACGATTCTTGAATCACTGTTTGTCAGTTCAACGTGATCAAGATAATCACAGATTGCCAAGTTGTTCGTGTGTTCGAATAATCACATTAGTTGTGGTATTGGTAAGTTATCAATCTGTGTAAATCATGTTTAGAGAGTCGTCAGTATCTATAATCATAAGTTGATTATAGATAGCTAAGTTTGAGAGATTGAGAGATTTATATTAGGTGGTTATATATCAAGAGTTGCTTACTTGATAGTTATTGTAATCATCTTCTTATTCAAAGCATTGTAATCATCTTCTTAATAAAAGCATTCAACTTATTATGATTTGATTTACTTTGTGTAACACTTTTATTTGATTTGTTCAATTTCCGCAGAAAGTGTATTCAACCCACCTTCTACACATCTGTTGCTTGTTGTTATTCTCACCAAAGGGACCAACATATATCCTCTAATCACCGTGAGCATTTCATTTGGCTTATATAATATTCTTTGGCGTGTATGATATTCTTTGTCTTACCTAACAAGACTCATAACTATATTAGTTTAAATAGATACATAAAATACATACATAAAGATATAAAACTAAATGGAAGGTGGTGAAGAGTTCATGTTTTGTACAACCTTTTTTCCAATGTGGGTATCAACTACAGCTGCAACAACACCAAAACTTGGTTATTCAGGTTAGAATATCTGGGTTAAGTGCACATTCAAAGTTAAGATTTTGAGGTCTGCACATGTTCTACTACAGCCATCAATATTAGATTATTCGAAGCACGATTTTCGAATGGATTTGCTTAGAATATATACACTCAATATGATTCTACAAATGGGATGCCTTTATTCTGTATTAGGCATATATATAGAGTTCCAAATGGCAGTTGGGGTGGTTATATTGCCGGTAAAACATGGCGGTTTGTTTCCCACCAAACAATCGAACTCTGGGTGTTACACACGCATAAGTCATACAATTAGAATACATAATAATGTTCCATAATGTTAAATACTAGTACTAATAATAATAATATTAACAAATGATTATAATATTTAAGGATTTCCAACAATGTCCTCCCTAAATACTAAATCATTTTTCTAACGTCCCAAAATAATTTAATGAACAACAACACAAGGCATTTTAAATCCAATCAGATAAACACCGAAATAAGTAATGTTAAATATTAATTACAACTCAAGTAAATGTTTGAACTGAATATGAATTTAATAACAATTTAGATAAACCCCACATAAGCAAGGTTGAGGATGAGCTATCAAACACGTGTTGAAGCCCCGCCGTAGTCATCTCTTGAAAATCAGTTAAACAACAACCGTAAACACAAGGCTTAGCGAATACGTCACATACAAACTAATTTAGTTCATCACATCAATAAACTTGTTCCACATGTACAACATTCCCGTTACCGAAGTGAACAGTCCCATCAAGTACATCATTCCTGTCACCAAAGTGAAATGTCCCACATTCCCGTCACCGAAGTGAACGTTCCCATATAGTACATCATTCCCGTCACCGAAGTGGACGGTCCCACATTCCTGTCACCGAAGTGAACGGTCCCATATAGTATATCATTTCCATCACCGAAGTGAACGGTCACATCAAAAAGTTAAAGTATAGCAATAACATCATATACGTACACTCATGTCTTGATTACACATATCACTAAGTTAGGTTGTAAGTAAGAGTACTCACCTAATTTCAGTCTAAGTGTTGCTAACAAAACACATCACAATTATCCGGAATATAAGTCACTACCGACGACACCTACATTCACAGTTGAAATTCATAGACCCTCACAGTCTCATACTTAATTGTGCGATTAGTGATTTAAATACCAAACTAATTCGAAATTGGGCCTCCGGGCCCAATTCATGACTTGGCTTAAGGCCCGATACACGATTCTGAATATTCGAGATCCCCACACTAACTAAACTTGGACTCAAAATTTGTGCCTATATAATTATTCCAAGTTAGACACAAAAACCTTCCAAGTCCCAAGTCGGATAATATTCATGTGTATAGGTCGGATCACAGGTGACGACACAAAGTCGAACCACTTTAAAAGTCAAGTCAGATTATGCAACATTACATGGTCGGTCCATTTAAAATCCAAGTCCATTCGAACTTGTGAGAATATCTAAGTCGCACGCAACTTACACATGTGTATATATATATATATATATATATATATATATATATATATATATATATATATATATATATATATATATATATATAGGGGAGGGTTCCATCGAGAACCAAAAAAAATGCGAGAACTGCGAGAACTGATCTAAACCGTAAAATATCTACCAAACGCCAAGATATTAAATTATGAAAATTATACCAAATATGCTCTTTAACATGACATTCATATCACTATATTTTTTTCAACAAAAAAAATTCGTTTTTGCCGGATTTTTTTTCTATCACTATAAGGTATGTTACATATATGTAATCAGTACTTAACATATTTGTAATCAGTACTATAAGGTATGTTACATATATGTAACGAATTTTTTTTGTTGAAAAAAATATAGCAATATGGATGTCATATTAAAGAGCATATTTTTGTCGTATTTGGTAGAATTTTCATAATTTAATATCTTTCCGTTTGGTAGATATTTTAGTTTTAAAAAGATGGGGATCAGTTCTCGCATTTTTTTTTGGTTCTCGATGGAACCCTCCCCTATATATATATATATATATATATATATATATATATATACACTAGCTAAGCGACCCGTGTATCAACACGGGGATGATATAAGATAATTTTAAATTTATATAGTTTTATATAGTACTAACATGTAAATTAAATTGCAAAACATAGATAATAATATAAATCTCGTAAGAAATGAAAACCATTACAGAATTTTGAAATTCATACATAAGATTATCATTAGATTTTCTATAGAACCTCTTTATAAACAACATTTATGGTTTTATTAGTAGGGTTGTCTTTATTATCGCAAATTAAAACGTTTAACCCCTCCTTACTCTTCACTCGAGAAACTGCCACATATAACTGTCCATGAGTGAAAAATGGTCGTCTAAAAGACAATGCAACATTCGATAAAGATTGACCTTGGCTTTTGTTTATCGTCATTGCAAAACAAACCAAGAAAGGAAATTGCCTTCGTTGGAACTTGAATGGTATTATATGCTCTGATATAATAATTTCAATTTTGGAATATGAGTAATGTGACCAACATTCAAACATGCAATTATTTTTGCTTCAACCACATGTGCACCAAGTCGAGTAACTTGTAATCTTGTTCAGTTGCAAAGGCCTTTAGACTGTTCAAAATTACGAAGCATCATTATAGTCATACCAATTTTTAAAGTTAACTTGTGGTGTATAAACACGGGAGATGATTAAAGTCACTCTTAAACTTTTTTAGGTTTTAAGAGTACTAACATGTATAGAAAATAAACTTGAAAAACATACATAGGAATATATAATATATGTTAAAATGAGTAAATTCAAACTAATTAAGAAATTCATATATAAGCTCGTCGTCATATTTTATATATCAAGGGTCCATATTGCTTCTGGCATGAAAAATAAAGGTTTTGTGGCATCTATATTCTTAATAGTTAATATCATCTCCAAGCAATACCAAATAAATATCATCTTGGGTACCATATTTTCCAGCATAATTTATCAAAAGCTTCTCAAAAGCTACAAAAGTGAAACTTTCTACCATTTAGAAAAAAAGATGGTTTTTATGTAATTTTAAATTTTAGGGTTGCATCATACTCTTCTAAACTTAAATTTTATACTTGATCAAAATTAACTTCTTTCAAAACACCATTGTTGAAGCTACGGATGATTTTCCAAGTCCTGATAATGTTTCAATTTTGTCGGTTAAATACATTCTATATTCTATATATGTTTAACAGTTTTATTTTCTATATATATTAGTACTCTAAAAAACCTAAAAGGTTTAAAAGTAATTTTAATCATCTCCGTGTTTATACACGGGGTGTTATAAATTCAAAAGATTTTATTGGATAGTGTGACCTTTAAAAAGCAATATTAATTCTTTAATTTTAAAAGAATGAATCGTCAAAATTGCATAATCAAAATTGATTTATTAAGTTAAAGCTATGATGATACAATAACTTCTATCTCGATTACTCTTTTGTCTTTTATTTATATTAACCTAAGACAAGTTAATATGTTCAAGTTTAAGAACTTATAAATAAACAAACTTAAACTTAAGATTCATTAAAAATTCTAATAAATTTATAACCCAGTAAAAGCTAGTCGAAACACCCTTAGATTAGAATGGAAAGAATTAACACAGTAACGTCACGTTCTTGAGTTTTTTTCAAAGAACGAATGAACCAATTTTAGAAAGATAAAAAAAGATTGTGTTCTCAAATTTTTCTTAAATAAATATATAATCCGAGTTTACACGTAATATGATTGATTTTTCTCCTCTTTTCTTTTCTTCTTTTTTGCTTCTTGTTTACATGTCGAGAGTCTCTTCTTGAAAATAGACCTAAAGTCAATATTAACCAACTTTTATCACACATGTAGATATGGCGGTGACTGGTTCAAGATACAAATATATCACACATGTAGATATGACGATTTTAACATTGATTCATGAAAATAGACCTAAAGTCGATATTAACCAACCTTTATCGCGTGTAATATATATAGGAGACCTAACTTGAGGGACACTTTATAAAACTAACTACACTCAAAATTAATAACAAAGTATAATCTGATGTTATACAATCATTCGCTACAATGTACGGTTAGAACTTAGTTCCAAACGACCCACGCTACAGACTTCAAATACTCTTTTGCTCCCTACATTATTATCAGAACCTGCTAAGCACCCACAAATCTCACATAACAAAGATAATATAAAACAACAAAAAAAGGAAAAGTCATGAAATAACCACCTCTAATCAATCAGGTATCTACAATGGCGCTTCAATTCTTTTTACCAGTTTTACTCAACTGAAACCAGGGTTCTAAAAAATGTGCCATGGCGGCGCCAAAGCGCGAGGCGCGACTCCGACGTTAAGAAACAGTCCTTGACGGCGGGGTTAGGCGTGACGTAAGACAAGTCCGCACGCCTTTACACGCCAAATGGCGAGTTTTTTATAGCATGGCGTGCAAAAAATATTCTTTTAAATTTTTTTTAAATTTTTTATATATATTTTGCGATCGCGTGTATTGAACTTTGATAAATTTGTATTTTGTAATTTGTATATGTTACGTTGCTCCTAATTTGTGCAACTTTGTGTAATTTGTAAATTAATATTGATAGATTGGATATAAATATTTATAAAATATATATAAAATTGCCGTCTTAAGTGCCGCAATAAAAAACGCCATAACTCGCCATGGCTCCTAAAACTTGAGGCTTGAACTCGCCGCCACGCCACGCCTTACATTATTTAGAACCTTGACTTACACATGGTATCTGCATAATCTCCTCACTCCTTTTCTCAGACTTAATCTTTCAAGTATCCCCTCAACCACCACCGCCTCCTCCTCCTCGTGTTTTGATTCATGGTTAGCCGGTGAACTCTCCCCAGATATGTATTCACATTCCACAACTGATCCACTTTTTCTTGGAAAGCTCCAAAAGTTCTCATCCTTCTCACTTCCTATTCTGTTCAAAGAAGCAGGATGATCTGAATTGTTGTTGTCTTCACATGAAGAAACCATTTGAGACGACTCTTCTCTTACGCGTAGTGTTCTGATTACAAGTGTTTTGAGAAAGTTCATGACTTGAACTGCATGAATCAAAGCAGTCAAAGGATATGCCATCTACATTCACAAAATTTGAATCTTGAGGTTATTATATTTTGGTATGAAACTGGTTTTGTAAATGTAAAGAAATTAATGGACCTGAGTCATGTTAGGACTTAGGAGCAAAGACCATAGTGATGTTGCGGGCGTTCATTTTGTTTTGTGGTTCATATTTGACAACATCTGTCTTTAAGTTAATTGCGCAATCAAGAAGTGCAGCCTCGGTTTGAGGAAGGGATTTCAAAAGGCGAGTGCATTCTTCTTCTATGTTGCAATGCATTACCTGCTCCGGGGTTAATGAATCAAGAACACCAGTAGGCAGTTCTCTAAGCCATGCCTGCAATTACAAATATAAATC
The DNA here is from genome assembly GCA_947179395.2 of Pulicaria dysenterica. NCBI lineage: Eukaryota > Viridiplantae > Streptophyta > Magnoliopsida > Asterales > Asteraceae > Pulicaria > Pulicaria dysenterica. The sequence goes on along the minus strand of OX359292.1, from coordinate 48,300,845 downwards.
ATTTTTATGTTTTTCTAAATTGTTGAAATAATTATTATTAAAGTACCTTAATCAAGCCAGCCAAACAATGAACATCTATCCCATTGGGTACAAATCCTTTGTTAAGTTGCTTCCTAACATCTTCTTCTTGACCATTTTCTTCATTTATTCTAAATATCCCTTTGTTAAGTTTCCCCTCACCAAACAGCTGCCCAAATACAGAGGCATTCAATCGATTTATTCACAAAGAACACTATTTAAACCAATAATTAATCATACGTAAAGATGCTTGGTACTTACTTGGGTGATTGTAATACAAAATTTGATGCTTGGTCCATATATTACAATTTAGTGGATCAGGTTTGATAGTGTGAGCATATGATATTTGGATACTACTATTTATTTAACGACTACTTTTATGTCATAATATGTTGATGTACTTTTACGGCAACAAATACTGCTCCAATATATGACCAAAAACTTGTCATTAAATCAGCTTACATACTAATTTAATTAGCTGTAGTAATTTGATAATCAATTAGGCAGTTCTATTAGGCTAATCTGTTGTATTTAAAACTGTGTCAGATTAGTCTAAGATTCAGTTTAACTTAAGGAAATAACATACTGGTAATCAAAATAGTCGAACCATAGTGTTGAGGACATATTCTACATTAAGTAAGAAAACGAACTAATTGCTTTAATAAGTTTAATAAGGGAAAGACTAACCTTAATGGCTTGGGTGAAATTTTGAACCTTCTGCAAATAATCCATCTGTGCACTTACGAATCTATTACCTGCAGCAGATGTTTTTTTACCATTGATATATTTCTAAAGTTGCGACTATATGTTAATTGTAGGTAGCTAATGAAAACACATTTAATAAGAAATCTAACACATTGACCCAAAAAGTAAATAAAGTATAATAAAAATCCCTATATTCAGCTAGAGTTAAAAATAATACATTAAAAAGCTACACCAATAAGTTGCACAGGTAATAATAGATTTTCTAAAACATACGCACAAACAGGAATAACTTTAACCCTTTCTTATATTTTTGCAGCAAAACATATTGTGTCGACATACATAATGCAAAGATCACAAAACAAATAAGTCAGAAATGCAAATCTCAGTAAGAAATATTGCTAAAGTAAAACAAAAATACTAATAAGTTCCGAAACATCATGAATATACGATTAATCAAACTTCATTTTTTAAAATTTGGGGTTTCTTTACGTATGAACAAAGACCATATTATTTTCTTCTTAAATAATGTTTTTGAAAACCACTGCATCAAGTAACTTGCCATATGGAGAGAGACATACATCTGACAACCACAACTTAAATAGCATGCATGTAGAGATTATGTCACACTTTAAGAAGATAATAATAAATTATAATTATACATCAATATACATTCAAATTCTAATAACTTCAACTGTGCAATAAGTGTGTTTAGTTAGTATTAAAGGATATACGTATATCTTTCTTTAAGTGTTTTTATATCCAAGAAGCTACTGACTAACCATTAACTCACTAAGCTCTAATACTCATTTTACCTCTATCGCACAAACCATAAACAAATGAAAATAGCATCATATTTAACCAAAGAAGATGGCATTAGGCCACATCATACATGCAATATGAATGTTTAGTTAGTATTAAAAGGAATAGACATATTTCTAAAAACGTTATGATTTTGGTTTTATTGGTTTTTAAATAGATATTTCCTTTCCCTCTTGCTGGTCCCGAAACGCGCACCAGAATAGAAATCAATCGGAAGCAACTATGAATCACCACGAGCTGCTGTAGGTGATGACCTATATTTCTCCTGCAGATTAGTGTAGAACATATATTACACTTGTTCAACACATTAAAAGACCTGATTACTTTAAGTTCAAATATAACAATAGGAGTTACTTTAGCAACAAAACCAAACATCTGATTTCCATTATCCCCAAAAAAACCTAAAAATTTGAGTATAATAATACAATCATAAGAGTTGGAGATGAAGTATACCTTAGAAGTATGCGATAGAGGAAAGACAGCGATGCAAGAAACTATGCGATGGAGTAAAGCCGTATTCAGTAGCAATCGAAACAGGATTGTTACAGAATAACTTGATTAAGGCTGCGATGGAGTAGAAACTAGAATGGGGAAGCCGCTACAGAATAAGCGCTAATTTTTTTAAGGAAACGATGGGGTATCCTTGCTCCCGAAAGACTTAAGCCTTTGAAGTCTCATGTGACGTCATAATGCTTATATTTTTTATTTTTTTTATTTTTTTTAAATGAAGGCTTGTGATTGGTGAAGATTTTTTAAAGAAGATGAATGATGAGGTAATCATCCTTTTCTTTTAATAAGAATATAAGATATAAGATTTGACAGAAAAATGAAAACCTGGACGTTTTACTATTTCAATTTTACAGGAGGACCTGATGTCTGTTTAAAAGCTGGACTAACACTCTTAATTGAAGACTGGCGGTGATACTTTATAACATGATTACCTAGAATCTTGATAATAAAGTATGAGCCAGATTTGCATTTTCAAATGTCTTAATTCCAACTTACATATTAAAAACCATTGAAGCAAAAACAAATTAGAATGACGATTGAGAAGTATTACTATGTTTGGATCCTAAACCATGATAAGTTGCATCATGCCAGTTCTTGGAATAGGAATAAAGTAGTGGAAATAGTTCTTTTAAATATTTTCTCATTATGTTTCATTACTACCTTTAATAAATCTTGATTCCTTTTTTCTACTTCCTTAATTTTTCTGAATATTCTGAATTTACTCGACTTAATTTTACCCCTAATTAAGACAAATAGGGTAGTAACTATGAGGTATATATATTAAGCTTAACAATTGATGAACGTGTGGATAAAACTGCAAAGATGTGATCATTTAAGGGTACTAAAGGTTTGATGCAAGTAACTAAGTTTAAGGTATATATATTTAACTTAACAATTGATGAAAGTTTTAGAAGCTTATTAGAATCTTAATTGTAAATTGTGTTTCACTTTAATTAAGTCTAAACCACAAATATTAACTTTGATGGTGGCTGTAGGTGCTCTTAGATAATTAAAATGGTTATATTATACATAGTTTAGAGAATAACTCGAGTAAAAAGCGTAAGTAAACAATATCACAGAAAAATGGTAAATGAACATATTAAGGAATTTTCTACTAACATAGATTAGAGAAAATTACCCTATATCGATTTCCGATCGATGATGTATAGAGTAAGACACAGTTATTAGCTTATCGAATATATGAATCTCCCTGTATAAAAAATCATATTTACACAATTAAAACCGAATCAAGAAGGAAATTTATGAAATCAAGTGAAATGATTCTAGAAACTTACCTTGACTACCCACTTTCTTATCTGTTAGACGAAAGTGATGGTCCCATATTTCTTACGGATGAAGCAATGCAAGATGATTAGTGTTAGTGTGTGTTTGTGTGAGTGTTCGGTTGTGAGAGAGAGAGAGAGAGAGAGAGAGAGAGAGAGAGAGAGAGAGAGAGAGAGAGAGAGAGCCGAGAGCTAAAGAGTAAACAACAGAAACACAAGTAAGTTGAAATGCAAAGCTTGATTAGAAAAGGTGGGGAAAATGCCTTTTATAGCATTTGCCCAAGTTACAATATTTACATATTTGCACCCTCACTTTTTATAATCTTACATTCTCCCCTTAAGTGAGGTGTGCAATGATTCACAACAAATAAATACATAAAACTATTCATAAGCTGATTTGTTGCGAATCCCGAATGCCACTTGCCATTTGCATATTTGCCTTCTGCTTGCCAGTGTCGTTCTCATCTTCTCTATAGCGCGATAGGCTTGAGCATGTTCTTCATCAGTGTTGGCTGCACGGTTATCCCAAAATTTCTGATGTATCTTATGATGAAGGATTTTTAAAGTGCCGTTTGAATATGCCATCAGTTCATCAAGTCTGATGAAGATCTTTTCACCTTTTGTATTCTTTGAGACGACGCCTCGATCACCTTTGAAGTTTGGATGCCCATCATAGATAACTGTCAACTCTTCAAGCTGTTCTAAGTCTGGATGGCTCTGGTTAGGCTTTAAGAGATTGACTTTTAGATAACTGTTTTCAGCTCCGAGTTGGATATCATGTTCCTCAAAGTATTCCATTAGATTCCTCATATATTTCATTAGTGCAACTCTTCCAAACTCTTCTTCAGGCCACTTCCCTCTTTTCTGAGAAAGGGTGTCAAAGATAAAGCTGATGTCTTCAATATTCACGAACCTTAGATCTGCTTCATTGAGGAAGTATGATAGGTTGTTAGCTCTTTTGACGTGGAAAATGGCATACTTTATCCTGAAGGTGGTTTGAGTATAGACATTAATGAGTTCAACTATTGGATACTCTGATTTGATCTCTTCTGGTTTTGTCATGGACTGAGTTAGGATGTGTTCATATCTTCTTCTCTGTTTGTCGTCCATGTTTTGCAACTCGGGGGAAATAACCTATATTAGCTCAGTGCTGAATATGTCTGGTATTCTTTCTTCAAGATTGGCAGCATTGACAAAATACCGTTTCCATATTGGTTGTTGACCAGCACTTCTTGTGAACATGTTTTCTACATCAAGACCTGGATCCCCACGATACACTGGAGGAGCATGTGGCACTATGAAGCTTTGTGGCAAAGGCTATTCTGATTCTTGTCTTGCTTTCTCAGCTGCCTCTTTCTGTCTATTTCTTTCTAGTACATCGGCAGTTGATTCTTGAAAGTGACCACGAGAAGGAGGGAAGCTTTCATGAACTTCAATGTTTACTCCACTAAGAACCCTGGACACGTCGAAGGTGGTTTTCTTCTGTTTAGGTTTCCTTCTAGCTTCTCCTCTAGAGATTGCTGCCCATTCTTTTCTTTTAAGTGCATGCTCTCTTTCACTGATGACATCATCAAATTTGTGGACGACTCTGGGTGAAGCTGGACGTGTTGTGTCTTTCACATATTCATCTATATCTCTGAACATATCACGAATTTCAGGATCCTCAGGTTCCTCCTCTGGTTGAGCAGAACTGCTATCTCCCATATGCCTTGCAGGTGATGTGTGTATAGACTCATATAAATCCTCCATTTCATCATCTGAGTCACTAGACATGTTAAACATCTCGGTATAGGACTGCTCATAAGGTATTTCACCTTCTTGAAGATCGATTGGCCTCGGTTCAGATTGTTACAGAGGTACATAAAGTACAATCTGTTTGTCAGCATTCTCCTTTTGTTGTTGTTCATAAACTTCATCGGCCATTTGTTGTGCAGTTTTCTATTGTTGTTGTTGTTGACTTCCAGACCCAGCTGAACTTGTACCTGTAGATAAATATGAACTGAAGAGGGTAACAGGTACGACAGGTACATTTGCAACCATAGAGGGAGAAGTCATATATACTCTTCTTCTTTTCTCCCCCTCGGGTTGATCATCAGGATCTTGATCATCCCGCCTCCTTTTGCTACTTTGGGCCTGAGCCTGACAGGTTTGTTCAAGTAGTTTCAGCTTGTCAGTAACCTTCTCCAAAGAGGTGTAGAAGCCTCTAGTTACCCCATCTATCTTGCTGTTGACATCTTCATGAAACTCGTGAAAGTCATCCAAGGAGATTCCCTGTGGACGTTGTTCATTACGTAGAGTAGTCAGAAGGTCTTGATCATGAGCAGATTATGGCCTTTGTTCCAGAAGTTTAACATACAGCAAGCTCTTTAAAGCATCTACAGACATAGAGCTGGATCAGGTTGTGGTTGATGCTCTAGCACTGGAGATCTAGCAGTAAGGAGTGCCTCAATCCTGTTGAGTTGCTGTTGCTGGGCCTGGGAGGATTGTTCAATCCGATCCAACTTTTGATTTGTCGTCTGCAGTTGTTTGTGGATTGGAGCCACGGCTTGTTGAATATAATGTTGAAGTTCTGCACATGTCACAAACCCGAAATCACAAAGACTACCGGTTGGGGCACCAGCCACAGAGGCAGTACCACCTACTTGAGCAGCAGGGATGTTGGCTCTAGCAGGATTTCCTTCTAATCCTCGAATGGCACCTTGAGAGGTACCACCTATAGAAGTTAAGGAAGCTTGACTGACGTACAATCTTAGTGCATCGATTGTAACATGGTGTTGATCAAGATAGGCGGAAATCTGCGGTATATCGAGTTGTGCATTGAAAGGAGTCGAGAACGAAGGAGGCGGTCCTCTATATTCAATAGGTCTAACTCCCGATTGGGGTAGACCTAGTGTATGTGCTAAAGCCCTGTGCAATGAAGATGGTGCCTGTTGAGAGACACCGTAGTAGCTTGGTGGGGCAGAAACTTGCACGGGTGGGATAACCGCGACTTGTTCAATATGAGACCCAACAATGTTAGGCCCCATAGTAGATGTGGTTTCCCGATTTTCTGGGTTTAGGGGACCCTCGGCACTCGCATTTTCTTTTCTCGCCTCCTCTCTGTCACTCTTACTCCTATCTACAATACTATCTTCATCTTCACCACTACCAGCACCATACCCCGCATATTGATCAAGTTGTAGTAGAGAATTAGGGGTGATAGAGCCAGTTTCAACAGATAGGCTATGAGTTGGAGAAGTGACTAGAATGTCATGTTCTGGGGCTACAATTTCATGTCCGTAGGTGGGAATTTTAGTAGGTTGGGTAGGAGGATTTAAGGTTATGACCAGACCACTTGGTTGAGGAAAGATAGGTTGAACTGTTTGGGTCTGATCAAGAGAGGTAGTATGGGGTTCAGTTAGTTTCATGAAGGAGGGTGTGCTTTCAGCTGGCTGTTCAATTGGTTGCTCAGGGGTGCCCATAGGAGAAGTGACAGGTTCAAAGGTAGGGGCACCTCCTGGTTGGGAAGTAGACTCATCGTGAGAAGATTCGGAACTGGATGACTCAGAAGCGTCAAGAACAAGTTCTTCTAGTACAGCTTGGGTGTGGGTGGTTTGAGAAAGAGATTTGATAATTGTTTGAAGGGTGGCGGGATCATATGTATCCCCTCCCTCTCTAATAACTCCACCTTCACCTTCTTCTCCACCCCTCTCTTCATTTTCTCTCTCCACGTCCTTCTCAGCATCTCCCACAGATGTCTGAGGCCTATTCTCTAAATCCTCACCGGGTACTACACCTCCCTTAGCAGGTATGGCCGGTTCTGGCACAACCATGGGAGGTATTCCTACACTCGCCCTATAACTCACTAGAATATCATTCTGCTCACATAAATCAAGGAGGATACAGGGAATGGTCTTGGGATAGGCAGATTGGCCGGAATGGCAGGTTTAATATGTATAAAATTCTGAGGAGTGATAGAAGGTAAACCTGCCCGGCGTGGAATGTCTGCATTCTGATCCATCAGATACTGGATGAGCATGGGTATAAAGCGGTGGTATGGTAGCATGTTGGCATCCTTCTTCTTTTGAGAGTTCTTCCTGAGCATGGTAGCCTTGATGTCCTGGAATAGAAGGAATGCATAGTCCACATGCATATGAGTTGCCGCTGCCACGAAGATTTTGAGCTGATGCTCCGTTGGAAATTCGTACCCTGAATGCTTGGGGGTGAGACATCTTTGAAGCACAGTCATGAGAGTGTTGTACTTTGGATGTAGACCTGTGCGTTTAAATTGATTCGTTCGGGTGAGTTCACCATCTTACCCCATTTCCCGAATTATAGCAAGACAAGCTTCCTCATTAGGGATTTCCTCAAAGGTTGTTGCTGGAGGTCTGCTGTCTGCCCCTGGAAGTCTAAAAATTGTTCTGAGGCGATTTATAGGTATATTCGTTGTATATTCGTCAACCTCAGCATGGATGACCTCATGCCCTCTTTCATTGGTTCTGACTTCACATGTCTTCCAGAATTACTGGACATATAGCTCGGGAACATGTGTGCCGGTTGTAGCTGGGTTATATGTAAGGAGGCGGTTTAGAGGGTGGATTTTTAGTATTTCTGTGACAATGGGGTAAGCAGGGTTTTTCAGTTTGGCCAAGTCTATATAATGGTTATTTTTATGAGTCCTGGTGTTTAGGAACTCAGCATGGTGCATTATCTCCTCAGGATCACGTACAGCTTGAGCCATCTTATATGTACAGACAGATAAAATAGTTAAGTTAAAGATAAAGAGATATGCATGAAAACAACGTTTAGATTTGAATGTTGGTTAATCTTTAGTGAATGTGATAAAGTTGACCAAAGTTGACCAAAACTATTCGATTTGAAGTGAGGAAAAGTGTTGGACCCTCATTGTGTACAGGATGATTTTTAGTATAAAAAAGTTGTTTTGATACTTTGAAGGTGTCAATTAGATAGCACTGAACAACTTTATAGTACTGGAGCATAGTCCAAAAATCATCCTAACACCCCTTTTTGAGCCAAAAACCAAATTATTGGTGTATGTTCATACCCCCCAAGAACACGAAGAACACTTTTCGAGATTTTTGAAATATTTTTACATCAAAGTGTTCCCCATGTGTTCAGAACACCCATCGTAAACTTGGATTGTGCAACTAAGTTTGTTTCGTGTCCCAAATATCCATTTAAAGTCCCGAAAGTTTCTATCGCAAGTGGCGGTTCTAGGGCCAAAATCACCATTTTAACTCAAAATTTTCGAAATGTAAACCGTACAAGTTGTTACCTATATGATCACGAGTATTTTGAGATAAAAAATGTAAATTTTGGCAGCGTAACGAGAGAGTTCGTGTTTTCAAGTAACCAAAATGAGAGAAAACTTAGTGAGTTTTGAATTCTGATCACGTAACTGATCTGATAGGAGGATGGGATGGTTATAAAGTGAAAAAGCCACGTGTCGCATGTTGATTGGACCAAAGACAAGTAAAAAACGCGGCTGATAGATGAATCGCATGGTAAAAATATGCGGCTGATAGAAGTTCTGAATCACATGCGATTCACCCTTTGGTAAGTTAATCGCATGCGATTGAGCCTTAGGTGTTTGAACAAATTCTATCAGTTGTCTGAATCGCATGCGATTGACCCTTTGTTTTGTTAATTGCATGCGATTGGTACTTGGTTCTTAGTAGACGACAGTCTATCGCATGCGATTAAGGGATAGTTAACAAGTGTTGCAATCCCATGCGATTGACAGCCAATGCGATTGAAACCTATGCGATTGAACCAAGACTTAGAAAATTTAATTTTGTTGAGTTTCAAGAAATCCCATGCGATTGAAGCATAGGATGCGATTGTTTGAAACAGAACCCAACACTTGGAAATTTTCTGAAAAATCAAAATATCTGGATTTTGAGATTTGAAAATTGAATTTCCCAGATATGTTGATTTGAATGTTTGTCTGACACACTCCCCCTAGACTCTTGCATCTGTTTACGTAAAATTTTCAAAATTTAGGGAATATGTCAGTTGTATACTAAATTTTGATACATGTGTAGCACCAGAAATTCACTCCCCCTTGAGTGTGGCATCAGTAATCTGCACAAGGAACAAACAGTATAATACCTACTCTAAACAAAAAGGAAAGAAAGAAAGGAAATATGAATCAACAGTATGTTAGATTTTCAAGTTTAGCATACCTAACTTGGATACCAACTCAGTGAAACGACTTTCATCTAATAGTTTGGTAAACAAGTCAGGTAGCTGATTTTCAGTAGGAACATACTGGAGCTCTATGAAACCTTTCTCCACGTTATCCTTTATGAAGTGATAATTAATGTCAATATGTTTAGTTTTAGTGTGGTGTACCGGATTATAGGAGATAGCGATGGCAGACTAGGAATCACATAGCAATGGAATTTTGTCATACCTTAGGCCAAAGTCTGATAACTGTGTACGTATCCAAAGACTTTGTGAATAGCACATTGCAGCAGCAACATACTCAACTTCAGCTGTAGAAGTGGATACACAGTTTTGCTTCTTTGAGGCCCAACTAACTAAACGATCTCCCATAAAGTGTGCACTAGCAGAGGTGCTTTTCCTATCAATCTTGCAACCAGCATAGTCAGCATCTGAGTAAGCATAGAGATCTAGATTTGAATCTTTGGGATACCGTAGACTTAGATCCATAGAGCCTTTGAGATATCTGAATATCCGCTTAACTGCCAGAAGATGTGACTCTTTAGGATTTGTCTGGAATCTGGCATAGAGACAGGTAGAAAACATGATGTCCGGACGACTGGCAGTGAGATAGAGTAACGATCCAATCATCCCACGGTAAGTTTTCAGATCTACTGGAAAACCATCAAGATCTGTTGAAAGATGTGCCTTAGCAGCCATGGGTGTGGATATGGGTGTGCAGTTAATCATATCATACTTCGTTAGAAGATCTTTGATGTACTTGGATTGGCAAATAAAACTGCCATGACTTAACTGCTTCACCTGGAGTCCGAGAAAGAAAGCCATTTCTCCCATCATACTCATTTGAAATCTATTTGCCATGATCTTAGCAAACTCGTCACTGAATTTTGGATTAGTAGACCCAAAAATGATATCGTCCACATATATTTGAACCAAAATCTTCTCCCTACCCTTGGTCTTTGTGAACAGAGTGGTATCAGTCTTTCCTTTGGAGTATCCTTCACCAATCAAATATTCAGATAAGACATCGTACCATGCACGTGGAGCTTGCTACAACCCGTACAAGGCCTTATCTAAGATATAGACATGATTTGGATGTTTTGAAATGATGAACCCCTCAGGCTGTGCGACATAGACTTCTTCTTTGAGTACACCATTGAGAAAAGCTGTCTGCACATCCATCTGAAAGACACGGAAGCTCCTGGAGGCTTCATATGCAAGAAAGATCCTTATAGCCTCAATACGAGCAACAGGGGCAAATGTTTCATCATAGTCAATGCCCTCTTGTTGATTGTAGCATTTAGCAACCAACCTAGCTTTGTTACGGATGACCACTTCATCCGAATCCCTTTTGTTCTTGAACACCCACTTAGTTACGACAACATATTTGCCATATTGAAGAGGAACTAATCTCCAGACTTTGAGACGATCGAATTGGTGTAGTTCTTCCTGCATTGCTATTACCCAATCCGGATCATCTAATGCTTCAGAAGTCTTGGTGGGTTCAATGATGCTTAAGAAACCCGAGAATTGACATTCGTTTGCTGTTGCTGATCTTGTTTGAATGCCAACTGAAGGATCTCCGATGATGTTCTCTTCAGAGTGATGTCTGGTCCACTTTATTTCGTGGGAAGTGGAAGATGAAGGAATAAGATCTTGTAGGTGTTGTGCTTCTTCTTCATCTGTAGAAGAGACATGTGGGTCTGAATCAAACACAGGGGGGCTCTCTGGGTCGGGATTCTGCGAAGTCATAGGGGGACGAGTGACAGAAACAGAAGGAGAATCCTCAGCATAAAGATCTGCAAATGGATTCGTCTCAGTGACCGTAGGAGCTGTTATATTAACACTTGTTTGTACTGTTGTGTTGTCCCTGTTGTCATTTAAAACAGGAGAAGATTCAGATCTAAAGAAATCAAACATAAAGTCAAGATAAGTATTTGAACTGGACGGATTGTTTGATTCTTTATCTTGAAGCACCGGTCCGGAACTGGTATGTCCAGAAACGTTGACTATTGATTTTGGTGGAAAATCTGTAACATTCAATGCGTCATCAAATGTTACGTTGATACTTTCAACAATGCTCTTTGTTCTTTTGTTAAAAACTCTGTAGGCTTTGGACTGAGTAGAATAACCTAGGAAAATAGCATCATCAGCTTTAGGAGCAAATTTTCCTAGATGATCCTTGTCATTTAGTACAAAGCACCTATTACCAAAGACATGAAAGTATTTGATATTAGGCACTATGCCATTGGCCAGTTCGTATGGAGTTTTATTAAAGCGTTTATTAATAAAAGAGCGATTCTGCGTGTAGCAGGCGGTGCTGATTGCTTCAGCCCAAAAGGAAGGTGGGAGCCCAAAATATGATAGCATGGTTCGGGCAGCTTCAACCAGAGTTCTGTTTCTTCTTTCTACAACACCGTTTTGTTGTGGTGTGTATGCAGCAGAGAACTGATGGCTAATCCCGACAAGGTCACAGAAGCTCTTCAGAGTACTGTTCTTAAATTCAGTTCCATTGTCTGTCCGAATAGAGACAACACTCTGACTATGCTTGTTCTGCTGTTGCTTGATGAAGGAAATGATTGTTGGAGTGGCTTCATCTTTTGATCGCAGAAACTTGACCCAAGTATATCTAAAGTAGTCATCCACCATGACTAGAATATACTTCTTCCCACTTTTGGACTGAATTCTCATAGGACCACAGAGATCCATGTGCAGGAGTTCTAAAGGCTTTGTAGTGCTGAACACCTGTTTAGATTTATGAGAAGCCTTCTTCATCTTTCCCTTCTCGCAATCTGCACACAGATGATCCTTTTTGAATCTTAACTTGGGAATGCCTCTCACCATGTCACCGGTGACTAGTTTGTTGATATTTTGAAAGTTCAGGTGAGAGAGTTTTCTGTGTCATTGCCAAGTAAGATCTGTAGAGGCTTCAGACAGTAGACACACAGAGGTAGGGGAGTCATACTTTTCCAAATCAATGGAATACAGGTTAGATTTCCTTGAACCTGCCAGCAACTCATCTCCATTTTCAGTTAAAACGGAACATTTGTTCTTCTTAAACACTACATCTAGGTCTTTATCACAAAATTGTCCAATGCTAAACAAATTATGACCCAACCCCCTTCAACATAGGAGACTCTCTTGATCTTGATGTGCTTCTTTTCTATGTCTCCGTACCCCATTATTGGTGCAACATTGTCGTTCCCAAAACGTACATTCCCGGAGAACTTAGGAACATAATTCTTGAGAAGACCTTTGTTGCCAGTCATATGTTTGGTACAACCAGTATCCAGGTACCACAAGTGAGGCGCCTACAAAAAAGAGAGTAAAACACGTTTAGGTCCCCATATATGAATGGGTCCTTGATTGTTAGTTCCTAGAAGTGGTTGAGTAGTGATTGTATCTACTTGTGGTGGTGAAACTTCTAATGATCTATCCTTAAGTACCCACCTGGGTTTAATCTTTTGTCGAGAAGGAGTAGATTTGGAAGGAATTGGCTTAGAAGGAAGTTTCGTTACCACTGTTGGTTTGACAGTTGATGGAATCGGAGGTTTTGGATTCGGTAGAGTTGCGGAAGCATTATGTTTGCAAATCCATGTTTGTGATGAATTCTTAAGAATTCGCTGTGGCCTCGGCACATCAACTTGCTTTTGCTGAAATGGAGCGCTGCGAGTAGTAGGTTTTGCTACTTGTTGATTGGATGATGGCTTGGGTTTAGAAGTTTTCGAAATTTTGGAAGGTGGATTGCGAGATCGCTTTTGAGAATGTAAGTGTTTTTCCTGTGCAATCCAAGCCCTTTTAAATGCTTCGTAGCCCTGCCATCTGTAGACTTCCAGTTCCTTGATCGTCAGAAATCACCTTGATTTGTGCAAATATTTGAGTGCATGTGACTGACGAGTTGTGATCCATTGGTGAATGATTATTCCTTTTGAGGTTTTGAATGGAACACAGATTTGGTTAGCATAAAATTCTGTCCAGTCCTCACATGGTTTAATTCCAATTTGTTTTCGTAATTGATCATATTCACAATTAAATTCACAATGACCATGGAGGCAACCATCACTAATACAAAACATTGAAGAGGCAATATTTTCATGCAAACTTGAATGATTACAGACTGAATAAAACATCTAAACTTGTTCACATATTTGGCTAAAGTTTGAACATTTCCTATTGGACCTAGGAATGACTCTCTTCCAGTTTATGTTTATTTTACGCTCTTCACTCCCGAGCTTCTTCACATCTACAGCAGAATGTAAAATGTTAGAATTGAGTTGTGGTCGACTAGCAGCTACTTTTGAGGATTCAGGTATGTCAATGTTCTTACGAGAAATGTGATTAGAAGTGGAAGTGGATGTCTGTTTTGGTTTGAAAATCTGTTTATGTTTTAGATTTACCATGGATGACTTATTAACAGATTTTATCTCAGTTTTAACATCTTGGGAAGATGTAGATACATGTTTGGAAACTTCAATTCGTTCATCAAATACAGTTCCATGTGGAGAGAAGGTGAATGGAGTAGGTTGTTCCAATGCAGTTTTGACCTCTTTAATTCGTTCAAGAAATGCGAAGTTTTCTTTGCACAAGTCGTCAATGATCTTGCCATCAAGATGGAATACTGTTTGGAGATGCTTGTGGAGGATGGCATTTTCCTTAACCAGTTGAGAGGGTTCAGGGAGTTGGTCAGAAACTGTGATGACTTCAGATGTGGTTTCTGGTTGGATAGCTTTGGCAAGGTCTCCTTGAACTAGATGAGTGAAATAAAACTCTTGTAAGGTTTGAACCTTTGCTGCAATTCCTTGTGGGGAATGTATAGAAATCTAGGTTTTGGCACTTCAGGAGTGTAGTGTTCCTCATCTGTATATACTGGTGTGGTGACAAAAGAGTTAAGTGTTGGGATGGGGTATGTGAAGTATGAGTCATTGAGATCAGAATAATTGAAGGGAGTTTCATTTTTGAGATGTAGGGTTCGTTTGACGTCCTCTTCAAGTCGTTCTTCCTCTTGACCAACAAATACCATTCGTTGAGTTAGTCCTTCGCCAAAGAGATTTGCATTGTATAATTGCTTGGCATATACCTTACTCAGGACATTTGGGTTTTCAAAACCAAGTCCATCGAATGACCATCTTGAAAAAGGTCGTTCTTTTTGTTTGTACAGAAAGATGGTTTGTTCACTTTGCCCTCTCTTAATTAGAAGGTCTTCCAATTCTTTAATTTTCAAACAAAGAATGTTTTGATCATTTTTAAGAATTTCTGAATCCTTTTCAGCACCAATACGCTCTGCTTTGAGATCATGTATGATGACATTTGTTGTGTTGGTTAATTCAAGAAATTCAGATTCTTTCACTGCTATTTGAACTTTAGATTCATCTATGTTTTTCTCTAACTGTTCAATTGTAGCTTGTGCTTCTTTGTCTTGTGTGTGAATGACCTCCCTTAAAAATTATTTTTCTTAGTTAGTTTGGTCACCTTAAGTTCTAACTTTTTCATGCGGTTTAGTATGGTTTGTATATGTTCAAACTTAAAACCCATATTAGAATTAGAAATATAGGGTACCTTTCCGCTTTCAACGATCTCCTCCTCAGCATCGGAGAGATCACCACCATCTTCATCTTTACAACTTGTTTCACCATTAGCCATGAAACAGAACTGTGCATGATCTTCACCATCTAGATCACTCTCGGAGTCTGTGTCCTCCAGGAACTAGTCTTCCTCCACCATAAGAGCATTCCCAGCCTGTTTTTGCTTTGACAGGCGGTACTTTTGTCTGTAATACTCAGCATCCTTGACCTTCTTTTGTGGACAGTACCTTATCATGTGGCCAGATCTCCCACAGTTGTAGCACTTCAGATCTGTTTTCTTCTTCTCCTTTCTCTCTTCCCTTTGAAATCTAGGTTTGTCAACTTGAGCAAGCCTTTCTGGTCTTCTGGAGCCAGAGGTAAACCTTTGTCTGTTGTTGGTTTTGCTGAATCGATTTATGACGGTTTTGCCAACAACAGAAAGAGCATGAATGGCAGCTTCCACTGTGTCTTCATGATCATCATCCGGTTCAGATTTACTTAGAATCACCTGTTTGAACTTCATTGATCTGGATGAGGATTCCCTGGGAACTCTTTCAACTACTACCAAGGCTAAAGGATCAGTAGCTGGCTGTTTAGGAAGAGACTTCATAATTTCATCTTGGTACTGATTGAGGTCCTCAAATATGTTGTGAAAGGTGACTGTAGTGAGATATTTGTTGATTTGTTTGTACAGTCGAACATATTCCCTCCACTCTGGACCCAGTGACTTTAGAAAAACACAGTTTAAGTCTAGGTCAGTTCGGATGATTTGATTGGACCTCATCTCATTTTGCAGCTTCCAAAATCTACCACAGGTTTCAGAAAGAAGTTCATTCTCTCTGACATAGAAGTTATGATAGCTATTGACTAGTTGGGTACGCTTGATATACTCTCCTTGCTCAGTACCCTGCAGCTGTTTCTTTATTTCATCCCAGATTTCCTTAGCAGTAGCTAAGTTATTTATCTTGGTGTAGATCTCTGTAGAGAGTCCTTGTTTCAGATAGTACTTAGCTAATCTTTCAGCCTTCTTGATCTCCTTTTCTTGGGATATGATCAACAGTCTTTTCCCTCTCATGACGGAGAATGGCGGGATTGTTGTTTGGATCAGCCTCAACAACTTTAATGAACTTTTTGTTCCAGTTCAGGATGCCGTCAATCATCATTTCTCCGTGTATCTCATTATGCTCTACAAAGTCCATGAACCTTCCTTTCCAAACGTTGTATTCTCCTCGAAACAGAACAGGAGGCTTTGTATCGGTACCAATGGGCATCATTTCATTTGAACTAGACATTGTTTTAATTTTAGAAATGATCGTTCACTTGTTATGTATGGATCGATTGTTCGAAAATTTGATTGATAAAATGAGGAGCTAATTCTCTTTAATTCAACTTTGAATTAGATCTTGTAAAGATTAAATTCAACTTTGAATTATATAGAATTAAGATAATTTTAATTCAACTTTGAATTATATCTGAGTTTGATTAAATTCAATTTTGAATTAGAATTTTAAGTTTAAGTCCGATTGTCCTCTGTTTAAAGTCAAGTCCAAATGGTTCCATCACTTGTCCAATAGATTCAAGGTATGCGATAGCGTGCGATTGAATAAGGTAACCCTTGAAAATTGAGCAGAGTAACTTCTGGGTAGTGATTAAGGTAAACAATAGTGTGCGATTGAATCCTGTAGTACCAAACACAAACTGTTAATCACAATAGAATGCTATTCAAGTTAACTGAATAGTGTGCTATTGCCTTTGATGTGTGTATGGAAACCAATAGAGTGTGATAGGACAACACTTGAATCGCACTACTCAATAGAACGCGATTGATGACACTTAGAGTTTGCAGTATAGTGCGGCTGATAGAAACCTTAGAAGCACCCCAATCGCATGCGATTACACTGAACCCGACTTATAGCTTTGAAAGTAACACTTGGTAGATTCAACTTTGAAAGAACTCTATAAGCCGCCTAACAGGTCAATCGCATTGACCAACAACCCGGCTTATAGACCAGGATATGTCACAATCAGATCTGATTGCCTTTCCTCTAATGATGCCTTTCTTCAAGGTATATATTCTTTCAGAGAAGTCGGACGGGCCTAATCACGATTTTAAGTCGTACATCGGCCCAATGCACACACACACACACACACACACACACACACACATATATATATATATATATATATATATATATATATATATATATATATATATATATATATATATAGTCGGATCAGAAGTTGTCGGACCATTCCTTGCAATACTAGGTCGGATGTGCACGAAAGAAAAGTCCAATTCGGATCTTAGGGTTATACGTATGCATGCTGGAGTAGGTCGGACATAACTCCCCTACTAACACCATGCATAAGGTGGATCCTATATAACATCTAAATCGCATGCATGAAGGAAGACCTAGTCGGATCATGCCTCAAGTCGAATTAATAATAGTCGGACTCCATACGTTACCACCAAGGTCGGATGGGTCCAAGTCAGACCATCCTCCTTGGTCGAACTACCTCCCCCCTGACACGATACACGCACAGACACACATAAAAAATATCGAAATCAGGGCTTTGAGAATTGTTTACACACGTTATATTTAATTTCTAATGTTACCAATTCATATCTCCTCTTCCGAAACTAACTTTTATTGAATAAAATTGTTGTTTAACAACTTACAAGAATCAAAACCCATGATATCTTTTTCTTGGTTCAAACCGTCATGCATAACATACGAGGTAGCCATTAAACCCCCTAAACTGAGCTTAAACCTTTATTAAGTTATCTTTAATTGATCACAAATGGTTTCAAGAATTTACGTGATAATTTCTTCTTCCAAACTTCTTAGTTTGATGATGAAGAAAAGGAATCCTTGTTCATTTCTTCTTCTTCTTCTTCACACAAGAACACACTACTCTCTCTCTCTCTCTCTCTCTTTCTTTCTCTCTAATTTCCAGGAGAAATGCAAATGAAGGTTTGTGCCTTAAAAGTTGAACCTTAATATTCTTTTTCTCTAAGACCCGAGGTCAAATGATTCCAAGATCCCATCCGATTGGATCTTGGTGATGCGTTTCTTGTTTATATGGCCAAGACGACTACGCCATAAGGAAAACTTATCCAAACCATTTTTTGATCTAGAATCAATGTTCATGATTGCTCTATTATTTTCTATGTATGCATCAGCTTCGTATATACCACGACATGGATAAGCTTTAAAATAACAAACATCATTTTTAAAACAACAAATATAACCATTTTTAAATTTAAAACAATATCCATCGTAATACAAAGCATAAAAAGATAAAATGTTTCTTGCCATAAGTGGCGAATAGCATACATCCTTTAAAATAATAGAGTAGCCGGTCTTGAAAGTAAGCTCGACACTTCCTTTCTCTAACACGGGAACGACTTCCTTGTTCCCCATAGTTAGCTCCAGCTCCCCATCTCTCAGCCTTCTACTTCCCTTTAGCACCTGCACAATACTACAAATGTGAGTGCCACAGCCGGTGTCTATAACCCAGCCGTTAGATGTAGAAGTATGGTGGAGTTCAATCACAAACGTACCTGAAGTAGAAGCGCCCTCCCCGAAGATCATAACTTCTTTAGGCCCTGTAGGTACTTAGGGCAGCTCCGGCACATATGCCCCTTAACTCCGCAGAAGAAGCAAACCGCCTCTTCCAGAGTCTTTGCTTAAGGGATAGGACCCTTTTGCCTAGGTTCCGAGGCAGGGTTCGGCGTGGGTGCCCCAACCTTACCCTTACCTTTACCCTTGGGGGTAGAGGCCGGTTTCTTCCTTTTCCTAGACTCACCCTCCTTGATGGCCAAGACGGGAACGGAGGGGGATGGCTTTTGCTTGGTCATGTTGGACTCGGCGGTCCGCAGCATAACATGCAATTCCATTAGTGATTTATCCATCCCGTGCACATGATAATTCACAACGAATTGATCATATGACTGTGGGAGAGACCGTAGAATCAAGTCTACCGCCATGTCTCTCGCGATGGCAAATCCCAACCTCTCGAGGCGTTCCACCAACGCTTTCATCTTAAGAACATGGTGAGACACGTTCCCGCCCTCTTGCAACCGGCAACCGAATAGGTCATTGAGACAACCATACCGTTCTTGCTTCGCTTGCTGTTGTAACATGTCCGATAACTCACGCATCATGTCGTAAGTACTCAAGTGCTCCATCGACTTTTGCAAGTCGGAGCTCATAGTGCTTAGCATGAGGCAAGTAACCTCGGTGATGTCTTTGAGACGTTTTTCATATGCCTCTTTAATTTCCCTACTTGCATTGGATGCAGGGGCCTCGGGGATGGGTTACTCAATGGTGGCCAACTTATCCTCATGACGGAGGACTATTCTTAGTTGCCTTGACCAATCCATAAAACTGGTCCCATCGAGTTTGTCTTTCTCAAGGAAAATCCTTAGAGAAAAGGTTGTGTTGTTGTTGGTGCTAGTTGATGCCATCTAAAAAAACACAAAGTAGATTTGGTTAGTTCGATTGAAAGCCTTGTTAAAATAATTACCCCAAGTGTTTAATAAAACAACTATTTTAACAAGGGCTAAGAACCCTATTTCATCTTGCACCGCGACGGGTTTTCCGCGGATCACGTGGCAAAGCTATTTAGGCCGTGTTGGGAAAATGATCTCATCAGTTTGAATTTGATGAGACAAAGTTAAGTTTGTAAGATGAGTTCTACATATAACTTAAACAGAATTATGAAGCTTAGTCAGACTGAACACTTCGAGTGATTCAGACTGAGTATAAGCTGAATATAAGCTGAGCATATGTTGATCAGTTTATATTATACCTTAGCTTGTTTATTAATATGTTTAATAATCTGTGTATGTCACATAAGGTATATATCGAGTAGTCAGCTTGATGTGTTTCAAGCTGAGTGACTCAGCTCAGAAGCAGAGTCAGCTCGACAGAGTTAACAAATATGTTTTATTTAACTCTTTGGGCTTCTAAGGATGAGTTAATAATTATACATGTTAGTTCATGTTTGAATTCGGGTTTGTTCTCGAAGAACTCAACTTGATGAGTTTCAAGCTGAGTAACTCAGTCCGAGTGAAGAAGTCAGTTTAAAGATAATTTAAATATGTTTTAAATTCATCTTTATCTCTCTCTATATCTACGGCGCGGATAAGAAGACTCCAGAATCAAGATTGAAGATTGAAGACTCAAGATAAGAAGATTCAAGATTCAAGATTCCGGTTTATCCGAAAGTTAGTTAGCGAATTAGGCTAAGTCTAGTTTGTTAGGAACCGTAGCAACATGATTATAAATACTTATCTCCTGATAAGTTTAGAGGTACGACTCGGTATGACTCAGTACGACTTTGATTCGATTACAACTAAGTGTTGCAGAACCAAACCTCACCTCATCGTATGTGTTACGAGTCTTGATTCAGTATCAAGATTTAATCACAGATTGCCAAAGAAGTTCGTGTGTTCGAATTAATCACATCAATTGTGATATTGGTAAGTAATCATGTGTTGATTCAATCTGTGAAAATCCTGTTTAGAGAGTCGTCAGTATCTATAATTATATGTTAATTATAGATATCTAAGTTTGAGAGAATTGAGAGATTTATATTAGATGATTATATATCAAGAGTTGCTTACTTGATAGTCATTGTAATTATCTTCTTAGTTAAAGCATTGTAATCATCTTCTGATTAATAAAAGCATTTGATTGATCGTGGTTTGATTTACTGTGTGTAACACTTTTCTTTGATTTGTTCAATTTCCGCAAGAAGTGTATTCAACCCCCCCTTCTACACACTGTTGCTTGTTGTTACTCTCTCACACAAGGGACCAACAACTAGTATCAGAGCAGACTGAACGATTTCATCAGTTGAATAGTTCAAGATTCTGAGAAAGATTGAAATGTCAACAAGCAATACTCCATCCAACTTTCCTCAGATGTCTACAAAAGGATGTCCCGTATTTGATGGATCTGACTATCCTATGTGGAAGTTCAGAGCCATGCTCTTCCTAAAGTCCATTGACAACCGTATGTCGGAAGTCATCACAAAAGGACCAATCATTCCTAAAATTCCTTCTACTGTCAGTGATACGTCTCCTGGAAAAACTGAAAAGGAAACAAGAAAGCCTACTGCATCCTGGACTAAAGAAGACCGGAAACTCTTCAATCTAGATGACAAGTCAAAGAGTGTTCTAGCAAATTCCCTAACTAATGAAATCCTGCGCACTGTGACTGGGTGTCAAACTGCAAAGGATATCTGGGATACGCTGAGTGTCACATATGAAGGCACAGATCTGGTCAAGCAGCAAAAGAAGAATCACTTGAATAGATCGTATGAAAACTTCTTTTCAAAGAAGAATGAAACCTTGGTAGATTTGTTCACAAGGTTTCACTGCTTGATAAATGACCTACTAAGTGTGGGTGTAAAGAGAGATGAAGCTGAGCTCGTGCTGAAATTTCTGGATGTGTTACCAGAAAGGTTCAATGAAGTAACCACTGCACTAAGGGCTAGAGGAACATTACACATGTATATCCTACAGTCCATCTATGGGTTCTTGCTGAATCATAAACAGATCATAGAACACAAAAGAGCTTCTAAACAACAACTAAAAGAATCTTTGGACAAAACAGAAGTTGCATTAGTTGCACAGAAGAAGAAGAAAGGTTCAAAAGCTATGGTTGTTGAATCTGAGACTGAGTCAGAATCTCAAGCTGACCACTCAGACTCAGACTCAAGTGATACTGATGATGTTCAGACCATCACTGAGCAAATGGCCATGTTTGCCAGACGTTTAAGAAAAGCTCAAAGGGGAAGAGGAAGATCTGACAGGAGCAAAGGGAAGAGTTCCTTTGATCCCAAGAATGCTGTGTGCTTCAACTGTCAGGAAAAGGGACGTATAGCTGCTGAGTGCAGATCTAAGAAGGTAGAATCAACATCTGTTGTTGATAAGAATGCTTATAGAGCTGATAAGTACAAGAAGAAGTACACTCAGCTCAAGAAATCAAAGCCTAAAGACAAACCCAGTGGAAAAGGTTTATATGCTGAAACCTGGGATACAGAATCATCCACCTCAGATGATAATGTATGTCTAATGGCTCAAGAAGATGAGGGGCTAGAATTGGATGAGGTTGATTATGGTCAGTCCGAATCAATCTTTGAAGCTGACATGAAGGAAGCTGAGGAAAACAGCAAACTGAGTGGTTGGGATCCTGCTTCCATGTACAAGGTCAGTAATTTCTACTCTTATACAGATGAGGAGAAAGGTCTTGCTTTTGATTATTTGTTGAATGCAAGACCAGCCTTAAGTCTCAGACTGACCATAAAGCTGAAATAGCTAAACTTAAAGACGAGATTAAGGAAAATAAATCTCTCATTGATGTTGGTAAGAAAGCACAGTGTGACCTTGAATGTCAGAGGCACATTAATAAACTTCTTAGTGAAGAGCTTCAGGAAGCAAATGACAAAGCTGATCAATTTCAAAAGATCACTGAGTCTTGGTGTAAGTCATCAAAGCTTGCTGAACAATGCATAAACCAACAGATACCTAAACAGGTGAAGGCTGTACTTAGAGGTAACTATCAAATAGCAGCTTATGTTGCTGATGATGAGATAGCAAGTACAGATTCTGAGGAAGATAGACAACTGATTAAGTCTTAGAAGTCAGCCTCAGAGAAAAGATATGATCCAAACCTAAAATTCAATATGTTTGTGAAGGCCAAAGATCATGGTAATGAGTGCTCAATATCCAAACAACATGGTAAGTCTGTGTTGGACAGATTAGGCACTCAGCCTGTTCAAAGAACTTCAATCATAGAAAGGCTTAATCCAAATCCTTTCAAAAGACAAAATTCTCTATCTGGTTCGGAGAGAAGTTATAAGAACAGGAAGACCACTGTAAGTTAGAGGTCAAATCACAACAATGGTAAGTCCAAAGTTGTTGATCTTGGTAAGTCCAAGAAGATCAACAGTGGTAAGTCCAAACCTGTTGAAACTGGTGAGTCCAGTAAGCATGACAAAGGTAAGTCCAAAGTCATGTAGAAGAAGGTTGTTAGTCAATCTTCTCAGGATAACAAACAGAGACCTGACAAAGGTAAGTCCAAAGTCAGTGATCACCAGGTGAATCAGCTTGCAAAGAAAGTTGAGAAGTTATCAACCATATACAATCCTAAAACTTGTTGGGAAATTAGCTAAGTCATTAAGACTGTTGAACATGCAAAGTTGAAACTGTTAGAAGAGTTTATGGAAAACAGTTGTGAACTGTTAGATGAAAATATGAAAACAGTTGTGAATAACAGTTGCTGTGGGCATTACAACTGTTAGTACAAAGTTCAGAACTGTTAGTTCAAACTTCTACAACTGTTTGGAGACCTTGAAGCCGAGGACTGTTAGAAGAACCAGAACTGTTGCATCCAATGAACAGTTTCGGTTGAGCTAAATATGGAAAACACTATCTTTGAAGATATCTCGAAACACTTGGAAGATCATCAAGATTATCTCAGAAGATAGAAGATTACCTAACTGTCAGCAAATCAAGGAAGATCAAGGAGTATATAAATGCTAGATTAAAATTTATAATATATACGTACTCATTGATTAAGTTTTTGCATTCATTCTTCAAATTGTAATTTGCTTTCAGAATAGTGCTAAGCCTCTAAGTTTCTCTTTGAAACCCAAGAACAATCTGTGTTCTTCGTCTAACATAATAAGTTAGATTGGAGTGAAGTTTGCTATTGTAATCATTCTGGTTAATCAATAAAATTACTGTTTGATTGGATTGCTTTGTGTTCAAAACCTTCTTTAATCAATTAAGTGTGATTCCGCAACTTCTTAGTTGATTGTGATCATAGTTAAAAATTAACTTTTATTCAACTCTGATTTGTTATTCAAAAGTTAGTTCTTGTTATTTGATATAATCTATATCCGATCCTGACAAGTGGTATCAGAGCCTTATCATTAAGGTTCCTTTGATCACCAGTTGAAGGTTTTGCTTCAATCTTGCTTTGTTCTTTAAAACTGTTTTCAAATCACTTTGTTTCAATGGATTCTGGTGGATCTTCTGATAACAATGGTTATGGGTCAAACATTCCTGTTCCCATGCTCAAACCAACTGATTTTGAGATGTGGAAACTGAGAATCAAACAACATGTCCAATTAATGGACTATGCTTCCCACTACCCCTGTTGATCTGGATGAGACTGGAAAACCAAAGAAGAAGCCACCACCAAAGACAGATGGTGATAAGAAGGAGAGAATGTTGGAGATGAAAGCTCTCAGCATCCTCCAGATTGCAATTCCCAATGAGTATCAACATCAATTCAAGAAATTTGATGATGCTCATGAACTTTGGAATGCTCTGGAAAAGAGGTTTGCTGGGAATGCTAGTTCTAAGAGAAACCAAAGAGATCTCCTTAAACAAGCCTATGAGAACTTCACCAGTGGAAAGAATGAGAGTATCACCCAAATCTTTGATAGGTTTTACAAGCTGGTAAGCCAACTAGAGAGTGCTAAGGTTAGGCTTGATCAAGATGAGATAAATAGAAAGTTTCTTAGGTCTCTAGGTGATGAATGGACTATGTTTGCTGCACAATGGAGGACTAAGGATTCCCTTGAAGACATAGAGTTAGATGATCTCTATAATAGTTTGATAGTGTTTGAGGGGGAGATAGAGGGAAAAAGAAAAACTGTTGTCCCTAGCCACAATGCTGCTCTCCTGTCATCCTCAGGTATGGAATCAAACCATTCATTAACTAACTCTATTGATAGTTGTGCAGGTACTAGTTATGCTGTTGGACTAGATGTGAACACTCCAGATGCTGTGCTTGAAGCTTTTCTTGCCAGCCATGCACATTCAACCCTCACCAATGAGGATCTTGAACAAGTGCACCCTGATGATCTTGAGGAGATGGATCTCAAATGGCAGATGGCCATGCTTACTGTTAGAGCTAAGAGGTTCATCAAAAGGACTGGAAGGCAAAATATGAATTTCAGAGCTGATGGCAAGGCTGGATTTGACAAGTCAAAGGTGAGATGCTTCAAATGTCAACAGCTTGGCCACTTTGCAAGAGAGTGCAGATCTGGTGGACAAGTCCAGAATCAAGGTCAGAGGCCAACTCAGAATCAAACCTCCTCAGCATTGGTCTCACAAGAAGGCCATGGGTTTGATTGGAGTGATCAAGCAGAAGAGGCTACAAACAGTTTCTGAAGAGGGTAAAACTGTTTTATCAAAACCAAAAACTGTTGGTCTGGCTTGGGTGAAACTGCAGAAACAAACAGTTTCTGAAGAGAGTAAAACTGGTACTCAAATTGCAAAACAGAATAAGTCACATGATGACTCAACTGTTTTACCTTCTACAACAACTGTTTGTTCAAAGGTCTCAAATGTTAATCACAACAATTGGGAACCACATGTTCTTAAAAAGTATTCCTCACACAAATTAGAGAAATCTAATTTGGAAGAAATCAAAAAGAACCAAACTCTGTTTAAGTATTATGACTTGAATGGTGTACCCAAGACCTGCATGGCCTGGGTACTTCCTACTACTAACTGATTTTATCTGTGCAGAGCATTCATAGGGCCAATCATGGATCTATCTGGCATGTGGATAGTGGATGCTCAAGGCACATGAATGGAAATTCACACTGTTTGAAGGATTTCAGAAGCATCAATGGTGGATTTGTAGCATTTGGAGGAAATGCTAAGGGAGGAAAAATCACAGGTAAAGGAGCTGTTGAGGCAGGTACACTTACATTTAATGATGTTTTCTTTGTTGAACAGCTGAAGTACAATCTGTTAAGTGTATCTCAAATCTGTGACAATGGAAACAAAGTTTTGTTTACAGATTCAGAATGCATTATTCTATCAAAAGATTTTAAACTAAATGAGAAGGATTTTCTTTTGAGAACACCTAGAAAGGATTATGTATACTGTCTAGATACACAAAAGATTGCTAAACAGAATGTGTTAAGTTGTTTACTCTCAAAGGCATCTCATGATGAGTCTGCCATTTGGCATAGAAGGATGTGTCACATGAATTTTAAAACCATGAACTTGTTAGCTAAAAACAGTTTGGTAAGAGGTTTGCCCTAAAAAGAATTCTCATGTGATGATCATTGTGTAGCTTGTCTCAAAGGCAAGCAACACAAAACTTCTTATAAGACCAAAGAAGTTTCTTCCATTACTGCACCTTTACAATTGTTACACATGGATCTTTTTGGTCCTACATCTGTGGTGAGTATAGGGAAGAAAGCCTATTGTTTAGTCATAGTTGATGATTACACCAGGTTCACATGGGTTCAATTTCTTAGAACTAAGGATGAAACTGCTGAGTTAGTTAAGTCACCTATTCTTAAAATTGAAAATCAATCTGATTTGAAGGTGAAAGTCATTAGATCTGAGAATGGTTCTGAATTTAAGAACTATGAGCTAAACAGTTTTTGTGAAAGTAAAGGTATTGAAAGACACTTTAGTGCCCCTAGGACTCCCCAACAGAATAGAGTTGCTGAGAGAAGGAATAGGACTTTGATAGAGGCTGCTAGATCCATGTTAGCTGATTCTAGGCTTCCAATGACATTCTGGGCAGAAGCAGTGAACACTGCCTGCTATGTTCAGAATAGAGTACAAGTAGTCAAGTCCAAAGGGAAAACTCCTTATGAGTTGTTCCTCAAGAGAAAACCTTTAATCAACTTCTTCAAACCATTTGGCTGTCCTTGCACTATCCTTAATACCAAATCATCATTAGGCAAGTTTGAGAGTAAGGCTGAAGAAGGTTTCTTTGTAGGATACTCCACTCAAAGTAAAGCTTATAGAGTTTTTAACAATGACACTAGAATCATAGAAGAGAGTATGAATGTCTCTTTCAATGAGAATAGGATCAATATTGCAGGCAATAGGCCTGATTGGTTATTTGATATTGATGCATTGTCTAAATCTCTTTCTTTTGAGTATTCTACTGAAACAGCTGCAGGTACCTCCACAACTGTTGGTAAAAATCAACAAACAGTTTCCAACAGCCCAAACAGTTTTGAAACTGTTAGCTCAAAACCAACAACTATTGGTTCAAACAAAGTTACTGAAGACTTTGTTGTGATTCCTATGCTTCAACAAGAGTTCTCCAATGCTGTTGATCCATTGATTGATGTTGAATCTTCAAAGGACATGGAATCTCATGATCCTCAACAACACACTGACTCTGCATCCCAAACAGTTGCTGATCAAGTGTGTGATACTGCTGAAAATTCAAGTGAATGTGAGATTGATCTGTCTAATCTAGGGAATGAACTGACTGAAGAAAACATTCCTACATCAAGAGTTCACAAGAATCATCCAATATCACAAATAATTGGTGATCCAACCACTCCTATCAGAACAAGGAATATGCTGCAAAATGAAAACAGTGGTGTGGATCTTGCCCAATTTGATGTGAATGCCTGCTTTCTATCTCAAATAGAACCGAAGAAAGCAATTGAAGCATTGAAAGACCCTTCATGGATGGAAGCAATGCAAGAGGAGCTCTTACAATTTCAAATTCAGCAAGTTTGGAAGTTGGTTGAGCTTCCAAGAGGCAAAAGAGTAATTGGCACCAAGTGGGTGTTCAGAAACAAGAAAGATGAAAGAGGGATTGTAATCAAGAATAAGGAAAGACTGGTTGCACAGGGCTATACACAAGAGGAAGGAATAGACTATGATGATGTCTTTGCACCTGTTGCAAGGATTGAAGCCATTAGACTATTTCTTGATTTAGCTTGAGCAGTTGAAGAGATTTTCACCAAGGATTTGGGTTTAAGCAGCATCTCATGAATATGAAGAACATTAGTTGCCTTCTTCAGATTCTCATCAAGAAAGTTCAGCTGCTTATCTTGCCTTATTAGCACCTCATTGTGAATTGCTACTACCTTGAGTACTTCAGTTGCCTTCTCCAACTGTTCAGTCAGTTCTTTTATCTTCTCATCTTGAGAAACTATCCTTTTGTTTTGAAGAGCAATCCTTTTCTTTAGATGTAAATGAGCAGCAAGGTAAGGTGCAAAGTTAGGATCCGTCAATGCATGTTGTTTCAGTCTAGTCTCAATGTCAGTTAGTGTTTCCACTGTGACCATATCATCGACATTTTTCACTGGTGGCTTACTCCCCTGAGTATCACCATCAGTACCCCTCTTTTCTTGGTTCTGGGGATTACCAGAAACTGTTTTACTAGTCTCTGTTGCCATGGTTGAGGTCTTAGCTATGTTAACACTGTCCTGTTTATCCCTTGCGGATAAAACAGTAGTGTCAGCCTCAAAGACCATATGATCACCCTCTTGAGGAATGATCACCTCCTCATTGTGCCTGGGAGACAGCACCAAAGGTTCCCTTTCGATATTCTGCACAGGTGAATGCTCCTGTGCAGGGCTAACAGTTTGGGGTTCACTAACTGTGGTGGAAGGAACACCAACTGTTTTTCTCTTCTTTCTAAATACTTTTAGTGCAGGGGCTTGTGTTGTAGATTTTTCAAAAGAAGCAGGTTGGAAATTTTGAGTATCTTGGACTGTGGGTTCCAGTGTTGGTGGTGTAGCAATACGATGGGTTTCATGCTCAACACTGGCAGTCCTGTTTCTTGACAGAAACTCCACCATTTCAGAGAGTGGAGGAGTTATGGCACCAGAGAAACTCTTGCCATTAATCAACAGTTTGCTCAAAGTGGAAGCCACATGAGCAGAGGGAATAATGACCCTCTTGTGTGTTTTTAGATTTGGCATCAAAAAGTTTAACAATACTTGCACAAATCGAGGATACATCAAAAAGAGACCATACTTGGTCCCTAGATGTTTTACCATGCCATTGAAAATTAATTTTGAAAAATTGAAGCAACGATTGTTGGCCAAACAGATTAAGGCCAAAGCAATGTTGCTTCCAAACTCGTTCCATCCTGTTCTTTTAGGACTGATGCACTGCTGGAGAGTATGAATCAAATACTTCCAGTGAGCACATAATTGTCCCTTATAGAATGTACCCTTCCCTGAAGGACCCTCATACCCAAGCTTAACAAGCTCGGCATGCAAAAAATCTAGTGAAACTGAATCAGAATACTCACCCTCACTATAATTGAGTTGTAGAAGGTGGCGAATGGTGTCCTCAGAGATTGAGACGGTCAACTCATCAATGGTAGAATAAATCAATTGCACGTCATCAGTTGTTCGAAGTTGAGCATGTTTCCAAAACTGATCAATGTAAGAAGTGTATATGGTAGGATTGATGGTGAGTGCAGTGTTGAGATCGGACAATGAGAGATAATCAATCATATCGTGAAACATGTGAAGATCATCGGGTTTTGAAAGAAAAGCAAGCATATTATGTTCCTTGACGAATGGAAGGGGAGCCATGGCGATTTGATAGCAGAATTCTAGGGTTTTAGCGTTCAAACGAAGTTCAGTATGCGTAAAGAAACCTCTGAGGAGGGAATGGTTTATATATGTTTCGATTGTTGAACACAATCCAAAGGCTTCCAAAATCCTGCAAAGACCAAAGCACCCTTTAATAGCTTAACAGTTGACGGACAAAAATGAACTAACAGTTGAGAAACTGTTTTTAATAGCTTAACAGTTGACGGACAAAAATGAACTAACAGTTGAGAAACTGTTTTCATAAGATGTAACAACTGTTATTCAAAAGTTCACTCCCTTTTGTTTGATCATTTATATGAATTGACAGTTGTTTAGGGTTTACAACTGTTCTTCATTTCTCGCCCTTAGTTGACAAATTTCTCCCCCTCAGTTGCACATGGACTTTGTCTAACAGTTGCCGAAGCCATATGCTAACAGTTGAAAAACTGTTAGTATTGATTGAAACAGAAATGTGCAACTGTCAAACAAACTTTCAGCTCACATATATCAAATGCTGAAGCAATAAAAATAAAACATTAGAGAACACAGTCATCAACATAAGATATATTTTATTCAAGATAATCACAATTGAGCTACAATAATTAAAAAAAAAACAAAACAAAACTGTCTTGTACTATAGATCTAAACACAGCTTATAAGAACTGTCTTAACTCCTAGATCTACATATGACAAATTATCGATAACAGTTTGTATCATCA
Source organism: Pulicaria dysenterica (assembly GCA_947179395.2). Classification (NCBI taxonomy): domain Eukaryota; kingdom Viridiplantae; phylum Streptophyta; class Magnoliopsida; order Asterales; family Asteraceae; genus Pulicaria; species Pulicaria dysenterica. The sequence goes on along the minus strand of OX359292.1, from coordinate 48,270,692 downwards.
AATCTGAACTTTAAGGGAAGACAATCATCATCACATTCTTGCTCAAGAATGTCTTTGTTATTTAAGAATCGAGTTCAGAATAGCCTCTACAGTGCCGCCATCGCCTTACTGAGAAGCCTGTCTTCAAAGAATGGTCATGTAATACACGAGCCATTGTTGGTACTGCTTATCTAATTGTGCAAGGCCGTCTCGTAGGTGTGGGAGAACAATGATCTACACCGTAAGTGTAGACAACTTTCTCCGTCAACTGTTGACAAGCCTTAGACAATTGTCAAAACATACTACCTACCAATGGGTGTGCAGTAGACCTTCTCATCATATGCATCACCAGAGACGATTGTCATAATTTGCCTCGTGGGTGTGCAGTGGAACTAGTCATCTATGACAGTGACTTCCACTGCCTCATCATCTGAGGCCCTCTGGTGGTTACGAGTATTATATCTTCGAACATGGAACCACACTACAGAGTTTGTAGTGCCTGCCAGGTTCAAGACGAATCTTAGACAACATGGTGTAGGCAATTCATGGAAGAGAGTGAAATTTTCAAAATCACCTCTTATACGAATATGATTATTTGGTTTATTTGGCCTACGTGGATCTGGATGTTGTGTCAAGGTGAACCTATCTCGATCATCATGCATCTCAAGAATACATGATGCGTATTGCCAAAGCACATGCATTCTTACAAATGGGGCAGGGATGGTTACATAACTTTGTCTAACATTAATATCTTTGAGGGTTATTAGAAAAAGTTAGTATCCATTTGCAGAGAGAAGAGTGTGCAAATGTAGGTGTGATTTGTGAAGGTTGGGTGCAAGACTATTTATAGAGAAACTAGGAGGCATTAATGTCCATTAATAGCCATTAATGACCATTAATATCCAGTAATTTCCATTAAAAGCATGCAGTGACTGGTCATATCAAATGCACTATAGAACAAGCAAAATGACTCACCTTTATCAGTTTGGAACTGTTGATTCAAGAAAGTGAATTTATCTTTACCTCATAACAAGGACAGTCACGAGTATGAAAAACTGTTTGTGAGACAGGTCAGCAGATATGTCCAAAACTGATGTGTGAAATTGCATTTCCCTCTCTGAATACTTAAAGGATAACAGTTGTTAGAAAACGTAACTAACAGTTGCAAACTGTTAGTGTGAAAAACATGGAATAATGAACAACTGTTAGTCCAAGTTAATCATTCCAATGTTGGAAATCAAAAAGTTTAATCTGCTCACATCAAAAGCTTTAGTGAACAAATCAGCTAATTGATCATCAGTATGAATTTTCATAACTTGGATTAATCTCTTTTCATTGCAGTCTCTTATGAAGTGAAATCTGATTTCAATGTGCTTGGTTTTAGAATGCTTCACTGGATTATTAACTATGCTAATAGCACTGGTGTTATCAACAAAAATAGGAGTATTTAAAAAAGACAAACCATAATCCAGAAGCTGATTTTGGATCCATAACACTTGTGAACAGCAGCTTGATGCAGCAATGTATTCAGCCTCAGTTGTTGAAGTTGAAACTGTTGTTTGTTTCTTGCATTGCCATGAGACCAGCCTTGATCCAAAGAATTGACATCCTCCAGAGGTTGATTTTCTGTCCACATTGGCTCCACCATAGTCACTATCAGAATATGCCACCAAATCAAAAGGTGAATCTTTAGGATACCAAAGTCCCAATTTTGGTTGGCCTTTGAGGTATCTAAAGATTCTCTTTACAGCAAACAGGTGTGACATCTTCGGACTACATTGGAACCTGGCACAAACACAAACAGCAAACATTATATCAGGTCTAGAAGCAGTTAAGTACATTAATGAACCAATCATTGATCGATAGAGGTGTATATCAACATCCTCCCCCTCAGAATCTGCTCCCAACTGTTTGTGTGTTTCCATTGGAGTACTTGCCAGCTTCACATCTTGATAGCCAAACTTGTCCAATATGTCCTTGACATACTTAGATTGGCTTAGAAAAATACCAGTGGGCTTCTGTTTGACTTGTAATCCCAAGAAAAATGTGAGTTCACCCATTGAACTCATCTGAAATCTTTTGTGCATAATGACTTCAAATTCTTTGCACAAGCTGTCATTTGTGGATCCAAAGATTATATCATCAACATAGATTTGAAGAAGCAAAATCTCTGTTTTAACAATCTTTGTAAACAATGTTTTGTCAATTGTGCCTCTCTTAAAACCATTCTCAAGGAGATAGGATGACAATGTCTCATACCAAGCTCGAGGAGCTTGATGTAGACCATATAGGGCTTTATCTAACCTATATACCTTGTCAGGGTACTTTGAGTCTTCAAAGCCAGGGGGTTGACACACATATACCTCCTCATCAATAGTGCCATAGAGAAAAGCAGACTTGACATCCATTTGATACACCTTAAATCCTTTGAAGCTTGCAAAAGCAAGAAATAGCCTAATGGCTTCAATCCTTGCAACAGGTGCAAAAACATCATCATAGTCTATTCCTTCCTCTTGTGTGTAGCCTTGTGCAACCAGTCTTGCTTTGTTCTTGATAACAATCCCTCTTTCATCTTTCTTGTTTCTGAACACCCACTTGGTGCCAATTACTCTTTTACCTCTTGGAAGCTCAACCAACTTCCAAACTTGCTGAATTTGAAATTGTAAGAGCTCCTCTTGCATTGCCTCTACCCATGAAGGATCTTTCAATGCCTCAATTGCTTTCTTTGGTTCTATTTGAGACAAAAAGCAAGCATTCACGTCAAATTGGGCAAGATCCACACCACTATTTTCATTTTGCAGCATATTCCTTGTTCTGATAGGAGTGGTTGGATTTCCAATTATTTGTGATATTGGATGAATCTTGTGAACTCTTGATGTAGGAATGTTTTCTTCAGTCAGTTCATCCCCTAGATTAGACAGATCAAACTCACATTCACTTGAATTTTCAGCGTTATCACACACTTGATCAGCAGAGTCAGTGTGGTGTTGAGGATCATGGGATTCCATGTCCTTTAAAGATTCAGCATCCATCAATGGATCAACAGCATTGGAGAACTCTTGTTGAAGCATAGGAATCATAACAAAGTCTTCAGTAACTTTGTTTGAAGCAACAGTTGTTGGTTTTGAGCTAACAGTGTCAAAACTGTTTGGGCTGGAGGAAGATGTTTGATGATTTTCACCAACAGTTGTTGGGGTACCTGTAGCTGTTTCAGTAGAATACTCAAAAGAAAGAGATTTAGACAATGCATCAATATCAAATAACCAATCAGGTCTATTACCTGCAATATTGATCCTATTTTCATTGAAAGAGACATTCATACTCTCTTCTATGATTCTAGTGACATTGTTAAAAACTCTATAAGCTTTACTTTGAGTGGAGTATCCTACAAAGAAACCTTCTTCAGCCTTACTCTCAAACTTGCCTAACTGTGACTTGGTATTAAGGATAGTGCACGGACAACCAAACGGTTTGAAGAAGTTGATTAAAGGTTTTCTCTTGAGAAACAACTCATAAGGAGTTTTCCCTTTGGACTTGACTACTTGTACTCTATTCTGAACATAGCAGGCAGTGTTCACTGCTTCTGCCCAGAATGTCATTGGAAGCCTAGAATCGGCTAACATTGACCTAGCAGCCTCTATCAAAGTCCTATTCCTTCTCTCAGCAACTCCATTCTGTTGGGGAGTCCTAGGAGCACTAAACTGTCTTTCAATACCTTTACTTTCACAAAAACTGTTTAGCTCATAGTTCTTAAATTCAGAACCATTGTCAGATCTAATGACTTTCACCTTCAAATCAGATTGATTTTCAATTTTAAGAATAAGAGACTTAACTAACTCAGCTGTTTCATCCTTTGTTCTAAGAAATTGAACCCATGTGAACCTGGTGAAGTCATCAACTATGACTAAACAATACGCTTTTTTTCCTATACTCACCACAGATGTAGGACCAAAAAGGTCCATGTGTAACAATTGTAAAGGTGTAGTAATAGAAGAAACTTCTTTGGTCTTATAAGGAGTTTTGTGTTGCTTGCCTTTAAGACATGCCATACAATGATCATCACATGAGAACTCTTTTTGGGGCAAACCTCTTACCAAACTGTTTTTAGCTAACAAGTTCATGGTTTTAAAATTCATGTGACACATCCTTCTATGCCAAATGGCAGACTCATCATGAGATGCTTTGGAGAGTAAACAGCTTAACACATTTTGTTTAGCAATCTTTTGTGGATCAAGACAATATACATTATCTTTTCTAGGTGTTCTTAAAAGAACATCCTTCTCATTTAATTTAAAATCTTTTGAAAGAATAATGCATTCTGAATCTGTAAACAAAACTTTGTTTCCATTGTCACAGATTTGAGATACACTTAACAAATTGTACTTAAGCTGTTCAACAAAGAAAACATCATTAAATGTTAGTGTACCTGCCTCAACAGCTCCTTTACCTGTGATTTTTCCTCCCTTTGGATTTCCTCCAAATGCTACAAATCCTCCATTGATTCTTTTGAAATCCTTCAAACATTGTGGATTTCCAGTCATGTGCCTTGAGCATCCACTATCCACATGCCAAATTCCTCCTTGATTCGCCCTATGAATGCTCTGCACAAATACAATCAGTTAGTAGCAGGAAGTACCCAGGCCATGCAGGTCTTGGGTACACCATTCAAGTCATAATACTTAAACAGAGTTTTGTTCTTTTTGATTTCATCCAAATTAGATTTCTCTAACTTGTGTGAAGAATAATTTGTAAGAACATGTGGTTTCCAACTGTTGTGATTAACAGTGGACACCTTTGAACAAACAGCTGGTGGAGTTGGTAAAACAGTTGAATCAAATTGTGATTCCTTTTGATTTTTAGTTTGAAAAACAGTTTTACCTTTTCCAGAATCAGTTTGTTTCTGAATTTTTAGTTTGCTCTGATACCACTTGTCAGGATCGGATATATATTATATCAAATAACAAGAACTAACTTTTAAATAATAAATCAGAGTAAAATAAAAGTTAATCTTTAACTATGATCACAATCAACTAAGAAGTTGCGGAATCACACTTAATTGATTAAAGAAGGTTTTAAAACACGGATCAATTCAATCAAACAGTAGTTTTATTAATCAACCAGAATGATTACAAAAACAAACTTCACCCCCAATCTAACTTATTCTGTTAGACGAAGAACACAGACTGTTCTTAGGTTTCAACAAGAAACTTAGAGGCTAAAACAGTTTTGGAACTGTTAGTTGGTTTGGATGTAACAGTTTTAGAACTGTTTGCCAGTTTTGGCTTAACAGTTTTAGAACTGTTGATCTGTAGTTTGGGACTTTTGTTTTGAGTGCCATTGGTATGTGGGTTATAGTAACAGTCTTGAACTAAATGATTAGATCTTCCACAAATGTAGCACTTTTTGGTTTTCTCAATAGGTAAACCAGTTCTTTGTGACCAGAATTTGTTCCTATTTCTTTGATTTCCTCTAACAGCTGCAGATTGAGGAAACTTTTGGACACCATGTTTTTGGCATGTGCATGCAGGCATTTCAGTATGCCTTTTCTTAGGCTTGGGTTTAGCCTGAGATTTTGAAGCTTCCATTTTCTTCTTTGCATACACAATCTCACTAACTTTCTCCTTTCCCTTGGCTTTTGTACTAACAGTTGGGCTTTTTAGATTAGAACTGTTTAGGTTCTTGTGTGAACTGTTAGTGTAAAAATGAGGACTATTTGCAACAGTTGTGGAACTTTCAATGGAATGGATTGCTTTTGAAGGTGTTGGCTCAGTGATGAGGGATTCTGTGGATGCTTTTACAAACACCACAGGATTGAAAGATGATTTTGTGGAAATGGGTTCACAACAGATGTGATTTTCATATGGAATCACTTCATCTTTCTTCACAACTATCTCAATATCTTCAACACTAACTACAGACAGAACTTCATCTTCATAGCTCTCATACTTTGGGTCAGCTGACTTTAATTCATCTGCTAAAGGTTCATTGACATATCTTTCAGCTGCCTCAGACAAGGGTGTTATGTATGTGTGATTGTATGGAGGTGGGGTTTCCTTATATCCAAGTCCAGTTTTCACCTTGTCTCTCACTTGAGATTGTAGCAGAGTCTCAAGCTTAAGGTTTGCAGCCTTGAACATTCCAAGATCAATGTCCACACCCTCCAATTTCTTTGTGAGTTCATCCACCTTGCTTTCTTTTTCAACTAATTTCTTTTTCAGACTATCAATCTCATCTTGGAACTGCTCTTTCTCCCACTTATGATATTTTCTATCATAGTCCATTTGCAGTTCATTAGCCTGATAGTCTTTAATTTTCTTTTCAAAATCTTCTATCACAGCAGTATACTCATACCTTCTCTCCTCCATTTTACTTAGAGCAGCACATACTTTCTTATTGTGCTCTCTAAATCTCTTAACAATAGCTCTACATTCACCAGGACATAGTTTAGAAGATACCTGTATGTCCTCAGATTCTGGAGAATCCATCTTGATGGAGGAGTCAGTCAATGCCATCAAAGCTTTGTTGCTGGTAGCCTCCTCTGCTTGATCACTCCAATCAAATCCATGGCCTTCTTGTGAGACCAATGCTGAGGAGGTATGGTTCTGAGTTGGCCTCTGACCTTGATTCTGAACTTGTCCACCAGATCTGCATTCTCTTGCAAAGTGGCCAGGTTGTTGACATTTGAAGCATCTAACCTTTGACTTGTCAAATCCAGCCTTGCCATCAGCTCTGAAATTCATGTTTTGCCTTCCAGTTCTTTTAATGAATCGCTTGGCTCTAACGGTAAGCATGGCCATCTGCCATTTCAGATCCATTTCCTCAAGATCATCAGGGTGCACTTGTTCAAGATCCTCATTGGTGAGGGTTGAATGTGCATGGCTGGCAAGAAAAGCTTCAAGAACTGCATCTGGAGTATTCATATCTAATCCAACAACAGAACTAGTACCTGCACCACTATCAAGAGAGTTAGTTAATGAATGGTTTGATTCCATACCTGAGGAAGATAGGAGAGCAGCATTATGGCTAGGGATAGCAGTTTTTCTTTTTCCCTCTATCTCTCCCTCAAACACTATCAAACTATTATAGAGGTCATCTAACTCTATGTCTTCTAGAGAATCCTTGGTTCTCCATTGTGCAGCAAACACAGTCCATTCATCACCTAGAGACCTAAGAAATTTTCTATTTATCTCATCTTGATCAAGCCTAACCTTAGCACTCTCCAGTTGACTCACCAGTTTGTAAAATCTATCAAAGATTTGGGTGATACTCTCATTCTTCCCACTGGTGAAGTTCTCATAGGCTTGTTTAAGAAGGTCTCTTTGGTTTCTCTTAGAACTAGCATTCCCAGCAAACCTCTTCTCCAGAGCATTCCAAAGTTCATGAGCATCATCAAATTTCTTGAATTGATGTTGATACTCATTGGGAATTGCAATCTGAAGGATGCTTAGGGCTTTCATCTCAATCATTCTATCGTTCTTTTCAGCATCTGTCTTAGGTGGTGGTTTCTTCTTTGGTTTTCCATTCTCATCCAGTTCAATAGGATTTGTAGGAACAGTTTCAATGATTTGCCAAACAGCATAATCCATTAGTTGGACATGCTGTTTAATTCTTAGTTTCCACATCTCAAAATCAGATGGTTTGAGCATGGGGACACGAATATTGGACCCTGATCCACTGTTATCAGAAGAACCTCCCGAATCCATTGAAACAAATTGATTTAAACAAAAAACAGTTTTAAAAAATAAAGCAAGGTAAAGCAAAAACCTTCAACTGGTGATCAAAGGAACCTTAATGATAAGGCTCTGATACCACTTGTCAGGATCGGATATATATTATATCAAATAACAAGAACTAACTTTTAAATAATAAATCAGAGTAAAATAAAAGTTAATCTTTAACTATGATCACAATCAACTAAGAAGTTGCGGAATCACACTTAATTGATTAAAGAAGGTTTTAAAACACGGATCAATTCAATCAAACAGTAGTTTTATTAATCAACCAGAATGATTACAAAAACAAACTTCACCCCCAATCTAACTTATTCTGTTAGACGAAGAACACAGACTGTTCTTAGGTTTCAACAAGAAACTTAGAGGCTAAAACACTTTCTGAAAAAAATAACAATAAGAACAAATGCTTTGAATAATGAGATCAAGTCGTCGTGCTTAATTGATCATCTAATGAAGTATATATAGACTCTTGATCCTCCTTGAATTGTTGACAGTTAGGTAATCTTCTATCTTCTGAGATAATCTTGATAATCTTCAAAGTATTTCGAGATATCTTCAAAGATAGGATTTTCCAAATATAGCTCAACAGAAACTGTTTAATGAACACAACAGTTCTTTATCCTTCTAACAGTCTTCACTTCAAGGTCTTCAAACAGTTTTTGACTTTGTTAACTAACAGTTCTGAACTTTTGTACTAACAGTTGTAAACCTTGCAGCAATTGTTAGTTACAACTGTTATCACCAAAATACTCTAACAGTTTTACCTTTGCATGTTCAACAGTTTCAATGACTTAGCGAATTTCCCAACACCAACTTATTGCTACACCACCACCTCTAGAACCCACAGCTCACGATACTCAAATAATCCCCTCTGCTACCTATGAAAGAGCTACAACACAAGCCCCTGCACTAAAAATATTTCAAAAGAAGAGGAAAAGAACTGTTGGTGCTCCTTCCACCACAGTTCATGAACCTGAAACTGTAAGCCCTGCACAGGTGCATTCACTTGTGCAGAATATCGAAAGGGAACCCCTTGTGCTGTCTCCCAGGCACAATAAGGAGGTGATCACTCCATTAGAGAGTGATCATATGGTTTTTGAGGCTGACACTACTGTTTTATCCGCAAGGGATGAACAAGACAGTGTTAACATAACTAAGATCTCAACCATGGCAATAGAAGCTGGTCAAACAGCTTCTGGAAATCCCCAGTACCAAGAAAAGAGGGGTACTGGTGTGGAATCTCAATTGAGTGAATCACCAGTTTTATCTGTCAATGATATGTTAACAGTGGCAACACTGGCTGACATTGAGGCTAGAATGCAACACCAAGCATTGACGGATTCCAACTTTGCACCTTTCTTTGCTGCATACGTACTCATTGATTAAGTTTTTGCATTCATTCTTCAAGTTGTAATTTGCTTTCAGAATAGTTCTAAGCCTCTAAGTTTCTCTTTGAAACCCAAGAACAATCTGTGTTCTTCTTCTAACATAATAAGTTAGATTGGAGTGATGTTTGCTATTGTAATCATTCTGGTTAATCAATAAAATTACTGTTTGATTGGATTGCTTTGTGTTCAAAACATTCTTTAATCAATTAAGTGTGATTCCGCAACTTCTTAGTTGATTGTGATCATAGTTAAAGATTAACTTTTATTCAACTCTGATTTGTTATTCAAAAGTTAGTTCTTGAAAGAAACTTGGAAGAGAGTGAAGTTTTCAAAATCATCTCTTATACAAATATGATCAGTTATTTTATATGGCCTACGTGGGTCTGGGTGCTGTGTCAAGGTGAACCTATCTCGATCATACGTGCAACTCAAGAAGAAGATTGCCTTACAAAACAAAAGGATTCTTCAACAAGATCAGCAAATCAAGGTTTTGACCAACAGTTTGAAGCATGCTAATGAGGTGCTAAAGCTACATGATCACGTACTACAACAGTTGACAGCTGCTGCAAGACCCCCTTCAACTGTTCCAATCAAAGAGGGTGAGAGTTCATTACCAACAGTTGCTGAAGTGCCAGAACAAACAGTTGCAGTGGATGAACTAACAGTTGCACCCAGTGAATCAACAGTTGAAGAGAAACTATCAGCGGTGGATAGAGTGCTGATCAATACAATAATTTTTTCTGGTGATTATCCAACAACTGAGGTTTACAAGTCATGGCCCAAGAGTGAAACAAGAGTATTTGGTGAAAGTAGGTGCTCAGATGCTGAACTACAATGAATTCCAAATGAGACAAAAGATTGATGATGGATGGCTTGAGGGCAAATGTGCAAAGTTAAAACCTATTAAGCCAAAGCCTGGATTCAAAGGGTTTCATATTGTAGAAAAGGTTGTTGAAAAGCCAGTAAAAGAGGTAGAAGGAAAGGGGAAAGAGATTGTTGTTGAGCTACCAAAGATAAAATTAACAAAAGAACAACAAGAAGAAAGGGATTTTGAATGTGCTCAGAGGTTGGCTGCTGATCTTCAACAACAAGAACAGACTGATTTTGAAATAGCAAAGAAGCTAGCTGATGAGTTCACAAAAGAGATTGATGAGGAAGAGAGAACCAAGAAAGCTGATAAGGGAGTAAAAAGAAAAAGAATTGTAAAGAAGAAAACAGTTTTACCTCCTTCCAAGTCACAAGGTGAAAAAGCAAAAGCTGAAATGGTTCAAACAATCATTCAAGACCGACTGAGAACTGAACTAGAAACAGGGATTGATAAATTGGTAAAAGAACAGTTGGGTCAAAAATCCCATATCACAGAATGGAGATTTGAGGTGTTAAGAGAGGACGCTGGAAAGACAGGAGTAACTGTGGTTAGAGAAGGGTTGATGGAAAGTTACTCTAATTTCTTTCAATTGGTAAATAATTGTACAAGGAGAGATCTTGAAGAGATGTATATATATGGGGTTAATCATTTTGCAAATACTGAGGAGATTGCGATAGAAGTTTTGATGAGGCATCTAACAAGCATATGTTGTCCAAAGGAGATTATGCAAGTTGTGATTGCTGATGAGGCTTTTCCTATCAAATCAGTAAAAGTGTATGCTAAAGCTGGAGTGTACCATATGGTGATGGCTAATACTAAACAACAATGGTTTGCTTTGGAGTTCATAGAGCACAATAAAGTCAAGCTTCAGTATATGCTAAAAGCAAAATTCTATGGATCAGATAGAATAAAGGATGATTTGTTCAAGAGATTAAAAGAAAGACTGGCATGAGTCAAGTCTATGTAAGTTTTCTCTCATTTTTTGATTATAATAGTTTACTTTGCATAAATATATGGAATTCATTCTTTGCTTATGCTTAATTTGTCTGTGATTGAACCCTATGATCGAAAGAACTTAAAGATTTTGATCAATTCTTTAAGTTAGGGGGAGATTGTTGGGAAATTAGCTAAGTCATTAAGACTGTTGAACATGCAAAGTTGAAATTGTTAGAAGAGTTTATGGAAAACAGTTGTGAACTGTTAGATGAAAATATGAAAACAGTTGTGAATAACAGTTGCTGTGGGCATTACAACTGTTAGTACAAAGTTCAGAACTGTTAGTTCAAACTTCTACAACTGTTTGGAGACCTTGAAGCCGAGGACTGTTAGAAGAACCAGAACTGTTGCATCCAATGAACAGTTTCGGTTGAGCTAAATATGGAAAACCCTATCTTTGAAGATATCTCGAAACACTTGGAAGATCATCAAGATTATCTCAGAAGATAGAAGATTACCTAACTGTCAGCAAATCAAGGAAGATCAAGGAGTATATAAATGCTAGATTAGAATTTATAATATGTACGTACTCATTGATTAAGTTTTTGCATTCATTCTTCAAGTTGTAATTTGCTTTCAGAATAGTGCTAAGCCTCTAAGTTTCTCTTTGAAACCCAAGAACAATCTGTGTTCTTCGTCTAACATAATAAGTTAGATTGGAGTGAAGTTTGCTATTGTAATCATTCTGGTTAATCAATAAAATTACTGTTTGATTGGATTACTTTGTGTTCAAAACCTTCTTTAATCAATTAAGTGTGATTCCGCAACTTCTTAGTTGATTGTGATCATAGTTAAAGATTAATTTTTATTCAACTCTGATTTGTTATTCAAAAGTTAGTTCTTGTTATTTGATATAATCTATATCCGATCCTGACAAAACTGAAAGTAAATTCTCACAAGGATTGATAGACACTCTACCTCCTGTCATCATTGGAAGAAGGAGATGCTACAAATGCAGAAGTAGAGGTCATGAGGCTAAGGACTGTGATGCTGAAATCTCAAGGCCTGAGCAAGAACAAACTGATCAGCCTACACATGATTCAGTTCCTGCTCAAGCTGAGCAGTCAGTTCAACAAGATGAATCTCATAAGTGCTCCTCATCTGAACCCACCAAGAAGTGGGTTCCCAAGCAAAACTAATGTGTTTAATTTTTATATCATATGCAGGGTTCAAGTAAATGGTACTTGGATAGTGGATGTTCAAGGTATATGACCGGATGGAAAGGACTTCTCAGTGATTTCTAGGAAGATGAAGGTCCTAAAGTAACATTTGGTGATAACTCCCATGGAAGAACCAAAGGCTGTGGGAAGATGGAAGCTGGTAAAGTCACTTTCTAGAGAGTTGCATATGTCAAAGGCCTCAAACACAACCTGATTAGTCTCAGTCAATTGTGTGATGAGGACAATGTTTTTACTTTTAGGAAGAAAGCAGGAACCATTTATAATGCTAAGGGAAAGCCTGTATTAATAGCTAAAAGAGAAAGAGATGTGTATCTACTTGATCTTAATTCTGCTGATCCCAATAAAGAAATCTGCTTGTATTCCCATTCTGTTCCTGAGCTGAGTTGGTTATGGCATAAACGTTTGTCTCATTTGAACTTTAAAAATATAAATATGCTGTCCAATAAAGAGTTAGTCTCTGGATTACCAAAAATCACATTTGTCAAAGACAAATTGTGTTCAGCCTGTGAAAAAGGGAAACACCATAAAGGGTCCTTTAAATCAAAGCAAAACTTTTCAATAACAGACCCATTGCATATGTTGCATATGGATCTGTTTGGACCCATAAGTACTCCAAGCCTAAGTGGCAAGAAGTACACTCTGTTGATAGTAGATAAGTTCTCACGATTCACCTGGGTAATATTCCTAAAAGCCAAAAGTGAGGCTGCCCTGGAGATAATAAGTTTCATCAAAAGGGAAGAGTTGCAGAAAGGTTTGTCTGTAAAGAAACTAAGAAGTGATCATGGGACTGAGTTCAGGAACTCAACCCTTGAAAGCTTCTGTGAACAAAAAGGAATATTACAAAATTTCTCATCTGTCAGAACTCCACAACAAAATGGAGTTGCTGAAAGGAGAAATAGAACCTTAATTGAGGCTGCAAGGACAATGCTATGTGAGGCAGTATTGAAACTCTATTTCTGGGATGAAGCTGTTAGTACAGCCTGCTATACTCAGAATAGGTCAATCATTGTCAAAAGACATGGAAAGACTTCATATGAAATGTATAAGTCTAGAAAGCCCAATATAGGTTATTTCCATATCTTTGGTTCTAAATGCTATGTGCTAAATCAAAGAGATCAGCTCCATAAGTTGGAACCTAAAGCTGATCTTGGAATATTCGTTGGTTATTCATCAATCTCCAAGTCTTATAGAGTATATAATACAAGGAGAAAGGCAATAGAAGAATCAATTCATGTCTCTTTTGATGAAGACTGTTTTGATCAAGCTGATAAGAGTCAAGCTGACTTGGTTAGTCTGAGTGAGCTTGAAAGGCCTAAGGAAACCAACTTATCAAATCCTATGTATGTCATAGGAGATGATAGTGATGATGATGTGTGTTCATCAAAGAAATCATCACAAACTCCAAGGGATTCTCAAGCTGAGAAGGATGATGAGTTCGTCAACCCCTTTGGAGCTGATGTCACTCAGACTAAGAATCACAGTGATAATCAGTTTGTTGACAATGCTGCTGTTGAGACTGAGGAGATAAGTTCACCTCAAGGTTCTCAACATCACTCAGATTCAGAACCTGACTCTCCAACTACCACATTTAAATTCCTCAAAGATCATCCTCAAGATCAAATCATTGGAAATGTCCAAGAGAAAGTCATGACCAGATCTAAGGCTACAGCTAACTATGCTGCTCACTTTGGTTTTCTGTCTCAGATGGAACCAAAGAAGACTGAGGAAGCCTTAGCAGATGAGGATTGGATTGATGCTATGCAAGAGTAATTAAATGAGTTTGAGAGGAATCAAGTCTGGACCCTTGTCCCTGCCCCCAAAGATCATTCAATTATAGGCACTAAGTGGGTCTATAGAAATAAAATGGACAAGGATGGAGTGATAGTTAGGAACAAATCCAGGCTGGTAGCACAAGGGTATAAGCAAGAGGAAGGAATCGATTATGATGAGACTTTTGCCCCTGTTGCTAGAATTGAAGCTATAAGGCTGTTCCTGGCTTATGCAGCATATAAAGACTTCAAAGTCTATCAAATGGATATGAAGAGTGCTTTCCTAAATGGAAAACTTCAGGAGGAAGTCTATGTGAAACATCCTCCTGGCTTTGTAAGTTCAAAGTTTCCACATCATGTCTATAAGTTGGACAAAGCTTTGTATGGTCTTAAACAAGCTCCAAGAGCTTGGTATGATACACTGTCCACTTATCTACTATCCATGGATTTCACCAGAGGTAGTATAGATAAGACACTCTTTATTAAAAAAAGCAAAGGACAGGTGATTCTTGTACAAATCTACGTGGATGATATTATTTTTGGTTCAACCAATGAATCTCTGTGTGAGTGGTTCTCCAAAATAATGTCACAAAAGTACAAGTTGAGTATGATGGGTGAGATGACATATTTCCTAGGCCTACAAATTCAACAAAAGTCTGATGGAATTTTCATCAATCAAAGCAAATATGTTTTGGATTTGATAAAGAAATATGGTTTTGATTCAAGTTCAACCATGAAAACACCCATGTCACCAGCTGTCAAGCTGAGTAAAGACTCAGATGGTAAGTCTGTGTGTCAGTCTACCTATAGAGGAATGATAGGTTCATTACTCTATTTGACAGCTAGTAGACCTGATATCATGTTTGCTACATGTGTTTGTGCAAGATATCAGGCTGATCCTAAAGAATCACATCTTCAAGCTGTGAAAAGGATCTTTCAGTACCTAAATGGTGCACCAAATCTAGGACTTTGGTATCCAAAGGACTCTGGATTTGAGTTAGTTGGTTTTTCTGATGCTGACTATGCTTGGTGAAATTTAGATAGAAAATAAAACACTGGAGGATGTTAATTGCTTGGAGGTAAATTAGTAAGCTGAACTAGTAAGAAACAGAACTCAGTGGCTACTTCGACTGCTGAAGCTGAGTATGTTGCAGCAGGGAGCTGTTGTGCTCAAATCTTGTGGATGCAGCATCAGCTTCAGGACTTTGGGATGAGTTTCAAGAAAACTCCTATCTTCTGTGATAACCAAAGTACAATAGCCATCACTTACAATCCAGTATTTCACTCAAGAACTAAGCATATGAAATTAGACATCACTTCATAAGGGACATCGTGGAAAAAGGTAAAGTTGACATTAAATTTATCTCCACTGATGACCAATTAGTAGATATCTTTACTAAACCCCTTGATGAAAAGAGGTTTATGTATCTGTTAAGTAAATTGGGTATGCTCAACCCCTAGCTAAGTGTCTACAATTTGAGTTCTCAGTTTGACAGAGACTAAGTGTCTTAAGCTGGGTGCACAGTTTATAAATAAGTTTTCATAAACTGATCTATTTGAATAATGAGTTCACACGTTTGGTCAGTTCCAAACATAATTCAACTACTCAGTGTGGTTGAACTGACTAAGTATCATTGAGTCTGAGCTATGTGCTTAACTCACACGGTGTGATTGGTTCACACGTTTGGTAAGTTCCAAACATATTTTACCTACATAGTGTGGCTAAAATTATATGTTTAAGTCAGTCTTAAACATAAATGACTAAGTGTCATTGAGCCTGAGCTGTGTGCTCTACTCAAGCTAAGTATCAATCTCAAGCTGAGTGCTCCACTCAAGCTGAGTGTTTGAATCAAGCTGAGTGCTTGACTTAGACTGAGTAATATGTTTACTCAGCTTGGTGTGTTCAATCTATGAATTAATTACTACGTGTTATTAATTTTTCTGTCCATACGCATTTCAATCAGTTTCAATTCGTATCGTATATCAATTGTGTATTTATATATTTACAAAGTGTTTGTAATCTTATTATTTGTTAATATTATTATTTTACACATGTATCCGTTGGAGAATGATGTGTTTCTACCCTCTAACTGTTACGTCAAACCGTAATTTTTTCGGCGTAACGGATTAAAAAGGGATTCCAACGGTAATTTTTCTCTCTCTCCTCGAAAAGGTATATATACCGACCTTAACAGCATTTTAGAGGTTTACGCTTCAACTTCTCATCTCTACACCTCTCATCTGCCTATATACCTTTCAATAAATTTGCTACGTGCGATTCTCAGTTCCATCGATTTTGAAACCCTAACTCTCTCAGTGCGACGCTCATTGCTCAGTGCAAGTAAAGTAGTTACTCAGTGTAATCTGCAATTTCATCGATGGAAGGAACCACTGTCAGGATCGGATATAGATTATATCAAATAACAAGAACTAACTTTAAATAATCAATCAGAGTAAAATAAAAGTTAATCTTTAACTATGATCACAATCAATTAAGAAGTTGCGGAATCACACTTAATTGATTAAAGAAGGTTTTAAACAAAGATTAATTCAATCAAACAGTAGTTTTATTAACCAACCAGAATGATTACAAACGCAAACTTCACCCCCAATCTAACTTATTCTGTTAGACGAAGAACACAGACTGTTCTTAGGTTTCAACAAGAAACTTAGAGGCTTAAACACTTTCAGAAAAATAAATAACAATAAGAACAAATGCTTTGAATAATGAGATCAAATCGTCGTCGTACTAAATTAATCATCTAATGAAGTATATATAGACTCTTGATCCTCCTTGAATTGTTGACAGTTAGGTAATCTTCTATCTTCTGAGATAATCTTGATAATCTTCAAAGTATTTCGAGATATCTTCTAAGATAGGATTTTCCAAATATAGCTCAACAGAAACTGTTTAATGAACACAACAGTTCTTTATCCTTCTAACAGTCTTCAGCTTCAAGGTCTTCAAACAGTTTTGACTTTGCCAACTAACAGTTCTGAACTTTTGTACTAACAGTTGTAAACCTTGCAGCAATTGTTAGTTACAACTGTTATCACCAAAATACTCTAACAGTTTTACCTTTGCATGTTCAATAGTTTCAATGACTTAGTAAATTTCCCAACAATCTCCCCCTAACTTAAAGTATTGAACAATACACTTAAGTTGTTTTATAGGGTTCAACCATAGAAACATTCACATAAGCAAAGAACACATTAACATTAATTTTGCAAAGTAAAATTGTTATAATCAAAATATGAAAGAAAAATTACATTTTCTCTTTCTCTATCAGCTCCATCCTTTCTTTCAATCTTCTTCCCAGATCTTCCCTTAACCTTACAGGACCATAGAACCTTGCCTTTACCATGTACATCAGCTTGGTCCTACTGTGATCAACAAAATTAAGATCAAACCACTGGGTTTTAGCATTGTTTGTCACAAGATTATACACCCTTGATCTTTCAAAAACTTTCACAGTCGATATAGGAAATCTTTCATCATTTGTCAGTATTGACATTACTCTCTGTGGATTGCATATACTCGATAAATGTACCAAAAATACTTTTATCTCAATTTCAGCATCCTTTCCAAAATGACTTACCCCATATTCATACATTTCTTGTACATCTCTCCTGGTCACACTATCCATCATTGCAGAGAAACTGACATAGCTTTCAATTGGTTCCACCTCTCTAACAATGGTGACACCCTGCTTTCCAGTTTCCACTCTCAGCATTTCAAACCTCCATTATTTGATATGCGACTTTTGAGCTTCAAATTTATCAATTCTTTCTTTTATCTCTTTTGAGAGTCTATCTTGCAAAATAGTTTTGACCAAGCCTGTTTTGACCTTTTCTTCAGACTGTTGGGGTTTTTGGACTGATTGGGGTTTCTTCTTTTCCACTACTGGCTTGGGAGGTGGAACTGTTTTCTTCTTTACAACTCTTTTTCTTTTTACTCCCTTACCAGCAGCTTCCTTTACTTTCTCTTCTTCATCAATCTGAGTAGTAATCTCATCAGCCAGCTTCTTTGCTATCTCAAAATCAGTCTGTTCTTGTTCTCTTAGCTCAGCTGCTAGCCTTAATGCAAATTCATGATCACGCTCTTCTTGTTGCTGTCTTGAAAGCTTGAGTTTAGGACAAACAACAACAATTTCTTTACCTTTGCCTGAAACAGGAGGCAACTCAGATTCTTTCTTTTCTTCTTGGATGACTATCCCTTTATACCCTTTCTTTGGTGGTAAAGATTCTAACGTAGCAACCTTTCCATCAAGCCATCCATCATCGATTTTCTGTGCCATTCTAGAAGAACTTATTCCCATATATTGAGCATTAATATCAACCAAATAGTTCTGCTTAACTGTTGACCACGATTTGAAAATCTCAGTGCTTGGAACATCTGCAGTTGATACCATCCTGTTGATTAGCATCCTATCAACATTTGAAAGCTGTTCTTCTTCTTCTTCATTAACCGCTTGGACACTTGCAACTGTTAGTTGATTTGAAGTTACAACTGTTGGTTGTTGTGTTGCAACTGTTTGCTCATTTGGAGCAACAACTGTTTGTTTATCCTGTGAAACTGTCTGCTTAACTTCTTCCTGCTTGGATTTTCTTCTTCCTTTAGCTTGAGCAGTTGAAGAGATTTTCACCAAGGATTTGGGTTTAAGCAACATCTCATGAGTATGAAGAACATTTGTTGCTTTCTTCAGATTCTCATCAAGAAAGTTCAGCTGCTTATCTTGCCTTATTAACACCTCATTGTGAACTGCTACCACCTTGAGTACTTCGGTTGCCTTCTCCAACTGTTCAGTCAGTTCTTTTATCTTCTCATCTTGAGAAACTATCCTTTTGTTTTGAAGAGCAATCCTTTTCTTTAGGTGTAAATGGGCAGCAAGGTAAGGTGCAAAGTTAGGATCTGTCAATGCATGTTGTTTCAGTCTAGTCTCAATGTCAGTTAGTATTTCCACTGTGACCATATCATCGACATTTTTCACTGGTGGCTTACTCCCCTGAGTATCACCATCAGTACCCCTCTTTTCTTGGTTCTGGGGATTACCAGAAACTGTTTTACTAGTCTCTGTTGCCATGGTTGAGGTCTTAGCTATGTTAACACTGTCCTGTTTATCCCTTGCGGATAAAACAGTAGTGTCAGCCTCAAAGACCATATGATCACCCTCTTGAGGAATGATCACCTCCTCATTGTGCCTGGGAGACAGCACCAAAGGTTCCCTTTCGATATTCTGCACAGGTAAATGCACCTGTGCAGGGCTAACAGTTTGGGGTTCTCTAACTGTAGTGGAAGGAGCACCAACAGTTTTCCTCTTCTTTCTAAATATTTTTAGTGCAGGGGCTTGTGTTGTAGCTTTTTCAAAAGAAGCAGGTTGGAAATTTTGAGTATCTTGGACTGTGGGTTCCAGTGTTGGTGGTGTAGCAATACGATGGGTTTCATGCTCAACACTGGCAGTCCTGTTTCTTGACAGAAACTCCACCATTTCAGAGAGTGGAGGAGTTATGGCACCAGAGAAACTCTTGCCATTAATCAACAGTTTGCTCAAAGTGGAAGCCACATGAGCAGAGGGAATAATGACCCTCTTGTGTGTTTTTAGATTTGGCATTAAAAAGTTTAACAATACTTGCACAAATCGAGGATACATCAAAAAGAGACCATACTTTGTCCCTAGATGTTTTACCATGCCATTGAAAATTAATTTTGAAAAATTGAAGCAACGATTGTTGGCCAAACAGATTAAGGCCAAAGCAATGTTACTTCCAAACTCGTTCCATCCTGTTCTTTTAGGACTAATGCACTGCTGGAGAGTATGGATTAAATACTTCCAGTGAGCACAAAATTGTCCCTTATAGAATGTACCCTTCCCTGAAGGACCCTCATACCCAAGCTTAACAAGCTCGGCATGCAAAAAATCTAGTGAAACTGAATCAGAATACTCACCCTCACTATCATTGAGTTGTAGAAGGTGGCGAATGGTGTCCTCAGAGATTGAGACGGTCAACTCATCAATGGTAGAATCAATCCATTGCACGTCATCAGTTGTTCGAAGTTGAGCATGTTTCCAAAACTGATCAATGTAAGAAGTGTATATGGTAGGATTGATGGTGAGTGCAGTGTTGAGATCGGACAATGAGAGATAATCAATCATATCGTGAAACATGTGAAGATCATCGGGTTTTGAAAGAAAAGCAAGCATATTATGTTCCTTGACGAATGGAAGGGGAGCCATGGCGATTTGATAGCAGAATTCTAGGGTTTTAGCGTTCAAACGAAGTTCAGTATGCGTAAGGAAACCTCTGAGGAGGGAATGGTTTATATATGTTTCGATTGTTGAACGCAATCCAAAGGCTTCCAAAATCCTGCAAAGACCAAAGCACCCTTTAATAGCTTAACAGTTGACGGACAAAAATGAGCTAACAGTTGAGAAACTGTTTTTAATAGCTTAACAGTTGATAGACAAAAATGAACTAACAGTTGAGAAACTGTTTTCATAAGATGTAACAACTGTTATTCAAAAGTTCACTCCCTTTTGTTTGATCATTTATATGAATTGACAGTTGTTTAGGGTTTACAACTGTTCTTCATTTCTCACCCTTAGTTGACAAATCTCTCCCCCTCAGTTGCACATGGACTTTGTCTAACAGTTGCCGAAGCCATATGCTTTACCTCATAACAAGGACAGTCACGAGTGTGAAAAACTGTTTGTGAGACAGGTCAGCAGATATGTCCAAAACTGATGTGTGAAATTGCATTTCTGAATACTTAAAGGATAACAGTTGTTAGAAAACGTAACTAACAGTTGCAAACTGTTAGTGTGAAAAACATGGAATAATGAACAACTGTTAGTCCAAGTTAATCATTCCAATGTTGGAAATCAAAAAGTTGAATCTGCTCACATCAAAAGCTTTAGTGAACAAATCAGCTAATTGATCATCAGTATGAATTTTCATAACTTGGATTAATCTCTTTTCATTGCAGTCTCTTATGAAGTGAAATCTGATTTCAATGTGCTTGGTTTTAGAATGCTTCACTGGATTATTAACTATGCTAATAGCACTGGTGTTATCAACATAAATAGGAGTATTTAAGAAAGACAAACCATAATCCAGAAGCTGATTTTGGATCCATAACACTTGTGAACAGCAGCTTGATGCAGCAATGTATTCAGCCTCAGCTGTTGAGGTTGAAACTGTTGTTTGTTTCTTGCATTGCCATGAGACCAGCCTTGATCCAAAGAATTGACATCCTCCAGAGGTTGATTTTCTGTCCACATTGGCTCCACCATAGTCACTATCAGAATATGCCACCAAATCAAAAGGTGAATCTTTAGGATACCAAAGTCCCAATTTTGGTTGGCCTTTGAGGTATCTAAAGATTCTCTTTACAGCAAACAGGTGTGACATCTTAGGACTGCATTGGAACCTGGCACAAACACAAACAGCAAACATTATATCAGGTCTAGAAGCAGTTAAGTACATTAATGAACCAATCATTGAACGATAGAGGTGTATATCAACATCCTCCCCCTCAGAATCTGCTCCCAACTGTTTGTGTGTTTCCATTGGAGTACTTGCCAGCTTCACATCTTGATAGCCAAACTTGTCCAATATGTCCTTGACATACTTAGATTGACTTAGAAAAATACCAGTGGGCTTCTGTTTGACTTGTAATCCCAAGAAAAATGTGAGTTCACCCATTGAACTCATCTGAAATCTTTTGTGCATAATGACTTCAAATTCTTTGCACAAGCTGTCATTTGTGGATCCAAAGATTATATCATCAACATAGATTTGAACAAGCAAAATCTCTGTTTTAACAATCTTTGTAAACAGTGTTTTGTCAATTGTGCCTCTCTTAAAACCATTCTCAAGGAGATAGGATGACAATGTCTCATACCAAGTTCGAGGAGCTTGATGTAGACCATATAGGGCTTTATCTAACCTATATACCTTGTCAGGGTACTTTGAGTCTTCAAAGCCAGGGGGTTGACACACATATACCTCCTCATCAATAGTGCCATAGAGAAAAGCAGACTTGACATCCATTTGATACACCTTAAATCCTTTGAAGCTTGCAAAAGCAAGAAATAGCTTAATGGCTTCAATCCTTGCAACAGGTGCAAAAACATCATCATAGTCTATTCCTTCCTCTTGTGTGTAGCCTTGTGCAACCAGTCTTGCTTTGTTCTTGATAACAATCCCTCTTTCATCTTTCTTGTTTCTGAACACCCACTTGGTGCCAATTACTCTTTTACCTCTTGGAAGCTCAACCAACTTCCAAACTTGCTGAATTTGAAATTGTAAGAGCTCCTCTTGCATTGCCTCTACCCATGAAGGATCTTTCAATGCCTCAATTGCTTTCTTTGGTTCTATTTGAGACAAAAAGCAAGCATTCACGTCAAATTGGGCAAGATCCACACCACTATTTTCATTTTGCAGCATATTCCTTGTTCTGATAGGAGTGGTTGGATTTCCAATTATTTGTGATATTGGATGAATCTTGTGAACTCTTGATGTAGGAATGTTTTCTTCAGTCAGTTCATCCCCTAGATTAGACAGATCAAACTCACATTCACTTGAATTTTCAGTGTCATCACACACTTGATCAGCAGAGTCAGTGTGGTGGTGAGGATCATGGGATTCCATGTCCTTTAAAGATTCAGCATCAAGCAATGGATCAACAGCATTGGAGAACTCTTGATGAAGCATAGGAATCACAACAAAGTCTTCAGTAACTTTGTTTGAACCAACAGTTGTTGGTTTTGAGCTAACAGTGTCAAAACTGTTTGGGCTGGAGGAAGATGTTTGATGATTTTCACCAACAGTTGTTGGGGTACCTGTAGCTGTTTCAGTAGAGTACTCAAAAGAAAGAGATTTAGACAATGCATCAATATCAAATAACCAATCAGGTCCATTACCGGCAATATTGATCCTATTTTCATTGAAAGAGACATTCATACTCTCTTCTATGATTCTAGTGACATTGTTAAAAACTCTATAAGCTTTACTTTGAGTGGAGTATCCTACAAAGAAACCTTCTTCAGCCTTACTCTCAAACTTGCCTAACTGTGACTTGGTATTAAGGATAGTGCACGGACAACCAAACGGTTTGAAGAAGTTGATTAAAGGTTTTCTCTTGAGAAACAACTCATAAGGAGTTTTCCCTTTGGACTTGACTACTTGTACTCTATTCTGAACATAGCAGGCAGTGTTCACTGCTTCTGCCCAGAATGTCATTGGAAGCCTAGAATCGGCTAACATTGACCTAGCAGCCTCTATCAAAGTCCTATTCCTTCTCTCAGCAACTCCATTCTGTTGGGGAGTCCTAGGAGCACTAAACTGTCTTTCAATACCTTTACTTTCACAAAAACTGTTTAGCTCATAGTTCTTAAATTCAGAACCATTGTCAGATCTAATGACTTTCACCTTCAAATCAGATTGATTTTCAATTTTAAGAATAAGAGACTTAACTAACTCAGCTGTTTCATCCTTTGTTCTAAGAAATTGAACCCATGTGAACCTGGTGAAGTCATCAACTATGACTAAACAATACGCTTTCTTCCCTATACTCACCACAGATGTAGGACCAAAAAGGTCCATGTGTAACAATTGTAAAGGTGCAGTAATAGAAGAAACTTCTTTGGTCTTATAAGAAGTTTTGTGTTGCTTGCCTTTAAGACATGCCACACAATGATCATCACATGAGAACTCTTTTTGGGGCAAACCTCTTACCAAACTTTTTTTAGCTAACAAGTTCATGGTTTTAAAATTCATGTGACACATCCTTCTATGCCAAATGGCAGACTCATCATGAGATGCTTTGGAGAGTAAACAGCTTAACACATTCTGTTTAGCAATCTTTTATGGATCAAGACAATATACATTATCTTTTCTAGGTGTTCTTAAAAGAACATCCTTCTCATTTAATTTAAAATCTTTTGAAAGAATAATGCATTCTGAATCTGTAAACAAAACTTTGTTTCCATTGTCACAGATTTGAGATACACTTAACAGATTGTACTTAAGCTGTTCAACAAAGAAAACATCATTAAATGTAAGTGTACCTGCCTCAACAGCTCCTTTACCTGTGATTTTTCCTCCCTTTGGATTTCCTCCAAATGCTACAAATCCTCCATTGATTCTTTTGAAATCCTTCAAACATTGTGGATTTCCAGTCATGTGCCTTGAGCATCCACTATCCACATGCCAAATTCCTCCTTGATTCGCCCTATGAATGCTCTGCACAAATACAATCAGTTAGTAGCAGGAAGTACCCAGGCCATGCAGGTCTTGGGTACACCATTCAAGTCATAATACTTAAACAGAGTTTTGTTCTTTTTGATTTCCTCCAAATTAGATTTCTCTAACTTGTGTGAAGAATACTTTGTAAGAACATGTGGTTTCCAACTGTTGTGATTAACAGTAGACACCTTTGAACAAACAGCTGGTGGAGTTGGTAAAACAGTTGAATCAAATTGTGATTCCTTTTGATTTTCAGTATGAAGAACAGTCTTACCCTCTCCAGAATCAGTTTGTTTTTGAATTTTCATCCAAGCCAAACCAGCAGTTTTTGGTTTTGCTAAAACAGTTGTGGAACTGTTAGTTGGTTTGGATGTAACAGTTGTAGAACTGTTAGCCTGTTTTGGCTTAGCAGTTTTAGAACTGTTAATCTGCTTTGTCTTAACAGTTTTAGAACTGTTATTCTGTCTTTTGGAACTTTTGTTTTGAGTGCCATTGGTCTGTGGGTTATAGTAACAGTCTTGAACTAAATGATTAGATCTTCCACAAATGTAGCACTTTTTGGTTTTCACAATAGGTAAACCAGTTCTTTGTGACCAGAACTGGTTCCTATTTCTTTGATTTCCTCTAACAGGTGCTGACTGAGGAAACTTTTGTACACCATGCTTTTGGCATGTGCATGCAGGCATTTCAGTATGCCTTTTCTTAGGCTTGGGTTTAGCCTGAGATTTTGAAGCTTCCATTTTCTTCTTGGCATACATAACTTCACCAACTTTCTCCTTTCCTTTGGCTTTGGTACTGACAGTTGGGCTTTTTAGCTTAGAACTGTTTGGGTTCTTGTTGGAACTGTTAGTGTAAAGATGGGGACTATTTGTAACAGTTGTGGAACTGCTAATAGAGTTAACAACTTTT
Source organism: Pulicaria dysenterica (assembly GCA_947179395.2). Classification (NCBI taxonomy): domain Eukaryota; kingdom Viridiplantae; phylum Streptophyta; class Magnoliopsida; order Asterales; family Asteraceae; genus Pulicaria; species Pulicaria dysenterica. The sequence continues at coordinate 48,245,621 of OX359292.1, read as the reverse complement.
GAGGGTTTTGGCTCATTGGTAAGGGGTTCAGTGGATGCTTTTACAAACACCACAGGTTGCAAAGATGATTTTGTGCGAATGGGCTCACACAGGATGTGATTTTCATATGGAATACCTTCATCCTTCTTCACAACTTCCTCATTATCTTCAATACTTACTACTGACACAACTTCATCTTCATAACTTTCAAATTTTGGATCAGCTGACTTAAGTTCATCTTCCAAAGGTTCATTAACATATCTGTCAGCTACCTCAGACATTGGAGTTATGTAGTTTTGGTTGTATGGAGGTGGGGTTTGTTTGTATCCTAGGCCAGTTTTTACCTTGTCTCTCACTTGAGATTGTAGCAGAGTCTCAAGCTTAAGGTTTGCAGCCTTGAACATTCCAAGATCAATGTCCACACCCTCCAATTTCTTTGTGAGTTCATCCACCTTGCTTTCTTTTTCAACCAACTTCTTTTTCAGACTATCAATCTCATCTTGAAACTGCTCTTTCTCCCACTTATGATATTTTCTATCATAGTCCATTTGCAGTTCATTAGCCTGATAGTCTTTAATTTTCTTTTTAAAATCTTCTATCACAGCAGTATACTCATACCTTCTCTCCTCCATTTTACTTAGAGCAACACATACTTTCTTATTGTGCTCTCTAAATCTCTTAACAATAGCTCTACATTCACCAGGACATAGTTTAGAAGATACCTGTATGTCCTCAGATTCTGGAGAATCCATCTTGATGGAGGAGTCAGTCAATGCCATCAAAGCTTTGTTGCTGGTAGCCTCCTCTGCTTGATCACTCCAATCAAATCCATGGCCTTCTTGTGAGACCAATGCTGATGAGGTATGGTTCTGAGTTGACCTCTGACCTTGATTCTGAACTTGTCCACCAGATCTGCATTCTCTTGCAAAGTGGCCAAGTTGTTGACATTTGAAGCATCTAACCTTTGACTTATCAAATCCAGCCTTGCCATCAGCTCTGAAATTCATGTTTTTCCTTCCAGTCCTTTTAATGAATCGGTTGGCTCTAACAGTAAGCATGGCCATCTGCCATTTGAGATCCATTTCCTCAAGATCATCAGGGTGCACTTGTTCAAGATCCTCATTGGTGAGGGTTGAATGTGCATGGCTGGCAAGAAAAGCTTCAAGAACTGCATCTGGAGTATTCATATCTAGTCCAACAACAGAACTAGTACCTGCACCACAATCAAGAGAGTTAGTTAATGAATGGTTTGATTACATACCTGAGGAAGACAGGAGAGCAGCATTATGGCTAGGGATAGCAGTTTTTCTTTTTCCCTCTATCTCTCCCTCAAACACTATCAAACTATTATAGAGGTCATCTAACTCTATGTCTTCAAGAGAATCCTTGGTTCTCCATTGTGCAGCAAACACAGTCCATTCATCACCTAGAGACCTAAGAAATTTTCTATTTATCTCATCTTGATCAAGCCTAACCTTAGCACTCTCCAGTTGACTCACCAGTTTGTAAAACCTATCAAAGATTTGGGTGATACTCTCATTCTTCCCACTGGTGAAGTTCTCATAGGCTTGTTTAAGAAGATCTCTTTGGTTTCTCTTAGAACTAGCATTCCCAGCAAACCTCTTTTCCAGAGCATTCCAAAGTTCATGAGCATCATCAAATTTCTTGAATTGATGTTGATACTCATTGGGAATTGCAATCTGAAGGATGCTGAGGGCTTTCATCTCAATCATTCTATTCTTCTTTTCAGCATCTGTCTTTGGTGGTGGTTTCTTCTTTGGTTTTCCATTCTCATCCAGTTCAATGGTATTAGTAGGAATAGTTTCAATGATTTGCCAAACATCATAGTCCATTAGTTGAACATGTTGTTTAATTCTTAGTTTCCACATCTCAAAATCAGATGGTTTGAGCATGGGAACACGAATGTTGGACCCTGATCCACTGTTATCAGAAGAACCTCCCGAATCCATTGAAACAAATTGATGTAAACAAAAAAAAAACAAATTTTGAAAAATAAAGCAAGGTAAAGCAAAAACCTTCAACTGGTGATCAAAGGAACCTTAATGATAAGGCTCTGATACCACTTGTCAGGATCGGATATAGATTATATCAAATAACAAGAACTAACTTTAAATAATCAATCAGAGTAAAATAAAAGTTAATCTTTAACTATGATCACAATCAATTAAGAAGTTGCGGAATCACACTTAATTGATTAAAGAAGGTTTTAAACAAAGATTAATTCAATCAAACAGTAGTTTTATTAACCAACCAGAATGATTACAAAAGCAAACTTCACCCCCAATCTAACTTATTCTGTTAGACGAAGAACACAGACTGTTCTTAGGTTTCAACAAGAAACTTAGAGGCTTAAACACTTTCAGAAAAATAAATAACAATAAGAACAAATGCTTTGAATAATGAGATCAAATCGTCGTCGTACTAAATTAATCATCTAATGAAGTATATATAGACTCTTGATCCTCCTTGAATTGTTGACAGTTAGGTAATCTTCTATCTTCTGAGATAATCTTGATAATCTTCAAAGTATTTCGAGATATCTTCTAAGATAGGATTTTCCAAATATAGCTCAACAGAAACTGTTTAATGAACACAACAGTTCTTTATCCTTCTAACAGTCTTCAGCTTCAAGGTCTTCAAACAGTTTTGACTTTGCCAACTAACAGTTCTGAACTTTTGTACTAACAGTTGTAAACCTTGCAGCAATTGTTAGTTACAACTGTTATCACCAAAATACTCTAACAGTTTTACCTTTGCATGTTCAATAGTTTCAATGACTTAGTAAATTTCCCAACAATCTCCCCCTAACTTAAAGTATTGAACAATACACTTAAGTTGTTTTATAGGGTTCAACCATAGAAACATTCACATAAGCAAAGAACACATTAACATTAATTTTGCAAAGTAAAATTGTTATAATCAAAATATGAAAGAAAAATTACATTTTCTCTTTCTCTATCAGCTCCATCCTTTCTTTCAATCTTCTTCCCAGATCTTCCCTTAACCTTACAGGACCATAGAACCTTGCCTTTACCATGTACATCAGCTTGGTCCTACTGTGATCAACAAAATTAAGATCAAACCACTGGGTTTTAGCATTGTTTGTCACAAGATTATACACCCTTGATCTTTCAAAAACTTTCACAGTCGATATAGGAAATCTTTCATCATTTGTCAGTATTGACATTACTCTCTGTGGATTGCATATACTCGATAAATGTACCAAAAATACTTTTATCTCAATTTCAGCATCCTTTCCAAAATGACTTACCCCATATTCATACATTTCTTGTACATCTCTCCTGGTCACACTATCCATCATTGCAGAGAAACTGACATAGCTTTCAATTGGTTCCACCTCTCTAACAATGGTGACACCCTGCTTTCCAGTTTCCACTCTCAGCATTTCTGAGTTGGGGGATTTATATGAAGCTGGATGGGATGTGTTCCCTGTTCCAACTCTCAGTCCGAAGATGTTTAACAATGACATCTTCCCAGAGCAAGAGGGTCTAAGTGGTCCAATGCTCTTGGTCACTGAGGGAGTTTCATCTGCAAGTGGAGATGAGGGATCGAATCAAGGGGGAGCTTCTCACGCTGACACCGAGGTTCAGGCTGAGCTCTCTGCTCAAGCTGAACCAGCACATACAGAAGCTACTTCAGGTAAAACCTCTCCACTTTCTCTTTCTTCCCACTTTTCTCCATCCACTTTTGGAGATAAGACTGTAGTAGAACCAACTCAGTATAACCCGTCTCCTCCACTTTCATTCCATCTACAATTCCAATCTGAAGCCACCCCTAGTATGCCCACTGCTGCTAGGGAGAATATCCAAACCTACCAAAGAAAAACTGCCAAAGGTGGTGCCACTCCTAAAGGCATCACTGGAGCTGAGATCACATTGATCCCTCTGGCAAGAGTTGAGGGGGAGACGCCTACTCTCAAGGTGTCGACCTCACGGCTCATTCAAACCCAACAGCCTAAACCGGGTGTGGTGTCTACTCAGCCCACACTTGGTCGTGCCATGGGAGAGCCTACTTCTGTGCCTGAACAGACACATTCAGGTTACATTGAACATATGACCAATCCCCAGGGTCAATCACCCCCCTCTTTACCCAAAAGCTAACCACCAACCCATACACTTCAGGTCTCGAGCCCTACTCGTTCTATTCATTTCTCACACTCTAGTGCACGACCTGTCAATGTTTCATCTTTAGACCAGGGTGATTCACAGGGTCAAGACTCTGGTGCAAATGAGTTTGAAGGTATACACCAACCTTTGGATGATGCACCCAAATTCCAACCTACTCAAGCTGACTTGGATGATCTGCTAACATTCTTCAAAGGTCAGTTTGATACATTGCACCTCAAAAGGAAGAAAGCAAAGAAAGATATGCTGATGATCCTTGATAATCTGAATGAGGAGGTGTTGATGTTAAAATCTGCTGTTGCTGCCTTACAAAAATAAAAGACTTCAACCCCTATTGATAATGACAAAAAGGGGAAGAAGGTTCAAGAAGCTGAAGATGAGTCAGTCAAAGCTGAAGCTCTAGTATTATTGGCAGAGGGAGTATATCATATTGAAGGGGAGAAAGAAACAAAGAATGAACCTGAGTTGACTGAGAAAGCAAAAGGCAAAAGACCAGTAGTGGTCAGCTTAGATGAATCAGAAGCCCCTCAACAGAAGAAAAGGAAAATGATTTTTAGTGAATCATCAGCCTCAGATGAAGATTCGGCTGACAAAATGACACTTCAAGAAAGAGCTTCACTGATGGCTGCTAGGAGAATGGAAAGGGAGGATGCTGACCAGCTTGGGATCTCGGTTGAAGAACTAAGAAGAAGACAATTAGATGCTCAAGCTGTGTTAGCTAGAGAAAAAGAAATAAGAGAACAAAACTGGGATGAGCTGATCAGAAAGCAGAATGAGGAATTGACAAAACTCAGACTGCCTATCGTGCCCAAGGAAGAAGAAGAGGAACTTCCTATCCAAGATCAAACTGAGGAAGAAGATATAACTCAATGTTATGAAAAATTGTACTTCTCTTCTCAGATTGATTCACTCAAGTTGAATTTAGTTCAAGGGATCATTATCATGGAGTTCGTCTTAAAGAATGGTGAAACACCTTCTCTGGAGCTGAATTAACTTCATAAGCTGGGTTATGAGGAATGGAAGCAAGTAGCAGTGCTCATTAAACAGATGGAAATGTCCACAGCTCGGAATCAAGTTAAAGATGAGCTGCTGAGACTACTTGCTAGGGCTGATGCGATGCAATTAATACCTAGGTCTGAGATAGCTACCCTACTAACTTTTTTTCATAAAGTTGGAAAGAAGAAGCAATCGAAGCCAGCTGGACTAGCAAATTTAGATAAGTACGGTCTTGCTCTTCCTGAAGGCATGGAGTTTCAAAAGAATACATATGTTGAAAAGCCTCAGAAAGGGTTTATGTACTTGGACATAAATGGTGAAAAATGCCTCCAGGCTGATGCTAACATTTATACTTGTGGGGTATCTCAGGTATTTGCTTTGAGACAAATTATAGAAAAGACTGAACAGACTGCAAGGTTCAGATACATAATCAGCAGGGCAATACGATCACAGAAGGATCAGCTTCAACATATACATAATCTGCAAGAAATCCTTGAAGAAATAAACGAAGTGATTAAAGAGTTTGAAGAGCTGCATCCTGAGTATATTAGTTCTACTGTAAATATTAGATTGGTTCTAATTTTTTAAGCACTATGTGTGCATGATCTAAGTGATCAACAACTTTTGTATTATGATCAGTTCTATTAATACAAATATAAAGTTTGATATGTTCAACTGTATTATGATGTGTTCATAGCTATAAGTCTTATAAGTTCAGCTTAATGAATAAATGATAAGTTCTTATTCATTAATATAATTAGTTGGTGTGTTCAACTAAAAATTGGTGTGTTCCAATTTAAATTGATAAGTTCAATTAATATTGATATGTTCAATAAATATTTGATCAGTTCAAATAATAAAATCTTAATAAGTTTATGATTTAAAACATAATTCTGATTAACAAACTTAAGAACTGTTTGATGGTTTTGTCATCATCAAATAGGGGGAGTTTGTTGGGAAAATGATCTCATCAGTTTGAATTTGATGAGACAAAGTTAAGTTTGTAAGATGAGTTCTACATATAACTTAAACAGAATTATGAAGCTTAGTCAGACTGAACACTTCGAGTGATTCAGACTGAGTATAAGCTGAATATAAGCTGAGCATATGTTGATCAGTTTATATTATACCTCAGCTTGTTTATTAATATGTTTAATAATCTGTGTATGTCACATAAGGTATATATCGAGTAGTCAGCTTGATGTGTTTCAAGCTGAGTGACTCAGCTCAGAAGCAGAGTCAGCTCGACAGAGTTAACAAATATGTTTTATTTAACTCTTTGGACTTCTAAGGATGAGTTAATAATTATACATGTTAGTTCATGTTTGAATTCGGGTTTGTTCTCGAAGAACTCAGCTTGATGAGTTTCAAGCTGAGTAACTCAGTCCGAGTGAAGAAGTCAGTTTAAAGATAATTTAAATATATTTTAAATTCATCTTTATCTTTCTCTATATCTACGGCGCGGATAAGAAGACTCCAGAATCAAGATTGAAGATTGAAGACTCAAGATAAGAAGATTCAAGATTCAAGATTCCAGTTTATACGAAAGTTAGTTAGCGAATTAGGCTAAGTCTAGTTTGTTAGGAACCGTAGCAACAGGATTATAAATACTTATCTCCTGATAAGTTTAGAGGTACGACTCAGTACGACTTTGATTTGATTACAACTAAGTGTTGCAGAGCCAAACCTCACCTCATCGTATGTGTTACGAGTCTTGATTCAGTATCAAGATTTAATCACAGATTGCCAAAGAAGTTCGTGTGTTCGAATTAATCACATTAGTTGTGATATTGGTTAGTAATCATGTGTTGATTCAATCTGTGATAATCCTATTTAGAGAGTCGTCAGTATCTATAATTATATGTTAATTATAGATATCTAAGTTTGAGAGAATTGAGAGATTTATATTAGATGATTATCTATCAAGAGTTGCTTACTTGATAGTCATTGTAATCATCTTCTTAGTCAAAGCATTGTAATCATCTTCTGATTAATAAAAGCATTTGATTGATTGTGGTTTGATTTACTGTGTGTAACACTTTTCTTTAATTTGTTCAATTTCCGCAGAAAGTGTATTCAACCCCCCCTTCTACACACTGTTGCTTGCTGTTACTCTCTCACACAAGGGACCAACAGGCCGGCAACCATTGACTGATTGCAATCCATTATTGCAACTCTTAGTTCTTGCGGGATCCTACTTGACAACCATTGTGTCATGTTTGATCCCTCCACACCAATCTCAAAGTAATATTTTACACAACCTCTGCTAGAGCTCGACGATTATATGAAATATTAATTTGAAACCATAAATCAACCATCAAGATACACGGTGGTACTCTATCCCAATGATCGACTCGGCTAAAGCTCGACAATCGATCTTGCGAGTTCCCACACGCACTTTCCACACACTCACACAAAAATTGATTCGGCTAAAGCTCGACAATCAACCCTTGTGTGGTTAGATTCGAGTGGTGTTATCTTATGGATGGCGTGAGATTTACATTTAGAAAACGGGATTTAGTTTTCCGGTTAAAAAACTATTTTGAGTTTGATTAACAAAAAGTGACGAAAAACACAAGTTCTCACTAATCGGATACTAAACCAATTTATATCGTATTTTTTAATTAAGTGTACGCGCGAGAGTTGTTAAACCATATTTAAAAATCTTGGTTTTATTATTTATCAAAAATATGTCTAGCATGCAATAGTCCTACAACTCATGCATAAACAATATATAATAAAACCATCACACGCATACAACATAGTTGGTAACCATGCCCCTCAAAACCTATGTGTTTTTCCCGTGAGCCACTACGGGGAAAAACAAGTCATCTAAGGACAAAAATCCTTGACTTGGATGTGCTCCCACTAAACCCGCCACCTACATTTGGCCTTTCGGATCCGTGATTGCCAAGACGTCACTCCATGGACTCCCGATGGTTGCTCCATATTACAAATACATAGAAAAAGGAAATAAATGGCATACAAGCCACAACTCCTAACTTCTAGTACAAATACACAATATGGAATATTTAAATGGCATGCAAGCCACAAATACAAAATTACATAGCAAATAAATGAATAAATTAATATTACAAACCATGTGACTACAAGTCACCAAATGAATGAATAATAAATAACACAACCAAACATCCACAAGGTCTAGGGCATTTCTATGGTTACCAACATCACATGAACATACAAGATTCACTAGTGAACAGCAGGAACAACATGGTATGCCACATAAAACCATGTAAATTTATGTATAATGGTTAAGATTATTTAAATCACTCAAGACACAAAATAATCCCATGTACTTATGCATTAGTAACACCAAACCATTTTTTATGTAACATATTCATAGATACATAATGTAAGTATATGCAATTACTATTTTCATGCCAAAATAATAATATATATATAAATACATCAACCATTATACAAGGCATCTTAAATAAATAAAATTTAATTTCTGGACATAAAATTCTTATAATGCCAAAAACCCAAAAATAATTTTTAAATCTTAAAATCCAAAAAAACTGCTCTGCTGGAGATCGAGCCGCGAACCACTAGCAGGTTCGAGCCGCGAACTCCCATTTAATTCGCGCCACTACAAAGTGACTGAATCGAGCCACTATTATTTTCTAGAATTCACGCCGCGATCCCCTAAGGAGATCGAGCCACGAAATCCACTCGACAGAAAACAAAATTTTTTATTTTCGGGTTTTTCAGCCCACTATATACAAAAATTGTATAGATAGGTTGACAGACAGAGTTTAAGAGAATATGTTTATGCCCAAGGTTCTGAAATGAATGATTACTGAGTATAGACGAGCTAGTACTGACTCCACATTGGAACCTTCTCACAAAAAGATTAAATTTCAGTAATTTAATTTCTGCAATTCCTTTTGTTTTGGTTATTCTGCTCTTTAGGATTTAATTAGTTCATAGTTTACATTCGCATTTATTTTCCTTTATTATCAGAAAAATACAAAAAGAGTTCTAGTATGTTCTATTTTCTCTTAGTGTAATTTGTTCTGTTTACATTTCCTTCATCTTACTTTGATGTGTTTTGCTTAAATGTTTATAAGTGATCTTGAAGTTACTGACAGTTTATTGCTGAGTGCAGTACTAACAGTAATTAAGGTTCACAGATGAGAAACTCATTACATGCGAAATGGAACCCAACTAAGCACGAGTTACAGCTCACATCGTGTGTATTGCAGGTAAGGGCATGACGAAAGGTATTCGTTAAGCATACTGCTGTGTGCATTTTGCTTTGTGAATTTTACTTTGTGGAATTTTTGCTTAGTGCAATGGTTATTGATAGAACTAGGTCTTAGGGGGAGTTTGTTGGTGCATAATTGTGAATCCCTAGTTCTTATCAATCAAATACATACATGAAATGTTAATTCAAATGTGTTTTGATTAATTGTTTGCATGTATATACATTCTTAGTGATTCTATGTGATTATCTTAAGCTTACAAGTACTTAATCATGTGTTGATGTGAGTTTGGAAGTTTAAGTCTGTGTGAAAGTTCATCACGTGCGTGATGTGTTCACTGCGTGCGTGGTGAGTCCACTACGTGCGTAGTGAAGCTCAACTCGCACGTGGTGATTAGGTCGGTTAAAATGAAATTAATTAACATTAAAATATTCAGTACGTGCGTACTGGACTCACTTCGTACGAAGTGTGATACATTACGTGCGTAGTGAATTTAAGTACACTATAAATACCTCTTAATCGTTGTTTAACTTGAGGAGTTCGCGAGAGTTCACGGGTAATCGACTAATTAACAGGTAATCAACCGGGAGCCTTCGTAATCGACCTTATCCGACCTTAAGCCTTAGTAATCGCGACTTTGACCTCATAATTCGTAATCTTAGTGATAAATACGAAAACCAAGGGCAGCCTTAAGCATCTCTGTGTGAGTTCTTAGAGTTTGTTCTTGTTTCTACTCTGTGTGTTTCTTAGTGTTACTGTGTGCCGGACACCTAAGCAGATCTTAGAATCCTTAGGAGGTTTGGGAAATAGAAATTCCGCACTATTTCTCATCCTAGATCAGTCCTAGCGTAAGGGTGTTTTAGTTTAGTTTAGAACCCCATCCCCCAGCGGTCCTACAAGCTTCAACCTCAAGAACCCACCTCAAGAACAACAACCTCTCTATCACTTCAGGACTCCTTGGTCTCACACTTAAAGGACACTCTAAAAGTACAAAAAAAGTGTATCGAATGTCAGAGTAACTAAAAGGAATGAAGTGAGAGGCAAATGGGACTCTCTTATAAACATAATAGTGCCATTTCAGATGCCCAAGACCGACCATAAGTCTCCCAAAAAGAAACCCATGCATTTAGCAAAGTTGGAGGTGGAACGCAAAATGATTGCATGCAGTCTGACACGGGATCGTGGCGCGATCTCAATAGGAATTCACGCCGTGATCTCAGCAGAAGATCGAGCCGCGATTCCAGAAGTGGATCGAGCTGCGATCTTCGACTGCACACTAACCCCTTTCCATTTTGACACTTTTAGTCCCTTAGCTTAGGTTGCTGTTAGGATTGATCCCCGCCGTATGATCCAATAGGCCTATACTATATATGTAGTGATCTACATGGCATACGTGTGTCAGTGTGCTTACTCGAACAGACTCCCACTTGCACACGACACACCGTACCCATAAACCACAGACAAAGAGCATCCTCTAGTAAGACATATTTGCCCCCAACACGTATAGGTTTTGTCATCTTGAACAAATATCAAATCCAGAATCAGTTACAAAATGGTCCTATAGATAAGTGATCATTCATCCCTTCGTTCGCGATATCCGTGTGAACACGAGACATGGTTAAATGTTAATCTCCAGATCGTTCACGATTATGTTTCTCGATCTCGATTGATGGTGACCCAAAATCTAGTTGCAATCGATCAAATATCATTCCAACTCAAGCATGGCCATGCATTTTACGTCAGTGCTCAATCATCGAGGGGCCCATGGATATCTCTCTAAATCTAGAGGAACGAATCCTTTTGACTACATTGCTCTGCCATATATACCATACTTTACCTAAAGGCTCCCTTTATAACAACAAGTTATTCGTTTGATAGCAATTACGGCAAAACAGATCCATGCTTTGGAACACAGGCATCTCTAGTCTAAGGATAAAATGATATTATCATCCTGACTTACTCATGACATAAACCATGAACTAAGTTCAGGTGTGGGTCGTCCAGTCACTTGACCATAGTAAGCACAGGCGAAGTGTTGCGTCTCTTTTATCCAATCCATTATTAGATATCGACCAACCACTTCTCTCAGTCTTATCTCAAACTTCCTCCCCATGAAGAATGACCGACTGTGGACATTTAGAATGTAATAGGCATTCAGGGAAGTATTAAACATGCTAAGATGGAACACAGTAAAGATTCATAAAATTTTCGCCCTTGGCGTATCATTAAATCACATTTAATAATCAATATAGTATGAAATACAATACTACTTAACGTTCCCAAAATACAAATGTCAATGAAACATTAACCAAATAATACACTCAAACCAACTCACTAGCAAATCTAACACCTATCGAACTAGTGTGAGAATCATGTACAGCTTGTGACAACGGTTTAGTGAATGGATCGGCCAAATTGCCTTCTGAAGCTACTCTGTTGATGGCAATGTCACCACTCTCTATAACATCTCTGATGAAGTGGTATTTTCGAGGAAAGTGCCTCGTCCGCTTATAAGCCCTTGGTTCCTTTGCCAGAGCCACCGCACCCTCATTGTCACAAAAGATCTCAATTGGGTCGGATATGCTAGGAACCACTCCAAGGTCTTGGATGAACTTCCTCATCCATACCGCCTCTTTAGCTGCTTCACTAGCAGCAATGTACTCCAACTCGGTAGTTGAATCAGCTACGGTGTCTTGCTTGGAGATCCTCCAACTTATAGGACCACCATTTAGAAGGAACACGAACCCCGATTGTGATCGGCAGTCGTCCTTCTCTGTTTGGAAGCTGGCGTCAGAGTAACCATGTACTCTAAGCTCTTCCTTACCACCATAAACCAAGAACATCTCATTTGTCCTCCGAAGATACTTGAGAATGTTATTGACCGTAGTCCAATGGTCTTGCCCAGGGTTTGCCTGATATCTACTCGTCATGCTCAAAGCACACGATACATCAGGACGAGTGCGTAGCATAGCGTACATGATTGATCCTATTGCCGAAGCATAAGGGACCCTCTTCATTATGTCTAGTTCCTCTTTGGAACTAGGACATTGAGGGTTGCTCAACGTCACTCCATGCAACATAGGGGTGTTACCCCTCTTTGAGTCCTCCATCTTGAATCGCTTCAAGACCTTGTCCACATATGCACTTTGGCTAAGCCTAATTAGCCTCTTAGATCTATCTCTATGGATCTTAATGCCCAAGATATACGATGCTTCTCCCAAGTCCTTCATTGAGAAACGACTCCCAAGAAAAGATTAAACCTCTTTCAAAGTTGGGACGTCATTCCCAATAAGTAGAATATCATCCACATATAGGACAAGGAATACTACAGCGCTCCCACTAGCCCTGACGTACACGCATGGCTCGTCCTTGCTTTTCGAAAATCCAAACTCTTTGATTTTCTCATCAAAGCAAAGGTTCCAGCTGCGAGATACTTGCTTAAATCCATAAATGGACTTCTTTAGTCTGCGGACTCTATCAGGATACTCAGGATGTACAAAACCCTCGGTTTGCGACATAAACATCTCTTCATTAAGCTTCCCATTAAGGAAGGTGTTTTTACATCCATTTGCCATATCTCGTAATCATAAAATGCAGCTATGGCCATAAGTATTCTGATAGACGTCAACATGGCTACTAGTGAAAAGGTTTCCTCATAGTCAATCCCATGAGTTTGCGTGAAACCTTTAGCTACGAGTCGGGCTTTGAAGGTATCTACAGTTCCATCCACGCCGGTCTTCTTCTTGAAGACCCATTTACACCCCACTGTCTTACACCCGGATGTAGGATCAACCAATTCCCAGACTTGGTTATCTAACATGGATTGCGTCTCACTCTCTATTGCTTCCCTCCACCTAGCATACTCACTGCCCGCTACGGCTTCCCGGTAGTTGGTTGGTTCATCATGATCCACCAATAAGTCATTACCCTCAGATATGAGAAACCCATATCTCTCTGGCTCATGACGTAGTCTACCGGACCTACGAGGAATCAATGGAGCCTTGTCAGGTACCGACTCATCTTCTTGCTCGGTTTCAACCACTTCGGGTTGAGTGCTAGTGCTGCCACTAGTCCCTTCTCCATCGGGTTCTTGAACTTATTCAAGATCAATCCTCTTACTACCGGATTGCATGGATATCATCTCCCTTTCAAGGAAGACAGCCCTTCGGGCGATAAACACTTTGTTTTTTGAAGGTTTGTAAAACAAATAACCCATGGATCCGGTTGGATACCCAATGAAGTAACACCTCTCAGATCTAGGTTCAAGTTTGTCCTCTACCTCTCGTCTAACCAAGGCAGGACATCCCCAAACCTTGAGATATGCGATCTTTGGAGTAACTCCATGCCACATGTCATAAGATGTCTTTTGGACTTTATTAGTCGGTACAAGGTTAAGGATCCTAGCCGCCGACTCGAGAGCGTACCCCCAAAAACTAATGGGTACTTCCGTGCGACTCATCATTGATCAGACCATATCCAACAATGCCCGATTCCTCCGCTCGGCGACACCATTCAATTGTGGTGTCCTAAGAGGAGTTAGTTGTGAAATAATCCCACAACTAGCAAGATGATCACGGAACTCCGAGCTCAAGTATTCGCCTCCCCTATCGGAGCGAAGTATCTTTATAGTCTTTCCCAATTGATTATGGACTTCGTTTTGGAAAGTCTTAAAGACCTCAAAGGTCTCAGACTTATGCCTAATCAAGTAGACATATCCATATCTACTGATATAATCAGTAAACGTGACGAAGTATCTAGAGTTGTTCCTTGTAGCATGCTTGAACGGACCGCATACATCAGCATGCACTATTTCCAACAAGCATTTAGCCCTTTCACTCACACCAGTAAAGGATGACTTAGTCATCTTACCTAATAAACAAGACTCGCATGCTTCATTTGACCCAAGGTCAAATTATTCCAAGATCCCATCCGCTTGGAGCTTCGTGATGCGTTTCTTGTTTATATAGCCAGGATGACTATGCCATAAGGAAAACTTATCCAAACCATTTTTGGATCCAGAATCAATGTTCATGATTGCTCTATTATTTTCTATGTATGCATCAGCTTTGTATATACCACGACATGGATAAGCTTTAAAATAACAAACATCATTTTCAAAACAACAAATATAACTATTTTTAAATTTAAAACAATATCCATCGTCATACAAAGCATAGAAAGATAAAATGTTTCTTGCCATAAGTGGCGAATAACATACATCCTTTAAAATAATAGAGTGGCCGGTCTTGAAAGTAAGCTCGACACTTCCTCTCTCTAACATGGGGACGACCTCCTTGTTCCCCATAGTTAGCTCCAGCTCCTCATCTCTAAGCCTTCTACTTCCCTTTAGCACCTGCACAATATTACAAATGTGAGTGCCATAGCCGGTGTCAAAAACCCAGCCGTTAGATGTAGAAGTATGATGGAGTTCAATCACAAATGTACCTGAAGTAGAAGCGCCTGTCCCGAAGATCGTAGCTTCTTTAGGCCCTGTAGGTACTTAGGGCAGCTCCGGCGCATATGCCCCTTAACTCCGCAGAAGAAGCATACCGCCTCTTCCAGAGTCTTTGCTTGAGGGATAGGACCCTTTTGCCTAGGTTCTGAGGCAGGGTTCAGCGTAGGTACCCCAACCTTACCCTTACCTTTACGCTTGGGGGTAGAGGCCGGTTTCTTCCTCTTCTTGGACTCACCCTCCTTGATGGCCAAGACGGGAACGGAGGTGGATGGCTTTTGCTTGGTCATGTTGGACTCGGCGGTCCGTATCATACCATGCAATTCCATTAGGGATTTATCCATCCCGTGCATATGATAATTCACAACGAATTGATCATATGACGATAGGAGAGACCGTAGAATCAAGTCTACATCCATCTCTCTCGCGATGGCAAATCCCGACCTCTCGAGGCGTTCCACCAATGCTTTCATCTTACGAACGTGGTGGGACACGTTCCCGCCCTCTTGCAACCGGCAACCGAGTAGGTCATTGAGACAACCATACCATTCTTGCTTCTCTTGCTGTAGGAACATATCCGATAACTCACGCATCATGTCGTAAGTACTCAAGTGCTCCATCGACTTTTTCAAGTCGGAGCTCATAGTGCTTAGCATGAGGCAAGTAACCTCGGTGATGTCTTTGAGACGTTTTTCATACGCCTCTTTAATTGCCCTCGCGTTGGATGCAGGGGCCTCGGGGATGGGTTCCTCAATGGTGGCCAACTTATCCTCATGACGGAGGACTATTCTTAGTTGCCTTAATCAATCCATAAAATTGGTCCCATCGAGTTTGTCTTTCTCAAGGAAAATCCTTAGAGAAAAGGTGGTGTTGTTGTTGGTGCTAGTTGATGCCATCTAAAAAAACGCAAAGTAGATTTGGTTAGTTCGATTGAAATCCTTGTTAAAATAATTACCCCAAGAGTTTAATAAAACAACTATTTTAACAAGAGCTAAGAACCCTATTTCACCTTGCACCGTGACGGGTTTTCCGCGGACCACGTGGCAAAGCTATTTAGGCCGGCAACCATTGACTAATTGCAATCCATTATTGCAACTCTTAGTTCTTGCGGGATCCTACTTGACAACCATTGTGCCAAGTTTGGCATGTTTGATCCCTCCACACCAATCTTAAATTAGTATTTTACACAACCTCGGCTAGAGCTCGACGATTATATGAAATATTAATTTGAAACCATAAATCAACCATCAAGATACACGGTGGTACTCTATCCCAATGATCGACTCGGCTAAAGCACGACAATCGATCTTGCGAGTTGCCACATGCACTTTCCACACAACTCACACAAAATTTGATTCGGCTAAAGCTCGACAATCAACCCTTGTGTGGTTAGATTCGAGTGGTGTCATCTTATGGACGGCGTGAGATTTACATTTAGAAAACAGGATTTAGTTTTCCGGTTAAAAAAACTATTTTGAGTTTGATTAACAAAAAGTGATGAAAACCACAAGTTCTCACTAATCGGATACTAAACCAATTTATATCCTATTTGTTAATCTAGTGTACTCGCGAGAGTTGTTAAACCATATTTAAAACTCTTGGTTTTATTATATATCAAAAAATTGTCTAGCATGCAATAGTTCTACAACTCATGCATAAACAATATATAATAAAACCATCACACGCATACAACATAGTTGGTAACCATGCCCCTAAAACCCTATGCGTTTTTCCCATGAGCCACTATGGGGAAAAACAAGTCATCTAAGGACAAAAATCCTTGACTTGGATGTGATCTCACTAAACCCGCCACCTCCATTGGGCCTTTCGGATCTGTGTTCGCCAATACGTCACTCCATGGACTCCCGATGGTTGCTCCATATTACAAATACATAGAAAAAGGAAATAAATGGCATATAAGCATCAACTCCTAACTTCTAGTACAAATACACAATATGGAATATTTAAATGGCATGCAAGCCACAAATACAAAATTACATACCAAATAAATGAATAAATTATTATTACAAACCATGTGACTACAAGTCACCAAATGAATGAATAATAAATAACACAACCAAACATCCACAAGGTCTAGGGCATTTCTATGGTTACCAACATCACATGAACATACAAAATTCACTAGTGAACAACATGAACAACATGGTATGCCACATAAAACCATGTAAATTTATGCATAATGGTTAAGATTATTTAAATCACTCAAGGCACAAAATAATCTCATGTACTTATGCATTCGTAACACCAAACCATTTTTTATGAAACATATTCATAGATACATAATGTAAGTATATGCAATTACTATTTTCATGCCAAAATAATAATATATATATAAATACACCAACCATTATACAAGGCATATTAAATAAATAAAATTTAATTTCTGGACATAAAATTCCAGAAAATAAATTATATTGCCAAAAACCCAAAAACAATTTTTAAAGCTTAAAATCCAAAAAAACTGCTCTGCTGGGAGATCGAGCTACGAACCACTAACAGGTTCTAGCCGTGAATTCCCATTTAATTCACGCCACTACACAGTGACTGAATCGAGCCGCTATTCTTTTCCAGAATTCGCGCCGCGATCCCCTAAGGAGATCGAGCCGCGAACTCCACTGGACAGAAAACAAATTTTTTTATTTTCGGGTTTTTCAGGCCACCATGTGCAAAAATGGTATAGATGTGGCTCTGATACCACTGATGGGGTTTCATGAACACAGCGGAACAAAAAGTACAAATAACAAAGCACAATGTACAAGCATATAAGGCATGCAACCCCATAAATGGACCAAGCTCTATAACCAATGTTTGCTACATGTAAAAGAGAGGGAGAATAGGATTATACCCTTGGTGATATGCTGGAACAAAGAAAAGGAAGTTGATGATGACAAGGAGCTCAAACATAGGCCTCTCTATTGATGATCCACCACGGGTTTTGACAATCCACAAGTACTAGCTTGCTTGGATGAGCTTCAACCTCAAGAACCCACCTCAAGAACAACAACCTCTCTATCACTTCAGGACTCCTTGGTGTCACACTTAAAGGTCACTCTAAAAGTACAAACTAAGTGTATCAAATGTGAGAGTAACTAAAAGGAATAAAGTGAGAGGCAAATGGGACTCTTTTATAAACATAATAGTGCCATTTCAGATGCCCAAGACTGGCCATGAGTCTCCCAAAAAGAAGGCCATGCATTGGGAAAGTTGGAGGTGGAAACCAAAATGATTGCATGCAGTCTGACACAGGATCGCGGCGCGATCTCCATAGGAATTCGCGCCGTGATCTCAGCAAAAGATCGAGCTACGATTCCATAACTGGATTGAGCCGCAATCTTCGACTGCACACCAACCCCTTTCCATTTTGACATTTTTAGTCCCTTAGCTTAGGTTGTTGTTAGGATTGATCCCCGGTGTGTGACCCAATAGGCCTATACTATATCGGCAGTGATCTACATGACATACGTGTGTCAGTGGGCATACTCCAACAAATACAAATCCCTTCTTCCTTGAAATTGATCACACAAGCTCTTAGCATATCCTTTGGGGTCTAAATTGTTCGTTCACTTTGCCTGTTTGTTTGAGGGTGGTACGTCGTGCTAAGGTTGATTCTCGTACCTAAAGCCTCATGAAATTTGCTCCTTAATCTGGGTGTGAACCGTACATACCGGTCAGATATGATTGACACCGACACCCCGTGCCTTATGAATATTTCTTTCACGTAGATATCGGTCACTTTCTCAGTTAAACTGGCTTCTCGGATCTGTATGAAGTATGCACTTTTAGTCAAACGATCAACCACTACCCAGATTGTATCATAGTTTCTCTTTTCATAGCTTTGTTATCAAGTCCATGGTTATGTGTTTCCACTTCCATAAGGGTATTTCTAATGGTTGCAGTTTACCTTGCAGTCGTTGATGCTCGGCCTTAACCCGTAGACACGTTAGACATTTCTCGAAATACCTAGCCACATCCCTGGCTGCCAGTATTCCATTTTTAAGTCTCTATACATCTTAGTGGTTTGCGTATGTATCTAAAATTTTGACTTGTGTGCTTCGTCTAATATCAGATTCCGGACATATGTGACCCTCGGTATCCAGACTCGTCCATATTGGGTCTATAACCCGCGACTATCCTTGACCATTAATGTCATCTGGACCTTGACACGTTCTGTTTTCTGGTTCTCCTCTTTGGTTGCCTCAACTTGAGCTACCAAAATTGACTCAAAAGGCGAAGTTGTAACCTGTAGGGTTTTAACACACCTCCTCATATCATCCTGATCCAAACTCAACTGGTTTGGACCGACATAAAGATGAACCCGGTTAATCCTTCCAAAGGCGGAACTTGAGGATCAACACCCCTAAACCCAAAGGGGTTGGGTGTTGGAGTATGCCCACTGACGCACGTGCGCCAATTGACCACTACCGATGATGTATGGGCCTATCGGGTCACACGCCGGGGGTTGATCTTGACATCAACCTAAATTGGAGGGTGAGAAAGAATAATTAAATGATAATTTGCAGACTGGATAGAGTTAGAGGCGCTAACCAAGTTGTCGCTAACTGTGACGCGATCGCAGCGCTAACTTTGGGAGGTTAGCGGCGCTATCCCTGGGCTGGTAGCGGCGCTAACCCAACTGACAGCATGCAACTTTATTGTTTTCACCTCCCCATTCCACCAATGCATGTGTCCTTAATCATTTGACTTGGGGCGACTTGGGGAAGCTCTGGAGTCATCTTGAGGCTGTTATAAGGCATACATAACTCTCTTATTAATTCTCTTGGCCATACTTGAGTTTATAGGCACTTAGAAACTTAGAGAGTTGTGTAAGCTTTGAGAGAGAGTTCAAGGGAAAAGTTCCTGGTGGTTTTAAGGGAGTTGTTTTAGTATACATTCAAGCTTTTGAAGTGTATCATTGGGGTGATAGTACACCAAGGTCACCAAGTTCTCGGGGTGGACTTTGATAGCTCAAGAAGGAAGGTTCAAGACTTGGAGCTTTGCACTCAACAACTCCAGAGACATCAAGGGTATATCTCTTCTCTCTTTCTGTGTTTTAAGTTGCAAATCATAGTGTAGAGCATGGTACTTCCTTTAGGGTTCACACTTGTGGTTCTTTTTATGTATTTTAAATTCCATGTACGCTTCCGTTATGCCAAACCACGAACCTCAACAGTGGTATCAGAGCCACCTCTACACTAGATTTGTACTTGGTGGCTTGAAAAATATGAAAAATGTGATTTTTGGTTCTGTCCAGTGTGTAGCGGTGCTAACTTTTCTATGTTAACGGTGTTACACAGTTGGCCGTAGCGGTCGCTATCTCTGTCTGGGTGTAGCGGTGCTAATTTTAAATTTTAGCGGCGCTAACTTCTTATAGTTAGCGGCGCTAAAGTCTTCTGGCAGAATGCATTTTTATGCCTTAAATCAATTTTGTTGGATTTTTAGCTCAACTTTTACTTTCTGGAATTGTTCTAGAATTTTGGATTTTATTACATTAAGTTGCCTTATGTCTTGGTTGGTGTATTTATATGTGGATTAACATTTTGGGCATGAAAATAATTAATTGCATATACTTACATTGTGTATATATGAATATCAATTTTGACTTGTTTAAGGTTCCTAATGCATATGTACATAGGATTATATGTGCCTTGAGTGTTTAGATAATCTTAACCAAGACATATAAGATTTGCATGGTTCTTGTGTGGCACACCATGCTAGTTTAGACTTGTGATGTTGTATGTGGTTGTATATGAAATCCGGTAACATAAAGAGCCTTTAGACCTACGTGATGTGTTTGGTTGTTTAAATTAATTCATTCATTCATTTGGTGGTTTGTACCACAATGGTTTGTAATAAATAATTTAATTTATTCGGTTTGTAATATTTAACAGCTTGCATGCCGATTTCTATTCTTTGTAATTTTTAGTATTAGATTATAATAGAGAATTGTGGCTTGCATGCCATTTCCTTTTAAATTTGTAAATTGTAAAAGGAGGACCGAAGCAACCAACAAGGACCATGGGAGGTGTCTTGGCGGACTTGGATCTGGAGGTCGGTGGGAGACGCAATGGATCAAGTGGGAGAGCACACGTTAAAGTCTTGGATTATTGTCCTTAGTAGACTTTGTCTTGCTCGTTGGCTCACGGGCAAGACACATAGGGTTATGGCTCGTTACCGGATATTTATTTATATGAGTGGTTGGTTTTATTTTGTATATTTCTTGCATGGATGTTTAGGATCTTCGCATGCTAGAAAATTTTTCAAAATAATAAAACCAAAGAGTTTTAAATTGTTTACAAACTCCGCACGCCACATAGACAAGAAATGGTTAAAAACGTTTTAACCGGAAAAACAAAAACCAGTTTTTCAAATGTAAATCACACACCACCCGTAAGATGACACCACCCGAATCTAGTGAAACAAGATCGGTTGTCTAGCTTTAGCCGATGCCACTTTTGCGTAACTGTGTGGAAGGTGCGTGTGGCAACTCGCAAGGTCGGATGTCGAGCTCTAGCCGAGCCGGCCATTGGGCTAGAGTACCACCGTGTATCTTGACGGTCGATTAACAATTCCAAGACTTAATGAGGAATTAGTGTGGAGGGATCAAACATGCCAAATGGGTGCTATGAGTACCTAGGATCCCGCAAGTGTCTAAGAGTTATAATCACGGATTGCAATTGGTAAAATGTTTACCGGCCTAAAATAGCTCCATGAAGTGATCCGCGGCAAACCCGTCATGGATTGGGGTATTTTAAGGTTCTTAGCCCTTGTTAATATAATTTATTTTTATAACAAGTGGGTAATTATATAACAAGGATTTAAATATGTCATAACTAACCAAACTCATACTTTGCTTGTAGATGGCATCTACTAGCAACACCACAAGTAACATGTCACTCCGTCCGTTTTTGGAGAAGGAAAAACTCACGGGGCCAAACTTCATGGATTGGCATAGGACTTTGAGAATTGTCCTACATCACGAAATGAAGCTTGAGGTCCTTGAGTCTCCTCTTCCGGAAGCTCCTGCAGCCAACACGGCGAGGGCCTTGAAAGACGCGCATGAAAAGCGTGTCAAAGACACCAATGATGTCACTTGCCTTATGCTCACGACCATGAGTCCCGAATTGCAACCGTAATTCGAGAAAGTAAGTGCGTATGAGATGATTACTCAACTAAAGGAAATGTTCCAACAGCGGGAAAGGCAAGAACTCTACGAGTGTGTCAAGGCCTTCATCGGTTGCCGGATGCAGAAGGGCGGAAACGTGAGTTCCTACGTCCTTAAAATGAAGGCGTACGTGGACCAGCTCCAAGAGCTGGGCTTTCCGATGGGGAAGGAGTTGGAGGTTGATATCATCCTCCAATCCTTGCCTCCATCGTATGGGCCGTTCATTGTGAAATTCCATATGCATAGTATGGACAAGTCCATAATGGAACTTCATGGCATGCTCAAGACCTCCGAGGGTGACCTTGCCAAGTCGAAGCCCACCTCCTCCACTACCGTCCTTGCCATCACTGAAGGTGGTAAGAAGCGGGAGCAGCCCGCTTCCGGCTCCAAGGGAAAGGGCAAGGGGAAGGCCAAGGCGAAATCGCCAAAGCCCAAACCAAGCACCTGAAGGGGAAACAAGTGGCTTCCACACCGGAAGAGGCAACCTGTTTCTTCTGCGAGGAGAAGGGACACTACCGGCGTAGTTGCCCCAAGTACTTGGAGGAGCTCAAGAAGCTACGAGCAAAAGGTGCCACTGCCTCCGGTACGTACATGATTGAACTCCATAACATTTCTACTTCTAACGCCTGGGTTTTAGACAACGGGTGCGGTAATCACGTTTGTAATAATGTGCAGGTACTAAGAAGAATTAAGGACCTTGTTGATGGGAAGCTGGATCTCATCATGGGAAACAAGGAGGTTGTCCCGGTTGAGAAGATAGGAAGTATGGAGCTTGCCTTTCCATTCGGCTTATCTATTGTTTTAAATATTGTATCTTATTCGCCCTGCGTGGGAAGAAACATTTTATCATTGTATGCCTTGTATGACGATGGTTTTGATTTTAAATTTGAGAATGGTAGCATATTATGTTACAAAGATTATGTCTTTTATTTTAAAGCATTTCCATGTCATGGCATATATGAGACAAGCGTAAGCTTGCAAAACAATAGATCAATCATGAATGTTGATTCGGGATCCAAAAGTGTTTTGGATAAATTATCTCTATGGCATGGTCGGTTAGGCCACATAAACAAGAAACGCATCGCCAAGCTCCAAGCGGATGGGATCTTAGAATCATTTGACCATGGGTCTAATAAAGTATGCGAATCTTGTATATTGAGCAAGATGACCAAAGCACCCTTCACCAGTATATTTGAGAGGGCACAAGACTTGTTGGATATCGTTCACATTGATGTGTGTGGTCCGTTCAAGCATGCCACAAGAGATCATTCCCGCTACTTCGTTACCTTTATTGATGATTATAGTGGATACGGGTATGTCTACTTGGTGAGACAAAAGTCGGATACCTTTGAGGTGTTCAAGACTTATCAAAACGAGGTAGAGAATCAACTAGGGAAAATAATTAAGATGCTACGATCTGATAGATGGTGAGTATCTTAGTTCTGAGTTTCGTAACCATCTAAGGGATTGTGGGATTGTATCATAATTAACCCCTCCTAGGACGGCACCATTAAATGGTGTTGCCGAGAGGAGGAACCGGACATTATTAGATATGGTTCGGTCAATAATGGTTTGTACGGACGTTCCCATTACGTTTTGGGGATATGCGATCAAAACGGCTGGTAGAATCCTTAAATTCTTACCAACAAAGAAGGTTAAGAAAGCACCATATGAGATGTGACATGGAAAGGTTCCATCCATTTCATATTTAAAGGTTTGGGGATGTCCTGCCTACCTACATAAGGCGTGAGGTTGAGGACAAATTGGAGCCCAGGGCCGAAAGGTGTTTCTTCATTGGTTATCCTGCTAGGTCTAAGGGATATTTGTTTATAAACCTTCGGAGAACAAGGTATTTGTTGCTTGAAGGGCATTGTTCCTAGAGAGGGAACTGTTATCCAAAGACGCTAGTAGGAGGAAGGTTGATCTTGAAGAGGTTAAAGAACCTGCCAATGTAGAACCTGATGTTGGCACTAGCTCACAACCTACAATGGTTGATTCTCAGCAAGATGATGTTGGGATAATGTAAACCCATTGCCTATTAGAAGATCTAGTAAAAGTCGGCATGAGCCAGAGAGATATGGTACCGACATGGTAGTGGATTCTGATGAACCTACCAAATACCGGGACGCTGTGGTGGGCCCTGAGTCCGTCAAGTGGAAGGAAGCAATGGAATCCAAGATTCAATCCATGTCGGATAATCAAGTCTGGGACTTGGTTGATCCCGTGCCCGGGTGTAAACCCGTAGGGTCTAAATGGGTCTTCAAAAAGAAGATCGGCATGGATAGCGAGGTAGACACCTTCAAAACCTGACTGGTGGCTAAGGGTTTCACTCAAACTCATGGTGTAGACTATGAGGAAACCTTTTCCCCGGTGGCTATGTTGAAGTCTATCCAGATACTCTTGGCCATTGCCGCATTTCATGATTATGAGATTTGGCAAATGGATGTCAAAACCGCGTTCCTTAATGGAACACTTTCAGAGGAGGTGTATATGACACAGCCTGAGGGTTTTGTACATTCAGAATTCCCAGATAAAGTCTGCAAGCTCAAGAAGTCCATTTATGGGCTTAAAAAAGCTTCTCGGAGCTACAAGTTGTGCTCGATGAGAAAGTCAAAGAGTTTGGCTTCTCTAAGAGCAAGGATGAGCCATGCGTTTATAGTAGAGCTAGTGGGAGTGTAGTTGTATTCCTAGTTCTTTATGTAGATGATATTCTACTAATTGGGAACGACATTCCAACTGTTCAAGGTGTAAAAGCCTTGCTAGGGAGTTGTTTCTCAATGAAAGATCTTGGGGATACGGCTTACATTGTTGGGATTAAAATCTATCGAGATATATCCCGTAGGTTGATTGGCTTGAGCCAGAGTACGTACATTGACAAGATCCTAAAGAGGTTTAGGATGGAGAACTCCAACAAGGGGTTCATACCTATGTCACATGGTTTGGTGTTGATCAAGGCTCAATTCCCGAGTTCCCCTGAGGAACGGGAAGTAATGAGGCGAGTTCCTTATGCTTCGGAAATAGGCTCGATCATGTACGCCGTGTTATTTACTAGGCCTGATGTATCTTGTGCATTGAGTATGACAAGTAGATATCAAGCCAATCCTGGCGAAGCATATTGGACGGCCGTGAAGAGCATTCTCAAGTATCTTCAGAGGACAAAGGAGATGTTCTTAGTATATGGAGGTGCGGAAGAGCTTAGGGTAACTGGTTACTCTGATGCCAGCTTCCAAACCGATAGGGATGACTGCCGATCTCAATCGGGGTTTGTGTTCCTATTAAATGGTGGTGCTATCTCCTGGAGGAGATCCAAGCAAGACACTGTGGCTGATTCGACGACTGAGTCAGAGTACATTGCGGCCAGTAAAGCTGCGAAGGAGGCTGTTTGGATGAGGAAGTTCATCCAAAATCTGGGAGTGGTTCCTAGTATTGCAGGTATTCTGTGACAACGAGGGTGCGGTCGGTCTAGCGAATGAACCAAGGTCTCACCAACACACGAGGCATATTCCATGAAAATATCATTATATCCCGGGCGTGGTCGATAGTAGAGACATTATTATCAGTAGAGTACACACGGATAGCAACATGGTGGATCCGTTCACCAAACCATTATCGCAGGCAAAGCACGATGCTCATACACGTGCCATTGGGATTAGATTTGCTAGCGATTTGGTTTGATCATGTATTTGTATTTTGGTTAGTATATTTGATGTATTTACTCTTTTGGGAACATTCAACAGTATTGTATTTATTGTACTTATCGATTATTAAATGGAGATTTAGTAATACGCAAGTTGTGGATATTTCATTAAATCTTTACTGTGTTCCAACTTAGCATGTTTTACTATTCCCTAAATGTGTTAACATTCTAAATGTCCACAGTCGGTCATTCTTCTTGGGAAGGAAGTTTGAATTAAGACTGAGGGAAGTAATTGGTCATGTGTTCAATAGGGATTGAGACACGGGGACACAATACATCGCCTGTACTTGAAATGTTCAAGTGACTGGACGACCCACACCTGATTTCATTTTATGGTACATGTCATAAATAAATCAGGATGATAATATCAGTTCATCCTTATACTGGAGATGCATGTGTGTGCATCACTTTCGTTTGCTTTGTTCTAGTTGCTTTCAAACGAAGTCCGTAACTGGCTGTTATAAAGGGAGTAACTGAGCAGAGTATGCTCACTGTGGTAGGCAATGTAGTCAAAGGAATTTGTTCCTCTGTTTAGAGAGATATCCCTGGGCCCCTCGATGATTGGTCTCTGTCACCAAAATGCATGGCCGTGCTCAAGTATGCAATGATTTAGGTAATCGATTGCAGCTTCAATATTTTGGTCACCACCAGTCTAGATTGAGAAACATAATCGTGAATGAACGAAGAATGACTTAGTACCATGTCTCGTGTTCACATGGATATCGCGAACAAAAGGATGTTTGATCCCTTATCTATAGGACCATTTCATATGTTGGGATTTCGTGGGCTAGCAGCAGAAGCAAAGGTACAACATGTAAAGCCCAAAGTACAACTCATCAAAGCACAAAATCAAGAAATCCCAAAAGAGGACCAAACTCTATGTAAAGAAATGCAACATGCAAGAAGGAAAGAGGATTATACCTTCCTCCTAAGCTCCAGAAATGTCAAGTGGTTGTGTTGATGCTCCAAGAACGAAAAACGAATCTTCTATTGGGATATACCCCGGGAACACGTCAACCATGAGTGCTAGCTCGCCTCTAGTGGCACTTCACCTTGAACACCACCTTAGGAATAGCAACTTCAAGCTATTTTCTAGAACCAAATTTGCCAAAACTCTCTCTAAGTCACTAGGCACTTAAGAGTATGTATATGAAGGTTAATTGGCAAAAAGTCACCAAATGAGACTCAAAGGAGATGTATATAAAGACCCCATCTCGTCCTCTGAACTCTTCATAGCCGGACAAAGACTCACATATATGTCACACATGCATTGGCCAGCCTTGGAGGTGATTTGACAAAAAGCACATGCAGCCGTAGTGGCGCTAACCCTTAAGGTTTAGCGGCGCTAACCCTTAAGGTTTAGCGGCGCTAACCCCTTAGAGTTAGCAGCGCTAACGCGGCCTACCAAGTGATATGACTTAGCGCCGCTAAACCCTTAGCGTTAGCGGCGCTATCGCGGCCTGCGATGTCAACTTTTGTCTTTTGCCATTTTTGGTCTCTTTACTTTAGTTGCTGTCAGGTTAGACCCCGGTGTATGACCCAATAGGTCCATACATCACCAGCAGTGGTCTATATGGCGTACGTGTATTAGTGGGCATTTTTCTAACAAACTCCCACTTGCACATAATGCATCGTACCCATGTAACCACAGACAAAGAGCGGCCTCTAGCAAAGCATCGATCCCCCAAGTCAGTATGGGTTCTGCCTCCTTGCAGAAAACCATAACCTACAAGTACGTAGTGGTCCTATAGATAAGTGATCAAATATCCTTTTGTTCGCGATATCCTTGTGAACACGAGACATGGATTAAATGTCAATCTCCAGATCGTTCAGGATTATGTTTCTCGATCTTTATTGCTGGTGACCAAAATTTAAGGACATATCTGATTCTCAATCAATATTCCTTTGCGCATGGCCATGTTAGTTTTGGTGTCAGCTCCCAATCATCGAGGGGCCCAGGGATATCTCTCTCTACAGAGGAACAAATTCCATTGACTATACAATCTCATAGCGTGAATCTTATCTTACTTAACTATTCCCTTTATAATAGCCAGTTACAAACTACGTTTTGAAATAGCTAAAGTAAGAAAGATTCATGCTATAGTAATTCATATATCTCAGGTCGAAGGACGTAATGATATTATCCTTCCGAGTCACTTGTGACCATGATCCATGAAGTGAACTCGGGTGTGGGTCTTCCAGTCACTTGAAACTCCTTTCAAGCACAGGTTACTGTTGCGTTTCATGCATTCAATCCTCGATCAATGCATAACCAACACCTAACCTCAGCCTTAATTCAAACTTCCTTCCCTTGAAGAATGACTGACCGTGGAAATTTAGAATGTATAAACATTCTGGAAGGGGTTAAACATGCTAAGATGGAACACAGTAAAGACCAATGAAGGTAACCGCAACATGCGTATATATAGTCTCCACTATATATCGATACAATCATTGCTTAGCAGTACTGCTTATAGTTCCCAAAGCTTATAAGTAAATCAAACATTTACTAAAAGGATATTCAAGCCTGGTCATAAGAATGAACAATACTATTATACCTAGTATGAGATTCATCACTAGTATTTGACAACGGCTTAACTATGGGATCATCCACGCAATATCCCTTTGTACTCCTTTGTATTATCTTATTAAACCACTTGCATAGTGTTTATCAAAGAAATCATACACAAGGTTATCATAGTCGTCATATCCTCAATGTTACCGAAGTCTACAATAGGATTAATGACACTTATGATTATTAGAATCGACATACCCTCAATGTAACCAAAGTTCACAATAGGGTCACTGACACTCACGTATAGAGTCAACATACCCTTAATGTTACCGAAGTACACAATAGGGTCAATGACACTCATTGGAATTTAAATGTCGTATCTACACCACATATTTGTTTATCCAAGACTTCGATTAAATCGACAGTCTTATTAGTATAGATTGAATTGCATTAAAACTTACTCAAGACAACTCTATTTTCGTCGAACATCAAGAACATACTTCAGTATTTCTTGAATTTAGAATCCACTTTACTTCATATTCATATTTGTACTCGAATAACAATAATTCCATCAATAGGTTGAAAACAACCCTAAAATTAGGACATTATTTTCACTTGAGTATACTTTACTAAGAACACATAAAGCTCCCACTAGCCCTGACAAGAGTATCTGGCTTAATCTATGTTTTCTAGAAAACTCATTCCTTTGACTTTCTCGTAAAGCAAGACTACAGCCACAAGTTGCAAGTTTTGTCGACTTCAGTCTTGGATATAATGGATGTGTAAGACCTCAGAACATGCTTCAAAACATTTCCTCAACTTAATCCTGTGAAGGATCTAGGTCTTCTTATTTCCATGTGAACTTACTTGTTTCCCCAAAGCGAAAACAATGCTTCACATAATCCAGACCTAATCTGGATATTATGGATGTGTGAGACCCTCGGAAAGTGCCTCAAGCATTTCCTCAACTTAATCCTTTGAAGGATAGAGGTCTCTTACGTTCAAGTGAACTAACTTGTTTCCGCAAGGTGACAACAACATTTCACTTTATCCAAGTCATCTTCAACATAGCCACTAGAACATGTTTCCATATAATCAATATGAAACCTTTTGTCTCTAGTCGGTTTTTGAAGTTGTCTATTATTGCATATATGTTAGTCCCTTCACCCTTCTTGGATTACACCTTTGGTGTGGGATTAACCCAAGTCAAGTACCTGGTTGCAGCAAATGGGTTACATCTATGTATATTATTCCTTTCTTATATATGCACTAGTGAACTCTGGGTCCACTATGTTTCCGATGAATGGTGACCTCACAATGATTCACCATCAAGCTGCTGTTACTAAAATATGACAATATCATATCTGAACAGCCTTCTTGACTTCCATCAGATTTAAAGAAGCAATGGATATTGTCAGGTTTTACCAGCATCTCTATGCTGATTAAATGCTAGTGTCAACATTAGGTCTATTAATTTAAGTTTTACGTTCTTCCACTAGAATGCTTTTGGATATTGTCTTCTCCTTTTTGAGCAACCAAACATGGTTCCCATAAGTTCAAGAAACAACTACCCAAAACTCAGATGAACTACTTAAATATATAAGCATCAACTTAGTTTATAATTCACCCATCTCCCATAGAATGTAGACTGGATAATTTTAAGTTATGAGATTGACAAGCAAAGGACTCTTTCTAGTCAAAATCTCATTGGATGCTTAAGTGGCCATTATGTTATGTTTTAGATTAAGGACTTGGTTCATAAAAATTAATACCAATCACATTGAATACATGTTTTAGGCCTGCCTTTTACTAGATCATCTTCAAAGATATCCGGTTTTCTTGAATGTGACACCGTGTACAAATGTGTCTCTTAGAGAAAATGAATTATGGGTTAAACCCATGTTCCATTTCATATTTAAACCAATATAGATAAGAAATCTTAGCATCTTGTCTAGATCTAAGAATTTATATCTATATGCCCTTACTGATTCTTAATTTTCCTCAGGTTAGTTCCGAACACCTCCAGGTTTCAGACACAAACCTTTTGTCTAGTTAAACATTCTCCCAACAACTATCATAAAGATGATGATGGAGAATTTTACTAATGTCACTCTTTGTGGCATACTTGAACGGATTATCCACACAAGTGTGATCAAAATCCAACAAGTCTCAATCCTTCCTACCGACACTGGAGAAGGATTTCTTAATCACCCTCGTCCAATAAACAAGATTTGCATCTTTCATTTAACCTGAGGTTAAACTTTTACAAAGATCCTAACCACTTGGATCTAAGTGATGTAAATGTTGTTTACTTGGTCAAGTTTGATTATGCCATAGAGCTAATGTATCCAAACCACTTTTGGATCTAAGAATTAATTATTCATGATTGCCTTATTACTTATAACGAGTCTTTATGTATGCTATGATATGGATAAGTTTTGATAAAACATCTCAAAAACAATTTTTCAAAATGTTTCAATTCCAAAGCCATATCCATCGTCATCAAATGTGTATTTGAGCACCATAAATGGTCAAAATTAACACATAAGCATTGACATGGATCGAATTTGAAATGAAACCATCAAGCTGGAAAAAAATTCATAAAAATACAAGAGTCAAAATACATCCATCATCTTCATAAGAACATACAATAAAGCAAGTCTTGCCACGCAGGGCATAAATACAAAAGTAATAATTAATCCGGAAATAATGGCGAGACCAACACTCCCAATTCTCTTGTAGAGGACAATCAACACGGTTTCCTCTTCAGAGATCCGGTTCTTCAAGCTCTTCCTTCTTGCAACGAACAGACCTACACTTTGCAACACAATTAAATTTGTGACAAACGTGAGTCTTATAGCTCGGGTAAACAACCCAGCTTATTAAGGAATAGCAATGAAATATAATCATGAATGTACCACCTCAAGTAGGAAAATTAACTCTCTTTTCTGAGAAGTTTTATATCCTCTCGGCATGAAGGGCAGGCATGACGGCCCCAATCCCCAAATCTTCCGTAGAAGTAGCAAACCACCCCTTGTTGAGTCTCCTTAGGCACATCATCAATGTCCATAGACTCAAAACATGAAGCAAGCTTGGATATTCCAACTTCTTCTGATGGGATCGATTTCTTCTTCTTCATAATATGTTGTTACTTAGAACCACGAACGGGAGTGAATGAGGTTGATTCATGCTTGGACATGTCAGATTATACATCCTTCAACATTCCATGCAATTCATCTATATATATTTCCTTTGCATTCATATGATAGTTCTTGACAAACTGTTCATATGATGCGGGCTGAGACTGAATTATGAAATTCACACTGAGCTCCCTCCCTATAGGAAATACTGGCCTCTCCATTTGGTCCATGTATGATTTCATCTTCAAAACATGGGCACTAACACTCCCGCCTTCCCGCATCTTACAACCGGCTAGACTTTTAACACACTCATAGTGTTCTTGTCTAACTTGTTGTTGGAATTTATCCTTCAGCTTGTTAATCATGCCATACACAGTCATGTGCTCAAATTGCTTTCGCAGTTCCGAGCTCATACTTGATAACATGAGACAAGCAACATCGTGCGTATCCTGAACACGCTTTTCATATGTGTATCGGATAGTCCATGCCGCATCGATAGCAGGTGGTTCGGGAAGGGGTTCCTCAAGGATGTGCAACTTAGACTCAGCACATAGGACAATTCTCAATTGCCTAAGCCAGTCAACAAAGTTCACTCCCGTGAGTTTCTCCCTTTCCAGGAACATACGAAGTGAAAATTTCGACGTGGTATGGTTATGATTCGACATCCTATATTTAAAGAGAGTACGCGAATCAGTTAGTTTGATTTAATCCTCGTTAAAATAATTACCCATATCATCTCGAAAAATATTTTAACAATGGCTAAGAACCATATTTCACTCCAATTCATGACGGGGTTGCCGCGGATCACTTCATGGAGCTATTTAGGCCGATAACCATTTTATCGATTGCAATCTCTATTGCAACTCTTAGACACTTGCGGGATCCTACGACAACAGTTGGTCGTATGGCATGTTTGATCCCTACCTGCACCAATTCCAAATTAAAATTTCTTGTTGACTCGTGCTAAGCTCGACAATCACTCAAGGATTTTAATTTGCAATTGTAAATCGTCCGTCAAGACATACGATGTCAAACCCACCAAAATTGGCTCGTGCTAAGCTCGACAACCAAAATTATGAATTTGCCACACTCACCTTCCACACAGTTTTATGAGAGTTGACTCGTGCTAAGCTCGACAACCAAAACCCATAAAGCTAGATTCGGGTGGTATCGACTTACGGATGGTGCAAGATTTACGTTTTATGAAAACGGGCTTTTGTTTCCAGTTTGGTTACGGATTAACTTGTTTAGTGACAAAACCTATTTTCAATAGGTGGGTTAATCTTGTATGTGAGCGCGGGCGAGAGTTGTAAATCATTTTTATCAAATCTCTTGTGATTTTATTAATTTCGAAAAATTATCTAGCATGCGAATCCTAAGCAAACCATGCAAGATATATAAAATCACATCACACGCATATAAATATATCAAATTGGTAACCCTGGCCAAAAGGTCCTATGCGTTCTTCCCGTGAGCCAAAACAGGAAGAACGTGGTCAATCTAAGGACAAAAGGCGTCCGATGCGAGCTCCCACTAGAACCGCCATCTCCAATGGATTTCACCGGCTTCTATGGAGATTAATAAATCTTTGTTGGATTTAGTATGATATTGGAGAATAATGTTTTCAAGTAAGTCTCCCAATACCGTGTAATCAACCTTGACCAAATCACCGCAAGAAACAAAGATTTTGAAATACATACGGGTGCAAATGAACTTGGGAATACATAAGAGGGTAGGTGACTTTGATATAATAATCAGTGAGTCGAATTCATCCTTATTCAAGAGCACCAAACGATTGACTTTGATATAATAATCAGTGAGTCAGATTGATATTCACGTGAGCAAGCGCGAATGTAATTTTAAATCCTCTCAAAAACCTGAAGTAATTTGATGTTGGTCAATTCTTCAAATAATTTCACCAACAATGAGATCTGGGTTTTCAAATATGACTTATAATGGATAACCAAGAATCCAAAGAAACAAGGAGTGGATGGCCAAAATCTGGTTTTGAGACCAAAAATTGGTGACACTAAGAAAGAAGACTCAAAACTCAGTTAGGAAAGCACCGGATGACTAGACATAAAGGTACTAGACAATTAAACACATGGTTCACGGGAAAACAGAATATTACCCAAATCTAGAAACATCAGAATGATAACCAAAACTTTGAGAACTTCTGACTTAGCCAAAAAATCCAAACACTTGACTTAGGAATCAAGGTGACAAGATAATTCAGTCACAACAATGTCGACGGGGGTTCGGGGGCAGCGCCCCTGATAGCGGGGTCCAAGGGGTGGCAACCCCTGGCGGGGTCCAAGGGGCAGAGCACTGATAAAATTCACAAAAATGATGTATATAATTTGAAAAATGGTGTATATAAATTGACAAAAATGTTGTGGCAAAAATGATCAGAAATCTTAAAAATTTGAAAAATGAGTGTAAATCCGGGTGATCTTGAATTCCGATAAAATTGACAATTCCGAGCACTGAGAGAATTCCAATGAAATAGAGAATTCCGAGAAAATAGAGAATTCCGAGAAAATATGAATTCCGAGTAAAATCACCAATTCCGGTCAACAACCAATTCCGGTCAAGTTGAATTCCGAGAAAGTTTGAAATCCGATACAATTTTCTCGGATTATAGCAATTCCAACCAATTCTACTCGTAATTCAGCAATTCCGACATATTTCTTCTCGGAATTCGACAATTCCGACCAAATTATTTTCGGAATTCAGCAATTCCGACATATTTATTCTCGGAATTCAGCAATTCCGACTGATTCAAAGGGCAATTCTGACACCTTCAAACCTGGAATTCCGACAGCTTCAAGATCTTACCCGCTCGGATTCAAAAAATCTCGAATTTTGCCCAAATCTGATAATTTCTTGTCCAGATCACTTTTCCTACCCCCGATTTACACTTCTCAATCAACAATAATCATAAACAATGATCAAATGAGCAAATTCGATCGATTTTCTTCAAGAACTTCACAAACCCGAAAACACAAAAATCTTCAAATTTGGCCACTGATTTGTGAATGAATTGACTCCTTTTTTATCAAAGAGTGTTACTATGATAAATGCGACCCTAATCCAAGCAATTAACACTCAAAAACTCCATTAAATCTTCACATTGATTTCAAACCCGAAAGTACACTTTTTCTTCAAAAAATCTTCAAAAATTCTAATTTTGTCGCTAAATTCAGAATTAAATCTTCACTCCTTTGGCTCTGATACCACCTGTTAGGAAATTATAATAAGTGATTCAAGTAATATGTAGGATAGATGAAGGATTGCATATGTAGAACTAGAGAGAATGTGTAAAAACAACATGAAAACACATAGTTCTTTATTTCATTGTGTGCAAAACCTTACCTATTACAATAGGTCATATCCCTATATATACTCCATGAGTATATTACATAGAAACTCCTATTTCTATACAATTTATGAATTTACAGTGGGCATTTTTCTAACATCATACAGGTTGAAGTTTGGTTTTTGTAAAGACAAAACCCATACTGACTTGGGGGGCAAAGATGTCTTACTAAAGGCTGCTCTTTGTCTGTGATGCACTGGGTACGGAGAGTCATGTCCAAGTGGGAGTTTGTTGGAGTATGCCCACTGATGCACTTACGCCAATTGATCACTACCAATGATGTATGGGCCTATCGGGTCCAACTGCTGACGAAGATTCCCTGACGTCCCCCGCCCCTAACCCTGACCATATTTTCTTGTCAGCTAAACAATCATTCACTTGATGATCGTCTTTTTGACAATTCCAACACACTTTCTGAAGAAATTTACAATCCTTTATAGCATGCCCATACAATCCGTATTGAACGCAGTGCCTTGTTTGGGGTGTACAAGATCCAGTATGAAAAGACACACATTTCCAACACCACTGTGACTGTTGATTTCCATATCCCTGACTACATTGCCCTCTATGCCTCTGTTGAGTACTACAATGTTCAAATTCTGATTTGGGTTGAGGAATCTTATCTTGGTTCATCTTGTCTTTAGCTTTCACCTCATCTTCTACCATTTGAATCGCATATTGTATTCTCAATTTATTCTCAGGGTTACATGCCTTCAAAACTTTTAACATTTCTCGCAAATAACTCAGAGTTACATTAAGATCTGGGATACCATGATAATCAGACGATTGATAATCCAAAACTGGCCTATTATCGCACAGTTGTGTAAATCTCATGTACGGATAAGGATAAACTCCCTGAGGTATAGAAGGATAGTACAATGGATGTTGTGTAACTTGTGACGGAATTGTAGTTGAAAGAGTAGCAGTCGAATATATCTGAGTTTGCTCATTCTGTATGAATTTCTGATGTTCTAGACTACAAACAATATCTCGAAGTTCCTTTATCTCATTTTCCAGTTTATGGATATATTCACACTAATCCGGTTTAGTTTCAACATCGTAAGCCATGACATAAGTAGGTGTTTCCATATTACTTGTTGTTGAAGTTCCAGTTCTTGCTAGGGTCACAGGAGTCTCAGTCGAGATATCTTTGTCAGTCATATATGTAATACTCACAACATCTCAACACTTATTTGATAAATCGTTAGTACACACATGCTATGAACAACACACACAGCAAATCCAAATACTCTAATTCCCCCACAGGAAATGTTTGACCAACCTCGAGCCAAGATTTGGGAATTGAACACTCTAATCGTGCTCGCATGCCAAACCAGGGTTCTGATACCAAACTTGTAACACCGTAAATCACAAGCCAATTTTTTTTTAAAATCACAGCGGAAGTATTGCAATAGGAAAATAATAAAGATAGCAACACCCACAAGCTTAAAACCAATACTGTTCAACAACACAGTATATCGTTTCGTGTTACAAAAGAGTTACAAACATGGCTCGTTATTTCAAAAACATAATATCAGAGCGACGGTCAAACTTTCCCTGTACGAACAAACACCTACCGAAGCTCACCAAAACCTGCAACAGAGAGTTAGGGTGGGGAATTAGCCCAAATCTAAGTGAATGGAATTCAAGCCACAAACAGCAATAGCATAGTCACAACAAATATCACAGAAACAAGACCCACAAGGACTACTCAAGAGCGGGGCACCACGTATCATCAGAGGCACAGAGGTTCTGCAGGAACCTGCAACCCATATGCCTGCCAAAGCATAGGTTTACGGATGACTGTCTGCTAACTGGCACAGTTAAACCCCCTCTGCTGCAACAAATGTAACAGGGGGTGAACAACCGCACAACCAGAAGCAACCTAGTCCAGCCCATCACAAACCGGCTAACCTCCCTTTAAGGCAGCATGCGCACAGTAATCTTCACCGCACACATATCTTCGACTCGATTGCAATCAATAAACACAAATACCGGTCTTCGGACAAACAAAGTGCCAATCACCAAACAATCACAATATCAATTTCAATCTTCATACCATTATTATACCAATCTTCGAACAATCATATCAGATTAAACAATCTATCGCATAATTAAATAACATAAATCCATATAGTAATCATAATCATAACTAATATCACCAGTGAGTCGAAGTCCACTCACCTCAATCTCAGACTTTGTTCCACTCAGTTGTCTAAGAACTGAGCCTTTGTCGTTCCTGAGAACACGATAACACACAAATTAGTTTTTCCGTTCATAAATATTTTCTCAATTATATTTATATCAATAATCATCATCATCGCGTTATAAATACTTATAACCGTTAAACATCTCATGGAAACGAATAAATTATAATAACACAATTAAGTATGTATTCGGTGTCAGACTCATGTACATACTCATGTAAAATTATCATCGATCAAATAGATAGATATATTAGAACACCCAATCGATTAACATACATAAATAAATTAAATAGCCTTCATCGATCTCGTGAATATAATCAAATTCATGGTCTTCAATCTCAAACATATATACTAACACACAAGATCTATCCAACACTTATTAAAAAAAACAAGGTCTATAGCATTCTATAGAAAACAAGGCTTATAGCATTCTATAGAAAACAAGACTCATAGCATCCAACACTTACGCTATAAAAGAATCAAGGTCTATAGCATGGACTATAGAAAACAAGGCTTATAGCATGGATCTATAGCATACTAACACTTAGTCATATTTCCAATCCAAGATTCAAGTACAATTCTATAAGCCTTAGCCCTTCTTTTTATTAAATACTCATATATATTCAATCAAAATAACCAAGCATGTCAAGAAAGTCAATATTGATAATTCTTATCTCATAAAATCATCCTTATTTTTAATATTTAAATTCTTATAATCATTTCATCTTCATCCTCTTCTACGATTTGATTAAACACACATACATACACCACCATTTTAGACTTCTTGATTTCCATAGCTTCTTTAAATCATCATAATAATTCAAGAAGATCAAGAAGTTACATATAACATGTTAATTTGTTTCAAGAACAAACTCTAACACTTTAAGATCATAAAAACATGATTCTCATGCAACTACTTTTCAAGATTATTTGCAAATATGATAGTTTCTACAAAATTTTAGCATGGTAATCTTTCTAATACATAGTATTAGTAACCATAAATCAACTTCTACCTTGAATCTATTAATCAAGAGCAAGGATGTGGAATCAAGTAGCAAGTTGGAAGTTTTCTCTCAAGTTTCACCTTAACTTTCACATACATAAAACATAAAACTAAGGCATGTAATAATATATATATATATATATATATATATATATATATATACATCCTTATTTTCGGCTACCTCCACATATACATACGTATCAATATTTAAAACGCTACGTTCGAATATACGGTCTGTCACATAAACGGCCGATAACAATTAATTAATTACTAATAAAATAATATTTGGATTTCTTAATAAAAAATGAATCCAACGATACCATAAACGCATGCTTTTAAAATAAACCCGTAGATAATAGTTTAGAAAGTCATTAAACGACTAGGCCCGAAATTGGGATGTTACAGTTTCAGGCATAGGTTGGTTCAAGATCGGTTGCACACGGGGGTCATTCTCCCTGGTCACACTAGCATCAGCTTCATCTGGTGGGTTCCCAAAACCCGTTCCCACTGGTATCACATATTTGTTTCTTGTAGTCACCATACTTGATGTATAGACCGTGCACTTAATTAAGATGCGGCATTTCCATACGGTCGTCATTATCATATCAGTGCATATTTCACGTGTCACATGTCAAACTTAGCTATTAGGCAACACTAGGTGTTTTAAGGCACCCTAACTACAGACATCCTATCTTTATAAGTACCCATCACCGGATCCACAAGATTCTCTGGATTCTGATAAGTTCCAGCAGGTATCATGTGCAGATAATAATATGGGCCCTATTATTACAAATACACTATACGTACTGGATCTTGTCATTACCACTAGGAATCCCAATTCACTAGCTTAGGCCATGTATCAATCGTTTATAATAAGCATATAAGGTTCCATGTATAGTCATCATGTAAGTAAAAGCCGTACTATGTCATTGTCATTTTCTAGAGCAGTTCAATATCAGAAATTATATAAACTTAGGCATGATATAATACTTCATGTACTTTGAACTTCGTACTAGTGACCACTCACACTAACTCAAGCTGATAGCTCATCGAAAGAGCTCGACACTTGACTATTTTGAAATTCTACGAACCAAGGTTTAAGTCCAAACACGCCGAAACGCATCTGAATCCCTTAAACCAAGGCTCTGATACCAAGTTTTAACGTCCCAATTTTTAAAAAAATGAATAACAACACAAGGAATTTAAATTGAATCTAATGAACACCGAAATAAGTAATGTTAAATGTTAATTACAACTCGAGTAATTGTTTTAACTGAAATATGAAAATTAAAAACAATTTAAAAAAGCCTGCGGAAGCAAGGTTGAGGATGAGCTATCAAACACGTGCTGGAGCCCCGTCGTGGTCATCACCTAAAAATCAGTTAAACAACAACCGTAATCACAAGGCTAAGTAGGCAGTCCCACATTCCCGT
Source organism: Pulicaria dysenterica (assembly GCA_947179395.2). Classification (NCBI taxonomy): domain Eukaryota; kingdom Viridiplantae; phylum Streptophyta; class Magnoliopsida; order Asterales; family Asteraceae; genus Pulicaria; species Pulicaria dysenterica. The sequence continues at coordinate 48,206,245 of OX359292.1, read as the reverse complement.
CACCGAAGTGAACGGTCTCCTCAAGTGCATCATTCCCGTCACCGTAGTAGGCGGTCCCACACCACTTGTCATTGGGCTCTCTTATACAATCATCTATTCTACTTTGCTCAAAGTGAAAAACTCAATTAATAATAATAATAATAATAATAATAATAATAATAATAATAATGATAATAATAATAATAATAACACAACAATATTCCTTTATTCATTTTTGAATTTTGGATATTACAATATGTTACATTTTTCTTTCTCTCTTGAATCTTCAAAGTATGATGACGAAGTCATCATCTTCTTTGCCTCACTTGCCATTGACTTCATCCGAGTTGCCTTAATTTGTCACTTCTTGAGTTTGAATTCGATTTGATCCTCGAGTATGTCCAATGTTTCTAGCTACACCATCTTCAATGCCTACATTGTCCAAAACGATCTTGTTGACCAATCCAACATTCCGATCCTCAAAACTCAAAACTCTCTGAAACTCTTTACCCCAAACTCTTAGTACTCATGTGGCATCAATAGATATTGATCGAAGAAGTCCTTGAATGTTTGTTCATAAGAACTGGATATCCGAAGCCCATGGATATGCCTCCCCACTTGTTCTCTTTAGATATTGCATCGTGTCCTCCCGAAGTCATAATGAGTTGATGGTACTCCTTTGTGTCCAAATTTATGTTACAAGCAAACTCTTTTAGGAACTAACCTTTATAAGGATATGACTGGAAAGCTAGGAAATATACCTAAACTCTTGAATATAGAGAGACTATATCAAAAAACATTGTATTGGTTGTTCCTTATCCTCTATTGCATGAGTAGGCAAAACCTTCTATTGAAAGGTAAAATGATTATACCTAATTTCCACATATTATTGTTCACCAAATCTTATAATTACGTTAATCAAAAGTCTTAGGTATGTTATATCATCATTCTTTTAGAATTAATCATAATTTAGAGGCATTTTAACCCAGATAATTACCCATTTGTTAACGTGTTATAATTTTCCTCGTTAGAGTGAACGGAGTGGCTTCGAAAATCAGCGTGGAAAACTTCAACCGCGTAGTGGTAGGACTGCCTACCACACCATGGCGGTGTGGTGAAGGGGGCTACGTGGCAATTACCACCTACGTGGTGGGTGGCGTGGAACAAAATAAGCCGACTTTCTTCACGTTGCATCAATTATATATATATATATAGGGGACGGTTCAAACGAGAACCATTTTTCGTACGAGAACTGTGAGAACCAATTATAGCTATTGATAAAAGAAATGGAAAGGTTGAGATTAAAGAGTTGTTAATGGATAACTTTAATCTAATCAAACTTATCTTTATTAATTAAGGGCAATTTGGACATTTTTACATTACCCCCACATTTTTTAACTAATATATCCATTAAACGGAAAGGTGTTAAATTACGAAAATTGTACCAAATTAACGAGAAAATTATACTCTTTAATTTGAGACTGATCTTGCTATACTTATTTGAAACTTTTTTTATTTATTTGCTGGGTTTTTTTTTCCACTACAAATCGACGTTGCACATGTGCAAATATGAAAATATTTACACATGTGCAAATATTTTTGCACAAGTGCAAATATCTTTTCATATATGCAAATATATGCACTAGTGCAAATATTTTTAGAACTAGTGCATATGCACAAATTCACCTAGTTTTTTGAGCACATGTAAAACATAAAAACAAAAACCTATCTAAAATTCTTGTAATCAAATCCCACAAAATATTGTTGGATATTATGCCCACTAACACACGTAGATTAGTAATGCTACTGATAATACACGAGCCTATTGGGTCACACGCCAAGGATTGATCCCGACAGCACACAACGCAAACGAGAGAAACTGAAATCTGGAATAAGGGTTACGCGACGCGTAAGGGTTAGGATTACGCAGCGCGTAATCCATCTGACAAAAACTTGACTTTTTTTGTTATTGCTTGGCTCAAGTATTTGACTTATGGGGCATATAGTAATGATGATGGACGACTTATGGCTCTGCTATAAGGCATGTTATGTAACACCCTGTAAATGGGCCTAGCAGTAGTGACTTGTACCACGTGTTTTGGTACTTGTACTGTGACCTTAAGTAAATTAAGATTAACTATTTTGTGTGATTAACGTGTGTTATGTGAATTAATGTGATTGCGTGAAACGTGTCAAACTTGTCTAGAAATAGTAAAATGTTATACGGTTTCGCGTAATGATTCCGTAGATATCTCTGTTGGTTAAAACGGGAAGGCGTGTGTTAAATTGTAAGTTAAAAAGGGGAAAAAAATACCCCGTTGTCTAATTAAGACCACCCAAAGTCGGTGGAGTCTATATTTGACTCTCTTGAGTCAAACAAAGACACAAACATACGTACATGTTAAGAAAACACATACACACACTTTGCTCTCAAGTTTTCAAAGAAATCAAAGCACAAATCTGTTGCAAAGGAGTTGTGTAGCTGATTCAAGTGATACATCAGTTGCTTCTTCTTCTTGTTTGTAAGGGTTTTCTACTTAGAACCCTAGTTTTTGTTTTTAGAGGATTTACACCACTTAGATGGTGTAAAGTATGATTTGTTGGGTTTAAATTGTGTCGAATGTGTTCACAAGTTCCTAGAGATGTTAAACAACATGTGTAAACGATTGAATCTGGTTTCAATCGAGTTTTTGGTGTCAAAATCGCGTGTTACAGTTGTTGTGCGAAACAGGGACGAAGACCTGCTGTGCAGGTACTTCCTACGGGAGTAGGAGATATACCCTACGGCCATAGGAAGCATTGTGTGTCTACTACGGCCGTAGGCAGGGTTACTACCGCCGTAGGATGTGTTTTTGTGTGATTTACCGTCTACGGACGATGGAACAAGGTCTACGGGCGTAGGTACGTAACCTACGGTCGTAGCTCACCAAAGAATAGCTACTACGGGTGTAGGAATAGGTTCCTGCGGCCGTAATGCATGATTCGTTGAAAAGAAACTCTGCGGGCGTTGGGACTTGGCCCTACGGCCGTAGTATAGGCTTTTACAGTGTCCTACGGCCGTAGGACATGTCCTCTACGGCCGTAATATGCTGTCCAATGCTGACAGCTTGTGTAACTTGTGTTTTAACCCATGTGTGCTATGTGCATGTTATAACCAAACCTGAACCTGATGTGTTAGGTAAATCGGACGACTTTGAGGATTCGTGGGATTCCCGATTTCATTTCTGCCTTATGTGATCTCGAGGTGAGTACCGGTTTCCCATGAGACTTAGTAAGTAGGGCTATTGTGTGCCGGTGATATGTCCCACGTGATATGTGTTGGAGTATGCCCACTGACGCACGTACGCCATAAGTATCACTACTGATAATGTATGGGCATATTGGGTCAAACACCGGGGACCTATCTCGACAGCCTAATAAGTGAAGGGACCAATGGTGTCAAAATGGAAAGATTGGTGTGCTGGTGAATACCGCGACGCGGAGCACTTAAGGACACCTGACGCAGAGTTTCCGCGGCGCGGAAACTTACGGGCCCGCGGCGCGGCATTTCATCTGACAGCATGCAGCTTTTTGCTTTTCACCTCCACTCTTGCCTAATGGGTGGGCTAACGTGTGCAGAAGTCTGAGGCCGGCTTTGGGGAGAGGAAGTGGCATTTTAGAGTTTATAAAACACCCTCATTTGTCCTTCTCTTCAATTTTTTGCAAAAACCCACATATACACTTAGTCTTGAGAACTATAAGAGTGTTCTTGTGAGTTTAAAAGGGCCATCCGAATTTCTGCTATCAAGGGCGGTTCTTGTGGTGATTTCTACTGGAAGAAGATCATCCAAGCTTGCTAGTACAAGGAGAAAGGACCATACCCGGGGTGGACTTCGATAGAGGAGAGCTTCTTTGCTCTCTTGTTCATCATCACCTCACATCCGATTTTCTGGAGCTTAGGAGCAAGGGTATAACCTCTTCTCTTTCTGTTTCACATGTTGCTTAAGTTAGCTATAGAGTTTGGTCCATGGTTTGGGGTTTTATGCTTTGATTACTTGTACTTTGTGCTTTGTATGTTGTACCTTATTGCTTCCGCTGTGTACATAGAACCCCAACAGTGGTATCAGAGCCACCTCTACACTACTTTAGCACATGGTGGCCTGAAAAACCCGAAAATAATAAGTCTTGTTTTCTGTTCGTCAGTTTCCGCGGCGCGGAACCCTTGTGGAACCGCGGCGCGGAATGTCGCTGTACAGACTGTTTTTTTTAAACTTTAATTTAAATAGAAAAATTATTTTTGGGTTTTTGGCACTAATTTTTGGTTTCTGGATTTTGTCCAGAAATTAAAAATTTGTTTTGAAGTTGCCTTGTATAATGGTTGGTGTATTTATATGTGGATTATTATTTTGGCATGAAAATAAATAATTGCATATACTTACATTATGTATTTATGAATATGTTTCACTAAAAATGGTTTGGTGTTACTAATGCATAAATACATGAGATTATTTTGTGCCTTGAGTGTTTTAAATAATCTTAACCATTATACATAAGTTTACATGGTCTTTGTGTGGCACACCATGTTATTGATGTTGATCTTGTTGTTGTTGTTCCCTAGTGAACCTGTTTTGTTGGTAACCCTAGAAAAATACCCTAGACCTTGTGGATGTTTGGTTGTATGTTTTATTATTCATTCATTTGGTGACTTTGGGTCACAATGGTTTGTAATAATAATTTATTTATTTATTTGGTATGTAATTGTTTTGTGGCTTGCATGCCATTTAAATATTCCATATTATGTATATGTACTAGAAAATAGGATTTGTGGCTTGCATGCCATTTATTTAATTTTCTATGTAATTGTAATATGGAGCAACCATCGGGAGTCCATGGAGTGACGTCTTGGCGAACACGAAATCCGGAAGGCCCAATGGAGGTGGCGGGTTTAGTTGGAGCACATCCAAGTCAAGGAGTTTTTGTCCTTAGATGACTTGTTTTTCCCGTAGTGGCTCACGGGAAAAACACATAGGTTTTAGGGGCATGGTTACCAACCTTATGTATGTGTGTGATGGTTTTATTAAATATTGTTTATGCATGAGTTGTAGGACTATTGCATGCTAGACAATTTTTGACAAATAATAAAACCAAAGAGTTTTAAAAATGGTTTAACAACTCTCGCGCGCTTACTTGATTAACATACGGATTTAAATTGGTTTAGTATCCGATTACTGAAAACTTTTGGTTATTGTCACTTTTGTTAATCAAACTCTAAATGGTTTTTTAAACCGGAAAACTAAATCCCGTTTTCTAAATGTAAATCGCACACCACCCATAAGATGACACCGCCCAAATCTAGTCGTGTAAGGGTTGATCGTCGAGCTCTAGCCGAGATTGCCTTTGCATGAGCTGTGTGGAAGGCGCGTGTGGCAACTCGCAAGGTCGATTGTCGAGCTCTAGCCGAGTCGACCATTGGGCTAGAGTACCACCGTGTATCTTGATGGTTGATTTACAATTTCAAATTAATCTTTCATATGGTCGTCGAGCTCTAGCCGAGGTCATGTAAAATATTAATTTGGGATTGGTGTGGATGGATCAAACATGCCAAACTTGGCACAATGGTTGTCAAGTAGGATCCCGCAAGGAACTAAGAGTTGCAATAATGGATTGCAATCGGTCAATGGTTTCCGGCCTAAATAACTTTGCCACGTGATCCGCGGAAAACCCGTCACGGTGCAAGGTGAAATAAGGTTCTTAGCCCTTATTAAAATAGTTGTTTTTCATTAAACATTTGGGGTAGTTATTTTAACGAGGATTTCAATCAAACTAACCAAATCTACTTTGCTTATTATAGATGGCATCAACTAGCACCAACCACACCACGTCAAACATATCCTTAAGAGTGTTTCTCGAGAAGGATAAGCTCGATGGGACCAATTTTATGGATTGGTCACGGCAACTACGGATTGTCCTCCGTCATGAGGACAAGTTAGCCACCATTGAGGAACCCATCCCCGAGGCCCCTACATCCAACATGAGTAGGGTCATCAAAGAGGCTTATGAGAAACGCCTCAAAGACATCACCGAGGTTACTTGCCTCATGCTAAGCACCATGAGTTCCGACTTGCAAAAGTCGATGGAACACTTGAGTGCTTATGACATGATGCGCGAGTTGTCAGACATGTTCCAATAACAAGCCAAGCAAGAACGGTATGGTTGTCTCAACGACCTTCTCGGTTGCCGGTTGCATGAGGGCGGGAACGTGTCCCACCACGTTCTAAAGATGAAAGCGTTGGTGGAACGCCTCGAGAGGTTCGGATTTGCCATATCAAGAGAGATGGCGGTAGACTTGATTCTACGGTCTCTCCCACCGTCATATGATCAATTTGTTGTAAGTTATCATATGCACGGGATGGACAAATCCCTTATGGAATTGCATGGTATGCTGCGGACCGCCGAGTCCATCATGACCAAGCAAAAGCCATCAATCTCCGTTCCCGTCTTGGCCATCAAGGAGGGTGAGTCCAAGAAGAGGAAGAAACCGGCCTCTAACCCGAAAGGGAAAGGCAAGGGTAAGGTTGGGGCTCCCAAGCCGAACCCTGCCCCGGAGCCGAAGCCGAAGGGACTTATCCCTCAAGCTAAGACTCCGGAGGAGGCGATTTGCTTTTTCTGCGGGGCTAAGGGACACATGCGCCGGAGCTGCCCTAAGTACCTAGAGGGCCTGAAGAAGCTACGAGCTTCGGGAGCGGGCGCTTCTACTTCAGGTACGTTTGTGATTGAACTCCATCATACTTCTACATCTAATGGCTGGGTTTTAGATACCGGCTGTGGCACTCACATTTGTAATATGGTGCAGGTGCTAAAGGGAAGTAGAAGGCTGAGAGATGGGGAGCTGGAGCTAACAATGGGAAACAAAGAGGTTGTCCCGGTGTTAGAGAAAGGAAGTGTGGAGCTTACTTTCAAGACCGGCTTATCTATTATTTTGAAAGATGTATGTTATTCGCCGCTTGTGGCAAGAAACATTTTATCATTTTATGCTTCGTATGACGATGTATATTTGTTTAAATTTGAAAATGGTTTTATCTTATGCTTTAAAAATGATGTTTGTTATTTTAAAGCTTATCCATGTCGTGGTATATACGAAGCCGATGCATACATAGAAAATAATAGAGCAATCATGAACATTGATTCTGGATCCAAAAATGGTTTGGATAAGTTTTCCTTATGGCATAGTCATCTTGGCCATATAAACGAGAAACGCATCACCAAGCTCCAATCGGATGGGATATTGGAATCCTTTGACCTCGGGTCAAATGAAGTATGCGAATCCTGTTTATTAGGCAAGATGACTAAGTCACCCTTTACCGGTGTGGGTGAAAGGGCTAAATGCTTGTTGGAAATAGTGCATACGGATGTATGCGGTCCGTTCAAGCATGTTACAAGGAACAACTCAAGATACTTCGTTATGTTTACTGATGATTTCAGTAGATATGGATATGTCTACTTGATTAGGCAAAAGTCTGAGGCCTTTGAGGTCTTTAAGACATTCCAAAACGAAGTCCATAATCAATTGGGCAAGACTATAAAAGTACTCCGCTCCGATAGGGGAGGCGAGTACTTGAGCTCGGAGTTCCGTGATCATCTTGTTAGTTGTGGGATTATTTCGCAACTAACTCCTCCTAGGACGCCACAATTGAATGGTGTCGCCGAGCGGAGGAATCGGACATTGTTAGATATGGTCCGGTCGATGATGAGTCGCACAGAAGTACCCATTAGCTTTTGGGGGTACGCTCTCGAGTCGGCGGTAAGGATCCTTAACCTCGTACCGACAAAGAAGGTCCAAAAGACACCTTATGAGATGTGGCATGGAGTTGCTCCAAAGATATCATATCTCAAGGTTTGGGGATGTCCTGCCTTCGTGAGACGAGAGGTAGAGGACAAACTTGAACCAAGGTCTGAAAGGTGTTACTTCATTGGGTATCCAACCGGAGGCATGGGATATTTATTCTACAAACCTTCCGAAAACAAAGTGTTTATCGCGAGAAGGGCCGTGTTCCTTGAAAGGGAACTCATATCCATGCAATCGGGTAAGAGGATTGATCTTGATGAAATTCAAAAACCCAATGAGGAAGGGACAAGTGTCGGCACTAGCAATCAACCTAAAGTGGTTGAAACCGAGCAATAGAATGCGTCGGTACCTGACAACACTTCATTAATTCCTCGTAGGTCCGGTAGACCACGTCAAGAGCCAGAGAGATATGGGTTTCTCATATCTGAGGGCAATGACCTATTGGTGGATCATGATGAACCGACCAACTACCGGGAAGCCGTAGCGGGCAGTGAGTCTGCAAAGTGGAGGGAAGCAATGGAGAGTGAGATGAAATCTATGTCGGATAACCAAGTATGGGAATTGGTTGATCCTATACCCGGGTATAAGATAGTGGGATGTAAATGGGTCTTCAAGAAGAAGACCGGCATGGATGGAACTGTAGATACCTTCAAAGCCCGACTGGTGGCTAAGGGTTTCACGCAAACTCATGGGATTGACTATGAGGAAACCTTTTCACCAGTGGCCATGTTGAAGTCTATCCGAATACTCATGGCCATAGCTGCGTTTTATGATTACGAGATATGGCAAATGGATGTAAAAACCGCCTTCCTTAACGGGAAGCTAAATGAAGAGGTGTTTATGACACAACCCGAGGGTTTTGTACATCCTGAGTATCCTGATAGAGTCTGCAAGTTAAAGAAGTCTATTTATGGACTTAAACAAGCATCTCGTAGCTGGAACCTGTGCTTTGATGAGAAAATCAAAGAGTTTGGATTTTCGAAAAGCAAGGATGAACCATGCGTATCCTTGTCCTATATGTAGATGATATTCTACTTATTGGAAACGACGTCCCAACCTTGAAAGAGGTTAAGACTTTTCTTGGGAGTTGTTTTTCTATGAAAGACTTGGGAGATGCGGCGTATATCTTGGGCATAAAGATCTATAGAGATAGATCTAAAAGGCTAATAGGGCTTAGCCAAAGTGCATATGTCGACAAGGTCTTGAAGCGATTCAAGATGAAGGACTCTAAGAGGGGTAACACCCCTATGTTGCATGGAGTGACTTTGAGCAAGTCTCAATGTCCTAGTTCCAAAGAGGAACTTGACGTAATGAATAGGGTTCCATATGCTTCGGCAGTGAGATCAATCATGTACGCCATGCTATGCACTCGTCCTGATGTATCGTGTGCCTTGAGCATGACGAGTAGATATCAGGCTAATCCCGGGCAAGCCCATTAAACTGCGGTCAAGAACATTCTCAAGTATCTTCGGAGGACAAAGGAGATGTTCTTGGTATATGGTGGTAAGGAAGAGCTTAGAGTACATGGTTACTCTGACGCTAGCTTCCAAACTGATAAGGACGACTGCCGATCACAATCGGGGTTCGTGTTCCTTCTCAATGGTGGTGCTATAAGTTGGAGGAGCTCCAAGCAAGACACCGTAGCTGATTCAACTACCGAGTCAGAGTACATTGCGGCTAGTGAAGCAGCTAAAGAGGCGGTATGGATGAGGAAGTTCATCCAGGATCTTGGAGTGGTTCCTAGCATATCCGACCCTATTGAGATCTTCTGTGACAATGAGGGTGCGGTGGCTTTAGCTAAGGAACCAAGGGCTCATAAGCGGACGAGGCACATTCCTCACAAATACCACTTCATCAGAGATGTTATTGAGAGTGGTGATATTGCCATCAGCAGAGTAGCATCGGAGGGCAATTTGGCTGATCCGTTCACTAAACCGTTGTCACAAGCTGTACATGATTCTCACACTAGAGATGTAGGTGTTAGATTCGCAAGTGACTTGGTTTGAGTGTAATGTTTGGTTTATGTTTGATTTGTATTTGTACTTTGGGAACGCTAAGCAGTATTGTATTTCATTCTATATTGATTATTAAATGTGATTTAATGATACGCCGAGGGCGAATATTTTATGAATCCTTACTGCGTTCCATCTTAGCATGTTTAATACTTCCCAGAATACTTTTTCATTCTAAATGTCCACAGTTGGTCATTCTTCATGGGGAGGAAGTTTGAGATAAGACTGAGGGAAGTGGTTGGTCACTATCTAATAATGGATTAGATAAAAGAGACGCAACACTTCGCCTGTGCTTGCAATGGCCAAGTGACTGGATGACCCGCACCTGAACTTACTTCATGGTTTCTGTCACGAGTAAGTCAGGATGATAATATCATTTTGTCCTTAGACTGGAAATACATGTGTTCCAAAGCATGGATCTGCTTTGCCTTAATTGCTTTCAAACGCAGTTCGTAACTGGCTGTTATAAAGGGAGCTTTTAGGTAAAGTATGGTGTATGTAGCGGAGCAATGTAGTCGAAGGGATTCGTTCCTCTAGTTTTAGAGAGATATCCTTGGGCCCCTCGATGATTGATAGCTGACGTAAAATGCATGGCCATGCTCAAGTTGCAATGATGTTTGATCGATTGCAACTAGTTTTTGGGTCACCATCAATCAAGATCGAGAAACATAATCGTGAACGATCTGGAGATTGACATTTAACCATGTCTCGTGTTCACACGGATATCGCGAACGAAGGGATAAATGATCACTTATCTATAGGACCATTTCGTAACTGATTCTGGATTTGGTTTTTGACAAAAACCCATACTGACTTGGGGGCAGAGATGCCTTGCTAGAGGCCGCTCTTTGTCTGTGGTCTTAGGGTACGGTGTGTCATGTGCAAGTGGAAGTTTGTTAGAGTATGCCAACTGATGCACGTACGCCATAAGTATCACTACTGATAATGTATGGGCCTATTGGGTCACACACCGGGGACCTATCTCGACAGCCTAATAAGTGGAGGGACCAATGGTGTCAAAATGGAAAGATTGGTGTGCTGGTGAATACCGCGACGCGAAGCACTTAAGGACACGTGACGCGGAGTTTCCGCGGCGCGGAAACTTACGGGCCCGCGGCGCGGACTTTCATCTGACAGCATGTAGCTTTTTGCTTTTCACCTCCACTCTTGCCCAATGGGTGGGCTAACGTGTGCAGAAGTCTGAGGCCGGCTTTGGGGAGAGGAAGTGGCATTTTAGAGTTTATAAAACACCCTCATTTGTCCTTCTCTTCAATTTTTTGCAAAAACCCACATATACACTTAGTCTTGAGAACTATAAGAGTGTTCTTGTGAGTTCAAAAGGGCCATCTGAATTTCTGCTATCAAGGGCTGTTCTTGTGGTGATTTCTACTGGAAGAAGATCATCCAAGCTTGCTAGTACAAGGAGAAAGGACCATACCCGGGGTGGACTTCGATAGAGGAGAGCTTCTTTGCTCTCTTGTTCATCATCACCTCACATCCGATTTTCTGGAGCTTAGGAGCAAGGGTATAACATCTTCTCTTTCTGTTTCACATGTTGCTTAAGTTAGCTATAGAGTTTGGTCCATGGTTTGGGGTTTTACGCTTTGATTACTTGTACTTTGTGCTTTGTATGTTGTACCTTGTTGTTTCCGCTGTGTACATAGAACCCCAACAATATGAATTGTGATATAGTGACATAGTGTTATAAGTGATACCATGTGATATAAATTGTGATATTTGATACGCATGCGTACTGTGGACCCTATGGGTCAAACGTGTTTATGATTCCTGTCCGGACAGACGAAGTGGTTAAGGTCAGTTTGCTAACGCAACTGGATCCTTGAGTGTTTTTCGGGATCAACGGTACTCAACGGATTCCTAGTGACTCAAACGTGATGGTGGGCTGCTCTTCGCTCCCCCACCGATGTGGTTGGTTGTGACTGATTCCCCAGCTCGGATCGTTGAGCCAGGCTAACTACCTCGCAAGATATGATCCCACTGACATTTCGGCACACAACTATGTGATAGTTTAGCATTGTGTGCCATATTGTCACGTGATAGCGTGCTTATTGATGCTTATGTGATACCTGTACTCACTAGCTAGTGTAGCTAATGTTTCGTGATATTTCCCTTTTCGCAGGTTTGTGATCAGATGGCCTGGCGAGGCGGGTTGCTTTTGGGTAGTGTTATTTTGTGTATATCTTTTGGAACACTTGTAGTTAACTCTGATACTTATAACGATGGTCGGTGCGTAGTGGTAACACTGGCTTAATATTGGGACTTGGCTTGATTCGTTATTCTTGATCGCCAAGTCGATATACAATACTTAATATGTAATCAGTGGTTTTTTCTGCTGTGAACCTTTTGTGTAAATAAAGTTTTAATTTACGCTAATTTTAAGCTTGTAAAACCCGGTGTTACAATTAGGTATCAGAGCCTAAGTTTGAGGGAATTGAGTACTTGTGAGAGTATTCAATCTCAAACTCGGGCTTGACCATGGTTAAGTGTTCCTAGTGGGATAATTGGGGCTGAGTGTGAGCGTTATGTTTTTACTACTCATTGTGAACTAACTTGTGTGTTAGTAAATTATAATTAAGTGTGCTAAACGTGTTCGCCCCTTGTGTATAGAAAGTAAATGAAAAATATCTGAGCGACGTGCTACCACAGAGGAAGCGTTAAAGAAAATGGAGGACGAGGCTTTACGTACTCACGTGGAGACCGAGGAGGAATCGTCGTAGTGTGATACTCAGGGCTCGAGACCGGAAAGAGGTTCTGAGGCGTATATTCTGTTACTCGAGGAAGAGCTACGCTCGACTAGGGAGCTACTGCGGGAAGCTATTAAGGGCAAGCAACGTGAGCAGTGCTCTTTCAAGAAGTTTAAGTCTTGCGGGCCAAAGGTGTATGAGGGTAGTGATAATCCCTCAGAGACTATCCGCTGGTTGCGTGAGACTGATCAAGTGTTTGAGTCCTGAAATTGTGAAGCTGAGAACCGTGTCAAGTATGTGGTTCGTATGTTGAAAGGTAAAGCTCTGGATTGGTGGGATACCGTGAAGGATACAGTGAGTAAAGAGGTGATCGCTGCTCTGACTTGGGAGCAGTTTTCTGAAAAAGTGAAGAGCAAGTATTGTACCGATTACTATCTTGAGAGGATGGAGAATGAGTTCAACAGTCTCCGTAAGGGGGACAAACCGGTGGAGGACCTTATCCATGCCTTTACTGATAAGGTAAGGTTTATACCACATCTTGTAACTGATGAGAGAGCAAAGATGCGGAAGTTTGTGAATATGCTACCGCTAGAGGATCGACCTTATGTGAGAGCTGCTGTTTCTTTGGATCGGGTGTTTGAGATAGCCCGACAGATTGATGGAGATCGCCGTCAGTGTAAGGGTGATCAGACTGTGGAGGGCCAGAAGAGGAAGTTTCAGCAGTATTTAAAGTCTGGTACTTCAAAGGGGAGATCTACTGTTAGTGGGAAAGTGGATTCAAGCAAGAAACCGAGGTTTGATAATCCTTGGTGTTCTATGTGTCGTACTTACCATTCGGGTAACTGCTCGAAGGCTACTACCAGATGCATGAGGTGTGGTGAGAAAAGGCATGAAGCTACCGAGTGTTCTTTCAAAGAGAACGTGTGTTTTAAATGCCAGAAGCCGGGGCACAAGATTACTGAGTGTCCCACGAGGCAGGGTGGTAATACGGGAGCTGGAGGGTCTTCTTCCAAGCAAAAGAAAGATGGCGCTTCTCGCGCCAAGGGTCGGGCTTTTCAGATGACAACTGAAGAAGCCAAAGCTGCTGGAAACGTGATCACTGGTACTTTTCTTGTAAATTCTGTTCCAGCTTGTGTGTTATTTGATTCCGGAGCTACCCATTCTTTTATATCTGTGGCATTTCGTGATAAACTGCAATTGCATGTATCTGTGTTACCTAAGCCGATTAAAGTCAAAATTCCTAGTGGTAAGATAGTTTCCGTTAGGGATAGTTTTCCTTGTGTTAATCTTGACGTGGACGGGAATAGTTTCCCTATCTCTTTTCTTCTTATGTCAATTGCGGGCTTTGATGCGGTGGTTGGTATGGATTGGCTCAGTGGTTTGAACGCGGAGATTCTATGTCCGAAAAAGATGGTGAAGATTCCTTTACCCGATGGGTCTTGTGCTATAGCTCGAGGAGAACGTCGAGAATCTGATATTCCTATTGTTTTTGTGATGAAAGCTAAAAAGTCGGTTGCGAAAGGCTGCGATTGCTATTTAGCATATGTGATAGATGCAAATCTGGAGAAGCAAGTGGTCAAAGATATTCTGGTAGTGTCAAATTATCCGGAGGTGTTTCCAGATGAATTGCCGGGTTTGCCGCCGGTAAGAGACGTAGAGTACAAGATTGATCTTGTTCCAGGGGCTACGCCGGTAGCTAAAGCTCCATACCGTCTTGCTCCTTCTGAGGTGCGAGAAATGATGACTAAAATACAGGAGTTACTTGATAAGGGCTTTATTCGTCCGAGTTCGTCCCCGTGGGGAGCTCCTGTGTTATTTGTGAAGAAGAAGGATGGAACCATGCGCATGTGTATCGATTACCGGGAGCTGAATAAGCGAACGGTAAAGAATAAATACCCTCTTCCGCGTATTGATGATTTGTTCGATCAATTACAGGGAGCGACTTGCTTCTCTAACATTGATCTTCGTTCTGGCTACCACCAGGTGCGGGTTAGTGAAGATGATATTCCTAAAACTGCTTTCCGCACTCGATATGGCCACTGTGAGTTTTTGGTTATGCCGTTCGGCTTAACCAACGCGCCTGCTGTGTTTTTGGATATGATGAATCGGATTTGCCGTCCTTTCTTGGATAAATCCGTAATTGTGTTTATTGATGATATTCTTGTGTATTCTCGAAGTGAAGCCGAGCACGAGTTGCATTTGCGGCAAGTTCTTGAGACTCTCCAACGAGAGAATCTTTATGCAAAGTTTTCAAAGTGCGAGTTCTGGCTTCGTGAAGTGCATTTTCTTGGTCATGTGATCTGCAGGGATGGTGTTAAAGTGGATCCGGCGAAAGTCGATGCAGTGATGAACTGGTGGGTTCCTCAAACTCCTTCTGAAGTTCGTAGTTTTCTCGGCCTAGCTGGATATTATCGGCAGTTTATCCGTGATTTTTCTAAACTTGCAGGTCCCTTGACTAAGCTTACTCGGAAAGATGTTGCTTTTGTGTGGTCGGAGGCGCAGGAACAAGCGTTTCAATCTTTGAAACGGCTATTGTGTGAAGCTCCAATTCTCTATTTGCCCGACGGGTCTGATGACTTCGTCGTCTATTATAATGCTTCTTATTTGGGGCTTGGTTGCGTGTTAATGCAGCGTGATAAAGTGATAGCATATGCGTCTCGACAGTTAAAGCCACATGAAGGTAACTATCCGACACATGATCTTGAGCTAGTTGCTGTTGTGTTTACTCTGAAGCTGTGGCGGCATTATTTGTACGGTACCAAGTGTGTGGTCTGTACGGATCATAAGAGTCTGCAATACGTGTTTACGCAGAAAGAACTCAATATGAGGTAGCGGCGTTGGCTCGAGTTGATCAAAGATTACGACTGCGAGATTCGTTATCACCCTGGTAAGGCTAATGTGGTGGCGGATGCTCTTAGTCGCAAAAGTTCGTCGGCTGAGGCGAAGTTCATGAAGCTTGTGGTGGTTCCTGATATTCTTGCGAGATTGAAGGAAATACAATATGTTACCTTGCGTGACGAGAACTTGAAAGCATAAGTGATGCGAAAGCAAAAAGATCTGCTTGCAGATGATAGCCGTGGACTAAAGACCTTTCAGTCTCGTGTTTGGGTGCCTCTGTACGGGGGAAATCGTGAATTGATTCTGCAAGAGGCTCACCAGTCTCGACTGTCTGTACATCCGGGCAGCACCAAAATGTACCATGATCTGAAAGCTTTGTACTGGTGGCCTAGTTTAAAGCGAGACATTGCTTCCTGCGTGGAGAAATGTCAGATTTGTGCGCAAGTGAAAACTGAGCACCAGAAACCATACGGTAATCTTCAGCAACTCGAAATTCTTGAGTGGAAATGGGATAATATTACAATGGATTTCGTGAAAAAGTTGCCGAAAATCCTCAGAGGGCACGATGCGGTTTGGGTCATAGTTGACCGCTTGACCAAAAGTGCTCATTTTCTGGCTATCAGCGAGTCTACTTCATTGGATAAGCTAGCAAAGTTGTATATTGCTGAAGTGGTGTCGCGCCATGGGGTACCATGTTCTATTGTGTCAGATCGCGATCCGAGGTTTACTTCTAGATTTTGGCAGAGTTTACAGCGTGAGCTTGGCACTCGTGTTCATTTGAGCACGGCATACCATACTCAGACAGACGGCCAGTCAGAAAGAACTATCCAGACCTTGGAGGACATGCTTCGCGCATGTGTACTTGAGTTCGGTGGAGCGTGGGATTCACATTTGCCATTGATAGAGTTTGCTTACAACAACTCATACCATTCTAGTGTTGGAATGCCTCCATTCAAGATGCTATACGGGAGACGTTGTCGCACTCCTATCTGCTGGTTAGATCCTGGTGAGAAGCAGTTCGCCGGACCAGAGATTGTGCAAATTACAGCAGATAAAGTGAGAGTGGCATGTGAAAAGCTGAAAGCCACTCGTGATCGACAGAAAGTGTACGCTGACACGATACGTCGGTCAGTTGTGTTTAATGAGGGCGATCGGGTTTTCCTGAAAGTCTCTCCGTGGAAGGGTGTTATCCGTTTTGGCCGTAAAGGCAAGTTGAGTCCGCGTTTTATAGGACCGTTTAAGATTCTACGCAGAGTCAATGATCATACAGTGTCTTTGGAATTGCCTCTAGAACTTGTGGGTATTCATAATACCTTCAACGTGTGTTACTTACGCAAGTGCAAAGTTGACGAGAGTCAGATTCTGCCATTGCAAGAGCTGAGAGTTGATGCTTCAAAATGCCTCGTTAAGGAATCTGTTGAAATTCTCGGCTCAAAGACTAAAAAGTTGCGTAATAAAGTGATCAAGCTCGTTCTCGTGAAGTGGAAATATAATCTAGGTTCGAATATGACCTGGGAAACTGAAGATGGCATGCGAGCTCGATATCCCCACCTGTTCGTGAGTGATCAGATTCCGAGGACGGAATCTTCTTAAGGGGGTAGATTTGTAACACCCTGTAAATGGGCCTAGCAGTAGTGACTTGTACCATGTGTTTTGGTACTTGTACTGTGACCTTAAGTAAATTAAGATTAACTATTTTGTGTGATTAACGTGTGTTATGTGAATTAATGTGATTGCGTGAAACGTGTCAAACGTGTCTATAAATAGTAAAATGTTATACGGTTTCGCGTAATGATTCCGTAGATATCTCCGATGTTAAAACGGGAGGGCGTGTGTAAAATTGTAAGTTAAAAAGGGGAACAAAATACCCCATTGTCTAATTAAGACCACCCAAAGGCGGTGGAGTCTTTATTTGACTCTCTTGAGTCAAACAAAGAAAAACATACGTACATGTAAGGAAACACATACACACACTTTGCTCTCAAGTTTTCAAAGAAATCAAAGCACAAATCTGTTGCAAAGGAGTTGTCTAGCTGATTCAAGTGTTACATCAGTTGCTTCTTCTTCTTGTTTGTAAGTGTTTTCTACTTAGAACCCTAGTTTTGGTTTTTAGAGGATTTACACCACTTAGATGGTGTAAAGTATGATTTGTTGGGTTTAAATTGTGTCGAATGTGTTCACAAGTTCCTAGAGATGTTAAACAACATGTGTAAACGATTGAATCTGGTTTCAATCGAGTTTTTGGTGTCAAAATCGCTTGTTACAGTTGTTGTGCGAAACAGGGACGAAGACCTGCTGTCCAGGTACTTCCTACGGGAGTAGGAGATATACCCTACGGACGTAGGAAGCATTGTGTGTCTACTACGGCCATTGGCAGGGTTACAGCGGCCGTAGGATGTGTTTTTGTGTGATTTACCGTCTACGGTGTTGGGAAATTTGCTAAGTCATTGAAACTGTTGGACATGCAAAGTAAAACTGTTAGAGTAATCAGTGAAAACAGTTGTAGCTAACAGTTGTTGCAAGTTTTACAACTGTTAGTACAAAAGTTCAGAACTGTTAGTTCAGTTATACACAACTGTTAGAAGACCTTGAAATGAAGACTGTTAGAAGAAATTCAGAACTGTTTATTCAACAAACAGTTGCTGTTGAGCTATTAATGGAAAATGCTATCTTTGTGGATCTGAAGTATATCTCTATCAAGTTTGAAGATTATCAAGATTATCTCGGAAGATAGAAGATTGCCTAACTGTCAACTATTCAAGGAGGATCAAGAGCCTATATATACTAGAACTAGAATATTGTTTTAGGCAGCAATTCTACGCATTCATATTTCATTGTTAATTTGTTTTTCTAAAAGTGTGTTGATCTCTAAGTTTCATAGAAACCTAAGAACAAGTTGTGTTATTCGTCTAACAAAAGGGTTAGATTAGAGGTGTTGGTGAATATTGTAATCATCATTGGTTATTAATAAACATTTTGAGTTTGAAAGTATTTTCTTGTGTTGATTGTTGAATTGTTCTTGTGATAAAACCTTAAACATCAATTAAGTGTGATTCCGTAACTTCTTAGTTGATTGTGATCAAACTGAAAGATTATCTTTAAACAACTCTGATTTAATTCTAAAAGGTAATTCTTGTTATTGATATTTGGTAATATCCGATCCTGACAAGTGGTATCAGAGCATTTTCATTAAGGCTCCTTTGATCACTATTTGAAGGTTTTTCACAGATCTGCTGTGTTTTGTTATTTAAAGTTTGTCTAAATATTATCGTGTGTTTTTCATTCATATTACTGCAATGGAGTCTGTTGGATCTTCTGATAACACTGGATCTGGGTCAAACATTAGAGTTCCCAAGCTCAAACCAACTGAGTTTGAGATGTGGAAGCTAAGAATCAAGCAGCATGTCCAATTAATGGACTATGCTGTTTGGGAAGTTATAGAAAAGGACCCCATTACTGCTGTTGATTTAGATGAAACAGGAAAACCAAAGAAGAAATCACCACCAAGAACAGATGCTGAAAAGAAAGAAAGGATGATTGAGATGAAAGCCCTCAGCATCCTTCAGATTGCTATTCCCAACGAATATCAGCATCAGTCCAAGAAGTTTGAAGATGCACACGAACTTTGGGTTGCCTTAGAAAAGAGATTTGCAGGGAATGCTAGTTCCAAAAGAAACCAAAGGGACCTTCTTAAACAGGCTTATGAAAACTTTTCAATTGGGAAGAATGAAAGTTTAACCCAACTTTTTGATAGGTTTTATAAGCTGGTTAGTCAACTTGAGAGTGCAAAAGTTAGACTAGAGCAAGATGAGATCAATAGAAAGTTCCTTAGGTCCTTGGGTGAAGAATGGACCGTCTATGCTGCACAATGGAGGACTAAAGACTCATTGGAAGATATAGAATTAGATGTTCTATACAACAGTTTGGTTGTGTTTGAGGGAGAGATAGAGGGAAAAAGAAAGTCTGTTATCCCTAGTCACAATGCTGGTCTCCTTTCATCCTCAGGTATGGACTCAAACCATTCTTTATCTAATTCTGTTGATGTATGTGTAGGTACCAGTTCTGCTGTTGGGTTAGATGTGAACACCCTTGATGCAGTGCTTGAAGCATTTCTTGCTAGCCATGCTAATTCAACCCTCACCAATGAGGATCTTGAACAAGTGCATCCTGACGATCTTGAGGAGATGGACCTCAAGTGGCAAATGGCCATGTTAACTGTTAGAGCAAAAAGATTCATTAAAAGAACTAGCAGACAAAACATGAACTTCAGGGCAAATGGTCAGGCTGGTTTTGACAAATCCAAAGTTAAATGCTTCAAATGTCAACAGCCTGGTCACTTTGCCAGGGAATGCAGATCTGGTGGACAAGTTCAGAGGAAGCTATGGGTATGATTGGAGTGATCAAGCAGAGGAAGCTACTCACAACAAGGCACTGATGGCCTTGACTGACTCCTCCATCAAGCTAAATTCACCAGAATCAGAAGACACACAGGTATCTTCTAAACTATGCCCTGGTGAATGTAGAGCTATAGTAAAAAGGTTCAGGGAGCACAACAAAAAGGTGTGTGCTGCTCTGAGCAGAATGGAGGAGAGAAGATATGAATCTAGTGCTGTCATTGAAAGCTTTGAAAAGAAAATTAAAGATTATCAGGCAAATGAACTGCAAATGGACTATGATAGGAAGTATCATAAGTGGGAGAAGGAGCAGCTTCAGGAAGAAATTGATAATCTTAAGAAAAAGCTGAGTGAGAAAGAGAGTAGGATTGATGAGCTAACAAAGAAGTTAGAAGGTGTGGATATGGATTTGAGTATGTTCAAAGCAACAAATCTTAAGCTTGAAACCTTGTTACACTCACAAATCAGAGATAAGGTTAAAACAGGTTTAGGATACAGACAAACCCCACCTCCATACAATCACAACTACATAACTCCCATGTATGATGTAGCTGATAGGTATGTTAATGAACCATTAGAAGAAGACTTAAAGTCAGCTGATCCAAAATTAGAGAGTGAAAAGGAAGGAGTTGTGCATGAAGTGAGTAATGATGAGAAGGAGGAAGTAGTGGAGAAAGAAGAGGATATTCCTATTGAAAACCACATCTGTTGTGAACCTACAGCACCAAAATCATCTTTAAAACCTGTGGTGTTTGTAAAAGCCACCTCTAAACCCTCCACCAGTGAAACAAAACCTTTCAAACCTGTTTATTCTATAAACAGCTACACTACTACTGCAAACAGTCCCAAAAATTACACAAACAGTTCTAAACAGAACCCAAACAGTTCTAACCCAAAAACCTCAGCTGTTAGTGTTAATACCAAGGAAAAGGAGAAGGTTAGTGAAGTTGGAATTGAGAAGCCAAAGAAGGAAGCTTCAAAGACAAAGTTTCACCTCAAATCTGTGAAAAGGCATACTGAAGTGCCTGTCTGCACATGCAAACAGCATGGTGTGCAGAAATTTCCTCCTTCAGCACTTGTGAGAGGAAATCAAAGAAATAGGAACCAGTTTTGGGAACAAAGAACTGGTTTGCCTATAGTCAAAACCAAAAGGTGCTATATATGTGGGAGAGCAAATCACTTAGCTCACAACTGTTATTATAACCCACAGATCTATAGCACCCAGAGGCCAAGTTACAGAAAACAGGCTAACAGTTCCAAAAACTGTTAGGCCAAAACCAAAAACTGTTGGTTTTGCTTGGGTGAAATTGCAGAAACACACAGTTTCTGAAAGGGCCAAAACTGTTAATCAAACCGACAATCAAACTGAGTCACAAACTGACTCAACTGTTTTACCAAAATCAAAAACTGTTTGTTCAAAAGGCTCAACTATTAATCACAACAGTTGGAAACCACATGTTTTCACTAAATACTCTTCACACAGGATAGAGAAGTCTAACTGTGATGAAATCAAGAAGACTCAAACTTTGTTTAAGTATTATGATTTAAATGGTGTGCCCAAGACCTGCATGGCCTGGGTACTTCCTGCTACTAACTAATTTTTTATTTGTGCAGAGCATTCATAGGGCCAATCAAGGAGAAATTTGGCATGTGGATAGTGGATGCTCAAGGCACATGACTGGAAATCCACACTACTTGAAGGATTTCAGAAGCATTAATGGAGGACATGTAGCATTCGGAGGAAATGCTAAGGGAGGAAGAATCACCGGTAAGGGAGCTGTAGAGGCAGGTACACTTACTTTCAATGATGTTTTCTTTGCTGAACAACTCAAATACAATCTGTTAAGTGTGTCTCAAATCTGTGACCATGGAAACAAAGTCCTATTCACAGATACAGAGTGCATTATCCTTTCAAAAGATTTTAAAGTGGATGAAAAGAATGTTCTTTTTAGAACACCTAGAAAGGATAATGTATACTGTTTGGACACACAAAAGGTTTATAAACAGAATGTATTAAGTTGTTTACTATCTAAGGCATCTCATGATGAGTCTGCCATTTGGCATAGAAGGATGTGTCACATGAATTTTAAAACCATGAATTTGTTAGCTAAAAACAATCTGGTAAGAGGTTTGCCCCAAAAAGAATTCTCATGTGATGATCATTGTGTGGCTTGCCTCAAAGGCAAGCAACACAAAACTTCTTATAAGTCCAAAGAAGTTTCTTCCATTGTTGCACCCTTACAACTGTTGCATATGGATCTTTTTGGTCCTACTTCAGTGGTCAGTATAGGGAAGAAAGCCTACTGTTTAGTCATAGTTGATGACTTCACCAGATTTACATGGGTTCAATTTCTTAGAACTAAGGATGAAACTGCTGAATTAGTTAAGTCTCTTATTCTTAGGATAGAAAATCAATCTGATTTGAGAGTGAAAGTCATTAGATCTGACAATGGTTCTGAGTTTAAGAACTATGAGTTAAACAGTTTTTGTGAGGAAAAAGGGATTGAAAGGCAGTTTAGTGCTCCTAGGACTCCACAACAGAATGGAGTGGCTGAGAGAAGGAATAGGACTTTGATAGAGGCTGCTAGATCTATGTTAGTTGATTCTAGGCTCCCAATGACCTTTTGGGCAGAAGCTGTGAACACTGCCTGCTATGTTCAGAATAGAGTACAAGTAGTCAAGTCCAAAGGGAAAACTCCTTATGAGTTGTTCCTTAAAAGAAAACCTTTGATCAACTTCTTCAAACCATTTGGATGTCCCTGCACTATCCTTAATACCAAGTCACAATTAGGCAAATTTGAGAGTAAAGCAGAAGAAGGATTCTTTGTAGGATATGCCAATCAGAGTAAAGCATATAGAGTTTTTAACAGTGTCATTAGGATAATAGAAGAGAGTATGAATGTCTCCTTTAATGAAAATAGGATCAATATTGCAGGTAATGGTCCTGATTGGTTATTTGATATTGATGCATTGTCTAACTCTCTTTCTTTTGAGTTTTCTACAGAAACAGTTGCAGGTTTTCCTACAGCTGTTAGTGAAAATCCACAAACTGTCTCAAACAGTTCTGAAACTGTTAGCTCAAGTCTAACAACTGTTGGTAGAAACAAAGCCACTGAAGACTTTGTAGTGATTCCTTTGTTTCAAAATGACTCTTCCAATGTTGTTAGTCCAATGAATGATGATGCTGAACCTTCAAAGGATATGGAATCTCCCGTTCTCCAACAAAACAATGAATCTGAAAATCAAACAGTTGTAGATCAGGTATGTAATTCTCCTGGGAATGAGAATGGATCTGAGGTTGATCTGTCTAATTTAGGGAATGTACTGACTGAAGAAAACATCCCTACCTTAAGAATTCACAAGGACCATCCCATAGAGCAGATTATAGGTGATCCCATCACTCCTGTCAGAACTAGGGGTATGCTGCAAGGTGAACATAGTGGTGTGGATCTAGGACATTTTGATGTGAATGCCTGCTTTCTATCACAGATAGAACCTAAGAAAGCAGTAGAGGCATTAAAAGACCCTTCATGGTTGGAAGCAATGCAGGTGGAACTCTTACAGTTCCAGATTCAGCAAGTTTGGAAGTTAGTTGACCTTCCAAGAGGCAAGAGGGCTATTGGCACCAAGTGGGTGTTTAGGAATAAAAGGGATGAGAGAGGCATTGTAATCAAGAATAAGGCTAGGCTAGTTGCACAGGGTTATACACAGGAGGAAGGAATAGACTATGATGATGTCTTTGCACCAGTTGCAAGGATAGAAGCAATTAGACTGTTCCTTGCCTTTGCAAGCTTTAAAGGGTTCAAGGTGTATCAAATGGATGTCAAATTAGCATTTCTCTATGGAACTATTGATGAGGAGGTATATGTGTGTCAACCACCTAGTTTTGAACACCCAAAATATCCTGATAGGGTATATAGGTTAGATAAGGCTTTGTATGGGTTACATCAGGCTCCTAGAGCTTGGTATGAGACATTATCATCATATCTACTTGATAATGGTTTCAAGAGAGGTACTATAGATAAGACACTATTTACAAAGATTATTAAAACAAAGATTTTGCTTGTACAAATCTATGTTGATGATATAATCTTTGGATCCACTGATGACAGTCTGTGCAAGGAGTTTGAAGGCATAATGCATAAGAGATTCCAGATGAGTTCTATGGGAGAACTTACATTTTTCTTGGGATTACAAGTAAAGCAAAAGCCATCAGGTATATTTCTTAGTCAGTCAAAGTATGTCAAGGACATTTTGGACAAATTTGGTTATCAAGATGTGAAGCTGGCCAGTACTCCAATGGAAACACACAAACAGTTGGGAGCAGATCCTGAGGGGGAGGATATAGACGTACACCTGTATAGGTCTATGATAGGTTATTTAATGTACTTAACTGCTTCTAGACCAGATATCATGTTTGATGTGTGTGTTTGTGCCAGGTTTCAATGCAGCCTAAAGATGTCACACCTATTTGCTGTAAAGAGGATCTTTAGGTATCTCAAAGGCCAACAAAAACTGGGTCTTTGGTATTCTAAGGATTCACCTTTTGAATTGGTGGCATACTCTGACAGTGACTATGGAGGAGCTAATGTAGACAGGAAATCAACTTCCGGAGGATGTCAGTTCTTTGGCTCCAGGTTAGTATCATGGCAGTGCAAGAAACAAACAACAGTTTCCACTTCAACAGCTGAGACTGAATATGTTGCTGCATCTAGTTGCTGGTCACAAGTTTTGTGGATCCAGAATCAGCTTCTGGATTATGGTATGACGTTCTTGAATACACCTATCTATGTTGATAACACAAGTGCTATTAGTATTGGTAACAATCCTGTCAAGCATTTTAAAACAAAGCATATAGAGATAAGGTTTCATTTTATAAGAGATTGCAATGAGAAACGGTTAATCCAGGTTATGAAAGTCCACACTGATGATTAGTTAGCTGATCTGTTCACCAAAGCATTTGATGTAAGCAGATTCAACTTTCTGATCTCAAATATTGGAATGATTAACTTAGAATAACTTAGAACCACATGTTTGATTGTGTTTTCTTATGTTTTTGTGTTTTCTCTCACTAACAGTTTGAAACTGTTAGTCTTCAGTCTAACAACTGTTTGTGTAAGTGTTCAAGAGAAAAGCTACACATAATGCAACTAACAATTTTCAACTGTTAGTACATGGAGTCCACATCTGTTAAGCAAACTGCATGGTTATTCAAGGGGGAGTCTTTCTTTTTTTCAGTAACAGTTGTAGTTTATTAAGAAAACAGTTCTCAACTGTTAGTTCTTTTTTGTTTAACTGTTAGTTTCTTTCAGGGTATTTTAGTCTTTGAAGGGACTCTGAGGGAATTTGAATTGCATTGAATATGCGTAGCATATATAAACCATTCCCTCCTCACAGTTTTCTTTACGCTTACTAAACTTCTTTCAAACGCTAAAACCCTAGAAACTCACTCGTAAATCGCCATGGCTCCCCTTCCATTCGTTAAGGAACACAACATGCTTGCTTTTATGTTGAAACCCGATGATCTCAGTGTCTTTCACGTTGTGATTGACTATGTTTCACTTTTCAACCTACGTCATGCTCTGACCATCAATTCCACCATTTATACTACGCATATCGATCAGTTCTGGAAGAATGCTTCTCTGAGAGAAGAAGATGGAGTGAAATGGATTGACTCCAAGGTTGATGCTAATGATGTTTCTATCTCTGAGAGTATCATAAGACAATACCTTCAACTTGATGATCTCGAAGGTGAATATTCTGATTCTGTTTCTTTGGAATATCTGCATGCTGAGCTTGTTAAGCTGGGATATGAGAGCCCTAGGGGAAAGGGTACCTTTTATAAAGGGCAATTTTGTTCGCACTGGAAGTATTTGATTCACACTCTCCAACAATGCATAAGCCCTAAAAGAACTGGATGGAATGAATTTGGGAGCAACATTGCTCTGGCCTTAATCTGTTTGGCAAATAACCGTTCTTTTAACTTTTCTAAAATGATATTTGATGGCATGGTAAAACATCTTGGGACTAAATACGGTCTCTTTTTTATGTATCCACGATTTGTGCAGTTTTTACTAAATTCTTTATTGCCAAATCTCAAAATGCACAAGAGGGTACTGATTCCCTCTGCTCATGTGGCCTCCACATTGAGCAAACTGTTGATAAATGGCAAGAATTTTTCTGGTGCCATAACTCCACCACTCTCTGCAATGGTGGAGTTTCTGTCAAGAAACAGAGCTGTCAGAGTTGAGCAAGAGGCCCACATCATTGCTACACCCCCAACTCTGGAACCCCCGGCTCACGATACTCAAACAACTCGATCTGCTACTTTGCTTCAAGCTACAACAAAAGCCCCCACTCTAATAACTTTCAGAAAAAGAAAGAGAACTGCTGGTGCTCCTTCCACCACAGTACCTAATGCCCAAGCCGTAAGCCCTGCACAGGAGCATTCTCCTGTGCAGAATATCCAAAGGGAACCCATTGTGCTGTCTCCCAGGCACACTGAGGAGGTGATCACCCCAGGGGAGAGTGATCATGTGGTGTTTGAGGCTGACACTACTGTTTCATCCGCAAGGGGTGAGCAGGAAAGTGTCAACATCTTTAAGACCTCAGCCACGGCAACAGAAGTTGTCCCAACATCTTCTGGAAATCCCCAGTACCAATAACAGAGGGGTACTAGTGTGGAATCTTCTAGGAGTGAACCACCAGTTATTTCTGCTAGTGATATGTTCACAGTGGCAACACTCCCTGACATTGAGGCTAGTATGAAACAAAAGGCTTTGACGGATACCAATTTTGTACCATTCTTCGGGGCATACATGCATTTAAAAAAGATAAACTCTTTACAAGATAAAATTTTGGCAAAACATAATGAGCTTATCATTAAGCAAGACAAACAAATAAGATTTTTGACAGAGTGTTTGAAAAAGGCTAATGCTGTGATACAGTTTCATGATCAAGTGTTGAAACAGTTACCTGCTGGTGCTAGACCCCCTCCAACTGTTCCAATCAAAAAGGGGGAGAAAACAGTTTTGCCACAAACAGTTTTGCCATATCATCAAACAGTTGAAGAGAGTGTACAGACAGTTGATGAGATAACAGAGAAAACAGTTGTACCGGCTCAACAACAAACAGTTGCACCAAGTTTTACAACAGTTGAAGAGAGTGTACAGACAGTTGCTGAGATAACAGAGAAAACAGTTGTACCGGCTCAACAACAAACAGTTGCACCAAGTTTTACAACAGTTGAAGAGAGTGTACAGACAGTTGCCGAGATTCCAGAGAAAACAGTTGACCGGCTCAACAACAAACAGTTGCACCAAGTGCTCAAGTAGTTGTAGAAAAATTGTCAGCAGTTGATAGAGTTCTGATTAATCAAATGATTATGTCTGGGGACTACCCAACTACTGAAGTTTTCGGATCTTGGTCAAAAGTGAAGCAAGATCATTTGATTGTTGTGTGTGCTCAAACTCTAAACTGCAGTGCATTTCAAATGAAACAAAAGATTGAAGATGGATGGCTGGATGGTAAATCTTCAAAGATGGAACCTATTGCACCAAAGCCAGGATTCAAAGGAATCAATATTTCTGAAAAAGAAGTGGAAAAGAAGATGACTTCTGTGCAAGGTAAGGGTAAGGAGATTGTTGTGGAACTTCCCAAGCTAAAACTTACAAAAGAGCAGCAAGAGGAGCGTAATCATGAGTTAGCTCAAAGGATGGCTGCTGAGTTTGAACTGCAAGAGAAGAAAGATCTTGAGTTAGCTCAAAAGCTAGCTGCTGATTTTACTAAGGAGATTGAGGAAGAAGAAAGTGCTAAGAAACCTGGTAAGGGAGTAAAAAGAAAGAGAGTTGAAAGGAAGAAAACAGTTCCACCTCCCAAACCAACAGTTGAGAAGATAAAACACACAACCCAGCCACAACAACCTGAAAAATCCAAATCAGTTCAAACATCTGAAGATGCAGCAAAAGCAGGCATGGTACAAACCATTCTTCATGATAGACTCAGGGTAGAGGTTGAAGAAAGAATTGACAAATTAGTGGCAGAGCAGCTAGGTCAGAAATCCCACATTACTGAGTGGAGATTTGAACTGTTAAGGTGGGAAACTGGAAAGAAAGGAGATACTATTGTCAGAGAAAATGAACCAATTGAAAGTTATTCCAGCTTCTTGCATCTGATGAATAGCATGACAAGAAGGGATGTTCAAGATATGTATGCTTATGGAGTAAGCCATTATGAAAATGCTACAGAGATTGAGGTGAGAGTGTTGATGAGGCATCTAAGGAGTATTTGCAATCCACTGGAGATAATGCCCATTTTGATAAGTGACGAAGCCTTCCCAATAAGTTCTGTGAAAGTATATGCTAAGGCAAGAGTTTATCATATGGTGATGGGAAATGCACAAACTCAGTGGTTTGATTTTGAATTCGTTGATCATGGTAAAGCAAAGCTACTGTATATGTTAAGTGAAAAGTTCTTTGGACCTGCTGATATGAAGGACGATCTGATAAAAAGGATAAAGGAAAGGTTGGAGTTCTTACAGTCAAATCAAAAGTAATTTTCTTTTTATGTTTTGATTGTAACAGTTTGACTCTGCATATTTAATGTAAATATTTTCTTTGACTATGTTGATTTTTCTGTGGTTGAACCCTATAAAACAAACAACTTAAATGTATTGTTCAATACTTTAAGTTAGGGGGAGATTGTTGGGAAATTTGCTAAGTCATTGAAACTGTTGGACATGCAAAGTAAAACTGTTAGAGTAATCAGTGAAAACAGTTGTAGCTAACAGTTGTTGCAAGTTTTACAACTGTTAGTACAAAAGTTCAGAACTGTTAGTTCAGTTATACACAACTGTTAGAAGACCTTGAAATGAAGATTGTTAGAAGAAATTCAGAACTGTTTATTCAACAAACAGCTGCTGTTGAGCTATTAATGGAAAATGATATCTTTGTGGATCTGAAGTATATCTCTATCAAGTTTGAAGATTATCAAGATTATATCGGAAGATAGAAGATTGTCTAACTGTCAACTATTCAAGGAGGATCAAGAGCCTATATATACTAGAACTAGAATATTGTTTTAGGCAGCAATTCTACGCATTCATATTTCATTGTTAATTTGTTTTTCTAAAAGTGTGTTGATCTCTAAGTTTCATAGAAACCTAAGAACAAGCTGTGTTCTTCGTCTAACAAAAGGGTTAGATTAGAGGTGTTGGTGAATATTGTAATCATCATTGGTTATTAATAAACATCTTGTGTTTGAAAGTATTTTCTTGTGTTGATTGTTGAATTGTTCTTGTGATAAAACCTTAAACATCAATTAAGTGTGATTCCGCAACTTCTTAGTTAATTGTGATCAAACTGAAAGATTATCTTTAAACAATTCTGATTTAATTCTAAAAGGTAATTCTTGTTATTGATATTTGGTAATATCCGATCCTGACATACGGACAATGGAACAAGGTCTACGGGAGTAGGTACGTAACCTATGGTCGTAGCTCACCAAAGAATAGCTACTACGGGTGTAGGAATAGGTTCCTGCGGCCGTAGTGCATGATTCATTGGAAAGAAACTCTGCGAGCGTAGGGACTTGGCCCTACGGCCGTAGTAAATGCTTGTAAAGTATCCTACGGCCGTATGACATGTCCTCTACGGCCGTAGTATGCTGTCCAGTGCTAACAGCTTGTGTAACTTCTGTTTTAACCCATGTGTGCTATGTGTATGTGATAACCAAACCTGAACCTGATGTGTTAGGTAAATCGGACGACTCTGAGGATTCGTGGGATTCCCGATTTCATTTCTGCCTTATGTGATCTCGAGGTGAGTACCGGTTTCCCATGAGACTCAGTAAGTAAGGCTATTGTGTGCCGGTGATATGTGCCACGTGATATGAATTGTGATATAGTGACATAGTGTTATAAGTGATACCATGTGATATAAATTGTGATATGTGATACACATGCGTACTGTGGACCCTATGGGTTAAACCTGTTTATGATTCCTGTCCGGACAGACGCAGTGGTTGAGGTCAGTTTGCTAACGCAGCTGGATCCTTGAGTGTTTTTCGGGATCAACGGTACTCGACGGTAAATTCCGGGTCTATGGGATTCGATGGTCAATTCTGGATCCCAGAGGGTTCTGCAAGCCGCTGTTCCTCGACATACAGTGAGGATCTTGGTCTATGATCAGATCCAAACGGAGTCCTAATGACTCAAACGTGATGGTGGGCTGCTCTTCGCTCCCCCACCGATGCGGTTGGTTGTGACTGATTCCCCAGCTCGGATCGTTGAACCAGGCTAACTACCTCGCAAGATATGATCACGCTGACATGTCGGCACACCGCTATGTGATAGTTTAGCATTGTGTGCCATATTGTGACGTGATAGCGTGCTTATTGATGCTTATGTGATACCTGTACTCACTAGCTAGTGTAGCTAATTTTTTGTGATATTTCCCTTTTCGCAGGTTTGTGATCAGATGGCCTGGCGAGGCGGGTTGCTATTGGGTAGTGTTAATTTGTGTATATCTTTTGGAACACTTGTAGTTAACTCTGATACTTATAACGATGGTCGGTGCGTAGTGGTAACACTGGCTTAATTTTGGGACTTGGCTTGATTCGTTATTCTTGATCGCCAAGTCGATATACAATACTTAATATGTAATCAGTGGTTTGTTCTGCTGTGAACCTTTTGTGTAAATAAAGTTTTAATTTAGGCTAATTTTAAGCTTGTGAAACCCGGTGTTACATGTTATAATGCATATGAGTCTATAGGGTCATGAGAAGTTATATACTTGACCAAAAAATGAAGCAAAAAAGGCTCTCTCTTTCTCTTCTCTTGTTCTTGGAGCTCCTTTGTGAGTTCATGGAGAAGTCCAGAAATTCAAGCATGTTCTTGAGCTACTTCTGGAAGTTGTGAGTTGTACAAGGAATGATTTCAAGTCTTGAAGATCATAACTTGGCTTACTAGCATTTGGGGATCGAACAAACTTGGTGTGGACTATCAATAGAGAGTTGCTCTCTTGTGACTTAGAGTTCATCCCAACAAAAAGAACTCAGAAGCTAGAGCATGGTATATTTCTTATCCCATCTCTTTCTTTTGGTTGCATTATCTTTATGTAGAGTTCCACCATTAGTGGGTCTTGATGGCATCTTGTTTTATACCCGGAAAATTGTTTTTCAAGCTTCCGCCGCGTGGGTAAGATGGCCAACGAAACCCAACAGTGGTATCAGAGCCATCTCTACATAGGTATTGCACCTTGGTGGCCTGAAAAACCTGAAATCGTAAAACTGGATTTGCTGTCAGGTGGGTTACGCGGCACGGAACCGCTTGGGTTACGCGGCGCGTAAATGGATCTGACAGATTTAAAAAAAAATTATAAAACAGTTTTTGCATTCAGGTTTTTGGCATCCAAAAATGGTTTCTGTGATTTTTGTTCCAGAAATTATTTTTTCGTATATTAAGATGCCTTGTATCTTGGTTGGTGTATTTATATGTATATTATTATTTTTGGCATAAAAATAGTAATTGCATATACTTACATTATGTATATATAAATATGTTTCATCAAAAATGGTTTGTTATTACTAATACATATATATATGGGATTATTTAGTTCCTTGAGTTTTTAGAAATAATCTTAATCTAGATACATAAGTTTGTATGGTTTTGTGTGGCACACCATGTTGTTCATGTTGTTCATGTGATGTTGGTAACCAATAAATGCGCTAGACCTTGTGGATGTTTGGTTGTGTTAAATTAGTTATTCATTCATTTGGTGACTAAATGTCACATGGTATGTAATAATTAATTTATTTACTTTATATTCCATGTTATGTATTTTTTGTACTAGAAAATAGGATTTGTGGCTTGTATGCCATTTATTTCATTTTCTATGTAATTGTAATTTGGAGGCAACCATCGGGAGTCCTTGGAAAGACGTCTTGGCAAACACGAATCCGAGAAGCCCAATGGAGGTAGCGGGTTTAGTGGGAGCACATCCAAGTCAAGGATATGTCCTTAGATGACTTCATTTTATCCGTAGTGGCTCACTGGAAAAACGCATAGGTTTTAGGGGCATGGTTATCAACTATTATATATGCGTGTGGTTGTTTTATTATTTATTGTTTATGCATGGATTATAGGATTGCATGCTAGACAAATTTTGACATTAATAAAACTCAAGAGTGTTTTACATTGGTTTAACAAACTCGCGCGCGCATAAGATTAACAAAAGAGAATATAACTATGGCTTATAATTCAAAGTGAAAAATGCGTTTTGTCACTTATTTGTTAATCTAACCGCACAAATGGTTTTTTAAACCGGAAAACTAAATCTCGTTTTCTAAATATAAATTGCACACCACCCATAAGATGACACCGCCCGAATCTAGTTATACAAGGGTTGATTGTCGAGCTCTAGCCGAGTTAATCTTTGTATAGACTGTGTGGAAGGCACGTGTGGCAACTCGCAAGGTTGATTGTCGAGCTCTAGCCGAGTCAATCGTTGGGCAAGAGTACCACCGTGTATCTTGATGGTTGATTTACGATTTCAAAATAATATTTTGAATACTTGTCGAGCTCTAGCCGAGTTATTTTAAATCTTAGTTTGAAGTTGGTGTGGAGGGATCAAACATGCCAAATTTGAAACCATGGTTGTCAAATTGGATCCCGCATGGAACTAAGAGTTCTAACAATGGATTACAATCGGTGAATTTGTACCGGTCTAAATAGCTTTGCCACGTGATCCGCGGAAAACCCGTCACGGTGCAAGGTGAAATATGGTTCTTAGCCCTATTAAAATTTTGATTTTATAAATCAAATGGGTAAAATATTTTAACGAGGATCATTTCAATATTAACTATAATTGTGTACTCTTAAGATAACTTACACGTTAACAATAACACATCAAAATTAATACTCTGTCGGTTCCTAATAAAGGATAAACTCATACATGTAAACTTAATTGTCTAACATTATTGGTTGAGACAAAGTTGTACATTATTGAGAAAACCTTTTAAAGCCAATTGCTACCAATGCGAACTAGGATATTAGATGCGCACAATGCGTGTCGTAGACATAAGAGAGGATTTTGTGTCTAGACCTAAGTCGGTTGTCAGATGCAAGAAGGTGGGAATAAATGTGTCTATGTCCTTATTATTAAGGCGTACATGGACCGAATGAAGAACTCTTTGATAGAGCTTCATTGTATGATTAGAGACTGCAAAGTCTAAACATGACCAATGAAGATTACTTCATATATTCCCAAATAAGGCTACTAAGGAACAAATAATCAATGAAATAGAAACTGGCCTTTAAAGGAATTTTTGATTTTTAATCAAGCCTTCCATTATATTGGAGTTAAAGGGCAATGTGATTGCGCCTATGGTGATTAGACTCCATGAGGGGTAGTTTGCTACTTCTCGATAAGATTAGAAATTAGCGCCACCATTTTGTCTAAATGGGTTAAAGACTCTTTTTGCTTTTTGACTTAAGGTACATTCATGATTAAACTCCATTGTTTTTAATGCTACTTCTATAGGCTAGGTTTTTTAACGCTAGCTATAATATTTAAATTTATTGCAAATTTATTTGCTGCAAAGTATAAGTATTAAAAGGGAAGTAAGTATATAAGGCATGGAGAGTTGGACTTCAAATAGAAAAACAAGATAGTTGTTTCTATTGAAAGGATTGGAAGTATGACACTTGCCTATCCCTCTAGCTAATATATTACTTCAATAGATATTTGTTTTGCACTTTTCGTGGCTAGAAACATTATATCTATAATGCCCTTTGTTGGACGATGTATATTATTTTGAACCATGTTTTTTTTTCAAAGTTTATACATGTCAAGGCATATATATTAAGCTTATGCTTAAGAAGTAATATCATGATCATAAATAATTTCGATAAGTTATCCTTATGACATAGTTGACTAAACCATATAAACAAGATTTGTATCACCAAACTCCGTGTGGTAAGGAATTTGGAATCGTTTGATCATGGGTCAAATGTTGACTAACAAATCTTATTTATTAGGTTAATTTACTAATACATCCTTCGCTTTTGTATGTGATAGGATTGATAGCTTGTTGGATTACGTACACACTCTTGCGTGTAGACCGTTCAAGCAAATCATAAGGTATAAAATCCAAATACTTCGTTATCTTTACCGATGATGGTAGAAGAAATGGATATATCTATTCATTGATAGACTATGTGTTTGAAACCTTATAGGTGTTAGAGACACACCATAACGAATTGCCTGATTTAAAATAAATAAAGAAATATGATACTCGATTCAAGTTACATAAAGGTTGATTGTCGAGCTTTAGCCGAGTTAATCCTTGTGTAGACTGTGTAGATTGAGTTAATATGTTCTAAATTCTATTAACATCAATTGAATTATGTTTTGTCACATAATTCACTCCTTCTATGACACATTGCATAATGAGTCATATCATGGAGGAACTGGACATTCTTGTTTTGGTCTGGTAATTGATATGTTACGCTTTAGTACTCAATTATGGAGTAATCTAAAGTAATGGCGGGCTATGTTCTTAATCTTAAACCAACAAAGATGGTTAAGACTACACCTTAGAGGATGAGACTAGAAAGAGTGTCTTTGCTTGTCCATCTCAAAGTATGGATTGTCTAAACCTGCGTTTTGCACGTGAGGTGAAGGAATCCAGGATCTAGAGGTGTTACTCCATTAGGTATTCTTCTAAGACCATGGGATATTTGTTTTTCAAAATTTTATAAAAACAAAGTGTTTTCTGGGAAAAAGTTTCTTTTCTTCAAAACTAATATCCATGGATGTCTGTAGAAGTAAAAGTAGACCTTGAATGAAATAACCTGATGTTGGTACTAGCACATAATCAGAAATGATTAAAATTCAGCATGAGAAGGCTGGAGAACCTGACATATAGTCATTTCCTCTTAGACTGGTATATATCGCCATAAGACCAGAAAGATATAGTTTATTATATCTAAGGAAGACGACTTGATGATAAGTCATCAAACTACTGGAAGCATAGTGGGCCTAGAGTCTGCTAGAAGAAAAGAGGCAATGAATATGAGATGTAATCCATGGAGGATATTCAAGTTTGAAACTTTTTTTTATCCTATACCGGGGTGGAAACCCATAGAGTGTATATGGTTCTTTATTGAAAGAAACCAGCATGGATTTGTTTACAACTTTGAATACCGACTAATAGAAAGATTTTCACGATGATTGACCATGAGGGAGGTATCATCTGGAAATTTTCTCTTAGTGGTAATGTCGAAGAGTAAATTTGTAGACCATTTTGAATACCGACTGATTGGAAAGGTGTTCTTGATGATTAACCAAGTGGAAGGTATCATCTAGAGACTTTCTTTCAGTGGCTATGTCAAAAGTCGTTTTGTAGACAACTTCAAATATCGCATAGTTGAGAAGTGTTCTCGATGATTGACCATAAGGTTGGTATCATCTTGAAACTTTATTCCAATGGTTATGTTGAAATTTACTTAGATACTTATAAGATATCACTACCCTTTTATGGCTATGATAAATTGATATAAGAACTCTATTCCTTAACAGGAATTTTTATGAGGAAGTGCTTAAAACACTATCCGGAGGTCTCTTACATCAAGAGTATCCTTGTATTGTCTACAAGCACAAGCATCCTTATGAAGTCTAAGAGCACAAGTATTCTTGTAGAGTCTGCAAATTATGGAAGTCTATTGATAGACTTAAATAATCATCTCAGAGTTTGAACCTTTGCTTTGATATGAAAACCATATATGTGATTTTTCAAAAGCAAGGATTAAACCTGTATGAATGTTAGGGCTAGTGGGAGCATTGTAATAATCATATACTTGTATATACTTTATATTGGAGAAAATGTCCCAACTATGCTTGGTTCAAAAGCTTGGTTCAGGAGTTATTCGTCCATAATGATTATTATATATATAATATTGATTATGGAGTACAAGAAATATTGAGATATGTTCTTGGAAAATTTATGGAAAGATAAAGCTTAGAGTAATTTATTACTCCAGTGCTAATTTCTATAAAGGATATCTACCGATTCAGATCGGAGTACATGATCCTATTTTATGTGTAGTTGTTAGTAAGAATGGTTCTCAAAACATTGATGACCCTATTTGGATCTTCTGAGATAATGAGGGTATAATGGCTTTTGCACAAGAACTATTGTCCTTGGTGTCACTTACCTTATTGAGTTCTTTTGAAGCAATGAAGGTACTCAGACATGGACAAAGGACCATAGTATCGTCAACAAACACTTTATGAGTGGTTTGGTTGTGTTTGGAGGTATGGTCTTCATGAGAGTACAAACGGATAGCATTATGACTGATCCGTTTAATTAAGCTTAAGTCATAGGCTGATGATGGTTGTCATACTAGCGCCTACATGCAAATCCTTTTGCAAAAGGACATGACTTAAGTTTATTTTAGTTATATATTGATATACTAAACTTTGGGAACATTAAACAGTATTGTATATCATATTATATCGATTATTAAATGTGATTTAATAGTTCACCATGGGCGGGTATATTCATGAATCTTTACTGTGTTCCATCTTAGCATGTTTAATCACTTCCCAGAATGATTTTACATTCTAAATGTCCACAGTCGGTCATTCTTCATTGGGAGGAAGTTTGAATTAAGACTGAGGGAAGTGGTTGGTCGCTATCCAACAATGGATTGGGTAAAGAGACGCAACACCTTGCCTGTACTTGCAATGGTCAAGTGATTGGACGACCCCCACCTGAGCTTACTTCATGGTTTATGTTATGAGTAACTCAGAAAGATAATATCATTTCATCCTTATACTGGAGATACATGTGTTCCAAAGCATGAACCTGCTTTGCTTTGATTGCTTTCTAACGCAGTTCTTGACTGGCTGTTATAAAGGGAGCTTTTAGGTAAAATATGGGGTATGTGGCGGAGCAATGCAGTCAAAGGGATTTTTTCCTCTAGTTTTAGAGAGATATCCATGGGCCCCTCGATGATTGAGAGCTGACGTAAAAGGCACGGCCGTGCTCATGTTGCTATGATGTTTAATCGATTGCAACAAGATTTTGGGTCACCATCAATCGAGATCGAGAAACATAATCGTGAACGCGGTGGTTGAGGTCAGTTTGCTAACGCGGCTGGATCCTTGAGTGTTTTTCGGGATCAACGGTACTCGACGGTAAATTCCGGGTCTATGGGAGTCGATGGTCAATTCCGGATCCCAGAGGGTTCTGCAGGCCGCCGTTCCTCGACATACAGTGAGGATCTTGGTCTATGATCAGATCCAAACGGAGTCCTAGTGACTCAAATGGAGTCCTAGTGAGGATCTTGGTCTATGATCAGATCCAAACGGAGTCCTAGTGACTCAAACGTGATTGTGGGCTGCTCTTCGCTCCCCCACCGATGCGGTTGGTTGTGACTGATTCCCCAGCTCGGATCGTTGAGCCAGGCTAACTACCTCGCAAGATATGATCCCGCTGACATGTCGGCACACCGCTATGTGAATATTAGCATTGTGTGCCATATTGTGACGTGATAGCGTGCTTATTGATGCTTATGTGATACATGAACTCACTAGCTAGTGTAGCTAATGTTTCGTGATATTTCCCTTTTCGCAGGTTTGTGATCAGATGGCCTGGCGAGGCGGGTTGCTTTTGGGTAGTGTTATTTTGTGTATATCTTTTGGAACACTTGTAGTTAACTCTGATACTTATAACGATGGTCGATGCTTAGTTGTAACACTGGCTTAATTTTGGGACTTGGCTTGATTCGTTATTCTTGATCGCCAAGTCGATATACAATACTTAATATGTAATCAGTGGTTTGTTCCGCTCTGAACCTTTTGTGTAAATAAAGTTTTAATTTACGCTAATTTTAAGCTTGTGAAACCCGGTGTTACATGTTATCATGCATATGAGTCTATAGGGTCATGAGAAGTTATATACTTGACCAAAAAAATGAAGCAAAAAAGGCTCTCTCTTTCTCTTCTCTTGTTCTTGGAGTTCCTTTGTGACTTCATGGAGAAGTCCAGAAATTCAAACATGTTCTTGAGCTACTTCTGGAAGTTGTGAGTTGTACCAAGGAATGATTTCAAGTCTTGAAGATCATAACTTGGCTTACTAGCATTTGGGGATCGAACAAACTTGGTGTGGACTATCAATAGAGAGTTGCTCTCTTGTGACTTAGAGTTCATCCCAAAATGAAGAACTCAGAAGCTGGAGCATGGTATATTTCTTATCCCATCTCTTTCTTTTGGTTGCATTATCTTTATGTAGAGTTCCACCATTAGTGGGTCTTGATGGCATCTTGTTTTATACCCGGAAAATTGTTTTTCACGCTTCCGCCGCGTGGGTAAGATGGCCAACGAAACCCAACAAATATATCTAATTCTAAACTTCCTTTTTCAAATTTCCAAATTCAAAAGTTGAAAGTCCAGACAAGTTATTGTGTACTTATATCAAATTAAAATATAAATTAGAAATTGACTAAACATCTTTAGGAATAGAAATCTATTTTTGTAGAAACATAAACTTGATGAATAAACTCATGTGCTCCAAAAATAAAACAAACAAATCGACACAAAGTCATGTGGCTATGGAACATCCACATCATCAACATGAAATGGTAAAT
This sequence comes from Pulicaria dysenterica, assembly GCA_947179395.2. NCBI lineage: Eukaryota > Viridiplantae > Streptophyta > Magnoliopsida > Asterales > Asteraceae > Pulicaria > Pulicaria dysenterica. Next base: position 48,167,843 of record OX359292.1, on the reverse strand, counting down.
AAAACAAATAGATCAACATTGTTAGATTGTGTGCAGGGATAGTGTACATGTGTCATCATATCCATGAAAACTATGAGTCACTAAAGGGTCACACAGCTGCATACCCAACTGATGAACCGGAAAACAATACTATGTGTGTACAAGCGATAATAATAGTTAATTAATTATTGAGAGAAATAGTAAATAGAAATTTTTTAAAATGAGGTATTGAATATTAGTTAATATTTAATTAATAGAGTTTAGTTGGTATATATTAATTAACAGTTAATTAATTAATATATAAATCAAACGAGAAGGTTTGTTTTGTCAATTGATCAAAGTTGTTGATCAACGGACCGTGTTTCAAGTCCAAGGGTCGTGGTCCATAATAATTACTATTTAAATGGATTAATCCTTTGTTTTAACCTAATTACATTACAATCAACATAAGGCAAAACAAAGACACACCCACACACTCTCTCTCTCTCTCCTTGTTCTCGGCCGACAACACCACCACCACCCTACACGGTGGTCGACGGTGGTTCCTGCGGCAGCGTACGGCGACGGCGAACGGCGGCTCCCCTTCTACAGCCCCCTCTCTCGGCGATCGGACCCTAGGCCGAAACCCCACCCCTTGCGGCGGTTAGGTTTTCTCAGCGGCGGTCAAAGGCAACCAAAAGCCGCCGGCTTTTTGGTGGTGTACACACACGCAGGATCTTTCTTCTCGAGTATTGTTAGTAATGGCGGTCTAGCAGCCAGTTCACGAGTTGTAGTAGCTATGTATCCTTCTATAGCAGTTCAGGGTATATTTTCTCTTATCCTTTTAATACTGATATAGACCTGGACATATAATATATCTATTATAATTATGATTTGTTGTTCTGTTTCCCCACCTAATCCAGTTGTGATCTTGGAATGGGATTTATATATATATATATATATATATATATATATATATATATATATATATATATATATATATATTATTCCGATGTGTTTGTTATACCCTGTAAATCCTAATAGTGTTATCAGAGCCTTCTTCTAGGCTCGGTGGAGAACAAGTTTATCATGATTATATATTGTTTATATATGTGTGAAACTTATACTGTGGTTAAGATCAAGTTTCTGATCTGTTACTTAATAAAGTTTCCAGCTTTACTGCTTTAATATATATTTTATATATGTGTGAAACTTTAAGTCTTGGTTTAGGATCAAGTTTTGATTTTTTTACCAATTAAAGTTTCCAGTTTGTTATTTATATATATTTGTATATATTAACTACGTGAAACTTGTTTTTTTTGGCCAAAAAGTCAAAGTTTTTGATTTTTTAGCAAATTAAAGTTTCCAGTTTATCTGTTTTAATATTTATACAGATATTGTGTGTGAAACTTGTTTTTTGGCCAAAAGTCAAAGTTTTTGACTTTTAACCAGACATAGTTTATTAGTTTATATGACTTTTAATCAAGTTTCCAGCTTTATTATTATATATTTAATAATGTTAATGTTTAACCTTTGCGGGTTTTTTTTTGTTTTTATCCGGTTTGAGATATATAACAAAAGGCCCAGTTGTGTTTTGGTGTTTAGATTCAAGTTTTGAATCATCTCGGGATTATATATTTGTATTATGGTTATAATGCGTGTATTATTATTATTATTTAATTTTTGGTACGCGATTGTATCTTTATTATATATTAAGCCAAACGCCTAAAACCTAGTGGATCACTTTGTGGTCTTATTTAATTTCTTGCTATGGTTGGTTTACATTTATGGAGGCATGCAAGCCACTTACAACCCCTATTCAATTTTTTAAAAGTATTAGTTTTAGCGGGCCTGCGTGCCTTTGAATTATTATGTAATAGGGCACTAGTTCTATCAAAATTGTATTGGTTAGTTTGATATTTGTAAAATGTAATATTGAAGACGATCAAGCAAAAACAAGAAGCAAGACAAGGAGAGAGGATGTCATGAATGCTGGAGCCAGAGGGAGCATCAAGACTTTCCATGCCATGTGTGTTGTTTATGATCCACTTAGGGTTTGACCACAGGGGTACTTGATTTTTAATTAAGTACTAGTGATGGTCAAAAAGGCGTTATGTGTTATTGGCTTATTATTATTAAATGCATGGTTGTGTTTTAATTAATTATATAGTGCACGTTCGTCATTAAAACCATAGACATATATATAAAGTATATATTTAAGTTGAAAAGGATTTTTCACTTAAAAGGATAATGTTTTTACAAGTTTTGTAAAACGGTTAAAACTGGCAAAATATTTTTAAAACGAATTAACCCTTTTTCAAAATCTTAGACCAGTAGTGATACCCATCTAATGGTACACCTATCCTGCTCCCGGTACCTTTGGGTGTTGTCGTGCCCAAACCGTGCACACCGGGTTCAAACCGATGTGGGGAGGGGGTGAAAGACTTTGCGATTCCCAGATATGACGGGCCAAAGTTCACCCCGTCTTAGATGGTGAAGTCTATTTTGGTGATTCCCTAATCTGACGGGCCCAAAGTGCGCTTAGGAGGAGTAAATATGTACGAATTATGTTTCATTCGATGTCCTAAAGATATAGGAGTCCTGTTTTGGACCAAATACGATCGGTATGGTTTATACCCACCACAAAATAGCACGGGGTCGGTGTTGTCGTGCCCAAACCGTGCACCGGCACGTGTGAAATATGGATCCTATTCTAAAATAAAATTATTTAAAGGATTATAAATTATTTTAGAGGAATTAATTACTGAAACTTTTTTTCTTGCTTTTTACTGTAGATGTCAAATTTATCTGATCTTTTTTTTATTCGCCTGAGGAGTCTCTTAGCCTCATCATGCAAAAGTGGAAGCTTTCAGGTCCAAACTTCGCGGTTTGGAAGTTGCACTTTAGAAATATCCTAAGGGCACAGGGAAGGTTGTACACAGTCGATAAGCAACCTCTAGCACAACCCGATTATTCTGCTCAAGATGAAGAGTATGATACATATTATAAGTATCTGTCTGCATCTGACGTCATGTCAATTCTAATATTCTCCAGAAAATATGAGTTTTCGGATGAACTCAAGAGTAAGTCAACTTTTGAGGTCGTGCGTGACCTAGAGGAACACTTCAATAGTAGCGAACGCTATGGACGTTTCTACTTAAGAAAGACATTCTTTCACAGGGGATGAAAGAAGGTCAGTCTTTGAGTGATCATCTCATTAACATGAGAATGTTGTTTGATTGCTTAATGATTCTGAGGTCACAGGTCAATAAACAAGAATTTGTGATGCTTTTGGTCAGGTCTCTGACAGATCACTATCAGGCAAAGGCAGTGTTGTAAAACTCGGCCTAGGCGGCCGAGTACTCGGGGAGTACTCGGAAATCGGCCAACTGCCGAGGCGAGTCGGGGCTACTCGGCCATATTACTCGGATTCGGTCCAACTCGGCCCTACTCGGTCAACCGAAGTCAAAAAATGATTTTTTGAATTTTTCAAAGGCACAAGGCACGCAAGTAACTATATTTTTTAACCTTATCTATTTCCTCTCTTCCGCTATTAATCACGACTACGAAATCAATAGTATCTCTTCCATTTTTTCTTAAAATTGTCGACTATGCGACACACTTTGAAATTTTTAACAATTTTGTTTATGTTTCTAACATATTTCGTGGGCCCTGTGAACAATTTTATATATATATATATATATATATATATATATATAGGGTTCATGCGAGAACCGTGAGAACCAATCTCAGCCGTTTCTTGGATATGGGAAGTATCATGGATGTAGGGCGTGGAGGGATAGGGTGTGGCAGGGTGCATGTGAGGAATTCATGGGTGGGCAATGACATTGAAGGAGGGGAAATTCGACGGCTTAGATTGGTTCTCACGATTGTCGCGCTAACAACGGTTCTCGCATGAACTTTTGTCTATATATATATATATATATATATATATATATATATATATATATATATATATATATATATATATATGAGTATTTACGAACATATTACATGTGAATTTTTGAATTTATACATAAATATCCAAATCCGAGTACTCCCCGAGTAATCCCCGCCTAGGCCGAGTACTCGCTACTCCCCGGTCGGCCGCTCGAGTAGCGCCTAGCGAGTTTTACAACATTGGGCAAAGGTAGTGAATAAGATCGGAGAGCAGGAATCAACCGTAGTTGGTACGCACGAGCTTCTAATGTGCATGGATGACTAGATGCACCCAGACTTCCCTGATGCAACAGTAGTTGAATCAATGGAAGAAGATGACTGGATTGATGAGCTACTAGACATTTGTTGCCCAGTTTGCGGTAGCAAGGATATTTGCGAGCACTTGCTCGACATTGATCAGCTTGACGTCGATTCTACCGATGAGTCGGGTATCTTTATGATAGATTGCTTAGTTACTTCTTTTGAATCATGGGTACTTGATACCGGATGTGGTCATCACATTTGCAATCACTTGCAGGGATTCAAGAGGAGTAGGAAACTAAGGAAGGTGGACATGGACCTACGGGTAGGCGAATGCTCAATTATTGGTGCTGAAGCTGTAGAAATTTATTGTCTCAGGCTGCCTTCGGGATTAATCATAGAACTAGAAGATTGTTATTTTGTTCCTAGATTAATCAAAAATGTAATCTCATATGATTTATTAATAGACAGTGGTTTTACCAATCAGTCGGTAGGAAAAACAATTTTGTGCTTTAAAGATGATTTATTTTATTTTAAAGCAAGTTAAAAAATGGTCTATACACGATAAATCTACAAGATGACAAGGAAATCTATAATATAAGTAAAAGTTCAAAGGACACTTTCAACAAAACTTACTTTTGACATTGTCGGCTCGGACATATTAATAAGAAACGCATAAAGCAACTTCATGAAGATGGAGTTCTAGGGTCATTTGATCTTGAATCAATTGACAATTACGAATCTTATTTGTCTGGCAAGATGACAAAGAAACCTTTCGACAGCCTAAATGAAAGGTCAAAAAAACTGCCAAGAATAATACACACAGATGTGTGTGGTCCTTTTAGTCAGGAAGCCAGAGGAGGATACCGGTACTTCATTACCTTCACTGACAATTTCAGTAGGTACGGTTATGTGTATCTTATGAGACACAAGTCTGAAAGTTTTGATTTCTTCAAACAATTTCAGAATGAAGTACAAAACCAGCTTCACAAGAAGATAAAGCTACTTCGGCCTGACCGGGGTGGTGAATATCTGAGTAAGGAATTTGACGATCATCTAAAGGATTGTGGGATTGTTTCACAACTCAAACCTCCGTATACGCCATAGTGGAATGGTGTATCAGAAAGGAGGAACATAAACTTGCTTAACATCGTTCGTTCTATGATGAGTCGGACTAGTCTACCAATGTCGTTCTGGGGACATGCACTCGAAACGGCTGCTTTTATGCTGAACCGAGTTCCAACAAAATCTGTGGAGAAAAGAAAGACACCGTTAGAGCTATGGACGTGGAAAAATCCCAAATTGTCTTTCATGAAGATTTGGGATTGTGAGGCGTTCGTCAAACGACTGTTCTCGGATAAACTCAAACCCAAATCAGACAAATGTATCTTCGTGGGTTATCCTAAGGAAACCTTAGGGTATTATTTTTATAATCCCGATGAGAACAAAGTTTTTGTTTCTCGGTGAGGGACCTTTCTAGAGTTAAAGTTTCTAAGTTCAGAAACTGCTAGAAAAGAAATAAATCTTCAAGAAATTGAAGAAAATGAAGGTATGCCTCCACCATTTGTGGAACCAGTAATTCAACAGAGAATTGTTGAATCCAACCCTATTCTGTGGTTGAGGAAGAAGTAGAAACACAAGACCTTCTCATGTCCAGTAGGATTCGAACTGAGCCAAATAGATATCTAGGATTTCTAATTGCTCAAGAAGAAAGGGATCTTTATAAACCCACGTCCTACGGGGATGCTATGTTGGGCAGTGAGTCTGAAAATGGCTAGACGCCATGAAGGCAGAAATGCAATCCATGTATGACAACCAAGTTTGGGAGTTAGACTTGCGACAACACAGTAGAGCTGTTGGATGCAAGTGGGTTTTCAATAAGAAGACGGACATGGAAGGAAATGTGCATACTTTTAAAGCTAGACTTGTTGTGAAAGGTTACACTCAGACTCATGGTATTGATTATGATGAAACCTTCTCGCCAGTAGCTATGCTTAAGTCCATTAGGATTCTTATGGCAATATCTGCATACTTTAATTATGAGATATGGCAAATGGATGTCAAAACTAACTTTCCTTAACGGGAAACTAACAGAGGATGTGTATATGGCACAACCGGACGGTTTTGAAGATTCCAAGAATCCAAGAAAAGTATGCAAATTGCTAAAATCCAGTATCTTATGTAATTCACGAGATCTGTACATTTTAATGCTCTAAAATTAAAAGAACATTGTACCCTTGGTAATTAATTGCAATTAATGTAAAACCTTAATCTCTACAAGCTAAATGATTGGTCCATATTAGTTCTCGCAGTTCTCATACGAAGAACGGTTCTCGTTTGAACCGCAACCTATATGTATATGTATATATATATATATATATATATATATATATATATATATATATATATATATATAAGAAAATCACATATATTGCTAGCTTGATGGTGCATTGAAGGTTATTTAAATTAGATGTAATTGTTGCATTTACTTTTGGATATGATATTTATTGATAGCTTTGACAGTAGTAAACTTCATCTTCAACTTCATCTATCTTTATCTTTATCATCTTCTCCTTCATTTCATTTCATGGATAATATAGATTTGTTTGGAAGTTCCACATCTCCTTCTAGCCACACATCAAACTCACCTAATGCATCATCAAACCAACCATCAACATCACAAAGTTTATTTCCAAACTTTGGATCATGTTACATTCCTCAAATGTCACCACCACCACCAATTCAACAACCATACATATAACCAAATCTACAACAATTTTACCTAAATCAACAACAATATCAACAATTTTTGCAGTGACAACAACAACAACCACCACATTAACCGTCACCGACACCAACCGAAAATAGACCTCAACTGGAGCCGGTCACACAACCCGAACCATCAAAAGGTAAGAAGGTTTGTAAGATGAATAGTTAGGCAAAGGAGGACGAGATTATCTTGGCCACTTCGTGGGTAGCGGTATCTTCTGCTGGTCAAGAATTCAACAATAAATATTTTAAACATATGGATCATCGCAACACGTTGAAAGGAGAATACATGTCAAAGAAAAACATGTATAAGGACCTCACATTTCTCGTGTTAGGTTGTATTTATTTATTAGGAATTGTTAGGTTGTATTTATATGCGAACTTCTGTTTGAATTTGAAACATAACAATTTCTCTCAAATATAACAAGTTCTCTTAATGAACATGGATTCATCTCCATCATCAGAATCTTCTGACTCATTTGAATGTCTACAAATGACAAGAGAAGCAATTCACTTCCATGAACGTCTTCAAGAGGAACAAAATACATCTCGGGCAAGAAGATCTCGAAGATATATATATATATATATATATATATATATATATATATATATATATATATACATATATATATGTATATATATATATATATATATGTATATATATATATATATATATGTATATATATATATATGTATATATATATAGGGTTGTCTCCAAAGTAGTCGGTGAGCAAATTCTCGTTTGCACTTTCACAATCCCTCCATATATATATATATATATCTTACTCCTATATAATACATTTACAACCTAAAAACTCTTAATTTTTAAGTAAGTTGAATTTACTATATTACCCTTCATTACTAACCATTTAAACAACAATAAGATGTCAACAAATTAATTAAAGAAAGAATGCAACAATACGACCACAAATTAACTATCTGTTGCAAATGTACAACCTGCTCTACTAATTGTACAACATGCTTTAACATTGACTTTTATTTATAAATGATTTCAATATAATATACACATGGTTTACAATCTCATTGAAAATGTACAATCATCCTTGCTAATTGTACAATCATCCTTGCTAACTTTTGCAAGCTGGAAAAAAATATTAAAAACAAATCATATAAATTCACCTTTAAATTTTGCAACCCGTATACAAATTTAAACTGTTGCAAGCTGGAAACATATTTAAAAACGGAAACAAAATTAACAATATCAAATCATATAAATCAGAAATCAACTTAACAAAATCAAGATCATGTACAAATTAACTCGAGTATTATATAAACAAGTTTTAAGGTCCTGTTTTTTTACCTCTAATCGTCTAAACTGAAAATATCCACCCAAGCCAATTGAAGGTCATGGAGAACCTCTCAGAAATTCTCAACAATGTTGCAATAGAAGATGACAATAACGTTGCTACAAGTCAAGACACTGTCCTTGTAAGTATTATATCAACTGACCTCTCTTGATTTATCTTAAATAAGAAAAGCAGACAAAAGTAGTACATAAACCTGGTTAGATCATAAGTTGACCTCTAATGATATATGTTCTTCAACTGATGCGTCTCCGTCCTCTGTTTTTTCAACAGAGGGTTTCTCTCTCTAAAATGTATTGAGAGTGTTGGGGGTCTTCGTCCTCTGTTTCTTCAACATAGGGTTTTTCTTTCTCAAATGTATAGAGAGTGTTAATAAAGTTATAATAAATGCTTAGGCATTGACTGTTGTGATATAATAATGCCATTAATTCATAAGGAATTTCTAGACATAGACTGTCGTGCAAGCATTAAAGAGTGTTCAAATTTCAAAAAAAAGAATATTTTAAGAATTAAACCTTAAATACTCTTGTGCTAGCCTTAAATATGTTAGTTATTATTTAATTTTGATTTTTACACATACCTGTAATATATAAAATTGTTTTATATTTTTATCCAGAAGTACATGGACAACCCCTTGGGAATAATTCATAATGAATTCCTAGACATAGACTATTGTGCAAGTATTAAAGAGTGTTCAAGAATATTTTAAGAATTAAACCTTAAAGACTGTTGTGCTAGACTTAAATTTGTTAGTTATTATTTAATTTTGATTTTTACACATACCTGTAATATGTATATAATTGTTTTATATTTTTATATCGAAGTACATGGTGGACAACCCCTTGGGAATCATCAACATTGTTGCAACAGAAGATCATCAAGTTGCTACATCTCAAACTGTCCACGTAAGTATTATATCAAGATTTCAATGAAGTCTTATGTATCAAGTATAGTTAATATTCTTTTCTAATGTTTACATACCTATATTTATATTATTGTCTTGTATTTTTATAGAATATAAAAACAGATAAGTTTATTGAAAGTATAATATGAATCAACACAAACAAAAACTAAAAAGAGAAATAAAGTGATTTTATTTTGATGTTTACATGCCTATATTTATAATACTAATTATATTATTATAAAATAATAAAAGATACATATAGTAGTCAACATCAAATTGTCTCATCTTTCTCTCTAATATGCAATTTGAAAAAATGTGTTTATAGGAAATGGAAATCGTTGCTCAAGATGCTATGATGGCCGTCGAACATTCCTCGAAAGTGAACAATGACAAGGTGATTGTTGTTGATGAGGTAATTACCAAAACTTTTGCTTTTTTATAAAGATAATTAAGATCAAACAATTGTCTTTTGTGTTGCATTATGTAACAAAATATTTACAAAAAATCGTTATCCATTAGCTTCACATCACCCAGAGCGTCCTCAAATACATTAAAATATGTTTATTCAAAAAAACACAATGAAAATTATAATTTAAAGCCAAAAAATCAACTAATATTTAATATATATTGTTTTGAACAGCTTTCAAAAAAACGAACAAGAGAAGAAAATTTGATCACATGGAAATGGGATGATGTAATCGACATTGACACCTCTGATGATGATGAAGCATTACTAATGGAAAATGTTAAAAGAAAGAAAAGGAATCAGATTTCAATTTTTAGCCGCAATAAAGTTTACCGGCTTTTCGATGAATCCGATGAAGATTAGCATAATTGTTTTTTTATATCTCCTTTTTTATTAAGCTTTTATAAGTTTTGCACATGTAGTACTTTTAAACAATTATTTAATTATTGCGAATAAATTAAATCTATTAGTGATGTTCTACATTCATATTTAACTTCGTAAAGATCACCAGAATGGTTATATAATTTACTAAGCTTGCATAAGTATATTATAAATATTACTCTAACTGCAAAAAAAAAGTGTTAACCGTGCTATATGTGAAAACATACCTCGGTATCTCAAATTCAAACCCCGGTATCTTCACCAGCACTATTATTTGTCTTGTTCAAAGGTCCCCAAACTGCTCTCTTGATCCTTCCTTTAGAGATTAAACCAATCAAAACACAAAACATCTGGAAAGTTAAACCAATATCTAGAGAGTTAAACATAAATTTAATCAGAACACATATCTTGAATATTAACAAATACATTGTAATAATAAAAATATGAAAGAGAGATTATAGCAGAGCTTATTTGTTTAAAAAACTCAACTCTTATCACCCTTAAAAATACCGACCCGAAACACCAATATACAACATGAGTCAAGATAATCAAGTAATTAGAAAACTAAATTACTTAGGCAATATACAACATGACCATACTATGTCATGGGAAAATGATTTGTAATTAATATGACCAAACTTAGTGGATATTATTTTCAAATCTTTTTGATCTTTAAACTCTTTAATTATAAAACCTTTTCTATAGCAAAACGTGGTTTCTGACATTTTGATTGAGCTACAAAAGGAAGTATTAATCTATATGTTTAATATTATTATTATCAATATACATAATAATAATTTATGATGTTATTGAAATAAACCACCTTTCACTAAACCACTACTAAAAAAATATGGATATGCTTCCCAATTCTATTCCATTGTCAAAGTCAGTCGTGGGTTTTAACACCAAAACTATGATACAACTACCATTTTAATCACCTCTTCATAAGCAAACCTTAATCCCATCAAGTAATCCAATTTGGGCATCACTGTGTGTTTTACGCTTGAAACCAGTAACATCACTGTGTGTCTTATCAGCAACATTGTTGTTTGAGATATAGTTCTCATGATTTTTTTCTCTTTTGCAACTATATATATATATATATATATATATATATATATATATATATATATATATATATATATATATATATATAATATTCCACACACATACAGTTTAATCTAAACAAAAAAAAGCCAAGAATCCTTTACTAAAACTCAAATGATCTACAACATTCATTTCCTAGAAACAGCAAACAACTACATGAATCAATTAATCAAAAGCAATATAGGTACAGAAAAGATTCATAACCTTCGTGAGTTGAAAACTCGGTTCTAGGCCTCGTATGATGCTAAGTCAGTGATATTGGTGGCCTCCTTTTTGACCCGTCACACGGCGAAACCGCAACAAATTGATAGCAACCTTGTATTCGAAGTCTGGAGGCTTTATGCAGTCGCTGCCGTCGAAATATTTTTGAATCGATAAGGAGAGAAATAGAGGAACCGTTGCTGCGTTTTTGCAATCGAAATCTCGATCGAAGAATCCAAGGCCTTTGCGGCGGTGCCCTTGCCGAAAAGTCGAAGCCTCCGCTTTCTCCTCTCGATCGGCAAAGCAATGGTTACGGAGTGGAAATGAAATTGGGAATCGCATAAGAAAACCCTTACACTGTGCTCCAGAAAAAAATTAGGAAAGGGAGGGATAATTTTAGAGAGAAAGGAAAGGGAAGGGATTTTAAATAATTTTTAGTTTTATTTTCCTGAATACGAGAGAAAAGAAAAGAAAATAAAACAAAAAGTAAAGAAAAATGTATGATTTTTTAACTTTCTCTCCAAATCTTCCCGATTATGGAAGGAAAATTAGCTAAATTTCCCCTCCTCTTCTCTTCTCTTCTTTCCATGAAAATTTTAGGGAACACAATTTATAATCACTTTCTTTCCAAATCATTCACTTTCTCTCCATAAATCTTGTTCGGGAACACAGCGTTAGGGTTTCTTTATCTCATTTCAATATACATCTTTAAATTTAATTATTTACTTATCTTTAGTTATATGTTTAATAAAATAATAATATCTTAATACTTATAATAGAATTATGAGTATTCATATGACATATTATACATCTTTATTATTTGTTTAGGTTTAATAAAATAATACTTATCAATTAAGAATTTTTAATTATTATAATATTTAAAATTATAATATCACCTTAATAATTATATTTTTTTTTAATATGTATTAAATCTCATTTCGTTATTTCTTTAGTTTCCTAATGCCATGGTGATTTAAATTCTAAAAGTGTTTTCTTATTTAATTTTTTTGTAGATTAAAAATCCAAACATCTATGAAGTTATTTCTCAATTTGAACCACGTCATGGGTCATTCACGATAAATGTTGTGAGAGTTTATTCCATCTACAAGGACACGTTAGAAAACAAATTATATTTTTTTTTACTCGATAGAAATGTAAGTGATTATAAAAGTAACCAAATTAATTAATAAGCTAATATATGAATTTTGAATTATTAAATAACTTGCGTGTGTTAGAGAGATAGTGTTGTGGCTGTTGTATGTCCTCATCTCGTTGAACAGTATGAAGCGCTTAATCTGGAAGGATTTGTGTTTGCGATCAAGCGTTTTGAGTTCAATGGACGTGGTTACGATGACTTCCCAAGATACGATGCATTTTCAATACATCGTGCTGAATGGACACTATTGATTAATACAAAAACCAAGTTCTCTCGGCTGGATATTACAGATGTTAAACCAGAGCTTCCAATGTATCCTAAACCACCTACTTTTGAAATGTTGCTCAATGATCAAATAAGAAGAAAAATGTTGATAGGTATATGTATTTTTTAAAATATTTTTTTGGATATAAAGAATTACAACTTGACATTAGATAATGTTTTGTGACTTTTTTTTAGATGCGGTTGGAAAAATTGTGGGAGCAAAGTTTATAAGTTTTAGAGATCCGTGGAATGAGCATAAACCGTCCTTCATACAACTAACGTTGAAGGATATGACGTAAGTTTATATAATATAAGTATACATGGATTGAAATTCTTAATGGTAGTTAACATTAAGAAGGTATTCTAATATTTCATTATTGGTTAACAATCACAATGATGTATTAACTTATATTCTTTTTAAGTTAAAGTATATCTTAGTTTGTATTGTCTTCTTCTCTGTCCTCTTGATTCATACCCGCAACAAAAACTCATCACAACCCATCTTCATTCGCAGCCGCCGCATTGCGCGGGTACCCCACTAGTATATATATATATATATATATATATATATATATATATATATATATATATATATATATATATATATATATATGAAAAAAGAAAAAAGTTGTCGAGAGAGCACAAGAAAGTGCAAGAAAAGATGGAGGGCACAAAGTCGTTGGTGTCCTACAAAGTGCAAGAAAAGATGTCGAGAGAGCATTTGGTGTCCTACAAAGTCGTTGGGCAATTGTTAGTATGCCAGCAAGACCTTTAAGTTTGAAAAAAAATACAAAGAACTATGTATGCATGTATCATTCTACACAACATGATTATTGAAGATGGCGGATATGCAATATCAAATGTCAACGAAGACACTACTATTACTCGAAGCCGAGTCCAACGGACATTTGCCGAGACTTGTGAAATACGTCATTGGTGAAATAAACTGAAGGGTTTTGATCAGATCAAACCACCCTAAGACACAAACTGGTCAAGGTTTGATTCTACTGGTTTAATCCTAAAGCGGAAACAGATTGAACACAACCCTCTAAACCCTAAAAGGGTTAGGATATTTCTAATGATCATATCAGTTTTTTATCTACTATCCACATAAAGGTTAAGAAAAACAATACCTCTTTGAATCTTGGGATTGCTAAAGTTAGTCCACCACTACTGCACCACCAACGAACTAGCTGCTAGACCGCTGCTGGAATTACCCGAACAACACGCGAATCCTACGTGTGTATGTGTGTAATCGACGCAAGCCGAACCCCCTTGGGGTGTCTTCGAACTCAACGCACAGAGAGAGAGAGAGAGAGGTCGACGCTAGGAAGGGTTGTGGGGCTAGGGTTTTTTCCTTGTTGCAAATTACCTTAAGGATAAATAAGCATTTTCTAGGTTTAAATACTTTAAACCGTATCCAAGCCCAAGCCCGTTCAATTAAAGCCCATGACTGTAATTGAAGTTTCATTCCTTGCACTTTGACCCCCTGGACTTTACTAGTTAATTAATTAACTTTTAAATTAACTGGTCCGTTAAATATTAAACTTAATATTTAATTTCCCTTTAAATAATAAATAACTATTTATTATTTATTTCTTTTCTCAAATAATTAATTCCACTGATTAATTATTTCCACACAGATAATGGTAAAAACCAAACCGTTCTAAGTTGGGTGTGTAGCAGTGTGACCCTTTAGTCTCAAATAATTAATTCCGCTGATTAATTAATTCCACTGATTAATTATCTCTACACATAATCTAACAGACTCCCACTTGTGCAAGATAAGTAATAGTTATTGTACATTGTTAGCCTAAGGAGGTCCCTAGCCAGACACTTAGGATAACCAGGTTATAAGAACTCTTATACCCCAAAGTAACGTGTGATAAAGTAAACTATCATAAAATAACTGTTTATGAGCAATCTATCATAAACTAACTGTTCATGAACTAACTATCATAAACTACCTGTTTATGAATGGGTACGGTTATTAGGTTTGTCCCTTGCAGCACGATATTTCAATTTTTGAGCATGAGCATGGAGAGTGTCAACTCAAAATCTCAAGAATTATTTCATGACATACTTGATTTCAAACTGTGTGATAAACAACAAAGAACAGAGTAGTTCGTTTGGGCACAGCCGTGCACTTACCAGCTTTTAATCAGTGAAGGGCCACAGAAATATCTCTCCTAAAAAGGAGGTGCAAATACCTTCTTGCATATTTGCATTTGGCAATACGGCTCCCACTGAATCTAGATACGCCCCTTATAGCCACCCTGTTACGGTTTGGCGTTAGGATGCACTAAGGAGACAACAGTTACCGCATCCCAAACCAAATACCTCAGGTTTAAGGATAACCTATGTGATAAATACATTTGACACGAATCCACGAAGTATTTTTCACGGTGGGTCAATCCAATATTCATAACCCTAACGAATATCCGTCAATTTTGGTCCGCAAAAACCATTTGCACCTATATTCGATATACCTTCGAATCTACCCTAAAATTACGATGATTTTACAACCCTATCAAGGTTCCCACCAAGATAACTAGTCACTGATAATGTTTTGAATAAACCAAGTTTATTCCTGGATGAACTAAAACATACAAAATGGTGAATAACAATGAAACTAATTTCTACACCCTCCATATTCCACCCTGGAATAAAGATGCATAATTTCTACTATTTCATTGACTCAATTCACAGCGTTTATCTGAATTACTTATTATTTTACATTGTAACTTATCACGGATTACAAAGAAAATAATATGCCTATAAACCCAAAAACTCAAGACTAGTACCTAAAAGTACTCTTTCTTGGTTTTGCTAGAAATTGTTTTGCAACCTAAAACAATTCTAGTCTTACTTATTTTATAAATTCCTTAAACATGGAGAATTGGAAATAACTCCAAAGTTTCTGATTTTATAAAATAATCCCCTTGTAATTAAAACTTTAATTACATTTGTAGATGTATTAAATCTCACTAGATTCATATCCCTTTTTGAAACGATAAAACCATTTACACATACTTGTAAACTTGAAATTAGATCCCCAATGTACACTAACACTTATCTAATTTCATTACTAAGGATATCGAAAAATATCCTATTTTATCATCTCTAACATTAATCAACTACCAACATAAATTATTTTGACTTTTTGAGCCCTTTTAATCATATATAATTTTAATTAAGTCATAACTTGACTTAAAAAGAGAAAAACTCGCAATGACATCCTTATTGAGAACCTTCCAATAAGTCATGCGTTCCTCGGATTAGTTCCTTTTCAAGAACCTTTTATTTTAGACCACTTCTAAAATCATCCGACATTTATATACTTTAAAGGTTCATACTTGTATTTATCATACTAATTAGATCAACCTTGATAACTTGATAAATACACTAGTCGGGTGCTCTCACTATCTTTTATGAAAAAGTGCATTACCTTAAAACACCCTTTTAGACTCAGTCAATCTTTGACTAATACGCCTAAAACTTGTGTTTTAAACACTTGTTTTAAAACCAGTTTTTGTGAGAAATTTAATCGTTTTATGAAACCAGAACTTGGATCTCACATATATCCATATTTTCTATTACAGAAAGTGGTTTCATTAAACCCAAAACATAATTACAAGTATGAAACACTTGTAAAGGCATTTTAAATTTCTTTGCTTAAAACATTTAGTATAAGACACCCTTGATCATAATAACTATTATAATCACCTTTATACTTTCTTAAATGTTTTATCCAAAAACTTTCATCTAGAAATAATAACTATTATTTCTTATCTTATCATGATCAATGCTTTGAACATTCATTTTTCATAAAAATCCTTAAATACTTGTAAATTAGAAAGACTTTCTAATTTCATAAACACAGCTTGTTTATCTAAGTATTTATATAGTAAAAATGATGTAATTACAACAATTACTGTATAAGATCACTATGAATCACCTATTAAGTCAAAACTTGACTTATTAGTAACCTTTAGTCACAGCTGGACTAACTTGATTCATTTAAAACATACGCGCACGGATATCAGTCAAATAATTCAAATTTCAAAAACCCAAAAAACAACCAATAGTTTGCAACAAACCAATCAAATCCAAAAACTTAGAAAAAAAAGGTTTAATAACTAAGAAAGAGAATTATTAAATATCCGAAAGAAAAAGCACGTAGGATCTTGAATGCTGGTCCGCTTCACTTTCCATCACCTCCTGCAGTAAATGATTGCAAGATATTAGAATACTCGTAAAAACTTTACAAGTGGATAGTGACAAATAAGCTAGTCACATGATACCTGAGGAGCCAGACTTGCCTCCTGCTTCGTGAGCCTTCAGACAATCTCTCTTCCAGTGTCCGGTCTCGCCGCACCTGAAGCACCGATTATCGGTTCTTGCCTTGTTCGGCTTTGGATTCTTGCCCTTGTTGTTATCACTAGCCCTGGGTGCATTCTGGCTGGGTTAGGTCCTACCCTTTCCCTTTCCCTATCCGTTGCGCCCCTTCCTCTTCTTATTACCACCATTCCCCATCATGAGAACGTCCTTAGACTTGGTCCCGATACTCTGTTCCATATTCTTAAGCATAGAATTCAGCTCCGCCACGGATTTCTCCATGTTATTCATGTTGTAGTTGACTATAAAAGGCTTATAGTCGTCTGACAACGAGTTGAGTATCGTATCCGTTGCTAGCTGCAACGGTACTGGGTGCCCAAATCTCTCTAGGTGGTCCATATACCCTTTCATTTTCATGACATGGGTACTAACTGATGTCCCCTTCACCATCTTGCACGAGTTAAATGCTCTAATGGTATCATAACGCTCCGTGTGGGCTTGCTCCTTGAACATATCCCTCAGCTGGCGGATCATGTCGTAAGCAGGAGTTTCCATCATGCTTGACTACAACTCAGGACTCATTGTTGCAAGCATGAGGCAACTCACATCCAGGGCGTCATTGGAGCGCTTCTGATAAGCCTCCCTGACGTCTGCCCTAGTATTGTTGGCAGAGGGATTTCCCAGAGGTTGTTCTAGGACGTACCACTTTCTCTCGTGCCTCAGCACGATCCGGAGATTTCTCTCCCATGTGAGAAAGTTTGGTCCGGTGAGCTTATCCTTCTCTAGGATAGAGCAAAGAGAGAGGTTGTTAGTGTTGGTAACGTTGGTTGCCATCTACAAATTAAAACTCGGTTTAATTAGTAATTGCAAATAAACTTTTCTAACATATATCATCAAACCCTTAAATAATATATATCAGACCTATCATATTTCACATACTTGACGCAAGGTTTGGTCACTTCCCGCCAAGTCATGCTATTTCTGGTAGGTAACCCCATGTACCAATCGTACCTAGCTGATACGACTCCTAGAACCTCGTAGTGCACTTAGACCCAGTCTAGTATGTTTAACTCTACTCTAGTGCATTTTGGGCCGGGACTCCCGATTATCACCAAAATAGATCGCACCACCTAAGACAGTATGAATTCTGGCTGGGACTCCCGATTATCGCAGAATCTTTCATACCCTTTCCCGCAATGGTTTGAACCCGGATGCCCAAGGTTTGGGCACTTCCGACACCTGAGTACGTTTAATAGCAAAGGTGTACCATTAGATAGGTAGCACACTGATCTAAGATTTTCTTGGGTTTTATAATTAAGTTTAAAAGAAAACTTAACTTTCCATTTTTTGAAAAACCGTTTTAAAACTATCTGTTTTAAAAATACGATTTACATGTGTACCTATACTAGGTGCACAAAACGGCTTTATAAGTTCTAAACTTATAACCTTGACAAAACTTTAAATTTATAAAAATTTAACTAATACGGCTAACAAACTGAAATTGTATTCTAGTTTGTCATAAACCGTGGTTTTTCTCTGTTTAATAATTGCCTATTATTAAAGTTGTTTATTTAGCATCACACACATACATGAGTAAGCATTAAAAAATAAACACAACCACGCAGATAAAAACCTATAGTTTTGCCAACTAATCCTAAGGTCAATCCTAAGGATAAGAAGAACTCGGATTCGCCTTCATGATGCATTACTCCCACTTGCCTTGACACCTCCTCTGAAGTACCCGAGCACTGTGCAAGTCATCATCTTGAATATCTTCTCGTACTCCATCTTGATTATGGGACAAAAACTACAACTACTACTATTACAATTACAATAATAAAAGGGGTTGTAAGTGGCACGCATGCCTCCCCGAACCAGTACAATATTACAAAAAAAAAGGGATTGTAATTGGCACACAGGCCTTCACAAAACCAAAAATAAAGAAGAAAGTAAAACCGAGTCCTAAGTCGGCAAAACTATAGCTACGTATCTCAACCACAAACGAATCATCTATTAACTCGACTAGATTAAACATTTATAGTTGATATGAAAAACTATAAATATAATCCAAAATGTTTATGCGAAAACATGCGAGTTAATGATTCTAGAATATAAATATAAGCAATATATATGTAACAACCACGCAGTTATATATATAAACGATATAAAAGCGATAAATACAAAAAACTGATTCGTTTAACTATTTTCATCTACCCTTTTTTACTAATAACTATCAATCAAAAATGAGAATTATGATCAACTAAGTTATTTAAATTAGCTTGACCAAAATTGTACTGTAAATGGGCCTAGCAGTGTAGGGTTGTACTCTGTGCTTTAGTGTTTGTACAGTGACGTTAAGTGAATTAAATTAAGTGTTTTGTGTGACTAACGTGTCTCGTGTTAATTAATGTGATTAGGTGAAAAGTGTCGGTTGTGTTTAAAAGTGATGTCGTGTTATACGGTTTCGCGTAATGATTCCGTAAATATCCTCGTTGATTAAAACGAGATAGCGTGTGTTAAGTTGTAAGTTAAGAAGGGGAACAAAATACCCATTTGTGTAATTTCACCACCAGAGGCGGTGGAAGTCATATTTGACTCTCTTGAGTCAAACAAACACAAACAATACACACACAAACATACAAAAATACACACACTTGCTCTCAACTTGTGAAAAGGAAATCAAGAATCAGATTTGTACAAGTGGTCTCAGTGATTTAAATCAGTTCTTGAAGCTTGTCTTCATCATCTTTGTAAGTAATTCTTGTTTAACACCTAGTTTTGTGTTCTTGATAAAAGTACATCATTTGATGATGTACAAATGTGTTTTTTTGGTTTTAATTGTGGCAAATGTGTTTGTAAGTGCCTAAGGATGTTAAACAACATGTACAAACGATTGAATCTGGTTTCAATCGAGTTTTGGTGTTAAAAATCGCGATTGACAGCAACGGTGCGAAACAGGGACGAAGGTCTGCTGTTCGTAGAATTCCTACGGGCGTAGGGGGTACTCCCTATGGCCGTAGTAAGCTTTGTATGTACACTACGGCCGTAAACAGGGTTACTGCGGCCGTAGGATGTGTTTTTGTGTGGGTTACCGTCTACGGATGATGAAACAAGGACTACGGGTGTAGGTACGTAACCTACGGTCGTAGTTCACCAAAGAATAGCTACTATGGGTGTAGGAATAGGTTCCTATGTCCGTAGTGCATGATTCCTTGGAAAGAAACTCTGCGGGCGTAGTGGTTTGACCCTACGGCCGTAGTATGGTTTTGTTAAGTGTCCTACGGCCGTAGGACATGTACTCTGCGGCCGTAGTAAGCTGTTCAATGCTGACAGCTTGTGTAATTTGTGTTTTAATCTATGTGTGCTACGTGTATGTGATAACCAAGCCTGAACCTAATGTGTTAGGTGATTCGGATGACTCAGTGTGTTCTTGGGATTCCCGGATCCATATATGCCTTTTGTGATATCAAGGTGAGTACCGGTTTCCCACAAGACTCAGTAAGTAGAGCTCTTGTGTGCCTGTGTTGTGTACCATGTGATGTTGTGATTATGATATAGTGACATAGTGTTATAAGTGATACCATGTGATATAAATTGTGATATGTGATACACATGCGTACTGTGGACCTATCGGTCAAACATGTTTATGATTCCTGTCCGGACAGACGCAGTGGTTGAGGTCAGTCGCTGATGCGGCTGGGTCCCTTGAGTGTTATTCAGGGATTAGCGGTTCCCACAAGTGATTTTCTGGGGTAAAGGTTCTGCAGGCCCCCGTTCCTCAACAAACAGTGAGGATCTTGGTCTATGATCAGATCCAAACGGAGTCCTAGTAGCTTAAACGTGATGGTGGGCTGCTCTTCGCTCCCCCACCGATGCGGTTGGTTGTGACTGATTCCCCAGCTCGGATCGTTGAGCCAGGCTAGCTACCTCGCAAGATATGATCCTGCTGACATGTCGGCATACCGATATGTGATAACTTAGCATTGTGTGTAGTGTTATTGTATATATCTTTTGGAACACTAGTAGTTTATTAACTCTGATACGGTATAACGATGGTCAGTGCGTAGTGGTAACACTGGCTTAATTTTGGTACTTGGCTTGATTCGTTGTTTGTGATCGCCAAGTTGATAAGCAATACTTAATATGTAATCAGTTGTTTATTCCACTGCAAACTTTTGGTGTAAATAAAGTATTAGTTTACTCTAATTATAAGCTCGTGAAACGGGTGTTACAATTAGGTATCAGAGCCTTAGTTTGAGGGAATCGGGTACTTGTGAAAGTATTCGATCTCAAACTCTGGCTTGACCATCGTTAAGTGTTCCTAGAGGGGTAATTGGGCTGAGTGTGAGCGTTATGTGTTTATTGCTCTATCTAAACTAACTTGTGTGTTAGTGAATTGTGATTAAGTGTACTAAACGTGTTCGCCCCTTGTGTATAGAAAGTAAGTGAGTAGAATGTCTGAACGACGTGCTAACTCCGAGGAAGCTTTAAAAGAGATAGAGGATGAAGCCTCACATCATCGTGCTGAAACCGAGGAGGGGTCTTCTTGGCGAGACACTCAGGGCTCAAGGCAGGGAAGAGATTCTGAGGCTTATATTTTGTTGCTTGAGGAGGAGCTTCGCTCGACTAGGGAGCTACTGAGGGAAGCTATTAAGGGCAAGCAACGTGAGCAGTGCTCTTTCAAGAAATTTAAGTCTTGCAGCCCTAAGGTTTATGAGGGTAGTGATAATCCCTCAGAAACTATTCGTTGGTTGCGAGAGACTGATCAAGTGTTCGAGTCCTGTGACTATGAATATGAGAACCGTGTCAAGTATGCGGTTCGTATGTTGAAAGGTAAAGCTCTGGATTGGTGGGACGCCGTGAAAGATACAGTGAGCAAAGAGGTGATCGCTGCTCTGACTTGGGAGCAGTTTGCTGAAAAAGTGAAGAGTAAGTACTGTACCGATTATGATCTGGAGAGGATGGAGAACGAGTTCAATGCTCTCCGTAAGGGAGACAAACCGGTGGAGGACCTTATCCATGCCTAGACTGATAAGATAAGGTTTATACCACACCTTGTGACTGATGAGAGGGCGAAAATGCAAAAGTTTGTGAATATGCTACCGCTAGAGGATCGAGCTCATGTGAGAGCTGCAGTTTCTTTGGATCGGACGTTTGAGATAGCCCGACAGATTGATGGTGATCGTCGCCAGTGTAAGGGTGATCAGCTTGTGGAGGGCCAGAAGAGGAAGTTTCAGCAGTATTCAAAGGCTGGTACTTCAAAAGGGAAATCTGTTGCTGGTGGGAAAGTGGATTAGAGTAAGAAACCGAGGTTTGATAATCCTTGGTGTTCTATATGCCGTAATTACCATTCGGGTGACTGCTCGAAGGCTACTACCAGATGTATGAGATGTGGTGAGAAGGGGCACGCAGCTACAGAGTGCTCGTTCAAAGAGAATGTTTGTTTTAAGTATCAAAAGTCGGGGCACAGGATTACAGAGTGCCCGAAGAGACAGTGGGGTGATACGGGAGCTGGAACTGGTGGATCTTCTGCTCAACCGAAGAAAGATGGCGCTCCTCGCGCCAAGGGCCGGGCTTTTTAGATGACAACTGAAGAAGCTAAAGCTGTTGGAGACGTGATCACTGGTACTTTTCTTGTAAATTCTGTTCCAGCATGTGTGTTATTTGATTCCGGGGCTACTCATTCTTTTATATCTGTGGCTTTTCGTGATAAACTGCAATTGCCTATATCTGTGTTATCTGAGCCGGTTAAAGTTGAAATTGCTAGTGGTAAGGTAGTTTCGGTTACGGATAGTGTTCCTTGTGTTAACCTTGACGTGGACGGGAATAGTTTCCCTATCTCTTTTCTTCTCATGCCAATTGCGGGTTTTGATGCGATGGTTGGCATGGATTGGCTCAGTGGTTTGAACGCGGAGATTCTATGTCCGAAAAAGATGGTGAAGATTCCTTTATGCAAAGTTTTCAAAGTGCGAGTTCTGGCTTCATGAAGTGCATTTCCTTGGTCATGTGATCTGCAGGGATGGTGTTAAAGTGGATCCGGCGAAAGTCGATGCAGTGATGAACTGGGGGGTTCCCCGAACTCCTTCAGAAGTTCGTAGTTTTCTCGGCCTAGCTGGATATTATCGGCAGTTTATCCGTGATTTTTCTAAACTTGCAGGTCCCTTGACTAAGCTTACTCGGAAGGACGTTGCTTTTGTGTGGTCTGAGGCGCAAGAACAAGCGTTTCAATCTCTGAAACGGCTATTGTGTGAAGCTCCGATTCTTTCTTTGCCCGACGGGTCTGATAACTTCGTTGTTTATTGTGATGCTTCTTATTCGGGGCTTGGCTGCGTGTTAATGCAGCGTGATAAAGTGATAGCATATGCGTCTCGACAGTTAAAGCCACATGAAGGTAACTATCCGACCCATGATCTTGAGCTAGCTGCTGTTGTGTTTGCTCTGAAGCTGTGGCGGCATTATCTGTACGGTACCAAGTGTGTGGTCTATACGGATCACAAGAGTCTGCAATATGTGTTTACATAGAAAGAGCTCAATATGAGGCAGCGGCGTTGGCTCGAGTTGATTAAAGACTACGAGTGTGAGATCCGTTATCATCCTGGTAAGGCCAATGTGGTGGCGGATGCTCTTAGTCGCAAAAGCTCGTCAGCTGAGGCGAAGTTCATGAAGCTTGTGGTGATTCCTGATATTCTTGCGAGATTAAAGGAAGCATAATCTGTGGCCTTGCGTGATGAGAATCTTGCAACTGAAGTGATGCGGAAGCAAAAAGATATGCTTACAGATGATAGCCGTGGGCTAAAGACTTTTCAGTCTCGTGTTTGGGTGCCTCTGTACGGGGGAAATCGTGAGTTGATTCTGCAAGACGCTCATCAGTCTCGACTGTCTGTACATCCGGGCAGCAACAAAATGTACCATGATCTAAAAGCTTTATATTGGTGGCCTACTTTAAAGCGAGACATTGCTTCCTACGTGGAAAAGTGTCAAATATGTGCGCAAGTGAAAACTGAGCATCAGAAACCATACGGTAATCTTCAGCAACTCGAAATTCCTGAGTGGAAATGGGATAATATTACGATGGATTTCGTAACAAAGTTGCCAAAAACGCTCAGAGGGCACGATGCGGTTTGGGTCATAGTTGACCGTTTGACCAAAAGTGCTCATTTTCTGGCTATCAGCGAGTCTACCTCGTTGGATAAATTAGCAAAGTTGTATATTGCCGAAGTGGTGTCGCGCCATGGAGTGCCGTGTTCTATCGTGTCAGATCGCGATCCGCGGTTTACTTCGAATTTTTGGCAGAGTTTACAGCGTGAGCTTGGCACTCGTGTTCACTTGAGCACGACGTACCATCCTCAGACAGACGGCCAGTCAGAGAGAACTATCCAAACCCTGGAGGACATGCTTCGCGCATGTGTACTTGAGTTCGGTGGAGCGTGGGATTCACATCTGCCGTTGATTGAGTTTGCTTATAACAACTCATACCATTCCAGTATTGGGATGCCTCCATTCGAGATGTTATACGGGAGACGTTGTCGCACTCCTACGTGTTGGCTAGAGCCTGGCGAGAAGCAGTTCGCCGGACCTGAGATAGTGCAAATTACAGCTGATAAAGTGAGAGTGGCGCGTGAAAAGCTGAAAGGGCGATCTGAGACGTCGACCAGTTGTGTTTAATGAGGGCGATCTGGTTTTCCTGAAAGTTTCTCCGTGGAAGGGTGTTATCTGCTTTGGCCGTAAAGGCAAGTTGAGTCCGCGTTTTATAGGACCGTTTAAGATCCTACGCAAAGTCAATGATCAAACTGTGTCTCTGGAGTTACCTCCAGAACTTGAGGGTATTCACAATACCTTCAACGTGTGTTACTTGCGCAAGTGTAAAGTGGACGAGAGTAAGATTCTGCCACTGCAGGAGCTGAGAGTTGATGCTTCAAAGCGCCTCGTTGAGGAACCTGTTGAGATTCTCGGCTCAAAGACTAAAAAGTTGCGTAAGAAAGTGATCAAGCTCGTTCTTGTAAATTGGAAATATAACCTAGGTTCGAATATGACCTGGGAAACTGAAGATGAGATGCGAGCTCGATATCCTCACCTGTTCGTGAGTGATCAGATTCCGATGACGGAATCTTCTTAAGGGAGGTTGATTTGTAACACCCTGTAAATGTGCCTAGCAGTGTAGGGTTGTACTTTGTGCTTTAGTGTTTGTACAGTGACGTTAAGTGAATTAAATTAAGTGTTTTGTGTGACAAACATGTCTCGTGTTAATTAATGTGATTAGGTGAAAAGTATCGGTTGTGTTTAAAAGTAATGTCGTGTTATACGGTTTCGCGTAATGATTCCATAAATATCCTCGTTGATTAAAACGAGATAGCATGTGTTAAGTTGAAAGTTAAGAAGGGGAACAAAATACCCATTTGTGTAATTTCACCACCAGAGGCGGTGGAAGTCATATTTGACTCTCTTGAGTCAAACAAACACACACAATACACACACAAACATACGACAATACACACACTTGCTCTCAACTTGTGAAAAGGAAATCAAGAATCAGATTTGTACAACTGGTCTCAGTGATTTAAATCAGTTCTTGAAGCTTGTCTTCATCATCTTTTTAAGTAATTCTTGTTTAACACCTAGTTTTGTGTTCTTGATAAAAGTACATCATTTGATGATGTACAAATGTGTTTTTTTGGTTTTAATTGTTGCAAATGTGTTTGTAAGTGCCTAAAGATGTTAAACAACATGTACAAACGATTGAATCTGGTTTCAATCGAGTTTTGGTGTTAAAAATCGCGATTGACAGAAACGGTGCGAAACAAGGACGAAGGTCTGCTGTTCGTAGAATTCCTACGGGCGTAGGGGGTACTCCCTACGGCCGTAGTAAGCTTTGTATGTACACTACGGCCGTAGGCAGGGTTACAGCAGCCGTAGGATGTGTTTTTGTGTCGGTTACCGTCTACGGACGATGAAACAAGGACTACGGGTGTAGGTACGTAACCTACGGTCGTAGTTCACCAAAGAATAGCTACTACGGGTGTAGGAATAGGTTCCTACGTCCGTAGTGCATGATTCCTTGGAAAGAAACTCTGTGGGCGTAGTGGTTTGACCTTACGGCCGTAGTAGGGTTTTGTTAAGTGCCCTACGGCCGTAGGACATGTACTCTGCGGCCGTAGTAATCTGTTCAATGCTGACAGCTTGTGTAATTTGTGTTTTAATCTATGTGTGCTACGTGTATGTGATAACCAAGCCTGAACCTAATGTGTTAGGTGATTCAGACGACTCAGTGTGTTCTTGGGATTCCCGGATCCATATCTGCCTTTTGTGATATCGAGGTGAGTACCGGTTTCCCATAAGACTCGGTAAGTAGAGCTCTTGTGTGCCTGTGTTGTGTACCATGTCATGTTGTGATTATGATATAGTGACATAGTGTTATAAGTGATACCATGTGATATAAATTGTGATATGTGATACGCATGCGTACTGTGGACCTATGGGTCAAATGTGTTTATGATTCCTGTCCGGACAGACGCAGTGGTTGAGGTCAGTCGCCGATGCGGCTGGGTCCCTTGAATGTTATTCAGGGATTAGCGGTTCCCACTTGTCAGGATCGGATATAGATTATATCAAATAACAAGAACTAACTTTTGAATAACAAATCAGAGTTGAATAAAAAGTTAATCTTTAACTATGATCACAATCAACTAAGAAGTTGCGGAATCATACTTAATTGATTAAAGAAGGTTTTGAACACAAAGCAATTCAATCAAACAGTAGTTTTATTGATCAACCAGAATGATTACAATAGCAAACTTCACCCTCAATCTAACTTATTATGTTAGACGAAGAACACAGATTGTTCTTAGGTTTCAACGAGAAACTTAGAGGCTTAGCACTATTATGAAAGCAAATTACAATTTTAAGAATGAATGCAAAAACTTAATCAATGAGTACGTACATATAATAAATTCTAATCTAGCATTTATATACTCCTTGATCTTCCTTGATTTGCTGACAGTTAGGTAATCTTCTATATTCTGAGATAATCTTGATGATCTTCCAAATATTTCGAGATATCTTCAAAGATAGGGTTTTCCATATAGCTCAACCGAAACTGTTCATTGGATGCAACAGTTCTGGTTCTTCTAACAGTCTTCGGCTTCAAGGTCTTAAAACAGTTGTAGTAGTTTGTACTAAAAGTTCTGAACTCTATATAACAGCTTTGAAGTTCACAGCAACTGTTGGTTACAACTGTTTTCACAATCTTCACTAACAGTCTTAACAGTTTTGATTTTTGCATGTATAACAGTTTCAATGAATTAGCCAATTTCCCAACAATCTCCCCCTAACTTAAATTATTGAACAATACAATTAAGTTGTTTGTTTTAAGGGTTCAATCATAGACAAATTAACATAAGTAAAGAACATATTTATCATTGTATGCAAAATCAAACTGTTACAATAAAAAATTCAAGAGATAGAAAAATTACATTTTCTTTGACTGTATAAGCTCCAATCTCTTCTTCAATCTCTTCATCAGATCTTCCTTCACTTGTGCAGGACCATAAAACCTTGCTTTCAACATATACATTAGCTTTGGTTTACTGTGCTCGATGAACTCAAGATCAAACCACTGAGTTTGAGCATTTCCCATCACCATGTGATACACCTTTGATCTTTCATATACTTTCACAATAATGATTGGAAATCTTTCATCACTTATCAACATGGGCATCACTCCCAGTGGATTACATATACTAGATAAGTGCATCATCAAGACTTTTATTTCAACCTCATCTGCCCCTCCATAGTGACTTACTCCATATGCATACATCTCCTGTATGTCTCTCCTTGTCACACAATCCATCATATGTAAGAAACTGGAATAACTTTCAATTGGTTCCAGTTCCCTGACAATAGTAAATCCTTGTTTTCCAGTCTCTACCCTCAAAAATTCAAATCTCCACTCAGTAATGTGGGATTTTTGACCAAGCTGCTCTTTTTCTAATTTTTCAATTCTTTCTGCAATCTCCACACTTAGTCTGTCTTGAAGAATGGTTTGAACCTTTTCAGCTTTAGCTTTTTCTTCAGACTTTTGGAATGTTTGGGGCTTTTGGACTGTTTGGGGCTTTTTCTTTCAACTGACTTTTTCTTTTCAACTACTGGCTTGGGAGGTGGAACTGTTTTCTTCTTTACAACTCTTTTTCTTTTTACTCCATTACCAGCCTTCTTCTCCCTTTCTTCTTCATTCAACTCTTGTGTAAATTCAGCAGCTAGTTGTTGAGCTAGATCATGATCTTTCTTTTCTTGCTGTACAAGCTCAGCATTCAACCTTTGTGCTAATTCCCTATCATGCTCTTCTTGTTGTTCTTTTGTGAGCTTGAGCTTGGGAATATCAACCACCACTTCCTTTCCCTTACCTAGCACAGGGGGCATCCTTTCATCTTTCTTTCCTTCAATAATTGCAATGCCTTTAAACCCTGGCTTAGGTGCAAGTGGTTTCAGCTTTGACACTTTTCCATCCAACCATCCATCATCAATCTTTTGTGCCATCTTGAATGTGCTGATATTCAGAGTTTGAGCACCTATTTCAATCAAATGATTTTGTTTAACTTTAGACCATGTTTTAAAAACCTCGGTTGTTGGATAGTCTCCTGTCATGATCATCTTGTTAATCAACACTCTATCCACAGCTGACAACCTTTCTTCTTCTTCTTCCACTTGTTGAACACTTGCAACTGTTTGTTCAATTGGTGCAACTGTTGTGCCTTCAGCTGCAACTGTTTGTGTATTAGATGCAACTGTTAGTTCAACTGGTGCAACTGTTTCAGCAACTATTTTTGGCTTTAAAGATTTCTCCCCCTTATTGATTGGAACTGTTTGAGAGGAGGGTCTGGCACGAGTAGAAGATTTTTGGAGCATTTGATCATGTGCGTGAAGGACATCAGTAGCCTTCTTCAAAGAAGTTGACAAAAATATGATTTGTTGATCCTGCTTGATAATTAGCTCATTATGCTTTGTCAAAAGCTTGTCATATTGGAAATTCCTCTTTTTGAGATAGAGGAAATCAGCAACAAATGGTACAAGATCAGGATTCGTCAATGCTTTAAGTTTCATACTTGCCTCAATGTCAGCAAGTGTTGCCACTGTGAACATATCATCGGCAGATAGAACTGGTGGTTCACTTCTAGAAGATCCCTCACCAGTACCCCTCTGTTCTTGGTACTGGGGATTTCCAGAAACTGTTTGACCAGCCTCTGTTGTCGTGGCTGAGGTCTTAGTTATATTAACCCTGTCCTGTTCATCCCTTGCGGATAAAACAGTAGTGTCAGCCTTAAAAACCACATGATCACCCTCTAATGGAGTGATCACCTCCTCATTGTGCCTGGGAGACAGCACGAATGGTTCCCTTTCGATATTCTGCACAAGTGAATGCACCTGTGCAGGGCTAACAGTTTCAGTTTCATGAACTGTGGTGGAAGGAGCACCAACAGTTTTTTTCCTCTTCTTTTGAAATATTTTTAGTGCAGGGGCTTGTGTTGTAGCTCTTTCAAAGGTAGCAGAGGGGATTATTTGAGTATCGTGAGCTGTGGGTTCCAGAGGTGGTGGTGTAGCAGTAAGTTGGGCTTCATGCTCACCCCTGGCAGCTCTGTTTCTTGAAAGAAACTCCACCATTGCAGAGAGTGGTGGAGTTATGACACCTGACAAATTCTTCCCATTAACCATCAACTTGCTCAATGTGGAGGCCACATGAGCAGAGGGAATTAGGACCCTCTTGTGTGCTTTAAGATTTGGCATAAAAAAGTTTAACAAAACTTGCACAAATCGCGGGTACATAAAAAAGATACCATATTTGGTCCCGAGATGTTTTACCATGCCATTAAAAATAAGTTTTGAAAAGTTGAAACAACGATTGTTGGCCAAACAGATTAAGGCCAATGCAATGTTGCTTCCAAACTAGTTACACCCTGTGCGTTTAGGACTTACACACTGCTGGAGAGTATGAATCAAATACTTCCAGTGTGCACAAAAATGTCCCTTGTAGAAGGTACCCTTGCCCCTAGGGCCCTCATACCCAAGCCTAACCAACTCGGTATGCACAAAGTCTAGGGAAACAGAATCAGAATACTCACCATCGCGATCATGAAGTTGAAGAAGTTGGCGGATGGAGTCCTCAGAGATTGAAACATTTAAACCATCAACAGTGGAATCAATCCATTGCACTTCATCAGTTGTTCGAAGGATAGCATGTTTCCAAAACTGATCAATATGAGAAGTGTAAATGGTTGGGTTTATGGTGAGAGCAGTGTGTAGAGTTGACATCGAGAGATAGTCAATCATGTCGTGGAAAGCAGTAAGATCAGCAGGTTTTGTAAGGAAGGCAAGCATATTGTGTTCTTTGACAAATGGAAGGGGAGCCATTTTGATTTGAGAGCAAAATTCTAGGGTTTTAGCGTTTGATCAAAGTTCAGAACGAGTGAATGAACTGATGAGGAGGGAATTGCCTTATATATATGTTTCGAATATTAGATGCAATTCAAACATCCTCAAAATTCTGCAAAGACCAAAACACCCTTTATTAACTTAACAGTTGACGGACAAAAAATAACGCTAATAGTTGAAGAACTGTTTTTCATAAGATGTAACAACTGTTATTTAGAAATAACTCCCTTTTCGAACAGTTGTGTATTCTACACACTAACAGTTGAAGACTGTTTTTGTTAGAAAGTACAACTGTTATTGGACGAGTTTCTCCCCCTCAGATGCACATGGATGTTGCCTAACAGTTGTGCAGGCCATATGCTAACAGTTGAAAACTGTTAGTAGTATTTCAAACAATTGTGATTTTTCCTCCCTTAGCATTTCCTCCAAATGCTACAAATCCACCATTGATGCTTCTGAAATCCTTCAAACAATGTGGATTTCCAGTCATGTGCCTTGACCATCCACTATCCACATGCCAGATAGATCCATGATTGGCCCTATGAATGCTCTGCACAAATAAAATCAGTTAGTAGCAGGAAGAACCCAGGCCATGCAGGTCTTGGGTACACCATTCAAGTCATAATACTTAAATAGAGTTTGGTTCTTTTTTATTTCATCCAAATTAGATTTCTCTAATTTGTGTGAGGAATACTTTGTAAGAACATGTGGTTCCCAATTGTTGTGATTAACATTTGACACCTTTGAACAAACAGTTGTTGTAGATGGTAAAACAGTTGAGTCATCATGTGACTTATTCTGTTTTGCAATTTGAGTACCAGTTTTACCCTCTTCAGAAACTGTTTGTTTCTGCAGTTTCACCCAAGCCAGACCAACAGTTTTTGGTTTTGATAAAACAGTTGTGGAACTGTTAGTTGGTTTGGATGTAACAGTTGTATAACTGTTAGCCTGTTTTGGCTTAGCAGTTTTAGAACTGTTAATCTGCTTTGACTTAACAGTTTTAGAACTGTTATTTTGCTTTTTGAAACTTGGTTTTTTGGTGCTACACAGCTGTGGGTTATAATAACAGTCTTGAGCCAAGTGATTGGATCTCCCACATGTATAGCACTTTTTAGCTTTCACAATAGGCAAACCAGTTCTTTGTGACCAGAACTGGTTCCTATTTCTTTGATTTCCTCTAACGGGTGCTGACTGAGGAAACTTTTGTACACCATGCTTTTGACAAGTGCATGTAGGCATTTCAGTATGCCTTTTTGCAGATCTGGGTTTAGTCTGTGCTTTTGCAGCCTCCTTCTTGGGCTTTCCAACTACAACTTCACCAACTTTCTCCTTTCCTTTGGTCTTGGTACTAACAGTTGAGCTGTTTGGGTTCTTTTTGGAACTGTTAGTGTAGAGATGGGAACTGTTGGCTAGAGTTGTGAAACTTTTTATGGAGTTAACAGCTTTTGAGGGTTTTGGCTCATTGGTGAGGGGTTCAGTGGATGCTTTTACAAACACCACAGGTTGTAAAGATGATTTTGTGGGAATGGGCTCACAACAGATGTGATTTTCATATGGAATAACTTCATCCTTCTTCACAACTCCCTTATTCTTATCATCACTCACTGCATACACAACTCCTTCCTTATCACTTTCAAATTGTGGATTAGCTGACTTTAGTTCCTCTGGTAATGATTCATTAACATACCTATCAGCTACATCAGACATGGGAGTTATATAGTTGTGATTGTATGAAGTTTGCTTATATCCTAAACCAGTTTTCACCTTGTCTCTGATTTGTGATTGTAACAAGGTTTCAAGTTTAAGATTTGTTGCCTTGAACATGCTCATATCAATATCAACACCCTCCAACTTCTTGGTTAACTCATCAACCTTACTTTCCTTCTCACTTAACTTCTTTTTCAGACTATCAATCTCCTCTTGAAGCTGCTCTTTTTCCCACTTATGATATTTTCTATCATAATCCATTTGCAGTTCATTGGCTTGATAATCTTTTATTTTCTTTTCAAAGCTTTCAATGACTGCACTTGATTCATATCTCCTCTCCTCCATTTTGCTTAGAGCAGCACACATTTTTTTATTGTGCTCTCTAAACCTTTTAACAATAGCTCTACATTCACCAAGACATAGTTTAGAAGATACCTGAATGTCCTCAGATGCTGGTGAATCCAACTTGATGGAGGAGTCAGTCAATGCCATCAAAGCTTTGTTGTTTGTAGCCTCTTCTGCTTGATCACTCCAATCAAACCCATGGCCTTCTTGTGAGACCAATGCTGAGGAGGTTTGATTCTGAGTTGGCCTCTGACCTTGATTCTGGACTTGTCCACCAGATCTGCACTCTCTTGCAAAGTGGCCAAGCTGTTGACATTTGAAGCATCTCACCTTTGACTTGTGAAATCCAGCCTTGCCATCAGTTCTGAAATTCATGTTTTGCCTTCCAGTCCTTTTGATGAACCTCTTGGCTCTAACAGTAAGCATAGCCATCTGCCATTTGAGATCCATCTCCTCAAGATCATCAGGGTGCACTTGTTCAAGATCCTCATTGGTGAGGGTTGAATGTGCATGGCTGGCAAGAAAAGCTTCAAGTACAGCATCTGGAGTGTTTACATCTAGTCCAACAGCAGAACTAGTACCTGCACAACTATCAAAAGAGTTAGTTAATGAATGGTTTGATTCCATACCTGAGGATGACAGGAGAGCAGCATTGTGGCTAGGGACAATAGTTTTTCTTTTTCCCTCTATCTCTCCCTCAAACACTATCAAACTATTATAGAGGCATCTAACTTTATGTCTTCAAGAGAATCCTTAGTCCTCCATTGTGCAGCAAACATAGTCCATTCATCACCTAGAGACCTAAGAAACTTTCTATTTATCTCATCTTGATCAAGCCTAACCTTAGCACTCTCTAGTTGGCTTACCAGCTTGTAAAACCTATCAAAGATTTGGGTGATGCTCTCATTCTTTCCACTGGTGAAGTTCTCATAGGCTTGTTTAAGGAGATCTCTTTGGTTTCTCTTAGAGCTAGCATTCCCAGCAAACCTCTTTTCCAGAGCATTCCAAAGTTCATGAGCATCATCAAATTTCTTGAATTGATGTTGATACTCATTGGGAATTGCAATATGGAGGATGCTGAGAGCTTTCATCTCAATCACTCTCTCCTTCTTTTCAGCATCTGTCTTTGGTGGTGGCTTCTTCTTTGGTTTTCCAGTCTCATCCAGATCAACAGGGGTAGTGGGAACAGTTTCAATGATTTCCCAAACAGCATAGTCCATTAATTGGACATGATGCTTGATTCTCAGTTTCCACATCTCAAAATCAGTTGGTTTGAGCATGGGAACACGAATGTTTGACCCTGAGCCATTGTTATCAGAAGATCCACCAGAATCCATTGAAACAAAGTGATTTGAAAACAGTTTTAAAGAACAAAGCAAGATTGAAGCAAAACCTTCAACTGGTGATCAAAGGAACCTTAATGATAAGGCTCTGATACCACTTGTCAAGATCGGATATAGATTATATCAAATAACAAGAACTAACTTTTGAATAACAAATCAGAGTTGAATAAAAAGTTAATCTTTAACTATGATCACAATCAACTAAGAAGTTGCGGAATCACACTTAATTGATTAAAGAAGGTTTTGAACACAAAGCAATTCAATCAAACAGTAGTTTTATTGATCAACCAGAATGATTACAATAACAAACTTCACCCCCAATCTAACTTATTATGTTAGACGAAGAACACAGATTGTTCTTAGGTTTCAACGAGAAACTTAGAGGCTTAGCACTATTCTGAAAGCAAATTACAATTTTAAGAATGAATGCAAAAACTTAATCAATGAGTACGTACATATTATAAATTCTAATCTAGCATTTATATACTCCTTGATCTTCCTTGATTTGCTGACAGTTAGGTAATCTTCTATCTTCTGAGATAATCTTGATGATCTTCCAAATATTTTGAGATATCTTCAAAGATAGGGTTTTCCATATTTAGCTCAACCGAAAACTGTTCATTGGATGCAACAGTTCTGGTTCTTCTAACAGTCTTCGGCTTCAAGGTCTTAAAACAGTTGTAGTAGTTTGTACTAACAGTTCTGAACTCTATATAACAGCTTTGAAGTTCACAGCAACTGTTGGTTACAACTGTTTTCACAATCTTCACTCACAGTCTTAACAGTTTTGATTTTTGCATGTATAACAGTTTCAATGACTTAGCCAATTTCCCAACACACGAGTGATTTTCTGGGGTAAAGGTTCTGCACGCCGCCGTTCCTCGACATACAGTGAGGATCTTGGTCTATGATCAGATCCAAACGGAGTCCTAGTGGCTCAAACGTGATGGTGGGCTGCTCTTCGCTCCCCCACCGATGCGGTTGGTTGTGACTGATTCCCCAGCTCGGATCGTTGAGCCAGGCTAGCTACCTCGCAAGATATGATCCTGCTGACATGTCGGCACACCGCTATGTGATAACTTAGCATTGTGTGCCTTATTGTGACGTGATAGCATGCTTATTGGTGCTTATGTGATACTTGTACTCACTAGCTAGTGTAGCTAATGTTTCGTGATATTTCCCTTTTCGCAGGTTAGTGATCAGATGGCCTGGCGAGACGGGTTGCTGTGGGTAGTGTTATTGTATATATCTTTTGGAACACTAGTAGTTTATTAACTCTGATACGGTATAACGAGTCGGTGCGTAGTGGTAAAACTGGCTTAATTTTGGTACTTGGCTTGATTCGTTGTTTGTGATCGCCAAGTTGATAAGCAATACTTAATATGTAATCGGTGGTTTATTCTGCTGCAAACTTTTGGTGTAAATAAAGTTTTAGTTTACTCTAATTATAAGCTCGTGAAACGGGTGTTACAAAAATAGTTTTTCAACAAACTTTGAAAAACATAATTTTGTTCAAAACTTGAATAAACCCTATGTCGAGTTCTTACTAGTTTTACCAAAAACTCAAACGCGACAAAATTTGATTACTATTTAAATAACATCTTGTTTCAATCCTTTTATATAAACTTACCTTTTTAGAGTTTATTTATAATGTCTCAATTGGCCATGATAAACAAACATCCAAAAATTATATATTTTAACTAAAGTAATTAAAATATATAAAATTATTAGTTTATATTTATTAATTTTAACGCTTAAAAATTAACAACTTAGTACATAATCGGAAAAACTGTTTTTTTGGGCCGAGTACCCTCTTGGGCCGGATCCCACTTGGGCCGAGACCCACGTGGGCCGAATCCCACTTGGGCCAAATCCTATTTGGGCCGAGACCCACCTGGGCCGAATCCCACTTGGGCCGAGACCCACCTAGGCCGAAACCTACTTGGGCCGAGACCCACCTGGGCCGAATCCTACTTGGGCTGAGACCCACCTGGCCATGCCGCCGACGACCGCCGCCGCTTGCGACTGCCGCCGATTACATGTGACCGCCGCCTATGACCGCCGCCGACTTGGTCGCCGTCGATCAGCAATCGCCGCCACCGTCGTCGCAGGCAGTGGCGTTAGTCTCGGTTTTTTCCGATCAAAACAAAATATAAACCTTTTAAATCCCAATCCTTTTAATCTATCAAAAACTAACTAGTTTTTAATATTCTGATTAAAAACAGGATTTAATCAAAAACCAAAACCTTTAATTATTAATGTGACCAAAAACTTTGTTCCACTAATAATTTCATAATCCTAAAACCAGATTTTAACCTTTAAACAAAAAACTTGTTCAATTCCTTTGTTAAGTTCAGGTTTTAATAAAAAAATTTATCTTTTAACTGTTTAAACAGAAACTTGTTTAAACCTTTCTGATTAAAATAAAGACTTTTATATTCTAGATGAAAAACAGAAACTTGTTTTGATCATCTATTTGGTTTTCGATTTTTTTACAAGAAGAAACAAGATGAAGTAGAAGATAATATAACTTAAACGAATCAACTAACTAGATTAACTAGGTTTATTAATTAAACAAACTGTTTAATTTTCTTGATTAAACTTGTTTTTACCAAATATATATATATATATATATATATATATATATATATATATATATATATATATATAATCCTTTTAACTGTTCAAACTAACTGTTTAAACTTTCTGATTAGTAGGATTAAATCTTTTATCAACTGGATAACAAAAACAAACTGTTTTGTTGCCCTTCTTGATTTTTGAAAAATACAAGAAACAAGTAGAAAATCAAGAACAAACCTTAAATCTAAAAACAGGATAAACTAGAAACTATATATCATAGAGCCTCGATACCACTGAAGGGTTTTGATCAGAACAAACCACCCTAAGATACAAACTGGTCAAGCCATGGGTTTGATTCTACTGGTTCAATCCTAAAGCGGAAACAGATTGAATACAACCATCTAAACCCTAAAAGGGTTAGGATCTTTCTAATAATCATATCAGTTTCTTACCTACAATTCAGATAAAGGTTAAGAAAAACAACACCTCTTTGAATCTTGGGATTGCTAAAGTTAGTCCACCACTACTGCACCACCAACGAACTAGCTGCTAGACCGCTGCTGGAATTACCCGAACAACACGCGAATCCTGCGTGTGTATGTGTGTAATTAACGCAAGCCAAACCCCCTTGGGGTGTCTTCGAACTCAACGCAGAGAGAGAGAGAGAGAGAGAGAGAGAGGTCGACACAGGGAGGGGTTGTGGGGCTAGGGTTTTTTCCTTGTTTCAAATTACCTTAAGGATAAATGAGTCTTTTCTAGGTTTAAATACTTTAAACTTTATCCAAGCCCAAGCCCGTTCAATTAAAGCCCATGACTTTAATTGAAGTTTCATTCCTTGCACTTTGACCCCTGGACTTTACTAGTTAATTAATTAACTGGTCCGTTAAATATTAAACTTAATATTTAATTTCCCTTAAAATAATAAATAACTATTTATTATTTATTTCTTTTTTCAAATAATTAATTCCACTGATTAATTATTTCCACACACATAATGGTAAAAACCAAACCGTTCTAAATTGGGTGTGTAGCAGTATGACCCTTTAGTCTCTTATAACATTGGATACAATGTACCCATTAATTATCTCTACACATAATCTAACATAAAGAACTAAAGACTAGGATACACATCTGAATCTTCGTCATGATCTCGTTGAACACGTGTGTAGCCTTCAACGAAATTACCTATGTATTTCTGTCTTTAAAAAACTTACTTTTTAAGTTTATGACATTTATTGTTTTGTGATGTTTAATTTTTAAAATCTTAAATGAATTTTATATCCTTTTATTTTAAAAAGAGTTAATTATCAAATTGGTCCTTTAACTTAGGTGTATCTTCCGATTTAGTCCTTTACTTTTAGGAGTGACCAAAATGATACTTTAACTACCACTTTGTCACCAAAATGGTCCATCCGTTAGTTGACTCTGTTAAGTGAGGTAAAATGACATTTTTACCCTTATCTATTAATTAAAATCACATATAAAAATATTTAATCTATATTTATTAGATTAAATTATTAATATTTATTATATATTTCTTTTATGTCATCTCTCTGTTAGTTGACTCTATTAGTTGACCACCACTGTTGCCGCCGCCATACGCGGTGAAAGCACCACTACACTACATTCTCATTTACATAGACGTGGAGTTACTTTACTTTCGTGTCTATGTCCTCTTTGTGGAAGCGTTGATGAATCAGAAATCCACTTATATGCGCAATGCAGTTTCAGCAGGAAGGTTTTGGGCAGGGTATGCGAATGGTGGGGCTGCGATTTCAGAGGCTTTGATGGTATGGCAGACCTGCTCAGATGGGGGTCTTATTTGGGGGTCAGCTTAAAAATGGATAGGGTGTTTACTGTGATAATTTATGCGTACCTATGGTTGTTGTGGAAGCATAGAAATGATCTAGTCTTCTCGAAAGTTATCAGCAATGACGCCCTTGTTTTCAATCAGCTTCAAGCCTACACGTATTTTTGGTTCAAACACAGAATAGGGAAGGAAGTAGCGAGTCTTGAATGGAGTTGCTGGTGCATTTCGCCAACCACCTGTATTGCGTCCTAATGGTGATCATGTTTGGTGCTTGTATCTTGGCTGTTTCTTTGTTTCTTTGGTCGGTTTTGGACTCCTCTTTGTTATGGTTTGTTGTACTCTCCTAGTTCTAGCCTATGGCTAGCATTCTATTCTATTAATAATTTTCTGGTCGTTCTAGGGCATGTGATGGCCAAGCCGAAGCATGTTCCCTCGTCGACCTTTTGCCATTAAAAAAAACAGATCTAGGGTTTTCTTAGATAGATTTAGGGTTTTCACATTCCAAAAAGCAAAGCGATGATGATGGCGTTGGTTGACACAAACACAAATTCAAGAACCGATCTGGACAAAAAAACACATTCAAGAACCGTCGGTTGGCGGCTTTTCTCAGAAGAAATTAGAGTTAGAGAGAGAGAAAGAGAGAGACAGATTTTCATGTAGTTTTGCAGAAAGAGATATGGGGGAGGAATGGTGGTCGGAGAGAGAGCTTCGGTTGGCGGCTATTCAAATGAAACCTACTGATTTTTATTTATTGGTGAAAGAGGTTGGAATATCAAACTGGCAAAGGGCCCTTTTTGTTTCTTACTGCCGTTCGCCGTCTCCTCCTACCCAACCGCCCTAGCTACCACTGTAACCACCACACCACAACCTCTCCACCATTTCTTTCAAAAACCCCAAATGAAAAAGATTACATCTTCAGAATTGAAACTCAAGATGAATGGGAAAAACCCTAGATGTAGCGGCGCTAACATAGCTTCAGATCTTGACGGAGGGTTATTAAAAAACCCTTGATGTAGCGGCGGTTGGTGGCGGCGGTCTCAGATGTAGGATTTTCTGCTAGGGTTTTCAGATGTAGGGTTTTCTGCTAGGGCGGTGGCGGTGGCGGTTGGCGGTGGCGGTCTGAAGATTTAGGGTTTTCTGCGGTGGTGGTGGCTGTGGGCGGTGGCGGTCTGAGGGTGGTGACTAGTGGGTGGGGGAACGATGCAGGGATAGAGAGAGAGTGGTGTGTGTGTGATGTGTATAAAGTTAGGAGAGAAATCAAATATATTTTTATATTTAATAATAATTAAATATAATTTTAATCAATTAAAAAATAGCAAAACTGATAAAAAGACCAAAGTACCCCTGCCTTAATAGAGTCAACTAACCGTCAACTAACGGATGTACCATTTTAGTGACAAAGTGGTATTTAAAGTACCATTTTGGTCACTCCCATGACCAAATCGGAAGAAACACGTAAGTTAAATGACCAATTTGATAATTAACTCTTTTAAAAATCTTGTTTTAATTTATTGAGTATTATTAAATTAAATATGGAATTAATAAAAAAGGTGGGTTCTATAATTTGGTGTGGTGTGGAGTAACCACTACGGGTCTGTGTGGTGAGTTGAGTGACGAAAGTGATGATGTGGCAATGGGTGGGTGTGGTGGCAGGTAACCACTCCCATTACTCTTTAGTACATCTTCACGGCGTGAATACCTATAAATTATTACTAGCATTGCACCCGCGCAATGCGGCGACGATTACAATAGTTTGTGCTCGATAACATGTTTGATTTAAAAAGTAGGATATGATATGTGAAATGTAATGTTAGTCAACCTATCCATGTATTTTCTACTTTTTCTGTTTCTTTATTTTTTTTACAATCAACCATTTTATTAGTTGTTAAAATAGTTTATGAAAAACAACTAAAAAATATTATTATTGAATAA
Organism: Pulicaria dysenterica; assembly: GCA_947179395.2. NCBI lineage: Eukaryota > Viridiplantae > Streptophyta > Magnoliopsida > Asterales > Asteraceae > Pulicaria > Pulicaria dysenterica. Next base: position 48,127,635 of record OX359292.1, on the reverse strand, counting down.
TTAGAGAAAAAAATATTATAGCCTTAAAATTGTATTGATGTAAGTAGTTTATCCATAATGAGATAAATTAAATAATTTTTGTGATGTTTAATGATTTATTAAAGTAATAATTGCCTTAAATTAGTTGAGATAATCAAGAGAATGATTGGTTAGACTATTATTTAAGTGTTTGTATTTTATGCAAAAATATTTGTAATACTTAAAATTAAGTAGTCTTAAAATTTTTAAGAGAGAGATAGTTAAATGCTTTATAATATAGTATAGATACTTTTTTTTTAGTTTAATATAATTTTATATTTTTTAATTAAATTTTCATTAAAACAAAAAAGAAAATTATAATAAGAGAAAAAAATAAAATAAAATAAAATTCCTACTTCAATATTCGTTTAACTACGAAGCCTTTGGTTGGCGAGATAGGGGGTATCGTGCATCATCACACTTTCACCTTTGCTTGTGTAAACAGAATTTCTACGCCTCTGTAGCGTGTCTCTTTGGTTGGCGATTCCGGATTTTGGCCGAAGATTTGGCTTCAGATTGCTTTTGCACAAGATTATGGTTAACTCAATTCAACCAGGTTTAATTTCTTACTGATGTTGCGTAATTAAACCAGATAAACCCTTCATTTGATGCATAAATTATTGGTTTCAAAGCAAAAGAAACAAACCCTAGTTATTGTTATTCTGTATCTGTTTGTGCCTCCCTACCGTCAAGGGCTTTTGATGATGAGTTTGATTTACTTGTAACATTTATGTTGCTGTTTCTTAACTCCCCCTGTTGGGAGAAAAGATAACTCAAATGCGAAATTGTTAGTTAAATTTGTTACTAATTTGGCAGCAACATTCGGTGCTAGTATAAAATTTTATGTAGGTCTCTGATTTCTCTTGAAGTACGGTTGTTGCATCAATTTGGACAATGAAATTTCTTAGCTTGGCATTCTAAACTCGAAATTAATTTTATTTTTTAAATATTTTTAACTGAAGGAATTGATTTTTTTGGCTCGACTAATTGAAGTTGGACCTCTATATGTACAAATGTCAGTTCATTGCAACAATGTGTGTATAATACAACTTCTGATTACATTCTGGTTTTGCTAAAACTTTACTCTCTTTGAATCTAGTTAATTAGTTATGTCTTCTTGCGTTTTTATGGGTATTAGTGGTCATATGTACTGTTAATTTATGACAAAGCTTCTATTTTGCATTCATTTTGGGAGTTTGTTTTACCTTTTGGTCAGGTTTTGATGGTTTGTGCTAGTTGCTATTCCATGTCTTTGGTAGGGGGGCTAAGAGTAAGTTCTTGGTCCCCCAATGCTTGAGCTGCAAGTTTGACATGAGTTTTAAGTAAAAATAATGAGCTGCAGACTTCATAACCCATTTGTTGGCGGGTCTCTTGAATACACTTTCAAGCCAAAAGACATAAAACTCGGCAAATCCAAACTGCCCCGAAAAGCTTGCTACAAATTTGCTCCACGTGCCAAGAAAAACGATTGGATATCTCATGGGATTCGGTTTTCACAATCTTGTGGAGAAAATGTTGAGATCTTATGGAAGAATATAGGACTGAGAAGTGGGTTTGTGGTTAAATCTGTGAAAGAGCCTTTCACTAGAAACAAGATTCTTGTTAGGTCATTATCCCCAGTGTGGGAGGAAGGTTTGCTTGTATTTAGGTGTTCAGTTTTTTGTGCTGTGATATCTGGGGTGTGCTTGCTGTTATGGTACGGGCAGCGTAAAGCCAAGACATTGGTAGAATCAAAGCTTTTACCTTCAGTTTGTACAGCATTAAGCGATTACATTGAACGCGACCTTCATTTTGGTAAAGTTAGAAGGATTTCTCCTTTAAGCATTACACTCGAGTCATGCTCAATTGGGCCTCATAAGGAAGAGTTTTCATGTGGTGAGGTCCCCACTCTTAAATTACGTTTCCACCCCTTTTCAAGTTTGAGGAGGGGAAAGATTGTAATTGATGCTGTTTTATCTAATCCTACCTTGTTGGTTGCCCAAAAGAGAAATTATACTTGGTTAGGGATACCCTTTTCAGATGAGGTTTTTCATAAGCATTTATCCACTGAAGAAGGCATTGATAACCGTACAAAAACAAGGAGAATTGCTAGAGAGCAAACAGCAGCTCAAATGGATAAAGAAAGAGACGACGCAGCTCAAGAGGCTGCCAAAATGGGATATATTGTTACCAATAGAGGTTGTAATGAAATAGAAGGTTTTGATGTTGTAAAGAAAAATGGTGTAGGGAATTCAGCAGGATTATCAAAATCTGAGTTAGTTTTTTCGGTGGATGAGAAACTTCGTTGGCAGGATCATCACTGCATGGATGCTGGTGTGGAGTATGATATGAAACATGCAGATTTAGAAAAATCATTTGGTGTAAATATACCTATTGCAGGGGTGAAATTTTGGTCCCGAGTTATACCTGGACCATTAAAACGTAAGAGAAGGAAGGTTAATGGGGATGATATGATTGCTGCCGGTATACAAGCCAAAACAAGAGTTTTGGAGCACAGTGCATTAGCAGCACATGTATACTTCCTGGATCCTGGCGTAGTTGACAAAAAGGATGAGAATCAGATTGGAAAACCAGAATCTTCTGATGATTTTAATTTAGAAAATAATGCTGATCTTTATCTGTTCAACCAAAAAATCTCTGAATCCAACAAGACTGAAGAATATATGGGTAGCAAATTCCTTCCGGAAGGTAACTGCTTGACTGTAATATTTGTATTCTTTTATATGTACAATGTACTAAACTTTTTCATTGTAACTAGAGGTGGCAATTTCAACCATTTATATGAAATCAGGTCAATTTCGGATGTGTATGTGTTTGACAATGGGTAAAATATAATAAGGTTGCTAGAAGTGAAATGGGTCAAAAGTAGTCTGATGTTAAAATTCTTACAATGTACAAAATCCTAATCTAAATTATATTTTATAACAAAAATGTATATTTTCTACTACAAGTCCGACTGGACCCATTTGGATCTGCACACTGAAATTTCCCATTTAAACTCGAACCTGCTTTGACTCATTACCGTACCTGCCCCTTTGTCGCCTATAATACTAACCAAATGAAGATAGAATCATAGAAATGCTGGTTAAGTATTGTCCTTTTGTGATGTTGCTGTGTGTGGGAGAATGGACATTTTATATAATAAACACAAGTAATGAATAATCATGAAGTGCTTTATAATGTAGATGAAGACTTGGAAACCAATCCACAGTTGAGCCTATCTTCTCAAGGTTCGACTTACACAAATGACAGGGGCATGGAATATCTGTGGTCATACTTCATTGCTGGTCCCTTCCAAAAGATTAAGTCACATGTTGTCCCTAAAATTGAAGGCATTGTTGGTGAACTTGTTGAAGGGGAAAAATCAGTAAAAATTGAGAAAATGGTTCCTATTACTCTTGATTCTGTTTATTTTAAAGGTGGAACGTTGCTGTTACTTGCATACGGTGATAATGAGCCCAGGTGAATTTCCCTTTTCTTTGATGGTAATTCTTTTGATGATAATTATAGTGTTGATAGCTTAAGACTGGTATATTTGAAACTGAAACTACTGGACAATAAGAAACAAAGTTCAATCGAATTGGTGGAAATCATATCATCAGTTTAGTTTTGTCAATACAACCTAACTTTGAAGCTTCTGATTTCTTTAGATGATAACATACATAATCGCTTAAGCTCATATGTTTTCTGATATTTACAGAGAAATGGAGAATGCAAGTGGACATGTGAAGTTCCAGAATAACTACAGTCGTGTGCATGTACAGTTGAGTGGTAGTTGTAAGATGTGGCAATCGATTGTGACATCTGAATCTGAAGATGGTGGCTGGTTGTCTACAGATGTTTTTGTGGACACATTAGAGCAAAAGTGGCATGCTAATCTCAAAGTTGTGAATCTCTTTGCTCCGGTAAGGTATACCTAGAATACACACACATATACATATTAGTAGTGTACCCAAGCAAAGCGGCTGTGGTGGATAATTTGCTTGGTTGCATGTCTGTAATCTGTTGGCAACACCTTATCCTTAAGCGGGCATAGAAGGGCAAGTGGAACTTGTCAAGGAAAAAAAATTATAGATGGAGTGGGCCACCGTTAAGGAGCGAGAAACTTGACACGGGAGGGGAGAGTGTACAGTTTAGGTATTAAAGGGGAGGGGAGATTAGATAATCTAAGGGGAGGGGAGATTAGATAATCTAATGGATATGAATGGATGAGATTATTATTGACTTAAAATCAAGCATTTTTAATCCAATTGGAGAGAGAGAGAGAGAGAGAGAGAGAGAGAGAGAGAGAGAGAGCGAGAGAGAGGGTGGGTTTTAAACCCATTACAATATAGCGTGTATATATGTAACTTTGGGCTTGCTAAAAAATTGCAGTACATCATTTCCGTTCGACCATGTTGTAAGGTTTCTTGTTTGCCTTCTGCAGCTCTTTGAACGGATTTTAGAAATTCCTATTGCGTTTTATGAAGGAAGAGCTAGTGGTGAGGTGATTTACTTGTTTACTTGACATACTATGTTTTTACAAGTTTATGCTTATTTTTTATTCATTTATATATATATATATATATATATATAATATAATATGTCATGTGTGTGTGTATATATATATATATACATATATATATATATGTATATATATATATACCTTCAAATGTCACGAGCAAGCGATATACCATAGTTATGGATTCTTGTATGCCCTACTATGCAATTATCGCAGAAAAAAAAATCAAATAACGGTGATTTGAAATAGCGATTATCGCGGTGGGATAGTGGTGGTATATATTATGTAGAAAAAATATATAATTATATATAATTCAAATCAATTACAAACTACTTTTTTATAAAGTTAAGAAGTTGATTACAGATCAATTACAAAACTAATTCTTCCATAACCGCGGTAAAATAGCTATTCAAATCTCTGTAAAATTGTGGAAATCTCGGCGAGATTAGAGCCTCCACTATTAAGAACAGATATCTTGAACCACTATTTTGTCTATGACCACGAATAACTATCCCAGCGAGATCTCACCTAAGATCTGGGCATCGTTAAACTGAACAGATGCCCTATATAATGGTTTATATCGCGGTTGCAGGTTCACATATGCATGTCACAAGGAGAAAGCTTTCCTAATCTTCACGGGCAACTAGACGTGACAGGGTTGGCTTTTCAAGTATACGATGCACCATCTTCTTTTTCTGTATGTACCAACTTCATTACACATCTTATAATATCGTATGTAATAATTTTTTATTTAATAAATTGAGATAATTCATCTTTTGTAGGATATATCTGCAAGCTTATGCTTCCGGGCTCAACGTATATTTTTACACAATGCAAGTGGTTGGTTTGGCAAGGTTCCTTTAGAAGCTTCTGGAGATTTTGGAATTGAACCAGAGGAAGGAGAGTTTCACCTTATGTGTCAGGTTATTGTCATTTCACTTGAACATCAAACATTCGTTGTATGATTGTACGAGTGTTTAAATAATTTTCCCTAATCTAAGGTACTATCTGTTTAAAACCAATAATAATAATAATATATAATAAAATTTTATCTGCTCAACTTCTAGAAGTTTCTATAAGTCAAAGCTTACCCATAATATTAACTAAATTAATTATAATAATATTTCAAATAGGAAGGTCGTTTAAAAAAATAAGTATTAGTGTATTAGTTGTTATATATTATGGGTTGTGTGTGTAGCTATATCTGTATATATATTTAGGGCTAATAATGGAAAAAACCTCAAACTTTGCTTTACTTTTTGGTTTAAACCTTAATCTTTGTTTTTACATGATTTAAACCTTAAAATTTATTTTACTTTTGGTTTAAACCTTAAACTTTATTTTACTTTTGGTTTAAACCTTATACTTTATTTCTAAATGATTTAAACCTTAAACTTTAAATATATTTCTATTTAACCCATAAACTTTCATTTACTTACTTAAAATGGGTAAAAAGTAAACCTACAACCTAATTCAACCGGCTACGGGACCAAGGGCGAAACCGACGACGGGACCAAGGGCGAAGCCCACGACGGGACCAAGGTCGTCGTCCTCACCGTTCTTAGCCCTTGGTCCCGGCATCCTCAGCATTCGCTGCCGTTGGTCCCGTCTTCGATTTCGCCGCCGCTCCCCTTTTATGCTCTAAACGTTTTACAAGTCGTGTGTTAAGGAGAGATGAGGTAGCCGGTTGAATAGGTTGTAGGTTTACTTTTTACCCATTTTAAGTAAGTATATGAAAGTTTATGGGTTAAATAGAAATATATTTAAAGTTTAAGGTTTAAATCATTTAGAAATAAAGTTTAAGGTTTAAACCATAAGTAAAATAAAGTTTAAGGTTTAAATCAAAAATAAAATAAAGTTTAAGGTTTAAATCATGTAAAAACAAAGATTAAGGTTTAAACCAAAATGTAAAGTAGAGTTTGGGGTTTTTCCATTATTAACCCATATATTTATTATGTTCTTTTCCACTTTTATAATTAAGTATGATCAATTTATAGAAGCTTTTTTGACTTACCTAAGTATGTACGTTTTGATCAACTTATTGTTTATACTGTTATTTTAAAAATTTTCATCTATTTTTGTTCTATTTTATTTACCTTTTTCTTTTTTCTCTCATTGGTTGGAGGTCTCTCGGGAAGCAGTCTCTCTACCTGCGGGTAGAGGTATGATTGTTTACATCTTACCTCCCCCATACCCTGCTTAGGCAAGATTGGGTAATGTTGTTGTGTAATTAAGGTACTATCATTTAACATTTAGCAAATATAATCACATCCACCAAAGAAAGTTGAGATGGTTGATTAGGAAACAGGCATATGACACACACATGTTTACATATGTTTTACAATTTTATCTTTCCCCTTAAATGCCTAATGTGACTATTCCTCTCCAGGTTCCTTCTGTGGAAGTAAATGCTCTCATGAAAAGTTTCAAAATGAAACCTCTAATGTTTCCGGTATATTTTCATTACTTCATTTTATTCAATATTCAGTTAATGTATATATGCTAGAAACAAGAATGAAAAGAATGGTGCTTTCAATTTTCTCTTTATCTCTGTGGTGGCAGTTGGCTGGGTCTGTAACAGCTGTTTTTAATTGTCAAGGGCCTTTGGATGCACCTATATTTGTAGGAAGTGGGTTGGTTTCGAGAAAAATGTCAAATTCGTTTGCTGATGTTCCTACATCAGCTGCATATGAGGCAATCATGAAGAATAAAGAGGCTGGTGCAGTGGCAGCATTTGATAGGGTTCCGTTCTCTTATGTATCAGCAAATTTCACTTTCAATACTGATAATTGTGTAAGTTGGTTATAATAGTCTGTCTTTCTTGCATATAGAATATGAATTGTAAAATTGGAATGTTCTCAATACAATGTATAACATTGCAGGTTGCAGATTTATATGGAATCAGAGCAAGCCTTGTTGATGGTGGCGAGATTCGTGGGGCAGGCAATGCATGGATTTGTCCAGAGGTACTTGTGTTTATTCGGGAGTTATTACATTAAGAAAAGAGCAAGCATATTTGGGCTTGTATAGTTCTTTATGGAAAATAAGATACATTGGGTGGGTTCGCAATAATTTTGTTAAAAATCATGATTGCTATATGTACATTTCTCTCTTAAGTCTTCTTACCAACTTAAACCTTTAATCTTCCTTTCGGGAAACTTTATCTTGTTAATTTGTCTTGCATTTGAGTGTTATTTCAGGGTGAAGAAGATGAGACAGCAATGGATGTGAATTTTTCTGGGAGTTTATGCTTTGACAAAATAATGGATCAGTATTTTCCTGGTTATGATCATCTTGTACCCTTTAAATTAGGGGATCTGAATGGAGAAACCAAACTCTCTGGCTCATTGCTCAAACCGTATGGCTTCAAGAACATCTAATTGTTTATAATAAATGACCCATTTACTTAAGGATGGTTCAATTTCTGTATTGTTTAACATCTAATGGGTCAAACGGGTAAAGTCAAAAAAGATCTGCTTAAAATCCGGGTTTAAACTTGCCCCAACTGTATTACAAGGCATAAATATTTTCTGAATAATGTTAACCAAAAACTAAATCACTATCAAAGTTATATTTCTTTTATCTAATCAAATTTGGCACACTAGTTATTTGTTAAATTATTGAGAAAAAAGTGTTTTACGTCAACCTGGTGCAGTCCGTACAAAAATGGTACCCGTTACCCAACCTCCCCATTTTGCCGCCTCTTTTGTTCTTGTTTTTTAATGGGTATTATATTATGTTCCAGTTTTATTTTTTTCTAAATAATATTGTAGGAGATTCGATATTAAGTGGACAGCACCAAAAGCTGAAGGATCACTTGGAGATGCTCGTGGAGATATGATTATATCTCATGAATTTATCACCATTAGTTCTTCATCCATCGCTTTTGAACTGTTTACAAAAATTCAAACCTCATATCCTTATGAAAACTGGTTAAATGGAAAGGAGTTTGATGCAAGACCTGCGATGCCTGTGATTATTGAAGGAGTGGAATTGGATTTACGTATGCGTGGTTTTGAGTTTTTTAATTTGGTTTCCTCGTATGCATTTGATTCTCTACGTCCGATTCATCTAAAAGCTACGGGAAGAATCAAGTTTCAAGGAAAAGTTGTTAAGCCTGTTACCATTTCGGATGAACAAGATACCCAGGTGTCAAAGATTCTTGCTGGTGATGTTTCAATTACAGGCCTTAAACTAAATCAGTTGTTGCTAGCCCCCCAGTTAGCTGGAGTGCTCAACATCTCACCTGCTTGTATTAAGGTCTGTCGACTATTTAGCTATAATAGACTAAAACTCTATAATAGACCGAAACTGGTGAAACTCTACTTAATTAGTTGCTTCTGCAGGTGGAAAATTTGGTCAATTTATTATTTACTAATGAATGGGTTGATTTGGGTTGTGCTATCTCAACCGGTTCCAAATAAAATAATTATTAGCTTAAAAGGTAAAGGGGTCAAAGCGGTCTAACTGGTTAAACTTTTAAGTCGTCGGAAGTCTATTTTTTGAAGCATACAATATCCTAATCTGGTTTTCATAAAAGGTTTAGATTATTATTATAACAATTAGTAATCAGTATGTTTTTGTAATCATAATTACCACATTAATTATTTTAGAAAATCCAAATAAGGAACAAAAATGTGCTTGCATACTAAAGAAAGGGTCTGTACATGATATGATTTTTACTTTTTCCTCAAAATACATACATGTTAAAGTTTGTTTTTCTTTTTTCAGTATCAGGGCATGAATAACTACAAATATCTCTTCATATATTCTGCTAGATTTACCCCTTTTTTTGGGTTTTTCATATGTTTAAAGATGGTGGACACCTCATATGAAATTTGAATAAACTCTCTAAGTTGTCATTAATGATGTATGATGCAGTTGGATGCAACTGGTAGGCCAGATGAAAGTCTTGCAGTGGAAGTCATTGGACCATTACAATCTATTGCTGAGGACAACATAATTGGAACTATGTTGTCTTTTTCTCTTCAGAAAGGACAGTTAAGAGCCAATGCTTGCTATCAGCCTTTTCAGTCTGCCAACTTAGAGGTACTTGTTCTGTACAACACTTCCGTCACCAGAACTGTAATAATTTTTTTTTTAAACTTCAATGGTTTGAAACTTTTCAACTTTAAATAGAAGAAATAAGTTTTAGACACACATAACATTCCACCTAATGATAACATGATTGGAAATATACAAGTAATACTAACTATTTAGGTTGATTTGATTAGTTTGAGATAAAAAGGTTTGTTGTATTCTAAGTTTAGTTTTCATTCAAATGTGTAACTTGTCTACCACGTGTTCAACAAGGTTCGGCATTTACCACTGGATGAACTGGAGCTGGCTTCACTCAGAGGAACTTTACAAAGGGTAAGCATATTTGTCTTGATTTTATTCTTGATTTTTCATGTGATCCGCATGTACATATTTTTATACACAAAAAAGAAAAAAAGGTCAGAAATCAGCAAATATGTAAACATGCTTTTCTATATTTGCATGCAGCAGTTTAAGTGGTTCTCTGTGTTCTTTATCCTTACTAGTTTTTGTGTTCCAGGCAGAACTCCAACTTAATTTTCAGAAAAGAAGAGGTCATGGAATTTTATCTCTGCTGCAACCGAAATTCAGTGGTGTCTTAGGAGAAGCTTTAGACGTGGCTGCTAGATGGAGTGGCGATGTTGTTAGTATCTAAATCTAATAATTTCATTCAAAACTCGCTGTATCTTACACTTGTAATTTTTTAAGAGAATAAAATATCATGGAAGTACCAAGTCTTCTCTACTTAGGAAACTGTTTTTGTGTGTGTTATTGGTGACTTAGCTATTGAACTGTACAGATCACAGTTGAAAAGGCCGTTTTGGAACAAAGCAATAGCCAGTATGAGCTACAAGGTGAATATGTATTGCCTGGGTCAAGAGAAGGGAATAAAGAAAGAGGAAACTTGTTAAGAAGAGCGATGGCTGGTCATCTCGGGAGTGTGATATCTTCAATGGGGCGATGGAGAATGAGGCTTGAGGTTCCTCGTGCTGAAATTGCTGAAATGCTTCCACTTGCCAGGCTTGTTTCTCGAAGTACTGATCCAGCTCTTCAGTTTAGATCAAAGGTAAAAAGAAGTAAAATCTATATTTAAGGATATACTATTCTCACTTTTTATGAATATAGTTGTTTCTCAATTGCCTACAAAACATGTGCGGTGGAACCTCAACTCTATCGCGAGAGATTATAATTAACTGGCTCTATTCTAGGAAACAAGATTAACTGAAATATTTCATAATTTATTAAAAGCTATAATCAAGATATAAAATCAGGTATTTTCATGAGAATAATATAGGCAAGTTTCTATAACACTTCCCCCTCAAGCTGGGCTATGGATGTGTATCATGCCTAGCTTAGACTAAGTTTCATAAATCTTGGCAATGCTTTGGTAAGGATCTACTTGAGTTCCACTTCTTCTGCCTCCTTTTCTTATCTTTATGAAGTATCGGTCAATTTCCACATGCTTAGTTTGCTCAATATGCACATGATTCTTTGCCATTTCAATGGCTGCATTCTTGTAATTGTGTACAATGGTTGGTCCCTCATTAGTTACTTCAAGCTCTTTCAAACCATCATCCCTTCACATGTTCCATGACACAGGCCCCTAAGCCATGCTTCAAACGACTTCATGCAACCACAACTTGTCTTTTGTTTCTCCAAGTGACTAGGTTTCACCGAATGTACGTACAATAACCTATTGTTCTACCCCAATCTACATCGGTAAATAACGGCTTTGTTTTTTGTTGATTTATGTACATGCTCACCATGCCAGCTGCGAGGCTTATGTATGTGATAAATAGATCAAGCTTTCTTTTCTGATTGTGAGCTCTTAACAAACATAGTGTGGTCGGTTTGACATTGAATTCGTTTCGCTTTACCATGATTTAATCTTTCAAAAAACTCTTTATGCGATTGTTTGAGTCCATACTCCATAGAGTGCTCGTTTTAACTTACATACCTTTCCGAGGTTTTCTATCGTGTCTAATCCACGTGGCACATCCGTATAGACCTCTTATTCTAACTTTCTAATTAGAAAATCAATCTTTTTATAAAGTGCCAAACTAAGTTTTGTATGAGTGAGAGTGAAACCCTTATGTAGTTGCGTTTTGAAACTGGTCCGAACGTTTCACTGTACTCGACTCCATAAGATTGGGTGAAACCTTAAGGCACAAGCCTAGCATTCAGGATGTAGTAAAGCTTTGTGAACAATTTTTGGAGTTTGTATAGAATTTAGAGAGGCTGCAAAGGCATTATAATGTGATGATAAACCTTCATATGACATTAAAAAACTAGGATGAGGCAGTACATGACTACTTTCCTTTCCTTAAGGCTATAGGAATACTAAGATCTCTATATTCTTCAATTATTACAATATCATGAGCTTCATCAGTCATGCCAATTTTTGTTAGAAGAGTAGTCTAGGAAAATACATTTTAAAGGTTCAGGATCAAGTTTGCTACGGTTATGTGGTGGAATGTGGACAAAAGTAGTACACCCAAACACTTTGAGAGGACACTGGTCAAGAACCTAAGATATGTGATCATGAGAGTTTGATGAGGTGTTTGGTAGTTAAGAACCCTAGATGGCATATGCTTGAGGATGTATATTGCAGACAATACTGCATCTTCCCATAAAACACATGTGACGTTTGTGGTAAAAAGTAGTGACCGTGCAATCTCCAAAATGTGTCTATTTTCTCTCTCGGCATCTCCATTTTATTGAGGTGTCTTGACAGAAGAACTAATGTGAATAATGCCATTTTCTTTGAGATATGACCCTAGTGCTGACCTGAAGTATTCAGTTCCATTATCTGTTTTCAAAACCTGGATTTTTGTTTAAAATTGATTCTCAAGCATTTTCTGAAATGTTTGAAATATATATTGTACTTCTGATTTTTCCTTCATGAGGAAGCTCCAGGTAACACACGTATTGGTCATCATATAGGTTACAAATGATGATGTTTTTAATTATTGATTCCTCACACATCACTACATTAGATAATATGAATAATAAGCTTTGTAGGGTTGTATATGATAAGAACTTCATGAGTGTTTCGGGTACCATACTCATTTTGGTTGAAGGAGGAAGTTTCACTTATTCTAGTTTTAGGTTGCTTTCTTATGGCTTCTTGTTCCAAAATGAAGAGATCTCCATGCTCTTTAGCAATGCCAATCGTCCTCCCCGAGTTCGAGTTGTGGAATTCACATAATGTTGGAGATAACTTAGTGGTGCACTTAAGATCCCTTATAAGCGCAATAGTGGAAAGTAAGTTACATGTGATTCTAGGGACATAAAGAACCAAGTTGAGAGTAATCTCAAACTGAAATTTCTGCATCACTAACCAGGCGGCAGTTGATGTATTTTGTCATCAATCTGATGAACTTGGAGGATAGAGGATGGATCAGATCTGCTCTGATGCTATATAGAAATATGAACAGATACATTTCTCAATTGAGTACTGAATATTTATAGAGGAATCTTAAATTTATAGCCAGAGATTACAAGTAACCGGCTATATTTTAGGAAAAGAAATCAATTGCAAATTGAAATCTATCATAATCTACGATTAAAAGCTATAATTAAGAGATAAAATTAGGGATTTTCACCTGCTATCAGATCAAATCTTCTACAACTTTACCTCCTTATTTTGGTTTAAAAAATACCATAATTGCTTCTTTTACAAGTTAACTATTAATAACGCAAGATTAAAACTGGTTGAAGTGTATTTCTAATGCAAACTACCTAAATTGCTTCATCCAAAGAGTTATATTATTATTGTAAAAACCCATATTTATGCTTTGTATTTTCTTTAACATTCAAAAATTGTTTTTGAGTCAATTCAGCTCAACCATTTCGATTTGTTACCCAACCTGACCATCTTGCCACCCTATTGGCGAACTAATAAGGGTACTTTCTTAGGATTTATTCAATGTTATATCATAATGTGTTTGCAATGCGTGACGTGTTTTTTAATGTGTCCTGCTAGGTGCCCCATATATATTTTGTATTGGGAAAGAGGGTTAGATGTTAATGCATATCATATTAATCTTGCAGGGATCAGTTAAATTCTTTGTTTTGGACATTAATCTGCATTGTTGTCAACCAATTTGCAGGATCTATTTATACAAAGCATACAGTCAGTAGGGGTTGATGCTGAAAGTCTCCAGAAGCTTTTTGAGGTGATTATTTGCAGTCACAATGAATACTTTACTATGACAAAATACTTATTGGACCTCATAACTACAGTCAGTAGAACCATGCATTATGTGTAATAATATTCCATTCATTTTGAGATCTTGATTAGTTGAACCTACTTATATTTTGTAAATGTTAAATAATGAAATATGATCATGCTGGGTTATTGTCATTAATGTTCATGCCTCAACTACTGTTCTTTAGTGAATAACTTACGCACTTGCAGGAAATTCGTGGGCATTCTACTGCAGCAGATGAAATTATTCTAGAAGATTTAAGCCTTCCAGGTTTAGCGGAGCTTAAAGGTCGTTGGCGTGGATCTTTAGATGCAAGCGGCGGAGGCAATGGTGACACAATGGTATATTTTCAAACCTTTAGATCATTAAATTATCTGCCAACCAAGCTTCGTAACTTTGGGACTCATACAAAATTCATAAATAATAGTTTATTAGGTTCACCATAATGTTCTTGTATTCTCCATTGTGCAACTGCAGTCCTTATTTGTATTTCTTTTTTTTCTTAAAAATAAACTCTACAGGCAGAATTTGATTTTCAAGGGGAAGAATGGGAATGGGGAAGTTATAAAACTCAACGTGTCCTTGCGGCTGGCGCGTATAGCAATGATGATGGTTTGCGCCTCGAGAAAATGTTCATTCAAAGAGATAATGCGACAATACATGCTGATGGAACTTTGTTGGGTCCAAAAACGAATTTGCATTTTGCTGTCTTGAATTTTCCAGTTAGTCTAGTTCCTACTCTTGTGCAAGTTCTAGAATCCTCAGCTAATGAAGTTGTTCATTCATTGAGGCAACTTTTAGCACCAATAAAAGGCATACTTCACATGGAAGGAGATCTAAGAGGAAGTCTTGCGAAACCTGAATGTGATGTGCAAGTAAGACTCCTTGATGGTGCCATTGGAGGCATCGATCTTGGACGGGCTGAAATTGTTGCCTCTTTGACATCGAGTAGCCGCTTTCTTTTTAATGCCAAGTTTGAACCCATCATACAAAATGGGCATGTACATGTTCAAGGAAGTGTCCCTGTTAATTTAGTCCAAGATGAAGAAAATCATGAAAAAGATAAAAGTGAAACGAGTTGGGCTCCTGGTTGGGGGGCTAAAGGAATGAAAAATGAGGAAAAAAAAGCATCATGGAATGAAGAAGGGTGGGATACTCAGTTGGCAGAAAGTCTTAAAGGTTTGCATTGGAATGTATTGGATGCTGGTGAAGTTAGGGTTGATGCTGATGTTAAAGATGGTGGCATGATGTTGCTAACTGCATTGTCTCCTTATGCTAATTGGCTTAACGGAAGTGCCGATGTCATGCTCCAGGTTGGTCTTGATTTTCAAAAGATATCTAATTTTTCTAATGCATAAAGCCCCATCTCTAGTTGTTATTATTGAACATTGAAAAGCATCTCTAGTAATTACTACATGTTTCCTGTAGGCTATACTCCAATATAACATTGACAAAGTCTAACTGAAAATTAACCACAACGCTACAACTGTAACCAACCAAAACCGTTACAAAAGTTTAAAACCGTAAAAAGAAATAAAAGTGTTTGTGTTCACGGGTATCATTTACTAAATCAAACTACCCAAACAGAGTATAACTCACCTCACCAAGCAAAACCTCTAAGCCACCTGCAAGACTCATTTGAACGAAACAAATATCAGCGCCTGGTGAGTCAATTGAAGTTATAACCAAAATTCATGAAAACATAGCCGTAAATTTAGATATAACGTTAATGGATAACATACCCAACCCACCGAGTACTTAACCTGAACCGGATAACCTGTAACCATATAGCACCAAATCGGGTCAAATATCCAAAATACCAAATCATATAAACCAACCAACCTAAACATTATCATAAATCATACGAACCATAACCGAGCATGTACCGATAAGGTGGCCTTATTGTAAAGCCTAAACCCACAATGGAAACCCACAGTTCACTACTCACGTGGCCAACCAACCCATGCACCAAGTGGGGTGTGACTCTCGCGTGAAGCATTGATCCCGAGAGTATCTCCGCTTTCACTACTCCGACTGTGTGAGTACAAGTACCGCTTTGTTATTCAAGTGTAAGTACAAACGAAGCCGACCGAGATTTCAGCTCCTCACACCCTCGTGATGCATGATCTAGCCTCGCTAGCCTAGATCGGTCCAATACGTGAACACCAAAATGTCCGTATACCATGTGTCACTGTAGTTGTCTAGAAAGGCCAAATAACACGATGGGCTAGCTCCTTTATCCTTAGAGGTTATAACATACCTACTAGGCTACTAGGCCCAAAGTCTGTGGATGAGCAAAATGGTATACTATCCCCGCCATCTAGTCCGAAACATGCATATAAATGATAAGCATTCATAAATAGACCGTAGCATACAAGTATTATGTAATTGGAAGTTTAACACTCAACACTTATAACCAAATAATTTATAACCATTTAACGTTCTCAAAGTTAAGTTTTGTCGTTGTACTCGGTTTTGTAGAAGTACTAAACTCATATCATCATATGAGATCCAAAGAATGTAATCGAGTGAGCCGCGTGAAGTCTACTGTAACCCTAAACGAATAAACGAACATCTATAAGGAAATTGAGCAACGAAGTTCGAATATAGAATTATCAGTAAATAACTCATCGTGTTTGCCTAGGCTTGCGCTAAGCTTAGCCATGTAACTTGGCTGCGCCGTCACTGTAACCCTAAACGAATAAACGACCAAGATTTTTGTATATTATTTATTTTTACTTTTTGCTTCCCTTTGCAATGTGCGGAACAATGTGTTAATCTTTTATTTATATTATAAGATTTAAGTAAATATAAACTAAAAAACAGTCTAATAGTAGTTTTATCCCGCTGTGAAACGCGGGTATTATAAAACTCGTTAGGAACATTTGGAGTTTTCTTCACCAAATTGATACTTGAACCCTTCGATCTCTTGCTCTTCGCCTCTTCCTCCTTGGCCGATCGCATAGTACACACACACATGTTCTGTTCTCTTTCGAAACTGTCGTATGGTGATAATGAGGCAGCTAAGCCTTGCTTAACCCTAATACACTCCATAATTACACATTTTCTCCTTTAAGTTTGCTATAATCATTTTTAGTCCCCATATTTCATTTCCTTTTCTTTAAGACAAGTTAAGTCACTATTAGTAACACACTTGAGTAACTACTGACTAATCATCAATAAAACCGACGGATGATTCATTAATTGTTTATTAACAAAATAACGAAAGAAATTACTTTAATTCTTTTAAATAAAATCTACGAAAATCTTGGTCGCTACAACATACACAACAACAACCGTACCCAATCCCATACAGCAGGGTATGAGAGAGGTACCGAGACAGACCTCCGGCAGCGAAATTGTAGAAGAAAAGGGAAAATAGAAAAATAAATAATAAATAAATAGCGGGATGGTGGAAGTGGGGAAGACTACAATATTATAATTTTTTGTAACAGCCCTATTTTAGTAAGAACCCATGTAACAATCCTAACTTCTTTGTATAAAGCGAAGTTACCTAAGAAGTCTTTATGAAAGCACAAGTAGCTTACAAGTAGCTTACAAAGCTACTTGCAAAAATGCTATTGGGACCACAAGAATTTCATGATAACGCAAACCTAGTACAATGATCAATCAAGCCTATAAGTGCAAGTTTGGAAACCTAAAAGAATTAGAAATCAAAACTAGGAAAGAGACGAGGATAAGCAAGTACATATGTGTTATATTTTTTAAAAGAGTACAAGTTAAAAAGTTAAATGAACAAGTACTTTATAGCAAGACGTTTTGACTATAGTTAGAGGCCTAAGGGTTTATTTCCTTTCACCTCAAATCTAAAAATTCTACCAAAGTAAAAAGAATTAAGAGAAAGGTTAGAAATCCCAAAGCAAGACTTAGTCAAGGTGAGTATGTTATGTGATTTAATGGGATACATATGTGCTATATATAAATGTTTTATGCATGAAAGAGTATTGCCATATTTTCTTTAAAAAGTTATGTTATGATTATGATTATTCGGCAAAATACATATCTTATGTCATAATGCCCATCTACGTGTGGCATATGAAAGTCTATTCTTATTATATATGTTATGTATACTATTAAATATCGAACATACATGATATGGAAAGAAGGTATGTCTTGCAAAGGGACCTTATTGGGCAGCCCTTATGGCCTTATGTGGACCTGAGGTTAAAAAACCCATGTGAAAGTTGGTATATTTAACATTTAAGCATGAGATCTCAAGGAAATGATTTTATACATGAAAGTTAAAAAAAAGGATTATTTACTTCAAATTATTTTTCTTGAAAGTATGTTCTATTAGGAACTAAGGAGTAGGGACAAGGTGAAGCGTTGCTATTTTAATTCTAATAAATTAAAGTTTTTTAAGTTGTAATGTTTTCGCATTTCCGCTGCTGTAATAACTGTATTATAATGAAATAAAAGCTTAAGAGTTAAGATATGAAGTTCTTTTATTTACTTGTAATAAACGCAAATGACGATACCACCGGGAATGGGTTGTCACATTTTTAGCTTTTGAAAAAGCATCTCTAATTATTATTGTTATTATTTTTTTATTCTTTTGAAAAGCTTCTTTAGTTATTTACTTTTATTTTTTTACACGCATGTGTTTTTAATCTGACGTGTGGGAAGGTTAAAATATTCTATTCTAAAAGTTAAGCAATCTGAAACAATTTTAGTTGTTTAGCAAATTGGCAATCGGTGATATTATGTCTCTTTTTGGTACTTTTGTAATGTGATCATTAAATCGATTTTAGTTTGGTGTGAAGTTTGATAAGTGTATATTTTTGTTTGTGTGGATAAATAGGTGAGAGGTACTGTTGAACAACCAATGCTTGATGGATCTGCGTCTTTTCACAGGGCAACGATATCTTCCCCTATACTTAGGAAACCACTTACAAACTTTGGGGGCATAATTGTCATTGATTCAAATAGGTTATGCATCAGATCTTTGGAAAGTAGGGTTAGCAGAAAAGGGAAGCTGTCGGTGAAAGGTAACCTACCCTTGAGGACAACTGAAGCATCACTTTCTGACAAAATTGACTTGAAATGTGAAGTCTTGGAAGTACGAGCAAAGAACATGCTAAGGTCAGACACCTCTTTTCTTTGGTTTTAATATGTCTTTTTCTTTATTCGTTATTTCAGAAAAAAAAAACCCTACACAGCTGATTCGTACAAAACAGATTTCGTCCATACACAATAGGTACTAGTATATAACACAGTACAAGTTGATAGAGTTGTTGTGTACGAATCAGTAATTCTATGTAAATGCTTCAGCTAGTGGATTGACTTAATTTTGAAATGACAGTGGTCAGGTGGACACTCAGCTGCAGGTAACAGGGTCTATACTGCAACCTAACATATCTGGGAACATCAAATTGAGCCATGGAGAAGCTTATCTACCTCATGAGAAAGGTGGAGGAGCTGCTGCTGCTGCTACTATAAACAGAGAAACATCAGATAATTCAAGCATGCCAAGTGGCGGATACAATCAAGTGGTTGCATCAAAATATGTTTCACGTTTCTTAAATTTGAAACCTGCAGTTTTAAATACATCTTTTCAGCAACCTTCAGGTATGAATGTATCATTCAGTTTTCTAATGCTTATAATGTAAAATTTGTAACGGTTATAATTTTTCCAGGTAAAGAGGCTGAAGTGGTAAAAAAGGGAATGGGACAAGTAAATAGTAAACCCAAATTAGATATCCTTTTGACGGACCTGAAGCTGGTTCTTGGTCCAGAGTTAAGGATAGTTTATCCTTTAATCCTTAACTTTGCTGTGAGTGGTGAGCTTGAATTGAATGGTATCGCTCACCCCAAGTTATTAAAACCCAAAGGTGTTTTAATGTTTGAGAATGGTGATGTGAACCTTGTTGCAACACAGGTTACACTTCAATCTTCATCTGCTTTTATTTAAATATGCTTCAAGACAGATTTTTTCCTTCTGTTAACAATTATAATTATAATAATTGTTATTAGGTGAGGCTGAAGCGAGAGCATTTGAATACAGCCAAATTTGAGGCTGATAATGGATTAGATCCAATGCTGGACTTGGCTTTGGTTGGGTCAGAGTGGCAGTTCAGGATTCAAAGCCGAGCAACTAAATGGCAGGACAATTTGGTTGTCACATCCACACGTTCTGTTGAACAGGATGTTCTCTCACCCTCTGAGGTTATTATTATTATTATTATTTTGAAGTAAATATATAATTCTGTATATATTAATAACTATCTGTGACACCCTCTCACCTAAATTACTTATGTGGTTAATATCTTTTTCATTCCTAATGTAAGTTTCTTAATTCATGTTGCAATTGTTTATTGAACCTGTGTTTTTTTATTTTGTTTTTTTCTTGGAAGGCTGCCAGAGTATTTGAGAGTCAATTGGCGGAGTCTATTTTAGAAGGGGACGGTCAACTGGCATTTAAAAAGCTTGCAACAGCAACACTTGAGACACTTATGCCCAGAATTGAAGGGAAAGGTGAATTTGGACATGCTAGATGGAGGCTTGTTTATGCACCCCAGATCCCTAGCTTGCTTTCTGTTGATCCAACCGTTGATCCCCTTAAATCCTTAGCCAGCAATATTTCATTTGGTACCGAGGTTGAAGTCCAGTTGGGGAAACGTCTTCAGGTTACTCACTGCATCAAATATTACTATAATTGCTCTTGCAAAAAGTCGATAAAATTAGCTTAAAGGAATCGGCCCGAATGTGTCCATAGTTGCAAAATTGTATTTTGATACAATTATTATTAATTAAAGAAATTACAATCTTATTATTGAAAATGTTAATTTCTGTTGGTTGTTGTGCAGGCATCTGTGGTGAGACAGATGAAGGATTCAGAGATGGCAATGCAGTGGACATTGATCTACCAGCTTACAAGCAGATTACGCCTCCTTCTACAGTCGGCTCCCTCCAAACGCATGCTTTTCGAATACTCCACTACATCACAAGATTGACTTTTTGGTTCCTCCTCATCTATGTAGAAAATGTAGCCTTTTATCTGTTTTTCTTTTCATTCTTTTACCAAGGTTTCATCCCTCAAATGCATGATTAAGATAGGTGAAGTGTAAAATTATGTACATATGGCTAGTGGTGTAAAAAAACCCGAACCCAAATTACCCAACCGGCCCCAATAAGGTTCGGGTTAAACGGGTCAGTTTAGTCGGGTTTGGGGTTTTATATGGTGTTATTCTTTGGTACAGATTGTTGGGCCTGTTCATAAGTTACTAATATTTCTTTTTAATTACAATTAGCCCTATTATTTTTTAAACTACGCTACAACTTGGTTAATATGAAATAGAATTCTAATGTTACTCAAATTAGAATCCTGTGTAAATTTAGTGGATAGGCATGCAAAATGGATCAAACCATAACTCTTAAGTATGATGTTTCTATTTATGAAGCTTTTCAGAAGATTTTTCCATCACAATGCAAGTCATGGATAATGAGAAGTGGAGATAAAAATACTCCGCTTCGAGTATGGTACTAGCTTAATACCCGTGTAAAAATACGGGGATGGGTAAAAAAGTTAACCTAGGAGGTGTATGATAACACAACTGTTGGTCAAATTACGTTAGTAGGGCATTTGAGCAAACAAAGGGTCTCATTTGTGTAAAAAAATTCAAAAATAGAATGAAGGTATCACAATCTCTTTTCTTTTAATATATGAAAATGTTTAATATAGTCCATAGTTACTTTATAGTTTAAAGGACTATTTTTGGTCTTTGGATCAATGATATCAATGGTCTAGATTGCATTTTAAAAGTTTAGGCGGAGGGTATTTTCGTAGTTTACATGTGATTCTTTTACAAATCACATGTGATTGTATACTGAATCTCTTGTGATTGTATATTAAAATTTTACGACTATGTTTTTACATAAACTTTATTGAACACAACTCTTTAATATATATTAAAGATTAAAGATTCTTTTTATGGAACTATGTAGTTGAATTTATAGTTGGAACTTGATATGCTTGAACGAATAAGGCTAATGGAGTGGTGGATAAAACTAGTTGACCATCTCTTTTCTGATGGTCTAATTGGAGAAAATGAAACAAACGACCTTAATTTAATCGAGATTGCTCCATTTATTTATCACTAATAAGTGATCTAATAGGATGTAAATGGGGGGTTTATCTAATATCTGTCTAGTTGTTAATATTAAATTTTAACAACAGGCACATTGAACAAAAAAAGTAATTATTAGGTACACTAATAAGAATATAACTTACCCTTCCCCTTATAGGTGCACACTAGACTATTTTTTATGTTCAAACAATATATATTTTCTAACATTTTTTTACAAATTAATATTAAATTCTTTAGTTGAAGGGAAAGAGCTATTGTTTAATATATTAGTCTTGCTATTCCACACCAACAAGGAGTTAACCTATTTAATTTATAACCGACAAAGTATTGATTAACATGGTTGGCCAAAGGGGGTGATTGAGTTCATTTTTCCGGTTTATTTTTCCAAAGCTTATTTTTTCGACTTATTTTTCATAAGTTCAGCATAATATCTTATTTGAAGTCATAATAAGTTAGCAAGTCGGAAAATAAGCTGAAGAAATAAGGTTATTAAAAGTAAGCACGACAGTAAGCTTAGCTAAACACCACCTAAGTTTATTAGTGATAGTTTCTACACAATATAATAAACCATGATTAAAATACTTAAGGGATAACGTCGAACATGATGAAAAAAGCAACCAACAAGAATGATCGATTATGGGAACTCAAATATTTCCCATATGAAAACGCAAATCATCGTCAAAGAGCGACACTTTCAAGGAGCGGTAAGAAAGGACAATGGTGATAATAAGGACTAAGGAATATTTACATAAAAAAAACAGGAACTAGACTATCACATTAAAAAGCCCAACCTCGAGTTAACGATCGCATAAAGAAAAACAGAAGCAAGAAGAGTAGCAAGAGTAGGAGGAGCAGTAGTAGTAGCAGTAGCAATAGTAGCACGAGCAGGTGGAGGAGTAGTAGTAGTAGCAGCAGTAGTGGTAGTAGCAACTGAAGGGTTTTGTAGGGTATAAAAACATGCACAGCGGAATAAAACCCCCTACAGTCATCTCATCTAACTCGTACAGAAACTAAAAGAGAAAAAGGATTAGAAAAGTTATACCTTGATGAAACCAAAACTTTTTCTTCAATCCTCTAGACAGCTGCAGGTTATCCACCGCTACTGCACCACCTCGAACGGGCTGCTAGACCGCCTAAGGATTAAACCTTGGCTCAAACCGTGACCCGCGTGTGTGTGTGTTTCCGCGTCGCCGCTGGCCACCGCCCTTGGTGGTCGGTTTTGTTTCTTGCGCCGCCGCTGAGAAAGAGAGAGGAGGGAGAGAGCTTTTAGGGTTATCACTTTAATCTTTTGTAATTGAGTTATGTGATTAATGAGGCTTAATAAGGTTTATATAATAAACCCTTATTAGGCCTAAGCCCGTTTAATTAAAGCCAAACTTTAATTAAACTATTAATCAATTACAGAAAGTACCCTCGACCTTTCTAATTAATTAATAACTATTAATTAATTGGTCCCGTTAATATTTAAACTAAATATCAACTTCTCCTTTTAAATAATAAATATCTTTTATTATTTTTCTCTTTTCTCAATAATTAATTAAACTATTAATTATTGTCATACACAAAAAGGTAAAATCCAAAAGGTTCTATTTAGGTGTGCAGCGGTGTGATCCTTTAGTGTCACATAGTATTGGACACGATGATACATGTTATCTATCTCTGCACATAATCTAACAGACTCCCACTTGTGCAAGATAAGTAACACTCCTTGTACATCGTTGGCCTAAGGAGGTCCCTAGCCAGACACTTAGGTTAACCAGACTATGAGATCTCTTACATCTAGAGATATAATCCACACCTTGGATTATCTAGGCTTTTCCTTTTGCATCGCGATATTTCGTAATGTGAGTATTTGACATGGAGCAGGGATCTCATCTAATACTCAGATTTTCTCGACTCTGATTTCGACACTCTGCAGTTACGGTTTTTCCCGAATGAATAACTATCATTCTAACCGAGCGCGGCCACGCATTTTCAGTAGTCTTAATCGTCGAGGAGCTCAGAAAATATCTCTCCTAAAAAAGAGGTGCAAATCCCATCTTGACTATTTGCAATTTGAGCACATGGCTTCCGCTGCACCTAGACAAGCCCCTTATGATCACCCTGTTACGGCGTGACGTTAGAACATGCTAAAGTACAGAAGTTACCACGCCCCAAACCAAATATCTCAGGTCTAAGGACAACCTATCAAGTTTACTTATGTTAACGCTCCATGAAGTAAACTTGATGCGGATCACCCCAATATTTATCCCCTGACAAATATCTATGAATACTTGGTCACAACCTTGTCCTTTATTCATACCCGAATAAATAATCAAATATCCATAATAGCGTTACCTCCCTAATGTAGCTCCCACTACATTAAGTAGCTACGGGCATTTAGACAATTCATAACTTGACTTGTCATGGATAGGTTAAACATGCTAAAAATGGACAAATACGAAACATTATGCAAATACCTCCTATTTCAATCCCATAAAATGTAAATACATAATAAAATGTTTCAAGTTACATCCATAGTAATAATAAAAAAATGCGAACTAGCTGCTATGGTCCAAGTACTGCATTCCTATAGAACTCGCATGCCTCTCATGCTTAGCCATAGCTAGCAGCTTCGTCAACGGGTCAACAACGTTGTCGTCCGTCGGTATCTTTTGCAATCTAATATCATCTCTTCCAATGATCTCTCGGATGAGGTGATATTTCCTGAGTACGTGCCTTGTCCGCTGATGATCTCTAAGCTCTTTAGCTTGCGCTACAGCCCCTGAGTTGTCACAGAATATATCGATCGGTCTAGAGATACTGGCAGCAACTCTAAGATCCGAGATAAAATTCTTCAGCCAGACAGCTTCCTTTGCCGCATCACTTGCCGCAATATACTCTGCCTCTGTAGTAGAATCTGCTATTGTATCTTGCTTCTGACTCTTCCAAGATATGGCTCCTCCGTTTAGGGTAAAGCAAATCCTGACTGCGACCTGAAGTCGTCTCTGTCGGTCTGGAAACTAGCATCAGTGTAACCAGTTACACTGAGCTCATCCATCGAACCTCCATATACTAGGAATATGTCTTTCGTCCTTCTCAGATACTTGAGAATATTCTTGACGGCCACCCAATGAGCTTCACCAGGATTTTGCTGATATATACTCGTGACACTGATAGAATAGGCAACATCGGGTCTAGTACATAGCATGGCATACATAAGCGAACCAACTACCGAGGCATATGGTATCAATTTCATCTTGTCCTGATCTTGACTAGACACAGGACACTGAGCCTTGCTCAAAATCGCTCCAGATTGCATAGGAATAAATCCTTTCTTGGATCCATCCATCTTGAATCTTTTCACGACTTTGTCAATATAAGTACTTTGACTAAGTCCGATAAGCCGCTTAGATCTATTCCTATAGATCTTTATACCCAATATATAAGCAGCTTCTCCCAAGTCTTTCATCTGGAAACATTTACCTAACCAGGATTTTACTCCTTGTAATACTGGTATATTGTTTCCTATTAACAGTATGTCGTCTACATACAAGACTAGGAATGTTACCGTGCTCCCACGGAATTTGGTGTAAACACACGACTCGAACTCACTTTTGGTAAAACCAAACTCTTTGATGAGCTCATCAAAGTGTAAGTTCCAGCTCCTAGATGCTTGCTTTAGTCCATAAATGGATTTAAGGAAAGCGGTTTTGACATCCATCTGCCATATCTCGTAATCAAAATATGCTGTTATGGCCATTAGAATCCTAATAGTCTTAAGCATTGCCACTGGGGAAAAAGTTTCATCATAGTCAACGCCATGAGTTTGCGTGAAACCTTTTGCCACTAGCCTTGCTTTAAAAGTATGCACCTTTCCATCCATGTCTGTCTTCTTTTTGAAGACCCATTTGCACCAACAGCTTTACTGTGTTGAGGCAAATCCACTAACTCCCAAACTTGGTTGTCATACATGGATTGCATCTCTGCCTTCATGGCTTCTAGCCATTTCTCAGATTCTAAACCTGAGGCAGCGTCTTGGTAGGTAGTAGGTTCTAAAAGATCCCCTTCGTCTTGAGCAACTAGGAATCCCAGATACCTATCTGGCTTAATACGAGGCCTACTAGATCTGCGAAGGTCTTGTGTTTGCACCTCTTCTTCAACCACAGACTCGGGTTGAGGTTCAACAATTCTCTGTTGAACTACAGGTTCAACTATCGGTGGTGGTGTAATCTCCTCCTCTTCAACTTCTTGAAGCTCTATTTCTTTTCTTGGTGTCTCTGAGTTTAGAAACTTCTCGTCCAAGAATACCCCTTTACGAGCAACAAAAACTTTGTTCTCATCTGGGTTGTAGAAATAGTATCCCATGGTTTCCTTGAGATAGCCCACGAAGATACACTTATCTGATTTGGGATCCGTGAATGTTCTCTTAACATACACCTCACATCCCCAAACCTTTAGAAAAGACATTTTGGGCTTTTTCCCCGTCCATACCTCGAACGGTGTCTTTTCAACCGATTTGGTTGGAACCCGGTTCAACATGAACGCTGCTGTCTCGAGTGCGTGTCCCCAAAACGACAATGGTAGTGAACTTCGACTCATCATTGATCGTTCCATGTCAAGCAGTGTACGATTCCTCCTTTCTGACACACCATTCATCTGAGGTGTATACGGAGGTGTGAGTTGTGAAACAATCCCACATTCCTTCAAATGATCGTCGAATTCCTGACTCAGATACTCGCCACCTCGATGCGACCGAAGCGTCTTTATCTTCTTGTCCAGCTGATTTTGTACCTCATTCTGAAACTATTTGAACTTGTCAAAACTTTCAGATTTAAGTCTCATGAGGTAGACATAACCGAACCTACTGAAGTCGTCAGTAAAGGTTATGAAATACCGGTATCCTTCTCTAGCCTCCGGAGTAAAGGGTCCGCACACATCTGTGTGTATAATCCCTAATAACTCGCTGGCCCTTTCATTCTCACTGTTGAAAGGCTGCTTTGTCATTTTACCATACAAACAAGATTCGCAAACATCATATGACTCTAAGTCAAATGGTTCTAGAATTCCGTCATCTCGGAGTTTCTCTATGCGTTTCTCGTTTATATGTCCTAAACGACAATGCCAGAGGTAAGTTTGATTCAAGTTACTCTTGGATCTCTTACTTATATGATAGATGTCATTGTTATCTAGATTTAGCGTATATAGACCATTTTCTGGAGTAGCTTTAAAAAAGAAAACATCGTTTTTAAAACAAGAAATAGACTTTTCATTTAAAACATAAGCAAATCCACAGTCTATAAGCAAATCAAACGAGATAACATTTTTAATAAGTCTTGGAACATAATAACAGGGTTCTAGTTCTAAGACCATGCCCGAGGGCAAACTAAGACAATATGTCCCTACAGCTTCAGCACCAACCATGGAGCCTTCGCCTACCCGCAGGTCCACATCTCCTTGTCTCAGCTTCTTACTTTTCTTGAATCCCTGCAAATGATTGCATATGTGATGACCACATCTGGTATCCAATACCCATGATTCATAAGAAGTAATAAGACAATCTATCATAAAGATACCTGACTCATTGGGCGAACCAATGTCCAGCTGATCTATGTCGAGTGAGTGCTCGCATGAATCCTTGCTACCACAGTCTGGGCAACAAATCTCTCCAAGTTCTTCTAGCTAGTCATCCTCCTGCATAGGGTCCACAACTAGTGACTCTAGCTACTTCGGGTTCAACTCGTCGCTAATGCACATGAGGATTTCGTGCAACCCTGTGACAGTCATCTCAAAATCACCGAGGACATACATTACTCTTTTCTGGTAATAGTCCGACAAGGAACCGAACAAGAGCATAACTAGCTCATGTGGTTTTGATTTTGACCCCAAGCTCTCATAGCAATCCAAGAGCCTTCTCATATTAATGAGATGATCGCTAATAGGCTGACTTTCTTTCATCTTGGCTGAATGGATTTCCCTCATCAGTAGCATACGACATATCCGTTCACTAAACTTGAACTTCTGCTCCAATCCTTGAACAACCTCATAAGACGACTTCTCACGGAGATCATCCGTAAACTCGGATGATGCTGTGAGAATGAGAATCGACATGACGTCAGACTCGTCATCCTGATACTGATAGTAAGTTTCATACTCACTATCCTAGGCATCTACTCCTGGTCGTTCTGGAGGCAATGTCTCAATAATGTGATGCTTTCCCTGTGCATCCAAAACATTTTTCAGATGCATCTTCCAAACAGCAAAGTTTGGACCTGAAAGCTTCCACTTGCTAGTGATGAGACTTAGAGACTCTCTTGGTAAATAAAACGGAATAACAGATATAATAGACATCTACAAAAAAAGAAAAAGATAAAACCGATTCAGTATTGATTATATCTTCTAATAATTATTACCTTTTAACAAAAAATATTAGACTAGGATCCATATTTCACAATTCCCGATGCAAGGTTTGGGCACTTCCCACCGGGACAATGCTATTTCTGGTAGGTAAGAACTATACCAATCGTATCCTAACTGGACACGACTCCTAGATCCGCGGGACATCGGTTATAGGAACCGTGCATGCTTAGTCCCTCTAGTGCATTTTAGGCCGGGACTCCCGATTATCACCAAAATAGATCGCACCACCTAAGACAACATGAATTCTGGCCGGGACTCCCGATTATCGCAGAATCTTTCATGCCCCTTCCCGCAATGGTTTGAACCCAGATGCCCAAGGTTTGGGCGCTTCCGACACCCGAGTACCGTTTAACAGCAAGGGTGTACCATTAGGTGGGTAGCACACTGATCTAAGATTTTTCTAAAAAGGATTTCCAAGTTTTTAAAGAGAGAAAAAACTTTAAAGCCAGTTTTCTTTAAAAACAGGTGTTTCAATAATTAACTATTATTAAAACCCTTGTTTTATTTCATCGTGTTAATCACAACCACGCATATATATAATATGTAAAGAAATAAAACAACCACAAACACCTATGCCTTAGCCTTGCCCTTAACTAATGTCGGTTTCGTGAGCCACACGAAAAACCCGACGGTCAAAACCTAGGTGGAAATACACAACACACATGGCATGACATTCTGAAGCTCCCACTGGCTCTAGCATCCAATCCTGCTCTCTGCTCCTTGGTTCTTGGTTCTTGTGTCAGCTTCATATTTATTCTAATAATCTATTCTATTCTAAAGTTTAAAATACTAGAAATATAAAAATTAAAAGATTGATCAAAGGCACGTAGGCCCGCTAATTCTAGTACCTTTACAAAATAGAATAGGGGTTGTAAGTGGCACGCAGGCCTCCCCACACCATAGAATAATAAAACTAATCACAACCACAAGTGCGAGAATTTAAACAATCCACAAGGTCTAGGGCTCGACTATGACATCCCAAACATGTACTAAACTAATACATGAAAGTAAAACAGCAACTGATTTCTAATTATTCACCTTGATGAAAAATTACTGATTTTAACAACCTGTTAAAACCCCTATATTGTTTTTCTGTTATTTGCAATAAATATATATATTTCAAGTTTCATACTTGATAATTAATCAAAAACTCAAAATAATATTTAGACCTTAAATTAAAATAACAACTGTATTTCAATTTAATATTGACCACAAAATATCTGAACCGCGAGCTGGGCCAAATATTTAAACTGGGTCATTGATTGGAAACCGGACCGAGAAATAAAAACTGGGCCGAGGCCCAAAAACCTTTAGCGCCGCTAACCTTAGCCGCTAAACCCTAGCTGGGTCGCAGGTTTACTGGGCCGTGGTTCTTTTGGGCCGAAGCCCACCACACAGTTAGCGCTGCTAACTGGGCTGCTAACCGCGTCGCTCTTCTCGGCGCGTACCCCTACAACCACCGCAGACCGCCGACGATTATCGGCAGCTAGCGACTGCCGTCCCAGACTTGAGACTGCCGCCGATTAGGGTGGTGTTGATGCTCTCGGTTATCGCAAATAACAACAATAAATAAAAAAACAGATTTAATTAAAATTTAAATCTAACAATCTATTTATCCAAAAACTAATTAATCTAATCCAATAGAAAACATAAACTTGAATTCTATTTACTTGGATGATCAAAAAATTTTCTTTTTGGATAAAACAAAATCATATTTCATTAGAATAAAAAGAAACCTACCTAGTCTCCTGCGAGGTTAGAAGTGGCTCTGATACCACTGAAGGGTTTTGTAGGGTATAAAAACATGCACAGCGGAATAAAACCCCCTCCAGTGATCTCATCTAACTCGTACAGAAACTAAAAGAGAAAAAGGATTAGAAAAGTTATACCTTGATGAAACCAAAACTTTTTCTTCAATCCTCTAGACAGCTGCAGGTTATCCACCGCTACTGCACCACCTCGAACGGGCTGCTAGACCGCCTAAGGATTAAACCTTGGATCAAACCGTGACCCGCGTGTGTGTGTTTCCGCGTCGCCGCCGGCCACCGCCCTTGGTGGTCGGTTTTGTTTCTTTCGCCGCCGCCGAGAAAGAGAGAGGAGGGAGAGAGATTTTAGGGTTATCACTTTAATCTTTTGTAATTGAGTTATGTGATTAATGAGGCGTAATAAGGTTTATATAATAAACCCTTATTAGGCCTAAGCCCGTTTAATTAAAACCCAACTTTTATTAAACTATTAATCAATTACATAAAGTACTCTCGACCTTTCTAATTAATTAATTGGTCCCGTTAATATTTAAACTAAATATCAACTTCTCCTTTTAAATAATAAATATCTTTTATTATTTTTCTCTTTTCTCAATAATTAATTAAACTATTAATTATTGTCATACACAAAAAGGTAAAATCCAAAAGGTTCTATTTGGGTGTGCAGCGGTGTGATCCTTTAGTGTCACATAGTATTAGACACGATGATACATGTTATCTATCTCTACAAGAGAAGGTGCAAATCCCATCTTGACTGCTTGCATTTGAGCACACGTATTTTGCTGCACCCATATACTCCCGTTATAGCTACCCAGTTACGGCGTAACGTTAGAACGTTCCAAAGTACAAAAGTCCTCGTGCCCCCAAACCAAAAATCTCAGGTCTAAGGACAACCAATCAGCAAACTCATGTCAAAAGGCTCCATGAAGTTAGACTGATGCGGATCACCTCCAATATTTGTACCATTGACAAATATCTACAAATACTTGGTCACATGACTTGTGCTGTTATTCTCTACACGAATAATCCATCAAGTATTTATAATAGCGTTAGTATCTCCCTGATGTGGCTCCCATCGCATCAAATAGCTACGGAGTAATTTTGATATATCAAGGCTTGTATATCATGGATAGATAAATATGCTAAAAGTATAGAGATATTTAAAAGATTATATTAAACCTCCTATTTCCATCACGCAGAAATGTTTAATACATAATAATAAGCTTTAAATCTCAATCCTCACAATTTTTAATTAAATACTGAAAAACTAGGTGCTAGGTCCCATGTACTGCATTCCAATGGAACTAGCATGTCTCTCATGCTTTTCTCTTGCTAGCGCCTTAGTCAACGGATTAGCAATGTTGTCTTCTGTTGGTATCTTGCATATCGTCACATCTCCCCTTCCGATGATCTCTCGGATGATGTGATACTTTCTAAGTACGTGTCTGGTCCGCTGGTGATCTCTTGGTTCTTTTGCTTGTGCTAAAGCTCCCATGTTATCACAGAATATATCAATCGGTCTAGAGATTTTGGAAACAACTCTCAGATCCGAGATAATATTCCGCAGCGAAACCGCTTCCTTTTCCGCAATGTACTCAGCCTCTTTAGTTGAATCTGCTATAGTATCTTTCTTCTGGCTGTTCCAAGATACAACTCCACCGTTTAGGTTAAAAACAAACCCTGACTACGACTTAAAGTCATCACTGTCTGTCTGGAAGCTCGCATCCGTGTAACCAGTTACACTGGTTTCATCCGTGCTTCCTCCAAAGACCAAGAACATATCCTTTGTCCTTCTCAAATACTTGAGAATGTTCTTGACAGCCACCCAATGGGCTTCACCCGGATTTTGCTGATATCTACTCGTAAGGCTTATGGAGTAAGCAACATCGGGCCTAGTACGTAGCATGGCATACCTAATCGATCCCTCTGCCGAAGCATAAGGAACGGATTTCATCCTCTTCTGCTCTTCTGGAGAAGTAGGAAATTGAGCCTTGCTCAATGGTATACCAGATCTCATAGGAATGAAACGTTTCTTGGAATCTTCCATCTTAAAGCGTTTCAACACTTTATCAATGCATGTACTTTGACTAAGTCCGATCAGCCGCCTAGATCTATCTCTATAGATCTTAATACCAAGTATGTATGCGGCTTCTCCTAGGTCCTTCATCTGGAAACATTTACCTAACCAGGATTTTACTCCTTGTAATGTTGGTACATCGTTTCCTATGATCAATATGTCATCCACATACAGACCAGGAAGATTGCTACGCTCCCACTGAACTTTGTGTAAACACAGGACTCAAACTTGCTTTTGGTAAAACCAAATTTCTTGACGCGCTTATCAAAGTGCAAGTTCCAACTACTAGATGCTTGCTTTAATCCATAAATGGATTTTAGCAACTTGCATACTTTACCTGGATTCTTGGAATCCTCAAAACCGTCCGGTTGTACCATATACACATCCTCTATTAGTTTCCCGTTAAGGAAAGCGGTTTTGACATCCATTTGCCTTATCTCATAATTGAAGTATGCAGATATGGCCATAAGATTCCTAATAGACTTAAGCATGGCTACTGGTGAAAAGGTTTCATCATAATCAAGACCATGAGTCTGAGTGTAACCTTTTGCAACAAGCTTAGCTTTGAAAGTATGCACATTTCCTTCCATGTAGGTCTTTTTCTTGAATGCCCACTTGCATCCAACAGCTCTACCGTGTTGTGACAAGTCTACTAACTCCCAAACTTGGTTGTCATACATGGATTGCATCTCTGCCTTCATGGCGTCTAGCCATTTGTCAGACTCACTACCTGACATAGCATCCCCGTAAGACGTGGGTTCATAAAGATCCCCTTTTTCTTGAGCAATTAGAAATCCCAGATATCTACTTGGCTCAGTCCAAATCCTACTGGACCTGCGAAGGTCTTGTGTTTCCACTCCTTCCTCAACCACGGACTCGGGTTGGAGGTACATTACATTTGTACAACCTATAGTCCATATATGGGTTTTTGCTTAATCATGAACAGATCACAAAACACAAGAAATCTTCTCAACAACAAATGAAGGTTTCTCTTGATAAACATGAAATTGCATTAGTTGCAGAAAAGAAGAAAAAAAGTTCAAAAGCCTTCATAGCTGAATTTGAGACTGAGTCAGATTCTCAAGCTGACCACTCAGACTCAGACTCAAGTGATACTGATGATGTTTAGACTATCACTGAACAAATGGCTATGCTTGCAAGAAGACTGAGAAGAGCACAAAGGGGAAAAGGAAGATCTGACAGAGGCAAAGGAAAGAGTTGCTTTGACCCCAAGAAAGCTGTGTGCTACAATTGTCAGAAGAAGGGACACATTGCTGCTGAGTGCAGAGTGAAGAAGGGTGAATCAGCTTCAGTAGCTGACAAGAATGCTTACAGAGCTGATAAGTACAATAAGAAATATACTCAGCTCAAGAAAGGAAAGCCTGAAGACAAGTCCAATGCTAAAGGACTTTATGCTGAAACTTCGGATACAGAATCATCTACCTCAGATGATGATGACAAGTGTCTGATGGCTCAAGAAGATGAAGAGTTTGAATTAGACGAAGTTGATTATGGTATGTCTGAATCAACTTTTGAAGCTGACATGAAGGAAGCTGAGGAAAACAACAAACTAAGTGACTGGGATCCTTCCTTCATGTACAAGGTTAGTAATTTCAACTCTTACACCAATGAAGAAAAAGGTCTTACATTTGGTTATTTGTTAAACGACTTTAAGACCAGCCTTAAGTCTCAAGCTGACCTCAAAGCTGAAATCACTAAGCTCAAGAATGAGATTAAAGAAAATCAAACTCTCATTACTGCTGGAAAGAAATCACAATGTGATCTATAATGTCAAAGAAACATTAACAAACTTTTGAGTGAAGAACTTCAGGAAGCTAAGGATAAAGCTGACCAACTTCAGAAGGTCACTGAATCGTGGTGTAAGTCATCAAGGCTTGCGAACAGTGCATCAACCAACAGATTCCTAAACATGTAAAAGCTGTACTTGGAGGTGACTATCAATCCGCAGCTTATGCGGCTGATGATGATGAGATAGCAAGTACAGATTCTGAGGAAGATAGACGACTGATTGAGTCTCAGAAGTCAACCTAAAAAAAGAGACACGATCCAAGCCTCAAATACAATAATTTTGTAAAGGCAAAGGATCATGGAAATTAGTGTTCAACTTCTAAACAACATAGTAAGTCTGTGCATGATAGATTAGGCACTCAGCCTATTCAAAGAACATCTGTTATTGAAAGGTTGAATCCAAACCCTTTCAAAAGACAGCACTCTCTGTCCAGTTCAGAGAGAATCTTCAAGAATAGGAAGACAACTGTAAGTAAGAGGTCATATCACAATAATGGTAAGTCCAAAGTTTTTGAAACTGGTAAGTCCAAGGAACTCAACAGTGGTATGTCCAAATCTGTTGAAACTGGTAAGTCCAAAAAATATGACAATGGTAAGTCCAAAGTCAATGAAAAGAAGTTTGTTGGTCAAACTTCTGATTAAAAGGATAATAAACCTAGACATGACAAAGGTAAGTCCAATGTCAATGAGCATTAGGTGAATCAACTTGCAAAGAAAGTTGAGAAATTATCCACAACCTATAATCCTAAAACTGAGAGCAAGTTCTCAAAAGGATTATTGGATAACCTACCTCCTGTAGTCAATGGTAGAAGGAAGTGCTACGAGTGTGGAGGTAGAGAACATGAGGCCAAGGATTGTGATAGTGAAACTTTAAGGCCTGAAAAGGAACAAGCTGATCAGCCTATGCAGGACTCAACACCTGCTCAAGCTGACTAGTCAGCTCCACAAGATGAAACGGCTAAGTGTTCATCATATTAACCTACCACAAAGTGGGTTCCCAAACAAAACTAATATGTTTAGTTTTCTTTTCATGTGTAGGGTTCAAGTAAATGGTACTTGGACAGTGGATGCTCAAGGCATATGACAGGGTGGAAAGGACTTCTAAGTGAAATCCAGGAAGATGAAGGTCCTAAAGTAACATTTGGTGATAACTCCTATGGAAGAACCAAAGGATATGGGAAGATGCATGCTAGCAAGGTGACTTTCCAGAAGGTTGCATATGTTAAAGGTCTTAAACACAATCTGATAAGTATCAGTCAATTGTGTGATGAAGACGATGT
This sequence comes from Pulicaria dysenterica, assembly GCA_947179395.2. Lineage (NCBI taxonomy): Eukaryota > Viridiplantae > Streptophyta > Magnoliopsida > Asterales > Asteraceae > Pulicaria > Pulicaria dysenterica. The sequence goes on along the minus strand of OX359292.1, from coordinate 48,092,429 downwards.
TGTTACTTTTAAGAAGAAAGCAGGAACAATATACAATTCAAAGGGTAAGCCAGTGCTAATAGCAAAGAGAGAAAGAGATGTGTATCTGCTTGATCTCAATTCTACTAATCCTGATATTGAAACCTGCTTATATTCCTAATCTGTTCCTAAGCTAAGTTGGCTGTGGCATAAAAGGTTGTCACATTTAAACTTTAAGAATATAAATATGCTATCCAACAAAGAGTTACTCTCTGGATTGCCAAATATCAAATTTGTCAAAGAAAAATTGTGCTCAATGTGTGAACAAGGGAAACATCGTAAAGGGTCATTTAAGTCAAAGCAAAATTTTTCAATAACAGACCCATTGCATATGTTGCACATGGATCTGTTTGGACCCATAAGTACTCCAAGTCTAAGTGGCAAGAAGTACACCCTGGTGATAGTTGATAAGTTCTCTAGATTCACATGGGTAATATTCCTTAAAGCCAAAAGTGAAGCTTCCCTGGAGATAATAAGTTTTATCAAATATGAAGAGTTGCAAAAAGGTAAGTATGTTAAGCAATCGAGAATTGATCATGGGACTGAGTTTAGAAACTCAATCGTAGAAGGCTTTTGTGAAAAAAAGGAATATTACAAAATTTCTCCTCAGTTAGAACTCCTCAACAAAATGGAGTTGCTGAAAGGAGAAATAGAACCTTAATTGAGGCTGCTAGAACAATGCTGTGTGAGGCAGGATTGAAACTCTATTTCTGGGATTAAGCTGTTAGTACAACATGTTATACCCAAAATAGATCAATTATAGTCAAAAGACATGGCAAAACTGCTTATGAAATGTATAAATCAAGAAAGCCCAATATAGGTTACTTCCATGTCTTTGGTTCAAAATGCTATGTGCTGAATCAAAGAGATCAGCTCCAAAAGTTGGAACCTAAAGCTAATCCTGGAATTTTTGTTGGTTATTCCTCAATCTCTAAGTCATACAGAGTGTATAACTCAAGGAGAAAAGCCATAGAAAAATCAATTCATGTCTCATTTGATGAAGACAGTATTGATCAAGCTGACAAAAGTCAAGCTGACTTAGTCAGTCTGAGTGAGCTTGAAAAGCCTGAGGAAACCAAGATTTCAAATCCTATGTATGTCATAGATGATGACAGTGATGATGATGTATGTACCTAAGAGATCATCACAAGCTCCAAAGGACTCTTAAGCTGAGAAAGATGATGAGTTCATTAATCCCTTTGGATAAAATACTACTTAGACTGAAGATCTTAGTGATCAACAGTTTGATGACAATGCTGTAAATGAGACTGAGGATGTAAGTTCACCTCAGAGTCCTCAATATCACTCAAGTCCAGAACCACAATCTCCTACTACAACATTTAAGTTCCTCAAAGAGCATCCTCAATATCAAGTGATTGGTAATATTCAAGAAAGAGTGATTACCAGGTCTAAGGCAACAGCAAACTATGCTGCTTACTTTGGTTTCCTATCTCAAATGGAACCAAAGAAAACTGAAGAAGCCTTAGAGGATGAGGAGTGGATTGAAGCTATGCAAGAGGAATTAAATGAGTTTGAGAGAAATAAGGTATGGAGTCTTGTCCCAGCCCCCAAAGATCATACAATTATAGGCACTAAGTGGGTCTTTAGAAACAAGATGGACAAGGATGGAGTGATTGTTAGGAATAAAGCCAGGCTGGTAGCACAAGGTTATAGACAAGAAGAAGGAATAGATTATGATGAGACATTTGCCCCTGTTGCTAAAATTAAAGCCATTAGGCTGTTCTTAGCTTATACATCATATAAAGACTTCAAAGTCTATCAAATGGATATGAAAAGTGCTTTCCTAACTAGAAAACTTCAGGAGGAAGTCTATGTGAAACAACCTCCTGGCTTTGTCAGTTCAAAGTATCCACATCATGTCTATAAGTTAGACATGGCTTTGTATGGTCTTAAACAAGCTCCAAGAGCTTGGTATGGTACACTGTCCAAATATCTACTATAAATGGACTTTACCATAGGTAGTATTGATAAGACACTCTTCATTAAAAAGAGTAAAGGTCATGTGATTCTTGTACAAATCTATGTGGATGACATTATCTTTGGATATACAAATGAATCTCTATGTGATTGGTTCTCCAAAGCTATGTAAAAAAGGTACAAGATGAGCATGATGGGTGGAATGACATATTTCTTAGGCTTACAGATTCAACAAAAGCCTGATGGAATATTTATTAATCAAAGCAAGTATGTTCTTGATTTGATAAAGAAATATGGTTTTGATTTTAGTTCAACCATGAAACCACCCATGTCACCAACTGTCAAGATGAGCAAGGACTCAGATGTAAAGTCTATATGTCAGCCTACCTATAGAGGAATGATAGGTTTATTACTCTATTTGACAGCTAGTAGACCTAATATAATGTTTGCTACATGTGTTTGTGCAAGATATTAGGCCAATCCTAAGTAATCACATCTTCAATCTGTGAAAAGGATCTTTAGGTACCTTAAAGGTACAACAAATCTAGGTCTTTGGTATCCAAAGGACTCTGGATTTGAATTAGTTATATTTTCAGATGCTGACTATGCTGGGTGAAAGTTAGACAGAAAATCAACAACTAGAGGATGTCAAATGCTTGGAGGAAAGTTAGTAAGCTGGACAAGTAAGAAACAAAATTCAGTGGCTAATTCAACTGCTGAAGCTGAGTATGTTGCTGCAGGAAGCTGTTGTGCTCAAATCCTGTGGATGCAACATTAGCTTCAAGACTTTGGTATGAATTTCAGGAAAACTCCTATTTTCTGTGATAACCAAAGTGCAATAGCCATCACATATAATCCAGTCTTCCACTAAAGAACAAAGCATATAAAACTTAGACATCACTTCATAAGAGACATCGTGGAAAAAGATAAAGTTGACATAAATTTTATCTCCACAGATGATCAATTAGCAGATATATTTACCAAACCTCTAGATGAGAAAAGGTTTTCCTAACTGCTAAGTAAATTGGGTATGATCAACCCCTAGATAAGTTTCTAAAACTAAGTTTCAGCTTGACAAAGACTATGTGTCTTAAGCTGAGCGTACAATTTATAGATATGTATTCATAGACTGTTCACTTGGTCAAGCTGAGTGATAAGTTCACACGTTTGGTCTGTTCCAAATATGTTTTAACTGCTAATTGAGGTTAAAATATCAATTTGAGTTAGTCTCAAATATAACTAACTAAGTGTCATTGATTCTGAGCTGTGTGCTCCACTCAAGCTGAGTGTCAATCTCAAGCTGAGTGCTCAAATCAAGCTAACTGCTTGACTCACGCTGAGTGATAAGTTTACTCAGCTTGGTATGTCTAAACCATGTTTTAATTACTATGTGTTATTAATTCATGAGACATTATGTTTGAGTCAGTCTCAAATTACATTTTATACTGATTATGTATTGGTGTAATTTAACAGCGTAAATAATATTTTCGTAAGTCAAGAATGTTATTTTACAAACTTATCCGTTGGGATATGATGTGTTTCATCTCGATTACTGTTATATCTATCTGTAAGTTAGTTAGAGTAACGGATAAATAGGGATTTGCAACGGTAATTTTTCTTTCTCCTAAAAAAGGTATATATATCGTTTGTAACCGAAATTCAGAAGTTTACGCGTACTTTCTACCATCTCTAAACTTATGCTATACTCAATATACCTTCTACAAACAACTCTTTGCTAAGTGCAATCCACCGTTTAATCGAACTTGAAACCCTAATCGCTCAGTGCGAATTCTGTATTTACTCAGTGTGAATCGAAATACTACGATGGACGGAATCATTCTAAATCTCAGTGATAGAATGGTAAGGGGTGCCACCTTCAAGAACAACGGAGTGCCGTTGATTAAAATCAACAATCAACGAGCATGCCTAGCCATCCCTGAGCGTAAAAGGAACAAGGGTTATGAGGCGTGGGTGGATTAGAGGTACAGTGCTGAATGGGGAGAGAACCATCGTCATCACAGTTCAAGCCAGGTGGCAAGGTCAGTCCTACCCAGAATGGGTCACCCACAAACAGAGGGTGTAATAAAAAAGGCCACCTTTCCAACCGGATGGGGATTCATAGTTTCAACAGTGATTCATTCACTTGGGACCAAGGTTGGAGGACTGAACCAGGTTAATGAGTTCGAGATGCATTTGCTCCACAACATTTACTTTGCACGAAATCTGGATTTTGCACTGCTTATCTTCAACGAACTCAAGGTCCAAGTGATGAAGACCACAAGGGATCTTCATGTGCCTTTTATAAGGTACTTGTCCTTAGCATTTGAAGCTGAGCTAAGGACTGAACTGTATGAAGCTGGCCAGGATATGTTCCTCACACCAGCACTCAGCTCCAAGATGTTCAATAACAACATCTTTCCAGAGCAAGAGGGCCTTAGTGAGCCTATGCAATGGATTGATGAGAAAGCTTCATCAGAAAGTAGAGCTCAGGGGTCTACTCAAGGGGGAGCAGCTCAAGCTGATCAAGAGGTTCAAGCTGAGCACTCTGCTCAAGCTGAGCCATCAAATATTGAAGCTGCGCCAGGTATGACTTCTCCACTTTCTTCTTCTTATTTTTCTCCATCTTCATTTCGAGATAAGACTGCGGTAAGCCCAACCCAGTCTAACCCATCTCCTATACCTTCTTTCCATCATAAAATCCAATCTGAAGCCAACCTTGGTATGCCCATTTCTACCAAGGAAAATATCCAAACCTATATTCGTAAAACTGCCAAAGGTGGTGCCACAACTAAAGGTACCACTGGAGCTAAAATCACACTGATTCCTGCACCGGCAAGAGTTGAGGGGGAGACATCTACTCTTCAGGTTCCAACCTCAAGGCTCATTCAAACCCAACAGCCAAACCAGGGTGTGATGTCTACTCAGCCCATACTTTCTAAAGCCATGAAGAGCCTGTTACTATGCCTGAGCAGACACACTCAGGTAATATTGAAGATATGACCAATCCCCAGAGTCAATCACCCCTCACTCACCAAATAATCCAACCACCAACCCATTCTCATCACATTTCGAGCCCAACTTAATCTCATCACTTCTCATACTCTCCTGCACGACCTGCCAATGATTCACCTAAATACCAAGGTGAGTTACAGTGTCCAACTTCTGGTGCAAATGAATTTGAGGGTATACACCAACCCTTCGATGATGCACCCAAATCCCAACCTTCTCAAGCTGCTCTAGATGATCTACTGCGGTTTATTAAAGGCCAGTTTCAAACACTACACCTCAAACGGAGAAAGACCAAGCAACAAATGTTGTTGTGATTGGATTCATTGGATGAAGAGGTATCCAAGTTAAAATATGTAGTGGCTGCGCTTACACAAAAACAGACTTCAACCCCTATTGATGATGACAAAAAGGGGGAGAAGGTTCAAGAGACTGAAGTTGTGTCAGTTCAAGCTGAGGCTCTGCTACTTCTAGTCAAAGGAGCAGAGAAGCCATATCAGATTGAGGGGGAGAAAGAGAAGGAAATAGAACCTGATGTTGAGCTTACTGAAAAAGCTAAAGGAAAACGACCTCAAGTAGTCATCTCAGGAAATTTAGAAGCCCCAAAACAGAAAAGAAGAAAAATGATTCTTGGTGAATCAGATTCAGATGAAGACTCTACAGATGGCATGACTTTGAAAGAAAGAGCTTCTCTGATAGCAATTAGAAGATTAGAGCAACAAGACGCCGATCAGCTTGGGATGTCTGTGGATGAACTAAGAAGAAGACAAATGAGTGTACAAGCTGAGTTAGCAAATATTCAAAATGAGAAAGCAATGAGGGAGTAGGCTTGGGCTGAACAGATAAGAAAGTAGAATGAGGAGTTAGTTAAACTCAGACTGCCTATAGAGCCAAAGGAAGAAGAAGTAGAACTTCCTGTTGAAAATCAACCAGAGGAAGAAGACATTACTCAGTGTTATATCAAGACACATTTCTCCTCTCGGATTAAAACATTCAAGCTGAGCACAGTCGAAGGGATTGTAATTCTACAGTTAGTCTTAGAAAATGGTGAAACACCTTCCCTAGATCTGAATCAACTACATAGACTGGGATATGCTGAATGGAAGCAAGTAGCCATACTCATCAAGCACATGGAAAAGTCCTCTACTAGAAATCAAGTAAAGGATGAGATTTTAAGGGTGCTAGCAAAAGCTGATGCAATGGAAATCATACCCAGATCTGAGATCATAACCCTACTTACTTCCTTTCACAAGGTTGGAAAGAAAAATTTATCAAAGCCAGCTGGATTAGCAAAAAGAAGTAAGTACAATCCTGATCTTCCTGAAGGCATGGAGTTTAAAGAGAATACTTGTGTTGAAAAGCCTCAGAAAGGATTTATGTACTTGGACAGTAATGGTGAACAATGCTTCCAGGCTGATACAACACTTTATATATGTGGGGTGGCTCAAGTATTAGCTCTGAGATTACTAGTGGAGAAAACTGAACTAAATGTCGGGTTCAGATATCGACTAAACAGAGCGATCAGATCAGAAAAGGATGAACTTCAACATTTGCCAAATCTGAAAGAACTTCTTGAAGATATTAACAAGGAGATCAACGAATTTGAAGAGTTGCATCCTGATCTTTTGTAATAGATTAGTTCTATTTGTAATTATTAGATTAGTGTTGGGGTTTCGGGGTCAAGCAACGGAAGCAAGGTACAACACCAAAAGCACAAGGTACAAGTCTATAAAGCATAAAAGGCAAAGAAACCCCAAGAGAGTGGACTAAACTCCATTACAATAAAAATGCAACATGTAAAACAGGAGATTAGGAAAAAATACCCTCTTTGAACTTCTGGAATGGTAGAAAAATTGGTGATGACCAAAGAAGCAAAAGAGCTCCTTCTCTACCGAAGTCCACCCCGGGTTTGTTCAACCTCCATGTACTAGCATGCCATTAGTGGTCTTCAAACCTTTGAAACCACCTCTGGAACAACAACCACAAATTCCCTTTGCTCTCCTCTTCAAGATTCACATAAAAAAGCCCTCAAACTCTCTTCACAAAATGGAAGAATACAAAGGTGTATGTGTGTGTTTGCAAGAGAGAGTTTCCAAATGAATTTAATGTCAAAATGACTTCTCTGGAACCTTTTCTAAGCCCCAAGGCCATCCAAAAGATTCCTTGCATCCATTGGTGGAGAATGGAGGTGCATGCAAAAGTTGCATCCAATCTGACAGGGGTTAGCGCCACTAACTTTTAGAGTTAGTGCCGCTAACTCTTAAAGTTAGCGCCGCTATCGGGCTCTAGTTAGCGCCGCTAACCTTTAGGAGATAGAGCCGCTAACTTTTAAAGTTAGAGCCGCTAACTCCATCAGCATGCCAACCTTTTGCAATTTGACCAAATTGGTCCCTCCACTTAGGTTGTTGTCGAGATTGATCCCCTGTGTGTGACCCAATAGGCTCATACATCACCGGTAGTGATTCATATGGCGTACGTGCGTCAGTGGGCATATCCCAACAAACTTCCACTTGCACATGACACACCGTACCCATGAAATCACAGACAAAGAGCGGCCTCTAGCAAAGCATCATTGCCCCCAAGTTAGTATGGGTTTTGTCATCCTGAACAAAACCAAATCCAAAATAATAATGGGATGGCCTAATAGATAAGTGATCAAACATCCTTTTGTTCGCGATCTCCTTGTGAACACGAGACATGGAGTAAAATGTCAATCTCAAGATCATTGACGATTATGTTTCTTGATCTCGATTGGTGGTGACAAAAATTTTAGGATATATCTGATTCTCAATCAATATTCCTTGTGCATGGCCATATTTATTTTGGTGTCAGCTCCCAATCATCGAGGGGCCCATGGATATCTCTCTAAACAGAGGAAAAAATCCCTTTAACTACATAGCTCCGCCACACGTAGCATACTTTATTTGAAAACTTCCTTTATAGCAGCCAGTTACGAACTACGTTTGAAAGCAATCAAAATAAAGCAAATTCGTGCTTTGGATGCTCATGTATCTCTGGTCTAAGGACGAAATGATATTATCATCTCGAGTCACTTGTGACCAAGATCCATGAAGTGAGCTCAGGTGCGGGTCTTCTAGTCACTTGAAACTCCTTTCAAGCACAGGTTATTGTTACGTTTCATGCATTCAATCCTTGATTAATGCATAACCAACACCGTACCTCAGCCCTAATTCAAACTTCCTTCTCTTGAAGAATGACTGACTATGGAAATTTAGAATGTATAAACATTCTGGGAAGTGGTTAAACATGCTAAGATGGAACACAGTAAAGGCCAATGAAGGTAACCGCATCATGCGTATATATAGTCCCCACTATATATCGATGCAATCATCGGTGGCGGTACTGCTTACAGTTCCCAAAGCTAATTAGTAAATCAAACATTTACTAAAATGATGTTCAAGCCTAGTCATTAGGATAAATGATGCTAATATACCTAGTATGAAATTCATCACTAGTATTTGACAACGGCTTAACGATGGGATCATTAACACAATATCCCTTTGTACTCCTTTGTATTCTCTTATTAAACCACTTTCGTAGTGTTTATGAAAGAGATTATACATATGATTATCAGGGTCGTTACATCCTCAATGCTACCGAAGTCCATAATAGGATCAATGACACTCATTGGGATTTAAATGTCGTATCTACACTACATGTTTGTATAATCAAAAACTTCGATTAAAATCGACAGTCTTATAAATTGGCTTACAGTAAATACTTACTCAAGACAACTCTATTTTTGTTGAACATCAAGAACATACTTCAGTATTTCTTGAATTTTAGAATCCAATTTACTCCATATTTCCTATATGTACTCATGGAACAATAATTCCAATAATAGGTTGAAAACAACCCTAAATTGGACCATTATTTTCATTGAGTACATTTCACTAGGAACACATAAAGCTCCCACTAGCCCTGACATGTTTATCGGCTTAATATATGCTTTCCAAAAAACTCATCTCAATGACTTTCTCACAAAGCAAAATTATAGCCATAAGATGCAAGTCTTATCACAAAGCACTCACCCGTAGTTGCAGACCTAATTTAGATATTATGGATGTGTAAGACCCTCGGAAAATGCCTAAAGCATTTCCTCAACTTAATCCTGTGAAGGATCTTGGTCTCTCACGTCTATGTGAATTTATTTGTTTCTGAAAAGCGACAACAATATTTCACTTAATCCAAATTATCTTCAACATAGCCACTAGGACAAATTTCCATATGATCAATATGAAATATTTTGCCACTAGTCGGTATTTGAAGTTGTCTGGTACTACATATTAGTTAATCCCTTCACCCTTCTTTGATTACACCTTTGGCATGGGATTAACCCAAGTCAAGTACTTGGATGTAGCAAATGGGTTACATCTATATATACCATTCCCTTCTTATATTCACTAGTGTACTCAGGGCCCACTATGTCATTCCAATGAATGGTGACCTCCCAATGATTCACCATCAAGTTGCTGTTACTGTAATATGACAACCTCATATCTAAACAGCCTTCTTGATTTCCATCAGATTTAAAGAAGCAATGGATATTGTCAGGTTTTACCAGCATCTTTATGCTGAATAAACGCTAGTACCAACATTAGGTCTCTTAATTAAGTTTTACGTTCTTCCACTAGAATACTTTTGGATATTGTCTTCTCCTTTTGAGCAACCAAACATGGTTCCCGTAAATCTAAGAAACAATTATCCAAAACTCATATGAACTACATAAATAAATAAATATATATATATATATATATATATATATATATATGATCATCAAGGTAGTTCCAAGATTCATCCATCTCCCACTGAATGTAGACTGGATAATTTTAAATTATGAGATTGACAAGCAAAGTACTCTTTCTAGTTAAATCTCATTAGATGCTCAGTTGACCACCATGTTGGTTTTTAGATTGAGGACTTGGTTCACAAAATTAATGTATACCAATCAAATTTGAATACATGTTTTAGGCCTGCCTTTAATGTGACACCATGTACCAATGTGTCATTCATGAAAAATGAGTTATGGATTAAACCTATGATCTATTTCATGTTTAAACCAATATAGATAAGAAAACTTAGCATCTTGACTGGATCTAAGAATTGATATCTATATGCCCTTACTGATTCTTAGTTTTCCTTAGGTTAGTTCCGAACACCTATAAGGTTTCAGACACAAACCTTTTGTCTAGTAAACATTCTCCCAACAACTATCATTAAGATGGTGATGGAGAATTTTTAACTATTGTCACTCTTTGTGGCATACTTGAACGGATTATCCAGACAAGTTTGATCAATATCCAAATAAGTCTTAATCCCTCCTAACAAACACAGGTGAAGGATTTCTTAATCATCCAAGTCCAATAAACAAGATTTGTATCTATCATTTAACCTAAGGCTAAAATTTTACGAAGATCCTAACCACATGGATCTAAGTGATGCAATTCTTGTTTATTTGGTCGAGTTTGATTATGCCAAAGAGTTAACGTATCCAAACCACTTTTGGATATAAGAATCTGTTGGTGCATAATTGTGAATCCCTAGTTCTTATCAATCAAATACATACATGTTTACTTGAAATGTTAATTCAAATGTGTTTTGATTAATTGTTTGCAAGTGTATATATTCTTAGTGATGATCTTAAGCTTACAAGTACTTAATCATGTGTTGATGTGTGTTTGGAAGTTTAAGTTTAGGTGACAGATCACCACGTGCGAAGTCAGGCTCACTACGTGCGTAGTGGAGCTCAGTGCGCATGTAGTGAAGAAGGTCGGTTAAAGTTAAATTAATTATCATTAAAACAACCAGTACGTGCGTACTGGACTCGCTACGTGCGAAGTGTGTTGCATCACGTGCGTAGTGAAATTAATTACACTATATATACTGATTAACTTCATATGTTCGCGGGTAATCGAGCAATCAACAGAAATCGCTAGAAATCAACCGGGAGCCTTACGTAATCGATCATATACGACCTTCAGCCTACTAAAAACGCAAACTTAGTGTTAATCTCGGATCCAAGGGCAGTCTTAAGCATTCTGTGTAAGTTCTTAGGAGTTGTTCTTGCTTCTACTCTGTGTGTTTCTCTGTGTGATACTGTGTGCCGGACACCTAAGCAGATCTTAGAATCCTTAGGAGGTTTGGGAAATAGAATTCCGCACTATTTCTCATCCTAGATCAGTCCTAGCGTAAGGGTGTTTTAGTTTAGTTTAGAACCCCATCCCCAACGGTCCTACAAAGTGGTATCAGAGCCTTGTGCTTTGATTGATCATTTTTCCTTTAGGATTTCGTGATCTAGGTGTCGATTAGGCCTGTGTGTTTGTCCTTTTTGTCGTTTTAAACCGGTTAGTAGGTCGAAAATAGGTCGTTTTGCGTTAAAAAGGTCGTGTTTTTACGTTAATCTGTTTGCATTTTACTCGTGCGAAGTGAGTCCTTAGTGCGTGCGTAGTAAGCTTTGTGCGTGCGAAGTGTGTCGTAGATCCTCTATAATCTTCGGTAACTGTGTGTTCACTCCGTGCGTCCTAGGTTCCAATCCGTGCGTATGATAGTTCCAGTTCGTACGCAGGAGCGTCTGTGTGTCTTCGTGTCAGTTCGCATTGTGTATTACCCACTACGTGCGTATTGTGTCCTGTCCGTGCGTAGTACTGTGTGCTTCGTGCGTTGTGCTGTGTGTTCGTGCGAAGTGCCTTCCCACTCCGTGCGTATTGAATCTGTGTGGTCTATAAAATCCTAATTTCAGTCTGTGTGTTCTCAGCTCTTGATTACTGAAATGGCATCAAAACAGACAACAGTTTTAAACAACTTATTATTAGACAGTGAAATGGGGAGTGCCAATAAAGTACCTAAACTGTTAACCATGGAACACTATCCTATGTGGAAGCCCAGGTTCAAAATATTCCTTTATGGCCTTGACTGTAGACTTCGGAGAGCAATAAGCACTGATTATATGGTTCCCAAGGGGGAGGGAAATATTGAAACCCCCTATGATGGAATGACTGTTGAACAGAAGAGCAGTCATGATGCAGAGAAGAAGGCCTATGCTCAACTAATCCAGGCCATTCCAAATGAGATCTTCCATCAATTCAGAAGATATAAAACTTCCCACAGCCTGTGGAGAGCACTAGAGAAGAGAAATGAGGGAAATGCCGCCCTCAAGGAATTGAAAGCAAGTCAATTGAGAAAGGAATTAGATCATTTCATGGCTACTAGAGATGAAAAAATTCCTTCTCTCATTACAAGATATAATCATCTTCTTAGTGAACTGGACAGTCTGGGTGTTACTGTTCCAGAGAAGCAGCAGGTGGAAATTTTGGCAAAAGCCTTGCCCAAGAGCTGGCGGCCATATATTATGATACTGAAGAACAGTGGTGGTTTTGACGGGATGGATCTAAATGATTTCATCACAAAGTTGAAAGAGCAAGAGCAGGAGGAACAAAATTTGGATTCCATGTCCGGTTATCAACAAAATCCTTCTCTCTACTACTCTGGAACACCTGTATCGTCATCCACTTCTTCAAATGCCCCCTTACAATCTGCCTATGTGAGTAATGTAAATGAATCTGGCAGATCTACATCTGAAGCTTCATCTTCTGGGCCATCCTATACTGTGTCTACTTCTGGATTCAATGCCGAGCATTTCAAGTATGGGAGTGCGGATGAAGTAACAGCACATATGAGCATGCTAAGTGCGCTAGTCTCCTCTTATGATGATCTACTGAAGGGGAAGATTGGTAATGCTCATCTGACACAAGAGGACTATGACTAGATCGATGATGATGAGATGGAAAGACAAGATATCCTCTGGTCATATGCTAACTTAGTCAGGAGGGCGAGAGCATATGAGAAAAGAATAGGGAAGCAAATATCAGCTACAAAGGATACCAAACTCGGTTTTGATAAGTCTGCGGTAACATGCTATAACTGCGGTGAAAAAGGTCATTTCGCGCGAGAATGTGATAAGCCGAAGAGTATGGGACCGAAGTATCCTTTCAAAACCAGTCCTGGCAGTAGATCATTTTCCTCTTCAACCATAAAGTCTGAATCAACTCCACAACCGGCTAAGGCAATGGCAGTTGTTCAAAAGGACGAAGGAATTGACTGGTCAGTACAATTTGGGAATGATAGTGCTGATATTAATGTGGCAAATGTTCATGTGTTGAACGAAGATTCTCAATCCGAGACAGAAAGTTACTCAAGTGAGGAAGAATCAATTGCCAGCATTGATGATGAACCAGCCTCAGTTCCAGCTGCAGAAAAGACACCAGTGAAAGTTCGTGCCAATGAGTCAAACCAAAAGGTGTGCAGTTGTGGTCAGTCATCCGAGGAAAAGGTATGTACTTTTGGCTTACCTTGTGGTTCTTGTAATGATTATGTGAAACAGATAGTGTTCCTAAAGTCTACAATTTCAGAGCTCACATCTAAGTTAGATAAAAACCTGTTGATAAAAGAAAGAGAAAAACAGTTGAAAGAAAAGAATGAAAGTTTAGGCAAACAGGTGCATGAACTAGGTGTGGCTCTGTTAAATAAACAGGATGCTATAGTGTTTTACATAAATGAGATTGATAAGTTGAAACGAGACCTTGCTACTTCAAAGGTCGATTATGAGACTCTGAGTCAAAAACTCAAAAGTTATTCCACGTCTTCTTACTTATTTGAGTACATAATCGATCAGAGAGGTCAAGGTACTGATTCAGAAAAGAACAAGAAGTTATACTCTAAATGTCCACCACCAGTGTTAAATCAACTGGTGAATGATGATGTTCACTCTGAATCTGACCCACTACTCACAAAGGTTGATGAATCTTCTGCATCAACCCCAAAAGAGGACTTAAAGTTACACGAGAATGTGGGTGAGCCTCAGAAGAATGAGGTTCAGCAAGAAGAAATTAAAAGGGCTGAACCAGGAATGAGAGAACTGTTGGCAAGTTCTAATGTCAAAGATCCGTTGATGCATCGTATCCACGATGACCTTCGGAAATTTGAAAAGGAGGGTGTAAAGTCTCCTGATACCCGTCCATACCAAGAGGTCAAAATCTTACCCAAACATCAAGGGTTAGGGTATCGATCTCAAAGGATGTCGAAAGGTTCTGTAAAGCAATATCCAGACAGGATTTGCTATGTGTGCAGGAGACCTGGTCACCTCAGTTACGAGTGTGATCAGCAGCCACATCAGCGCTGTAACAGGAAAGTTGAGACTTATCAAAAGAATAAAACGTTTACTAAAATCAATCAAAACTCAACTCTTCCAGTTCAGCATCAAAGGACAAACGGGGATACCATAAGAAAATCTAAAAATCCCGAAGTTGTTAGCAAAAGAAAATCTTCGCTCAATCAGACTTCTAAGTGGACTAACAAACTGTGTGTTCAAATGCCTAAGGATTCGAGTGACAGGTTCAGCAATGCTGCTGAGAAGACTGAAATTGTGAATCCCTAGTTCTTATCAATCAAATACATACATGTTTACTTGAAATGTTAATTCAAATGTGTTTTGATTAATTGTTTGCATGTGTATATATTCTTAGTGATTCTTTGTGATGATCTTAAGCTTACAAGTACTTAATCATGTGTTGATGTGTGTTTGGAAGTTTAAGTTTAGGTGACAGATCACCACGTGCGTAGTGGAGCTCAGTGCGCACGTAGTGAAGAAGGTCGGTTAAAGTTAAATTAATTATCATTAAAACAACCAGTACGTGCGTACTGGACTCGCTACGTGCGAAGTGTGTTGCATCACGTGCGTAGTGAAATTAATTACACTATAAATACTGATTAACTTCATATGTTCGCGGGTAATCGAGCAATCAACAGAAATCGCTAGAAATCAACCGGGAGCCTTACGTAATCGATCATATACGACCTTAAGCCTACTAAAAATGCAAACTTAGTGTTAATCTCGGATCCAAGGGCAGTCTTAAGCATTCTGTGTGAGTTCTTAGGAGTTGTTCTTGCTTCTACTCTGTGTGTTTCTCTGTGTGATACTGTGTGCCGGACACCTAAGCAGATCTTAGAATCCTTAGGAGGTTTGGGAAATAGAATTCCGCACTATTTCTCATCCTAGATCAGTCCTAGCGTAAGGGTGTTTTAGTTTAGTTTAGAACCCCATCCCCAACGGTCCTACAGAATCAATTATTCATGATTGTCTTATTACTTGTAACAAGTCTTTATGTATGCTATGATATGGATAATTTTTTATTTCAATAAACATCTCAAAACAATTTTTCAAAACAAATGTTTCAATTCAAAACCATATCTATCGTCATCAAATGTGTATTTGAGCACCATAAATGGTCAAAAATAACATATGAGCAATGACATGGATAGAATTTGAAATGAAACCATCAATATGAAAAATCTTTACATCATAAATACAAGAGTCAAAATACATCTATCATCTTCAAAAAACATACACTAAAGAAAAACTTGCCACGCAGGGCATAAAAACAAAAGTAATAAGTGATCCGGAAGTAATGGCGAGATTAACACTCCCAATTCTCTTGTAGAGGACAATCAATAGGGTTTCCTCTTCAGAGATCCGGTTCTTCATGCTCTTCCTTCTTCAGAGATCCGGTTCTTCATTCTCTTGTAGAGGACAACCAGTTGCTGATCCTCTGGCCTTGGTTGTGGCTGACAAAACTCCAAGGGAAGCGTCATCAAGATCACTGAAACTTAAACATGTGGCTCTCAGTGATTCGGATCAAGATGATGATGATGCTGATTCAATCGAAGCTGCCTTTCAAGCTCTTACAGTGGCCAGCTAGAATTTCAAGAACCACTTCAGCAAGACCAACAATAGACAACGGTTCACATCTGGTTCAAGGAGACCTGAAAGAGCTGCTCCCGTCGTCAAACCAAGGTACCAGAGGGATGAGAGGAAGGAAGAAAAGAAAACTGACTCCAAATGCTATAACTGTGGAAGGTCAGGCCATTTGATCAGGAACTGCCCCATGAAAAAGATGAAAGATGCAGAGTACTACCGGCAGAAGTACCGTCTGTTCAAAGAAAGACAGGCTGGGAACGTGCTGCTAGTTGAAGAAGATCAGTTCCTGGATGATACAGAATCGGACAGTGATCTGGATGGTGAAGATCACGCTCAATTCTGTCTGATGGCACGTAATGGTGGAGGAGGTAGAGAGGATGATGATGGTGATGATCTTTCTGAGTTAGATGAGGAAAACTTGGATAACAAAAAGGTATCTTCTAGCTCTAACCTTAATATGAGTTTTAAAAATGAACACATACAAACCATATTAAATCGAATGAAAGAGTTAGAAAATCAGATACTAGATTTAACCACTAGAAATAAAGTTCTAGAAGACGTTTCACACAACAAGGATATAGAGGCACAAACAGTAATTAAGCAGTTAGATAACGACTTAATAAGCCTTAAGATCCAATTAGCTGCAAAAGAATCTGAACTCTTAGAGTTAACTAGTAGAACCAATATCATTATCTTCTATCCAAACGCGATCAAAGTGACAAGATCATATCTCAGTACAAAGAAAAGGAACGTCCTTTCTCTAGATGGAAATTCGATGGGCTTGGCTTCAAACACCCAAATGCATTAAGCAAGGTTACATCCAAACAACTGTACAATGCTGATCTGTTTGGCGAAGGTCTTACCCAACGGATGGTCTTTATTGGCCAAGAAGAGGAAAGGATTGAAGAAGAGGTCAAACGAACTCTTAACCTCAGAACTGAAATTCCGTTTGACTATTCTGATCTGAATGACTCACATCTCACCAGTCTCTCTTCATCATCCGATTCTGATGTCTCATCCTCTGCTTATACTGACGAAGATCTCTACTCACCTGTCTCGCCAAAACCTTTTGTTGAATATATTCCTCACAAAGAATTACAAGATAGATTCAACACCTTGCAGGAATTCTGCTTTACCCACCTCATTCAGCAGGACCTTGCCAAAACTATTCAAAACGATTTACAACTTCCTACCTCTGATACATCCACTTTACTACAAGAAACCATCACCCTCCAACAGCAACTTAAGACTTCCTTTGATCATGATGAAAAGATCATTCATAAACTCTGCAGGAAATAGTTTGTCCTGAAAGAAAGAATCAAGAAGCTCCAAGAATAGATGCAAGCCCCTACTACTCCTTTCACATTTTCTCTTTTTGGGTCAAAACTGGATGATTTAACTCATACCACTACCAAACCTTCAATCTGGAAAACACCAGTAAAATATGTTAATAAACCTGCTGTAACAAATCTTAAGCTTAAACAGATTTACAAACCGAAGCAACACTTCACTTCTAATCACAATTCTCGTGTGCACGTAGATATACCTGAATCGTCACGAGCTGCAGCTAGTCGACCACGACTAAGTTCTAATCTTTTACCCTCTAATGCAGATGTAAAGAAATCTGGTAACAAGGAGCATCAAATAACTGCATCGGGGCAAAGAGTCATTCCTAGATCCACTAGGAAGTGTTTAAATTTGAAATCTGTCTGTGAACACATTTTGATGTTTGTTTCTGTCTGTAATCATTCCTGTTCACAAGACAAAACTGCTTCTACCATGTTTTGTATGAGTGATGGTTGTACCCATGGACACTGTGAATTTAACTGTTATTATGATAAATTGCGAAAATCTTTAGGTGTTAAACCATGTGCTGATTGGACTGATATTTATGCTAATCAAATATGTGTTCCATTTTTAAATTCAAAAGGTTACATCATTCACCAATGGATCACCACTCACCAATCACATGCACTTAAACGCTTAAACAAATCAAAACGGTTATTAACTATCAAGGAGCTGGAAGTTTATAGAAAGCAAGGTTACGAGGCATTCAAGAAGACATGGAGCGCCCATGAACAGTACCTACATTCTAAAAAATGCTCACTCATTCAATCATACACCACTGCTAAACCTACCAAACCCAAGCCACCACCTCAACAACGAGTTGGAGCACTCACTGTTCCAAAGCAACAAGTTCATCCCAAACAAGTTGATGTGAGACAGTCAAACCCTATTCACAAATCTTCACAAATATGGATTCGTAAACCAAACGCTTCCGCAACTCGATCGAATCCTCAATCTCCGACTTCATCAACTGTCATACCAACAGTGGTCACGAAACATCCAAGGAAACCAATCATAAGAAATTCTGTTTCCACCAAACGTAAGATCAAACAAGCTTGGGTTCCGAAGAATAAATATTTAGACATATCACTCTCGGAACCTGCTATGACTACATCTCTCTCACCTGTAGGAACTAACATACATGGACCCATTCATATATGGGGACCTAAACGTGCCCTTTTCTCTTTTTGCAGACGCCTTACTTGTGGTACCTGGACTCCGGCTGCTCCAAACATATGACTGACAACAAAAGTCTTCTAAAAAATTACTTTCCTAAGTACTCCGGGATTGTACGTTTTGGGAATGACCATCTTGCACCAATAATGGGATACGGAGACATAGAAAAGAAGCACATCAAAATCAAGAAAGTCTCCTATGTTGAAGGTTTAGGTCACAATCTATTCAGCATCGGACAGTTCTGTGACAAGGATCTGGTCGTTGTATTCAAAAGGAACAAATGTTCTGTGATCACGGAAATGGGTGATGAACTACTTGCAGGCTCTAGGAAATCTAACCTGTATTCCATAGATTTGGAGAAATATGATTCTCCTACATCTGTGTGTCTCCTGTCCGAAGCCTCCAATGATCTTACTTGGCAATGGCATCATAAACTCTCTCATCTGAACTTTCAGAATATTAATAAACTAGTCACTGGTGACTTGGTGAGAGGCATTCCCAAGCTAAGATTCAACAAGGACCATCTGTGTGCAGACTGTGAGAAGGGTAAAATAAAGAAGGTTTCTCATAAATCCAAACAAGTGTTTAGCACTACTAAGCCTTTAGATCTCCTGCACATGGATCTCTGTGGTCCTATGAGAATTCAGTCCAAACATGGGAAGAAGTATATCCTAGTTATGGTGGATGACTATTCCAGGTATACTTGGGTCAAATTCTTGCATGCTAAAGATGAAGCTACTCCAACAATTATCACATTCATCAAACAGCAGCAGAACAATTATGGTCAGAGTGTTGTGTCAATCCGTACAGACAATGGAACAGAATTCAAGAACAGCACTCTGAAAAACTTTTGCGACCTGGTAGGGATCAACCATCAGTTCTCTGCAGCATACACACCATAACAGAATGGTGTTGTCGAAAGAAGAAACATAACCCTGGTTGAAGCTGCCCGCACCATGCTGTCATATTCCGGGCTCCCACCTTCCTTCTGGGCTGAAGCCATCAATACTGCCTGCTATACGCAGAATCGCTCTTTCATTAACAAACGTTTTAATAAAACTCCTTATGAACAGGCAAATGGCATAGTACCTAATATCAAATACTTTCATGTCTTTGGTAATATATGCTTTGTCTTAAATGAAAATGATAACCTAGGAAAGTTTGCTCCAAAAGCTGATGAAGCTATTTTCCTAGGTTATTCCACTGACTCTAAAGCATATCGAGTTTTAAACAAACGCACAAAGAGCATCATTGAGAGCATCAATGTAACATTTGATGATACATTGGGTGTCTCTGATTTTTCACCAAAATAAAAAACAGTTGCTTCCGAACATACCAGTTCAGGACCAGTTTTTCAAAATAAAGAATCAGACATTTCTTCCAGTTCAAATTCTAATCTTGACTTTATGTTTGATTTCTTTCGTTCTGAATCTTCCCCTGTTGTGGCTGAAAACAGGGACAACACAGCTGCACAAACAAGTGTCACTATCACAGCTCCTATGATCACTGAGACAAACCCATTTGCTGATCTAGATGCTGAAGATTCTCCATCTATCTCCGTCACATAGCCCCCTGTGACTGCTCCCATAGATGACCAAGATAGCTCACCTGTTTTTGATTCAGACCCAAATTTCTCCAGAGAGGATGCAGAAGAGGCAAGACACATTCAAGATCTTATTCCTTCATCCTCTACCCCCCATGAAATAAAGTGGACCAGACATCACTCAGAAGAGAACATAATCGGAGATCCCTCAGTTGGCATACAAACACGATCAACAATAGCCAATGAATGTCAATTCGTGGGTTTCTTGAGTATGATTGAACCCACCAAGACTTGTGAGGCATTAGATGATCCTGATTGGGTGATTGCGATGCAAGAAGAACTTCACCAATTTGATCGTCTCAAAGTCTGGAGATTAGTTCCTCTGCCTTATGGGAAATCTATTGTTGGAACTAAATGGGTATTCAATAACAAAAGAGATTCGGATGGAGTGGTTGTCCGAAACAATGCTCGGTTGGTAGATAAGTGTTACAATCAGCAAGAGGGCATTGACTATGATGAAACTTTTGCCCCCGTTGCTCGCATTGAGGCTATACGACTCTTTCTTGCATATGCAGCCTCCCGCAGCTTTCGAGTCTTTCAGATGGATGTGCAGACAGCTTTCTCAACGGTGTACTTAAAGAAGAAGTCTATGTCTCACAATCAGAAGGTTTTATCAACTCTAAATACCCTAATCATGTATATATTCTAGATAAGGCCTTGTACGGTTTAAAACAAGCCCCACGTCCATGGTATGATGTCTTATCTAAGTACTTGATAAGTGAGGGTTATTCAAAGGGAAAGACAGATACCACTCTATTCACAAAGACAAAAGGAAGGGACAAAAGTCTTGTTCAGATATATGTGGATGACATCATCTTTGGATCTACGAATCCAAAGTACAGTGAAGAGTTTGCACAAACAATGGCAAACAGGCTTCAAATGAGTATGATGGGAGAGATGTCATTCTTTCTCGGACTCCAAGTAAAACAGTTGAGTCATGGCAGTTTCATTTGCCACTCTAAGTATATCAAAGATCTTCTCACCAAGTATGATATGCTCAACTGTAATCCTATATCCACACCCATGGCTGCTAAGGCACAACTATCCGCAGATCTTGATGGTTCTCCTGTAGATCTGAAAACCTACCGTGGGATGATTGGATCGTTACTGTATCTTACTGCTAGTCATCCGGATATCATGTTCTCTACCTGTCTCTATGCCAGATTCCAGGCAAATCCTAAAGAGTCACATCTTCTGGCAGTTAAGCGGATATTCAGATATCTAAAAGGGTCTATGGATCTAGGTCTGTGGTACCCCAAAGATTCAAATCTGGATCTTCATGCTTACTCAGATGCTGACTATGCCAGTTGCAAAATTGATAGGAAAAGCACCTCTGCTAGTGCACACTTCCTGGGGGATCGTTTAGTCTGTTAGGCATCCAAGAAGCAAAACTGTGTATCCACCTCTACAGCTGAGGCTGAGTATGTTGCTGCTGCAATGTGCTGCTCACAAAGTCTTTGGATACGCACACAGTTATCAGACTTTTTCCTAAGGTATGACAACATTCCATTACTATGCGACTCCCAGTCTGCCATAGCTATCTCCTGCAATCCGGTACACCACTCTAAAACCAAACACATTGATATACGTTATCACTTCATAAAATATAATGTAGAGAAAGGTCTTATTGAGCTTCAGTATGTTCCTACTGAAAATCAGCTTGCTGACTTGTTTACCAAACCATTAGACGAAAGTCGCTTCACTGAGTTGGTATCCAAGTTAGGCATGCTCAATCTGAAAATATAACATACTGGTGCTCCAATTTTCCTTTCTTTCCTTTTTGTTTAGAGTAGGTGTTACACTGTTTGTTCTTTGTGCAGCTACATGATGCAACAATCAAGGGGGAGTGACTTTCTGGTGCTACACATGTATCATATGTGTAGGGGGAGAAAAATCATACACATACTGCACATGTGTAGGGGGAGAAGTATCAAACTGACACATTCCCTAAAAATTATGCAAGAGTCTAGGGGGAGTGTGTCAAACAAACATTCAAATCAACCATATCCAAAAAAATTCAATTTTCAAAATTCAGATATCTTGAGGTTTTCAAGTATTGGATCAATCGCATGGATAACCAAAGAGTTAATCGCACGCGATTAAAAGTCCCAAAAGTCAATCACATAGATTGAGACCAAGGGTTAATCGCACGTGATTAAAGCCCCAAATATTCAATCGCATCGAATGAGACCAAGTGTTAATCGCATGGATAACCAAAGGGTTAATCGCACGCAATTAAAACATCCCGTTACTCTGCCAAAATTTGCAATTTTAGTGTCAAAATACTCCTAATCTCAAAGGTAACAACTTGTACGGTTTACATTTTGAAGATTTTGAGTTAAAAGGGTATTTTTTGGCTTTAGAACACCCATATGCGAATGAGAGTCTCAACACTTTGAAGGGATTTTTGGTACACGAAACTAACTTGTTTGATAAAACAAAGTATGCGATGAGTATATTGAACACTTGGGGAACACTTTGATGTAAAAATATTTCAAAAATCTCGAAAAGTGTTCTTCGTGTTCTTGGGGGGTATAAACATACACTAACAATTTGGTTTTTGGCCTAAAAAGAGGTGTTAGGGTGATTTTTTGACTATGCTAAAGTACTACAAAGTTGTTCAGTACTATATAATTGACACTTTTAAAGTATCAAAACAACTTTTTTATACTAAAAATCATCCTGTACACAGTGAGGGTTCAACACTTAGGGTGTTAGAATATTGGTCAACATGGGTCAAACTTTTGTCATGCATATCTCTTTATCCTTAACTTAACTGTTTTATCTATCTGTACAGATAGAATGGCTCAAGTTGTACGTGACCCAGAGGAGATCATGCCCCAAGCAGAATTCCTTAACACCAAATCTCATGAAAACAACCATTTTGTTGACTTAAGAAAACTGAGAAACCTTACCTACCCAATTGTCATTGAAATTCTCAAAATACACCCACTCAATCACCTACTGAACTATAACCTAGCCAAAACAGGCACACATGTACCTGAACTATACATTCAACAATTTTGGAAAACATGTGATGTGCGGATCAATGACAGGGGTTATGAAGTAATCCATGCTGAGGTCGACGAATTTCAAGTCAATATATCTCTTAGTCGCCTTAGAACAATTTGTGCCCTACCCAGAGCAGACAACAGACCTCCTAATACAGACTTTGAGGAAATCCCATACGAGGATGCATGTCTTGCAGCTATAATGGAGATGAGGTATGATGGTGAGCTCACACGTAAAGGTCAATTCAAATGCAACAGCTTGCACCCAAAGTATAATACATTAATGACAGTGCTTCAAAGGTGTCTCACCCCAAAGCACTCGGGTTATGAATTCCCCACTGAGTATCAGCTCAAAATTTTTGTCGCTGCAGCCAACCATATGCATGTAGACTATGCATTTCTTCTCTTCCAAGATATTAAAGCTACTATGCAATGGAAGAATTCCCAAAACAAGAAAGATGCAAACATGCTGCCGTACCACCGCTTCCTACCAATGATCATCCAGTTTGTGATGGATCGGAATGCTGATATTCCTCAGAGGACAGGTTTACCTTCTATTACTCCTAAACTTTTCTTGTATATAAAACCTGCCGCTCCAGCCAACATGCCAATTCCAAGACACTTCCCTGTATCTCTCTTAGACCTTTGTGAGCAGAATGATATTGTTAAGAGTTATAGGGAGAGTGTAGGAATACCTCCCATGGTTGTGCCAGAACCGGCCATACCTGCCCAGGGAGGTGTAGAACCTGGTGAGGAATTAGAACATAGGCCTCAGACATCTGTGGGAGATGCTGAGAGGGAAGAGCAGAGAGAAAATGAAGAGAGGGGAGGAGAAGAGGGTGAAGGTGATGAGATTAGAGAGGGAGGGGATGCATATGATCCCGCCACCATTCAAGCCATTGTTCAGTCTCTTTCTCAATCCACCCGCACCCAAGCTGTACTAGAAGAACTTGGTCTTGACATTTCTGAGTCATCCATTTCTGAATCCTCTCTTGATGAGTCTACTTCCCACCGAGGTGGTGCCCCTGTTCCTGAACCTATCTTATCACCATTTGGCACCCCCAAACATCCAATTGCCAAACCTACAGAAAGCACCCCCTCATTCATGAAACTAACCGAACCACCATTAACCTCACCTGAAGTGACACCCACTGCTCTACCTGACACTACAATTTCTCAAGCAGGTGGGTTTGTCATTCCTTTGAATCCAGCAAGAAGGGCCATAGTTGCCCCTGAACATGACATTCCAGTCACTTCGCCAAGTCATTCCTTATATGTTGAACCTGGTTCTGTCACCCCTGACTCTCTCATTCAACCTGATCAATATGCAGGGTATGGTGCGGGTAGCGGTGATGATGAAGATAATTTTGTTGTTAGGAGTGCGAGTGATAGAGAGGAGGTGAGAAAAGAAAAAAATGAGTGCTGAGGGTTCCCCAAACCCAGAAAGCCGGGAAGCCACATTTACTATGAGGCCTAGTACTGCTGGGCCTCATATTGAAGAAGTCGCGGTGATCTCACCCGTGCAAGTTTCTGCCCCACAAAGCCACTATGGTGTCTCTCAACAGGCACCGTCTTTATTGCACAGGGTTGTAGCACATACACTGGGTCAACCCCAATTGGGTGTTGGACCTATTGAACAAAGAGGACCGCCTCCCTCGTCCTCGACTCCTTTTCGTGCACAATTTGATATACCGCGGATTTCCGCATATCTTGATCAACACCGTGTTACCATAGATGCACTGAGCTTGTATATCCAGCAAGTCTCCCAAACTTTTATAGGTGGTACCTCTCAAGGTGCCATTCGAGGATTAGAAGGAAATCCTGCTAGAGCCAACATTCCTGCTACTCCAGTATGTGGTACTGCCTCTGTGGCTGGTATCTCAACCGGAACTCTTCGTGATTCTGGGTTTGTTTCACGTGCAGAACTTCATGATCACATTCAACAAGCCGTGGCACCAATCCACCAACAACTGCTAACGACAAATCAAAGGTTGGATCGGATTGAACAAGCTTCCCAGGCCTAAGCTCAACAATTGAACAGAATAGAAGCACTCCTTAATGCTAGACCAGCAGTGCCAGAACCACAGCCACAACCTGATCCATCATCTATGTCAGTTGATGCCTTAAAGAGCTTGCTATATGTCCGACTTCTGGAACAACAGCCAGAATCAGCTCATGATCAAGACCTTCTGACTACTCTTCGTAACGAACAGCGTCCATCGGGAATCTCCATGGGTGACTTTCAAGAGTTTCATGAAGACGTAAACAACAAGATAGATGGGATCACCACAGGTTTCTATACTTCTTTATCAAAGGTTACTGATCGGCTGACACTACTTGAACAAACTTGTCAGGCTCAGACTCAGGGAAGCAAGAGGAGGTGGGATGATCAAGATCCTGATGATCAACCAGAGGGGGAGAAAAGAAGAAGATTATATACGAGTTCTCCTTCTGCGGCTGCAAATGTACCAGTTGTACCTGTTCCTCAATTCAGTTCATACTTATATGCAGGTACAAGTTCAGCTGGGTCTGGGAGTCAACAACAACAACATATGGCCGATGAAGTTTATAAACGACAACAAAAGGAAATGCTGAAAAAGAAATTGTACTTTATGTACCTCAGTAACAATCTGAACAGAGGCGAAGTGATCTTGAAGAAGGTGAAATACCTCACAAGCAGCCCCATGCCGAGATGTTTGACTGGTCTAGTGACTCAGAGGAATAAGTGGAAGATTTATATGAGTCTATTCACACATCACCTGCAAGGCATGTAGGGGAAGGTAGTTCTGCTCAACCGGAGGAGGAGACTGAGGATTCTGAGATGGAAAGACTATTCAAAGGCATTGATGAATATGTCGAGTTTGTTGCACGTCCAGATTCTCCTAGAATTGTCTACAAATTTGATAATATTCCCAGTAAAAAAGAACTTGCACTTAAAAGAAAAGAAAGGGAAGCAATTTCTAGAAGGGAAGCTATGAGAAAGCCTAAACAAAAGAAACCAATCTTCGACGTGTCCAGGGTTACTAGTGGGATTAATGTTGAAGTTCATGAAACTTTCCCTCCTCCTCCTGGTCAGTTTCAAGAATCAGCTGCCGATGTACTTGAAAGAAAGAAACAGAGAGAGGCAGCTGAGAAAACAAGACAAGAGGCTGAATGGCCCTTGCCAAGGACCTTCATTGTGCCACCTGCTCCTCCAGTGTATCGTGGGGATCCAGGACTTGATGCAGGCAACATGTTCACAAGAAGTTCTGCCGAACAACCTATATGGAAACCGTATTTTGTCAATGCTGCTAATCTTGAAGAAAGAATTCCAGACATATTCAGCAATGAGCTAATACAGGTTATTTCCCCTGAGTTGCAGAACATGGACCACAAACAGAGAAGAAGATATGAACACATCCTTTCTCAGTCCATGACAAAACCTGAAGAGATCAAATCAGAGTATCCTATAGTTGAACTTATCAATATCTATACTCAGACAACCTTCAGAATAAAGTATGCCATCTTTCATGTCAGAAGAGCAAACAACCTGTCATACTTCCTCAATGAAGCAGACTTAAGATTTGTAAGTATTGAAGACATCAGCTTTATCTTTGACACCCTCTCTCAGAAAAGAGGAAAGTGGCCTGAAGAAGAGTTTGAAAGAGGTGCTCTGATGAAATACATGAGAAATTTAATGGAATACTTTGAGGAACATGATATGCAACTCGGAGCTGAAAACAACTATCTGAAAGTCAATCTCTTAAAGCCTAACCAGAGCCATCCAGATCTAGAAAAGCTTAAAGAATTGACAGTTAACTATGATGGGTGGTGAGCGTGCGATATACATCTCAAGTACGCGAAATGATGTCACGGAAAGGTTTTAATTTGGAATTACTATTAATCTACATAAACGCACACGGGCAGAGCACCCACGTATGTAATATAGGCTACTGGTAAGACCGAAGATTTATCGAGCACGGGTAAGCGATAACTGTTGTTACTTTAATCCGAACCTATTGTCTAGCTATCAATAATTATGGGGAAGGATGGAGTTTAACTACAAGGAACATGTAGTTAAAACTAAGACAATATTAATAACTTTTTAAATGAACAATAACTAAGCAGAAATACAAATTGAAATAAGTAAAATGAAAAACAAGATACCCCGTCATGAATCCTCCAAATCAATATTAATTAGTAATGTTAACTAATCCAGTTATGAAAGACTGATTTAACAAAGATTGTCTTTAAAACATGATTTATCTTTTTAGTGTCAAATATAGATAATCCTGATTTAATCTTTAAATTATTAAAACATTAGTTAGATAAAACCTTGCTTTCCGGGTGTTATCCCGTTTTACTTAAAAGGTTAGAATTTATCTTTTAACGAAATAATAGATAAAGTAAATACCATCGTTGGTCAACATCTGGTAAGAAGATATATATTTGGGTATTAAGATAATATATCAGTTCAACACCTCAAGTGGGTCTATGAGCAAATGTTCTTATATACATATACCAAACTTATACGTATCGTACACCTCAAGTGGGTCTATGAGCAAATGCATATAATTATGAGTTTGTTTGAATATATATGTATAAAGATACAGATATTCTAAGCAAATGGTTTTCCAACATTTACAATGCCGAATACCCGCATGAGCCGATAGTTTTATACAAAATAACCAAATATATGTTTCATTAATTCAGAAATATCATGTCTTTATTAAAATCATTCTAACATAACTTGTGTATAACAACTACATATTTTTACTGATCTGGATTCATCATAACGAGGTAATGAAAAGTTAGTTACTCATTATGACTGGAATACGTGAATACGAAGACATATTTAAGGAAAGAAAGTACCAACATGTAGATTATAGAAGGAAGATGAATCTTACAGCTTCTGGATCTTGAAACACAGGTACATGCTTCTGGAATGTGAAAATAAACTTGAAATAGCAACTAACGAACATACGAACGTAATCTACGCTAAATATTACATATAGAAACTAAGATTTACTAAACTACTGAGCTTGGGACGAGAGTATACGAGAGTATAGCTCTGGTTATCGAATTCTGGCTCTCCTCTTCAACTGAAACCGAAGGCATCTATTTATAGAGGAAGTTCGACAATTTCCGCGCCGCGTAATGATCCATTTCCGCGGCGCGGAAATATTCCTGACAAGATTCCCTGACAAGATTCGATGACAAGTTGACAAGATTCGCGGAAGAAGATAGGGTACGCGGCGCATAACTTTCTTTTTCATAATATCTCTATCTTTTGCGCGGTGTTTTCTTGTTTTGACGCACGTTATCCATTTTTCCGTAATGTGTACCTGAAATAGCCTTAAATAAAATAAGGGAACATTTAAAGATTATTTTGGCTATATTTTCTTTATAAAAACCAGATATTGTCAGATATCAGATATATATTTTATGTATATTTCTGACAATATCAATTACCCCACACTTAGGTTTTTGCTTGTCCTCAAACAATAGTTGCACACTTAATAAAAAACAAATCATCAAAAATTTACAACTATAATTATGTTAGAAATCCAGTTCTATCTAACATGATTAAGATATTAGCATAATCACAGAGAAGTAATTAGAATTTAACACGACCTTTGCATTCTCATCAGGTGGTTCACTCTTTCACTCAAGTGTATAAGGTTTATATCAATTTAGTGAATCACACAATGTCATAAAAATGCAATATTACCATATGCTTGTATCCAAATCGAATCTGCACCACTAGAGAGTTTAGAACTGTCAAGAGGACTTTTGGGTTTAAAATGTAAAAGGCTATGGGTTAAAGGTAAGAAAAAGGGATTTTAAAAGTGGCTAAAATAAGAATCCTGAGATTAAGTTAAAAAAATTTCTAAGCTGCTTTTATTGAACTATTGAACAGGAATATCACAATATTTTTATTGAGATTACAGTTCATCAAGCTGTAATGGAATCAGAATCTTCTGAATGACAGCTATTCACTCAGGCAATACTGAAGAAAAAACTACTACTCAATGTATGACAACCTAAAAAATAGCTGAAGAAAGGTATGTCAAGCGACTGAAATTTCTCATTTTTTCTATTGATTTTTTGATTTTTATGGATTTTTGGGTTCAGTTGTATGCAACGGATAGATCAAAGATATAAACTTTTCATGTCCCACTAATCGGTGCATGAACAATTGAAGAATAAAGGAACACAGAATGAAACTTAGCAGCATATAATTGACTTACTAATTCTGGAACTTAAAAATAAAATAGACTAAAAATGGGATAAATATGGTTGATGAAATGAAAGGTTAAGGCTCAAAGTGGTTAACTAGGGTATCGAATGCTAAAAATGAGCATTGCGCTGAAAAAGGGTAAAAAAAAAATTATATAATCTAAAATTGAGATTATTTAAGTTTGAAAGAAAAAGGCTTAAAACAACGTGTTTTAAAAAGAAAGACGGCCTCTATCAATACACTCAATTTAAGTACATGCTGTATTTATGCTAAGTCGTGAAAATTCGAATAAATTTCTTTTTATGTAATCTTGAAATCATGAAATTTTTTGCTGGAATTTCAAACAATAATTACAAATGCGAAATTTTTTCTGATTTGAATTAAGATTAATTTACAGACAAAGCATTGAGAATTTTGAATTTTTTTTTTGCTCTTTTAGGGTTTCCTAACAGCTTGTGCGAGAAATATTTTGGATAATAACGTACATCTCTACCCCACACTTAAAACATACATTGTCCTCAATGTATACAAAACATGAAATAAAGAAACTGAGGTAGAGAAAACTCCCTTTTGTTTTTGACGATTGGAATTCCCTTTGGATGTGCCAGCATATGGATTCTCAAACAATAATATCTATTCTGAAGGCAGACAACTCAAAGCAAACACTATCAATCAAAATGCAATATAAATATGCAAAAGGAAATATAATACACACATTCCAGTGTCAGTACAAACAAAATATAATAATAAACTGAAATCAGTCCATGTCATCATCATCATGATCATCATCATCACCTGCCCTGGCACCTGATGTACCACCCTCTACATCATGAGCTCGTGGAGGAAAAGGAGTAGAAGGAGTGAAGCCCTGATGCTGAAAATACTCTTGCATAGCTATAGTCATCCACTCCATCGAGCTGCATAGCCACTGTGAATCTCGCTCTAAGGCTGAAAGTCTGGCTGGGATATCCGGAGTGGTGGATTGTGTAGAAGTGATGCGTGGCCTGACTCTCCTAACAGGTGGTTGCTCTGGAATCTCAGGCTGCTCCATCTCCTCATCAGCCTCTTGCTCTGGTCCACTGACAGGTTCATCATCTAAAATCCTCACACCACCACCAGGAATCCTCTGTATAACACTCATAGTATCTAATAGAATCTCAGAAAGGATCCTAGGCTAGTGGGCGGTCAAAAGAGGTTCCTCCTCTGCTGTCAAAATGTGATATGATCGGGCTAGTCTAGTAATGAACTGACCACCGCAGAGGGGACTGGTAGGATGGACACCTATGGCTCTACGGCTCAAAAATAGTGCAAGGCTGAATGGTAGATGGCAGTGGACATCGGTGCTCAGAACACACCACATGAAAAATAAATCAGATAAGGGTACTTTCTCACTGCCTCGGCGGTGAGCTACGGTGGTGGCTATCAAGCGGTGGATAAGACGGTGTACTGGACGTCGAAAACTGCTTTCTAGAGCTCTGGCTGAATAATATACTCCATGGGCGATCTTTCGCCAGAACTCAGCACCGGAAAAGGTAGAAGGATGCCCTCTCAATGCAACTGTTAGGAATGGTATAAACTAAGGGTTCTCGGTCTCTTCCCTAGTGTACAAGCCTACTCTCCAAGCAAACTCTCTAATGCTCAACTGCCTTTGCTACCCTCCCAATCTAAATCGTAGGACAGTCGGATCTATGTAGTCTAGGGAAGTGGCATCAAAGTGGACAGTGGATAGGAACTCTAAAACTAGCTCCCTATATATAGGCTTGTGTATGCTGAAAAGTCTGCGCCAACTATGACAGGTAAATAACACAGGTCCACCCTCGGATCTATATCTATGGCGAAGGTAGCGCTGGATGAGTGGACTCAAGTGTAATCTATCCAAGAGCTCCCAGTCAACTGAGATTCCTATCTCTATAACTCTAGGTAGTAATGGTGCTAACCTAGAAACATACTCTGTGCTTTCGACCTCGTCATCTATAAGAGCTGGGAAGTCTAGCCAGCGGTGTGGAACATGTGGAATCTGAGGTGCGATGGCTGGGGCTCTTCTCTGAGCTCTTGCTCTTCCTCTGGGTCTCTGTGCCATCTTAATACAGTTTTAAATCAGAGAAATACGCAAAATGACCTATGTTATAGGTATGACTATTCTAATGATAATTCCTGCATTAACATTAAGCATGAAAGATAAATAATCAGGAAAACAGTTTGAAAAAGTCAACAAAAGTCAAAACTAGGTCAAAGCACTTTCCGCGGCGCGGTGTTCTCTGGTTACGCGGCGCGGATCTTGGGACGATGATGAATAGTGCCATCGTAACGACAGTCAACCAAACTAGTCCCATTTTGATCCTAGACTAGCGATTAAGCAATGGGGACTAGTTTTAATCATTTCCATCCACTAGATAAAGAGAAATCAGACCTTAAAGGCTCGGTTTTTTTAGGGTTTTTCAAAAAACGAATAAAAGCTTGTTTTTCGAGAAATTTACCATGCTAAAACACAAAATAAACAATCCTAATCACTTCTAGCATGCTATTAACTACTAATCTGAGGTCAATTGAACCAAATATGTAAAATACCTCTCGGATTAGGCTGAAAAACGCAAAAGGGGTTTTTTGAAACATACCTTTGATGATTTTGAGTTCTATTGAACGAAATGTGGACTGAAAGTGGTCGATTCTTGCTCGGCTATGGATTCTGCGTAGAGAGAACTATTTCCGCGTGTTGTGTGTGTGCGTATTATGAACTGAGAAGAAGGGTTTTTATTTTAAAAAAAAAAACCTGTTCGTTATTTACCGCGTCGCGTAGAAGCATGTGATCCGCGGCGCGGAAAGTGACGAATTTAATGATTTTTCACTTTTCGTTCTGTTTTCGAATTTAAACACTTAGGAACGTTTCAAAACACAACACTCTTTGATATGTGAGAAAATTACAAAGAATAATACGGAAAAAACAACTACGCTACAAACAAACAACAAAACAATATAAACAAGCTACATACTATTTGTACGGTATGTAAGCGAACAGTTTAACGCTTTGAAATGCGGAATCTTTTAGAGTCAGATCTTCAAGACTAATTATTGACAATATGAAAGCAACTTTAATAATAATAAGCAGGAATAGATTATATCTTAGTGCGGTTTTGGATGTGACTTACTTACTTGGAGTTGACAAAAATACTTAACCATCTCGCTAGCATTGCTTTTCAACCTGATTATCTTTTCAGCTTTTAGCTTAAACGGATCATCCCTTAATGCACTAGCGCAGTCAGATTGTGATATTGTCAGCAATTCCTTGTAAGATTTTGATTGTATAGGCACATCATATTTTCAACATTATCCTACTTTTCTCGCTCTCTGTTTGATTGCAGAGCGTGATGTTTTCTACAGAAATTTCTGTAGCCCTTCTAAATTGTTTCATATTTTGTTCTTCTCTGTCAATAATTTTTACTCTAACAACTAAAGGCAAATTAGTACGAAAATAAAAACAGGAAAGTAAAGCAAAAGATCCTACTGAAAGCATTTCCAGTTCTTTTCCGTCTCCCGGTAAAAGACGAATTTTTCTTTATTATCAAAGAAACTCAGACTGAAGCATCAGTACCTCAGTTGGTTCATTTTCAAGTGGAATGCCTAAATAGTGTTTCACACGGTGACCATTAACTTTAAAAATGTTACCTTCAAAGTTTACCAAATCAATGGCACCATAAGGATATGATTTATGCACTACATAGGGACCAGTCCATCTTGACTTTAATTTTCCTGGAAACAAGCGAAGACGAGAATTATACAAAAGAACACGATCTCCCGGCTGTAATTCTCTTTTGTCCTTCAGTCGGCTATCGTGGTATTTCTTTGTTCTTTCTTTGTATATTTTTGAATTCACATATGCTTGTAGCCTTAACTCATCGAGTTCATTCAAATCGAGCAAACACTTTTCTTTTGAAGTCGAAACATCGAGATTTAGCTTTTTACGAGCCCAATAAGCTTTATGTTCGAGTTCAACTGGTAAACGACATGCTTTGCCATAAACCAACCTATATGGTGTAGTACCAACAGGTGTTTTATATGCTGTTCTGAATGCCCAAAGTGCATCATCTAGCTTATCGGACCATTCTTTTGGATTATTACCCATGGTTCATTCCAAAATTCTTTTTAATCCTCTGTTTGTAACTTCGACTTGACCACTCGTTTGCGGATGGTAAGGTGTAGAAAACCTATGGGTTACCCCATATCGTTTCAATACCTTCTCGAGCTGTGAATTACAAAAATGAGTGCCCCGGTCACTGATTAGTGCCTTTGGGGTTCCAAATCGAGAGAATAACTTTTTCAAGAATTTAGAAACCACCCTTGCATCGTTGGTAGGCAAAGCTTGTGCTTCTGCCCATTTGGAAAAATAATCAACCGCTACAAGGATGTACTTATTTCCATGTGAGTTTGGGAAAGGTCCCATGAAATCAATACCCCACACTTCAAATATTTCAGTTATTTGAATGTTATTTTGAGGCATTTCATTTCTGGCAGAGATGTTTCCTGCTCTTTGGCATGCATCGCACGATTTGACATAAACAAAAGCATCTTCAAAAATGGTTGACCAATAAAATCCTGAATCTAAGATTTTTTTAGCAGTGTATCCAGGTCCATTATGACCACCAGTAGGTCCTTTGTGGCAATGATCAAGAATGCTTTTTGCTTCGGTCTCACTTACACATCTTCGAATGATGGAATCAGATCCTATCTTGAAAAGATAAGGATCATCCCAGAAGTAATGTTTTAGATCAGAGAAGAATTTCTTCTTCTGTTGATAAGTGAGTCCTTTTCTCATGACTCCTCCTGCTAGATAATTCGCGAAATCGGCGAACCAAGGAGTGTCATCAACAATTGATAAATTCAAAAGGAATTCATCAGGGAAAGTATCGTGAATAACGGTTTCATCGAGGGCTTCTAAGGTCGGATTATCAAGCCGTGAAAGATGATCTGCCGCTAAGTTTTCTGCACCTCTTTTGTCACGGATTTCGATATCAAACACCTGAAGTAGGAGTATCCATCTAATCAATCGAGGCTTCGCATCTTGTTTAGCGAACAAATACTTAAGAGCGGAATGATCAGTAAAAACCACTGTTTTTGATAAAATCCAGTAGGATCTAAATTTATCAAAAGCAAATACGACTGCCAAGAGTTCTTTTTCAGTTACAGTGTAGTTTTCTTGTGCATCGGTTAAGGTTTTACTTGCGTAATGGATTGGATGAAATCGTTTTTCTTTTCTTTGTCCTAAAACAACACCTACTGCATAGTCACTAGCATCGTACATTATTTCAAATGGTAAAGACCAATCAGGGCTAGCAAGTATAGGTGCATTTATTAGTTTCTCCTTTAATAAATTAAACGAAGTTAAACATTCGGGAGAAAAACAAAAAGGAGTATCCTTTTCCAATAGCTTTGTCAAAGGTTTAGAGATTTTTGAAAAATCTTCAATGAACCTTCGATAAAAGCCAGCTTGGCCAAGGAAACTTCTAATGGCTTTGACATTAGTCGGGGGAGGTAATTTTGCAATAATGTCAGTTTTAGCTTTATCAACCTCAATTCCCGAACTAGAGATTTTATGACCAGGAACAATTCCCTCGCGTACCATGAAATGGCAGTTTTCCCAATTTAACGCAAGATTAGTGTTCTCACATCTTGACAGTACTTTCTCTAAGACAAGAATTGAAAGAATTTCCAAAGACTGAGAAATCGTCCATGAAAATTTCAAGACCATCTTTAAATAAGTCATGAAATATTGCTGTCATGCATCTTTGAAAAGTAGCAGGAGCATTACATAACCCAAAAGGCATCCTTCGATAGGCAAAAGTACCATAAGGGCATGTAAATGTGGTTTTCTCTTGATCTTCAGGAGCAATCGGGATTTGAAAATATCCAGAGAAACCATCAAGAAAACAATAGAACGAATTTCCTGCTAAACGCTCTATCATTTGATCAATGAAAGGAAGAGGATAATGATCTTTTCTTGTCGACTCGTTGAGTTTCCGATAGTCTATACAAACACGCCAACCAGTAACTGTACGGGTTGGAATCAGTTCATTTTTATCATGTAGCACAACGGTCATTCCTCCTTTCTTTGGGACTACTTGAACAGGGCTAACCCATGGGCTATCCGAAATTGGATAAATCAAGCCTGCATCGAGTAGTTTGATTACTTCTTTCTTGACTACCTCTTGCATGTTAGGGTTGAGTCTTCTTTGTCTCTGTACACATGGCTTGTAATTTTCCTCCATGAAAATTTTATGTGTACAAAAAGAAGGATTAATTCCTTTTATATCTGAAAGCTTCCATGCAATAGCAGTTTTGTATTTTCTTAACACTTGTAAAAGCTTAGCTTTTTCTTCTTCTTTAAGATCAGATGCTATGATCACAGGTAATTTCGAATCTTTCTCAAGGAATGCATATTCCAAGTGAGAAGGAAGTTCTTTTAACTCAAGAGACGGGGGTTCAATAACAGATGGTTTTGATTTGTTAAGTTCAGTTGTTTCAAGAGTTTTGAATGCTTCGGAATCAGAATTATCATTATGTAAATCCGTATCTTCAGTTTTATCACAATTGTCTTGTGATTTTTCAAAGAATTCAGATACTTGATTCACATTATGACATAGAAATTGAGTTTCGAAATCAAATTTTTGTATGAAAGATGGAATTGGATTTTGAGCACATTGGTCAAAGATATCGACAAGATAAAGAACATCGTCTTGAGAAGAGGAGTGTTTCATCGATTTGTTAATATCGAAAGTAACTTCCTCATCATCAACTTTCAAAGTTAATTTTCCACGGCAGACATCGATCATAGCCCCGGCTGTGGCTAAGAATGGACGACCTAATATAAGGGGAATATTGGTATCTTCATCCATATCTAATATGACGAAATCTACAGGAAAGATGAAATTTTGTACTTTAACCAAAACATTTTCCATTATGCCTTTTGGAAATTTAATTGATCTGTCTGCTAACTGAATTGACATTCTGGTAGGAATAGGCTCACCTAATCCTAATCTTGCATATACAGAATAAGGCATCAAGTTTATGCTTGCACCTAAATCTGCTAATGCATTAGTAACAGATAGATTCTCAATAAGTCACGGAATTAAGAAATTTCCTGGATCGGACTTTTTGATTGGTAACTTATTCTGAAGTATAGCAGAACATTCTTCATTTAAAGTTACAGTGGAAAGATTTTCCAACTTTCTTTTGTTACTCAGAATATCCTTCAAAAACTTTGCATACTTTGGCATTTGAGATAGAGCTTCAATAAATGGAATATTAACATGGAGTTGTTTAAACAATTCCAAGAATTTCCCATACTGAGCTTCCATCTTTTCTTTTGCTAGTCTTTGAGGATAAGGAATTCTTGGCTTGAATTCTGGAACTAAAGGTTTTTCTTTGACAACATCTTGATTATCCTTTGGTTCTTCTATTTTCTCTTCAAGAATTTCCTTTTCAGATTCTTTGGATTTTGTGGGATCGAACGGTGGTTTCGTGGTTGTTCCACTCCGTAATGTTATGGCATTAACGTGAGCATTTGGATTTTTCTCCATATTACTTGGAATTGAACCAGAAGGTCGTTCGGCTAACATTTTTGAAATTTGTCCTAATTGATTTTTAAATGTTTTTAACGAGGCATGTTGATTTCGAATGTCAGTTTCAATTTGTTGAAAAAGTGTTTCTGAAACAGAGACAAATTTTTCAAGAAGATTTTCCATATTGGAAATTTTGTTGGAAATCAGATTAGAATTGAATTGTTGATTTTGATTCCCAAACTGTTGGTTTGGTCTAGGTTGGAATTGATTTTGAACCAGACCTTGATTAGGGTAAGGTGGATTTGGTTGTATCAGAGGTCGGTTTCCAGGAGGTGAAGGATTTGAACTTGCAGAAGCATTTCTGTAACTGAAAT
Source organism: Pulicaria dysenterica (assembly GCA_947179395.2). NCBI lineage: Eukaryota > Viridiplantae > Streptophyta > Magnoliopsida > Asterales > Asteraceae > Pulicaria > Pulicaria dysenterica. Next base: position 48,055,409 of record OX359292.1, on the reverse strand, counting down.
TTGGATGATTTCGGTTACTTGGATGGTATGGTGGATTATAGTCGAATGTATTGTTCTGTGGTCTTTGTTGAGAGCTTATGAAGTCTACTTCTTCTTGAGAAGCATAAACATTGCCATTTTGACAATCTTTGCTTGAATGGAGTCCTTCACAAAGGTCACAAAGAGTTTGAATCGAGTTAACCTTCATGCTATCAACCTTTTTAGATAATGCCTCTACTTGTGAAGATAGCAGCTTGACAGGATCAACTGGAATTATCCCCGCTGATTTGGGTTGCGAACCTCCTGGAGATTGCCATTGGTAATTATTCATTGCCATCTCCTCGATGAGTTCATAAGCCATTTCTGGGGTTTTGCTTATAAGAGCTCCTCTTGCTGCAGCATCAATCATTTGACGAGCTTCATTGGACAACCCATTGTAAAAAGTGTGGACTTCTAACCAAGGGGGTAGTCCATGATGTGGGCATCTTCTAAGAAGATCTTTGTATCTTTCCCAAGTGTCATAAAGAGATTCTCCTTCTTGCTGACTAAAGGATGAAATATCATTCCGTAATTTGGTCGTTTTTGAAGGTGGAAAATATTTAAGCACAAATTTTTTGGCCAAATCGTTCCATGTAGCGATGGAACCAGCTGGAAGGGAATTAAGCCAGAGTTTGGCTTTATCCTTTAATGAGAAAGGAAAAAGACGTAATCGGATAGCATCATTCGAGACACCATTTATTTTGAAAGTATCACAGATTTCTAAGAAACTTGAGATATGATCATTGGGATTTTCATTCGAAAGTCCATGAAATAGAACTGAGTTTTGAAGCATTTGAATGAAATTAGGTTTAATCTCAAAGTTATTGGCATTAATGGTTGGTCTGATAACACTTTGATGAATAGAATTGACATCGGGTCGCGCATATTCACCGATTGTTCTCGTAACTGGCGGAGGTGGATTTTCAGCCATTACGGTTCTTCTACGTGAGTTTTGCCGATGATGATGAAATTCTCGTTCAGGTTCAGGAAAAGGATTAACAATTTCAGCGGACGAAGAACGAGTCACTTTTAAAATATTTTTATGTTTTGCTACTTAAAAGAGTGGCCAGGCAAGTCGATTGGTAGGCAGCAACCTTAATCAAGTAGTTTTGTTGAGTATTTTAATTAACTAGTGCTAAATCAATAATTCAAATAATTTTACAACAGTATCAATAATTTTCCCCGGCAACGGCGCCAAAAACCTTGGTGTGCGTGCGATATACGTCTCAAGTACGCGAAATGATGTCACGGAAAGGTTTTAATTTGGAATTACTATTAATCTACATAAACGCACACGGGCAGAGCACCCACATATGTAATATAGGCTACTGGTAAGACCGAAGATTTATCGAACACGGGTAAGCGATAACTGTTGTTACTTTAATCCGAACCTATTGTCTAGCTATCAATAATTATGGGGAAGGATGGAGTTTAACTACAAGGAACATGTAGTTAAAACTAAAACAATATTAATAACTTTAAAAATGAACAATAACTAAGCAGAAATACAAATTGAAATAAGTAAAATGAAAAACAAGATACCCCGTCATGAATCCTCCAAATCAATATTAATTAGTAATGTTAACTAATCCAGTTATGAAAGACTGATTTTACAAAGATTGTCTTTAAAACATGATTTATCTTTTTAGTGTCAAATATAGATAATCCTGATTTAATCTTTAAATTATTAAAACATTAGTTAGATAAAACCTTGCTTTCCGGGTGTTATCCCGTTTTACTTAAAATGTTAGAATTTATCTTTTAACGAAATAATAGATAAAGTAAATACCATCGTTGGTCAACATCCGGTAAGAAGATATATATTTGGGTATTAAGATAATATATCAGTTCAACACCTCAAGTGGGTCTATGAGCAAATGTTCTTATATACATATACCAAACTTATACGTATCGTACACCTCAAGTGGGTCTATGAGCAAATGCATATAATTATGAGTTTGTTTGAATATATATGTATAAAGATACAGATATTCTAAGAAAATGGTTTTCCAACATTTACAATGCCGAATACCCGAATGAGCCTATAGTTTTATACAAAATAACCAAATATATGTTTCATTAATTCAGAAATATCATGTCTTTATTAAAATCATTCTAACATAACTTGTGTATAACAACTACATATTTTTACTGATCTGGATTCATCATAACGAGGTAATAAAAAGTTAGTTACTCATTATGACTGGAATACGTGAATACGAAGACATATTTAAGGAAAGAAAGTACCAACATGTAGATTATAGAAGGAAGATGAATCTTACAGCTTCTGGAAAGTGAAAATAAACTTGAAATAGCAACTAACGAACATACGAACGTAATCTACGCTAAATATTACATATAGAAACTAAGATTTACTAAACTACTGAGCCTGGGACGAGAGTATACGAGAGTATAGCTCTGGTTATCGAATTCTGGCTCTCCTCTTCAACTGAAACCGAAGGCATCTATTTATAGAGGAAGTTCGACAATTTCCGCGCCGCGTAATGATCCATTTCCGCGGCGCGGAAATATTCCTGACAAGATTCCCTGACAAGATTCGATGACAAGTTGACAACTTGCATTCTGTTGTAACTGAATTCGTTGGGTCCGCGTCGCGGAAGAAGATAGGGTACGCGGCGCGTAACTTTCTTTTTCATAATATCTCTATCTTTTGCGCGGTGTTTTCTCGTTTTGACGCACGTTATCCATTTTTCCGTAATGTGTACCTGAAATAGCCATAAATAAAATAAGGGAACATTTAAAGATTATTTTGGCTATATTTTCTTCATAAAAACCAGATATTGTCAGATATCAGATATATATTTTATGTATATTTCTGACAATATCAATGGGCATCTAAACTTCAAAGGTGATCGAGGGGTCGTCTCAAAGAATACAAAAGGCGAAAAGATTTTCATCAGACTTGATGAACTCATGGCGTATTCAGACTGCACTTTGAAAATTCTCCATCATAAGATACATCAGAAAGTGTGGGATAACCGGGTAGCCTATACTGATGAAGAACATACTGAAGCCTATCGTGCTATAGAAAGGATGAGAACGACACTAGCAAGCAGAAGGAAAATACGCAAGTGGCAAGTGGCATTTGGGATTCACAACAAATCAGCCTATGAATAGATTAATGTATTTATTTGTTGTGAATGTTTACACACCTCACTTAGGGGGCGATTGTTAGAAATATTAAAGTGAGGGGTGTAATATGTAATTACTCAAAGTTAGGGAAATGCTATATAAAGGCATTTCCCCCACATTTCAATGTCAGGCTTTGCATATTACTCACTTGTGTTCTTGTGTTCTAAATACTCTCTCTCGGCTCTCTCTCTCTCTCTCTCTAGAAACCGAATACACACACTAACACATACTACAAGATTAACATCTTGCATTGCTTCATCCGTATACAATACGGGACCAACAGAACGTCAACAAGGTGGTTTGCCGAGTAACACCGAAACAAATCCTAGGGCCGATGTTAAAGCTATTACTCTCAGGAGTGGTACCACTATGGTCCCACCAACGATGCCTCCGGTTGATGAACCAAGCACTCCCCCCATATCCAAAGAAAATCCAGATTTGGAATCTCCCGAATCTCAGGTCCCAGTCGAGGGAACTAACGAAGCTCATAACAGGCTCCGTCCAACAATCACTGCGCAAGTTAAGTCCCCGATTCCTAAATATCAGCCCAGGATTCCTTATCCTCAGCGACTGAAGAAAGAACAAATGGAGGAGCATTACAAAAAGTTCCTTGAACTTTTCAAACAACTTCAAATCAATATCCCATTTGTTGAGGCTCTGGCTCAAATGTCAAAATATGCCAAGTTCCTTAAAGAACTGCTGAGCAATAAAATGAAACTGGAGGACCTGTCAACTGTCATTCTTAGTGAAGAATGTTCAGCCATCTTACAAAACAAACTTCCAGTGAAGAAAACCGACCCAAGTAGCTTCACTATCCCGTGTGAAATAGGACAACTCTATGTTAATAATGCTTTAGCCGATCTAGGAGCTTGCATTAATCTCATGCCCTATTCCGTGTTTGCAAAGCTAGGTCTAGGTGAACCTAACCCAACAAAAATGTTTATTCAGCTAGCAAACCCATCTGTGAAATATCCACGAGGGATTTATGAAAATATTTTGGTCAAAGTTGATAAATTTATCTTCCCTGTTGACTTTGTTATCCTTTACATGGATGAGGACAAAAATGTTCCTCTTATCTTAGGCCGACCATTTCTGGCTACTTCACGTGCTCTTATTGAAGTTTTTGATGGCAAACTATCTCTCAGAGTAGCTGATCAAGTTGTTATCTTCGATATCTAAAAATTCATGAAGCAACCATTCTCTCAAGATGATGCCTTGTATTGTGTTGATATATCTGATCATTATCATCTTGATTCAATTCCTATTTCTTCTAGAAAAAGACGTGATAGACACGCAGATTCTAGAGAAATGCTCTTTTCCAAAGGACCTTACACAACTTGAACTGTATCAACCAGATACTGATGTTATCCCTAAAGATGCATTAGTTTCTGAAACTTTCGAGACTCTTGATGTTGATAAGGTACCTCACTCACAACCGTCTTGTTGGAACACGGTATGGAGCACAAGGCACAGCGGAAGCGACAAAAACAAGATTTTAAAAGCAAAACCCGGGTCCGTACATGTTCCAAAAGTGTGATATTTCTACAAAACCAAATTGCAACTAAGAAAAGGAGAAGAAGGGCAGAAATTACCTTCTTACCATGCACCAAATCGGCTGTAGCAAACAATAAACGGGATGAACAAGAACTCAAGTTGAATCCTTCTCTATTGTATGATCCACACCAAGTTTGTATGATCCCATCATGCTAGTGACCCATCAAATGGACATCCAAATCGATTCCACCTTCTAGAACAGCCCTTGAATGATCTCCTCTTGCACCAACACAACTCACATTACACTCAAGATCACTAATCTAGTGTACATGTATGTGTATACAACAAAGGTACCAAGAGAGATGTTAGAGAGAGAGTTGTAAAAATGTCTCATGCATGTTCCTTAATGTTCAAGACCACAAAGTAGACCTTTTGGCCGGAGACAAAGCCCCTCTCCCATTGGACCACAAGATGGCCCAATGAAATAAGAGAATTTCATGCAGACAGTTCTTCACGGCCTTTCACGGCCCGTGAAGCGGTCGTGAGGGCAAAATGCGCCACGACTGGCCATAGTCCTTCACGGCCTGTGCCGCGTCGAGGGACTCATGAGGGCGCCATCCTCTACGACCCCTGCATGACCTCTCACGAGCCGTGAAGACCAAAGGTATCATGACCCGTATGAGAGTCGTTGAGTCAAACGTGAGGGCAGTGGGCTTCACGACCCGTGGAGCACCCCTCACAGCCGTGAAGCCCCAAAATCAAACAATTTGATTTTTGGACCTTCTCTCTTTATCAATAAGCTGTCGGGATCAATCATTAGCATGTGACCCAATAGGCTCGCACTTCATCAGCAGTAACACCAACGTACTTGTGTAAGTGGGCAGACACCAACAGACTCCCACTTGCACATGACACAACGTACCCAGAGGTATCACAGACAGGGAGCGGCCTCTAGCAAGACATCCCTGCCCCCAAGTCAGTACGAGGTATGTCATCCCTTAGACAAGTACCAATTCACAACCCAAAGGTTTGAAATGGCCTTATAGAGATTGGTGGTATCTATGGTACTAAGTCATGGTACTAGACATGGTACTAAGTCATTCTCAGTCCTTCACGATTATGTTTCTCGATTGAGATTGGTGGTGACCAAAATAAGCAAGTTGCAATCGATTTCACAAATCATTGCACACTTGAGCACGACCATGCATTTTGGTGTCAGCTCCCAATCATCGAGGGGCCCAGAGATATCTCTCTAAACAGAGGAACAAATTCCTTTGACAACATTGCCCACCACAGTGATCATACTCTGCCCAGCTACTCCCTTTATAACAGCCAGTTACGGACTGCGTTTGAAAGCAACTAGAGCAAAGCAAACCAAAGTGATGCAGACACATGTATCTCGAGTATGAGGATGAACTGATATTATCATCCTGAATCACTCATGACAAGTACCACAAAGTGAATTCAGGTGTGGGTCGTCCAGTCACTTGAAACACTTTCAAGTACAGGCGAAGTATTGCGTCCCTGTGTCCCAATCACCATTGGACACTTGACCAATCACTTCCCTCAGTCTTCGTTCAAGCTTCCTTTCCGTGAAGAATGACTGACTGTGGACATTTAGAATGTATACACATTCAGGGAAGAGGTAAAACATGCTAAGTTGGAACACAATAAGGCTTACTGAGAGTACCCGCTACACGCGCATTATCAAACTCCTTTGATAATCGATACAAGCAGAAGCACAATATTGCTTAATGTTCCCTAAGATAAAGCATAACAAAACTTTAATAAAACAAACTCAAGCCAAGTTTATGCAGACCTTAGTATGACATTCATCACTAGACTGCCACTATAGCTCAGTAAACGGACCATCCACGATGTCATCCATGTGTACTCTGACATTGACCATATCCCTACTGCAACCAACCACTTCCAAAGTGTGCGTTGATGGGATTTCGATCATTTGTCCAAGCCGTTATACCTTCATTGTTTCAAAAGAAACCAATAAGGCAAACAATGCTTGGGTCTCAAATTTAATGTGCATAAGCCATCGTACCCTCATTGTCTCAAAAGATCCCAATAGAGTCATCGATGCTTGGTTCTCAGTGATCATATCCCTACTACAACCAACCACTTCCAAAGTGTGCGTTGATGGGATTTTGATCATTTGTCCATGCAGTTATACCTTCATTGTTTCAAAAGAACCCAATAAGGCAAACAATGCTTGGTTCACAAAAATTAACGTGTATAAGCCATCGTAACCTTATTGTTTCAAAAGAAACCAATAAAGTCAACGATGCTTTAAGAAACACGTAAATTAACAACACCATATTAAAAGGATCACAAACCCCAATCAAGATCGGCGGTTATCTTTAAATAGAAGTCATACCAAGAGTAACAACTCACTTTAAGCTTCTTCTAATTACATCACCACAAGAACATATACTCATATTTCTTGTATTCCATAAACTTCTTTGAATATCCCATATTTATTATGGATGCATAATTCTCAATTTACGCTTCTATCCAGGCTAAATCAAGACATTATCTCCAACACATAGTATGTTCTAGGATTACAACAGCGCTCCCACTAGCTCTGGCATCTATCCAAGTTTCATCATTGCTTACTGGAAACTCAAAGACTTGATTTTCTTAGCAAAGATTCCAAACCTTAGATTTATTCTAAGCCCAAAAGGACTCCATATTTGTAGACTTCATAAGGATACTCAGGATGTAAAAGACCCTCGGATAGTGTTGTGAGCACTTCCGCATAAAATTCCTACAACGGAATGTGGTCTTTGCATCATACTGCCATGAAGCGGCATAAGCATCCGCTTAAACTTCAACATAACTATTGGGAGAATGTCTTCATATGATTCCTACACAATGGTCAATCATCATGAAACCATTTCCTATCAGTCAGTATTTGAAGTTATCTACAAACTTATCCATGCAGATCTCATTCCCGAAAGATCTGTTTACACCATCAGGTCAAAACCTAGGTGTTGGATTAACCAAGTTCAAAACTTGGAAATCCAGCATGGAATGTATCTTATGTTATTACACTCCTCTTCTTAGCATACTCAAGGGCCCACTACAGCTTCCGGTAGTTGATGCATACATCACGTATCATCAATAAGTCATCGTCCTCAGATATAATAAATTATACTCTTCTGGTCTTATGACGACTCTTACCAGACATATGAAGAAGTAATAACTTTATGCCAGATACTCCAACATAGCCATGTTGAGTTTCAATCAATTCTGATCGAATGCTAGTGTCAACATCAGGTCTTTTATTTAAATCTCACGTTCTTCCACTGGAATGCTTCAGTTATTCCTTTCCCTTTTCGAGCAACCAAACCCGGTTCCCAAAAGGATATGAAATGAATATCTGAAACCTAGAAGAACTATTTAAATGCATTAGCATCTTCCAAGTTCATCCATCTCCCACTAAATGTAGACTAGATAACTCTAATCTATGAGATAGACAAGCAAGGAACTCTTTCTAGTCAAATCTCTTGTAGATGATAATTTTGACCATCTTTGTTGACATAAAACAAGAACATTGCCCGTCACTTCTCAAGTACACCTATTCATTAGGTTACTTATGTTTAAACCATCAAAGTAGAACCATAACCAGTATGTTCCGTTTCACCACTTGACGATTCATGTAAAACATGTATCATAGGAAAAATGAATTACAAGACATTCTCATAATTCTTATGATGGTTGAGGAATCTAGAGTCTACACACTCAACATCATGCCAGATTTGAGTAACTCAGTTCCTCTTGCCCTCTTTATCTTAAATTTGTTACGGGTGAGTCTTGCACACCTCTCAGGTTTCAGACATTTATCTAATAAATTAGATATTCCCTTCCCTTCTACCAGCACCAGTAAAGGTAACAAATCATATATTGTTAATCCTTATATTTTGCTTGATCGGTCCTCACACAAAAGTGTGAACGAAGTCCACCAAGCTTTCATTCCTCTCACTTCAACCAGTGAAGGATTTCTTAGTTATTTAACCCCATAAACAAGATTTACAATCAACAATTGACTCAAAGTCAAAAGCATCCAAGTTCCTATCCTCATGGATCTTGGTGATGTTATTCTTGTTTATACGGTTAAATCAACAATGTAATAAGGATAACTGATTCATAAACATTCATGATCATTTTATTACTTCTTAATCAAAAGCTTATTATAAATACCAAGACATGAATAAACTTTGAAATAAATATCTAAAACCCACAATTTCATAATTCAAAGTAATATTCATCGTCATCAAAGGCATAAAAGATACAATGCTTCTTGCCACGCAGGGCGTAAGACAAAGATCTAAATGAAGTAATAGTATAGCTGGATGGAATGGCAAGACTCTTCCAATCCTTTTAGTTAGGGATAACCACCATGTTTCCCTCTCTATGGTCTAGCTCTCCATGCATCCATTACCTACTTCTGATAAACACCTGCACTTTGCAACAAACAAGTTTGTGACAAACGTGAGCGTTTTGACTAGCGTTCAAAACCCAGTCTTTAGAAGTAGAAGATCAATGGAGTTTGATCATGAATGTACCTGAAGATGATGAGCTAACGTTCTTCCGCTTTAGGATACTTAGCTCTTCCAGGCACTTAGGGCAGGCGTGACAGCGCCAATTTCCAATTTATCCACAAAAGTAGCAAACTACCCCATGTGGAACATCATCTTGAGGCGCAATCTCATTGTCCTCCGACTCCACAGTTACGGATGGCCCAGTCATACAAGGCTTTCCTTTTGAGGCCAGATTCTCCTTTTTGCTTACTTGTTTCCTAGTAGCCATAGCGGATGTGGACGAGGCACGATCTTTCTCCACCATGTAAGAATGTACAACCTTCAGCATGTCTTGAAGTTCGATCAAGGATTTTTCCAAATTGTCTTTGTGATAGTTCCTGACAAACTTCTCATAAGACGCGGGAAGAGACTGGAGGATCATATCCACCGCAATCTCCCTCCCTATTGGAAGTCCAAGTCTCTCCAATTGGTCCATGTATCCCTTCATCATAAGGAAATGGACATTTACATCATCGCCTTCCTGTATCCTACAACCGACCAAAGCCTTTATACACTCAAACCGTTCTTGTCTAACCTGCTGTGGGAACATATTCTTTAGCTGGTTGATCATGTCATACGCACTCAATTGCTTAAGCTGCTGACGCAACTCAAAGCTCATAGTCAACAACATGAGACAAGAAATATCTTGTGTATCACTAACATGCTTCTCAAAAGCGTATCGAGTGGCCCATTTCGCGTTGGTAGCAGGTGGCTCCGGAAAGGGCTCCTCAAGGACGTGCAACTTTGACTCGTGATGGAGGACAATCCTCAATACACGATACCAGTCCCTGAAGTTCACTCCTATGAGTCTCTCCCTTTCTAGGAATAATCGAAGTTTAAAGTTTGGTATGGTGTCGTTAATGTTTGCCATCTATAAAAGAGTACACATTTTAGTTAGTTTCGATATAATCCTCGTTAAAATAATTACCCAGCTGATTAAGAAAACCAAATTATCTTAACAAGGGCTAAGAACCTCAAAGTACCCCAGTCCATGACGGGTTTGCCGCGGATCACTTCATGGAGCTACTTAGGCCGGTAAACGCTTTACCAATTGCAATCCGAGATTACAACTCTTAGACACTTGCGGGATCCACCGATACTCACAGCATATGTTTGGCATGTTTGATCCCTTCTCTCACCGATTCCTCATTAATCCGCTTTGATAGCTCGGCTAGAGCTCGACAACTACCAAGGCGTACTAAGTCTTGGAATTGTAGTTGACCGTCAAGATACACGGTGGTACTCTAGCCCAATGGCCGGCTCGGCTAGAGCTCGACAACCGACCCTTGCGAGTTGCCACACGTACCTTCCACACAGTTACGCAAAACCAATCTCGGCTAGAGCTCGATGACCGATCTTGTTTCACTAGATTCGGGTGGTGTCATCTTACGGGAGGCGAGTGATTTACATTTGAGAAAAACGGGATTTAGTTTTTCAAGTGGTCTTATGGCACACGAGGTTTGTTAACCAGTTCAAAACTCTTGGTTTCATTATTTTGAAAAATTTTCAAGCGAGCGAAGAAACTAAACAACCACGCAAGAAAATAAACAAAACAACAACCACGCATAAGCAACATCCGGTAACATGCCCCTAAACCCTATGCGCCTTCCCCGTGAGCCAAACGAGGAAAGCAAGGCCAAACTAAGGACACAACCACTTGGCCCAGCTGGAAGTGCTCACACTGAATCCGTCATCTCCAATGAACCTCCGGATCCACCATAGCCGAGACGTCTCCTCCACGACTCTCGATGGTTTTCTTCGGTCTTCTTTTACAAATACATACAAATATTTGAAAAGAAACGGCGTGCAAGCCGCGAAATGCTAATCTAAGCTAATCTAACAATTACAGAGAAAAGCAATCGGCATGCAAGCCAAAATAAAGTACAAAATACAAGACATAGGTCTAACGGGCAAGGCGTTACCGGATCAAACAACAAGCACAAACAAAACATGGTGTGCCATACCAAACCACTCAAAGCACAAAGTGAACAATCCTTGTACATATGCATTAGTACCCCCAAACACTTTGAGCATACATATTCATATATACACGATACAAGTATATGCATGTGTGCATTTCATGCCAAAAACCACCCAATACATATAAACTTACGAATCAAGACACATATGGGGCTTTTCAAAGTCCAAACAACCTTGGACTGATTCTGGAAAAGCAGAATCGAAAGGAGCTAAAACCGAAAATTAGTTTCTTTTTCAAAAGGACCAAAAACGCTGTTCACGAGCTCCTTCACGACCGAAAAGCCTTTACAACCTCTCACGGCCCGTGAAGCCCATGAGCTCCATGACTCTGACACAGTGAAAAAACCTTCACGACCAACACCTCATGAGACTGGTCGTGAGCCTTCACGACCGTGAAGAACAAGTCTTCACGACCCGTGAAGACATTCTGGACAGAATGCTCATTTTCGGTTTTCAAGCCAAAAAGTGAAATTTGTTTGTAGATTTGGCTCTGATACCACTGTTGGAACACGGTATGGAGCACAAGGCAAAACGGAAGTGACAAAAACAAGATTTTAAAAGCAAAACCCGGGTCCATACATGTTCCAAAAGTGTGATCTTTCTACAAAACCAAATTGCAACTAAGAAAAGGAGAAGAAGGGCAGAAAGTACCTTCTTATCATGCACCAAATCGTCTGTAGCAAACAATAAACGGGATGAAAAAGAACTTAACTTGAAACCTTCTCTATTGTATGATCCACACCAAATTTGTATGATCCAATCCTTCTAGTGACCCATCAAATGGACATCCAAATCGATTCCACCTTCTGGAACAGCCCTTGAATGATCTCCTCTTGCACCAACACAACTCACATTACACTCAAGATCACTAATCTAGTGTACATGTATGTGTATACAACAAAGGTACCAAGAGAGATGTTAGAGAGAGAGTTGTAAAAATGTCTCATGCATGTTCCTTAATGTTCCAGACCACAAAGTAGCCCTTTTGGCCGGAGACAAAGCCCCTCTCCCATTGGACCATAAGATGGCCCAATGAAATAAGAGAATTTCATGCAGACAGGTCTTCACGGCCTTTCACGGCCCGTGAAGCGGTCGGGAGGGCAAAATGCACCACGACTGGCCATAGTCCTTCACGCCCCGTGCCGTGTCGAGTGACTCGTGAGGGCGCCATCCTCTACGACCCCATCACGACCACTCACGAGCCGTGAAGACCAAAGGTATCACGACCCGTATGAGAGTCGTTGAGTCAAACGTGAGGGCAGTGAGCTTCACGACCAGTGGAGCACCCCTCACGGCCGTGAAGCCCCAAAATCAAACAATTTAGTTTTTGGACATTCTCTCTTTATCAGTAAGCTGTCGGGATCAATCCTTGGCGTGTGACCCAATAGGCTCGCACTTCATCAGTAGTAACACCAACGTACTTGTGTCAGTGGGCAGATACCAACACGTCTATCATTGAGCCTTCAGCACTTGAGTTAAAAGAACTCCCATCACATCTATAATACACTTTTCTAGATAGTGATTCTAAACTACCTGTATTCATAGCTTCTGATCTCAGCTCTGATGAAAAAGTGAAGCTATTGAATGTGCTCAGGAAGCACAAGATCGCTATATGGAAGCTTTCCGATATAAAATGAATTAATCCTTCTTTGTGTACATACAAAATCCTCATGGAAGATAACTACAAAACAAGTGTGCAAAGACAGAGTCGATTAAATCCACATATGCAAGAAGTGGTTAAAAAGAGGTAATTAAACTCTTGGATGCGGGTCTGATTTATCCGATATCTGATAGCCCTTGGGTTAGCCCTGTCCAAGTAGTTCCCAAGAAAGGAGGTATGACAGTGATCACTAACAATAAAAACGAGTTAATTCCCACTCGCACTGTAACCGGGTAGCGTGTATGTATAGATTACCGAAAACTGAATGACGTAACTCGCAAAGATCACTTCCCGCTCCCATTCATTGATCAAATGATTGAGAGACTGGCAGGTAACGCCTTCTATTGTTTTCTTGATGGTTTTTCCGGGTATTTCCAAATTCCAATCGCTCCGGATGATCAAGAGAAAACCACATTCACTTGCCCTTATGGTACATTTGCCTACATGCGAATGCCATTTGGCCTGTGCAACGCCCCAACTACATTCCAGCGTTACATGACAGCAATATTCCATGATATGATCGAAGAATGTGTCGATGTCTTTATGGATGACTTCTCTGTTTTCGGAGATACATTTGACACTTGTCTTCTAAATCTAGAAAAGATGTTGTCTAGATGCGAAACAACCAATCTCGCTCTTAATTGGGAAAAATGTCACTTTATGGTGCGAGAAAAGGTATTGTTCTGGGACATAAGACTTCCAAGTCGGGAATTGAGGTTGATCGTGCTAAAATTGATGTCTTTTCTAAACTGCCTCCCCCGACGAATGTCAAAGGCATTCGGAGTTTCCTTGGTCATGCCGGTTATTATCGTCGTTTCATACAAGACTTCTCAAAAATTTCACGGTCTATGACCCATCTCTTAGAAAAAGATACTCCGTTTGTTTTTTCTTCTGAATGCATGAAAGCATTCAACACTTTAAAAGAGAAACTTACAAACGCACCAATTTTGACCAGTCCTGACTGGACTCTTCCATTCGAACTAATGTGTGACGCAAGTGATTTTGCCGTCGGTGCAGTTTTAGGTCAGCGAAAAGAAAGTCGTTTTCATCCGATCTATTATGCAAGAAAAACCCTGACAGACGCCCAGGAGAACTATACAGTAACAGAAAAAGAGTTACTAGCCGTCGTCTTTGCTTTCGATAAATTTCGGTCTTACTTAATTCTTTCTAAAATTGTGGTTTTCACTTACCATTCTTCCTTGTGATTCTTGTTTTCCAAACAAGACGCAAAACCCCGCCTCATTAGATGGATACTCTTGTTACAAGAGTTTGATATCGAAATAAAAGATAAGCGAGGTGCAGAAAATCTTGCTGCCGATCATCTTTCGCGTCTTGATAATCCAAACCTTGAAGTTTTGGATGAATATGCCATTCAGGATACATTTCCTGATGAGTTTCTTTTAGCACTTCATAAATCAGATAATGCCCCATGGTTTGCAGATTTTGCCAATTATTTAGCAGCAGGGGTATTAGAAAAAGGTCTCGCGCATCAGCAGAGGAAAATATTCTTTTCTCAGCTAAAATTCTATTTCTGGGAAGATCCCTATCTATTCAGGATAGGAGTCGACCAAATCATACGACGATGCGTGACCGGTCAAGAAGCAATGGACATCCTAGAGCACTGTCACTCAGGACCTACTGGAGGCCATCATGGACCTGTTACAACAGCAAAGAAGGTCCTTGATTCTGGTTTCTATTGGCCTACTCTATTTAGGGATGCCCGTGAATTTGTAAAATCTTGTGACCCATGTCAAAAATCCGGAAACATCTCATCACTCAATGAGATACCCCAAAACCCTATCCAAGTTTGTGAAATATTCGATGTTTGGGGGATAGATTTTATGGGTCCTTTTCCAAATTCCCATGGAAACAAGTACATTCTTGTTGCAGTCGATTACTTTTCAAAATGGGCCGAAGCACAGGCCCTACCAACTAATGATGCACGAGTTGTATGTAAGTTTCTAAAGAGGTTATTTTCCCGCTTTGGAACTCAGAGAGCATTAATAAGCGATCGGGGTACTCACTTTTGCAATACCCAGCTTGAGAAGGTATTAAGACGTTATGGGGTAACCCATAGGTTTTCTACTGCATACCATCCACAAACAAGTTGACAAGTTGAGGTCACTAATCGTGGTCTAAAGTGGATACTTGAAAGAACCGTTGGGAATAACCCAAAAGATTGGGCAGAAAAACTAGATGATGCATTGTGGGCATTCAGAACAGCTTACAAAACGCCTATCGGAACCACACCCTATAAATTGGTTTATGGTAAAGCGTGTCGCCTTCCCGTTGAACTTGAACATAGAGCATATTGGGCATTAAAAACCCTAAATCTTGAACCAAATGTTTCAACGGAGAATCGTCTACTCCAGCTCAATGAATTGGAAGAAATAAGGTACCAAGCGTACGATAATTCCTTGATGTACAAGGAAAAGACGAAAATATTTCATGATTCTCGCCTGAAGGACTAGAAATTCCAGGCTGGAGATCGTGTGCTCTTATACAACTCTCGTCTTCGTCTTTTCCCAGGTAAATTAAAGTCCAGATGGACGGGTCCTTTTACAGTACATATTGTTCATCCATATGGTGCTGTTGATATCACTAACTCTGCAGGAGTTACATTTAAAGTCAATGGCTACCGTCTCAAAAAGTATTTAGGTACCCCGATCTAGGATGAACCCTCTGAAAACATGAAACTTCACCTCGCTAAGCGAGTGTGTTTGGTCATTTACCGGCAGACCTAAAAGAACTGTAGATGCTTTCCGTAGAATCAATTTCTCTTCTATCTTGTCTTTTTCTATGCACTCACCTACCTTTTGATATTCAGTGTGATATTGTCATGAAACTAGAGAAAAATATAAGGAGAGATCAAAATTATGCCAAATTCCATAGAGGCACTTCACTTTGTGCGGCTAAAAGGCGTGCAAAACATGTAGAGAAGTATTGGAAATGTGGTGCTCTGATTCATGAGGCCGCTTGTAGGGATTGGTCAACTTATTCTCAGTCAGAGTGTGATAGTGCTCTTTGGGAAGATCCTGTTAAGCTAAAAGCCGAGAGGGTTTTCAGGACTAATAGTAATGCTAGAGCGATGATTGATGAGTTGGTTAGTCTCCGATTAAGCAAACTCGAGCCTAAGCCCCACTAGAAATCCCTAAGTCATGCCTAATTTACAGCCGTAAATCTCCTTATGTTTTCTCAATTCTATTCTCATTCAGTCTGGAGAGACAGGAAAACACTCTGCATTTCAACGCGTTAAAATGTTCGCTTACACACCGTACTAATAGTGTGTTACATGTACATACGTATGTAAATATGTTTCCTTTTCGTTTCCCTTCCACGCATTTTCTGTTTCATTTCATTCCGTTTGCTTTTCCGTTTGTTTAGTTGCTTTTTCATAACTTCCGTTCTATCCCAATCTATCACGGAGTGTCAGAAAGTGTATCTTAACATTTCATCATGGATTGTATGCATGATTAAGCCAAACGAGACTTAACTGAAAAATTTAAATTCTAAAAAATTTACCCTATGTGATCGCATCTGTCAACGCAAACACTCTCTCTACTTTCTCTCTCTAAACGGCGATTCCGAGCATTTTTCGGCGATTTGGCTATAACTTCTTCATCTCCGATCCATTTTTATCATCTAAGGTACCAAAACGATCCTTACATCTCGTAGATTAACTTTATGTACTTAGATTCGAGTTTTAGGTTGCTTATTTTTGCGTATTCATCGATCAATCAAACCCTAGGTTTTCTGTTTCTGTTAATCGCGATCATGCGATTGCATGATCTACCCTTGCGATCGCATGGGTATTCGATTAGGGTTTTCACATTAACACTGTCTTGCGATCGCATGATATACCCATGTGACCGCATGGGAGCAAAATTAGGGTTTTTTATAAAAACTGCTTTGCGACCGTATGTCTAATACATGCGATCGCATGCATCTGTTTTCTGCTGTTTTTCATTTTTGCACAAATTTTTGATCAAACCAAATCCAGCAACGGAGAACAACTCCTTATCGATCGATGAACTATTCTTACCATAGTTAGCACCCCTGACTTGTGTCTATATGTATATTCCAGTTATGGCACGCAGACGACATAGATCTCCTGAGCCACCGACCGTTGACCCCCGTACATTACCTAGAGTACCGACTCCTGATCCAGAGCCTGGGGCAGAGCCCATTGAGCACCCAGGGGATGATTCTTTGCACCCCTATCTCCGTTTTGACCTGGAAGAGGATCGTACAGGTCGTGATTATTTGTTAGAGCAGGCGCGTAAGCATGGGTATGCGCACTTGAGATACCTGAACTGGAACTCGCTAGACACTGTTGGTCTTATTGATCGAGCTACTGCCATTACAGGACCTCATTGGAGGCGTTTACTCAGCATTGATAGCCAGGTGTGCACTGAGCTTACTATAGAGTTTTTATCCACTTTTCACCTCGTATCACCCCTTACGGACTACGATCGACCGGATGCACTCACATTCAGACTATGTGGAGTGGAGAGACAGTTATCTCTCAGAGAGTTTGCTTCATATATGGGACTATACTCAGGAGAGGAGCTGCAGTCCCCTGCTTTCACAGAGGGTATTGTCGATTTTCCACACGGACTCACTTATCTGGATGCATGGTCCGAGATTGGGACTGGGCCATATGGTTCGCCCATTCCTAAGAGCAGTTCTGTTCCGGATCCACTATTCCACATCCTTCATTGTGCCACTTCTTATTGCTTATCTACACGCACCGACTCTTCCGTGGGTAACATCACCCACCGAGATCTGTTTTATCTGTACTTTTTTGCTCATCGGTAGCCCTGCCAGATAGCCGTGTGCCTGGCCCAGCACTTGTTTACTATCAGTAGGCCGCGCGTTACGCAGGCTGTTTATGGTGGTGGTTTTATCTATCATCTGGCGAGGGGCATGGGTATAGTTGATCAGCAGGATCGAGAGGAGCTTACTCTGATTGCCCCTGCTACTGCCATTGATATGGAGGTTTTTGCTCGGATGAGAGTAGTGGAGTTGGTTCGGAACCGGTATTTTCTGCTTGACCATCTGCGTCAACGATGGATAGCACCTGGCCAGAGGATTTTGATTGATGATGATGAGCCAGAGGTTGAGGCCCGTGATGAGGGCCTTGATGAGGAGCATCCTGCATCACCAGTTCGGAGAAAGATCAGTCCAGAGAGGCAGTCGGCTGTTAGATTCGGCTATGCCCAGGACCAGGGACCACGCATCGCTGCGATGGAGCGTAGACTCTAGAGGATGGAGGAGATGCAGAGACTGGAGTACGCACATGCTGAGGCTCGTAGACAGTATGTTACGATCATGTTACGCAACATTTTACCTAGGTCTGAGCAGACCCATGTACCTCCAGAGCCTCCTAAGCAGTTGAGAGATTACTACACTGGGGCCAGTACTTCATCTACACCACCGCCTCTGCCTCAGTAGTAATAGGGATAGTTAGTTTAGTTATTTGTTTGTTTTTAGTTTAGTTTTTGTTGTATGATGTTTGATGTACTGTGCTTTATTTGATCTATCTGTATAACATCCAAACATTATGTACAACCTTTGGTTTGATTATATTTACATATATTAGTTTATTACACTCTCACTTTTCACTTGTGGTTGAGTTTCTTGTTTTGCAAGTTACACTCGGATTATACAGTTAAATATCAAAGGGGTGCAGCTCAATCAATGTGTAGGGAGAATCCTGGGCCTTCATTTACAGAAAATCGGTTACTAACACCGATTCAGGGAGTTTTCTTATATCCTCTCTTACACTCATCACGCTACATCAATGTTTACATACATTGTCTGTACATTGAGGACAATGTACAATTTTAAGTGTGGGGAAGGAGATATACATGCCTGCTATAGTCTTGTTCTCTTGAAAACTCTAAATGCTTTAAAATCTTAGAATTGAATTTTATCGTAAATTTTTCGCAAATTTATATCATTTTTGACATTTTTAGATCCTCTCGCATGATAGATTATAAGCAAGTAACATTATGAGGACCTTGTTGTGTATAACTTTCATGAAGTTAGCTTAGCACAAGTACTTGAGTTTTGTCTAATGTTTGAGTTCAATTAGACAAACAACACCTCGACACTATAATTCTAGAGTATTTGAACCACAACATTTCAATTTCTTATTCGAGTAGCTCATGGAATTATCCTGCAGATTGTGCTTTGATTATAGAACTTGATCATAACTATGCATTCGGAACCATGAACTAAACTGTTGCAATTAAATGATAGAGACATTTAGGATAACCCATTTTAGCCAATACACTTTTATTTTTAGCCAATTTTTATATATTTACCCATAGTTCACCACTTTGAGCCTTAGCCTTTCATTTCAAAACCCCCAATAATAACACTTGTTTTAATTCTATCTTATTTTTAAGATTTCAGAACCAATTTTACCGTTAATTGCTGTTATACAAGATTTTTCCAGATCTTCAGTTGCTCGTGCACTACATTAGCTGGACACGAAATTCAAATGTTCCTCTTAGATTTGTAACGATTATGTTGCATACTGCTGATTTGATCTCAAAAAAGATAGCTTAGAGAAAAACAAAACGCAAAAAACCGATAAAAAGAAAAAAAATAGAAAAGAAAAAAAAATATGAGAAGATCTGTTGTTTGATTATCTGTTCATTGGCTATTTTTGAAGCTTATCATGCATTAAGTAGTAGTTTTTTGTCAGTTATCTGGGTGTTGGCTATCACTCAGACTATTCTGATTCCACTACAGCTTGATGAACTGTATTCTCACCAAAAATATGTTTAAATTCCTGTCAATACAAATACCTCTCTTGACCCACAGAAACTACAGGATCTAAAAGATTTTACCAAATCAAAGGATCCATAGGATTAATGGTGGATCTAACACAAAAATACAGCAGCATTAACTTGGTTCCTGAATACTATTTTAGTCACCTTTATATCTTCCCATTCTTACCCTAAAAACCTTAGACACATTACAACCCAAATAAAGACATCTTGATATTTGCATATGTTTATGTTAAATTGGTGGAGATTTGATATGTGATCAAGCTTATGCTAATCTTAGTCTCAAATCTTGCATTTTTGCACTTATACACATACCCTGATATACATATTGAGTGCTTGAGTGACCACCTGGTGAGGTATGAATTCAGATATTGGTCTTAATTCAGGTACACGTGCTAAGTTTTCTTTGATTTTGCCATATCTTTCATATGGAAGTTTGTCCTCGTTGCTCTGATTAAATATCTATTATGCCTTTAGACCTTTTCATATCGGAAGTATATACTTTTACATTAATTTAAGTCAATGGATATTTTAAGTTGCATTAGAGTTTGCTTGAGGACAAGCAATATTTAAGTGTGGGGAGATTGATATATCCATATTTATACATGTTTTACGCACCAAAAACCCTCGCATTTAATCCGTAATTAAGGTGAAATGTACGAATTATTGTCACAAATGCTTTATTTTCACCATTTCAGGATAATAGGACCTAAAGTGAAGATATCAAGATAAACAAGTGCAAAACTGAAGAAAAATGAAGAACTGTTGAAATTCACCAGGCTTTGTGATTGCAAGGACCTACTATGTGTTGGTCCCAAGTGGTTCAGGTATCAAGATCTATGAAGGGAACAATGGCTAACTACTCAATATGATAGAGAGAGAATTAGAAACACCATGGAAACACACATAGTTAAGCTTGGAATAGTGCCAAAGTCCCCCAAATGACAACTAGTCATTTGGCTTATATACCCCTAAGGGTATTTACATATTTAGTCCTTCTAGTTTGTACACAGTACAAACATCACCTAGAATTCAGTCTTCTATTCTATACAATATTTAGTTCTAACAATCTCCCCCTTTGTATAGAAAATAGAAGATGTTGGTCTTTTCAGCATCATACGATCTTTAATAATCTCCCCTTACAAATATGTGTTGGAGAATGCCTACTGATTCACGTACGTCAATTGATTGCTACCGATGACGTATGGGCCTATCGGGTCACACACCGGGGGCTGACCTTGACAAGTACCTAAAAGATAAGGGTGTGAAAGAATAAATAATGATAGTTGGTTTCCAGGAGGGGTTAGCGACGCTAACACTGATGTCGCTAACTTAGCCGCGTTAGCGGCGCTATCTTTGGGCGGCTAGCGGCGCTATCTTTAGGCGGCTAGCGGCGCTAACGTTGGGCGGTTAGCGGCGCTAACCCCGTCTGACAGAAACATCTTTATTCTTTCTGCCACCCATCTCCACCAATGCATGTTAACTTCCATCATTGTCTCTGGGCCGACTTGGGGAGTCCAGGGGGCAGCTTGGAGTTTATAAAAGGAGCTCTCTTCTCTCATTTGCTACTCTTGGCCATATTGCTTAATACATACACTTAGAACACTTGAGTTGCTAAGTAAACAAGAGAGAAAGAGAGAGAAGTTCCTGGTGGGTTTCGTGGTGGTTGTTCCAGAGGAGTATTCTCGAGTTGATTAGCTCCAAGGGTTGCTAGTACAACAAGGTTGCCTTGTGTCTCGGTGTGGACCACGATTTGGAAGATCGAGTTCGTGAAGGAGTTCAAACTGGAGCTAGCTTTTCGCACAACCATCTGAGATATCCAGGGTATAATGCTCTTCTCTTTTGTGCTTTAGTTGCTTAATCAAGTTGTAGAGTTTGGTACACTAATGGGGTTCCTAGTTTGGTTACTTTTTATGCTTAAATATTTCGTTTTGTTATTGCATGCTTCCGTTGCGTGTGACCTTGAACCCCAACAGTGGTATCAGAGCCAGCTCTACACTGGTTTTGCACTAGATGGCCAAGAAAATCCGAAAAATGTGATTTTTGGTTCTGTCCAGTGTTTAGCGGCGCTAACTTTTCTATGTTAGCGGCGCTAAACCTTAGTTAACGGCGCTAAAGTCGGAGTCAACAGTTCTCTTTGTTAAACTGACTTGTTTTAATGTCGTCTCGCGATAGCGGCGCTAAACTGAGTTAGCGGCGCTAACGCGTTATAGTTAGCGGCGCTAACCCCTTACTGGCAGAATGCATGGTTTTGCCTTAAATCAATTTTGTTGGATTTTTGGGCTATTTGTACTTGCTGGAATTGTTCCAGATTTGAGTTGTGATTAGATTAAAGTTGCCTTATGTCTTGGTTGATGTATTTATATGTGGATTAACATTTAGGCATGAAAATGATTAATTGCATATACTTACATTGTGTATATATGACTATGGAATTTTGACTTGTTTGAGGTTCCTAATGCATATGTACATAGGATTATGAGTGCCTTGAGTGATTAGATAATCTTAACCAAGACATATAAGATTTACATGGTTTTGTGTGGCACACCATGTGTTGATGTGTGATTTCTTGTATGTGGTTGTAGTATGCGTATCCGGTAACAATTTTGAGCCATATGACCTATGAGATGTGTTTGGTTGATTTAGATTAATATATTAATTCATTTGGTGGTTTGTACCACATTGGTTTGTAATAATTAATCTATTTATTCGGTTTGTAATTTTAACGGCTTGCATGCCGATTTCGTATTCTTTGTAATTTGTAGAATTAGCTTAGAATGGAAATTGTGGCTTGCATGCCATTTCCTTTTAAATTTGTAAAATTGTAAGAGGAGAACCGAAGGCAACCAAAGGAGAACCGGTAGGAGGTGTCTTTGCTCATTCAAATCCGGAGGTCGGTAGGTGACGCGATGGATCAAGTGGGAGGAGCACGCATCGAGTCATTCGGTTTTGTCCTTAGATGACTTAGTCTTGTCCGTTGGCTCACGGACAAGACGCATAGGATTGGCTCGTTACCGGATTTACTTACCTTGCGTGGTTGTTGTATTTATTTTGTATTTCTTGCTTGGTTGTTTAGTTTCTTCGCAAGCTTGAAAACTTTTCAAAATAAATTAAAACCAAGTTTTTTGAATTGGTTTACAAACCTCGCGCGCCACAACAAGAATAGGTTAAAATTTGTTTTAACCGGAGAATTCAAAATCCCGTTTTTCTCAAAAGTAAATCACACGCCAACCATAAGATGACACCACCCGAATCTAGTGAAACTTGATCGGTCGTCGAGCTTAGCCGAGATCGGTTTTGTGTAACTGTGTGGAAGGTGCGTGTGGCAACTCGCAAGGTCGGTTGTCGAGCTTAGCCGAGCCGGCCATTGGGCTAGAGTACCACCGTGTATCTTGATGGTTGATTTACAATTCCAAGACTTAAAAACGCCTTGGTAGTTGTCGTGCCCATACCGAGCTACCATGGTGGATTAATGAGGAATGGTGTGGAGGGATCAAACATGCCAAATGGGTGCTATGAGTACCTAGGATCTCGCAAGTGACTAAGGATTGTAATCACGGATTGCAATTGGTAAAGTGTTTACCGGCCTAAGTAGCTCCATGAAGTGATCCGCGGCATACCCGTCATGGATTGGGTACTTTGAGGCTCTTGGCCCTTGTTAACATAATTTGTTTTCTTTAATAAGTGGGTAATTATTTAACAAGGATATTAATACATCAAATAACCAAATTTCGTATTTTGCTTGTAGATGTCATCTACTAGCACCAACACCAACACCGTTAACATGTCACTTCGTCCTTTCCTAGAAAAGGAGAAACTTCAAGGACCAAACTTCATGGATTGGTTTAGGACTTTGAGAATTGTCCTATGCCACGAAATGAAGCTTGAGGTCTTGGAGTCTCCTCTTCCGGATCCTCCTGCTACCAACGCAACGAGGGCTGTAAGAGACGCGTATGACAAACGCGTCAAAGATACTAATGACGTGACTTGCCTCATGCTTACGACCATGAGTCCCGAGTTGCAACGGCAATTCGAGACTGTGAGTGCGTATGAGATGATTACTCAACTCAAGGACATGTTCCAAATGCAAGCAAGGCAAAAGTTATACGAATGCGTCAAAGCCTTTGTTGGTTGCCGGATGCAGGAGGGCGGCAACGTGAGTTCACATGTCCTTAGTATGAAGGGCTATGTGGATCAATTGGAGAAGTTGGGGTTCCCGATGGGGAAAGAGTTGGCGGTTGAGATAATCCTCCAATCTTTGCCTCCATCTTACGGGCCCTTCATTGTCAACTTCCATATGCACAATATGGATAAGACCATAATGGAGCTTCACGGCATGTTGAAGACTGCTGAGTCTAACATTGCCAAATCGAAGCCAACTTCCTCCACCGCCGTCCTTACGATCAAAGAGGGTGGCAAGAAGCGGAAGCAACCCGCTTCGGCCTCGAAGGGGAAGGGGAAGGCCAAGGTGGGAACACCGAAGCCCAAACCTAAAACCACCCCGGAGGCGAAGGGGAAGCAAGTAGCTACCGCCGTCACCTCTCCGGAAGAGGCAACCTGCTACTTCTGCAAGGAAAAGGGTCACTACCGGCGTAGTTGCCCCAAATACACGGAGGAGCTCAGGAAATTGAGATCCAAAGGTGCCGCTGCCTCCGGTATGTACATGATTAAACTCCATAACACTTCTACTTCAAACGCCTGGGTTTTAGACAGCGGGTGTGGTACTCACGTTTGTAATAATGTGCAGGTACTAACAAGAAGTAGAGACTTGGTTGATGGAGAGCTGGACCTCATCATGGGAAACAAGGCGGTTGTCCCGGTTGAGAAGATAGGAAGTGTGGAGCTTGCCTTTCAATCCGGCTTATCTATTGTTTTATTGAATGTATGTTATTCGCCCGGTGTGGCAAGAAACATTATTTCCTTGTATGCTTTGTACGATGATGGATTTGATTTTGAATTTATGAATGGTTCTATTTTATGTTATAAAAATGGTTCCTTATGTTTCAAAGCATTTCCATGTCATGGCATATATGAAACAAGCGTAAGCTTGAGAAACAATAGATCAATCATGAATGTTGATTCGGGATCCAAAAGTGTTTTGGATAAAATGTCTCTTTGGCATGGTCGGTTAGGCCACATTAACAAGAAACGCATCGCCAAGCTCCAATCGGATGGGATCTTGGAATCATTTGACCACGGGTCTAATGAAGTATGCGAATCTTGTGTATTGGGCAAGATAACCAAAGCACCCTTCACCGGTGTATGTGAGAGGGCTAAAGACTTGTTGGATATCGTTCACACGGATGTGTGTGGTCCGTTCAAGCATGCCACTAAAGATCATTCCCGCTACTTCGTTACCTTCATTGATGATTATAGTCGATACGGGTATGTCTACTTGATGAGACAAAAGTCAGAAACCTTTGAGGTGTTCAAGACTTATCAAAACGAAGTAGAAAATCAACTTGGGAAAAGGATTAAGATGCTTAGATCCGATAGGGGTGGAGAATATCTTAGTTCCGAATTCCGAGACCATCTTAGAAATTGTGGGATTGTCTCGCAATTAACACCTCCTAGGACACCTCAATTAAATGGTGTCGCCGAGAGGAGAAACCGAACATTGTTGGATATGGTTCGGTCTATGATGTGTCACTCGGAAGTTCCCATTACATTTTGGGGTTACGCTATTGAGACGGCTGGTAAGATCCTTAACCTCGTACCAACAAAGAAGGTTAAGAGAACACCGCATGAGATGTGGCATGGAAAGGTTCCATCCATCTCATATCTAAAGGTCTGGGGTTGTCCTGCCTACGTGAGACGTGAGGTAGAGGACAAATTGGAGCCCAGGGCCGAAAGGTGTTTCTTCATTGGTTATCCTGCTAATTCTATTGGATATTTGTTTTACAAACCTTTGGAGAACAAGGTATTTGTTGCTCGAAGGGCGGTCTTCCTAGAGAGGGAGCTGGTATCCAAGAGAGCTAGTGGGAGTAATGTTGATCTTGAAGAAATTCGAGAGCCTACCAATGTAGAACCTGATGTTGGAACTAGCTCACAACCGACAACGGTTGAATCTCAGCAAGATGATGCTGGAGATAATGATGTAGATCCGTTACCTCTAAGAAGATCCGGTAGAAGTCGGCACGAGCCAGATAGATATGGTTTTCACATATCTGAGGGCACCGACATGGTAGTAGTTTCAGATGAACCTACCAAATACCAAGACGCTGTGGTGGGCGCTGAGTCTGCCAAGTGGAAAGAGGCAATGGATTCCGAGATTAAATCTATGGCCGATAACCAAGTTTGGGACTTGGTAGATCCTGTACCGGGGTGTAGACCCGTCGGGTGCAAGTGGGTCTACAAGAAGAAGATTGGCGTAGATGGCAAAGTAGACACCTTCAAAGCCCGACTGGTGGCTAAAGGTTTCACGCAAACTCATGGTGTAGACTATGAGGAAACCTTTTCTCCAGTGGCTATGTTGAAGTCGATTCGAATACTCATGGCCATTGCCGCATTTCATGATTATGAAATATGGCAGATGGACGTCAAAACCGCGTTCCTTAATGGAACACTATCAGAGGAGGTGTATATGACACAGCCTGAGGGTTTTGTACATCCCGAGTATCCGGATAAGGTCTGCAAGCTTAAGAAGTCCATTTATGGACTTAAGCAAGCCTCTCGGAGCTGGAACCTGTGCTTTGATGAGAAGGTCAAAGAGTTTGGCTTCTCTAAAAGCAAGGATGAGCCATGCGTATACATCCGAGCTAGTGGGAGCATAGTTGTATTCCTGGTTCTTTATGTGGATGATATTCTGCTAATTGGGAATGACGTCCCAACTTTGCAAGGTGTAAAAACCTGGCTAGGGAGTTGTTTCTCAATGAAGGATCTGGGAGATGCAGCTTATATTCTTGGGATTAAAATCTATAGAGATAGATCCCGCAGGTTGATTGGTCTGAGCCAAAGTGCGTACATTGACAAGGTCCTAATGAGATTTAGGATGGAGGACTCCAAGAAGGGGTTCATACCTATGTCACATGGTTTGGTATTGAGTAAGACTCAATGCCCGAGTTCCCCTGAGGAACGGGAAGTAATGAGGCGAGTACCTTATGCTTCGGCAATAGGCTCGATCATGTACGCCATGCTATGTACTAGGCCTGATGTCTCTTGTGCATTAAGTATGACAAGTAGATATCAAGCCAACCCTGGTGAGGCACATTGGACAGCGGTGAAGAACATTCTCAAGTATCTTCGGAGGACTAAGGAGATGTTCTTAGTATATGGTGGGGAAGAGGAGCTGAGGGTAACTGGTTACTCCGATGCCAGCTTCCAAACCGACAGGGATGACTGCCGATCTCAATCGGGGTTTGTGTTCCTACTAAACGGTGGTGCTATCTCCTGGAGGAGCTCCAAACAAGACACAGTGGCTAATTCCACGACCGAGTCTGAGTATATTGCAGCAAGTGAAGCTGCAAAGGAGGCTGTATGGATGAGGAAGTTCATCCTTGATCTGGGAGTGGTTCCTAGCATTTCTGACCCTGTTGAGGTTTTCTGTGACAATGAGGGTGCAGTTGCATTGGCAAAGGAACCAAGATCTCACCGACGCACGAGACATATTCCGCGGAAATATCATTTTATCCGGGATGTGGTCAAAAATGGAGATATTGTCATCAGCAAAGTACACACGGATAACAACGTGGCGGATCCGTTTACTAAACCATTATCGCAAGTAAAGCACGATGCTCACACACGTGCTATTGGTATTAGATTTGCTAGCGATTTGGTTTGAGTTTGTATCTTGTATTATTTGGTTATTGTATTTGATGTATTTACTTTCTTGGGAACATTAAGCAGTATTGTATTTATTGTACTTATCGATTATTAAATGGAGATTTGATAATGCGCAAGTTGCGGGTATTACTTTAAATCTTTACTGTGTTTCAACTTTGCATGTTTTACACTTCCCTGAATGTTTTACATTCTAAATGTCCACAGTCGGTCATTCTTCATGGGAAGGAAGTCTGAACAAAGACTGAGGGAAGTGATTGGTCATGTGCCCAATGGTGATTGGGACACTGGGACGCAATACTTCGCCTGTACTTGAAAAGGGTTTCAAGTGATTGGATGACCCACACCTGACTCCACTTTGTGGTACTTGTCATGAGTGGATCAGGATGATAATATCATTTCATCCTTAGACTGGAGATGCATGTGTCTGCATCACCTTGGTTTGCTTTGTTCTAATTGTTTTCAAACGCAGTCCGTAACTGGCTGTTATAAAGGAAGCAGTTGGGCAGAGTATGATCATTGTGGTGGGCAGTGTAGTCAAAAAGGATTTGTTCCTCTGTTTAGAGAGATATCCCTGGGCCCCTCGATGATTGGTCGCTGACACCAAAAATGCATGGCCGTGCTCGAGTGTGCAATGATTTGGGTAATCGATTGCAACTTGCTTATTTTGGTCACCACCAATCTTGATCGAGAAACATAATCGTGAAGGACCGAGAATGACTAAGTACCATGTCTCACCTTCACAAGGATATCGTGAACAAAGGGATGATTGATCACTTATCAATAGGACCTTTTCACCTGAGTTGCAGTTTGGTTTCGTGTTGAAGACAAACTCATACTGACTTAGGGGCAGAGATGTCTTACTAGAGGCCGCTCTCTGTCTGCAATGCATTGAGTACGGTGAATCATGTGCAAGTGGGAGTTTGTTGGAGAATGCCCACTGATTCACGTACGTCAATTGATTGCTACCGATGACGTATGGGCCTATCGGGTCACACACCGGAGGCTGACCTTGACAACTACCTAAAAGATAAGGGTGTGAAAGAATAAATAATGATAGTTGGTTTCCAGGAGGGGTTAGCGACGCTAACACTGATGTCGCTAACTTAGCCGCGTTAGCGGCGCTATCTTTGGGCGGCTAGCGGCGCTAACGTTGGGCGGTTAGCGGCGCTAACCCCGTCTGACAGAAACATCTTTATTCTTTCTGCCACCCATCTCCACCAATGCATGTTAACTTCCATCATTGTCTCTGGGCCGACTTGGGGAGTCCAGGGGGCAGCTTGGAGTTTATAAAAGGAGCTCTCTTCTCTCATTTGCTACTCTTGGCCATATTGCTTAATACATACACTTAGAACACTTGAGTTGCTAAGTAAACAAGAGAGAAAGAGAGAGAAGTTCCTGGTGGGTTTCGTGGTGGTTGTTCCAGAGGAGTATTCTCGAGTTGATTAGCTCCAAGGGTTGCTAGTACAACAAGGTTGCCTTGTGTCTCGGTGTGGACCACGATTTGGAAGATCGAGTTCGTGAAGGAGTTCAAACTGGAGCTAGCTTTTCGCACAACCATCTGAGATATCCAGGGTATAATGCTCTTCTCTTTTGTGCTTTAGTTGCTTAATCAAGTTGTAGAGTTTGGTACACTAATGGGGTTCCTAGTTTGGTTACTTTTTATGCTTAAATATTTCGTTTTGTTATTGCATGCTTCCGTTGCGTGTGACCTTGAACCCCAACAATATGCAGATTTCTTGTTGCATTCTTTAGAAGCTTTTGGGAGACAAGACTTGAATGATTTCTTTTTGAATCTTCAGTCTTTGATTGGATGTCTTCATAGTGTCTTCTCATCTTAAAAAGTAGACTCTTCAATTTTCAGAATAATCTTCAATTTAAAATCTTGATGAGAACTTGAATCTTTAAAGTTCTCAGTAACATCCCTTTTCTTGTGATTTTCGGACTTGCACCAGTAACCTAAGGTTTTTCAACCTTTGATTATATGAACGGTTTAGCTTGAAGTGGTTTTCAGCATACACGATCTTGAGCCTTTAAGAAAAACGATTTAGGAAGAATAAATAATCTCTCCCCCTTGAATGTAACTATAAATCTGGTTTATTTCTTCAGAACTTCTTTAAAATGGCGATTAAGCATTTTTTCTGTTCTGAATTTGAATTATTTTCTTCTGTTGTTCTCTTCTTTGCTCCCCCTTGACTTGAAATATGAATTTTTGAAAGTTTAGTTCCCTTTTTCTCCCCCTCAACACACAAATCTTTTCTTGATCGATAAGCTCAAAATCAACTGATTTAGTATTATAATTTCTCCCCCTCATGATGATCAGGATTCTTCATGAACATCATGTACATGAACTCTA
Organism: Pulicaria dysenterica; assembly: GCA_947179395.2. Taxonomy (NCBI): domain Eukaryota; kingdom Viridiplantae; phylum Streptophyta; class Magnoliopsida; order Asterales; family Asteraceae; genus Pulicaria; species Pulicaria dysenterica. Next base: position 48,025,574 of record OX359292.1, on the reverse strand, counting down.
TATTCGGCTTGATTTTGGCCGGAATATATGAGCACTTGAAGCTTTGAACCCGCATCATGAGAATTAGTTGAACTGTATTCGAAGGTGTCACCACAACGATATGGCAATAAAGGCATCCGAGACAGTCTTTAGGGCACCGTCTCAAATTTTCCGTGGTATAACACCGAGATCACATAGATTCTCGTTAACATAATAGTTTAAATAAACTGTGTGACCTACATTCAGAACTGGTTAATCGTTGATTCTGGTAGGATTTCCATCTAATCATCGTGAATATCACATAAGATATCACTCCAAGATGTTCCGGTAGTCACGAAAGACTAGATATGCATTACAGATCCAACATGTGTCCTAAGAAATGAAATTTATATTTGAATAAGCTCTAGACTCGATAAGTGCATGAAAGAAGCCGGGGACGGGAGTAGCTGTCCTCCTTGTTTCAATATCAACAATCTCCAAGTGAGATATCAATAGAAATGTGCTAAATCTCCGTGTGAAGTTGAAACAATTATCTTTTAAGAGATAATTGAGTAGCTGGGTGGGGTTAGTGCATTGCATCACTGGGTCCATGATGTCTATTTCAATACCAAATCTCAACGAATAAGATCCAGTAGCAGATGTGGCTACCCAGATGTATACTATTTGGTAAGGATCTTTCTTTTCTTTTGATCCTGTCTCACCTACAGCTCACTAACTATTTTTCAACTTCTCCCTCAAACTAACTTTCTAATTTGATGTATGTATCTGTATTTGTTTGATACATATGGACACTTTTTTATCATACATAACCGGAATGAGAAATCATGTGATGTACAACAAGAATGATATTTAAGAAACTCGATGTTAAGAAGGATTGTCAAGGATGATTTGAACAATCAGATATTATGAACAATCAGGAAATTTGACAAATAATGTCACATAATGATTTTAACAGTAAGCTCAAGTATTTTATTGATCGGATGCACCCCATCTCCTGTTCCACCCCTCTCAGTTTCATTTTACCTCTGCATACCAATCAGTATCCCGTGATACCTGATTCTGCTCACCTAGTTGACCTAGTATGTAACTCTTACTATCTCGTTCTAGAATATCGTGAGCTCCTGGGGCAGGTCCTTCCGGTTCTGGATTGACCATAGGAATATAAATGCCTACACTCCCTCACTCTTGGTGCCATTTCGATCACTTGAATACGATTTATCATGAATGGGCGGTTTCTAGAAAGAATGAAACATTTAGCACAAAAGGAAGGATATTAATGAGATAATGAGATGGAAGCGCGGAAATGAAAGGCGATCTTTCAAAAGATCAACAAATGAGTGAATCAAGAAAGGTATTAGAATGAAGCAAGTAAGAGTGAATACCTTCTTGAACAAGTAACAACAAATGAAAAGCAGCAAATCTTTTTGTATTTTGAAATTTTAAAATGTTTTTGGCTTTTCAATATTTGATTTTTTTTATTTTTCCGAAAAGATATAAAGCATTAAAAACAAACTCCCCCTAAATTGATGCATGAAAATCGTTTGACATCAATTAGGTGAAGATAAAACTTTGCTCCCCCTGCAAATAACAATACATTCTAAAGCAAGATATATCATGAAATGATAAAACTGCACAAAATAAGCATCTCAGACATTAGACTCGGGCTAATGCTGAACAAAATGAAATTGAATTGAAATGCAGGGAAACTCCATCGTTTTTGAAAAATTATGAGAATTAAACCACTTCAGCACACTGAGCACAATGATCTTCACTACAGTCTGAATGATCTTCATTGAGCTCCAAGAATGTCTCTTCTTTGTTTACCTGCAAAACGGATTAACAAAAATTGGTACCAATTCTTGTTTGGGTCCAAATTTGTTAGTCGCAGGTTTTGGCATCCATTTTTGTGTATTTGTAGTAATAACGGGTTTATGGACCTTTCGATTCAATGGTCCTGAATGCCATTGAGGAATTCAATTTTTCACAACAAATTCCTGTTTGATTCTGGACGTCTTACAGATCTTCTCTTTTGAAAGGCGGATTATGTGCTTTGCTGAGTAAACTACAAAAGGATACATGACATTTGTCTTAAGCACAAACTCCCCTGTTGATTTCGGTTTTGAGAAAGATCGGCGTCTTTTGTTGTGATGAGAAGCCTGATTTGACTTATCAGCTCTATTCTCTTTCTTTGGAATCTTCGTAGTTGGGATTGACGAGAAATCATCATTTATAACCTTCGATGTATTTGATGCAGATTCAGAAGGTTTCTTCTTTTCGATCCAGGATGATTTCGTCGACTTTGAAATGGATGGACTAAATAATGATGACACCTTTGCAACCGCGTCATCTAGATTTTTCTTTAAATTCCATGCTTGTTTAGACAAAGTATCGTCTGTAATTGCAGAACAAGTAGAATTAGAATTACTCGTAGAACAAGTATTCTGTTTAGAATTAAAAGCAACTTGTTTGAATTTAGTATTTTGTTTAGGAGAGTGAGTCGTTGCAAATGAAGGTGATTTCACTTGATAATAAGATTGAGTCTTCATAGCAGTAGTTGTGTTGGTGAAATCTTTATCTGAAAGCTCAGAACTGCAACAGAGAAATAAGAATCAGATTGGCTACGACAATGTGAAACTGAATCAAAATTAATATTGTCAGCGGAAGTCTTCGTTGATTCAGCGTGTTTTGCAGCGCTAAGCTCGGCATTCAAAATTTTAGCCATTTACTCTTTATTCTCTTTCTCGAACTGTACTCTCTCAGTCTCCAGTGTCGTTTGCAATTCAGATATTTTCCTCTCCAAGATTGAACGAGGAACATACGATTGAATTGACACATGCAGCTTTTCCTCAAGTCCTTTGACTTTTTCTTTCAACGCAGCTTTCTCTTGTGTAAGCTCTTTCAACTTTGCAGTTTCTTCGTGCAATTCACTTGCTCGTTTCTTGTCAATCTTAATCTGTTCTTTGAGAATTGAGTTTTCTTCCCTCAAAGTTTGTGACTTTTTCTGCTCTATTTGAATATCCACTTCGTTTTGCTTATCCTTTTTGCTCATATTATCTAATATATGCTCTATCCTTAAATCATACCGATGATTTTCCTTTTTCAGAAGTTGTATTTCCTCAGACATTTCGAAAATCTGATTATTAAGCTTGGCATTCACTGTAGACAGATCATATGCTTTCTGCCTCTCGGAATGTAATCTTTCAGAATTATGAGCTAACGCTATGAGTTTTGTAGACAAATCAGAATTTGCTTATGTAAGCTCTTTGGTCTTATTCATCGCAATTTCAATATCTGCTTGCTTTTGCTCCAATTCAACTACATAAGATAACTCAAGCATGACATTCTTTGTAAAACAATGTGATTCGAGAATCTCCTGTCGGCGTTGTTAATCCATCTGAGGAATGTACACGCGAGGTGCAGTTGATTTGACATGTTGCTCTGGTTGATATGGAATGAAATATTCACTTGAACACACAGACTTGACTTTGTTGTCGTCACAGGCTTTGTATGTTGCATTCAACCGATCATAATTCAGAAATTCCTGACATTTACTTGTCGTTTTCCTTTTAATCTCTTCCTCTCTTTTTGCCTCCTCTTCACCCACAAAGGTCATTCTTTGTGTATAACCAAGATTCATTCTTTCCGCTTGATATAATTGTGTACAAGTTATTTTCGAAAAGAAATCACTCTCGTCATACCCTAAATCTTTGTACTTCTGTTGAACATCAGATGGAAGACTCGTAAAAATTTTGTGACGTGTGGTGACTCCAGCACATGCACGATCGTGTAAGGAAAACATATGATCAAACAATTTAAGGATAAAGGTCTCCTCTTGTGTAAACTTAGATCTTGATCTCCGCCATTTCTTAATTTCTTCCTCAATGGTTGCTTTTGAAAAATATCTCAGTGAATAATCCATTGTGATACCTAAAAAATAATAATCGTTTAAGAATGATTTGAATTGATCAAAAATTTAATCAACTAAAATGAGTTTTTTTTAAATCAATTTACTACGAGTTAATTAAAGGCAACAAAATTTGTTGGCAACAATGATTTAACAATAAGCGCGATTATTTTGAAAGCAATTAATTTTCACGAAGACTAGAAAAATATTGCTCAAAATAATGTCTAACTTGATAATGAACAAAAATGATTTATATGGATTTATGAGAAACAAGCTGAAAGACTTAAAAAAAAAACTTGATCGAAGATAGCAAGTTGGACTAATAATAAAAAATTCAAGATGAAAGTCTAATTACAAAAATCAAGTGGAATGAAATTTAAAATCAAGAAGATTAATCGGCCAAATTGAAATCACTAACAACGAAACTTGATGCAATTAAAGGTCAACAATTAATTTGGACAACAATTTATTCTTCATGACCAAAAACCACACACAATGAAAAACCGTATAAAGATATTTAAGTTTCTGCCTTCACACGCTATTAAAGCCAAGGACAGCTGTGAATAGACCGCTCAAAATAATATTTTGTTGGCAACTGAAATATTATTTCGATTTGCTTTCTCACGTGCCCCACTCAATTAAATGCAATTAAAATATTAAAAGAGCCAAATAAATGCAATGACTGTCTCGAGACACGCTTTGAAGAGATCGATGTACCTGACATGTACGTGACAGCTGAGTCTCGGTCCACACAAACTATTTAATACTGGAGTCTCGGTCCACTACAAAACAATTAATGCAAGTTTCTTGACAGCTGGGGTCGCGACTCGAGAACACAAAAAAATCAAATTCCGATCAAAATTGCAATTCCGAGGAACAACAATTCCGATCAAATTCACAATTCAGAGACTTTTCAAATCCGAGCATTTTCAATCGGAATTAAGAGCAATCGGATTGTTCCCCTCCCTCGGATTCCGATTAAAATAGTCGGAATTCCTACTTCACTCGGAATTCCTTCTTTACTCGGATTTTCTACTTTACTCAAATCCGGGTTACTTTACTTGGAATCTTCATCCAAAACACACACAAACACCGTTTTCACACACTAACTCACTCAAATCAGATCAAAATCTACCACCTTCATCTTCTTCATCAATAACTTATCAAGAACACCAAGAACACTAATTTTAAAAACTCAACAAAAATGATTTTTCTCTTCAGATCTACTTGTCTCCACCTCCACAACCACCTTTTATGTACTCCTAACTCGAAAATAAGTACATAAACTCACGAATTTAGGCAAAATCGTCAAGAATACTTTCAAAAACCCGGAAAACGAAAATTTAGATCTCTCTCAAACCGTAAGGAGTTTTTGCATGAAATTTGAAACGAAGGTTCCTTTCATCATGAAGAACAACATATCCGAAAATCAGTTCAAACGGAGCTCGTATGATTTTTCTATAATTTTCTGAAATTCTCAGCTCATAAAGTGACGAAAATTTTCGAAAAATCCTTGAAATCTTGATAAAAAAACAACTCAAATCAATCCTAATCAAGCTTTGATACCACTTGTTGGTCCCAAGTGGTTCAGGTATCAAGATCTATGAAGGGAACAATGACTAACTACTCAATATGATAGAGAGAGAATTAGAAACACCATGGAAACACACATAGTTAAGCTTGGAATAGTGACAAAGTCCCCCAAATGACAACTAGTCATTTGGCTTATATACCCCTAAGGGTATTTACATATTTAGTCCTTCTAGTTTGTACGTAGTACAAACATCACCTAGAATTCAGTCTTGTATTCTATACAATATTTAATTCTAACACTATGTGGTCGCATAGTAGGGGCGAATCTAGCTTTGCCACTTATCAGACTCTGAAGCCTTTGATGTCTTGTCAACCGCCCAAAACCAAGCCATGCGACCGCATGACATATCCATGCGATCGCATGGACCCCCGAATCTGGCCTATATAAAGAGCTTCATTCTCATCAACTCAGAGACACACAACAGATATCAGAAGACTTCAGTCGATCAGAAACACACACAACACACACACACACATTTCTGCACTTCCAAACACCCCCAAACTCCAATCCAAAGGTATACAAGCTAAGTGGAGGCTTTGATCACGTATACAACTTGAGATAGCTTGGTAAAATCCGATCATTTCTTGTCTTAATATGTATCCAAGCATTTATCTTGTTGTTTTACTTGTAATTATGTGTAACTAAACTATTTCACTTAGGCCAAGATGATTCTTGGCCAATTTATGGCAATATAAGCCTTTTCTTGATGATTTGATATAAAAGTATGTTTTGATCTTTAATATAAATGTGTTTAATCATATTCATGTGATATATTTGTTCATGTTCATGTTTTGATAACCTTTTATGTGAAAACCTCAAGGTTATATTGCATGCATATTCAAGAATGTTGGTTTAATCTTAAGATTTAGTGTAGTTATCACTAGAAATGGTGTAACAAACAAGATTGTCATTTGAAAAGCATTTTTGGAACTTGTCTTTGATCATTTCAGATCTTAACAAGTTGGCCATGTTTATCATATTATGGTTTCTCACATGTTTCACATCTCAAATGAAAGTTTAATTATGTACGTATATTATTTGATCATTAATACTACAAAAGGATAAAAAGGATTAAAAAGATGTTTTTGAACATGTTAAGGTTGAAATGAATTCCATAATGTCATTAAGAGTCTGATCTTTTGATTCTATGTGCATGCTTATGTATTTTATGCTTTATGTAACACCCGCATTTAGGGTCCAGTCGTTCTTGGCAATCAGGTGAGTATTTAAGTATTATTTATTTGGTTACTCATTTTATTTAATTGTTAATTGCATGATGTTATTGATGTTTTCATGATAATTCATTGGTCTGCGAGACAAGAGATAAAATATGAGATTTAATATTTTATTTAGATATTGAAATCATATGACTTGGTTTTACACGAGGGTTCCAAATAATACCTCATTGCATGTTTTTGGTTTGAGTAGGACTGCTTTAATTAAGTTTCTGTATCTCAGATATCAGTATTTGCACTGTGTAGTGTAATATGCTTATTCTTGACCTATATATAGTATTTCTTTGTGTGTTGGCCGTTTTTTCGGCCTTGCTTTGTTGTGGAGAAGAACTTACCAAAACCAAAAACGCACTATTACTTAAAATAGATCCGTGATTGCTATTTCGAGTTTTGAATCGAGTTTTAACGTTAGATTTCGAAAGCAAGCCTTAGAATCAGTAGCAAGAGGTGTGTTTTGTTGTTTTTGTCGAGTTTTGATTAGGAAGTTCTTGAATGTTGACTGTTGGCCGTGCGAAGTGGAGTCCACTACGTGCGTAGTGACTCCATTACGTGCGTGGTGCTCGATGAAGAAGATGAAGCCGATGAGTTTTGGTCGCACGGAGTGTAGTCCACTACGTGCGTACCAGTGTTCAAATCGTGCGTAGTGTGTGTGAATCACTTCATACGTGCCAAAATGCAATACGTGCGTAGTGTGTTCACCACGTGCGTAGTGTGTCCACCACGTGCGAAGTGTGTTCACCACGTGCGCAGTGATTTGGATGTTAATTCAGTGAATGTTTTTATTGTTCTGTAGCCATTAGAAGTTGATGTTTTGCAATTGGAATGTAATTCCAAATACTGACTAAGTTATGATTTGTTTCAGGAAACGAGAAGACTCAGTGAAATTAGAATACTGAGCGTGGTGTTGGAGAACACAGGTGAGTGGACTTTTAACTCACGAATTGTTTTGGTTGTTACGGTAGCGGTTATAACATGTCGTAATGTCTTATTCTCTGTTAGACTAAATGATCGGGTATTTGTTTTGTTGATGCCTTGGGCATACTTGATGATTGGCTAACAGCTGTTTATTGGCACTGGGTGCATATGATGGGGTCAGCCTTAGTGGGCTGGGTTCATTTGTCATCGGCTAATCAGTATTAGATCTGTTGATGCATGCGTTGCAACTTGAGGTGATTACTGTGTGAGAATGACAAGTGGGCTATCGGTAAACCTATGCTAGGCCAGCATTTGGTTGAAGGTTCGGCCGAACCGCCGGTCCTCTGTGATACTTGTTTATTTGCTGATGCTTTTCGTTGGTTAAACTTCCATTCACTTAGCCTTGAGCTAATTCCCCACCATAAACTCCAATTTGCAGGTTGTTGAGCCGTTTTGCTTTTGGGAGTCTTGCTGGTCTTTTGGGGAATGTCTGATACTGTAACTCTGATACAACTTTTAATGAGCCTGTATGTATATATATGTAACACTGGACTTGGTTTACTGACACTTGTGTCAGATGTTAAAACGTTTGTAATACTACTGTAAATAAGTATATTTTTGGTTGCTCGCTTCCGTAGGATAAAAAAAAAATTTATAGCGGTGTTACAATTTGGTATCAGAGCCCTGGTTTGGGATGCGTGCACAGTTAGAGTGTTCAATTCTCAAATCTTGGCTCGAGTTTGGTCAGACATTCCTGATGTGGGTGGGAATTAGGGTGAATGCAAGTTTCTTTTGATGTTAGCTGTTGTTAGTAGATTGTGTACTAACGGTTTACCTAATAAGTGTTGAGATGTTGTGATTGACACAGATATGGCCGATAATGAGAACCTGACTAATGCCCCTTTGACCCCAAGAAGAGCTGGTACTTCGGCGGCAGGTCCTTCAGAGATTCCTGTAACAGAGAGTGTTGAGGTTACAGAAGCTAATATTGATCGGGAAGAGTATATTTATCAGTTAGAGGATCAGTTACAAGAGCTTAGAGGAGAGGTACGGGAGCTTGAAAGACAGAAGCAGGTACAGGCTTCTCAGGCACAGATTCCTCCAGCGATTTCTACTCAATCGGAGATTCCTCCAGTATCAATACCTATTTTCTCTACATATCAGCCAACCTAGCCTCAGTATTTTTATCCCGTTATGTCTCAGGGATCTTATCAGTATCCTTTGGTTGGGTACCCACCTCAGAAGGGACCCAAGAAATGTCAGTTCAAGGATTTTCGAGATTGTAAACCAAAGGAATACTCAGGGAGCACCAATCCTGCTGAAACTCTAGAATGGTTGAAAGGAATAACAAGAATTTTGAATATTTGTAATTGTGAAGAGGAGCTTCGAGTTACCTATGCCCAGAGTATGCTTACAGGGGATGCTTCAGCTTGGTGGGAATCGTTGACAGCTCACCTCACCCCGGAGCAGATGAAATCCATTACTTGGGAACATTCCAGAATAAAGTTCTGGAACAGTATTGTGGTGAATTTGAAATGGATAAAATCAGAAACGATTTCTTGAATTTGCATATGACCGAGAGGATGACAGTTGATGAATTAATCAAACAGTTTAATGAGAAATTGAGATTTGTAAAGCAGTGGGTGCCAACCGAACGTTCTCAAATACAACACTTTGTTGGAGCTTTGTTACCAGAATATAGGGGTAATACCCGTCTAGCCAACACTTTGTCTCAAGCCTTCACCTTAGCTAAATCAGCCGAGGGAGATGTTAAGGCACGGGACCAGATGAACAAGGATAAAGCTGCCTTACAGAAACCAAAGACAGAACATACTGGTTCTCAGCAAAAGAAGAAATGGCAGGGTAACCAGGGACAGGGTAGGCAGAACCCTAGAACAGCTGTTGGTGGTTCAAGTCAGAGGTTTCTATGGTGTAGAAACTGTAGGTCTTCCCACACCGGACCTTGTACACCCCAGACCTCGCGATGTATCAGATGTGGTGGATTGGGACACGAGGTAAAAGATTGTAAATTTCTTCGTAACGTGTGCTGGAATTGTCAAAAAGAGGGTCACAGATCAGGAGAGTGTCCTTCTGCAAGGAAGACGGGGTCAGGTTCAGGGGCAACTACATTTGGGGGATCATCATCTCAGTCTGGCCAAAAGAGAAAGAATCCTCCTGCACCCGAGGGTAGAGCTTTTCGGATGACAGTAGATGATGCTATTGCCACCGATGATGTCATCACTGGTACGTTTCTTGTAAATTCTGTACCTGCACGTGTGTTGTTTGATTCAGGGGCTAACCGCTCCTTTATTTCGATGGCTTTCTGTGATAAATTGAAATTGCCTACTTCACATGTTACTGATTCTCTAGAAGTAGAAGTAGCTAATGGTAAAATGGTTCCAGTCACAACGGCTGTGTCTGGAGCTAGAATTGATATTGATGGCACTTGTTTTCCAGTCTCTTTTCTGTTAATGCCTATATCTGGATTTGATGTTGTTTTGGGAATGGATTGGTTGAGCCAGAATAGAGCTAGTATTAAATGCCATAAGAAGTTGATTTCTTTTCCTTTATCTGACGGGTCACACGTAGTGGCTCGCGAAGAGAGGTCTTTTTCTACCTTCCCTATTATTTCGTTTATGAAGGCTAGAAAATCTTTGGCCAAAGGGTGTGAATCGTTTCTTGCGTATGTTATTGATGTTAAAAAGGAGAAGCAAGTTATTTCTGATATTCGGGTAGTTTCGGAATACCCGGAAGTGTTTCCTGATGAGTTACCAGGATTGCCTCCAGTTCGTGAGGTAGAATACAGAATTGATCTAATTCCTGGTTCAAGTTCCGTGGCTAAAGCCCCTTACAGATTAGCTCCTGCTGAAATGCGAGAAATGATGACTCAGATTCAGGAATTGTTAGATAAAGGCTTTATTCGTCCTAGTTCATCTCCGTGGGGTGCTCCGGTCTTATTTGTTAAAAAGAAAGATGGTACTCTACGAATGTGCATTGATTATCGGGAATTGAATAAAAGGACAGTTAAAAATAAATACCCTTTACCTAGGATTGATGATTTGTTTGATCAGCTACAGGGTGCTTCTTATTTTTCAAAGATTGATTTGCGTTCAGGTTATCATCAAGTACTTGTTTCTGAAAATGATATTCCTAAAACTGCGTTTCGTACCAGATATGGTCATTATGAGTTTTTAGTGATGCCTTTTGGTCTAACTAACGCCCCTGCTGTGTTCATGGATTTAATGAATCGGATTTGCCGGCCGTTTTTGGATAAATTTGTAATTGTGTTTATCGATGACATTTTGATTTATTCAAAAACCGAATCTGAGCACGAGCTTCAGTTAAGGCAAGTTTTAGAGACCTTAAGACAGAATCGTCTTTTTGCGAAGTTTTCTAAATGCGAATTCTGGATGCGAGAAATTCAGTTTTTGGGACATATTATTTGTAAAGATGGAGTTAAAGTTGATCCAGCTAAAGTTGAAGCGGTTATGAACTGGAATTCCCCTAAATCACCATCTAAGATTAAAAGCTTTCTGGGTTTGGCGGGCTACTATCGCAGATTCATCAAAGATTTCTCAAAAATTGCGAGTCCTTTGACGAAGTTAACCCGTAAAGATGTACTGTTTAAGTGGAATGAAGAACAAGAATTAGCTTTTCAGACTTTGAAACAGCTGTTGTGTCAAGCCCATATTCTTGCTCTACCTGATGGATCTGATGATTTTGTAGTATATTGCGATGCTTCCTTTGCAGGTCTAGGATGTGTTCTAATGCAACGTGACAGAGTTATTGCCTATGCTTCTCGTCAATTGAAACCACACGAGAAGAACTATCCAACCCATGATTTAGAGCTTGCGGCGGTGGTTTTTGCATTGAAACTGTGGAGGCATTATTTATATGGTACTAAATGTGTTATCTGTACTGATCATAAAAGCCTGCAATATATATTCTCCCAGAAGGAGCTTAATATGCGGCAAAGGCGATGGCTGGAATTGATTAAAGATTACGATTGTGAGATTCTGTACCACCCAGGAAAAGCAAATGTGATAGCAGACGCTTTGAGCCGTAAGGGAGCGGGTGATAATATCCGATTCATGCATATTGAGATTGTTTCTGACTTGGTGGATAGACTTAAAGCTGCTCAGTTAGAGGCCTTGAAGGATGAAAATTTGAAATCAGAAATCATGGTAAAAAGAAAAGCTGAGTTAATTGATGATTCTCGTGGATTAAAGACCTTTCAGTCTCGTATTTTGGTGCCAGTACTTGGGGAACTTCGAAATTTGATTCTGTCAGAGGCTCACAAATCGCGATTATCTGTTCACCCTGGTAGCACTAAAATGTATAACGATCTTAAAGTACTATATTGGTGGCCTACGATGAAGACAGATGTTGCAAAATTCGTGGAATCCTGTCATATTTGTGCACAAGTCAAAGCAGAGCACCAGAAACCGTACGGGTCTTTAAAACAGTTGAAGATACCTGAATGGAAATGGGAGTATATCACGATGGATTTTGTAACCAAACTGCCATGTACTCAGCGGAAACATGATATGATTTGGGTGATAGTCGACCGTTTAACGAAAAGTGCTCATTTTCTTGCCACCAGTGAGACAGCTTCACTTAGTAGATTGGCTCAGTTATATATTGATGAGATTGTTTCTCGGCATGGTATTCCTCTTTCTATTGTTTCTGATCGATATCCCAGGTTTGTTTCTAATTTCTGGGCGAGTTTACATCGTGAATTGGGGACGCGTATTAATTTAAGTACCGCTTATCATCCTCAGACAGACGGTCAAACCGAACGAACCATTCAAACCCTTGAGGATATGTTACGCGCCTGTGTGATAGAGTATGGTGGATCTTGGGATACACATTTGCCATTGATAGAGTTTGCGTACAATAACTCTTATCATTCGAGTATCGGTATGCCACCTTACGAGATGTTATACGGACGTCGCTGTCGCACTCCTACTTGTTGGCTAGAGGCAGGTGAGAAACAGTTTACAGGTCCCGACATTGTTCAAATGACAGCTGAAAAAGTTGTAATTGCCCGAGAAAAGTTGAAAGCTGCTAGAGACAGACAAAAAATGTTCGCAGATCCTCGCCGTCGACCAGTTTCGTTTGTTGAAGGAGAGTTGGTTTATCTGAAAGTCTCTCCATGGAAAGGGGTTATTCGCTTTGGGAAGTGCGGGAAATTAGCTCCACGATATATTGGTCCGTTCCGAATACGACAGATAGTCAATGATCAAGCTGTTACTCTTGATCTTCCACCTGAGTTAGCAGGTATTCATGACACCTATAATGTCTGTTACTTGCGTAAATGTAACATTGAGGATGAAAGTCAGATCCTTCCAGTGCATGATTTGAAAGTGGATACGAAAAAGCGATTAGTAGAGGAACCAGTTGAGATAGTTGATCGTAAGACGACAAAGCTTCGCAGAAAAGAAATTCCTATGGTTTTAATTAAATGGAAACACAGTTTGGGTTCAGATTTGACATGGGAGACCGAGGCAGACATGAGGAACCGCTACCCTAACCTATTTGAGAGCGATGAGATTCCGGGGACGGAATCTTCTTTAGGGGGGGAGAGTTGTAACACCCGCATTTAGGGTCCAGTCGTTCTTGGCAATTAGGTGAGTATTTAAGTATTATTTATTTGGTTACTCATTTTATTTAATTGTTAATTGCATGATGTTATTGATGTTTTCATGATAATTCATTGGTCTGCGAGACAAGAGATAAAATATAATATTTAATATTTTATTTAGATATTGAAATCATATGACTTGGTTTTACACGAGGGTTCCAAATAATACCTCATTGCATGTTTTTGGTTTGAGTAGGACTGCTTTAATTAAGTTTCTGTATCTCAGATATCAGTATTTGCACTGTGTAGTGTAATATGCTTATTCTTGACCTATATATAGTATTTCTTTGTGTGTTGGCCGTTTTTTCGGCCTTGCTTTGTTGTGGAGAAGAACTTACCAAAACCAAAAACGCACTATTACTTAAAATAGATCCGTGATTGCTATTTCGAGTTTTGAATCGAGTTTTAACGTTAGATTTCGAAAGCAAGCCTTAGAATCAGTAGCAAGAGGTGTGTTTTGTTGTTTTTGTCGAGTTTTGATTAGGAAGTTCTTGAATGTTGAATGTTGGCCGTGCGAAGTGGAGTCCACTACGTGTGTAGTGACTCCATTACGTGCGTGGTGCTCGATGAAGAAGATGAAGCCGATGAGTTTTGGTCGCACGGAGTGTAGTCCACTACGTGCGTACCAGTGTTCAAATCGTGCGTAGTGTGTGTGAATCACTTCATACGTGCCAAAATGCAATACGTGCGTAGTGTGTCCACCACGTGCGAAGTGTGTTCACCACGTGCGCAGTGATTTGGATGTTAATTCAGTGAATGTTTTTATTGTTCTGTAGCCATTGGAAGTTGATGTTTTGCAATTGGAATGTAATTCCAAATACTGACTAAGTTATGATTTGTTTCAGGAAACGAGAAGACTCAGTGAAATTAGAATACTGAGCGTGGTGTTGGAGAACACAGGTGAGTGGACTTTTAACTCACGAATTGTTTTGGTTGTAACGGTAGCGGTTATAACATGTCGTAATGTCTTATTCTCTGTTAGACTAAATGATCGGGTATTTGTTTTGTTGATGCCTTGGGCATACTTGATGATTGGCTAACAGCTGTTTATTGGCACTGGGTGCATATGATGGGGTCAGCCTTAGTGGGCTGGGTTCATTTGTCATCGGCTAATCAGTATTAGATCTGTTGATGCATGCGTTGCAACTTGAGGTGATTACTGTGTGAGAATGACAAGTGGGCTATCGGTAAACCTATGCTAGGCCAGCATTTGGTTGAAGGTTCGGCCGAACCGCCGGTCCTCTGTGATACTTGTTTATTTGCTGATGTTTTTCGTTGGTTAAACTTCCATTCACTTAGCCTTGAGCTAATTCCCCACCATAAACTCCAATTTGCAGGTTGTTGAGCCGTTTTGCTTTTGGGAGTCTTGCTGGTCTTTTGGGGAATGTCTGATACTGTAACTCTGATACAACTTTTAATGAGCCTGTATGTATATATATGTAACACTGGACTTGGTTTACTGACACTTGTGTCAGATGTTAAAATGTTTGTAATACTACTGTAAATAAGTATATTTTTGGTTGCTCGCTTCCGTAGGATAAAAAAAAAAATTATAGCGGTGTTACACTTTACATGTGTTATGTGCTAGAAATGGTACATAACATGATGATATCTAAAAAGAAATAACATAAGGCTTCATCTTAAATCCAATGCACGTGGTTTGAGTCTTGTTGGGTTCATAACATCATAGTGTTCATTTACTATCTACTTATAACGTTGGATGAAAGTCCAGGTTGTTTGTGTTTAATCTTTGGGTAAAAGTGAAATCTGCTGTAACTAGATACCATGCGATCGCATGACATATGCATGCGACCGCATGGGTCTGTCATTCTATGTGATCGCATGTCCCTGACATGCGATCGCATGAGCCCTGCTCCAGAGTCAGTTTGCTGTTTCTTTTTTTTTCTAACCATTCTTAAATCACTTTAACACCTTTCTTATGTTTTGAAAGCTATGAGACATATCATTTTACCAAGAATGTATGGCTTGTCGCTAGATTTAAACATGGTTAAATGGATCTGTGATTGTCTTATGATTCTATGCTTACATGTTATATTTGAATGTAAATCTGAGTCTTGATAACTCGAGTGATGATTTACATGTTAATATGACTTGTAAGTATTAGATAGAACACCATACTATGAGCTTAATGTAATTCATCAAGTCATCAACAATTAAACCGAAATAAATATTGCCATAACTAACCAGGATGATTCTGAAGCCTAAGTGATCCTTTCTCTGATTGTCTAATCGTTTGTTATTACTAGTGTAACTTGTTTCTTTTATTAGTTTTAAATCAAATCTAAAAATCACATGTTTTTATTTCACCAAACAATAATGATGTTTGAATTCTAGTAGCTGCCAGAAAGTCACTTTATCCCTGTGGTTCGACACTCGGTCTTACCCTATCTATACTACTACTGACCAGGTCATACTTGCCTGAGTCGTGTGTAGTATTTATTTTGTAATTCCAATTTATAAATTTAAAACAACAGTGTGAAAAAGCTTTTAATCATCTTAAAAATACTTGTACGTGGGCTGCACACCAGGGGTTAAGAACATTCTCAAGTATCTTCGGAGGACAAAGGAGATGGTCTTAGTTTATGGTGGTGAGGAAGAGCTTAGAGTACATGGTTACTCTGATGCAAGCTTCCAAACTGATAAGGACGACTGCCGATCACAATCGGGGTTTTTGTTCCTTCTGAATGGTGGTGCTATAAGTTGGAGGAGCTCCAAGCAAGACACCGTAGCTGATTCAACTACCGAGTCGGAGTACATTGCGGCTAGTGAAGCAGCTAAAGAGTCAGTATGGATGAGGAAGTTCATCCAAGACCTTGGAGTGGTTCCTAGCATATCCGACCCCATTGAGATCTTTTGTGACAATGAGAGTGGTGACATTGCCATCAGCAAAGTAGCATCGGAAGGCAATTTGGCCGATCCTTTCACTAAACCGTTGTCACAAGCAGTACTTGATTCTCACACTAGATCAATAGGTGTGGATTTGCTAGTGACTTGGTTTGAGTGTAATATTTGGTTTATGTTTGATTTGTACTTATATTTTGGGAACGTTAAGCAGTACCGTATTTCATACTATATTGATTATTAAATGTGATTTAATGATACGCCGAGGGCAAATATTTTATGAATCCTTACTGTGTTCCATCTTAGCATGTTTAATACTTCCCTGAATGTCTTTTACATTCTAAATGTCCACAGTCGGTCATTCTTCATGGGGAGGGAGTTTGAGATAAGACTGAGGGAAGTGGTTGGTCGTTATCTAATATTGGATTAGATAAAAAGAGACGCAACACTTCGCTTGTGCTTGCAATGGTCAAGTGGCTGGACGACCCACACCTAAACTTACTTCATGGTTCATGTCACGAGTAAGTCAATATGATAATATCATTTTGTCCTTAGACTGGAGATACATGTGTTCCAAAGCATGGATCTGCTTTGCCTTAATTTATGTTAGTCCTATATAACAAGTGGATCAAGTATAATGTAGGATAGATTGAAGGTTTGTATGTAGAACTAGAGAGAATATATTTTACACCATGAAAAACACATAGTTCATTATTCAATTATGCCCAAAACCTTACACATTACAACATGTCATATCCCTATATATACTCCATGAGTATATTACATAGAAACTCCTATTTCTATAAAATATATGAATTTACATTCTCCCCCTTTGTATTGAAATAGGAGTGTACACGCCAGTAACCTAAGTCTTCCTTAGATTATATAAGCAGTTTTGGATGTAGCGTCCAACCAAATACATCAGTCTGAAACATTGTTTTATCTTAAGCCTTTGACAGCGGAAGCATAAACACTTTTGATGTGTTGGGAAAAATCTTCTTTTTGTCTCCCCCTACAATGTAGCTCAGATTGTTTCCATGTCTTCATAAGTGTGATAATCTTGACTCTCCCTATACATGATATAGACTGATGTTTCTTTTTCTCTCTCCCCCTTGAGTAGACACCCTCAACAACTGAATAACCAATGTAAAATTTATTCACTTTTTATTCTCCCCCTCATGATGATTATAAGACTTTATGAGCATCATGCAGAAAAGACATCACCATGAGATTCAGTTGCAAAAACATGGAAGAGGGGTGAGGAGGATCCTACACTTCAAGTCAAAATAATCTTCAAACATTCCTTGACTTGAAAAGATACTTGAACCACTCTTGACCGTTGAGGAGTGGTAATGATTTGATCTGAATTCTTGAAGATATATAACTCTGTGTTGGATGTAATTTGATATTGGAGATTGATGTTGTCAAGTAAGTATCCCAATACTGTGTAATCAACCTTCACCAGATCACAACAAGTGGAAAAAATTCTGAAAGACACACGGATGCAAACAAACTTGGGTACGCATAAGAGGATATTTGACTGTGAACTGTAATAAGATCAGGGAGTCGGATACATCCTTATTTGAGAGCACACGAATGAACTTACAAAATCTTAAAAAAGCTGATGAAACCTGGTGTTGGTTAATCCTTCAACAAATTTCACCAACACTGTGATATGGAACATCGGAGATGACTGATAAAAGATAACCAAGATTCAAAAGAAACAAGGGATGGATGGCCAAAATCTGGTTTTGAGACCAAAAATTGGTGACACTAAGAAAGAAGACCCAAAAATCAGTTAAGAAAGAGCCGGATGACTAGACATAAGGGACTAGACATTCCAATACATGGTAACAATGGCCCAACATTGACCCGAAGCTAGAAACATCAGAATGATAACTGAAACTTTGAGAACTTCTGACTCAGCCAAAAAATTCAAACACTTGACTTAGGAATCAATGTGACAAGATAATTCAGTCACAACAACGACGACGGGGGTTCGGGGGCAGCGCCCCTGATAGCGGGGTCCAAGGGGTGGCAACCCTTGGAGTGGTCCAAGGGGCATAGCCCCTGGCTGGGGTCGAGCTGCCAGGTCACCTTGAAAATTTTTGACAATGAAGAACAATGCTTTGGCAAAAATGATCAGAAATCTTAAAAATTTGAAAAATGAGTGTAAATCCGGGTGATCTTGAATTCCAATAAAATAGGCAATTCCGAGCACAGAGAGAATTCCGAGAAAATAAGGAATTCCGAGAAAAAAGAAAATCCGAGAAAATATAGAATTCCGAGTAAATTAGGAATCCGAGAAAACAAAGAATCCGAGGAAATCAAGAAATCCGATTAGAACTACGGAATCCAATAAAAGTCTCGGAATCCGATCAAAAGTCTCGGAATCCGATCAAATTGTCTTGCAATCCGACAAAAGCTTAGAATCCGATCAAAAGTCTCGGATTCCGATTAGAACTACGGAATCCGATAAAAGTCTCGGAATCCGATCAAAAGTCTCGGAATCCGATCAAATTCTACCAAAATATTCTCGGAATTCAGCAATTCCGACTGATTTCTTCTCGGAATCCGACAAATCCGACCAAAATATTCTCGGAATTTAGCAATTCCGACTGATTCAAAGGGCAATTCCGACCTCTTCAAACCTGGAATTCCAACAGCATCAAGATCATCCCGCTCAGATTCAAAATTTTCGAATTTTTGCCCAAATCTGATGATTTCTTGTCCAGATCACTTTGCCTACCCCCGATTTATATTTCTCTATCAACAATTATCACAAACATCGATCAAATAAGCCAAATCGATCAAATTTCTTCAAGAACTTCCAAAACTCAAAAACTCAAAAATCTTCAATTTGGCCACTGATTTGTTATCCAATTGCTATGAAATCAAATGTCGAATGTTTCATTATGCTTTGCGATCTTAATCCAATCAATTAACACTTAAAAATTCCATTTGATCTAGACTTTGATCTCAAACCCGAAAATACCCCTTTTTCTTCAAAGATCTTCAAAAGTTCGACTTTTGTTTGTTGAATTCAGATCTAATCATCACTCATTTGGCTCTGATACCACTTGTTAGTCCCATATAACAAGTGGATCAAGTATAATGTAGGATAGATTGAAGGTTTGTATGTAGAACTAGAGAGAATATGTTTTACACCATGAAAAACACATAGTTCATTATTTAATTATGCCCAAAACCTTTTCACATTACAACATGTCATATCCCTATATATACTCCATGAGTATATTACATAGAAACTCCTATTTCTATACAATATATGAATTTACATTCTCCCCCTTTGTATTGAAATAGGAATGTACACGCCAGTAACCTAAGTTTTCCTTAGATTATATAAGCAGTTTTGGATGTAGCGTCCCACCAAATACATCAGTCTGAAACATTGTTTTATCTTGAGCCTTTGACATCGGAAGCATAAACACTTTTGATGTGTTGGGAAGAATCTTCTTTTTGTCTCCCCCTACAATGTAGCTCAGATTGTTTCCATGTCTTGATAAGTCTGATAATCTTGACTCCCCCTGACATGATATAGACTGATGTTTCTTTTTCTCTCTCCCCCTTGAGTAGACACCCTCAACAACTGAATCAACAATGTAAAATTTCTTCCCTTTTTATTCTCCCCCTCAGAATGATCGGGATCAGGATCTTGATCATTATGCTTTCGCTTCTTTCCTTATGCTTGACAGGTTTCCTCAAGAGAGGCCTTAAGTGCAGCAGCAAGAGCAGCTTCCTCTTCATCATTAATTCTCCCTGAAGTCTCCCCCTGAACAAAAGCTGGAGAAGCTTCACCCTCAACATCCTTAAGGGGATCCATGGCATCCATGCGTTTGTGAAAAGCAACCCCAAAAGCTGCTATACTATCTCTCATTTCCTTTTTAAAGCTTTCAAAATCAGATTTCTTATATTCATTACGAACCAAATCAAGTAAAGTGACATCTTCCTCATTGTTGTCTGGTCTTGCCATCAACTTTACATACAACTGAGATTTAAGCTCATCTATGCTCACATCTGGACCCTGCTTTGCCAATAACCGATCAAGCTTTTCATGTATCGAGGCATTTTCCTTTTGTAGTTCAGCAAGTTTAGAATTGGTAGCCAACACCTGTTCATTCACAGCATTTACCTTGGAAGAAAGATCTTGATGTATTCGATCCATTTTAGCATTCACAGCCGCAAGAATAGTATCAAGGTCAGCCTTTGAAACGAATTCAGAGACAACCGGTGTTAGTGTAACAAAGCCGGGATCACTTAGATTGCCCGTTGAGGCTTCTACAATTGGAGGAACAAATCCTGCAGAAGTAGAGCCACCCACGTTCACAGCTGGTCCAGTGTTGACTGTGGTGGGATTTCCAGCCAATCCTTGAATAACACTCTCAGTAGTGCCTTCTATAGATGTTCCGGTGGGTTCTTTTGAGAGAACACCACTTGGTGGGACAAATGTGTCATCTGATTGAAAAAGAAATTGGTCATCAATGTGCATATCCAAATGAACTTCGGGTGCCTGGGGAGAAGTGGTCCCTTTTTCAATACCTACTGTCTCAAAAGGAGACTTCGGTAGATCATGTGTACATCCAACACAGAGTTATAAATCTTCAAGAATTCAGATCAAATCATTACCACTCCTCAACGATCAAGAGTGGTTCAAGTATCTATTCAAGTCAGGGAATGTTTGAAGATTATTTTGACTTGAAGTGTAGGATCCTCCCCACCCCTCTTCCATGTTTTTGCAACTGAATCTCATGGTGATGTCTTTTCTGCATGATGCTCATAAAGTCTTATAATCATCATGAGGGAGAGAATAAAAAGTGAAGAAATTTTACATTGTTGATTCAGTTGTTGAGGGTGTCTACTCAAGGGGGAGAGAGAAAAAGAAACATCAGTCTATATCATGTCTAGGAGGGAGTCAAGATTATCACACTGATGAAGACATGGAAACAATCTGAGCTACATTGTAGGGAGAGACAAAAAGAAGATTCTTCCCAACACATCAAAAGTGTTTATGCTTCCGCTGTCAAAGGCTTAAGATAAAACAATGTTTCAGACTGATGTATTTGGTGGGACGCTACATCCAAAACTGCTTATATAATCTAAGGAAGACTTAGGTTACTGGCGTGTACACTCCTATTTCAATACAAAAGGGGAGAATGTAAATTCATATATTGTATAGAAATAGGAGTTTCTATGTAATATACTCATGGAGTATATATAGGGATATGACATGTTGTAATGTGTAAGGTTTTGGGCATAATTGAATAATGAACTATGTGTTTTTCATGGTGTAAAACATATTCTCTCTAGTTCTACATACAAACCATCAATCTATCCTACATTATACTTGATCCACTTGTTATATGGGACTAACAATTGCTTTCAAACGCAGTTCGTAACTGGCTGTTATAAAGAGAGCCTTTAGGTAAACTATGGTGTATGTGGCGGAGCAATGTAGTCAAAGGGATTCGTTCCTCTAGTTTTAGAGAGATATCCATGGGCCCCTCGAAGATTGAGCGCTGACGTAAAATGCATGGCCATGCTCTAGTTGCAATGATATTTGATCGATTGCAACTGGATTTTGGGTCACCATCAATCGAGATCGAGAAACATAATCGTGAACGATCTGGAGATTGACATTTAACCATATCTCGCGTTCACTCGGATATCGCGAACGAAGGGATAAATGATCATTTATCTATAGGACCATTACGTAACTGATTTTGGATTTGGTTTTTGTTCTAGATGACAAAACCCATACTGACTTGGGGGCAGAGATGCCTTACTAGAGGCCGCTCTTTGTCTATGGCTTATGGGTACGGTGTGTCAGGTGAAAGTGGGAGTTTGTTGGAGTATGCCCGCTGACACACGTATGCCATTTGGATCACTACCGATGATGTATGGGCCTATTGGGTCACACACTGGGGACCTATCTCGGCAGCCTATAAGATGGAGGGACCAATGGTGTCAAAATGGGAAAGTTGAAATGCAGGCCGCGTTAGCGGCACTATCCTTTTCGGGTTAGCGGCACTACACCCTAAAAGTTAGCGGTGCTAACGCCTGACAGATTGTATGCCACTTGATTTTCCACCTCCTCTCTTGACCAATGCATGGGTTGCTTTTGGATAACCTCTTTGGCCGGCCAAGGTAGTTCAAGTGGCACATTTGGGTTTATAAAAGACCTTGGTTCTTTACTTGTTACAACCTTTTACTAAAATACACACCTAAACACTTAGTTAGAAACTTTTAGAGTGTCTTTTGTGTGTGATCTCAAAGAGGTCCGAATTCTGACATTAGAAGGCTATTCTCAAGGTGATTTCAAGGCTTGAAGATCACCAAGAGCTTGCTAGTACAAGGAGAAAGGACAAACCCGGGGTGGACTTCACTAGAGGGAGCTTTTTCGTAGGCTTCTAGTCATCACCACTTACATCCACTTGTTTTTGGAGCTTAGGAGAGGGTATAAACTTCCTTCCTTTCTCTCTTTCATGTTGAAAATGTTAGTCATAGAGTTTGGTCCCTTTTGGGGTTTTATGCTTTGTTTGCTTGTACCTTGTGCTTTATTTATTGTACTTGTTGCTTCCGCTGTGTTCATAGAACTCCAACACGTTATGGTTTGGAAATTGCACTTTAGGAATATCCTAAGGGCGCATGGAAGGTTGTACACAGTAGACAAACCTCCTCTAGCACGACTTGACCATTCTGCTCAGGATGGAGAGTATGATACATATTATAAGTATCTATCTGATGAATCTGACGTCATGTCAATTATGATACTCTCCACAGCATCTGAGTATTCGGATGAACTCAAGAATAAGTCGGTTTTTTAGGTCGTGCAGGGATTAAAGAAGCGTTTCAAGGACATTGAGCGCTATGGACGCTTTCTGATCATGAAGGACATTCTTTCACAGGGGATGAAAGAAGACCAGTTATTGAGCGATCATCTCATTAACATGAGAAGGCTGTTTGATTGCTTAATTATTCTGGGATCACAAGTCACTGAACATGAACTAGTGATGCTCTTGGCCGGTACCCTAACTGACCGCTATCAGGCAGAGGTAGTGGACAAGTTTGGTGAACCAGATACAACAATTGTTAGTATGCACGAGTTCTTAATGTGCATAGATGACCAGGTGCACCCGGACCCCTTTGATACAAGAGGCAAAAGGAAGACAACTGGATTGATGAGCTACTAGACGTTTGTTGCCCAGTTTGCGGTAGCAAGGATATTTGCGAGCACTCACTCGACATTGATCAGCTGGACGTTGGTTCTACCGATGAGTCATGTATCTTTATGATAGATTGCTTAGTTACTTCATTTGAATCATGGGTACTCGATACCGGATGTGGTCATCACATTTGCAATCATTTGCAGGGATTCAAGAGAAGTAGGAAACTAAGGAAGGGGGACATGGATCTACGGGTAGGCGAAGACTCCATCATTGGTGCTGAAGCTGTAGGAACCTATTGTCTCAGACTACCTTCAGGATTAATCATAGAGCTAGAGAATTGTTTTTACGTTCCTAGATTGATTAAAATGTAATCTCGTATGATTTATTAATAGACAGTGGTTTTAACTATCAGTCGGTAGGTAAAACAATTTTGTGCTTTAAGGATGATTTATTCTATTTTAAAGAAAGTTCACAAATTGGTCTATACATGATAAATCTAGAAGATGACAAGGAAATCTATCATATAAGTAAGAGGTCAAAGGACAATTTGAACAAAACTTACCTTTGGCATTGTCGGCTCGGACACATAAATAAGAAACGCATAGAGCAATTTCATAGTGATGGAGTTCTAGGATCATTTGATCTTGAATCAATTGACAATTGCAAATCTTGTTTGTCTGGCAAGATGACAAAAAAGCCTTTTGACAGTTTGAATGAAAGCTCGAAGGAACTGCTAGGAATTATACACAAAGATGTGTATGGAGGCCAGAGGTGGATACAGGTACTTCATTACCTTTACTGATGACTTCAATAGGTATGGTTATGTGTATCTCATGAGACACAAGTCTGAAAGTTTTGATTTCTTCAAACAATTTCAGAGTGAAGTACAGAAACCAGCTTGACAAGAAGATAAAGCTGCTTCGGTCTGACCGGGGTTGTGAATATCTGAGTCAGGAGTTTGACAATCACCTAAAGGAATGTGGGATTATTTCACAACTCACACCTCCGTATACACCATAGTGGAATGGTGTATCGAAAAGGAGGAATAGGACCTTACTTGACATGGTTCGGTCTATGATGAGTCAAACTAGTTTACCAATGTCGTTTTGGGGTCATGCACTCGAAACGGCTGCTTATATGCTGAATCGAGTACCAACTAAGTCTGTGGAGAAGGGAAAGACACCGTTCGAGTTATGGATGGGGAAAAAGCCCAAATTGTCTTTCGTAAAGATTTGGGGTTGTGAGGCGTTCGTTAAACGACCGTTCTCGGATAAGCTCAAGCCCAAATCGGATAGGTGTATCTTCGTGGGTTATCCTAAGGAAACCTTAGGATACTATTTCTATAATCCCGATGAGAACAAAGTTTTTGTCGCTCGGTCAGGGACATTTCTAGAGGATAAGTTTCAAAGTTCTGAAACTTCTAGAAAGGAAATAGATCTTCAAGAAATTGAAGAGGATGAAGGTGTACCTCCTCCACTAGTGGAACCCGTAAGTCAACAAAGAATTGTTGAATCCTAACCCGAGTCTACAGTTGCGGAATAAGTGGAAACACAAGACCTTCACTGGTCTACTATGATTCGGACTAAGCCGGATAGATATCTTGGATTTCTAATCGCTCAGGAAGAAGAGGATCTTTATGAGCCCACATCCTACGGGGATGCTATGTCGGGCAGTGAGTCTGACAAATGGCTGGATGCCATGAATGCAGAGATACAATCCATGTATGAAAACCAAGTTTGGGAGTTAGTAGACTTTCCACAACACAGTAGAGCTGTTGGGTGCAAGTGGGTCTTCAAGAAGAAGACCGACATGGAAGGAAATGTGCATACTTTTGAAGCTAGGCTTGTTGCAAAAGGTTATAATCAAACTTATGGTATTGTTTATGATGAAACCTTTTCGCCAGTAGCCATGCTTAAGTCGATTAGGATTCTTATGTCCATATCTGCATACTTCAATTATAAGATAGGGCAAATGGATGTCAAAACCGCTTTCCTTAACGGGAATCTGACAGAGGATGTGTATATGGCACAACCGGACAGTTATGAGGATTCAAAGAATCTATGTAAAGTATGCAAGTTGCTGAAATCCATTTATCGATTAAAGCAGACATCTAGGAGCTGGAACTTGCACTTTGATGAGCGCATCAATGAGTTTGGTTTTACCAAAAGCGAGTTTGAGTCTTGTGTTTACACGAAGTTCAGTGGGAGCATAGCAATCTTTCTTGTCCTGTATGTGGATGACATACTGATCATAGGAGACGATGTGCCAGCATTACAAAGAGTAAAATCCTGGTTAGGCAAATGTTTCCAGATGAAGGACCTAGGAGAAGCCGCATACATACTTGGTATTAAGATTTATAGAGATAGATCTAGGCGGATGATCGGACTTAGTCAGAGTACATACATAGATAAAGTGTTAAAACGCTTTAAGATGGAAGATTCCAAGAAAGGATTCATCCCTATGAGGTCTGGTATACCATTGAGCAAGGCTCAATGCCCTACTTCTCTAGAGGAGCAGAAGAGGATGAAATCGGTTCCTTATGCTTCAGAAGTAGGATTGATTATGTATGCCATGTTATGTACTAGGCCCGATGTTGCTTACTCCATAAGCCTTACGAGTAGGTACCAACAAAATCCGGGTGAGCCCCATTGGGTGGCTGTCAAGAACATTCTCAAGTATTTGAGAAGGACAAATGATATGTTCTTGGTCTTTGGCGGAAGCACGGATGAAATCAGTGTTATTGGTTACACAGATGTGAGCTTCCAGACAGACAGAGATGACTTTAAGTCGCAGTCAGGGTTTATTTTTACCCTAAACGGTGGAGCTGTATCTTTGAAAAGCCAGAAGCAAGATACTATAGCAGATTCTACTACAGTGGCTGAGTACATTGCGGCAAGTGATGCGGCAAAGGAAGCGGTTTGGCTGCGGAATTTTATCTCGGATCTTAGAGTGGTTGCCAGTATCTCTAGACCGATTGATATATTCTGTGATAATATGGGTGCTTTGACGCAAGCGAATGAACCAAGAGATCACCAACGGACCAGACACGTACTTAGAAAGTATTACATCATCCGAGAAATTATCGGAAGGGGAGATATGAGGATATGCAAGATACCAACAGAGGACAATGTTGCTAATCCGTTGACTAAGGCACTAGCAAGAGAAGAGCATGAGAGACATGTAAGTTCCATAGGAATGCAGTACATGGGACCTAGCACCTAGTTTTTCAGTATTTAATTAAATTGTATGGATTGATATTTAAGGTTTATGATTATGTATTAAACATTTCTACATGATGGAAATAGGAGGTTTAATATAATCTTTTAAATATCTCCATACTTTTGGCATATTTATTTATCCATGATATACAAGTCTTGATATATCAAAATCACTCCGTAGCTACCTGATTCGGTGTGAGCCGAATTAGGGTGATACTAACGCTATTATAAATGCTTGTTGGATTATTTGGGTAGATAATAACAGCACAAGTTATGTGATCAAGTATTTATAGATATTTGACAGGGGTACAAATATTGGAGGTGATCCGCATCAGTCTAACTTCATGGAGCCATCGACATGAGTTAGCTAATTGGTTGTCCTTAGACCTGAGATGTTTGGTTTGAGGCACGAGGACTTCTGTACTTTGGAACCTTCTAACGCTATGCCGTAACTGGGTAGTAATAACGGGCGTATCTGGGTGCAGCGGAAGACGTGTGCTCAAATGCAAGCAGTCAAGATGGGATTTGCACCTTCTCTTATAGAGAGGAGATATTCCAGGTCCCCTTGACGGTTGAGACTAAATAAAATGCATGGCCGCGCTCGTATAAAATGATGGACATCATTTGGTAACTCCGTAACTACAGTTAGTCGAAATCAGAAGTCGAGAAACATAATCTGGATTTTTTAGAATAGATCACGTGCTCCATGTCTGAAATCCATATTACGGGATATCGCGATTCGAAAGGAAAAGCTGAGTAATCCAAGAGGGTGATTACAAAATCTCTGGACATAAGAGAACTTATAGTCGTGGTTAACCTAAGTATCTGGCTGGGGACCTCCTTAGGCCCGTGATTGACAAGGGAGTGTAACTATCGTGCACAAGTGGGAGTCTGAAAGGATTGTGTGCAGGGATAGTGTACATGTGTCATCACATCCATGGACACTATGAGTCACTAAAGGGTCACACAGCTGCACACCCAACTAATGAACCAGGAATAAATCATTGTCTATAAAATAGATAATTAATAGTTAATTAATTATCAAGAAAGAGAGAATTAATAAATGGATATTTATTAATTAAGAGAAAAGTAATTAAATATTAGTTGAATATTTAATTAAAGTTTAGTTGAGGAAATTATTAATGAACAGTTGTTTAATTAATAATAACTGAACTTGGAGGGCTTGTATTGTCAAAAGATTAAAGATAAAGATATTGGACCGGGTTTTAAGGTCCAATGGCTTAGGCCCAAATGATATCTATAAAAGGAGGTTTAAACCTTTGTTTAAACAAGAATTGCATTATTAAGTTATTTAATCCTAAAAGAACACACAAAGCCTCTCCTCCTCTCTCTCTCTCTCTCTCTCTCTCTCTTGCGATCTGCCGAACACCACCAAGGGTGGTTTCGGGTTTTTCCGGCGGCGGACACGGGCGCACGGTGAGGGCAGCGCATGGCAGCCACGGTGGGTGCCGGAGGTTTTAGCGGCACTAAACCCTAGGGCCGAGAGTCCCTTTGCGGCGGCTTTTCTCGACGGCGGCGATCTTGGGCAAAAACCAAACGGTGTTTTTGTCGGGTATTGATTACACACCTTGATTGTTCAGTCTTTTGGCGGTCTAGCAGCCTGTTCAAAGGGTGTAGTAGCTGTGTATCTAGTATATCTAGTATACGATTTATGGTATTGTTTCCCCACCTGATCCAGTTGTGATCCTGGGAACGGGATTTACAAGTTTTGTATTCTATTCCACTGTGCATGTTTGTACCCTGTAAATCACTACATATATGACGTCAGATTCATCAGATAGATACTTATAATATGTATCATACTCTTCATCTTGAGCAGAATAGTCAGGTCATGCTAGAGGAGGTTTGTCTACTGTATACAACCTTCCATGTGCCCTTAGGATGTTCCTTAAGTGCAACTTCCATACCATAAAGTTTGGACCTGAAAGCTTCCACTTATTCATGATGAGGCTAAGAGACTCCTCGGGTGAATAAAACGGTATAATAGATAATATCGACATCTACAATAACAAGCTAGAAATAAACATTTCAGTAATTTAATACCTCTAAAATAATTTATAACCCTTTAAACAAATATATTTTAGAATATGACCCATATTTCACACGTACCGGTGCACAGTTTAGGCACGACAACACCTACCCCATGCTATTTCTGGTGGGTATAAACCATACCAATTGTGTTTAAACCAAAACATGAGTCCTATATCTTTGGGACATCGAATGAAACAAGAATTCGTACATATTTAGTCCTCCTAAGTGCACTTTCGGCCCGTCACATCAGGGAATCACCAAAATATACCTCACCATCTAAGACAGGGTAAACTCTGGCCTGTCACATCAGGGAATCGCAAAGTCTTTCACCCCCTCCCCACATCGGTTTGAACCCCGGTGTGCAGTTTGGGCACGACAACACACCAAGGTACCGGTAGCAAGAAAGGTGTACCATGAGATGGGTAGCACTACTGGTCTATGATTTTGAAAGGGTTAATTTGTTTCAAAAAGATATTGCTAGTTTTAACCGTTTTACAAAACTTGTAAAACTATTACCTTTTAAGTGAAAAAACTTTTCATCTTAAAAAATGTCTTTTATATATATATATATATATATATGGTTTTAGTGACGAGTGTGCACTATATAATAGTTAATTAAATCAC
Source organism: Pulicaria dysenterica (assembly GCA_947179395.2). Classification (NCBI taxonomy): domain Eukaryota; kingdom Viridiplantae; phylum Streptophyta; class Magnoliopsida; order Asterales; family Asteraceae; genus Pulicaria; species Pulicaria dysenterica. Next base: position 47,996,360 of record OX359292.1, on the reverse strand, counting down.
AACCACGCAATTAATAATAAGAATAATAGGCCAACACGCACAACGCCTTTTGACCATCACTGGTACTTGATTAAATTAAAATCAAGTACCCCTGTGGTCAAACCCTAAGTGGATCCCAAACAACACACATGGCATGGATAGTCTTGATGCTCCTACTGGCTCCAGCATCCATGACATCCTCTCTCCATGTCCTGATCCTTGTCTTTATCGCTTCTAATGTTACATTTACAAATATCAAACTAACCTATTACAAAATTGATAAAAAAACTAATGCCCTATTACATAATAATTCAAAGGCACGCAGACCCGCTAAAACTAATACTTTTACAAAATTGAATAGGGGTTGTAAGTGGCACGCAAGCCTCCCCACACTGGATAATTAATAAATGTAAACCAACCACAAACAATAAAAAAAACAACCACAAGGTTATCCACTAGGTTTTAGGTGTTTGGCTTAAAAGAAATAAACAATCAATTACGTACCGAAAATTAAATAATAATAATACACGCATTATAAACCATCATACAAATATATAATTCCGGGTTGATTCAAACTTGAATCTTAAACACCAAAACACAAACTGGTTTTTTGTTAATCCCAAACATTCAACCTGGGCCTAAACTGGGCCTTTTGTTATATATCTCAAACTGGATAAAAACAAAAATACCGCTTAGGTTAAACGTTAATATTATTTAATATATAATAATAAACCTGGAACTTGATTTAAAAAAATTCAAAAACTTTAAACTTTTAATATCCACAAGTTTCACACAATTTATACAGATATAAATAAAACATGTAAACTAGAAACTTTAATTGGTTAAAAGTCAAAACTTTGACCTTTTACCAAATACCAAAGTTTCTCACATAATATATGTATAAATATTAAAGCAGATAATTTGGAAACTTTAATTGGTTAAAAGTTAAAAACTTTGACCTATTGCCAAATACCAAGTTTCACGCAGTTAATATAGTGGAGGTTCAAATGAGAACCTTAAATTATTTGAGAATGGGATACTCAATCCCAGCCGTCCAATTCCCCCTCTTTCATTGTCATTGCCCACCCATGAATTCCTCACATGTACCCTGCAACACGGTATCACCTCACGCTCTCCATCCATGTATTCCATTTACAAAATGAATGGCTGAGATTGTGTCTCTTATTCTCAATTTTTATCATTCTCATTTTAACCTTCCCCCTATATATATATATATATATATATATATATATATATATATATATATATAAGTAGCAGAACTGGAAAGATAATCAGGTAACAGATCAGAAACTTGATCTTAACCACGTTATTAGTTTTCTCAAATATATATAAAAAATATAATCACGATTAACTTGTTCCCCACCGAGCCTAGAAGAAAGCTCTGATACCACTATAGGGATTTACAGGGTACAATAAGAACAGTGGAAATAAAAAACAGTAAATCCCGTTCCCAGGATCCCAACTGGATCAGGTGGGGAAACAGAACAATAAATCAAGATTAAACAGATATATTATATGTCTCAATCCATAATAGTCATTTAATAAGGATTAGAATTATACCCTGAAACCGCCGCAACGGGTGGCTCGGGCCGTGGGTTCGATCGCCGGAAAATCGCCGTCGCAGGGCGCCGCCGTCGTCCGCCAAAGGTGGCTGCAGACCGCAGCTGGTCGCCGCCTTTTGAACACCGAGAGGGTGGTGGTGGTGTTCGGTCGAGAAGGAGGGAGCAAGAGAGACAGGAAGTGTGGTTTTTTTGTCTTTTTGTTCTAATGAATAGGATTAGGTTAAAAACAAGGGTTTAATCCCTTTAAATAGATATTTAATGGATTAAAGCCCTTTGGACCTGAAGCCTGGTCCACGACCAATATCTTTGATCGTTTAACAAAACAACCCTCTAGTTTAGTTTAATATTAATTAATTAACTATTAATTAATATTTTCCAACCAAACTTTAATTATTAAATATTTAACTAATATTTAATATTCTCTTTTCAATAATCAATGTCTGTTTATTATGTCTCTCTTTCTCGATAATTAATCAACTATCAATTATCTTCTTTACACACATAATATTGTTTATTGGTTCATTTGTTGGGTGTGCAGCTGTGTGACCCTTTAATAACTCATAGTGTCCATGAATGTGATGACAAGTGTACACTATCCCTGCACACAATCTATCATAATAAATAACAAGATATAATTAATTAGCAAGATTATATATATTTATTAGTTAATAAATATATATTGTTAATTATTGGTATTTAAGATTAATATTTCAGATATTATCTTAAAAGGGTTATTGCAAATTAATTATTATTAAGGAGAAACAATATATATATATATATATATATATATATATATATATATATGTATTAATAATAATATGATTAATCAAGGTTACCTAATTAAGGATAACAAGAATGTTATCTATAAATAGGACATAAACTCCTTAATTAGGGTTTAAGCATAATACACCAAAAATTAACTCTCCTCTCTCTCCCTCCTTATCTATGGCCGAAGACACCCCAAGGTGGTGGAGTTTTCGATTTGTTTCTTCAATCACCAAGGAGATCAAGAACTATCGTGTGATTCAATCCTTCTAGCGGATACTTGTTATACCTCATTACGGATGGACTTTCTTGAGCAATCCAAGGTAAAACTCTTGTCTTATGAATGTTCTTGATGGTATGGTGAAATTGATGGATCATATATAGGTGTATATATATATATATCGATTTCTTGTATGTTTGTATGCATGTTAGATTGGTTGTTAATCTTGGTTTATGGTTTAAACCAATCCTAGTAAGCATGTTAAGGATATTTTCGAAAATATGAACATACACACATGCTTGTATCAATTTATATACATATAATATACACTTGAGATGAACTAAGATCTTAATCCTTTTTAGGGTTTTAACGATTAGTATTATTATTTTAGTTCCGCTTAATAAATAATAGTTGTTTATGTTGACAATTCTGAGTTGGTTCAAACCAGTTTGATTGTGAATTATGATAACTCAAGTTTGAATTGTACCCTCTAAAACCCAACAGTGGTATCAGAGCCTCGGCTGAGTTTATTACAGTGTGTTGGATGGACTGTTATTATTATATTTGATATTGTTGTGTATTGTGATAAGGTTTATAGTTTATGTCAATCCTAGTTTATTAAAAACAGTTGGTTTTTGGATAAGGTTTATAGTTTTTCAGCTTTGATCAGAAAGGTAAACCAGTTAGGTTTAACCGATTGAAGGATTAAAACTATGAACAGTTTATTGAATTACATATGTATCTTTTTATGTATATATTTTTTATTATAGGGATTGATATGTATCATGTTGATCCTAGTTTATTGTTTAACATTGTATGTTTTTTGTAGTTTTCAATTTTTTAATCAGAAAATTTAATCAGTTAGATTTAACTGGTTAAAAAGGGTTAAAACTATAAAAAGAGTTTAGATTTATATATTCTCGTATATATATATATATATATATATATATATATTAGCCAGTTGAGTTAATATGGATATCTTGAAGTTTTTAATCAAAAACTAGTTTAGTTTTGCGGTTAAAGGATAAACTTCAAAATATAAAATTCTACTATCTTGTCAACGAGTTCTATGTTGATAGGATTTATTCAAAATTTAAATAACAAAACAAGTCTATGTTTTAATTTTGAATTTTAGATAAACAAGAATTTGTAGTTATACATACATATATATATATATATATATATATATTATATATATATATATATATATATATATATATATATATATATATATATATATATATGCATATTTAATATATAAATGTATAAAATTCCAGATTAAGGGTTCACTGGAAAAAGGGTCACCAAAAACCACCATAGACCACAGGAAGGGAGCCCCGCCGCGGCGGCCCAAGGTGGCAGCCCACAGTGGTAGTAAACTAATGGATGGAGTCCACGGCCCAGCAGGGGTTGCGGCCCAATCCACGGCCAGCCCAGCCGCATCTCGGCGCGATGGGTGGATCGCGACCCTACTTGGGCTTCGGCCCAATGGTAGCTTCCGCCCAGGTCCAGGCCCCTTTGTGGAGGCCTGGCAGTCTGGGAAGGGTTTGGCCCAGTTTGGGTTGACCTAGCTAGTTCATTAATTTAATTTCATGTTAAAGCCCAACTTTCTAATTTTGTACATAATTATTTGATTGAATTAAAATCAATATGGACTTTTATGGACTTAAAAGATTTAATGAACTCAATGGGCTTAACGGCCCAATTAAGGTGATCCGAGAATGGGCTTAGGTCCATACGAATAATTCGGATTAAATAATAATACAAGATAATATATAAATGGATATTAGTTTTACAGACTTGAAATTAATATATTTTTTTATATAGGGGAGGGTTCATGAGAGAACCGTGAGAACCAATCTCAGCCGTTCCTTGGATGTGGGAAGTTAAACGGATGGAGAGCGTGGAGGGATAGAGTGTGGCAGGGTGCATGTGAGGAATTCATGGGTAGACAATGACATTGAAGGAGGGGGAATTGAATGGCTCAGATTGGTTCTCGCGGTTCTCCTACTAAGAATGGTTCTCGCATGAACTTTTTCCTAATAATATATTATGGTTAAGAATTAAAATATAATAAATAACCATAATGGTGTATTATTGTTAGACAATATAAACAAAGCTAATTCTTTAATCAATTAAGTGTTTTTGGGTTTAAAACACATTTGGTATAATAGTTATTATTCCATTGGTTTATAAATTGATTAAAAAGGGTTTGACAAGTTTTGTCAAATCTTTCTCATCTCAATTAATGGTTTAATTAATTTGAGAGTAAATGAGAAAAGTTTTATATGTTTCTTGCGTTATTGTTTATATTTAATGCATGGTTGGTTATTTATATATATTATTTATATGTATATATGTTGAATTAGTTGACTTGTATACTAAAGTTGCATTAGTATTTTTAAATCGTATTTGTAGTTTTTTACATGTCAACTACAAATGTTTGATTTAAACAAGTCAACAGTACATTCTTGTTATGGTTGGACATGTAGGTTATAAGTTTTGCCAACTTAGACCTGTGGTTGTGTTTTTCTTTTTCTGTATTTCTTTTTGGTTTTGGGGAGGCCTGCGTGCCGCTTACAACCCCTTTTTACAATGTAAAATTATTTAGGGGAGACTTGCGTGCCACTTACAACCCCTTTCTATAATGTAATTGTAATAAAATAGGTTTATGTATTCTAAATTAGATTGTGTTGCGAAAACCGAAGACAAAAGATTATTCAAGACGAAGAAACCAAACATAGTGGCTCGGGTTAAGAACGGAGGTGTCAAGGCCAGTGGGAGCAAGGAGGATATTCGTTAGATCCAGCCACGGGATCTATTTAGTGTTGTTTGTCCTTAGATTGACCCCTTAGGACAAAGTTGGCAAAACTATAACAACTTATTATCTGCGTGGTTGTGCTTTATTTTTATGATTATTATGCGAATATAAAATTAAAGTAGGAGATTAATAATGGTTTTTATTAATCAGAGGTAAGACCACAAATATGATAAAATTGGTATATGACAACAGACTATTAAATTTAATATTTTATGATTGTCGTATCAACATTTTAAAAACAGTTTCTTTTTCAAAATGATTTTGTCATAAGACGTATTGTGTACCTAGTTTAAGGTATACTAAGATATACAGATTTTAAAACAAGATAGTTTTAAAATGGTTTTACAAAAATGGAAATCAAGTTTTTTTTTCAAACTTGGATAAAACCCACAAAAATCTTAGACCAGTAGTGCTACCCATCTAGTGGTACACCTTTCCTGCTGCCGGTACCTTGGTGTGTTGTCGTGCCCAAACCGTGCACACCGATGTTCAAACCAATGTGGGGAGGGGGTGAAAGACTTTGCGATTCCTTGATGTGACGGGCCAAAGTTCACCTCGTCCTAGGTGGTGCGGTCTATTTTGGTTATTCCCTGATGTGACGGACCCAAAATGCACTTAGTGTAGATATAAACATACTTAAATTGTTTTTATCTAAAAATCTCTACAAGGTCTAGGAGTCGTATCAAGTTAGATACGATTGGTAAAGGAACCTACCTGCTAGATATAGCACGGGGTTGATGTTGTCGTGCCGAAATCATGCACCAACACGTGTGAAATAAGGATCCTAGGGCTAATACTTATCATTTAAGGGTTTTTATGAATTTATATTTAGCAAAGTTTTATATGTGTTACTTATTGAACTACATGATTAAAATTTTAGACGGAAAACGTTTCAAACACTAATAACCTCTCACTCCGCTCCATCCTAGAAAAGGATAAGCTCACTGGACCTAACTTTCTCAACTAGGAGCGTAATCTCTGGATTGTGCTCAGGCATGAGAGAAAGTGGTATGTCCTAGAAGAGCCGGTGGAAAATGCCCCAGCCAACAATGCGAGGGCTGATGTAAAGGAACCTACCTGCCTGAAATAGCACGGGGTTGATGTTGTCGTGCCGAAACCATGCACCAACACGTGTGAAATAAGGATCGTAGGGCTAATACTTATCATTTAAGGGTTTTTATGAATTTGTATTTAGCAAAGTCTTATATGTGTTACTTATTGAAGTACATGATTACAATTTTAGATGGAAAATGTTTCAAACACTAATAACCTCTCACTCCGCTCCATCCTAGAAAAGGATAAGCTCACTGGACCTAACTTTCTCAACTAGGAGCGTAATCTCTAGATTGTGCTCAGGCATGAGAGAAAGTGGTATGTCCTAGAAGAGCCGGTGGAAAATGCCCCAACCAACAATGCGAGGGCTGATGTCAGGGAGGCTTACCAGAAGCATTTCAATGATGCGCTAGATGTTAGCTGCCTCATGCTTGCGACTATGAGTCCAGAGTTACAAACAAGCAGGATATAGACATCAGCTTATGACATGATCCGTCAGCTTAGGGGTATGTTTCAAGAGCAGGGTCGTTCAGAACGTTACGATGTCACTAAAGCTCTTAATACTTGGAAGATGGCAAAATGCACTTCGGTTAGTACACATGTCATGAAAATTAAAGGGTATATGGACCACCTAGAAAGGCTAGGACACCCGGTACTGATGGTCCTGTAATTATTACGGATGAAGTAATGCTAGATGATTAGTATGTATTTGTGTGTGTGTTCGGTTGAGAGAGTGAAATCCGAGAGCTTGACAGAGAACACAAAACACAAGAGTTAGAAATATGCAAATCTTAGATTGAAATGTGAAGGGCAAATGCCTTTTATAGCATTTGCCCAACTTTACAATAATTACATATAGCACCCTCACTTTTCATAATCTAACATTCTCCCCCTAAGTGAGGTGTGCAACGTTTCACAACAAATAAATACATAAAACTATTCATAAGCTGATTTGTTGCGAATCCCGAATGCCACTTGCCACTTCCTTACTTGCCTTCTGTTTGACAGTGTAGTCTTCATCTGTTCTATAGCGCGATAGGCCTGGACATGTTGATCATAAGTGTAGGCCTCACGGTTATCCTATACCTTCTGATGTATCTTGTGATGAAGGATTTTCAATGTGCCGTCTGAGTAGGACATCAGCTCATCATGTCTTATGAAGATCTTTTCACCTTTGGTGTTCTTGTAGACGACTCCTCGTTCACCCTTGAAGCTTTCATGTCCTTCATCAAGCACAGTCAACTCTTCAAGTTTTTCTAAGTCTGGATGGCTCTGGTTAGGCTTTAAGAGATTGATTTTCCTGTAATTGTTCTCGGCTCCAAGTTACAGATCATGCTCCTCTATGAATTCCATCAGATTTCTTAAGTATCTCACCAAAGCAGCTCTCCCAAATTCTTCTTCGGGCCACTTTCCTCTCTTCTGAGAAAGAGTGTCAAAGATAAAGCTAATGTCTTCAACTTTAACAAACCTAAGATCTGCTTCGGTAAGGAAGTATGTTAGGTTGTTTGCTCTCTTGACGTGAAAGATGGCATACTTTATTCTGAAGGTGGTTTGAGTTTAGACATTGATGAGTTCAACGATTGGATATTCTGATTTGTTCTCTTCTGGATTAAACATAGACTGAGTGAGGATGTGTTCGTATCTTCTTCTTTGCTTATCATCCAAGTTCCGCAACTCGGCAGGGATAACCTGTATTTGTTTGTTGCAAAAGATGTCTGAGATTCTTTCTTCAAGATTGGCAGCATTAACATAATAATTTTTCCATAAAGGCTGCAGGTCTGCACTTCTAGTGAACATGTTGCTTGCATGTAACACCGCGCTTTTGAAAACCAGATTTTTTTTTAAATTAGTAATTCAAGAATCCAAACTGCGTGGATCCGTTTGTAAACTCAAATTAAACCAAACTTGTTTTCAAAATATAATAAGCAGCGGAAAACATTTAAAGTGGCTATAATTACAAACAAAATTCGCCACGATATACAAAAGTACTGTTGGTGTTACCGAAATTGTCCACCGACCACCATAAACAAATATACAAACAAAGTACAAAGACAAGTGTTCCTCCAAAAGCATAATAAAACCAGCAAGTACCCAAGCTCACGCGCCTAAGTACTACCTGCAATTATGCGGAGAGTATATGTTAGCTATTTAAAGCTAGTGAGCATAAGATAGCATCAGTAATACAAACATATCACATATCATTAATAGTATCAAACAGTGCTATCCTAGCATCTCGCGATGAGCTGGCACAGCCAGAAGGAAGTATAATCTTGCAGGGTAGCGAACCCGGCTCAACACTCCTAACCGGGGAAACCAGACACATCAACCACGCGGGTGGATGAGCGTGTAGCGGTCCACCGTTGCGTTATGAAGTCATTGACTCCATGGGATACAGCGGGTAACTGATCCCCAAATCGCACGAGGAACGTTGGGTTTGCAATCCCAAACAGTTGATGGTATCATCGACCCGCAGGTCTCAAAACGCCCCAGCCCGAAACTGGCCCTGATTAAGGACTATATCCAGTCCCCATATCTCAGATCCGATCACAAACACAAATCTGACCCTTTCGGGCCTGATAGCGCGCATATCATAACCATATAATATCCATGGTTCAATTCATACATTCTTCTTGCATATTCATAATCTTATCATAATCATGATTCAATTGTTACGTGTGTCATGCATAAACATAGCATACATCAAAATTAATTACATTTCATGGAATTTCTAACACATACTGATAACATGTAATATGGTTATATTAATTCTTATGTTATCCTATACTCACCTGAGAGGCTAGAGGCTATAGTAAACAAATATCGTGATCGTCTCTTTCTTCAGAGTTGTACGGTTCACCTATAAGATAATACTCATGTTTAGTCACTTCACACAAGTACATAACTAATATAACTAATATGAATCCCCTAATGATGCCATTAGACTATTTAGAATCCTAAACGAGCATCCCATACGACAAAACGTCAAAAAACAGCAAATAAACAACGCACTGTGGCTGGTTAGGCCCCATGTGATCGCAAGGGAGGGCCTTGCGATCGCAAGGCACCCTATGCGATCGCAAGGACTCTCCTGCTGCGAAGTTACGAGTTCCAGCCCCTGTTTTGGCCATTTTCTCATTCCAAACTCAATTCCAGCACAACAAATTCACTATCCAGTGTTTGTATAACATTCAAGGCATCAAAACAAGTCTAGAAACATACAACTAATAAGCTCTAACCAAGAATTCATGATTTGGGATCAAATTCTTCATTCTTTGACCCATTTGATGACTATTATGAAATTTGATTCAAATCATCATATTAATTCAAGATAATGATTCCTATATGCTTAGAAATCATATAAGAACACATTGGAACACTTGGAATCAATTATTGATCACAAATTTGAGTTTTGCCATCTTAACCCAAAACCTCAAAACTCAAGAACAAGGAAGAAGAACTTACAAGAGAGGAAGAAGATGATGATTTCTGAGCTTAGGGACAGATTAGAACTCAAATTCACAGTTGGAATTTAGCTTGATGATCTTCTCCCGTGAGTTCTCCTTCAAAGTTTTCAAGAACAAGTGAGAGTGAGAGGTGTGTGTGTGTCGTGTCTGTGAAAAGGGGAAAAAAAAGAGACCGACTTAAGGTCTCAATAATATCCACATGGGGTATTTTGTTCCCCTTCTCAACTTACAAGTTAATACCCGTTTACCCGTTTCAACTAACGGGGATGTTTCCGGAATCCTTATTCAAAACCGTTTAATATTTTATTTAAACTTATATATTCTCGCTAATATTTTAATATCACCATTTCTCTATTATTAATTTCATATTAACTCTAATATTCATTAATAAGCTCGAGATTAGAACGTACCGAGAGTATAAACGACTAGGCCCATTTGAGGATTTTACAAATCTACCCCCCCTTAGGAAGATTCCGTCCTCGGAATCTGCTCTGCTGTAAACAAGTGGGGATATCGGGCCTTCATGTCATCCTAAGTCTCCTATGTGAAGTTTGACCCAACGTTGTGTTTCCATTTGACTAAGACCAATCGGATGTTCTTCTTTCTCAACCGCTTGACCTTAGTATCCATGATTTCAATAGGTTCTTCCACCAATCGCTTGGTAGGATCTACCTTCAGGTCTTGTAGAGGCAAAATCTGATCTTCCTCCACTTTACACTTTCGCAAGTAACAGACGTTGAAAGTGTTGTGTATACCGGACAACTCTGGAGGTAGCTCCAAAGAAACAGTCTGCTCGTTGACTTTGTTGAGAATTTTGAAAGGACCAATGTAACAAGGACTTAACTTGCCCTTCTTACCAAACCGAATTATGCCCTTCCATGAAGAAACCTTCAAGAATACCCGGTAACCAATTTCAAAGGTAACAGGTCTGCGTTTCGGATCAGCATACATCTTCTGTCTATCACGAGCCGCCTTTAGCTTTTCACGTGCAACTTTGACATTATCAGCTGTAATTTGAACTAAATCAGGTCTTGCGTATTGCTTTTCTCCCGGTTCTAGCCAACAAGTAGGAGTGCGACAACGCCTACCATAAAGCATCTCATACGGTGGCATACCAATGCTAGAATGATATGAATTATTATAAGCAAATTCGATCAAAGGTAGATGAGAATCCCATGAACCACCGTATTCAAGTACACACACGCGTAATATATCTTCAAGAGTTTGGATAGTCCTTTCGGACTGTCCATCAGTCTGGGGATGGTATGCGGTACTCATGTGAACTCGAGTACCAAGATCTTGTTGAAGTCTGTTCCAGAAGTTGGAAGCAAAACGAGTATCTCTATCACAAACAATAGACAAGGGAACACCGTGACGAGATACAATATCGTTGATATATAATTGAGCAAGGGTAGCCATAGACTGAGATTCACGAGCTGCAAGAAAATGTGCACTCTTGGTAAGACGATCAACTATTACCCATATCATATCATGCCCCTTTGAAGTCTTGGGCAATTTAGTAACAAAATCCATGGTAATATTATCCCACTTCCATTCCAGAATCGGCAATTGCTGCAAATTACCATAAGGCTTTTGATGTTCCGTCTTGACTTGTGCACAAATCTGACATTTCTCAACATATGAACCTATATCCAGTTTAAAAGTGGGCCACCAATAGAATGCCTTAAGATCCTGATACATTTTGGTACAACCAGGATGAATAGACAATCTCAACTTATGAGCCTCCTGGAGAATTAGATCACGGTTTCCTCCAGTGCTAGGCACCCAGATTCGGGATTTAAAATACTTTAGCCCACGGTTGTCTTCCTCCAGTTGATCTTTCAGTTTACTCATGGTTTCTACTTTCAAGTTAGTCTCTAACAAAGCCTCTTGTTGTGCCTCCATAATTCGAGTAATGATATCAGATACAATAGTAAGCTTCATGAATCTGACATTCTCCGAAGAGCCCTTTCGGCTTAATGCATCTGCTACAACGTTCGCCTTTCCCGGATGATACTTGATTTCACAATCATAGTCTTTGATCAACTCTAACCATCTTCGTTGTCTCATATTGAGCTCCTTTTGAGTGAAAACATACTGCAGACTTTTATGGTCTGTGTACACCACACACTTGGTACCATAAAGATAATGGCGCCATAGTTTCAAAGCAAATACTACGGCAGCCAATTTAAGATCGTGTGTTGGATAGTTCTTCTCATGAGGCTTTAACTGGCGGGAAGCATAAGCAATAACTTTGTCCCTCTGCATTAGGACACTTCCCAAACCTGCATAAGAGGCATCACAATAAACAACAAAGTCTTCTGACCCGTTGGGTAAGGTTAGAACTGGAGCTTGACATAACAACTATTTCAGAGTTTGAAAGGCCTTATCTTGCTCATCATACCAATCATAAGCAACATCCTTTCGCGTGAGTTTAGTCAAAGGACCTGCTATTTTAGAGAAATTCTGAATGAACCTCCGACTCCTCCTGATCCCTGTCCCTGACCTGATCTGCATTCTGATGAGCGATGTCCAGGTTTAAAACACTTATAATAAACATTTTCCTTGAAACGGCATGCCTCAGTAGTATGCCCCTTCTGCCCGCACTTGTGACATCTGGATGTCTCCCGGGTACAGTGGCCAGTATGCTTAGATCGACACTAGGAACACCATGGAGCACTGGATTAATTATACCTCTGAGTCCCCTGTTGTTGCCGAGACCCACTACTCCAATTTCCCGACCAAGAAGATTGATCATACTTTCTTTTGGAACTCCCACCTATAAACTCCTTCTTCTGTACATGGTCGCTTTCATACTGTCGTGCCATCTCAAATGCGATATCCAAGGACAGAGAATTCCTGACTGAAGCTCCATAATCTGGTGGAAGAGCTTTGGCAAACCTTTTTATCTTTGCTTTTTCATCAGGTACTAAATGAGTCACAAACCTCATCTTATCAGAAAACTGCTCGATTAAATCTTCAACCAGTTTATCACCCTTCTTTAGTGCCATGAACTCCTCCTTCAATCTATCCATCACCTGATCTGAACAATACTTACCACGGAGGATTCTAATAAAGTCTGTCCAAGTGAATGCAGCTCTCACCTCTGCAGGAGTAGATGAGATCACAGTGTCATACCAGGTCAGTGCATTACCCCTTAATTGCTTCCGAGCAAATCCCACTTTGTTGGACTCCTTACAACTGCTGTTTTCGAAAGCTAGCTCCATCTCGCTGATCCACCACTCTGTTACACTAGGATCCATGATACCTTCAAAGGTAGGTGGGCCGCAAGCTAAGAAAATCTTAATATCTTGTGACTGTTTAGGTTCTGCCACGGGTTGTACAAGTACCCGTTCCTCCGACGCTTTTAGACGAGCCTCTAAGTCTCTTATGTAAGCCTCTCTATCTCCGTGTTCACCCATATTATTCTCTTAAATAATTTGGCCAAACAAAACACACATAACATACTTAGTACTTTTTTTTTTCATATTTTACTAGCATAACAAGCAAGTAAACAATAGCATTTAAGAATATAACACTCTTTTACACACCCCATGACCTCCCGAGGAACACTAAACAATGGTCGGGCCTGGGTTTGAGACTGAATACTTTTACAAGTACCCAATTCACTCAAACCTAGGCTCTAATATCAACTTGTAACACCGCGCTTTTGAAAACCAGTTTTTTTTTAATTAGTAATTCAAGAATCCAAACTGCGTGGATCCGTTTGTAAACTCAAATTAAACCAAACCTGTTTTTCAAAATATAATAAGCAGCGGAAAACATTTAAAGTGGCTATAATTACAAACAAAATTCGCCACGATATACAAAAGTACTGTTGGTTTTACCGAAATTGTCCACCGACCACCATAAACAAATATACAAACAAAGTACAAAGACAAGTGTTCCTCCAAAAGCATATTAAAACAAGCAAGTACCCAAGCTCACACGCCTAAGTACTACCTGCAATCATGGGGAGAGTATCTGTTAGCTATTTAAAGCTAGTGAGCATAAGATAGCATAATCACCAATACAAACATATCACATATCATCAATAGTATCAAACAGTGCTATCCTAGCATCTCACGATGAGCTGGCACAGCCAGAAAGAAGTATAATCTTGCAGGGTAGCGAACCCGGCTCAACACTCCTAACTGGGGAAACCAGACACATCAACCGCGCGGGTGGGTGAGCGGGTAGTGGTCCACCATTGCGTTATGAAGTCATCGACTCCATAGGATACAGCGGGTAACTGATCCCCAAATCGCATGAGGAACGTTGGGTTTGCAACCCCAAACAGTTGACGGTATCATCGACCCACAGGTCTCAAAACGCCCCGGCCCGAAACTGGCCCCGATCAAGGACTATATCCAGTCCCCATATCTCGGATCCGATCACAAACACAAATCTGACCCTTTCGGGCCTCATAGCGCGCATATCATAACCATATAATATCCATGGTTCAATTCATACATGCTTCTTGCATATTCATAATCTTATCATAATCATGATTGAATTGTTACGTGTGTCATGCATAAACATAGCATACATCAAAATTAATTACATTTTATGGAATTTCTAACACATACTGATAACATGTAATATGGTTATATTAATTCTTATGTTATCCTATACTCACCTGAGAGGCTAGAGACTATAGTAAACAGATATCGTGATCGTCTCGTTCTTCGGAGTCGTACGGTTCACTTATAAGATAATACTCATGTTTAGTCACTTCAAATAATTACATAACTAATATAACTAATATGAATCCCCTAATGATGCCATTAGACTATTTAGAATCCTAAACGAGAATCCCGTACGACAAAACATCGAAAAACAGCAAACAAACAACGCACTGTGGCTGGTTAGGCCCCATGAGATCGCAAGGGAGGGCCATGCGATCGCAAGGCACCCTATGTGATCGCAAGGGAATGCTATGCGATCGTAAGCACTCTCCTGCTGTGCAGTTACGAGTTCCAGCCCCTGTTTTGGCCATTTTCTCATTCCAAACTCAATTGCAGCACAACAAATTCACTATCAAGTGTTTGTATAACATTCAAGGCATCAAAACAAGTCTAGAAACATACAACTAACAAGCTCTAACAAAGGATTCATGATTTGGGATCAAATTCTTCATTCTTTGACCCATTTGATTACTATTATGAAATTTGATTCAAATCATCATATTAATTCAAGACAATGATTCCTATATGCTTAGAAATCATATAAGAACACATTGGAACACTTGGAATCAATTATTGATCACAAATTTGAGTTTTGCCATCTTAACACAAAACCTCAAAACTCAAGAACAAGGAAGAGGAACTTACAAGAGAGGAAGAAGATGATGATTTCTGAGCTTAGGGACATATTAGAACTCAAATTCACAGTTGGAATTTAGCTTGATGATCTTCTCCCGTGAGTTCTCCTTCAAAGTTTTCAAGAACAAGTGAGAGTGAGAGGTGTGTGTGTGTCGTGTCTGTGAAAAGGGAAAAAAAGGGAGACCGTCTTAAGGTCACAATAATATCCACATGGGGTATTTTGTTCCCCTTCTCAACTTACAAGTTAATACCCGTTTACTCGTTTCAACTAACGGGGATGTTTCCGGAATCCTTATTCAAAACCGTTTAATATTTTATTTAAACTTATATATTCTCTCTAATATTTTAATATCACCATTTCTCTATTATTTTTATAATAATTTCATATTAACTCTAATATTCATTAATAAGCTCGAGATTAGAACGTACCGAGAGTATAAATGACTAGGCCCATTTGAGGATGTTACATTGCATCCAGACCTAGATCTCCACTGTACACTGGAGGAGAAGGTGGTACTATGAAGTGTGATGGCAAGGGCCATTCTGATTCTCTTCTAACTTTCTTAGTTGCCTCTTTATGTCTGTTTCTTTCTAGTACATCGGCAGCTGATTCTTGAAACTGACCACGTGGTGGAGGGAAGCTTTCATGAACTTCAATGTTTACTCCACTGAGAACCCTGGACACGTCGAAGGTGGTTTTCATCTGTTTAGGTTTCCTTCTAGCTTCCCTTCTAGAGATTTCTTCCGATTCTTTTCTTTTAAGTGCAAGCTCTCTTTCACTGATGACATCATCAAATCTGTGGACAACTCTGGGTGAAGCTGGACGTGTTGTGTCTTTCACATATTCATCTATATCTCTGAACATATCACGAATTTTAGGATCCTCAGGTTCCTCCTCTGGTTGAGCAGAACTACTTTCTCCCATATGCCTTGCAGGTGATGTGTGTATAGACTCATATAAATCCTCCATTTCATCCTCTGAGTCACTAAACAAGTTAAACATCTCGGCATGGGACTGCTCATAAGGTATTTCACCTTCTTCAAGATTGATTGGCCTCGGTTCAGATTGTTGCTGAGTTACATAGAGTACAATTTGTTTGTCAGCATTCTCCTTTTGTTGTTGTTCATAAACTTCATCGGCCACTTGTTATTGTTTATGCTGCTGGCTAGAACTCGTACCTGCAGGTAGTAAAGAACTTTGTAAAGTAACTGGTATAGTTGCCTTTGAATCCACAGAGGAAGAAGACATGTATCTTCTTCTTTTCTCCCCCTCGGGATGATCATCAAGGTCCTGATCATCCCGTCTCTGTTTGCTACTCTGTGCCTGAGCCTGACAAGTTTGTTCAAGAATCGTTAGCCGTTCAGTAACCTTTGCCAATGAAGTATAGAAGCCTCTGGTCACCCCATCAATCTTGCTGTTAACATCTTCATGAAACTCTTGAAAGTCATCCAAGGAGATTCCCTGTGGACGTTATTCGTTGCGAAGAGTTGTCAGAAGGTCTTTATCGTGAGCAGATTCGGGCCTTTGTTCCAGTAGTTTGACATACAGAAGGCTCTTCAAGGCATCCACATACATGGTTGCTGGATCAGGTTGCGGCTGTGGCTCAGGAGCAACAGATCTTGTAGCAAGGAGTGCCTCAATCCTATTTAATTGTTGAGCTTGGGCCTGGGAGGATCGTTCTATCCGATCCAACTTTTGATTTGTTGTCTGCAGTTGTTGGTGGATTGGTGCCACGGCTTGTTGAATATAATCTTGAAGTTCTGCGCGTGTAACAAACCCGGAATCACGAAGACTTCCGGTTGAGGTACCAGCCACAGAGGCAGTACCACCTACTGGAGCAGCAGGAATGTTGGCTCCAGCAGGATTTCCTTCTAATCCTCGAATGGCACCTTGAGAGGTACCACCTATAGAAGTTGAGGAAGCTTGACTGACGTACAAGCTTCGTGCATCGATTGTAACCCGGTGTTGATCAAGATAGGCGGAAATCCGCGGTATATCGAGTTGTTCATTAAAACGAGTCGAGAACAAGGGAGGCGGTCCTCTATGTTCAATAGGTCTAACTCCCGATTGGGGTAGACCTAGTGTATGTGCTAAATCCCTGTGCAATGAAGACGGTTCCTGTTAAGAGACACCGTAGTAGCTTGGTGGGGTTAAAAACTGCACGAGTGGGATAACCTCGACTTGTTTGATACGAGACCCAACAATGTTAGGTATTGTAGTAAATGTGGCTACCCGGCTTTCTGGGGCTAGGGGTCCCTCAGCACTCGTATTTTCTTTTCTCACCTCCTCATTCTCACTCACACTCCTTACTACAAAACTATCTTCATCTTCACCACTACCTGGACCATATCCGGCATATTGATTTGGAGCAATTAATGAATCAGGAGTGACATAACCAATGTCAACAGATAGGCTATGAGTTGGAGAAGTGACTGGAATGTCATGATCTGGGGCTACAATTTCCTGTCTGGTAGTAGGAATATCAGTAGGTTGAGTAGGAGGATTTAAGGTTATGACCAGACCACTTGGTTGAGGAAGGATAGGTTGAACTATTTGGGTCTGGTCAGGAGAGGTAGTATAGGGGTCAGTTAGTTTAATGAAGGAGGGTGTGCTTTCAGCTCGCTGTTCAATTGGTTGCTCAGGGGTGCCCATAGGAGAAGTTACAGATTCAAAGGTAGGGGCACCTCCTGGTTGGGAAGCAGACTCATCGTGACTCATTTACTTAGCTTTGACCTCATTTCCAATATTTTTTCAAAGTTACGTAATGTCCACTTGCTTATTTCTTTATCTGTGTCTTAACTGTTACACATATATGTGCAGATAAGATGGAACAAGCTATTGTTGACCCCGAGGAGATCATGCCCCATGCGATTGACTTATTGGTTGTCAATCGCATGCGATTGATTCCAAGTTCCAAACTTTTGAACTAGAATTTGATAGCATGCGATTGGTCCTTTGTTCACACTTGTATCACATGAATCCCATGCGATTGACTTTTCTAACGAGTGAACTGACTTGGAAAATTTTATTATTTGAATTCAACCAATCCTATGCGATTGCACAAGATCAGTCAAACTCAACACTTGTAAAATTTTCTGAGTACAAAATATCTGAATTTGAAAATTTAAAAATTTAAAAATTATTTTCTCAGATATTTTGGATTTTGTAGTTTGAATACACACCCCCCCCCCTTGATGATTGCAAGATTTTAATACAGAGGAATGTGTCTATTGGACTTTTCTCCCCCTACGCATATGCAGTATGTGTAAAGCCAGATAGACATATGAAATTACACTCCCCCTCGAGTGTTGCATCAGTTATCTGCACAAAGAACATGGTCTATCCAGAACCGGAAGGACCTGCCACAGGAGCTCACCATATTCTAGAACGAGATAGTAAGGGTTACTTACTAGGTCAACTAGGTGAGCAGAATCAGTTATCACGGGATACTGATTGGTGTGCAGAGATAAAATTAAACAGAGAGGGGTGGAACAGGAGATGGGGTGCATCTGATCAACAGAACATCTTGAGCTTACTGTTAAATCATTCTGTGACATTATTTGTCAAATTTCCTTATTTGGTTCATTTCTCTGATTGTTCAAATCATCCTTGACAATCCTTCTCAACAATGAATTTCTTGAAAATCATTTTTGTTGTAAATCACATGATTTGTCATCCGGTTATGAATGATAACAAGTGTCCATATGTATTCAACAAACAAAGATACATACATAAATTTGGAAAGAGAGTTCGAGGGAGAAGTTGAAAAATATTTAGTAAGCTGTGGGTGAGACAGGATCAAAAGAAAAGAAAGATCCTTACCAAATAATATACATCTGGGTAGCCACTTCTGCTACTGGATCTCATTCGTTGAGATTTGGTATTGAACTAGACATCATGGACCCAGTGATGCAATGCACTAACCCCACCCAGCTACTCAATTATCTCTTAAAAGATAATTGTTTCAACTTCACACGGAGAATTAGCACATTTCTATTAACATCTCACTTGGAGATTGTTGATATTGAAACAAGGTGGATAGCCACTCCGGTCCCCGACTTCTTTCATGCACTTATCGAGTCTAGAGCTTATTCGAATATAACTTTCGTTTCTTAGGACACATGTTGGATCTATAATGCATATCTAGTCTTTCGTGACTACCGGAACATCTTGGAGTGATATCTTATGTGATATTCACGATGATTAGATGGAAATCCTACTAGTGCTAATATCACGCCAACGCTGAAAGTAGGTCACACAGTTTCTAACTGTTGTGTTAACGAGAATCTATGTGATCTCGGTGTTATTCCACGGGAACTTTGAGACGGTGTCCTAAATACTGTCTCTGATACTTTCATTGCAATATCATTGTGATGACACCATCATTCAACTGATTCTCATGATGGGGTTCAAAGCTTCAAGTGTTCATATTCAGGCCAAAATCAAGCCGAATTTAGAGTTCATGTACATAATGTTCATGAAGAATCCTGATGATCATGAGGGGGAGAAATTTTAATACTAAATCAGTTGATTTTGAGCTTATTGATCAAGAAATGATTCATTTGTTGAGGGAGAGACAAAGAGCACTAAACAGAAAATCATATATGTCAAGTCAAGGGGGAGTAACAAAAAGAACAACAGAAGAAGAATAAAAATTCAGAACAGTGAAAATGCTTAATTGAAAATTCAAGAAGTTCTGAAGAAATAAACCAGATCTAGAGCTACATTCATGGGGGAGAGAACAAATATTCTTCCTAAATCGTTTTGCTTAAAGGCTCGAGATAACAAATGCTGAAATCCACTACATGCTAAACCGTTAATACAACCAGAGGTTGGAAAACCTTAGGTTACTAGTGCAAATCTGAAAATCAGATGAAAAAGGATTTTCTTGTGTACTTTAAAAGATTCAAGTTCTCATCAGGATTTTAATGTGAAGACTATTCTGAAAATTGAAGAGTCTAATTTGCAAGATGAGAAGACATTCAGAATACATCCAATCAAAGACTGAAGATTCAAAAACAAATTGTTCAAGTCTTGTGGTGTGTACTCGGACTGCTGGTTTATTCGGGGTAAAATCTTTTGTCACAACCTTGTTTTAAATTTATAAAAACGATATTACAAAGCAGATACTACACACGACTCAGACAAGTATGACCTGATCAATAATAGTATAGACTAGGTAAGACCGGATATCGTTCCACCAGGACAGGAAACTACCAATACTTAAGTATCATTGTTGTTTGATCAGCAGAAAATTAGAGAATTGATTATTTAATATTAAACTAACTAAAATACCAATTTATATAAAAACAGATGGATCAAGCAGGGAGATAATAAGCAGAAAAGGAGATGCTCACTCGAATCTTAAATCAACCAAAATAGTAATGGATAGTACATATGCTTTTATAACAATGATTAAATGGATTTCTTTAAACATGTCGAAATAAACAAATCACCATATAAAGAGTTATGAATGAAGATGATACAACCCGTATTCCTACAAATCATAAGTTCATAAAGACTCAAGATTCAAAAACCTTTGTAACCCGAAATCTTTACTTACAAAGTGGTTTATTTGAACGCGCCAAGTTTCATGAGCATAACCTCTCAAACCGCTTGGAAATACAAAAAGATGCATAAATCAAGATTTCAAACCATCCCCCATTAACCTAATGTGAAGCCCCAAAATTGCATACCATGCATGACCAAATCAAAAACCACCAAACCTAGCATGAATTTGACAAGATCAAAACTTGTTTGAATATATGAAATTTCAAAGATAGATTGAACAATAATGTCGACAAACCTATCATACATTAGTAGAAAACCCACACGGACCAAAATCATTAATAAACATATCTGATCATACCTTTATTGGATCATCATCATTAATAAACATCTAGAAATTCATATAGTCAAGGCATAAAAACATACATATAACCAAGAACTACATTGGTATCATTTTGATTCAAGTGAGCAAATGAGTTTAGAATTCCATTATAAAAATATCAATCATACAAACCAATGATTTCATACCTAACATTATGAAAATTAGTTTAGAGTTTACCCATAATGAAGAACAACAACAATGGTGATGAAGGAAATGAAAATGGAAATTCAACAAGCTTGAAAGATCTCCTCCTATGCTTCTCCCATACTCCAAGGGTTTCCCCCAAGGTGTATATAAGAGTTTGGAACCGAAAACTATGAAAAGAATATGTACAAATGTGTTTCTTGGTGTTCTGGTTCGTATTTTCGAGTTTCTCCGGTGTGTTTGCTTCTACTGTGCATACTGCTATTTATAGAGGTGCAGGGCAGCCTTCACGGGCGTGAAGAACGTTCACGGGTCATGAAGAAATGGGCTTCACGACCGTATACGGGCCGTGAAGGTCGTCGTGAAGTGCTGCGGAAACAACTTGATCAAGTGGCCATGTGCACCGTTAGAAAAGCTTCTCACGACCTTCTCACGGGCCGTGAGAGTTCGTGAAGGACAAAGGAATCATGGCTCGTGAAGTTCTATACGGTTCGTGGACAACTTCTGGCCTTCACGGCCCGTAAGGGGTCGTGAAGAATTCTGTTCTTTTATTTTTCAACTTCTTTTTCTGGAAATCTACCGGGAACCGTATGTTTGTTGCCGAAATGCCAATAAATGTCTGCATGGTGAATAATAAGTGATTCAGATGCTAAATTAAGGATTATCACAGCAAATCTAGGCATTACGCAGGGAAATATGCGTACGAAATATGTATAATTAAGAGTATATCATCTTGTCTCCTAAAGCTTTTAAAGAATGCAGCAAGAAATCTGCATGTTTGTAAGAGGAGATTGTTAGAGTTCGTATGATGCTGAAAAGACCAACATCTTCTATTTTCTATATAAAGGGGGAGATTGTTAGAATTAAATATTATATAGAATGGAAGATTGAATTCTAGGTGATGTTTGTACTGGGTACAAACTAAAAGGACTTAATATGTAAATACCCTAACGGGTATATAAGCCAAATGACTAGTTGTCATTTGGTGGACTTTGGCATAATCACAAACTTATGTGTGTGTTTTGTATGGTGTAAAACATTTTCTCTCATCTTATTGATTATCTAGCCATTGTTCCCTCCATAGATCTTGATATCTGAACCACTTGGGACTAACAACCTTGGGATTGCTAAAGTTAGTCCACCACTACTGCACCACCAACGAACTGGCTGCTAGACCACTTCTGGATTTACCCGGGCTTCAACACTCGAAACCTTGAGTGTGTGTGTGCGTCGATCTCCAAAAACTCAAACACCCTTGGAGTTCTTTGAGTTCGACGAGAGAGAGATAGAGCCGAGAGAGAGTGAGGTTGACGAGAGAGAAAGGGAGGGGGTTTCTAGAATGCTTAATCTCAATAATCTTTAAGGCTTAAAAGGTTATTTATAAACCTTACTAAAGCCCAAGCCTGTTTAATTAAAGTCTGTTAGAACCTAGATGGGGGGTGAATAGGTTATATTACTTAGTTTACCAAATTTTCACAAATAAAAATTTGTAAGTTGTGTTAAAAAAAAATTTCTTGAAGTTTATAACACAACAAATATATATATACTTGAAATAAAGAGAGTAAGGGTAGAGAGAAATCACCAATTAGTAGACAAGAGATTTATAGTGGTTCATGCAAGTGTTAACAAACTTGCACTACATCCACTCCTTGGCCTCACCCACCAAGAGTTTGCTCCACTAGCTTCTCTCTTTGAAGGTAGAGATAAACCTTTTACACTTCTCTTTTTCACTTGCAAGAATTAACACTTCAAACTTGCAAGTAAGGTAAAGATAACCTTGCTTCACTCTAATTCTAAAGGCTAGAGTTGATCCTTACTTCTCTCTAATTCTAAAGGCTAGAGATGATCCTTACTTCACTCTAATTTGAAAGGATAGAGTTGATCCTTACACTATTACAAAATATATAGAAAGATGATGTAGTGTTTAAGCTTTGAAAGCTTTGCTCTTGCTTGATTCTTGATCTTGAATGATAGATGAATTATCAAAGAATATGAGCTCACAAGATAAGAATATATGTTATGTGTTTTTCTTTGGTGCAAGAGATCCTAAAAAATGAGGTTTGAGTTGGTTTAAATAAGGAAAAAGGTGAAAGTCCAAAAGCTGTCCAGTACCCTCACGGTCGATCCACGGTCGATCGTGGCTAAAACCGTGAGGTACCTGAACTTTCTTGTTCTTTGCAATATAGACGTTGGACTTTATTTAAAACCACACTCAACTCATTTTTACCATAAAAATCAACTGAAAAGTATATGTTCAAAAGGTTGGTTGATCTCATACTCTTAAAGTTTGAATTTAAACACATATATGGAAGTTTGGAAACCAATACACAAAGCATGTTGGAATTTTACCCCTTTGGGAGATTCCTTTGCTAATTATGGTGGTGTATTGTTTCAAAGTAGGATTGTGTTTGTTATTTGCTTAAAATAGGAAGTCTTAGATTTAATCAACCAACACAATTGAGTTTTATAAAATCTTTGTCATTTTTATAAAGTTTTTATAAAAATAATTTTATAAAAACATAAACTAATTTAATTATTTTATTTGTAAGCTCATATAATTCGAACTCTTGTTTGTAGATATCTTTGTCATCGGCTTTGAAGATGTCATCTTCACTTGTTGAGTACGAGTTCGGTTGACTTGAAGAAGAACAACATTTAAGAGTTGTGAGCTGAGCAGCGACGGTTGATTCACGGTCGACCGTGGTATCGACCGTGAATGTTGATTTATCTTGATTTCTTCTTTTCTTGTTGAATTGAAGTCTTCAATTATTTGTTCTTCACTTGATCATTAATTTTAGGTTTGTTGATCTTTAAAGAATGTAGCATATGAACATATGAATAAATTTGATAAGCAATAATATTACTTGTTCATATTTTTATCATCATCAAAATAAGGAGTGCATTTCTTAATGTGTGACCATGTATGCACTAACAATCTCCCCCTTTTTGATGATGACAAAATATGCAACATTTCATTAATATTGCTACACAAATGTATTCATGTTAACAATGTTGCACATCTACATTCTTCTCCCCCTTTTGTCGAATCAAAAAGGAAAATTCTTCTCCCCTATTGATCTAGCACAAAAAGGAACATTCTTCTCCCCCTTTTGTGATGAAGCTGCCCCTTGATCAAAGCTCCCCCTTGATTTATGATCCCTTTGCTCTAGCCCTTGACAAAATATAGACAAAACAAAACACAAATGCAAGATATACAAAAGTATATGCATAAACTCAAGTAGGAAGCATGAGAGATTTATGCATCATTATCTTGTATTTATACTAATGATAGGAAGTGAGGGTGTGAACAAATATATATGAAATATTCTTTTTGGTTGGTGACTCCCTCTTAAAATATGCAAATTAAGTTAGGGACAATCAAAATCCACAATCATAATCATAAGTTAAATATAAAGAATTTCTTAGCTCAAGATTGTGGAGATTATTTCAATATTAGTTTAGTCATTTCTAATTGATATTTATTCATATACATTATGTAGCAAGTAAAGGTTTAAACATTGTTTGGACCATAATCTTATAGATCAACCTTTGTTTATACATTCATGAGTATTCTAATGCATGTAGGCCCACTTATGATTTTAATCAAGTAAGTGACCAATGTGTGCACAAAATTGATAATTGTTTTGATTTTATGTAAGAAGCACATGATGTCATTTATGTATAATATCTTGATCTTCAAAGAATAATTCATTGTATATTTAGATCAACATATTATGACACATTTGATATAGAATTGATCTTTTCAAGATTACAATCAACATCGATATGTATATATCTTAAGTATTACATATTTTAAGTTAATTATATACCTACGTATACACACAAAAATATACTCACATTATTATAGCAACACAAAAGTTTTCTAATTTCAAGCAAGTCAAACAAAGATTTAGTAATTACATGTTTGGTTCATGATAACTTAAGTTTATCTTCTTTTGATAGATAAAATAGGCTTAAGTATAAGTTTACTTGTTCTTTTATCTTATATTCAAATTTGTTTTTCCATTTATGTGTATTATATATTCAACAAGATTAAGATGAAAAGTGTTCTTATGAGTACAAAAAGCGTGCAATACATATACTATAATCATTATTTATGCACGTATACCTCATAGATTCATGTGTCAAGTGATAGTAAATTAAGCGTGTGACACATGAGATAGTCATTTAAGAACATAGGCATACTCAAGCATATATCGAGATGACAAATAACATGATTTCTTATATGAGGCATAACTTGTCATCTAATTTTACTATCTTGATTACAAAGAGTAATTCATTAAGTACCATGACAAGATAGTAAGTGAGAACCACTTGCAACAATCAATGTGTTAATTTATATTTCTTCACCATGTAATCATCTTCATAATAATTATTCAACACTTGATGAGCATGAATGACATATCATAATGTTACATATATTTAGTGATATTTCATGTAAGAATCACATATGTAATTTGATAACATTAAGAACAAGGATATGTCAAACATGAACCAAAGTATTATCATTTAGCGTGTATTGTTATTTTGGTAACATATCTTGTTGATGTAAATAGGATATCATGAGCATCACATAGAAGTTGCATACAATCATTTTACCTTTTCAAACCATGTAAGATATAGAATTTAGGCATAAGATTTGTGTAAATTATTTTTATTTCTCCATGTATGCAATTACTTAATGAGCTCTTATAAAAGTAACACATGAAATGTTTGACTAAGATGGTTTTTCAAACTCTTATGTCATAACTCAACTTTTAGTTTGTGATTACTTTGAATTGTGAAGTGTATAAGATATAAGCAAGTTCTAATTTATTTAATGTAATCTTATCTTAATTTCATAATAATCATTTTATGACTTTGCAAGTTTAATTAGTTTATCACTTTTACTAATAGTCTTAACTTTTTGAATTAAGTTCTTAGAATTTGAGCCCAAGACAAGATATTCAAACTTTAACATCATAGGGAGTTGCATGTTAACATATTGTTGCACTAAACCAAGGTAATATAATTTATTTAATGCACAAAGGTTTAGGCATAGCATTTTAGTACCATAAACATGCTTTTATTCATTTGTTTACGATGATGTTCAAAAAGTTTGTATAAGTTCTCAAAGTAATAGGTGATGAAGTGATGATGATTCATTTTATTTGAAACACATATGTGAATGTAAACTTAGCATGTATGTGTATACCAATTTGGTTCATGTGTCCTAAATGTTTTAAGATTTTGGCAAAATAGTGCATCATGTGATTACTAAGCTTAGTTATACTATAATAGATGTAAATAAAATTAAGTTGCGAATTAAAAATCAAAAACTAAAAAGTTTGAAAAATTTCCAGCAAGCTCACGGTTTTACCACGGTATCAGCCGTGGTTCGACCGTGAGTCTGCTGTTCAGTTTTTTTTTTTTTTTTAATTTTTATAAGTTTAATACATACAACCCACATCCGCATTTCATACCCACATTCCAAATAATAACCCTACAACCCACATGCATACTAAAGTATTCAAGATTTATCTCCAAAAAAAAAAAATTTCAACTATAGCAAAACAAATCCTAAAATCACATGAGATTTTGTGCAAAAATGATATCCTAAAGAGAAGGAGAGCAAGATTTGTGAAGAAATATACCTTTGAAGATGAAGATTTCGTGATTTTGGAAGGTAACCCGAGATGAATTCGATGAACTCGAAATGGAAAAGAAAATGACGAAATCTTGAGTTTCCACCGTAGATATTTCGTTTGTAGCTTCAATCTTCAGGTAAATCTTGAAGTTGTTCGAAGTTTTGTTGTAAAAATCGCAAATCTTGAGCTTAAAAATCGTTAATGGCGGCTAGGGTTTTGAGAGAGAGATGGAAGTGATAAAGTGAAGGAGAGAGAAAGAAAAGTGGCCTCCTAGGGTTAAAACTCGTTTTTGTTCCTACGGTCGATACACGGTCGACCGCGTGTTCCTTTATCAATTTTGTACATTATGGACTGTTAGAACTATATTATTGTAATAGAATAGGAGTTTAACAATAGTTGAGGGTGCTTATTGTAAATATACCTTATAGGTATATAAGCCTTGTGATACACAAGGAATTGTAAGGATTGTCACACTTACAAGAAATAAACTATGTGTGTTTTGAAGGTGAAATGAGATTCTCTCTCTACCTCTTCATAGTTATCTTAGCAATCCTTCATTCTACCGCTTGTTTATTCACCAACAAGTGGTATCAGAGCCAAAGGAGTGAAGATCTATCGGTGTTATCATCAACAAATCGACATTTGAAGATCAAAGGGGCTGAACATAAACCTCTCGGTTACGGTTTCATTAAAGAACAACCGAGTTCTTCATTCACGAGGTGTGTTCTAAGTTGTTTTTGTGGTGTAGATTATCGATTATCTGATGTACAAGACAAACAAGGTATAATCTCAACACCATTTCACGGTTTTATCGAGTTCTTCAAGACATTCGAATTTTCTTGAAGATATATCTACTATTGAAGTGAGCAAAAACAACCTGCCACCTTTCGATTTCGGGTTTATACGGTTTTGGGGTTAGTGTGTTCGGTGTAATCACTTTAATGGAGAGTTGAAGCTTTCAAAAAATTTCTCAAGAAGAAGCAAGAACGTCATTTTTGCAGGTTTCCATCTCTTAAAATTAAAAACACCAAAAATTCGGTGTTTGTGTGTGTGAAATCAAGTGCTGGTATGGGTGTTTGAGTGTGGAACCTGCACAAGTCAAGATCACATCAGGTACAAGTAGGTAGACACTATTCAGAGTAAGGTCAACAGATCTGAAAGTGACATCTCAGATCCTATCAGCCGCATCCATGAGCTATCAGCCGCACCTTAGGGGTATCGCATGCGATCGAGTTGAATTTGGCTAAGTACAAGCTCTATCAGCCGCAATAGATCCAATCGCATGGACCCAATCGCATGCGATTCGAATCAAGCTATCAGCCGCACTAAAGGGCTATCGCATGCGATCGAGTTGAATTTGGCCAAGTATAGGTTCTATCAGCCGCACTGAATTCCAATCGCATGCTATTTACCAATCGCATGCGATTCAACCTGATAACCATTCGCACGCGATTCAACCTGAACCATTCGCACGCGATTCAACCTATAAACCATTCGCATGCGATTCAACCCGATAACCATTCGCATGTGATTCAATCGCATTGATCCAATCGCATGCGATTCTAACAGGTTTCTCAGACTTGCAATTTCCACTCAAAATTTCAAATTTTTCATCCGAAATGCATTTTCTGATATAGCGATATTCTTCATTTTCAAAAAATTTCTGATATAGCTCGACCCCAGCCAGGGGCTCTGCCCCTTGGACCCCGCCAGGGGTTGCCACCCCTTGGACCCCGCTATCAGGGGCGCTGCCCCCGAACCCCCATCGTCGTTCTGACTGATTTATGTTGCCACCTTGATTTCTAAGTCAAGTGTTTGGATTTTTTGACTGAGTCAGGAGTTCTCAAAGTTTCAGTTATCATTCTGATGTTTCTAGATTTGGGTTAGCTTTGGGTCATTACTACCATGTACTTAATTCCAAATACCCTATGTCTAGTCATCCTACCCCTTTCCTAACTGATTTTTGGTTCTTCTTTCTTAGTGTCACCAATATCTGATTTCAAAATCAGATCTTGGTCATCCATTCCTTGTTTCTTTAGAATCTTGGTAGTCTTTTATCAGTCAGTTCTGAATTCTCATTTGTCATTCTTATCTTTCAGAATTCTTGTATCGATACTTGATTGTCTTGACCAACATCCGTTTACATCATGTTTTCAAATAGTTTGACAGATTCTTGTGTGCTTTCGAATGAGGATGTATCTGACTCCCTGTTCACGATATGTTTTCAAAGTCACCTTTTCTATAGTCGTACATGTTGAAAAGGCTTGAATATGATTTCAGCTCCCTGTGTTCCTTAACGCTTATTTCTTACTATAGAATCCTTATCCGTCCCAAGTTCGTTTGCATCCACTTGTCTTTCATTCTCTTTGTCACTTGTTGTGATCCGGACTAGGTTGATACTCTTGTACGAGACTTCTCAGATTTTCGATTTGGTTGATGTATTCACTTCTGATCTACATTCACTCCTCAACGATCCATTTTGGCTCACAAGTGGTAGAAATTAATAGACTGATACTTCACAACTGAACATTTTTCATGATGACAAGTAGACTTTGGACATCATGATGGGGATATATAAAGATTTATTCAGTTGGTTACTGCTTGAGACATACTTTAGGAGGTATTCAGTCTAGGGGGAGAAGTACTCAGATGAAAAAGCAAGTCATATTCTCACCCCAAATTTTGTCAAGGATCAAGAGCAACATTGTAGGGGGAGGGTTCCCCGTTTGTGATTCTAGGAGGAGTAAGCAAAATATTCTCCTCTGATGATGAATCCTTATACGCTTCTGCTAATTGCCTAAATGCTCGAGAGCTACATTGTAGGGGGAGGGTTTCCCCGGTTGTGATTCTAGGGGGAGTAAGAAACATATTCTCTCCTGTTGATGAATCCTTTTCAATTTGAAGCCAAGCCCATCGAAATTCCATCTGGAGAAAGGACGTTCCTTTTCTTTGTATTGAGAGATGGTATGTTCACTTTGATCACGTTTGGACAAAAGGTATTCGAGTTCATTGATTCTAGAGTAAAGAGTACTTCGTTCTTTCCTAAGTTCATTTTTGAGAATTTCTGAATCCTTTTCAGCACACTTACATTCTGCTTTGAGATCTAATATGGTGTTATTAGTCCTACTGGTTAATTCTAAAAGCTCAGATTCTTTTGCCGCTAATTGGTTCCTAAGGCTGATTAAGTCGTTATCTAACTTCTTAATTATTGTTTGTGCCTCCAATTTTTGAGTGTGTGAAACATCTTCTAGAACTTGATTTCTTGTGATTAAATCTAGTGCCTGACATTCTAACTCTTTTATGCGATTTAATATGGTTTGAATGTGTTTATGATTAATACCCATATTAAAGTTAGAGCTAGAAGATACCTTTCCACTGTCCAAGCTTTCCTCATCTGACTCGAAGAGATTATCTCCGTCATCATCATCTCTACCTTCTTCACCATTGTGAGCCATCAGACAGAATTGAGCGTGATCTTCACCATCCAGATCACTGTCTGATCCTGTATCATTAAGGAACTGATCCTCCTCAACTAGCAGCACGTTCCCAGCCTGTTTTTGTTTAGACAGGCGGTACTTCTGCCGATAGTACTCTGCATCTTTTGTCTTTTTCATTGGGCAGTTCCTGATCAGATGTCCTGACCTCCCGCAGTTATAACATTTGAAATCAACCTTCTTTTCTTCCTTCTTCTCATCCCTCTGGTACCTTGGCTTGTCAACAGCAGCAGCTCTTTCGGGTCTCCTTGAACCTGATGTGAATCGTTGTCTATTGTTAGTCTTGCTGAAACGGTTCATGAAGTTCTTGTTGGCCACTGGGAGAGCTTGAAATGCTGCTTCGATTGAATCATCATCATCATTATCATGATCAGAATCACTGAGAGCCACTTGTTTAAGTTTCAAGGATCTCGATGATGTTTCCTTATGGATTCTGTCAGCCACCACCAAGGCAAGAGGGTCAGCAACTGGTTCTTTAGGGAGAGATTGCAAGATTTCATCTTAATACTGATTGAGATCTTCGAAGATGTTGTGGAAGGTGACTGATGTAAGATCTTTATTAATCTGTTTGTAAAGTCTGGCATAGCCTTTCCACTCAGAACCTAATGAATTCAGAAAAACACAGTTCAAATCAAGATCAGTTCTGACAATTTGATTAGATCTCATTTCATTTTGCAGCTTGCAGAATCTCCCATATGTTTCAGAGAGTAGTTCTTTTTCTCGAGCCTTGAAGTCATGATAGCTGTTGACTAGCTGAGTTCGTTTGATGTATTCTCCTTGCTCAGTGCCCTGAAGTTGTTTCTTGATCTCATCCCAGATTTCCTTGGCTGTGCCCAAGCTATCTATTTTGAGATAGATTTCAGATGAGAGGCCCTGCTTGAGGTAGTACTTGGCCAGTTTCTCTGCTTTCTTTGTTTCTCTTACTGTATTGGTCATCTCATCATGAGTCTTCTCTCTTTCGTGTCTGGGAATGCCAGGGTTGTTATCTGGATCTGCTTCAACTACCTTCGTGAATTTGGTGTTTCCGTTGTTGATGCATTCAATCATCTTGTCACCGAAGAGGTCATTGTGCTCGAGAAAGTCCATGAACCTTCCTTTCCAGACATTGTATTCCCCTCGAAACAAAACAGGAGGTTTTGTGTCGGTGTCAATGGACATCATTTCATTTGTACTTGACATGATTAGTGATGTTTGTGAGAAATGATCGTTTACTTGTAAGATGGTTTGATTGTTCGAAAAAACTTGTCCTGATTTTAAAGTGATTTGAATGATTGATTAGCGAACTAAGTCTTGTGAATTTCAATTTTGAATTAGATCTTAAAAAATTAAATTCAACCTTGAACTAGATAGACTTGAAATAATGTAATTCACCTTTGAATTAAATCTGATTTAAATTAAATTCAATTTTGAATTATATTGTTTGATTAAGTTCAAACGTCTTAGAATTCTTTAATTCAAGTCCAAAGAGTCAATCACTTGTCCAAGTATAAGGAATAACTTGATTGGGATTTGTCTTATCAAATGCGAATACAGGTCAATCGAATGCGATTAGGTGTCCTTGAAAACAAGCAGAATAAGAACTTAGTTTTGATGGTTAATCGAATGCGAATCAATCCTGTTTCATCAAAAACTTAGAAAATAATCTATTAGTCCTGTCAATCAAGTGCGAATCAAATAGAAACCTTTCAATCGCGTGCGATTCCCTTTACAAGCCGGCTGATAGATGTAAGTGTTAATCGCATGCGATTCAGGTAAACTTATCAACTGCTATAAGCCGCACAGTCTAATCGCATGCGATTCACTGAACTTGGCTTATAGCTATTTGATTAACACTTAGGTGTTCTAATTTGACAAAATTCTATAAGCCGCCCCAAGAGTCAATCGCATTAACCAAGGAACCGGCTGATAGACTCTGATGTGTCCTTGTTAAATCAGATTGCCATACCCTGAATAGTGTCTAACCACTTGTACTTGATTGGTATGGCAAGTACTTGATTTTCCTTGTACAACACTTAATCTATTATGAATTTATAATTAAATAAATTATAAAATTCGATTTCTTCTTTTTCCAGTTGTACTTTCAGATCAAGAACACCATAAATGCTTAAATACCCAGAAAATTTAATGTTGAAAAAGTGGATATTTAATGACCTTCTTGACTTAATACTTATAAAAACACCCACGGTTTGTGTTTTTCTTCAAAGAATGTTTTGTAACCTTTGTAAGACTATCGAAACAACTCAAAAGAAAGTTAAAGGAGATGTAGTTTATACCTTTAATGAGTTCTACCTTTAAAAGTCGTTTGAGCTTGAGTTTATCTTGAATAAAACTGACGTTCTTGAACCTTTGCACAACCGAGAGCCTTTTCTTCTTAGAAGCTTGAACACTTCGAGATTTTGTTGTCTTCTTTTGAACAATCACGAGCCAAAAACAAGTTTGGCTCTGATACCAATTGATGGTCCCGTGTTTATACGGATGAAGCAATGCTAGTGATTTCGTGTGTGTTTGTGTGTATGTTTCTGTAGAGAAGAGAGAGCTGAGAGCTTTTAGAGAGAGAGAACACAAACACACAAAGTTGATAATGCAAAGCTTAGTATTGAAATGTGGGGGAAATGCCTTTATATAGCATTTCCCCAACTTTGGTATAATTACATATTACACCCTCACTTTAAGATATCTAACACATTTTGCTCGAGAGCTACATTGTAGGGGGAGGGTTTTCCCGGTTGTGATTCTAGGGGGAGTAAGAAACATATTCTCTCCTGTTGATGAATCCTTTTATGCTTCCGCTGATGCTATCAATGCTCAATGATCCACATGCTGAAAACCTCTCTATGCTAAATTGATTATATAACCAAAGGTGATCAATGCCTTAGGTTACTGGAGCGCTACAAGACAATAAGCACAAGACCCTCAAGATGCTGAAAAGATCAAGACTTCTATTCATTTTATTCTGCAACTCCTATTCCATTTCAAAGGGGGAGATTGTTAGAACTATATTATTGTAATAGAATAGGAGTTTAACAATAGTTGAGGGTGCTTATTGTAAATATACCTTATAGGTATATAAGCCTTGTGATACACAAGGAATTGTAAGGATTGTCACACTTACAAGAAATAAACTATGTGTGTTTTGAAGGTGAAATGAGATTCTCTCTCTACCTCTTCATAGTTATCTTAGCAATCCTTCATTCTACCGCTTGTTTATTCACCAACATGGACAGTAAGCCCACGGTTGATACACGGTTTCGACCGTGATTTGACCGTGAACCCTCTGGGCACCAATTTTGAATTTTTCACATAATCATTCATATTCTTCTAAGGCATATGCTCCATCATTCCTAAACCAAATCTTATTGCATTACCTACTTCTTTCTTAAGTGGTTTAGTATTTATGTCCGCAACTATGATTTATCAAAGTAAGTTGTCTTAATTTTTGATATGATATCTTTTCAATTCTAAGACAATATTACTTATGATAAAATCTAATTTTGTTCTTTAATCACTTAAACCCAATCAAAGTATATGACAATGAAATTCATGGGTTTGAAGCAAGCCATCAATTTTTGACAAATAATTTATTATTTAATTATACATTTCAATATATATAGAAATATATATCATATATTTCCATATCATTTAGATACTCTTAGCCAAGACATGATTTGTGAGAAATTTAAGCATTTGCATATGATTACTTAGGTAATATGATGAACATGTACATGGTATATCAAATTTTAAAGTATTGTTCATCAATATGCAATTTTTAACTTTAAGCACAAATTTTCTCACATTCAAAAGCAACTACTCTTGTTTAGATGTAGTTTAATTATTCTAACTTTAAGAAGTCATACATCTAGAATTATTTTCACAATTAATCAACTATCAATTTTCACAAATTTGATAAGTAATGATCTTCAAGATAGTTTAATGTTTGTTGAGCATATATCAAGACGGACTTCAAGTTATGATTTAGAGCACAAGTC
Source organism: Pulicaria dysenterica (assembly GCA_947179395.2). Lineage (NCBI taxonomy): Eukaryota > Viridiplantae > Streptophyta > Magnoliopsida > Asterales > Asteraceae > Pulicaria > Pulicaria dysenterica. The sequence continues at coordinate 47,961,988 of OX359292.1, read as the reverse complement.
CAAATGATATGAGTATAATTAATATCATTATAGCACCGCATATTTCAACTTTGTAACTCAATCAAAAAGCATTTCACATGAGTGTGGATTGAGCTTTGCAAGACATTCAAGAATATGATAAGTATTTTTATATCAATACTTTTCGATTTTCATGACACATTTAAATGATTATTTTCACACACATTTTTATTAGAATATCTTAGGAAATTTTTCAATTGTTACACATATAAATGAAGTCTTGGTAATATGTATCTACTTGAATGATCATCAAAACTTCAAATTAAAATGATGTGTTTTATAAAGTTTCCAAGTCCAAGTAGTTCCTAAGATATCATCATATTATTCTTAGTACAAAGTGTGATTTTAAACCATTTTAATGATTCATGAAAATATTTGATAAGACATTTCATGACATATAACATATTGTCTTTTATTAATGCTTTTGCTACCCTTGACATGTTTTTATAGCTAACCAAGTTTATGTGAAGATTTATATACCATAAATACACTTAGACATTTCAAGTGGCTTCACATATGTTCTCATGACACTTTCAACACATAGATTTCAGCATATAAAGCTTTGAGAAATGTAAGAGAAACTTATCTTGATTTTGTTTCACAAGTGTTGTTCAAAGCATTATCCTGGATGATTTGTTATCCAAGTCTTTCATCCACACAATATTTCAAGTTGCATCATGAATAATATTCAACATCCAATGCAAGCTACAACTCAAACATATTTCATATATGTGGTACCCATCTTTTCATGGGTCTAGGATTGTTAGCATCAAACACACCTATTTTAATCCACCTTTGTGTTATCTTGCAATCTTTATGATACCAAGTATTCATGTAGGCAATAGGTTTATGATAACATTTTGATCTTTGAATCACCTTTGATCTAGATCTCTTAAAACCAAGCTCATACTTTGAAGTTGTAGCATAAACATTTCAAGTTTATTTGTTCATTTCTTGCAACCTTAGGCATACAAGTGGAAGAACTAGAGAAAATATTGCATTTTTCAAGTTTTTGAAAATTCCAGTGTGCCGACGGTCGATGCACGGTATCGACCGTGAAGCTCCTGGATTTTTTCTTTTGCTCTTTCTTCCATACACATGCTTGGTTCTAATAGGTTTGTTGATATGTTACTTGTTTCAATTAAAAACCCAAGACTTCCCTTGACACTTGATGGTTGTTGAACTCTAACATTCTCTTCTTTGAAATCAACACAAGAAGTAGAGCAACCTTGTGACATAAAATTGGATTCTCTCAACTCAATAATTTTCTTAATCAATATTTCATTAAGAGCTTTGAGATTGAGATTATCACTTTCAATATTTTTCAAATCATTTGTTTTGGTAATGAGTTTTGAATTAATATCAAGTAACATATCACATCTATCTTTTAGCTCATTATAAAGATTTTGTGAGCTATCTTTACTACTAGAAGATACCTCATTTTCTTCAAATGCTATGAAGCAAGCAAGTTCTCTTGATCTCTCTTTTTCTTCATTTCTTCTTGCCTCAAGCTTCTCAAATTTACCTATATCTTTCCATAATCTCTTGGCACAAGTGTAAGAACACATATATTCATATTTACTTTTCTTAAGAGATTTATGAATAAATATCAATATTTGTTTATTTAGTGACTCTCTTTCAAGCTCATTTCCATCAAAATCACTTTCAATAAAATCACCCATGTCATAATTTATTTATCTCAAGAAAGTCATCATGTAGGTTTTCCAACCTAAAAGTGTATAATCAATAAACATGGGTAAAGTAGCCATATAAACCCCCAAACTTAGGTTATCATTTAAATCCATGGATCTAACTCAATATTTTTGTAACAAAATGTTTTCTTAAAGATTTACAAAGCAAGTTGTATCACAAAACAATTTTTACAAAAATTTTAGAGCAATTTGCTTTGATACCAATTGTTAGAACCTAGAGGGGGGTGAATAGGTTATATTACTTAGTTTACCAATTTTTCACAAATAAAAATTTGTAAGTTGTGTTAAAAATATTTTTCTTGAAGTTTATAACACAACAAATATATATATACTTGAAATAAAGAGAGTAAGGGTAAAGAGATATCACCAATTAGTAGACAAGAGATTTATAGTGGTTCATGAAAGTGTTAACAAACTTGCACTACATCCACTCCTTGGCCTCACCCACCAAGAGTTTGCTCCACTAGCTTCTCTCTTTGAAGGTAGAGATAAACCTTTTACACTTCTCTTTTTCACTTGCAAGAATTAACACTTCAAACTTGCAAGTAAGGTAAAGATAACCTTGCTTCACTCTAATTCTAAAGGCTAGAGTTGATCCTTACTTCTCTCTAATTCTAAAGGCTAGAGATGATCCTTACTTCACTCTAATTTGAAAGGATAGAGTTGATCCTTACACTATTACAAAATATATAGAAAGATGATGTAGTGTTTAAGCTTTGAAAGCTTTGCTCTTGCTTGATTCTTGATCTTGAATGATAGATGAATTATCAAAGAATATGAGCTCACAAGATAAGAATATATGTTATGTGTTTTTCTTTGGTGCAAGAGATCCTAAAAAATGAGGTTTGAGTTGGTTTAAATAAGGAAAAAGGTGAAAGTCCAAAAGCTGTCCAGTACCCTCACGGTCGATCCACGGTCGATCGTGGCTAAAACCGTGAGGTACCTGAACTTTCTTGTTCTTTGCAATATAGACGTTGGACTTTATTTAAAACCACACTCAACTCATTTTTACCATAAAAATCAACTGAAAAGTATATGTTCAAAAGGTTGGTTGATCTCATACTCTTAAAGTTTGAATTTAAACACATATATGGAAGTTTGGAAACCAATACACAAAGCATGTTGGAATTTTTACCCCTTTGGGAGATTCCTTTGCTAATTATGGTGGTGTATTGTTTCAAAGTAGGATTGTGTTTGTTATTTGCTTAAAATAGGAAGTCTTAGATTTAATCAACCAACACAATTGAGTTTTATAAAATCTTTGTCATTTTTATAAAGTTTTTATAAAAATAATTTTATAAAAACATAAACTAATTTAATTATTTTATTTGTAAGCTCATATAATCCGAACTCTTGTTTGTAGATATCTTTGTCATCGGCTTTGAAGATGTCATCTTCACTTGTTGAGTACGAGTTCGGTTGACTTGAAGAAGAACAACATTTAAGAGTTGTGAGCTGAGCAGCGACGGTTGATTCACGGTCGACCGTGGTATCGACCATGAATGTTGATTTATCTTGATTTCTTCTTTTCTTGTTGAATTGAAGTCTTCAATTATTTGTTCTTCACTTGATCATTAATTTTAGGTTTGTTGATCTTTAAAGAATGTAGCATATGAACATATGAATAAATTTGATAAGCAATAATATTACTTGTTCATATTTTTATCATCATCAAAATAAGGAGTGCATTTCTTAATGTGTGACCATGTATGCACTAACAATCTCCATGTCTTTAATTAAACTTTCATTCCTTGCATTTTATCCCCCTGGATTTTACTAGTTAATTAATTAACTATTAATTAACTGGTCCGTTAAATATTAAACTTAATATTTAATTTCCCTTTAATAAATAACTATTTATTATTTATTTCCTTTCTAATAATTAATTCGACTGATTAATTATTTACTTTTCTCTCTAATAATTAATCCCACTGATTAATTATTTCCACACAGAATTATGGTAAATTCCAACTGTTCTAATTTGAGTGTGTAGCAGTGTGACCCTTTAGTCTCTTATAACATTGGATAAAATGTACCCATTAATTATCTCTGCACATAATCTAACAACCCCTCCCATGTCTTATACCCCACAGGTGACCAATAGTTCGCTGTTGGAGGCTTGGAACGGATCGAGGAACACTGTTGTTGGTATTTGTGCCTTGTTTATATTTTGTTTGTTATGGTAGGTTGTTTTGAACACAAGAACATCAACGCTATTTGCTAATAGGTAAGATGGAAGTTTTGAATGTGATGGTCCCGTAATACAATACGGATGAAGCAATGCTTAGAAGATAGTTCTTCTAGTGTGTGTTCGGTTAGAGAGAGAGCCGAGAGTAATGTAGAGAAACACAAACACAAGATATGTTGTAAAATGCAAAGCTTAGTATTGAAATGTGGGGGAAATGCCTTTATATAGCATTTCCCCAACTTTGGTATAATTACATATTACACCCTCACTTTAATATATCTAACAATCTCCCCCTAAGTGAGGTGTGTAATCATTCACAACAAACAAATACATTGAAATCTATTCGAAAGCTGATTTGTTGCGAATGCCGAAGGCCACTTGCCATTTTCTGATTTCCCTCCTGCTGGCCAATGCTTTCCTTATTTTGTCTATTGCCTTGTATGCCTGGGAATGTTCTTCATCTGTGTAAGCTGCTCGGTTATCCCAAACCTTTTGATGAATTTTATGATGAAGGATTTTCAAGGTGCCGTCAGAATATGCATTAAGGTCGTCTAGTCTGATGAAAATCTTTTCGCCCTTTGTATTTTTGGAGACAACACCTCGAGAACCTTTAAAGTTTGGATGACCGTCATGGATTACTGTCAACTCTTCAAGCTGTTCTAGATCTGGATGATTCTGATTAGGCTTAAGAAGATTGACTTTCCGATAGTTGTTCTCAGCCCCGATCTGGATATCGTGTTCCTCAAAGAATTCCATAAGATTTCTCATGTACCTCATTAACGCAACTCTACCAAATTCTTCATCAGGCCATTTCCCCTTTTTCTGGGAAAGGATGTCGAATAAGAAGCTAATGTCTTCGATGTTTACATACCTCAAATCTGCTTCGGTGAGAAAGTATGTGAGGTTGTTAGCTCTTTTGACGTAGAAGATGGCATATTTTATGTTGAAGTTGGTTTCGGTATACACACTGAGAAGGTCACTTATGGGATAATCTGATTTGATATCTTCTGGTTTGGTTTGTGAACGAGTGAGAATATGATCATATCTCCTTCTTTGTTTATCGTTCATGTTTCTCAGCTCGGGTGAGATAACCTCTATCAACTGACTACTGAAGATTTCAGGAATTCGTTCTTCAAGATTGGCAGCGTTGACAAAGAAAGGTTTCCATATCGGGTTTTCTGCAGCATTCCTTGTGAACATATTCCCGACATCAAGACCAGGATCTCCACGATGCACTGGAGGAGCAGGTGGGACTGTGAAGCTTTGATGTCTTGGAAGAGAAGGAATGCATAATCCACATGCATGTGAGTAGCAGCAGCAACAAAGATTTTCAGCTGGTTCTCTGTTGGAAACTCATACCCCGAGTGTTTTGGGGTGAGACACCTCTGCAGCACAGTCATAAAAGTATTATACTTAGGGTGAAGACCTGTGCGTCTGAATTGATTTTTATGGGTGAGCTCTCCCGCATAGCTCATTTGTCTGATGGCAGCAAGACATGCTTCCTCATCTGGGATTTCCTCAAAATCCGATGCAGAGGGTCTACTATTGGCTCTTGGTAACCGGAAAATTGAACGGAGACGGTGAACAGGTATGTCTACAGCAAACTCATCCACCTCAGCATGGATAACTTCTTGACCTCTTTCATTGATTCGTACGTCACATGTCTGCCAGAATTGTTGAACATAAAGTTCAGGGACATGTGTGCCGGTTGTTGCAGGATTGTAGGTTAGGAGGTGGTTCAGAGGGTGGACTTTAAGAATTTCGGTAACAATGGGGTGAGTGGGGGTCGTGAATTTGGTAAGGTCAATATAGTGGTTATTTGGGTGAGTCCTGGTGCTAAGGAACTCAGCTTGAGGCATGATCTCCTCTGGGTCACGAATAGCTTGTGCCATCTTATCTTTGTGATTTCGAGTATTTTGATACTAAAATTGCAAATTTTGGCAGAGTAACGAGATGATTTGTATGTTAACGTAATCAAGAACTCGAGATAACACTTTGTAAATTTTGAATAGCGTAAATGAAGAATGGCAACTGTTGGGGTAACTTGTAGCAGTGTAAAAAGACACATGTCGAGCCCTGATTGGCTGGTGCAACGGTTAAAAAACGCGGCTGATAGAAGTTTGGATGCGGCTGATAAGAGTTTTCAATCGCATGCGATTCACACTGTGGTGTGTTAATCGCATGCGAATCAGCTTGGGTGTTAGAACCATGGCATCCGAATCGCATGCGATTCACACTATCTGAGCTTAATCGCGTGCGATTCAACCTTAGACAATAGCATGCGATTCACACTAACTTAGCTGAATCGCGTGCGATTCAACCTTTGTCCAAATCGCATGCGATTCACACTTAGACAACATTGCATTCGATTCACACTTGTTTCTCACAACCTTTTCACATGCAATTAAAACCTTTAACATTTGCATGCGATTCACTCACATAGCTTAATCGCATGCGATTGAGCTATTACTTGGAAAATTTTGAGATATCTGAATTTTGAGATTATGAAAGTTAAAATTTCAGATATGGTTGATGTGAGTGTTTGTTTGACACACTCCCCCTAGACTTTTGCATCTCTTTATGAGGAATTTTTCGAATGTTTTAGAGAAAGTGTCTATTGTCAAATTTCTCCCCCTACACATGTGTAATATGTGTATGTGTATGAAATTCTCCCCCTACACATATGACACAGGTGTAGCATTATGAAGTCAAACCCCCTACACAAAGTGTCTTTTCTCTGTAGCATGTGCATGATCTTTCTCCCTCTTGAAGAATGCAGTCGTTAGCTGCATAGAGAACAAACAGTGTAACACCAACTCTAAACAAAAGAAAAGAAAGAAAAAAGAAGGTAACAGTATGCTAGATTTGTAGATTGAGCATGCCTAACTTGGAAACCAACTCAGTAAATCGACTTTCGTCTAAAGGTTTGGTAAACAGGTCAGCCAGCTGATTTTCAGTAGGCACATACTGTAGCTCAATTAATCCTTTCTCAACGTTATCTTTTATGAAGTGATAGTGAATGTCGATATGTTTGGTTTTAGAGTGGTGTGCCGGATTGCAGGAGATGGCAATGGCAGATTGAGAGTCGCATAACAATGGTATTTTGTCATACCTGAGGCCAAAGTCTGAGAGTTGTGTACGTATCCATAGGCTTTGGGAACAGCACATTGCAGCAGCAACATACTCAGCTTCTGCTGTAGAAGTGGATTCACAGTTTTGTTTCTTTGAAGCCCAGCAGACTAAACGATCTCCCAGAAAATGTGCACTACCAGAGGTGCTTTTCCTATCAATCTTGCAACCGGCATAGTCAGCATCTGAATAAGCATGAAGATCTAGATTGGAGTCCTTGGGATACCACAGTCCTAGATTCATGGACCCTTTGAGATATCTGAAAATTAGCTTAACAGCTAGCAGATGTGACTCCTTGGGATTGGCCTGAAACCTATCACAGAGACACGTAGAGAACATGATGTCTGGATGACTTGCAGTGAGATATAGTAATGATCCAATCATCCCATGGTATGTCTTGAGATCCACCGGAGAACCATCAGGATCTGCCGATAGTTGTGATTTGGCCGCCATTGGAGTTGAGATAGGGTTGCAGTTGAGCATATCATACTTCGTGAGAAGATCTTTAATGTACTTGGATTGGCAGATGAAGAATTGATGAAGCCCTCAGGTTGTGAAACATAGACTTCTTCTTTGAGTACCTCGTTGAGAAAGGCTGTTTAGACATCCATTTGGAAGACTCGAAAGCTCCTGGAGGCTGCATATGCAAGAAATAAGCGTATAGCTTCAATTCGAGCAACAGGAGCAAAGGTTTCATCATAGTCGATACCCTCCTGTTGATTGTATCCCTTAGCAACCAACCTTGCTTTGTTACGAATGACCACTCCATCCGAATCCCGTTTGTTCTTGAACACCCATTTAGTTCCGACAACAGATTTGCCATATGGAAGAGGAACTAATCTCCATACTTTGAGACGAGCAAACTGGTGTAATTCTTCTTGCATAGCTAGTACCCAGTCCGGATCATTCAGTGCCTCACAAGTCTTTGTGGGTTCAATCATGCTTAAGAAACCTGCAAATTGGCACTCGTTAGCTGTGGCTGACCTTGTTTGAATGCCAACAGAGGGATCTCCAATGATATTCTCCTCAAAGTGATGTCGGATCCATTTTAGCTCATGCGAGTTAGAGGAGGAAGGGATGAGATCTTGAATATGTGGCGCTTCCTCTTCCATTTCTCTGGAGAATTTTGGATCGGAGTCGAACACAGGTGAGTTCTCCTGATCAACTATTGGTTCTGTCACAGGGGATTGTGTGACAGAAACAGATGTAGAATCCTCAGCAAATGGATTCGTTTCAGTGATTGTTGTATCTGTGATCGGGTCGCTTATCTGTGCACCTGCATTATCCCTGTTGTTAGCCAAAATAGGGGAAGAGTCAGATCTAAAGAAATCAAACATGAAATCGAGATTATTATCAGAAGTAGAGGGAATGTCTGATTCTTTAGAGTTAAGAACTGGCCCTGAACTGGTATATTCAGAAGCAAAAGTGTTGGACTGTGGTGGGGAGCCAGAGACAGTCAATGTATCATCAAACGTTACATTGATACTCTCGATGATGCTCTTTGTGCGTGTGTTTAAAACTCTATATGCTTTTGAGACGGTAGAATAACCTAAGAAAATAGCTTCATCCGCTTTCGGAGCAAATTTTCCTAGATTATCCTTTTCATTTAAGACAAAACACCTATTACCAAATACATGAAAGTATTTGATATTAGGTACAATGCCATTTGCCAGTTCATAAGGAGTTTTATTAAAACGTTTGTTAATGAAAGAGCGATTCTGCGTATAGCAGGCAGTGTTAATAGCTTCAGCCCAGAAGGAAGGAGGGAGCCCAGAGTAAGAAAGCATTGTTCGGGTAGCTTCAACCAGAGTTCTGTTTCTTCTTTCAACAACACCATTTTGTTGAGGTGTGTAAGCTGCAGAGAACTGATGGTTGATCCCAACTAGGTCACAGAAATTTTGCAGAGTGTTGTTCTTGAATTCCGTTCCATTGTCTGTTCGAATGGAGACAACACTTTGACCATATTTATTCTGCTGCTGTTTAAGGAAAGTGATGATCGTTGGAGTAGCTTCATCCTTAGAGCGCAGAAATTTGACCCAAGTATACCGTGAGTAGTCATCCACCATGACCAGGATATACTTCTTCCCATGTTTGGACTGTATTCTCATTGGACCGCAGAGATCCATGTGCAGGAGATCCAAAGGCTTGGTTGAGCTGAATGCTTGCTTTGATTTGTGTGAGGCCTTCTTCATCTTCCCCTTTTCACAATCTGCACACAGATGATCCTTCTTGAATCTTAACTTGGGAATGCCTCTCACCAAGTCACTAGTGACTAAGTTGTTAATATTTTGAAAGTTCAGGTGAGAGAGTTTTATGTGCCATTGCCAAGTCAGATCAGTAGATGCTTCAGACAGTAGACACACAGAGGTAGGAGAGTCATATTTTTCCAAGTCAATGGAATACAGGTTAGAATTTCTGGAACCTGCAAGCAACTCATCTCCATTTTCAGTTAAAACTGAACATTTGTTCTTTTTAAATACAACCTCTAGGTCTTTATCACAAAAATGTCCAATGCTGAACAAGTTATGACCTAGCCCTTCAACATATGAGACTTTCTTGATCTTGATGTGCTTCTTCTCAATGTCTCCGTACCCCAAAATTGGTGCAACATTATCATTCCCAAAACGTACATTCCCGGAGTACTTAGGAACATAATTCTTGAGAAGACTTTTGTTGCCGGTCATATGTTTGGTACAGCCGGAGTCAAGGTACCACAAGTGAGGCACCTGCAAAAAGAGAATAAATCACGTTTAGGTCCCCATTTAGATATGGGTCCTTGATTGTTAGTCTCTAAGTTGGGTTGAGTAACAACTGTTGGTTTTGATGATGATGAAACTTCTAATGATCTATTCTTCGGTACCCAAATGGACTTAAGCTTTGGACGTGAAGGAATAGATTTGGAAGAAATTTGCTGAGAAGAAAGTTTCTGCACCACTGTTGGTTTGACAGTTGATGGAATCGGAGGTTTCAGATTCGGTAGAGTTGCGGAAGCGTTATATTTGCGAATCCATGGTTGAGAGGAATTATTAAGAATTCTTTGTGGCCTCGGTGCATCAACTTGCTGTCGCGGAAATGGAACACTGCGATTAGCAGGTTTTGCCACTCGTTGAATGGATGATGACTTGGGTTTCGAAGATTTTGAGATTTTGCGCAAGTGTTTTTCCTGTGCAATCCAAGCCCTTTTAAATGCTTCATAGCCCTGCCGTCTGTAGACTTCCAGTTCCTTGATCGTGAGTAATCGGTTGGATTTGTTTAAGCGTTTAAGAGCATGTGATTGACGAGTGGTGATCCATTGATTAATGACGTGGACTTTTGAATTTAAAAATGGAACACAGATTTGATTAGCATAAAAATCAGTCCAATCAACACATGGTTTAACACCTAAAGTCTTTCTCAATTGATCTTAGCAACAATTACATTCACAGTGTCCATGAGTACAACCATCACTTATACAAAACATGGTAGAAGCAATTTCGCCTTGTGAACTGGAATGATTACAAACAGAATCAAACATCAAAATGTTTTCACAGACAGCTTTCAAATTTGAACACCTCCTAGTGGATCTAGGAATAGCTCTTTTCCATGATGTATTTATTTCAAACTTCTTGTTTCCAGCCTTCTTCACATCTGCAGCAGAGGATAAAAGATTAGAATGAAGTCGTGGTCGACTGGCTGCAGCTTGTGATGATTTAGGTACTTCTATGTGCACACGAGAATTGGGATTAGGAGTGTATTTGTTAAGCTGAGCTTGTGATGATTCAGCTTGTGATGAAGGGGGAGATTGTTGCTTTGGTTTGTAAATCTGTTTAAGCTTAAGATTTGTTAAGTCAGGTTTATTAACAGATTTTACAGAAGTTGTACAATATGTACCCTTGGTGTTTGCATGAGTTAGATCATCCATATCTGAACCAAAAAGTGAGAAGGTAAAGGGAACTATTGGAGTTTCCATCTTTACTTGGAGGGCTTTGATTCTTTCTTTCAAAACAAACTGTTTCCTACACAGTTTATCAATGATCTTTCCATCATGTACAAATGACATGTTGGGAATTTGTTGACAGGTGATGATTTCATGCATTGAAGGGAATGTCTCAGAGGTAGGAGGTTTTAAATCATTTTGAATGGCTTTGGCGAGGTCCTGTTGAATGACTTGGGTAAAACAAAATTCCTGCAGGGTGTTGAATCTGTCTTGTAATTCTTTGTGAGGAATGTATTCAACAGTGGGCTTTGGTGAAACAGGGGAGTAGAGTTCTTCATCAGAATAGACAGACGATGAAACATCAGAATCGGACGAGGAAGAGAGATTGGCAAGGTATGAGTCATTCAAATTAGAATAATCAAATGGAATTTCAGTTTTGACATTAAGAGTTCGTTTGAAATCTTCCTCTATTTGTGTCTCTTCTTGGCCAACAAAGACCATCCTTTGGGTAAGTCCTAACCCAAACAGATCAGCATTATATAATTGTTTGGACGTAATCCTTTTCAATTTGAAGCCAAGCCCATCGAAATTCCATCTGGAGAAAGGACGTTCCTTTTCTTTGTATTGAGAGATGGTATGTTCACTTTGATCACGTTTGGACAGAAGGTATTCAAGTTCATTGATTCTAGAGTAAAGAGTACTTCGTTCTTTCCTAAGTTCATTTTTGAGAATTTCTGAATCCTTTTCAGCACACTTACATTCTGCTTTGAGATCTAATATGGTGTTATTAGTCCTACTGGCTAATTCTAAAAGCTCAGATTCTTTTGCAGCTAATTGGTTCCTAAGGCTGATTAAGTCGTTATCTAACTTCTTAATTATTGTTTGTGCCTCCCATTTTTGAGTGTGTGAAACATCTTCTAGAACTTGATTTCTTGTGATTAAATCTAGTGCCTGACATTCTAACTCTTTTATGCGTTTTAATATGGTTTGAATGTGTTTATGATTAATACCCATATTAAAGTTAGAGCTAGAAGATACCTTTCCACTGTCCAAGCTTTCCTCATCTGACTCGGAGAGATTATCTCCGTCATCATCCTCTCTACCTTCTTCACCATTGTGAGCCATCAGACAGAATTGAGCGTGATCTTCACCATCCAGATCACTGTCTGATCCTGTATCATCAAGGAACTGATCCTCCTCAACTAGCAGCACGTTCCCAGCCTGTTTATGTTTAGACTGGCGGTACTTCTGCCGATAGTACTCTGCATCTTTTGTCTTTTTCATTGGGCAGTTCCTGATCAGATGTCCTGACCTCCCGCAGTTATAGCATTTGAAATCAACCTTCTTTTCTTCCTTCTTCTCATCCCTCTGGTACCGTGGCTTGTCAACAGCAGCAGCTCTTTCGGGTCTCCTTGAACCTGATGTGAATCGTTGTCTATTGTTAGTCTTGCTGAAACGGTTCATGAAGTTCTTGTTGGCTACTGTGAGAGCTTGAAATGCTGCTTTGATTGAATCATCATCATTATTATCATGATCAGAATCACTAAGAACCACTTGTTTAAGTTTCAAGGATCTTGATGATGTTTCCTTATGGATTCTGTCAGCCACCACCAAGGCAAGAGGGTCAGCAACTGGTTCTTTAGGAAGAGATTGCAAGATTTCATCTTGATACTGATTGAGATCTTCGAAGATGTTGTGGAAGGTGACTGATGTAAGATCTTTATTAATCTGTTTGTAAAGTCTGGCATAGCCTTTCCACTCAGAACCTAATGAATTCAGAAAAACACAGTTCAAATCAAGATCAGTTCTGACAATTTGATTAGATCTCATTTCATTTTGCAGCTTGCAGAATCTCCCATATGTTTCAGAGAGCAGTTCTTTTTCTCGAGCCTTGAAGTCATGATAGCTGTTGACTAGCTGAGTTCGTTTGATGTATTCTCCTTGCTCAGTGTCCTGAAGTTGTTTCTTGATCTCATCCCAGATTTCCTTGGTTGTGCCCAAGCTATCTATTTTGAGATAGATTTCAGATGAGAGGCCCTGCTTGAGGTAGTACTTGGCCAGTTTCTCTGCTTTCTTTGTTTCTCTTTCTGTATTGGTCATCTCATAATGAGTCTTCTCTCTTTCATGTCTGGGAATGCCAGGGTTGTTATCTGGATCTGCTTCAACTACCTTCGTGAATTTGGTGTTTCCTTTGTTGATGCATTCAATCATCTTGTCACCGAAGAGGTCATTGTGCTCGAGGAAGTCCATGAACCTTCCTTTCCAGACATTGTATTCCCCCCGAAACAAAACAGGAGGTTTTGTGTCGGTGCCAATGGACATCATTTCATTTGTACTTGACATGATTAGTGATGTTTGTGAGAAATGATCGTTTACTTGTAAGATGGTTTGATTGTTCGAAAAACTTGTCCTGATTTTAAAGTGATTTGAATGATTGATTAACGAACTAAGTCTTGTGAATTTCAATTTTGAATTAGATCTTAAAAGATTAAATTCAACCTTGAACTAGATAGACTTGAAGTAATGTAATTCACCTTTGAATTAAATCTGATTTAAATTAAATTCAATTATGAATTAGATTGTTTGATTAAGTCCAAACGTCTTAGAGTTCTTTAATTCAAGTCCAAAGAGTCAATCACTTGTCCACGTATAAGGAATAACTTGATTGGGATTTGTATTATCAAATGCGAATACAGGTCAATCGAATGCGATTAGGTGTCCTTGAAAACAAGCAGAATAAGAACTTAGTTTTGATGGTTAATCGAATGCGAATCAATCCTGTTTCATCAAAAACTTAGAAAATAATCTGTTAGTCCTGTCAATCAAGTGCGAATCAAATAGAAACCTTTCAATCGCGTGCGATTCCCTTTATGAGCCGGCTGATAGATGTAAGTGTTAATCGCATGCGATTCAGGTAAACTTATCAACTGCTATAAGCCGCACAGTCTAATCGCATGCGATTCACTGAACTTGGCTTATAGCTATTTGATTAACACTTAGGTGTTCTAATTTGACAAAATTCTATAAGCCGCCCCAAGAGTCAATCGCATTAACCAAGGAACCGGCTGATAGACTCTGATGTGTCCTTGTTAAATCAGATTGTCATACCCTGAATAGTGTCTAACCACTTGTACTTGATTGGTATGGCAAGTACTTGATTTTCCTTGTACAACACTTAATCTATTATGAACTTATAATTAAATAAATTATAAAATTCGATTTCTTCTTTTTCCAGTTGTACTGTCAGACCAAGAACACCATAAATGCTTAAATACCCAGAAAATTTAATGTTGAAAAAAATGGGTATTTAATGACCTTCTTGACTTAATACTTATAAAAACACCCACGGTTTGTGTTTTTCTTCAAAGAATGTTTTGTAACCTTTGTAAGACTATCGAAACAACTCAAAAGAAAGTTAAAGGAGATGTAGTTTATACCTTTAATGAGTTCTACCTTTAAAAGTCGTTTGAGCTTGAGTTTATCTTGAATAAAACTGACGTTCTTGAACCTTTGCACAACCGAGAGCTTTTTCTTCTTAGAAGCTTGAACACTTCGAGATTTTGTTGTCTTCTTTTGAACAATCACGAGCCAAAAACAAGTTTGGCTCTGATACCAATTGATGGTCCCGTAATACAATACGGATGAAGCAATGCTTAGAAGATAGTTCTTCTAGTGTGTGTGTTCGGTTAGAGAGAGAGAGCCGAGAGTAATGTAGAGAAACACAAACACAAGATATGTTGTAAAATGCAAAGCTTAGTATTGAAATGTGGGGGAAATGCCTTTATATAGCATTTCCCCAACTTTGGTATAATTACATATTACACCCTCACTTTAATATATCTAACAGAATGTATTATACCATCTAATAAATATAACTAATTTTGTAAAATATCCGCTGCATTCGATATAAGAACTCTGATGGTTTAGTAAAACTAATCTTTTGAAAAGTTTTAATTAACTCTGAAACTGGGTGGTACAAACCACCACCCAATTTAGGGTTTTCTTGGTTCGTGTTCGACCACCACCACCACCTCCATCTTGAACCACTTCGATGCTAGGTTCTTCTTAGGGTTTTTATTCTAGCTCAATTCATTCAAAAATCGATTTGTATGAATAGAACCACTTGTGATTTAAATTATATTTATTTGTTTATATTTATACATCATCGATTAGGTTTCTTTGAGATTTTCTCAATGTGTTTTGTCAAGAGATCTTCAAAGTTCATTATCGATGAAGATGAACAAGATGATGGTGATGGTTGAAGAAGACAATGATGGGTGGCGGTGATAGGGTACTCGAATGGGTAATGTCAATAGAACTTCAAATCGATTTTAGGGTACTCAAACGGGTTTTGTTTTGTTCTAAAGACCAAGATGATAATGGTTAAAGAAGATAATAATAATAATAATAGTAATAATAAAGAATAAAATAAAATGATAGAATAAAATAACGAAAAGAAATAAAGGTGTCCTACTAACTTGTGATTGCAAGTCAAACTAAAAAATATTACTTTAAATATTGCTTTTTGACAACTTTAATGCATTCATAAAAAAAAAGTTTAGTTCGTTATACACAATATTAAAATGAGTATAGTTCATTTTAATCTAAACGTTACTCTTAAATATAATTCTACATTATAAGTCCAGATGATACATGAGTTGGTTTAAAAAGTTATAAATATTAAATATTAATAAAAAAGTATTAAATAATTATAAAACACGAAATAAATGAGATTAAGAAAAATGGCGATAGATGATGTCAATACACAGACTAGCGGTGAAAATGGTATTAATGGCAAAAACATATTATGATACAAAGAGAAGTGATTGTATTTCTTACACACGTTGTCGATCATTATTGTTACTATTAGACTCAATGATATTAAATATTTATTGGTTATAACTAAAAATAATTTTAACTAATTATAAAATATTTTAAAATGATAGAACTAAATTTTTTTTTTGTTAAATACAATGTTTTGTAATGTTATAAAAGGTTAAAATATGATATTTTTAAATTATGATACACAAATACGATATTCTAAAGTATAAGAAGCGTATATATAAAATTATTATTAATAATTTTAATTCTCCTCTCCTAAAATTCAAATTCAAATTTCAATTTAAACAGACTGTTAAGAATTGATTTTAACAACAAAAATTTATTTAACAAGATAACCCAAATAAATCTTTTATCAATATTTAGATATCAAGATGATCAAATAGTATTTGAACAAACAATACTTTGGTTCAAAAGAAAAAAGAAAAAATAATTTATGTGCCCCTATCGCTGACCTAATTTTCTTTATATTATATGATTTATTTATATCTTTTTTGTTATATTTTATCTTCAAGGAGTTCAAAGAATTTGGCGCTATGCTCCTACGCAATTCAACCAACGACAACGAACCTTGCTATATCTATAAAGCAACGGAAATTCCTTCCTGGGGTTTTACCTTATCTTCTTCCTCACACCCAATTACACAAAATTTTAATTCTCCCTTTCAATGTCAAAACCCCAATCCATTGAATGCAACAATCAAGCGACGTTTGATTGGAAGGAAATTCCTCAACTCCAAAACGTTGACCTCCTTCAATGCGGCGGCGGCGGTGGTGGTGGCCGCCGTGGACGTTTACGTGCTGGTGATTTTGCTACTGTTTCAATAATAGATAAGAGAGCTGAAACGATGCTAGAATTCGAACCTAACGCATCTCAGCTGCTCAAACATCCGCTAGCGCTTGTTGCTTTGGTGCCAAAAGATGCTGCTGTGTTTGCTGCCGGTGCGCTCTCCGGTGCTGCTGCGAAAACTGTTACTGCGCCACTTGACCGGATTAAACTCATCATGCAGGTGAAATTTTTTAGGTTTTTGTACGTAATTCTGAAATGTTAATGTAGTTTAGCGCAGAATTGGCTAATTGAAGTCGCTGTTGGTGTTAATTGAAATTATTGCTGTGTTTATTTGAATTTTGGTGGTTGTGATGATTCTGAATTTGACGATGGCCTGTACACAACGATAGATTTCTTCAATAACTAATAAATTATGCATTCCTTTTGTAAAGAGATAATTTGTAACAATATTTTCTTAGATGCTCTGTTAGCGAAATCATGAAGTCAAAACTGGGGCCGTGACCAAGAAGGTAAACGTAAGATGGGAATATGAACATGGAAAGGATAAAAGCAATTATGATACAATTGAGTTAACATTTGCCAATATATTGTTTTAAATTGATTAAAACCTTATTAATTTTCCTAGTTCATACAATTATTTTGATTGCAGACTCATGGTCTAAGAGTGGGGCAAGAAAGTGGGAAGAAAGCAATTGGGTTTATACAGGTATAAATTATCATATCATAATTTTAACTAGTTGTATCAGTATTCATACTCTTAAGAGTGACTTGGCATACGGTCACCTCAATTGATTTATGACACGACCAAGTATAGAACTGTTGTAATTTCAGATATTATCTTGTATAGGGACTGACCTGATGGTAACTAGTGTTCTATGGTTATGAATATTCATGTTGAGGGTACCATGTGTCCATGTATGTCCTACTTGTCGATTGAGTCAGGCACTTCAATCAGTTCAGCCATATTAGATTGTTGTGTTCTTGTTTCTGCTTTCTTCATAATGTCATCTCTCTCTCATTATTTCTTTTGATGTGATCTATGAAGGAGAGACTGAACTCCAATATCTTAAAGCATTAGATAGTTACAGGTTAAAATGTTAAATATTTTCCATAATAGGTTTTTGAGGAAGTTTTCTTCATCCGTTTTCTTTTTTCTTGGAAATGAATACCTTTGATTACCTTGTTATTTATGTTTGGCATTGATATTTGAAAATGAAATGTAGGCCTTTGTATCTATAGGGAAGCAAGAAGGTCTTAAAGGGTATTGGAAGGGTAACTTTGCTCAGGTTCTTACACTATTCACATTCACTTATATTTTTCATCGTGTCTTGTTTTGAAAAATACTTCCAATATCTTGTTCATTCAAATTATTTTGCTGTTTCAACCACCTTATGATCTTCATGAAAGTCTAACTTTTCGAGAATAAGAACAGTTCCTCCTAATTCGTTGCTATTGAAAGGAATTTTAGTTGTGCCTCGTCAAATAGCTAAACTATGGGTCTATAGGACAGGCGAAGCAATTTTGTTTCATTAATTAATATCAATAATAAACTCTCAGGTAGTGCGGGTCCTTCCCTATAGCGCAGTACAGCTCTTTGCTTATGACACCTACAAGGTATGGGAAAAATCTTGTGCCAGAATTATTGCGCTAATTGACACCTACATGCTACACATATATAGATGATGAAACACTTTAAACATAATCATTTTATGCAGAAACTGTTTAGGGGATCCGATGGCGAGCTTTCCCTTATCGGAAGATTAGCTGCAGGAGCTTGTGCTGGCATGACTTCAACTTTTGTAAGATTAAACCTAATGATTTCATGCTCAAACCCTTTTAATAATGATCATTTATTCTTTACACCCCTTTTGTAAGATTAAACCCCTTTTAATAAAAATTAATTCATTCTGTTTGACTACTGTCCATTGTTTAGATGCCCTTAGATTATGAACACATAGAAAGTGATTAACATCAACATCTATTTTATGGACAGAGAAGTAAACCTTGTGGACCATATGTTACAAGGGACATCCGAAAATGGAATTTGTTGTACTCTGTTTATAAATTATACATATTATTTGTTTGTTTGTTTGTTTGTTCGTTTGTACTTTCTATGTGACTTAGTGTAAGTGTTAACCGTGGAGAGTTTATTTTCAGGTGACATACCCACTAGACGTCCTGAGATTACGTTTGGCAGTTGATCCCGGGTACCAAACAATGACAGAGGTTATAAGATTGATAGTTGTAATCTACTTTACGTGAAAAGGCTTACGTTTTAAAGTTGGGTGTTTATTTAATTTCAGGTTTTTGTAAAGATGCTAAAAGAGGAAGGAATTGGATCTTTCTACAGGGGTCTTGGACCTTCCCTTATTGGAATAGCGCCATATGTTGCAGTCAACTTTTGTGTTTTTGACTTGTGAGCTCAATACCTTTGAGAACCAAATTATAACTTCAATAATTAATACTAACACGAAGAATGACTTTTTAGCATTCAAGGTCAAATGGGTCGTTTTTTAAACTCAATTTCTACTTATTTACTTCTTATTTTGAAACACTACAGTTCAACTAGTTCTGTAAATATAGTTAAAGTGCTTTCCTAGTTTGCACCTGAAAACAAAACTCTTGACCAGGGTAAAGAAGTCTTTGCCAGAAAATTTTCGGAGCAAACCTGAAGCATCAATATTAACAGCTTTCATGGCAGCTACAATTGCCACGGTTACATGCTACCCGCTGGACACTGTTAGAAGACAAATGCAAATGAGGGGTACACCTTACAAGACTATTTTAGATGCAGTTCCAGGTACTAATTGAAAAAAAAAAAAAAACTATAAGGTCATGTTTGTTTCACCGTAATGCAAAGGAATGGAAACGATTTTAATTCCATCCATGCTAGTTACGTAATGACATTCCTCTACCTAAAGTAATATTAACACTTCGAAGAACTTAATTCCTTTAAAAAATGATGTTACCCAACGCAATATACAACGGAATTTGATTTCAATTCCATTCCATTCCTTCACATTATGGTGAAACAAACTGGACCTAAGATATTCCTTGATTCCCTTTACAAAAAAGTAGATTGTATTGTTTATTTGGATCATCTTGTACAGGCATTGTTGCTCGTGATGGTGTAGTTGGTTTATACAGGGGTTTTCTGCCTAATGCATTAAAAACCTTACCAAACAGCAGGTTCTGCTTACAAATGCTGATGCAAAACATCTATATAATATATTTATTTATTTAAATTCTTGGTTGCTTCTTATTATTATCCATTTGTATAAAGAAAGTGGTTTTGTTTGTGTTGCAGCATTAAGCTCACTATCTTTGATGCAACGAAGCGTTTGATCTCAGCAAGTGAGATAGAGTTCCAAAGAATCTTGGAAGAAAACCGCATTGAACAAAAGCAGACCGCTACTGGTTCAACTTTTTAGATTTATCATTCATTTTTTTCAGCCGGCTTCATTTTCTAGTTACAATCTTCCTTGCTACCATCATTGGAGGGTGTTTTTGACATTTACTATTAATCAAATGATTTTTTCTTACAATTTTACTCTAGGTTTTCTGAAACAACCCAACCTTGGTAAACAAGTGTAACTCAATATGCTCGTATATATGTACCAAGGGGAAATGCCTTTTGCCGCTAACAACACGTAATTTAGGCGTTATTGTACTGATAAACCACTTAAAGGAGTGTTAAAGCGATATCACTATATTAATGAAGTGTGCCTAGGCCTGTAAACGAACCGAACCTTCACGAACCGTTCATGAAATTGTTCGGCGGGAAGTTCGTTTATGTTCGTTTGTTTATTAAATTCGGTTAATTAATAATATCTCATGCTTGATTATGGTATCTGCTTTAAAAATGAATCCTAACTCCTGATGGGTAAAACTAATGAGTCACAACGATATAAAAACAAATGCGAAAGTTAACTTTTGTTTGACCACATTGTTGGTCAAATGATCTTATCAGTTAAGATTTGATGAGACAAAGTTAAGTTTGGAAGATATGTTCTAAATACAACTTAAACAGAATTATGAAGCTTGATCTGACTGAGTACTTACAGTGTTTCAGACTGAGCATAAGCTGAGTATAAGCTGAGCATATAGTTGATCACCTTAGACTATATCTTAGTTAGTTTATCAATTGGTTTGATAAGTTGTGTGTGTTACCTAAGGTATAGGTGAGTATTCAGCTTCATACGTTTCAAGCTAAGTGACTCAGCTTCTAGACCGAGTCAGCTCAACAGAGTTGCTAAGTAAGTTCTAGCTAACTCTTATGACTTCTAAGGATGAGTTAGTCATTATACATGTTAGTACATGTTTGATTTCGAGTTTCTTCTCGAAGGACTCAGCTTGATGAGTTTCAAGCTGAGTAACTCAGCCTGACAAAAGAATTCAGTAATAGAGAATTAAAATATGTTTTAATTTTTGTAACTCTCTATATCTACGGTATGTATAAGAAGACTCCAGAATTAAGATTGAAGATTGAAGACTCAAGATAGAAGATTCAAAGATTCAAGATTCCGGGTTATCCGTTAGTTTGTTAGCAGATTATGATAAGTTCTAGTTTGTTAGGATCCGTAGGAACAAGATTATAAATACTTATCTTCTGATAAGTTTAGAGCTCACCTCAACCTAACCTCACCATCGTATGTGTTACGAGTCTTGATACACTGTTTGTAAGTTCAACGTGATCAAGAAATTCACAGAATGCCAACATAGTTCGTGTGTTCGATCTTCACGTCTGTTGTGAAGTTGGTAAATATTCAATCTGTGAATAAATCCTGTTTAGAGAGTTAGTTTGTATTTATAATCATAAGTTGATTATAGATAGCAAGTTTGAGAGATTGAGAGATTTGATTTACATTAGGTGTTTACATATCAAGTGTTGCTTACTTGATAGTCATTATAATCATCTTCTTATTAATGAAAGCATTCGATTTCATGTGGTTTGATTTGTGTAACACTTTTTTATTGATTTGTTCAATTTTCCGCAGAAAGTGTATTCAACCCCCCTTCTACACACTACTTGCTTGTTGATACTCTCACCAAGGGACCAACAACTGGTATCAGAGCAGGCTGAACTATTCATAAGTTGAAGTTCAAGATTATGAGAAAATATAATATGTCGACTAGTAACAATTCATCAAACTTTCCTCAGATGGCTGCTAAAGGATGTCCCATATTTGATGGATCTGATTATCCTGTGTGGAAATTCATAGTCATGCTCTTCCTTAAGTCCATTGACATCAGAATGTACGATGTCATAACTCGTGGACCAATCATCCCCAAGATTCCTGCTGCTGTCAGTGATAAGTCTCCTGACAAGACTGAAAAGGAAGTCATGAAGCCTTTGGCATCCTGGACTGAAGAGGATTGGAAATTACATTCTCTGGATGATAAAGCAAAGAGTGTTTTGGCAAATGCCCTGACCAATGAGATCTTGCATACTATGACTAGGTGTCAATCTGCAAAAGAGATCTGGGATACTTTGAGTATTACATATGAGGATACAGATGGTCAAGCAGCATAAGAAGAATCATCTTAACAGATCTTATGAAAACTTCTTTTCTAAGAAGAATGAAACATTGCCTGATTTGTTTACAAGGTTTCACTGCTTGATTAATGACCTGCTAAGTGTAGGCATTAAAAAGGATGAAGCTGACCTAGTGCTGAAATTTCTGGATGTGTTACCAGAGAAATTTAATGAGGTAACCATAGCACTCAGGGCTGGAGGTACATTACATTTGTACAACCTACAGTCCATATATGGGTTTTTGCTTAATCATGAACAGATCACAAAACACAAGAAATCTTCTCAACAACAAATGAAGGACTCTCTTGATAAACATGAAATTGCATTAGTTGCAGAAAAGAAGAAAAAGAGTTCAAAAGCCTTCATAGCTGAATCTGAGACTGAGTCAGATTCTCAAGCTGACCACTCAGACTCAGACTCAACTAATAATGATGATGTTCAGACTATCACTGAACAAATGGCTATGCTTGCCAAAAGTCTGAGAAGAGTTCAAAGGGGAAAAAGAAGATCTGACAGAGGCAAGGAAAGAGTTCCTTTGACCCCCAGAAAGCTGTGTGCTACAACTGTCAGAAGAAGGGACACATTGCTGCTGAGTGTAGAGTGAAGAAGGGTGAATCAGCTTAAGTAGCTGACAAGAATGCTTACAGAGCTGATAAGTACAAGAAGAAATATACTCAGCTCAAGAAAGGAAAGCCTGAAGACAAGTCCAATGCTAAAGGACTTTATGCTGAAACTTAGGATACAGAATCATCTACCTCAGATGATGATGACAAGTGTCGGATGGCTTAAGAAGATGAAGAGTTTGAATTAGACGAAGTTGATTATAGTATGTCTGAATCAACTTTTGAAGCTGACATGAAGGAAGCTGAGGAAAACAACAAACTAAGTGACTGGGATCCTTCCTCCATGTACAAGGTTAGTAATTTCAACTCTTACACTGATGAAGAAAAAGGTCTTACATTTGGTTATTTGTTAAACGACTTTAAGACCAGCCTTAAGTCTCAAGCTGACCTCAAAGCTGAAATCACTAAGCTCAAGAATGAGATTAAGGAAAATCAAACTCTCATTACTGCTGGAAAGAAAACACAATGTGATCTTGAATGTCAAAGACACATTAACAAACTTCTGAGTGAAGAACTTCAGGAAGCTAAGGATAAAGCTGACCAACTTCAGAAGGTCACTGAATCCTGGTGTAAGTCATCAAGGCTTGCTGAACAGTGCATCAACCAGCAGATTCCTAAACAGGTAAAAGCTGTACTTGGAGGTGACTATCAATCCGTAGCTTATGCAGCTGATGATGATGAGATAGCAAGTAGAGATTCTGAGGAAGATAGACAACTGATTGAGTCTTAGAAGTCAGCCTCAGAAAAGAGACATGATCCAAGCCTCAAATACAATAAGTTTGTAAAGGCAAAGGATCATGGAAATGAGTGTTCAACTTCTAAACAGCATAGTAAGTCTGTGCATGATAGATTAGGCACTCAGCCTATTCAAAGAATGTCTGTTATTGAAAGGTTGAATCCAAACCCTTTCAAAAGACAGCACTCTCTGTCCAGTTCAGAGAGAAGCTTTAAGAATAGGAAGACAACTATAAATCAGAGGTCATATCACAACAATGGTAAGTCCAAAGTTGTTGAAACTGGTAAGTCCAAGGAACTCAACAGTGGTAAGTCCAAAGCTGTTGAAACTGGTAAGTCCAGAAAACATGACAATGGTAAGTCCAAAGTCAATGAAAAGAAGTTTGTTGGTCAAATTTCTGATCAAAAGGATAATAAACCTAGACATGACAAAGGTAAATCCAAGGTCAATGAGCATTAGGTGAATCAGCTTGCAAAGAAAGTTGAGAAATTACCCAGCAACCTATAATCCTAAAACTGAGAGCATGTTCTCAAAAGGATTATTGGATAACCTACCTCCTGTAGTCATTGGTAGAAGGAAATGCTACAAGTGTGGAGGTAGAGGACATGAGGCCAAGGACTGTGATAGTGAAACTTTAAGGCCTGAAAAGGAACAAGCTGATTAGCCTACGCAGGACTCAACACCTGCTCAAGCTGACCAGTCAGCTCCACAAGATGAAACGGCTAAGTGCTCATCATCTGAACCTACTAAAAAGTGGGTTCCCAAACAAAACTAATATGTTTAGTTTTCTTTCCATGTGCAGGGTTCAAGTAAATGGTACTTAGACAGTGGATGCTCAAGGAACATGATAGGATGGAAAGGATTTCTAAGTGAATTCCAGAAAGATGAAGGTCCTAAAGTAACATTTGGTGATAACTCCCATGGAAGAACTAAAGGATATGGGAAGATACATGCTGGCAAGGTGAGTTTCCAGAAGGTTGCATATGTTAAAGGTCTTAAACACAATCTGATAAGTATCAGTCAATTGTGTGATGAAGACAATGTTGTTACTTTTAGGAAGAAAGCAGGGATAAGATACAATTTAAAGGGTAAGCCAGTGCTAATAGGAAAGAGAGAAAGAGATGTGTATCTACTTGATCTTAATTCTGATGATCCCAATATTGAAACCTGCTTATATTCCCAATCTGTTCCTAAGCTGAGTTGGCTGTGGCATAAAAGGTTGTCAAATTTAAATTTCAAGAATATAAATATGCTATCCAATAAAGAGTTAGTATCTGGATTGCCAAAGATCACATTTGTCAAAGACAAATTGTGCTAAGCTTGTGAGCAAGGGAAACATCACAAAGGGTCATTCAAGTCAAAGCAAAAGTTTTCAATAAGAGACCCATTGCATATGTTGCATATGGATCTGTTTGGACCCATAAGTACTCCAAGCCTAAGTGACAAGAAGTACACATTGGTGATAGTAGATGAGTTCTCTAGATTCACCTGGGTAATATTTCTTACAGCCAAAAGTGAAGCTGCTCTAGAGATAATAAGTTTTATCAAACAGGAAGAGTTGCCAAAAGGTAAGTCTGTTAAGCAACTCAGAAGTGATCATGGGACTGAGTTTAGAAACTCAACCCTAGAAGGATTTTGTGAACAAAAAGGAATATTACAAAATTTCTCCTCCGTTAGAACTCCTCAACAAAATGGAGTTGCTGAAAGGATAAATAGAACCTTAATTTAGGCTACTAGAACAATGTTGTGTGAGGCAGGATTGAAACTCTATTTTTGGGATGAAGCTGTCACTACAGCATGTTATACCCAAAATAGATCAATCATAGTCAAAAGACATGGCAAAACTGCATATGAAATGTATAAATCAAGAAAGCCCAATATAGGTTACTTCCATGTCTTTGGTTCAAAATGCTATGTGCTGAATCAAAGAGATTAGCTCCATAAGTTGGAACCTAAAGCTGATCCTAGAATGTTTGTTGGTTATTCCTTAATCTCCAAGTCATACAGAGTGTATAACTCAAGGAGAAAAGCCATAGAAGAATCAATTCATGTCTCATTAATTCCTTTGGAGAAAATACTACTCAGACTGAAGATCTTAGTGATCAACAGTTTGATGACAATGTTGTAATTGAGACTGAGGATGTAAGTTCACCTCAGAGTCCTCAATATCACTCAAGTCCAAAACCACAATCTCCTACTACAACATTTAAGTTCCCGCAAATATCATCCTCAAGATCAAGTGATTGGTAATATTCAAGAAAGAGTGATTACCAGGTCTAAGGCAATAACAAACTATGTTGCTTACTTTGGTTTCCTATCTCAAATGGAACCAAAGAAGACTGAAGAAGCCTTAGAAAATGAGGACTGGATTTAAGCTATGCAAGAGGAATTAAATGAGTTTGAGAGAAACAAGGTATGGAATCTTGTCCCAACCCTCAAAGATCATACAATTATAGGCACTAAGTGGGTCTATAGAAACAAGATGGACAAGGATGGAGTGATTGTTAGGAATAAAGCCAGGCTGGTAGCACAAGGGTATATACAAGAAGAAGGAATAGATTATGATGAGACATTTGCCCCTGTTGCTAGAATTGAAGCCATTAGGCTGTTCTTAGCTTATGCAGCATAAAAGACTTCAAAGTCTATCAAATGGATGTGAAAACTGCTTTCCTAAATAGAAAACTTCAGGAGGAAGTCTATGTGAAACAACCTCCTGACTTTGTCAGTTCAAAGTATCCACATCATGTCTATAAGTTAGACAAGGCTTTGTATGTTCTTAAACAAGCTCCAAGAGCTTGGTATGATACACTGTCCAAATATCTACTATCAATGGACTTTACCAGAGGTAGTATTGATAATACACTCTTCATTAAAAAGAGTAAAGGACAGATGATTCTTGTACAAATCTATGTGGATGACATTATCTTTGGATCTACAAATGAATCTCTGTGTGATTGGTTCTCCAAAGCTATGTCAAAAAGGTACAAGATGAGCATGATGGGTGAAATGACATATTTCCTAGGCTTACAGATTCAACAAAAGCCTGATGGGATATTCATTAATCAAAGCAAGTGTGTTCTTGATTTGATAAAGAAACATGGTTTTGATTCTAGTTCAACCATGAAAACACCCATGTCACCAGCTGTCAAGCTGAGCAAGGACTCAGATGGAAAGTCTGTATGTCAGTCTACCTATAGAGGAATGATAGGTTCATTACTCTATTTGACAGCTAGTAGACCTGGTATAATTTTTGCTAGATGTGTTTGTGCAAGATATAAGGCAGATCCTAAGGAATCACATCTTCAAGTTGTGAAAAGGATCTTTAGGTACCTTAAAGGTACACCAAATCTAGGTCTTCAGTATCCAAAGGACTCTGGATTTGAATTAGTTGGATTTTTAGATGCTGATTATGTTGGGTGCAAGTTAGACAGAAAATCAACAACTGGAGGATGTCAAATGCTTGGAGGAAAGTTAGGAAGCTGGACAAGTAAGAAACAGAATTCAGTGGCTACTTCAATTGCTGAAGCTGAGTATGTTGCTGCAGGAAGCTGTTGTGCTCAAATCCTGTGGATGCAACATCAGCTTCAAGACTTTGGTATGATTTTCAGAAAAACTCCTATTTTCTGTGATAACCAAAGTACAATAGCCATCACATATAATCTAGTCTTCTACTCAAGAACAAAGCATATAGAACTTAGACATCACTTCATAAGAAACATCGTGGAAAAAGGTAAAGTTGACATAAATTGTATCTCTACAGATGATAAATTAGCAGATATCTTTACCAAACCTCTAGATGAGAAAAGGTTTTCCTATCTGCTAAGTAAATTGGGTGTGCTCAACCCCTAGATAAGTTTCGAAAACTGAGTTTCAACTTGACAAAGACTATGTGTCTTAAGCTGAGCGTACAGTTTATAGATATGTATTCATAGACTGTGCACTTGGTCAAGCTGAGTGATAAGTTCACACGTTTGGTCTGTTCCAAATATGTTTTAACTGCTAAGTGAGGTTAAAATATCAATTTGAGTTAGTCTTAAATATAACTGACTAAGTGTCATTGATTCTGAGCTGTGTGCTCCACTCAAGCTGAGTGTCAATCTCAAGCTGAGTGCTCAAATCAAGCTGAGTGATTGACTTACGCTGAGTGATAAGTTTACTCAGCTTGGTTGTCCAAACCATGTTTTTAATTACTATGTGTTATTAATTAATGAGACATTATGTTTGAGTCAGTCTCAAATTACGTTTTATAGCGATTATGTATTGGTGTAATGCAATAGTGTAAATAATATTTTTGTAAGTCAAGAATGTTATTTTACAAACTTATCCATTGGGATATGATGTGTTTCATCTCGATTACCATTATATCTATCTGTAAGTTAGTTAGAGTAACGAATAAATAGGGATTTCCAACGGTAACTTTTCTCTCTCCTCAAAAAGGTATATATATCATTTGTAACCGAAATTCAAAAGTTTACGCGTACTTTCAACCATCTCTAAACTTCTGCTATACTCAATATACCTTCTACAAACACCTCTTTGCTAAGTGCAATCCACCATTCAATCGAACTTGAAACCGTAATCGCTCAGTGCGAATTCTGTATTTACTCAGTGTGAATCGAAATCATACTACGATGGACGGAATCATTCTAAATCTCAGTGATAGAATGGTAAGGGGTGCTGCCTTCAAGAACAACGGAGTGCCGATGATTAAAATCAACAATCAACGAGCTTGCCTAGCCATCCCTGAGCGTAAAAGGAACAGGGGTTATGAGGCGTGGGAGGATTATATCTGCAAATGCCCACTGGCATTTGTTTTTACTGGAGCACCAATTCACGTTGTTCCTCAGCACCTACTGGAGTTCTGGTATACATGTGTCTGTGACCAGGACAGAGGGGAAATCAGAGGCACAGTGCTGAATGGGGAGAGAACCATCGTCATCACAGTTCAAAGGCTAAGGGAGATTCTCCAACTCCCTCATAATGATGTGTTCGAGCCTTCTATGACAAGGTAGGAGGCAAGGTCAGTCCTACCCAGAATGGGTCACCCACAAACAGAGGGTGTAATAAAAAAGGCCACTTTTCCAACCGGATGGGGATTCATGGTTTCAACAGTGATTTGTTCACTTGGGACCAAGGTTGGAGGACTGCACAAGGTCAACGAGTTCGAGATGCAGCTGCTCTACAACATTTACTTTGCACGAAATCTGGATTTTGCACTGCTTATCTTCAACGAACTCAAGGTCCAAGTGATGAAGACCACAAGGGATATTCATGTGCCTTTTATAAGGTACTTGTCCTTAGCATTTGAAGCTGAGCTAGGGACTGAACTGTATGAAGCTGGTCAGGATATGTTCCTCACACCAGCACTTAGCTCCAAGATGTTCAACAATGACATCTTTCCAGAGCAATAGGGCCTCAGTGAGCCTATGCAATGGATTGCTGAGAAAGATTCATCAGAAAGTAGAGCTGAGGGGTCTACTCAAGGGGGAGCAGCTCAAGCTGATCAAGAGGTTCAAGCTGAGTACTCTGCTCAAGCTGAGCCAGCAAATATTGAAGCTGCGCCAGGTATGACTTCTCCACTTTCTTCTTCTTCTTATTTTTCTCCATCTTCATTTGGAGATAAGACTGTGGTAAGCCCAACCCAGTCTAACCCATCTCCTCCACCTTCTTTCCATCATAAAATCCAATCTAAAGCCAACCTTGGTATGCCCACTGCTACCAAGGAAAATATCCAAACCTATATTCGTAAAACTGCCAAAGGTGGTGCCACAACTAAAGGTACCACTGGAGCTGAAATCACACTGATTCCTCCACCGGCAGGAGTTGAGGGGGAGACACCTACTCTTCAGGTGACAACCTCAAGGCTAATTCAAACCCAACAGCCAAACCAGGGTGTGGTGTCTACTCAGCCCACACTTTCTCGAGCCATGAGAGAGCCTGTTACTGTGCCTGAGCAGACACACTCAGGTAACATTGAAGATATGACCAATCCCAGGGGTCAATCACCCCCCACTTACCAAATAAGCTAACCACCAACCCATTCTCATCACATTTCGAGCCCAACTTATTCTCTTCACTTCTCACACTCTCCTTCACGACCTGCCAATGATTCACCTAAATACCAAGGTGAGTTACAGGGTCAACTTCTGGTGCAAATGAATTTGAGGGTATACACCAACCCTTCGATGATGCACCAAAATCCCAACCTTCTCAAGCTGCTCTAGATGATCTACTGCGGTTTATTAAAGGCTAGTTTCAAACACTGCACCTCAAGCGGAAAAAGACCAAGCAACAAATGTTGTTGTGCTTGGATTCATTGGATGAAGAGGTATCCAAGTTAAAATATGTAGTGGCTGCTCTTACACAAAAACAGACTTCAACCCCTATTGATGATAACAAAAAGGGGGAGAAGGTTCAAGAGACTGAAGCTGTGTCAGTTCAAGATGAGGCTCTGCTGCTTCTAGTCAAAGGAGCAGAGAAGCCATATCAGATTGAGGGGGAGAAAGAGAAGGAAATAGAACATGATGCCGAGCTTACTGAAAAAGCTAAAGGAAAACGACCTCAAGTAGTCAGCTCAGGAGATTCAGAAGCCCCAAAACAGAAAAGAAGAAAAATGATTCTTGGTGAATCAGATTCAGATGAAGACTCTGCAGATGGCATGACTTTGAAAGAAAGAGCTTCTCTGATAGCAATTAGAAGATTAGAGCAACAAGACACTGATAAGCTTGGGATGTATGTGGATGAACTAAGGAGAAGACAAATGAGTGTACAAGCTGAGTTAGCAAATATTCAAAATGAGAAAGCAATGAGGGAGCAGGCTTGGGCTGAACAGATAAGAAAGCAGAATGAGGAGTTAGTCAAACTCAGACTGCCTATAGAGCCAAAGGAAGAAGAAGTAGAGATTCTTGTTGAAAATCAACCAGAGGAAGAAGACATTACTCAGTGTTATGTCAAGACACATTTCTCCTCTCGGATTAAAACATTCAAGCTGAGCATAGTCCAAGGGATTGTAATTCTAGAGTTAGTGTTAGAAAATGGTGAAACACCTTCCCTGGATCTGAATCAACTACATAGACTGGGATATGCTGAATGGAAGCAAGTAGCCATACTCATCAAGCAGATGGAAAAGTCCTTTGCTAGAAATCAAGTAAAGGATGAGATTTTAAGGCTGCTAGCAAAAGCCGATGCAATGGAAATCATACCCAGATCTGAGATCAGATTCCTACTTACTTCCTTTCACAAGGTTGGAAATAAAAAGTTATCAAAGCCAGCTGGATTAGCAAAAAGAAGCAAGTACGATCTTGATCTTCCTGAAGGTATGGAGTTTAAAGAGAATACTTATGTTGAAAAGCCTCAGAAAGGATTTATGTACTTGGACAGTAATGGTGAACAATGCTTCCAGGCTGATGCAGCACTTTATATATGTGGGGTGGCTCAAGTATTAGCTATGAGATTACTAGTGGAGAAAACTGAACTAAATGCCAGGTTCAGATATCGACTAAACAGAGCGATCTGATCACAAAAGGATGAACTTCAACATTTGCCAAGTCTGAAAGAACTTCTTGAAGATATTAACAAGGAGATCAAAGAGTTTGAAGAGTTGCATCCTGATCTTTTGTAATAGATTAGTTCTATTTGTAATTATTAGATTAGTTCTAATAATATGTAAGCACTAAGTGTGCATGATCTAGGTGATCAAAATTTTGTATTCTGAAATGTTCAATTTTAATGAATACAAGTATTAGTTTGATATGTTCAAATGTTTATGATATGTTCATATTTATTAGTCTGATGAGTTCAGCTTGAATGAATAATTTGATTAGTTCTTGATCATTAATATGATTGGTTGGTATGTTCAACTTATAATTGATAAGTTCAAGTAAAATTGATAAGTTCAATTAATATTTGATTAGTTCAAAAATGAAATCTTAGTAAGTTTAAGATTTGAAACATAATTATGTTCAACAAACTTAAAAAACTGTTTGATGGTTTTGTCATCATCAAATAGGGGGAGTTTGTTGGTCAAATGATCTTATCAGTTAAGATTTGATGAGACAAAGTTAAGTTTGTAAGATATGTTCTAAATACAACTTAAACAGAATTATGAAGCTTGATCAGACTGAGCACTTATAGCATTTCAGACTGAGCATAAGCTGAGTATAAGCTGAGCATATAGTTGATCAGCTTAGACTATATCTTAGTTAGTTTATCAATAGGTTTGATAAGCTGTGTGTGTCACCTAAGGTATAGGTTGAGTATTCAGCTTGATACGTTTCAAGCTGAGTGACTCAGCTTCTAGACTGAGTCAGCTCAACAGAGTTGCTAAGTAAGTTCTAGCTAACTCTTATGAATTCTAAGGATGAGTTAGTCATTATACATGTTCGTACATGTTTGATTTCGAGTTTGTTCTCGAAAGACTCGGCTTGATGAGTTTCAAGCTGAGTAACTCAGCCTGACAAAAGAAGTTAGTTTAAGAGAATTTAAATATGTTTTAAATTCTGTAACTCCTATATGTACGGTATGGATAAGAAGACTCCAGAATCAAGATTGAAGATTGAAGACCGAAGATAGAAGATTCAAGATTCAAGATTCCGGGTTATCCGTTAGTTTGTTAGCAGATTAGGATAAGTTCTAGTTTGTTAGGATCCGTAGGAACAGGATTATAAATACTTATCTTCTGATAAGTTTAGAGGATCTCACCTCAACCTAACCTCACCATCGTATGTGTTTCGAGTCTTGATACACTGTTTGTAAGTTCAACGTGATCAAGAAATTCACAGAATGCCAACATAGTTCGTGTGTTCGATCTTCTCGTCTGTTGTGAAGTTGGTTAGTATTCAATCTGTGAATAAATCCTGTTTAGAGAGTTAGTTTGTATCTATAATCATAAGTTGATTATAGATAGCAAGTTTGAGAGATTGAAAGATTTGATTTATATTAGGTGCTTACATATCAAGTGTTGCTTACTTGATAGTCGTTGTAATCATCTTCTTATTAATGAAAGCATTCGATTTCATGTGGTTTGATTTATGTAACACTTTTTATTGATTTGTTCAATTTTCCGCAGAAAGTGTATTCAACCCCCCTTGTACACATTACTTGCTTGTTAATACTCTCACCAAATGACCAACACACACTTACCTAACCCATAATGCAAACAAATAAAGTAAATCTTGTAACTTATAAAAAAAACTTATGTCAGGCCAAAAACAGTAGTAGTGTGCCCCAAAACAGCACTAAAACTCATATGAAGGTAATCAAAACACCCACCAAGAGCACCAATTTATAGCTTTAAAAACCCCCAAAACGGGTAAAAACCACGGGACGCCTAGTGCCGCTTAAAATCCACTATCAACAAGAGATGTATACAAAGGTTTCTCTAGATAGCACTAGATGCATACAACATTTATCTTAATCTTGGAATCAAACATCAAGATAAATGGAAACAATCAAAGAGCAAGAAAAGAAGAACATCACCAAATATGCAATCTGCCCAGGCATGAAAACGGACATCTACACTTGCATAATTAAAATTCCAATGGTTAAAACCTTCCTTTAGATGTCAGGAAGCTATTGTCCAATAATGGTGACGATCCGATGATGCAATCTCCGGCGATCGGCAAAAGACTGCAGCTGGGTTGGATGAATACTAACCTATGCATTTCTTCTTTCTTTTCTCTCTTCTTCTTTATTTCTCTCTCTCTCTCTCTCTCTCTCTCTCTTGTGTCCATCCAAACAATAGAACCCCATTTGTTTACTTTAAAGTAGGTAAAAAAATAAGTGGTTAAGATGGGCCTTAATTTGTTGGGCTAATGTCCTCATGGTCTAAAGAAAAATAAATAACAACTCCATGATCAAGTACTCCTATATCGAGATGGATTGGAACGGTAAGAGTAAACGAGTACTTACACTCTATCACACTCACTACATTGTTAAGCAAGCTAGCTTTTTCTACCATCACTCAACCTATCATTTAGCCACATAGTGATTATTTCCTATCACTCTCTACCAAACCAAACTATAGAACCTACAAATTAACCACTAACCAAATAAATATAAAGAGTTAAAAAAAATAAAGATAAAAAGGAGCAAAGTAATTGAATTGACAACTTGAAATTTGTGTAGGGTCCCACATAGGAGGATACCACGTAGAGAAAGAACATGTAGAGAACTCCACGCCTAAACTCAAGTACGTCATGGTGGAGAGGTAAATTCGCTAATGATGGCGAGGTGATCCACCCTCACACCAATTATGCTTCCATACCATTAATATAAGTCTACAAAACAGATAACACTTTAAGACACTATAGGGGAGAAACCCTTGTGATGCACTTGTGATTTTGAAGTCATCATATGAATACATCATTGACTAAAGTATATTGTATGGAGGGAAGAATTGTAGGTATATATAGAGTTTCTTTGAGAAGAAGACATTACTTCTTAGGGGTTGTTTGGTTTGCTAAGGATTGGAATTAGATTCCATTCTATTATCCTGTTTGGTAAATTTATTTTGAAATGAATCTAATTCCAAGGAATTTAAACACTCCATTAGTTGATGGAATGTACAATTCTCATGTAGTATAGATGGAATCTCATTCCATTTATTAAGGAATGTTGCAAAAAGATAAATATACCCTTATGCTCACCCTTAATATTACACATTGCAAAAATCTCACATTGTCACCACCGACTACGACTACCATTGTTTACCCTTGCATCTCTCCCTACACCAACCTCACTAGGTCGCAATTGCACCTAGCTTCTGTCGCAAACCACACCAAAAGTTGATGCATCGACCACCACCACCTTTGCGGATACCATTAATTACGGGTGACGTTGCTCGCCGTAACCAGTCGCTACCAACGCAGATCACCGTCATTTGCAATTGAGGACACCATCAGGCACCTCCGGCATCGACGGCGACTCCAACCGCCTCCGGTCTTTGTGGATACCATATGTCACACGTGCTACTGATTGCCGCAACTAGTTGCGTCATACACCACGTGAAGCCGCCACCACCAACCGCTGCCGTCGGTCAGCGCTGACACCACGAGTTGCCACACCAAACGTGATACTATATCTCATTCTTTTGGAATTCAATTTCTTAAAGAACTTAATTTTATTCCTTTAGATTTTGTGAATCAAACGGGACCCTAGGTCAATAATTTACCTTGTATACAAATTTCATGTTGTCCTCACATTTGTTTATTTCTAGAGTTAAGTCCTCTAAATTAGGATCCTTTATAATTTGTCCGGGCCTCCATCGCAACGTTTACAAATAGTTCTCAAGACATCTCACATCTTATCGGTATCTACTTCAATGCTAAAGATAAAATACAAAGCTTCTTTGCAAATGCATAAATTTAGTGTAGCTACGTGGGTTTAGAGGAACTCATTTTTTGATTTTAGAAATTGTTTAGAATAGAAAGACAAGATTTGAATAAATCATCCTTGGGACCAACATACAATTGAAATTTTATCAAGAATCTAGATTTTAAAGGAATTACAATTGGATTTGATAAAAATGTGAATCTTATTTGAAGAGTATTTTGTTAATAGGAATTGCAATAGACAATAACAAAAGATAAAATTGTCCTTTAAAAAATGTAATATATATTAATATTATTTAATACCAATAGCCACCGTCCGCCACCACCACCCTCACCACGCACCCACGCTATCGTCACTACCACCACAGTCGGTGCCGCCTCCATCTCAATCATGGCAGCCACCACAAGTATATACCTACATAGGGACCACCACCACCGATGTTCTTACCACTATTGACATTGTCGTTATCGCCACCGTCGCTAATGCCAAATTGTGTTGGTGGCACAACAAGTGGTGGGTGGTGCGAACGGCTATGACAATTGCGATGGTGGTAGTGGTGGGTAGGTTGTGGGGATGTGCTGCGGTGGCGAGGGTGGTGATGGTACTAGTAGAGGTGTTTGGTGGTGGTGGTGTTCGTAATGAGCATTGTGTTTGGGTGATTGTAGGGTTAGGTGGCGGCAATGGTGGTGGTGTGCGCGACGGTTGTAGTGGTTGTAGTGGGTGGGGTGGTAACATAGCGGGGGATGGCTGAGTTTTTGGTAATTGAGACGAAACGGATAGTGGAGGCATAAGACGTGTTAGGTTCGGGATTTGTGATTTATTAGGAAGATGTATTTGCTTTTGTATTTGTAAGGCTCAAAACTATCCAAGGAGTTATAAAACCTTGATAGCAAAGGAGTTTCACGGAATTTGGAGAACTACAATGGAGTTTAACAAAACAATTGAAATGAAATGTTGAATTTCAATTATTCTAATTCCAAAAGGCAAAAAAGCTTCTTAGAGTGTTAGTAACCATTACACTCACCACATCACCATGTCAGTTATTTTTTTCTCTACCACTTAACTCATCACTCAACCCTGTATTGATCACTATTTACCATATCAAACCATGGGACCCATCTATAATACATATTAAGCATTCAAAAATCAAATATGTAAAAACAAAAAAAAAAGAAAGAGAAAGAAGAGAAATCAATTTATGTGGGACCCATTTAAACTTACCACACCAAGTGGTAGTCACTCCCTTTTAAAAAACCACATCATCATGGTATGGAACTACTCCACCCCCTTTCTACCCCATATCACACCCCCTTCCCACACCAAACATTCTAACTAATAAAATTATGTTTCATCTCTATCATTGTATTTAAAAATATAACTATAAATCTACCACTAATCACCTAAGAGAAATCACAATGGGAAATAGTTATCATGGATAGCAAACAAAAATGAGGCTTCAACCTAGTTATTCCATTGTCATCAAATTGGCATTGCATTGTTATTGTGTTGCTCATTGTGCGGGTATTGAGTCGACCTGCTCGTTATCCATTTTATAGTTTTCCCTTTTTCCTTTCACCCAATAAAAATTGACATAACTAATTGTGTGCGATTTTAGTTATGGCAGTTATGAGTTTTATCACTGTCATTGTCTATTTATATGATATGCCGACTAGTTATGACAATTAGTAGAGTTTACAACTACGTGTGCTTTAATAAAAAGTATACAGATTCTCATGTTTATTATTATTATTATCTAAAAATGTTTAGAAAACGCTAATAGAATTTTTCGTATCAATATTCTATAAAATAACTAACCTAATTAATAAACGCTTTATTTGAGATATTTTCTAGAAGTTTACCACTTTTAATTGAAAAAAAAAGTTGGTTACCTTATTGAAAATTAAAATTTATTTATCCATGTTATTATGTTCATATAATGGGTCCAATGGAGTGGGGTGGGGGTTGGTTGATTAAGAATAAAACATATGGCTGCGTGGTGAAAGAGCATTTGGTCTAGTAGCTTCATTACTTTCTCTTACTTTTTTATTGATTAAAAAAGATATTACATGAATCCTAAATTTTGTGCATAAGAAAATGACCATTAGAGGATTCTGTTAGTTACGAAATATAAAAACTAATATGAAGATGATGCACATTAGTGCTCTTAAGATACTACGAGGACAGTGATCGTGCGTGGATCGTCATGTACATTAGTGCTTGATGGATAGAACCCTTGAGAAGATCCTACAAATTAATAACATCTTAGTTTAAAGGAAGACGAGGGTTTTGTCCCCGTATTCCTCTCCGATGCTTAACTTAGATTTGGTGATAAAGTGTTTCTTTGATGAAAGTGATATAAGTGTAAATAATCATACCTATTTTACTGCCTTATGTTGTTCTTATATATCACTCTCTTTGACCGGTAACCAATTTTGGACCATACAATTGATGTGTGTTGATGTGACCCTTGCCACCCTAGTAGTTAGGAAATGATGCAATTCATTATTGATGAACATCCTTAAGGATTTTGAATATCTTCTAGATAACCAAATGATATCTAAAAAATCTCAACGAGGATATATTCGGAATTATTATTTTAAACCATTTAATAATTTATAGCTTTTATTCGTTTTCGTCAACTTTTACTCAACACCTTATTTATTAATATTAACACATCTTCATTTTTTTAACTTAAAATTCTTATTTGGTTCACAAGAATACAACCCTACAAGGAAAGAGTACAAGTAGGCCCGTTTCAGGGTATTACACTAGAGGTGGTCATTGTGGATGTTTATGTGTAGAAGACATTTAAACTATCAAGCGGTTCTTCTCAGGGTGTAAATTTTCCTGCTAAAGACCTTCCAGTCCCACGAATGGCGTCATTTGATATGCATGAATACTAACTTACATGAGTGCTTGATGGATAGAACACTTGAGAAGATCGTATAAAACAATAACACCTTGGTTAAAGGAAGACGTGAGTTTTATCCCCATATTGATGCTCTCTGATGCATAAGTTGGATCTTGGTGATGAACTATTTCTTTGATGAAAGTGAGATAAGTGAAAATGATGGTACATGTTTTACTGCCTTATGTTGTTATTATATATCACTCTCTTTAACCCGTGAACCCTCAATGTGTGTTGATGTGACCCTTGCCACCCTAGAAGTAGGAAAATTTGATTCATTAATGACTGACATCCTTAAGGATTTCAAATATTTTTATGTATGTCCTTTTAATCAGAGCTATCTCTACTTATCATTTCTAACTGATCTAGGATTCAAGGAGCTTCGTATTAGGTTGTGTATCTCCTTTTACGTGCAAGCAGTTGCTTGTGGCTACATGTAGTGTTTAGCAGGGCATAAGTTATGCCCCTGCTTCATTGCATGTAGGGATTTATGCAGGGTGAAATAGTGTTTTGTGTTTACTTTTAGCTACACATTGTGCACGGTTTTCAGTAGGGCAGTACGTACATGCCCTGCGCCATTAGGTAGCAACCTAAGACCACTTGTAATGGGCTCGCCGTTAGCCACATGACGAACAAAATTGATTCCGTCATCCTCGTTATTGCCTCGTCATGGATTAGGGTGGGTTCGTCGTGTGGCTCATCATCCGACGCCTGATCGTCGTGGTAACGAGCACAATTAGTCCTTGCTTTTTTTCTAGACCAATCATATTGATTTAAATTAATATTATATGAGTCCTGTAGTGATAGTGATAATGATATAAAAATCAGTCATGACACTTATAAATTAGAGTAATAGAGTTGTTTAGACTTGAGTTAAAAGTTAATAACAATCATATATTTCATAGTGGTCTAGAAAGCACCCCCACCAAGTTTTAAGTTTGAACAACCCAAAGTCTGTCTCGAGTCTTTGACAGTGACCGTTTGTTGTTTTGTTTTGTTTTTTTCTTTAATAAAACAACCTCAATTTGTTAAGGTGAAGTCACCTTCCTTTACCAAAGACCACTACACAAAAGAGTGAGAAGATGGCGGAGGCGAGAAGAGACGGAGGCTCAGCCGCCTCAGCTGCTGCCGGAGCTGGCGGAGGAGCACCGACGGTGAAATCTATCTTTATTTATCCAATCAAATCATGCAGGGGCATTTCTGTTTCACAAGCACCTCTTTCTCCTACTGGTAAACTCCATTTTCTGCTTCGAATTTGTTGCAAATTCTTGAATATTCAGTGACAATGGATCTGCAAATACAATAAAAAGATTCATTTTAACCTAATTTTCAACAGAATCGAAATGCTGACGTACAACTGTCGATGGAATTTGTACAAGTTATTATTTTATTGTTGAAGACCTTCGTTGACTTCTTGTTCTACCCAAATGTGTTAAAAATGTTCTCTGATTGTACATGTGTGGCTTGTCTTAGACCATGAATTTTTGAAAAAGATTCAATCTTTTTTCTCCCCTTAATTTTTGAAAAAGAAAAAAGAGGAGATAACTCGGGTTGGGGAAACCGACCCCTAACCCGAAGGGAGGGGCATAGAGGTCAAGCCGAGCTACTCGATGAAGCCTAAGGACCCTGAATATGTTCCATGTCGACCGCTACAGTTGGCCTTACACCTCTGCTTAGGGATAAAAACGAGCCGAGCCGAGCCGAGCCAGACCCTTATCGAGCCGGGTTCGTTTAAGCTATTTTAAGCTCGAGGTCGAGGTCGGCTCGTTTAGAGCTTATAATGTTGAGCTTGAGCTCGACTCGGCTTGTTTAATATTTATGAAGCTCGGACTCGGCTTGTTTAGGCTCTAGGCTCGTTTAGGCTCGCGTATCATTTTGATATATTTTTAAAAATCATATATATAATTATTAAAAATTAAAACTATAAACTATAAAATATATTATATATAGAGCTCGTTTAGCCGTTTAGGCTCGTTTAAGCTCGCGAGCCTAGTCTTTGGAGCTCGAGTTGGGCTCGTTTATTAAAAGAGCTTTAATCTAGGCTCGAGCTCGAGCTCGTTAAGGGTCAGGTCGTTTCGAGCTTTTATCTATTCGAGCTCGAATAGCTCACGAGTAGCTCGGCTCGTTTACATCAGCTCTGCTAGATATTAATTTATAAAAATAAATATTGCTGGGAATGATTTGAGAAAGACAATGCTAATAATTAATAAAGAGGCTCTTCCTTGTTATAAAATCAAAACAAGTGTCAAAATCAATAGAGCAGGTTCGGAAAAAGAATTAGTCGATTGCACATGCTATCTTTTTGTGAGTAGAAGGATGAAGTAGGAGGAAATAGTATGAATGAATGGAATTTTTCTAATTTATAATATTATTTATGATTATTTCGTACCTGTGATATATAGCTTGTAACAAGTTGAATTTTTATGAATTTGATAGCAAACTCGTAGTTTCTATTTTAAAACTTGTTGCAAAGTTAGTCCATGAGTCCTTAAAACCGAAGGAACTCAGTTAAGTTGGTGTAAAAAGATCTCGAAAATTATTTCATTTTTGGTCCTTTTTATAACCTTGTGCTTAGAATTTTGTGGTCTTGATAATGTTCATTTGTTTTTCTTAAGTCAACCCAAAAACTGAATCCAAATAATCAATCACCAAACTTTCATAGAATGGTAATTTCTAGCTTATATTAGCTCTTACAATTGAATTTTAACTAAAAATCTATATATCTATATATAAAAGGCATGCAAATTTTCCAAAAATAACTATAAATTGAGTCTTAATTAACCAATCATAACCTTCAATTTCAAAATTATTTCATTTTCAAAACAATTTTGGAAAGATTAAAAACGTAGATAAGAAATTTTAATTTCAATTTATTCAATTTCAATTTCGAAATATTAATTTTAAATCTATTGGGAGGGGGTTAGATGAATATTTTGAGGGAGTTTTATAAAATATATAAGGAGGTTTTAAGAAAATGTGAGGGGGTTTTATAAAAATTGTATACTAATGTAATTATTTATAAGTTGTTTATAAATTATTTTTAGTAACTTGTGTTATATTTTGTTTAGAGAAAAAATATTATATATTTACGATGTCTCATTTTTATCTACGTTTTGGTATATATTTTATTATAATATGACACTTTTTTGAAATTAATATATTCTCATCACAAAGATGATATTTTATTTACTGCATTATTTTTATTTAAAAATTTTAATATCTCAAATACACTTTCGAAATACCCGTGTGTACACGGGTCAATAAACTAGTATTACCTAATAACCAATCAGCAAATCAGTTTATAGAATTTTATTTTTATTTGTAGAGATAGAGAGAGATTGAAGAGGGGGGGTTCCTGATTCGTAGTGATAGAGAGAGAAAAGGATGTTAATTTGTAAATTCTAAATTAATCGGTCCTCAACCCGTGTGGTTTTTTTTTTGGGGGGGGGGGGGGGGGTGAATTGATGATGGCAAAAACATATTATGATATGAAGAGAAGTGATTGTATATTTTGTACAAGTCATCAACCATTATTATTACAATTACAAGCAATAACATTAAGTATTTATTGGTTATAACTTAAAAAAATTTAAACCGATTATAAAATATTTTAAAAATGACAACTAAAAACTTGGTTAAATATGATGTTTTGAAATGATATAAAGGGTATATATGATATTTAAAATTAAGAAGGGCATATAAACGTTATTTTAGGGTTTAAGAAAGGTATATATAAACTTATCTATAATAATTTTGATTCAAAATTAAAAACTTTGACCCTTAAAAGTCAAAATTATATTAAATTTCCAATATAAATGGACGGTTGATATTTAATTTTACTAAAACAAACGGATAATATCATCTAATAAAGATTACCCAAGTTTGTCTTTTATTTAGAGATTTATATAATACAATTTATAAAACTAAATTTAGATTAATAAAGTGAGTTTGAGTTTGCTGTTAATTGCTATCAAAACATACATTTATCCACATAGTTAAAATATTTGCTGCTTATTCTTTTCTTATGTCTGTCACAGGATTCGTATGGGATCGTCATTGGGTGGTGCTTAACTCGAAAGGAAGAGGGTGCACCCAAAGGAATGAACCAAAGCTCGCTCTGGTTCAAGTGGAGCTGCCTGTGGAAGCTTTTTCTTTGGGTTGGGAGCCCAACAAATCTTCTTATTTGGGTATATATAGCTTTCTTTTGCTGAAAATTTTGTATTTCTTGGGACACATTTAGCCGAAAATAAGGCTGTTTTGAATTATTTTTACGGGTTGGATCACTAAAATAGAACGCAAATGAAGTCAGCTAAAACGGAAATGATCAAATGGGTTGAACAAGTAGAATTGGTTTATACTTGCAGAAAGTGAATTTATATGTACAACAACCTCGCCTAAGCCTTTATTAAAAAAATAAATATTTGACGTGTTCAGTACAGAAAACTGACTAAAAAGTGCGCGTTTAGCATGTGAAAATTTTTCTGTTTTTCGTTTTCTATTTTTCTGTGAAAAATGGTGGAGTTTTCATTTTGTGAAAAAAAAAGGAAACGTGTTTAGATGAAGGGGTGGAGTTTTCCTTTCTCAGAAAAAAATGGAAAACATGTTTGTTGAAGTGTTTTTTTGGAAAAGTTGTTTGATAAAGTGAGAAGTTTGGAAAAAGGAGGGAGTTTTCCATTTTCTTAGAAAAATGTGTAAGTGAACATGTTTTCTGATTTTCAGTTTTCTTAGAAAAATTTTCTGGAAAAATGGAGGATTTTCCTGGAAAAATATAAAAATGACTAACTAGTTTTTTTTTTCTTTTGATCACAAATGTATAATAATTGTTGTTGAATTTTCTTGTTCCGGCAGTGGTACATGCTCCCGGGATGCCTGAGCTCAAGGTCTCATTGGCTAAACCATCTTTACGTTCTGATGGAGTCTCGGTCTGGGAATGGACAGGCTCGGCTCTAGATGAGGGAGCCGAGGCTGCAAAATGGTTCAGTGATTTTCTTGGAAAACCTAGCCGCTTGGTGCGTTTTAATGAAGGTACAATTCAACACACATTTACGATACTACATGTTTTTTCATTTATTTATTTTTATTGTTATTATAATTGTTATTTTTATTTCTATTTTTATCTTTTTATTTTTTATTTTTTTGTTTTCTTTAATACATTTTTTCCTATTTTCTTTTTGTTTTCTGTCTATATGCTGCCAGAGGTCATTTTCAGAAAGCAATCTCTCTACCTATGGGTAGAGGTATGATTGTCTACATCCAACCTCCTTCCATATAGCTGGATTGAGTATCATTGTTGTTGTTGATATTGTACTACAAAAATCATGCAATACAAGAAATATTAAGTTGTTTTTTTTCTATATTTAGATTCAGAGGTTAGACCTGTTGACCCGGTCTATGCTCCGGGATCAATTGTAAAATTTACAGATGCTTTTCCAGTCCATTTAATCTCCCAGGTTAGTTCTTATATGAATTCAGAATAAATAACTTTTTTACTAGTTTATTTTTTATGAATGGGTCAATTCGGGTTATTTTATATTCCTGAAGGGTCAAACATGTAAAAAGAGTGAAAGGTAACCGGTCGAACAATATTATAATTAAGGTTGGCAAATTGAGACACGAATTTGAAATCTGACCTGAAGCGAACACAGAATGGGTTCACGTGAACCCGGTACGAAACTAAAATGATTAAAAAATTGATAAACACGAAAATGACTTGAAAAAACCGGGTTAACCTACTTACTTGAAATGACCCGATTAACCCAACTTTCTTTAAAAACTGTATAAATATCTAAGTAAAAAGTCGGTAAATTAAAAATTAATCCCAATTGAAATAAAAATAGTAGTAAAACAAAATTGAAATCCTCAAAAATCAAAATGTCACTGTTTATGAATTAAGTGGCATATTCTCGGACTGAAAACCCGACCCGTAGCCTAAAAGTAGCCGTAAGGTGAAGTATATTTAAGTAAATTCTATATGAATTTTTTTTTTGAAGAATGGTCCGACTTGTAACCCGACCTTAAGATTCGATTTTACCTGGAAACACAACCCGGATCTTTTTTTCTCGGTAAAATGGA
Organism: Pulicaria dysenterica; assembly: GCA_947179395.2. Taxonomy (NCBI): domain Eukaryota; kingdom Viridiplantae; phylum Streptophyta; class Magnoliopsida; order Asterales; family Asteraceae; genus Pulicaria; species Pulicaria dysenterica. The sequence goes on along the minus strand of OX359292.1, from coordinate 47,918,191 downwards.
TTGATACAAAACACGACACGAACCAAACACAAATTAAAGTGACCCGGACCGAACTTGACACGAAATTAATTTTGGCTGTGATTGTTTTCTTCGAGTGCTACACATCAAACTAAAACACAATGTTTTGATGTCTGAATGCCGAATAATTTAGACTTTTCGAAGTGTGTGATTGGTCATAAACTTGATCAATAAATCTCGCTAAGTGCTGCAGGCTTCTTTGGATGCTGTGAATGAACAACTAAAGGAACCTGTCAACATTAACCGATTTAGACCCAAGTATGATTTTTTTTTTAAAAAAGTTTTTATAACCTTAATACATTAGTTATACATAAAGTTCAGTAAGAAAGGGAATATTGTGCAGCATCTTTGTTGATGGTTGTGAGCCATTCGCCGAGGACCTCTGGAAACAAATCAAAATCAACGACTCGACTTTTCAAGGCGTCATGCTCTGCCCCCGTTGTAAGGTATTGGAGTTACATATTCTGTCACATAATTACTGTTTTTATTTTGAGAATTTGAAGTTAATATGTTCCTTTTTGTCACTAGGTACCCACTGTCAATCAGGAGGATGCCACACAAGGAAGTGAACCGACCGAAACCATGATGAAGTTCCGATCGGCTAAAGTCTTGGAAGTCGACACCACGACTACAAAATATAAGGGACGGGTGAGTGCCAAAAATTCGGGAAAACTATAATGTTATCCCAAGAGAATTTAGTACAAATATAAATGAGGGGAGTAGAGTCTAAACGCAGAGGTTTTCCGTGTTCACGTTACCCGGGGAGGGTGAGTCTTTGACTCAGATATAGGCGGCCTAACCTGGGTATTCCCGTGACTGTTTTCTTACCATGAAGGGAGTAGAGTCTAAACGGAGAGGTTTTCCCTGTTCAAGTTACGCAGGAAGGGCGAGTCTTTGACTCAGATTTAAGCGGCCTAACCGGGGTATTCCCGTGACTGTTTTCTTACCCTGAGGGGAGTTAGAGTCTAGAGGTCACAAATTTAACTTATAATGGGTTGATTTGTGTCATGTCTTTATTTCTAATGGGTAAATGGGTTGATTTGTATTATGTCTTTATATCTAATGGGTAGATGGGTTTAGTTGAAAGATTTCACTAAAATGGAAATGGATCAAAGAAAAGAGTTTGTTTAAAATAAGTGATATGTGTTTTGAATATTTTCTTTCATCTTATCTTTTTAAGTGATTAAATATCAGTTATTCTCTTGCAAACATTTTAACCTAGGTCACATTTTCATTTTTCGTGTAGATTTGGAATAAGACAGAGAACATTTTATCTCTTATTAAACAAATAACACCGAAGTGTTTTAAATCGTGTTACTAGAAAGAGTTGGACTACAACTCATTTATTGAATTATTTTTTATAGGTTTACCTGGGGCAGATGCTGGTTTGCGAAGATGCGGTCAATGGGTGGAGGAAGACTATAAGCGTTGGAGACGTTATTCAAGTCGAAAAGGTATTCTCTTCATATGCTGATGTTGCAGTTTGAACTTTCTTGCAATTGTTGCAACAATACACACTAATATGTACATGGTCGTTACCATCGACCTCCCCCTCCCGTAAAAGAAAAAAAAAAGAAAGAAAGAAAAAGAAGAAGGAAAACGACAATGTCAACGCTTGTAATGAAATAAGGTTGTGTCATGAAACATTAACCCTTGTAAAATTTTTTATTGCATGTAACAGTAGAGATGACAATGGGGTCGGGGATAGAAGGGACTCCCCATCCCCGATCCCTACTTCTCATCCCCATCTCTGTTCTCCATCTCCACTGTGTAATAGAACTACACCCCAATCGGGAACCCACATGGAATCGGGAATTTTTCCCATCTACGAAAATGCATTTTAAATATATACACATAATAATCTTTCAAAAAAAATTAGAAATTAGAAATCTAACATTTTTTTTCAACGTTTTCACATGAAAATAGGATCAATTATTATGACTTTAACTTTAAGATGAGTCATGGTTAATGGATGTATGATATAGCAAGAACTTAAGTGCAAAATTTTGAGTATATATTTTGGTTTATTTATTAAAGATGCCGAGGATCATGGGGTTTATGGACGGTATACTTGTTGGTCACCACATAGTGATGCTGCTGATTGTTATAATTTTGATGAAAACTGACATGATCTTCATAATAATGTTGCTGAAAAAGATTGTAATAATTTTGAACAATTGTTTATCGAAACTATAAACAGTTATATGCTGGTTTTACAAATTTTTATAAATTTTCAGCCATTATGAAATTGTTGTAAATTAGCTAGGTTTAGGTAGAGTGATAAAAGTACAACCAACTACCTCACTATGCACGAAACAAAAATGCACCCTGACGTGATTATCAATCCAAGATCTCAGATAACCGGACAATGACATTGATGTGTATTAGAAGACTTGAAGTGTATAACGAGTATAAGAAAAAGAAATTCTTGTTCCGAGTAATGATATTTTGAACCATAAGCGATTCAGGTGTACCACAATTCTTTGAGCATATGATACGAAAGGAGCAACGACATGTAATGTTTGTAAACATAGCAGTTTTTATAGGAGATCTATTAATAAATTACTATTTTCAAATTTATTGAGTTAATTTATAATGTGTGTTGAACTTATAAGAATTTAAAGTAACAAACTAATGCACCCACTAACCCATTATCTAAACAGATAAAAAAGAAATAAAGATATTAGGAATAATTCATGTGTTATAATATCTATATTATATTATAAAGTATATAATTTAATTTCTCTTAAAATTTTTAAGACTACTTAATTTAATATAGTATAAGTTTTCATGCTTAAGATACAAATACTTAAAACAATAACCTAATCAATCATTCACTTAATTATCTCAACTAATTTAAGACAACTATTACTTTAGTAAATAATTAAACATCATAACAACTATTTAATTTATCCAATTTTGGTTAAATTACTTACATCAATATAATTTTAAGACTATACTATCTTTTTCTTTTATTATTAAATAATAATATATTTTAATTGGTTTTCAAAAATTATTTTAACAACCAACAAATTTAATGGTTGATTGTAAAAAAAAGTAAAGAAATCAGAACAAGGAGAAAAAACATGAGTAGGTTGACTAACACCGTATTTCACACATATCATACCCTACTTTTTCAATGAAACATGTTGTCGAGAGCAAACTATTGTCGTCGGTGCTGCATTGCGTGGGTGCAATGCTAGTTAATAATGATTAGTTCAAGAAAAAAAAGATAACCTTAAAACATTGAGAGAATTGGAGGTAGGAGTAATAGCAACGATACCTAATTTCGTATTAACACGGTGTAAGAGAGATAAGATGTAAACAATCATATATTTACTCGTGATATTTGATAATACATAACTTGTGTTGAAAATATGTTCATCTATATATCTATATCTATATATTTATAACAATATGCTAACATAGTACATACATTTAAGAATAAGTCATCAGCTTGTGCATAAAAATTGGCCCCGATTTATAAGCGAGATTCCAATTTCCAAAGCATGTTCTCTATGTCCATTGAGCCTGAGTTGGTGTTAATCTTTGTTTCAAACTAGTGATTACCTTACCCGCGCTTCGTGTCGGGGATTAATCACTTTTTAATCGAGTTTGATTAAATTATTCGTCTACTATTTTTTACTAAGAAACCAAAAAAAATCATTTTAAACCTTTTACGCAAAAATGGTAAATTGAATTTGGATTTGAAACCTAAAACAATTAAATTTCCTGAATTTTTAAAAAAGTAATTCAGCTTTTGTGTATCTTGATATGTAAAATAATTAAAAAATGAAGAAAAGAAATTAAAGAAGGTTTAAAATTATAAATCAATCTTTTTAAAAAACTAGAAGTTAAAAAAGCCAAAAGGGTTTAAAAAAATACAAATGTTTAATGAAGATATAGTGGCAGTGAAGAACTCATAATTTGATGTTGGCAGGATTCGAACCCCAAAGGTTTAATAAATATGTTGGGGAGATATCAATATCAAACCATAATCAAACTTGTCTATTAATTAAAATATTTGATGCTAACAAAACCACATATTCAGTTTTGTACTTAGATAAGTGAATAACATGTGTTGTTTTTCAAATTAGACTTAAATGAATTTCTAAGTAAGAAACATCAGCTGAGGAACAAAAACATCAGCTGATCACTGAGTATCAACCAAAGGACCAGCTTCAGAAAGATCAGCTGAGAAGAAAAGACAAGTCTAGAAAGCATCAGCCGAGCGCCTACAAGCATCAGCTGAGGGTTTAACACCATCAGCTGAGGGTTATCTCAAGATCAGCTGGGCAGTCAAAGGATCAGCTGAGTCTACAAATCTGATCAGCTGAAGTCTTCCATCTTAAGTCTTTTCATTCATAAGCTTATCACCCTGAATGATCAGCTGAGCCATCTGGATCTACTGATCATATAGGTTTATTAGCTTATACATTATACTGTAGTATGTTTTATTAGCTGAGCATTTATGATCAGCTGAGCATATATCAGGTCCTGAGTCTTTCACCTTTATCCTTAGCTGAGCAAAATTATGTTTGCAGTTTAGTGTCTATTAGTTGAGTCAATATACTGTAACTCAGATAATAGTTTTTCATTGTAATATTTCTTAAGTCCAAGGCAGAACATGTGTTGTTCTATTATGCCTTTAGACCTGTCTTTGTAAAAGTATTAAGCACTTTTTGGATCTGCAAAGATACAAAAAGGATTGATCTTGACCTTTTGGAAAAGGTGATAGAGACTTTAGAAGAGAAGATCTCGAAGATATGCTTCAACAACTAAGTATGGCTGGCAACTCCATACTTGGTAAAGTCAAGTCATCAGAAAGCATAATGTTGTATAAAGTACAAGCATGGAAAGAGAAATTTACACTTCCAAGACTAAATGGTAGTACTTTAATAATATAATAATAGATAGTGGGATGTTTAATCACTGATAAGGACATATGCTTTATACACGAAATGTGTAAAGCAAGTTTACTTTTCACCCACTAAACTTTATCTAGTATAATATTATTAAATCAAGTACATTTGTCTTCTTCTCCACTCTATCAACTAGATACCATTTGCTTATATATACTCTTGCATGGAAACATGCAAAGTATTGGAGTTGAACACTAAAATCTCATCAGTTGAGATTGAAGAAGAGTTAGCAAAATATTTCTCAGTGTAATTAAACTTGTTTATGTGTTGAACATCTTAACATAGTTGTTTAAGATAGCTAGTCTATGTGTTAGACAAATTTGAAGCCACCTTTGTTGAACTTAGATTTTCCGCATCTAGTTCATGTAATTCTTAATTCAAATCAATAAGATATATAAAGTACATCTGTGTGTTCTTAGTTTTTAAATAGCTAAAGTTTGTATTCAACCCTACTTCTACAAACATTTGTTGTTGCAGTATCCATCCGGGACCAACAACTGGTATCAGAGCAGGTTAGATAATCAATAAAAGATATGCTGTCAAAGCTTTGCATCAGTGGTCTGATGAGGACAAAAGGCTGGTTAATCTTGATGTCAAAGACAGAACAACCTTAGTCTCTGCATTACCCAATGAAATATATCATCAAGTTCTTAATTGCAAAACTGCAAAAGAGATGTTAGATACTTTAACTGTTGCATATGAAGGCACTTAAGAAGTGCAGGAGAACAATAAGCTCCTTCTTGTTAGAGAGTATGAGTTCTTCTTTGCTCATAAAAGTGAAAGTCTTACACAGACCTACACCAGGTTCAATTGCCTTGTTAATGATTTAAGAAGGACATATGTTCCCAAGAGCAATAAGAAACTTGTAAACAAGTTTCTAGACTCCCTCCCAGAATCTTGGGATCACTTTATCACTGTTTTAAAGCATGATGAGAAAATCAAGGGACTTTCACTGGTTGGTCTTTATGGTAATCTGATGGACCATTAATATTTAGTAAGGAAACTCTCTACAAAGGATATGAAGGAAGCTGCAAAAGCTCCATCAACTGCCCTTGTGTCTAAGGATACAAGATTTAGGAGTTTGGCTGTAGTGGTAGATGACTGAAGTGAGGATGAGGAAGAGGTGGAGTCTTCTGAATATGAAGAGCAAGAGGATGACGGGAAAGAAAGTTTGGAGGGCATGGACAGCATTGAAGCTGCTGTTGAGCAGGCTGCCATGTTGGTTAAGAGGTTCAAACCTTTCGTCAAAGGAAATGGTGTCAAGAGGTTTGGGAAGAGACCTTTCAAAGGCGATAGGTCCAAAACAAAGTCATCTGAAGGTTGTTTCTCTTGTGGCAAACCTGGTCACTATGCCAGTGAGTGTAAGTCCAGAGGAAACACTAGCTTCAAGGGTCCTTCCGGATCAGACAGCAAGATAGACTATGAAGCCAAGTATAAGAAGTTTCTTGCTGCTGTTCTTGACAAGAAGAAGAAGAAGTCCCAAGCCAAAGTGTTGGTGGCTGAAAAAGAGGATTAGGCTGAGGAAGATCTCTCAATTGATGAAGATGAGGTCCTCACTGCTCAGCTCAGTTTGATGGCTAGCACAGGTAGTACTAGCACCTTTGATGAAGACATGAAAAGGGCTGCTAAAGCTTGTACTTCCTCCAACTTGGATCCTTCTTCTATGTATCAGGTTGGAAAATTTATGAATTATGATGATAATGAAAAGAACACCATGTTTGATTATTTGTGTGTTGAGTTTCAATCTTATATTGAAAGAGAAAAGAAGCTAACAACAGAAATAGAATCACTTAAGAAGAAATTAGTTCTTAAAGATGAGGAACTTAAACCATTAACAGTTTTGAAAGAAGATCTAGCTAATCAAAAGATATTAAATCAGATCTTGATAAAAGAAACTAGTGAAGCAACTCAGAAGTTTAATGATCTTCAAAAAGTTGTTAAATCTTGGTGTATCTCTTCTGAAAAGACCACTCAGTGTATCAATGAGCAGATTCCAAAACAAGTTCAAGCTATTATTGGTGGAAATTACTCCCAAGCAACTAACTGTGTTGATTTTAATGAGAACATTAATATCTTAGAAAAGGCTAACATTTTACCACTTACATTCCTTAAAGTTGTAAAAGGTAAATATGTGATCACCAACAGATTTGTCAATAGTCAAAGCTCTCATCTAAAAGAATCAATCACTCCCACAAGAGATTCAAATTCTGTTGTCCTGTTAAAAAGTAAAAGTACTCAAAAGTTAAAATCAAAGGATGAAAGTAAAGGGAAAGAGTCATATGTTGATTCCAACTTGACATTATGTTGTCAGACCTTGAAAAAAGATGATTCAACTTTAAGTGCTCAGCTAACTGACATTTCATTAGCAAATGATTCCAGCTCAGCTGATCAAGTAGCTGATGATAAATGCTCAGCTAATGGCCTGTCAGCTGATCATGGATCATCATCCAAGTGCTCAGCTGATCAAGAATCTTTTAATTCTTCTTTAATAAAAGAAACTGTAAGAAAAGGAAATAATGCTTGCATTAAATTCAAACCTGCCACATCTAAAGTTGACCAAAAACTCTTTATTACTAAGGGTCAACCTAAGATGCTTGTAAACAACGACCTCTTAAGTTTACAAGGTCAGCTGCAACAACTGATTGGTAAAGTTAGTCAGCTGATGACACATAGTCATCAAAAGACTGATAAGGTTACTCATAGGCAATCATCAAAACATATTCAATGCTCCAAGAATAAAAAATGTTATAAATGTGGTAGCAAAGAACATAAGGCACGTGACTGTTATAAAGAAGGTAACACAAGACAGCGGTCTGATAATGATAACATGAATGTTTCTCTCATTCACAAACAACCTGAGATGAAATGGATAGCTAGGTGCAATCCACAGGGGTCCACTTAATTGTGGATACCCTAAGTGTCACTAACCCTTCTTTCATTCATAACTGTGCAGAGCCTTAGCACATGGTATCTTGACAGTGGATGTTCAAGAACTATGACAGGTTGTAAAGCATTGCTCAACAACTATAAGAAGGAGAAAGGTCCAAGAGTGACCTTTCGTGACAACACCTTTGGGCAAACCAAAGCCTACAACGAACTTCATAATGGGAACCTTAAAGTGTCAAAAGTCTCATATGTTAAAGGGCTTAAGTACAACCTCATTAGCACCAGTCAACTTCGTGATGGTGATAATGTAGTTTACTTTACTAAGACTGGAGGTTCCATCATAGATAAAGAAGGCAAAACTTTTATTTGTGCCAAGAGAACTAAGGATGTTTATACTCTTGATATGTCCTCTGGTGATCCATCTAAGTTAACTAGTTTGTATTCAAAATCTGTAACAGACACAAACTGGTTATGGCACAAAAGGCTTTCCCACTAAACTTCAAAAACATCAACAAGCTGAGCAAGGGTGATCTAGTGTCAGGACTGCCTTCACTGACTTATGTTAAGCCTAAACCTTGTACTGCTTGTGAGAAGGGAAAGAAGCACAAAACATCTTTTCCATCTAAGCAAGCCTTCTCCATTACTGAACCTTTCTACATGTTGCACATTGATCTATTTGGTCCTGTTGCTACTGCAAGTATTGGTGGAAGTAAGTACACACTGGTTATGGTTGATGAATTCTCAAGATACACTTCGATAATCTTCCTTAAAGCTAAGAGTGAGGCTGCTGAAGAGATAATAAGCTTTATCAGAAAGATAGAAGTGCTAAATGGCAATCTAGTGAAGATGCTTAGAAGTGATAACAGAACTGAGTTTTGAAATCAAACTCTTGAAGGTTTCTGTGATGAGAAAGGGATATCTCAAAAGTTCTCTGCTCCAAGAACTCCACAACAGAATGGTGTAGCTGAAAGAAGGAATAGAACCTTGATTGAAGCTGCTAGAACCATGTTGTGTGAAAGTGGGTTAAGTTTCAACTTCTAGGCTGAGGCTGTCAGCTATGCTTGCTTTACTCAGAACAGATCCCTGGTGATAAAAAGGCACAACAAGACTCCATATGAAGTGCTAAAGGGAAGGAAGCCTAACATCAACTTTCTGCATATCTTTGGGTGTTAGTGTTTCATTCTGAACCAAAAAGATCAGTTGCCACCGGGGAAAAGGTTTCATCATAGTCTATTCCAGGCGTCTGAGTGAAACCTTTAGCCACCAGTCGGGTTTTGAAAGTATCCAAGGTTCCGTCCATGCCGGCTTTCTTCTTGAAGACCCATTTACACCCCACGGGTTTGACCCCAGGTGCAGGATCAACCAGTTCCCAAACATGGTTATCCGACATGGAATGCATCTCGCTCTTCATTACATCTCTCTACTTTGCAGACTCAGGGTCTGCCATGGCTTCCTTGTAGCTGGTGGGTTCATCATGATCCACCATTAACTCGCTGCCCTCAGATATATGGAAGCCATATCTCTCTGGCTCATGACGAGTTCTAGTGGAACGCCTTGGAGTAGACAATGAAAGAGTGTCAGGTACCGCAACATTTTGTTGCTCAGTTTCAACCATCTCAGGTTGAGTGCTAGTGCCAACCTCAAGTTCTTTATCGGCCGACCCTTGTTCTTCCTCAAGGTCAATTTCCTCACTACCCTTTTGTTTGGATAACATTTCTCTTTTGAGGAAAAATGCCCTTCGAGCAAAAAAAACTTTGTTCTCAGAAGGTTTATAAAATAAATATCCGACACCAGCAGAAGGATATCCAATAAAGTAACACCTTTCCGAGCGAGGTTCAAGTTTGTCTTCGGCCTCACGTCTCACGTAGGCTTGACAACCCCAGACTTGTAGGTATGAAAGTTCCGGCTTCTTATTATGCCACAATTTTTAAGGTGTTTTTACAATTCTCTTGGTTGGTACGAGGTTAAGGACTCTTACCGCCGTTTCTAGAGCATATCCCCATAAACTAATAGGTACCTCCGTTTGACTCATCATAGAACTTACCATGTCTAGCAAGGTCCGGTTCCTCCTCTTGGCGACCCCATTTAATTGTGGAGTCCTTGGAGGTGTTAATTGTGAAATAATTTCACAATTTCTTAGATGATCCGAAAACTCAGTACTTAGATATTCTCCACCTCTATCAGGCCGGAGTATCTTAATTGATTTGCCCAATTGATTCTGTACTTCGTTCTGGAATGTCTTGAATACCTCAAAGGTTTCATTCTTGTGTTTAACAAGGTAGACATACCCATACCTACTATAATCATCTATGAAGGTTACGAAGTATCTTGAGTTGTTCCTTGTGACATGCTTGAAAGGTCCACATACATCAGTAGGAATAATATCCAAAAGGTCCTTTCCCCTCTAACTTGTTCTCGTGAAGGGTGCTTTTGTCATCTTGTCTAACAAGCAAGATTCACATACATCACTTGACCCGTGGTCAAATGATTCCAAGATCCCATCCGCTTGGAGGTTGGTGATGCGAGTCTTGTTTATATGACCAAGACGATTATGCCACAAAGAGAACTTGTCCAAACCTTTTTTTGGAATCAGAACCAATATTCATGATAGATTTTCTAGATTCAATGTATGTATTTGCCTCATATATGCCATGACACGGTAAGGCTTTAGAATAAACAATATCATTTTTAAAAACATATAATAGCACCATCAATGAAATTGAAGTTAAAACCGTCGTCATACAATGCGTGAAAAGAAATAATGTTTCTAGCCACATTGAGCGAATAGCATACATTTTTCAATAAAATAGAATAGCCGGTCTTGAATGAAAGCTCCAAGTCTCCTCTTGCCTTCACTGGGACAATTTCCCAATTTTCCATCGCAAGATCCAGCTCTCCCCGCTCCAAGCTCCTACTTGTCCTTAGCACCTGCACCATATTACATATGTGAGTACCACAGCCGGTATCTAAAACCTAGCCTTTAGAAGTAGAAATTTGATGGAGTTCTATCATGAATGTACATGAAGAGTCGGGTCCCGATATGCTCATTTCCTTGAGCTTATTGAGTCCCTTAAGGTACTTCAGGCAGCTTCGGTGGTAGTGCCACTTGCCCCCGCAAAAGAAGCATTGAGTATCCTGCGGGGTCTTGGTTTGGGGAAGTTTCCCTTTACCCTTACCATCGGAGGTAGTTAGGCTTGGATTCACCAACCTTTCCCTTACCCTTTCCTTTGGAAGGGGTGCTCTTCTTCTTCTTCTTCTTCTTCTTCTTCTTGGAGATACGGCCCTCCTGGATGTCCAGAACGGGAGTGGAAGAAGAAGATGGCTTTGCTCTTGGTCATGCTAGCTTCGACAGTTTTGAGCATACCATGCAGCTCCATCAAGGATTTATCCATGCTGTGCATATGATAACTCATAGTGAATTGATCATATGCACTGGGCAGGGATTGGAGGATCAAATCGACCGCCATCTCCCTCCCGATGGTGAATCCCAACTTCTCCATGCGCTCAATGTTTGCTTTCATACATAAAACATGAGCGCTCACGTTCCCTCCATCTTGAAGCTTGCATGCGAGAACGGACTTGAAGCATTCATACCTCTCCTGCCTCGCCTGTTGTTGGAACATATCCTTCAGCTGCACGATCAAGTCGTAGGTACTCAAGTGCTCCATTTCCTTTTTCAAATCGGAGATCATCGTGCTCAACATGAGGCATGTGATCTCCTTAGTTTCCTTGAGGAGTTTTTTGTACGCCTCTCGGACCGCCCTCGTTGCACCGCTTGGAGGTGCCTCGGGTAAAGATTCCTCAATGGTGTGCAACTTTCCTTCATATCGTAGGACTAGCCTTAGCTGTCTATGCCAATCCATAAAGTTGCTACCATCGAGTTTCTCCTTTTCAAGGAAAACTCGGAGAGAAACGTTGGTGGTTGTGTTGTTTGCGCTTGTTGATGCCATCTAAAATTGCAAAGTAGATTTTAGTTAGTTTGATATTTTATCTTGTTAAAACAATTTATCCATAAAGAATCATCTTAACAAGTCTAAGAACCTATTTCATCCTACCACGTGACGGGGTTACCGTGGGTCACATGATAAAACTGTTTAGGTCGGCAACCATTTTGCCAATTGCAACATATATTGCAATCCTTAGCACCTTGCGGGATCCTACGACAACCAAGGGCCGTTTGGCATGTTTGATCCCTTCTAGCATCAATCTTAAGCTTTGAAATTTTGATTAACTCGTGCTAAGCTCGACATTTAATCAAGATTTCAAACATAAAATTGAAAATCGTCCGTCAAGACATACGATGACAAATTCACCAAAATTGGCTCGTGCTAAGCTCGAGAACCAAAATTGTGAATTTTGCCACACTCACCTTCCACACAGTTTTATGAGAGTTGGCTCGTGCTAAGCTCGACAACCAAAACTCATAATACTAGATTCAGGTGGTATCGACTTACGGATGGTGCATGATTTACGTTTTATGGAAAAACGGGCTTTTGTTTCCTGTTTGGTTTTAGATTAACTTATTAGTGAGAAAAACCTAATTTCACTAGGTGAGTTAATCTTGTTTGTGAGCGCGCGAGAGAATTGTAAACCATTTTAGCAAATCTCTAGTGATTTTATTAATTCTTTGAAAAATTATCTAGCATGCGAATCCTAAGCAAACCATGCATAGTAAAATCACAATACACGCACAGATATTATAATTAGTAACCCTTGCCATAAAACCTATGCGTTCTTCCCGTGAGCCGAACGGGAAGAACTGTTGGAGTATGCACACTGACACACGTATATTAGTAATACTACTGATGATACAAGAGCCTATTGGGTCACACACCAAGGATTGATCCCGACAACCTGCAACAGGAAGAGAGAAATAAAGATTCTGGAAACACTGTTTCCGCGTCGCGTAAGCTTTTGGTTTCCGCGACGCGTAAACCGTCTGACAGAAACTTGACTTTTTGGTTATTACTTGGTACAAGTTATTGACTAATGTTACATAAAGGTATGGTATGCACGACTTTGTGGCCAGGCATATCTGCTGGATTGGTGATAAAAAGTCTTGTGGGTCTTTAACTTGACAAGTAAGTGAAAAAATAATCAAGTTTGCCATAAGGTTTTTCTCTCTCTCTATCTCAAGAAGACTTCCATTATTGTTCTTGGAGGTTCTTGATATTCTCCAGAAATCATAAGGGTCCTTAGTGATTTCTTGGAATTTGTGGGTTGTTCCAAAGAGTGATTTCAAGTCTTGAAGATCACAATTTGGCGTACTGGCATTTGCGGATCAAACTAACTTGGGGTGGACTTCGGTAGAGAGAAAGCTTGCTTGTTTTCTTGTCATAAGTTCCAGAAGATTGAAGAGGGTACATTTCTTATCCTTCTCTTTTACATGTTGCATTTTGTAGTTATAGAGTTCTTGGTCCATTCATGGGGTTTCTAGCTTTTATGCTTCATTTTCATGTCTATTGCTTCCGCTGCGGTGTTCATGAAACCCCAACAGTGGTATCAGAGCCACCTCTATACTAAAAATGCACTTGGTGGCCTGAAAAACCCGAAATCGAAAAACTGGTATTGCTGTCAGGTAGGATACGCGGCGCGTAAACTGGTTTGACAGATTGTTTTAAAATTAAAAAAAAAACAGTTTTGCAGTCGGGTTTTTGGCATCCAAAAATGGTTTATGGAATTTTTTGTTCCAGAAATTATTTTTTGCTATTTTAAGATGCCTTGTATCTTGGTTGGTGTATTTATATGTATATTATTATTTTTGGCATAAAAAATAATAATTGCATATACTTACATAATGTATATATGAATATGTTTCATCAAATATAATTTGTTGTTACTAATGCATATATACATGAGATTATTTAGTGCCTAGAGTTTTGAGAAATAATCTTAATCAAGATACATAAGTTAATATGGTTTTGTGTGGCACACCATGTTGTTCATGTTGTTCATGTGATGTTGGTAACCAAATAATGCCCTAGACCTTGTGGATGTTTGGTTGTTTTAAATTAGTTATTCATTCATTTGGTGACTATATGTAACATGGTATGTAATAATTAATTTATTTAATTTATTTGATATGTAAATTATTTTGTGGCTTGCATGCCATTTAAATTCCATGTTATGTATTATATACTAGAAAATAAGATTTGTGGCTTGTATGCCATTTATTTCATTTTCTATGTAAAATTAATATGGAGGCAACCATCGGGAGTCAAGGAGTGACGTCTTGGCAAACACGAAACCGAGAGGCCCAATGGAGGTAGCGGGTTTAGTGGGAGCATATCCAAGTCAAGGAAATGTCCTTAGATGACTTCGTTTTTCCGTAGTGGCTCACGGGAAAACACATAGGTTTTAGGGGCATGGTTACCAATCTTATTTTATGCGTGTGGTTGTTTTATTACTTATTGTTAATGCATGCTAGAATTTTTTTTGACAATAATAAAACTCAAGAGTTTTTTAACAATGGTTTAACAAACTCTCGCGCGCACACTTGATTAACAAATAGGATATAAAATTGGTTTAGTATCCGATCAGTGAAAACTTTTGGTTATTGTCACTTTTGTTAATCAAACTTAAAATGGTTTTTTAACCGGAAAACTAAATCACGTTTTCTAAATGTAAATTGCATACCACCCATAAGATGACACCACCGGAATCTAGCCGTGCAAAGTTGATTGTCGAGCTCTAGCCGAGTTGACTTTTGTATGGACTGTGTGGAAGATGCGTGTGGCATGTCGCAAGGTCGATTGTCGAGCTCTAGCCGAGTCGACCATTGGGCTAGAGTACCACTGTGTATCTTGATGGTTGATTTACGATTTCAAAATAATATTTTGAGTGATGGTCGAGCTCTAGCCGAAGTTATTTAAAGTATTAATTTGAGATCGGTATGGAAGGATCAAACATGCCAAACTAGAAACAATGGTTGTCTAGTAGGATCCCGCAAGAAACTAAGAGTTGTAATAATGGATTGCAATCGGTCTATAAATGCCGGCCTAAATAGCTTTTCCACGTGATCCACGGAAAACCTGTCACGGTGCAATGTGAAATAAGGTTCTTAGTCCTTGTTAAAATTATTGTTTTATTAAAAAACTTAGGGTAATTATTTTACGAGGATTTCAATCTAACTAACCAAAATCTACTTTGCTTTAATAGATGGCATCAATTAGCAACGCCAACACCACCAACATTTCGCTAAGGGTTTTTCTTGAAAAAGAAAAACTCGATGGGACCAACTTTATGGATTGGTCAAGGCAATTACGCATTGTTCTTCGACATGAAGATAAGTTGGGCACCATTGAGGAAACCATCCCTGAGGTTCCTGCTGCCAACGCAAGTAGGTCCGTTAAGGACGCTTATGAAAAGCGTCTAAAAGACATCACCGAGATCACTTGCCTAATGTTAAGCACAATGAGTCCTGAGCTTCAAAGGCAAATGGAACGTCTGAGTGCCTATGACATGATGCTTGAGTTGAAGGACATGTTCCAACAACAAGCAAAGCAAGAACGGTATGGTTGTCTGAATGATCTACTTGGTTGCAGGCTGCAGGAGGGCGAGAACATTAGTCTCCACGTGCTCAAGATGAAGGCACTTGTCGAGCGCATGGGGCGGCTTGGATTTTCCATTGGGAAGGAGATGGCGGTGGATTTAATCCTCCGGTCTCTTCCAACATCATATGATCAATTCGTAGTGAGTTATCATATGCATGGAATGGAGAAAACCATAATGGAATTGCATGGTATGTTGAGGACAGCTGAATCCAACATGACCAAGCAAAAATCCTCCGCTCCTGTTCCTGTCTTGGCCATCAAGGATGGTGTGTCCAAGAAGAGGAAGAAACCGGCCTCTACCCCGAAGGGTAAAGGTAAGGGTAAGCTTGGGGCTCCCAAGCCGAACCCTGCCCTGGAGCCAAAGAAAAAGGGTTTAATCCCTCAAGCAAAGACTCCAGAGGAGGCGGTTTGCTTCTACTGTGGGGTCAAGGGGCACATGCGCCGTAGCTGCCCAAAGTACCTGGAAGGCCTAAAGAAGCTGCGAGCTTCGGGATCAGGCACTTCTACTTCAGGTACATTTATGATTGAACTCCATCATACTTCTACATCAAACGGCTGGGTTTTAGATACCGGCTGTGGCACTCACGTTTGTAACATTGTGCAGGTGCTAAAAAGTAGTAGAAGGTTGAGAGATGGAGAGCTGGAGCTAATTATGGGAAACAAGCAGGTTGTCCTGGTATTAGAACAAGGAAGTCTGGAACTTAATTTCAAATCCGGCTACTCTATTATTTTGAAGAATGTATGCTATTCGCCAGTTGTGGCGAGGAATATTATTTCTTTCTATGCTTTGTATGACGATGGATATGTATTTTCTTTTGAAAATGGTAATATTTCATGTTTAAAAAATGGTGTTTGTTATTTTAAAGCTTATCCATGTCGTGGTATATATGAAGCTGATGCATACATAGAAAATAATAGAACAATCATGAACATTGATTCTGGATCCAAAAATGGTTTGGATAAGTTTTCCTTATGGCATAGTCGTCTTGGCCATATTAACAAGAAACGCATCACCAAGCTCCAAGAGGATGGGATCTTGGAATCATTTGACCTTGGGTCAAATGAAGTATGCGAATCTTGTTTATTAGGCAAGATGACTAAGTCACCCTTTACCGGTATGGGTGAAAGGGGTAAAGACTTGTTGGATATAATCCATACGGATGTATGTGGTCCATTCAAGTATGTTACAAGGAATAACTCAAGATACTTCGTTACATTTACTGATGACTTCAGTAGATTTGGATATGTCTACTTGATTAGGTATAAGTCTGAAACCTTTGAGGTTTTTAAGACATTCCAAAACGAAGTCCAGAATCAATTGGGCAAAACTATCAAGATACTTCGCTCCGATAGGGGAGGTGAGTACTTGAGCTTGGAGTTCCGTGATCATCTAGCTAGTTGTGGGATCATTTCACAACTAACTCCTCCTAGGACGCCACAATTGAATGGTGTCGCCGAGCGGAGGAATCTGACACTATTAGCATGGTCCGATCGATGATGAGTCGCACGGAAGTACCCATTAGTTTTTGGGGGTACGCTCTTGAGTCGGCGGCCAGGATCCTTAACCTCGTACCGACTAAGAAAGTAAAAAAGACACCTTATGAGATATGGCATGGAGTAGCTCCAAAAGTTGCATATCTTAAGGTTTGGGGATGTCCTGCCTTCGTAAGATGAGAGGTAGAGGACAAACTTGAACCAAGATCAGAAAGGTGTTATTTTATTGGGTATCCATCCGGAGCTATGGGATATTTATTTTAGAAACCTTCTGAAAACAAAGTATTTATTGCAAGAAGGGCAGTTTTCCTTGAAAGGGAACTGATATCCATACAATCTGGAGGTAAGAGGATTGATCTTGAAGAAATTCAAGAAACCATGGAAGAAGGGACTAATGTCGGCACTAGCTCTCAACCCGAAGTGGTTGAAACCGAGCAAGATGTAGCGTCGGTACCTGACAACACTTCATTAATTCCTCGTAGGTCTGGTAGACCACGTCATGAGCCAGAAAGATATGGGTTTCTCATATCTGACGGCAGTGACTTATTGGTGGATCATCATGAGCCCACCAACTACCGGGAAGCCATAGCGGGCTGTGAGTCTGCTAGGTGGAAGGAAGCAATGGAGAGTGAGATGCAATCCATGTCGGATAACTAAGTTTGGGAATTGGTTGATCCTACACCCGGGTTTAAGACAGTAGGGTGTAAATGGGTCTTCAAAAAGAAGACCGGCGTGGATGGATCTATAGATACCTTCAAAGCTCGACTGGTAGCAAAGGGTTTCACTCAAACTCATGGTATTGACTATGATGAAACCTTCTCACCAGTAGCAATGTTGAAGTCTAATAGAATACTCATGGCCATAACTGCGTTTTATGACTATGAGATATGGCAAATGGATGTAAAAACCGCCTTCCTTAACGGGAAGCTAAATGAAGAGGTGTTTATGACACAACCCGAGGGTTTTGTACATCCTGAGTATCCTAATAGAGTCTGTAGACTGATGAAGTCCATTTATGGGCTTAAGCAAGCATCTCGAAGCTGGAACCTGTCCTTTGATGAGAAAATCAAAACATTTGGATTTTCGAAAAGCAAGGATGAGCCATGCGTATATGTCAGGGCTAGTGGGAGCGCTGTTGTGTTTCTTGTCTTATATGTAGATGATATTCTACTCATCGGTAACAACATACCAACTTTGAAAGACCTAAAATCTTTTCTTGGGAGTTGTTTCTCAATGAAAGACTTAGGAGAGGCGGTGTATATCTTGGGTATCAAGATCTATAGAAATAGATCTAAAAGGCTTATAGGGCTTAGCCAAAGTGCATATGTGGACAAAGTCTTGAATCGATTCAAGATGGAGGACTCAAAAAGGGGTAACACCCCTATGATGCATGGAGTGTCATTGAGCAAGGCTCAAAGTCCTAGTTCCAAAGAGGAACTTGACGTAATGAAAAGGGTTCCTTATGCCTCGGTAGTAGGATCGATCATGTACGCCATGCTATGCACTTGTCCTGATGTATCGTGTGCCTTGATCATGACGAGAAGATATCAGGCTAATCCAGGGCAAGCTCACTTGACGGCAATAAAGAACATTCTCAAGTATCTTCGGAGGACAAAGGAGATGTTCTTAGTCTATGGTGGTAAGGAAGTTCTTAGAGTGCATGGTTACTCTGACGCAAGCTTCCAAACAGATAAGGACGACTGCCGATCTCAATCGGGGTTCATGTTCCTTCTCAATGGTGGTGCTATTAGTTGGAGGAGCTCAAAGCAAGATACCGTTGCTGATTCAACTACCGAGTCCGAGTACATTGCGGCTAGTGAAGCAGCAAAGGAAGCGGGATGGATGAGGAAATTCATTCAAGATCTTGGAGTGGTTCCTAGCATTACCGACCCTATTGAGATTTTTTGTGACAATGAGGGTGCGGTTGCATTGGCTAAGGAACCAAGAGCTCACAAACGTACGAGACACATTCCTCGGAAATACCATTTCATCAGAGATGTGATAGAGAGTGGTGAAATTGCCATAAGCAGAATAACATCGGAAGGCAATTTAGCTGATCCGTTTACTAAGCCGTTGTCACAAGCTGTACATGATTCTCACACTAGGTCAATAGGTGTTAGATTAGCTAGTGACTTGGCTTGAGTGTGCGATTTGGTTTAATGTTTGATTTGAAATAGACTTTTGGGAACATTAAGCGGTATTGTATTTCATATTATATTGATTATTAAATGTGATTTAATGATGCGCCTAGGGCGAATATTTTATGAATCCTTACTGTGTTCCATCTTAGCATGTTTAACACTTCCCATAATGTTTTTACATTCTAAATATCCACAGTTTGTCATTCTTCATGGGGAGGAAGTTTGAGATAAGACTGAGGGAAGTGGTTGGTCGCTATCTAATAATGGATTAGATAAAAGAGACGCAACACTTCGCCTGTGCTTGACTTGGTCAAGTGACTGGATGACCCAAACCTGAGGTTACTTCATGGTTTCTGTCATAAGTAACTCAGGATGATAAAATCATTTCGTCCTTAGACTAAAGATACATGTGTTCCAAAGCATGGACCTGCTTTGCTTTGATTGCTTTCAAACGCAGTTCGTAACTGGCTGTTATAAAGGGAGCCTTTAGGTAAAGTATGGTGTATGTAGCGGAAAAATGTAGTCAAAGGGATTCGTTCCTCTAATTTTAGAGAGATATCCATAGGCCCCTCGATGATTGAGAGCTGATGTAATATGCATGGCCATGCTCAAGTTGCAATGATATTTGATTGATTGCAACTAATTTTGGGGTCACCATCAATCAAGATCGAGAAACATAATGGTGAATGATCTGGAGATTGACATTTAACCATGTCTCATGTTCACTCGGATATGTTTGAACTGTTGGGATTTCGTGGGCTCACAGCGGAAGCAAGGTACAAACATAATAGCCCAAAGTACAAGCAATCAAAGCATAATAAACCGAAATCCCTCAAATAGACCAAACTCTATGTTCAAGAAATGCAACTTGAAAAGGAAAGAGGTGTTATACCTTTCTCCTAAGCTCCAGAAATCTCCCAATAGTCGTGGTGGTGATCCTCCAAGAACGAAATCACGGATCTTCTATTGAGGTATACCCCGGGAACAAGCCAAACCACAAGTGCTAGCAAGCCTTGTGATACTTCAACATGAATACCACTTAGGAACAGCAACAATTCGAGACCAAGCTTCTGGAGTACTCTCTAGCTCTCTCTTGGTCTTAGTAGCACCAAAGAAAGTGAAGTTGTGTGTAGGAAAACTTAGAGAGAGAGTTGAGAGAAAACCATGTATCTAAAAATGAATTCACACTTTCTCCACTGCCTCCAGACCCAATAAACCCCATAAAGGCCGGCCATAGTGGATTCCACGAGTCCCACATGCACTGGCCAGTTTGGGTGGTTATATGACAAAAAGCCAGCTGCAGGGTTAGTGGCGCTAACCTAGAGTTAGCGGCGCTATCTCAAAATGGTTAGCGGCGCTAACGGGGCCTGCCAGTGATTTGACACAAAGTACATGCAGCCGTAGCGGCGCTAACCTTAATGACTTAGCGGCGCTAACCCCTAAGAGTTAGCGGCGCTAACGCGGCCTGCGATGTCAACTTTTGTCTTTTGCCATATTTGGTCCCTTAACTTAAGTTGCTGTCAGGTTTGACCCCGGTGTATGACCCAATAGGCCCATACATCATCAGCAGCGGTCTATATGGCGTACGTACATTAGTGGGCATATCTCTAACATGAAAGAAAGGATGATTGATTACTTATCAATAGGGCCATATCAAACCTATAGGGTTGTGATTTGGTAAGTGTCTTGGGATGACATAACTCACGTTGACTTGGGTGGCAGAGATGCTTTGCTAGAGGCCGCTTTCTGTCTGTGTTACTTATCGATATGCTGTGTCATGTGCAAGTGGGAGTTTGTTGGAGTATGCACACTGACACACGTATATTAGTAATACTACTGATGATACAAGAGCCTATTGGGTCACACACCAAGGATTGATCCCGACAACCTGCAACAGGAAGAGAGAAATAAAGATTCTGGAAACACTGTTTCCGCGTCGTGTAAGCTTTTGGTTTCCGCGACGCGTAAACCGTCTGACAGAAACTTGACTTTTTGGTTATTGCTTGGTACAAGTTATTGACTAATGTTACATAAAGGTATGGTATGCACGACTTTGTGGCCAGGCATATCTGCTGGATTGGTGATAAAAAGTCTTGTGGGTCTTTAACTTGTCAAGTAAGTGATAAAGTAATCAAGTTTGCCATAAGGTTTTTCTCTCTCTCTCTCTTTCAAGAAGACTTCCATTATTGTTCTTGGAGGTTCTTGATATTCTCCAGAAATCATAAGGGTCCTTAGTGATTTCTTGGTATTTGTGGGTTGTTCCAAAGAGTGATTTCAAGTCTTGAAGATCACAATTTGGCGTACTAGCATTTGCGGATCAAACTAACTTGGGGTGGACTTCGGTAGAGAGAAAGCTTGCTTGTTTTCTTGTCATAAGTTCCAGAAGATTGAAGAGGGTACATTTCTTATCCTTCTCTTTTACATGTTGCATTTTGTAGTTATAGAGTTCTTAGTCCATTCATGGGGTTCTAGCTTTTATGCTTCATTTTCATGTCTATTGCTTCCGCTGCGGTGTTCATGAAACCCCAACAAGAACATGGTCAATTCTAGGGAACAAAAGAACTCCGATGCGAGCTCCCACTAGAACCACGATCTCTTCGGATTTTGTCGGCTTCTATGGACAACTTGCTCCATCATCTTTTGATTCCTCTTGTGTGTCTTCATCAACCATGAATTTCAACACATACAATAGAATAAATAATGGCATACAAGCCACAATATTCCTATTTATCTATTACAATTACATGGATGAATGAAATGGCATACAAGACACATTATTATTACAAATTTATCAAATGAATAATAACACAACAATCATATGCATCCAAACAAACAATCAACTACAAGGCCAAGGCAAGGTTACCAATCTATAAAGCCACATACAACCAAACATACACTATAACTACTAGAATAACATACTATAACAACAAAATAAAAATTCCAGAAGCTCAAAATAAGCCAAAAAACCCGAGACCATAAACTGTTTTTAACAAGGAAAAAAAACTGTTACAACGACGATAGCCCCGCTAACTTTAAGAGTTAGCGTCGCTAACCCTGTTCGACAGAAAACAAACTTTTTTGATTTCGGGTTTTTCAGGCCACCATGTGCAATAAAACATAGAGTTGTGGCTCTGATACCACTATTGGGGTTTTTTAGGGTAGACAACGGAAGTGAGGTATAACATCTAAAGCCCAATGTACAACCATATAAAGCATTAAATGAAACCCCACATAAGTGTACCAAACTCTATGAACAGAAACACAACATGAACAAGGAGTGAAGAGAGGATTATACCTTCTTCCCAAGCTCCAGAAAACGTGTAAGAAGTGGTGATGACTTTAGAACCGAATGCGAAGTTCTCTCTATAAAAAATCCACCCTGGGAACACGTCAAACTCCAAGTGCTAGCTTGCTCTTGTGATTCTTCTCTCAGAAAACTACTCAATGACAGCAGCTAGATGATGAATTTTCTGGAACCTTTTGTGTATACTCACTCAAAGTATTTTGAAAAGCACTTAAGGAAGTATGTATTTGTATGTGGCCAAGAGTATATCAAGAGAGCAATCCAAACCCTTTTATAAACTCTCCAGTGCCATTTTATTTTCCTAAGGCCGGCCAAGATACAATCATAGCATCCATATGCATTGGCCAAGCCTAGAGGTGATTTGACAAAAAGGCACATGCAACTGTAGAGGCGCTAACTCTTAAGGGTTAGCGGCGCTAACCCCTTAAGTTTAGCGGCGCTATCGCGGCTTGTCAGGTGACATGACACAAAGTACATGCAGCCGTAGCAGCTCTAACCCATAAGGGTTAGCGGCGCTAACACCTTAAGGTTAGCGGCGCTAACGCGGCCTGCGATGTCAACTTTTGTCTTTTGCCATTTTTGGTCCCTATACTTTAGTTGCTGTTAAGTTTGACCCGGGTGTGTGACCCGATAGGCCCATACATCATCCGCAGTGATTCAAACGTTCATTAGGAAATTTAAGGGTGATGCGATTCTTGTGCAGATATATGTAGATGACATAATATTTAGGTCTACAAATTTGGATCTTTGTAAAAAGTTTTCTAAACTCATGTCTAATAACTATCAGATGAGCATGATGGGTGAACTAAACTATTTTCTTGGACTTCAAATTAAAAAAGAGGTTGATGGAATTTTCATTCATCAAACAAAGTATGTAAATGACTTACTTAAGAAATTTGAGTTTGAAAATTGTTATTCAATGAAAACACCTATGTCCACTACTCTTAAGCTAGGAAAGGACACTGATGGTAAATCAGTGAACATTACTGCTTATAGAGGCATGATAGGTTCTCTTTTATACCTCACTGCATGTAGACCAGATATAATGTTATCAACATGTCTCTGTGCAAGATATCAGGCTGATCCCAAAGAATCACATCTTGCTGCTGTTAAAAGAATATTCAGGTATCTAAAAGGAACTCCTAATCTAGGTCTTTGGTACCCCAAGGACTCAGATTTTGAGTTAGTTGGATACACTGATTCTGATTTTGCAGGATGTACATTGGACAGAAAGAGTACTTCTGGTGGTTGTCAACTTCTGTTTATTTGTCTGTTAGTTGCATGTGTATTTATTTGCTTTCCGTTAACTTCTTTTTGCAGACGTGACAGTTACTTTTTCAAAAATTAATATCAGTGTCAGTTTTAGGTTTTCAAAAAGATATAAATGATGTTTTAAGCGGTTTCAAATCTTTATGCTTTCAAAACACTCAAACCTCATCTTCTTCTCTCTCAAGAAACCTGAATTGCTACTGTTCATCTTCTCTCCATTCTGCTCAAAGATGGTGATGTTCAATCTTGCTCTTACTCCTAATGCTATTCCAGTCAACCAGGGCTATGAACCCATGGTTAACTTCATAACTGCTCACCCCCTGTTCCCTTGCCTCTCTGCTAACCCTCTGTTCATCTTCCCATAAGTTATTGCGGAGATATGCTACATTGCTAGATACCACCCAGATCAACAAACCATCACCTGTTCTCTTCTCAACAATCGGGTAAGCCTACCCATGGCTGTCAATACCCTTAGAGATGCCATATCCATTCCCAACTTTGCCCCATTTCACCCCTTTCCAAACCATGACCAAACTCTTGAGGTCCTACCCTTGATTAGTTATAATGAACCTGTTACCCATGGAAGATACAAACTATCTGTCTTAGGACATCCATGGAAGTACTTAGCCAGTGTAGTTATTAGGTGCTTTGGCCACAAGTCTGGAAGCCATGACCTTCTGAACCAAACTGAACTTATGGTTCTTCATGCCCTGGTCACTGGAAGGAATATTGACTTTGCTCCAGTCATATTCATTGAAATGGTGGATAAGATCACATTGGCCACTGCCAAAAAGACAACAAGGACTCACGTCCTCTATATCATATATCTAAGTTTGTTGGCTTTACAATCTCTAAAATGGGAAGAGTATACCCATTTAAATATTAATCTGAACACCATGCCTATTCCTCATATGGGTCAAAAGGTGTTTCATTTGATTAGAGAAGATGGTGGTCCAACACTAACTCTAGCAATGCAACAGGTAGTTAATGAAGATGTTGATGCTGAGAATGAGGATAAAGAGGAACTAGAAGGTGAAAACTTGGATGACGATGTGAATTTGGATGATCAACCAGCACAGGATGTGGTTATGGAACATGTTGCTGAGGATAGTATGCAGTCTGAGGGTTTCCAACTATCTGATCCTGCTAGTTTTCCTCATTCTGAACAAGGTGAAAACTTTGCACATTTTGTTGCTAAGTCTCCCAGCCAAGAGGATCAAGGAACCCAAGATGATGCTGATGGTGATGATGGTAGTGATGGTGATAGTGATGCAAATGATGATAATGCTGGTGGTTTCTTTGTTGATGCTGCTGCTGCACATGCCACAACCACCTCATCTTCTCCTATCATGATGCCACTTACTGAGTTCCCCTTAAGTTCAAACACCACAACGAGTACTGGACATCTAAGTGATACTGATGATGACTCTCCCAGTCGCACACTTGGAGGTCATATTGCTTATCCCAGTCCAGAGCACTCACAAGATTCAAGTGCTTCTGTGCAAAATGTCCAACTTGGTGATGGTGAAGCTGCTGCTGTTGGTGCATATTTTATGAATCCCTAGTTCGTATCAATAAATTATATACATGAAATTTTAATTTAAATGTGTTTTGATTAATGGTTTGCATGTTTATACATTCTAAGTGAAACTATGTGTTTATGAAAAGCTTACAAGTATTTAATCATGGTTTGGTTTGTATTTGGAAGTTTAGTCATAAGGAAATTCACTTCGCAAGAAGTGAAATTCACTTCGCAAGAAGTGAAAGTCACTTCGCAAGAAGTGGATGTCACTTCGCACGAAGTGAATGTCAGTTCACGCGAAGTGAACTGTGTCATTCGAAAACGCGTAAAACTCACTATAAATAGTGATTAACCCCTCATTAACGAAAAACAATCGTCCAGGACACTTCGTGAGCCTTCGTAATCGTACATATACCCTTGAAACTCGCGAACTAAGTGATAATTCTCGAATTCCAAGGCAGCCAAAGCATC
This sequence comes from Pulicaria dysenterica, assembly GCA_947179395.2. Lineage (NCBI taxonomy): Eukaryota > Viridiplantae > Streptophyta > Magnoliopsida > Asterales > Asteraceae > Pulicaria > Pulicaria dysenterica. Next base: position 47,892,611 of record OX359292.1, on the reverse strand, counting down.
TCTGTGTGGTACTGTGTGTTTGTTCTTCTACCTTTCTGTGTGAGTCACTGTGTGCCGGACACCTAAGCAGATCTTAGAATCCTTAGGAGGTTTGGGAAATAGAATTCCGCGCTATTTCTCATCCTAGATCAGTCCTAGCATCAGGGTGTGTTTAGTAATAGACCCCCGCTCCACGGTCCTACAAAGTGGTATCAGAGCCTTGTGCTTTGATTGATCACTTTTCCTTAGGATTAAGTCGATCTAGGTGTTCCTTTAGGCCTGTGTGTGCCCCCTTGCGTCACTTTTTACCGAAAATAGGTCGGAAAATAGGTCCTTTTGCGTTAAAAAGGTTAAGTTTTTACGTTTAGGCTCTTTGAGTTTCGACCTTGCGTAGTGAAACCCCACCTCGTGCGTACTGACCTCAGTTCGCACGAACTGTGCCTGTGTGTTCTAGATCCTTCGTTTGTTAGTTTCTGCCTCGCGCGTAGTGGTCCGTCAGTTCGCGCGTGGTGAGTCAGTCCGCGCGTAGTTTGTCAGTCCGTCTGTCCGTGCGTGGTGTGTTCTCCAGTACGTGCGTGGTAAAGCCAGTTCGCACGTACTGTACTGTGAAAAAAAAAAAAAAAAAAAAAAGGCATTTTATTTCCGTCTTCGTGCGCTGTGCCTTTCTGTGCAGTTCTGTGTGACCTTTTTCTATCAAATTTTACTCCGTGTTTTCCTGTGTGCTTTTCAAATCCAATCCGAATCTGTGTGCTTGCTGCCTTGGTTCATTACATCAATTCAAATGGCCTCTAAACAAACCGCTGCCTTAAACAACCTTCTACTAGAAACAGAAATGGGCAGTATCAACAAAGTGCCGAAATTGCTAACCATGGAGGACTATCCTATGTGGAAGCCCAGATTCGAAATTTTTCTAGATGGGGTCGATTGTAGATTGCGGAGAGCCATGAATGTTGAGTATATGGTTCCAAAAGGGGAGGGAAATATCGAAACCCCTTACGATAAAATGACGGTCGAACAGCAGACCAGTTACAATGCTGAAAAGAAGGCCTATGCTCAACTGATTCAGGCCATCCCCAACGACATCTTCCACCAGTTTAGGAGGTATCGAACTTCCTACAGTCTATGGAGAGCTCTTGAGAAGAGGAATGAGGGAAACGCTGCTCTGAAAGAACTTAAAGCAAGTCAATTAAGGAAGGAATTAGACCATTTCACGGCTACAAGAGATGAGAAGATTCCTTCCCTTATTACAAGATACAACCACCTTCTAAGTGAACTGGACAGTCTGGGTGTTACTGTTCCAGAGAAGCAGCAAGTAGAGATCTTGGCGAATGCTTTGCCCAAGAGCTGGCGGCCATTCATCATGATACTCAAGAATGGTAACGGTTTTGACAGGATGGACCTTAATGATTTCATAACCAAGTTAAAGGAGCAGGAGCAGGAGGAACTAAACCTGGATTCAATGTCTAGTTATCAATAGAACCCCTCACTCTACTACTCCGGAACACCTGTCTCGTCATCCACCTCTTCACATGCCCCCCTACAGTCTGCCTATGTGACCAACGTGAATGAATCGGGCAGATCTACCTCTGATGCTTCATCCTCTGGGTCATCTTATACTACATCTTCCTCCGGACTTAATGTCGAACACTTCAAGTATGGGAATACAGATGAGGTTAAGACACATATGGGCATGCTAAGTGCACTAGTCTCCTCTTATGATGATCTACTGAAGGGGAAGATTGGTAATGCTCATATGACTCAAGAGGACTATGACCAGATCAACGAGGATGAGATGGAGAGACAAGATATCCTCTGGTCGTATGCCAACTTAGTGAGAAGGGCAAAAGCTTATGAGCGAAGAACGGGAAAGTCAATATCAGCAACCAAGGATACCAAACTCGGCTTTGATAAATCTGCTGTGACCTGCTATAACTGTGGTGAAAAGGGTCACTTCGCGCGTGAATGTGAAAAGCCGAAGAATTCGGGACCGAGGTATCCATTCAAAACTGGTTCTGGCAGTAGATCATCTACCTCTACAACCATAAAATCTGAAGCAACTCCAACACTGACTAAGGCTATGGCGGTTGTTCAAAGAGATGAGGGAGTGGATTGGTCTGTACAGTTCGGGAATGCTGATGCTGACATCAACTTGGCGAACGTTCATGTGTTGAACGAAGATTCTTCATCCGAGACCGAAAGCTATTCAAGTGAAGAAGAATCAGGTGCCAGCAATGATGATGAACCAGCCTCGACACCAGCTGCAGAAGAGACACCAGTGAATGTCCGTGCCAAAGAGTCAAATCAAAAGGTGTGCAGCTGTGGTCTACCTTCTGCGGATCAGGTATGTACCTTTGGATTACCTTGTGGTTCGTGTGATGAATATGTAAAACAGATAGTGTTCTTAAAGTCTACTATTTCAGATCTCACATCTAAGTTAGATAATAACCTGTTGATCAAAGGAAGAGAAAATCAATTAAAAGAAAAGAATCAAAGTCTAGGTAAACAGGTTAATGAACTAGGTGTGGCTCTGTTAAATAAACAAGATGCTATCGTGTTTTACATAAACGAAATCGATAAGCTGAAACGGGACCTTGCTACCTCAAAGGTCGATTATGAGACTCTGAGTCAAAAACTCAAAAGCTATTCCACGTCTTCTTATCTTTTTGAGTACATAATCGATCAGAGAGGTCAAGGTACCGATTCAGAAAAGGACAAAAACGTATATTCAAAATGTCCACCACCAGTGTTAAATCAACTGGTGAACGATGATGTCCATTTTGAAGCTGACCCACTACTCACAAAGGTTGATGAATCTTCTGCATCAACCTCAAATGAGGACTTAACGTTACATGAGGATGTGGGTAAGCCTCAGAAGAATGAGGTTCAGCAAGAGGTTACCAAAAAGGCTGAACCAGGCATTAGAGAACTGTTGGACAGTTCCTATGTGCAAGGACCGTTGATGCATCGTATCCATAATGCACTTCGGAAATTTGAAAATGAGGGTGTAAAGTCTCCTGATATCCGTCCATACCAAGAGGTCAAACAACTACCCAAACATCAAGGGTTAGGGTATCGGCCTCAAAAGGTAACGAAAGGCTCTGTGAAGCAATACCCAGAAAGGGTCTGCTATGTGTGCAGGAGACCTGGTCACCTCAGTTACAAGTGTGATCAGAAGACACATCAAAGCTGTAACAAGAAAGTTGAGATTTTGCAAGAAAATATAACGTTTCTTAAAAACCATCAAAACTCAACTCTTCCTGTTCAGCATCAAAGGATTCCTAAGTGGAGTAACAAACTGTGTGTTCAAATGTCCAAGGAATCAAGTGACAGGATCATCAAGACTGGAACATGGATGAAACTTCCAGTGGTTGGAGAAGACGGGAAACCCATGACCATTCGGGCTTGGGTTCCTAATGTTGTCTAACTCATTCTTCTAAGTGAAGGGTGTCAACTGAAATAGTCCAGGTTAAGGTTTCTTTGACTGTGTGTCTTTATCATTTTATTTTCTTTGTGCTTATTTTCTGTGTCGTTGCATTTCTATTTTCTTAGTTTCTAGTTTGTTTAGTATTTTAGGGGGAGATAGTTAGTTTTAGTTCAGAAAACTTAAAAAAAAAAAATCAGAAAACTTAGAAAATACAAAAAAATCAGAAAACTTAGAAAATACAAAAAAAAAAAAAAAAAAATCAGAAAACTTAGAAAATACAAAAAAATCAGAAAAACAAAAATGAGAAGTTGATCCAACTCAAATGGAAAATGATGGTACACTGACTTTCAATACAAAGTACGTCTAGTAAAATTAGGACTGAAGGCATGTACATATTCTTGAGAAAACTGTCTGAAAATCTAATTGAATCAGATAAGAAACAGATAGTGTGTAAGACATATAAGGAAAGTCTAGACTGATAAATGGTTATGCATGTGAAAATCAATCATAGATTCATACTATCGAGACATTCCAAGTCTACAAATCAATAACAGTTGAGACTAACTTAATCTGGTGCACACACCTGTTACCATGCCAAATGTGCTTAGATGACAATGAGCAAAATGTAAAAGAGGGTGAAAAATTAACCCCAATCTGAGATGTCAAGGATCTATCAATGTTGAATTGTCAAAGAGCATAAAATGCAGTGACAAAAGCTATATTGATCTATTAGTGTTGAATTGTCAAAGAGCATAAAATGCAGTGACAAAAGCTCAACAAAATTATCAGAAGAGGTGAAAAATTGACCTCCATGTCAAAAGAGCATAAAATGCGTTTACAAAATCACAAAGCACATAAGCATGGTGGTTGGGTAATCAAGTTGTGCACCTACTGAGTGAATCAAAATACCGTGAGACTTTGAAAGAGATAGTCTTAACCGTGTATCCAATCTAGATAATCTGAAAATGTTGAAACAAAATCTGTCATTATCTGAGGAAAGTTAGGTTGACAGACAGAGTTTGAGAGAATATGTTTAGGCCCAAAGTTCTGAAATGAATGACTACTAAGTATAGACGAGCTGGTACTGATTCCTTCTTGGAACCTTCTCACAAAAAGATTTATTTTCAGTAATTTTATTCCTGCAATTTTTCTTAGTATTTTAAATTATGTTCTTTAGGATTTAATTCGTTAATAGTTTACTTCTGCATTTTCTTTTTCCTTTTTTTAATCAGAAAAATACAAAAAGAGTTCTAGTATGTTCTTAATCATTCTTAGTGTTTTGATTAGGGGGAGTTTGTTCTGTTTACATTTCCTTCATCTCACTTTGATGTGTTCTGCTTAAATGTTTATAAGTGATCTTGAAGTTACTGACTGTTTATTGCTGAGTGCAGTACTAACAGTAATTAAGGTTCACAGATGAGAAACTCATTACATGTGAGATGGAACCCCACTAAGCACGAGTTACAGCTCACATCGTGCGTAGTGCAGGTAAGGGCATGACGAAAGGTATTCGTTATGAATTTTGCTGTGTGCAAATTTTTGCTTAGTGCATTTTGCTTTGTGCATTTTACTTTGTGGAATTTTTGCTTAGTGCAATGGTTATTGATAGAACTAGGTCTTAGGGGGAGTATGTTGGTGCATATTTTATGAATCCCTAGTTCGTATCAATAAAGTATATACATGAAATATTAATTTAAATGTGTTTTGATTAATGGTTTGCATGTTTATACATTCTAAGTGATACTATGTGTTTATGAAAAGCTTACAAGTATTTAATCATGGTTTGGTTTGTATTTGGAAGTTTAGTCATAAGGAAATTCACTTCGCAAGAAGTGAAATTCACTTCGCAAGAAGTGGATGTCACTTCGCACGAAGTGAATGTCAGTTCACGCGAAGTGAACTGTGTCATTCGAAAACGCGTAAAACTCACTATAAATAGTGATTAACCCCTCATTAACGAAAAACAATCGTCCAGGACACTTCGTGAGCCTTCGTAATCGTACATATACCCTTGAAACTCGCGAACTAAGTGATAATTCTCGAATTCCAAGGCAGCCAAAGCATCTCTGTGTGGTACTGTGTGTTTGTTCTTCTACCTTTCTGTGTGAGTCACTGTGTGCCGGACACCTAAGCAGATCTTAGAATCCTTAGGAGGTTTGGGAAATAGAATTCCGCGCTATTTCTCATCCTAGATCAGTCCTAGCATCAGGGTGTGTTTAGTAATAGACCCCCGCCCCACGGTCCTACAGCTGCTGATGATGATGAGGAAGATGTGATCTCTGATAATATGATTCAAATGATTGAGATCAGCAAGCATCAGTACATCTCAGGTATGGTTACTACTCTCCCTGAGGATACTCACTTGGTAAACCCAACCAGTAAGAACCCCTCCTCCACTCCTGTTGCAACACTCCCACAACAACCAAGCTCTAGTGTACTCCTAACAGTCACTAGTTCTACTCCCACTGCAACCCATATAGAACCAAGGTCTATAGAGATTTTGCACCTTGCACATATCTTAGAGGATGTGACATTACCACCTCTGACCTCAGCTCCACTGGTTCCCTCTTATGTTAAGGGGGAGCAAATGGATGTTGATATAACCCTTCAACCAGTGGATATATCTTCACAACAAGGTGTATTTGTAAATATTGGACTCTTGCAATCTGGGTAACCCTCCCAAAAGGGTGATACCATAAAAAGACAGACCTCCTCCCAAGGTCATATTGTGTCTTACCCTACATTGAGTCTAGTCATGCCCTAAATATGCTCACAACAGCTTATTGATGTACACAGGGATACCCCACCGAGTGTACCCCTCACTCAATCTCAGATATTTGTACCTACACTTGATTCACTTCTTACACATACTGTTGCATTGCCTGTCAATGCTGGTGATTTAAACCAATCATCAGTACAGGGCAAACAATCTGTTCCCAGTGATCTTAGGCTTCTATACCAAAGCCTAAGTGAGGGAACCACAACCCTTCCTGATATTGGCATTCCACCTCAATCACTCCCTACTATAGCTACCACCTCCACTCAAACAGAACCCACACCCCTTATGCTTCATACCCTGCTGTCTATCTCTCAAAATATGGATAGTCTTCAAGCCTCCTTTACCTCTTTCCAAACTAAAAATGAAACTCAACTCAACCATCTAAACCCAGAAGCTGAGTACGTCAAAGCAAACCCATCCCAACCCCAACCCACCCATGCCACAATTGACATTAGTCTGATCCTAAACAAATTGAATCAACTGTTAAACCAAACTTCTACACCTACCCTTGCCCCTTCTCTAATCATATCCCAACAAACCATCTCATCCCTTAACCAAACCATTTCTAACCTCCTAAACAACCTCCACAACATCAAACCAACCACTATACCTATTTATGTAGTTATCCCTAATCCATTTCTTCAACTTCCTACCTTTCTAAGGAATTTGGATAAAGAACTAACCCAACTTTACCACTTTACCCGCCAAAAACACATAGACCACCTTAGGGAGTTTACAAACATCACTGATGCTATAAACCGCCTAAGGCTCTCCACATCAATCTTTCAACCACATTTCTCACCCATTCCCTCACATCAAAGACCCACCCCCTACCCTTTACCCAACCTCCTATCCCTACTATGCCTCCTTCCACCTCTACTGTCCCACCTTTTCCTACTACCCAACCTACTCAATCCACTCCTTTTCCCTTTAAACCCTCTACCTCTACTCCTGCTGCCCCAACAAAGCCAACTGTTTCCTTCCCAACTTTTCCCTCCTATGATGATGACAAAAGGGGGAGAAGTCAGAATCCTCATCTAGCTCAAGGGAACCTTCACCAAACACTATCAGAGCTTCCATAGATGCATGGGTTGTTGAGATTGAAGCAGATAAGGCAGCAGAAGCCTCAAAGAAGAAGAAAACCAAAGTAAATCAACTGCTGGGGGGGGGGGGCATCAACCTGGGGGGGAGCAACCTGCTCAAGAAGAGCAAAGGCCTAAAAGAAGGCTTAAGCAAAAAGCTAGAAGGAAGAGTGCAAAGAAACAAAAGCAAGGTGAAGCCTGTGCTCCTATTGACATTCCATCAGATGATTCTCATGATGATGATGATGATGATGAAGATAATGTACCTCTGTCCACTTTGCTAATGATAAAGAAACAGAGCTCTACTCCCTCAACTCCATCAGTCCAAGTTTCTCCTCCCAAACAACAAAAGCCCTCAAATCCAGTCTCTTCCTCTATAAGAAAAGAAAAGAAAATCATGTCTGCTGAGGAAATAGAGGAAAAAGAGAGAAAAGAGTTGGAGGAAGAAAGAAAAGAGAGAGAAGCCAACCAAGTGAAAGATGCAGAAAGTAATGCAAGGCTCTTTGTTGACATTCTTGGGAACCATATGATAAACTTTTGAAAGATCAACAAAGGCAAGATGAGTTCCTCACTGATCAAGAATTAGCTGATGCCCTAGGAGAAGATATTGATAAATCTGAGCAACAAGAAGCCTTTAGGATTTCTACTCAAGGGCAAGCCCAACAAGATGAACTTGCTCCCACTAAAGTAACTAAAGTCAAGAAAGGGATGACTCACAAAGAAGCCATAGAAGCCCTCTTGAACTTTGAATACTCTAGATTTACAAGACTAACATGTGAAATACAAAGAGAGTTTGATGATCATAAAGCTGATTTGGTCACAAGGAAGTACCCTAAAACTATAACAAACACCTTATCCTACAAAGGTGATGCAGAACCCTATATGAAGATTTTGAGAAAGCAGAAACCAAGATGGACAGAAGAAGTCTATGCTAAACACATAGGACCATACTACTTCTATGAGATCATTGAGATGCTGTCTTAGTTGATGAAGTCAAAGGGAAAGTATGTTGAAAGATTCATAGGAGAATGCAAATACTGGATTAGATATTCAGTTGGAAGCAGACTTTTCTAAACTGATCACTTTACCCAGCATGTGACTTATCTTGTAGAATTCTTAAACGAAAGATCCAAACCTTTTGTCACATTTTAAGAAAAAGAGAAACACCCTAATCATTCCTACTTCACCAGTTTTGGGAACCTGGACACAAGTCTACCTCCCGACTCCTTCCCTAAAGACTTCAAGTATGTTACTCATCCAGAGAAAGGGATGTTCTTCAAAGATAGAGCTGAACTTTGGAGGTTCTTCAGGTTAGCACAATTGAAGTTAGCCAAGCTTGATTTTCAATCTCAGGTGATACCAGCTGTCAGAGGAAAAACAAGTAGTGAATACTAAAAATTGCTTGATGAAAGACTTGTAGAGCTTGCACCTGTTGATCCTTTCTATGCTGCCATTAAAGTGAAGGAAGAAGAACAAGAATGGGGATGACAAACTTCATAAGTTAATCTACTTGTACTTTCAATTTCTTAGACTAGTGTTAGTTAACTGTTTCTGTACTTAGTAGTTAATCTCTGTACACACTCTTGTGATTCCTGTTTGTGTAATATAGCTTGAAACTTTGATCATGGACTACTTGGCTAATTGAAAGTATAGATGATTCTTAGTAGATAGCTCACCTAGTGTAAATATAGAAAATTAAAAATCCTAAAAACAGAAAAAGGATAGAAAAGATACCACAAAAACAGAACAATAGTACTTCTTTAATCAAAAGATTCCCAAAAACAGAATTTCAAGGGATCATATTTAAAGAGTTACCAAAAACAGATAGCTAGGTAACCAAATTGAACTTAAAAGGTCTATCTTTACAAATCCGAGTCAAACTGATTCTTCTTAAACAAGATAAGGTTTTGTCATCATCAAATAGGGGGAGATTATTGGGGAGATATCAATATCAAACCATAATCAAACCTGTCTATTAATTAAAATAGGATTTGATGCTAACAAAACAACATATTCAGTTTTATACATAGATAAGTGAAAAACATGTGTTGTTTTTCAAGTTAGACTTAAAAGAAATTTCTAAGTAAGAAACCTCAGTTGTGGAACAAAAGCATCAGCTGATCACTGAGTATCAGCCAAAGGACCAGCTTCAGAAAGATCAGCTGAAAAGAAAAGACAAGTGTAGAAAGCATCAGCCGAGCGCCTACAAGCATTAGCTGAGGGTATAACACCATCAGCTGAGGGTTATCTCAAGATCAGCTGAGTAGTGAAAGGATCAGCTGAATCTACAAATCTGATCAGCTGATGTCTTCCATCTATCAGATAAGCTATTCAATTGTCTAAGTATTTTCTTTCATAAGCTTATCACCCTGAATGATCAGCTGAGCTATCTGGATCTACTGATCATATAGGTTGATTAGCTTATACATTATACCATAACATGTTTTATTAGCTGAGCATTTATGATCAACTGAGTATATATCAGTAGCCGAGTCTTTCACCTTTATCCTTAGCTGAGCAAAATTATGTAGTTCAATGTCTATTAGCTAAGTCAATATACTGTAACTTAGATAATAGTTTTTCATTGTAATATTTCTTAAGTCCAAGGCAGAACTTATGTTGTTCTATTATGCCTTTAGATCTGTCTTTGTAAAAGTATTAAACACTTTTTGGATCTGCAAAGATATAAAAAGGATTGATCTTGACCCTTTGGAAAAGGTGATAGTGACTTTAGAAGAGAAGATCTCGAAGATATGCTTCAACAACTAAGTATGGATGGCAACTCCATACTTGATAAAGTCAAGTCTTCAGAAAGCATGGTGTTGTATAAAGTACAAGCATGGAAAGAGAAGTTTACACTTCCAAGACTAAAAGGTAGTACTCTAATAATATAATAATAGATAGTGGGATGTTTAATCACTGATAAGGACATTTTCTTTATACACGAAATGTGTAAGGCAAGTTAACTTTTCACTCACTAAACTTTATCTTTTATAATACTATTAAATCAAGTACATTTGTCTCCTTCTCCACTCCATCATCCGGATACCATTTTCTTATATATACTCTTGCATGGAAACATGCAAAGTATCGAAGTTGAACACTGAAATCTCATCAGTTGAGATTGAAGAAGAGTTAGCAAAATATTTCTCAGTGTAATCAAACTTGTTCATGTGTTGAACATCTTAGATATTAGTTGTTTAAGATTAGCTAGTCTATGTGTTAGACAAATCTGTTTCCACCTTTGTGGAACTTAGATTTTCCGCATCTAGTTCATGTAATTCTTGAAGGGTTTTGAACCTGACCAAACCACCATATGACACAAACTGGTCAAGCCTGGGTTTGATTCCACTGGTTCAATCCTAAAAGCGGAACTGGATTGAACACAACCCTCTAAACCCCAAAAAGGGTTAGGATCTTTAAACTTACATGATCAACATAGTTTCTTGCAAAACAATCCATAAAAAGGTTACAAGATTATACCTAAACAAACTTGGGATTGCTAAAGTAGTCCACCACTACTGCACCTCCGATTGAATTGGCTGCTAGACCGCTCCTGGATCACCAAGGCTTCAAACTTTCGAAGGCCTCTTGTGTGTGTACCCTTTTCGTCTATCAACCAGAAACCGCAAACACTTTGGGTGTTTGTCTCGTGATCGTTGAAGTGATAGAAGGACCGAGAGAGGGAGAGTGCGATCGAGAGAGAGATCGACGAGAGGAAGTGAGAGCCGAGAGAGAGAGAGAGAGAGAGTGATGCGAGATCGAGAGAGAGAGAGAGAGTGTTGTGGTGGCTAGTGTTAATCCCTTATCTCACTTATCTTGATCCTTAAGGCTTAAGGATATTATATAGAGATTAACTTGGACCTAAGCCCGTTTAATTAATAGCCCACTGGTTTTAATTAAAATTTCATCTCTTCTCACTTTGACCCCCTGGATTTTACTAGTTAATTAATTAACTATTAATTAACTTAGTCCGTTAAATATTAAAGACTTAATATTTAATTCTCCTTAAATAATAAATAACTATTTATTATTTATTTCCTTTCTAATAATTAATCCAAACTGGATAATTATTTATATCTCTCAATAATTAATACTACTGATTAATTATTCGTTTATCTCTTTAATAATTAATTTAACTGATTAATTATTTACTCTTTCTCTTTAATAATTAATCTAACTGATTAATTATTTCCACACAGATTTATGGTGAAATCCAACTGTTCTGAATTGGGTGTGTAGCAGTGTGACCCTTTAGTCTCTTATAACATTGGATATAATATGCCCGTTAATTATCTCTGCACATAATCTAACAGACTCCCACTTGTGCAAGATAAGTAACAGTTACTGCACGTTGTTTGCCTAAGGAGGTCCCTAGCCAGACACTTAGGATGACCAGGTTATAAGAACTCTTATACCCCAAAGCGACTTGTGATAAAACTTCATAAGCAACCTGCTTAGAAGTAACTTGTTATAAACTAACTGTTTATAAACTAAACTATCATAAACTCCCTATTCATGAATGGGTACGTTTTTATATATACAAACTTGCATATATATAGGTTTGTCCCTTGCAGCGCGATATTTCAATTTTGAGCACGAGCATGGAAAAAGTTAACTCAGAGACTCAAGAATTTGTTTATGACATACTTGATTTCAAAACTGCGTGATAAACGACAAAGAACAGATCAGTTCGTTTGGCCACGGCCGTGCACTTACCAGTTTCTCTAATCAGTCAAGGGGCCCGAAAATATCTCTCCTAAAAAAGAGGTGAAATTACCATCTTGCATATTTGCATTTGGCAACACAGCTCCCACTGATTCTAGACACGCCCCTTATGACCACCCTGTTACGGCGTGGCGTTAGAACGCGCTAAGAAGACAGCAGTTACCGCATCCCAAACCAAATACCTCAGGCTTGAGGATAACCTATGTGATAAATACTTTTGACACGAATCCATGAAGTATTTTTCACGGTAGGTCAATCCAATATTCGTAACCCTAACGAATATCCGTAAATTTTGGTCCGCAAAAACGTTCGCATCTATATTCGATAAACTATCGAATCTACCCCAAAATTACGATGACTTTATAGCCCTATCGAGGTTCCCACCAAGATAAGTAGTCACGGATAGTGTTTCGAATAAACCTAGTTCATTCCTGGATAAACCAAAACATACAAAGTTGTGAAGAACAATGAAACTAATTTCTACACCCTTCCATATTCCTCCCTGGAATAAAGATGTATAATTTCTACCATTTCACTGACTCGATTCACAGTGTTTATCTGAATTACTTATTATTTTACATTTGTAACTTATCACGGATTACAAGGAAAATAATATGGTTATAAACCCTAAAACACAAGACTAGTACTTTGGAGTACTCCTTCTTGGTTTTGATAGAAATCATTCTTGCAACCTAAGAATACTTCTAGACTTACTTATTTTATAAAATTCCTTAAACTTGGAGAAAACTGGAAATAACTCCAAAGTTTCCGATTTTACAAAATAACCTCCCTGTAATTAAAAACTTCAATTACATTTGTAGATAAATTAAATCTTACTAGATTTATCCATTTGAAACAATAAAACTTTCTTACACCTACTTGTAAGAACCTTGAAATTAGATTCCCTGTGTATGCCAACACTAATCTAATATCATTACTAAGAATGTTAAAGAACATCATGTTTTATCATTTCTAACGTTAACCAACCAACAACATTTAATTAAGCTGACCTACTGAACTTAATGAGTATAATTTTGTTTAAGTCATAACTTGACTCAAAAACTTGCAATGATATCTTTATTGAATAACTCTCAATAAGTCATGCATTCCTTGGATTAGTTCTTTCTCAAGAACTTACTGTTTTAGATAACTTCTAAAAGCATCCAATAATTATATACTTTAAAAGTTCAAACTTGTATTTATCACACTGGTTAAAAAACAACCTTTTATTAACTCTGATAAATACATTAGTCAGGTGCTCCCACTATCTCTTATGAAAAAAGTGCATTCTTTAAAACATCTTTTTAGGCCTTAGTCAGAACTTGACTACCATGCCTAAGACTTGTGTTCCAAACACATGTTATAAAGAACTTTAGTTTTTGCAAGAAATTTGTTTTATGAAACCAAGAACTTAGATCTCCCATATATCCATCTTTCCAATTACGGAAAATGGTTTCATTAAACTTACCATGATCACAAGTATGAAACACTCATAATGGTATTTTAAATTTCTTTCCTTAAAACATTTAGTATAAAACTCCCTTGACTATAATAACTATTATAATCACTTTTATACTTTCTTAAATGTTTTATCAAGAAACTATTTGCAATTATAAATAATAACTATCATTTCTATTTTGTTCAAGACTTTGAACATTTACTTTTCATAACTTAAACACTTGTTAAATTAGAAAAAAAAACTATCTAGTTTTATAAACAATAATTGTTTATTTAAGCGTTTGAGAAAGTGGAGCTAGCATTTATATAACTACAACAAATCATAGCATAAGATTATTATGAATCACCAATCAAGTCAATACTTGACTTATTGGTATTCTTTTAGTCACAACTGGACTAATCCAGATTCATAAAATAAGAACACGTGCACGGATATGAACCAAATAATTAAATTTCCATAAATATGTAAGATAAAAATTATCCAAACAAACTTAAAAAGAGTTTAATAAACTAGGAAATAAAAATTATTTATAATATCCGCATGCTGCACGTTGGATCTCTTTATGCTGGGCCGTATCACTTTCCATCTCCTCCTGCAATAAACGATTGCAAGATATTAGAATACTCGTAAAACTTTACTAGTAGGAAAGTGACAAAGAAGCTAATCACGCAGTACCTGAGGAGCCAGACTTGCCTCCTGCCTCGTGACCTTTCGGACAATCTCGTTTCCAATGTCCGGCCTCGCCGCACCTGAAGCACCGATTCTCGGTCCTTGCCTTGTTTGGTTTTGGCTTCTTGCCCTTGTTGTCGTTACTAGCTCTGGGTGCATTCTGGCTGGGCTGGGCCTTGCCCTTTCCCTTTCTGTTGCGCCCCTTCCTCTTCTTACATCCATCATGTCCCACCGTAAGAATGTCCTTAGACTTGGTCCCGATACTCTGCTCAGCTGTCTTGAGCATTGAGTGCAACTCAGCCACGGATTTCTCCATGTTGTTCATGTTGTAGTTGACTATAAAAGGCTTATAGTCATCTGACAACGAGTTGAGTATCGTATCCGTTGCTAACTGCAACGGTACTGGGTGCCCGAGTCTCTCTAGGTGGTCCATGTAACCTTTCATTTTCATGACATGGTCACTGACCGAGGTTTCCTTAGCCATCTTGCACGAGTTAAATGCCCTAGTGGCATCATAACGCTCCGTGCGGGCTTGCTCCTGGAACATGTCCCTCAGCTGGCGGATCATATCATATGCAGGAGTTTCCATCATGCTTGATTGCAACTCTGGACTCATAGTTGCAAACATGAGGCAGCTAACATCAAAGGCGTCATTGGAGCGCTTCTGAAAAGCCTCCCTGACCTCTGCCCTGGCATTGCTGGCAGGGGGATTTCCTAGAGGTATTTCTAGGACATACCTAGAGGTATTGATCCGGAGATTTCTCTCCCATGTGAGAAAGTTGGACCCGGTGAGCTTATCCTTCTCAAGGATAGAGCGGAGAGAGAGGTTATTAGTATTGGTAACGTTGGTTGCCATCTACAAATTAAAACCCGGTTTAATTAGTAATTGCAAATAAACTTTCCAACATATATCACTAAACCCATAAACAATATATATTAGACCTAGGACCCATATTTCACATACTTGACGCAAGGTTTAGGCACTTCCCGCCAAGTCATGCTATTTCTGGTAGGTAACACCCTGTACCAATCGTACCTAACTGATATGACTCCTAGAACCTCCTAGAGCACTTAGACCCAGTCTAGTATGTTTAACTCTACTCTAGTGATTTTTGGGCCGGGACTCCCGATTATCAACAAAATAGATCGCACCACCTAAGACAGCATGAATTCTGGCCGGGACTCCCGATAATCGCAGAATCTTTCATGCCCTTTCCCGCAATGGTTTGAACTCAGATGCCCAAGGTTTGGGCACTTCCGACACCCGAGTACCGTTTAATAGTCAAGGTGTACCATTAGGTGGGTAGCACACTGATCTAAGATTTTTCTTGGGTTTTAATTAAGTTCAATAAAAAACTTAATTTTCCAGTTTTTGAAAAACCATTTTAAAACTAACTGTTTTAAAAATACGATTTATATGTGTACCTGAACTAGGTGCACAAAACAGCTTTTATAAGTTCCAAACTTATATCCTTGACAAAACTATAAATTTTAAAAATTTAACTAACACAACTAACAACCTGTAGTCGTATTCTTAGTTTGTCATTAAAACGTGGTTTTTCACTGTTTAATAACAACCTGTTATTAAACCCCTTTTTATTTACCATCACACGCATGTATATATATACCATACATATATATGAAAAGCAGTAAATAAATCACAACCACGCAGATAATAATAAGCATATAAAGCCCTATAGTTTTGCCAACTAATCCTAAGGTCAATCCTAAGGATGAAATGACTTGGATTCGCCTTTCTTGATGTGTTGCTCCCACTAGCCTTGACACCTCCCCGAAGTATCCGTGCTACGCGTATAGAACACCATTTACCTTGTCACCTTCTTGGAGTCCATCTTGGTCAAGGGTTAAACTATAACTAGTCTATTACAAATACAATATTGAATGAGATTGTAATTGGCACGCAGGCCTTCCCAAAACCAAAATAAGCACTATATATGTAAAAGTCAACCACGCAGTTATAATAAATAAGCAATAAACTGTGCTGTTAAGCACGCAACCTGATTTGTTTAAACTATTCTCATTTATCCTTTTGATTAATACCTATTAACCAAAAATGAGAATTATGATCCTCTAATTAAAATTATCCGACCAAAATAGTTTTCTAATAAAAACTTTAAAAAACTTTTTCTCATTCAAAACTTGAATGAAAAACTTATGTCATATTTTATTACTAGTTATCCAATAACTTAAAATCGACAACTTTTGGTCAATTAAAAATATCTTGTTCAATTCTCCATCTTATTATATAAACTTTATCCCTTTTAGAATTTTATTAAAAAATGACTAAACTAGTCATAATAAATAAAAGTCTAAAATATATTTTAACTAAACTAATTAAAATATATAACACTAGTTTATATAACACCTTATTAATTTTATAACTTAAAATTAATAATCCTTTTGTATTAATCCGGAAAAACTGTCTTGGGCCAACATCTCTTGTCAACACGAGAAACCCACTGGGCCGAGACCCTTTTGGGTCGAAGACCCACTGGACCGAAAACCCCTTGGGCCGAAGCCCATTAGGCTTTAGCGCCGCTAAGCTACCTTTAGCGCCGCTAAGCTACCTTTAGCGCCGCTAAGAATCTTTAGCGCCGCTATCTTGGGCCGATATTGCTGGGCCGCAGTTAACTGGGCTTAGCTGTAACACTGTTCTCACTAACACTTTTATAAACACGCGCGGAAGCTTAATTAACAAAATATAATATAATATATATATTTGATCAAACACAACTTAACAGGTTTGCTTTACAAATCATTTACAGTGTTACTACAAAACATACTCTTTACAAAAACATCAGATATCATAGTTAGATCAGTCCCAAAATTCCAGTTCATCTCTTCTATCCACATACCAGGTTTAACCTATAAAAGATTACAACAGTGGGGATTAGCACAAAGCTATGTGAGAGAATAGATACCACAAATGCACAAGGCATAAAGCCCAAACAAACAATGCTCAAACAAACAAGAGAACCGGCGGTCTTGCGGACCTTCAACCAAATGCCGGCCAAAGCAAAGGTTTACCGATAGCCTAGTTACCACAGACAAAAATAATAGCACTTCTTGATTACAACAAATGTTTATCAAGACAAATACTAATACTGTATATCTCTAAACATAGGCCCAGCTGAATAACAACCGCCAAGCTGATCTCACAATAACGTCATGTATATACAGAAAAGAGCAACAATCAGGTAATATATCTTATACATCCAAGATATATATCCACTCACCGATATCTTCAATGCTCAGGGAACTCAGTCTTTCTTACTACTGAGTCTTTCCACCACCTGAACGAACAACTAACAATCAGTATTTGCTTAATCAACAAACAATATGCATAATACTGAAATCCAACATACATGTACATATAAAGCCACAAGTACATATCAACTCATGTATATACAATCAATATACCACATTTCTCTATTACTCTTACTTACTGTAATCTTGTGAATTCATTCAACTCCTTAGCTTAGGAGAATTCATACATTCCTCTCATAAGCCAAGGCAACAAGTTCATGTTCTAATCTTGATCTTTCATAACACAATATTCATCAATTCCGAGCATAGGCATGACTGGAAATCCGATTGTGTTCAAATCCGACAAGATCAAATCCGATTAGACCAAATCCGATGAAACATGAAAACCGATCAACCAAATCCGAGCAAAGGCAATTCCGATACAATCGGATTCCTACAATTTGTACAATCCGAGAAAAGGCCAATGCCGATAAAAGTACAAACCCGATCAAAGTCCACAATCCGATTAAACTTCAAATCCGATCAACATACAATCCGAGAAAAAAACAATCCGATAAAACAACAATCTGATAAAAGTGTTAGGCATTTTACCAATCTGATTTCATACTTAATATCATACAATCCGATCGAATTCAAATCCGGTAAAATCATTAAATCCGATCAACAATCGGAATTCGATAGAAATGACAATCCGATAGACTTTAAATCCGATTAAAGAGTTAAGGCCATTTGTTCTGTTTTCTCGGATTCTCAACAATC
Source organism: Pulicaria dysenterica (assembly GCA_947179395.2). NCBI lineage: Eukaryota > Viridiplantae > Streptophyta > Magnoliopsida > Asterales > Asteraceae > Pulicaria > Pulicaria dysenterica. The sequence continues at coordinate 47,874,444 of OX359292.1, read as the reverse complement.
CGATCAAGTTTTATCGGATTTCCCTTAATCCGATTCATTCAACTACGAAATCCGATCGATTCATACATAGCAAATCCGACAGATTCAAAGATGATCATAACTTCAAATTTAAATCTGATTTTAAGCATGCAACAACATATATGTTTCCAGAATTGAATTCTAACATATATTGTTCATCATAACATCATAATCTAACATACATGCAACCTAAAATCATTAAATTCATCATACTTAAACATTCAATCGGATTTCTATATACATGTAATCAAAAACGAGATAATTCAACAATTAATACTTAATTTCAGTAATCTAACCTTTTAGATGATACTAAACACTTCAGTTAATGGTTTGCACAATCAATATCAACAAAAATCCAATTCTTGCTTCTTTGTTGTTCTCGGCCGAAGGTTACAACACAAACACACACTACAATTTTCTAATCTGGCATGTAGTGGGATGAGAGATGGCAATTGTGGGTGTTTAGGTGTCCAAAACCGTGACACCTCATACCCCACTAACATATTAATTATTTAATTAATAACTAATCACAAATTAATTAACTTCAATTAATTAAAACACATAATCAATAATCCACCAATTAATTAAGGTAATCCTACTTAATTACCTTAATCCTACTAGGCCGGTAATGAGGGTGTTACAAATCTTCCCCCTTAAGAAGATTCCGTCCTCGGAATCTGATCGCGCTCAAACAAGGTTGGGTAACGACTTCTCATGTCAGCTTCAGTTTCCCAAGTCAGATCTGAACCCAAACTGTGTTTCCACTTAACTAAAACCATCGGTATCTGCTTATTCCTCAACTTGGTTACTTTACTATCCAGTAACTCAACAGGTTCCTCAATCAACCTCTTATTGGAATCTACACGTAGATCTTGTATTGGCAAAATCTGAGTCTGATCCTCTACATTGCACTTCCTCAAATAGAAAATGTTAAACGTATCATGAATCCCAGCTAATTCATCATGAAGATCCAAAGCCACTGTCTGATCATTCACTACCTATCTGATTCTGAACGGACCAATGTATCTAGGAGCCAACTTCCCTCGTTTTCCAAAGCGTATCACGCCCTTCCATGGGGAAACCTTTAAGTAGACTCGCTCACCCTCAACAAAAGTCATTGGTCGTCGACGTGGATCAGCATACATCTTCTGTCGATTCCTTGCAGCTTTTAACTTTTCTCGAGCCACTGCAACCTTATCCGCTGTAATCTGAACAATGTCTGGCCCAGCAAACTGTTTCTCTCCTGCCTCTAACCAACAAGTAGGAGTTCTGCACGTTCGCCCATATAACATCTCATACGGCGGCATTCCGATACTGGAGAGATAAGAATTGTTGTAAGGAAACTCAACCAGCGGTAGATGCGAATCCCAAGAACCTCCAAACTCTAACGCACATGCCCGAAGCATATCTTCTAAAGTCTGAATCGTTCTTTCTGATTGGCCATCTGTCTGGGGATGGTAAGCTGTACTCAAAAGAACTCTTGATCCCAACTCTTGCTGCAGTCTATTCTAGAAATTCGATACAAACCTCGAATCCTGATCTGACACAATCGACAAAGGCACTCCGTGTCTAGAAACAATTTCATCAATGTACAATTTGGCTAACTTACCCAAATTTGCAGTTTCTGCAGTTGCCAGAAAATGTGCACTCTTGGTCAATCTATCAACGATAACCCAAATCATATCATTGCCTTTCTGAGTTCTCGGAAGTTTCGTTACAAAATCCATCGTGATGTGATCCCACTTCCATTTAGGTATTTTCAACTGAGTCAGAGTTCCATACGGCTTCTGATGTTCGGCTTTCACTTGTGAACATATATGGCATGATTCCACAAAACGTGCAACTTCAACTTTCATAGTAGGCCACCAGTAGAAGGCTTTCATACTGAGATACATTTTGGTGCTACACGGGTGAACAGTCGTCTTAGACTTGTGTGCTTCAGTCAAAATTAATTCCCGCAAGTTACCAAATATAATATAATATATATATATTTGATCAAACACAACTTAACAGGTTTGCTTTACAAATCATTTACAGTGTTACTACAAAACAAACTCTACAAAAACATCAGATATCAGAGTTAGATCAGTCCCAAAATTCCAGTTCATCTCTTCTATCCACATACCAGGTTTAACCTGTAAAAGATTACAACAGTGGGGGATTAGCACAAAGCTAAGTGAGAGAAGAGATACCACAAATGCACAAGGCATAAAGCCCAAACAAACAATGCTCAAACAAACAAGAGAACCGGCGGTCTTGCGGACCTTCAACCAAATGCCGGCCAAAGCAAAGGTTTACCGATAGCCTAGTTACCACATACAACAATAATAGCACTTCTTGATTACAACAAATGCTTATCAAGACAAATACTAATACTGTATATCTCTAAACATAGGCCCAGCTGAATAACAACCGCCAAGCTGATCTCACAATAACGTCATGTATATACAGAAAAGAGCAACAATCAGGTGATATATCTTATACATCCAAGATATATATCCACTCACCGATATCTTCAATGCTCAGGGAACTCAGTATTTCTTACTACTGAGTCTTTCCACCACCTGAACGAACAACTAACAATCAGTATTTTCTTAATCAACAAACAATATGCATAATACTAAAATCCAACATACATGTACATATAAAGCCACAAGTACATATCAACTCATGTATATACAATCAATATACCACAATTCACTATTACTCTTACTTACTGTAATATTGTGAATTCATTCAACTCCTTGGCTTAGGAGAATTCATACATTCCTCTCATAAGCCAAGGCGACAAGTTAATGTTCTAAACTTGATCTTTCATAACACAATATTCATCAATTCCGAGCATAGGCATGACTGGAAATCCGATTATGTTCAAATCCGACAAGATCAAATCCGATTAGACCAAATCCGATGAAACATGAAAACCGATCTACCAAATCCGAGCAAAGGCAATTCCGATACAATCGGATTCCTACAATTTGTACAATCCGAGAAAAGGTCAATTCCGATAAAAGTACAAACCCGATCAAAGTCCACAATCCGATTAAACTTCAAATCCGATCAACATATAATCCGATAAAGCAACAATCCGATAAAACAACAATCCGATAAAAGTGTTAGGCATTTTACCAATCTGATTTCATACTTAATATCATACAATCCGATCGAATTCAAATCCGGTAAAATCATTAAATCCGATCAACAATCGGAATTCGATAGAAATGACAATCCGATAGACTTTAAATCCGATTAAAGAGTTAAGGCCATTTGTTCTGTTTTCTCGGATTCTCACCAATCCGATCAAGTTTTATCGGATTTCCCTTAATCAGATTCATTCAACAATATATGTTAGAATTGGATTTTTGTTGATATTGATTGTGCAAACCATTAACTGAAGTGTTTAGTATCAATAACAAGAATTACCTTTAGAATTAAATCAGAGTTGTTTAAAGATAATCTTTCAGTTTGATCACAATCAACTAAGAAGTTGCGGAATCACACTTAATTGATGTTTAAGGTTTTATCACAAGAACAGTTCAATAATCAACACAAGAAAATACTTTCAAATATCAAGATGTTTATTAATAATCAATGATGATTACAATATTCACCAACACCTCAAATCTAACTCTTTTGTTAGACGAAGATCACAACTTGTTCTTAGGTTTCTATGAAACTTAGAGGTCAACACACTTTTACAAAAACAGATTAACAATAAAGTACGAATGCGTAGAATTGCTATGCAAAACAAAATTCTAGTTCTAATATATAGAGGCTCTTGATCCTCCTTGAATACTTCACAGTTAGGCAATCTTCTATCTTCCGAGATAATCTTGATAATCTTCAAACTTGATAAAGATATACTTCAAATCCACAAAGATAGCATTTTCCATAAATAGCTCAACAGCAACTGTTTGTTGAATAAACAGTTATGAATTTTTTCTAACAGTCTTCATTTCAAGGTCTTATAACAGTTGTGTATAACTGAACTAACAGTTCGGATCTTTTGTACTAACAGTTGTAAAACTTGCAACAACTGTTAGCTACAACTGTTTTCACTGATTACTCTAACAATTTTACTTTGCATGTCCAACAGTTTCAATGACTTAGCAAATTTCCCAACAATCTCCCCCTAACTTAAAGTATTGAACAATACATTTAAGTTGTTTGTTTTATAGGGTTCAACCACAGAAAAATTAACATAATCAAAGAAAATATTTACATTAAATATGCACAGTCAAACTGTTACAATCAAAACATAATAAGAAAAATTACTTTTGATTTGACTGTAAGAACTCCAGTCTTTTCTTTATCCTCTTTATCAGATCATCTTTCATATCAGCAGGACCAAAGAACTTTGCACTTAACATATTCAGCAGTTTGCTTTACCATGATCAACAAATTCAAAATCAAACCACTGAGTTTGTCCGTTTCCCATCACCATATGACAAACTCTTGACTTATCATATACTTTCATAGAACTTATTGGGAATGATTCATCACTTATCAAAATTGGCATTATCTCCAGTGGATTGCAAATACTCTTTAGATGCCTCATCAACACTCTCACCTCAATTTGTGTCGCATCTTCATACTTGCTTACTCCATAATCATACATCTCTTGAACATCCCTTCTTGTAATGCTACCCATCAGTTGTAAGAAGCTGGAATAACTTTCAATTGGTTCCACTTCTCTGACAATCGTAACTCCTTTCTTTCCAGTTTCCCATCTTAACAGTTCAAATCTCCACTCAGTCTTTCTTCATGAAGAATGGTTTTGACCATACCTGCTTTTGCTGCAACTTCAGATGTTTGACCTGATTTGGATTTTTCAGGTTGTTGTGGCTGGGCTGTTTGTTTTATCTTCTCAACTGTTGGTTTGGGAGGTGGAACTGTTTTCTTCTTTTCAACTCTCTTTCTTTTTACTCCCTTACCAGGTTTCTTAGCCCTTTCTTCTTCCTCAATCTCCTTGGTAAAATCAGCAGCTAGCTTTTGAGCTAATTCAAGATCTTTCTTCTCTTGCAGTTCAAACTCAGCAGCCATCCTTTGAGCTAACTCATGGTCACGCTCCTCTTGCTGTTCTTTTGAAAGTTTTAGCTTGGGAAGTTCCACAACAATCTCCTTACCCTTACCTTGCACAAAAGGCATCTTCTTCTCCACTGCTTTTTCAGAAATATTGATTCCTTTAAATCCTGGCTTTGGTGCAATAGGTTTCAACTTTGAAGATTTACCATCCAGCCATCCATCTTCAATCTTTTGTTTCATTTAAAATACACTGCAGTTTAAAGTTTGAGCACACACATCAATTAAATAATCTTGCTTCACTTTTGACCAAGAACCGAATACTTCAGTAGTTGGATAGTCCCCAGACATAATCATTTGATTAATCAAAACTCTATCAACTGCTGACAATTTCTCTACAACTGTTTGAGCACTTGGTACAATTGTTTTCTCACTCGGTGCAACTGTTTTCTCTGTAGTTTCAGCAACTGTCTTTACAATCTCAGCAACTGTTGGATGACTTGGTGCAACTGTTTGTTGTTGAGCAGGTACAACTGTTTGTGGCAAAACTGTTTTCTCCCCCTTTTTGATTGGAACAGTTGGAGGGGGTCTAGCACCAGCAGTGAACTGTTTCAACACTTGATCATGAAACTGTATCACAATATTAGCCTTTTTCAAGCACTCTGTCAAAAAATTAATTTGCTTGTCTTGCTTAATGATAAGCTCATTATGTTTTGCCAAAAGCTTATCTTGCAAAGCATTTCTCTTCTTTAAATACATATATGCCCCAAAGAATGGTACAAAATTGGGATCCGTCAAAGCCTTTTGTTTCATACTTGCCTCAATGTCAGGGAGTGTTGCCACTGTGAACATATCACTGGCAGAATTAACTGGTGGTTCACTCCTAGAAGATTCCACACCAGTACCCCTCTGTTCTTGGTACTGGGGATTTCCAGAAGATGTTGGGACAACTTCTGTTGCCGTGGCTGAGGTCTTAAAGACGTTAACACTTTCCTGCTCACCCCTTGCGGATGAAACAGTAGTGTCAGCCTCAAACACCACATGATCACTCTCCCATGGGGTGATCACCTCCTCAGTGTGCCTGGGAGACAGCACAATGGGTTCCCTTTGGATATTCTGCACAGGAGAATGCTCCTGTGCAGGGCTTACAGCTTGGGCATTAGATACTGTGGTGGAAGGAGCACCAACAGTTCTTTTTATTTTTCTAAAAGTTATTAGAGTGGGGGCTTTTGTTGTAGCTTGAAGCAAAGTAGCAGATTGAGTTGTTTGAGTATCGTGAGCTGGGGGTTCCAGAATTGTGGGTGTAGCAATGATGTGGGCCTCTTGCTCAACTCTGGCAGCTCTGTTTCTTGACAAAAACTCCACCATTGCAGAGAGTGGTGGAGTTATGGCACCAGAAAAATTCTTGTCATTAATCAACAGTTTGCTCAATGTGGAGGCCATATGAGCAGAGGGAATCAGTACCCTCTTGTGTTTTGAGATTTAGCAATAAAGAGTTTAGTAAAAACTGAACAAATCGTGGGTACATCAAAAAGTGACCATACTTAGTCCCAATATGTTTTACCATGCCATCAAATATCATTTTAGAAAAGTTAAAAGAACGGTTATTTGCCAAACAGATTAAGGCCAGAGCAATATTGCTCCCAAATTCATTCCATCCAGTTCTTTTAGGGCTTATGCATTGTTGAAGAGTGTGAATCAAATACTTCCAATGTGAACAGAATTGCCCTTTATAAAAGGTACCCTTTCCCCTAGGGCCCTCATATCCCAACTTAACAAGCTCAGCATCCAGATATTCCAAAGAAACAGAATCAGAATACTCACCTTCGAGATCATCAAGTTGAAGGTATTGGCTTATGATACTCTCATAGATAGAAACATCATTTGCATCAACCTTGGAGTCAATCCATTTCACTCCATTTTCCTCTCTCAGAGAAGCATTCTTCCAGAATTGATCGATATGCGCAGTATAAATGGTGGGATTGATGGTCAGAGCATGATGTAGGTTGGAAAGTGAAACATAGTCAATCACATCGTGGAAAACACTGAGATCATCGGGTTTCAACAGAAAAGCAAGCATGTTGTGTTCCTTAACGAATGGAAGGGGAGCCATGGCGATTTGCGAGTGAAATTCTAGGGTTTTAGCGTTTGAAAGGAGTTCAGTAAGCGTAAAGAAAACTGTGAAGAGGGAATGACTTATATATGTTACGCATATTCAATTTAATTCAAATTCCCTCAAAGTCCCTGCAAAGACTAAAATACCTCTTGAAAGAAACTAACAGTTAAACAGAAAAAGAACTAACAGTTGAGAACTGTTTTCTTAAGAAACTACAACTGTTACTGAAATGAAAGACTCCCCCTTGAATGACCATGCAGTTTGCCTAACAGCTGTGGACTCCATGTACTAATAGTTGAAAACTGTTAGTTGCATTATGAATAGCTTCCTCTTGAACACTTACACAAACAGTTGTTATACTGAATATTAACAGTTTCAAACTGTTAGAGAGAGAACACACAAAAACACAAAAACACAATCAAGCATGTGATTCTAAGTTATTCTAAGTTAATCATTCCAATATTTGAGATCAGAAAGTTGAATCTGCTTACATCAAATGCCTTGGTGAACAGATCAGCTAACTGATCATCAGTGTCGACTTTCATAACCTGGATTAACCGTTTCTCATTGCAATCTCTTATAAAATGAAAACTTATCTCTATGTGCTTTGTTTTAGAGTGCTTGACAAGGTTGTTAACAATACTAATAGCACTTCTGGATCCACAAAACTTGTGAGCAGCAACTTGATGCAGCAACATATTCAGCCTCTGCTGTTGAAGTGGAAACTGTTGTGGTTTCTTGCACTGCCATGATACTAACGTGGAGCCAAAGAACTGACATCCTCCGGAAGTTGATTTCCTGTCTACATTTGCTCCTCCATAGTCACTGTCAGAGTATGCTACCAATTCAAAAGGTGAATCCTTAGAATACCAAAGACCCAGTTTTTGTTGGCCTTTGAGATACCTAAAGATCCTCTTTACAGCAAATAGGTGTGACATCTTTGGGCTGCATTGAAACCTGGCACAAACACACACATCAAACATGATATCTGGTCTAGAAGCAGTTAAGTACATTAAAGAACCTATCATAGACCTATACAGGTATACATCTACATCCTCCCCCTCAGGATTTTGATAACCAAATTTGTCCAAAATGTCCTTGACATACTTTGACTGACTGAGAAATATACCTGAAGGCTTCTGCTTTACTTGTAATCCCAAGAAAAATGTAAGTTCTCCCATAGAACTCATCTGAAATCTCTTATGCATTATGCCTTCAAACTCCTTGCACAGACTGTCATCAGTGGATCCAAAGATTATATCATCAACATTGATTTGTACAAGCAAAATCTTTGTTTTAATAATCTTTGTAAATATTGTCTTATCTATAGTACCTCTCTTAAAACCATTCTCAAGTAGATATGATGTTAATGTCTCATACCAAGCTCTAGGAGCCTGATGTAATCCATACAAAGCCTTATCCAACCTATATACTTTATCAGGATATTTTGGGTCTTCAAAACCAGGTGGTTGACACACATATACCTCCTCATCAATAGTTCCATAGAGAAATGCTGATTTGACATCCATTTGATACACCTTGAACCCTTTAAAGCTTGCAAAGGCAAGGAATAGTCTAATCGCTTCTATCCTTGCAACTGGTGCAAAGACATCATCATAGTCTATTCCTTCCTCCTGTGTATAACGCTGTGCAACTAACCTAGCCTTATTCTTGATAACAATGCCTCTCTCATCCTTTTTATTCCTAAACACCCACTTGGTGCCAATAGCTCCTTGCCTCTTGGAAGGTCAACTAACTTCCAAACTTGCTGAATCTGGAACTGTAAGAGTTCCTCTTGCATTGCTTCCAACCATGAAGGGTATTTTAATGCTTCTACTACTTTCATAGGTTCTATCTGTGATAGAAAGCAGGCATTCACATCAAACTGTTCTAGATCCACACCACTATGTTCAACTTGCAGCATACCCCTAGTTCTGCAGGAGTGATGGGATCACCTATAATCTGCTCTATGGGATGGTCCTTGTGAATTCTTAAGTTAGGGATGTTTTCTTCAGTCAGTACATTCCCTAAATTAGACAGATCAACCTCATATCCACTTTCATTCCCAGAAGAATTACATACCTGATCTGTAACTGTTTGATTTTCAGATTCATTGTTTTGATGTAGAACAGGAGATTCCATATCCTTTGAAGGTTCAGCATCATCATTCATTGGACTAACAACATTGTAAGAGTCATTTTGAAACAAAGGAATCACTACAAAGTCTTCAGTGGCTTTGTTTCTACCAACAGTTATTGGACTTGAGCTAACAGTTTCAGAACTGTTTGAGACAGTTTGTGGATTTGCACTAACAGCTGTAGGAAAACCTGCAACTGTTTCTGTAGAAAACTCAAAAGAAAGAGATTTAGACAATGCATCAATATCAAATAACCAATCAGGACCATTACCTGCAATATTGATCCTATTTTCATTAAAGGAGACATTCATACTCTCTTCTATGATCCTAGTGACACTGTTAAAAACTCTATATGCTTTACTCTGAGTGGAATATCCTACAAAGAATCCTTCTTCTGCTTTACTCTCAAATTTGTCTAATTGTGACTTGGTATTAAGGATAGTGCAGGGACATCCAAATGGTTTGAAGAAGTGGATCAAAGGTTTTATTTTAAGGAACAACTCATAAGGAGTTTTCCCTTTGGACTTGACTACTTGTATTCTATTCTGAACATAGCAGGCAGTGTTCACAGCTTCTGCCCAGAAGGTCATTGGGAGCTTAGAATCAACTAACATAGATCTAGCAGCCTCTATCAAAGTCCTATTCCTTCTCTCAGCCACTCCATTCTGTTATGGAGTCCTAGGTGCACTAAACTGCCTTTCAATCTCTTTTTCCTCACAAAAACTGTTTAACTCATAATTCATAAACTTAGAACCATTGTCAGATCTAATGACTTTCACTTTCAAATCAGACTGATTCTCTATCCTAAGAATAAGAGACTTAACTAATGCAGCAGTTTCATCCTTAGTTCTAAGAAATTGAACCCATGTACATCTGGTGAAATCATCAACTACGACTAAATAGTAGGCTTTCTTCCCTATACTGACCACAGAAGTAGGACCAAAAAGATCCATATGCAACAGTTGTAAGGGTACAACAATGGAAGAAACTTCTTTGGACTTATAAGAAGTTTTGTGTTGCTTACCTTTGAGACAAGCCACACAATGATCATCACATGAGAATTCTTTTTGGGGCAAACCTCTTACCAGATTGTTTTTAGCTAACAGATTCATGGTTTTAAAATTCATGTGACACATCCTTCTATGCCAAATGGCAGACTCATCATGAGATGCCTTTGATAGTAAACAACTTAATACATTCTGTTTAGAAACCTTTTGAGTGTCCAAACAGTATACATTATCCTTTCTAGGTGTTCTTAAAAGAACATTCTTTTCATCCACTATAAAATCTTTTGAAAGGATAATGCATTCTGTGTCTGTGAACAGGACTTTGTTTCCATGGTCACATATTTGAGACACACTTAACAGATTGTATTTGAGTTGTTCTACAAAGAAAACATCATTGAAAGTAAGTGTACCTGCCTCTACAGCTCCCTTACCAGTGATTCTTCCTCCCTTAGCATTTCCTCCAAATGCTACATGTCCTCCATTGATTCTTCTGAAATCCTTCAAGCCGTGTGGATTTCCAGTCATGTGCCTTGAGCATCCACTATCCACATGCCAAATTTCTCCTTGATTGGCCCTATGAATGCTCTGTAGAAATAAAAACTTAGTTAGTAGCAGGAAGTACCCAGGCCATGCAGGTCTTGGGCACTCCATTTGAATCATAATACTTAAACAAAGTTTGAGTTTTCTTGATTTCATCCCAGTTAGACTTCTCTATTCTGTATGAAGAGTATTTAGTGACAACATGTGGTTTCCAACTGTTGTGATTAACAGTTGAACCTTTTAAACAAACAGTTTTTGATTTTGGTAAAACAGTTGAGTCAATTTGTGACTCAGTTTGATTGTCTGTTTGATTAACAGTTTTGTCCCTTTCAGAAACTGTGTGTTTCTGCAATTTCACCCAAGCAGAGCCAACAGTTTTTGGTTTTGGCCTAACAGTTGTGGAACTGTTAGCCTGTTTTCTGTATCTTGGCAAACCAATAGTTTTTGGTTTTGTCCTAACAGTTGTGGAACTGTTAGCCTGTTTTCTATAACTTGGCCTCTGGGTGCTATAGATTTGTGGGTTATAATAGCAGTTGTGAGCTAAGTTATTTGTTCTCCCACATATATACACCTTTTGGTTTTGACTATAGGCAAACCAGTTCTTTGTTCCCAAAGCTGGTTCCTATTTCTTTGATTTCCTCTCACAGGTGCTGAAGGAGGAAATTTCTGCACACCATGCTGTTTGCATGTGTAGACAGGCACTTCAGTATGCCTTTTCACATATTTGAGCTGAAACTTTGTCTTTGAAGCTTCTTTCTTTGGCTTCTCGATTCTAACTTCACTAACCTTCTCCTTTTCCTTGGTCTTAACACTAACAGCTGAGTTTTTTGGTTAAAACTGTTTGAGTTCTGTTTGGAACTGTTTGTGTAATTTTCGGGACTGTTTGCAGTAGTAGTGTAGCTGTTTATAGAATAAACAGGTTTGAAAGGTTTTGTTTCACTGGTGGAGGGTTCAGAGGTGGCTTTTACAAACACCATAGGTTTTAAAGATGATTTTGGTGATGTAGGTTTACAACAGATGTGGTTTTCAAGAGGAATATCCTCTTATTTCTTCACTACTTCCTCCTCATCATCACTCACTTCATGCACAACTCCTTCTTTTTCACTCTCTAATTTTGGCTCAACTGACTTTAAGTCTTCTTCTAATGGTTCATTAACATACCTATCAGCTACATCAGACATGGGAGTTATGTAGTTGTGATTGTATGGAGGTGGGGTTTGTTTGTATCCTAAACCTGTTTTAACCTTATCTCTGATTTGTAAGTGTAGCAAGGTTTCAAGCTTAAGATTTGTTGCTTTGAACATACTCAAATCCATATCCACACCTTCTAACTTCTTTGTTAGCTCATCAATCTTACTTTCTTTCTCACTCAGCTTTTTCTAAAGATTATCAATTTCTTCCTGAAGCTGCTCCTTCTCCCACTTATGATACTTTCTATCATAATCCATTTGCAGTTCATTTTCCTGATAATCTTTAATTTTCTTTTCAAAGCTTTCAATGACAGCACTAGATTCATATCTTCTCTCCTCCATTCTGCTCAGAGCAGCACACACCTTTTTGTTGTGCTCCCTGAACCTTTTTACTATAGCTCTACATTCACCAGGACATAGTTTAGAAGATACCTGTGTGTCTCTGATTCTGGTGAGGTCAGCTTGAAGGAGGAGTCAGTCAAGGCCATCAGTGCCTTGTTTTGAGTAGCTTCCTCTGCTTGATCACTCCAATCATACCCATAGCCATCCTGTGAGACCAATGCTGATGAGGTTTGATTGGGTCTTTGTCCTTGACTCTGAACTTGTCCACCAGATCTGCATTCCCTGGCAAAGTGACCAGGCTGTTGACATTTGAAGCATTTAACTTTGGATTTGTCAAAACCAGCCTGACCATTAGCCCTGAAGTTCATGTTTTGTCTGCCAGTTCTTTTAATGAATGTTTTTGCTCTGATAGTTAACATGGCCATTTGCCACTTGAGATCCATCTCCTCAAGATCATCAGGATGCACTTGTTCAAGATCCTCATTGGTGAGGGTTGAATTGACATGGCTGGCAAGAAATGCTTCAAGCACTGTATCAGGGGTGTTCACATCTAACCCAACAGCAGAACTGGTACCTGCACATACATCAACAGAATTAGATAAAGAATGGTTTGAGTTCATACCTGAGGATGAAAGGAGAGCAGCATTGTGACTAGGGACTATAGACTTTCTTTTTCCCTCTATCTCTACCTCAAACACAACCAAACTGTTGTATAGATCATCAAATTCTATATCTTCCAATGAGTCTTTAGTCCTCCATTGTGCAGCATAGACAGTCCATTCTTCACCCAAGGACCTAAGGAACTTTCTATTGATCTCATCTTGCTCTAGTGTAACTTTTGCACTCTCAAGTTGACTAACCAGCTTATAAAACCTATCAAAAAGTTGGGTTAAACTTTCATTCTTCCCACTTGAAAAGTTTTCATAAGCCTGTTTAAGAAGGTCCCTTTGGTTCCTCTTGGAACTAGCATTCCCTGCAAATCTCTTTTCTAAGGCAACCCAAAGTTCGTGTGCATCTTCAAACTTCTTGAACTGATGCTGATAGTCGTTGGGAATAGCAATCTGAAGGATGTTGAGGGCTTTCATCTCAATCATCCTTTCTATCTTCTCAGCATCTGTTCTTGGTGGTGATTTCTTCTTTGGTTTTCCTGTTTAATCTAAATCAACAGCAGTAATGGGGTCCTTTTCTATGATTTCCCAAACAGCATAGTCCATTAATTGGACATGCTGCTTGATTCTTAGCTTCCATGTAACACCCTCCTTACCGGCTTAGATTAATTAAGGTAATTAATTAAGTTTAAGTTGAGACTTAAGTTAATTATGTGTTTTAATTGTGGAATTAATTGAATAAATGTGTTAATTTATTTAGTTAATTTAATATTAAATAATATGTTGTTTATGTGAGTGGGGCGATGGGGTTTAGGTGGCCGATGTGGAGGTGGTTAGTCACCACCCTAGCCCTTAGACCCTCCACTAATCTTAATGCATGCATAGTTGGCCGATTTAGGGGGTAAACTCTCTCTCCACACTTTCATTTACATGCAAAACTTGAAGTGTGTTTGTGTGTTGCTCTCGGCTGAAAGAAGAAGAACAAGAACCCGATTTGATTTCCAAATCTTGTTTGAAATTAGAGTTCAAGTAAACGAGCTTCATAAGGTTAGATTACATGATACTTGTTTGTTAATTTGTTATTTGAACTTGGTTCTTGAGATTGCATGCTATTCTTGATCGAACTTGATGAATACACAATGCATGTAGGAGAATCCATGTTAGAATGAATATGTTTATATGCCAATCTGTGTTTTAAATGATGTTAGAACATGCATGTTAGAAATGGTAGAAATCTGGATTGAAATGGATGATTGGATGATAAATATGAATGAATCGGAATTCTAGTTTTATGGGTTCATTCGCATGGACTGTTGTAGAATTGAATTACATTAAACACTTAGAAATGCCCTTGCTGGATTTGGATCGCATGGAACTTAAATTACATTTGATTGTATTAATCGCATGCTAATAGTAGTGGAATGGATATCCTTGAATCGCATTCGATTAGATCGAATCGCATTGGATTTCAGTGATCATGAATCAAGTGGATTGAATATTTCCCTAACTTTTGGAATCACATATGTTTGGATCGCATTCGATTAAGGTGAATCGCATGGGATAGTGATTGAATCGCACTTGATAACAATGAATGGAATTGGATTAAATTTTCCTAACTCCTTGGATCGCATTTGATTGAATGGAAGGATAATGATATATTGCATTAAATGCTGGAGTTGAATCGCGTTTGATTGTATCATATTGGATTTGACTTAGAAAGATATTCGTAGTGTTTGAATCGCATGAAATACTTAGTGTTGATCGCATGCGATTCGCATGAATCAATCGCATGCGATTCACAAAGGAAGTTGAGTTGCGTTTGATTCGCATGCGATTCACGGTGGGAATCACATTCGATTCATATGGGATTTGCATGGAAGATCAAATGCATTGATGATATGAAGATAAACATGAACTTGTAGCCTTTGCTTATGAAAGGATGTATGAAATGCCTAAGCTAAGGAACTGGATGAATTCACAGGATTACAGTAAGTAAAGGGTAATCGTGAATTATGGTGTATTGTTGCATACACGTAAATTGATATGTACTTGTGGTTTTATATGTACATGTATGTTTGATTTTAGTATTATGCTTATTGTTTGTTGATTAAGCAAATACTGATTGATAGTTGTTTGTTCATGTGGTGGAAAGACTCAGTAGTAAGAAAGACTGAGTTCCCTGAGCATTGAAGATATCGGTGAGTGGATATATATCTTGGATGTATAAGATATATCACCTGATTGTTGCTATTTTCTGTATATATACATGGCATTGTTGTGAGATCAGCTTGGCGGTTGTTATTCAGCTGGGCCTATGTTTAGGGATATACAGTACTAGCATTCGTCTTGATAGCATTTGTTGTAATCAAGAGTTGCTAGTATTGTTGTCTGTTGTAACTAGGCTATCGGTAGACCTATGCTTTGGCCAGCATTTGGTTGAAGGTCCAGCAAGACCGCCGGTTCTCTTGTTTGTTTGAGCATTGTTGGTTTGGGCTTGATGCCTTGTATGTTTGTGGTATCTATTCTCTCACTTAGCTTTGTGCTAATTCCCCACTGTTGAATTCTTTTCAGGAGAATCCAGGTAGATGGATTAAAGAGCTAAACTGGAATTTTGAGACTGATCTAACTCTGATATCCGATGTTTTTGGGAAGAGCCTGGTTTGTAGTAACACTGTAAATGATTTGTAAAGCAAACCTGTTTAGTTGTGTTTGATCAAATATATATTATATTATATTTTGTTAATTAAGCTTCCGCGCGTGTTTATAATAGTGTTAGTGAGAACAGTGTTACATTCCACATCTCAAACTCAGTTGGTTTGAGCATGTGAACTCTAAAGTTTGACCCAGATCCAGTGTTATCAGAAGATCCATCAGACTCCATTGCAATGATATGAATGAAAAACACATGAAAAGATTTAGACACACTTTAAATAACAAAACACAGCAGATCTTAGAAAAACCTTCAAATAGTGATCAAAGGAGCCTTAATGAAAAGGCTCTGATACCACTTGTCAGGATCGGATATTACCAAATATCAATTACAAGAATTACCTTTAGAATTAAATCAGAGTTGTTTAAAGATAACCTTTCAGTTTGATCACAATCAACTAAGAAGTTGTGGAATCACACTTAATTGATGTTTAAGGTTTTATCACAAGAACAGTTCAATAATCAACACAAGAAAATACTTTCAAATATCAAGATGTTTATTAATAATCAATGATGATTAAAATATTCACCAACACCTGTAATCTAACTCTTTTGTTAGACGAAGAACACAACTTGTTCTTAGGTTTCTATGAAACTTAGAGGTCAACACACTTTTACAAAAAAAGATTAACAATAAAGTACCAATGCGTAGAATTGCTATGCAAAACAAAATTCTAGTTCTAATATATATAGGCTCTTGATCCTCCTTGAATAGTTGATAGTTAGGCAATCTTCTATCTTCCGAGATAATCTTGATAATCTTCAAACTTGATAAAGATATACTTCAAATCCACAAAGATAGCATTTTCCATAAATAGCTCAACAGCAACTATTTGTTGAATAAACAGTTATGAATTTCTTCTAACAGTCTTCCTTTCAAGGTCTTCTAAAAGTTGTGTATAACTGAACTAACAGTTCTGTTCTTTTGTACTAACAGTTGTAAAACTTGCAACAACTGTTAGCTACAACTGTTTTCACTGATTACTCTAACAGTTTTACTTTGCATGTCCAACAGTTTCAATGACTTAGCAAATTTCCCAACACAACCCTCTAAACCCCAAAAAGGGTTAGGATCTTTAAACTTACATGATCAACATAGTTTCTTGCAAAACAATCCTTAAAAAGGTTACAAGATTATACCTAAACAAACTTGGGATTGCTAAAGTAGTCCACCACTACTTGAACCGAGGCTCTGATCAGTCAAATATTCCAGGGTGGGTAATTAGTAGAGTAACTATAGAGAATTTGATGTTGGTACTAACAGAATGTAATCTGACAACTGGTGAGATGTTGTGTAGAACAGATTATGGCTGGTAACAAAGAGATCCCGGTATTTACCCCACAGTCCCCTAGAAGACAGCACAACAATGTTTCATCTACTGCTGCGAATGAACAGCACGGAGCAGGTACTTCTCATCATGGGGAGTCAGACAACCCATATTATGTGTTACAGTTGGAAGACACTTTACAGACTCAGAGGGATCGGATTCTTGAACTGGAGCAATAGTTAAACCAAACCCAGTCTTCCCAACCAACCACCACTGTACAGATGCCATCAGTAACAAACCATGTTACTCAACCGATACCACCTCCTGTATATACTACTGCACCTGTGAGCACGATGTCGACCCCATATGGATCTTTTCCATTTTTCCAGATACCTCAGGGAGTGTCAAGCCAACCTCAACCGCAAAATGTTTTTATTCCATGGTTTCCTCAACAAGAGAATAGGAACAAATGTCAGTATAAGGATTTCGTGGCGTGCAGAGCACCTGAATATTCGGGAAGTTCGAACCCGAATGTTACATTAAACTGGTTGAAAGAGACAGTGAAGACTTTGGAGGCAAGTAATTGTGAGAAGTCAGATTGGGTCAAGTTCGCCACTAGACGTTTCAAGGATCAGGCTTTAACTTGGTGGGATTCGTTGACTGCACATTTATCGAGAGAGATTGTGAATGCCATTACCTGGGAGCAATTTGAGGAGAAGTTCTGTGAACAATTTTGCAACGTTTTTAATATGGAGAAAATTCAGAGGGAATTTATGGATCTTGCACAGACAGATAAGATGTCTGTTGAGGAGTTGATTACCAAATTTCAGGAGACTTTGAGATTTGCAAGACAGTGGGTGCCCAGTGAACATTCTCAAATACAACATTTCGTGAAGGCTTTATTGCCTGAATATCGGGGTAACACCCGTATGGCAACTTCCCTTGTTCAGGCGTTCACTGTAGCCAGATCTGCAGAGTCAGATGCTCAGGACCGTGAGAAGATGAACAGAGGGTCGTTTAATAAGTTTGGTGGAGGCTCCAGTGGGAATCAAGGTAAGGGCAGAGGGCAGAGTCATCACGGAAAGTTAGATCAGAGACCAAAGGGGTCAGGGTTTCCTCAGAATAAACCGTGGTGTCATAGTTGCAAATCTCGTCACACGGGGCAGTGTTCACCGCAAACACGGAGATGTTTGAGGTGTGGTGAGACAGGTCATGATATCGGTGCTTGTAAGTTCAACACCTTTGTCTGCTGGAATTGTAAAGAAGAGGGGCAGGGCTGGTACGTGTCCTAAGTTGAAGACCACAGGGACTGGGGCAGGGGTAAATATCACCGGGGGATCGTCTTCTGCAGGTCAGAAGAGAAAGATTGTACCTTCTGCTGAAGGTAGGGCATTTAAGATGACTGCCAAGGAAGCTACTGGCAGTGATGATGTGATAACCGGTATGTTCATAGTTAACTCTATGCCTGCACGTGTTTTGTTTGATTCTGGTGCAAATAGGTCATTTATATCTTTGACTCTATGTGAAAAGTTGAAATTGCCTGTTTCTGTTAATACTACTCCTTTAGAAGTAGAAGTAGCTGATGGTAGTGTAGTACCTGTTATTACTTCTGTAACTGGAGTTCAGGTTAGTATTGATGGTACTAGTTTCCCTGTAGACTGTTTGGTGATGCCTATACCTGGTTTCGATTTAGTATTAGGCATGGATTGGTTGAGTCTTCATATGGCTAGTATTCAATGTCATAAGAAATTGATCACTATTCCTCTGGCTGACGGGCCGCATGTCGTGGCTTGTGGGGATAGATCTTCGGCTTCTTTTCCGATAATCTCGTACATGAAGGCTAGAAAATCTTTAGCCAAAGGGTGTGCATCGTATCTAGCTTATGCTATTGATGTGAAGAAGGAAAAGCGGTCTGTTCTTGATGTTCGTGTTGTTTCGGAGTACCCAGAAGTATTTCCCGATGATCTGCCAGGGTTGCCACCTGTTCGAGATGTCGAATATAAGATTGATCTGATACCTGGTAGTACACCGATTGCGAAAGCTCCATATCGATTAGCTCCTTCAGAAATCAGAGAAATGATGACTCAGATACAGGAACTGTTAGACAAGGGGTTTATTCATCCAAGCTCTTCGCCTTGGGGTGCACCAGTATTGTTTGTGAAAAATAAAGACGGGACTATGCGTATGTGCATTGATTACAGAGATCTGAATAAGAGAACTGTCAAGAATAAGTATCCGTTGCCAAGGATAGATGATTTGTTTGATCAACTTCAGGGAGCTTCGTACTTCTCGAAGATTGATTTGAGTTCGGGTTATCATCAGGTAAGAGTAGCTGAAGAGGATATACCAAAGACAGCTTTTCGTACACGGTATGGTCACTATGAGTTTCTTGTAATGCCGTTCGGTCTAACTAACGCTCCAGCAATGTTTATGGATCAGATGAATCGGGTTTGCCGACCTTTTCTGGATAAATTTGTTATTGTGTTTATAGATGATATCTTGGTGTATTCTAAATCGGAGAATGAACATGATCAGCATCTGCGTCAAGTTTTGGAGATTCTCAAGCAACACAAGCTGTATGCCAAGTTGTCTAAGTGCGAATTTTGGTTACGTGAAGTCAAGTTTCTGGGTCATATGATTTGTGAAGACGGAGTGAAAGTGGATCCATCAAAGATAGAGGCTGTAATGAATTGGGATGCTCCTAAGACACCGTCAGAGATCAAGAGTTTTCTTGGTTTGGCAGGTTATTACAGAAGGTTCAAAAAATACTTTTCGAAGCTTGCTGGTCCGTTGACTAAATTAACCAGAAAAGATGTTCAGTTTCAGTGGAGTGAGGCTCAGGAGACTGCTTTTCAGATTTTGAAGCAACTTCTGTGTCAGGCTCCTGTTCTTGCGCTACCTGAAGGATCTGAAGATTTCGTGGTTTACTGTGATGCTTCACATCCTGGATTAGGGTGTTTACTGATGCAGAGAGGTAAGGTGATAGCTTATGCTTCCAGACAGTTGAAACCCAATGAAAAGAACTATCCTACTCATGATTTGGAGTTAGCAGCAGTGGTTTTTGCCTTGAAGCTGTGGAGGCATTATCTGTATGGTACAAAGTGTACGATTTGCACTGATCACAAGAGTCTGCAGTATGTGTTCACACAGAAGGAATTGAATATGAGACAGCGCCGATGGTTAGAACTGATTAAAGACTATGATTGCGATATTCAGTATCATCCCGGGAAAGCTAATGTGGTTGCTGATGTACTTAGCAGAAAAGGTTCTGTAGATACAGTAAAGTTTATGCGGTTAGAGATTAAGTCAGATTTGATAGATCAGTTGATGGCTGCACAATTAGAAGCACTGAAGGCAGAAAATCTGAAAGATGAGTTGATGGTTAAGAGACAGCATGAGTTGATTACTGATTCTCGTGGATTAAAGATGTATCAGAACCGTGTTTGGGTGCCGAAGTTTGGTAATTTGCGGGATTTGATTTTGAATGAAGGACACAAGTCTAAGATGTCTGTTCACCCGGGTAGCACCAAAATGTATCACAGTTTGAAAGCTTTCTATTGGTGGCCTACTATGAAGGTTGATGTTGCACGTTTTGTAGGATCGTGTCATATATGTTCACAAGTGAAAGCCGAACATCAGAAGCCGTATGGAACTTTGACTCAGTTGAAAATACCTGAATGGAAGTGGGATCACATCACAATGGATTTTGTAACAAAGCTTCCGAGAACTCAGAAAGGTAATGATATGATTTGGGTTATCGTTGATAGATTGACCAAGAGCGCACATTTTCTGGCAACTGCGGAAACTGCAAATTTGAGTAAGTTAGCTAAGCTGTATATTGATGAAATTGTTTCTAGACATGGAGTGCCTTTATCGATTGTGTCGGATCGGGATTCGAGGTTTGTGTCAAATTTCTGGAATAGACTGCAGCAAGAATTGGGATCAAGAGTTCATTTGAGTACAGCTTACCATCCCCAGACAGATGGCCAATCAGAAAGAACGATTCAAACTTTAGAAGATATGCTATGGGCATGTGTGTTAGAGTTTGGAGGTTCTTGGGATTCTCATCTACCACTGGTTGAGTTTGCTTACAACAATTCTTATCACTCCAGCATCGGGATGCCGCCGTATGAGATGTTGTATGGACGACCGTGCAGAACTCCTACTTGTTGGTTAGAGGCAGGAGAGAAGCAGTTTGCCGGACCAGATATTGTTCAAATTACAGCGGATAAAGTTGCAGTGGCTAGAGAAAAGTTAAAAGCTGCAAGGGATCGACAGAAAATGTATGCTGATCCGCGTCGTCGACCAATGACATTTGTTGAGGGTGAGCGAGTTTACTTAAAAGTTTCTCCGTGGAAGGGCGTGATAAGCTTTGGGAAACGTGGAAAGTTAGCTCCTAGATATATTGGTCCGTTCAGAATCAGAAAAGTGGTAAATGATCAGACAGTGGCTTTGGATCTTCCTGATGAATTAGCTGGGATACATGATACGTTTAATATCTACTATTTGAGAAAATGTAATGTAGAGGATCAGACTCAAGTGTTACCAATACAGGATCTACGAGTAGATTTGAACAAGAAGTTGATTGAGGAACCTGTTGAGTTACTGGATCGTAAAGTGACTAAGTTGAGAAACAAGCAGATACCTATGGTTTTGGTTAAGTGGAAACACAGTTTGGGCTCTAGTTTGACTTGGGAAACTGAAGATGACATGATGAGCCGTTACCCATCCTAGTTTGAGAGTGATAAGATTCCGAGAACGGAATCTTCTTAAGGGGGAAAGATTTGTAACACCCTCCTTACCGGCTTAGATTAATTAAGGTAATTAATTAAGTTTAAGTTGAGACTTAAGTTAATTATGTGTTTTAATTGTGGAATTAATTGAATAAATGTGTTAATTTATTTAGTTAATTTAATATTAAATAATATGTTGTTTATGTGAGTGGGGCGGTGGGGTTTAGGTGGCCGATGTGGAGGTGGTTAGTCACCACCCTAGCCCTTAGACCCTCCACTAATCTTAATGCATGCATAGTTGGCCGATTTAGGGGGTAAACTCTCTCTCCACACTTTCATTTACATGCAAAACTTGAAGTGTGTTTGTGTGTTGCTCTCGGCTGAAAGAAGAAGAACAAGAACCTGATTTGATTTCCAAATCTTGTTTGAAATTAGAGTTCAAGTAAACGAGCTTCATAAGGTTAGATTACATGATACTTGTTTGTTAATTTGTTATTTGAACTTGGTTCTTGAGATTTCATGCTATTCTTGATCGAACTTGATGAATACACGATGCATGTAGGAGAATCCATGTTAGAATAAATATGTTTATATGCCATTTCTGTGTTTTAAATGATGTTAGAACATGCATGTTAGAAATGGTAGAAATCTGGATTGAAATGGATGATTGGATGATAAATATGAATGAATCGGAATTCAAGAATGAAGTAATCGGAATTCTAGTTTTATGGGTTCATTCGCATGGACTGTTGTAGAATTGAATTGCATTAAACACTTAGAAATGCCCTTGCTGGATTTGGATCGCATGGGACTTAAATTACATTTGATTGTATTAATCGTGTTAATAGTAGTGGAATGGATATCCTTGAATCGCATTCGATTAGATCGAATCGCATTGGATTTCAGTGATCATGAATCAAGTGGATTGAATATTTCCCTAACTTTTGGAATCACATATGTTTGGATCGCATTCGATTAAGCTGAATCGCATGGGATAGTGATTGAATCGCACTTGATAACAATGGATGGAATTGGATTAAATTTTCCTAACTCCTTGGATCGCATTTGATTGAATGGAAGGATAATGATATATTGCATTAAATGCTGGAGTTGAATCGCGTTCGATTGGATCATATTGGATTTGACTTAGAAAGATATTCGTAGTGTTTGAATCGCATGAAATACTTAGTGTTGATCGCATGCGATTCGCATGAATCAATCACATGCGATTCACAAAGGAAGTTGAGTTGCGTTTGATTCGCATGCGATTCACGGTGAGAATCACATTCGATTCATATGGGATTTGCATGGAAGATCAAATGCATTGATGATATGAAGATAAACATGAACTTGTAGCCTTTGCTTATGAAAGGATGTATGAAATGCCTAAGCTAAGGAACTGGATGAATTCACAGGATTACAGTAAGTAAAGGGTAATCATGAATTATGGTGTATTGTTGCATACACGTAAATTGATATGTACTTGTGGTTTTATATGTACATGTATGTTTGATTTCAGTATTATGCTTATTGTTTGTTGATTAAGCAAATACTGATTGATAGTTGTTTGTTCAGGTGGTGGAAAGACTCAGTAGTAAGAAAGACTGAGTTCCCTGAGCATTGAAGATATCGGTGAGTGGATATATATCTTGGATGTATAAGATATATCAACTGATTGTTGCTCTTTTCTGTATATATACATGGCATTGTTGTGAGATCAGCTTGGCGGTTGTTATTCAGCTGGGCCTATGTTTAGGGATATACAGTACTAGCATTCGTCTTGATAGCATTTGTTGTAATCAAGAGTTGCTAGTATTGTTGTCTGTTGTAACTAGGCTATCGGTAGACCTATGCTTTGGCCGGCATTTGGTTGAAGGTCCAGCAAGACCGCCGGTTCTCTTGTTTGTTTGAGCATTGTTGGTTTGGGCTTGATGCCTTGTATGTTTGTGGTATCTATTCTCTCACTTAGCTTTGTGCTAATTCCCCACTGTTGAATTCTTTTCAGGAGAATCCAGGTAGATGGATTAAAGAGCTAAACTGGAATTTTGAGACTGATCTAACTCTGATATCTGATGTTTTTGGGAAGAGCCTGTTTTGTAGTAACACTGTAAATGATTTGTAAAGCAAACCTGTTTAGTTGTGTTTGATCAAATATATATTATATTATATTTTGTTAATTATGCTTCCGCGCGTGTTTATAATAGTGTTAGTGAGAACAGTGTTACATTCCACATCTCAAACTCAGTTGGTTTGAGCATGTGAACTCTAAAGTTTGACCCAGATCCAGTGTTATCAGAAGATCCAACAGACTCCATTGCAATGATATGAATGAAAAACACATGAAAAGATTTAGACACACTTTAAATAACAAAACACAGCAGATCTTAGAAAAACCTTCAAATAGTGATCAAAGGAGCCTTAATGAAAAGGCTCAGATACCACTTGTCAGGATCGGATATTACCAAATATCAATTACAAGAATTACCTTTAGAATTAAATCAGAGTTGTTTAAAGATAATCTTTCAGTTTGATCACAATCAACTAAGAAGTTGTGGAATCACATTAATTGATGTTTAAGGTTTTATCACAAGAACAGTTCAATAATCAACACAAGAAAATACTTTCAAATATCAAGATGTTTATTAATAATCAATGATGATTAAAATATTCACCAACACCTGTAATCTAACTTTTTTGTTAGATGAAGAACACAACTTGTTCTTAGGTTTCTATGAAACTTAGAGGTCAACACACTTTTAGAAAAACAGATTAACAATAAAGTACGAATGCGTAGAATTGCTATGCAAAAAAAAATTCTAGTTCTAATATATATAGGCTCTTGATCCTCCTTGAATAGTTGACAGTTAGGCAATCTTCTATCTTCCGAGATAATCTTGATAATCTTCAAACTTGATAAAGATATACTTCAAATCCACAAAGATAGCATTTTCCATAAATAGCTCAACAGCAACTGTTTGTTGAATAAACAGTTCTGCATTTCTTCTAACAGTCTTCATTTCAAGGTCTTCTAAAAGTTGTGTATAACTGAACTAACAGTTCTGTTCTTTTGTACTAACAGTTGTAAAACTTGCAACAACTGTTAGCTACAACTGTTTTCACTGATTACTCTAACAGTTTTACTTTGCATGTCCAACAGTTTCAATGACTTAGCAAATTTCCCAACACAACCCTCTAAACCCCAAAAAGGGTTAGGATCTTTAAACTTACATGATCAACATAGTTTCTTGCAAAACAATCCTTAAAAAGGTTACAAGATTATACCTAAACAAACTTGGGATTGCTAAAGTAGTCCACCACTACTGCACCTCCGATTGAACTGGCTGCTAGACCGCTCCTGGATCACCAAGGTTTCAAACTTTCGAAGGCCTCTTGTGTGTGTACCCTTTTCGTCGATCAACCAGAAACTGCAAACACTTTGGGTGTTTGTTTCGTGATCGTCGAAGTGAGAGAAGGACCGAGAGAGAGAGTGCGATCGAGAGAGAGATCGACGAGAGGAAGTGAGAGCCGAGAGAGAGAGAAAGAGTGATGCGAGATCGAGAGAGAGAGAGAGAGTGTTGTGGTGGCTAGGGTTAATCCCTTATCTCACTTATCTTGATCCTTAAGGCTTAAGGATATTATATAGAGATTAACTTGGACCTAAGCCCGTTTAATTAAAAGTCCACTGGTTTTAATTAAACTTTCATCTCTTCTCACTTTAACCCCCTGAACTTTACTAGTTAATTAATTAACTATTAATTAACTTAGTCCGTTAATTATTAAAGATTTAATATTTAATTCTCCTTAAATAATAAATAACTATTTATTATTTATTTCCTTTCTAATAATTAATCCAAACGATAATTATTTATATCTCTCAATAATTAATACTACTGATTAATTATTCGTTTATCTCTTTAATAATTAATCTAACTGATTAATTACTTACTCTTTCTCTTTAATAATTAATCTAACTGATTAATTATTTCCACACAGATTTATGGTGAAATCCAACTGTTCTGAATTGGGTGTGTAGCAGTGTGACCCTTTAGTCTCTTATAACATTGGATACAATATGACCGTTAATTATCTCTGCACATAATCCAACAGTTCTTAATTCAAATCAATAAGAATTACATAAAGTACATCTGTGTGTTCTTAATTTTTAAATAGCTAAAGTTTGTATTCAACCCTCTTTCTATAAACATTTGTTGCTGTAGTATCCATCCGGGACCAACAAAAGATAAAGTGGCAAAGTGAAGAACTCATAATTTGATATTGGCAGGATTCGAACCCCCGCCAGCTACATGAGAAACAAACTACTTACTATTGCGCCATATTCAATTTTGGGGTAACGTGGCTGTTATTTAGTATATATTACAGAAAGGGCTTTTTTCCTTGAAATTGTTTGGTAGCTGGTTGGTTTATCTCTCAGTGGGCACGTATCACATTTTAATATAAATAAAAGAATAACTTAAATAAACTCATTAGACCATTTTAGTTATTTATTTTGATTTTTTTATCAAAAATAGTTGTAATTTTTACCATAATTTTGATCAATTATTATAGTGTATTTTAAATACGATCTTCTTAAATTATAAAATATGGTTTTTTAACACTTTGATTTACAAATATCATTTTTTATTTTTATATAATTAAATATTATAATTATTTAAATTCTTAGTTTCATTGTTTTAACATATTATATAATTATGCTAAACTCTTTTTAATTATATTAAATAAATATTTGATTCTATTGTTCCTGATTATTACAGTAGTGCGTGGTAACTAAATAGATGGTTTTAAAGTCATTAGAAGTGTTATTTGAATCTTAAAAAAGGATTTATTTAAAATATTGAGAATAACATTTCGTGATGATTTTAGTATATAGATTATGGATTGTGTAATTTAAGTGTCTTGCATATTCTTTAATGTAACTTTTAGTGGTCAAGGTATATAATAATCTGAGGGCTAAATGTATATTTCATAATAAGACCCCTTAAATTGCTATTGAGAGAGAGAGAGTTCTAGATTAATTTGTTCCTGCTAATGCTGATTTGAGAGAGAAGGTCGAGAATTGATGGATTTAAGGAATTCTTGGCAAAATCAAGTTACATGTTGATCTTATGCTCATATCGAGTTATCTAGTCCTAATAGAGACTAAGAAGACTTGGCTAGGCGCACAACTTCAATTAATTTCTAATAATTCTTGATGTTTTAATTTCAGTGATTGATCCGAGGTGAACATATAGTACTAGTCCGACCGGTTCAACGAAGACCGCCAAGACCGGACCGGTCTTAAACTGGTCCAAGTGTAACACTGTACTTTTTTTATAAACATATTACTGTGTGCGGAAGCTAATTACATATAATTACATTAAGATCAAAGATAATTACAAACTTCGTCTGGTTTACATTTACAAAAAGTGTTAATTACAAAATTAGGCTCTTTACAAAAAACAAGACATCAGAGTAGTGGTCTGTCCATTATCCCAGTCATCATTTTTCAGAAACTCACCACGGAGGATCTGCAAAATAAACTAGTGGGGAATTAGCACAAAGCTAAGTGAGGGAACAAATATCTAAACATATACAAGACAAACATGCCCAAACACAAAGCTCATAATCCCAAGAGAACCGGCGGTGTTGCAAGCACCTACAACCAAGGTCGACCAAAACCAAGGTTTACCAATAGCCCTGCTAACATGGATGTTGGTCCCTTGGTGAGAATAACAACAAGCAACAGATGTGTAGAAGGGAGGTTGAATACACTTTCTGCGGAAATTGAACAAATCAAAATAAAGTGTTACACTAAGTAAATCAAACCACAATCGAATACTTTGCTTTTCATTAATAAGAAGATGATTACAGACTCTATCAAGTAAGCAACTCTTGATATGTAAACACCTAATATAAATCTCTCAATCTTTCAAACTTAGGTATCTATAATCAACTTATGATTATAGATACTGACGACTCTCTAAACAGGATTTAATCACACATTGAAAACTTACCAATCTTACAACTAATGCGAGTATTCGAACACATGAATAGCTTGGCAATTTGTGAATCTCTTGATCATGTTGAACTGACAAACAGTGATTCAAGAATTGTAACACATACGATTGAGGTGAGGTATTTGGCTCTGCAACACTTAGTTGTAATCGTCGTTGTAGTAATACCTAAGTCGTACCTGAGTCGTACCTCTAAACTTATCAGGAGATAAGTATTTATAATCCTGTTCCTACGGTTCCTAACAAACTAAGACTCAGCCTAATTTGCTAACTAACTAGCGGATAACTCGGATTCTTAAATCTTGAATCTTCTTATCTTGAGTCTTCAATCTTCAATCTTGATTCTGGAGTCTTCTTATCCTTCCCGTAGATATAGAGAGTTAAAAGATAAATTTAAAACATATTTAAATGTTATTTAAGCTGACATCTTGCTCGGACTGAGTTACTCAGTTTGAAACTCATCAAGCTGAGTTCTTCGAGAACAAACTCGAAAACCAACATGAACTAAAACGTATATTAATAAACTCATCCTTAGAAGTCCTAAGAGTTAGTTAGAACGTATTTAGCAACTCTGTTGAGCTGACTCAGTATATACGTTGAGTCACTCAGCTTGAAACTCATCAAGCTGAAAGCTCAATATATCTTAGGTTACACACACAGTTTATCAAACACATTGATAATCTTACTAAGATATAGTCTAAGCTGGTCGAACATATGCTCAGCTTATACTCAGCTTATACTCAGTCTGAATCACTATGAGTGTTCAGTCTGACTAAGCTTCATAATTCTGTTTAAGTTGTATTTAGAACTTATCTTACAAACTTAACTTTGTCTCATCAAATCTTAACTGATGAGATCATTTTCCCAATAAACTCCCCCTATTTGATGATGACAAAACCATCAAACAGTTCTCAAGTTTGTTTAACAGAATTATGTTTTAAATATCAAACTTATTAAGATTTTATTTTTGAACTAATCAAATTTTAATTGAACATATCAATTTTTTTAATTGAACTTATCAATTATAAGTGGAACATACCAACTTTAAGTTGAACAAACCAACTAATTATATCAATGATTAAGAACTAATCATTTATTCATTAAGCTGAACTTATCAGACTAATAATTATGAACATATCATAACACAGTTGAACATATCAAACAAATATTTGAACATATCATAATACAAATTTTTTGATCACATAGATCATGCACACTTAGTGCTTACAAAATTAGAACTAATCTAATTTTTACAATAGAACTAATCTATTCAGTTTATCTGATGAACTCAGGATGTAGAAGCTCCCAAATGCTGATCTCCTTATTGATCTCATCTAGTTGTCTTTCAGCTTCTTCATTCCCTTTGTTGTACTCTGAAGAGCTTGTTCAGCCTATACTTAATTAGCTGATTCGAATCATCATCACCATAACACTTTCTAATTTTCAAGGAATCCTTAGCTTTTAAATAGCAAATCTCATTCAGCATGATAAATCTAGGAGTGCCTGCCAGATATTTGAACATAAGGCCTTGAATAGGTGTGTTGAAACTTTAATTTTCCTTGATTTCTACACCCTCATGCATTCTGAACAGATTTTCCCACTACAGACCAGGAACTGGAACATACCTCAGTTCTTCAGCTCGAGCAATCAACTTGGAGACTTCAGATAGAATTTCTTGTTTGATCTGACTTCTTTTAAATTTCCTGAGCAGCATCATTATTCTTTGCCATTCAATGTAGCCCATCCTGTGAACGTATCTCAGGTCCATTCCCACTGTTGATTCGTCACTAAGCTCAAAAGTGAGAATGAAAGCTCTATTTGCTCTGCTCAAGGTCATTCCTCTGATCTATTTGTCGAAGCTCCTTCTGAAGTAACATTCCTGCAGTTCTGCATCTGAGTATGGGATTAGATCAGGTCTTGGACCAGTGTTTGTAGCTTCAACTTGAGCCAAAGCTTTTCTTACCTTTTCTTTTTCTTGGTCCTTTATCTCTTTCTCTTTTCTCTTTCTCAGCTCAACTACAGAGATCCAAAGCTCATTTGCTTCTTCTTGCTCAAGCATCTCTATTAACTCTCTTGTAGCTTTTTCTTCTTCTGTCTCTTCCTCAGTCTCAGAAACACTGTCAGCTTCAGATTCAGATTCTACTACCTTTTGTCTCTTAGCTGCAGGTTCCTCTTTGTTTATTTCCAACTCCCCCTCAGCCTGAGCTTGCCTCTCTGCTCCTTTAGCTAGTACTAGTAGAGCTTCAGCCTTAGCTTGAACTAGCTCAGCTTCAGCATCAGCTTGAACCTTCTCCCCCTTTTTGTCATCATCAATAGGGGTTGAAGTCCTTTGTTGTTGGAGTGCAACAATCGTAGAGGCAATCTCCTTAACATACTTTGTCATCTTCTCAAGCCTCTGATAAATTTGACGTTTATGCTTCTTCTGCTTTAGATGGAACCGACCAAATTGAGCAGCAATGTAGTCCTTCAGCTACTGGATGCCTGAGGAGGCTGTTTCATTTTGAGGAGAGTCTTTGGGTGCATCATCCAAGGGTTGGTATATACCCTCAAACTCATTTTCACAAGAGTTTGGACCCTGTGAATCACCTTGGTATGAAGATGAAACATTGACAGGTCGTGCTTGTGGGTGTGAGAAGTAAAGAGAAGTAATGGGGCTCGAAACGTGAAGTGTATGGGTAGTTGGTTGGCTAATTGGTTTGGAGGGGGGTGATTGACCCTGGGGATTGGTCATTTCTTCAATGTTACCTAAGTGTGTCTGCTTAGGCACAATAATGGGGTCTCACATGGCACTGGAGAGTATGGGCTGAGTAGACACCACACCTGGCTTAGGCTGTAGGGTTGAAATGAGCCTCGAGGTTGACACCTTAAGAGTAGGCGTCTCCCCCTCAACTCCTGCCTTGGGAGGGATCTGTGTGATCTCATATCCAGGGATGCCTATAGGAGTGGCACCACCTTTGGCAGTCTTTCTTGTATAGGTGCATATATTCTCCCTAGCAGCAGTGGGCATACTAGGGGTGGCTTCAGAGTGAGATTTAAGATGGATAGTAGGTGGAGGAGATGGGTTAGACTGATTTGAGTTTACCATAGCCTTATCTCCAAATGTAGACGGAGAGTAATAAGAAGAGAGAGAAAGTGAAGAGGTCTTACCAGAAGCAGCTTCAATATTTGCTGGTTCAGCCTGAGCAGAGTACTCAGCTTGAACTTCTATGTCAGCTTGGGAAGCTCCCCCTTGATTGGATCCCTCTTCTTCACTTTCAGAAGAAGCTGCCTCAGCTATCAGGAGCATGGGTGCACTCAGACCCTCTTGCTCTGGGAAGATGTCATAATTGAACATCTTAGAGCTGAGTGTAGGAAACAGGAACACATCCTGATCAGCTTCATATAGTGCTATCCCCAGCTCGGCTTCAAATGCCAAGGACAGGTACCTTATGAAGGGTACATGACGATCCCTTGTGGAAAATATATGTTGTATAGCAGCTGCATCTCGAACTCGTTGACCTGGTCCAATCGTCCAACCTTGGTACCAAGTGAACGGATCAGTGTGGACTCCATGAAACCCCAATTGGTTGGAAATGTGGCCTTTTTTATTACACCCTCTGTCTGCGGGTGTCCCATTCTGGGTAGAACAGACCATGCCACCTGTCTCGTCACCGCAGGCTCGAACTCATCAGATTGAGGGAATTGAAGAACCACCCTTGGCCTGTGTACGGTGAGAGTAATCGTCCTCTCTCCATTCAGCACTGTGCCCCGGATTTCGTCGTTGTTTTGGTCGTAGACACACGTATACCAAAACTCGAGCAGATGCTGAGGAACCACATGTAAAGGTGCTCCAGTGAAAGCAAAAGCCAATGGGCATTTACGAATATAGTTTACCCATGGTTCGTATCCTCTATTAATTTTGCATTGAGGGATTGCAAGACAGGCACGCTCATTGTTGATTTTCATCAGCGGTAATCAGTTGTTCTTGAACGCAGCACCCCTTACCATTCTGTCACTGAGATTCAGAATGGTTCCATCCATCATTGAATTTAGAAGTTTACACGAAGTAACTATTCTATTCGCACCGAGCAATATAAGTCGCACTGAGCGATATTAGATTCGCAGTGAGCGATTTAGGGTTTCGTGATCGATGAAACGAGGAATTGCACTGAGCAATATGTGGTTGTTTGCGAAGGGTATTTTAGAAGGTGAGAAGTCAGATTTGTAAGCTTAAACTTTTCTAAACTGGTTGTGATCGATATATACCTTTCTGAGGAGAGAGAAAAGTTACCGCTAGAATCCCATTTTTATCCGTTACACCGGAAAAATTACGGCTTGATGTAACAGTAAGAGGGTAGAAACACATCATCTTCCAACGGATACAAGTGTAAAATAATATTAGTGACCTACACAAATATTATTAACACTGTTGTATTACATCAATACCGAATTAGTATAATACGCGATTTGTGACTTACTCAAATACGGAGAGACACATGAATCAATAACACTTAGTAATTAAAACATGGTTTTGGACACACCAAGTCTGAGTAAACTTATTACTCAGTTTATTTCAAGCACTCACCTTGATTCAAGCACTCAGCTTGATTTGAGCACTCAGCTTGAGCTTGGTACTCAGCTTGAGTAGAGCACACAGCTCAGGATTAACGACACTCAGTCATGTATGTTTAAGGCTGACTTAAAAATGTAATTTAGCTACACTAAGTAGGTAAAATATGTTTGGAACTTACCAAACATGTGAACCAATCACACAGTTTGAGTTAAGCACATAGGTCAGACTCAATGATACTTAGTCATTTATGTTTGAGACTGACTCAAACTATATCATAACTACACTAAGCAGTTAAAATATGTTTGGAACTAACCAAATGTGTGAACTCATCATTCAGCATGGCAGGTTATACAGTTTATGAAAACTTATTTATAAACTGTGCACTCAGCTTAAGACACTTAGTATCTGTCAAACTGAAAACTCAGATTCTAGACACTTAGCTAGGGGTTGAGCATACCCAATTCACTTAGCAGATACATAAACCTCTTCTCATCAAGTGGTTTAGTAGCCACTGAGTTCTGTTTCTTACTAGTCCAGTTTACTAACTTCCCACCAAGCAGTTGACATCCTCCTGTTGTTTATTTTCTATCTAACTTGCATCCAGCATAGTCAGCATCTGAAAAACCAACTAACTCAAACCCGGAGTCCTTTGGATACCAAAGACCTAGATTTGGAGTACCTTTAAGGTACCTAAAGATCCTTTTCACTGCTTGAAGATGTGATTCTTTAGGATCTGCCTGATATCTTGCACAAACAAATGTAGCAAACATGATATCAGGTCTACTAGCTGTCAAATAGAGTAATGCACCTATCATTCCTCTATAGGTATACTGACACACAGACTTACCATCTGAGTCTTTATTCAGCTTGGCAACTGGTGACATGGGTGTTTTCATGGTTGAACTAGAATCAAAACCATATTTCTTAATCAAATCAAGAACATACTTGCTTTGATTGATGAATATTCCATCAGGCTTTTGTTGAATTTGTAAACCCAGGAAATATGTCATCTCACCCATCATGCTCATCTTGTACTTTTGTGACATCATTTTGGAGAACCATTCACATAGAGATTCATTTGTAGAACCAAAAAATAATATCATCCACATAGATCTGTACTAGAATCACCTGTCCTTTACTCTTTTTGATAAAGAGTGTCTTATCTATACTACCTCTGGTGAAATCCATTGATAGTAGATAGTTGGACAGTGTATCATACCAAGCTCTTGGAACTTGTTTGAGACCATACAAAGCCTTGTCTAACTTATAGACATGATGTGGTGTAGGACCGGGGGCGGGGGTCTATTACTAAACACACCCTGATGCTAGGACTGATCTAGGACATGAAATATCGCGGAATTATATTTCACGAACCTCCTAAGGATCTATGATCTGCTTAGGTGTCCGGCACACAGAAGTGACACAAAGAAAGAGTAGAAAAACTGACACACAGTACCACACAGAGATGCTTAGGCTGCCCTTGGTTTTCGTATTTATCACTTAGATTTCGGTTTTCGAGGGCTAGTTTGCGTTAATCGAGGCTTAAGGTCGTAAAGGTCGAGTTTCGTGGCTAACTCTCTACGAATATGCGAATTAAGCACTATTTATAGGCCCAGACTAGTCACTACGTGCGAAGTGCCAGTCACTACGCACGTAGTGAACTCAGTTCGCACGAAATGGAATTGTAATTTAATCCATTTTGACCAACATACTCACCACGTGCGAAGTGGTACTCACTACGCACGTAGTGAGGTCATTTCGTGCGTGGTGAACCTGATCACCAAAGTGGTGATTTTTCCACGCAGACTTAAACTTCCAAACTCACACCAACACATGGTTAAGTTCTTGTAAGCTTAAGATAATCACATAGAATCACTAAGAATATATACACATGCAAACCATTAATCAAAACACATTTAATTAACACCACATGAATATACTTTATTGATACGAACTAGGGATTCATAAAATATGCACCAACATACTCCCCCTAAGACCTAGTTCTATCAATAACCATTGCACTAAGCAAAAATTTGCACACAGCAAAATTCATACAGCAGAATTTTAAACGAATACCTTTCGTCATGCCCTTACCTGCACTACGCACGATGTGAGCTGTAACTCGTGCTTAGTGGGGTTCCATCTCACATGTAATGAGTTTCTCATCTGTGAACCTTAATTACTGTTAGTACTGCATTCAGCAATAAACTGTCAGTAACTTCAAGATCACTTATAGACATTTAAGCAAAACACATCAAAGTAAGATGAAGGAAATGTAAACAGAACAAACTCCCCCTAATCAAAACACTAAGAATGATTAAGAACATACTAGAACTCTTTTTGTATTTTTCTGATTAAAAGGAAAATGAAAATGCAGAAGTAAACTATTAACGAATTAAATCCTAAAGAACAGAATTTAAAATACTAAGAAAATTGTAGGAATAAAATTACTGAAATTAAATCTTTTTGTGAGAAGGTTCCAGGATGAAATCAGTACCAGCACATCTATACTTAGTAGTCATTCATTTCAGAACCTTGGGTATAAACATATTCTCTTAAACTCTGTCTGTCAACCTATATTTCTTCAGATAATAACAGATTTTGTTTCAACATTTTCAGATTGTCTAGACTGGATACATGATTAAGACTATCTCTTTTAAAATCTCACAATGTTTTGACTTACTCAGTAGAATGCACAACTTGATTACCCAACCACCATGCTTATGTGCTTTGTGATTTTGTCAACGCATTTTATGCTCTTTGACATGGAGGTCAATTTTTCACCTCTCTAGACATTTTTCTTGCTGAGCTTTTGTCAATGCATTTTATGCTCTTTGACAATTTAACACTAATAGATCAATGTAGCTTTTGTCACTGCATTTTATGCTCTTTGACAATTTAACATTGATAGATCAATGTATCTATTTCTTTTGACATCTTAGATTGGGGTCAATTTTTCACCCTCTTTTACATTTTGCTCATTGTCATCTAAGCACATTTGGCATGGTAACAGGTGTGTGCACCAGACTAAGTTAGTCTCAACTGTTATTGATTTGTAGACTTGGAATGTCTCGATAGTTTGAATCTATGATTGATTTTCACATTCATAACCATTTATCAGTCTAGACTTCCCTTATATGTCTTACACACTATCTGTTTCTTATCTGATTCAATTAGATTTTCAGACAGTTTTCTCAAGAATATGTACATGCCTTCAGTCCTAATTTTACTAGACGTACTTTGTATTGAAAGCCAGTGTACCATCATTTTCCATTTGAGTTGGATCAACTTCTCATTTTTGTTTTTCTGATTTTTTTTGTGTTTTCTGAATTTTCTGATTTTTTTTTTGTATTTTCTAAGTTTTCTGATTTTTTTTGTATTTTCTAAGTTTTCTGATTTTTTTGTATTTTCTGAATTTTCTGAATTATCTCCCCCTAAAATACTAAACAAAACTAGAAACTAAGAAAATAGAAATGCAACGACACAGAAAATAAGCACAAAGAAAATAATATGATAAAGACACACAGTCATAGAAACCTTAACCTGGACTATTTCGGTTGACACCCTTCACTTAGAAGAATGAGTTAGACAACATTAGGAACCCAAGCCCGGATGGTCATGGGTTTCCCGTCTTCTCCAACCACTGGAAGTTTCATCCATGTTCCAGTCTTGATAATCCTGTCACTTGATTCCTTGGACATTTGAACACACAGTCTGTTAGTCCACTTAGGAATCCTTTGATGCTGAACAGGAATAGTTGAGTTTTGATGGTTTTTAAGAAACGTTTTATTTTCTTGCAAAATCTCAACTTTCTTGTTACAGCTTTGATGTGTCTTCTGATCACACTTGTAACTGAGGTGACCAGGTCTCCTGCACACATAGCAGACCCTTTCTGGGTATTGCTTCACAGAGCCTTTCGTTGCCTTTTGAGGCCGATACCCTAACCCTTGATGTTTGGGTAGTTGTTTGACCTCTTGGTATGGACGGGTATCAGGAGACTTAATACCCTCATTTTCAAATTTCCGAAGTGCATCATGGATACGATGCATCAACGGACCTTGCACATAGGAACTGTCCAACAGTTCTCTAATGCCTGGTTCAGCCTTTTTGGTAACCTCTTGCTGAACCTCATTCTTCTGAGGCTTACCCACATCCTCATGTAACGTTAAATCCTCATTTGAGGTTGATGCAGAAGATTCATCAACCTTTGTGAGTAGTGGTTCAGCTTCAGAATGGACATCATCGTTCACCAGTTGATTTAACACTGGTGGTGGACATTTTGAATATACGTTTTTGTCCTTTTCTGAATTGGTACCTTGACCTCTCTGATCGATTATGTACTCAAAAAGATAAGAAGACGTGGAATAGCTTTTGAGTTTTTGACTCAGAGTCTCATAATCGACCTTTGAGGTAGCAAGGTCCCGTTTCAGCTTATCGATTTCGTTTATGTAAAACACGATAGCATCTTGTTTATTTAACAGAGCCACACCTAGTTCATTAACCTGTTTACCAAGACTTTCATTTTTTTCTTTTAATTGATTTTCTCTTCCTTTGATCAACAGGTTATTATCTAACTTAGATGTGAGATCTGAAATAGTAGACTTTAAGAACACTATCTGTTTTACATATTCATCACACGAACCACAAGGTAATCCAAAGGTACATACCTGATCCGCAGACGGTTGACCACAGCTGCACACCTTTTGATTTGACTCTTTGGCACGGACATTCACTGGTGTCTCTTCTGCAGCTGGTGTCGAGGCTGGTTCATCATCATTGCTGGCACTTGATTCTTCTTCACTTGAATAGCTTTCGGTCTCGGATGAAGAATCTTCGTTCAACACATGAACGTTCGCCAAGTTGATGTCAGCATCAGCATTCCCGAACTGTACAGACCAATCCACTCCCTCATCTTTTTGAACAACCGCCATAGCCTTAGTCGGTGTTGGAGTTGCTTCAGATTTTATGGTTGTGGAGGTAGATGATCTGCTGCCAGAACCAGTTTTGAATGGATACCTCGGTCCCGAATTCTTCGGCTTTTCACATTCACGCGCGAAGTGACCCTTTTCACCACAGTTATAGCAGGTCACAACAGATTTATCAAAGCCGAGTTTGGTATCCTTGGTTGCTGATATTGACTTTCCCGTTCTTCGCTCATAAGCTTTTGCCCTTCTCACTAAGTTGGCATACGACCAGAGGATATCTTGTCTCTCCATCTCATCCTCGTCGATCTGGTCATAGTCCTCTTGAGTCATATGAGCATTACCAATCTTCCCCTTCAGTAGATCATCATAAGAGGAGACTAGTGCACTTAGCATGCTCATATGTGTCTTAACCTCATCTGTACTTCCATAGTTGAAGTGTTCGACATTAAGTCTGGAGGAAGATGCAATATAAGATGGCCCAGAGGATGAAGCATCAGAGGTAGATCTGCCCGATTCATTCACGTTGGTCACATAGGCAGACTGTAGGGGGGCATGTGAAGAGGTAGATGACGAGACAGGTGTTCCGGAGTAGTAGAGTGAGGGGTTCTGTTGATAACTAGACATAGAATCCAGATTTAGTTCCTCCTGCTCCTGCTCCTTTAACTTGGTGATGAAATCATTAAGGTCCATCCCGTCAAAACCGTTACCATTCTTGAGTATCATGATGAATGGCCGCCAGCTCTTGGGCAAAGCATTCGCCAAGATCTCTACTTGCTGCTTCTCTGGAACAGTAACACCCAGACTGTCCAGTTCACTTAGAAGGTGGTTGTATCTTGTAATAAGGGAAGGAATCTTCTCATCTCTTGTAGCCGTGAAATGGTCTAATTCCTTCCTTAATTGACTTGCTTTAAGTTCTTTCAGAGCAGCGTTTCCCTCATTCCTCTTCTCAAGAGCTCTCCATAGACTGTAGGAAGTTCGATACCTCCTAAACTGGTGGAAGATGTCGTTGGGGATGGCCTGAATCAGTTGAGCATAGGCCTTCTTTTCAGCATTGTAACTGGTCTGCTGTTCGACCGTCATTTTATCGTAAGGGGTTTCGATATTTCCCTCCCCTTTTGGAACCATATACTCAACATTCATGGCTCTCCGCAATCTACAATCGACCCCATCTAGAAAAATTTCGAATCTGGGCTTCCACATAGGATAGTCCTCCATGGTTAGCAATTTCGGCACTTTGTTGATACTGCCCATTTCTGTTTCTAGTAGAAGGTTGTTTAAGGCAGTGGTTTGTTTAGAGGCCATTTGAATTGATGTAATGAACCAAGGCAGCAAGCACACAGATTCGGATTGGATTTGAAAAGCACACAGGAAAACACGGAGTAAAATTTGATAGAAAAAAAAGTCACACAGAACTGCACAGAAAAGCACAGCGCACGAAGACGGAAATAAAATGCCTTTTTTTTTTTTTTTTTTTTTTTTGTTCACAGTACAGTACGTGCGAACTGGCTTTACCACGCACGTACTGGAGAACACACCACGCACGGACAGACGGACTGACAAACTACGCGCGGACTGACTCACTACGCGCGGACTGATTCACCACGCGCGAACTGACGGACCACTACGCGCGAGGCAGAAACTAACAAACGAAGGATCTAGAACACACAGGCACAGTTCGTGCGAACTGAGGTCAGTACGCACGAGGTGGGGTTTCACTACGCACGGTCGAAACTCAAAGAGTCTAAACGTAAAAACTTGACCTTTTTAACGCAAAAGGACCTATTTTCCGACCTATTTTCGGTAAAAAGTGACGCAAGGGGGCACACACAGGCCTAAAGGAACACCTAGATCGACTTAATCCTAAGGAAAAGTGATCAATCAAAGCACAAGGCTCTGATACCACTTTGTAGGACCGGGGGCGGGGGTCTATTACTAAACACACCCTGATGCTAGGACTGATCTAGGACATGAAATATCGCGGAATTATATTTCACGAACCTCCTAAGGATCTATGATCTGCTTAGGTGTCCGGCACACAGAAGTGACACAAAGAAAGAGTAGAAAAACTGACACACAGTACCACACAGAGATGCTTAGGCTGCCCTTGGTTTTCGTATTTATCACTTAGAAAACCATGATTAAATACTTGTAAGCTTTTCATAATCACATAGAATCACTAAGAATATATACACATGCAAACCATTAATCAAAACACATTTAATTAATACCACATGAATATACTTTATTGATACGAACTAGGGATTCACAAAATATGCACCAACATGTGGAAACTTTGAACTAACAAAGCCAGGAGGTTGTTTCATATATACTTCCTCCTGAAGTTTTCCATTAAGGAAAGCACTTTTCACATCCATTTGATAGACTTTGAAGTCTTTATATGCTGCATAGGCAGGAACAGCCTTATGGCTTCAATTCTAGCAACATGGGCAAATGTCTCATCATAATCGATTCCTTCATCTTGCTTATACCCTTGTGCCACCAGCCTGGCTTTGTTCCTAACTATCACCCCATCCTTGTCCATTTTATTCCTATAGACCCACTTAGTGCCTATAATTGAATGATCTTTGGGGGCAGGGACAAGGCTCCAGACCTTATTTCTCTCAAACTCATTCAATTCCTCTTGCATAGCTTTAATCCAGTCCTTATCTTCTAAGGCTTCTTCAGTCTTCTTTGGTTCCATTTGAGATAGAAAACCAAAGTGAACAGTGTAATTTGCTGTAGCCTTGGATCTGGTCATGACCCTTTCTTGGACATTTCCAAAGATTTGATCTTGAGGATGATCTTTAAGGAATTTGAATCTTGTAGTTGGAGAGTCTGGTTCTGGACTTGAGTGATGTAGAGAGCTCTGAGGTGAACATACATCGTCAATCTCAATAGCAGCATTGTCAACAAACTTATGATCACTGAGATCCTCAGTCTGAGTGACTTCAGCTCTAAAGGGCTTGACGAACTCATCATCCTTCTCAGCTTGAGAATCCCTTGGAGTTTGTGATGATTTCTTTGATGAAAATGCTTCATCATCACTATCATCTCCCATGACATACATAGGATTTGATTTATTGGTTTCCTCAGGCTTTTCAAGCTTACTCAGACTCACCAAGTCAGCTTGCTTTTTCCAATCTTGATCAAGACTGTCTTCATCAAATGAGACATGAATTGATTCTTCTATGGCCTTTCTCCTAGTGTTATACACTCTGTATGATTTGGAGATTGAGGAATAACCAACGAATATTCCAGGATCAGCTTTGGGTTCCAACTTATGGAGCTGATATCTTTGATTCAGCACATAGAATTTTGAACCAAAGACATGGGCCAAACAAATCCATATACAACATATGCAGTGGGTCTGTTATTGAAAAATTTTGCTTTGATTTAAAGGACCCTTTATGCTGTTTCCCTTGTTCACAAGCTGAGCACAATTTGTCTTTGACAAATGTGATATTTGGTAATCCGGAGACTAACTCTTTATTGGATAGAATATTTATATTTTTAAAATTCAAATGTGATAATCGTTTATTCTACAACTAACTCAGCTTAGGAACAGATTGGGAATACAAGCAGGTTTCAGTATAGGGATCTACAGAATTAAGATCAAGTAGATACACTTCTCTTTCTCTTTTAGCTACTAATACAGGCTTTCCCTTAGCATTATATATTGTTCCTGCTTTCTTCCTAAAAGTAACTATATTGTCTTCATCACATAACTGGCTGATACTAATCAGATTGTGTTTGAGACCCTTGACTTAGCATCAACTGACTGTTCAGCTTGAGCAGGAGCTGAGTCATGTGTAGGTTGATCAGCTTGTTCTTGTTCAGGCCTTGAGATTTCAACATCACAATCCTTAGCCTCATGACCTCTACTTCTGCACTTGTAGCATCTCCTTCTTCCAATGATTATAGGAGGTAGAGTGTCTAATAACCCTTGTGAGAACTTGCTCTCAGTCTTAGGATTATATGTAGTGGATAACTTTTCAACTTTCTTTGCAAGTTGATTCCCTTGATGCTCACTGACTTTGGACTTACCTTTGTTCGATCTTTGTTTGTTATCATTTTGATTAGAAGCTTGACCAACAAACTTCTTTTCCATGACCTTGGACTTACCTTTGTAATGCTTACTGGACTCACCAGTTTCAACAGGTTTGGACTTACCACTGTTGATCTTCTTGGACTTACCAAGATCCACAACTTTGGACTTACCATTGTTGTGATTTGACCTCTGACTTATAGTGGTCTTCCTATTCTTGTAACTTCTCTCCGAGCCAGATAGAGAATGTTTTCTTTTGAAAGGATTTGGGTTAAGCCTTTCCACAACTGAAGTTCTTTGAATAGGCTGAGTGCCTAATCTGTCCAGCACAAATTTACCATGCTGTTTGGATGTTGATCACTCATTTCCATGATCTTTAGCCTTTACAAACATATTGTATTTAAGGTTATGATCATGTTTCTTCTCTGAGGCTGACTTCTAAGACTCAATCAGTTGTCTATCCTTCTTAGAGTCTGTACTTGCTATCTCATCATCCGCTACATAAGCTGCAGTTTGATAGTCACCTCCAAGTACAGCTTGTACCTGTTTAGGAATTTGTTGGTTTATGCACTTTTCAGCAAGCTTTGATGACTTACACCAAGACTCAATAACCTTTTGAAGTTGGTCAGCTTTGACTTTAGCTTCCTGAAGTTCTTCACTTAGAAGTTTATTAATGTGTCTTTGACATTCAAGATCACACTGTGCTTTCTTACCAACTTCAACGAGAGATTGATTTTCCTTAATCTCATTCTTCAGTTTAGCTATCTTAGCTTTGAGGTCCTTTTGAGACTTATGGATGGTCTTGAAATCATTCAACAAATAATCGAAGGCAAGACCCTTTTTTTCATCGGTGTAAGAGTTGAAATTACTAACCTTGTACATGGAAGCAGGATCCTAATCACTAAGCTTGCTGTTTTCCTCAACTTCCTTCATGTCAGCTTCAAAAGTTGACTCGGATAAACCATAATCAACTTCGTCAATTTCAAACTCTTCATCTTCTTGAGCCATTAGACAAACATCATCATCATCTGAGGTAGATGATTCTTTATCTCAGGTTTCAGCGTAAAGTCCTTTGTATTTTGGCTTTGTTTTCTTGAGCTGAGTATATTTCTTTTTATACTTATCAGCCATGTAAGCATTCTTATCAGCAACTGATGCTGATTCTTCCTTCTTTAATCTGCACTCAGCAGCAATGTGTCCCTTCTTCTGACAGTTGAAGCACACAGCCTTCTTGGGATCAAAGGAACTCTTCCCTTTGCCTCTGTCAGATCTTCCTCTTCCCCATTGAGCTCCTCTCAAACGTCTGGCCAACATAGCCATCTGCTCAGTGATAGTCTGAACATCATCAGTATCACCTAAGTCTAAGTCTGAGTGGTCAGCTTGAGATTCTGACTCAGTCTCAGATTCAACAACTAAAGCCTTGGAGTTTTTCTTCTTTTTCTGTTCAACTAACGCAATTT
This sequence comes from Pulicaria dysenterica, assembly GCA_947179395.2. Lineage (NCBI taxonomy): Eukaryota > Viridiplantae > Streptophyta > Magnoliopsida > Asterales > Asteraceae > Pulicaria > Pulicaria dysenterica. The sequence goes on along the minus strand of OX359292.1, from coordinate 47,831,761 downwards.
TTGCTTTATCCAGGGACTCCTTAAGTTGTTGTTGAGAAGTTCTCTTGTGTTCTGTGATCTATTCATGATTGAGCAAGAATCCATAGATAGACTGTAGGTTGTACACATGCAGTGTTCCTCCAGCCCTCAGTCCTGTGGTTACTTCATTGAACCATTCTCATAACACATCCAAAAAGTTCAGCTCAAGTTCAGCCTCATATTTCTTCACACCTACACTTAGCAGGTCATTTATCAAGCAGTGAAACCTTGTGAAGAAATCAGGCAAGGTTTCATTCTTCTTCGAAAAGAAGTTTTCATAGGATCTGTTTAGATGACTCTTCTTTTGCTGCTTGACCAGATCAGTGCCCTCATATGTAATACTTAGTGTATCCCAGATCTCTTTTGTAGTTTGACACATAGTCACTGTATGCAAGATCTTGTTGGTCAGGGCATTTTCCAAAACACTCTTTGCCTTGTCATCCATTTTGTAAAGTATCTAATCTTCATCAGTCCAGGATGCAGTAGGCTTTCTCATATCCTTTTATGATCTGCCAGGAGACGTATCACTAATAGTTGCAGGAATCTTGGGGATAATGGGTCCTTTTGTGATGACATCGTACATACGATTGTCAATGGACTTGAGGAATAACATGGCTCTGAACTTCCACATAGGATAGTCAGATCCATTGAATATGGGACAGCCTTTGGCAGACATCTGTGGAAAGTTTGAAGAATTGTTGCTTGTAGACATTGTAAACTTTCTTAGAATCTTGAACTTTCAACTTATGAAATCGTTCAGCCAGCTCTGATACCAGTTGTTGGTCCCTTGGTGAGAATAACAACAATCAACAGATGTGTAGAAGGGGGGTTGAATACACTTTCTACGGAAATTGAACAAATCAAAATAAAGTGTTAGTAAATCAAACCACAATCGAATGCTTTGCTTTTCATTAATAAGAAAATGATCACATACTCTATCAAGTAAGCAACTCTTAATATGTAAACACCTAATATAAATCTCTCAATCTTTCAAACTTAGCTATCTATAATCAACTTATGCTTATAGATACTGACGACTCTCTAAACAGGATTTAATCACAGATTGAAAACTTACCAATCTCACAACTAATGTGTGTATTCGAATACACGAATAGCTTGGCAATCTGTGAATCTCTTGATCACGTTGAACTGACAAACAGTGATTCAAAAATCGTAACACATACGATTGAGGTGAGGTATTTGGCTCTGCAACACTTAGTTGTAATCGTCGTTGTTGTCGTACCTAAGTCGTACCTGAGTCTTACGTATAAACTTATCTGGAGATAAGTATTTATAATCCTGTTCCTACGGTTCCTAACAAACTAAGACTCAACCTAATTTGCTAACTAACTATTGGATAACTCGGAATCTTGAATCTTCTTATCTTGAGTCTTCAATCTTCAATCTTGATTCTGGAGTCTTCTTATCCTTCCCGTAGATATAGAGAGTTAAAAGATAAATTTAAAACATATTTAAATTTTCTTTAAGCTGACTTCTTCCTCGGACTGAGTTACTCAGCTTGAAACTCATCAAGCTGAGTTCTTCGAGAACAAACTCGAAAACCAACATGAACTAACACGTATATTAATAAAATCATCCTTAGATGTCCTAAGAGTTAGCTAGAACGTATTGAGAAACTCTGTTGAGCTGACTCAGTATATACGCTGAGTCACTCAGCTTGAAACTCATCAAGCTGAAAGCTCATATTCAAGGGTGCTAGTACTGTCGTCCATTGTTGGGAAAATGATCTCATCAGTTAAGATTTGATGAGACAAAGTTAAGTTTGTAAGATAAGTTATAAATACAACTTAAACAGAATTATGAAGCTTAGTCAGACTGAACACTTATAGTGATTCAGACTAATTATAAGCTAAGTATAAGCTGAGCCTATGTTCTACCAGCTTAGACTATATCTTAGTAAGATTATCAATGTGTTTGATAAGCTGTGTGTGTCACGTAAGATATATTGAATGCATGTCAAGATCTAATTCTGTAAATCCCTAAGCAACAGGCCCAGCCGAAATTCCACGACGCTGATCTCCGAAACAACATGTATACATATTAAACAAGACATACAGTCCAATGAGCAAGTTATAATCAGGATATCATATCCTGTATATCCGAAGATATAAATCTACTCACCACAGTCTGCACAGCTGTAGCACACTCAGTTCACTAACTCACTGAGTCTTCTCAGTTCCTGAGAAGATGTAAACACAAGTCAATATGTAATCCATAATACTGCTTCTGAAATAAGTAAACATACTTGTTAAATCATAAAGCACATGTGCATTAACAAGTATAATACCATTCTCCAATTGAGGTTTCATAAACCAAGGAATTTCTAAGTTAGTATGAAAACCGTATAAACCATGAGGTTTAAGCTCCAAAAACCGAATAAGTCCAAAACCGGATAAGAGTTAAGGAAATTGTTCAAGTCCTAAATCCCGGATAATCCATGCGAAATTATCATAATTCCGGATGCAAGTCATAATCCCGGATAAGCAAAGGTAATATACATGCGGTTTTAGTCAAATCCCGGATCAAATCATCAATTCCGAATAAGCAAAGGAATTTTCATGAGGTATTGTACAAATCCCGGATGTCATGTGGTTTCTCAAAAACCGAACAATTTCATGATTCCGGATAAGCAAAGGCAAAAGCATCCGGTTTTCATGAATTCCAAATAAGCATTCGGTTTTTATCCAATTCCCGTATGATAGTATCCTAATAAAGCAAAGGCATTAAACATTCGGTTTTCTATATATATGGTTTCTATAAATTCCGCATCACACATGCGGTTTGTTCACATCCCGGATATCTATTGTGTTAGGCGATAATTCCATTTCATTCGGTTTTATATCAATTCCGAACAATGCATCCGGTTTCTTCAGATTCCGGATTTAGTTCATGCGGTATTCTAATTTCCCGGATATATATATATATATATATATATTCGGTTTTTTACAAATCCCGTATGATTCATCCTAAATCCCGAATCATTCATATGTTCTTGGCTTTTTTAAATTCTTTCTTCGATTCTGAGCCATTCGATTATAATGCATAACAGTTTATGTTTCCAGGAAGCATTATTAATATGTAACTTACATGAATTCGTACAAGAAACTAACATGCATTCATCCTATTTCATATATTCTCAAGAAGCATGCGGTTTTCATTTAAATTTCATAAAACCGAATATAAGTTCTATTCAACAATCAATCATGCTAACCTTAGAGTATTAAAGTATAGCAGAATCAATAATTCAAGATTAAAAGGTGAAGATGAATTCTTGTTCTTCCCTTCTTTCTTTCTCTATCCGAGAGCACACACACTCAAATCACACACTCACACTTTCTAATTTGCATGTACAAATGAGATGGTGGTGGTGTTAGGATGACTAAGTGTCATCAAAATATGAAACATATTAATCACTAATTCTAAATAATTAAATTAATAATTTCCAATTATTTAAATTACATATTTAAATAAACATATAATTATTAATCAAATAATAATTATTATTAATAAATAAAGTCACATAATTAACTTTAAGTCTCTTGATTAATAATTAAATACCTTATTATTCTAGGCAGGTAAAGAGGGTGTTACAAATCTCTCCCCCGTAAGAAGATTCCGTACTCGGAATCTCATTGCTCTCGAACAAGGACGGGTAATGATTCCTCATGTCAGTTTCAGTCTCCCAAGTCAAGTCAGAGCCCAGACTATGCTTCCACTTAACCAAAACCATAGATATTTGCTTCTTTCTCAGCTTTGTGACTTTACGATCAAGTAACTCAATTGGTTCCTCAATTAGTCTATGATTCGTATCCACAAGAAGATCTTGTATCGGAAGAACTTGTGTCTGATCCTCTACGTTACACTTTCTCATATAACACACGTTGAAAGTGTCATGAATACCAGCTAAATCATCAGGAAGATCTAAAGCAACTATATGATCGTTAACCACTTGTCTAATTCTGAAAGGACCGATGTAACGGGGAGCTAACTTCCCGCGTTTCCCGAAACGAATAACGCCTTTCCACGGAGATACTTTTAGGTAAACCTTTTCTCCTTCAATAAACGATACTGGTCGATGACGCGGATCTGCGTACATTTTTTGTCAATCTCTTGCAGCTTTTAGTTTATCTCTAGCAATAGTTTCCTTATCGGCAGTAAGTTGTTTAATATGAGGCGCTGCAAATTGCTTTTCTCCAGCCTCTAACCAACAAGTCGGTGTGATACAACGACTCCCATATAACATTTCATTCGGATGCATACCGATACTGGAGTGATAAGAATTATTATAAGCAAACTCAACTAATGGCAGATGTGAATCCCACGAACCCCCAAACTCTAACACACATGCTCGAAGCATATCCTCTAAAGTCAGAATAGTTCTTTCTAATTGACCATCTGTCTGAGGGTGATAAGCTGTACATAAGTTAATTCTGGATCCCAACTCTCTTTGTAGACTGTTCCAGAAGTTAGACATAAATCTTGGATCTCGATCTGAAACAATAGATAGAGGAATCCCATGTCTAGACACGATTTCATCAATACACAATTGTGCTAACTTACTCAACGATGCGGTTTCAGCAGTAGCAAGGAAGTGTGCACTCTTAGTTAATCTGTCAACTATCACCCAAATCATATCATGACCTTTCTGTGTTCGTGCAAATTTAGTTACAAAATCCATCGTAATATGATCCCACTTCCACTCGGGTATTTCCAATTGTTTCAAAGATCCGTAAGGTTTCTGATGTTCAGCTTTAACTTGTGCACATATGTTACATGTTTCGACAAAATGAGCAATATCCATTTTCATTGTCGGCCACCAATAAAGAGTTTTCAAATAGTGATACATTTTCATACTGCCCGGATGTATTGACAACCTGCACTTGTGAGCTTCATTCAGAATTAACTCCCTCAAGTTTCCAAACTTTGGTACCCAAACACGTGTATGATATACCTTTACACCACGCGAGTCAGTAGTTAATTCATGTTGTCGTTTAATCATTAGTTCATCCTTTAAGTTTTCATCCTTCAAAGCTTCAAGTTGAGCGACTAGAAGTTGATCCATTAAATCTGATTTAATTTCCAATCGCATAAATCTCACTGTTTCCGAGGATTCTTTTCAACTAAGTGCATCCGCAAATACATTAGCTTTACCCGGATGGTACTGAATATCGCAATCATAGTCTTTAATTAATTCCAACCATCGACGTTGTCTCATATTCAATTCCTTCTGAATGAATACATACTGTAGACTTTTATGATCTGTGCAAATCATACACTTGGTCCCGTACAGATAATGTCTCCATAGTTTTAATGCAAATACCACAGCTACTAATTCCAAATCGTGTGTTGGAAAGTTTCATTCGTTAGGTTTCAATTTCCTCGAAGCGTAAGCAATTACCTTACCCCTTTGCATCAAAACACATCCCAAACCGGCGTGAGAAGCATCGCAGTAAACCATAAAGTCTTCTGAACCCTCAGGCAAAGAAAGAACAGGAGCTTGACACAACAATTGTTTCAAAGTCTGGAAAGCATTCTCTTGAACTTCACCCCACTGAAATTGTACATCCTTTCGGGTCAATTTTGTTAAAGGACCCGCTAGCTTATAGAAATCCTTGATAAACCGTCGATAATACCCTGCTAATCCCAGAAAACTTTTGATTTCTGTCGGCGTCTTCAGAGCACTCCAGTTCATCACAGTCTCAATCTTGGACGGATCCACCTTGATACAATCTTTACAAATTACATGCCCTAAAATTGAACTTCGCATAACCAAAATTCACATTTTGGGAACTTAGCATATAATTTGTTTTCCTTCAAAATTGTTAGAATATGCCTACTGACGCACATACGCCATATGAATCACTACCGATGATGTATGGGCCTATTGGGTCACACACCGGCGATCAATCTCGACAACAACCTAAGTGGAGGGACTGATTTTGTCAAATTGCAAAGAGTTGGCATGCTGATGGGAGTTAGCGGCTCTAACTCTTTAGAGTTAGCGTCTCTAACTCCTTAAGGCTAGCGGCTCTAACTAGGGGCCCGATAACGGCGCTAACTTTTAAAGTTAGCGGCGCTAACTTTTAAAGTTAGCGGCGCTAACCCTGAATTAGCGGCGCTAACCCATGTCAGAATGCATGCAACTTTTGCATGCGCCTCCTTTTTCCACCAATCAAATGAGAGAGCTTCTTGGCAGGCCTTTCAGCTTAATATGGTCAGTAGAGAGCTCATTTGGGTCTATGACATGCATTTTCTCTCTTTTGGATTTTCTCTCTTGCCATATACAAAACACTCTCTTTTGAAGAACAACTTGAGTGTCATTGGTGCGTTCTTGAGTGTTAAAGGAAGAGGAGAACGTGGAGAATACTTGGCTCTTGTTCCAGAGGTGGTTTCAAGGTTGAAGATCACCGAAAGGCTTGCTAGTACTTGGAGATTGACGTATACCCGGGGTGGACTTCAATAGAGGAAGTCATTTTCGGCTTCTTGGATCTTCACCACCAACTTCATCTTTCCAGAAGATCAACAAGGGTATATTTCTCCTTTCTCCTGTTTTACATGTTGCTTTTCTTAGATATGGAGTTTGGTACACTTTTCTTGGGGTTTTTTACTTTTATGCTTTATGTGGTTGTACATTTTGTTACTTTTCTTGTACCTTGCTTCCGCTTGTTGTTCCTGAAACCCCAACAGTGGTATCAGAGCCACCTCCATACTAGAATTGCACATGGTGGCCTGAAAAACCCGAATCAAAAGCTTTTTGTTTTCTAGAACTAGGGGTTAGCGGCGCTAACTTTGGTTTAGTGGCGCTAACTCATAAGGGTTAGCGGCGCTACGCGCGCTGGACCGGATTTTTCTTTTTAAAAATAAAACTGTTTTGGTTCTCGGGTTTTTGGAATTCTTGTAGATTCTGGAAATTTGTTTCAGAATATGTTTGCATGTTTTGGTATTTTTGAAATACCATATGTTATGTTTGGTTGTATGTGGTTGATTTGAAATTGGTAAACCTTGCCTTTGACCTTGTGGTTGACTTTTTGTGTTTGTATGTATTTGGTGATTTTAAATCACATTGGGCTGTAATATTTATTAAAATTGATATATTTGTAATTATATTGTGGCTTGCATGCCATTTCATTCATCCGTGTAATTTGTAATAGATAAAATAGGAAAATTGTGGCTTGCATGCCATTTATTTCTATTTGTATGTATTGTAAATTTTGGATGGGTGAACACACAATTTGGAGTCGGAAGGAGATGGAGTATTATGACCATAGAAACCGGTGAAGTCTATTGGAGATGGCGGTTCTAGTGGGAGCTCGCATTGAAGACCTTCCGTCCCTTAGTTTGACCACGTTCTACCCGTTTTGACTCACGGGAAGAACGCATAGGAATTTTGGGAAGGGTTACCAATTTATTTCGTTTATATGCGTGTGATGTGATTTTATTATTCTTGCATGGTTTGCTTAGGATTCGCATGCTAGATAATTTTTCTAAATTAATAAAATCACAAGAGATTTGGTAAAAATGGTTTGCAACTCTCGCGCGCGCTCACATACAAGATTAACTCACCTAGTGGAAATAGGTTTTGTCACTAAACAAGTTAATCTGTAACCAAGCCGGAAACAAAAGCCTGTTTTTCCATAAAACGTAAATCTTGCGCCATCGAAAAGATGACACCACCCGAATCTAGTGAAACATGAAGTGATTGTCGAGCTTAGCATGAGTTATTCCATGTGGATCTGTGTGGAAGGTGAGTGTGGTATGTTGAAATTATCGGTTGTCGAGCTTAGCACGAGCCGGTAGTTGTCGAGGTGTCACCGTGTATCTTGTTGGACAATTTACAATTGCAAATTAAAATCCTTGAGTGATTGTCGAACTTAGCACGACTCAACCAAGAATTTTAATTTGGAATTGGTGCAAGTAGGGATCAAACATGCCAAACGACCGATGGTTGTCGTAGGATCCCGCAAGTGTCTAAGAGTTGCAATAGAGATTGCAATTGGTAAAATAGTTATCGGCCTAAATAGCTCCATGAAGTGATCCGTGGCAAACCCATCATGAATTGGAGTGAAATATGGTTCTTAGCCCTTGTTAAAATATTTTTCAAGACGATATGGGTAATTATTTTAACGAGGATTAAATCAAACTAACTAATTCGCGTACTCTTTTTAATATAGGATGTCAAATCAAAACCACACCACATCGAAATTTTCGCTTCGTATGTTCCTACAAAGGGAGAAACTCACGGGAGTGAACTTTGTTGACTTACTTAGGCAATTGAGGATTGTCCTACGTGCCGAGTCTAAGTTGCACATCCTTGAGGACACCCTTCCTGTCATCAATGCGGAATGGACCATCCGATACGCGTATGAAAAGCCTGTTCGGGATACGCACGATGTTGCTTGTCTCATGTTATCAAGTATGAGCTTAGAACTGCGAAAGCAATTTGAGCACATGACAGTGTATGACATGATTAAAAAGCTGAAGGATGTATTCCAACAGCAAGTTTGGCAAGAACATTATGAGTGTGTTAAAAGTCTAACTGGTTGTAAGATGCGGAAAGGCGGGAGTGTTAGTATCCATGTTTTGAAGATGAAATCATACATGGACTAAATGGAGAGGCTGGGATTTCCTGTAGGAAGGGAGCTTGGTGTGAACTTCATACTTCAGTCTCTGCCCGCATCATATGAAAAGTTTGTAATGGACTATCATATGCATGGAAAGGAAATATCTATAGATGAATTGCATGGAATGTTGAAGGATGTAGAATCTAACATGTCCAAGCATGAATCAACATCATCCACTCTCGTTATTGGTTCTAAGGAACAACATTTAGTGAAAAAGAAGAAATAGATCCCAGCAAAAGAAGAAGTTGGAGTATCCAAGCTTGCTTCATGTTTTGAGTCTATGGACATTGATGATGGGCCTAAGGAGACTCAACAAGGGGTGGTTTGCTACTTCTCCGGAGAGGATATAAAACTTCTCAGAAAAGAGAGAGTTAATTTTCCTACTTGAGGTACATTCATGATTATACTTCATTGCTATTCCTTAATAAGTTGGGTTGTTTACCTGAGCTATAAGACTCACGTTTGTCGCAAATTTATTTTTGTTGCAAAGTGTAGGTCTGTTCGTTGCAAGAAGGAAGAGCTTGAAGAACCGGATCTCTGAAGAAGAAATTTTGTTGATTGTCTTCTACAATAGAATTGGGAGAGTTTGTCTCGCCATTATTTCCGGATTAATTATTACTTTTGTATTTATGCCCTGCGTGGCAATACTTGCTTTATTGTATGTTCTTTTGAAGATGATGGATTTTTTTTGCATCATGTATTTTATGAAAGATTTTTCATGTTGATAGTTTCATTTCAAATTGATCCATGTCAATGCTTATGTGTTATTTTTGACCATTTATGGTGCACAAATACACATTTGATGACGATGGAGATGGCTTGAACTGAAACTTTTTGAAAATTGTTTTGAGATGTTTTATCAAAACTTATCCATATCATTGCATACATAAAGACTCGTTATAAGTAATAAGGCAATCATGAATAATTGATTCTTAGATCCAAAAGTGGTTTGGATACATTAGTTCTATGGCATAATCAAACTTGACCAAGTAAACAACATTTACATCGCTTAGATCCATGTGGTTAGGATCTTTGTAAAAGTTTAGCCTCGGGCTAAACGAAAGATATAAATATTGTTTATTGGACTAGGGTGATTAAAAAATCCTTCACCAGTGTTGGTAGGAAGGATTATGACTTGTTGGATTTTGATCACACTTGTGTGGATAATCAGTTCAAGTATGCCATATAGAGTGACACTAGTAAAATTCTCCATCACCATCTTTATGATAGTTGTTGGGAGAATGTTTAACTAGATAAAAGGTTTGTGTCTGAAACCTAGAGGTGTTCGGAACTAACCTGAGGAAAATTAAGAATCATTAAGGGCATATAGATATAAATTCTTAGATCCAGAATAGATGCTAAGTTTTCTTATCTATATTGGTATACATTAATTTTATGAACCAAGTACTCAATCTAAAACACAACATAATGGTCACTTAAGCATCCAATGAGATTTTGACTAGAAAGAGTCATTTGCTTGTCAATCTCATAACTTAAAATTATCCAGTCTACATTCAGTGGGAGATGGATGAATTATAAACAAAGTAGATGCTTATATATTTAAGTAATTCATCTGAGTTTTGCGTAGTTGTTTCTTGAACTTATGGGAACCATGTTTTGTTTCTCAAAAGGGAGAAGACAATATCCAAAAGCATTCCAGTGGAAGAACGTAAAACATAAATAAGAGACCTAATGTTGACACTAGCATTTAATCAACATAGAGATGCTGATAAAACCTGACTATATCCATTGCATCTTTAAATCTGATGGAAGTCAAGAAGGCTGTTTAGATATGAGGTTGTCATATTTTAGTAACAGCAACTTGATGGTGAATCATTGTGAGGTCACCATTCATCGGAAACATAGTGGGACCCAGAGTTCACTAGTGAATATAAGAAGGGAATGGTATACATAGATGTAACTCATTTGATGCATCCAAGTACTTGACTTGGGTTAATCCCACACCTAAGGTGTAATCCAAGAAGGGTGAAGGGATTAACATATATGCAATAATAGACAACTTCAAATACCGACTAGAGACAAAGTGTTTCATATTGATTATATGGAAACATGTTCTAGTGGCTATGTTGAAGATGACTTGGATAAAGTGAAGTATTGTTGTTACCTTGAGGAAACAAGTTAGTTTACTTGGACGTAAGATACCTGTATCCTTCAAAGGATTAAGTTGAGGAAATGCTTAAGACACTTTCCGAGGCTCTTACACATCTATAATATCTAGATTAGGTCTGGATTATGTGAAACATTGTTGTCGCTTTGGGGAAACAGGTATGTTCACATGGAAATAAGAAGACCTTGATCCTTCACAGGATTAAGTTGAGGAAATGTTTTGAAGCATGTTCCGAGGTCTTACTTATCCATTATATCCAAGTTGTGTCCATGACTGAAGTCGACAAAACTTGCATCTTGTGGCTGTAATCTTGCTTTACGAGAAAGTCAAAGGAATGAGTTTTCTAGAAAGCATAGATTAAGCCAGATACTCTTGTCAGGGCTAGTGGGAGCTTTATGTGTTCTTAGTAAAATATACTCAAATGAAAATAATGTCCTAATTTAGGGTTGTTTTCAACCTATTGATGGAATTATTGTTCTACGAGCATAAATATGAATATGAAGCAAAGTGGATTCTAAAATTCAAGAAATACTGAAGTATGTTCTTGATATTCGACGAAAATAGAGTTGTCTTGAGTAAGTTTTACTGTAAGCCAATCTATATTAAATAAGACTGTCGATTTTAATCGAAGTTTTGGATATACAAATATGTGGTGTAGATACGACATTTAAATGCCAATGAGTGTCATTGACCCTATTGTGTAATTCGGTAACAATAAGGGTATGTCGACTCTAGTAAACATGAGTGTCAGTGACCCTATTGTGAACGTCGGTTACATTGAGGGTATGTCGATTCTAATAATCATAAGTGTCATTAATCCTATTGTAGACTTCGGTAACATTGAGGATATGACGACTATGATAACATTATGTATGATCTCTTTGATAAACACTATGCAAGTGGTTTAATAAGAGAATACAAAAGAGTACAAAGGGATATTGCGTATATGATCCTATCATTAAGCCGTTGTCAAATACTAGTGATGAATTTCATGCTAGGTAAAATAGCATTGTTCGTGCTAATGACGAGGCTTGAATATCGTTTTAGTAAATGTTTGATTTACTTTTAAAGCTTTGGGAACCGTAAGCAGTACTGCTAACCGATGATTGTATCGATATATAGTGGAGACTATATATAAGCATGATGCGGTTACTTTCATTGGACTTTACTGTGTTCCATCTTAGCATGTTTAACCACTTCCCAGAATGTTTATACATTCTAAATTTCCACAGCCAGTCATTCTTCAAGGGAAGGAAACTTGAGTTAAGGCTGAGGTTAGGTGTTGGTTATGCATTGATCAAGGATTGAATGCATGAAACACAACAATAACCTGTGCTTGAAAGGAGTTTCAAGTGACTGGAAGACCCACACCTTAGTTCACTTCATGGAACATGGTCACAAGTAACTCAGGATTGTAATATCATTACGTCCTTCGACCTGAGATGTATGAAGTACTATAGCATGAAACTTTCTTACTTTGGCTATTTCAAAACGTAGTTCGTAACTGGATATTATAAAGGGAATAGTTAAGTAAGATAAGGTTCACGCTATGGGGTTGTACAATCAACGGAATTTGTTCCTATGATATGAGAGATATCCCTGGGCCCCTCGATGATTGGGAGCTGACACCAAAACTAGCATGGCCATGCGCAAAGGAATATTGATTGAGAATCAGATATGTCCTTAAATTTTGGTCACCACCAATCAAGATCGAGAAACATAATCGTGAACGATCTGGAGATTGACATATTAATCCATGTCTCGTGTTCACAAGGATATCGCGAACAAAAGGATGTTTGATCACTTATCTATAGGACCTCTACGTTCTTGTAGGTTATGGTTTTCTGCAAGGAAGCGAAACCCATACTGACTTGGGGCAGAGATGCTTTACTAGAGGCCGCTCTTTGTCTGTGATTTCTTGGGTACGGTGTGTCATGTGCAAGTGGGAGTTTGTTAAAATATGCCCACTAACACATGTATGCCATATGAATCACTACCGATGATATATGGGCCTATTGGGTCACACACCGGGGATCAATCTCGACAACAACCTAAGTGGAGGGACTGATTTTGTCAAATTGCAAAGAGTTGGCATGCTGATGGGAGTTAGCGGCTCTCTTTAGAGTTAGCGGCTCTATCTCCTTAAGGTTAGCGGCTCTAACTAGGGGCCCGATAGCGGCACTAACCCTGAGTTAGCGGCGCTAACCCCTGTCAGAATGCATGCAACTTTTGCATGCACCTCCTTTTTCCACCAATCAAATGAGAGAGCTTCTTGGTCGGCCTTTGAGCTTAATATGGTCAGTAGAGAGCTCATTTGGTTCTATGACATGCATTTTCTCTTTTGGATTTTCTCTCTTGCCATATACAAAACACTCTCTTTTGAAGAACAACTTGAGTGTCATTGGTGTGTTCTTGAGTGTTAAAGGAAGATGAGAACGTGGAGAATACTTGGCTGTTGTTCCAGAGGTTGTTTCAAGGTTGAAGATCACCGAAAGGCTTGCTAGTACTTGGAGATTGACGTATACCCGGGGTGGGGTTCAATAGAGGAAGCCATTTTCGGCTTCTTGGATCTTCACCACCAACTTCATCTTTCCAGAAGATCAACAAGGGTATATCTCTCCTTTCTCCTGTTTTACATGTTGCTTTTCTTAGATATGGAGTTTGGTACACTTTTCTTGGGGTTTCTTTGCTTTTATGCTTTATGTGGTTGTACATTTTGTTACTTTTCTTGTACCTTGCTTCCGCTTGTTGTTCCTGAAACCCCAACAAAAATCAGCAAAACTTGTCTCAAGTGCTGATCATGTTCATCCTCTGTCTTAGAGTAAACCAATATGTCGTCAATAAACACAATTACAAATTTGTCTAAGAATGGTCGGCAAATACGGTTAATAAAATCCATAAATACAACGGGAGCATTAGTCAAACCAAACGGCATCACTAGGAATTCATAATGACCATACCGCGTTCGAAAAGCCGTCTTTGGTATATCCTCTTCTGCTAATCTCACCTGATGATATCCCGATCTCAAGTAGATCTTTGAAAAGTAGGAAGCCTCCTGCAGTTGATAAAACAAATCATTAATTCTGGGCAAAGGATACTTATTCTTGATGGTTCTCTTATTCAACTCTCTGTAATCAATACACATGCGTATAGTTCCATGTTTCTTCTTTACAAAAAACACAGGTGCACCCCAAGGCGAAGAACTCGGACGAATAAACCCCTTATCTAACAGTTCCTGAATCTTAGTCATCATCTCTTAGATCTCGGATGGAGCCAAACGATACGGAGCTTTCGCAATAGGTGTAGTGCCAGGTATCAGATCAATCCTATATTCAACTTCCCGAACAGGTGGCAACCCTAGTAGATCATCTGGAAATACCTCCGGATATTCTGATACAACTCTAACATCGGTAACCGGTTTCTTCTCCTTCTTAGCATCAATTGCATAGGCCAGGTAAGACGCGCACCCTTTGGCTAGAGATTTTCTAGCCTTCATGTACGAGATGATAGGAAAAGAAGATTGAGCTCTATCCCCACGAGCCACGACATGCAACCCGTCAGCCAAGGGAATAATAATGAGTTTCTTATGGCACTGAATACTTGCTCTATCGTGACATAACCAATCCATACCTAGTACTAAGTCAAACCCAGGTATTTGCATCAATAAACAGTCTACAGAAAAGCTAGTACCATCTATATCTATTTGCACCCCAGTTACTGATGTGGTAACATACATTAATTTACCATCTGCTATCTCTACTTCTAAAGGACTAGCAATCATAGTAGCAGGTAATTTCAGTTTATCACATAGGGATACAAATATAAATGATCTATTTGCACCAGAGTCAAATAACACACGGGCAGGCACAAAGTTTATCAAAAACATACCCGTGATCACATCATTGTTCTCGGCAGCCTCACTAACTGTCATCTTGAAGGCTCTCCCTTCAACAGAAGGTGCAGCCTTTCGCTTCTGACCTGCAGAAGACGATCCCCCGATAGTGGCTACCCCTTGCCCCATCCCTGTTGACTTTTGCTTTGTGCACGCTCCAGTTCAATGACCCTCTTCGAAACAGTTCCAATAAACACTTACCTTGAACCTACAAGCAGACGGTTCGTGACCAATTTCACCGCATCTTATACATCGACGTGTCTGCGGTGTATACGGACCTGTGTGACGTGACTTACAAGTTCCACACCAAGGTTTATTCTGATTCAACCCTGAACCCTTGAATTTCTGATCTCCCCGGTTTTGGTTACTCTGCCACTTACCTTTATTCCCACTCTGATTCACACCAGATTTGTGAGAAGATCCCTTCTCATGATACATCCTTTCCCTAGCTCTCACATCTCCCTCAGCAGCTCTGGCTATCGTGAATGCCTAAACTAACGATGTTGCCATCCGGGTGTAACCCTGATATTTAGACAACAAGGCTTGCACAAAATGTTCAATCTGTGCAGGTTCATCAGGTACCCAATGTTTTGAAAATCTTAATTTCACATTAAATTTGGTAATCAGCTCATCAACGGACATCTTGTCATTTTGTGCCAAAACCATGAATTCCCGTTTCACCTTTGCTAGATCAAAAGTGTTGCAAAAGTGTTCACAGAACTTTCTCTGAAATTGATCCCAAGTTACAGAGTTCAAAGTCTCTTCGGAAAAATGTGCAGTTAAAGAATCCCACCAAGTTGCAGCTTGACCTTTCAATCTTCGTGTAGCAAACTTCACTCTCTCGGATTCTTCACAGTTACAAGCATCCAATGCTTTAACTGTTTCTCTCAGCCAGCTCAAGGTAACATTAGGATCGAAGCTTCCAGAATACTCCGGCGGTTGACAATCCATGAAGTCTTTGTACTGACATTTCGGCTTAAAACCTCCATGAGGTGGATACCATGGAATGAAAATGTTCTGTTGTTGTGGTTGGTGTGGTTGCTGAGGCTGTGTCACTTGTGGAATGGACACATAGGGTAAAGTTCCGAATGGTTTTGACACAGTACTAAATGGAGTAGCGGTATAAACAGGAGGTGGTATGGGTTGTGTAAACACAGTTGTCTCTCTCCGCATATGAATTGTCTGGGTTTGCTGGGAAGACTGAGATTGCTATTGCTGCTGCTCCAATTGCTGAATTACGTCTCTCAGACTTTGCAATGTATCCTCCAACTGTAACACATAATCCTGCTGATCCAACTCACAATTATGTGAAGTACCAGCCCGATGGTGCTGTTCATTTGCTGCAGTGGAGGACTGTTTGTTATTTCTTCTGGGGGGCGCAGGGGTAGTAGTCTGGTTCACGTTATCAGCCATATTTTGTCTCATACACAACATCTCACCAGTTGTTAGATTTAATCCATTAGTAATCACACTAACTATCCTCAAAGCTAAACTACTAATTACCCACTCTGGGAATACTGTACTGACCAGAGCCTTGGTTCGAGTATTGCACGAAAACACCAATGCAAATCCTCAAAGCAGTGCTCTGATACCAATTTGTAACACTGTACTTTTTTTATAAACATATTACTGTGTGCGGAAGCTAATTACATATAATTACATTAAGATCAAAAGATAATTACAAACTTCGTCTGGTTTTACATTTACAAAATTGTTACTACAGTGTTAATTACAAAATCAGGCTCTTTACAAAAACAAGACATCAGAGTAGTGGTCTGTCCATTATCCCAGTCATCATTTTTCAGAAACTCACCACGCAGGATCTGCAAAATAAACTATTGGGGAATTAGCATAAAGCTAAG
This sequence comes from Pulicaria dysenterica, assembly GCA_947179395.2. Classification (NCBI taxonomy): domain Eukaryota; kingdom Viridiplantae; phylum Streptophyta; class Magnoliopsida; order Asterales; family Asteraceae; genus Pulicaria; species Pulicaria dysenterica. The sequence continues at coordinate 47,815,219 of OX359292.1, read as the reverse complement.
TGAGGGAACAGAAATCTAAACATATAGAAGGCAAACATGCCCAAACACAAAGCTCATAATCCGCAGAGAACCGGCAGTGTTGTAAGCACCTACAACCAAGGTCGGCCAAAATCAAGGTTTACCGATAGCCCTGCTAACATGGACGACAATACTAGCACCCTTGAATACAACAAATACTAGCACTCTTGATTAATAATTAATTACCTTATTATTCTAGGCCGGTAAAGAGGTGTTACACCAAGACCGCCGTGCCGGTCCTCGGTCTGGACTGGTTCGGAGGTGAAAACCGTCACGAACTGGTCCGAAAGTCGATCAGACCGAACCGGTCCAAGAGTCCAAACCGGTCCTAAAAAATGTCTCACCATCTCTTCCATTTTCTTTACACCAAACTTCTTTTTATACATTCTTTATATATTATTCTCTCTACTTTTTAAGATATCAAAATAAATTACGAAAAGAAAACTGAAAACATGAAAGTTTTAACGAAAACCCGAACCCAAAAATATCCGAATGAAAACCGGACGGGTCTGGACCGAAGCCGGACCGGTCCGAAAAAAGACCCGCCCAAAAGCCGAATGGTCTTGTGCGAGGACTGGTCCGCCGAGGATGGAACGGCCCTGACGAGGACCTCCCCGGACCGGAGCGGCCCCGGAAGAGTCCAGGATAGGTCCAGGACCGAATTTGTTCACCATTTGATGGTATGTTTTGACACTTGTTGATCGGACTTGTGGGTCATGAGGCTAGCCTGACTACAAAATTTTTTCAGTTTTTTATTAAACATGTAAAATGAAATAAAAACCGTTAGAAGTCATATTATATTTCATTGGAAAGATATTAGAGTCTAATTCAAGTTACCTAATACATTAGAGGCTAAATAGAATGTTGTAAGTGTAAAATATTAGTAAATGCCTAAGGGTCAATTTTGAAGTATATTTTTTATATAAGCAAGATGAAGATTTTGTAAGATTAGGCTTCAAACTCCCACAAGAAATCTTGGAATGCATTGTTACTATGTTTATTGTGTATTGAGAGTCCGTCCCACATAGGAGCTTCTTAACATGTGATGTTTGCCTTAGATGTTATTGATTTGTTAAATGATTAAAAAGTGCGTCTAAAGAAACTATTTACTAACGTTGCATTATGCAAATACAATACTTTTACATTCATGAAACCGGCGATGTCACGCACAAACTATTCTCTATTGTCACATTGAGTGGGTATTATGCTAGTGTGTGTGTGTATATATATATATATATATATATATATATATATATATATATATATATATATATTATAATTCTTTCCCTTTAAAAAGTCACCTATTAATTTTAAGTAATTTACTTTCCACTGAAACTCAAAGAAAACCATTAAAAAGAATTAATTAGATTTTTAAATATTATTTAATAACTAAACCTTCCATAATAAATAACGTTTAATAATATCAAGCCAATCCAAATAAAAAAATCTTCCTATAAATAAGATTTTGAATAATCTATCAATATAATATATTTAAATTAACTATTATAAAAGACGTATGACAAGAACTCATAAACTTGATAATAAGGCTTGCAATTCGAATCGTGTTTGTAAATTGGGTCATGTCTCTTTCATGTTAACCATTTTCAAGTCTACCCATTTTCAACCCAAGTTAATTTCATATGAGGTTCGGTTCATGTAGCTTTAATTTAGAGTAAATTACAAATTTCATCCCTATGGTTTGTACAAAGCTTCACTTTTCGTCCTTTATTTTTAAAAATTACATTAATAGTCATCATGGTTTCCATTTCGTTACGAGTTTAGTCTTTTTTGTTAACTTCCATTAATGTCAGCGGTTGAACCCCATCATGTGCCTTGCACATGAGGATATATTTGGCTTTTTCACCTTTATCCATATTACTAAACACCTTTCTCATTTTATATCACTTATATATGCGTAAAAAATAAAAGGACACCTCATTTAGTCATTCTTACTCAAAAGTCAAAAGCTATCTTTCTCTTTCTAAACTTAGACACGACAATCATGAACCGTGCCGCCCTAGTGAAACCACCACCACCACCGACACAGATGTGGATCCACTGCCGTCACCAACACCATTGTGGAATCACCGCCATCGCTGACACATATGTGGAACATGTTGGGTATCGGAGGTTTGATTAAAACGCAACGAAAGCAAAAGGTATAAAAAAATTCATTTTTCAACCACCAATCACCACCATATGGACCAAATCTCTAACATAAACTAAGCAACATAAATAAACAAGAAGGTTAGTAGTATACCCTTGATGCTAATTCCCGTTCATGTTGAAATGGTGATCTTGGAAGAACTAGTGTTCAAGTTAGAACACCCTCTAGTAGTATCCACACCAAGCTAGCTTTGGTTCCTACTTGCTAGAGAACCACCAATGATCCTTACACTTGAACCTCACAAGCCTTGTATTTCAAGTGTGTTTAGCGAGAGTATATGGCATCAAATGAATTGGAATGTGTAACCATGCACCATAAGTCTTTAGCCACATATATAGAACCAACAAAGTGGTTCAAATTCGTGCACTAATGACCAGATAGCTGTTACATGCAATTAACACCAATTAACTAGTCTTAAAAGAATAAATAAATTGGTGGTTACTTCACTGGGCATGGCCGTGCCTTCAAAGGCACTCCCGTGCCAGCCCAAGTGGGCACACCCATGTCACGTAGGACTTGGGCTCGTGCCTCAACACTAGGCACGACTGTACCTTCACCAGGCACGCCCGTGCCGGCCCAAATTGTATGCCCCTAGGTACGCCGGCCTTGGGCTTCTGCCTAGCCATGGGGCACAGCCGTACTTGTACAAGGCACGGTCGTGCCTGGCTTACCAGAGTCAAATATGGTTTTCTCTCTCGTTTGACCAATGGTGATACCGGAACCAATACTTGGTGTGTGACCCAATAGACTCATTCTTCATCAACAATGACACTAACTCGTGTGTGTCAGTATGCATACTCCAACAGACTCCCACTTGCACATGATACACCTACGAAAAGTGTCACCGACACAAAGCAGCCTCTAGTAAGGCATCTATGCCCCCAAGTGAGCATAGGGTATGTCTTCCAAAACACATACCAATCCAAAAAAATGGTCCTATAGATAAGTGACTATCTATCCCTTCGTCCGCGATACCCGGCGTAAATGTAAGGCATGGAACGCTGTTAACCTCCAACACATCCACAATTATGTTTCTCGATCAAGACCAATTATGACAAACAAACAAGTTGCAAGATTGATCCATTATCAATCCAACTTAAGCACGAGCATGCATTTACGTGTCATCAGTATAGTCAACGAGGGGCCTAAGGATATCTCTCCTTAAAGGAACGAATACCTTTGACTACATCATTCCCTTATAAAAGCAAGACTTTGATTGAAAACTTCCCTTATAACGGCTAGTTATGAACAGTGTTAGAAAGCAATCAAAACAAAACCATACTAGTACTTAAGAAGCACATGTATCTCCAGTCACTTGATCCATTATCAAGTACATGCTAGTGTTGCATAACATTCTATTCAATCCATTATGAATACTCTACCAACCACTTGCCTCGATCTTAATTCACTTCTTCCTTCCATGAAGAACGACCGATCGTGGATAATTTAGAATAAATGAATTATTCAAGGAAATTAAACATGCAAAGATAGAACACAATAAGATTTCATAAAAGTAACCGCACCATGTGTATATTAAAATCTCCAATTTAATAATTATTACAATTAGAAATACAATATTGCTTAACGTTCTCAAATACATCAACTACAATTAAAATAATCAAACCAAGTCAATAGCAAATCTAATGCCTATAGACCTAGCATGAGAATCATGTTTGGTCTGCGACAACAGTTTGGTGAGCGGCTCAGCCAAATTCCCCTCTGTCGGTACTCTACTAACCATGTTCTCACAATCCTTAAGGTTATCACGTATGAAGTGGTATTTCCGAGCGATGTGTTTAGTTCGTCGATGGGCTTTCAGTTCCTTAGCTAGAGCTACTGCACCCTCATTGTCACAAAAGATCTCAATAGGGGCAGCGATGCTAGGAATGAATCCAAGGTCTTGGATGAATTTCTTCATCCAAACTACCTCCTTAGTAGCCTCGCTCGCAGATATATACTCAGACTCTGTGGTTGAATCAGCCACGTTGACTTGCTTGGAACTTCTCCAACTAATAGCACCGCCATTCAATTAGAGCACAAAACCCGATTTTGATTGGTAGTCATCTATGTCCATCTGCAAGCTAGAATCAGAATATCCGGTTACCCTGAGCTCCTCCGATCCATCGAACACCAAAAACATGTCCCGAGTTCTACGAAGATACTTGAGAATGTTTTTGACTGCGACCTAATGACTTTGACCAGGATTATCCTGATATCTACTCGTCATGCTCAAGGCATACGAAACATCAGGCCGAGTACAAAGCATGGCGTACATGATCGATCCCATCGCCGAAGCATACGGGACTCGACTCATCTCGTCTAGTTCCTCTTGGGAACTAGGACATTGATACTTGCTCAATTACACGCCGTGCACCGTAGGAAAATTCCCTTCATGGAATCTTGCATATTGAATCTCCTCAAAACTTTATCTATAATGTACTCTGGCTCAAACCAATGAGTCTCTTAAATCTGTCTCTATACATCTTTATCTCCAAGATATATGCAGCTTCTCCCAAGTCTTTCACTAGAGAACAACTCCCAAGCCATGTTTTAAACTCCTGTAAGGTAGTCACGTCGTTTCCTATGAGAAGTATGTCATCGACATACAACACGAGGAATACTTCAACCCTCCCAATAGCCCTGACATACACACGAGGTTCATCTTTGCTCTTTGAAAAGCCAAACTCTTTGACTTTCTCATCAAAGCAAAGATTTCAACTACGAGATGCTTGCTTAAGTCCATAAATGGATCTCTTAAGCTTGCAGACCTTATTAGGATACTCGGGGTGCACAAAACCTTCGGGTTGTGCCATGTACACCTCCTCTACCAACTTCCCGTTAAGGAAGGTAATCTTGACATCCATTTGCCATATCTCGTAATTGTGATATGCAGCAATAGCCATACATATCCCAATAGACATCAATATAGCCACCGGGGAAAAAGGTTTCATCTTAGTCAACGCCATGAGTTTGAGTGAATCCTTTAGCCACCAGTCGGGCTTTGAAGGTGTCTACCATTCCATCCATGCCGATCTTCTTCTTGACGACCCATTTGCACCCTACTGCCTTGTGCCCGGGTACAGGATTAACCAAGTCCCAGACTTGATTGTTGGCTATGGATTGCATCTCACTTTCCATTGCCTCCTTCCACTTAGCAGACTATGGGCCCACTACAGCTTCGCAGTAGTTGGTTGGCTCATTATGACGGACCAATAGTTGGCCGCCCTCAGATATGAGAAACCCATATATTTGCGGCTCGTTATGAACTCTACCAGATCTACGGAGTGTAAATGGTTGTGTGTCAGGTACCTCAACATCCATTTGTTGAGGCTCCACTTCTTCCTATTAGATATATAAAGTGAGGGTGCAATATGTAATTCTTGTAAACTTAGGCAAAGCCTATTTAAGGCTTTGCCTCTTCAATGAAACACAAGCTTTGCACTACATTTGTATTTTACAACTTTTTGTGTGTGTTCTCAATGCTCTCGGCTCTCTCTCTCTAAACCGAACTCAAACATACACATTCACATACAAGCATTTCTTCATCCGTATACATAAGAGACCATCAATTGGTATCAGAGTCAAACTCGTGTTTTGGCTCGTAATTGTTCGAAGAATCAAAGCTCAAAGTTGAAGAAGAGTGCTCTCGGTTACTGTAGCATCGATAAACAACCGTGTTCTTCAAGAAGTTAGTGATTTAGTGTAGCATTCAAGGTACTAGACATCGATATTCAAGGGTAGAATACATTAAAGTTTTGTTCAGAGGTGAGTACCATGTCTGGAAAGGAAGGTTCATGGACTTCGTTCAACATAATGAATTATACGGGGAAGATATGATCCATTGTATCTTCAAGGGAAATAAGTCTTACATCAAGGTTGTTGAAGCTGGTGCTAACAATAATCCTCCCATTCCCCATCAAGAGAGGGAAAAGACCAACGATGAACTCACCACAATTGAGAAGGGAGGGGAGAAAGAAAGCTGAACGTCTTGCAAAATATTATCTCAAACAAGGACTTACATATGAGATATACACTAAAATAGACAGCTTGGCTACTGCAAAGGAAATATGGGATGAAATAAAGAAACAACTTCAGGCACTGAACAAGGGGAGTACATCAAACATACTCAACTGGTTAAAAACTTTCATGACTTTGGTGCTCGTGAAAATGAACTTCTCTCATAAACTTATGGACGTTTTTGCAAACTGCAAAACGAATTGAGATCAAACAAGATTATCAGGACTGATCTATACCTGAACAGTGTATTTTTGAAGTCTCTTGGTCAGGAATGGAAGGAACATGCTAGGCTGTACAAACACACCAACAAAGATCTAACCACAGTTACCTTCCATAACATCTTTAAAGATCTCAATCAATATCAAGACGAAGTTTTCAAAGCTCTACCCAGACAATCAACTGCTGCCGATCCTCTAGCTCAGGTTGCAACTGAACGGCTTCCAAGAGCATCATCATCTAGATCAATAAAGTACAAGCAGGTGACACTAAGTGAATCTGAACCTAATGAACATGAAGTTGAAGTAGCCATTCACGCTCTTTCAGTTGTTGGTAAAACTTTCTGAAATCGTTTCGCCAAGACAAACAATAAGCAACGGTTTACCTCTGGATCACGTCGCCCGGAAAGACTTGCGTTTGTTGACAATCCAAGATTCCCGCGAGAAGAGAGGAAGGATGAGAAGAAGACCGAGTCTAAATGCTATAACTGTGGTCGGTCCGGGCATATGATCAGGAACTGCACTCAAAAGAAAACAAAAGATGCTGAGTACTATCGGCAAAAGTACCGCCTGTCAAAGTAGAAGCAGGCTGGGAACACGCTGATGGTAGACTAGTTCCTGTAAGACACCGACTCTGAAAGTGACTTGGAAGCAAAGGATCACGCTAAATTCTACTTAATGGAAAATGTTGAAGGTGCTGATAATGATGATGGTGATGCAGGTGATCACTCCGATGCTAAGCAGGAGGATCTTGACAGCGAAAAGGTACACTCTAACTCTGACTCCTATGCAGGTTTTAATTTCGAACATATTCAAAAAAATTCTAAACCGCATGAAAAAGATAGAGATTAAAGGTAACAAAATTAACAAGTAAAAATCAGGGTTTAGAAGAGGTCCTTTAAACCCAAGATAAAGAAGCACATGAGGTCATTGAACAATTAGAAAATGATATCAATGAATCTAAAGTTCAATTAGCCGTCAAAGAATCTGAATTTCTAGAGTTAACTGATAAAACCAATGTCATCATGCACAATCTCAAAGCTGAACGTGTAAGTGCTGAAAAAGATTATGAGATTCTTAAAAATGAACAACGTGCTCTTTACACTAAAATCAATGAACTTGAAGACATACTAATTAAACGTGGGCAAAGTGAACAAACCATCTTTCTATATAAAGAAAAGGAACGTAAATTTTCAAGATGGACATTCGAAGGACTCGGTTTCGAAAATCCGAGTGCCTTGAGCAAAGTTCCCGCCAAACAATTTTACAACACAAATCTATTTGGCGAGGGTCTTACTCAACAAATGGTGTTCGTGGGTCAAGAGGAGGAAAGGCTTGAAGCGGACGTCAAAAGAACTCTACACCTCAAAGCAGAAATCCCCTTCAACTATTCTGACCTAAACAACACATACTTTGTTCAACCACCCACCAAACCACAATCAAAAGCCATCTCTCCTGTCTACACCGATGAGGAACTTTACGCTCCTGATGTACCAAAACTTCAACTCCAATACATTCCTCACAAGGAATTGCAATGCAGATTCCATACACTGCAAGAGTTTTGCTACACCACTCAAGTTGTGAGAGATTTACTTATAGCCTTCCAACCTGTCACTACCCCTATTCAGGATTCAGTTACATCACCCAATCTTGCACAACTCAAACACAACAATGCTGAGCTAACTCAAAGGGTGAAAAATATCTGGCGCAATGATGGAAAGATCATCGACTTGCTATGCATTTAAAATTATGAGTTGGAGGTCAAACTCAACAAACTGCAACGACAGATGCAAGATACCACTCCAGGCACATCTATTCTAATTAAGGAAAAAATTTCTGGCTCTCAACATGTTTCCACTTCATATCAATTACTTCAAAAGATTAAGCAATCTGTTAATCCAACTGATCTGGTAAATCTAAAATTTAAAAAGATTCTTAAGCCGAAACATGCTACCACAATCAATCATAACTCTTGTCGTCAACCAGATATCCCTGAAACATCCAAAGCTGGTGCATGTCGTCCAAGATTTACTACTAACACTTTCTCTTCTATTGCAGATGTGAAGAAGAACGTGTCCGAACAGAGTAAAATAAAAGCAACATGGCAGAGAGTCATTCCTAAGTCTTATAGGAAATGTGCAAATTTGAAAGTTTCATGTGAAAATATTTTGATGGTTAATCGAGTCTGTAATCTCTCGAGTTCACATGATAAAATAGCCTCTGAAATGTTTTGCATCAGTGATGGTTGTCCTCATGGTCATTGTGAGTTTAATTGCATATACAATACCTTAAGAAAATCAAGCGGGATTAACCCATGTGAGCATTGGACAGATTTTTACGATAACCAAATCTGTGTTCCATTCATTAACTCAAAAGGACTCATAATTCATCAATGGATCACTACTCGTCAATCATATGCACTTAAACATCTAAACAAATCACGAGGTCTGATAACAATAAAAAAAACTAGAGGTCTACAGACGGTACGGATATGATGCTTTCAATCAAGCATGGATTTCTTAGGAGAAACAGTTACATTCCAAAAGTCATTGTCACAAATGCACTCCCAAGCTGACCAAGCCAACATCTAAACCTAGATCAACATCCAACAAAAGGGTTGTCAAACCTACAATCTCCAAGGCTCCAGTTACATAAAAGTTGGTTAATGTACAGAGGTCTCACTTGAATCGCAATCCTTCTATTAAACCATGGATTCGCAAACATAACGCTTCCGCAACTTTACCGAATCATAGACCTCACCCAAAATCAGCCGCTCAAACATTTATGGCTCCGAAAATACCGTCGAAGAACACTCCTTCACCACATGTTTCTTCTCGCAAACGGATAACCCCAACATGGTTACCTAAGAATAGATCACTAGGAGTTTCACCATTGCCACAATTAACAAAAAAGACTCAATATATAGGAACTAATATACGAGGACCCATTAATACATGTAGACATGAACATGCATTGTTCTTATTTTGCAGGCACCTAACCTCTGGTACCTGGACTCCGGTTGCACCAAACATATGACACGCAACAAGAGTTTTCTTCATAACTATGTTCCTAAGTACTCCGGGGATGTATGTTTTGGGAATGACAATGTTGCATCAAGACTGTGGTACGAAGATATAGTGCAAAAGAATATCAAAATAAAGAAAGTTTCCTATGTTGAATGTTTGGGTCATAATCTCTTCAGTATCGGACAGTTTTGCGACAAAGATCTAAGTGTACTGTTCAAATAGAATACTTTTTCAGTGTTGACTGAGAATGGGGATGAACTTCTATCTGGATCAAGAAAATCCAATCTCTACTCCATAGATCTGAACAAGTATGATTCATCTACATCTGTCTGTCTACTGACCGAAGCCTCATCTTATCTCACATGGCAAGCTCTCTCACCTAAAATTTCAAAATATCAACAAGTTGGTTACAAGTGACTTTGTGCGTGGGATACCAAAGCTGAGGTTCAACAAGGACCACCTTTGTGCAGACTGCGAGAAGGGTAAGATGAAGAAGGCTTAACATAAATCAAAACAAGTGTTTAGCACAACGGAGCCTTTGGAACTTCTGGACGTGGATTCCTGTGGTCCGATGAGGATACAATCTTGGAGTGGGAAGAAGTTTATCTTAGTCATGGTGGATGACTACTCTCGGTATACTTTGGTCAAGTTTCTGGGCACCAAGGATGAAGCTGCTTCCACACTCATTTCCTTCATAAAGCAGCAGTAGAACAAGCACAATCAAAGTATTGTCTCAATTTGAACAGACAATGGAACTGAGTTCAAGCCATTAGTTCTCTACAGCATACACACCTCAACAAAATGGTGTAGTGGAATGGTGCAATAGAACTCTGGTTGAAGCTGCCCGAACCATGCTGTCATACTCCGGGCTCCCACCTTCCTACTGGGCTGAAGCCATAAGCACTGTCTGCTATACGCAGAATATTTCATTCATTCATAAACGTTTTAATAAAACTCCCTATGAACTAGCAAATGGCATAGTGCCTAATATCAAATACTTTCATGTCTTTGGTAATAGGTGCTTTGTGCTTAATAACAAAGATCATTTGGGAAAATTTGCTCCTAAAGCTGATGAAGCTATTTTCCTAGGTTACTCTAAAGAGTCTAAAGCATACAGAGTTTTAAATAAAAGAACAAAGTGCATAATAGAGAGTATAAATGTAACATTTGATGACTCATTGAATGTTGCACTTTTTCCACCACAACAATCAACAATCGTTTCTTGACAAACTTGTTCAGAACCGGATCTTCAAACAAAAGAAACCAACAATGCCTCTAGTTCTAATACAAATGTTGATTTCTTGTTTGATTTCTTTCCATCTGAATCTCCTACTGTGTTGTCTAATAACAGGATAAATACAAAGTTTCAAGAAAGTGTGACAATTACACCTCCTACTGTGACAGAGAAGAATCTTTTTGTTGATCTCTATCCTGAGGATTCTACATCAGATTCTGTCAATCGACCCCCAGAAGTGTCTCGAATTCTAGAACATGAGAGCCCACCTGTGTTTGATTCAGATCCAAACTTTACACAGGAAAATGAAGAGGCAACACGACAACTAGACAATCTCATCCCTCAGACTTCTGTCTCTCATGAAACAAAATGAATCAGACATCACTCCGAGTCTGATATCATAGGAAACCCTTCAATTGGTGTTCAAACTCGCTCTGCAACAGCTAACGAATGCCAATTTTCAAGTTTCCTAAGCATCCTCGAACCCAAAAATGTATCTGAGGCACTTGATGATCCATACTGGGTGATTGTTATGCAATAAGAACTACATCAGTTTGATCGCTCCAAGGTTTGGAGGTTGGTACCTCTTCCATATGGAAAATCTATAGTGGGGACTAAGTGGGTCTTTAAGAACAAACGGGATTCTGATGGAGTGGTGGTCCGTAACAAGGCAAGACTAGTTGCAAAGGGTTACAATCAACAATAGAGTATTGACTATGACAAAACATTTTCCCCTGTTGCTCGAATTAAAGCTATCAGACTATTTCTCGCTTATACAGCCTCTCGTAGCTTTCGTGTCTTTCAAATGGATGTGCAAACAACTTTTCTAAATGGCGTTCTCAAAGAAGAAGTGAATGTCTCACAACCTGAGGGTTTTATTAACTCTAGACTTCCAAATCATGTCTACATTCTTGATAATGCATTATACGGGTTGAAACAAGATCCACGTGCATGGTATGATGTCCTTTCTGAGTATCTGATTGAGGAAGGCTACACGAAAGGCAAGACCGACGCCACTTTATTCACCAAGACAAAGGGTAGAGTACAAATCTATGTGACCGATATCATCTTTGTTTCTACCAATCCGAAATACAGTGATAAGTTTGCCAAGACAATGACAAATAGGTTTCAATTAGTATAATGGGGGAAATGTCATTTTTCCTCAGACTATAGGTGAAACAGTTGAGCCAAGTTTTCTTTGCCAGTCCAAATATATCAAAGATCTTTTCACGAAGTATGATATGATCAACTATACACCAATATCCACTCCCATGGCTGCTAAGACAAAACTATCTACTAATCTTGATGGATCACCTGTAGATTTAAAAACATATCTTGGGTTGATTGGATCATTATTGTATTTGACTACAGGTCGTCCTGACATCATGTTCTCCACCTGTCTCTGTGCCCGATTCCAGGAAAATCCCAATGAGTCACATCTACAAGCAGTAAAGCGGATTTTCAGATATCTCAAAGGATCTATGGATCTTGGTCTATGGTATCCTAGAGATTCCAACTTGGAACATTATGCTTACTCTCATGCTGACTATGCCGGTTGCATGCTTGATTGAAAAGTACCTCTGGAAGTGCCCATTTTCTAGGAGATCGCTTAGTATACTGGGCCTCAAACAAACAGAACTATGTGTCCACCTCCACTGCTGAAGCTGAGTATGTTGCTGCTGCAATGTGCTGTTCTCAAAGCTTGTGGATCCGTACACAACTATCAGATTTTGGCCTATAGTATGACAAGATTCCATTACTATGCGACTCCCAATCTGCCATAGCCATTTCCTAGAATCCAGTACACCACTAAAAAGTTGGTCTCCAAGTTAGGCATTCTCAACTTAAGAATATAATTTGTGGCTATTCAATTTCCTTTCTTATTTTTTTTCTTTTTGAGCGGGTTTTACACTGTTTGTTCATTTGTGCAGTTCCAGGATGCATAATTAAAGGGGGAGTGTCTATCGGGATATACACATACTACATATGTGTAGGGGGAGAAAACGATAGACACACTGATGTTTCTGTCTCCCTAAAACTAAAATCTTTGAAAATCAATGCAAAAGTGCAGGGGGAGTGTGTTTAACAATAATCAAAACATTTGCAAACATGTTTTCTTGAATATAAAAAATACAGTTGATTTTGAAAGATATAACCTATCGACCCTATGTATAGAATGTACTTTGAATTTTACAAAGGATTGGTAAGGATTCTTGACCTATCGATCTCAAGTTGTTAATCCTAATAGGTCAAGTGGTTCCTATAAGAAAATCACTAAGTGTTTGATTCAATAGAAGGCTTGCTTTGGACCCATCGAACCAAATTTTTCAAGAAAAATACCTACGGATCAGAATACAAATGGGTCTATTGAACGAAGCCTATCGAACCAAGATTTTGTTAAGTCATGTGCACACACTGGTCTATCGACCGTGTTCTGTCGAACGGATTCTATCACACGAATCCAATCGAACAAATCTGTGCAAAATTTGTCTAAGGGTTGGTGTGCATAAGCAATCTATCGACCGCTTCCTATCGCACGGATTCTATCGCACGGACTCTATCACACCAATCCTTGAAAATTCACTAACAGTTGTAAGTGGGAACAGATCCTATCGACCGCGTGTTTTTTACATGCAATAGAGAGCCTATCGACCGTGTTCTTACCATGGTTGGTCTAGTATGAACTTGACACCTGTCCTACCCTATTTAACCGTCCTATCCCCCTATCAAACCAGTTACCTCTTTCAAATTTCAAAACTCATACGAACTCACTCTCGTTTTTGTTTACTTTGATTCTCAAATCCTCTCGTTACTCTGCAAACATTTAAAATTTTAGACTCAAAACACTCGTAATCACAAAGGTAACAACATTTACGGATTACGTTGTTCAAAAAATGAGTTTATTTGATGTTTTTAGGGCCCGAAAGTATCAAACTCTGTAGGTTTTTGGGACTTTGATTGGATTTTTGAACATCAAAAAGACCTTGTTTGGGGAAATAAACTTTGCGATGGGGCTTAGGATTACTTGGGGAATACTAATATGCAAAAATATTTCAAAAATCTCAAAAAGTGTTCTTCGTGTTCTTGGGGTGTATGAACATACACTTATAACGCATGTCTTGGTTCAAAAAGGGGGGTTATGATGATTTTTTGGCTATGCTTCAGTATTACAAAGTTGTTAGTTTACCTATAATTGATATGTTTCAAGTGTCAAAACTACTCTTGTATATGATAAATCATCGTGTACACAATGTGAGTTTTTCAGTGTTGGGGATTTTTCAAACCAAAATTTCAAAACTTCAAATCTTCAAAGTTTGGTCAACTCTGGTCAACTTAGACTCATTCCTTCTGTTTGGTCTAAGTTTAACCACAATTCAAAGGTTTTCATGTGTGTGTGGGTTATTGTTGCCTATCTCAGTATCTTGAACTTAACTGATTTACTTAATGTGCATATATTATGGCTCAAGATGAACAAAAACCCCGACAATATGATGCCAAGGGCTGAATTTCTGTCTGTTAACACCCATGAAAATAACTAGTATATTGACCTTACCACATTTAAAAATCCTACCTTTCCGATAATCTCAGAGATACTTAAAATCCACCTTTTGAACCATGTCTTAACATACAACCTTGCAACCTCCGGCACCCATGTACCTGAGTATATGCACAACAATTCTGGAAAACGTGTGCAATTCGAACAAGCAGGAGGGGAACTCTATCTTTCAGGGCAGAAATAGATGAACATGAAGTTATCATTCCTCTCAACACACTCACGACAATTTTTAATCTACCCACAACTATTAGCAGGCTTCCAGCCACTGACTTGGATGAAATACCTGACGAGGCTTCTTGCTTGGCTGCTATTCAGGCAATGGGGTATGACGGGCCACTAGAAAGAAGGCTCAGTTCAAGCGTACCAACTTGTATCCCATGTATAACATTATGATGACAGTGCTGCAAAAATGTCTTACTCCGAAGCATACTGGATATGAATTCATGACGGAGAATCAAATGAAGATCTTTTTAGCGGCTGCCAACCATCTGCATGTTGATTATGCATACCTGATCTTCCATTATATGCGGGTAACCATTCTGAAAAAGAACAACCAAAGGAAGACAGATGCTCACTTTCTGCCGGACCACCGGTTCATTCCCATGATCATCCAATATCCGATGGATCAAAATGCTGACATTCCACGCCGGGCAGGTCTACGTTCTATAACTCCTAAACTCTTTAATTTTGTCAAACCTGTTGTTCCGGATAATTTACCTGAACCTCAACCACTTCCTATGTCGCTCTTAGAGCTTTGTGAGCAAAATGAAATATTTTAGAGCTATAAGAGGAGTTTAGGTGAACCTTACATAGTTAAGCCAGAGCCGGCCATACCTACCCAGGAAAGAGTAGTTCTTGGTGAGAATATAGAAATTAGGCCTCAACCATCTGTGGGAGATGCTGAGAGGGGAGTGATGAGAGAAAATGTTGACGTGAGGGGTGGTGAAGAAGGTGAGTAAGATGAGAATAGAGAGGGGGGGGATGCATATGATCCTACCAGCGTTCAATCTGTTATTAAATCCCTTTCTCATTCCACCAAAACTAAATCTATTCTTCTTGAACTTGGTCTTGACGATTTTGAGTCAACTAATTCTGAGTCAGCCAGTGTTGAATCTGCCTCTCAACCAGGTGGTGACACTTTATTTGAACCTGTCTAATCACCTTTGGGTACCCCTGAAATTCCAATCGAACAACCTGAAGACAGCACTCCATCCTTCATGAAACTCACTGACCCTAATACTACATCTCCAGACTTGGCCCACACTGTTCAAACTGCTCCTATCATTCCTCAACCAAGTGGCCTCGTCCTAGTTCTTAACAAACCTACTCAGCATGCTGTAGTCCCAGCAATAGCTCAAGCAGTCATTGCACCAGATCATGATATATCTTTTGAGTCTGCCTCTGTCACCCCTGACTCTTTACTTTCATCAAATCGTTATTCGGGGTTCGGCCAAGGTAGTGGCGAAGAAGAAGATAGTTTTGTGATAAGGAGTGCTAGTGAGAATGAGGGAGTTAGAAAAGAACAAGCGTGTGCTGAGGGACCACTAGCCCAACAAAGCCGGGAACCCACCCGTGCAAGTTGTAACCCCACCAAGCTACTACGATGTCTCTCAATAGGCACCGTCTTCATTGCACAGGGCTATCACTCAACATCTAGGTCTACCTCAATCGGGGGAAAGACCTATTGAAATCAGAGGACCGTCTCCCTCGTCCTCGCCCATTCCTTCAGAGCACATTTATATACCATAGATTTCTGCATTCCTTGAAAAACACAAACACACTATCGATGCACTGGCCTTGTTGGTCAAACAAACGCCCGGAACTTCCATAGGTGGTACCACTTATGGTGCCATGCGAGGATTGGAAGGAAATCCTGCTGGAGTCAACATTCCTACAGCTCCAGTAGGTGGTTCTGCCATCGTGGCTGGAACCATAACCAGTAATCTTAATGTTACCGGGTTTGTTACATATGCAGAACTTCAAGAAACCATTCAACAAGCCGTGGCCCCTCTTCAACAACAACTCACCAATACAAATCAGAAATTGGATCGAATTGAAGCACTTCTGGCTGCTAGGGCTCAAGCTCCTCGACCACCGCACTAATCTGATCCTTCCAGCATGTCCTTAGATGCATTAAAGAGCCTTCTCTATGTAAAGCTTCTTGAAGAAAGGCCTAAATCCGTTCATGACCAAGATCTTCTTACAACTCTACGCAACGATCAAAGGCCTCAGGGTATCTCTTTGGCTGACTTTCAAGAATTTCAAGAGGAGGTTATCAACAAGATTGATGAGGTTACAAGAGGCTTTTACACTACAAAGGAAAAGGTGGTGGACAGAGTCAAGGTCGTGAAAGAGTCTTGTAAAGTTCAGGCTGGGAGTAGCAAGTGGAGACTGGATGATCAAGATCCTGATGATCATCCCGAGGGAGAGAAAAGAAGAAGATATCTATCCACTTCCTCTGCAAATTTAATTGTACTTTTCACACGTTTAAGTTCCTTATTACCATCATCTGTAGGTACAAGTTTTGCAGGTCCAATCAAGTGATCGGCCGATGAAGTTTATGAACAACAACAAAGAGAAAATGTTGACAAGCAAATTGTACTGTATACACCAAATCATGAATCAGAACCGAGCCCTATTGAACTTGAAGAAGAGGAGATACAACAGGAGCAGTCCCATGCTTAAACTGAATTTGTTGATATAAGTGCCGAATTTGATGATGACATGGATCTTTATGAAAATTTGCACACCTCACCAACAAGGCTTGAGGAAGAAAGTGATTCTGCTCGAGAGGGGGAGCATCAGTCCGATATGTTTACAGACTTTGATATGGAACAAGTTGAGGAAGATCAACCAGAGGAAGAAACAAATGACCAAGAACTCATAATTCATTGATGATTATGTTGAGATTGCTACACGTCCAGACTCCCCTCAAATGGTATTCAGCTTTGATCCTTCTATTGACGAAAGAGCAACTGCAACAAGAAAACGAGAATATGCTGCTATCTCAAGAAGGGAAGCTAGAAGGAGACCAACCAAAAAGAAAACATTTGACGTATCTCGGGTTCTTAGTGTAGTAACAACAAAGGTACATGAACATTTTCCTCCTCCTCGTGGTCAATTTCAAATCTCTGCAGCTGACATTAATAAATGAAACGAACAAGAAGAAACTGCAGCAAAAGCAAGACAAGAATCCGAATGGCCGCTTCCAACGAACATTATAATTCAACCATCTCCTTCAGTGTAATCAGGTGATAAAGGGCTAGACAAATATAACATGTTCACCAAGAAGGCCAACCTACATCCCATCTGGAAGAACTACTTTGTTAATGCTGCCGGTCTTGAAGATAGAATTCCCAGTATCTTCAGTAGCGAAGTAGTTGAGCTCACACAACCAGAGTTGCGGGGTTTGGATGACAAACAAAGAAAAAGGTACGATCATATGCTGAGAACATCCAAGCACCCAAAAGAAGTCGTCATGTTAGACTATCCAATAGTCAAAATACTGAATGTGGTTACAGGGACTAAATTCCAATATAAGTATGCAATATATGAAGTTCAGAGATCCCACGGTCAAAAGATACAACTTAATGAAGCTGATCGGAGATTTGTAAAAGTTCATGACATTGCATTCCTTTATGAAACAATCTCCACAAAGCAAGGGAAGTCACCACACGAACAGTTTGGCAGATCTCAACTAATGAAATATATGATAAATCTGAAAGAATTTGTTGAGGATCACGACTTGCCACTTGGAGCAGAAAGCAACCATCTTAAAGTCAATCTTCTCAAGCCAAACCAAAGTCATCCTGAATTAGAACAACTAGAAGAACTGACTGTTGTCTATTTTAGGCATCTTAACTACAAGGGTGATCGAGGTGTCGTCTACAGAAACTCAGAAAAGGAAAAGATCTTCATACGAGTAAATGATCTTATGTCTTATTCAGATGGTACCTTGAAGATTTTGTATTACAAGCTCCATGAAAAGGTGTGGAAAGCTCGCAACATCATTCCAGAAGCTGAACAACAAAAAATATACAGAGCCATATAAAAGATGAAAAATACACTGGAGATCAGAAAGCACATCAGAAAATGGCAAGTGGCATTCGGCATTCGCAACAAGTCCATACATGATGCTTAACTTTTATTTCTTGTTGTGAATCGTTGCACACCTCACTTAGGGGAGATTGTTAGAATTATAAAGTGAGGGTGCAATATGTAATTCTCGTAAACTTAGGCAAAGACTATTTAAGGCTTTGCCTCTTTAATGAAACACAAGCTTTGCACTACATATATATCTTACACCTTTATGTGTGTGTTCTCCATGCTCTCGGCTCTCTCTCTCTCTCTCTATAGCAAACTCAAACACACACATTCACATACAAGCATTGCTTCATCCGTATACATACGGGACCATCACTTCCTGTTCGCCAAGCTTAGAAGTGGTACTAGTGCCAAAAACAGGCCTTTCATCGGTGTCATCTTGAATTTCTTCTAGATCGACTTGCCTCTCATTGGCCTTTTCGGATATTTGCTCCCTCTCAAGGAAGACCGCCCTTTGAGCAACAAATACCTTGCTCTCGGAAGCTTTGTAAAAGTAATATTTAAAAGACTCAGCTAGATAACCGATGAAAATACACCTCTCAGCTCTGGGTTCGAATTAATCTTGAGCTTCACGTCTCAGTAGGCCTTGCAACCCCAGACTTTGAGATAAGCAAGCGAAGGAGCTCTTCCATGCCATATCTCAAAAGGTGTACCTGCAACCTTCTTTGTTAGTACAAGGTTCAAGGTCCTAGCAGCGGTTTCCAAAGCATATCCCCAAAAACAAATGGGTAGCTTTGTTCGACTCATCATTGGCTAAACCATATCTAGTAATATTTGGTTCCTCCTCTCAGCAACCCCATATAATTATGGTGTCCTGGGTGGAGTAAATTGTGAGATAATCCCACAATTCTTAAGATGATCGCCGAAATCGGAACTAAGATACTCACCACCCCTATCGAATTTGAGAATGCCTCAAAGCTTTCAGACTTATGCTTAATTAAATAAACATAACCATATCTACTGAAATCATTAGTAAATGTAACGAAATATTCGCAGTTGTTCCTTGTGGCGGACTTGAACGGACCACCCACATCCGTGTGAAAGATATCCTACAATTCCTTGCCCCTCTCACTAACGCCAGTAAAGGGTGCTTTAGTCATCTTGCCTAATAGACAAGAATCACATACATCGCTTGACCCGTGGTCAAACAATTCCAAAATCCATCCGCTTGGAGTTTGGCGATGCGTTTCTTGTTTATATGGCCAAGACGACTATGCCATAATGACAACTTGTCCAAACCATTTTTGGACTTAAAATCAATATTTATGATTGAGTTATTACTTTTCAAGTACACACTTGTTTCATAAATACTACGATATGGATAAGCTTTAAAAAATGAACATCACCTCTAAAACAAGAATTAATACCATTATCAAAATTAAAACTATATCCATCATCATAAAGTACGTAAAATGATAATATGTTTAGTGCCACGCAGGGCGAAAAAAAAATATTCTTCAAAGTAATAACTTGGCCTGAAGGAAAGGTAAGATCCGCACTCCCAATCTGTTCCACAGGGACCACCTCTTTGTTCTCCATGATCAGGTCCAACTCTCCAGCACCCAGAACTCTACTTCCTTTTAGCGCCTGCACAATGTTACAATTGTGAGTGCCACAACTGGTGTCTAGGTCCCAAGCATTAGAAGTAGAGGTGTTGTGAAGTTCAATCATAAACATACCTGAGGTACCAACTCCTTTAGCCTTTACGTGCTTTAGCTCCTCAAGGTACTTTGGGCAAGAACGTCGCCAATGCCCCTTTTTTTTGCAATAGATGCACTTGGCTTCCGCAGCGGCTTGCGGGACGGGGCTCTTCCCCTTGCCCTTCGGGTTTGGTCTAGGGTTAGGCTTGGGATCACCAACCTTTCCTTTTCCCTTACCCTTAGAGGAAGGGGTCGCAGCCTTCCTATCCTTAGTCCTGCCCTTCTGGATAGTTAGGACGAAAGTGGATGGCTTCTTGGCCATGTTAGACTCGACCGTATTCAGCATGCTATGAAGCTCCATTAGGTTTTTGTCCATACTATGTATATGGTAGTTCCATATGAATTGGAAGTTTGAACCGGGCAGGGATTGTAAGATGATATCCGTCGCCAACTCCCTCCCGATGGGAAAACCGATCCTCTCCAAGCAGTCCATGTATGCTTAAGCACATGGACGCTTACGTTTCCACCCTCTTGCATGCGGAAATCGAAGAGGGCTTTTACGCACTCGAATCGCTTTTGCCTGGCCTGCTACTGGACATTTCCTTTAGCTGGCCAATCATATCATGCGTCCCTAAATGCTTCATTTTCATTTGAAGTTTAGGACTCATCAAAGAAATGCAAGCCACCTCGTTGGTCTCCTTGACGTGCTTGTCATACTCGTCGCGGACGGCCAAATCTTTTGCTCCTACGTAAGGGTTATCCTTAGTTGCATGAATCAATCCATGAAGTTTTGGCCATCGAGATTAGCCTTCTCGAGGAATAGCTTTAGGGAAATTGAGTTCGATTAAGACGACGAAGCGGTGTCATTATTGAATGTCATATAAAAAATAGAGTACCAATTTTAGTTGTAAATGATAGATTGTGTGTAGGGAAAGTATACACGTGTCATCATATCCATGAACACTATGAGTCACTAAAGGGTCACACAGCTGCACACTCAACTATTGAACCAAAAAATAATACAATGTGTGTAAGTGATAATTAATAGTTAAGTAATTGTCAAGAGAAATAATAAGAAATCGACATTTATTATTTGAGGGATAAATTAAATATAAGTAATATATTTAATTGTAATATTTGGTTGGAAAAATATTAATTTATAGTTAATCAATTAATATTAAAACGAACTAGAGGGGTTGTTTAGTCGAACAATCAAAGTTAATGGTTGCAGACCGGACTTCGAGGTCCGAGGGCTTTAATCCACTTAAATTTATATTTAAGGAATTAAACATTAGGTTTTTTATAAACCTAATAACAATTAAGCAAAAAGGACAAAAAAAAACTCTCTATCTTTCTCCCCTGCTCTCTTCGACGGAGAACAACCACCACCACCTTAACGGCGGTGGTCGACCGTGGTCTTAGAGGCGGCCTTCGGTGATCGATAGCAGTGCCCTACGGCGGTGGCCTTCTCTCTCTCCGGCGAACGGCAGAGCAAGGGCCGAAGCCCCTATTTTGGCGGCTTCTCGGCGACGATCGAACCACACCAAAAGCCCGCTGCTTCTGGTGATACACACAAGCCGACTTTGTGTTTTGGGTATTATTATCGTTGACGGTCTAGCAGCCAGTTCAAAGGGTGCAGTAGCTGTGTAATCCCCTATATTAGTTCAGGGTATAATTCTCTTATCTTTTTAATACTCATAGATATACACCTATTAGATCTGCTATATTACGATTATAAATTTTAGTTTCCCCACCTGATTCAGTTGTGATCTTGTGATGGGATTTATATATTTTTTTCTTCCGCGGTGCTTGTTATACCCTGTAAATCCCAATAGTGGTATCAGAGCCTTCTTCTAGGCTCGGTGGGGAACAAGTTTAGTCATGATTACATGTTGTTTATATATGTGTGAAACTTATACTGTGGTTAAGATCAAGTTTTTGATCTGTTACCTGATTAAGTTTCCAACTTTACTGCTTTAATATATTTCATATATGTGTGAAACCTTAAGTTTTGGTTTAGGATCAGGTTTTGATATTTTTACCAATTAAAGTTTCCAATTTGTTATTTATATATGCGTGAAACTTGGTTTTTGGCCAAAAAGTCAAAGTTTAGATTTTTCGCCAGTTAAAGTTTCCCATTTATCTGTTTTAATATTTATAACATGTTATGTTGGAAACTTGGTTTTTGGCCAAAAGTCAAAGTTTTGACTTTTAACCTAATCAGAGTTTCTATTATACATGTTATATATATATATATATATATATATATATATATATATATATATATATATATATATATATATATATATATATATATATATATATATATGTATAAATTGTGTGAAACTTGAAATTATTAAAGGTTCAAAGTTCTTGAAATTTTAATCAAGTTTCTAGCTTTATTATTATATATTTTATAATGTTGACGTTTAACCTTTGTGGTGTTTTTGTTTTTATCTACTTTGAGATATATAACAAAAGGCCCAGTTTAGGCCTAGGTTTGAGGCCAAGGTTGAATGGTTGGGATTAACACAAGACCAGTTGTATTTTGGTGTTTAGATTAAAGTTTTGAATCATCCCGGAATTATATATTTGTATTATGGTTGTAATGCGTGTATTATTATTATTTTAATTTTTCGGTACGTGATTGAATGATTATTATTTATTAAGCCAAACGTCTAAAACCTAGTAGATCAGTTTGTGGGTGTTTTAATTTATTGCTATGGTTGGTTTACACTTATTATTTATCTGGTGTGGGGAGGCCTGCGTGCCACTTACAACCCCTATTCAATTTTGTAAAAGTATTAGTTTTAGCGGACCTGCATGCCTTTGAATTATTATGTAATAGGACACTAGTTTTATCAAAATTGTAATAGGTTATTTTGATATTTATAAATGTAATGTTTTTGGAGACGATCAAGCAAGAGAAGGAGCAAGTCAAAGAGAGAGGATACCATGGATGCTGGAGCCAATGGGATCATCAAGACTTTCCATGAAATGTGTGTTGTTTATGATCCACTTAGGGTTTGACCACAAGGATACTTGATTTTTTTATTAACTACCAGTGATGGTCAAAAAGGCGTTATGTGTTGTTGACTTATTATTATTATTGATTGCGTGGTTGTGTCTTAATTAATTATATAGTGCATGCTCGTCATTAAAACCATATACATATATATATAGTATTTTTTTAAGTTGAAAAGTTTTTCACTTAAAAGGATAATAGTTTTACAAGTTTTGTAAAACGGTTAAAACTGGCAATATATTTTTTGAAACAAATTAACCCTTTTTCAAAATCTTAGACCAGTAGTGCTACCCATCTATTGGTACACATTTCCTGCTCTCGGTACCTTGGTGTGTTGTCGTGCCTAAACCGTGCACAACGGGGTTCAAACTGATGTGGGTAGGGGGTGAAAGACTTTGCGATTCCCTGATGTGACGGGCCATAGTTCACCCCATCTTAGATGGTAAGGTCTATTTTGGTGATTCTCTGATGTGATGGGTCCAAATTGCGCTTAGGAGGACTAAATATGTACGAATTATTTTTTCATTCGATGTCCCAAAGATATAAGAGTCGTGTTTTGGATTAAATACGATCGGTATGGTTTATACCCACCAGAAATAGCACGGGGTTGGTGTTGTCATGCCCAAACCGTGCACCGGCACGTGTGAAATATGGATCATGTTCTATAATAAATTTATTTAAAGGGTTATAAATTATTTTAGTGGAATTAATTACTGAAATGTTTTGGAAATTGCACTTTAGGAATATCCTATGGGCATAGGGAAGGCTATGCACAGTTGATAAGCCACCTCTAGCATGACCCGATTATTCTACTCAGGATGAAGAGTATGATACATATTATAAGTATCTGTCTCATGAATCTGACGTCATGTCAATTCTGATACTCTCCCCAGAATCTGATTATAAATTATTTTAGAGGAATTAGTTACTGAAACGTTTTTTTCTTGCTTTTTACTATTGATGTCAATTTTATCAGTTATATCGTTTTATTCACCTGAGGAGTCTCTTAGCCTTATCATGCCAAAGTGGAAGCTTTCAGGTTTGGAAGTTGCACTTTAGGAATATCCTAAGGGCACATGGAAGTCTATACACAGTTGATAAGCCACCTCTAGCACGACCAAATTATTATGCTCAGGATGAAGAGTATGATATATATTATAAGTATCTGTCTAATGAATCTGACGTCATGTCAATTCTGATACTCTCCACATAATCTGAGTTTTCGGATGAACTCAGGAGTAAGTCAACTTTTGAGATCGTGCAAGACCTAGAGGAGCGCTTCAATAACATCGAATGCTATGGACGTTTTCTGCTTATGAAAGACATTCTTTCACGGGGGATGAAAGAAGGCTAGTCTTTGAGTGATCATCTTATTAACATGAGAAGGTTGTTTGATTTCTTAATGATTCTGGGATCGTAAGTCAGTGAACAAGAATTTGTGATGATTTTGGTCGGGTCTCTGACAGATCACTATCAGTCAAAGGTAGTAAATAAGATCGGAGAACAGGAATCAACAGTAGTTGGATGACCAGATGTACCTAGACTTCCTTGATAAAATAGTAGTTGAATCAATAGAGGAAGAAGACTGTATTGATGAGCTACTAGACGTTTGTTGCCCAGTTTGCGGTAGCAACGATATTTGCGACCACTCACTCGACATCGATCAGCTGGACGTCGGTTCTACCAACGAGTCAGTTATCTTTGTGATAGATTGCTTAGTTACTCCTTTTGAATCATGGGTACTCGATACAGGATGTGGTCATCACATTTGCAATCACTTGCAGGGAATCAAGAGGAGTACCCATGATTCACAAAGGAAGGGGGACATGGATCTACGGGTAGGCGAATGCTCCATTATTGGTGCTGAAAATGTAGCAACTTATTATCTCAGGATACCTTTGGGATTAATCATAGAACTAGAAGATTGTTATTTTATTTCTTGATTAATAAAAAATGTAATCTCGTATGATTTATTAATAGACAGTGGTTTTACCTATCAGTCGGTAGGAAAAACAATTTTGTGCTTTAAAGGTGATTTATTTTATTTTATAGCAAGTTCACTAAATGGTCTATACACGATAAATCTACAAGATGACAAGGAAATCTATCATATAAGTAAAAGGTCAAAGGATACTTTGAGCCAAACTTACCTTTGGCATTGTTGGGCCAGACATATTAATAAGAAACGCATTGAGCAACTTCATCGACATGGAGTTCTTGGGTCACTTGATCTTGAATCAATTGACAATTGCGAATCTTGTTTGTCCGGCAAAATGACAAAGAAACCTTTCGACAGTCTGAACTAAAGGCCAAAAAAACTGCTAGGAATAATACACACAGATGTGTGTGGTCATTTCAGTCATGAGCCAGAGGAGGATACCGGTACTTCATTACCTTTACTGACGATTTCAGTAGGTTTGGTTATGTGTATCTTATGAGACACAAGTCTGAAAGTTTTGATTTCTTCAAACAGTTTTAGATTGAACTACAAAACCAGCTTAACAAGAAGATAAAGCTAATTCGGTATGACCGGGGTGGTGAATATCTGATTCAGGAGTTTGACGATCATCTAAAAGAATGTGGGATTGTTTCACAACTCACACCTCCGTATACGCCACAGTGGAATGGTGTATTAGAAAGGAGGAATAGAACCTTATTTGACATTGTTCGTTCTACGATGAGTCGAACTAGTCTACCAATGTCGTTCTGGGGACATGCACTCGAAACGGATGCTTTTATGCTGAACCGAGTTCCAACAAAATATATGGAGAAAATAAAGACACTGTTCGAGCTATGGATGGGGAAAAGGCCCAAATTGTCTTTCATGCAGATTTGGGGTTGTGAGACATTCGTCAAATGACTGTTCTCTAATAAACTCAAACCCAAATCAGACAAGTGTATCTTCATGGGTTATCCTAAGGAAACCTTAAGGTACTATTTCTATAATCCTGATGAGAACAAAGTTTTTGTTGCTCAGTCAGGGACTTTCGTAGAGGACAAGTTTCTAAGTTCAGACACTGTTAGAAAAGAAATAGATCTTCAAGAAGTTGAAGAAAATGAAGGTATGCCTCCACCATTTGTGGAACCAGTAATCCAACAGGGAATTATTGAATGCCAACCCGAGTCTGTGGTTGAGGAGAAAGTAAAAACACAAGACCTTCGCAGGTCCAGTAGGATTCGGACTGAGCCAAATAGATATCTAGGATTTCTAATTGCTTAAGAAGAAAGAGATCTTTATGAACCCACATCCTACGGGATTGCTATATCGGGTACTGAGTCTGAACAATGGCTAGACGCTATGAAGACAGAGATGAAATCCATATGACAACCAAGTTTGGGAGTTAGTAGACTTGCCATAACACAGTAGAGCTATTACATGCAAGTGGCTCTTCAAGAATAAGACGGACATGGAAGGAAATGTGCATACTTATAAAGCTAGGCTTGTTGCGAAAGGTTACACTCAGACTCATGGTATTGATTTTGATGAAACATTCTCTCCAGTAGTTATGCTTAAGTCTATTAGGATTCTTATGGCAATATCTGCATACTTCAATTATGAGACATGGCAAATGGATGTCAAAACCGCTTTCCTTAACGGGAAACTAACAGAGGATGTGTATATGGCACAACCGGACGGTTTTAAGAATTCCAAGAATCCAGGAAGAGTATTCAAATTGCTAAAATCCATTTATGGATTAAAGCAAGCATCTAGGAGCTGGAACTTGCACTTTGATGAGCGCATCAAAGAGTTTGGTTTTACCAAAAGCGAGTTTGAGTCTTGTGTTTACACAAAGTTCTGTAGGAGCATAGCAATATTCCTAGTCCTGTATGTGGATGACATAATGATCATAGGAAACGATATACCAGCATTACAGGAGTGAAATCTGTTGGAATACGGTATGGAGCAAAGCACAGCGGAAGCAAGAACAAAAACTTTATGAACTGAACAAATCGGGTCCGTATCGTGTTCCAAAGTGAGAATCGGTCTACAATAAAAATGCAACTAAAGAAACAAGAAGAGGGCTGAAAGTACCTCTTTACCTTTCCTGGAAATCGGCTGTAGCAATGCAACAAACGGGATAACCAAGAGATCCAAGTGTATCTCCTCTATCGTTGATCGACACCAAGGTTGCCTTGACCCTTCATGACTCGTGAAGACATTCTGGACATAATGTTCATTTTGGGTTTTCAAGCCAAGAAAGTGCAATTTGTTTGTATATTTGGCTCTGATACCACTGTTGGAACATGGTATGGAGCAAAGCACAGCGGAAGCAAGAACAAAAACTTTATGAACCGAACAAATCGGGTCCGTATCGTGTTCCAAAGTGAGAATCGGTCTACAAAACAAAATGCAACTAAAGAAACAAGAAGAGGGCTGAAAGTACCTCTTTACCTTTCCTGGAAATCGGCTGTAGCAATGCAACAAACAAAACAACCAAGAGATCCAAGTGTATCTCCTCTATCGTTGATCCACAAAAAGGTTGCCTTGCCCTTTATGCTAGTAAACCTTTGGGTGAACGTTCCTAGTGACTTCACCTTCTAGAACAGCCAATGATAGTATCTCCTCTTGCACCAAGATACTCACACAACACTCAAGTACTCACAACTTAGTGTATAATATGTGTGTATTGCATGTAGGTACCAAAGAGAGAAAAAGAGAGAGAGTCTTAATGTCTCATGTATGTCTCAATCTGTTCCAGACCACAATAACATCTATTAGGCCGGATTAGAAGCCTCCATTCCATTGGACCACAAGATGGCCCAATCAGAAATAAGTATTTCATGCAGACGGTCCTTCACGGCCTCTCACGGCCCGTGCCGCGTCACGAGTCAAACGTGAGGGTAATGGGGTTCACGACCCGTGTAGCACCCTCACAGTCGTGAAGCCCCAAAATCAAACAATTTGATTTTTGGACCTTCTCTCATTATCAGTAAGCTGTCGGGATCAGTCCTTGGTGTGTGACCCAATAGGCTCGCACTTCATCAGCAGTAACACCAATGTACTTGTGTCAGTGGGCAGAATCCAATAGACTCCCACTTGCACATGACACAACGTACCCAGAGGTATCACAGACAGAAAGCGGCCTCTAGTAAGGTATCCCTGCCCCCAAGTCAGTACGAGGTATGTCATCCCATAGACAAGTAGCAATTTCTAACCCAAAGGTTTGAAATGGCCCTATAGATAAGTGATCAATTATCCTTTTGTTCGCAATATCCATGTGAAGACCAGACATGGTACTAAGTCAGTCTCAGTCCTTCACGATTACGTTTATCGATCGAGATTGGTGGTGACCAAAATAAACAAGTTGCAATCGATTACCCAAATCATTGCATACTCGAGCACGGCCATGCATTTTAGTGTCAGCGGCCAATCATCGAGAGGCCCAGGGATATCTCTCTAAACAGAGGAATAAATTCCTTTGACTACATTGCCCACCACAGTGATCATACTCTTCCCAGTTACTCCCTTTATAACAGCCAGTTACGGACTGCGTTTGAAAACAACTAGAGCAAAGCAAACCAAAGTGATGCAGACACATGCATCCCCAGTATGAGGATGAACTGATATTATCATCCTGAATCACTCATGACAAGTACCACAAAGTGAATTCAGGTGTGGGTCATCCAGTCACTTGAAACCCCTTTCAAGTACAAGCGAAGTATTGCGTCCCTGTGTCCCAATCACCATTGGACACTTGACCAATCACTTCCCTCAGCCTTCATTCAGACTTCCTTCCCTTGAAGAATGAATGGTTGTGGACATTTAGAATGTTAACACATTCAGGGAAGAGGTAAAACATGCAAAGTTGGAACACAATAAGGCTTACTAAGAGTACCCGCTACACGCGCATTACCAAACCCCTTTGATAATCGATACAAGCAGAAGCACAATATTGCTTAATGTTCCCAAAGATAAAGCATATCAAAACTTTACTAAAACAAACTCAAGCCAAGTTCATTCAGACCTTAGTATGACTTTCATCACTAGACTGCCACTATAGCTCAGTAAACGGACAATCCACGATGTAATCCGTGTGTACTCTGACATTGATCATATCCCTACTGCAACCAACCACTTCCAAAGTGTGCGTTGATGGGATTTCGATCATTTATCCAAGCCGTTATACCTTCATTGTTTCAAAAGAACCCAATAAGGCAAACAACGCTCGGGTCTCAAAATTAAATGTGCATAAGCCATCGTACTCTCATAGTTCTCATAAAGTTCTCTATAGAGTCAGCGATGTTTGGTTCTCAGTGATCATATTCCTACTACAACCAACCACTGCCAAAGTGTGCATTGATGGGATTTTGATCATCTTGTCCAAGCAGTTATACCTTCATTGTTTCAAAAGAACCCAATAAGGCAAACAATGCTTGGTTCACAAAATTTAGTGTGTATAAGCCATCGTACTCTCATAGTTTCAAAAGAACCCAATAGAGTCAACGATGCTTTAGGAAACACGCAAATTAACAACACCATATTTAGGAAAGGATCACAAACCCCAATCAAGGTCGGCGGTTTTCCTTTAAATTGAAGCCGTCATTAGAGTAACAACTCACTTTAAGATTCTTTTAATTACATCACCACAAGAACATATACTCATATTTCTTGTTTTCCACAAACTTCTTTGACTATCCCATATTTATTATGGACGCATAATTCTCAATTTACGCTTCTATCTAAGCTAGGTCAAGACATTATCTTCAAAACATAGTATGTACTAGACATACCAAATATGATAATAACAGCGCTCCCACTAGCTCTGGCATCTATCCAAGTTTCATCATTGCTTACTGAAAACTCAAACACTTGATTTTCTTAGCAAAGATTCCAAAACATAGATTTATTCTAAATCCAAAAGGACTCCATGTTTGTAGACTTTACAAGGATACTAAAGATGTAAAAGACCCTCGGACAGTGCAATGAACACTTCCTCATAAAATTCCTATAACGGAATACGGTCTTTGCATCATACTGCCATAAAACAGCATAAGCATCCGCTTAAACTTCAACATAACTACTGGGAGAACGTCTTCATATGATTTCTACCCAATGGTCAATCATCATGAAACCATTGACTCTCAGTCAGTATTTGAAGTTATCTACAAACCTATCCATGCAGATCTTATATCCAAAAGATCTATATACACCTTACAGTTCAAAACTTAGGTGTTGGATTTAACCAAGTTCAAAACTTGAAATCCAGCATGGAATGTATCTTATGTTATTACGCTTCTCTTCTTAGCAGACTCAAGGGCCTACTACAGCTTCCGGTAGTTGATGCATACATCACATATCATCAATAAGTCATCGTCCCCAGATATAATAAATTATACTATTCTGGTCTTATGACGACTCTTACCAGACATATGAAGAAGTAATAACTTTATGCCAGATACTCCAACATAGCCATGTTGAGTTTCAATCATTTCTGATCAAATGCTAGTGCCAACATCAGGTCTTTTATTTAAATTTCACGTTCTTCCACTGGAATGCTTCAGTTATTCCTTTCCCTTTCCGAGTAACCAAACTCGGTTCCCAAAAGAATATGAAATGAATATCTGAAACCTAGAAGAACTATTTAAATGTATTAGCATCCTCCAAGTTCATCCATCTCCCACTAAATGTAGACTGGATTACTCTAATCTATGAGATAGAGAAGCAAAGAATACTTTCTAGTCGAATCTCCTTAGATGCTAATTTGACCATCTTTGTTGGTTCAAAATATAAGAACATTGGCCGTCACTTCTCTAGTACACCTATTCAACATGTTACTTATGTTTAAACCATCAAGACAGGACCATAACCAGTATATTTCGTTTCTCCACTCGACGATGCATGTAAAACATGTATCCTAGGAGAAGTGAATTATGAGGCAACCTCACAATTCTAATAATGGTTTAGAAATTTTAGAACGTAGATGCTCAACATCTCACAAGATTTGAGTATCTTTGTTCCTTTTGCCCTCTTTATCATCAAATCTGTTAAGGGTGAGTCTTGAACACCTCTCAGGTTTCAGACATTCGTCTAATAAATTAGACTTACCCATTCCTTCTACCATCATTGGTAAAGGTAACAAATCATATTGAGTTACTCCTTATGACTTTGCTTGATCGGCCTTTACACAAAAGTGTGAACGAAGTCCAACAAGCTTTCATTCCTCTAACATTTACAAGTGAAGGATATCTTAGTTATTTAGCCTTATAAACAAGATTCACAATCAACAATTGACTCAAAGTCAAAAGATTCCAAGTTCCTAACCAATAGAGCTTGGTGATGCAAGTCTTGTTTATATGGTTAAATCAACTATT
This sequence comes from Pulicaria dysenterica, assembly GCA_947179395.2. Taxonomy (NCBI): domain Eukaryota; kingdom Viridiplantae; phylum Streptophyta; class Magnoliopsida; order Asterales; family Asteraceae; genus Pulicaria; species Pulicaria dysenterica. Next base: position 47,783,904 of record OX359292.1, on the reverse strand, counting down.
TCATAAGGATAACAGTTCCATAATCATTCATAATCATTCAATTACTTCTTTAAGCAGAAGCTTATAATGAATGCCAAGACATGAATAAAATTTGAAATAAATCTCGAAAACCCACAATAACATAATTCAAAGTAATATTCATCGTCATCAATGTCATAAAAGATACAATGCTTCTTGCCACGCAGGGCGTAAGACAAAGATCTAAATGAAGTAATAGTATAGTTGGATGGAATGGCAAGACTCTTCTTCCAATCCTTTTAGTAAGAGACAATCACTATGCTTCTCTTCACTATCACCAGCTCTCCATGCATCATTGACCTACTTCGGATAAACACCTACACTTTGCAACAAACAAATTTGTAACAAACGTGAGCGTTTTGATTAGCGTTCAAAACCCAATCTTTAGAAGTAGAAGATCAATTGAGTTTGATCATGAATGTACCTGAAGATGATGAGCTATAGTTCTTCCGCTTTAGGATACTTAGCTCTTCCAGGCACTTAGGGCAGGCGTGACGGCGCCAATTTCCAATTTCTCCGCAAAAGTAGCAAACTACCCCATGTGGAACATCACCTTGAGGCACAATCTCATTGTCCTCCAATTCCACAGTTACGGATGGCCCAGTCATACAAGGCTTTCCTTTTGAGGTCAATTTCTCCTTCTTGCTTACTTGTTTCCTAGTAGCCATAGTGGATGTGGACGAGGTACGATCCTTCTCAACCATGTAAGACTGAACAACCTTCAACATGTCTTGACAAACTTCTCGTAAGACGCGGGCAGGGACTGGAGGATCATATCCACCGCAATCTCCCTCCCTATTGGAAGTCCAAGTCTCTCCAATTGGTCCATGTATCCCTTCATCATAAGGAAATGGACATTTACATCCTCACTTTCCTGCATCCTACAACCGACCAAAACCTTTATACACTCAAGCCGTTCTTGTCTAACCTGCTGTGGGAACATATCCTTTAGCCAGTTAATCATGTCAACACACTTAATTGCTCAAGTTGCTGACGCAACTCAAAGCTCATAGTCGATAACATGAGACAAGAAACATCTTGTGTATCTCTAACACGCTTCTCAAAAGCGTATCGAGTGGCACAGTTCGTGTTGGTAACAGGTGGCTCCGGAAAGGTTCCTCAAGGACGTGCAACTTTGACTCGTGACGGAGGACAATCCTCACTACACGATACCAGTCAGCGAAGTTTACTCCTATGAGTCTCTCCCTTTCTAGGAATAATCGAAGTTTAAAGTTTGGTGTGGTGTCGTTAATTTTTGCCATCTTTAAAAGAGTACACGTTTTAGTTAGTTATGATATAATCCTCGTTAAAATAATTACCCAGCTGATTGAGAAAACAAAATTATCTTAACAAGGGCTAAGAACCTTATTTCACCACAATCCATGACGGGTTTGCCGCGGATCACTTCATGGAGCTATTTAGGCCGGTAAACTTTTTACCAATTGCAATCCGAGATTACAACTCTTAGACACTTGCGGGATCCACCGATACTCACATCATCTGTTTGGCATGTTTGATCCCTTCCCTCACCGATTCCTCATTAATCCGCTTTGATAGCTCGGCTAGAGCTCGACAACTATCAAGGCGTATCAAGTCTTGGAATTGTAAATCGACCGTCAAGATACACGGTGGTACTCTAGCCCAATGATCGGCTCGGATAAAGCTCGACAACCGACCCTTGCGAGTTGCCACACGTACCTTCCACACAGTTACGCAAAACCGACCTCGGCTAGAGCTTGACGACCGATCTTGTTTCACTAGATTCGGATGGTGTCATCTTACGGGAGGCGAGTGATTTACATTTGAGAAAAATGGGTTTTAGTTTTTCAAATGGTCTTGTGGCGCGCGAGGTTTGTAAACCAATTCAAAACTCTTGGTTTTATTATTTTGAAAAATTTTCAAGCAAGCGAAGAACCTAAACAACCACGCAAGAAAATAAACAAAACAACAACCACGCACGAGCAACATCTGGTAACATGCCCCTAAACCCTATGCACTTTCCCCGTGACCCAAACGAGGAAAGCAAGGCTAAACTAAGGACACAACCACTTGGCCCAGCTGGAAGTGCTCCCACTGAATCCGTCATTTCCAATGAACCTCTGGATCCACCATAGCCTAGACGTCTCCTCCACGACTCTCGATGGTTGTCTTCGGTCTTCTTTTACAAATACATACAAAATATTTGAAAAGAAACGGCGTGCAAGCCGCGGAATGCTAATCTAAGCTAATCTAACAATTATAGAGAAAAGCAACCGGCATGCAAGCCAAAATAAAGTACAAAATACAAGACCGAATAAATTTAATTATTACAAACCAATTGTGGTACAAACCACCAAATGAATGAATAATCAAATACAACCAAACAACCAACACATAGGTCTAATGGGCAAGGTGTTACCGGATCAAACAACAACCACAAACAAAAACACGAAGCAGCATCTTGGTAGGTGGTGGGTTCTGATAGATCCCCTTCGTCTTGAGCAACCACAAATCCCAGATACTTATCTGGCTCATGACGAGGCCTACTAGATCTGCGAAGGTCTTGTGTTTGCACTTCTTCCTCAACCACATACTCGGGTTGATATTCAATAATTCTTTGTTGAATTACGGGTTCGATTATCAGTGGTGGTGTTATCTCTTCCTCTTCAATTTCTTAAAGCGCTATTTCTTTTCTTGGAATCTCTGAGTTTAGAAACTTCTCTTCCAAGAACACCCCGTTACGAGTAACAAAAACTTTGTTCTCATCTGGGTTATAGAAATAGTATCCCATGGTTTCCTTGGGATAATCCACAAAGATACACTTATCTAATTTGGGATTGAGTTTATCCGTGAATGTTCGCTTAACATACACCTCACATCCCCAAACCTTGAAAAAAAGACATTTTGGGCTTCTTCCCCGTCCATACCTCGAACGGTGTCTTGTCAACCGATTTTGTCGAAACCCGATTCAGCATGAACGCCGTTGTCTCGAGTGTGTGCCCCCAAAATGACATAGGCAATGAACTTTGACTCATCATTGATCGTACCATGTCAAGCAATGTACGATTCCTCCTTTCTAACACACCATTCATATGTGGTGTATACGGAGGTGTGAGTTGTGAAACAATCCCACATTCCTTAAATGATTGTCGAATTCCTGACTCAGATACTCACCACCTCGGTAGGACCGAAGCAGCTTTATCTTCTTGTTCAGCTGATTTTGTACTTCAGTCTGAAACTGTTTGAACTTGTCAAAACTTTCAGATTTAAGTCTCATAAGATAGACATAACCTAACCTACTGAAGTCATCAGTAAAGGTAATGAAGTACCGGTATCCTCCTCTAGCCTCTGGAGTAAAGGGTCCACACACATCTGTGTGTATTATCCCCAGTAGCTCACTAGCCCTTTCATTCTCACTGTTGAAAGGCTGCTTTGTCATTTTAACAGACAAACAAGATTCGCAAATATCATATGAGTCCAAGTCAAATGGTTCTAGAATTTCGTCATCTCGGAGCTTCTCTATGCGTTTCTTGTTTATATGTCCTAAACGACAATGAGAGAGGTAAGTCTGATTCAAGTTACTCTTGGATCTTTTACTTATATGATATATGTCTTTTTCATCATTATCTAGATTTAGCGTGTATAGAACATTTTGTGGAATAGCTTTAAAATAGAAAACATCTTTTTTAAAACAAGAAATCACTTTACTATTCATAATATAATTAAAACCACAGTCTATAAGCAAATCAAACGAGATAACGTTTTTGACAAGTCTAGGAACATAATAACAAAGTTCTAATTCTAAGACCATGCCCGAGGGCAAACTAATACAATATGTTCCTACAGCTTCAGCACCAACCATGGAGCCTTCTCCTACCCGCAGGTCCATATCTACTTGTCTTAGCTTCTTACTTCCCTTGAATCCCTGCAAATGATTGCATATGTGATGACCACATCCGGTATCCAATACCCATGATTCATAAGAAGTAATAAGACAATCTATCATAAAGAAACCTGAGTCATTGTGCGAACCAATGTCCAGCTGATCTATGTCGTGAAAGTCAAGATTGAGTGTATAGTGTATGAATTCAAATATGAGTAGAGAGAATATGCCAATAACACCTTTAAGTGTGTGTTTTTCTATTTCAAAATGTCAAAGGTTTTAATATGTCAATGTTTACTTAGTATTTATACTAAGTACTAAAACATACATATTACATCATATAAAGACTAGATCTAATCACTAAATTCTTGATCTAACAATCTCCCCCTTGATTGGATCTAGTCTATGTTCCGTTCACCCAAGATCATTTGCCACCTGCGAAGAGTAGCTCTTTCACGCATCTTTGCTTCTATCTTTTCCATAACATCAGTCATGCTTACTCTTGCAGATTGATCAAAGTCATCCTTGAGAGTGAAGCTATGCTCTCTTATCTTGATAAGCCAGACCCGAAGTGAACCGTCTGAATAAGCATGGAGCTCGTTAATTCTTACAAAGATCTTCTCCTTCTTGCTGTTAAACAGAACGATTCCTTCATCATCTTCTCCAGACTCAACATCCCTCCAAATTACTTGAAACATTTCTAGCTCATCAATCCTGGGATGTGTGGTGTTTGGCTTCAGAACATTGATCTTAGATTTTTCTGCCTCTGCACCAAGCTGGATGTCATTTCTCTCAGCAAGTCGAATTATTTGCTTCATAAAGTCTAGCAAGATCTCGTAGCCTGCATTGTTTGCTTTGGAGCTGTGTTTCTTTGCTTCAAGTTCTTCCATCATGTGTTCAACATCCTCCAAGCTTAAATGTTTCTGATATATTCTTTGCACACAGAAGTAAACCCAAATCACATTACGAATTTTTCAAAATGAGCACTTCACTTTTGAAACTGGATGTTTGGAAGCCACTTGATCTCTTGATTTACCATGCCAATTCATTATCAGTCTTCTACCTGCATTAGAGACATATGTTACCCCCCAGTAGATTGATAGGTAATTCCTGTTGAATTTGTTCAGAATAAATCTAAGAAATTTTCTCTTCAAGAAAGGCCACTGCAACATCAAAAGCACTCCAATTTCTGTTTGTCTTATTTAGAACCTTTTTAGTTAATACCAATCTTTTCCTGATGTCTCTCATGCTTGATGTCAGAATGGGATCTGGATTGTAACCTCTAGGAATTTTTTCCATTCAGCACCTTGCTTTAGTTTTCTCAATCTTTTCTGTTTCTCTTGTTCTCTCAACAAATCTCTTGCTGTTTTTCTAAATTTGCCCGGAGAAGGAGGAAACAAGTCATCCACTTCTTTGTTTAATCTCAGAACATTTTCTATATTGAATGGATCAGGAGTGGAGATTTCATCTACCTCAGGCTTTTCAACCCTTGGTGTTGTCACAGTTTCTTTAATTTTGCTTATATGTTGCTGAAGAGTTAACTCTTTTTCATGTTCATCAGCTTCATCAATCAAATTTCTTTGCCTTTTTCCTTTACCTCTACCTCTACCTCTGCCTCTCTTTGGAGTTATTGGTTATTTGCTTTGTGAAGACGAAGCAGCAGGTAGCTTTGATATTGGAGATGTCACAGGAACAGTTGCACGATGTTTCTCCCCCTCAGAATGATCGGGATCAGGATCTACCTCATTATGTTTTCGTTTCTATCCTTGTGCCTGACATGTTTCAAGAGAAGCCTTAAGGGCAGCAGCAATTGCAGCTTCCTATTCTGCATTAATTCGTCCTAAAGACTCCCCCTGAACAATAGTGGGAGAAGCCTCACCCTCAACATCCTTAAGGGGATCCATGGCATCCATGCGTTTGTGAAAAGCAACCCCAAAAGCTGTCATACTATCTCTCATCTCCTTCTTGAAACTTTCAAAGTCAGATTTCTTGTATTCATTTCTTAATAAATCAACCAGTGTAGCATCTTCTTCATTATTATCTGGCCTAGCCATTAGCTTTGCATACAACTGAGATTTCAACTCCTCTACCGAAACATCCGGGCCTTGTTTAGCCAACAGCCTATCTACCTTCTCATTTAGAACATCAATTTTTGCATTAACGGTAGACAAAGCTGTTTCAAGGTCAGCCTTAGAAACAAATTCTGAGGCAACCTGAGATACTTTTGAATGTGTAACAAAACCGGGATCACCTAGATTGCCCGTTGAGACTGAAACAACTGGAGGAACAAATCCTTCAGAAGTTAAGCCACCCACATGCACAGCTGTATCAGGGTTGACTGTGGCAGGATTTCCATCTAATCCTTGAAGTATACGAAGAGTAGCTTCTATAGATGTTTTGCTAGGTCCTTCAGGTACGATCCTAGTTAGTGGTATAGATATGTCTTTGTGTTTAGAAAGAAGTGGGCTTGCAATGTGCTCTTGAAAATGAAAGTCGGTAGCCTGGGGAGAACTGGCACCTGTTTCAATACCTACTGTCTCAGAAGGAGACTTCGGTAGATCATGTGTTAAATCCCCGTGAGAAGATGAAACAGTATCCTTTTGAGAGGATTCTGAGTGGCTGAGTGGGGTTTGTGCATGCTCTGGTGGGATGGCAGAGTCTTTTTCAACACCAGGACTAACCCTGTCAGACCCGATGGCAGATGTGGTTTCCCGGCTAGATGTGGTTGGGGAACTCTCAACACTCTCATGCTCTTTTCTTCCACCCTCACTCTTTGTTTCTTTTAAACTTTCAACTTCATCTTCAGTATTATCATTCAAGCTTCCAGTATCAAGATTGTCTATGTCAAACATATCATCATGCTCAAAAACTGGAGCGTTCAAGTTAACACCCTCAGGTGTGACAATCAAAGTTTCAGCATTCAGCTCAACACCTCTATCTGCAGCTCAACACCTCTATCTGCATCCTATAGGGTTATATGTTAAAATGTGGAATAGTGGATGTGGTGGTGGTTAGAGAGTCAAAACAATGATTGTTCATGAGATTGGGTAAGTAATTGGTTCGGGGAAACAGTTGGTCAGAAGGAGCAAGATTACTAGGATTAACCATCTGCAAAAAGAGAATAATAACAATGATTAATGATTAGATGTCCAGCAGATAACACTAGAAAAGTTGTTTCCTTTTCTGATTTGAAAAATTCACATTTTTTTTAAAATTTTCAAAATTTTCAAAATTTTCTAAGTGTTTTATAGGATTTTAAGAATCCGATAAACACTTAACAAAAATCCGATAAAATTCCTTTAGAGTAGGATTCCGATTAAAACTCATTAATTTCGATTGAATCAAGAATCCGAGAAAACTAAGAAATCCGATTAGAACTACGGAATCTGATAAAAGTCTCGGAATCCGATAAAAATTTTCTTGCAATCCGACAAAAGCCTAGAATCCGATCAAAAGTCTCGGAATCCGATCAAAAGTCTCGGAATCCGATCAAAAGTCTAGGAATCCAACAAGTTTCAAACAATCCGATAGAATCATAACAGTGAACCACCCATCCAAATTCAGACTTTTAAAATTCAAAAATTTCAACAAACAAATTCTAGTCGATTGTAGCATTTGTCCTTCTAATCATTATTAACAAAACATGTATCCCCATCAGTGTTGATTAGACATGCTAAATACACAATGACAGCCTGTAACCCAGTTACACAAATCGGACTAAACTTCACTCAAATCCATCTTAAACAGAGACAATAGAAGTAATCTAACAGTAGTAATACATGTAACATGTTTAACTAAGCATACCCAAGCTAGTAACAAGTTGATTAACCAGAAACAGACATAAAAACAGTGAATCATAGTATCGACATAACAAGGGTTTTCGACCTATAAAATCTAACATTCACAAAGATATAATACAACGTAGAGAAATCAAAGTGTACCATGAGAATCACAATAAAAACCGATGTAGAGCTTAAAACCTTGAAGAAATCTGAAGCCTTTTATTAACTCGATTGAACAGAGAGAAAAGGTCAATTTTTGAACTGAAATCCAAGAAAAAGTCAAGAATCCGAGAGTTCATGACTTGTAGGCCCACAACACTTATCGGATTCCGAGAAAGTATCGGATTCCGATAAAATTATCAGAATGTTGAATGTATTATCCAAATACTCGGATTCCGATAAAAGTATCGGAATTTTGAATGTGTTGTCCAACTTCTCGGATTCCGATAAAAATAGTTACTTGACTAATGAATGAAAAAAAATCTTTTTTTTTTTTTTTTTGCAAATGTGTTTGGATTTTTCAGAATTATAAATGAGTCTCCCCCTACAAGTATGAACCATCCGTAGTTCATAACTTGTCAAATCAGATCAGACACCCCCGACCCTAAAACACCTAACTGTGCAGAATGTAATTAATAGAATAAAAGTACAGTCAAATACTCAAATTCAACATGCCCAATTTTGAAACTAAAGTGTTAAAACGATTTTCATCCAACGGTTTGGTGAAAATGTCAGCAAGTTGATTTTCAGTATTAATATACTTTAATTCTATCAAACCTTTTTCAACATAATCTTTGAGAAAATGATACCGAATGTCTATATGTTTTGTTTTAGAGTGATGCACGGGATTGCATGAAATGGCTATGGCACTCTGAGAGTCACACATCAGCGGTATGTGAGAATATTCCAATCCAAAATCCGATAGTTGTGTACGAATCCATAGACTTTGAGAGCAGTAGCTGGCAGCAGCAACATATTCAGCCTCAGCGGTGTAAGTTGACACGCAGTATTGTTTCTTTGATGCCCATCATACTAGTCTGTCTCCCAGAAAATGTGCACTACCAGATGTACTTTTTCTGTCCAGCATGCATCCTGGTCATTCCCAAACTTCACATTTCCAGAGTATTTGTCCATGAACTGTTTGAGAAGACCCTTATCCCCAGTCATATGTTTTGTACACCTAGAGTCCATGTACCAAAGATTGATCTTCTGCACATAGAGACAAAAGGTGAACACCTTACCCATTGTGAAATGGGATGAGGTATGTTAGAGATAGAAACAGAAGGAATAACATGATCAACAATCAAAGATTCAAAATTCTTTTGTTGATTTATTTGCCATTTCCTAGGTTCCCATGTTTGTTTATTTGTATCAGGAGGGACTTTGTTTGAGTTGTGGTGTTTATGAATCACAAAGAGATTTTGATGAACTGATTTACGAAAAGACTGAGTTGTTTGTGATTTGTTTGACTTAGAGTTTACAGTTACTTGTGGTATGGAAAATGGAGAAACTGGTTTGTTAACAATTTTATGAGAAACAGATTTAATTGGTGAGTTTGCAACTTGAGTTTTGGATTTATTTAAAAATTGTTTTCGCAGTGAACGATTGAGTCTTTCTACTTCAATCTTTCATATTCTTGTTTGCCTCTCTGACTCAGCCATTATGCGCATTTCCTCAAGATGGTTTTCCCATTCACCAAACAGTATTGGTAATCTTCGATGTGCAAATTTACGAAGGAAACTCCGTAGTTCGTTCTTCTTTATCCATTGATGAATAAAATAACCCTTACAATTAACAAACCAAGCAAGGATCATATCTTCCTCAGGATTTCTCCAGTTTGGAACAGATTTGTAACCACGCAACATTCGATCTTGATGATATGTACAAGCATTTATACAATGACCCTCAACACAACTAGTACTAGCACAAAAAATTTCTTTTTCAACAACCTGCGATTTTGAAACACGATTTTGGCTGATTGAAACAATATCAGTCTTTTTCTGCCAAATGAAACTAGATGCACAATTATTCACACAATGTTTATGATGGATTGAACAAAAAGTAGGAAAAATATTTCGGTTTCTAAAATGATGTTTTGTGATTTGACTCTTGTCCTTGACTGTTGTCTGCTTGAGTGGTTGACCAACATGCGGCTTCTTCTTGACTTGTGGAATTTCTGCTTTCTTCTCCTTTGTCACTTCCGTTTGGAAAACAATTTTGTTTTTATCTGATTCAGAAGAAGATTTGTTAGATTCCTTATGGAAAAAAATTCTATAAGAAGATGATGCAGATGATGAAGGTTTGGTGCCTGATGTAGACCCTTTTTCACGAATACTTGTTGAATCACAAAACTGATTGTATTTGTGTGAAATATATTCTCTACAAGCTTTTGGGCAAGTAGGAATTGCAACACCCCAGCCACGTTCCACTTCTTCCAAAAGCCGTTTGATTTTTTCATCACGAAGTTGAGTTTCCAATTCATAGATAATGAATTGAGGAACTACCAGATGTGCATAATCATAATGTTCTAAATTAGAAACGTCTGATTTTTTAGGATTCAATTTCTTTCCTTTCGAAATTCACACTCAACTGAATGATGGTTCTTTTATGATGCTCAACTTCCTTCTTTGTTCGTTCCAATTCCTCAGAAAATTCTTGAGTTTGATTAGTTAAAACATCATTTCAAATCTTAGTTGATTCACCACTTCAGAGTTAGATTTATTACAATGAACAGCGGAAGACTGTAAGTGAGACACCTTTTTTTTCAACATTAGATTTTGAATTTCTAAAATGATGTTGTTAATTATGCAGTTTGTTTCAAGAATTTCCTGTCTACGCTGCAATTCTATGTGAGGAATGTACAAGCGTGGTGCATATGATGTGACATTTTGCTCTTGACTTGGAAAAAGTAGAGTTTCAGCATGGAAAACAGATTTATTCTTGAATGAAGAACCTTCAGTGGTTTCATACGAGGCATTCAGTGGATCATAATTAAATGGTTTTTGACATTTTGTCGTGGTCTTTCTCTTGAAATCTTCTTCTCTTTTAACTTCCTCAGCAGGAACAAAAACCATATTTTCAGTTAATCCACAATTCATTCTTTCGGCCTAATAGAGTTGAGTACAATTGATTTTCTTGAAAAAGTCACTTTCATCATAACCTAAACCCTTGTACTTATTTCGAAGATCTGGATTTAAAGTTTTGAAAAGAGTATGACGAGTTGTGGGTTTCTTACGAACAACTTCTTCAAGATTGTTAACTTTCGTTTCCAAAATTTGTTTTTCTTTCAAAATCAAATTAAAATTGATTTCAGCACTCAACTTAGCCGCATTTAGATCATGAACCTATCCTTCTGTTTGCTCATGTATCTGATTCAATTCATCCTCTTTTTGTCTGACTATTTCCTGAAGTTGATTAAGTTTGATCGTGTGTTCAGATGAGACGGCTTGGTTAATTTTAAGATTGAGGTTTTGTGATTGTAGTTTCTAGTTTTTAGCAGTTAAAGTTTGTACTTGATTAACTAATGTCATAATATGATCAGCAGATATATGAGAGTCATTGAGATGTATCTCCTCAGCAGTAGACTCAGGCTTAGTTGAGAGAGAACTGGTGCTGGAAGGAGCTTCTTCAGTTTCATTGTCACTATCATATTCACTTTCTGGATCTGACTCGTCAAACTTTGCCATGAACCCTGTATCAACTTCACCCATCATTGCATCCTCTATATCAGCTTCAACCTCAGCAAACACTGAATCCTCATCCTCATCTTCACTTTCCCCATCACTCTCCAGAAACTCAAACTGTTCCACTTGAGCCATTAGTACAAATTGATCTCTCAGTTTTTCTTCTGCTGAATACTCTGAAGGAGTCTTGAGATGATGAATTTCATGAAGTGCGGGATTGTTGGTTGAATCAGCTCGCTGATGAAACATGAAGATACCATTTCCTTCCTTGATGCTTAACTTCATATACTCTCCATATTGTATTCTCCTCGATACAGTACGGGAGATTTAGTGTAAGAACCAAATGACAACGTTTCACTATAAGCACTCATGTTTAGATCATTTCTCTGAAAAGTTTCTTGTATTGTGAAAATTTGACAAAGTGTGAATTCCGATAAAACTACACTCTGAAATCCGATAAACTTTGAAATACGATAAATCTTGAAATCCGACAAACCTAGAAATCAGATAACCTTGAAATCCGATGAACTTAGAAATCTGAGAATTTCAAATCCGATGAGTCAAAAACCGATAAAATGCAAATCCGATTAAGCAAATCCGACAAAATCCAAATCCGATAAAAATCTATGGGAATCCGATAAAAATCTATCGGAATTGAGGTAATCCGAGAACAATTCTATCGGAATTGATCGAAATCCGATAAAAATCTATCGGAATTACAGAATCCGATCGATTCAAGCTTGAATTCACATTAATTCAACAAGCACAATCCTAGAACTTCAACTTTCAGATCTGAAAATCGAATTTTTAATCAAATCCTTTCCAATTGATCTGAGATTGTTCAGAATAGTTCGAAATACTCCAAATAACTCTTCTAAATCATAATTCCACGATGTCTAACACTACAAATCAATTTTTCAACAGAATTTCTCACGAACTCGAAAACCCTTCAATCAATCATAACTTCAAATCTGTTGTTTGTAATGATCCAAATTTTATTTTCGAGTGTTGTATTGTTCAATTCCTTCCCAATGAATAAAAATTCAAGTATTCTAATCCATTAATTCTTCAAAATCAGAATCAAGCTCGTAAAAAATGAAGTTCTTGAAAATCTCGAAATTTCAATCAAATTTTCACCAATCAGTTGATGATCTTGCTTGTGATCCTTCAAAAACCAATCAGAGTTGGCTCTGATATCAATTGAAAGTCAAGATTGAGTGTATAGTGTATGAATTCAAATATGAGTAGAGAGAATATGCCAATAACACCTTTAAGTGTGTGTTTTTGTATTTCAAAATGTCAAAGGTTTTAATATGTCAATGTTTACTTAGTATTTATACTAAGTACTAAAACATACATATTACATCATATAAAGACTAGATCTAATCACTAAATTCTTGATCTAACATGTCGAGTGAGTGCTCGCATGAATCTTTGCTGCCAGAGTCTGGGCAAAAAATATCTCCAAGCTCTTCCAACTAGTCATCTTCCTGCCTAGGGTCCACAACTGTTGACTCTAGCTGCTTTGGATTCAACTCATCGCTGATACACATAAGAATCTCGTGCAGCTCCGTGACGGTCATCACAAAATTACCGAGGACGTACATTACCCTTCTCTGGTAATAGTCCGATAAAGAACCAAACAAAAGCATGACTAGCTCATGTGGTTTTGATTTTGACCCAAAGCTTTCATAGAAATCCAAGAGCCTTCTCATTTAATGAGATGATCGCTAATCGGCTGGTTTTCTTTCATCCTTGCGGAAAGAATTCCTTCATCAGCAAGATACGACATATTCGTTCACTGTACTTGAACTTTTGCTCCAGTCCCTGAACGACCTCAAAAAATGACTTTACCCGGAGATCATCCATAAACTCGGATGAAGATGTGAGAACGAGAATCAACATAACATCAGATTCGTCAGCCAGATACTAAAAGTAAGCATCATACTCACTATCCTGGGCATCTACCCCTGGTCGTTCTGGAGGCAATGTCTCTATGATGTGTAGCTTTTGTTGTGCATCTAAAACATTCTTTAGATGCATATTCTAAACATCAAAGTTTGGACCTGAAAGCTTCCACTTGCCGACGATGAGGCTTAAAGATTCCTTGGGTGAGTAGAACAGAAAAAGAAAAGATAAAACCGATTCATTAATATGATTATATCTTCTAATAATTATTACATTTTAAAAATAAATTATTAGACTAGGATCCATATTTCACATTTCCCGATGCAAGGTTTGGGCACTTCCCACCGGGACAATGCTATTTCTGGTAGGTAAACCTATACAAATCATATCCCACCTGGATACAACTACTAGATCTGCGAGACATCGGCTACAAGAACCGTGCATGCTTTAGTCCATCTAGTGCATTTTGGGCCGGGACACCTAATTATCACCAAAATAGATCGCACCACCTAAGACAATGTGAACTCTGGCCGGGACTCCCGATTATCGCAGACACCCTTCCCCGCAATGGTTTGAACCCGAATGCCCAAGGTTTGGTCACTTCCGACACCCGAGTACCGTTTAACAGGAAAGGTGTACCATTAGGTGGGTAGCACACTGATCTAAGATTTTTTTTTAAAAAGGATTTTGCCAGTTTTCTATTTAAAAACACTTTTTAATAATGACTATTATTAAAACCCTTGTTTTATTTCATCGTGAGAATCAAAACCCCGCATATATAATATGTAAAGAAATAAAACAACCACAAACAACTATGCCTTAGCCTTGCCCCAACTAGTGTCGGTTCCTTGTGCCAAACGGAAAACCCGACGGTCCAAAACCTAAGTGGAAAACAACACACATGGCATGGCATTCTGAAGCTGCCACTCGCTCCTGCATCCAATCATGCTCCTTGCTCCTTGCTCCTTTGAATCAGCTTCAACTCTATTCTCTTTATATACTATTCTATTTAAACACTAAAAACTAGTAATATAAAATTACAAGATAATCAAAGGCACGCAGACCCGCTAATCTAGTACTTTTACATGATAGAATAGGGGTTGTAAGTGGCACGCAGGCCTCCCCACACCATAGAATAGAAAAACCAATCAAAACCACAAGTGCAGTAAATAAAAGCAATCCACATGGTCTAGGGCTTGGCTATGTCATCCCAAACATGTATAAACTAATACATGAAGTAAAACAATAACTGATTTCTAATTATTCATCTTGATGAAAACTACTGATTTTAACAACATGTTAAAATCCCCTATATTGTTACTCTGTTATTTGCAATAAAATATATATTTTAAGCTTCATACTTGATAATGAATCAAAAACTTAAAATAATATTTAAACTTGAAGTTCAAAAATGATATCCGTATTTTAACTTCACTTTAACCACGGATACCCGAACCACTAACTGGGTCGAATAGATGGACCTGGGTCAAACAATTAACTTGGGCCGAAAAAAAAATCAAGACTTGATTTGGGCCGTAGCTGTTGGTCCCTTGGTGAGAATAACAACAAGCAATAGATGTGTCGAAGGGGGGTTGAATACACTTTTTGCGGAAATTGAACAAATCAAAATAAAGTGTTACACTAAGTAAATCAAACCACAACCGAATGCTTTGATTTTCATTAATAAGAAGATGATTACAGACTCTATCAAGAAAGCAACTCTTGATATGTAAACACCTAATATAAATCACTCAATCTTTCAAACTTAGCTATCTATAATCAACTTATGATTATAGATACTGACGACTCTCTAAACAGGATTTAATCACAGATTGAAAACTTACCAATCTCACAACTAATGTGAGTATTCGAATACACGAATAGCTTAGCAATCTGTGAATCTCTTGGTCATGTTGAACAGACAAACAACGATTCAGAATCGTAACACATATGATTGAGGTAAGGTATTTGGCTCTGCAACACTTAGTTGTGATAGTCGTTGTAGTCGTACCTGAGTCGTACCTCTAAACTTATCAGGAGATAAGTATTTATAATCATGTTCCTACGGTTCCTAACAAACTAAGACTCAGCCTAATTTGCAAACTAACTATCGGATAACTCGGAATCTTGAATCTTGAATCTTCTTATCTTGAGTCTTCAATCTTCAATCTTGATTCTGGAGTCTTCTTATCCTTCCCGTAGATATAGAGAGTTAAAAGATAAATTTAAAACATATTTAAATTTTCTTTAAGCTGACTTCTTGCTCGGACTGAGTTACTCAGCTTGGAACTCATCAAGCTGAGTTCTTCGAGAACAAACTCGAAAACCAACATGAACTAACACGTATATTAATAAACTCATCGTTAGAAGTCCTAAGAGTTAGCTAGAACGTATTTAGCAACTTTGTTGAGCTGACTCAGTATATACGCAGAGTCACTCACCTTGAAACTCATCAAGCTGAAAGCTAAATATATCTTAGGTGACACAGATAGCTTATCAAACATATTGATAATCTTACTAAGATATAGTCTAAGCTGGTCGAACATATGCTCAGCTTACACTCAGTATGAATCACTATAAGTGTTTAGTTTGACTATGCTTCATAATTCTGTTTAAGTTGTATTTGTTAGATCAAGAATTTAGTGATTAGATCTAGTCTTTATATGATGTAATATGTATGTTTTAGTACTTAGTATAAATACTAAGTAAACATTGACATATTGTAACCTTTGACATTTTGAAATAGAAAAACACACACTTAAAGGTGTTATTGGCATATTCTCTCTACTCATATTTGAATTCATACACTATACACTCAATCTTGACTTTCAATTGGTATCAGAGCCAACTCTGATTGGTTTCTGAAGGATCACAAGCAAGATCATCAACTGATTGGTGAAAATTTGATTGAAATTTCAAGATTTTCAAGAACTTCATCTTTTACGAGCTTGATTCTGATTTTGAAGAATTAATGGATTAGAATTGTTGAATTTGTGTTCATTGGGAAGGAATTGAACAATACAACACTCGAAAATCAACTTTGGATCATTACAAACAACAGATTTGAAGTTATGATTGATTGAAGGGTTTTCGAGTTCGTGAGAAATTCTATTGAAAAATTGATTTGTAGTGTTAGACATTGAGGAATTATGATTTAGAAGAGTTATTTGGAGTATTTCGAACTGTTCTGAACAATCTCAGATCAATTGGAAAGGATTTGATTAAAAATTCGATTTTCAGATCTGAAAGTTGAAGTTCTCGGATTGTGCTTGTTGAATTAATAGGAATTCAAGCTTGAATCGATCGGATTCTCTAATTCCGATAGATTTTTAACGGATTTCGATCAATTCCGATAGATTTATTCTCAGATTACCTCAATTCCGATAGATTTTTATCGGATTCCCATAGATTTTTATCGGATTTGGATTTTGTCGGATTTGCTTAATCGGATTTACATTTTATCGGTATTTGACACATCGGATTTGAAATTCTCAGATTTCTAAGTTCATCGGATTTCAAGGTTATTGGATTTCTAAGTTTGTCGGATTTCAAGTATCAATCGGATTTGAAAGTTTGTCGGATTTCAAGCTTTATCGGATTTCAAAGTTTATCGGATTTCAGAGTGTAGTTTTATCGGAATTCACACTTTGTCAAATTTTCACAATACAAGAAACTTTTCAGAGAAATGATCTAAACATGAGTGCTTATAGTGAAACGTTGTCATTTGGTTCTGACACTAAATCTCCCGTACTGTATCGAGGAGAATACAATGTATGGAGAGGGAGGTTTATGGATTTTATTGAAAATAACGAAAAATATGGAGAGTATATGAAGTTAAGCATCAAGGAAGGAAATAGTGTCTTCATGTTTCATCAGCCAGCTGATTCAACCAACAATCCCCCACTTCGTTAAATTAATCGTTCTAAAACTCCTGCAGAATATACAGCTGATGAAAAGCTTCGAGCAACAGCAGATGAAAAGGCAAAGTATTATTTGAAGCATGGTTTATCTGCAGAGTTTTATATTAAGATCAATGGACTTGATACAGCCAAAGAAATTTGGGATGAGATTGCAAGACAAATGGAAGGGACTGAGTCCGGGGTTTGGATTAAGGAAACTGCACTAGTAAATGCATTTGATCACTTCCGTTCTAAGGAAGGTGAAACATTGTTTGATACCTACAGCAGATTCTGCAAGCTACTTAATGATCTTAGAAATCAAAAGCTTCATACATATTCTGATCTTACAAAGAATACCAGGTTCATGAATTCACTTGGACCTGCGTGGAGAACTCAAGTGACCATCTATCGACATATGAACCAAAAGGTTCTCAATAAGGTCACTCATCACATGATCTTTGAAGAATTGAACCAATATCAAAATGAGGTTGGTATGAGTTCTCAAAAGGAGAATGTTGATCCTTTGGCATTAGTTGTGAATGATAGAAGAGGCAGATCTTCAAGCAGATTTTTGAAACTTAAGCAAATACAAGAATCTGAATCTTCTGAGACTGATACTGAGGAGCCAGTAGATAATGAAAAAGTTATGCAGGAAGTTTCTTACCTTACCAACATGTTACAAAATCAGTTTTCAAAGTCCAAAACCAACAATCGTCAGAGATACACTTCCGGATCTGGAAGAAGAGATAATATTGTTCAAAGAAGTGACAGTGCAAATCTGGAAAAGAGGTATAATTGTGGAAGCATAGGGCATGTTATCAAAGACTGCAAAAAGCCAAAGGTGAAAGACTCGGAATAATACAAAGCTAAGCTGAATCTTATCAAGAACAGGAACAATGGTACAGTACTACTGGCAGAGGAAGATCAGTTCATGTCTGATACTGATGATTCAGATGAAGATGATGATGTTCATGCTCAATTTGTTATCATGGCTAATGTTGAAGAATTTTAATTTTTAGAGTCTGATGGTGAGAGTGAAGATGAGATTGATGGGTTGGAGTTTGCTGAAGACATAACTGTGGTTGAAGATGCATAGATAGGAGATGCAGATACTGGATTCATAGCTAAGTTTGATGAATCGGATCAAGAGAGTGAGTATGAAAGTGATGATAAAACTGAAATAGCACCTTCCAGCTCCAGTTCTCTCTCAACTGAGTCAGAGTCTACAGCTGAGAAGGTATCTCTTGATAACTCTCATATATCTGCTGCTCAAATCATGGCACTTGCTGATAAAATTCAATTTTTAACTGCTAAGAATCAAAAGCTGCAAACACAAAATATTAATCTTAAAATGAATCAAGCCGTCAATTCTGAACACACGACACATCTTAGTCAACTTCAAGAATTAATTAAACAAAAAGAGGATGAATTGAATCAGATACATGAGCAAACAGAAAGACAAGTTCATGATATAAATGCGGCTAAGTTGAGTGCTGAAATCAATTTTAATTTGATTTTGAAAGAAAAACAAATTTTGGAAACGAAAGTTAACAATCTTGAAGAAGTTGTTCGTAAGAAACCCACAACTCGTCATACTATTTTCAAAACATTAAATCCAGATCTTCGAAAAAAGTACAAGGGTTTAGGTTATGATGAAAGTGACTTTTTCAAGAAAATCAATTGTACTAAACTCTATCAGGCCGAAAGAATGAATTGTGGATTAACTAAAAAGATGGTTTTTGTGGCTGCTGAGGAAGTTAAAAGAGAAGAAGATTTCAAGAGAATGACCATGACAAAATGTCAAAAATCATTTAATTATGATCTACTGAATGCCTCGTATGAAACCACTGAAGGTTCTTCATTCAAGAATAAATCTGTTTCCATGCTGAAACTCTACTTTTTCCAAATCAAGAGCAAAATGTCACATCATATGCACCACGCTTGTACATTCCTCACATGGAATTGTAGCGTAGACAAGAAATTCTTGAAACAAACTGCATAGTTAACAACATCATTTTAGAAATTGAAAATCTGATGCTGAAAGATAAGGTGTCTCACTTACAGTCTTCCGCTGTTCATTGTAATAAATCTAACTCTGAAGTGATGAATCAACTGAGATTTGAAAATAATGTTTTAACTAATCAAATTCAAGAATTTTCTGAAGAATTGGAACAAACAAAGAAGGATGTTGAGATTAATAAACGAATCATTGTTCAGTTGAGTGAAAAGTTAAAAAGCAAAGTAACTGAATCTCAAAAATCAGATGTTTCTAATTTAGAACATTATGATTGTGCACATCTGGTAATTCCTCATCTCATTATCTATGAATTGGAAACTCAACTTCGTGATGAAAAAATCAAACGGATTTTGGAAGAAGTGGAACGTGGCTAGGGTGTTGCAATTCCTACTTGCCCAAAAGCTTGTAGAGAATATATTTCATACAAATGCAATCAGTTTTGTGATTCAACAAGTATTTGTGAAAGAGGGTCTACATCAGGCACCAAGCCTTCATCATCTGCATCATCTTCTTATAGAATTTCTTTCCATAAGGAATCTAACAAATCTTCTTCTGAATCAGATTAAAACAAAATTATTTTCCAAACGGAAGTGACAAAGGAGAAGAAAGAAGAAATTCCACAAGTCAAGAAGAAGCCGGATGTTGGACAACCACTCAAGCAGAAAACAGTCAAGGACAAGAGTCAAATCACAAAACATCATTTTAGAAACCAAAATATTTTTCCTTCTTTTTGTTCAATCCATCATAAACATTGTGTGAATAATTGTGCATCTAGTTTCATTTGGCAGAAAAAGACTGATATTGTTTCAAACAGCCAAAATCGTGTTTCAAAATCACAGGTTGTTGAAAAGGAAATTTTTTGTGCTAGTACTGGTTGTGTTGAGGGTCATTGTATAAATGCTTGTACATATCATCAAGATCGAATGTTGCGTGGTTACAAATCTGTTCCAAACTGGTGAAATCCTGAGGAAGATATGATCCTTGCTTGGTTTGTTAATCGTAAGGTTATATTATTCATCAATGGATAAAGAAGAATGAACTGCGGAGTTTCCTTCGTAAATTTTCACATCGAAGATTACCAATACTGTTTGGTGTATGGGAAAAACATCTTGAGGAAATGCGCATAATGGCTGAGTCAGAGAGGCAAGCAAGAATATGAAAGATTGAAGTAGAGAAACTCAATCGTTCACTGCGAAAACAATTTTTAAATAAATCCAAAACTCAAGTTGCAAACTCACCAAATAAATCTGTTTCTCACAAAATTGTTAACAACCCAGTTTCTCCATTTTCCATACCACAGGTAACTGTAAACTCTAAATCAAACAAATCACAAACAACTCAGTCTTCTCGTAAATCAATTCATCAAAATCACTTTGTGATTCATAAACACCACAACTCAACCAAAGTCCATCCTGATACAAAGAAACAAAAATGGCATCCTAGGAAATGGTAGATAAAACAGCAAAAGAAATCTGAATCTTTGATTGGTGATCCTGTTATTTCTTCTGTTTCTAACATACCTCATCCCATTTCACAATGGGTAAGGTGTTCACCTTTTGTCTCTATGTGCAGAAGAGAAATCTTTGGTACATGGACTCCGGGTGTACCAAACATATGACTGGGGATAAGGGTCTTCTCAAACAGTTTGTGGACAAATACTCTGGAAATGTAAAGTTTGGGAATGACCACGTAGCACCAATCCTCGGCCACGGAGTGTTGGAAACAGGGAATGTTAGAATAGTAAAGGTTTCTTATGTAGAGGGACTTGGTCACAACTTATTTTCAATAGGACAATTATGTGATAAGAGTATGGAGGTTCTTTTCAAAAAGAAGTCTTGCTCTTTGAGAACTGAGGAAGGAACTGAGATTTTGGGCGGTAACAGAAAGTCAAATCTGTATACTATCCAAAGTCTTGCTCTATTGACTTGTCTGACAAAGGATCTAGTTCTTCTGTTTGTCTACTATCCAAAACTGCATCAGATTTGAACTGGTCATGGCATAGGAAATTATCCCATTTGAACTTCAAAAATATTAATAAAATGGTGAATGGTAATCTGGTTAGAGGCATCCCTAAACTTAAGTTTGAAAAACAGCATCTGTGCAAAGATTGTGAGTTAGGGAAGCTTAAGCGGGTACCACACAAGGTTGTTCAAGTTTCAACAACATCAGCTCCTTTGCAGCTGCTTCATATGGATCTTTGTGGGCCTATGCGGGTACAGTCCAGAAATGGGAAAAGATATATTCTGGTGATGGTGGACGATTATTCTCGGTACACATGGGTTAGGTTTGTCTCTCACAAGTCTCAAGTGCCTCAACAGATCATTCTGTTTCTGAAAAAGCACAAGACTCAACAAGGAAAACCTGTCAAAGAAATTCGTACAGATAATGGCACAGAATTCAAGAATAGAACTCTGGATTCTTATCTTGATTCTGAAGGAATTTCTCATCAGTTCTCTGTAGCATACACTCCGGAGCATAACGGAGTTGTGGAAAGAAAAAATAGAACTTTAGTTGAAGCCGCAAGAACCATACTACATTACTCACAATTGTCACCATATTACTGGGCTGAGGCTGTCAATACAGCTTGCTATACCCAAAACATATCCCTAATTCACCGTCGTTTCAATAAAACTCCTTATGAACTGTGCAACGGCATTGTGCCTAATATCAAATACTTTCATGTATTTGGTAATAGGTGCTTTGTTCTAAATGAATCAGACAAACTGTCCAAGTTTGATCCAAAAGCAGACGAGGGAATCTTTGTAGGGTACTCTAATGATAAAAAGACTTTTCGAATTCTAAATCGGAGAACTAATGTTGTTGTCGAAAGCATCAATGTGACCTTTGATGATTTAAAAAACTTAAAATTCTTTGACAGCCAAACCTGCAAACAATAAAAATATTCTTTCCCAATCAAATAAATCAGAAATTTACCACATTCAGAATGAAGATATAAATCTGGATTTCATGTTTGAATTTTTCAAAACTGATGAATCTTCTTCTGGTAATGTGAACAGGGCTGAATCATTTCAAACACAACCTGAAGAATCTGTAACGTTAACAACTCCTTATGTTGCACGTGACACTGATCAGGAGAATTCTGAGTTTGAAGCTACAAACAGTCCATTTCCAATAGATGACACTGTCAATCCGTTTGCTGAACCTGAAAAGGTAAATCCATTTGCAACGGAACCTCAATCACTTGATGACTTCCTACAGGTAAGGACCCCCGAGCCTGTATGGTTAAGAAGTCACCCTGACACTCAAGTCATTGGCAATTTGAACGCTGGTGTTCGAACTTGTGCCGCAACCGCAAACGAATGTCTAAATATGAGTTTTCTAAGTATGATAGAGCCAACACGAGTATCAGAAGCTTTAGAAGATCCAGACTGGATTCTTGCTATGTAAGACGAGCTGAATCAGTTCGATCGTTTGAAAGTCTGGCGGTTAGTACCCAAACCTGAAGGTAAATCAATTGTGGGGACTAAGTGGATCTTCAAATATAAGAAAGACTCTGATGGAGTAGTTGTGAGAAACAAGGCTAGGCTAGTGGCTAAGGGGTACAATCAGCAAGAAGGAATCGACTATGATGAGACCTTTGCCCCTGTAGCTCGTTTGGAAGCGATCAGATTATTTTTAGCCTATGCTGCCTTCAAGAATTTCAAGGTTTTCCAAATGGACGTTAAAACCGCATTCGTCAAAGGTAAACTCATAGAGGAAGTCTATGTTGGTCAACCTGAAGGTTTTGTGGATTCCAAACGTCCGCAGCATGTATATCTACTTGACAAAGCTTTGTATGGATTAAAACAAGCCCCGAGAGCTTGGTATGATGAGTTGTCAGATTACTTGTTGTGCAAGGGCTATGCAAAAGGAACCACAGACACAACACTCTTCAAAAAGCAAATTGGTTCAGATTATATTCTTCTACAGATTTATGTAGATGACATTATTTTTGGCTCAACGAGCCCAAAGTATGGTGATGATTTTGCTAATACCATGAAACAGAGATTTGAAATGAGCATGATGGGAGAAGTTAACTTCTTCCTTGGATTGCAAATTTCTCAGTTTAACCATGGGATATTTATAAATTAGTCAAAATATATAAAAGATTTATTAAAATGCTTTGACATGACTGATTGTTCTCCACTTTCAACTCCCATGGGAATTAAAACTAAACTGTTTGCTGACCCTGATGGAAAATCAGTAGATTTAAAAACTTTTTGTGGTATGATGGGATCCTTATTGTACTTAACAACTAGTAGGCCAGATATAATGTTTGCTACTTGTCTCTATGCCATATTGCAAGCAAATCCTAAAGAGTCTCATTTGTTGGCAGTGAAAAGAATATTAAGATATCTTAAGGGTACTCCAAATATAGGTTTATGGTATCCTAGAGATTCTGATTTTGAACTAATTGGATACTCGGATTCTAATTATGCAGGTTGCATGCTGGACAGAAAAAGTACATCTGGTAGTGCACATTTTCTGGGAGACAGACTAGTATGCTGGGCATCAAAGAAACAAAACTGCGTGTCAACTTCCACCGCGGAGGCTGAATATGTTGCTACTGCCAGCTGCTGCTCTCAAAGTCTATTGATTCGTACACAACTATCGGATTTTGGATTGGAATATTCTCACATACCGCTGATGTGTGACTCTCAGAGTGCCATAGCCATTTCATGCAATCCCGTGCATCACTCTAAAACAAATCATATAGACATTCGGTATCATTTTCTAAAAGATTATGTTGAAAAAGATTTGATAGAATTAAAGTATGTTAATACTGAAAATCAACTTGCTGACATTTTCACCAAACTGTTGGATGAAAATCGTTTTAACACTTTAGTTTCAAAATTGGGCATGTTGAATTTGAGTATTTGGCTGTACTTTATCTATTAATTACATTCTGCACAGTTAGGTGTTTTAGGGTCGGGGGTGTCTGATCTGAGTTGACAAGTTATGAACTACGGATGGTACATACTTGTAGGGGGAGACTCATTTATAATTCTGAAAAATCCAAACACATTTGCAAAATAAAATAACATAAAAAAAGATTTTTTTCATTCATTGGTCAAGTGACTATTTTTATCGGAATCCGAGAAGTTAGACAACACATTCAAAATTCCGATACTTTTATCGGAATCCGATACTTTCTCGGAATCCGATAAGTGTTGTGGGCCTACAAGTCATGAACTCTCGGATTCTTGACTTTTTCTCGGATTTCAGTTCAAAAATTGATTTCTTCTCTCTGTTTCATCAAGATTTCAAAAGGCTTTGGATTTCTTCAAGTTTCTAACTTTTGGTTTGGTTTTCAATTGCGAATCTCATGGTACACCTCGATTTCTCTGCAGTGTATTACATCTCTATGTATGTTTGAATTAGTAGGCCGAAAACCCTGTTCTGTCGCTGAACTAATCTTCTGATTTTTGTGCTTATTTCTTGTTATTCAATGTGTTTGTGACTTGGGTATACTTAGTTAGATGTGTTACAAGTTTTGATAGAGTTAGATTACTTCTAGGGTGTTTGTTTAGGTTTAGTTCGACTTGCATAACTGGGTTACGGGATGAACTTTGAGCAATTAGTATACTGATGGGGATATTCTCTTTGTTAATAACACTTAGAATGATAAAAGATATAATCGACTTGGATTTGTTTGTTGAAATTTTTGAATTTTAAAAGTCTGAATTTGGATGGGTGGTTCACTGATATGATTCTATCAGATTGTTTGAAACTTGATCGGATTCCGAGACTTTTGATCGGATTCTAGGCTTTTGTTGGCTTGCAAGACACTTTTGATCGGATTCCGAGACTTTTGATCGGATTCCGAGACTTTTGATCGGATTCTAGGCTTTTGTCGGATTGCAAGAAAATTTTGATCGGATTCCGAGACTTTTATCAGATTCCGTAGTTCTAATCGGATTTCTTAGTTTTCTCGGATTCTTGATTCAATCGAAATTAATGAGTTTTAATCGGAATCCTACTCTAAAGGAATTTTATTGGATTTCTCTTAAGTGTTTATCGGATTCTTCAAATCCGATAAAACACTTAGAAAATTTTGAAAATTTTTCAACTTTATTCAAATGTGAATTTTTTAAATCAGAAAAGGAAACAACTTTTCTAGTGTTATCTGCTGGACATCTGATCATTAATCATTGGTATTATTCTCTTTTTGCAGAGGGTTAATCCTAGTAATCTTGTTCCTTCTGATCAACTGTTTCCCCGAACCAATAATCTCATGAACAATCATAGTTTTGACTCTCTAACCACCACCACCACTCAATTTCCTATTCTTTCTGAACTAATAGTCTCACATCCACTATTCCACATTTTAACATATAACCCTACTGCTGATGGAGAAGAACCTCATGTTCCAGAGGTATATGTGCAACAACTGTGGCACTCTTTGCATACTACTGTTAATGATGAAGGAGATGAGATCTTGGCTGGTCAGATTGAAAATTTCAAATTCTCTTTTGGTGTTGACCAGCTTCGGACTATGTTTAAACTTTCATCTGAGAGGGGTACTTATCCTAACAAAACAAGCTTTTATCCTATTATATCAGGCAAAGCTATCTTTCCACATGTCAAGGATCTTGGGTTTAATGGAGTGTTCACCAAGACTGCTCAATTCAAGAGAAATAATATGGTACCAATCTAGCAGTCTCTGTATGCTATAATTAATCGGTGTCTTACTAGCATTTGAAAAGGAGTTGATGGTGCTAGTTCAAGTTCGTTTCAAATTCTGGTCTCAATGGTCAAACACTGGCATGTCGACTATGCATCTATAATCTTTCAGGACATTTACACAGTTGTACATCAGAAACAAATACCACAAAAGGCTAAGAAATTTCTTCCGTATCCAAGGTTTCTATCGATGATTGTGCAATGTGTCATGCTAGAGCACCCAAATGACATCAATCTAAGGGATAATGATCCTATGCCAACGGTGTACATTATGCAGAAGCTGTATAAAATTGAAAAGACAATTGATGTTCAGCCATTTGTCATGCCTATTGATCTGTTAATGTTAATGGATTTAGATGATCCCATAGTTTAGGCATATGTGAGTGATAATAACACAGTTCTTCCGGATCAACAAGAACCTGTTGATCCTACCCAAAGAACAGTAGCACCTGAGGGATTAGTTGTTAGTAGTCAGGTATCTTTGGGTGACTCTGACATGGATGAGCAGAGAGAAAATTTCGAGAGGGGCGGTGAAGAGAATGTGGGTGATGTGAGTATAGGAATGGGAGATGCGGAGGATGATATGCCTATAGGATTGTTAATTTCTAAATCTCAATCTCAAGAAACTCCAGATTGAGGTGTTTAGCTGAATGGTGAAACTTTGATTGTCACACCTGAGGGTGTTAACTTGAAAGCTCCAGTTTTTAAGCATGATAATATGTTTGACATAGACAATCTTGATACTGGAAGCTTGAATGATAATACTGAAGATGAAGTTGAAAGGTTAAAAGAAACAGAGAGTGAGAGTGGGAGAAAAGAACATGAGAATGTTGAGAGTTCCCCAACCACATCTAGCTGGGAAACCACATCTGCAATCGGGTCTGACATGGTTAGTCCTGGTATTGAAAAAGACTCTGGCATCCCACCAGAGCATGCACAAACCCCACTCAGCCACTCAGAATCCTCTCAAAAGGATATTGTTTCATCTTCTCGCGGGGATTTAACACATGATCTACCGAAGTCTCCTTCTGAGACAGTAGGTATTGAAACAGGTGCCAGTTCTCCACAGGCTTCCGACTTTCATTTTCAAGAGTACATTGCAAGCCCATTTCTTTCTAAACACAAAGACACATCTATACCAACAACTAGGATCCTACCTGAAGGACCTAGCAGAACATCTATCGAAGCTACTCTTCGTAGACTTCAAGGATTAGATGGAAATCCTGCCACAATCAACCCTGATACAGCTATGCATGTGGGTGGCTCAACTTCTGAAGGATTTGTTCCTCCAGTTGTTTCAGTCTCAACGGGCAATCTAGGTGATCCCGGTTCTGTTACACATTCAAAAGTTTCTCAGGTTGCCACAGAATTTGTTTCTAAGGCTGACCTTGAAACTGCTTTGTCTACCGTTAATGCAAAAATTGATGTTCTAAATGAGAAGATGGATAGGCTGTTGGCTAAACAAGGCCTGGATGTTTCAGTAGAGGAGTTGAAATCCCAGTTGTATGCAAAGCTAATGGCTAGGCCAGATAATAATGAAGAAGATGCTACACTGGTTGATTTATTAAGAAATGAATACAAGAAATCTGACTTTGAAAGTTTCAAGAAGGAGATGAGAGATAGTATGGCAGCTTTTGGGGTTGCTTTTCACAAACGCATGGATACCATGGATCCCCTTAAGGATGTTGAGGGTGAGGCTTCTCCCGCTATTGTTCAGGGGAAGTCTTCAGGACGAATTAATGCAGAAGAGGAAGCTGCAATTGCTGCTGCACTTAAAGTATCTCTTGAGGAAACCTGTCAGGCACAGGGAAAGAAAAGAAAACATAATGATCAAGATCCTGATCCCGATCATTCTGAGGGGGAGAAACGTCATGCAACTGTCCGTGTGACATCTCAAATATCAAAGCTACCTGCTGCTTCGTCTTCACAAAGCAAACAACCAATAACTCCAAAGAGAGGCAGAGGTAGAGGTAAAGGAAAATGGCAAAGGACTTTCATTGATGAAAAAGAAAAGGATACAGACAGACTAGTAGATGATACATTTTACTTTCTTACAAGTGCAGGTTCATACTTTGATGTTTATGGGTGATTTGTAGCAGAAGCTGGTGAACATGAAAAAGAGTTAACTCTTCAGCAACATATAAGCAAAATTAAAGAAACTGTGACAACACCAAGGGTTGAAAAGCCTGAGGTAGATGAAATTTCCACTCCTGATCCATTCAATATAGAAAATGTTCTGAGATTAAACGAAGAAGTAGATGACTTGTTTCCTCTTTCTCCGGGCAAATTTAGAAAAACAGCAAGAGATTTGTTGAGAGAACAAGAAAAACAGAAAAGATTGAGAAAACTGAAGCAAGGTGCTGAATGGAAAATTCCTAGAGGTTACAATCCAGATCTCATTCTGACTTCAAGCATGAGAGACATCAGGAAAATAGTGGTATTAACTAAAAAGGCTCTAAATAAGACAAACAGAAATTGGAGTGCTTTTGATGTTGCAGTGGCCTTTCTTGAAGAGAAAATTTCTGAGATTTATTCTGAACAAATTCAACAGGAATTACCTATCAATCTACTGGGGGGTAACAGATGTCTCTTATGCAGGTAGAAGAATGATAATGAATTGGCATGGTAAATCAAGAGATCAAGTGGCTTCCAAACATCCAGTTTCAAAAGTGAAGTGCTCATTTGGAAAAATTCTTAATGTGATTTGGGTTTACTTCTGTGTGCAAAGAATAGATCAGAAATCTTACTGGTTCAGTCAAGTAGATCTGAAACATTTAAGCTTGGAGGATGTTGAACACATGATGGAAGAACTTGAAGCAAAGAAACACAGCTCCAAACCAAACAATGCAAGCTACCAGATCTTGCTAGACTTTATGAAGCAAAGAATTCTACTTGCTGAGAGAAATGACATCCAGCTTGGTGCAGAGGCAGACAAATCTAAGATCAATGTTCTAAAGCCAAACACCACACATCCCAGAATTGAAGAGCTAGAAATGTTTCAAACTATTTGGAAGGATGATGAGACTGGAGAAGATGATGGAATAGTTCTCTTCAACAGTAAGAAGGAAAAATTCTTTCTAAGGACCAAGGAACTAAATGCTTATTATGATGGTTCACTTAGAGTCTGGCTTATCAAGATCAGAGAGCATAGCTTCAATCTCAAGGATGACTTTGATCAATCTGCAAGAGTAAGCATGACTGATGTTATGGAAAAGATAGAAGCAAAGATGCGTGAAAGAGCTACTCTACGTAGTTGGCAAAGGATCTTGGGTGAACGGAACATAGACTAGATCCAATCAAGGGGGAGATTGTTAGATCAAGAATTTAGTGATTAGATCTAGTCTTTATATGATGTAATATATATGTTTTAGTACTTAGTATAAATACTAAGTAAACATTGTCATATTGTAACCTTTGACATTTTGAAATAGAAAAACACACACTTAAAGTTGTTATTGGCATATTCTCTCTACTCATATTTGAATTCATACACTATACACTCAATCTTGACTTTCAGTATTTAGAACATATCTTACAAACTTAACTTTGTCTCATCAAATCTTAACTGATGAGATCATTTTCCTAACAAACTCCCCTATTTGATGATGACAAAACCATCAAACAGTTCTCATGTTTGTTTTACAGAATTATGTTTTAAATCTCAAACTTATTAAGATTTTATTTTTGAACTAATCAAATTTTAATTGACAATATCTATTTTTTTAATTGAACTTATCAATTATAAGTGGAACATACCAACTTTAAGTTGAACAAACCAACTAATTATATTAATGAATAAGAATTAATCATTTATTCATTAAGCTGAACTTTTCAGACTAATAATTATGAGCATATCATAACACAGTTGAACATATCAAACAAATATTTGTATTAATTGAACATATCATAATACAAAATTTCTGATCACATAGATCATGCACAATTAGTGCTTACAAAATTAGAACTAGTCTAATTTTTATAGTAGAACTAATCTATTCAGTTTATCTGATGAACTCAGGATGTAGAAGCTCCCAAATGCTGATCTCCTTATTGATCTCATCTAGTAGTCTTTCAGCTTCTTCATTCCCTTTTAGTTCCTTTTGTTGTACTCTGATGAGCTTGTTCAACCTATACTTAATTAGCTGATTCGAATCATCACCACCACAACAATTTCTAATTTTCAAGTTATCCTCAACTTTAAAATAGCAAATCTCATTCAACTTGATAAAGCTAGGAGTGCCTGCGTGATATTTGAACATAAGGCCTTGAATAGGTGTGTTGATACATTGATTTTCCTTGAATTCTACTCCCTCAGGCATTCTGAACAGATTTTCCCACTGCAGACCACGAACTGGAACATACCTCAGTTCTTCCGCTCGAGCAATCAACTTGGAGACTTTAGATATAATTTCTTGTTTGATCCGACTTCTTTTAAATTTCCTGAGCAGCATCATTATTCTTTGCCATTCAATGTAGCCCATCCTGTGAACGTGTCTCAGGTCCATTCCCACTGTTGATTCGTCACTAAGCTCAAAAGTGAGAATGACAGCTCCATTTGCTCTGCTCAAGGTCATTCCTCTGATCTGTTTGTCGAAGCTCTTTCTGAAGTAACATTCCTGCAGTTCTGCATCTGAGTATGGGATTAGATCAGGTCTTGGACCAGTGAATGTAGCTTCCGCTTGAGCCAAAGCTTTCCTTTCCTTTTCTTTTTCTTGGTCCTTTATCTCTTTCTCTTTTCTCTTTCTCTTTTCTCTTTCTCAGCTCAGCTGCAGAGATCCCAAGCTCATTTGCTTCTTCTTGCTCAAGCATCTCTATTAACTCTCTTGTAGCTTTTTCTTCTTCTGTTTCTTCCTCAGTCTCAGAAACACTGTCAGCTTCAGATTCAGATTCAGATTCTACTACCTTTTGTCTCTTAGCTACAGGTTCCTCTTTGTTTATTTCCAACTCCCCCTCAGCCTGAGATTGCCTCTCTACTCCTTTAGCTAGTACTAGTAAAGCTTCAGCCTCAGCTTGAACTAGCTCAGCTTCAGCATCAGCTTGAACCTCTCCACTTTTTTGTCATCATCAATAGGGGTTGAAGTCCTTTGTTGTTGTAGTGCAGCAACTGCAGATTTCAAGTTTAACACCTCTGTCTGCGGGTGTCCCATTCTGGGCAGGACATACCTAGCCACCTGTCTCGTCACCGCAGGCTCCAACTAATCAGATTGAGGGAATTGAAGAACCTCCCTTAGCCTGTCTACGGTGAGAGTAATCGTCCTCTCTCCATTCAGCACTGTGCCCCGGATTTCGTCATTCTTTTGGTCATAGACACACGTATACCAAAACTCGAGCAGATGCTGAGGAACCACTTGTAAAGGTGCTCCAGTGAAGTCAAAAGCCAATGGGTATTTACGGATATAGTTTACCCATGTTTAGCGGTGACGAGATTCAGAACGGTTGATTGTTGATTTTGATCAGCGGCAATCCGTTGTTCTTGAACGCAGCACCCCTTACCATTCTGTCACAGAGATTCAGAACGGTTTCATCCATCGTTGAATTTAGAAAATTACACGAAGTAACTGTTCTATTTGCACTGAGCAATTTAAGTCGCACTGAGCGATATTAGATTCGCACTAAGTGATTTAGGGTTTCGTGATCGATTAAACGAGGAATTGTACTGAGCAATATGTGGTTGTTTGCGAAGGGTATTTTAGATGGTGAGAAGTCAAATTTGTAAGCGTAAACTTCTCTAAACCGGTTATGATCGATATATATATATACCTTTTTGATGAGAGAGAAAAGTTACCGTTAGAATCTCATTTTTATCCGTTACGCTAGAAAAATTACGGCTTGATGTAACAATAAGAGGGTAGAAACACATCCTCTTCCAACGGATACAAGTGTAAAATAATATTAGTGACCTACAGAAATATTATTAACATTGTTGTATTCCACCAATACCGAATTAGTATAATACGCTATTTGAGACTTACTCAAATACGCAGAGACACATGAATCAATAACACTTAGTAATTAAAACATGGTTTTGGACACACCAAGTCTGAGTAAGCTTAATACTCAGTTTATGTCAAGCACTCAGATTGATTCAAGCACTCAGCTTGAGTTGAGCACTCAGCTTGAGATTGGTACTCAGCTTGAGTAGAGCACACAGCTCAGGATTAACGACAATCAGTCATGTATGTTTAAGACTGACTTAAACATGTAATTTAGCTACACTAAGCAGTTAAAATATATTTGGAACTCACCAAACGTATGAACTCATCATTCAGCTTGGCAGGTTATAAAGTTTATGAAAACTTATTTATAAACTGTGCACTCAGCTTAAGACACTTAGTCTCTGTCAAACTGAAAATTCAGATTCTAGACACTTAGCTAGGGGTTTAGCATACCCAATT
Organism: Pulicaria dysenterica; assembly: GCA_947179395.2. Taxonomy (NCBI): domain Eukaryota; kingdom Viridiplantae; phylum Streptophyta; class Magnoliopsida; order Asterales; family Asteraceae; genus Pulicaria; species Pulicaria dysenterica. Next base: position 47,751,656 of record OX359292.1, on the reverse strand, counting down.
CACTTAGCAGATACATAAACCTCTTCTCATCAAGTGGTTTCGTAAAGATATCTGCTAATTGGTCATCAGTGGAGATAATTTAAAGTCAGCTTTACCTTTTTCCACGATGTCCATGATGAAGTGATGTCTAATTTCGATATGCTTGGTTCTTGAGTGGAAGACTGGATTATAAGTTATGGCTATAGCACTTTGGTTATCACAAAAGATAGGAGTTTTCTTGAAACTCATACCAATGTCTTGAAGCAGATGCATCCATAGGATTTGAGCACAACAGCTTCATGCTGCAACATATTCAGCTTCGGCAGTTGAAGTAGCCACTGAGTTCTGTTTCTTACTAGTCCAGCTTACTAACTTCCCACCAAGCAGTTGACATCCTCCTGTTGTTGATTTTCTATCTAACTTGCACCCAACATAGTTAGCATCTGAAAAACCAACTAACTCAAACCTAGACTCCTTTGGATACCAAAGACCTAGATTTGGAGTACCTTTAAGGTACCTAAAGATCCTTTTCACAGCTTAAAGATGTGATTCTTTAGGATCTTCCTAATATCTTGCACAAACACATGTAGAAAACATGATATCAGGTCTACTAGCTGTCAAATATAATAATGAACCTATCATTCCTCTATAGGTAGACTGACACACAGACTTACCATCTGAGTCTTTACACAGCTTGACAGCTGGTGACATGGGTGTTTTCATGGTTGAACTAGAATCAAAATCATATTTATTAATCAAATCAAGAACATACTTGCTTTGATTGATGAATATTCCATCAAGCTTTTGTTGAATTTGTAAACCCAAGAAATATATCATCTCACCCATCATGCTCATCTTGTACTTTTGTGACATTATTTTGGAGAACCATTCACACAGAGATTCATTTCTAAAACCAAAAATAATATCATCCACATAGATCTGTACAAGAATCACCTGTCCTTTACTCTTTTTGATAAAGAGTGTCTTATCTATACTACCTCTGGTGAAATCCATTGATAGTAGAGAGTTGGACAGTGTATCATACCAAGCTCTTGGAGCTTGTTTGAGACCATACAAAGCCTTGTCTAACTTATAGACATGATGTGGAAACTTTGAACTAACAAATCCAGAAGGTTGTTTCACATAGACTTCCTCCTGAAGTTTTCCATTAAGGAAATCACTTTTCACATCCATTTGATAGACTTTGAAGTCTTTATATGATGCATAGGCCAGAAGCAGCCTTATGGCTTCAATTCTAGCAACAAGGGCAAATGTCTCATCATAATCGATTCCTTCCTCTTGCTTATACCCTTGTGCCACCAGCCTGGCTTTGTTCCTAACTATCACCCCATCCTTTTCTATTTTATTCCTATAGACCCACTTAGTGCCTATAATTGAATGATCTTTGGGGGCAGGGACAAGGCTCCAGACCTTATTTCTCTCAAACTCACTCAATTCCTCTTGCATAGTTTCAATCCAATCCTCATCTTCTAAGGCTTCTTCAGTCTTCTTTGGTTCCATTTGAGATAGAAAACCAAAGTGAGCAGCGTAATTAGCTGTAGCCTTGTATCTGGTCATGACCCTTTCTTGGTCATTTCCAATGATTTGATCTTGAGGATGATCTTTAAGGAATTTGAATGTTGTAGTTGGTGAGTCTGGTTCTATACTTGAGTGATGTAGATAGTTCTGAGGTGAACATACATCCTCAGTCTCAATAGTAGCATTGTCAACAAACTGATGATCACTGAGATCCTCAGTCTAAGTGACTTCAGCTCCAAAGGGGTTGACGAACTCATCATACTTCTCAGCTTGAGAATCCCTTGGAGTTTGTGATGATTTCTTTGATGAACACACATCATCATCACTATCATCTCCCATGACATACATAGGATATGATATATTGGTTTCTTTAGGCTTTTCAAGCTCACTCAGACTCACCAAGTCAGCTTGCTTTTTCTCAGCTTGATCAAAACTGTCTTCATCAAATGAGACATGAATTGATTCTTCTATGGCCTTTCTCCTAGTGTTATACACTTTGTATGATTTGGAGATTAAGGAATAACTAACGAATATTCCAGGATCAGCTTTGGGTTCCAACTTATGTAGCTGATCTCTTTGATTCAGCACATAGCATTTTGAACCAAAGACATAGAAATAACCTATATTGGGCTTTCTAGAATTATACATCTCATATGATGTTTTACCATGTCTTTTGACAATGATTGATCTATTTTGAGTATAACAGGCTGTACTGACATCTTCATCCAAAAATAAAGTTTCAATCCTGCCTCACACAGCATTGTTCTAGCAGCCTCAATTAGGGTTCTATTTCTTCTCTCAGCAACTCCATTTTGTTGAGGAGTTCTGACAGATGAGAAATTTTGTAATATTCCCTTTTGTTCACAGATGCTTTCAAGGGTAGAGTTTCTGAACTCAGTCCCATGATCACTTCTGAGTTGCTTTACAGACTTACCTTTATGCAACTCTTCCTGTTTGATAAAACTTATTATCTCCAGGGCAGCCTCACTTTAGGCTTTAAGGAATATTACCTAGGTGAATCGTGAGAACTCATCTACTATCACCAGTGTGTACTTCTTGCCACTTAGGCTGGGAGTACTTATGGGTCCAAACAGATCCATATGCAACATATGCAGTGGGTTTGTTATAGAAAATTTTTTATTTCATTTAAAGGACCCTTTATGGTGTTTCCCTTGTTCACAAGCTGAGCACAATTTGTCCTTGATAAATGTGATCTTTTGTAATCCAGAGACTAACTCTTTATTGGATAGCATATTTACATTTTTAAAATTCAAATGTGATAATCGTTTATGCCACAAACAACTCAGCTTAGGAATAGATTGGGAATACAAGCAGGTTTCAGTATAGGGATCAGCAGAATTAAGATCAAGTAGATACACATCTCTTTCTCTTTTAGCTACTAATACAGGCTTTCCCTTAGCATTATATATTATTCCTGCTTTCTTCGTAAAAGTAACTATATTGTCTTCATCACACAACTGGCTGATACTAATCAGATTGTGTTTGAGACCCTTGACATAAGCAACCTTCTGGAAAGTGACCTTGCTAGCATGCATCTTCACGTAGCCTTTAGTTCTTCCATGGGAGTTGTCACCAAAAGTTACTTTAGGACATTCATCTTCCCGGAAATCACTAAGAAGTCATTTCCACCCAGTCATGTGCCTTGAGCATCCACTATCCAAGTACCATTTACATGAACCCTGCACATGATATAAAAACTAAACACATTAGTTTTGTTTGGGAACCCACTTCTTGGTGGGTTCTGATGAGGAGCACTTAGCATCTCTTGTTGAACTGACTGTTCAGCTTGAGCAGGAGTTGAGTCCTGTGTAGGCTTATCAGCTTGTTCTTGTTTAGGCCTTGAGATTTCAACATCACAATCCTTAGCCTCATGACCTCTACTTCTGCACTTGTAGCATCTCCTTCTTCCAATGATTATAGGAGGTAGAGTGTCCAATAACCCTTATGAAAACTTGCTCTCAGTCTTAGGATTATATGTAGTAGATAAGTTTTCAACTTTCTTTGCAAGTTGATTCACTTGATGCTCACTGATTTTGGACTTACCTTTGTCAGATCGTTGTTTGTTATCCGTTTGTTTAGAAGCTTGACCAAGAAACTTCTTTTCCATGACCTTGGACTTACCTTTTGTCATGCTTACTGGACTCACCAGGTTCAACAGGTTTGGACTTACCAATGTTAATCTTCTTGGACTTACCAAGATCCACAACTTTGCACTTACCATTGATGTGATTTGACCTCTGACTTACAGTGGTCTTTCTATTCTTGTAACTTCTTTCCGAGCCAGATAGAGAATGTTGTCTTTTGAAAGGATTTGGGTTAAGCCTTTCCACAACTGAAGTTCTTTGAAGAGGCTAAGTGCCTAATCTGTCCAGCACAGACTTACCATGTTGTTTGGATGTTGAGCACTCATTTCCATGATCTTTAGCCTTTACAAACATATTGTATTTAAGATTTTGATCATGTTTCTTCTCTGAGGCTGACTTCTAAGACTCAATCAGTTGTCTATCCTCCTCAGAGTCTGTACTTGCTATCTCATCATCAGCTACATAAGCTGCAGTTTGATAGTCACCTCCAAGTACAGCTTGTACCTGTTTAGGAATTTGTAGGTTTATGCACTTTTCAGCAAGCTTTGATGACTTACACCAAGACTCAGTGACCTTTTGAAGTTCTTCACATAGAAGTTTATTAATGTGTCTTTGACATTCAAGATCACACTGTGCTTTCTTACCAACATCAATGAGAGATTGATTTTCCTTAATCTCATTCTTCAGTTTAGCTATCTCATCTTTGAGGTCCTTTTGAGACTTAAGGATGGTGTTGAAATCATTCAACAAATAATCGAAGGCAAGACCCTTTTCTTTATCGGTGTAAGAGTTGAAATTACTAACCTTGTACATTGAAGCAGGATCCCAATCACTAAGCTTGTTGTTTTCCTCAGCTTCCTTCATGTCAGCTTCAAAAGTTGACTCGGACAAACCATAATCAACTTCGTCAATTTCAAACTCTTCATTTTCTTGAGCCATTATACAAACATCATCATCATCTGAGGTAGATGATTCTGTATCCCAGGTTTCAGCGTAAAGTCCTTTGTATTCTGGCTTTGCTTTCTTGAGCTGAGTATATTTCTTTTTATACTTATCAGCCCTGTAAGTATTCTTATCAGCAACTGATGCTGATTCTTCCTTCTTTAATCTGCACTCAACAGCAATGTGTCCCTTCTTCTCACAGTTGAAGCACATAGCCTTCTTGGGATCAAAGGAACTTTTCCCTTTGCCTCTGTCAGATCTTCCTCTTCCCCGTTGAGCTCCTCTCAAACGTCTGGCCAACATAGCCATCTGCTCGGTGATAGTCTGAACATCATCAGTATCACCTGAGTCTGAGTCTGAGTGGTCAGCTTGAGATTCTGACTCAGTCTCAGATTCAACAACTAAAGCCTTGGAGCTATTCTTCTTTTTCTGTGTAACTAATGCAATTTCTGCTTTATCCAAGGACTCCTTAAGTTGTTGTTGAGAAGTTCTCTTGTGCTCTGTGATCTGTTCATGATTGAGCAAGAACCCATAGATAGACTGTACGTTGTACACATGCAGTGTTCCTCTAGCCCTCAGTGTTGTGGTTACTTCATTGAACCTTTCTGGTAACACATCCAGAAATTTCGGCACAAGTTCAGCCTCATCTTTCTTCACACCTACACTTAGCAGGTCATTTATCAAGCAGTGAAACCTTGTGAATAAATCAGGCAAGGTTTCATTCTTCTTCGAAAAGAAGTTTTCATATGATATGTTTAGATGACTCTTCTTTTGCTTCTAGACCAGATCAGTGCCCTCATATGTAATACTCAGCATATCCTAGATCTCTTTTGCAGTTTGACACCCAGTCACTGTATGCAAGATCTTGTTGGTCAGGGCATTTTCCAGAACACTCTTTGCCTTGTCATCCAGATTGAAAAGTTTCCAATCTTCATCAGTCCAGGATGCAGTAGGCTTTCTCATATCCTTTTCAGATCTGCCAGGAGACGTATCACTGACAGTTGCAGGAATCTTGGGGATAATAGGTCCTTTTGTGATGACATCGTACATATGATTGTCAATGTACTTAAGGAATAACATGGCTCTGAACTTCCACATAGGATAGTCAGATCCATCGAATATGTGACAGCCTTTTGCAGACATCTATGGAATGTTTGAAGAATTGTCGCTTGTAAACATTGTAAATAAAGTGTTACAACAAGCAACAGATGTGTAGAACGGGGGTTGAATACACTTTTTGCGGAAATTGAATAAATCAAAATAAAGTGTTACACTAAGTAAATCAAACCACAATCGAATGCTTTGCTTTTCATTTATAAGAAGATGGTTACAGACTCTATCAAGTAAGCAACTCTTGATATGTAAACACCTAATATAAATCTGTCAATATTTCAAACTTAGCTATCTATAATCAACTTATGATTATAGATATTGACGACTCTCTAAACAGGATTTAATCACAGATTGAAAACTTACCAATCTCACAACTAATGTGAGTATTCGAACAAACGAATAGCTTGGCAATCTGTGAACAGACAAACAGTGATTCAAGAATCGTAACACATACGATTGAGGTAAGGTATTTGGCTCCGCAACACTTAGTTGTGATCGTCATTGTAGTCGTACCTGAGTCGTACCTCTAAACTTATCAGGAGATAAGTATTTATAACACTGTTCCTACAGTTCCAAGCAAACTAAGACTCAGCCTAATTTGCTAACTAACTAACAGATAACTCGGAATCTTGAATCTTGAATCTTCTTATCTTAAGTATTCAATCTTCAATCTTGATTCTGGAGTCTGCTTATCCTTCCCGTAGATATAGAGAGTTAAAAGATAAATTTAAAACATATTTAAATTTTCTTTAAGCTGACTTCTTGCTCGGACTGAGTTACTCAGCTTGAAACTCGTCAAGTTGAGTTCCTCGAGAACAAACTCGAAAACCAACATGAACTAACACGTATATTAATAAACTCATCCTTAGAAGTCCTAACAGTTAGCTAGAACGTATTTAGCAACTCTGTTGAGCTGATTCAGTATATACGCTGAGTCACTCAGCTTGAAACTCATCAAGATGAAAGCTCAATATATCTTAGGTGACACACACAGCTTATCAAACACATTGATAATCTTACTAAGATATAGTCTAAGCTGGTCGAACATATGCTCAACTTATACTCGGCTTATACTCAGTCTGAATCACTATAAGTGTTCAGTCTGACTAAGCTTCATAATTTTGTTTAAGTTGTATTTAGAACTTATCTTACAAACTTAACTTTGTCTCATCAAATCGTAACTGATGAGATCATTTTCCCAACAGTAGCCCTTCCGGACCTGAAACCGCAGCCGGGCTGGCCTTGGGCCGTGGTTCCTGGGCCGAAGCCGCACCACGCCACTGTCGCTGCCCTAGCCGTTGGTGAGTGCCGCCTCCCCTGGGACCGCCATCTACTAGCCACCTGCCCTCTGACTGGGATGCCACCGCCTGAGGCCGCCGCCTGATGTCGCCGCCGATGATGGTGGTGGTTCGGTTTTCGTTTTTGCGCTAATAACAACAATAATAAAAAAAAGATTTAACTAAACTATTAAATCTAATAATCCTTTTTATTAAAAAGCAATTAATTATCCAATAAAAATCAAAACTTGATTTAAACTATCACCTAATTGCATAAAATACCCTTGACCTTTCTAATTAATTAATAACTATTAATTAATTGGTCCAATTAATATTTAAACTAAATATTAATTTCCCTTTTTAAAATAATAAATAACTATTATTATTTTCTTTCTCAATAATTAATTAACTAATTAATTATTCCACACATATAATCTTGGTAAAAATCCAAATGGTTCTAAACGAGTGTGTAGTAGTGTGATCCTTTAGTGTCACATAGTATTGGACATCATGACACGTGTTATCTATCTCTGCACATAATCTAACACAAGTGGGAGTCTGATAGATTGTGTTGAGGGATAGTGTACACGTGTCATCATATCCATTAACACTATGAGTCACTAAGGGGTCACACAACTGCACACTCAACTATTGAACCAGAAAATAGTACAATGTGTCTAAGTGATAATTAGTAGTTAATTAATTGTCAAGAGAAATAATAATAAATGGGCATTTATTATTTAAGTGAGAAATTAAATACAAGTTATATATTTAATTATAATGTTTGGTTGGAAAAATATTAATTGATGGTTAATTAATTAATATTAAACCTAACTAGAAGGGTTGTTTTTTCGAACGATCAAAGTTATTGGTCGCGGACCGGGCTTCAAGGTCTGAGGGCTTTAATCCACTTAAATTCATATTTAAGGGATTAAACGTTAGGTTTTTACAACCCTAATCACAATTAAACAAAAAGGACAAAAACAATCTCTATCTCTCTCTCTCATGCTCTCTTCGGCCGAGAACAACCACTAACACACGAACGGCGGTGGTCGACGGTTGTCTTAGCGACGGCCTTTGGTGGTGGACGACGGTGCCCTATGGCGGCGGCCTTCTCTCACTCCCTCGAACGTTTTGCGGCGGCTTCTCGGCGGTGGTCGAACCACACCAAAAGCCTGCGGATTTTGGTGATACACACACGGGACCGACTTTTTGTTTCGGGTATTATTATCGTTTGCGGTCTAGCAGCCAGTTCAAAGGGTGCAATAGCTGTGTATCCCCTATAGCAGTTCAGGGTATATTTCTCTTATCTTCTTAATACTCAAAGATATACACCTATTTTATCTGCTATATTATGATTATTTGTTCGGTTTCCCCACCTGATCCAGTTGTGATCTTGAGATCGGATTTATGTATATTTTTATTCCGCTGTGCTTGTACCCTGTAAATCTCAACTGTAAAACCCTTGTAAAATAATTACCCATATAGTTAAGAAAACCAATTATTTAAACAAGGCTAAGAACCTTATTTCACTTTACCCCGTGACGGGTTTACCGCGGGCCACGAAGCAAGTTATTTAGCCCGGTAACCATTTTTTCTATTGCAACCATTTTGCAATTCTTATATCCTTGCGGGATCCTTTGACATCCATTATGTCTAGGCATTTTTTATCCTTCCCTCACCAATTTACTTGTTCTGCTCAAATGACTCGACTTAAATTCAACGCTACTTAAGTATTACAATGAATTTGTAAGTTGTCTGTCAAGACACACGTTGGTACTTTCGACCAATTATCTGCTCGTTCATAAGCTCGACAACCAACATTGCGAGTTGCCAAACTCACCTTCCATACATCTCCACAAGGAATGACTCGTGCTTAAGCTCAAAAATCATCCAAGTTTTGATAGATATGGGTCGTATCGTTTTACGGATGGCGCCCAACTTACTTTTGAAAAATGGGGTTTAGTTTTCCGATTAAATCATTTGCATGATTTTGAGAATCAACAATTGAGTGACAAAACAATTTTCTCACTTAATATAATACCATTTTTATATTTAATTGTCAATTCTATGCGCGGACGAAATTGCAAACTAATTTTACAAGATATTGTGTTAATTTATTTATCAAAAATTTTCTAGCATGCGAATCCTAAATCCATGCGAGAAAAAGAAATAAATAAAACACAACCACGCATACAAATAAAACAAGTCCGGTAACATGACCAATGGGGAAAACTATGTCAACTAAGGACAAGACCAAAAATACTTGTTGTGCACGCTCCCACCGAATCCGGCATCTTCATTAGCCACCCGAATTCCTCCTTGCCGAGACATCATCGCCGTGACTCCCGATGGTGAAATAAAATTAAACTAAGTACAAGTACATAAAAAGAATGAAACGACATGCACGTCGCAATTCCTACTAAACTATTACTAGTACAAAGAATAAAATAAACGACATGCAAGCCGCTCCCAAAATTGATTACAACAATACGACACGCAGGCCATCAAAAATAATCAACCAATCACAACAAACATCGCAATGGTCTAAAGGGCAATTTAGTTACCAAACAACACAAACATCACAAAACAAACCAAAAACATGTTGTGCCACCAAAACCATGTCAAACAAATATATTTTGATCAAAATTGTCAAAACACTCAAGGCACAAAAGACAATTCTAGTACATATGCATTAGTGATTCTAATACCAAGTTTAAAATCACACATTCATATATACTCTTATAAGTATATGTTTTTATGTACTTCATGCCAAGCCATACAAAACATATAAATAAAAGAATCAAAATATAGTGGGGTATCATCAGATCCAAAACAGATCTAAAATTGACAAAACTAGAGTTTTTAAACGTTAAATAATCTGTTTTAAAAATTTCTAGATTCTGGTCGAAAAATGCAGAGGCACGGACATGCCTTATAAAAGGTACACGCGTGCCTTTCTTTTGTCCATAATGCTAAAACATAATTTTTTAAGAATTCTGCCGGTACACGCACGGCCGTACCCGGCCGCCAAAATGCCGTGTGCCTATAAGAGGTACGTCCGTGCCCAGTCGCCGGAAAGTCAGTTTCGACAGAATTTTTCCAGTTTTTCAAATCTAATGCGCAAAGCCGTGTTAGAGATGGCTCTGATACCACTTTTGGGTATCGGTGGTTTGATCAAAACGCAATGGAAGCAAAAGGTATAAAACAATTTTTATTTTTCAACCACAAATCACCACCATATGGACCAAGACTTTACATAAACTAAGCAACATAAATAAACAAGAAGGTTTGTAGTATACCCTTGATGCAATTTCCCGTTCTTGTAGAAATGGTGATCTTGGAAGAACTAGTATTCAAGTTAGAACACCCTCTAGTATTATCCACACCAAGCTAGCTTTGGTTCCCACTTGCTAGAGTATCGATTAGATAATCCAAGCACCACAAATGATCCTTGCACTTGAACCTCACAAGCCTTGTATTTCAAATGTGTTTAGAGAGAGTATAGGGTACCAAATCAAATGGAATGTGTAACCATGCAGCATAAGTCTTTAGCCACTTATATTGAACCAACATAATGGTTCAAATTTGTGCACTAATGACTAGATAGTTGTTACATGCAATTAACACCAAATAATTAGTCTTAAAAGAATAATGAAAATGGATGTTACTGTACTAGGCATGACCGTGCATTCAAAGGCACGCCTGTGCCATCCCAAGTGGGCACACCCATGTCCCGACGGACTTGGGCTCGTGCCTCGGCACTAGACACGGCCGTACCTCCACCAGGCACGCCCGTGCCGGCTTAAATGGTACTTCCCAAGGCACGCTGTCCTTGGGCTTGTGCCTAGCCATGGGGAATGGAAGTACCTGTACAACGCATGGTCATGTCTGGCCTACGAGAGTCAAATCTAGTTTTCTCTCTCCTTTCACCAGTGGTGATACGGGAACCAATACTTGGTGTGTGACCCAATAGGCCCATGCTTCATCAGCAATGATACTAACTCGTGTGTCTTATTCGGGATACTCCAACAGATTCACCACCAGCGCTGCCGTCTGTGAAGTCATAACCACCACCGAAGGCTTCATCACTATCATCTCCCATATACCACCACCGGTCATCTGGTTTTAAAAATCAAAGACTTCATCGATTTGTACATTTGTGATTTGTGCATCTGGTTTTAAACAAGCTGACATATATCGGCTAAAATATACATATCATTTATATCCGATACTTCATTCTTTAATGCATTTGTATGCTAAATTAAGCTAATTATGCCTTACTTGGTTATATTATGTGTTTTCAGAGCTCTCAGGAGATGAATTGATGAAAATAGTGAAGAAATTGAAGAAAATAAGAAAAGCTGACAGACTAGACATACCTTGACTGTTTTGGCCATATCTTACTCATACAAACTCCGATTGAGGTGATTCAAGATGCCACGGAAAGTAGACTCGAAAAGATACAATTTTATCAAAATCAAGGGTTGATAATTCGAAGCTACATGCCACGAGGATAGGCTAAGCGCCGCGTAGAGCTCGTGTATGCGAGAGAAGAAGCTACGCGCCGGGTAGAAATCTCTTGAAAAATGAACTTCGAAAATACGTGCCGCGAGGAGAGGCTACGCACCGCGTAGGACGTTTTGACCATGATTGAATTTTTTATAAATTGAGTTTTTCACAACTTTATAAGGGGAACTTGATACTTTAGTCTAGGGTTTCGTACCAGAGATCTAAGGAGGTGATTTTGGGCTACCAAGGGCATACTTTTTGAGGGAATCATGCCAAGAGGTTAGATCTCATACCGATTACGCACGAGGATTGAAGATCGGAGGCTACATCTTCAATGGTATTGATTTTATTCATCATCATCCGTCTGTAATGGTGCATTAACTCTATCTTTTTCTGCCTTTGATGCATTGTAACTTGTCTATGAGTTAACTCTTATATTCACTTGGATGAATTGAGCCATAGACTAGATTTGATTCATCTTATGGATTGTTTGATTTCTTCTACTTTTTAATTAAAGAACCCTTCAAGTTGTTAGCTTTAACCTTTGCTTGTTTGATTTGTTTATTGCATATGTTTATTGATCATGAGAGTGTCATAATTGTGTGATTCTTCTACTTTTTAGGTGACGTAGTAGGAAACTCACTAGAAATAGGGGTTGAAATTAAACACCAATAACCTAGCTAATTAATTAAAGGACTAATTCTTGAAACGAGAGTTCTAGGATTAGGGGTTATGAGAGATCTGATCCTATAATTGAACGGTAATTTGAGGTGTGTTACATTATAGGCTTAAAGGTGAAAATCCTAGGAACCGTGTCTTAGCATGAGAGATTAAACGAAAGTTAATTAATCAACTTCTTGGAATTTCATCATTAATCGGGTTTTAATAATTAAATCAATGTTTAGGAGGATATGAATCTAAGTGAATTGCATGTTCAATATTTTCCTAGATCCACTTCCCTTTATCTCTGTGTACTTAGTTAGCTTCTTTACTTTTTTTTGTTTGTTAATTATTTAAGTCGTACTTTCTTTAAATCAAAATCTGATAGGTTGGTTGATAGTGACTTATTTGTTCGAATTAGCTTTACCGTTCCATGTGGAGACAATACCTGGACTTATCATTGATATACTACTATGCGACAAGGTCATACTTGCCTTTTGTGTGGTAGTCAACTTTGGTATTTCTAGACTTATAAATTTTATAACCTGATTTCACACGACCAAGTTTTTGGCGCCGTTGTCGGGGAACGTTGTTTCGTTTGGATAATTATATTACTATTAGTCGATCGATCCTTTCTTGGGGATTTATCCTCTTGAAAGTTATTCTCTTTGTTTTTATTTTCATTTTTTTAGTTTTTTTTTTTGTGTTTGTCTTTTTCCATTCTACTCCGAGTATTTCTTTTGCAGATATGGACTATCAAGGAAATTCATTTGTCCTTTGGGATTACTTCAATGAAGGTTGCTATGATGATGAACAACCAATGATGACTCCGGATGAGGTCTACTATCAAGGTAAAGATTCCAAATGGAATAATGGCAACAATAATTGGGACATTGATTATTCAAGACCCTACCCGTTCTATCAATGCAACTATCATGAGCCATTTGACATCTATCCTCAACCGTCCAAATCGGGATTGGAAGGTATCTTGAGTGAATTTTTGACGGGTCAAAAACAAATACACCAACCTGAGGATAACCAACCAGTGATAATTGGTTAAAGCTGCCACACTGTGATGATTATACACCCATGTATTTGGCGCCAGCGGCTTATTTAGCGAACCAACAGCCTATCTCATGCATGCAAGAGGAACCCACGTCTTCATTAGAGCTACTATTGGAAAAATTCATGGTTGAGCAAGCAAAGATAAACGACTAGTTTGAACAATTTCATAGAAATCAGATAGCCTCAATCTAAAATCTAGAAAGGAATGTCGGTAGGATAGCCCAGCAGCTAACCGAAAGACAGCCGCACGGATTGCCCCTAACCACACATGAAAATCAAATACTAGAGTTCAATAATGAGGCACAAGATAAGTCCTTTAATGAGGTGGAGAAAAAGGAGGTGATTCTGACGCCTGATCTATCGACAAATTTCCAAGCCATGCCTCAGCTAAAAGAAGTAAGTCATACACTCTTTTACTTTTATGATTCTGACTTTGATTTTAGTGTGCAGGATGATTTATATAAGAAGGTGGAGTCTAGGAGAGAGACTCAATCAAATGATGACGTGATTGATTACCTGGTGCATTACTTAAATGAGGAACCGAAGGATGAATCATCACTTGAAGAGCCATGAGTAAGAAATCAAGTTGAATATTCATTTGATGAACTAGAGCCAAGGTAAGGAATACCCTCAACACCAAAGTCCCTTTAGGGGAATTTGTGATTGGAGAGGAATAATGACTTGGATGAAATTAGGGGTCGTATGAAGTCTATACCTGAGGGTACACACAACCACCTGGAGGAATTAAAGTCCAATATGCATGGGAAACAATGGAGGAGATAAAGGAGCCTAAATGGAATTTGGTACAACCTCTCGAGCTTTCTTCAAGTAACTTATCAATATCGGGTATGTATCAATATTACCACCCGCACTTCATTACAAGTGTGGGGTGGGGTGCCCTGATTCCTAGTAAATAGGGGCAGAGTCAAGTTAGAGACTCCGACAAAAACAAGCGCTTCCCTGGAGGCAACCCATGGTTAGTTTAGTTTTTTATGTTTTATTTTCTGTCCAAAACATTGTGGGTATGTTTACTAAAAACCTTCACGAGACTATAACTTGTCCACTCTGGCTACGGAGGGGTTTAAAGGCTTGTTGCATATGCTAAATGCAACCGTGATTACTACGAAAGTAACTTAGTTTTTTTTTTGTTTTTGTTTCCATTATAGACTCATGTGTTTCTTGAGTTTGTTTTTTTGGTTGCACGATGAAGTATTTTAGAACGATCGTGGAGATGCCCATGTTCAAATAATCAAATTGAAGAGCTTCAAAAACAAGGAGTATCTCTTGTCCCATATTTTACTCTTTTTACTTTTCCACTTGGTGTTCATTTTGTGTGTGTACATTGGGGACAATGTACAACTTTAAGTGTGGGTGGGAGAGTATAATATGTGGGCCCTAGTCCTTGTTTGCTGATAACAACTTTTATGCTAGAATTGCCAAATTTTAGACCGATTTTTTCAGAAATCTGATTTGTATGCATGAGAGGTAGTTTACCTAGTCAATTCAAATGTTTCCTAGATTATCACTTCAAGATTATTACTTTTTGAATCATGCATGATTGATCATCACAATTACCCATTATTACAACGGAGAGTTTCAGCCTGTTTATAGCACCCAATTTATGAGGCTAGCTTTCTTTTGTGTCAGAATGTCAACATATAGTTATTGTAGAACTAGTTACTGATTTACTTGTTGAAACCACAAAAATGAGTCTACATATAATTGCACTGAGAGAGGCCTTCATTTGATTTAAAACCTTTGTTTTAGCATTTTATTTATTCGTTAGATAGTCTCAATTTTAGATTATATAATTTGTCCAACCTTAATTGCGTAGTGCTCATTTTTAGCACTCGATACACTTGTAGCCATGTTGAGCCTTAGCCTTTTTCATTTGTTAGCCATATTTTTAGCCTATCCACTTTTCTTAACTTTCTTTTGGCCTTAGCTTAAGTTCGAATTTAGCTAGATATGTAGCATGTGTTCGTGTTTGGAGTCAATAAATAGACGTTGTTGCCAAAATAATAAATTACAAGTTTCTAGTAGTCAAGTATTCTAGAATTCTTGCGAGAAGGTGCACGTTTGAAAAACAAAACAAAAAGAGCAAAAAAATAAAAAAGGATAAAAAAGAAAAAAAATAATAAGAGCAAAAAAAATCTCAAAAGAATAAAGTTCATGCCAATCTAGTAATGGTGTCAATTGTTTAGTCAGTATATGTGTTGTGCTTGACCATTCCAGTTTGAGTGGTGAGTCGTTGTTGTCGAGCATAGTTCGCGGTTTTGCTATTTTTAGTCACTTTTATATATCCCTTTTTCATACCCTTACCCTTAACCTAACATTACAACCCTAAAGTCCTCTCGAAGGTTGATGTCTCTAGTGGCAGAGATGAGATTTGGATACAATCTTATGCTAATACCTATGTGTTTTAATATTGTGAGTGTTCACCAAATATTGAACCTTATACACTTGAGTGAAAGAGTAAACTCCTTGGTAAGGATGTGATTTTATGCATGATTTGAAGATTAGTGATTTCTTGTAGTGCTAGTTTAAGTTTTATGAGTTGGTTAAAGAAAGGTTAGAGAATAGGTTGGTCTGATTTTTGGTGATTTTACATGATGGTTTGCTTGAGGACAAGCAAAGATTAACTGTGCGGTGTTTGATATCGGCTAAAATATACATATCATTTATATCTGATATTTCATTCTTTAATGAATTTGTATGCTAAATTATGCTAATTATGGCTTACTTTGTTATATTATGTGTTTTAGAGCTCTCGGGAGAAGAATTGATGAAAATAGCGATGAAATTGAAGAAAATAAGAAAAGCTGACACACTCGACATACCTTTACTATTTTGGCCGTATCTTACTCATACGAACTCCAATTGAGGTCATTCAAGAGGCCGCGGAAACTAGAATCGAAGGGATACATTTTTATCAAAATCAAGAGTTGATAATTGGAAGCTACGTGCTGGCAGAATAGGCTACGCTCCGCGCAGACCTGGTCTACGCGAGAGAAGGAGCTACGCGCCGGGTAGAAATCTCTAGAAAAATGCACTTCGAAGCTACGAGCCACAAGGAGAGGCTACGCGCTGCGTAGGACGTTTTAACCAATATTGACGGTTTGAATTTCAAATTTCGGATAAGCCTTATCGAGTCTACGCGGGTCGTAGTTATCCGGAAGAATTTTCTATAAATTGAGTTTTTTACAACTTTATAAGTGGAACTTGATACTTTAGCCTAGGATTTCGTAGCATAGACCTATGGGGGTGATTTTGGGCTACCAAGGCATACTTATGGAGGGAATCAAGCCAAGAGGTTAGATCTCATACCGATTACGCCTGAGGATTAAAAATCAGAGGCTACATCTTTTATGGGATTGATTTGATTCATCATCATCTGTCTATAATAGTGCATGAACTCTATCTTTTTCTATTTTTGATGTCTTCTAAGTTGTCTATGAGTTAACTCTTATATTCACTTGGATGTTTGAACCCTAGACTAGATTTGATTCATATTATGGATTTTTGATGTTTTCTTGAACGATTATCTGTCTATCAATTAAAAAACCCTTAAAGTTGTTAGCTTTAAACTTTGGTAGTTTGATTTGTTGATTGCATGTGTTTATTGATCACGAAAGTGTCATAATAGTGTAATTCTTCTACTTTTCGCTTAGGTGACGTAGTAGGCAACTCACTAGAAATAGGGATTGAAATTAAACACCAATAACCTAGTTAATTACTTAAAGGACTAATTCTTGAAATGAAAGTTCTAGGATCGGGGTGACGAGAGATCAGATCCCATAATTGGGCGGTAATTTGAGTTGTGTTATGTCCTAGCTTTAGAGATGAAAATCCTAAGAACCGTGTCTTAGCATTGCTGAGAGATTGAACGAAAGTTATTCAATCAACCTCTAGGGATTTCATTATTAATCGGGTTTTAATAATCAAATCTATGTTTAGGGGGATATGAATCCGAGTGAATTGCATCTTCAATTTTGTCCTAAATCTACTTTCCTTTATCTTTGTGTACTTAGCTAGTTGCGTTATTTTTTTAGTTAATTATAAAATCGTACTTTCTTCAAATAAAATTTAATAGGTTGATTAATAGTTATTTATCTATTCGAATTAGCTTTACCGTTCCCTGTCGAGACGATACTTGGACTTATCATTGCTAACTGCTACGCGACCAGGTCATACTTGCCTGTTGTGTGGTAGTCAACTTTAATATATCTAGACTTGTAAATTTTATAACCTGATTTCACACGATTACTGCCTGATACAACAACCATCGTAACTGCCATTAATTCACAACCACCATCACCACCGCCCTCGCATATAACCGCCCATACCCCTTTTCTCTTTCTCTGTTCGTAGTGCCATTTACACCATCAGTTACAACGTGCCCCACTGCCACGTCCACTATCTAGGGTCATCGAGGCAACATCCGGATCTAGAATATTGGTACATAAAAACCATCGATGATTTGTTGAGTTTGTGAAGCATTGATGGATTCCTCTGTTGGAACACGGTATGGAGCAAAACACAGCGGAAGCATAAAACAAAAGTTTCAAAACCGTACAAAAACGGGTCCATACATGTTCCAAAGTGATAATTTCTCTACAAAACACAATTGAAACTTAAAAGGAACAAGAGGGACAGAAAATATACCTCCTTACAAGCTCCAAAATCGGCTAAACATGCACGACACGGGATGAATCCGAGAACCCAAGTGTGTCCTCCTCTATTTCTTGATCCACACCAAGTTTGCTCGATCCCCGTATGCTAGTACTCCGTCAAGTGGACGTCCACCACGACTCCACCTTTCCGGGACAGCCTACAAGCTACTGCTCTTGCACCAATGGAGCTCACACAACACTCAAGTAATACCAACTTAGTGTATATTGTGTTTATGTCATGTATGGTACCAAGAGAGTATGATTCTAGAGAGAGAGAGTGAAGAGAAAATATGTCTCATGCATAAACTAAAAACTGATCCAGACCCCAAATGCCACATTTGGCCGGATACAAGAGCCATCTCTCATTGGACCACAAAATGGCCCAATCAGAATTCACGATTTCATGCAGAGAGACCTTCACGGTCTCTCACGGCCCGTGAAGAGCCCGTGAAGACTAAATGCACCACGACTGGCCATAGTCCTTCACGGCCCATGCCGCGTTCGAGTGACTCGTGAAGGCGTCTCCTTCACGACCCCTCTACGACCTCTTCACGACCCGTGAAGACTCCACGAGCCGTGTAAAAGTCATTGAGCCATTCGTGAGGGCAGTAGGCTTCACGACCCGTGGAGCATCCCTCACGGCCGTGAACCCTCAAAATCAAACAATTTTATTTTGGACCTTCTCTCTTTATCAGTAAGCTGTCGGGACCAATCCTTGGTGTGTGACCCAATAGGCTCGCACTTCATCAGTAGTAACACCAATGTACTTGTGTCAGTGGGTATACTCCAACAGACTCCCACTTGCACATGACACAACGTACCCAGAGGTATCACAGACAGGGAGTGGCCTCTAGCAAGGCATCCCTGCCCCCAAGTCAGTACGAGGTATGTCATTCAATAGACAAGTACCAATTCACAACCCAAAGGTTTGAAATGGCCCAATAGATAAGTGATCAACCATCCTTTTGTTCGCGATATCCATGTGAAGACGAGACATGGTACTAAGTCATTCTCAGTCCTTCACGATTATGTTTCTCGATCGAGATTGGTGGTGACCAAAATATATAAGTTGCAATCGATTACCCAAATCATTGCACACTCGAGCACGGCCATGCATTTTTGTGTTAGCGCCCAATCATCGAGGGGCCCAGGGATATCTCTCTAAACAGAGGAACAAATTCCTTTGACTACATTGCCCACCACAGTGATCATACTCTGATCAGCTACTCCCTTTATAACACCCAGTTACGGACTGCGTTTGAAAGAAACTAGAGCAAAGCAAACCAAAGTGATGCAGACACATGCATCTCCAGAATGAGGATGAACTGATATTATCATCCTGAATCACTCATGACAAGTACCACAAAGTGAATTCAGGTGTGGGTAGTCCAGTCACTTGAAACCCCTTTCAAGTACAGGCCAAGTATTGAGTCCCTGTGTCCCAATCACCATTGGACACTTGACCAGTCACTTCCCTCAGCCTTCATTCAGACTTCCTTCCAGTGAAGAATGACTGGCTGTGGACTTTTAGAATGTATACACATTCAGGGAAGAGGTAAAACATGCAAAGTTGGAACACAATAAGGCTTACTGAGAGTACCCACTACACGCGCATTATCAAACCCCTTTGATAATCGATACAAGCAGAAACACAATATTGCTTAATGTTCCCAAAGATAAAGCATATCAAAACTTTAACTAAAACATACTCAAGCCAAGTTCATGCAGACCTTAGTATGACATTCATCACTAGACTGCAACTAAAGCTCAGTAAACGGATCACCATCCCGATGTTATCTGTGTGTACTCTGATATTGATCATATCCCTACTGCAACCAACCACTTCCAGAGTGTGCGTTGATGGGATTTCGATCATTTATTCAAGCTGTTATACCTTCATTGTTTCAAAAGAACCCAATAAGGTAAACAACACTCGGGTCTCAAATTTAATGTGCATAAGCCATCGTACCCTCATAGTTTTCACAAAGATCACTATAGAGTCAGCGATGCTTGATTCTCAGTGATCATATCCCTACTACAACCAACCACTTCCAAAGTGTGCGTTGATGGGATTTTGATCATTTTGTCCAAGCAGTTATACCTTCATTGTTTCAAAGGAACCCAATAAGGTAAACAATGCTTGATTCACAAAGTTTAGTGTGTATAAGCCATCGTACTCTCATTGCCTCAATAGAAACCAATAGATTCAACGACGCTTTAAGACACACGCAAATTAACAACACCATATTAAAAAGGATTACAAACCCCAATAAAGATTGACGGTTATCCTTTCAAGTAGAAGCTATCACAAGAGTAGCAACTCACTTTAAGCTTCTTTTAATTACATCACCACAAGAACATATACTCATATTTCTTGTATTCCATAAACTTCTTTGAATATCCCATATTTATTATGGACGCATAATTCTTAATTTACACTTGTTGCCAAGCTGCATTAAGACATTATCTCTAAATCAAAGTATGTGCTAGACATACCAAATAGGATTATGACAGCGCTCCCACTAGCTCTGGCATCTATCCAAGTTTCATCATTGCTTACTGAAAACTCAAACACTTGATTTTCTTAGCAAAGATTCCAAAACTTAGATTTATTCTAAGCCCAAAAGGACTCCATATTTGTAGACTTCATAAGGATACTCAGGATGTAAGAGACCCTCGGATAGTGTTGTGAACACTTCCTCATAAAATTCCTATAACGGAATGCGGTCCTTGCATCAGACTGCCATAACACGGCATAAGCATCCCCTTAAACTTCAACATAACTACTGAGAGAATGTCTTCATATGATTCCTACCCAATGGTCAATCATCATGAAACCAATTCCTTCCAGTCAGTATTTGAAGTTATCTACAAATTTATCCATGCAGATCTTATATCCAAAAGATCTATATACACCGTCAGGTCAAAACCTAGACTTGAAAATCCAGCATGGAATGTATCTTATGTTATTACTTTCCTCATCTTAGCAGACTCAAGGGCCCACTACAGCTTCCGGTAGTTGATGCATACATATGTATCATCAATAAGTCATCGTCCTCAGATATAATAAACTATACCCTTCTGGTCTTATGACGACTCTTACCAGACATATGAAGAAGTAATAACTTTATGCCAGATACTCCAACATAGCCATGTTGAGTTTCAATCATTTCTGATTAAATACTAGTGCCAACATCAGGTCTTTTATTTAAATCGCACGTTCTTCCACTGGAATGCTTCAGTTATTCCTTTCCCTTTTCGAACAACCAAACCGGTTCTCAAAAGGTTATGAAATGAATATCTGAAACTCAGAAGAACTATTAAATACATTAGCATCCTTTAAGTTCATCCATCTCCCACTAAATGTAGACTGGATAACTCTGATATATGAGATTGACAAGCAAAGAACACTTTCTAATCGAATCTCCTTAGATGCTAATTTGACCATCTTTGTTGATTTAAAACAAGAACATTGCCCGTCACTACTTAAGTATACCTATCAAGCAGGTTACTTAAGTTTAATCCATCAAGACGGAACCATAACCAATATGTTCCATTCCTCCACTAAGCGATCCATGTAAAATATGTATCCTAGGAGAAGTGAATTATGAGGCAAACTCACAATTCTTATGATGGTTTAGAAATTTAGAATGTAGATGCTCAACATCTCACAAGATTTGAGTATCTTTATTCCCTTTTGCCTTTTTGATTTTAAATTTGGTAAGGGTGAGTCTTGAACACCTCTCAGCTTTCAGACATTCGTCTAATAGATTATACTTACACATTCCTTATACCATCATCGGTAAAGGTAACAAATCACATATAGTTAATCCTTATGTATTTGCCTGAACGGTCTTTACACAAACGTGCAAACGAAATCCAACAAGCTTTCATTCCTCTCACATTCACAAGTGAAGGATGTCTTAGTTATTTAGCCTTATAAGCAAGATTTACCATCAAGAATTAACTCAAACTCAAAAGACTCTAAGTTCCCAACCACATGTAGCTTAGTGATTCAAGTCTTGTTTATATGGTTAAATCAACTATTTCATAAGGATAACTATTCAATAATCATTCATAATCATTCCATTACTTCTTTAAGCAAAAGCTTATAATAAATGCCAAGACATGAATAAACTTTGAAATAAATCTCTAAAACCTACAATTTCAAAATTCAAAGTAATATTCGTCATCATCAAAGGCATAAATGATACAATGCTTCTTGCCACGCAGGGCGTAAGATAAAGATCTAAATGAAGTAATAGTATAGTTGGATGGAATGACAAGACTCTTCTTCCAATCCTTCTAGTTAGGGACAACCACCATGTTTCCCTCTTTAAGTTCCAGCTCTCCATGCATCCATTACCTACTTCTGATTAACACCCGCACTTTGCAACAAACAAGTTTGTGACAAACGTGAGCGTTTTTTACTAGCGTTCAAAACCCATTCATTAGAAGTAGAAGATCAATGAAGTTTGATCATGAATGTACCTGAAGATGAGCTAACGTTCTTCCTCTTTAGGATACTTAGCTCTTCCAGGCACTTGGGGCAGGCGTGACGGCGCCAATTTCCAATTTCTCCGCAAAAGTAGCAAACTACCCCATGTGGAACATCATCTTGAGGCACAATCTCATTGTCCTACGACTCGACAATTACGGATAGCCTAGTCATACTAGACTTTCCTTTTGAGGTCAGTTTCTCCTTCTTGCTAGTATGTTTCCTAGTAGCCAAAGTGGATGTGGACGCGGTACGATCCTTCTCAACCATGTAAGACTGTACAGCCTTCAGCATGTCTTGAAGTTCAATCAAGGATTTATCCAAATTGTCTTTGTGAAAGTTCTTGACAAACTTCTCATAAGACGCGGGCAGGGACTGGAGGATCATATCCACCGCAATCTCCCTCCCTATTGGAAGTCCAAGTCTCTCCAATTGGTCCATATATCCCTTCATCATAAGAAAATGGACTTTTACATCCTCACCTTCTTGCATCCTACAACCCACCAAAGCCTTGATACACTCAAACCGTTCTTGTCTAACCTGCTGCGGGAACATGTCCTTTAGCCGGTTTATCATGTCATACGCACTCAATTGCTCAAGCTGCTGATGCAACTCAAAGCTCATAGTCCATAACATGAGACAAGAAATATCTTGTGTATCTCTGACACGCTTCTCAAAAGCGTATCGAGTGGCCTAGGTCGCGTTAGTAGCAGGTGGCTCCGGAAAGGGTTCCTCAAGGATATGCAACTTTGACTCATGACGGAGGACAATCCTCAATACACGATACCAGTCAGCGAAGTTCACTCCTGTGAGTCTCTCCCTTTCTAGGAATAATCGAAGTTTAAAGTTTGGTGTGGTGTCGTTAATGTTTGCCATCTATAAAATAGTACACGTTTTTGTTAGTTTCGATATTATCCTCGTTAAAATAATTACCCAGCTGATTAAGAAAACCAAATTATCTTAACAAGGGCTAAGAACCTCAAAGTACCCCAATCCATGACTGGTTTGCCGCGGATCACTTCATGGAGCTACTTAGGCCGGTAAACGCTTTACCAATTGCAATCCGAGATTACAACTCTTAGACACTTGCGGGTTCCTAGGTACTTATAGCACCCATTTGGCATGTTTGATCCCTTCTCTCACCGATTCCTCATTAATCCGCTTTGATAGCTTGGTATGTGCACGACAACTACCAAGGCATCTTAAGTCTTGGAATTGTAAATCGACCATCAAGATACACGGTGGTACTCTAGCCCAATGGCCGGCTCGGCTAAGCTCGACAACCGACCCTTGCGAGTTGCCACACGCACCTTCCACAGAGTTATGCAAAACCGACCTCGGCTAAGCTCGACAACTGATCTTGCTTCACTAGATTTGGGTGGTGTCATCTCACGGGAGGCGAGTGACTTACATTTAATAAAAACGGGATTTTGTTTTTAAAGTGGTCTTGTGGCGCGCGAGGTTTGTGAACCAATTAAAACTCTTGGTTTTATTATTATGAAAAGTTTTCAAGCGAGCGATGAAACTAAACAACCACGCAAGAAACTAAACAAAACAACAACCACGCACAAGAAATATCCGGTAACATGCCCCTAAACCCGATGCGATTTCCTCGTGAGCCAAACGAGGAAAGCAAGGCCAAACTAAGGACACAGCCACTTGGCCCAGCTAGAACTGCTCCTACTGAATCCGTCATCTCCAATGAACCTCCGGATCCACCATAGCCGAGACGTCTCCTGCACGACTCTCGATGGTTGTCTTCGGTCTTCTTTTACAAATACATACAAATATTTGAAAAGAAACGGCGTGCAAGCCGCGAGATCCTAATCTAAGCTAATTCTAACAAATACAGAGAATAGTAATCGGCATGCAAGCCAAAATCAAGTACAAAATACAAGACCGAATAAATTTAATTATTACAAACCAATTGTGGTACAAACCACCAAATGAATGAATAATTAAAAACAACCAAACAACCATAAACAAAAAACAAAAACACGGTGTGCCAACCAAACTGTGCAAAATGTATCTTGATTAAGATTGTTCAAACCTAGCTAAACACTAAAGGCACAAAGTTAACAATACTTGTACATATGCATTAGTACCCCTAACACTTTGAGCATACATATTCATATATACACTATACAAGTATATGCATGTGTGCATTTCATGCCAAAAACCACCCAATACATATAAATGTACGAATCAAGACACATATGGGGCTTTTCAACATCCAAACACTTTGGACAAATTCTGGAAAAACAAAATCGAAAGGAGCTAAAACCGAAAATATTTTTCTTTTACCAAAAGGACAAAAACACTATTCACAATGTGCTTCACGGCCCAGGAGCCTTCACGGCCTGTTACGGCCCGTGAAGCCCATGAGTTCCACCACTCTGACCAATGAAAAACCCTTCACGACCAAGCACCCCACGAGACTGGTCGTGAGCCTTCACGACCGTGAAGAACAAGCCTTCACGACCCATGAAGACATTCTGGACAGAATGTCCAGATTCGGTTTTTTAAGCCAAAAAAGTGCAATTTGTTTGTAGATTTGGCTCTTATACCACTGTTGAAACACGGTATGGAGCAAAACACAGCGGAAGCATAAAACAAAAGTTTCAAAACCGTACAAAAACGGGTCCATACATGTTCCAAAGTGATAATTTCTCTACAAAACACAATTGCAACTTAAAAGGAACAAGAAGGACAGAAAATATACCTCATTACAAGCTCCAAAATCGGCTGAATATGCACGACATGGGATGAATCTGAGAACCCAAGTGTGTCCTCCTCTATTGCTTGATCCACACCAAGTTTGCTCGATCCCCGTACGCTAGTACTCCATCAAGCGGACGTCCACCACGACTCCACCTTTCCGGAACAGCCTACAAGCTACTCCTCTTGCACCAATGGAGCTCACACAACACTCAAGTAATACCAACTTAGTGTATATTGTGTTTATGTCATGTATGGTACCAAGTGAGTATGATTCTAGAGAGAGAGTGTGAAGAGAAAATATTTCTCATGCATAAACTAAAAACTGATCCAGACCCCAAATGCCACATTTGGCCGGATACAAGAGCCATCTCTCATTGGACCACAAAATGGCCCAATCAGAATTCACGATTTCATGCAGACAGACCTTGAAGGCCTCTCACGGCCCGTGAAAAGCCCGTGAAGACTAAATGTTCCACGACTGGCCATAGTCCTTCACGGCCCATGCCGCGTTCAAGTGACTCGTGAGGGCGTCTCCTTCACGACCCCTCCACGACCTCTTCACGACCCGTGAAGACTCCACGAGCCGTGTAAAAGTCATTGAGCCATTCGTGAGGGCAGTGGGCTTCACGACCCGTGGAGCATCCCTCACGGCCGTGAACCCCCAAAATCAAACAATTTGATTTTGGACCTTCTCTCTTTATCAGTAAGCTGTCGTGACCAATCCTTGGTGTGTGATCCAATAGGCTCGTACTTCATCAGCAGTAACACCAATGTACTTGTGTCAGTGGGCAGACTCCAACATCCTCATCGATGGAACTCCACCATTTTCTTCGATTTAGGGTTATGCTTGTGGGTTTCACCATAAACGATTGATTTCAATTTAGGGAAAAAACTTGACTAGTGTTCACCTTGACAGTATTTTTGCTAATTTGATTGTGTGGGGGGAAGAGAAAGAGAGAGAGAGAGAGAGAGAGAGAGAGTTAGAGAGAAGGTGCGAGAGAAAGAGATATTGTACGATGTGGAGGAAAAAAGAATGAGAGAGAGAAATATAATAGGATTATTTTCTTTTTTTTCATTTAGTATATAAAAAATATTGGTTTGGTTAAAAAAATAAAGAATAAAAATACCAAAATACCCTCATGTGCAAGGCACATGAGGGGTTATCATGGTAGAAGGTAACTCGTGTTAGTCTAAAGGACTGGACTCGTAACAAAATGTAAACCGTTAATGCAATTTTTATGTATAAAGAATGAAAAGTGAAGTTTTGTATAAACCACAAGGACGGAATTTGTAATTTACTCTTTCATTTATGTTCGGTTCGGGTGGTGTATCATTTTGACTCATTTGACTGAGAATAAACCGCGTTGTCTTTTCGGATATGAGATTCGGGTTTTCGGGTAGGTTTTCAATGTAACCCAATATTCAAGAAAAACATTGCATATAAAACTGACTTCAAAAACTAGATTTCGAATAAGTTTCAAGTCTCAAGGCGCCTAATTTTTACGGGACAGGTATTGGCTTTAAAAGTAAGTCGCAATATTCATATAGGAATTTAAATTTTGACTTTTGAGGATTTCAATTTAATTCGAGTGTTATTTTTAGGTTCAAGCTTTAACACATTTTAGACTTAACATCTATACTTAGAATTTTATATAATTTCATATTTAATTAGTACCTTTTATTTAATACATGGAGTTAATCATGTCATTATCGCGTAAGCAAGTTTTACCTTAAGCTAGCCCATCTTTTGTCATGTCATGTTTTTATCGACCCATTTTTTACCTATTTCAGTTTTATGTCGGGTTCGTCTTGACCCATTTCATGTTCGGTTTAGGTCGAGTTTCGGGTTCATGCCTCAGATTGCCAACTCTACATGATAACATGTAATCCGAATTTATAAATATTTATGGATTTTTATAAAATACTAATATAAACGGGTTAACAGAGTGGTTTTCCCTATTTAAGTTACTTAGGGAGAGCAAGTCTTTGACTCAAATGTACGCGGCCTAACAGGAGTACCCCGTGACCATTTGTTGACCCTTCCGTGGCTACCCTCAAGATGTTTACCTAGGAAGTTTCGAACCTGTGACCTTTATAGGATGGGACACCTTACCACAATAAATGAATAATATAATTAAAATTTTAATTTTAATTTATAATATATTTAACATTCTCTTCTTTATTTTTCTGAAAATTCTTAAAATTTAAGTAATGGAAAATGACTAATATACTTTTTTAAACACACAAACCCTGCAATATCTCTCATACCAAAACAATTTCTCATCCATGTCGACACAATTTTTAAAGTAAAAGTATAGTTATCTTATCTCTTTTTATAAGTACAATTTTTTTCTTATTTTACAGTTTTTCAAAAGATGTTTTAAAAATTAATAAAAGAGCTAATTGATAAAAGAGAAATAAAGGGAATGGAAAATTGAAAAAGAAAATGCACATGTTGCAAATAAAGATTATTTGATGTCACTATAGTGCGTGAATACCATACTGTTGGGGAGACAATCACTTCAACCCATAATCAAACATGTCTATTATCATAAATACAAAGGATCAACTAAGAATCAGCTGAGCACTAAGTATCAGCCAAAGGTTTAGCTTTAGAACATCATCCGAGAAGAAAAAGACAAGTATAGAAGTATCAGCTGAGTAATTCCCAAGCATTAGCTGAAAGATTGCTACCATCAACTTGTTGGAGTATGCCCGCTGACACATGTACGCCATATAGATCACTACGGATAATGTATGGGCCTATTGGGTCACACACCGGGGACCTATCTCGACAGCCTAAAAGGTGGAGGGACTGAAAGTGTCAAAATGGAAAGTTTGGTGTGCAGGCGGGTTTTGCGCCGCTAAATCTTTAGAGTTAGCGGCACTAAAACCTTAAGGTTAGAGGCGCTAACTTCTGTCAGACTACATGCAATGATTGTGTTTTCCACCTCCTCTCTTGCCCAATGCATGTACTTGCTCTATGGGATCTCTTGGCCGGTATTTGGGGTATCCAAGTGACACTAGAGAGTTTATAAAAGCACCTGTCTTGTGTTGTTTGTCATCCTTTTGCCAAACTAAAATCTCTAAACACTTAGTTAAGTCTCTTAGAGTGTTCTTGATAGTTCAAGCCAAGGGGTTCGAATTTCTGGAGGTTAACGGTTGTTCTCAAGGAGGTAGACTATACCCGGGGTGGACTTGCAATAGAGAGAAGATAGTTGGCTTCTTGTCATCACCACCATCACACCTTTTATTCCAGGAGCTAAAGAAGTGTATAATAACTTTATTCCTTGTCTGTTTCATGTTGCAAATGTTAGTCATAGAGCATGGTCCTTTAATGGGGTTTTATGCGTTGTTTACTTATACTTCTTGCTTTG
This sequence comes from Pulicaria dysenterica, assembly GCA_947179395.2. NCBI lineage: Eukaryota > Viridiplantae > Streptophyta > Magnoliopsida > Asterales > Asteraceae > Pulicaria > Pulicaria dysenterica. The sequence continues at coordinate 47,723,195 of OX359292.1, read as the reverse complement.
TATGTTGTACCTTGTGCTTCCGTTGTGTTCATAGAACCCCAACACAATTGTGGAACAATTTCGATCAACTGAACAATGTCAGTTAAGTCATCATACTTCACTTGATCTATTTTCCATAAACTTATCACTGTGAATTATTGGGCAAACATTCTTGGTCTACTTATCATCTAGGTTGATTAGCTTATGTTCTCTCCCAATTCAAATGTTTGATCAACTGAGCATTTATGATCAGCTGAGAAAACATCATTAGCCGAGTCTTTCCCATTCCTTTAGCTGAGCAAAAGTATATTTACAGTTTAGTGTATTGTATCAGCTGAGTCATGAAAAATGTAATAATTATGTAGTCTAACCCTGTATTTATTCTTGAGTCAAAGGCAAAACATGTGTTCTTCTATTATGCATTTAGATCTGTCTTTGTAATAGTCTTAGCACCTTTTGAATCTGCAAAGATACAATAGGGATTGATCTTATCCTCTAGAAAAGGTGAAAGATATGTTGGGAAAATGATCTCATCAATTGAGATTTGATGAGACAAAGTTAAGTTTATTAGATGTGTTCTAGATATAACTTAAACAGAATTATAAGGCTTGAACAGACTGAACACTTATAGTGTTTCAGACTGAGCATAAGCTGAATATAAGCTGTGCATATGTTTGACCAGCTTATACTATATCTTAGTAGGATTATCACTAAGTGTGATAAACTGTGTATGTCACCTAAGATATATATTGAGCTTTCAGCCTGATGTGTTTCAAGCTGAGTGACTCAGCTTGTATACCGAGTCAGCTCAACAAAGTTGCTAAATACGTTCTAGCTAACTCTTAGGACTTCTAAGGATGAGTTTATTAATATACATGTTAGTTCATGTTGGTTTTCGAGTTTGTTCTCGAAGAACTCAGCTTGATGAGTTTAAAGATAAGTAACTCAGTCCGAGCAAGAAGTCAGCTTAAATAAAATTTAAATATATTTTAAGTTTATCTTTTTAACTTTCTATATCTACGGGAAGGATAAGAAGGCTCCTGAATCAAAATTGAAGATTGAAGACTCAAGATAAGAAGATTCAAGATCCAAGATTCCGAGTTATCCGGTAGTTAGTTAGCAAATTAGGATTAGTCCAGTTTGTTAGGAACCGTAGGAACATGATTATAAATACTTATCTCCTTATAAGTTTAGAGGTAAGACGACGATTCTGAAACGAGTACGACTAAGTGTTGCAGAGCCAAATACCTCACCTCAACCGTATGTGTTACGATTCTTGAATCACTGTTTATCAGTTCAACGTGATCAAGAGATTCACATATTGTCAAGCTATTCGTGTGTTCGGATACTCACATTAGTTGTGAGATTGGTAATTTTTCAATCTGTGATTGAATCCTGTTTAGAGAGTCGTCCAGTATCTATAATCATAGGTTGATTATAGATAGCTATGTTTGAAAGATTGGGAGATTTATATTAGGTGTTTACATATCAAGATTTGCTTACTTGATAGAATATGTAATCATCATCTTATTAATGAAAGGCAAAGCATTCGATTGTGGTTTGATTTACTATGTGTAACACTTTATTTTGATTTGTTCAATTTCCGCAAAAAGTGTATTCAACCCCACCTTCTACACATCTGTTGCTTGTTGTTATTCTCACCAAGGGACCAACAACTGGTATCAGAGCAGGCTGAACGATTTCATAAGTTGAAAGTTCAAGAATCTGAGAAAGTTTACAATGTCTACAAGCAACAATTCTTCAAACTTTCCATAGATGTCTGCTAAGGGATGTCCCATATTCGATGGATCTGACTATCCTATGTGGAAGTTCAGAGCCATGTTATTCCTCAAGTCCATTGACAATCATATGTACGATGTCATCATATAAGGACCCATTATCCCCATGATTCCTGCAACTGTCAGTGATACGTCTCCTGGCAGATCTGAAAAGGATATGAGAAAGTCTGCTGCATCCTGGACTGATGAAGATTGGAAACTCTACAATCTGGATGACAAGGCAAAGAGTGTTCTGGTAAATGCCCTGACTAACGAGATCTTGCATACAGTGACTAGGTGTCAAACTGCAAAAGAGATCTGAGATACACTGAGTATTACATATGAGGGTACTGATCTGGTCAAGCAACAAAAGAAGAGTCATGTGAACAGATCCTATGAAAACTTCTTTTCTAAGAAGAATGAAATCTTACCTGATTTGTTCACAAGGTTTCACTGCTTGATAAATGACCTACTAAGTGTAAGTGTCAAGAAAGATGAAGATGAACTCGTGCTGAAATTTCTAGATATGTTGCCAGAAAGGTTTAATGAAGTAACCACAGCACTGAGGGTTGGAGGAACACTACATATGTACAACCTACAGTCCATCTATGGGTTTTCCGCTTAATCATGAACAAATTACATAACACAAGAAATCTTCTCAACAACAACTTAAGGAGTCTTTGGATAAAGCAGATATTGCATTAGTTGCACAGAAGAAGAAGAAAGATTCCTAGGCATTAGTTATTGAATCTGAGACTGAGTCAGAATCTCAAGCTGACCACTCAGACTCAGACTCAAGTGATACTGATGACGTTCAGACTATCACTGAGAAAATGGCTATGTTAGCCAGACGTTTGCGAAGAGCTCAAAGGGGAAGAGGAAGATCTGACAGGGGCAAAGGGAAGAGTTCCTTTGATCCCAAGAAGGCTGTGTGCTTCAACTGTCAGAAAAAGGGACATATTGCTGCTGAGTGCGGATCAAAGAAGCTAGAATCAGCATCAGTTGCTGATAAGAATGCTTATAGAGCTGACAAATATAAGAATAAATATACTCAGCTCAAGAAAGGAAAGCCATAAGACTAACCCAGTGCAAAAGGGTTATATGCTGAAACCTCGGATACTGAATCATCTACCTCAGATGATGATGTATGTCTAATGGCTCAAGAATATGAAGAGTTTGAAATTGACGAAGTTGATTATGGTTTGTCCGAGTCAACTTTTGAAGCTGACATGAAGGAAGCTGAGGAAAACATCAAGCTTAGTGATTGGGATCCTGCTTCCATGTACAAGGTTAGTAATTTTAACTCTTACACCGATGAAGAAAAGGGTCTTGCCTTCGATTATTTGTTAAATGATTTCAAGACCATCCTTAAGTCTCAAAAGGACCTCAAAGCTGAAATAGCTAAACTGAAGAATAAGATTAAGGAAAATCAATCTCTCATTGATGTTGGTAAGAAAGCACAATGCGATCTTGAATGTCAAAGACACATTAATAAACTTCTAAGTGAAGAACTTCAGGAAGCTAAAGTCAAAGCTGACCAACTTCAAAAGGTCACTGAGACTTGGTGTAAGTCATCAAAGCTTGTTGAAAAGTGCATAAACCAACAAATTCCAAGCAAGTACAGACTCTGAGGAGGATAGACAACTGATTGAGTCTCAGAAGTCAGCCTTAGAGAGGAAACATGATCAAAACCTTAACTACAATATGTTTGTAAAGGCTAAAGATCATGGAAAGGAGTGCTCAACATCCAAACAACATGGTAAGTCTGTGCTGGATAGATTAGGCACTCAGCCTATTCAAAGGACTTCAGACATAGAAAGGCTAAATCCAAATCCTTTCAAAAGACAACATTCTCTATCTGGCTCGGAGAGAAGTTACAAGAATAGGAAGACCACTGTAATTCAGAGGTTAAATCACAACAATGGTAACTCCAAAGTTGTGGATCTTGGTAAGTCCAAGAAGATCAACAGTGGTAAGTCCAAACCTGTTGCAACTGGTGAGTCTGGTAAGCATGACAAAGGTAAGTCCAAAGTCATGGAAAAAAAGTTTGTTGGTCAAGCTTCTAATTAAAAGGATAACAAACAAAGATCTGACAAAGGTAAGTCCAAAGTCAGTGAGCATAAAGTGAATCAACTTGCAAAGAAAGTTGAAAAGTTATCCACAATATATAATCCTAAGACTGAGAGCAAGTTCTCACAAGGATTATTGGACACTCTACCTCCTGTAATCATTGGAAGAAGGAGATGCTACAAGTACAGAAGTAGAGGTCATGAGGCTAAGGACTGTGATGTTGAAATCTCAAGGCCTGAACAAGAATAGGCTGATCAGTCTACACAGGACTCAGCTCCTGCTCAAGCTGAACAGTCAGTTCAACAAGATTGAGATGCTAAGTGCTCCTCATCTGAACCCACCAAGAAGTGGGTTCCCAAACAAAACTAATGTGTTTAGCTTTATATCATGTGCAGGGTTCAAGTAAATGGTACTTGGATAGTGGATGCTCAAGGCACATGACCGGATGTAAAGGACTTATTAGTGATTTCCAGGAAGATGAAGGTCCTAAAGCAATATTTGGAGACAATTCCTATGGAAGAACTAAAGGCTATGGGAAGATGCATGCTGGAAAAGTTACTTTCCAGAAGGTTGCATATGTCAAGGGTCTTAAGCACAATCTGATTAGTATCAGCCAATTGTGTGATGAAGACAACATTGTTACTTATAGGAAGAAAGTAGGAACTATATATATTGCTAAGGGAAAGCCGGTACTAATAGCTAAAAGAGAAAGAGATGTGTATCTACTTGATCTTAATTCTGCTAATCCCTATACTGAAACCTGCTTGTATTCCCAATCTGTTCCTAAGCTGAGTTAGTTGTGGCATAAACGATTATCACATTTGAATTTTAAAAATATAATTATGCTATCCAATAAAGAGTTAGTCTCTAGATTACCAAAGATCACATTTGTTAAGGACAAACTGTGTTCAGCTTGTGAACAAGGGAAATACCATAAAGGGTCCTTTAAATCAAAGTAAAATTTTTCAATAACAGACCCACTACATATGTTGCATATGGATCTGTTTGGACACATAAGTACACAAAGCCTAAGTGGCAAGAAGTACACACTGGTGATAGTAGATGAGTTCTCACGATTCACCTGGGTAATATTCCTTAAAGCCAAAAGTGAGGCTGCCCTGGAGATAATAAGTTTTATCAAACAGGAAGAGTTGCAGAAAGCTAAGTCTATAAAGCAACTCAGAAGTGATCATGGGACTGAGTTTAGAAACTCTACTCTTGAAAGCTTCTATGATCAAAAAGGAATATTACAAAATTTCTCATCAGTCAGGACTCCCCAACAAAATGGAGTTGCTGAGAGGAGAAATAGAACCCTAATTGAGGCTGCTAGAACAATGCTATGTGAGGCAGGATTGAAACTTTATTTTTGGGATGAAGCTGTTAGTACAGCCTGTTATACCCAAAATAGATCAATCATTGTCAAAAGACATGGTAAAACATCATATGAGATGTATAAATCTAGAAAGCCCAATATAAGTTATTTCCATGTCTTTGGTTCAAAATGTTATGTACTAAATCAAAGAGATCAGCTCCATAAGTTGGAACCCAAAGCTGATCCTGTAATATTCGTTGGTTATTCCTCAATCTCCAATTCATACAGAGTGTATAACACTAGGAGAAAGTCCATAGAAGAATCAATTCATGTCTCATTTGATGAAGACAGTCTTGATCAAGTTGAGAAAAGACAAGCTGACTTGGTTAGTCTGAGTGAGCTTGTAAAGCCTGAGGAAACCAATGTGTCAAATCTTATGTATGTCATGGGAGATGATAGTGATGATGATGTGTGTCCATCAAAGAAATCATCACAAGCTCCAAGGGACTCTCAAACTAAGAAAGATGATTAGTTCGTTAATCCTTTTGGAGTTGAAGTCACTCAGACTGAAGATCTTAGTGATCATCAGTTTGTTGACAATGCTGCTATTGAGACTGGAGATGTTTGTTCACCTTAGAGTTCTCAACATCACTCAAATTCAGAACCAGACTCTCCAACTACAACATTTAAATTCCTAAAAAATCATCCTCAAGATCAAATCATTAGAAATGTCCAAGAAAGGGTTATGACTAGATCCAAGGCTATAGCTAACTACGCTGCTCACTTTTGTTTTCTATCTCAAATAGAACCAAAGAAGACTGAAGAAGCCTTAGAGGATGAGGATTGGATTGAAGCTATGCAAGAGGAATTAAATGAGTTTGAGATAAATAAGGTCTAGAGCCTTGTCCCTGCCCCCAAAGATCATTTAATTATAGGCACTAAGTGGGTCTATAGGAATAAAATGGACAAGGATGGAGTGATAGTTAGGAACAAAGCAAGGCTGGTAGCACAAGGGTATAAGCAAGAAGAAGGAATCAATTATGATGAGACCTGTGCCCCTGTTGCTAGAATTAAAGCCATAAGGTTGTTCCTGGCCTATGCAGCATATAAAGACTTCAAAGTATATCAGATGGATGTGAAGAGTGCTTTCCTAAATGGAAAACTTCAGGAGGAAGTCTATGTGAAACAACATCCTGGCTTTGTTATATCAAAGTTTCCACATCATGTCTATATGTTAGACAAGGTTTTGTATGGTCTTAAACAAGCTCCACGAGCTTGGTGTTACACATTTCATTAAAAAGAGTAAAGGACAGGTGATTCTTGTACAAATCTATATGGATGACATTATTTTTTGTTCTACAAATGAATCTCTGTGTGAATGATTCTCCAAAATAATGTCACAAAAGTACAAGATGAGGATGATAGGTGAGATGACATACTTCTTAGGTTTACAAATTCGACAAAAGCCTGATGGAATATTCATCAATCAAAACAAGTATGTTCTTGATTTGATAAAGAAATATGGCTTTGATTCTAGTTCAACCATGAAAACACCCATGTTACCAGCTGTCAAGCTGAGTATAGACTCAGATGGTAAGTTTGTGTGTCAGTCTACCTATAGAGGAATGATAGGTTCATTACTCTATTTGACAGCTAGTAGACCTGATATCATGTTTGCTACATGTGTTTGTGCAGGATATCATGCATATCCTAAGGAATCACATCTTCAAGCTGTGAAAAGGATCTTTAGGTACCTTAAAGGTACACCAAATCTAGGCCTTTGGTATCCAAAGGACTCTAGATTTGAGTTAGTTGGTTTTTCAGATGCTGACTATGCTGGGTGCAAGTTAGATAGAAAATCAACTACTGGAGGATGTCTAATGCTTGGAGGGAAGTTAGTAAGCTGGACTAGTAAGAAACAGAACTCAGTGGCTACTTCAACTGCTGAAGCTGAATATGTTGCAACAGGAAGCTGTTGTGCTCAAATCCTATGGATGCAGCATCAGCTTCAAGACTTTGGTATGAGTTTTGAGAAAACTCCTATCTTCTGTGATAACCAAAGTGCTATAGCCATAACTTACAATCCAGTCTTCCACTCAAGAACCAAGCACATTGAAATTAGACATCACTTGATCAGGGACATCGTGGAAAAAGGTAAAGTTAACATTAAATTTATCTCCACTGATGACCAATTAGTAGATATCTTTACTAAACCCCTTGATGAAAAGAGGTTTATGTATCTGCTAAGTGAATTGGGTATGCTCAACCCTAGCTAAGTGTCTAGAATCTGAGTTTTCAGTTTGACAAAGACTAAGTGTCTAAAGCTGAGTACACAGTTTATAAATAAGTTTTCATAAACTGAATAAACTGTCAAGCTGAAGGATGAGTTCACACGGTTTTGTAAGTTCCAAACATCTTTCAACTACTCAGTGTAGTTAAGATATATAGTTTGAGTTAGTCTCAAACTAAATGACTAAGTGTCATTGAGTCTGAGCTTAGTGCTTAACTCAAGCTGTGTGATTGGTTCACATGTTTGGTAAGTTCCAAACATATTTTAACTACTTAGTGTATCTAAATTACATGTTTGAGTCAGTCTCAAACATAAATGACTAAGTGTCATTGAGCCCGAGCTGCGTGCTCTACTCAAGCTGAGTATCAATCTCAAGCTGAGTGCTCAAATCAAGCTGAGTGCTTGACACAAACTGAGTAATAAGTTTACTCAGATATGGTGTGTCCAAAACCATGTTTTAATTACTAAGTGTTATTAATTCATGTGTCTCTACGTATTTGAGTCAGTCTCAAATAGCGTATTATACCAATTGTGTATTGGTGTAATATAACAGTGTCTATAATATTTTTGTAAGTCAAGAATATTATTTTACACATTTATCTGTTGGAAGATGATAAGTTTCTACCCTCTTACTGTTACATCAAGCCGTAATATTTTTGGTGTAACGGATAAAATGGGGGTTTCAACAGTAACTCTTCTCTCTCCTCGGAAAGGTATATATATCGATCATAACCGACTCTCAGAGGTTTACGCTTACTATACTTCTACAATTATCTCTATACCTTCCACAACCACAAATTGTTAAGTGCAATTCTTTGTCTCATCGATCATGAAACCCTACATCACTCAGTGTGAATCCAATATCGCTCAGTGCGACTTCAGTTTGCTCAGTGCGAATAGAACAGTAACTCAGTGTAATTTTCTGAAATCAATGATGGACGGAACCATTATGAATCTTAGTGATAGAATGGTAAGGGGTGCTGCGTTCAAGAACAATGGATTGCCGTTGATCAAAATCAACAATCAACGTGCCTGCCTTGCAATCCCTCAATGCAAAATTAACAGGCGATACGAACCATAGGTAAATTATATTCGAAAATGCCCATTGACTTTCGCTTTCACTGGAGCACCATTACATGTGGTTCCTTAGCATCTGCTGGAGTTTTGGTATACGTGTGTCTACGACCAAAACAACAACGAAATTCGGGGCACAGTGCTGAATGGAGAGAGGACCATTATTCTCATAGTAAATAGGCTATGGGAGATTCTTCAACTCCCTCAATCGGATGAGTTCGAGCCTGCTGTGACGCGGCTGGTAGCTAGATCTGTTCTACCCTTGATGGGTCACCCACAAACAGATGGTGTGATAAAAAAGGCTACTTTTCCAACCAGTTGGGGTTTCATGGTGTCCACAGTGATTTGTTCACTTGGTACCAAGGTTGGAGGACTGGACCAGGTCAACGAGTTTGAGATGCAGCTGTTGTACAACATGTACTCGCTAGAAACTCAGATTATGCTCAGCTCATCTTCAACGAGCTCAAGGTCCAAGTGATGAAGTCCACAAGGGATCTCCATGTACCATTTACGAGGTACCTGTCCTTGGCATTTGAAGCCGAGCTAGGGACATCACTGTATGAAGCTGATCAGGATATGTTCTTGACGCCAACACTCAGCTCCAAGATGTTTAATAATGACATCTTCCCAGAGCAAGAGGGTCTAAGTGAACCCATGCTTCTGATAGCTAAGGCAGCTTCTTCTGAAAGTGAAGCAGAGGGATCAAATCAAGGGGGAGCTTCCCAAGCTGATCCAGAGGTTGAAGCTGAGCACTCTGCTCAGGCTGAGCCAGCCAATATTGAAGGTACCACTGGTAAGATCTCTCCACTTTCTTCTTCTTCTCACTATTCTCCATCCACTTTTGGAGATAAGGATGTGGTGAACCCAACCCAGTCTAACCCATCTCCTCCACCTTCTGTTCATTTTAAATCCCACTCTAAAGCCACCCCTAGTATGCCCACTGCTAATAGAGAGAATATCCAAACCTACACCAGGAAAACTGCCAAAGGTGGTGCCACCTCTAAAGGCATCACTGGAGCTGATATCTCACTGAGCCCTCCACCGGAAGGAGTTGAGGGGGAGACGCCTACTCTTAAGTTGTCAACCTCGAGGCTCATTACAACCCAACAGCCTAAACCGGGTGTGGTGCCTACTCAGCCCACACTCTCCAGTGCCATAGGAGAGCCGGTTACTGTGCCTAAGCAGACACACTTAGGTAACATTGAAGAAATGACCAATCCCGAGGGTCAATCACCCCCCTCCAAACCAATAAGCCAACCACCTACCCATACACTTCACGTTTCTAGCTCAATTACTTCTCTTCACTTCTTAATATTTCATCTCAACACCAAGATGATTCACAGGGTCCAAACTCTGGTGCAAATGAATTTGAGGGCATACACCAACCCTTGGATTATGCACCCAAAGACTCTCCTCAAGATGCAACTGCCTCCTCAGGCATCCAGCAGCTGAAAGATTATGTTGCTGCTCAGTTTGGTTTGTTCCATCTCAAGTAGAAGCAGCAAAAACGTCAAATCTATCAAAGGCTTGAGAAGCTGACCATGGATATTAAGGAGATTGCCTCTGCTATTGCTACTCTGCTACAAAAACAGACTTCAACCCCTATTGATGATGACAAAAAGGCGGAGAAGGTTCAAGCTGAAGCTGACGCTGAGTTGGTTCAAGCTGATGCTGAAGCTTTACTTGTATTAGCAAAAGGAGCAGAGAGGAAAGCTCAGTTTGAGGGGGAGCTGGAGCTAGAGAAAGAGGAACCTGCAGCTAAGAAACAAAAAGTGACAGTATATGAGTCTGAAGATGAAGCTGACAGTGTTCCTAAGGAAGAAACAGAAGAGGAAAAAGCCACAAGGCTTATGATTGAAATGCTCGAACAAGAGGAAGCCAATGAGTTAGGCATTTCACTTGAAGAGCTGAGAAAGAGAAAAGAGAAGGAGGCAGAGGACCAAGAAAAAGAAAACAAAGAAAAGCTTTGGCTCAAGCTGAGGCTGATTACACTGGTCCAAGACCTGATCCTATCCCATATACAGATGCATAAGTTCAAGAATGTTATTTCAAAAGGAGCGCCAGTGAAGAGATCAAGGCATGACCTTGAGCAGAATCAATGGAGCCATCATCCTCAACTTTGAATTTGAAGATAAATATACAATGGGGGTGGACCCGAGATATGTTCACAGGATGGGCTACATAGAATGGAAAAGAATAATGATGATGCTCAAGAGGTTCAAATGAAGCCAAATCAAGCAAGAGATCTTTGCTGAAGTTTCCAAGCTGATAAGTAGAGCTGAGGAGCTGAGATATGTTCCAGTTCCTGGTCTTCAATGGGAAAAAAATTTTGAGTGAAGGTGTGGAGTTCAGAGAAAATCAATTTATTGATGCACCTATTCAGGGGTTTATGCATAAGGATCAGGCAGGAAAACCTAGTTTTATTAAGATGGATGAAGTATGGTATCTAAAAACTAAGGATGCCTTGCACATTAGAAGTTGTTGTGGTGGTGATAGTTCAAACCAACTTATAAAATACAAACTGAACAAAATCATCAAAGTTCAACAGAAAGAACTCAAAGGAAATGTAGAAGCTGAGAAGTTACTGTACGAGATAACCAAAGAGATTATCAACTGGGAACTTCTACATCCTGAGTTCATAAGATAATAGATTAGTTCTAATGTAAATATTAGATTAGTTCAAATATTTTTGTAAGCACTAAGTTTGCATGATCTATGTGATCAAAAATTGTATCATGATATGTTCAATTATTACAAGTATAAGTTTGATATGTTCAACTAAATTATGATATGTTCATAATGATTAGCCTGATAAGTTCAGCTTGAATGAATAGTTGATTAGTTCTTATTCATTAATGTATTTAGTTGGTGTGTTCAACTTAAAGTTGGTATGTTTCACTTAAAATAGATAAGTTCAATTAAAATTGATATGTTCAATTAATATTTGATTAGTTCAAAAATAAAATCTTAATAAGTTTGAGATTTAAAACATAATTCTGTTAAACAAATTTAAGAACTGTTTAATGGTTTTGTCATCATCAAATAGGGGGAGTTTGTTGGGAAAATGATCTCATCAGTTGAGATTTGATGAGACAAAGTTAAGTTTGTTAGATGTGTTCTAGATATAACTTAAACAGAATTATGAGTCTTGATCAGACTTAACACTTATAGTGTTTCAGACTGAGCATAAGTTGAATATAAGTTTAGCATATGTTCGACCAAATTATACTATATCTTAGTTGGATTATCACTAAGTGTGATAAACTGTGTATGTCACCTAAGATATATATTGAGCTTTCAGCCTGATGTGTTTCAAGCTGAGTGACTCAGCTTGTATACTGAGTCAGCTCAACAGAGTTGCTAAATACATTCTAGCTAACTCTTAGGACTTCTAAGGATGAGTTTATTAATATATATGTTAGTTCATGTTGGTTTTCGAGTTTGTTCTCGAAGAACTCAGCTTGATGAGTTTAAAGCAGAGTAACTCAGTCCGAGCAAGAAGTCAGCTTAAAGAAAATTTAAATATGTTTTAAATTTATCTTTTTAACTCTCTATATCTACGGGAAGGATAAGAAAGCTCCTGAATCAAGATTGAAGATTGAAGACTCAAGATAAGAAGATTCAAGATTCAAGATTCCGAGTTATCCGGTAGTTAGTTAGCAAATTAGGATTAGTCCAGTTTGTTAGGAACCGTAGGAACATGATTATAAATACTTATCTCCTGATAAGTTTAGAGGTAAGACGACGATTCTGAAACGAGTACGACTAAGTGCTGCAGAGCCAAATACCTCACCTCAACCGTATGTGTTACAATTCTTGAATCATTGTTTGTTAGTTCAACGTGATCAACAGATTCACATATTGCCAAGCTATTCGTGTGTTCGAATACTCACATTAGTTGTGAGATTGGTATGTTTTCAATCTGTGATTAAATCCTGTTTAGAGAGTCGTCCAGTATCTATAATCATAAGTTGATTATAGATAGCTAAGTTTGAAAGATTGAGAGATTTATATTAGGTATAATCATCTTCTTATTAATGAAAAGTAAAGCATTCGATTGTGGTTTGATTTACTATGTGTAATACTTTATTTTGATTTGTTCAATTTCCGCAGAAAGTGTATTCAATCCCCCCTTCTACACATATGTTGCTTGTTGTTATTCTCACCAAGGGACGAACAAAATACTTTAGAAGAAGGATATCTTGAAGATTTGTTTCAACAACTAAGTATGGCTGACAACTCCGTACTTGGTAAAGTCAAATCTGAAGCATGATGTTGTTTAAAGTACAAGCATGGAAGGAGAAACTTAAACTTGCATGACAAAAGGTATAGGCTTTAATATTAATATATTGTTGATGGGATGCACTTTTTAGGTTCAAAAGCCGTTAGAAGGAAGTTCATATGTTGAGAACTACACAAGAACTTAACTATTTAGTTTTAGAAGCAAGTTCAAAAGCCGTTAAACATAGAACGCACTTTTAGAGTTAGCAATATTTCGTGTAGAGCAAACTTGTTCATGTGTTGAACATCCTAAACATTAGTTGGTTAGGATTAGCTTTTTCTATGTGTTAGACACTACGTTGCCACCTTTATTGAACTTAGATTTTCCGCATCCAGTTCATGTTACTCTTGATTAACATCAATAAGAATTATATAAAGTATAATCATGTGTCCTTAAGTTTAAAAAGGTAAAGTTTGTATTCAACCCCCCTTTTACAAACATTTGTTGTTGTAGTATCTATCCGGGACCAACACATACTCATACATTATCAAGTAGGAAATATTTGTCGATTCTACATTATACAAGTACCATGCTAGTGTGTATTTGTGTGTGTGTAATATATATAGGAAAAATATCATATATGCCCTTATTGAAATTTAAAATATTAAACTTACTCAAACTATTATTCTAATAATTTTTTGACGATAATTTTGGTTGAAGTACTATACAATTAAAAAACAATGGTCATTATTATGCTCCTATCATTAATGTCGTTGGTGAATTTTTCTAGGTCGAAACTTTCTAGCCACTAACATTCCGTGACTCATATCTCTTAATGTCGTCTCCACTTACGTCACACGTCATTTGTTGACGCCGTCCTCGTAGTGTGACATCGTCCTCATTGTCAAACCAATATTCGTTGTTTGTGTCATGTCCGTGGTTGTTTGATTGTGTCCTTGTTTTCCGAATGTGTCTTTTCACTTGATTCCATGTCGTCCGATTGTGTCCACTTAATCCGGTGGGTTTATGGAATTCCACATTCCAATATAACATAGAACACATACGGTGTGACTTATGAGCAACATATATTGTCAACGTTACATTTCCAATGGAAGTTTCCACCGAGAGAAAAACCATCGACACACTTACAAACGGGGCATAATATATACTAATTTATCAATTTATTTAATTATAGATGATTTAAGTTGAAATTAAAATATTTAAAAATAATCAAAATAATAATTTGAATATATGATATTATGCAAAGTTATATATGGTGCATACATTTATATGTTATGGATCAATAAATAACAACGCTTATTTGAACAACTTGAAGAAGCAATATAAATCGAATATGCATATATATATATATATATATATATATATATATATATTGTTAGAAATATTAAAGTGAGGGGTGTAATATGTAATTACTCAAAGTTGGGGAAATGCTATATAAAGGCATTTCCCCCACATTTCAATGTGAAGCTTTGCATATTTCTCAACTCTTGTATGTGTTTTCTCTCTTAGCTCTCGGCTCTCTTTCTCTCTACCGATTACACATACAAACACACACATTAACCCTCAAGCATTGCTTCATCCGTATAATACGGGACCATCAATTGGTATCAGAGCCAAACTTGTTTTTGGCTCGTGATTGTTCGAAAGAAGGGAACAAAATCTCGAAGTATTCAAGCTTTCAAGAAGAAAAGGCTCTCGGTTTTACAAAAGGCTCAAGAACGACAGTTTTCTTCAAGAAAAACTCAAGTTCAAACGACTTATAAAGGTAGAACTCGTTAAAGGTATAAACTACATCTTCATTAACTTTCCTTTGAGTTGTTTTGATAGCCTTACAAAGTTTACAAAACATTCCTTGAAGAAAAACACAAACCGTGAGTGTTTTTATAAGCATTAAGTCAAGAAGGTCATTAAATACCCACTTTTTCAACATTAAATTTTCTGGGTATTTAAGCATTTATGGTGTTCTTGGCCTGAAAGTACAACTTGAAGAAGAAAGAATCGTATTTTGTAATTTATTTAATTATAAATTCATAATAGTTTAATTGTTGTACAAGGAAAATCAAGTACTTGTCATACCAATCAAGTACAAGTGGTTAGACACTATTTAGGGTATGGCAATCTGATTTGAAAAGGACACTTCATACTCTATCAGCCGGATCCCCTATCACACGCGATTGGGTTGTGCTGCTTATAGAGTATCACAGGGAACTAAGTGTTGATATTATATCAGCCTGATTTTCTTAAGCATTCGCACGCGATTCACACTTGATATTCTATCAGCCGGATCTTAGTGTTGATACCCTATCAGCCGGCTTATTCCTTAAGAAATCGCACACGAATTGAAAGTTCTCAAAGTTCAACACTTTAATCGCAAGCGATTGAAAGGTTTTAAGTTTCAACTTATTGATTCGCTCGCGATTGAAAGCTTGTTAATTTCCTTATTAATTCGCACGAGATTGAAAGTTTTCTAAGTTACATATATAATCGCATGCGATCGACTCTTGACTTATTTCTGTGCTATTCATGTTGGAGTATGCCCACGAACACACGTACGCCAAATAATCACTACCGATGATGTATGGGCCTATCGGGTCACACGCCGGGGGTTGACCTTGACACAACCTAAAAGATGAGGGTGAGAAAAGGATAAATAATGATAGTTGGTTTCAGCAGGGGTTAGCGGCGCTAACTCTGGCGTCGCTAAATCAGTCGCGTTAGCGGCGCTAACTTTGGTCGGTTAGCGGCGCTAACTATGGGCGGCTAGCGGCGCTAACTCTGTCTGACAGAAACAACTTTATCTTTTCACCTCTAAATCCGACCAATGCATGTAATATCTAATGATGACTTCTAGGACCGACTAAGGGAGACCTGGAGTCGTGAGTTGGTCTATAAAACACATGCATATATCTCATTCTCCTTCTTGGCCACTTGTTAAGAGAAATACAAACTTAGAACTCTTGTGATAGTTGCTAAGTTCAAACAAGAGAGAAAGTGAGCAGATTCCTGGTGGATTTTGGTTGTGTTCCAGAAGCTAATCTTCTTGTTGATTGAGCTAAAGGAGTGCTAGTACACTTGGGTCACGATTCACTCGGGGTGGACTTCGATATTGCTAGAAGGAGCCGAGAAAGGAGGTCACGACTTGAAAGCTAGCCACACACACACAACCATCAGAGACATCAAGGGTATAATCTCCTCTTTTCTTTCTGTTTAGTTGCTTAACTTAGTTGTAGAGTTAGATCCATTGATGGGGTTCCTATTGTGGTCTTGTTTTTGCTTGAAAAATACGTTTTTGTGCTTGCATGCTTCCGTTGCGTTGTACCACGAACCCCAACAGTGGTATCAGAGCCAGCTCTACACTGGTTTTGCACTAAATGGCCAAGAAAATCCGAAAAATGTGATTTTTGGTTCTGTCCAGTGTTTAGCGGCGCTAACTTTTCTATGTTAGCGGCGCTAAACCTTAGTTAACGGCGCTAAAGTCGGAGTCAACAGTCCTCTTTGGTAAACTGACTTGTTTTAATGTCGTCTCGCGATAGCGGCGCTAAACTGAGTTAGCGGCGCTAACTCTTTATAGTTAGCGGCGCTAACCCCTTACTGGCAGAATGCATGGTTTTGCCTTAAATCAATTTTGTTGGATTTTTGGGCTATTTGTACTTGCTGGAATTGTTCCAGATTTGAGTTGTGTTCAGATTAAAGTTTCCTTATGTCTTGGTTGATGTATTTATATGTGGATTAACATTTAGGCATGAAAATGATTAATTGCATATACTTACATTGTGTATATATGACTATGGAATTTTGACTTGTTTGAGGTTCCTAATGCATATGTACATAGGATTATGAGTGCCTTGAGTGATTAGATAATCTTAACCAAGACATATAAGATTTACATGGTTTTGTGTGGCACACCATGTGTTGATGTGTGATTTCTTGTATGTGGTTGTAGTATGCGTATCCGGTAACAATTATGAGCCATATGACCTATGAGATGTGTTTGGTTGATTTAGATTAATGTATTAATTCATTTGGTGGTTTGTACCACATTGGTTTGTAATAATTAATCTATTTATTCGGTTTGTAATTTTAACGGCTTGCATGCCGATTTCGTATTCTTTGTAATTTGTAGAATTAGCTTAGAATAGAAATTGTGGCTTGCATGCCATTTCCTTTTAAATTTGTAAATTGTAAAAGATGAACCGAAGCAACCAACAAGAACCGTGTGGAGGGTGTCTTGGCGTACTTGGATCCGGAGGTCGGTAGGAGACGCAATGGATCAAGTGGGAGGAGCACACATCGGGTCATTCGGTCTAGTCCTTAGATGACTTAGTCTTGCCCGTTGGCTCACGGGCAAGACGCATAGGATTTGGCTCGTTACCGGATTATATTACATGCGTGGTTGATTTTATTTTATTTTTTTCTTGCATGGATGTTTAGGTTCTTCGCATGCTAGAAAATTTTTTCAAAATAATAAAATCAAAGAGTTTTAAATTGGTTTACAAACTCCGCGCGCCACATAGACAAGAATTGGTTAAAAGTGTTTTAACCGGAAAAACTAAAACCCGTTTTTCAAAAGTAAATCTCACACCACCCGTAAGATGACACCGCCCGATTCTAGAGAAACAAGATCGGTTTGTCGAGCTCTAGCCGAGACCGGTTTTGCGTAACTGTGTGGAAGGCGCGTGTGGCAACTCGCAAGGTCGGTTGTCGAGCTCTAGCCGAGCCGGCCATTGGGCTAGAGTACCACCGTGTATCTTGACGGACGATTTACAATTCCAAGACTTAAAACGCATTGGTAGTTGTCGAGCTCTAGCCGAGCTATCAAAGTGGGTTAATGAGGAATTGGTGTGGAGGGATCAAACATGCCAAATGGGTGCTAAGAGTACCTAGGATCCCGCAAGTGCCTAAGAGTTGTGATCACGGATTGCAATTGGTAAATAGTTTACCGGCCTAAAATAGCTCTATGAAGTGATCCGCGGAAAACCCGTCATGGATTAGGGTATTTTGAGGTTCTTAGCCCTTGTTAATATAATTTGTTTTTATAACAAGAGGGTAATTATCTTAACAAGGATTTAATACAACAATAACTAACCATTTCGTACTTTGCTTGTAGATGGCATCTACTAGCAACACCAACACCACCAACATGTCACTCCGTCCATTTTTGGAGAAGGAGAAACTCACGGGGCCAAACTTTATGGATTGGCATAGGACTTTGAGAATTGTCCTACGTCATGAAATGAAGCTAGAGGTCCTTGAGTCACCTCTTCCGGAGGCTCCTGCTACCAACGCGGCGAGGGCCGTCCGCGAGGCGTATGAAAAACGCCTCAAGGACACAAATGACGTGACTTGCCTTATGCTAACGACCATGAGTCCCGAATTGCAAAGGCAATTCGAGAAAGTGAGTGCGTTTGAGATGATTTCTCAGCTGAAGGACATGTTCCAACAGCGAGCTAGGCAAGAACTCTATGAGTGCGTCAAGGCCTTCATCGGTTGCCGGATGCAGGAGGGCGGCAATGTGAGCTCCCACGTACTTAAGATGAAAGGGTACGTGGATCAGCTCGAGGAGTTGGCCTTTCCCATGGGGAAGGAGTTGGCGGTTGATATCATCCTCCAATCCTTGCCTCCTGCATATGGTCCGTTCATTGTGAACTTCCACATGCATAGTATGGACAAGTCCATTATGGAATTGCATGGCATGCTAAAGACCGCCAAGGGCGAGCTTGCCAAGTCAAAGCCCACCACCTCCACTGCCGTTCTCACCATCAATGAGGGTGGTAACAAGCGGAAGCAACCCGCTTCGGGCTCCAAGGGGAAGGGAAAGAAGAAGGCCAAGGCCCAAGGGCCGAAGCCCAAACCTAACCCAACCCCGGAGCCGAAGGGGAAGCAAGTGGCTCCCGCTGCCACCTCACCGGAAGAGGCAACCTGCTACTTCTGCGGGGAGAAGGGTCACTACCGGCGTAGTTGCCCCAAGTACACGGAGGAGCTCAAGAAGCTTCGCTCTAAAGGTGCCGCTGCCTCCGGTACGTACATGATTGAACTCCATAACACTTCTACTTCTAACGCCTGGGTTTTAGACAGCGGGTGTGGTACTCACGTTTGTAATAATGTGCAGGTACTAAGATGAAGTAGGGACTTGGTTGATGGAGAGCTGGATCTCATCATGGGAAACAAGGCGGTTGTCCCGGTTGAGAAGATTGGGAGTGTGAAGCTCGCCTTTCCTTCTGGCTTATCTATTGTTTTGTTAAATGTATCTTTTGCGCCCTGTGTGGCAAGAAACATTATTTCATTGTATGCCTTGTATGACGATGGTTTTACTTTTAAATTTGAGAATGGTAGCATTTTATGTTACAAAGATGATGTTTTTTTATTTCAAAGCATTTCCATGTCATGGCATATATGAAACAAGCGTAAGCTTGCAAAGCACTAGATCAATCATGAATGTTGATTCGGGTCCCAAAAACGTTTTGGATAAATTGTCTCTTTGGCATGGTCGGTTAGGCCACATAAACAAGAAACGCATCGCCAAGCTCCAAGTGGATGGGATCTTGGAATCATTTGACCACGGGTCTAATGACGTATGCGAATCTTGTATATTGGGCAAGATGACCAAAGCACCCTTCACCGGTGTTTGTGAGAGGGCGCAAGACTTGTTGGATATCGTTCACACGGATGTGTGTGGTCCGTTTAAGCATGCCACAAGAGATCATTCCCGCTACTTCGTTACCTTTATTGATGATTATAGTCGATACGGGTATGTCTACTTGTTGAGACAAAAGTCGAATACCTTTGAGGTATTTAAGACTTATCAAAACGAGGTAGAAAATCAACTAGGGAAAAGGATTAAGATGCTACGATCCGATAGAGGCGGTGAGTATCTTAGTTCCGAGTTCCGTGAACATCTAAGGGATTGTGGGATTATCTCGCAATTAACCCCTCCTAGGACGCCACAATTAAATGGTGTCGCCGAGAGGAGGAACCGAACATTGTTGGATATGGTTCGGTCTATGATGGTTCGTACGGACGTTCCCGTTACGTTTTGGGGATATGCGCTTGAGACGGCCGGTAGAATCCTTAACCTCGTACCAACAAAGAAGGTTAAGAGAACACCGTATGAGATGTGGCATGGAAAGGTTCCATCCATTTCATATTTAAAGGTCTGGGGTTGTCCTGCCTACGTAAGACGTGAGGTTGAGGACAAGTTGGAGCCCAGGGCCGAAAGGTGCTTTTTCATTGGTCATCCTGCTGGGTCTATGGGATATTTGTTTTACAAACCTTCGGAGAACAAGGTGTTTGTTGCTCGAAGGGCGATGTTCCTTGAAAGGGAACTGTTACCCAAAGACGCTAGTGGGAGAAAGGTTGATCTTGAAGAAATTCAAGAGACTGCCAATGTAGAACCTGATGTTGGGACTAGCTCACAACCTGAGAGGGTTGAATCTCAGCATGATGAAGCTGGAGATGATGTAAACCCGTTGCCTATTAGAAGATCTGGTAGAAGTCGGCATGAGCCAAAGAGATATGGTTTTCACATATCTGAGGGCACCGACATGGTAGTGGTCTCTGATGAGCCTACCAAATACCAGGACGCTGTGGTGGGCCCTGAGTCCGCCAAGTGGCTAGAGGCAATGGAATCCGAGATTCAGTCCATGTCGGATAATCAAGTCTGGGACTTGGTTGATCCCGTGCCGGGATGCAAACCCGTAGGGTGCAAGTGGGTCTTCAAGAAGAAGATCGGCATGGATGGCGAGGTAGACACCTTCAAGGCCCGACTGGTGGCTAAGGGTTTCACTCAAACTCATGGTATAGACTATGAGGAAACCTTTTCACCGGTGGCTATGATGAAGTCTATCCGGATACTTTTGGCCATTGCCGCATTTCATGATTATGAGATTTGGCAAATGGACGTCAAAACCGCGTTCCTTAATGGAACACTAGCAGAGGATGTGTATATGACACAGCCTGAGGGTTTTGTACAACCTGAGTTTCCGGATAAAGTCTGCAAGCTTAAGAAGTCCATTTATGGGCTTAAGCAAGCCTCTCGGAGCTGGAACCTGTGTTTCGACGAGAAGGTCAAAGAGTTTGGCTTCTCTAAAAGCAAGGATGAGCCATGCGTTTACATTAGAGCTAGTGGGAGCATAGTTGTATTCCTAGTTCTTTATGTAGATGATATTCTACTAATTGGGAACGACGTCCCAACTTTGCAAGGGGTAAAAGCCTGGCTAGGGAGTTGTTTCTCAATGAAGGATCTTGGGGATGCAGCTTACATTCTTGGGATCAAGATCTATAGAGATAGATCCCGCAGGTTGATCGGATTGAGCCAGAGTACGTACATAGACAAGGTCCTAAAGAGATTTAGGATGGAGGATTCCAAGAAGGGGTTCATACCTATGTCGCATGGTTTAGTGTTGAGCAAGGCTCAAAGCCCGAGTTCCCTTGAGGAACGGGGAGTAATGAGTCGAGTTCCATATGCTTCGGCAATTGGCTCGATCATGTACGCCATGTTATGTACTAGGCCTGATATATCTTGTGCATTGAGTATGAAAAGTAGATATCAAGCCAATCCTGGTGAAGCTCATTGGACGGCAGTAAAGAACATTCTCAAGTATCTTCGGAGGACTAAGGAGATGTTCTTGGTGTATGGAGGTGCGGAAGAGCTACGGGTGACTGGTTACTCAGATGCTAGCTTCCAAACCGATCGGGACGACTGCCGATCTCAATCGGGGTTTGTGTTCCTACTCAATGGTGGTGCTATTTCCTGGAGAAGCTCCAAGCAAGACACTGTGGCCGATTCTACTACCGAGTCGGAGTATATTGCGGCCAGTGAAGCTGTGAAGGAGGCTGTATGGATGAAGAAATTCATCCAAGATCTGGGAGTGGTTCCTAGCATTGCCGACCCTGTTGAGGTGTTCTGTGACAACGAGGGTGCGGTTGCTCTTGCCAAGGAACCAAGGTCTCACCGACGCACGAGACATATTCCGCGGAAGTATCATTACATCCGGGACGTGGTCGAATGTGGAGACATTGTTATCAGCAGAGTACACACGGATAGCAATGTGGCGGATCCGTTCACCAAACCTTTATCTCAAGCAAAGCATGACGCTCATACTCGAGCTATTGGGATTAGATTTGCTAGTGATTTGGTTTGATCATGCCTTTGTATTTGGTTAGTATATTTGTTCTATTTACCCTTTTAGGAACGTGAAGCAGTATTGTATTTATTGTATTTATCGATTATTAAATGGGATTTAGTAATACGCAAGTTGCGGGTATTTCTTTAAATCTTTACTGTGTTCCAATTTAGCATGTTTTGTTCTTCCCTGAATGCGCAAGCATTCTAAATGTCCACAGTCGGTCATTCTTCTCGGGAAGGAAGTATGAACTAAGACTGAGGGAAGTAATTGGTCATGTGTCCAATGGGGATTGGGGCACGGGGACGCAATTCTTCGCCTGTACTTGAAAGTGTTTCAAGTGACTGGACGACCCACACCTGATTTTACTTTATGGTACATGTCATGAGTAAATCAGGATGATAATATCAGTTCATCCTAAGACTGGAGATGCACATGGCTGCATCACTTTGGTTTGCTTTGTTCTAATTGCTTTCAAACGCAGTCCGTAACTGGCTGTTATAAAGGGAGTAGTTGGGCAGAGTATGATCACTGTGGTGGGCAGTGTAAGTCAAAGGAATTTGTTCCTCTGTTTAGAGAGATCTCCTTGGGCCCCTCGATGATTGGTCGCTGACACCAAAATGCATGGCCATGCTCAAAGCTTGCAATAATTTATGATTGATTGCAACTTGTATATTTTGGTCACCACCAGTCTAGATCGAGAAACATAATCGTGAACGAACGGAGAATGACTTTGTACCATGTCTCGTGTTCACATTGGATATCGCGAACAAAAGGATGATTGATCACTTATCGATAGGACCTTTTTCACATGAGATGCATATTGGTTTTTGTGCTGAAGACAAAACCCATACTGACTTGGGGGCAGAGATGTCTTACTAGAGGACGCTCTTTGTCTGTGATGCATTGGGTACGTAGAGTCATGTGCAAGTGGGAGTCTGTTGGAGTATGCCCACGAACACACGTACGCCAAATAATCACTACCGATGATGTATGGGCCTATCGGGTCACACGCCGGGGGTTGACCTTGACACAACCTAAAAGATGAGGGTGAGAAAAGGATAAATAATGATAGTTGGTTTCAGCAGGGGTTAGCGGCGCTAACTCTGGCGTCGCTAAATCAGTCGCGTTAGCGGCACTAACTTTGGGCGGTTAGCGGCGCTAACTATGGGCGGCTAGCGGCGCTAACTCTGTCTGACAGAAACAACTTTATCTTTTCACCTCTAAATCCGACCAATGCATGTAATATCTAATGATGACTTCTAGGACCGACTAAGGGAGACCTGGAGTCGTGAGTTGGTCTATAAAACACATGCATATATCTCATTCTCCTTCTTGGCCACTTGTTAAGAGAAATACAAACTTAGAACTCTTGTGATAGTTGCTAAGTTCAAACAAGAGAGAAAGTGAGCAGATTCCTGGTGGATTTTGGTTGTGTTCCAGAAGCTAATCTTCTTGTTGATTGAGCTAAAGGAGTGCTAGTACACTTGGGTCACGATTCACTCGGGGTGGACTTCGATATTGCTAGAAGGAGCCGAGAAAGGAGGTCACGACTTGAAAGCTAGCCACACACACACAACCATCAGAGACATCAAGGGTATAATCTCCTCTTTTCTTTCTGTTTAGTTGCTTAACTTAGTTGTAGAGTTAGATCCATTGATGGGGTTCCTATTGTGGTCTTGTTTTTGCTTGAAAAATACGTTTTTGTGCTTGCATGCTTCCGTTGCGTTGTACCACGAACCCCAACAATTCACTCACTCAATTGACAATCGCATTTGATTGTCATGACTAACAGCTTTATTTCCTAAGTGTGTGATGCAACAGGACTGATTCGCATTCGATTGGTTATCTTATTAATCGATACTAAGTCCTTGCTCTGCCCACTTGTTTTCAAAGAATTTACTCAATCGCACTCAATTGGATCTATTCGCATTCGATAAGACAAAATCAAACAGTGACATTCCTAAGACTTGGACAAGTGATTGACTCTTTGAACTTGACATAAAGAACGTTAAGACAATTGAACTTAACTAAACAATCTAATTCATAATTGAATTTAATTTAAATCAAATCAAATTCAAAGGTGAATTACATTACCTCAAGTCTAGTTAGTTCAAAGTTGAATTTCATCTTTTCAAGATCTAATTCAAAATTGAAATTCCAAAGACTTAGTTCTTTAAATCAAATCTTCAAGTCATTTAATCAAGCTTGAAAAGAATCATACTCTTTACGTTGGAAAAAGCTTTCGAACAATCAAACCATCTCACAAGTGAACGATCATTTCTCACAAACATCACTAATCATGTCAAGTACAAATGAAATGATGTCCATTGGCACCGATACAAAACCTCCTGTTTTGTTTCGGGGGGAATACAATGTCTGGAAAGGAAGGTTCATGAACTTTCTCGAACACAACGAACTCTTCGGTGACAAGATGATTGAATGCATCAATAAAGGAAACACCAAATTCATGAGGGTAGTTGAAGCAGATCCAGACAACAACCCTGGTATTCCCAGACATGAAAGAGAGAAGACTCATGATGAGATGACCACTATAGAAAAAGAAACAAAGAAAGCTGAGAAATTAGCCAAGTACTACCTCAAGCAGGGCCTATCATCATAAATCTATCTCAAAATAGATAGCTTGGGCACAGCCAAGGAAATCTGGGATGAGATCAAGAAACAACTTTAGGGAACTGAGCAAGGAGAATACATCAAACGAACTCAGCTAGTCAACAGCTATCATGACTTCAATGCTCGAGAAAATGAACTGCTATCTGAAACATATGGGAGATTCTGCAAGCTGCAAAATGAAATGAGATCTAATCAAATTGTCAGAACTGATCTTGATTTGAACTGTGTTTTTCTGAATTCATTAGGTTCTGAGTGGAAAGGCTATGCCAGACTTTACAAACAGATCAATAAAGATCTTACATCAGTCACCTTCCATAACATCTTCGAAGATCTCAATCAGTATCAAGATGAAATCCTGCAATCTCTCCCTAAACAACCAGTTGCTGACCCGCTTGCCTTGGTGGTGGCTGACAGAATCCATAGGGAAACATCATCAAGATCCTTGAAACTTAAACAAGTGGTTCTCAGTGATTCTGATCATGATAATGATGATGATGATTCAATAGAAGCTGCATTTCAAGCTCTCACAGTGGCCAACAAGAACTTCATGAACCATTTCAGCAAGACTAACAATAGACAACGGTTCACATCAGGTTCAAGGAGACCCGAAAAAGCTGCTCCTGTTGACAAGCCAAGGTACCAGAGGGATGAGAAGAAGGAGGAAAAGAAAACCGACCCCAAGTGCTACAACTGTGGAAGATCAGGGCATCTAATCCGGAACTGCCCCATGAAAAAGACCAAAGATGCAGAATACTATCGGCAGAAGTACCGTCTGTTCAAACAAAGACAGGCTGGGAACGCGCTGCTAGTAGAAGAAGATCAGTTCTTGGACGATACAGAATCGGACAGTGATCTGGATGGTGAAGATCATGCACAGTTCTGTTTAATGGCTCACAATGGTGGAGGAAGTAGAGAGGATGATAATGGTGATGATCTCTCTGATTCAGATAAGGAAAGCTTGGAAAGCGGGAAGGTATCTTCTAACTCTAACTATAATATGGGTTTTAAACATGAACACATACAAACCATATTAATCCGAATGAAAGAGTTAGAAAATCAGGTAATAGAGTTAACCACTAGAAATCAAGTTCTAGAAGATGTTTCATACAACAAGGATAAAGAGGCACAAATAGTAATTAAATAGTTAGACAATGATTTAATTAGCCTTAAGTCTCAATTAGCTGTGAAAGAATCTGAATTCTTAGAATTAACCAATAAGACAAATAGCACTATACTAGATCTTAAAGCAGAATGTGTATGTGCTGAAAAGGATTCAGAAATTCTCAAAAATGAACTTAGGAATGAACTAAGTACTCTTTACTCTAGAATCAATGAACTTGAGTATCTTCTGTCCAAATGTGATCAAAGTGAACATACCATCTCTCAATACAAAGCAAAGGAACGTCCTTTCTCCAGATGGAATTTCGATGGGCTGGGCTTCAAATTCAGAAAGATTACGTCCAGACAATTATATAATGCTAATCTGTTTGGCGAAGGCCTTACCCAACGGATGGTTTTTATTGGTCAAGAAGAGGAACGTATTGAAGAAGATGTCAAACGAACCCTTAATCTCAGAACTGCAATTCCATTTGACTACTCTGATCTCAATGACTCATACCTCACATGTCTCACGTCATCATCCGATACTGATGTTTCATCTTCCGTCTATTCTGATGAAGAACTCTACTCTCCTGTTTCACCAAAGCCCACTGTTGAATACATTCCCCACAAGGAATTACAGCTAAGGTTTCAAACCTTACAGGAGTTTTGCTTCACTCATCAAGTTCAAGATGACCTCACCAAAGCCTTCCAATCAGAAACCACATCTGAACCCTCTCCACTAGTTCAAGAAAACGCCATCCTTCACAAGCGTCTCCAAACAGTATTCAATCTTGATGGCAAGATCATTGACGACTTGTGCAAAGAAAATTTTGAATTGCTTGAACGAATCAAAGAGATCGAAACTGCACTGGAATCACCCACTCCATTTACCTTCTCACCACAGGGAATAGTATTAGATGAACAAATTGAAGGTTCCAAACATGTGTCTACATCTTCTCTAAATGTCAAACAAGTAAAATCTGTTAATCATACTGGGGTAACAACTCTTAAACTTAAACAGATTTATAAACCAAAGCAACTTTCCACTTCTAATCACAGTTCTCGTGTGCACTTAGACGTACCTGAATCATCACGAGCTGCAGCCAGTCGACCACGACTTCATTCTAATCTTTTACCCTCTGCTGCAGATGTGAAGAAGACTGGCAATAAGAAGTGTGAAATAAATACATCATGGAAAAGAGCTATTCCTAGATCCACTAGGAGGTGTTCAAATTTGAAACCTGTCTGTGAAAACATTTTGATGTTTGATTCTGTTTGTAATCATTCCAGTTCACAAGACAATACTGCTTCTACCATGTTTTGTATGAGTGATGTCTGTACTCATGGACACTGTGAATTTAATTGTTGTTATGATCAATTGAGAAAGTCTTTAGGTATTAAACCATGTGCTGACTAGACTGATTTTTATGCTAATCTAGTATGTATTCCATTTGTAAATTCTAAAGGTTACATCATTAATCAATGGATCACCACTCGTCAGTCACATGCACTTAAACGTCTAAACAAATCCAAACGATTGCTCACGATAAAGGAACTAGAAGTCTATAGACGGCAGGGCTATGAAGCATTTAAAAGGGCTTGGATTGCACAGGAAAAACACTTGCATTCTCAAAAGCGTTCTCGCAATTCCCCTTCCAAAATCTCCAAATCTTCAAAACCCAAGCCATCATCCATTCAACGAGTAGCAAAACCTACTAATCGCAGTGCTCCAGTTCAGCAAAAGCAAGTTTATGCACCGAGGCCACAGAGAATTCTTAAGAATTCCTCGCAACCATGGATTCGCAAACATAACGCTTCCGCAACTCTACCGAATCCAAAACCTCTGATTCCATCAACTGTCAAACCAACAGTAGTAAAGAAACTTTCTTCTCAACCAATATCTCCCAAATCTATTCATTCTCGACAAAAGATTCGACCCACATGGGTAATTAAGAATAGATCATCTCAAGTTTCACCACAACCAGTAGACACAATCACTACTCAACCACCTTTAGGAACTAACAATCAAGGACCCATTCATATATGGGGACCTGAACGTGCTTTATTCTCTTATTGCAGGTGCCTCACTTGTGGTACCTTGACTCCGGCTGCACCAAACATATGACTGGCAACAAAAGCCTTCTCAAGAAATATGTTCCTAAGTACTCCGGGAATGTACGTTTTGGGAATGACAATGTTGCACCAATAATGGGGTACGGAGACAATGAGAAAAAGCACATCAAAATCAAGAAAGTCTCATATGTTGAAGGGTTGGGTCATAACTTGTTTAGCATTGGGCAGTTCTGTGATAAAGACCTAGAGGTCGTGTTCAAAAAGAACAAATGTTCAGTTTTAACTGAAAATGGAGATGAGTTGCTCGCAGGTTCCAGAAATTCTAACCTTTATTCCATTGACTTGGAAAAATATGACTCTCCTACCTCTGTGTGTCTACTGTCCGAAGAATCTACGGATCTGACTTGGCAATGGCACAGAAAACTCTCTCACCTGAACTTTCAAAATATTAACAAATTAGTCACTGGTGACTTGGTGAGAGGCATTCCGAAGTTAAGGTTCAAGAAGGATCATTTGTGTGCAGATTGTGAAAAAGGAAAAATGAAGAAGGCTTCTCATCAATCTAAACAAGTATTTAGCACTACGAAGCCTTTGGAACTCCTGCACATGGATCTGTGTGGTCCTATGAGAATCCAGTCCAAACATGGAAAGAAGTATATCCTAGTCATGGTGGATGACTATTCAAGGTATACTTGGGTCAAATTTCTGCGCTCTAAAGTTGAAGCTACTCCAACGATCATCACATTCATCAAACAGCAGCAGAACAAATATGGTCAAAGTGTTGTCTCCATTCGCACAGACAATGGAACTGAATTCAAGAACAGCACTCTGCAAGACTTCTGCGACCTAGTTGGGATCAACCATCAGTTCTCTGCAGCATACACACCTCAACAAAATGGTGTTGTTGAAAGAAGGAACAGAACCCTGGTCGAAGCAGCCCGAACAATGCTGTCTAATTCCGGGCTCCCACCTTCCTTTTGGGCTGAAGCAATCAACACTGCATGCTATACGCAGAATCGCTCTTTCATTAACAAACGGTTTAATAAAACTCCTTATGAACTGGCTAGTGACATTATACCTAATATCAAATACTTTCATGTATTTGGTAATAGGTGTTTTGTCTTAAATGAAAAGGATAATCTAGGAAATTTTGCTCCGAAAGTTGATGAAGCTATTTTCTTAGGCTACTCCACAACATCTAAAGCGTATAGAGTTTTGAACAGACGCACAAAGAGCATTATTGAGAGTATCAATGTAACATTTGATGATACATTGAATGTCTCAGACTTTCCACCAAAGTCTAACAAAGTTGCTTCTAAACATACCTGTTCAGGACCAATTCTTCACAATAAAGAATCAGACATTCCTTCCAGTTCAGATAATAATCTTGATTTCATGTTTGATTTCTTTAGATCTGACTCTTCCCCTGTTTTGACTGACAATAGGAATAACGCAGGTACACAAACGAGCGAACCTATCACAACTCCAACAGGCACTGAAACGAATCCATTTTCTGAGGATTCTACATCTGTCTCTGTCACACAGCCCCCTGTGGTAGAACCAATTGTTGATCAGGAGAGCTCACCTGTGTTCGATTCAGACCCAAACTTCTCCAGAGAAGTGGAAGAAGAAGCACAACATATTCAAGATCTTATCCCTTCTTCATCTACCTCACATGAGCTAAAGTGGATCAGACATCACTCTGAGGAGAATATCATTGGAGATCCCTCGGTTGGCATTCAAACAAGATCTGCCACAGCGAACGAGTGTCAATTTGTGGGTTTCTTAACTATGATCGAACCTACCAAGACTTGTGAAGCATTATATGATCCAGACTGGGTGCTCGCCATGCAAGAAGAATTGCACCAGTTTGATCGTCTCAAAGTCTGGAGATTAGTTCCTCTGCCCTACGGTAAATCTGTTGTAGGAACTAAGTGGGTGTTCAAGAACAAAAGGCATTCAGAAGGAGTGGTGGTTCGTAACAAAGCTCGGTTGGTAGCAAAAGGCTATAATCAGCAAGAGGGGATCGACTATGATGAAACTTTTTCCCCTGTTGCTCGAGTTGAAGCTATACGCTTATTTCTTGCATATGCAGCCTCCCGGAGTTTTCGAGTCTTCCAAATGGATGTACAAACAGCTTTTCTCAATGGGGTACTTAAAGAAGAAGTCTACGTTTCACAACCTGAGGGCTTCATCAATTCTTCATACCCTAATCATGTTTACATTTTAGATAAGGCACTGTACGGTTTAAAACAAGCTCCACGTGCATGGTACGATGTCTTATCTGAATATCTGATAGGTGAAGGCTACTCCAAAGGAAAGACAGACACCACTCTCTTCACAAAGACAAAAGGTAGGGACAAAATTCTTGTCCAAATTTATGTGGATGACATCATCTTTGGATCTACAAATCCAAAGTACAGTGAAGAGTTTGCACAAGCTATGTCAAACAGGTTCCAAATGAGTATGATGGGAGAGCTGTCATTCTTTATCGGTCTTCAGGTTAAGCAATTAAGTCATGGCAACTTTATTTGCCAATCAAAGTACATCAAAGATCTACTCACGAAATATGATATGATTAATTGCACATCAATATCCACACCCATGGCTGCTAAGGCACAGTTATCAGTTGATCTTGATGGTTCACCTGTAGATCTGAAGAATTACCGTGGGATGATTGGATTGTTACTGTATCTAACTGCAAGTCGTCCGGATATCATTTTCTCTACTATTCTATGTGCCAGGTTCCAGGCGAATCCAAAAGAGTCACATCTTCTGGCAGTCAAGCGGATCTTCAGATATCTTAAAGGTTCTATGGATCTAGGTCTGTGGTATCCCAAAGATTCAAATCTGGATCTCCATGCTTACTCAGATGCTGACTATGCCGGTTGCAAGATTGATAGGAAAAACACCTCTGGTAGTGCACACTTTCTGGGTGATCGTTTAGTCTGTTGGGCCTCCAAGAAGCAAAACTGTGTATCCACCTCTACAGCTGAGGCTGAGTATGTTGCTGCTGCAATGTGCTGCTCACAAAGTCTTTGGATACGCACACAGTTATCAGACTTTGGCCTAAGGTATCACAACATTCCATTACTATGCGATTCCCAGTCAGCCATAGCTATCTCCTGCAATCCGGTACACCACTCTAAAACCAAACACATCGATATACGTTATCACTTCATAAAAGATAATGTAGAGAAAGGTCTTATTGAGCTCCAGTATGTTCCTACTGAAAATCAACTAGCTGACTTGTTTACCAAACCATTAGACAAAAGTCGCTTTACTAGGTTGGTCTCCAAGTTAGGCATGCTCAGCTTGAAAATATAACATACTGGTGCTCCATTTTTTCCTTTCTTTCCTTTTTGTTTAGAGTAGGTGTTACACTGTTTGTTCTTTGTGCAGCTTCAAGATGCAATACTCAAGGGGGAGTGACTTTCTGGTGCTACACATGTGTCATATGTCTAGGGGGAGAAAAATCATACACATACTGCACATGTGTAGGGGGAGTATGATACATCTGACACATTCCCAAAATTATATCTGAATCTTTCAAATCAATTATATCTGAATCTTTCAATTTTTCAAATCTCAAAAATCAGATATATTGAATTTTTCAAGTATTGGCTCAATCGCGAGGAATGAAATGTCAAGTGTTAATCGCACGCGATTAAAACAACTAAGAGTCAATCGCGAGAATTGAAGACAAGTGTTAATCGCACGCGATTAATACATCAAAGAGCCATTCGCGAGGAATGAAAGCCAAGTGTTAATCGCACGCGATTAACACATCAAAGAGTCATTCGCGAGGAATGAAGGCCAAGTGTTAATCGCACGCGATTAACACATCAAAGATTCATTCGCGAGCTCTATCAGCCGGGCCCCTTTATCATTCGCATTGGCCATCAGCCGTGTTTTTAACCGACTGAGAGGGCCAATCAGAGCTCGACATGTGTCTTTTTACACTGACATAAGTTACCCATTAGCTACCAAACGTCATTTACACGATTCAAAATTAGAAAATTTCATAAGTGTTTCTCTCAATTTCTTGGTTACTTTAGCATTCAAATCCTCTCGTTACTCTGCCAAAATTTATAATTTTAGTATCAAAATACTCCTAATCATAGAGGTAACAACTTGTACGGTTTACTTTGTGAAAATTTTGAGTTAAAAGGGTACTTTTTGGCCTTAGAACACCCATATGCGAATGAGGGTTTCAACACTTTGAAGGGATGTTTGGTACACTAAACAAACTTGTTTGATGAAAAAAAGTATGCGATGGGTATAATGAACACTTGGGGATCACTTTGATGTAAAAATATTTCAAAAATCTCGAAAAGTGTTCTTCGTGTTCTTGGGGGGTATAAACTTACACTAACAATATGGTTTTGGCCTAAAAAGAAGTGTTAGGGTGATTTTTGGACTATGCCCCAGTACTACAAAGTTGTTCAGTACCATCTAATTGACACTTTTAAAGTATCAAAACAATTTTTTTATGCTGAAAATCATCCTGTACACAGTGAGGGTTCAACACTTGGGGTGTTTGAACATTTGGTCAACATGAGTCAAAACTTTGTCATGCATATCTCTTTATTCTGAAACTTAACTGTTTTATCTATCTGCACAGATAAAATGGCTCAAGCTGTACGTGACCCAGAGGAGATCATGCCCCAAGCTGAATTTCTTAACAGCAAATCTCATGAAAACAACCACTTTATAGACTTTACCAAACTGAGAAATCCTACCTACCCAATTGTTACAGAAATTCTCAAAATTCATCCACTCAATCACCTACTGACATATAACCCAGCCAAAACAGGCACACATGTTCCTGAACTTTATGCTCAACAATTTTGGAAAACTTGTGATGTGAGGATCAATGAAAGGGGTTACGAGGTAATCCACGCCGAGGTGGATGAATTTCAAGTCAATATATCTCTGAGTCGACTTAGAACAATCTTTGCTCTACCCAAAGCAGACAGTAGACCTCCTGCCACAGAATTTGAGGAAATCCCAGACGAGGATGCATGTCTTGCTGCTATAATTGAAATGGGGTATGATGGTGAGCTAACACGGAAAAGGCAATTCAAACGCAACAGCTTGCACCCGAAATATAATACATTAATGACGTTGCTTCAAAGGTGTCTCACCCCGAAACATTCTGGATATGAATTCCCTACTGAGTATCAGCTCAAGATTTTTGTTGCTGCAGCGAACCATATGCATATAGACTATGCTTTTCTGCTGTTCCAGGATATTAAAGCCACCATGCAAAGGAAAAATTCCCAAAAGCAGAAGGATGCAAACATGCTGCCTTACCACCGCTTCCTGCCAATGATCATCCAGTACGTGATGGATCGGAATGCTGACATTCCCCGCCAGGCAGGTTTAGCTTCTATACACCCTAAGCTATTCTTGTATATTAAACCTGCCACTCCGGCCAACCTGCCTGTTCCTAAACCATTTCCTATATCTCTCTTAAATCTGTGTGAGCAAAATGATATTGTTAAGAGTTATAGGGAGAGTGTAGGAATACCTCCTATGGTTACGCCAGAGCCGGCCATACCTACCCAGGGAGGAGTAGCACCTAGTGAGGAAATAGAGGATAGGCCTCAGCTATCTGTGGGAGATGCTGAGAGGGGAGTGGAGAGAGAAATTGTTGAGAGGGGTGGTGAAGAAGGTGAAGGTGTTGAGAGTAGAGAGGGAGGGGATGCATATGAACCCGCCACCATTCAAGCCATTGTTCAGTCTCTTTCTCAATCCACCCGCACCCAAGCTGTACTAGAAGAACTTGGTCTTGACATTTCTGAGTCATCCAGTTCTGAATCCTCTCTTCATGAGTCTGCTTCCCACCAAGGTGGTGCCCCTACCTTTGAACTTGATATATCTCCCGTTGTCAGGATCGGATATAGATTATATCAAATAACAAGAACTAACTTTAAATAATCAATCAGAGTAAAATAAAAGTTAATCTTTAACTATGATCACAATCAATTAAGAAGTTGCGGAATCATACTTAATTGATTAAAGAAGGTTTTAAACAAAGATTAATTCAATCAAACAGTAGTTTTATTAACCAACCAGAATGATTACAAAAGCAAACTTCACCCCCAATCTAACTTATTCTGTTAGACGAAGAACACAGACTGTTCTTAGGTTTCAACAAGAAACTTAGAGGCTAAAACACTTTCAGAAAATAAATAACAATAAGAACAAATGCTTTGAATAATGAGATCAAATCGTAGTACTAAATTGATCATCTAATGAAGTATATATAGACTCTTGATCCTTCTTGAATTGTTGACAGTTAGGTAATCTTCTATCTTCTGAGATAATCTTGATAATCTTCAAAGTATTTCGAGATATCTTCTAAGATAGGATTTGCCAAATATAGCTCAACAGAAACTGTTTAATGAACACAACAGTTCTTTAGTCTTCTAACAGTCTTCACTTCAAGGTCTTCAAACAGTTGTAGATGTTTATACTAACAGTTTTCTACTGTTTTCATATTTTCAACAAACAGTTTTAAACGGTTTCACCAACCTTTACCAAACAGTTCTCATTTTTATACTCAATAACTTAGATTATTTCCCAACAATCTCCCCCTAACTTAAAGTATAGAACAATACATTTAAGTTGTTGGTTTGATCATAGACAAATTGATATAAGTAATGAGTCACATTTCTTCTAATCTCCTTTTGAATCTGTTCAGTAAGTCTTCCTTCTGTTTTGAGTCTCCATGGAATTTAGCTTTAATCAAAAACTCCAGCTTAGTCTTGTGATGCTCAATGAAGTTCAAATCAAACCACTCATGCAATGTATTTCCCATTACCACGTAATACGTCCTTGATCTTGCATATACCTTCACTGCCTTTATGGGAAAAGCTTCCTCTGCTGTCAGTTTGGGCATAATCTTCAATGGGTTGCAAATGCTTGTAAGATATTCCATTAGAATCTTGATTCCTTCATTTGAGTCACTAAAATGCTTAATTCCATATGCATACAATTCTTGTACATCTTCTGGTGATATTCTTGTCATCATTTATAAAAAATTGTCATACATCTCAACAGATCCATCTTCCCTTGCAATAGTAATATAATGTTTATCACTTGCTTTTTCTTCAAACTTCCATTCAACAACACGATACTTTTCACCTAATTCTTTTTCCAATTTGTTAATCCCTTGCTGAACGTCTACTGTCAGTTTATCTTTCAAAATTTTGTGAACCACAGCAGCTTTGTTTGAAGTGGGAAGTTTCTTGGTTGGCTTAACTGTAACTGTTTTGTCTTTTATTACCCTTTTTCTTTTAACTCCCTTACCAGCAACTTCCTTTACTATCTCTTCCTCATCAATCTGAGCAGTGATCTCATCAGCCAGCTTCTTTGCTATCTCAAAATCAGACTGTTCTTGTTCTCTTAGCTCAGCTGCTAGCCTTAATGCAAATTCATGATCACGCTCTTCTTGTTGCTGTCTTGAAAGCTTGAGCTTAGGACAAACAACAACAATTTCTTTACCTTTGCCTGAAACAGGAGGCAACTTTGATTCTTTCTTTCCTTTCTGGATGACTATCCCTTTATACCCTTTCTTTGGTGGTAAAGATTCTAACGTAGCAACCTTTCCATCAAGCCATCCATCATCAATTTTCTGTGCCATTCTAGAAGAACTTATTCCCAGATATTGAGCACTAATATCAACCAAGTAGTTCTGTTTAACTGTTGACCAAGATTTGAAAATCTCAGTGCTTGGAACATCTGCAGTTGATACCATCCTGTTGATTAGCATCCTATCAACACTTGAAAGCTGTTCTTCTTCTTCTTCATTAATCGTTTGGACACTTGCAACTGTTAGTTGATTTGAAGTTACAACTGTTGGTTGTTGTGTTGCAACTGTTTGCTCATTTGGAGCAACAACTGTTTGTTTATCCTGTGGAACTGTCTGTTTAACTTCTTCCTGCTTGGATTTTCTTCTTCCTTTAACTTGAGCAGTTGAAGAGATTTTCACCAAGGATTTGGGTTTAAGCAGCATCTCATGAGTATGAAGAACATTAGTTGCCTTCTTCAGATTCTCATCAAGAAAGTTCAGCTGCTTATCTTGCCTTATTAGCACCTCATTGTGAATTGCTACTACCTTGAGTACTTCAGTTGCCTTCTCCAACTGTTCAGTCAGTTCTTTTATCTTCTCATCTTGAGAAACTATCCATTTGTTTTGAAGAGAAATCTTTTTCTTTAGGTGTAAATGAGCAGCAAGGTAAGGTGCGAAGTTAGGATCCGTCAATGCATGTTGTTTCAGTCTAGTCTCAATGTCAGTTAGTGTTTCCACTGTGACCATATCATTGACATTTTTCACTGGTGGTTGACTCCCCTGAGTATCACCATCAGTACCCCTCTTTTCTTGGTTCTAGGGATTACCAGAAACTGTTTTACTAGTCTCTATTGCCATGGTTGAGGTCTTAGCTATGTTGACACTGTCCTGTTTATCCCTTGCGAATAAAACAGTAGTGTCAGCCTCAAAGACCATATGATCACCCTCTTGAGGAATGATCACCTCCTCATTGTGCCTGGGAGACAGCACCAAAGGTTCCCTTTCGATATTCTGCACAGGTGAATGCACCTGTACAGGGCTAACAGTTTGGGGTTCTCTAACTGTGGTGGAAGGAGCACCAACAGTTTTCCTCTTCTTTCTAAATACTTTTAGTGCAGGGGCTTGTGTTGTAGCTTTTTCAAAAGTAGCAGAGAGAGGATTTTGAGTATCGTGAGCTGTGGGTTCCAGAGGTGGTGGTGTAGCAATAAGTTGGGCTTCATGCTCACCCCTGGCAGCTCTGTTTCTTGAAAGAAACTCCACCATTTCAGAGAGTGGTGGAGTTATGGCACCAGAAAAATTCTTGCCATTAATCAACAATTTGCTCAATGTGGAAGCCACATGAGCAGAGGGAATAATGACCCTCTTGTGTTTTTTTTAGATTTGGCATCAAAAAGTTTAACAATACTTGCACAAATCGAGGATACATCAAAAAGAGACCATACTTGGTCCCTAGATGTTTTACCATACCATTAAATATCAATTTTGAAAAATTAAAACATCTGTTGTTGGCTAGACAGATGAGTGCGAGAGCAATGTTGCTCCCAAACTCATTCCAGCCTATTCTCTTAGGGCTTATGCACTGCTGGAGAGTATGGATAATGAACTTCCAGTGTGCGCAAAACTGCCCTTTGTAGAAGGTACCCTTACCCCCAGGGCCCTCATACCCAAGTTTCAGTAACTCGGTGTGTAGATATTCTAACGCAACCGAATCAGAATACTCACCATTAAGATCATTTAGTTGTAGTGCATGGCGAATAGTGTCTTCGGTTATAGAAACCTCCATATCATCAACAGTTGTAGAAATCTGTTGCACTTCATCAACTTCTTGTACTTTGGCATTCTTCCAAAAGTTCTCAATATGTGAGGTATAGATCGTGGGGTTAGCAGTTAGAGCATAATGTATGTTTGATACCGTGAGATAATCAATCATGACGTGGAAAGCGTCAAGATTTTCTGATTTTTCAAGATAAGCGATCATATTGTGCTCTTTGACAAATGGAAGAGGAGACATTTTGATTTCGATCTCTGAGAGTTGTTGAGGGTTAGGGTTTGTTTCTGATCGAAGTTCGTTTTGGACGTGTGAGTTGCTTGGTAAGGAGGGAATTGCCTTATATATGTTTCGAATGTTGAATGCAATTCAAAGTTTCCAAAATTCTGCAAAGACCAAAACACCCTTTAATAGCTTAACAGTTGACGGACAAAATAAACTAACAGTTGAGAAACTGTTTTCATAAGATGTAACAACTGTTATTCAAAAGTTAACTCCCTTAGATGACAAATTTCTCCCCCTCAGTTGCACATGGACCTTGTCTAACAGTTGCCGAAGCCATATGCTAACAGTTGAAAACTGTTAGTATTGAATGAAACAGAAATGTGCAACTGTCAAACAAACTTTCAGCTCACATATATCAAATGCTGAAGCAATAATAATAAATCATTAGAGAACACAGTCATCAACATAAGATATATTTTATTCAAGATAATCACAATTGAGCTACAATAATTTTGAGAAAACAATACTGTCTTGTGCTATAGATCTAAACACAGCTTATAAGAACTGTCTTAACTCCGAGATCTACATATGACAAATTATCGATAACAGTTTGTATCATCAAATCTGAACTTTAAGGGAAGACAATCATCATCACATTCTTGCTCAAGAATGTCTTCGTTATTTAAGAATCGAGTTCAGAATAGCCTCTACAGTGCCGCCATCGCCTTACTGAGAAGCCTGTCTTCAAAGAATGGTCATGTAATGCACAAGCCATTGTTGGTACTGCTTATCTAATTGTGCAAGGCCGTCTCGTAGGTGTGGGAGAGCAATGATCTACACCGTAAGTGTAGACAACTTTCTCCGTTAACTGTTGACAAGCCTTAGACAATTGTCAAAACATACTACCTACCAATGGGTGTGCAGTAGACCTTCTCATCATATGCATCACCAGAGACGATTGTCATAATTTGCCTCGTGGGTGTGCAGTGGAACTAGTCATCTATTACAATGACTTCCACTGCCTCATCATCTGAGGCCCTCTGGTGGTTACGAGTATTATATCGTCGAACATTGAACCACACTACGGAGTTTGTAGTGCCTGCCAGGTTCAAGACGAATCTTAGACAACATAGTGTAGGCAATTCATGGAAGAGAGTGAAATTTTCAAAATCACCTCTTATACGAATATGATCAATTGGTTTATTTGGCCTACGTGGATCTGGATGTTGTGTCAAGGTGAACCTATCTCGATCATCATGCATCTCAAGAACACATGATGAGTATTGCCAAAGCTCATGCATTCTTACAAATGGGGCAGGGATGGTTACATAACTTTGTCTAACATTAATATCTTTGAAGTTTATGTGAAAGAAGTTAGTAGCCATTTGCAGAGAGAAGTGTGTGCAAATGTAGGTGCGATTTGCGAAGGATGAGTGCAAGGCTATTTATAAAGAAACTGGGAGGCATTAATGTCCATTAATAGTTATTAATGACCATTAACGTCCAGTAATTTCCATTAATAGCATGCAGTGACTTGTCATATCAAATGCACTATAGAACAAACAAAATGACTCACCTTTATCAGTTTGGAACTGTTGATTCAAGAAAGTGAATTTACCTTTACCTCATAACAAGGACAGTCACGGGTGTGAAAACTGTTTGTGAGACAGGTCAACAGATATGTCCAAAACTGATGTGTGAAAGTGCATTTCCCTCTCTGAATACTTAAAGGATAACAGTTGTTAGAAAACGTGACTAACAGTTGCAAACTGTTAGTGTGAAAAACATGGAATAATGAACAACTGTTAGTCCAAGTTAATCATTCCAATGTTGGAAATCAAAAAGTTGAATCTGCTCACATCAAAAGCTTTACTGAAAAAATCAGCTAATTGATCATCAGTATGAATTTTCATAACTTGGATTAATCTCTTTTCATTGCAGTCTCTTATGAAGTGAAATCTAATTTCAATGTGCTTGGTTTTAGAATGCTTCACTGGATTATTAACTATGCTAATAGCACTGGTGTTATCAACATAAATAGGAGTATTTAAGAAAGACAAACCATAATCCAGAAGCTGATTTTGGATCCATAACACTTGTGAACAGCAGCTTGATGCAGCAATGTATTCTGCCTCAGCTGTTGAAGTTGAAACTGTTGTTTGTTTCTTGCATTGCCATGAAACCAGCCTTGATCCAAAGAATTGACATCCTCCAGAGGTTGATTTTCTGTCCACATTGGCTCCACCATAGTCACTGTCAGAATATGCCACCAAATCAAAAGGTGAATCTTTAGGATACCAAAGTCCCAGTTTTGGTTGGCCTTTGAGGTATCTAAAGATTCTCTTTACAGCAAACAGGTGTGACATCTTCGGACTGCATTGGAACCTGGCACAAACACAAACAGCAAACATTATATCAGGTCTAGAAGCAGTTAAGTACATTAATGAACCAATCATTGATCTATAGAGGTGTATATCAACATCCTCCCCCTCAGAATCTGCTCCCAACTGTTTGTGTGTTTCCATAGGAGTACTTGCCAGCTTCACATCTTGATAGCCAAACTTGTCCAATATGTCCTTGACATACTTAGATTGGCTTAGAAAAATACCAGTTGGCTTTTGTTTGACTTGCAATCCCAGAAAAAATGTGAGTTCACCCATTGAACTCATCTGAAATCTTTTGTGCATAATGACTTCAAATTCTTTGCACAAGCTGTCATTAGTGGATCCAAAGATTATATCATCAACATAGATTTGAACAAGCAAAATCTCTGTTTTAAAAATCTTTGTAAACAATGTTTTGTAAATTGTGCCTCTCTTAAAACCATTCTCAAGGAGATAGGATGATAATGTCTCATACCAAGCTCGAGGAGCTTGATGTAGACCATATAGGGCTTTATCCAACCTATATACCTTGTCAGGGTACTTTGAGTCTTCAAAGCCAGGGGGTTGACACACATATACCTCCTCATCAATAGTTCCATAGAGAAAAGCAGACTTAACATCCATTTGATACACCTTAAATCCTTTGAAGCTTGCAAAAGCAAGAAATAGCCTAATGGCTTCAATCCTTGCAACAGGTGCAAAAACATCATCATAGTCTATTCCTTCCTCTTGTGTGTAGCCTTGTGCAACCAGTCTTGCTTTATTCTTGATAACAATCCCTCTTTCATCTTTCTTGTTTCTGAACACCCACTTGGTGCCAGTTACTCTTTTGCCTCTTGGAAGCTCAACCAACTTCCAAACTTGCTGAATTTGAAATTGTAAGAGCTCCTCTTGCATTGCCTCTACCCATGAAGGATCTTTCAATGCCTCAATTGATTTCTTTGGTTCTATTTGAGACAAAAAGCAAGCATTCACGTCAAATTGGGCAAGATCCACACCACTGTTTTCATTTTGCAGCATATTCCTTGTTCTGATAGGAGTGGTTGGATTTCCAATTATTTGTGATATTGGATGAATCTTGTGAACTCTTGATGTAGGAATGTTTTCTTCAGTCAGTTCATCCCCTAGATTAGACAGATCAAACTCACATTCACTTGAATTTTCAGCGTTATCACACACTTGATCAGCAGAGTCAGTGTGGTGTTGAGGATCATGAGATTCCATGTCCTTTGAAGATTCAGCATCTATCAATGGATCAGCAGCATTTGATAACTCTTGTTGAACCAACAGTTGTTGGTTTTGAGCTAACAGTGTCAAAACTGTTCGGGCTTGTTGAAGTTGTTTGATGATTTTCACCAACAGTTGTTGAAATACCTGTAGCTGTTTCAGTAGAATACTCAAAAGAAAGAGATTTAGACAATGCATCAATATCAAATAACCAATCAGGTCCATTACCTGTAATATTGATCCTATGCTCATTGAAAGAGACATTCATACTCTCTTCTATAATTCTAGTGACATTGTTAAAAACTCTATAAGCTTTACTTTGAGTGGAGTATCCTACAAAAAAACCTTCTTCAGCCTTACTCTCAAACTTGCCTAACTGTGATTTGGTATTGAGGATAGTGCAAGGACAACCAAATGGTTTGAAGAAGTTGATTAAAGGTTTTCTCTTGAGAAACAACTCATAAGGAGTTTTTCCTTTTGACTTGACTACTTGTACTCTATTCTGAACATAGCAGGCAGTGTTCACTGCTTCTGCCCAGAATGTCATTGGAAACCTAGAATCAGCTAACATGGATCTAGCAGCCTCTATCAAAGTCTTATTCCTTCTCTCAGCAACTCCATTCTGTTGGGGAGTCCTAGGGGCACTGAACTGTCTTTCAATACCTTTACTTTCACAAAAAATGTTTAGATCATAGTTCTTGAATTCAGAACCATTGTCAGATCTAACGACTTTCACCATTAAATCAGATTAATTTTCAATTTTAAGAATAAGAGACTTAACTAACTCAGCAGTTTCATCCTTAGTTCTAAGAAATTGAACCCAAGTAAACCTGGTGAAATCATCAACTATGACTAAACAGTAGGCTTTCTTCCCTATACTCACTACAGAAGTAGGACCAAAAAGATCCATATGCAATAGTTGTAAAGGTGCAGAAATGGAAGAAGTCTCTTTGGACTTATAAGAAGTTTTGTGTTGCTTGCCTTTAAGACATGCCACACAATGATCATCACATGAGAACTCTTTTTGGGGCAAACCTCTTACCAAATTGTTTTTAGCTAACAAATTCATGGTTTTAAAATTCATGTGACACATCCTCCTGTGCCAAATGGCAGACTCATCATGAGATGCTTTGGAGAGTAAACAGCTTAACGCATTCTGTTTAGCAATCTTTTGAGGATCAAGACAATATACATTATCTTTTCTAGGTGTTCTTAAAAGAACATCCTTCTCATTTAATTTAAAATATTTTGAAAGAATAATGCATTCTGAATCTGTAAACAAAACTTTGTTTCCATTGTCACAGATTTGAGATACGCTTAACAAATTGTACTTAAGCTGTTCAACAAAGAAAACATCATTAAATGTAAGTGTACCTGCCTCAACAGCTCCTTTACCTGTGATTTTTCCTCCCTTTGGATTTCCTCCAAATGCTACAAATCCTCCAGAGATTCT
Organism: Pulicaria dysenterica; assembly: GCA_947179395.2. Lineage (NCBI taxonomy): Eukaryota > Viridiplantae > Streptophyta > Magnoliopsida > Asterales > Asteraceae > Pulicaria > Pulicaria dysenterica. The sequence goes on along the minus strand of OX359292.1, from coordinate 47,680,883 downwards.
TTTGAAATCCTTCAAACATTGTGGATTTCCAGTCATGTGCCTTGAGCATCCACTATCCACATGCCAAATTCCTCCTTGATTCGTCCTATGAATGCTCTGCACAAATACAATCAGTTAGTAGCAGGAAGTACCCAGGCCATGCAGGTCTTGGGTACACCATTCAAGTCATAATACTTAAACAGAGTTTTGTTCTTTTTGATTTCATCCAAATTAGATTTCTCTAACTTGTGTGAAGAATACTTTGTAAGAACATGTGGTTTCCAACTGTTGTGATTAACAGTGGACACCTTTGAACAAACAGCTGGTGGAGTTGGTAAAACAGATGAATCACCTTGTGATTCCTTTTGATTTTCAGTTTGAAGAACAGTTTTACCTTCTCCAGAATCAGTTTGTTTTTGAATTTTCATCCAAGCCAAACCAGCAGTTTTTGGTTTTGCTAAAACAGTTTTGGAACTGTTAGTTGGTTTGGATGTAACTGTTTTAGAACTGTTTGCCAGTTTTGGCTTAGCAGTCTTAGAACTGTTGATCTGTTTTGACTTAACAGTTTTAGAACTGTTATTCTGTAGTTTGGGACTTTTGTTTTGAGTGCCATTGGTCTGTGGGTTATAGTAACAATCTTGAACTAAATGATTAGATCTTCCACAAATGTAGCACTTTTTGGTTTTCACAATAGGTAAACCAGTTCTTTGTGACCAGAATTGGTTCCTATTTCTTTGATTTCCTCTAACAGCTGCAGATTGAGGAAACTTTTGGACACCATGTTTTTGACATGTGCATGCAGGCACTTCAGTATGCCTTTTCTTAGATTTGGGTTTAGCCTGAGGTTTTGCAGCTTCCTTCTTCTTCCTGGTATACACAACTTCACCAACTTTCTCCTTTCCTTTGGCTTTGGTACTAACAGTTGGGCTTTTTAGCTTAGAACTGTTTGGGTTCTTGTTGGAACTGTTAGTGTAAAGATGGGGACTATTTGTAACAGTTGTGGAACTGCTAATAGAGTTAACAGTTTTTGAGGGTTTTGGCTTATTGGTGAGGGGTTCAGTGGATGCTTTTACAAACACCACAGGTTGTAAAGATGATTTTGTGGGAATGGGCTCACACAGGATGTGATTTTCATATGGAATACCTTCATCCTTTTTCACAACTTCCTCATTATCTTCAACACTTACTACTGACACAACTTCATCTTCATAACTCTCAAACTTTGGATCAGCTGACTTAAGTTCATCTTCCAAAGGTTCATTAACATATCTGTCAGCTACCTCAGACATTGGAGTTATGTAGTTTTGGTTGTATGGAGGTGGGGTTTGTTTGTATCCTAGACCAGTTTTCACCTTGTCTCTCACTTGAGATTGTAGCAGAGTCTCAAGCTTAAGGTTTCCAGCCTTGAACATTCCAAGATCAATGTCCACACCCTCCAATTTCTTTGTGAGTTCATCCACCTTGCTTTCTTTTTCAACCAACTTCTTTTTCAGACTATCAATCTCATCTTGAAACTGCTCTTTCTCCCACTTATGATATTTTCTATCATAGTCCATTTGCAGTTCATTAGCCTGATAGTCTTTAATTTTCTTTTCAAAATCTTCTATCACAGCAGTATACTCATACCTTCTCTCCTCCATTTTACTTAGAGCAGCACATACTTTCTTATTGTGCTCTCTAAATCTCTTAACAATAGCTCTACATTCACCAGGACATAGTTTAGAAGATACCTGTATGTCCTCAGATTCTGGAGAATCCATCTTGATGGAGGAGTCAGTCAATGCCATCAAAGCTTTGTTGCTGGTAGCCTCCTCTGCTTGATCACTCCAATCAAATCCATGGCCTTCTTGTGAGACCAATGCTGAGGAGGTATGGTTCTGAGTTGGCCTCTGACCTTGATTCTGAACTTGTCCACCAGATCTGCATTCTCTTGCAAAGTGGCCAAGTTGTTGACATTTGAAGCATCTAACCTTTGACTTGTCAAATCCAGCCTTGCCATCAGCTCTGAAATTCATGTTTTGCCTTCCAGTCCTTTTAATGAATCGCTTGGCTCTAACGGTAAGCATGGCCATCTGCCATTTGAGATCCATTTCCTCAAGATCATCAGGGTGCACTTGTTCAAGATCCTCATTGGTGAGGGTTGAATGTGCATGGCTGGCAAGAAAAGCTTCAAGAACTGCATCTGGAGTATTCATATCTAGTCCAACAACAGAACTAGTACCTGCACCACTATCAAGAGAGTTAGTTAATGAATGGTTTGATTCCATACCTGAGGAAGACAGGAGAGCAGCATTGTGGCTAGGGACTATAGTTTTTCTTTTTCCCTCTATCTCTCCCTCAAACACTATCAAACTATTATAGAGGTCATCTAACTCTATGTCTTCAAGAGAATCCTTGGTTCTCCATTGTGCAGCAAATACAGTCCATTCATCACCTAGAGACCTAAGAAACTTTCTATTTATCTCATCTTGATCAAGCCTAACCTTAGCACTCTCCAGTTGACTCACCAGTTTGTAAAACCTATCAAAGATTTGGGTGATACTCTCATTCTTCCCACTGGTGAAGTTCTCATAGGCTTGTTTAAGAAGATCTCTTTGGTTTCTCTTAGAACTAGCATTCCCAGCAAACCTCTTCTCCAGAGCATTCCAAAGTTCATGAGCATCATCAAATTTCTTGAATTGATGTTGATACTCACTGGGAATTGCAATCTGAAGGATGCTGAGGGCTTTCATCTCAATCATTCTATCCTTCTTTTCAGCATCTGTCTTTGGAGGTGGTTTATTCTTTGGTTTTCCATTCTCATCCAGTTCAATGGGATTAGTAGGAACAGTTTCAATGATTTGCCAAACAGCATAGTCCATTAGTTGGACATGCTGTTTAATTCTTACTTTCCACATCTCAAAATCAGATGGTTTGAGCATGGGAACACGAATGTTGGACCCTGGTCCACTGTTATCAGAAGAACCTCCCGAATCCATTGAAACAAATTGATTTAAACAAAAAACAGTTTTGAAAAATAAAGCAAGGTAAAGCAAAAACCTTCAACTGGTGATCAAAGGAACCTTAGTGATAAGGCTCTGATACCACTTGTCAGGATCGGATATAGATTATATCAAATAACAAGAACTAACTTTAAATAATCAATCAGAGTAAAATAAAAGTTAATCTTTAACTATGATCACAATCAATTAAGAAGTTGCGGAATCACACTTAATTGATTAAAGAAGGTTTTAAACAAAGATTAATTCAATCAAACAGTAGTTTTATTAACCAACCAGAATGATTACAAAAGCAAACTTCACCCCCAATCTAACTTATTCTGTTAGACGAAGAACACAGACTGTTCTTAGGTTTCAACAAGAAACTTAGAGGCTAAAACACTTTCAGAAAATAAATAACAATAAGAACAAATGCTTTGAATAATGAGAACAAATCGTAGTACTAAATTGATCATCTAATGAAGTATATATAGACTCTTGATCCTTCTTGAATTGTTGACAGTTAGGTAATCTTCTATCTTCTGAGATAATCTTGATAATCTTCAAAGTATTTCGAGATATCTTCTAAGATAGGATTTTCCAAATATAGCTCAACAGAAACTGTTTAATGAACACAACAGTTCTTTAGTCTTCTAACAGTCTTCACTTCAAGGTCTTCAAACAGTTGTAGATGTTTATACTAACAGTTTTCAACTGTTTTCATATTTTCAACAAACAGTTTTAAACTGTTTCACCAACCTTTACCAAACAGTTCTCATTTTTATACTCAATAACTTAGATTATTTCCCAACACCCGTGGGCACCCCTGACCAACCAATCGAACAACCAGCAGAAAACACACCTTAAGTCATGAAACTTACTGACCCACATACTATCTCTCCTGACCAGACTCACCCCGTTCAAACTACTCAGGTCATTCCGCAACCTGGTGGTCTGGTCATTCCTTTGACTTCAACTGCTCAAACAACCACCATTCCTATCATTCGCAGGGCCATTATAGCCCTAGAGCATGACATTCCACTCACTTCTCCAACTCTTAGCCTATCCGTTGAAACTAGTTATGTCACCCCTGACTCTCTCATTCAACCTGATCAATATGCGGGGTATGGTGCTGGTAGTAGTGGTGATGAAGGTAGTTTTGTTGTTAGGAGTGTGAGTGATAGAGAGGAGGTGAGAAAAGAAAAAGTGAGTGCTGAGAGTTCCCCAAACCCAGAAAGCCGGGAAACCACATCTACTATGAGGCCTAGCACTGCTGAGCCTCATATTGAAGAAGTCGCGGTGATCCCACCCGTGCAAGTTTCTGCCCCACCAAGCCACTACGGTGTCTCTCAACAGACTCCGTCTTTATTGCACAGGGTTATAGCACATACACTGGGTCAACCCCAATTGGGCGTTGGACCTATTGAACAAATAGGACCGTCTCCCTCGTCCTCAACTCATTTTCGTGCACAATTTGATATGCCGCGGATCTCCGCTTATCTTGAACAACACAAAGTCACCATTGATGCACTGAGCTTGTTGGCTCGACAAGTCTCATAAACTTCCATAGGTGGTACCTCTCAAGGTGCCATTCGAGGATTGGAAGGAAATCCTGCTGGAGCCTACATCCATGCTGCTCTAGTAGGTGGCTCTGCCTCTGTGGCAGGTACCTCAACCGGTAATCTGAGTGATTCCGGGTTTGTTACACGTGCAGATCTTCAACTTGCTATTCAACAAGCCGTGTCCCCAATCCGCCAACAACTGCAGGAGACAAATTCAAAGTTGGATCGGATCGAAGAGGCTTCCATGGCCCAAGCTGAGCAGCTCACTCGTATTGAAAATCTTCTTGCAGCTCGCACTCCAGCAACAGCGCCTCAACCTCAAGTTGATGTCACTTCTCTCTCAGTGGATGCTCTGAAAAGCATACTTTATGCGAAAATTCTTGACCAGAGACCAGACACTGCTTATGATTAAGACCTTTTGACTACTCTGCGGGCCGAACGAAATCCACAGGGAATCTCCTTGGATGACTTTACAGAATTTCATGAGGATGTCAATAGGAAAATAGATGGGGTGACAAGAGGTTTTTACACCTCCCTTCAAAAAGTAACTGACCGGCTGAAGGTACTTGAACAAACCTGTCAGGCCCAGGCTCAGGGGTTAAAGAGGAGGCGGGATGATCAGGATCCTGATGATCGTCCCGAGGGGGAGAAAAGAAGAAGATACATAACTGCCCCCTCAGCTGCAACTGTACCTGTACCATCCTTCAGCAAATATCTACCTACGGGTACTAGTTCTACTGGAAGTCAGCCTCAGCAACAACAACAAGCAACTGAACAGATGGCCGATGAAGTTTATGAAAAACAGCAAAAAGAAAATGCTGACAAACAAATTGTACTTTATGTACCTCAGCAACAATCTGAACCGAGGCCAAGTGATCTTGAAGAAGGTGAAATACCTTTCGAGCAGTCCCATGCCGAGATGTTTGAATGGTCTAGTGACTCAGAGGAACAAGTGGAAGATTTATATGAGTTTATTCATACATCACCTGCAAGGCATGTGGGGGAAGGTAGTTCTGCTCTGCCAGAGGAGGAAGTTGAGGATCCTGAGTTGGAAGGACTATTCAAGGGTATTGATGAATATGTCGAGGTTGCTACACGTCCAGCTTCACCTAGAGTTGTTGACAAATTCTATAATATCCCCAGTGAAAGGGAGCTTGCACTTAAAAGAAAAGAAAGGGAAGCAATTTCTAGAAGGAAAGCTAGGAGAAAGCCTAAACAAAAGAAACCAATCTTCGAAGTGTCCAGGGTTCTCAGTGGGATTAATGTTGAAGTTCATGAAACTTTCCCTCCTCCTCCTGGTCGGTTTCAAGAATCAGCTGCCGATGTAATTGAAAGAAACAAACAGAGAGAGGCAGCTGAGAAAACAAGACAAGAATCTGAATGGCCCTTGCCAAGGAGCTTCATTGTGCCACCTGCTCCTCCAGTGTATCGTGGAGATCCAGGACTTGATGCAGGCAACATGTTCACAAGAAGTGCTGCCCAACAACCTATATGGAAACCTTATTTTGTCAATGCTGCTAATCTTGAAGAAAGAATTCCAGATATATTCAGCAATGAGCTAATACAGGTTATTTCCCCTGAGTTGCGGAACATGGACGATAAACAGAGAAGAAGATATGAACACATCCTCTCTCAGTCCATGACTAAACCCGAAGAGATCAAATCAGAGTATCCAATAGTTGAACTTATCAATATCTACACTCAGGCAACCTTCAGAATAAAATATGCCATCTTTCATGTCAGAAGAGCAAACAACCTGTCATTCTTCCTCAACGAAGCAGACTTAAGGTTTGTAAGTATTGAAGACATCAACTTCATCTTTGACACCCTCTCTCAGAAAAGAGGAAAGTGGCCAGAAGAAGAGTTCGGAAGGGTTGCTCTAATGAAATGCATGAGAAATCTAATGGAATAACTTGAGGAACACGATCTGCAACTCGGAGCTGAAAACAACTATCTGAAAGTCAACCTCTTAAAGCCTAACCAGAGCCATCCAGATCTAGAAAAGCTTGAAGAATTGACAGTTATCTATGATGGGCATCCAAACTTCAAAGGTGATCGAGGAGTCGTCTCAAAGAATACAAAAGGCGAAAAGATCTTCATCAGACTTGATGAACTCATGGCGTATTCAGACGGCACCTTGAAAATTCTCCATCATAAGATACATCAGAAAGTTTGGGAAAACCGGGCAGCCTATACTGATGAAGAACATGCTAAAGCCTATCGTGCTATAGAAAGGATGAGAACTACTCTGTCGAGCAGAAGGCAAATACGCAAGTGGCAAGTGGCATTCGGCATTCGCAACAAATCGGCATACGAATAGATTAATGTATTTATTTGTTGTGAATGATTACACACCTCACTTAGGGGGAGATTGTTAGAAATATTAAAGTGAGGGGTGTAATATTTAATTACTCAAAGTTGGGGAAATGCTATATAAAGGCATTTCCCCCACATTTCAATGTGAAGCTTTGCATATTTCTCAACTCTTGTATGTGTTTTCTCTCTTAGCTCTCGGCTCTCTTTCTCTCTACCGATTACACATACAAACACACACATTAACCCTCAAGCATTGCTTCATCCATATAATACGGGACCATCATATATATATATATATATATATATATATATATATATGGTTTAGTTCATAAAAGTGTATCCAACTATACACATTTTGCTATTGTATGTACTGGACTTTCAAACTTACCTTTTGATTTATTGAACTTTCAAAAGTTATCTATTATTTTTTCATTTTTCATTTATTTTTAATATTACTATATTTCTACCTCATCATTATTGTTTCCAACTCTATATATCATGAAAAACATTCATCATCTTCATCCCATAATCAACAAAAAAGAGAACCCAGATTTGAACAAAAATTGGAGATGAAGCACAAACCAAGAACAAGAACCGAAATCTGTAACTTTGAATCAAGAACCAAATCGAATGAGATAAAACCAAGAATATCAAAACAACAAAAATCTTTTACCTTTCAATGAGGATAAAGATCAAGAACAAAACCCTAAACTTCTCAGCGATGAGGATGAACATCGAACAAAACCAGGTCGATACCCTCGATGAAGATGAAGCAAACTCGAACCATGAACCAAGAAACCTCACGAAACCCAGGTCGATACCCCAAATCTGAAGATAAAGATACAAACTCGAAAAACCCTAAAATCAAAACCCTAAAAACGATACCCAGGTCGATACCAAGAAACCTAAAGAACAAACACGAAAAAACCTAAAATCGAAACCCTAAAATCGATACCCAGGTCGATACCAAGAAACCTCAAGAACAAACTTGAAAAATCCTAATCGAAGAACCCTAAATCAAAGAAACACAAAACGTTGAGATGAAGATGAAGGCTAGAATCCTTTGAGAAGATCGACTGGTCCCATATGGACGTACTAAAGGAGAGATGGAGATCGACTAGCCCCATATGGAATTTCCTCACATATCTCATCTTGCTATTATTATTATTACATATTATTATTATTATTATTATTATTATTATTATTATTATTATTATTATTATTATTATTATTATTATTATTAAAATTAGGTTTAATTTTAAATTTTGATATTTTTAGGTTGAACTGCCTTGCCATTTGCCAAATCATCAACACGTCAGGAAACTGGAGGGTTTTGTACCTGACCAAAACCACGTAATGATACAAACTGGTCAAACCTGGGTTTGATTCTGCTGGTCCAATCCTAAAAGCGGAATTGGATTGAACATAACCCTCTAAACCCCAAAAGGGTTAGGATCTTTAAAACTTACATGATCAACATAGTTTCTAACAAACAATCCACAGATAAGGTTACAAAAAATATACCTGATCAGAAAACAATGGGATTGCTAAAGCAATTCCACCACTACTACACCTCCGATTGAACTGGCTGCTAGACCGCTCCTGGATTCACGAAAAACTTCAAACCGTGAAGCTCTTGTGTGTGAATGCTTGCGTCGATCTCAAAACCGAGAAACACACTTGGTGTTTCTTCTTGTTCGACGAGAGAAAAGAGAGATCGACCGAGAGAGAGAGATGTCGACCGAGAGAGAGAGGTGCTAGATCGAGAGAGAGATAGATGGTGGTGGCTAGGGTTATCTTCCTTAATCCCTTATATCTCTTATTTAATCCTTAAGGCTTAAGGATATATATAAGGATTAGATAGACCTAAGTCCGTTTAATTAAAAGCCCACTTGTTTTAATTAAACTTTCATCTCTTCTCACTTTGAACCCCTGGTCTTTACTAGTAAATTAATTAACTATTAATTAACTGGTCCGTTAAATATTAAAACTTAATATTTAATTTTCTTTAAATAATAAATAACTATTTATTATTTAATTCCTTTCTAATAATTAATACAAACTGATTAATTATTTATTCATCTCTTTTCAATAGTTAATAGTACTGATTAATTATTTACTTTTTCTCTTTAATAATTAATCCAACTGATTAATTATTTCCACACAGATTTATGGTGAAATCCAACTGTTCTGAATTGGTTGTGTAGCAGTGTGACCCTTTAGTCTCTTATAACATTGGATACAATATGCCCATTAATTATCTCTGCACATAATCTAACAGACTCACACTTGTGCAAGATAAGTAATAGTTACTGCACATTGTTAACCTAAGGAGGTCCCTAGCCAGACACTTAGGGTAACCAGGTTATAAGAACTCTTATACCCCAAAGTAACTTGTGATAAAACTTCATAAGTAACCTGCTTAGAAGTAACCTGTTATAAACTAACTATTTATAAACTAAACTATCATAAACTCCCTGTTCATGAATGGGTACGTTTTTATATATACAAACATGCATATATATATATATATATATATATATATATATATATAGGTTTGTCCCTTGCAGCGCGATATTTCAGTTTTGAGTATGAGCATGGAGAAGGTCAACTCAGAGACTCAAAAATTTTGTTCATGACATACTTGATTTCAAAACTGCGTGATAAACGACAAAGAACAGATCAGTTCGTTTGGGCACGGTCGTGCACTTACTAGTTTCTCTAATCAGTAAAGGGGCCCGGAAATATCTCTTCTAAAAAGAAGGTGCAATTAACATCTTGCATATTCACATTTGGAAATACGGCTCCCACTGAATCTAGACACGCCCCTTATGACCACCCTGTTACGGCGTGTCGTTAAAATGCGCTAAGAAGACAATAGTTACCACATTCCAAACCAAATACCTCAGGCTTAAGGATAACCTATGTGATAAATAATTTTTACGCGAATCCATGAATTATTTTTCACAGTGGGTCAATCCAATATTCGTAACTCTAACGAATATCCGTCAATTTTGGTCCGCAAAAATCTTTTGCAGCTATATTCGACAAACTTTCGAATCTACCCCAAAATTACGATGACTTTATAGCCCTATCATAGTTTCCACCACGATAAGTAGTCACGTATAATGTTTTGAATAAACCTAGTTTATTCCTGGATAAACCAAAACATACAAAATTTGTGACGAACAATGAAACTAATTTCTACACCCTCCCATATTCCACCCTGGAATAAAGATGTATAATTTCTACCATTTCATTGACTCGATTCACGGTGTATATCTGAATTACTTATTACTTTTGCATTGTAACTTATCACAGATTACAAAGAAAAATCAATATGGTTATAAACTTGAAACTCAAGACTAATACCTTGAAGTACTCCTTCTTGGTTTCGCTAGAAATCGTTCTTGCAACCTAAGAACAGTTCTAGACTTACTTATTTTATAAAATTCCTTAAACTTGGAGAAACTGAAAATAACTCCAAAGTTTCTGATTTTACAAAATAACCTCCTTGTAATTAAAACATTAATTACAGTTGTACATATATCAAATCTTACTAGATTTTATTATTCATTTGAAACGATAAAACTTTCTTATACCTACTTGTAAGAACCTTGAAATTAGATTCCCTGTGTATGCCAACACTAATCTAATATCACTACTAAGAATGTTAAAGAACATCCTATTTTATCATTTCTAACATTAATTAGCCAACAATCATTTATTTTAACTGACTTACTGAAACTTTCAGAATGAGTATAATTTTTATTTAAGTCATAACTTGACTTATAGTCTTGCAATGATATCTTTATTGAGTGTCTTTCAATAAATCATGCATTCCTCGGATTAGTTCCTTTTCAAGAACTTACTATTTTAGATAACTTCTAAAAACATACGATTATATATACTCTAAAAGTTCAACCTTGTATCTATCACACTGGTTAAAAAACTATTAACTCTGATAAGTATATTAGTCAGATGCTCCCACTATCTTTTATGAAAAATTGCATTACTTTAAAACATCTTTTTAGGCTTAGTGAAAACTTGACTATCATGCCTAAAACTTTTGTTCCAAACACAAGTTTTAAAGAACTTAGTTTTTGTAAGAAATTTGTTTTATGAAACCAAAAACTTGGATCTACATATATCCATCTTTCTAATTACATAAAGTGGTTTCATTAAACTTACCATAAGTGCAGAACACTTGTGAAAGCATTCTAAATTTCTTTTCCTTAAAACATTTAGTATAAAATTTTCTTGATTATAGTGACTGCCATAATCACTTTTATACTATCTTAAATGTTTTATCAAAAACTATTCTACTTAGAAATAATAACTATTATTTCTATTTGTTCAACACTTTGAACATTCACTTTTCACAAAGAACTTAAATACTTGTTAAATTAGAAAAAATTATCTGATTTTATAAACAACACTTGTTTATTTAAGTATTTTGAGTAGTGGAGCCGGCATTTATGTAACTACAACAAACCATAGCATAAGATCACAATGAATCACCAATCAAGTCAAGACTTGACTTATCGGTATTCTTTTAGTCACAACTGGACTAATCCTGATTCATAAAACACGTGCACGGATATGAACTAAATAATTAAATTTCTATAAACTCATAACCATAAGTTTTAATAAACCAAACAAGATAAAACATGTTTATAAAGAAAACTTTAAAAAAGAGTTTAATAAACTAGGAAATGGAAATTATTATAATATCCGTAGGCTGCACGCTGGATCTCTCCATGCCGGGCCGCATCACTTTCCATCCCCTCTTGCAATAAACGATTGCAAGATTTTAGAATACTCGTAAAAACTTTTACAAGTGGAAAGTGATTAAGAAGCTATTCACACGATACCTAAGGGGCCAGCCTTGCCACCTGCCTCGTGACCCTTCGGGAAATTTCTTTTCCAATGCCTGACTTCACCGCACTTAAAGCACCGATTCTCGGTTCTTGCTTTGTTTGGTTTCGGCTTCTTGCCCTTATTGTCGTTATTAGCCCTGGGTGCATTCTGGCTAGGCTGGGTCTTGCCCTTTCCCTTTCCGTTGCGCCCCTTCCTCTTCTTATGTCCGCCCACCATGAGAATGTCCTTAGACTTGGTCCCGATACTCTGTCTCAGCTGTCTTGAGCATTGAGTGCAACTGAGCCACGGATTTCTCCATGTTGTTCATGTTGTAGTTAGCTATGAAAGGCTTATAGTCGTCTGACGAGTTAAGTATCGTATCCGTTGCCAGCTGCAACGGTACTAGGTATCCAAGTCTCTCTAGGTGGTCCATGTAACCTTTTATTTTCATGACGTGGTTACTGACCGAGGTCCCCTTAGCCATCTTGCACGAGTAAAATGCCTTTGTGGCATCATAACGTTCTATGCGAGCTTGCTCCTGGAACATGTCCCTCAGCTAGCGGATCATGTCATAGGCAGGAGTCTCCATCTTGCTAGACTGCAACTCTGGACTCATAGTTGCTAGCATGAGGCAGTTGACATCTAGGGCGTCATTGGAGCGCTTCTGAAAAACCTCCCTGACGTCTGCTCTAGCGTTGCTGGCAGGAGGATTTCCTACAGGTTGTTCTAGGACATGACACTTTCTCTCGTGCCTAAGCACGATCCGGAGATTTCTCTCCCACGTGAGAAAGTTTGGACCGGCAAGCTTGTCCTTCTCAAGAATGGAGCGAAGAGAGAGATTGTTAGTGCTAGTAACATTGGCTGCCATCTACAAATTAAAACTTGGTTTAATTAGTAATTGCAGATAAACTTTCTAATCATATATCATCAAACTCATAAATAATATATATTAGACCTAGGACCCATATTTCACACACTTGACGCAAGGTTTGGGCACTTCCCGCCAAGTCATGCTATTTCTGGTAGGTAACACCCTGTACCAATCGTACCTAACTGATACGACTCCTAGAAACTCGTAGAGCACTTAGACCCAGTCTAGTATGTTTAACTCTACTCTAGTGCTTTTTGGGCCGGGACTCCCGATTATCACCAAAATAGATCGTACCACCAAAGACAGCATGAATTCTGGCCGGGACTCCCGATTATCGCAGAATCTTTCATGCCCCTTCCCGAAATGGTTTGAACCCGGATGCCCAAGGTTTGGGCACTTCTGACATCCGAGTACCGTTTAACAGCAGGGGTTTCCTTTGTTTTACTGATTGTTCATGATTCATAAGGTTTCCATATAAACCAACCAGTGTAAGACCCTTGATTTTCTCACCATGTTTAAGCACAGTGATGAAATGATCCCAAGATTCTGAGAGAGAGTCTAGAAACTTGTTTACAAGCTCCTTATTGCTCTTGGGAACATCTGTCCTTTTGAAGTCATTAATAAGGTAGTTGAATCTGGTGTAGGTCTGAGTTAGACTTTCACCTTTATGAGCAAAGAAGAACTCATATTCTCTTACCAGAATGAGTTTCTTGTTTTCCTGCACTTCTTCAGTACCTTCATATGCAACGGTCAAAGTGTCTAGCATCTCTTTTGCAGATTTGCAGTTAAGAACTTGATGATAGACATCATTAGGTAGTGCAGAGACTAAGGCTGTTCTTGCTTTAACATCAAGATTAACAAGCCTTTTGTCTTCATCAGACCATTGATTTATAGGCTTTATAATTAGTCTTTCAACAGCAGGAACTTCATCAGTGGCTTCAGTTACTTGGATAGTTGAGGAAGGAACATAAGGACCTTCAGTTACAGTTTTGAGCATCACATCATCTAGGCTTGACATATAGAGCAGAACTCTACTCTTCCAGAGAGAAAAGTTTTCTCCATCGAAAGTTGGACATTTAGTAGTGTGGGGGTAGAAGCAGTTGAAGAGTAAGCAAAACAGATCTTAGATATGAGTTATCTAGCCTGCTCTGATACCAGTTGTTGGTCCTGAATGGATACTACAACAACAAATGTTTGTAGAAGGGGGGGGGTTGAATACAAACTTTAGCAAATTAAAATTTAAGAGACACACGGTTTACTTTTATATAATTCTTATTGATGTTAATCAAGAATTACATGAACTAGATGCGGAAAATCTAATATCAATAAAAGGTGGCAACTAGATTTGTCTAACACATAGACAATGCTAATCTTAAACAACTAATGTCTAAGATGTTCAACACATGAACAAGTTTGTTACACTGCAAGTAAAATGCTAACTCTTCAAATTCTCAACTTATGAGATTTCAGTGCTTTTTCAACGCATACTTAGCATGTTTCCATGCATTAGTATATATAAGCAAAGTGTGTCCGGGTTGATGAAGAGAGAAGGAGATAAAGGTACTTGGTTTAATAATATTATAATAAATAAAGTTAGTGGGTGAAAAGTAAGTTAACTTTTTACACAAAGTGTGTAAAGTGAACATACTTTTCAGTAATGAGTGTACTCACTATCTATTATTATATTATTAAAGTACTACCTTTATATCTTGGAAAAGTAAGCTTCTCCTTTCATGCTTGTGCTTTAATCAACACCATGCTTTCTGAAGATTTGACTTTACCAAGTATGGAGTTGCCAGCCATACTTAACATCATATCTTCGAGATCTTCTCTTCAAGAGTATCTTTCTCCTTTTCCAGGGGATAAAGATCTATCCTTTTTGTTTCTTTGCAGATACAAAAAGTGCTAAGTACTTTTACAAAGAAAGATCTAAGGCATAATAGGAACAACACATGTTCTGCGTTTGACTAAAGAAAATATTACATAGAAAAGCTATTAACTGAGATGTAGAATAAAGACTCAGCTAACAGACACTGAACTACATATGTAAATTTGCGTAGCTAAGGATAAATGTGAAAGACTCAGCTGACTAGATTTGCTCAGCTGATCGAAATGCTCAGCTAATAATACAAATCAGGGTATAGCTAACCAACTGATCAAACTAAACTGTCAGCTGATCCCAAGGGCTCAGCTAATTGTTTGAGTATGATCAGCTTATGAAGGAAAGATTGGATAAGTAGTAAATACCTTATCTGACATATGGGAGGCATCAGCTGATCAATGTGACTGTGTCAGCTGATCCTTGATAGCTCAGCTGATCTTGAAATTTCCTCAACTGATGATTTTGGACCATCAGCTGATCCATTGTAGATCCTCAGCTGATGCTTCTTGACTTGTCTTTTCTTCTCAGCTGATCTTTCTGAAGCTGGTCCTTTGGCTGATACTCAGTGTTCAGCTGACACTATGATTCGTCAGCTGACATTTCTTACTTAGAAATTCTTTAAGTCTAAGATGAAAAACAACACATGTTTTTCATCAATCTAAGTCCAAAACTGAATATATAGTTTTGTTAACATCAAATCCTATTTTACTTAATAGACAGGTTTGATTCAGGTTTGATATTGCTATCTCCCCAACACATATAAAGCCCTATAGTTTTGCCAACTAATCCTAAGGTCAAACCTAAGGATAGAAAGACTTGGATTCGCCTTCTTGATGTGATGCTCCCACTAGCCTTGACACCTCCCCGAAGTATTCGTGCTTCGTGTGAGAACACCATTTACTTCATCACTTCCTTCGAGTCTATCTTGGTGTTTAGGGATTAAACTATTACTAATCTATTACAAATACAATATTGAATGGGGTTGTAAATGGCACGCAGGCCTCCCCGAACCAGGACAGTATTACAAATATGAAAGGGATTGTAATTGGCACGCAGGCCTTCCCAAAACCAAAAGAAAAAGAAGAAAAGGAAAAATGAGTCCTAAGTCGGCAAAACTATAGCTATATGTATCACTACCACGCAATTTATATATAAGCACTATATATATAAAAGACAACCACGCAGTTATAATATATAAACAAAAACTGTGTTGTTAAGCACATTACCTAATTTGTTTAAATTTTCTCATTTACCCTTTGATTAATACCTATTAACCAAAAATGAGAATCATGATCTTCTAATTAAATTTATCTGACCAAAATAGTTTTCTAATAAAAACTTTAAAAAACTTTAATCTCATTCAAAACTTGAATGAAATCCTTATGTCGGGTTTTCTTACTAGTTTTCCAAAAACTTAAAACCGATAACTTTTGGTCAATTTTTAAATATCATCTTGTTCAATTCTCCATCTTATTATATAAACTCTTACCCTTTTAGAATTTATTCAAAAATGACTAAACTAGTCATATTAAATAAATATCTAAACTAATATATATTTTAACTAAACTAATTAAAATATATAATACTAGTTTATATAACACCTTATTAATTTAAAACTTAAAATCAATAATCCATTTTTGTATTAATCCGAAAAACTATTTGTGCCAACATCTCCTGGGCCCAGTAGCCCTTGAGCCGAGAACCCCCTTGGGCCGAGAACCCTTTGGGCTGAAAAACCCCTGGGCCGAAACCCCTTGGGCCGTGGTTTACTGGGCTTAGCGCCGCTAATAACCTTTAGAACCGCTAAACCTCTTTTAGCGCCGCTAAATCCCTTTTAGCGCCGCTAACGGTTACGGTCTTGGTTTCAGTTCGCGTTTTCCGATTTAACAAAAAATATCTTAAATCCTTTTTAACCTATTAAAACTAACTGTTTTAATATACTGATTAAAAACTGACCTTAATTTCAAAACCAAAAAACTATTAATTATTAATATTAACAAAACTTGTTTTATTAATAATTAATTATCCTAAAACTTGATTTCAACCTTTTTAAACAAAAGTTCAAAAATATTGGTTAAGATAAAGTTTTAGACAAAAAGTTTTATCCTTTTTAACCGTTTAAACACAAACCTGGTTTAAACCTTACTGGTTAAAATCAAAACTTTTATCAACCGGATAAAAACAGAAAACTTGTTTTTATACCCTATGGTTTTCGATTTTTATGTATAGAAGAACAAGATGAAGAAGATCAATTAAAACTTAAACAAACCAACTAACTAGATTATCTAGGTTTGACTAATTAAACAAACTGTTTAATTTTCTTGATCAAACTTATCATTATCCAAAAACCATAACCTTTTTAACCATTCAAACTAACTGTTTGAATTTTCTGACACACACAATATACTCTCTAAAGGGCATTTAGACTTTGAGAGAGAATTTTGTAAACAAGTGACTTGAAGAGTATTGTTCCAGAGTTCCGGTTTCGTGGTTGCTGTTCCGAGGTAGTATTCAAGGTGAAGTACTACTAGAGGCGAGCTAGCTCTCGAGGTTGGCGTGTTACCGGGGTATACTTCAATAGTCGATCCGCATTTCGTTCTTGGAGCATCAACACCACGAGACAATCAGTTTTCTGGAGCTAAGGAGGAAGGTATAACTTTCATCCTACTTTTCATGTTGCATTTCTTTACATAGAGTTTGGTCCATTTGTGGGATTTCGGTTTTCATGCTTTATGTGCTTGTACCTTGGTCTTTAAAACTTGTACCTTGCTTCCGCTGCTAGCCCACGAAATCCCAACAACGGTGAGGTGAGGTTTTGGCTCTGTAATCTTTTTCAGAATCGTACCTCTAAACTTATCAGGAGATAAGTATTTATAATCCTGTTGCTACGGTTCCTAACAAACTGGACTAATCCTAATTTGCTAACTAACTATCGGATAACTCGGAATCTTGAATCTTGAATCTTCTTATCGTGAGTCTTCAATCTTCAATCTTGATTATGGAGTCTTCTTATCCGCGCCATAGATATAGAGAGTTAAAACAGAATTTAAAACACATTTAAATTCTCTTGGACTGACTTCTTTAGTCAGGCTGAGTTACTCAGCTTGAAACTCATCAAGCTCAGTTCTTCGAGAACATACCCGAATTCAAACATGAACTAACATGTATAATTATTAACTCATCCTTAGAAGTCCAAAGAGTTAAATAAAACATATTTATTAACTCTGTCGAGCTGACTCTGCTTCTGAGCTGAGTCACTCAGCTTGAAACACATCAAGCTGAATACTCGATATATACCTTATGTGACATACACAGATTATCAAACACATTAATAATTTAACTAAGGTATAATATAAACTGGTCGAACATATGCTCAGTTTATATTTAGCTTATATTCAGTCTGAATCACTATAAGTGTTCAGTCTGACTAAGCTTCATAATTCTGTTTAAGTTATATGTAGAACTCATCTTAAAAACTTAACTTTGTCTCATCAAATCTTAACTGATGAGATCATTTTCCCAACAATCTCTCCCTATTTGATGATGACAAAACCATCAAACAATTCTTAAGTTTGTTTAACAGATTTATGTTTTAAATCTCAAACTTATTAAGATTTTATTATTTTAACTGATCAAATATTTATTGAACATATCAATTTTAATTGAACTTATCAACTTGAATTGGAACACACCAACTTTTAGTTGAACACACCAACTAATTACATAAATGAATAAGAACTTATCTGTTATTCATTTTTGCTGAACTTATCACAACACAGTTGAACATATCAAACCTTTATACTTGTATTAATTGAACTGATCATAATAGAAAAGTTGTTGATCACTTATATCATGCACACATAGTTCTTACAAAAATATTAGAACTAATCTAATATTTGAAAAGAACTAATTTATTCTGGATGCAGCTCTTCAAACTCCTTAATCTCTTTATTTATTTCTTCAAGAATTTCTTGCAGATTAGGTATATGTTGAAGCTGATCCTTTTGTGATCTGATTGCTCTGTTGATTCTATATCTTAACCTTGCAGTCTGTTCAGTCTTTTCTACAATTTGTCTCAGAGCAAACACCTGAGATACCCCACAAGTATAAATGTTAGCATCAGCCTGGAAGCATTTTTCACCATTTCTGTCCAAGTACATGAACCCTTTCTGAGGCTTTTCAACATATGTATTCTCTTGAAACTCTATGCCTTCAGGAAGAGCAAGACTGTACATATCTAGATTTGCTAGTCCAGCTGGCTTTGATTGCTTCTTCTTTCCAACTTTATGAAAAGAAGTTAGAAGGGTAGTTATCTCAGACCTGGGTATTAATTGCATTGCATCAGCCCTAGCAAGTAGTCTCAGCAGCTCATCTTTAACTTGATTCCTAGCTGTGGACTTTTCCATCTGTTTAATGAGCACTGCTAATTGCTTCCATTCCTCATAACCTAGCTTGTGCAGTTGATTCAGCTCCAGACAAGGTGTCTCACCATTCTTTAAAGAAAATTCGATTATTATTATCCCTTGAGCTGAGCTCAACTTTAGCGAATCAATCTGAGAAGAGAAGTGCAGCTTTTCATAGCAGTAAGATATATCCTCTTCCTCAGCTTGACCTTGCATAGGCAGTTCCTCTTCTTCTTCCTTGGGCACGATAGGCAGTTTGATTTTTGTCAATTCCTCATTCTGCTTTCTGATCAGCTCAGCCCAGTTTTGTTCTCTTATCTCTTTTTCTCTTGCTAACATAGCTTGAGCATCTGATTGTCTTCTTCTCAGTTCTTCGACCAAGATCCCAAACTGGTCAGCATCCTCCCTTTCCATTCTTGTGGAAACCATCAGTGAAGCTCTTTCTTGAAGTGTCATTTTGTCAGCCGAGTCTTCATCTGAGGCTGATGATTCACTTAGAATCATCCTTCTTCTTTTCTGCAGAGGGGTTTCAGATTCATCTGAGCTGAGTACTAAAGGCCTTTTTCCTTTATCTTTTTCAGTCAGCTCAGGTTCTGTTTGTTTTTCTTTCTCCCCCTCAACCTGATCTGCTCCCTTTGCCAGCATGAGTAGAGCTTCATCTTGCACAGACTCATCCTCAGCTTCTGGAATCTTCTCCCCCTTTTTGTCATCATCAATAGGGGTGGAAGTCCTTTGTTGGTGGAGGGCAGCAACTACAGATTTCAGCTGCTGAACATCTTCCTCTATAGAATCCAACATCATCAACATATTCTTCTTATCTTGTTTCCTTTTGAGATGCAGCTTGTCAAACTGACTCTTGAAAAATGTCATCAAGTCGTCCAAGTCAGCTTGAGATGGTTGGAATTTTGGTGCATCATCCGAAGGTTGGTGTTTACCTTCACACTCATTTGCACCAGAGTTTGGACCCTGTGACTCATCTTGGTTTGTAGATGAATCATCAACAGGTCGTGCAAGAGGGTGTGAGAAGTGAAGAGAAGTTATTGGGCTCGAGATGTGAAGTGTATGGGTTGGTGGTTGACTAATTGGGTTGGAAGGGGGTGATTGACCCTGGGGATTGGTCATTCTTTCAATGTTACCTGAGTGTGTCTGCTCGAGCACAGTAATAGGCTCTCCGATGGATCGAGTAAGTGTGGGCTGAGTAGACACCACACCCGGGTAAGGCTGTTGGGTTTGAATGAGCCTTGAGGTTGACACCTTAAGAGAAGGCGTCTCCCCCTCAACTCCTGCCTGTGGAGGGATCAGTGTGATCTCAGCTCCAGTGATGCCTTTAGGAGTGGCACCACCTATGGCAGTTTTACGTGTATAGGTTAGGATATTCTCCCTAGCAGCAGTGGGCATACTAGGGGTGGCTTCAGAATGAGATTGTAAATGGAATGAAGGTGGAGGAGATGGGTTAGAATGAGTTGGTTCCACTGCAGTCTTATCTCCAAAGGTGGATGGAGAAAAGTGAGAAGAAAGAGAAAGTGGAGAGGTCTTACCAGAAGCAGCTTCAACGGTTGCTAGTTCAGCTTGAGTAGAGGACTCAGCTTGATCTTCTGTGTCAGCTTGGGAAGCTCCCCCTTGAGTGGATCCCTCATCTTCACTTTCTGATGAAGCTTGCTCAGCTATCCATCGCATTGGGTCACTCAGACCTTCTTGCTCTGGAAAGATGTCATTGTTGAACTTCTTCGTGCTGAGTGCTGGAGCAGGGAACAAATCTTGTCCAGCTTCATATAGTTGGTCTCCTAACTCAGCTTCAATCACCAAGGGTAAGAACCCTATAAAAGGTACATGAAGATCTCTTGGTATGTTTACCACTTGGACCTTGAGCTCATTGAAAAAGAGCAGTGCGTAGTCTAGATTTCTGGCAAAGAACATGTTGTACAGCAGTTGCATCTCCAACTCGGTGACCTGGTCCAAGCCTCCAACCTTTGTTCCCAGCGAACGAATCACCGTAGAAACCATGAAGCCCCAACTCGTTGGAAAAGTGACCTTCTTCATTACACCCTCTGTATGTGGGTGACCCATACGAGGTAGGACTGACCTCGCCACTTTCCTGGTAACAGCAGCTTCGAACACATCACTTGGAGGAAGTTGAAGAACATCCCTTAGCCGCTGTACTATTTTGACAAATGTTCTATCCCCATTTAGAACAGTGCCAGCGATCTCTCCCCTGTTCTGGTCATAAATGCAAGTGTACCAGAACTCCAATAAGTGATGTGGAACAATATGTAGAGGTGCGCCAGTGAAAGCAAATGCCAGAGGGCATTTTAGGATATAATCTACCCAGGCTTCATAGCCTCTGCTCCTCTTACGTTCAGGGATTGCTAAACATGCACGTTGATTGTTTACTTTAAAAACTGGCATCCCATTGTTTTTTAACGTAGCACCTCTAACCATTCTATCACCGAGATTTAGAATGACTCCGTCCATCGTCAAATAAAATTTGAGTAACACTGAGTAACTTCAAAAGTCGCACTTAGCGATTAGGGTTTAGAATAGAGATGAACGAGAGATTGCACCGAGCAATTGGTTATGTGCGAAAGGTATTTCAGAATATGAGAAGTTTGTTTTGTAAGCATAAACTTCTCTAAACCAGATAGAGTCGGTATATATACCATTCCGAGGAGAGAGAGAAATTACCGTTAGAAATCCCCCTTTTTATCCGTTACGCCGTAAAATTTTGATGTAACAGTAAGCGGGTAGAACTAATCATCTTCCAACGGATACTAAGGTAATATAATAATATTGACTGACAATAAGATTATATACACTGATCTATTATACCTATACACAATTTAGTATAATACGCGATTTGAGACTGACTAAAATACGCAGTTGTCATGAGTTACTCACACTTAGTAAATAACACATGAGTTTGGACACACCAAGCTGAGTAAACATATTACTCAGTTTAACTCAAGCACTCAGCTTGATTCAAGCACTCAGCTTGAAAGGTGCACTCATCTTGATTCAAGCACTCAGCTTGAAAAGTGCACTCAGCTTGAGAATGAAACTCAGCTTCAGTAGAGCACACAGCTCATGGGTAATGACACTAAGTCGTTTTCGTCTGAGACTGACTCAAACGAACCTTTTAACCACACTGAGTAGTTAAAGAATATTTGGAATCAACCAAACGTGTGAACCAATCACATAGTCTGAGTTAAGCACATAGCTCAGACTTAGTGACACTTAGTCATTTATGTTTGAGACTGACTCAAACTGTATCATAACTACACTAAGTAGTTAGAATATGTTTGGAACCCACCAAACGTGTGAACTCATCATTCAGCTTGACTTGTTATACAGTTTATGAAAACTTATTTATAAACTGTGCACTCAGCTTAAGACACTTAGTCTTTGTCAAACTGAAAACTCGGATTCTAGACACTTAGCTAGGGGTTGAGCATACCCAAGTTACTTAGCAGATACATAAACCTCTTCTCATCAAGTGGTTTAGTAAAGATATCTACTAGTTGGTCATCAATGGAGATAAATTTAATGTCAACTTTACCTTTTTCCACAATGTCCCTCATGAAGTGATGTCTAATTTCAATGTGCTTGGTTCTTGAGTGGAAGACTGGATTGTAAGTGATGGCTATAGCGCCTTGGTTATCACAGAAGATAGGAGTTTTCTTGAAACTCATACCAAAGTCTTGAAGCTGATGCTGCATCCATAGGATTTGAGCACAACAGCTACCTGCTGCAACATATTCAGCTTCAGCAGTTGAAGTAGCCACTGAGTTCTGTTTCTTACTAGTCCAACTGACTAACTTCCCACCAAGCATTTGACATCCTCCAGTAGTTGATTTTCTGTCTAACTTGCACCAGCATAGTCAGCATCTGAAAAACCAACTAACTCAAATCCAGAGTCTTTTGGATACCAAAGACCTAGATTTGGTGTACCTTTAAGGTACCTAATTAAAGATCCTTTTCACAGCTTGAAGATGTGATTCTTTAGGATCTGCCTGATATCTTGCACAAACACATGTAGCAAACATAATATCAGGACTACTAGCTGTCAAATAGAGCAATGAACCTATCATTCCTCTATAGGTAGACTGACACACAGACTTTCCATCTGAGTCTTTACTCAGCTTGACAGCTGGTGACATGGGTGTTTTCATGGTTGAACTAGAATCAAAACCATATTTATTAATCAAATCAAGAACATACTTGCTTTGATTGATTAATATTCCATCAAGCTTTTGTTGAATTTTTAAACTCAGGAAATATGTCATCTCACCCATCAAGCTCATCTTGTACTTTTGTGACATTATTTTGGAGAACCACTCACACAGAGAATCATTGGTAGAACCAAAAATGATGTCATCCACATAGATTTGTACAAGAATCACCTGTCCTTTGCTTTTTTTAATAAAGAGTGTCTTATCTATACTACCTCTGGTGAAATCCATTGATAGTAGATAAGTGGACAATGTATCATAGCAAGCTCTTAGAGCTTGTTTAAGACCATACAAAGCCTTGTCTAACTTATAGACATGATATGGAAACTTTGAACTTACAAAGCTAGGAGGTTGTTTCACATAGACTTCCTCCTGAAGTTTTCCATTTAGGAAAGCACTCTTCACATCCATTTGATAGACTTTGAAGTCATTATATGCTGCATAAGCCAGGAACAGCCTTATAGCTTCAATTCTAGCAACAGGGGCAAAGGTCTCATCATAATCGATTCCTTCCTCTTGCTAATATCCTTGTGCTACCAGCCTGGCTTTGTTCCTAACTATCACTCCATCCTTGTCCATTTTATTTCTATAGACCCACTTAGTGCCTATAATTGAATGATCTTTGGGGGCAGGGACAAGGTTCCAGACCTTATTTCTCTCAAACTCATTTAATTCATCTTGCATAGCTTTAATCCAATCCTCATCCTCTAAGGCTTCTTCAGTCTTCTTTGGTTCCATTTGAGATAGGAAGCCAAAGTGTGCAGCATAATTAGCTATTGCCTTTGATCTAGTCATGACCTTTTCTTGGACATTTCCAATAATTTGATCTTGTGGATGATCTTTAAGGAATTTAAATGTTGTAGTTGGAGAGTCTGGTTCTGAATCTGAGTTATGTTGAGAACTCTGAGGTGAACACACATCCTCAGTCTCTACAGCAGCATTGTCAACAAACTGATGATCACTGAGATTTTCAGTCTGAGTGACTTCAGCTCCAAAGGGATTAATGAACTCATCATCCTTCTCATCTTGAGAATCCCTTGGAGTTTGTGATGATTTCTTTGATGAACACACATCATCATCACTATCATCTCCTATGACATACATAGGATTTGATAAGTTAGTTTCCTTAGGCCTTTCAAGCTCACTTAGACTGACCAAGTCAGCTTGACTCTTATCAGCTTGATCAAAACAGTCTTCATCAAAAGAGACATGAATTGATTCTTCTATTGCCTTTTTTTAAAGAGTGTCTTTGCTTTTTTTAATAAAGAGTGTCTTATCTATACTACCTCTGGTGAAATCCATTGATAGTAGATAAGTGGACATTGTATCATACCAATCTCTTGGAGCTTGTTTAAGACCATACAAAGCCTTGTCTAACTTATAGACATGATATGGAAACTTTGAACTTACAAAGCTAGGAGGTTGTTTCACATAGACTTCCTCCTGAAGTTTTCCATTTAGGAAAGCACTCTTCACATCCATTTGATAGACTTTGAAGTCATTATATGCTGCATAAGCCAGGAACAGCCTTATAGCTTCAATTCTAGCAACAGGGGCAAAGGTCTCATCATAATCGATTCCTTCCTCTTGCTTATACCCTTGTGCTACCAGCCTGGCTTTGTTCCTAACTATCACTCCATCCTTGTCCATTTTATTTCTATAGACCCACTTAGTGCCTATAATTGAATGATCTTTGGGGGCAGGGACAAGGTTCCAGACCTTATTTCTCTCAAACTCATTTAATTCATCTTGCATAACTTTAATCCAATCCTCATCCTCTAAGGCTTCTTCAGTCTTCTTTGGTTCCATTTGAGATAGGAAGCCAAAGTGTGCAGCATAATTAGCTATAGCCTTTGATCTAGTCATGACCTTTTCTTGGACATTTCCAATAATTTGATCTTGTGGATGATCTTTAAGGAATTTAAATGTTGTAGTTGGAGAGTCTGGTTCTGAATCTGAGTGATGTTGAGAACTCTGAGGTGAACACACATCCTCAGTCTCAACAGCAGCATTGTCAACAAACTGATGATCACTGAGATTTTCAGTCTGAGTGACTTCAGCTCCAAAGGGATTGATGAACTCATCATCCTTCTCAGCTTGAGAATCCCTTGGAGTTTGTGATGATTTCTTTGATGAACACACATCATCATCACTATCATCTCCTATGACATACATAGGATTTGATAAGTTAGTTTCCTTAGGCCTTTCAAGCTCACTTAGACTGACCAAGTCAGCTTGACTCTTATCAGCTTGATCAAAACAGTCTTCATCAAAAGAGACATGAATTGATTCTTCTATTGCCTTTCTCCTTGTATTATATATTCTATAAGACTTGGAGATTGAGGAATAACCAACGAATATTCCAAGATCAGCTTTAGGTTCCAACTTATGGAGTTGATCTCTTTGATACAGCACATAGCATTTTGAACCAAAGATATGGAAGTAACCTATATTGGGCTTTCTAGACTTATACATCTCATAAGATGTTTTTCCATGTCTTTTAGATTGATCTATTTTGAGTATAGCAGGCTGTACTAATAGCTTCATCCCAAAAATAGAGTTTCAATCCTGCCTCACATAGCATTGTTCTAGCAGCCTCAATTAGGGTTCTATTTCTCCTTTCAGCAAATCCATTCTGTTGTGGAGTTCTGACAGATGAGAAATTTTGTAATATTCCCTTTTGTTCACAGAAGTGTTCAAGGGTAGATTTCCTGAACTCAGTCCCATGATCACTTCTTAGTTGCTTTACAGACAAACCTTTTTGCAACTCTTCCTGTTTGATAAAACTGATTATCTCTAGGGGAGCCTCACTTTTGGCTTTAAGGAATATTACCCAGGTGAATCGTGAGAACTCATCTACTATCACCAATGTGTACTTCTTACCACTCAGGCTTGGAGTACTTATGGGTCCAAACAGATCCATATGCAACATATGTAGTGGGTCTGTTATTGAAAAAAATTGCTTTGATTTAAAGGACCCTTTATGGTGTTTCCCTTGTTCACAAGCTGAGCACAATTTGTCTTTGACAAATGTGATCTTTGGTAATCCAGAGACTAACTCTTTATTGGACAGCATATTTATATTTTTAAAGTTTAGATGAGATAAACGTTTATGCCATAACCAACTCAGCTTAGGAACATAATGGGAGTACAAGCAGGTTTCAGTATAGGGATTAGCTGAATTTAGATCAAGTAGATACACATCTCTTTCTCTTCTAGCTATTAATACATGTTTTCCCTTAGTATTATAGATTGTTCCTGCTTTCTTCCTAAAAGTAACAACATTATCGTCATCACATAATTGACTGATACTAATCAGATTGTGTTTGAGACCTTTGACATAGGTAACTCTCTGGAATGTAATTTTGCCAGCTTTTATCTTTCCATAGCCTTTAGTTCTTCCATGTAAGTTATCTCCAAATGTTACTTTAGGACCTTCATCTTCTTGGAAATTACTAAGAAATCCTTTCCACCCAGTCATGTGCCTTGAGCATTCACTATCCAAGTATCATTTACTTAAACCCTGCACATGAGATGAAAACTAAACACATTAGTTTTGTTTGGGAACCCACTTCTTGGTAGGTTCAGATGAGGAGCACTTAGCATCTTCATCTTGTTGAACTGACTGTTCAGCTTGAGCAGGAACTGAATCCTGTGTAGGCTGATTAGTTTGTTCTTCTTTAGGCCTTGGGATTTCAGCATCACAGTCTTAGCCTCATGACCTCTACTTCTGCACTTGTAGCATCTTCTTCTTCCAATGATGACAGGAGGTAGAGTGTCTAACAATCCTTTTGAGAATTTGCTCTCAGTTTTAGGATTGTATGTGGTGGATAACTTCTCAACTTTCTTTGCAAGCTAATTCACCTAGTGATCACTGACTTTGGACTTACCTTTGTCAGGTCTCTGTTTGTTATCCTTTTGAGAAGATTGACTAACAACCTTCTTTTCCATGACTTTGGACTTACCTTTGTCATGTCTGCTGGACTCACCAGTTTCAGCAGGTTTGGACTTACCAATGTTGATATTCATGGACTTACCAAGATCTACAACTTTAAACTTACCATTGTCATGTTTTGACCTTTGACTTACAGTGGTCTTTCTGTTCTTGTAACTTCTCTCCGAGCCAGAAAGAGAATTTTGTCTTTTGAAAGGGTTTGGATTAAGCCTTTCTATGACCGAAGTTCTTTGAACAGACTGAGTGCCTAATCTGTCCAGCACAGACTTACCATGTTGTTTTGATGTTGAGCACTCATTCCCATGATCACTAGCTTTCACAAACATATTGAATTTCAAGTTCTAACCATGTTAGTTCTCTAAGACTGACTTCTGAGACTCAATCAGTTGTCTATCCTCCTCAGAGTCTGTACTTGCTATCTCATCATCAGCTACATAAGCTGTTGTTTGATAGTCACCTCCAAGTACAACCTTTACCTGTTTAGGTATCTGTTTGTTTATGCACATTTCAACAAGCTTTGATGACTTACACCAGGACTCAGTGACCTTTTGAAGTTGGTCAGCTTTGTCTTTAGCTTCCTGGAGTTCTTTACTAAGAAGTTGATTAATGTGCCTCTGACATTCAAGATCACATTGTGCTTTCTTACCAACATCTATGAGAGATTTATTTTCCTTAATCTTATCCTTCAGTTTTGCTATTTCAGCTTTGAGGTCATTTTGAGACTTAAGGCTGGTCTAGAAATCATTTAACAAATAATCAAAAACAAGACCTTTCTCCTCATCTGTATAAGAGTAGAAATTACTGGCCTTGTACATGGAAGCAGGATCCCAATCATTTAGCTTGCTTTTTTCCTCAGCTTCCTTCATGTCAGCTTCAAAGATTGATTCGGACTGACCATAATCAACCTCGTCTAGTTCTAACTCTTCATCTTCTTGAGCCATCAGACATACATCATCATCTGAGGTGGATGATTCTGTATCCCAGGTTTCAGCGTATAAACCTTTTGCACTGGGTTTGTCTTCTGGCTTACCTTTCTTGAGCTGAGTATACTTCTTGTATTTTTCAGCTCTGTAAGTATTCTTATCAACAACAGATGTTGATTCTACCTTCTTCGATCTGCACTTAGCAGCAATATGTCCCTTTTTCTGATAGTTGAAGCACACATCATTCTTGGGATCAAAGGAACTCTTCCCTTTGCCCCTGTCAGATCTTCCTCTTCCCCTTTGAGCTCTTCTCCATCGTCTGGCTAACATTGCCATTTGTTCAGTGATATTCTGAACATCATCAGTATCACTTGAGTCTGATTCTGAGTGGTCAGTTTGAGATTCTGACTCAGTCTCAGATTCAACAACCAGTATCTTGGAACTTTTCTTCTTTTTCTGTGCAACCAATGCAACTTCAGATTTATCCAAAGACTCCTTGAGTTGTTGTTGAGAAGCTCTTTTGTGTTCAATGATCTGTTCATGATTCAGCAGAAACCCATAAATGGACTGTAGGTTATACATGTGTAGTGTTCCTCCAGCCCTCAGTGCTATGGTTACTTCATTGAACCTTTCTCGTAACACATCCAGAAATTTTAGCACGAGCTCAGCTTCATCTTTCTTCACACCCACACTTAGTAGGTCATCTATCAAGCAGTGAAACCTTGTGAACAAATCTGCCAAGGCTTCATTCCTTTTCGAAAAGAAGTTTTCATAAGATCTATTCAAATGATTCTTCTTTCGCTACTTGACCAGATCTATGCCCTCATAAGTGACACTCAGCGTATCCCAGATATCCTTCGCAGATTGACACCCAGTAACAGTGCTCAAGATTTCATTAGTTAGGGAATTCGCTAGAACACTCTTTGCCTTGATCCAGATTGAAAAGTTTCCAGTCTTCATCAGTCCAGGATGCAGTAGGCTTTCTTGTTTCCTTTTCAGTTTTGCCAAGAGACGTATCACTGACAGTAGCAGGAATCTTGGGGATGATAGGTCCTTTTGTAATGACATCGAACATACGAATGTCAATGGACTTGAGGAATAGCATGGCTCTAAACTTCCACATAGGATAGTCAGATCCATCAAATACGGGACAGCCTTTGGCAGACATCTGTGGAAAGTTTGATGAATTGTTGCTTGTAGACATTGTAGAACTTTCTCAGAATCTTGAACTTTCAACTAATGAAATCGTTCAGCCTGCTCTGATACCAGTTGTTGGTCCCTTGGTGAGAATAACAACAAGCAACAGTGTGTAGAAGGGGGGGTTGAATACACTTTCTGCGGAAATTGAACAAATCAAATAAAAGTGTTACACACAGTAAATCAAACCACAATCAGTCGAATGCTTTTATTAATATGAAGATGATTACAATGCTTTGAATAAGAAGATGATTACAATAACTATCAAGTAAGCAACTCTTGATATATAATCACCTAATATAAATCTCCTAATCTCTCAAACTTAGCTATCTATAATCAACTTATGATTATAGATGTTGACGACTCTCTAAACAGGATTTTTCACAGATTGAATTAGCTAATGATTACTTACAATATCACAACTAATGTGACAATTCGAACACACGAATGATCTGGCAATCTGTGAGTTTCTTGATCACGTTGAACTGACAAACACTGATTCAAGAATCGTAACACATACGGTGAGGTGAGGTTTTGGCTCTGTGATCTTTTTCAGAATCGTACATCTAAACTTATCAGGAGATAAG
The DNA here is from genome assembly GCA_947179395.2 of Pulicaria dysenterica. Taxonomy (NCBI): domain Eukaryota; kingdom Viridiplantae; phylum Streptophyta; class Magnoliopsida; order Asterales; family Asteraceae; genus Pulicaria; species Pulicaria dysenterica. The sequence goes on along the minus strand of OX359292.1, from coordinate 47,651,144 downwards.
TATTTATAATCCTGTTGCTACGGTTCCTAACAAACTGGACTAATCCTAATTTGCTAACTAACTATCGGATAACTCGGAATCTTGAATCTTGAATCTTTTTATCGTGAGTCTTCAATCTTCAATCTTGATTATGGAGTCTTCTTATCCGCGCCGTAGATATAGAGAGTTAAAACAGAATTTAAAACACATTTAAATTCTCTTGGACTGACTTCTTTAGTCAGGCTGAGTTACTCAGCTTGAAACTCATCAAGCTCAGTTCTTCGAGAACAGACCCGAATTCAAACATGAACTAACATCTATAATTATTAACTCATCCTTAGAAGTCCAAAGAGTTAAATAAAACATATTTATTAACTCTGTCGAGCTGACTCTGCTTCTGAGCTGAGTCACTCAGCTTGAAACACATCAAGCTGAATACTCGATATATACCTTATGTGACATACACAGATTATCAAACACATTAATAATTTAACTAAGGTCTAATATAAACTGGTCGAACATATGCTCAGTTTATATTCAGCTTATACTCAGTCTGAATCACTATAAGTGTTCAGTCTGACTAAGCTTCATAATTTTTTTTAAGTTATATGTAGAACTCATCTTACAAACTTAACTTTGTCTCATCAAATCTTAACTGATGAGATCATTTTCCCAACACAATCCTCTTACCACCGGATTGTTTGGATATCGTCTCCCTTTCAAGGAAGACGGCCCTTCGCGCGATAAACAAGTAACCCATGCCTCCAGTTGGATACCCAACGAAGTAACACCTCTCAGATCTTGGTTCAAGTTTGTCCTCTGCCTCTCGTCTAACGAAGGCAGGACATCCCCAAACCTTGAGATATGCGATCTTCGGAGCAACTCCATGCCACATCTCATAAGGTGTCTTTTGGACTTTCTTAGTCGGTACGAGGTTAAGGATCCTTGCCGCCGACTCGAGAGCGTACCCCCAAAAACTAATGGGTACTTCCCTGCGACTCATCATTGATCGGACCATATCCAACAATGTCCGATTCCTCCGCTCCGCGACACCATTCAGTTGTGGCGTCCTAGGAGGAGTTAGTTGTGGAATAATCCCACAACTAGTAAGATGATCACGGAACTCCGAGCTCAAGTATTCGCCTCCTCTATCGGAGCGAAGTATCTTGATAGTCTTGCCCAATTGATTCTGGACTTTGTTTTGGAACGTCTTAAAGACCTCAAAGGTCTCAGACTTGTGCCTAATCAAGTAGACATATCCAAATCTACTGAAATCATCAGTAAATGTAACGAAGTATCTAGAGTTGTTCCTTGTAACATGCTTGAACGGACCGCATACATCGGTATGCACTATTTCCAACAAGCATTTGGCCCTTTCACCCACACCGGTAAAGGGTGACTTAGTCATCTTGCCTAATAAACAAGACTCGCATGCTTCATTTGACCCGAGGTCATATGATTCCAAGATCCCATCCACTTGGAGATTGGTGATGCGTTTCTTGTTTATATGGCCGAGACGGCTATGCCATAAGGAAAACTTGTCCAAACCATTTTTGGATCCAGAGTCAATGTTCATGATTGCTCTATTATTTTCTATGTATGTATCGGCTTCGTATATACCACGACATGGATAAGCTTTAAAATAACAAATATCATTTTTGAAACAACAAATATAACCATTTTCAAATTTAAAACAATATCCATCGTCATACAAAGCATATAAAGATAAAATGTTTCGTGCCACAAGTGGCGAATAGCATACATCTTTTAAAATAAAAGAATAGCCGGATTTAAAAGTAAGCTCTACGCTTCCTTTCTCTAATACAGGGACGACCTCCTTGTTCCCCATTATTAGCTCCAGCTCTCCATCTCTCAACCTTTTACTTTCCCTTAGCACCTGTACAATGTTACAAACGTGAGTGCCACAGCCGGTATCTAAAACCCAGCCGTTAGATGTAGAAGTATGATGGAGTTCAATCATAAACGTACGAGTAAGTAGAAGCGCCCGCTCCGGAAGCTCGCAGCTTCATCAGGCCCTCTAGGTACTTAGGGAAGCTCCGGCGCATATGCCCCTTTACCCCGCAGAAAAAGCAAACCGCCTCTTCCGGAGTCTTTGCTTGAGGGATAAGACCCTTTTGCTTAGGCTCCAGGGTAGGGTTTGGTTTAGGTGCCCCAACCTTACCCTTACCTTTACCCTTCAGGGTAGAGGCCGGTTTCTTCCTCTTCTTAGACTCCCCTTCCTTGATGGCCAAGACGGGAACGGAGGTAGATGGCTTTTGCTTGGTCATGTTGGACTCGGCGGTCCGCAGCATATCATGCAATTTCATAAGGGATTTATCAATCCCGTGCATATGATAATTCACAACGAATTGATCATATGACGGTGGGAGAGACCGTAGAATCAAGTCTACCGCCATCTCTCTCGCCATGGCAAACCCCAACCTCTCTAGGCATTCTACCAACACTTTCATCTTTAGAACGTAGTGGGTCACGTTCCCGCCCTCTTGTAACCGGCAACCGATTAGGTCATTCAGACAACCATACCGTTCTTGCTTCGCTTGTTGTTGGAACATGTCCGACAACTCGCGCATCATGTCGTAAGCACTCAAGTGCTCCATCGACTTTTTCAAGTCGGAGCTCATAGTGCTTAGTATGAGGCAAGTAACCTCGGTAATGTCTTTGAGGCATTTTTCATACGCCTCCTTGATTGCCCTACTCCCGTTAGATGCGGGGACCTCGGGGATGGGTTCCTCGATGGTGGCCAACTTGTCCTCATGACGGAGGACTATCCTTAGTTGCCTTGACCAATCCATGAAATTGGTCCCATCAAGTTTTTCTTTCTCAAGGAAAATCCTTAGAGAAAAGGTGGTGTTGTTGTTGGTGCTAGTTGATGCCATCTATAAAACGCAAAGTAGATTTTGGTTAGTTTGATTGAAATCCTCGTTAAAACAATTACCCAAAAGTTTAATAAAAACAACTATTTTAACAAGGGCTAAGAACCCCATTTCACCTTGCACCATGACGGGTTTTCCGCGGATCACGTGGCAAAGCTATTTAGGCCGGCAACCATTGACCGATTGCAATCCATTATTACAACTCTTAGTTCCTTGCGGGATCCTACTCGACAACCATTGTGCCAAGTTTGGCATGTTTGATCCCTCCACGCCAATCTCAAAGTAAAATTTTACATAACCTCGGCTAGAGCTCGACGATTATATAAAATATTAATTTGATACCGTCAATCAACTATCAAGATACATGGTGGTACTCTTGCCCAATGGTCGACTCGGCTAGAGCTCGACAATCGACCTTGCGAGTTGCCACACGCACCTTCCACACAACTCACACAAAATTTGACTCGGCTAAAGCTCGACAATCAACCCTTGTGTTGTTAGATTCGGGTGGTGTCATCTCATGGACGGCGTGAGATTTACATTTAGAAAACCGGATTTAGTTTTCCGGTTAAAAACCATTTAGAGTTTGATTAACAAAAAGTGACAAAAACCAAACGTTTTCACTAATCGGATACTAAACCAATTTTAAATCCGTTTGTTAATCAAGTGTACGCGCGAGAGTTGTTGACCCATTTTAAAACTCTTTTGGTTTTATTATTTATCAAAAATTGTCTAGCATGCAATAGACCTACAACTCATGCATAAACAATATATAATAAAACCATCACACGCATACATATAGTTGGTAACCATGCCCCTTAAACCCTATGCGTTTTCCCGTGAGCCACTACGGGAAAACAAAGTCATCTAAGGACAAAAATTCCTTGACTTTGGATGTGCTCCCACTAAACCCGCCACCTCCAAAGGGCCTTTCGAATCCGTGTTCGCCAAGACGTCACTCCATGGACTCCCGATGGTTGCTCCATATTACAGTTACATAGAAAATTAAATAAATGGCATGCAAGCCACAAATTCCTATTCTCTACTATGAATACATAATATCGAATATTTAAATGGCATGCAAGCCACAAATATAATTACATACCACATAAATAAATTAATTATTATTACATACCATGTGACTTAAAGTCATCAAATGAATGAATAATAATAAATCATACAACCAAACATCCACAAGGTCTAGGGCATTTCTAGTGGTTACCAACATCACAAGAACAACAAGATTCACTAATGAACAACAAGAACAACATGGTGTGCCACACGAAACCATGTGAACTTATGCATAATGGTTAAGATTATTTAAATCACTAAAGGCACAAAATAATCCAATGTACTTATGTATTAGTAACACCAAACCATTTTAGTAAAACATATTCATAAATACATAATGTAAGTATATGCAATTACCATTTTCATGCCAAAATGATAATATACATATAAATACACCAACCATTACACAAGGCATCTTAAATAAATAAAGTTTAATTTCTGGAAATAAAATTCCAGAAAATAAATTAAACTTCCAAAAACCCAAAAATAGTTTTTAAAGTTTTTAAAAAGCAAAAACAGAACTGTACAGCTGAGTTCCGCGCCGCGTGCCAATAACAGGTCCGCGCCGCATAAACTATCTGACAGAAAACAAAATTTTAAAAATTATTTTCGGGTTTTTCAGGCCACCATGTACAAAAATAGTATAGAGGTGGCTCTGATACCACTGATGGGGTTTGAGGAACACAGCGGAAGTGAAGAGAACAACATGCAAAGCCAAATGTACAACATGCAAAGCATATAAACCCCATAAGAGGACCAAGCTCTATATCTATTATTTGCAACATGTAAGAAGGAGAGAAAGAAGATTATACCCTTTCTCCTTAGCTCCAGAAAATCGTGGATGTAGTGATGATGACTTGAAGACAAAAGTAGCCTTCCTCTATCGAAGTCCACCCCGGGTTTTGACAATCCACAAGTACTAGCTTGCTTGGATGAGCTTTAATCTCAAGAACCCACCTCAAGAACAGCAACCTCCTCATTTTCGTGGACAAAATCTCACAAGAACACTCTCAAATGAAGCAAAAGCTCTAAGTGGGTGTAAGTTTTCAAGTGTCTCAAAGGCATACAAAGAAGAGGCAAGGAAGGTCTATTTAAAGACCCAAAAGTGTCATTTCATCTACCAAAAGCCGGCCACCAACCCCTCTTAAATGCAGGTCGTGCATTGGCTAGAAAAGGAGGTGGAGACAAGATAATTAAATGTTGTCGGACACGATTCCGCGCCGCGTACCCGTAAGTTTCCGCGTCGCGTACCCTAAAGTATTCCGCGCCGCGGACATCGTCTGCACACCAACCTTTCTACTTTGACACTTTTAGTCCCTCGGCTTTCATTGCTGTCAGGATTGATCCCCGGCGTGTGACCCAATACGCCCATACTATGTCGGCAGTGATCCAAATGGCGTACGTGCGTCAGTGGGCATACTCCAACAATGTGCTTATAGTTTTTCCTTTTTTAACTTATAATGTACAATGATTGGTACATATATAGTTATATATTTATATTCGTCTCATTCATCTGCATTTTAAATAAAATTTTACTTTAAATTGATACAAAATTCTAAATAATATATTTTAAGTTTCTTAGTAGTAAATAAAGTATATTTCATAACTATTGAAGAAAGTGAGTTACTATATTTGATTTTATATAAATCAAAATGCAACGATACTTAATCTTTTCTAAGTAAGAATTCTAGCTTATCTTTTCTATAAAACTATAAATGAGTAAGCATATTTATGGTCAAATCTTATGTTATGAATCAATAAACCAGTAAACCTTTTCTATTAGGTATTTTTGATTCAAAGTATATGAATGATATATCTACAACACATTAATAAGATATAATACAATTTTATGGGTGTTAGGATTTAATATTGTATAGAATAGAAAATTAAATTTTGTGTGAAGTTTGTACAAAGTACAAACTAAGAGGGCTTAATATGTAAATACCTTAAAGGTTATATAAACTAGATGACTAAATGTAATTAGAAGGTGTATAGTTTGATACACTTTTATGAACTAGACCCATATATATATATATATATATATATATATATATATATATATATATATAAAATCATTATTAGGAAAACTTCCTTAAAGAAAAATCTAATTAACAAATAAAAACTACTTATTTAAATTATAATTTTGACTTCCACAACTAGAATAAATTGATTTGCAATAGTATATGGAACTAATTATGAGTGATCTCTATGAAAATTATATAGGGGTGTTTGTATAAATTATATATTTATATTTAATGGATTTATCAAATTGTATGTGCTTATAGTTTTTCCTTTTAAAACTTATAATGTACAATGATTGGTATATATATAGTTATATATTTATATTCGTCTCATTTCATCTTCATTTCAAATAAAATTTTACCGTAAATTGATACAAAATTCTAAATAATATATTTTAAGTTTCTTAGTAGTAAATAAAGTATATTTCATAACCATTAAAAAAAGTGAGTTACTATATTAGATTTTATATAAATCAAAATGCAACGATACTTAATCTTTTCTAAGTAAGAATTCTAGCTTATCTTTTCTATGAAACTATAAATGAGTAAGCATATTTATGGGTAAATCTTATGTTATGAATCAATAAACCAGTAAACCTTTTCTGTTAGGTATTTTTTATTCAAAGTATATGAATGATATATCTACAACACATTAATTAGATATAATACCATTTTATGGGTGTTCGGATTTAATATTGTATAGAATAGGAGTAAATAATGTGTGAAGTTTGTACAAATTACAAACTAAGAGGGCTTAATATGTAAATACCTTAAGGTATATATAAACTAGATGACTAAGTGTAATTAGAAGGTGTATAGTTGAATACACTTTTATGAACTAAACCCATATATATATATATATATATATATATATATATATATATAATCTTTATTAGGAAAACTTCCTTAAAGAAATCTAATTAACCAATAAAAACTACTTATTTAAATTATAATTTTAACTTCCACAATTAGAATAAATTGATTTGCAATAGTATATGGAACTAATTATGAGGGATTTCTATGAAAAGTATATACTAGGTGTTTGTATATATTATATATTTATATTTAATGGATGTATCAAATTGTATGTGCTTATAGTTTTTCCTTTTTTAACTTTTAATGTACAATGATCGGTATATATATAGTTATATATTTATATTCGTCTCATTTCATCTGTATTTCAAATAAAATTATACTTTAAATTGATACAAAATTCTAAATAATATATTTTAAGTTTCTTAGTAGTAAATAAAGTATATTTCATAACTATTGAAGAAAGTGAGTTACTATATTTGATTTTATATAAATCAAAATGCAACGATACTTAATCATTTCTAAGTAAGAATTCTAGCTTATCTTTTCTATAAAACTATAAATGAATAAGCATATTTATGGTTAAATCTTCTGTTATGAATCAATATACCAGTAAATCTTTTCTATTAGGTATTTTTTATTCAAAGTATATGAATGATATATCTACAACACATTAATGAGATATAATACCATTTTATGGGTGTTAGGATTTAATATTGTATAGAATAGAAGGTTAAATTCTGTGTGAAGTTTGTACAAAGTACAAACTAAGAGGGCTTAATATGTAAATACCTTAAGGTGTATATAAACTAGATGACTAAGTGTAATTAGAAGGCTTTGGCATTTAATCCAATCTTAATTGTGTGCTTATTATGGTGTTTTACACCTTCTTTCTATAGCATTAGATTAGATTAGCCATTGTCATTATCTTATAGCTTGATACCAAAATCACTTGGTATAAACAAGTAGTATCTTGATTCCGATTGAGATAAACAAGTAGTACCTAAATCATTCGGAGATTGTTAATATTGAAACAAGGAGGACAGCTACTCCGATCTCTAGAGCTTATTGCAATATAAATTTCATTTCTTAGGACACATTGTGGAAATTTTATACGTATCTAGTTTTCGTGACTACCAGAACATCTTGGAGTAATATCTTATGTGATATACACGGTGATTAGATGGAAATCCTACCAAAATCAACGCTATGCCAGTTCTGAAAGTAGGTCACACGGTTTATTTAAACGGTTGTGTTAACAAGAAATCTATGTGACTTGGTGTTTTATTTCCCATGAGATCTTTGAGACGGTGCCCTAAAGATAGTCTCGGATACTTTTATTGTTATATCATTCTGGTGACAACTTCAAAGGTAGTTCAATAGATTTTCATGATGAGGATTCCAAGCGACAAGTGTTCATATATTCATGTCAAAATCAAGCGAAATGCAGATTTCATATACATGATGTTCATGAAGAATCCTGATCATCATGAGGGGGAGAAATATTGAAGGAATTCAGTTGATTTTGAGCTGATTGATGAAGAAAAGATTCATGTGCTGAGGGGGAGACAAAGAAAGCTAAATTTTAAAAGATCATATATGTAAGTCAAAGGGGAGCAGAGAAAAGCTCAAACAAGAAAAGAATCTGTTTACAAGATAGAAACAGAGGTTAAGTTCAGAACAATAAAAATGTTTGATTGAAAGTTCAAGAAGTTCTGAAGATGTTCAAAAGATCAAGAGCTACATTCAAACAATTATTCTTCCTAAAACAAAGTTTGTGTTCCTACAAGTTTAAATCATTTGTTTGAAAGCTAAATATTAAAAGATGTTGAAGACAATGTTTATGCTGAAAAATACTACATGCAAAACCATTCATACAACCAAAGGTTGAAAAGCCTTAGGTTGCACAAGTTAGAAAGACTGAAGAAAGAGGATGTTACTGTGTACTATCAATATTCAAGTTCTCATCTAGATTAAAAAGTGAAGACTATTCTTAAAATTGAAGAGTCTTAATTTTCAAGATGGAAAAATAATTTGAAGACATCAAATCAAAAACTGAAGATTAAAAAAGAATTCATTCAAGTCTTGTCCCAAAAAGCTTCTAGAGAATGCAGACAGAAAAAGAATATATGCATATATGCAAGGGGAGATTGTCAGAGTTAATCAGATGTTGAAAAGACCAACATCTTCTATTTCTATACAAAGGGGGAGATTATTAGGATTTAATATTGTATAGAATAGAAGATTAAGTTCTGTGTGAAGTTTGTAGAAAGTACAAACTAAGAGGGATTAATATGTAAATACCCTAAGGGCATATAAACTAGATGACTAAGTGTAATAAGAAGACTTTGGCACTTAATCCAAACTTAAATGTGTTCTTATTATGGTGTTTACACATTCTTTCTACATCATTAGATTAGATTAGATTAACCCTAAACCCTAATCCAAATTTATGTAATAACAATGAGAAATTATAGTTAAATTATATTTTAAAATAACTCTTAAAATTTGAAAATTAAGAAGCATTAATTATTTACCCTTTAGATGTTTGACTCTCGTTTTTAATATACTATGTTTTTTTATAATTATACTTTGATAAAAAGAATTATGACTAACCAGATATCACATGAGTATCTAGTAAATGAAAAGGTTGAACACATAAACGAATACATGATATTAATGAACATATTTTTGATCGAAACTATTTTTAATAGACAGTAATTGAGTTCCAACAAGTAAAGAGTTTGAACACATAAATGATTACATTGTATCACCAATGTTAAGCACTGTGGGAGTATCATATTTCTCTTTTGATAATATATATAAAGGTGAAATTTCATATCATTTTTAAAAATCACTGTAGACATCAAATATACTTAATTCCTTGAGGTTCAATCTTTGTGACGATAATAGTAACGTAGCAAATAGAACTATGAATATAGTATACAAAGAAGTACTACGAAAAATATGAAAGCCCGTGTTAATTCAATATTCAAACATTTAATAAATATGTTGTTTTATTATTTATTTTAATATAAATATGATTATATTTGTTTAAATTGTATTATATATTTTATTACATGTTAATTTTTTTAGATTTTATAAAGCTTACCTAGTGTGCCCACTGGTTATTCAATTAGTAGGGTATGAATATGCATTCTCCGAACGAAAATGTAGTTTCTAACTGAATATGAAAATTATGTAAATGAAGTAATATCAACCATTGATCATGTTGATTTAAAGGTTAAGATTGTTTCTTCGGCGTATTCAAATAAGGAGTGTTTTTTTATTAATTCTTGTTATATAATATATATATATTATATATATATATATATAGGGGAGTGTTCATTCGAGAACCGTTGTTAGTGCGGGAACCGCGAAAACCAATTATAAAGGTTGATCAAAAAAATGAAAAGTCCATATTTAATAGTTGTTAGTAGATAACCTTAATTTTTTCAAATTAAATCATATGTTTAAGGTAGTTAATAAGCGTAATTTAGACATTTGTCATTTACCACTACTTTTTTAAAACTAAAATGTCTAAGAAACGCAAAGGTATTAAAATAAGAAAAATATACCAAATTAATGAGAAAAATATGCTCTTTAACATGACATCCATATTACTATACTTTAAAAAAACATTCTTGTCGGGTTTTTTCCATCACAGCATAAGATATATACACATGTGCAAATAACACTCGTTTTTTTCAAACACATATGCATATGTGCACTACATGTTCATACTGCATAGGTGCGTCTAGGTGCATATTTGCATCATGCATTTGTGCATCTCGTGCATATATGCATATGTGCATGTAAATTTCTGCATATGTGCACGTAAAACTATTTTTTTCCGACACACATACAAATTTGTGCATATGTACAAATACACATGTACACCTCTATATGCATATATGCAACTGAAAGCTGGTTTAGTCATACTCATACTCATATTTGCATATTATTATAGTTTTTGTTCCAACGCAGGTGCGTATGTGCATACATACATACATCTAGGTGCACATATGCACACGTGCTTCTATAACCAATTTATCATACCATACGATTGTAGTGCATCTTGTGCATATATGCATACACACATGTACATATAGATGCATATGTGCATGTAGAACAACTCAACGTTGGCTTAGTCAAATTCCGACAAAATAAATAAACCATTACAATTTTTAAGAACTACAAAACTAAATAAATCCTATAATATAAAAAATTACTTGTTTGAATTTTAAAATATTATATGCATGATTGTATTCTGAGGTATATAAATATACAATTAATTAACTAATCAGTAGCTTCGATTTCCAAATCTAGAATGCATGAATGAATTGCAAAAGTTCATATATTGCAATCGATTGAAGTATAATGCTAAAAATTTGTTCTCATAACAAAAAAAACTCAAAACTTATTAAGAAACCCACAAATTGACCAAAAGAAGCGGTGCCGTAAATATAACCTCAACGATTAGAAGGCGGGACATTGTGATCGACTCGCTACCATCGGGTAGCATTGGGTACCTCAAGGTACACCAAAACGCATCATCTAGTTTCACCATCGAGTTCATCCATCGGGCTTCATTACTCGGCGAGGCAACCGAGTTACCCACCCCCCACCCCCCTCCAACCAATCACAATCACACACTTAATTACTTATTTAAATATATTAATAAAAAATGGTGAGAGTTGTAAGGTAAGGTAAAACTTGTAAATTGGGTAAAGGGAGGGGGAATGATGTGGTGCTGATGTGGCATTGGGTAAGGGGAAGCTGCAGGTAACCCACAATGCATAGCCGAATGAGAAATGGGTGAATCGAAGAAGAAAGTGGATGAATCGAAGCCTCGAAAGTTGCAAAAACTATTTCGTAGAGCTTGTCGGTGGCTATGGTGGTCATCATCGAACAAGAAAGTGGATGAATCAAAGACTCGAAAGCAGCCGAAACTGATTCGTATGATTAGGTTGAGCTTGTCGGTGGCTATGGTGGTCATCGTACGCGTATTTCATCAAGGGACATTTATCATTTCGCTAGGATGTGTAGTCGTTGATGGTATATTAGATTGAGAGCTCGTCGGAGATGACGATGTCGAGTGGTGTAGCAATGTAGAACTAGAGAAATGATAAAATAGTCAACGCCCTTTTTGTTTTAAAATAAATGGATCAAATAGATGGAGGATTGAGATTAAAGAGTTGTTAATGGATAACCTTAAACTAATCAATCTTATTCTTAATTAACTAAGGGTAGTTTGGACATTTTTACATTACCCCCGCATATTTTAAACTAATGTATACATAAAACGAAAAGGTGTTAAATTACGAAAATTACACTAAATTAACGAGAAAATTATGCTCTTTAATTTGAGACCGGGCTTAATATATTTTTTTCAAAATTTTTTTATGTTTACTGGGTTCTTTTTTCAGTACAGTTCGTCATTTGCACAAGTGCAAATATTGTACATGATGCACATATTCACTTAGTTTTTTCAGTACAGATGTAAATATGTATTAGTGGAAAGTGTAAAATTTGCACTTGTGCACAGTCGAGCTGTACTCGGAAAAAAACCCAGCAAACACGACTTTTTTTCTTCCACAAAAATATGTCAAAACCGGTTTCAAATTAAAGAGCATAATTTTCTCATTAATTTGGTATATTTTCCGTAACTTAACACCTTCTCGTTTGATGGATATGTTAGTTTTAAAAAAGTGGGGGTAATATAATATTGTCCATACTACCCTTTCCTATTTAATTTTAAACAAAGACATGAAATTAAAGGATTGGCCATAAATGGTTCTCGCAGTTCTCGTACGAAATACAATTTTTGTTTGAAGAGCACAATATATATATATATATATATATATATATATATATATATATATATATATATATATATATATATATATATATATATATATATATAGGGTAAGGTTATATAAAGAACCTCCCTTAAACAAAGAACCTAAAGAACTTTCTCTGATAATAACACGTGGCACATAGTTTAGGGGCAAAAAAGAAAATTAAAAATAAAATAAAATCGGCGCCTACAGCAGCCCCCAACCAACCCCCCCCCCCCCCCCCCCCGACAAACTTAAAAAAAACCCCAAATTACTTTAAATGATCACAACTCGTTCGTTTTTAACAATTTTAACAAAAAAATTATACCGTTAGATTCAGTTTTTCGTCCTCTTTCAAACAAGACTGGGCTTTATATGTTTCAGAAACTTTTTTTTTCAAAATGCAAAATTTATATTTAGAGTTGTGTTCATATTAAATGCAAAATGCAAAAAATCATGCAGAATGCAAAAAACATGCAGAATGCAAAAACATGCAGAATGCAAAATGCAAAAAAACATGCAGAATGCATATATGAAAAAAAAATGAAGAAATGCAAAATGCAAAAAACATGCAGAATGAATAATTAAGAATGCAGAAAGCAAAAAACATGCAGAAAGCAAAAAAATGCAGAATGAAAAAAAAAATGCAGAATGCAGAATGCAAAAAACATGCAGAATGCAGAACGTAAATCCGTATAAACATGCAAAATGCAAAAAACGAAAAACGCAAAATTTATTATCTGAGACGAACCTTTTGCGACGACTGCAAGGTCATTAGCGACGACTTTGCTTATTTGCGACGACATATTTAACTTCATCGTCGCTAATTTCTGATCTGAGACGAACCTTTTGTGACGACTGCAAGGTCATTAGCGACGACATTCAGCTCATTAGCGACGAGCTGCCAAAATGCAAAAAAGGTGTTTTTCCTGTACAGCTGCCAAAATGCAAAAAAAAAAATTCATTTTCAAATTTTTTTTAGAAAAGTATAGGAAGAGTGATCTTGTTTGAAAGAGGATTAAAAAACTAAAAGAATGGTATAATTTTTTTAATTAAATTCATAAAACTTAAAAAGTTATTAAAATTTAAAGTTTTTGGTGGTTTTTTTTAAATTCGTGGGTTTGGGGGTGGGGGATAATTACATTTTTGCCATATTCTTCCTAAATTAATACATAGTAATTACAGTTTTGCCATCGATCAATCTCATCCATTGATTTTGATAATCCAAAGGTCCAGATTGGTTCTTTAGGTTCTTTGTTTAACACATTGTTCTTTATTGATCCAATTTCTCTCTCTCTCTCTCTCTCTCTCTCTATATATATATATATGTGTGTGTGTGTGTGTGTGTGTGTGTGTAATTAAAAGGAATTAGGTTAGAAATATGATATATTAAATTAAGTTCGTAAAAATTAATGTATATGAATATTTCCCAATTTAGTATATGTTATGGTACGTGTATATACATACATATATATTTGCTAATAGCATTGACCATATAGAATAATAAATGGAGGATAATTTACCAAATCAAACAATGTAATATTACATGTATCTCATAAGTGTTGTGGCAATATATATATTTGCATAATCTTATATAATATGAACGCGGTCATTTCCTTAATTGAAAGCACTAATTTTTTTTTTTTCTTGACCAGCAAAGAAAATACAAAATTTAATGCTTTATCTAAATTGTAGATAATCTTCACTAGATGAGTAAAACATTTATAACACAATTAAACATCATTTCAACGCATTAAATTTCATATGTTCTGTAAATAAAAATAATATAATATTAGATATATATATTTGCATGATTAATGACTATAAATTCCGACCACCTGCATTGACCAGATTGTATGCACCGATCGAATAGCAGTACTCTCAGAATTTCTCTTTACAGTGTACATCTGTGTTTTGTTTTCTTGATCTTTGTCTTTCTGATCTGGGTTTATCAACATTGTTAGTTTCCTAGATTAAAAATGGCAGACAACCCTCAACAAAAATCATTGAATCCTGCTACTTGCTTGGACATAGTTCCCTACGAATATAGTAATCAGGTAAAATATTACAAAGTTGATGTTGAATTCTTCCTTCTTGTAATCCTTATCCAGAGATGATTAATCTGAAAGAAAACCCTCAATTCGAGAAAACTAGTTGAACTTTTGAATCGATTTTAGCAACAGATCGAAAACAGTTTTCCCACCTTCAAACAAAGAATTTGTGAAGAAGACCTTTTTTTTTTCAGGGAAACCCCTCAGGATATGATGTGGTGATATTATTTTATGTCGACACAGTTGTGTTTCTATACTGTTCTATCAGATGATCTTAACACCATTATCGTTCGTTAATTACGTGTTCATCTTCTCAACAACCTAATGAAAAAAATTACAGTTAGCATTGATCTTTGTCTATGTAATCGTCCATTGTATATATGTAGGTTTTCCCTGCTCCCCTTTTTCCTATATTATTATCTCAGTAATTAATAACATGGCTTTTGTAGCAAGAAATGGGGCCCACTGAATCAAGAGAAACCCCAAACATGAACGCTATTGCAGCAGTGCCGATATCATGGTTGAAACCAGATGAAGTAGGTGTTGGAGTAGAGGTAATCTATATGTATATGAATTATTGTATTGTATTGATCATTATGTTAACAGGATGTTCTCTTTTTGAAAAAAACATATAAGAATGTCAATTCTAAATGATGGATTTCATTACAATATAATATGATGTTTTTTTTTATTACAATTCACAAGTTTTACTTAGAAAAGTGTTCAACTCTAAGGGCATGTTTGTTTTTTTAAATAAGACCTTATTTTAAGAAAAGGTCTACGGGTGAAAAGACGTTTTCAATAAGATCATTTCTTTTTCCGTAGACATAAGGTCTGCAAACATCTTATTTCAGCTTATCCTAATAAGCTAAAAAAAAGTGCTTCTTAGGTCTTATTTTTTCCCATCACCGCCGACCACCGCCGACCGCCACCACCGCCGACCTCCACCGCCGCCCACCACCACCACCGCCGACCGCCACCACCATTGCCTCCGCCGACCACCGCCGACCGCCACCACCGCCTGCCACCGCCGCTGACCACCACCACCGCCGCCCCCGTCGCCACCGCCGACGACCACCGCCCACCGCCTACCTCCACCACCGCCGCCGCCGCCGACCACCGCCGACCGCCACCACCACCACCACCGCCGCCGCCGACCGCCACCGCCGCCGACCACCGCCGACCACAACAACCGCCGCCACCCGCCGCCGACCACCGCCGACCGCCACAACCTCCGCCGACCACCGCCACCACCACCGCCGCGGTTGTGGCGGTCGGCGGTGGTCGGCGGTGGTCGGCGGCGGTGGCGGTGGTGGCGGTTGTCGGCGGCGGTTGTGGCGGTCGGTGGTGGTCGGCGGCGGTGGCAGCGGTTGTGGTGGTCGGCGGTGGCTGGCGGCGGTGGTGGTGGTCGGTGGCTGTGGCGGGTGGTGGTGGCGGTCGGCGACTGGAGGGGTCGTGAAGGAGACGCCCTCACGAGTCACTCGAACACGGCACGGGCCGTGAAGGACGATGGCTAGTCGTGGCACATTTTGTCTTCACGGGCCGTGAGAGGCCATGAAGGACCATTTGCATGAAAATCTTATATCTGATTGGGCCATCTTGTGGTCCAATGAGGTTAAGCCTTTGTATCCGGCCAAGAGGTGTTTAGAGGGTTTGGAACAGTTGGCTTCATGGATGAGAGAACTCTCTTACACTCTCTCTTCAATTCTCTCTTGGCATCTTGAAGGTAAACATACATTTTACACTAAGTGGTGATTCTTGAGTATTGTGTGAGCTCCGGTGGTGCAAGATGAGAAGTTTCAGTGGCTGTTCCAGAAAAGGAGAATCATATGGATGTCTTCTTGATGGATTGCTAGCACTTTGGGGTCAAGCAAACTTGGTGTGGATCATACAATAGAGAAGGATTCACTTGAGTTCTTGGTTGTCCCGACTTGTCACTTGCTACAGCCGATTGTTGAGAAAGTAGTGAGGTATTCTCTGCCTTTCTTGTTCTTTAAGTTGCAATTTGTGTTTTGTAGAGAAACTATCACTTTGGAACATGATACGGACCCGATTTCGTTCGGTTTTAACCTTTTTGTTTTATGCTTCCGCTGTGTTTTGCTCCATACCGTGTTCCAACAGTGGTGGGTCGGCGGTGATGGAGGCGGCGGCGACGGCGGTGGTCGTCGGAGGTGGCGGTTGGTAGTGGTGATGGTGGGGGAAGTGGCGATTGGTAAATATAGTAAATAAGACATTTCTTAAAATTAAAAAAACAAACAATATTTTTTCGCAGACATAAGACATTTTAAAATTTAGCTTGTCCAATAAGATATTCGAAGACATGGCATAAGACCTTAACAGCTTATGTTTTCAAAAAACAAACAACACGTAAGTTAGTAAGAACGTCATTTGCAAAATATAATAGACAAAGCAGTAATATATATACATGACTTGTTGGGATCAAGTAAGTAGCGTGGTACATGCATCACATCCTTGATCGAGAATACAAGAGATAGAAATGCGTTTCAGTATTCGAAACTTAAAACTAAGTTAATGGTTATAAAGACAAATTGGTGTTAATGATCTTAAGATAGGAAGCACCTACATGTTTAGCACATATAATTCATGCATATTGTGAAGCTATAATATATTGAAAATGAATTTTTCGCTAGTGTTAGCGTTACCTGTAAACGTTTATGGAACATTGTGTCTTGTAGTGTCGGGGTTCAATAATGGTATTTGCGTAATTGTTCTTCATATATATTTCCTGTTCTCTTTTGAAGCAAACAAAAGAAAAATGAAATACTTCAATACTGTAAGCAATTGCAGGCTGATGGAACAATGAATAAGAAAAAAAGGCTCCCTTCCATATCTGTGGGGGAATGCGAAAAGGATTTCAGCCTTAAGAAGTTGTATAAAAAGGATTCCATCCAAGAGGTATATTTTGTTTCTTTTGCTTTTATTTAAAAGACTGATCGCTCAAGTTCTCTAAGAAATCATGGATCCAGGCCATGTTCTTCGCATAGCTCATTTTGGGATTGTTGTTGTTGTTCACAAATTCTTCTGGGTGGTTATACGCCTCCCACTCCTTTCTATACACTTTGGATGTTTCACAAATGCCTAAGAACTTACACTTCATTGGCAAAAACTATACATACTCATTAGATAACTCACTTGGCAATGCAACTGTGGGTTTGATTGTGGAAATGCTAAAACTTGAAGAAGCCAATTCTGCATTTCATTTTCTTCTCTTTTCTATGTGAAGTTCCTTTATCTATACTGTTACATGTATGAATATAAATGTGTTGTTCAACAGATAATTCAAGATAAGGAAAGAGAAGGCATTACACTAGATCCCGAAGAGCTAATAAAAAATTTAAAAGGATGGAAAGTTGAAAAAAGAAGGCGTCAACCAATTGATAGCCGTAAAATCGACAGTGTAACTTATATATACTGAAATCTAAAGCTTATATTTTGTACTTCTTTCTTATGATGATAACAAAAAACATGAACTCTATCCAGATTTACCGACATCCCATGTCAAAGAGGGCTCTCCGGTCTATTAATGATGTAAAAAAGTGCATAGAGAAGAATTCAATTCGTATGTGAGAAGCACTTTAAACATTGGTGAAGGTGGCTCCCAAGGTTAGTGGATAACTCTAGTCATATATATACATGATCATTTATTTAATATATTCAATAAATATTTGTAGTTCATGTAACTTAATCAAGATTTTACTTAATAGAGGGAACTTGTCTGTATGGTTAGCGTATACTTATTAATGATCGCAATGCTTATAGACACAAATCTACGATGACAACGTCTGGCTGTTGGTCCAGAATCTGTGCCTCTATAGCGCTTGGCGTCCAAGTAAACTACTACATTGTCCATTAATGAAACTACTTGCGCGAAAATTATCGAACCTTGGACGGATTTATATAAAGAAGAATCGAACATTTATGAGATGAGATCCTGTGGTCGATCTGCTCTAAATTGTCAGTTTCATGGACTTCTTTTCCTTCTACGATACTTACTTTACGCAGAATAATTTAGCGAAAACAAAACATACTGGAACTTTTTTTAAAACTTGGATGTATTTGAACCTCTGCAAAGAAAGTGAAAAGGAATTTAAACTAAAAGGCATTGATAGTTTAAACTACAGATGCTGTAGTTCAGTAAACATGCCTCATCCATTGTGTACATGAACAGTAAGACTTCTTTTTTTGTATGACCAACAAGATAACTTCAATAGATGCCGAAGGAGAGGCTAGGAAACAATGAGATAATCCAAATCCTAACTATTCACTACTTACGTGTAACTTTTGGATTCCTAATAGATTGACCGCAATCTCTTTCTACTTTTTGGATCGAGCTTCCCTTTTTTCAAATGAAACAGTAAATTATTCTAGGGAACAAGAGAATTGTTAATATAAAGTACCCATCCTCAAAGGCTTGTATATATTTTGTCTAGGGAAATAGCATGCTCCTTGTCTCTTATAATTTAATAGATATGTTTTAACAGTTTGCTTCATTACTAGTTCTTTTGGGCTGTCTTCGGGCCTTTGGTGCTATACTCAAGTTTAGTACTCAACCTGCTTGTCTCTCATTACTGAAACTGTTTTAAGTTAAGCGGACACATGATTGATGGTGTGGTTTGTATATATCACAGGTACATTGAACTAATTAATCAGGGTGAAGATGAGATCATGGTGATCATGAAGATGGAGACCATGAACAATGATGCATTTATGTAGTCCTTAGTTCATCCCAATATTTCCCTTTACTATGATTCAATTGCGCAATGTCATAAATTAATGTTAGGTTCATTTACTATCATTTGGATCCCGTTATAAGAACATTTATCGTTTTTCAAATGCTTTGAATATATGGAAAGCATATATGCATTACAAGAGTAACATCTAGATGTATCCTAAAAGAAAATGATAGGTATAGTTCTATTATACATTTATGATATGATAAAAAGAAAAGAAAATGATATAAAATCCAGAGACAAAATCATTAGCCTCTAACCCAACTACATTTCAGTCAATACTTCTATAAAGATAAAGATGATGCGTTAAAATTCTTCCACCATTCTGTGATAAATTTTATCAAGTCGAGCTATTGGTAATGGTTAAAATTGGTCAAATTGAGATGCCCTCAATACATAAGTTTTTGCTTTCTATAAGGATATTTTCTTTGAAAAAAGTTTTGGACTAACTTGCAGTTTATTTGAACTTGAGTTAACCCCCAACATTGTGATTTTGTTCATAGCACCTTTAAGCACAAGCATGATGAAAATGTCTAATGATATTCTTTTCTTCATTGACCATATAGTAAAAAATAGCATTATCGTGAATCGCAATTGAGAAATGTTATGTTAATTCTTGATGATTGTCTGAAGGACTTGTTCACCGCCATTGTGGCAGGATTTCAAGAGTGATAGAGTGCCTATATTGAGGAATATTTTGATACTGAACTTGGATAGAAGATAGTCGACAAGCATAGAGTGGGAGCTCACGAATGGTTTTGATGTTTGAATTATTCAAAAAACTTCGAGGTTGTTCCGCTCGATGATCGAGTTTGCTAAACTTTCACCACTAGAAAAATCCAGATTGCGACGTCAAAAACCGTCGCTAATTGGGATTTGCAACAAAACGTTTCAGTCGCTAAGACGTTCCGCGCTAAGGGTTAGTGTCGATTTTTTGCGATGGTTTACATCGGTTTGCGACAGAATATAGGCGCCGTTAAAAGGTTGGAGTTTAACGACAGATTTGCGACGGAATGTTATCAACGATCGACGGCCTTTAGCGAGGATTAGCGACGTATTAGGGACGTTTTTCATCATATGCTTGTGAAGCGACTTAGCGACGGTTTAGCGATGGAATTCAAACGACGGGCTTCTTACCGACAGATTAACGACAGAACTGGTGGATTAGCGGCGGATTTTGTCGCAATATATGCAGAATATAGCGACGGATAGCGACGGATTTTTAATATTACAGCTATATATATATTTTTTCTTTTAAAAATTCCTTTGTTTAATACAAATATAAACATAACACTACATTTGATACCAAAATCAGATATCCAATCACATTCAATAAAGTTATAATAATGTTTGGAGCTTAGGTTATCATTCGATAAAGTTATAATATCTGGAAATTTAAGTTATCATTAACATACAACTAAATAACTAACTTTGGGTAGGGAGAGGGAGGGGGAGGGTTAACATGAAAATGAAGTAGCCTTTGGTGTCTCTTCTTTTCTCTTGCGAGAATCTTCCATCTCTCACTTTCATCTCTTCCAATTCCATTAAAAGTTTCTATTCTTGTTCACGCAACTCGTGTGGTTGTCGTATCAGCCGAGTACCTAAGTATAATAAGTACATATTACAACCCAAATTTGACATTAAACAATCATACATAAACCATTAAAGGAATTTAATATGACCTAGTAAGATGTATCATGACAATTTACACAAATATTGCTTATAAGCACTCAATTTAACCAATTTAGACACACACACACACACACACACACACACACACACACACATATATATATATACACACACACACACACAAACACACACCCACACCCACCTCACGTCATAATGACTCACATGTTATGGGTCATAATGGCCAACCTATTACTACCCTTATGAGCCATTAGAACCATATATCATAATTGCTTTTATCTAGTTGATAACAACCATCATTAAAATGCAAATTTCAACCATATTATCTACTAACCACATAAATTTGAATTATAACAACCTAGTTAAACACATCATAACCAATTCATACTCATTTGGTCCATTACCACAAAATTTGACTAATTTATTACATTATTGACCCATTCATATTTATTTGGTCCATCATGACTCATTGATACTCATGTGGCCTATTTGTGACCCACTAACACCCGTTATTACTTGCATCGAAAATTAATAGTTACTATTACGTGTATTCATACTCCTATCACACTTTATAATTAAATTAAATAACTTTAAGCTAGATATTACCCATAATGGGTCATAATAACCCTTTAAAACCCAACATTACCTATATTGATTTGTAACTTCTTATCTTGGTTAAACAACCCATTCACATTCATTATTACTACTTTGACCTAGGATGACCTAAATGAACAAGTATTTTCTTATGAATATATGTTAATCATTATAAATATTATGTTTAATCCATAAATGCAAACAAATTACAACTTCGTATCTTGGAATCCAGTTATGTGCAAATTAGTGAGGGAACAACGAGGGACTGCCCATAATATCTAGTAACTAAGTTCAGTTATTGATCCGTCAGTAATCCGTTACAAAATTTCGTAAAAATTTTCAGTTTTTCTAGTAGTGTTGCCACCATTCGGGCGGGAGTCAAAGGCGCGTTAGGGAACTTTCTAACATATCAAAAAGTGGTGATGTATGAAATATTTGGGAACTATTTTATTCCAAGTCTACCTTAAGTTCTTAAGCATGGAGTGGTGATGTATGAAATATTTTAGGAACAATTTTATTCCAAGTTTGCCTTGACTTCTTAAGCATGGTCTTTCCACAAACCTTTGAACCTACAAATCCAAATCGGAAGAATATATAAGCAACAAAATTTTATTCCAAGTTTTCCTTGACATCTTATGCTGACAATTAATAGGAAAATTCTATGGACCATAAGGGGGATCACTACTTGCATCCTCCCATGACCTCGTGTAAGATGTAATACACATTTCAAAATGCTAGTTCATGATAATAAAGATTGGTTTATACCATTCTATATATTTTGGCTTTGAAACTATAAGTTATATAGTGAACAAATCAATATTGTCATTTACGAAACTAAATTAAGAAATTTAAACTCAAAGTTATGGGCACACGGCCCTAGATCCATCACTTTAGCCGATATAGTGTGTGCTTACGGTGTTTGTGTGTGTGAACCATGAGAACTGAGAGAGAAAGGGGTTGGATCATGTTCATTTGTGCATCAACTCCTGGGAAGTAGGTAACAACTCCTTTCAACTTTGTGATAAATTAGATGTTCATTTCATGTTGTTTGGTTGTGTAAATTGAGTGAAAACACAACTCGGGCACACATCAAACATAAAACCGAGGGGGTGCCTTGCGTAGTCAACTATGATCGCATAGAGAAAAATCGTTATTGGTGCATTGTTTTGGTATATGTGGAATGATTACTTGAATCAATTGTATATGTAGTAACATGTAAATAACTAATGCGATGTGTAAGTGTGTCTGCTTGCTAATCTTTATGCTTATTGTTGTTTGTTTGATACTTTTCAGGACCGGGCCGTGGAAAAGCTCCGCAATAGTGAAGGCAACTCATAACGAAAAATGTTTTCCGCAACTTTATTTTTTTAAAAACTTTAATGTTTACTTCAGTTGCCTATAAAACTTACATGATTGGATTTTTTGAACTTTGACGTGTACTCCGGAAGAATGGTTGCTTTAGTGTGATATTTGGTAGAAAAAATCGGAGGCGTTACAACTTTGTATCAGAGCCTTGGTATAAGGGATTTGAACCTGAACGTGGTGTGTTTGGACTTAAACTTGATTCAACAATGATTTTCAAACTAGTTAGGTTGTGGACTATGAGTCGAATCTCGTTTGATGTTCTTGTTTGATTGTTGCTTTGGGGTTTGATAAATGGTTCCTAACCCGATTTGAGTTTTTATATCATTAGATGTATGTCCAGGTGAGCACGAATGTGAAGCATAGTATATATATATATATTATATATATATATATATATATATATATATATATATATATATATATATATATATATATATATATATATATATATATTGTGTTTATATGAAATATACTGTGTAATTGATGATTGTGTCTTGTACTACTAAGAGATGCTTTACGTCATGTATAATATCAAACATGTATGTTAGAACCCTTGGTTTGAGTCTTATTTCATGTTTTTGTTTGATTGTTGTGGTAGGGTAGAATCAAATATTCTATTGCCTATATGCCCTAGTATTATTCTGGGACTTGTATGAGTAACATATTTGACATGTGTGATGACCTTGTGTGTTGCTTCAGCTAGAGTGCTTTGGCATAGGATGGACATATGCATGGACTTTAACTTTGGCATACGTGAATTCTTATGTGATAAATTGCCCATGCATGTGCATGGACTTGTAGTGGTAAATCAATGATCGGATATGTATATTATGTTCGGAGTAATATAAAAGCCCACATTATTACAAGCACATGGTACATGTTGGAACTTGATATAGTCTCCCGGAATCTTGTGAATCAGATGAGGGATAGTTTTAGGATATAGTATGCCTGGAGATTAGGAGTGCCTTAGGATATGTGGGGCTGATTCAAATACGTGAAAGGCATGCAAACGTGATAAGTGGATTTGAACTAAAAAATAATGAGGAGAGTGTAGTAAAGCCACCTAATACATTTAGGGATTTATCTATACCTCCATAATGGTAGACAAGAGAAGATATGTCTCCATGAAGCGAGTGCAACGAGCGAGACTGATCCTCGCCAACAACCCATATTAAACCAACCGTTACCAAAACATGTGGTTCCAGAGGGAGAGAGACATAGGAATACTCATACATAGGAGGAACATGATGAGCCTAACTTGGCAGATTTAGTATTGGCAGAAATAATTAAACCAATGAACGAATTTCTACCCAAGATTGTCGCTGATATGAGACAAGACATAAGTGTGATGCACTGTGGGCTGCACACGAGATGACTGGTGCCAACCCCACCCACCTGATGAACCTAGCAACAAACCAAATAACATGTGTGGTATCTTACCGAGACTTACAGTTCGCTAGCGACCAAACTTTGAGGGTACTCTAGACCTAGTGAAGAGTGCCTAGTGGATTTCAGAGATGGAAGGTGTGTTCCACTCCTGTCAATGTCTTGAGAGCAAGAAGGTCGTTTGTAAAAGACCGGTGGAACTTATTGGGAACCGTAAAAGAGGAGGTTATCACTACTATGACATGGAAAAATCTTATTCAAATTTTTTCAAGGAAAAGTAATTGCCTAAAGTGGAGATGTGACTTGTCATGGCAGAGTTTATGAATTTGGAGCAAACCAACTAGATTGTGAACTCGATAACTGTTCATTTGAAGGAGAAACTATTGTACTATCCTGCTTATGTGTGCAATCAAAGGCTGAAGATGCATATGATATTGAGGGAGGATATTAGAGAGTTTGTATCAATTGGGTAGTCAGTAGTGTAACACCTTGGAGCAAATGATTGAAGATTCCTATAAGAGACAGATCTTTCTAGAGGCTAAGAACAAGAAATGAATTGTGCAGGTAGTAAGTCTTTCATATCTTCTACTCTTTGTAAACAATTTGTAATGGAATTGGTAAAGTTAGAAACACCGCTTGAAGTAGAGATAGCCAATGATAAGGCTTTGAATGTGTTTACTTATATAGGAACAATGTAACAGACAATGTACATTTCTTATGGACCTTATCCCGACGCCGATGAAAGAATTTTAAATGGCCGTAGGGATGGATTGGTTAGGTCGACATCAAGCCAGCATTCTATGCAACTAGAGAAGTATACAGATTCTAAATCTATAGATTTTGAATCTAGGGAGGGGGGGATCTTGATCTATGGTAAAGATCAGAATCCATATTGTGCAAAGTGCTAAAGGTGCCAAGTATCTTCACAAAAAGTGTGTGGCATTCCTCGTGCACGTGGTAAATAGAAAGATCAAAAAAAGAAGTTAAAGTTTTTATAAGTGCCTAGTGTCCGAGAGTATTCTAAAGTATTTCCAATTGATGTTATAGATTCATGCTAGGTTTGGTGGTTTTTTATGTGTTTTATCCATTGTATGCATTTTTTGGGCTTCACATTACGTTAATGTGGGATAGATTGAAACCTTGATTAATGCACATTGTTGTGTTTACTTGTGGTTGAGAGGTTATGCTCATAAAACCTTGGTGTGTTTAAACAAATCATTTTGTAAGTAAATGGAGTTACAAAGGTTTTTGAATCTTGAATTTCTATAAACTTATGATTTGTATGAACACGAGTTAAAACATCATTTTCATAACTCTTTACATGTTGATTTGGTTATTTGGGCATGTTTATAGAAATCAACCTGATCACTGTTATAATGGCATATATATTATAAAATTTCGTGATATTCTCCATAAATATCTCCTCTCTATTTGTGGTAACTTTCATGTTTTAGCTCCCAATTTATTGCATTTTTCTTGTTGTTGTCCGCAAGTATTTGAAATATAATAAAAAGAAAGAAGAGATTAATTTTCTTATGGTATGAGGGTAGGCTTAACACTAACACTGCTCGATCAAAAACAAAACCTAAAAAACTGTTGTTACCATGGCCGGTGACAGGATTGACAAAAACAAGAATGAAGGAAGTACTCTCCTTATTACATTCATCCATCAGATTATCCAAGTAAGATGCACGTTAACGATGCCTTAATCAACCATAACTACAATAGATGGAGAATTTCTTGTTTGCAACTAACAGGATAGGGTGCATCGATGGAACAATCAAGAAACTAGAAAAATATGCTGGCGATCACATGGCTTGGATGCGATGTTGTAATGATGCGATTTTTATGCATAATATTATAATATTATTTAGATGAGTAAATGAAAGATATTTATGGAGTTTATTTATTAAGAAAGATCTTTATGGAGTATTATTATTATTACGAAAATAATTAAAAATTGAAAAACAAAATTTGTGTTTGGAGCTAGATCGCGACGCGACGCTTGACTGTTCACGACTTGACGCGTTTGGGATGCATAAATCTCGTGCGAGGTAGAGTGCAGTGGTATCGTTTTGGTGATCTTGAGAGGTAACAATTTCTATCCTTATGTTTAGATTTCAATAGTATAACATAGGTGTCGTGCTCTTGTCGATTTAGAATGTAGGAGTATTGTGATGGTCGCGACGTGACATCCATTGGGCAGAAACTTGCATGTTCTTGTTTTATGTGCATTAAGTATGTTTATACTTGTTTTGGACTTGTAGATTGTTCTTCTGATCTAGTATCCTTTATAGGAATCTTTGTGACGTTTGAGATCGAGATTTGGTGATCTGAGAGTGAAGCTCGTCAAATCGATATGTGAGTGGATTGACTTATCTGGACCGAGGTGATTTCAGTTATTTTCTAAAACCGAGCATAAAGACAAAATCATTTTAGAAAGACATAACGTTTTTAAGAGGGGCTTTAGTGATATATATGAACGACTTAGTTATTGTTTGTGTAACATCCTCTAATATGACCTAGTAGTTATGTGTTGGTGGTAAATTATTTATTATTTGTTTGTGTATTTAATTGCTTTTAGATGATTATTACGAATAATAAATTGAGCTACGAGGTAATATGTGGAAATATATATATATATATATATATATATATATATATATATATATATATATATATATATATATATATATATATATATTGTGATGGTGGTAGCAATAGATTCGCTTTTGATATGAGAGTCGTAAATAATACCTCGTTGGTTGATGATTAATTGAGTAGGACTATAACTGTATGCTAGTTGACGGATACGTGCACTGTGTGTGTTAATCATTCAAAGCACTAGCACATGTATTATTTCTTCCACTGGGGAAATCATTTCCATCATTTATGTATTATTGTTCTTGCTTTCTGCTGGTCTCCATTTCCTTCAAGTATGAAAAAGTACTTATCTTCATTTCTCATTATCAATTCCATCCTTGAAGATTTGATTTATTGTTGGATTAGTTTCTAATTAAAGGTTAGTAAATTATTCTTGTGTATGATTCTTGACTTGATTTTACCAAGTTCTTCATGTGTTCTTTCTTAGAAACACCCACTTGATTTCTTGAAGTTCTTGATTAATTGAGTATATGATGATTTCAAGTTTCTTTTGTGTTTAAACATGCTAGATGACAAGTTATTCATGAATTTAGTGCTACTTCGATGAGTATTTATTATGTTTATGTTGATGGAGCTTGAAACTCCATTAATGGAGGTAGTTGAGGAAGATGATGACTTAAATATTCATAAATTGATGTTTAAATCGGGTTGTTGATGTTGTTTATATGTTATATGTAATTTATACATGTTTTAGAAGCGTTCCAAGTTAATTTCCATAATTTAGATTTAGTATTTGGTGTGTTTGATCGGCTGGAGCAGAAGCAAAAACTAAATTGCTGGTTTGTTGTTCTATTCTCCTTGTAATCGTAAGCAGTTGTCCTTGCACATGCAAGCAGTGGTGCTTGCGGGCGCAAGCAATGTTTCTTGCAGAAGTGTGATTTTCTAGGATTCTTATGTGCTTTCTGATTCTTTATTCATTTATTTGATGATATTATCTTTCATACATGGTTTATATGAGTTGGCCATGTTGGGTGAGTTTAGACCCATTTGTAAAATAACTTGGTTTTGGTGTTTTTCTAAGACGTGATTAATGATTTGTGTTGTTGTGTTCTAAGGAGAGCACAAGGCTCGGTGATATTAGACAAATGAGCTTGGAGTGTGAAGAAAAAAGGTGATTTGACTTTAACTCACACGTGGTATTAGTTGCAACGGTTATGGATGCAACTATTTATTTCATGATGCATTCATAGACTATTTAGTCTGATTGATTGATTAATTTGCTATGTGTTAATTTGATTCATTGATATGTGCACATGGTTTTCGTGAAGCTTAGTTTCGGCTGGGCATATGTGATGGGCTTACATGCTATCGGTTTATCAGTATTGGATTTTGTTGAATGCGTGTAACTAAAGGGTATGTTGTGAGTATAGCAAGTGGGCCATCGGGTAACCTTTGGTAGGCCGGAATTGGTTGGAGGTCCTGTTGAACCGCCGGTCGTGTTGAACCGCCGTTCCTGCTGAACAGCCGGTCCTCCAGGTCGTCGAGTAGTTGATTTGGTATATGTGATGTGGTTGTTCATCATTAATTTTTGTAGCTGTTACTATTTGTTGCTTGATCTTCGAGTTAAATTCCCTAGTGTCATCATAACGCTCCGTGCGGGCTTGCTCCTGGAACATGTCCCTCAGCTGGCGGATCATGTCGTAAGCAGGAGTTTCCATCATGCTTGTCTGCAACTCTGGACTCATCGTTGCAAGCATGAGGCAACTCACGTCCAAGGCGTCATTGGAGCGCTTCTGAAAAACCTCCCTGACTTCTGCCCTGGCGTTGTTGGCAGGAGGGTTCCCCAGAGGTTGTTCTAGGACGTACCACTTTCTCTCGTGCCTCAGCACGATCCGGAGATCTCTCTCCCAAGTGAGAAAGTTAGGTCCGGTGAGCTTATCCTTCTCAAGGATAGAGCAACGAGAGAGGTTTTCAGTGTTGGTAACGTTGGTTGCCATCTACAAATTAAAACCCGGTTTAATTAGTAATTGCGAATAAACTTTTCTAACATATATTATCAAACCCATAAATAATATATATCAGACCTAGGACCCATATTTCACATACTTGTCGCAAGGTTTGGGCTCTTCCTTCTAAGTCATGCTATTTCTGGTAGGTAACACCGTGTACCAATCGTACCTAACTGATACGACTCCTAGAACCTCGTAGAGCACTTAGACCTAGTCTAGTATGTTTAACTCTACTCTAGTGCTTTTTGGGCCGGGACTCCCGATTATCACCAAAATAGATCGCACCACCTAAGTTCCCGCAATGGTTTGAACCCGGATGCCCAAGGTTTGGGCACTTCCGACACCCGAGTACCGTTTAACAGCAAAGGAATATCATTAGGTAGGTAGCACACTGATCTAAGATTTTTCTTGGGTTTTATAATTAAGTTTAAACCGAAAACATAATTTTCCAGTTTTTGAAAAACCATTTTAAAACCAACTGTTTTAAAAATACGATTTACATGTGTACCTTCACTAGGTGCAGAAAACGGTTTTATAAGTTCTAAACTTATAATCTTGACAAAACTTTAAATTTGTAAAAAAATTAACTAACACGACTAACAATCTGTAGTCATATTCTAGTTTATCATGAATCGTGGTTTTTCTCTTTTTAATAATTAGCTATTATTAAACCCCTTTTTATTTAGCATCATACACATATCACACACACACACACACACACACACACATATATATATATATATATATATATATATATATATGAATAAGCAGTAAATAAAACACAACCACGCAGATAAAACCTATAGTTTTGCCAACTAATCCTAAGGTCAATCCTAAGGATAAGAGAACTCGGATTCGCCTTGATGATGCACTGCTCTCACTTGCCTTGACACCTCCTCCGAAGTATCCGGTCTCCGTGCAAGCCATCACCTTGAACACCTTCTTGAAATCCATCTTGGTCAAGGGATTAAACTACAACTAATCTATTACAAATTACAATAATAAATGGGGTTGTAAGTGGCACGCAGACCTCCTGAACCAATACAAAATTACATTCAGAAAAGGGATTGTAATTGGCACGCAGGCCTTCCCAAAACCAAAAACAAAAGGAAAAAAAAATGAGTCCTAAGTCAGCAAAACTATAGCTATATACCACAACCACGCAATATATATAATCAACACATATATATATCAACCATGCAGTTAAAGGATATATAAATAATAAACTATGTGATAAAGCAAAAACTGATTCGCTTAACCATTCTCATAAACACTTTTGATCAATAACTATCAACCAAAAAATGAGAATTATGATCTTCTAAAACATTTAAAATTACTTGACCAAAATAGTTTTCCAACAAACCTTTGAAAAAACTTGACTTCACTCAAAACTTGAATGAAATCCTATGTTAGGTTTTTACTAGTTTTACCAAAAACTTAAACCTAACAAATTTGGTCATTTAAATATCATCTTGTTTGTTTCTCCATTTCTTTATATAAACTTACTTTTGGAGTTTATACTAGTCATAATAAACATCCAAAATTATATATTTTAACTAAACTAATTAAAATATATAAAACACTAGTTTATATAAAACTAATTAATTTAAAAAAAAAAATAATAATTCTTTTGTATTTAATCGGGAATCCAAAATTGGGTCAACTACACTTGGGCCGAGGACCCTCCTGGGCCGAAACCCGTGGGTCGCAAGCCACTTGGGCCGAGAGCTCCTTGGGCCGAGAACCCTCATGGGCCAAAACGCCTTTGGGCCGAGACCCACCTGGGCCGAAACCCCCTTGGGTCGTCGCATTTGGGCCGAAGCCACACCACCACCGCCAAGGAGCATCGCCGTCCAGCCGGCCTGCTGACTGACTGCCAACCGCCGCCGGTCACCTGCGACCACCTCACACCGCCGCCGTATCTCGCCTACCGCCGCCGGTCATGGTGGTGGTGTTGGTTTATTTTTCCGATTAACACAAAATTAAAAGTTTTTAAATCCCCTTCCAATTTAATCTATTAAAACTTAACTAGTTTTAACATTCTGATTAAAATCTGGATTTAATCAAAAACCAAAAACTTTAATTGCCAATGTAACCAAAAACTGTTCCATTAATAATTAATAATCCTATAACCAGATTTTAACCTTTAAACAGAAACAGTTCAAATTTCTAATTAAGATCAAGTTTTAGATAAAAAGCCTATCTTTTAACCGTTTAAACATAAGCCTTGTGTAAACCTATGTGGTTAAAGTTAAACCTTTTATTATCTGGATATAAACAGAAAACTTTGTTAGAACCTAGAGGGGGGGGGGGGGGGGGGTGAATAGGTTATTTTACTTAGTTTACCAATTTTTCACAAATAAAATTTGTAAGTTGTGTATAGAAGATTTTTCTTGAAGTTTATAACACAACAAATATATATATATACTTGAAATAAAGAGAGTAAGGGTAGAGAGATATCACCAAGAGTAGACAAGATATTTATAGTGGTTCATGCAAGTATTAACAAACTTGCACTACATCCACTCCTTGGCCTCACCCACCAAGAGTTTGCTCCACTAGCTTCTCTCTTTGAAGGTAGAGATAAACCTTTTACACTTCTCTTTTTCACTTGCAAGAATTAACACTTCAAACTTGCAAGTAAGGTAAAGATAACCTTGCTTCACTCTAATTCTAAAGGCTAGAGTTGATCCTTACTTCACTCTAATTTGAAAGGCTAGAGTTGATCCTTACTTCTCTCTAATTCTAAAGGCTAGAGATGATCCTTACTTCACTCTAATTTGGAAGGCTAGAGTTGTTCCTTACACTATTACAATATATATGAATGGTGTTGTAATGTTTGAACTTTGATGGCTTTCACTCTTGCTTGGATCTTGATCTTGAAAGATTTAATAATTTCAAAGTATATGAGCTCACAAGATATGAATATATGTTCTATGTTTTTGTTGTGGAAGAGGTTAGTAATGAATGAGGTTTAAGTTGGTTTAAATAAGGAAAAAGGAGTGAGCTCAAAAAGTGTCCAGACATCTCACGGTTTTAGCCACGGTCGACCGTGGCTAAAACCGTCAGCTTCCTGGAACTTTTTGAGCCTTTCAATTATAGACGTTGGACTTTATTTCAAACCATACTCAACTCATTTTTACCATAAAAATCAACTAAAAAGTAGATGTTCAAAAGGTTGGTTGATCCCATACTTCTAATGTTTGAATTTAAACACAAAAATGGAAGTTTGGAAACCAATACACAAAGCATGTTGTAATTTTACCCATTTGGGAGATTCCTTTGCTAAAAATGGTTGTGTATTGTTTCAAAGTGGGATTGTGTTTGGTATTTTCTAAAATGGGAAGTCATAGATTAATTCAACCAACACAAATAAGTTTATAAAAAATATTTGTCCATTTTTATAAAACTTTTTATAAAAATGATTTTATAAAGACTTAAACTTATTTGACTATTTTATTTGTAAGCTCATATAATTCGAACTCTTGTTTGTAGATATCTTCGTCATCGGCTTTGAAGATATCATCTTTACTTGTTGAGTACGAGTTCGGTTGACTTGAAGAAGAACAATATTTAAGAGTTGTGAGCTGAGCAGCGACGGTTGATTCACGGTCGACCGTGGGATCGAACGTGACGGTTCCTTTATCTTGATTTCTTCTTTTCTTGTTGAATTGAAGTCTTCAATTATTTGTTCTTCACTTGATCATTAATTTTAGGTTTGTTGATCTTTAAAGAATGTAGCATATGAACATATGAATAAATTTGATAAGCAATAATATTACTTGTTCATATTTTTATCATAATCAAAATAAGGAGTGCATTTCTTAATGTGTGACTATGTATGCACTAACAAACTTGTTTTTATTACCCTATGGTTTTCGATTTTCTTGAAGAAAAGAATGAGATGAAGTAGAAGATCATATAAGTTAAACGAATCAATTAACTGGATTAACAAGGTTTAATAATTAAAACAAAACTGTTTAATTTTGTTGGTGCATACTTGTAAATCCCTAGTTCGTATCAATGAAATATATACATGTTTACATAAAATATTAATTCAAATGTGTTTTGATTAATTGTTTGCATGTGTATATATTCTTAGTGATTCTTTGTGATGATCTTAAGCTTACAAGTACTTAATCATGTGTTGATATGTGTTTGGAAGTTTAAGTCTGTGTGAGAGTTCATCACGTGCGTGATGTGTTCACTACATGCGTGATGAGTCCACTACGTGCGTAGTGAAGCTCAGTGCGCACGTAGTGATTAGGTCGGTTAAAAGTTAATTAATTACCATTAAAATATAAAAGGTCATGCGTATTGGACTAACTACGTACGCAGTGCTCTGCACCACGTGCGTAGTGGAGACTAATTATGTGTTGCACTCAAATACGCGTGGAACACACTATAAATAGAGATTAACCCCGCATTAGCGCGGGGAATCGCTAGAAATCAACCGGGAGCCTTACGTAATCGATTATATACGGCCTTAAGCCTACTAAATCGCGAACTTAGTGTTCATTACGAATCCAAGGGCAGCCTTAAGCATTTCTGTGTGAGTTCTTAGGAGTTGTTCTTGCTTCTACTCTGTGTGTTACTCTGTGTACTGTGTGCCGGACACCTAAGCAGATCTTAGAATCCTTAGGAGGTTTGGGAAATAGATATTCCGCACTATTTCTCATCCTAGATCAGTCCTAGGGTAAGGGTGTTTTAGTTTAGTTTAGAACCCCGTCCCCCACGGTCCTACAAAGTGGTATCAGAGCCTTGTGCTTTGATTGATCACTTTTCTTTAGGTTTCGTGATCTAGGTGTCGATTAGGCCTGTGTGTTTTGTCCTTTTCGTCGGTTTTTATCGGTATTTTGGTCGAAAATAGGTCTTTTTGCGTTAAAAAGGGTTGTGTTTTTACGTTAACTGTTTGAGTGTTACCCGTGCGAAGTGATTCTCAGTGCGTGCGTATTGACCATTAGTGCGTGCGTAGTGTGACTTAGTGTCTTAAATTTTTTCTCAATCGTTAAATTTTACTCGTGCGAAGTGCTCCTCACTTCGTGCATGCATCAGGTCATCTCGTGCGTAGTAGGTTGTTGATCTTCTAGAATCTTCGATAGGCTGTGTGTCTGTCCGTGCGTAGTGGATCCTCAACACGTGCGTAGTGATTTCATTTCGTACGTATTGATTCTGTGTGTGAATTTTGTCCTTTCCAATCTTCGTGCGTAGTCAATCCACTCCGTGCGTGGTGAGTGTCTAGTTCGTACGAAGTAGAGTCTGTGTGTTTTCGTGTCAGTCCATACGTAGGTCTTCTACTTCGTGCGTAGTTCTGTGTGCTCGTGCGAAGTGATCTACATTCCGTGCGTAGTGTTAAGTTTGTTTTAAGTCTCTTTCTAAAATGTCTGACATGAGTGCTATGGCTGCCAAACAAACTATAACTGCTTTAAGTAACTTGATAATGGATAACGAACAAGGTGGAATTAATAAAGTACCTAGACTGCTAACCATGGAAGACTACCCTTTCTGGAAACCACGTTTCGAAATATTTATTGATGGGGTTGATCCACGGTTGCACCGGGCCATTTCCGCCGATTACATCGTACCTAAGGGTGAAGGGAACATCGAAGTTCCCTATGATCAGATGAGTGATGATCAGAGGAAGGCTTATGATGCAGAAAAGAAAGCCTATTCTTACCTGATCCAAGCTATTCCGAAAGAGATATTCCATCAGTTCCGACGGTACAGAACGTCACGTTCTTTGTGGAACGCATTACAAAAGAGGAACGAGGGGAATGCATCGTTGAAAGAGCTCAAGGCCTCGCAGTTAAGAAAGGAGTTTGACCACTTCACTTCTTATGTCAATGAAAAGCTTCCAGATCTGATCAACAGATACAACCATCTTCTTAGTGAAATGGATAGTTTGGGGGTGCAGATCTCGGAACGACAACAAGTGGAGACTCTGTCCAAGGCTTTACCTAAAAGCTGGAGGCCATTCATAATGATTTTGAAGAATGGAGATGGTTTTGAAGGCATGGATCTGAATGACTTCATTACCAAGCTGAAAGAGCATGAACAGGAGGAGCTTAATCTAGACAGATTAAGCAGCTATGTGCAGAATCCTTCGTTATACTGTACGGGATCAGTTGCTTCTCCGGTTACTTAGTCAAATGCTCCGTTGCAGACATCTTTTACTTCTAACGTTAGTTCATCAAGCAAGTCTGCTCCTGAAACTCCTAGTGGACCACCTTATTCTGCTCTTTCAAGCAAAACGTCAATGCCTGCCTTAAACACTGAGCATTTCAAACATGGTAGCACTGAAGAAGTTAAGGAGCATATGGGGATGCTTAGTGCATTGGTCACCTCGTATGATGATTTGCTCAAGGGTAAGATCGGCAATGCCTACCTGACTCAAGAAGATTATGACCAGATCGACAACGATGAGATGGAGCGACAGGACATCCTATGGTCTTATGCTAACTTGGTGAGAAGAGCAAAGGCCTTGGTCAAGAAAACAGGGATGTAGATTACAGCAACAAAAGATACAAAGCTGGGTTTTGACAAGTCAGCTGTAACCTGCTACAACTGTGGAGAAAAGGGTCATTTTGCACGAGAATGTGAAAAGCCGAAGAACTCTGGACCCAAGTATCCCTTCCGTACATCTCCTGGAAAACCTTCAACTACCACTCCCTCAAAGAAAGTTGAGACATCCCATGAGGGATCATCTAAAGCGATGGTGGTTGTTCAAAAGGATGAGGGGATAGACTGGTCAGTGCATTTTCAAGATACTGATGCTTTCGAAGTTGCTGAGACCAACCTGGCCAGTGTTCAAGACCTGAATGATGACTTACAGTCTGAAGCGGATAGTGTCCACGATGTCTATGATAACGAGTCCGCACCATCTACTGATGAGCACAATGTTACTTCAGCCCCTGTGCCAGCTGCCGAACCAATGCCAGTGATTGTTCAAACTGAATCAGAAAATCCTAAGGCGTGCATGACTGGACAAGCTGACTCAAAGGTAAGTAACATTTCTGGTCTTCCTTGTGTGTCATGCAATGACTATGTAAAGAATATAGTATCTCTGAAATCTCAAGTTACTGAGCTTACCTCTAAACTGCATGAAAACTCTATCATCAAAGGTAGAGAAAAGACCTTAAAAGATAAAATTGAGAGCCAAAATAAACAGATAAGAGAATTAGAGGTAGCTTTGTTAAATAAACAGGATGCTATAGTCTTTTACATCAATCAAATTGATACTCTAAAACGGGGTCTTGCTATATCTAAAGTCGATTATGAAACTTTAAACCAGAAACTTAAAAGTTATTCAACTTCATCTTACTTGTTTGAGCACATAATCGACCGGAGACCTCAAGGTTCCGATTTAGAAAAAGATAAAAAGACATACACTAAATGTCCACCACCAGTATTGAACCAACTGGTGCAAACAGATGTCTTTACTGAAGCTGACCAACTTCCTTCCAAGGTTGATGCACCTTCTGCTTCAACCTCAAAACCTGATTTAAAAATGAAGGGAAAAGTTGGTGAGCCTCAGAGGAAAGAGGCCAAACCAGAAGAAAAGCCTGAATCTGGTATGAGACAACTTCTAGGCAATTCTTCTGGTCAAGGTACGTTAATGCAAAATGTGCAAGCTGCACTCCGAACCATAGAAAAGGAGGGTGCAAAGTCTCCTGCAACCCGTCCTTATGAGGAAGTTAAAATTTTGCCAAAACAACGTGGTTTAGGAATTCAGTCAAAAAGTCAAGTAGAGCAAAAAGTGCCACATAACCCTGCAAAACCTCAGTTAAACAGGGTCTGCTATGTGTGCAGGAGACTTGGTCACCTCAGTTATAAGTGTGATCAGCAACAACAGAGCTGCAGGGGGAAAGTTGATTCTTCTGAAAATTTTCAGAAAAATAAAACGTTTAATCAAAATAATAAAAAATCAACTGAACCCCATTAGCTCAAAAGGACGGTTGGGGAAACATCTAGTAAACCCAAAAGTCCCAAGGTCAGTCTGAAGGGGAAGGAACCGTTTCATAAGGTGATTAATGCTTCTAGTGCTTATCACAAGACTCCTTCCCGTCAGGATTTGAAATGGACCACTAAATCAGAATCCAAAACGTCCAATAGTCAAGATACCAATGCAGACCTCAAAGCTACTGGTATTTGGATTAACATGCCAATTGTTGGAGAAGATGGGAAACCCATGACCATTCCGACATGGGTTCCTAATGCTAAGTAACTTTTTACTCTTTGTGCAAGGTGCCCAGTTTTTTGTTCTTAGTGAATGAAAACGGGATGAAAACCAAGTGTGAGGTTGTCCCTGATGATGCGACTTAGTGTCCTTGTTCGTGTGACTGTGTGTCTAGTTTCTGTGTGGTTATATCTCGTTTGTCTT
Source organism: Pulicaria dysenterica (assembly GCA_947179395.2). Lineage (NCBI taxonomy): Eukaryota > Viridiplantae > Streptophyta > Magnoliopsida > Asterales > Asteraceae > Pulicaria > Pulicaria dysenterica. The sequence goes on along the minus strand of OX359292.1, from coordinate 47,613,736 downwards.
TGTGTTTATTTTCTGTGTGTCTTTGCGTTTCTATTTTCTTAGTTTTTAGTTTCTTTAGTATTTTAGGGGGAGATAGTTCAGAAAACATAGAAAATACAAAAAAAAATCAGAAAACATAGAAAATACAAAAAAATCAGAAAACATAGAATATACAAAAAAAATCAGAAAACATAGAAAATACAAAAAAATCAGAAAACATAGAAAATACAAAAAAATCAGAAAACATAGAAAATACAAAAAAATCAGAAAACATAGAAAATACAAAAAAATCATAAAACATAGAAAATACAAAAAAATCAGAAAACATAGAAAATACAAAAAAAATCAGAAAACATAGAAAATACAAAAAAAAAAAAAATCAGAAAACATAGAAAATACAAAAAAATCAGAAAATATAAAAATGAGAAGTTGATCCAACTCAAATGGAAAATGATGGTACACTGGCGTTCTATATAAAGTATGTCTAGTAAAATTAGGACTGAAGGCATGCACACATTCTTGAGAAAATTGTCTGAAAAATTTAGTTAAATCAGATAAGAAACAGATGGCGTGTAAGACATATGATGAGAGTCTAGGCTGATAAGTGGTTATGCATTTGGAAATCCATCAAAGATTCAAACCATCGAGACATTCCAAGTCTACAAGTCAATAACAGTTGAGACTAACTTAATCTGGTGCACACACCTGTTACCATGTCAAATGTGCTTAGATGACAATGAGCAAAATGTAAAAAGAGGGTGAAAATTTGACCCCAATCTGAGATGTCAAAAGAAATAGATACATAGATCTATTAGTGTTGAATTGTCAAATAGCATAAAATGCAGTGACAAAAGCTCAACAGATAGATCTATTAGTTTTGAATTGTCAAAGAGCATAAAATGCAGTGACAAAAGCTCAACAGAAATTATCAAAAGAGGTGAAAAATTGACCTCCATGTCAAAGAGCATAAAATGCGTTGACAAAAACACAAAGCACATAAGCATGGTGGTTGGGTACTCAAATTGTGCATCCTACTGAGTGAATCAAAACACTGTGAGATTTTGAAAGAGATAGTCTTAACCATGTACTCAGTTCTAGATAATCAGAAAATGTTGAAATCAAATCTGTCATTATGTGAGGAAAGTTAGATTGACAGACAGAAATTGAGAGAGTATGTTTGTGCCTAAGGTTCTGAAATGAATGATAACTAAGTATAGATGTGCTAGTACTGACTCCATCTTGGAACCTTCTCACAAAAAGATTTATTTTCAGTAATTTTATTCCTGCAATTTTCTTAGTATTTTTAATTATGTTCTTTAGGATTTAATTCGTTAATAGTCTACTTTTGCATTTTCATTTTCTTTTATAAACAGAAAAATACAAAAAGATTTTTGGTGTGTTTCTTATTTCTTTTGGTATGTTTATTTTCTATATATATAATTTCTTGTGCTTTCGTGTGCTTAAAAGTTTATGGCTTGCATTGAAGTTTCTAACCGCTGTGTGGTGAGTACAGGATCGTCAAAAAGAGTTTTGGTGGTTCTAAGTTCTTTTAAATGTACTCTTTTGCTATTCTTTAGGTTTTCTCGTTTCGCTTGGATGTACTTAGATGTTTTTAGTAACCTTGAAGTTACTGACTGTTTATTGCTGAGTGCAGTACTAACAGTATCAAGGTTCACAGACGAGGAACTCATCACATGCGAAATGGAGCCACTACGCACGAGCTACAACTCAACACGTGCGTAGTGCAGGTAAGGACATAACGAAAGGTATTCTTATATTATGTTGCTTTGTGCATGTTGTTTTGTGCATGTTGCTTTGTGGATGTTGCTTTGTGCATGTTGCTTTGTGCAATTTTTATTGATAGAACTAGGTCTTAGGGGGAGTATGTTGGTGCATAATTGTTAATCCCTAGTTCTTATCAATCCAATACATACATGTTTACTTGAAATATTAATTCAAATGTGTTTTGATTAATTGTTTGCATGTGTATATATTCTTAGTGATTCTTTGTGATGATCTTAAGCTTACAAGTACTTAATCATGTGTTGATGTGTGTTTGGAAGTTTAAGTCTGTGTGAGAGTTCATCACGTGCGTGATGTGTTCACTGCATGCGTGATGAGTCCACTACGTGCGTAGTGGAGATCAGTGCGCACGTAGTGATTAGGTCGGTTAAAAGTTAAATTAACTATCATTAAAACAACCGGTACGTGCGTACTGGATTCACTTCGTGCGTGGTGAGTATCATCACGTGCGTAGTGAAAGTTATTTAAGGTAAACGTGTATTCCACACTATAAATACGTATGAACTGCGAATTAGTGCGGGAATCGACGAATTAACGGGAATGATCGGGGAATGACCTGTAATTGACCATAAGCCTTAGTGAGCCTTCGAAATCGCAAGTTTAACCTCGGTAAACGCAAACTTAGTGTTAATCTCGGATCCAATGGCAGTCTTAAGCATTTATGTGTGAGTTCTTAGGAGTTGTTCTTGCTTCTACTCTGTTTGTTACTCTGTGTGATACTGTGTGCCGGACACCTAAGCAGATCTTAGAATCCTTAGGAGGTTTGGGAAATAGATATTCCGCACTATTTCTCATCCTAGATCAGTCCTAGCATTAGGGTGTTTAGTTTAGAACCCCCACGGTCCTACAAATTTATCTTAATTCAAACTTGTCCTTATCCAAAAATCACAATCCTTCTAGCCATTTAAACTAACTGTTTAAACTTTCTAATTAACAGGATTAAACCTTTTAAATCTGGATAACAAAACAAACTGTTTTTGTTGCCCTTGGTGATTTTCGAAAAAGCCTAGAACAAGTAGGAGATCAAAAATCAAACCTTAATCTTAAAAAAAGATAAACTAGAAACTAAAAGATCATAGAGCCGAGGCTCTGATACCACTGAAGGGTTTTGTCCTAACCAAACCACTATATGACACAAATTGGTCAAGCCTTGGGTTTGATTCTACTCGTTCAATCCTAAAGCGGAACTGAATTGACCACAACCCTCTAAACCCCAAAAAAGGGTTAGGATCTTTAAACTAATGATCTATGTAGCTTCTTAACAACCAATAACAAAGGTTTAGAATTTTACCTGCTTTGATCCTGGGATTGCTAAAGATAGTCCACCACTACTGCACCTCTAATGAACTGGCTGCTAGACCGCTCCTGGATTTACCTGGAATTCAACACTCGAAAGCCTTGAGTGTGTGTATGTGTGCATCGATCACAACAAGCAAAACCGAGAACACCCTTGTGTTCTTGTTGTTTACGATCGACGAGAGAGAGAGAGAGCCGAGAGAGAAAGTGAGTCGTGAGAGAGAGAGAGAGAGAGATGGTGGCTAGGGTTCTCTTATGCTTAATCTCTTATAATCCTTAAGGCTTAAAGGTTATTTATAAACCTCATTAAAAGGACCCAAGTCCGTTTAATTAAAGCCCATGTCTTTAATTAAACTTTCATTCCTCTCACTTGACCCCGTGGAATTTACTAGTTAATTAATTAACTATTAATTAACTGGTCCATTAAATATTAAACTTAATATTTAATTTCTCCTTAAATAATAAATAACTATTTATTATTTATTTCCTTTCTGATAATTAATTCGACTGATTAATTATTCACTTTCTCTCTCTAATAATTAATCCAACTGATTAATTATTTCCACACAGATTTATGGTAAAATCCAACTGTTCTAATTTGGGTGTGTAGCAGTGTGACCCTTTAGTCTCTTATAACATTGGATACAATGTACCTATTATCTATCTCTGCACATAATCCAACACCTAAAGATCCTTTTCACAGCTTGAAAATGTGATTCTTTAGGATCAGACTGATATCTTGCACAAACACATGTAGCAAACATGATATCAGGTCTACTAGCTGTCAAATAGAGTAGTAAACCTATCATTCCTCTATAGGTAGACTGACATACAGACTTAACATCTGAGTCCTTACTCAGCTTGACAGCTGGTGACATGGCTGTTTTCATGGTTGAACTTGAATCAAAACCATATTTCTTTATCAAATCAAGAACATACTTGCTTTGATTGATGAATATTCCATCACGCTTTTGTTGGATTTGTAAGCCTAGGAAGTATGTCATCTCACCCATCATACTCATCTTGTACTTTTGTGACATAATTTTGGAGAACCATTCACACAGAGATTCATTTGCAGAGCCAAAAATAATGTCATCCACATAGATTTGTACAAGAATCACCTGTCCTTTACTCTTTTTAATAAAGAGTGCTTATCAATGCTACCTCTGGTGAACTCCATTGATAGTAGATAAGTGGACAGTGTATCATACCAAGCTCTTGGAGCTTGTTTAAGAGCATACAAAGCCTTGTCTAACTTATAGACATGATGTGGAAACTTTGAACTGACAAAGCCAGGAGGTTGTTTCACATAGACTTCCTCCTGAAGTTTTCCATTTAGAAAAGCTTCACATCCATTTGATAGACTTTGAAGTATTTATATGCTGCATAAGCTAAGAACACCTTATGGCTTCAATTCTAGCAATAGGGGCAAATGTTTCATCATAATCAATTCCTTCTTCTTGCTTATACCCTTGTGCTACCAGCCTGGCTTTGTTCCTAACTATCACTCTATCCTTGTCCATTTTATTTCTATAGACCCACTTAGTGCCTATAATTGAATGATCTTTGGGGGCAGGGACAAGGCTCTAGACCTTATTTCTCTCAAACTCATTTAATTCCTCTTGCATAGCTTTAATCCAATCCTCATCCTCTAAGGCTTCTTCAGTCTTCTTTGGTTCCATTTGAGATAGGAAACCAAAGTAAGCGGCATATTTAGCTGTAGCCTTTGATCTGGTCATAACACTTTCTTGGACATTACCAATAATTTGATCTTGAGGATGATCTTTGAGGAATTTAAATGTTGTAGTGGGAGAATCTGGTTCTGGATCTGAGTAATTTTGAGAGTTAATTGGTGAACTAACATCCTCAGTCTCAATAGCAGCATTGGCAACAAACTGATGATCACTAAGAACTTCAGTCTGGGTGACTTCAGCTCCAAAGGGATTGATGAACTCATCATCCTTCTCAGCTTGAGAATCCCTTGGAGGTTGTGATGGACACTATCAGGATCGGATATATATTATATCAAATAACAAGAACTAACTTTTAAATAATAAATCAGAGTAAAATAAAAGTTAATCTTTAACTATGATCACAATCAATTAAGAAGTTACGGAATCACACTTAATTGATTAAAGAAGGTTTTAAAACACGAATCAATTCAATCAAACAGTAGTTTTATTAATCAACCAGAATGATTACAAAAGCAAACTTCACCCCCAATCTAACTTATTCTGTTAGACGAAGAACACAGACTGTTCTTAGGTTTCAACAAGAAACTTAGAGGCTAAAAACACTTTCTGAAAAAATTAAATAACAATAAGAACAAATGCTTTGAATAATGAGATCAAATCGTCTTACTTAATTGATCATCTAATAAAGTATATATAGACTCTTGATCCTCCTTGAATTATTGACAGTTAGGTAATCTTCTATCTTCTGAGATAATCTTGATAATCTTCAAAGTATTTCGAGATATCTTCAAAGATAGGATTTTCCAAATATAGCTCAACAGAAACTGTTTAATGAACACAACAGTTCTTTAGTCTTCTAACAGTCTTCACTTCAAGGTCTTCAAACAGTTTTTGACTTTGTTAACTAACAGTTCTGAACTTTTGTACTAACAGTTGTAAACCTTGCAGCAATTGTTAGTTACAACTGTTATCACCAAAATACTCTAACAGTTTTACCTTTGCATGTTCAACAGTTTCAATGACTTAGCGAATTTCCCAACAATCTCCCCCTAACTTAAAGTATTGAACAATACACTTAAGTTGTTTTATAGGGTTCAACCATAGAAACATTCACATAAGCAAAGAACATATTAACATTAATTCTGCAAAGTAAAATTGTTATAATCAAAATATGAAAGAAAAATTACATTTTCTCTTTCTCTATCAGCTCCATCCTTTCTTTCAGTCTTCTTCCCAGATCTTCCCTTAACCTTACAGGACCATAGAACCTTGCCTTTACCATGTACATCAGCTTGGTCCTACTGTGATCAACAAAATTAAGATCAAACCACTGGGTTTTAGCATTGTTTGTCACAAGATTATACACCCTTGATCTTTCAAAAACTTTCACAGTCAATATAGGAAATCTTTCATCATTTGTCAGTATTGACATTACTCTCTGTGGATTGCATATACTCGATAAATGTACTAAAAATACTTTTATCTCAATTTCAGCATCCTTTCCAAAATGACTTACCCCATATTCATACATTTCTTGTACATCTCTCCTGGTCACACTATCCATCAGTGCAGAGAAACTGACATAGCTTTCAATTGGTTCCACCTCTCTAACAATGGTGACACCTTGCTTTCCAGTTTCCACTCTCAGCATTTCAAACCTCCATTCTTTGATATGCGACTTTTGAGCTTCAAATTTATCAATTCTTTCTTTTATCTCTTTTGAGAGTCTATCTTGCAAAATAGTTTTGACCAAGCCTGTTTTGACTTTTTCTTCAGACTGTTGGGGTTTTTGGACTGATTGGGGTTTCTTCTTTTCCACTACTGGCTTGGGAGGTGGAACTGTTTTCTTCTTTACAACTCTTTTTCTTTTTACTCCCTTACCAGCAGCTTCCTTTACTTTCTCTTCTTCATCAATCTGAGTAGTAATCTCATCAGCCAGCTTCTTTGCTATCTCAAAATCAGTCTGTTCTTGTTCTCTTAGCTCAGCTGCTAGCCTTAATGCAAATTCATGATCACGCTCTTCTTGTTGCTGTCTTGAAAGCTTGAGTTTAGGACAAACAACAACAATTTCTTTACCTTTGCCTGAAACAGGAGGCAACTCAGATTCTTTCTTTCCTTCCTGGATGACTATCCCTTTATACCCTTTCTTTGGTGGTAAAGATTCTAACGTAGCAACCTTTCCATCAAGCCATCCATCATCTATTTTCTATGCCATTCTAGAAGAACTTATTCCCAGATATTGAGCACTAATATCAACCAAATAGTTCTGCTTAACTGTTGACCACGATTTGAAAATCTCAGTGCTTGGAACATCTGCAGTTGATACCATCCTGTTGATTAGCATCCTATCAACACTTGAAAGCTGTTCTTCTTCTTCTTCATTAACCGCTTGGACACTTGCAACTGTTAATTGATTTGAAGTTACAACTGTTGGTTGTTGTGTTGCAACTGTTTGCTCATTTGGAGCAACAACTGTTTGTTTATCCTGTGAAACTGTCTGCTTAACTTCTTCCTGCTTGGATTTTCTTCTTCCTTTAGCTTGAGCAGTTGAAGAGATTTTCACCAAGGATTTGGGTTTAAGCAAAATCTCATGAGTATGAAGAACATTTGTTGCTTTCTTCAGATTCTCATCAAGAAAGTTCAGCTGCTTATCTTGCCTTATTAACACCTCATTGTGAACTGCTACCACCTTGAGTACTTCGGTTGCCTTCTCCAACTGTTCAGTCAGTTCTTTTTTCTTCTCATCTTGAGAAACTATCCTTTTGTTTTGAAGAGCAATCCTTTTCTTTAGGTGTAAATGAGCAGCAAGGTAAGGTGCGAAGTTAGGATCCGTCAATGCATGTTGTTTCAGTCTAGTCTCAATGTCAGTTAGTGTTTCCACTGTGACCATATCATTGACATTTTTCACTGGTGGTTGACTCCCCTGAGTGTCACCATCAGTACCCCTCTCTTCTTGGTTCTGGGGATTACCAGAAACTGTTTTACTAGTCTCTGTTGCCATGGTTGAGGTCTTAGCTATGTTAATACTGTCCTGTTTATCCCTTGCGGATAAAACAGTAGTGTCAGCCTCAAAGACCATATGATCACCCTCTTGAGGAATGATCACCTCCTCATTGTGCCTGGGAGACAGCACCAAAGGTTCCCTTTCGATATTCTACACAGGTGAATGCTCCTGTGCAGGGCTAACAGTTTGGGGTTCACTAACTGTGGTGGAAGGAACACCAACAGTTTTTCTATTCTTTCTAAATACTTTTAGTGCAGGGGCTTGTGTTGTAGCTTTTTCAAAGGAAGCAGGTTGGAAATTTTGAGTATCTTGGACTGTGGGTTCCAGTGTTGGTGGTGTAGCAATACGATGGGTTTCATGCTCAACACTGGCAGTCCTGTTTCTTGACAGAAACTCCACCATTTCAGAGAGTGGAGGAGTTATGGCACCAGAGAAACTCTTGCCATTTACCAACAGTTTGCTCAAAGTGGAAGCCACATGAGCAGAGGGAATAATGACCCTCTTGTGTGTTTTTAGATTTGGCATCAAAAAGTTTAACAATACTTGCACAAATCGAGGATACATCAAAAAGAGACCATACTTGGTCCCTAGATGTTTTACCATGCCATTGAAAATTAATTTTGAAAAATTGAAGCAACGATTGTTGGCCAAACAGATTAAGGCCAAAGCAATGTTGCTTCCAAACTCGTTCCATCCTGTTCTTTTAGGACTAATGCACTGCTGGAGAGTATGGATTAAATACTTCCAGTGAGCACAAAATTGTCCCTTATAGAATGTACCCTTCCCTGAAGGACCCTCATACCCAAGCTTAACAAGCTCGGCATGCAAAAAATCTAGTGAAACTGAATCAGAATACTCACCCTCACTATCATTGAGTTGTAGAAGGTGGCGAATGGTGTCCTCAGAGATTGAGACGGTCAACTCATCAATGGTAGAATCAATCCATTGCACGTCATCAGCTGTTCGAAGTTGAGCATGTTTCCAAAACTGATCAATGTAAGAAGTGTATATGGTAGGGTTGATGGTGAGAGCAGTGTTGAGATTGGACAATGAAAGATAATCAATCATATCGTGAAACGTGTGAAGATCATCGGGTTTTGAAAGAAAAGCAAGCATATTATGTTCCTTGACGAATGGAAGGGGAGCCATGGCGATTTGATAGCAGAATTCTAGGGTTTTAGCGTTCAAACGAAGTTTAGTATGCGTAAAGAAACCTCTGAGGAGGGAATGGTTTATATATGTTTCGATTGTTGAAAGCAATCCAAAGGCTTCTAATCCAAAATTCTGCAAATACTAAAACACCCTTTAATAGCTTAACAGTTGACGGACAAAATAAACTAACAGTTGAGAAACTGTTTTCATAAGATGTAACAACTGTTATTCAAAAATTAACTCCCTTAGTTGACAAATTTCTCCCCCTCAGTTGCACATGGACCTTGTCGAACAGTTGCCGAAGCCATATGCTAACAGTTGAAAACTTTACCTCATAACAAGGACAGTCACGAGTGTGAAAAACTGTTTGTGAGACAGGTCAGCAGATATGTCCAAAACTGATGTGTGAAATTGCATTTCCCTCTCTGAATACTTAAAGGATAACAGTTGTTAGAAAACGTAACTAACAGTTGCAAACTGTTAGTGTGAAAAACATGGAATAATGAGCAACTGTTAGTCCAAGTTAATCATTCCAATGTTGGAAATCAAAAAGTTGAATCTGCTCACATCAAAAGCTTTAGTGAACAAATCAGCTAATTGATCATCAGTATGAATTTTCATAACTTGGATTAATCTCTTTTCATTGCAGTCTCTTATGAAGTGAAATCTGATTTCAATGTGCTTGGTTTTAGAATGCTTCACTGGATTATTAACTATGCTAATAGCAGTGGTGTTATCAACAAAAATAGGAGTATTTAAAAAAGACAAACCATAATCCAGAAGCTGATTTTGGATCCATAACACTTGTGAACAGCAGCTTGATGCAGCAATGTATTCAGCCTCAGCTGTTGAAGTTGAAACAGTTGTTTGTTTCTTGCATTGCCATGAAACCAGCCTTGATCCAAAGAATTGACATCCTCCAGAGGTTGATTTTCTGTCCACATTGGCTCCACCATAGTCACTATCAGAATATGCCACCAAATCAAAAGGTGAATCTTTAGGATACCAAAGTCCCAATTTTGGTTGGCCTTTGAGGTATCTAAAGATTCTCTTTACAGCAAACAGGTGTGACATCTTCGGACTACATTGGAACCTGGCACAAACACAAACAGCAAACATTATATCAGGTCTAGAAGCAGTTAAGTACATTAATGAACCAATCATTGATCTATAGAGGTGTATATCAACATCCTCCCCCTCAGAATCTGCTCCCAACTGTTTGTGTGTTTCCATTGGAGTACTTGCCAGCTTCACATCTTGATAGCCAAACTTGACCAATATGTCCTTGACATACTTAGATTGGCTTAGAAAAATACCAGTGGGCTTCTGTTTGACTTGTAATCCCAAGAAAAATGTGAGTTCACCCATTGAACTCATCTGAAATCTTTTGTGCATAATGACTTCAAATTCTTTGCACAAGCTGTCATTTGTGGATCCAAAGATTATATCATCAACATAGATTTGAACAAGCAAAATCTCTGTTTTAACAATCTTTGTAAACAATGTTTTGTCAATTGTGCCTCTCTTAAAACCATTCTCAAGGAGATAGGATGACAATGTCTCATACCAAGCTCGAGGAGCTTGATGTAGACCATATAGGGCTTTATCTAACCTATATACCTTGTCAGGGTACTTTGAGTCTTCAAAGCCAGGGGGTTGACACACATATACCTCCTCATCAATAGTGCCATAGAGAAAAGCAGACTTGAAATCCATTTGATACACCTTAAATCCTTTGAAGCTTGCAAAAGCAAGAAATAGCCTAATGGCTTCAATCCTTGCAACAGGTGCAAAAACATCATCATAGTCTATTCCTTCCTCTTGTGTGTAGCCTTGTGCAACCAGTCTTGCTTTGTTCTTGATAACAATCCCTCTTTCATCTTTCTTGTTTCTGAACACCCACTTGGTGCCAATTACTCTTTTACCTCTTGGAAGCTCAACCAACTTCCAAACTTGCTGAATTTGAAATTGTAAGAGCTCCTCTTGCATTGCCTCTACCCATGAAGGATCTTTCAATGCCTCAATTGCTTTCTTTGGTTCTATTTGAGACAAAAAGCAAGCATTCACGTCAAATTGGGCAAGATCCACACCACTATTTTCATTTTGCAGCATATTCCTTGTTCTGATAGGAGTGGTTGGATTTCCAATTATTTGTGATATTGGATGAATCTTGTGAACTCTTGATGTAGGAATGTTTTCTTCAGTCAGTTCATCCCCTAGATTAGACAGATCAAACTCACATTCACTTGAATTTTCAGCGTTATCACACACTTGATCAGCAGAGTCAGTGTGGTGTTGAGGATCATGGGATTCCATGTCCTTTAAAGATTCAGCATCCATCAATGGATCAACAGCATTGGAGAACTCTTGTTGAAGCATAGGAATCACAACAAAGTCTTCAGTAACTTTGTTTGAACCAACAGTTGTTGGTTTTGAGCTAAAAGTGTCAAAACTGTTTGGGCTGGAGGAAGATGTTTGATGATTTTCACCAACAGTTGTTGGGGTACCTGTAGCTGTTTCAGTAGAATACTCAAAAGAAAGAGATTTAGACAATGCATCAATATCAAATAACCAATCAGGTCCATTACCTGCAATATTGATCCTATTTTCATTGAAAGAGACATTCATACTCTCTTCTATGATTCTAGTGACATTGTTAAAAACTCTATAAGCTTTACTTTGAGTGGAGTATCCTACAAAGAAACCTTCTTCAGCCTTACTCTCAAACTTGCCTAACTGTGACTTGGTATTAAGGATAGTGCACGGACAACCAAACGGTTTGAAGAAGTTGATTAAAGGTTTTCTCTTGAGAAACAACTCATAAGGAGTTTTCCCTTTGGACTTGACTACTTGTACTCTATTCTGAACATAGCAGGCAGTGTTCACTGCTTCTGCCCAGAATGTCATTGGAAGCCTAGAATCGGCTAACATTGACCTAGCAGCCTCTATCAAAGTCCTATTCCTTCTCTCAGCAACTCCATTCTGTTGGGGAGTCCTAGGAGCACTAAACTGTCTTTCAATACCTTTACTTTCACAAAAACTGTGTAGCTCATAGTTCTTAAATTCAGAACCATTGTCAGATCTAATGACTTTCACCTTCAAATCAGATTGATTTTCAATTTTAAGAATAAGAGACTTAACTAACTCAGCTGTTTCATCCTTTGTTCTAAGAAATTGAACCCATGTGAACCTGGTGAAGTCATCAACTATGACTAAACAATACGCTTTCTTCCCTATACTCACCACAGATGTAGGACCAAAAAGGTCCATGTGTAACAATTTTAAAGGTGCAGTAATAGAAGAAACTTCTTTGGTCTTATAAGAAGTTTTGTGTTGCTTGCCTTTAAGACATGCCACACAATGATCATCACATGAGAACTCTTTTTGGGGCAAACCTCTTACCAAACTGTTTTTAGCTAACAAGTTCATGGTTTTAAAATTCATGTGACACATCCTTCTATGCCAAATGGCAGACTCATCATGAGATGCTTTGGAGAGTAAACAGCTTAACACATTTTGTTTAGCAATCTTTTGTGGATCAAGACAATATACATTATCTTTTCTAGGTGTTCTTAAAAGAACATCCTTCTCATTTAATTTAAAATCTTTTGAAAGAATAATGCATTCTGAATCTGTAAACAAAACTTTGTTTCCATTGTCACAGATTTGAGATACACTTAACAAATTGTACTTAAGCTGTTCAACAAAGAAAACATCATTAAATGTTAGTGTACCTGCCTCAACAGCTCCTTTACCTGTGATTTTTCCTCCCTTTGGATTTCCTCCAAATGCTACAAATCCTCCATTGATTCTTTTGAAATCCTTCAAACATTGTGGATTTCCAGTCATGTGCCTTGAGCATCCACTATCCACATGCCAAATTCCTCCTTGATTCGTCCTATGAATGCTCTGCACAAATACAACCAGTTAGTAGCAGGAAGTACCCAGGCCATGCAGGTCTTGGGTACACCGTTCAAGTCATAATACTTAAACAGAGTTTTGTTCTTTTTGATTTCATCCAAATTAGATTTCTCTAACTTGTGTGAAGAATACTTTGTAAGAACATGTGGTTTCCAACTGTTGTGATTAACAGTGGACACCTTTGAACAAACAGCTGGTGGAGTTGATAAAACAGATGAATCAACTTGTGATTCCTTTTGATTTTCAGTATGAAGAACAGTCTTACCCTCTCCAGAATCAGTTTGTTTTTGAATTTTCATCCAAGCCAAACCAGCAGTTTTTGGTTTTGCTAAAACAGTTTTGGAACTATTAGTTGGTTTGGATGTAACAGTTTTAGAACTGTTTGCCAGTTTTGGCTTAGCAGTCTTAGAACTATTGATCTGTTTTGACTTAACAGTTTTAGAACTGTTATTCTGTAGTTTGGGACTTTTGTTTTGAGTGTCATTGGTCTGTGGGTTATAGTAACAATCTTGAACTAAATGATTAAATCTTCCACAAATGTAGCACTTTTTGGTTTTCACAATAGGTAAACCAGTTCTTTGTGACCAGAATTGGTTCCTATTTCTTTGGTTTCCTCTAACAGTTGCAGATTGAGGAAACTTTTGGACACCATGTTTTTGACATGTGCATGCAGGCATTTCAGTATGCCTTTTCTTAGGCTTGGGTTTAGCCTGAGATTTTGAAGCTTCCATTTTCTTCTTGGCATACATAACTTCACCAACTTTCTCCTTTCCTTTGGCTTTGGTACTAACAGTTAGGCTTTTTGGCTTAGAACTGTTTGGGTTCTTGTTGGAACTGTTAGTGTAAAGATGGGGACTATTTGTAACAGTTGTGGAACTGCTAATAGAGTTAACAACTTTTGAGGGTTTTGGCTCATTGGTGAGGGGTTCAGTGGATGCTTTTACAAACACCACAGGTTGCAAAGATGATTTTGTGCGAATGGGCTCACACAGGATTTGATTTTCATATGGAATACCTTCATCCTTCTTCACAACTTCCTCATTATCTTCAATACTTACTACTGACACAACTTCATCTTCATAACTTTCAAACTTTGGATCAGCTGACTTAAGTTCATCTTCCAAAGGTTCATTAACATATCTGTCAGCTACCTCAGACATTGGAGTTATGTAGTTTTGGTTGTATGGAGGTGGGGTTTGTTTGTATCCTAGGCCAGTTTTCACCTTGTCTCTCACTTGAGATTGTAGCAGAGTCTCAAGCTTAAGGTTTGCAGCCTTGAACATTCCAAGATCAATGTCCACACCCTCCAATTTCTTTGTGAGTTCATCCACCTTGCTTTCTTTTTCAACCAACTTCCTTTTCAGACTATCAATCTCATCTTGAAACTGCTCTTTCTCCCACTTATGATATTTTCTATCATAGTCCATTTGCAGTTCATTAGCCTGATAGTCTTTAATTTTCTTTTCAAAATCTTCTATCACAGCAGTATACTCATACCTTCTCTCCTCCATTTTACTTAGAGCAGCACATACTTTCTTATTGTGCTCTCTAAATCTCTTAACAATAGCTCTACATTCACCAGGACATAGTTTAGAAGATACCTGTATGTCCTCAGATTCTGGAGAATCCATCTTGATGGAGGAGTCAGTCAATGCCATCAAAGCTTTGTTGCTGGTAACCTCCTCTGCTTGATCACTCCAATCAAATCCATGGCCTTCTTGTGAGACCAATGCTGAGGAGGTATGGTTCTGAGTTGGCCTCTGACCTTGATTCTGAACTTGTCCACCAGATCTGCATTCTCTTGCAAAGTGGCCAAGTTGTTGACATTTGAAGCATCTAACCTTTGACTTGTCAAATCCAGCCTTGCCATCAGCTCTGAAATTCATGTTTTGCCTTCCAGTTCTTTTAATGAATCGCTTGGCTCTAACGGTAAGCATGGCCATCTGCCATTTGAGATCCATTTCCTCAAGATCATCAGGGTGCACTTGTTCAAGATCCTCATTGGTGAGGGTTGAATGTGCATGGCTGGCAAGAAAAGCTTCAAGAACTGCATCTGGAGTATTCATATCTAGTCCAACAACAGAACTAGTACCTGCACCACTATCAAGAGAGTTAGTTAATGAATGGTTTGATTCCATACCTGAGGAAGATAGGAGAGCAGCATTATGGCTAGGGATAGCAATTTTTCTTTTTCCCTCTATCTCTCCCTCAAACACTATCAAACTATTATAGAGGTCATCTAACTCTATGTCTTCAAGAGAATCCTTGGTTCTCCATTGTGCAGCAAACACAGTCCATTCATCACCTAGAGACCTAAGAAATTTTCTATTTATCTCATCTTGATCAAGCCTAACCTTAGCACTCTCCAGTTGACTCACCAGTTTGTAAAACCTATCAAAGATTTGGGTGATACTCTCATTCTTCCCACTGGTGAAGTTCTCATAGGCTTGTTTAAGAAGGTCTCTTTGGTTTCTCTTAGAACTAGCATTCCCAGCAAACCTCTTCTCCAGAGCATTCCAAAGTTCATGAGCATCATCAAATTTCTTGAATTGATGTTGATACTCATTGGGAATAGCAATCTGAAGGATGCTGAGGGCTTTCATCTCAATCATTCTATCCTTCTTTTCAGCATCTGTCTTTGGTGGTGGTTTCTTCTTTGGTTTTCCATTCTCATCCAGTTCAATGGGATTAGTAGGAACAGTTTCAATGATTTGCCAAACAGCATAGACCATTAGTTGGACATGCTGTTTAATTCTTAGTTTCCACATCTCAAAATCAGATGGTTTGAGCATGGGAACACGAATGTTGGACCCTGATCCACTGTTATCAGAAGAACCTCCCGAATCCATTGAAACAAATTGATTTAAATAAAAAACAGTTTTAAAAAATAAAGCAAGGTAAAGCAAAAACCTTCAACTGGTGATCAAAGGAACCTTAATGATAAGGCTCTGATACCACTTGTCAGGATCGGATATATATTATATCAAATAACAAGAACTAACTTTTAAATAATAAATCAGAGTAAAATAAAAGTTAATCTTTAACTATGATCACAATCAATTAAGAAGTTGCGGAATCACACTTAATTGATTAATGAAGGTTTTAAAACACGAATCAATTCAATCAAACAGTAGTTTTATTAATCAACCAGAATGATTACAAAAGCAAACTTCACCCCCAATCTAACTTATTCTGTTAGACGAAGAACACAGACTGTTCTTAGGTTTCAACAAGAAACTTAGAGGCTAAAAACACTTTCTGAAAAAATTAAATAACAATAAGAACAAATGCTTTGAATAATGAGATCAAATCGTCGTACTTAATTGATCATCTAATGAAGTATATATAGACTCTTGATCCTCCTTGAATTATTGAGAGTTAGGTAATCTTCTATCTTCTGAGATAATCTTGATAATCTTCAAAGTATTTCGAGATATCTTCAAAGATAGGATTTTCCAAATATAGCTCAACAGAAACTGTTTAATGAACACAACAGTTCTTTAGTCTTCTAACAGTCTTCACTTCAAGGTCTTCAAACAGTTTTTGAATTTGTTAACTAACAGTTCTGAACTTTTGTACTAACAGTTGTAAACCTTGCAGCAATTGTTAGTTACAACTGTTATCACCAAAATACTCTAACAGTTTTACCTTTGCATGTTCAACAGTTTCAATGACTTAGCGAATTTCCCAACAGACACAGATCATCATCACTATCATCTCCTATGACATACATAAGATTTGATACGTTGGTTTCCTTAGTCCTTTCAAGCTCACTCAGACTAACCGAGTCAGCTTGTCTTTTATCAGCGTGATCAAAACTGTATTCATCAAATGAGACATGGATTGGTTCTTCTATAGTCTTTCTCCTCGTGTTATATATTCTATAAGACCTGGAGATTGAGGAATAACCAACAAATATTAGAAGATCAGCTTTAGGTTCCAACTTATGGAGCTGATCTCTTTGGTTCAGCACATAGCATTTTGAACCAAAGACATGGAAATAACCTATATTGGGCTTTCTAGATTTAAGCATTTCGTATGCAATCTTGCCATGTCTTTTGACAATGATTGACCTATTCTGGGTGTAACAGGCTGTACTAACAGCTTCATCCCAGAAATAGAGTTTCAATCCTGCCTCACATAGCATTGTTCTGGCAGCCTTAATTAAGGTTCTATTTCTTCTCTCAGCAACTCCATTTTGTTGAGGAGTCCTAACTGATGAGAAATTTTGCAATATTCCTTTGTTTTCACAAAAGCCTTCAAGGGTTGAGTTTCTGAACTCAGTCCAATGATCACTTCTGAGTTGCTTTACAGATTTTCCTTTCTACAACTCTTCCTGTTTGATAAAACTTATTATCTCCAGGGCAGCTTCACTTTTGGATTTTAGGAATATTACACAGGTAAATAGTGAGAACTCATCTACTACCACCAATGTGTACTTCTTGCCACTTAGGCTTGGAGTACTTATGGGTCCAAAAAAATCCATATGCAACATATGCAATGGGTCTGTTATTGAAAAATTTTGCTTTGATTTAAAGGACAATTTATGGTGTTTCCCTTGTTCACAAGTTGAACACAATTTGTCCTTGACAAATGTGATATTTGTCAATCCAGAGACTAACTCCTTATTCGATAGCATATTTATATATTTGAAATTTAAATGTGATAATCGTTTATGCCACAACCAACTCAGCTTAGGAACAGATTGGGAATACAAGCAGGTTTCAGTATAGGGATCAACAGAATTAAGATCAAGTAGATACATATCTCTTTCTCTTTTAGCTATTAATACAGGCTTACCCTTAGCATTATATATAGTTCCTGCTTTCTTCCTAAACGTAACAACATTGTCTTCATCACACAACTGGCTGATACTTATCAGATTGTGTTTAAGACCTTTGACATATGCAACCTTTTGGAAAGTGACCTTGCCAGCATGCATCTTCCCATAGCCTTTAGTTTTTCCATCGGGGTTGTCACCAAAAGTTACTTTAGGACTTCATCTTCCTGGAAATCACTGAGAAGTCCTTTCCATCCAGTCATGTGCCTTGAGCATCCACTATCCAAGTACCATTTACTTGAACCCTTCACATGTTAGATTGTGTGCAGAGATAGATAACATGTACCATCGTATCCAATGCTATGTGACACTAAAGGATCACACTGCTACACACCCAATTAGTACCATCAGGATTTTACCTTGTGTAAGAATAATTAATTAGTTAATTAATTATTAAGAGAAAAGAAAATAATAATTATTTATTATTTAAAGGAGAAGTTAATATTTAGTTTAAATATTAACGGGACCAATTAATTAATAGTTATTAATTAATTAGAAGGGTCAAAGAGTATTTTGTGTAATTACTTGATAGTTTAATTAAAGCTGGGCTTTAATTAAACGGGTTTTGGCTTTAATAAGGATATATATATATATATATATATATATATATATATATATATATATATATATATATATATATATATACCTTATTAAACCTTAAAATCACATTTAGATAATTACAATTTAGAAATCAACCCTAATACTCTCCTCTCTCTCTCAAATCGGCGCAAGGCCGAGAACACCCCTAGGGGTCGGTGACGGCGACGGCGATGAGCACACATGCACATACGCGATCGGGTTATTGATCATTGGTGAAATCCTTGGCGGTCTAGCAGCCTGTTCGAGGTGGTGCAGTAGTGGTGTTCTACCTTTAGCATTCTAGGATTGAAGTATCAAGTTGGACTGCAAAGGTATAATTTTTAATCATCTACTTATCTTTTAGTTTCTATACGAGTTAGATGAGATCACTCGAGGGGGTTTTGTTTATTCTGCTATGCATGTTTTTATGATATGTTTTTATACCCTACAAAACCCTTCAGTGGTATCAGAGCCACTTCTAACCTCGTAGGAGACTAGGTAGGATTCTTTTTATCATGATGAATAGTTTTTCTTTTTATCAAGGATTAACTTTTTTTTGTTTATCCAAGTAATTTGAATATTTTTAAATGGATAATAAAGATTAGTTATGATAAAAGGATAAGGATAATGTTTTAATTTAAAATTGTTATTTTTATATTTTTGTTGTTTGCGATTTGGATGAGTTCGGCGGCGGAAGGCGACCGTGATCGGCGGCGGTTCACGACGGGACACTACACCAACAGTGGCGTTGGCGGTCGGCTTTGGCCTGCTTCTTCGCTGCCGCCAGCAGTGTCGGCGACGAGGTGGTGGTCGAGGGCCAGTTTTCCGGTGACGGCAGCGGTGGCGCAGGGGCGGCCCAACGGTGGTTTAAGCCTGCGGCCCAATCGGCCCAGTTGTGGTCGGTCCACCGACTTCTTATCGGCCCAGTTATGTGGCTCGAAGTTTTTTAGGGTTAGTTTTGGGTAAGCTCAAACAGGTTTAAACCTAAAAGTTTACTATAAGTTTTTTTTAATAAAAAAAACTTATGGTTAAAAATATTAATTTTAATCATGATTATTTTATTATGATCAAGTATTGGTTAAAATTAATTATTTTAGTATTCATTAATCACATAACAATAATTAATATGTAATATGACAATTATTAAACCGGGTGATTTTAACCGTTAGTTAAAATCAAGATAATTCGTCAGGATATGATAGTTAGAATCAGTTGTTGAATGTATTCGTTTTAATACATGTTTGGGATGCCATAGCCGAGCCCTAGACCTTGAGGATTGTTTTACTTTTCTGCACATGTGGTTGTGTTTTTTTATCTATTCTATGGTGTGAGGAGGTCTGCGTGCCACTTACAACCCCTATTCTATTTTGTAAAAGTATTAGATTAGCGGGCCTGCGTGCCTTTGATTATCTTGTATTTTATATTTCTACTTTTTTAGATGATAGAATAGAATAGTATAATTAGAATAGATATGATGCTGATGGAAGAACCAAGGAGCAAGGAGCAGGGAGCAGGATTGGATGCTGGAGCCAGTGGGAGCTTCAGAATGTCATGCCATGTGTGTTGTGTTTTTCCACTTAGGTTTTGACCGTCGGGTTTTTCGTCTGGATCACGAAACCGACATTAGTTAAGGGCAAGGCTAAGGCATAGTTATTTGTGGTTGTTTTATTTCTTTAAATATTATATTGTCCCGGTGGGAAGTGCCTAAACCTTGCATCGGGAAATGTGAAGTATGGATCTAATAATTTATTTTTAAAAGGTAATAATTATTAGAAGATATAATCAATACTGAATCGGTTTTTATCTTTTCTTTTTCTGTAGATGTTCTTTTTATCTGTTATTCCGTTTTATTCACCAAAGGAATCTCTAAGCCTCATCGTCGGCAAGCGGAAGCTTTCAGGTCCAAACTTTGCTATTTGGAAGATGAATCTAAAGAATGTTTTGGATGCACAGGGAAAGCTTCACATCATAGAGACAATACCTCTAGAGCGACCAGGGATAGATGCCCAGGATAGTGAGTATGACTCTTACTACCAGTATCTGGCCGATGATTCTGACGTTATGTCAATTCTCGTTCTCACATCTTCTTTCGAGTTTACGGATTATCTCTGGGAGAAGTCATCTTATGAGGTCGTTCATGGACTGGAGTGTAAGTTCAAGTATAGTGAACGGATATATCGTATCTTGCTGATGAAGGAAATTCTTTCCTCGAAAATGAAAGAAAACCGGCCGATTAGCGATCAACTCATTAATATGAGAAGGCTCTTGGATTGCTATGAAAGTTTTGGGTCAAAATCAAAACCACATGAGCTAGTTATGCTCTTGTTCGGTTCTTTATCGGACTATTACCAGAGGAGGGTAATGTACGTCCTAGGTGATTTTGAGATGACTGTCGCGGAATTGCACGAGATCCTTATGTGCATTAGCGATTAGCTGAATCCAAAGCAGCTAGAGTCAATAGTTGTGGACCCTATGCAGGAAGATGACTGGTTAGAAGAGCTTGGAGAAAATTGTTGCCCAGACTGTGGCAGCAAGGATTCATGCGAGCACTCACTCGACATAGATCAGCTGGACATTGGTTCGCCCAATGACTCAGGTATCTTTATGATAGATTGTCTTATTACTTCTTATGAATCATGGGTATTGGATACCGGATGTGGTCATAACATATGTAATCATTTGCAGGGATTAAAGAGAAGTAAGAAGCTAAGACAAGGAGATATGGACCTGCGGGTAGGTGAAGGCTCCATGGTTGGTGCTGAAGCTGTAGGAACATATTGTCTTAGTCTGCCTTCGGGCATGGTCTTAGAACTAGAACCTTGTTATTATGTTCCTAGACTTATTAAAAATGTTATCTCGTTTGATTTGCTCATAGACCATGGATTTAATTATGTTTTGAATGAAAAGATTATTTTATGTTTTAAAAATGATGTTTTCTATTTTGAAGCTATTCCAGAAAATGGTCTATATACGCTAAATCTAGATAACAATGACATCTATCATATAAGTAAGAGATCCAAGAGTAACTTGAATCAAACTTACCTCTGCCATTGTCGTTTAGGACATATAAACGAGAAACGCATAGAGAAACTCCGAGATGACGGAATTCTAGAACCATTTGACTTAGAGTCATATGATATTTGCGAATCTTGTTTGTCTAGTAAAATGACAAAGCAGCCTTTCAACAGTGACAATGAAAGGTCTAGTGAGTTACTAGGGATTATACACACAAATGTGTGTGGACCCTTTACTCCAGAAGCTAGAGGAGGATACCGATATTTCATAACCTTTACTGACGATTTCAATAGGTTCGGTTATGTCTACCTCATGAGATTCAAATCTGAAAGTTTTGACAAGTTCAAACAGTTTCAGAATGAGGTACAAAATCAGCTGGACAAGAAGATAAAGTTGCTTCGGTCGGATCGAGGTGGCGAATATCTAAGTCAGGAATTCGACGATCATTTGAAGGAATGTGGGATTGTTTCACAACTCACACCTCCGTATACACCTCAGATGAATGGTGTATCAGAAAGGAGGAATCGTACACTACTTGACATGGTACGATCAATGATGAGTCGAAGTTCACTACCATTGTCATTTTGGGGGCACGCACTCGAGACAGCGGCGTTCATGCTGAACCGGGTTCCGACCAAATCGGTTGAAAAGACACTGTTCGAGGTATGGACGGGGAAAAAGCCCAAAATGTCTTTTCTCAACGTTTGAGGATGTGAGGTGTATGTTAAACGAAAGTTCACAGATAAACTCAATCCCAAATCAGATAAGTTTATCTTCGTGGGTTATCCCAAGGAAACCATGTGATACTATTTCTACAAACCAGATAAGAACAAAGTCTTTGTTGCTTGTAGCGGGGTGTTCTTGGAGGAGAAGTTTCTTAACTCAAAAGTTCCAAGAAAAGAAATTGAGCTTCAAGAAATTGAAGAGGAAGAGATTACACCACCACCGATAATTGAACCCGTGGTTCAACAGAGAATTGTTGAATCTCAACCTGAGTCTGTGGTTGAGGAAGAGGTGCAAACAGAAGACCTTCGTTGGTCTAGTAGGCCTCGTCATGAGCCAGATAGGTATCTAGGATTCCTAGTTACTCAAGACGAAGTGGATCTTTTACAACCCACTACCTACCAAGATGCTGCTTCAGGTTTAGAATCTGAGAAATGGCTAGAAGCCATGAAGGCAGAGATGCAATCCATGTATGACAACCAGGTCTGGGAGTTAGTAGATTTTCCTCAACACAGTAAAGCTGTTGGGTGCAAATAGGTCTTCAAGAAAAAGACCGACATGGATGGAAAGGTGCATACTTTTAAAGCAAGACTAGTGGGAAAAGGTTTCACGCAAACTCATGGTGTTGACTATGATGAAACTTTTTCCCCAGTAGCAATGCTTAAGACTATTAGGATTCTTATGGCCATATCAACATATTTTGACTATGAAATATGGCAGATGGATGTCAAAACCGCCTTCCTTAATGGGAAGTTGACTTAGGACGTATATATGATACAACCGGATGGTTTTGCGGATCCAAAGAACCCTAATAAAGTATGCAAGTTACTTAAATCCATTTAAGGACTAAAGCAAGCATCTAGAAGCTGGAACTTACACTTTGATGAGTGTATCAAAGAATTTGGTTTTACCAAAAGTGAGTTCGAGTCATGTGTTTACACTAAATTCAGTGGGAGCGCGGTAACCTTCCTAGTCTTGTATGTAGATGACATACTGCTAATAGGAAACAGTATACCAGTGTTACAAGGAGTAAAATCCTGGTTGGATAAATGTTTCCAAATGAAAGACTTGGGAGAAGCTGCTTATATACTAAGTATAAAGATCTACAGAAATAGATCTTAGCGGCTTATCGGACTTAGTCAAAGCACATACATAGACAAAGTCGTGAAAAGATTCAAGATGGATGGATCCAAGAAAGGATTTATTCGTATGCAATCTGGTGCGATTTGAGCAAGGCTCAGTCTCATGTGTCTAGTCAAGATCAGGACAAAATGAAATTGATACCATATGCCTCGGCAGTTGGTTCAATCATGTATGCCATGCTATGTATTAGGCCCGATGTTGCATACTCTATCAGTGTCACGAGTAGATATCAGTAAAATCCTGTCGAAGCCCATTGGGTAGCTGTCAAGAATATTCTCAAGTACCTGAGAAGGACAAAAGACATATTCCTAGTTTATGAAGGTTCGATGGATGAGCTCAGTGTATCAGGTTACACTGATGCTAGTTTCCAGACCGACAGGGACGACTTTAGGTCTCAGTCAGGATTTGTCTTTACCCTAAACGGAGGAGCCATATCTTGGAAAAGTCAGAAGCAAGATACAATAGCAGATTCTACTACAGAAGCATAGTATATTGCGGCAAGTGATGCGGCAAAGGAAGCTGTCTGGCTGAAGAATTTTATCTCGGATCTTAGAGTTGTTGCCAGTATCTCTAGACCGATCGATATATTCTGTGACAACTCAGGGGCTGTGGCACAAGCTAAAGAGCCTAGAGATCACCAGCGTACTAGGCATGTACTCAGGAAATATCACCTCATCCGAGAGGTCATTGGAAGAGATGATATTAGGTTGCAAAAGATACCGACGGACGACAACGTTGCTGACCCGTTGACAAAGCCGCTAGCTAGAGCTAAGCATGAGAGGCATGCGAGTTCTATAGGAATGCAGTACTTAGAACATAGCAGCTAGTTCATGTTTTTTTGATTATTACTATAGATGTAACTTAAAACTCTTTTATTATGTATTTACATTTCATGGGATTGAAATAGGAGGTATTTGCAGAATTGTTTCTAGTTGTCTATTTTTAGCATGTTTAACCTATCCATGACAAGTCAAGTGATGAATTGTCTAAATGCCCGTAGCTACTTAATGTAGTGGGAGCTACATTAGGGAGATAACGCTATTATGGATATTTAATGATTTATTCGGGGATGAATAAAAGCACAAGGTTGTGACCAAATATTCATAGGTTTTTTTTTGTTTTTTTTTTAAAAGCAACCAAATATTCATAGGTATCTATCAGGGGATAGATATTGGGAGTGATCCGCATCAAGTTTACTTCATGGAGCGTTATCATAAGTAAACTTGATAGGTTGTCCTTAGACCTGAGATATTTGGTTTGGGGCATGGTAACTTCTGTACTTTAGTGTGTTCTAACGTCACGCCGTAACAGGGTGATCATAAGGGGCATGTCTAGGTGCAGCGGAAGCTGTGTGCTCAAATTGCAAATAGTCAAGATGGAATTTTCACCTCCTATTTTTAGGAGAGATAGTTTACTTAGGGTTTAGGGTTTAGGGTTTAGGATTTATTCGAGGATGAATAAAAGCACAAGGTTGTGACCAAATATTCATAGATATCTATCAGGGGATAGATATTGGGAGTGATCCACATCAAGTTTACTTCATGGAGCGTTATCATAAGTAAACTTGATAGGTTTACCTTAGGACTGAGATATTTGGTTTGGGGCATGGTAACTTCTGTACTTTAGCGTGTTCTAACCTCACGCCGTAACAGGGTGATCATAAGGGGCATGTCTAGGTGCAGCGGAAGCTGTGTGCTCAAATTGCAAATAGTCAAGATGGGATTTGCACCTCCTATTTTTAGGAGAGATATTTCTGGGCCCCACGACGATTAAGACTACTGAAAATGCGTGGCCGTGCTCGGTTAGAATGATAGGTTTCATTCGGTAAACCGTAACTGCAGAGTGTCGAGATCAGAGTCGAGAAAATCCGAGTATTTAGAATAAGATCCCTGCTCCATGTCTAATACTCATATTACGGAATATCGCGATGCAAAAGGAAAAGCCTAGATAATCCGAGGGGTGGATTATGTCTCTAGATATAAGAGATCTCATAGTCTGGTTAACCTAAGTGTCTGGCTAGGGACCTCCTTAGGCCAACGATGTACAAGAAGTGTTACTTATCTTACACAAGTGGGAGTCTGTTAGATTGTGTGCAGAGATAGATAACATGTACCATCGTATCCAATGCTATGTGACACTAAAGGATCACACTGCTACACACCCAATTAGAACCATCTGGATTTTACCTTGACTAGGAATAATTAATTAGTTAATTAATTATTAAGAGAAAAGAAAATAATAATTATTTATTATTTAAAGGAGATGTTAATATTTAGCTTAAATATTAACGGTACCAATTAATTAATAGTTATTAATTAATTAGAAGGGTCAAAGGGTATTTTTTGTAATTACTTGATAGTTTAATTAAAGCTGGGCTTTAATTAAACGGGCTTGGGTTTAATAAGGATATATATATATATATATATATATATATATATATATATATATATATATATATATATATATATATATATATACCTTATTAAACCTTAGAATCACATTAAGATAATTACAATTTAGAAATCAACCCTAATACTCTCCTCTCTCTCTCAAATCGGCGCAAGGCCGAGAACACCCCTAGGGGTCGGCGATGGCGACGATCACACACACACATACGTGATCGGGTTTTTGATCATTGGTGAAATCCTTGGCGGTCTAGCAGCCTGTTCGAGGTGGTGCAGTAGTGGTGTTCTACCTTTAGCGTTCTAGGATTGAAGTATCAAGTTGAACTGCAAAGGTATAATTTTTAATCCTCTACTTCTCTTTTAGTTTCTGTACGAGTTAGAGGAGATCACTTGAGGGGGTTTTGCTTTATTCCGCTGTGCATGTTTTTTTGATACGTTTTTATACCCTACAAAACCCTTCATCACATGATATGAAAACTAAACAGATTAGTTTTGTTTAGGAACCCACTTCTTGGTGGGTTCAGATGTTGAGCACTTAGCATCTTCATCTTGTTGAACTGACTGTTCAGCCTGAGCAGGAACTGAGTCTTGTGTAGGCTGATCAGCCTGTTCTAGTTCAGGCCTTAAGATTTCAGCATCACAGTCCTTAGCTTCATGACCTCTACTTCTGCACTTGTAGCATCTCCTTTTTCCAATGATCACAGGAGGTAGAGTGTCTAATAATCCTTGTGAGAACTTGCTCTCAGTCGTAGGATTATATGAAGTGGATAACTTTTCAACTTTCTTGGCAAGCTGATTCACTTGATGATCACTGACTTTAGACTTACCTTTGTCAGATCTTTGTTTGTTATCCTTAGAAGTTTGACCAACAAATTTCTTGTCTTTGACTTTGGACATACCATTGTCATTATTTCTGGACTTACCAGTCTCAACAGGTTTGGACTTACCACTGTTGATCTCCTTGAACTTACCAAGATCCACAACTTTGGACTTACCATAGTTGTGATTTGACCTCTGACTTACAGTGGTCTTCCTATTCTTGTAACTTCTCTCCGAGCCAGATAGAGAATGTTTTCTTTTGAAATGATTTGGATTAAGCCTTTCTATGACTGAAGTTCTTTGAATAGGCTGAGTACTTTATCTGTCCAGCACAGACTTACCATGCTGCTTGGATGTTGAGCACTCATTTCCATGATCTTTAGCTTTTACAAACATATTGTATTTTATGTTTGGATCATGTCATTTCTTTGAGGCTAACTTCTGAGACTCAATCAGTTGTCTATCCTCCTCAGAGTCAGTACTTGCTATCTCATCATCAGCTACATAAGCTACAGTTTGATAGTCACCTCCAAGTACAGCTTGAACCTGTTTAGGAATTTGTTGGTTTAT
This sequence comes from Pulicaria dysenterica, assembly GCA_947179395.2. Lineage (NCBI taxonomy): Eukaryota > Viridiplantae > Streptophyta > Magnoliopsida > Asterales > Asteraceae > Pulicaria > Pulicaria dysenterica. The sequence continues at coordinate 47,586,793 of OX359292.1, read as the reverse complement.
GCACTTTTCAGCAAGCCTTGATGACTTACACCAAGATTCAGTGACCTTTTGAAGTTGGTCAGCTTTGACTTTGGCTTCCTGAAGTTCTTCACTTAGAAGTTTATTGATGTGCCTTTGACATTCAAGATCACATTGTGCTTTCTTACAAACATCAATGAGAGATTGATTTTCCTTAATCTCATCTTTTAGTTTAGCTATTTCAGCTTTGAGGTCTTGTTGAGACTTAAGGCTGGTCTTGAAATCATTTAGCAGATAATCAAATGCAAGAGCCTTTTCTTCATCGGTGTAAGAGTAGAAATTACTGACCTTGTACATGGAAGTAGGATCCCGATCACTAAGCTTGTTGTTTTCCTCAGCTTCCTTCATGTCAGCTTCAAAGATTGATTCGGACTGACCATAATCAACCTCATCTATTTCCAACTCTTCATCTTCTTGAGCCATCAGACATACATCATCATCTGAGGTAGATGATTTTGTATCCCATGTTTCAGCATATAGTCCTTTTGCACTGGGTTTGTCTTCAGGCTTTTCTTTCTTGAGATGAGTATATTTCATCTTGTATTTGTCAGCTCTATAAGCATTCTTATCAGCAACTGATGCTGATTCTACCTTCTTTGATCTGTACTCAGCAGCAATGTGTCCCTTTTTCTGACAGTTGAAGCATACAACATTTTTAGGATCAAAAGAACTCTTTCCTTTGCCTCTGCCAGATTTTCCTCTTCCCCTTTGAGCTCTTCTCAATCGTCTGACTAGCATAGCCATTTGATCAGTGATGGTCTGAACGTCATCATCATCACTTGAGTTTGAGTCTGAGTGGTCAGCTTGAGATTCTGACTCAGTCTCAGATTCAACAACCAATTCTTTGGAATCTTTCTTCTTTTTCTGTGAAAATAATGCAATATCAGCTTTATCCAAAGAATCCTTAAGTTGTTATTGAGAAGATTTCTTGTATTCTATAATCTATTCATGATTAAGCAGAAACCCATAGATGGACTCTAGGTTATACATATGTAGTGTTCCTCCAGCCCTCAGTGCTGTGGTTACTTCATTAAACCTTTCGGGTAACACATCCAGAAATTTCAGCACGAGTTCAGCTTCATCTTTCTTGACACTTACATACGGTTGAGGTGAAGTATTTGACTCTGTAACTCGTTTCTGAGTTTTACCTGAGTCGTACCTCAAAACGTATCAGGAGATAAGTATTTATAATCCTGTGCCTACGGATCCTAACAAACTAGAACTAATCCTAATTTGCTAACTAACTATCGGATAATCCGGAATCTTGAATTTTGAATCTTTGACTTCTTCAATCTTGAGTGTTCGATCTTCAATCTCGATTCTGGAATCTTCTTATCCTCACCGTAGATATAGAGAGATGAAAGATGAATTTAAAACATATTTAAATTCTCTTTAAACTGACTTCTTTTAGTCGGGCTGAGTTACTCAGCTTGAAACACATTAAGCTGAGTTCTTCGAGAACAAACTCGAAAACCAACATGAACTAACACGTATATTATTAAACTCATCCTTAGAAGTCCTAAGAGTTAGCTAGAACTTATTTAGTAACTCTGTTGATCCGACTCTGCTTTTGAGCTGAGTCACTCAGCTTGACACATATCAAGCTGAATACTCAATAGATACCTTAGGTAACACACACATCTTATCAAACACATTGATAAACTAACTAAGGTATAGTGTAAACAGATCAAACATATGCTCAGCTTATACTCAGCTTATGCTCAGTCTGAAACACTATAAGTGTTCAGTCTGACTAAGCTTCATAATTCTGTTTAAGTTATCTTTAGAACACATCTTACAAACTTAACTTTGTCTCCTCAAATCTTAACTGATGAGATCATTTTCCCAACAATTTCGAAGTTATTGGTATTGACCATGGCTTTCAAGTGCGGGGTTTTACAAGTAGTATAAGAGCCATTACCCCTCAGGTTGTAGTGAGTGTAGAACTCATACATCTCTTGGGGTTTGGATTATGAGGTATATCATCTTGACACCTCATAAGGACGTTAGGTGTTTAAGTGGGGGAGTTTGTAACAACTCATCGTCCCACATAGAAAGGTGAAAGAAATTTAAAGCACCATATAAGTTCAAAGTTATGAGTGACTAATACCTTCCACCATGGTTTTAAGTTGATTTCGAAGTTTTGTCTTGACCATAGCTTTGAACTGCGGAGTGTTATAACATGTGTTATTGTTGGGGTTCTCAGGGCACGCAACGGAAGCAAAGGTACAACATAAAAGGCCCAAAGTACAAGCACATAAAGCATAAAACGAAAACCCCAATAATGGACCAATCTCTATGAAATGAAATGCAACAAAACTGAGGGTAAAGGAGATTATACCAGCTCCTTAGCTCCAGGAAAATTTGATGAAGTGGTTGATTTTGTTCCTTGTGACTTGAACGAATCGACTATCGGATGGATACCCCGGCAACACGCCAAATCTCTTTAGCTAGGAAGCTCCCTTCGATTCTTCACAGTAGAAAACCGATGAGAGAACAGCAACCACGAACTTGGATCAACTTCTGGAACTAGAACCCTTTTAGAACTCTCCAAGTCTTTGTAGCACTTGAGAGAAAATAAACCAAAGTGTGTGTATATGTAATTATAGCCAAGAGAGAGTAAGAGAGGGTTAAGCAGCCCTTTTATAAAGATTAGGACGCCACTTAACCTTCCCAAGCCGGCCAAGATTGATGATTACATAACTCCCATGCATTGGTTCACTTTTGAGGTGATATGACAAAAAGATGCCGTTTGGACTTAGCGGCGCTAACCCATACTTAGCGGCGCTAACGCGGCTAGTCAGTTGACTTGACATAAAGCCCATGCAGCCGTAGCGGCGCTATCCTATAGGACTTAGCGGCGCTAACTCCTAATAGTTAGCGGCGTTAACGTGGCCTGCGAAGTCAACTTTTCTCTTTTGCCATTTTTGATCCCTTTACTTAAGTTGCTGTCAGATTTGACCCCGGTGTATGATCCAATAGGCCCATACATCATCGGTAGTGATTCCAAATGATATACTTGCATCGGTGGGCATATTCTAACAAACTCCCACTTGCACACGATGTACCATTTCTAATAAACCACAGCCAATGAGCGGCCTCTAGCAAAAGCATCATTGCCCCCAAGTCAGTATGGGTTTCGTTATACGAATGAAACCTGTTCACAAAGAAAGGTCCTATTGATAAGTGATCTTAAACATCCTTTTATTCACGATATCAATGTGAACACGAGACATGGATTGAGTGTCAATCTCCAGATCGTCCACGATTGTGTTTCTCGATCTTGATTGGTGGTGACCAAAAGTTAAGGACATATCTGATTCTAAATCAATATTCCTTGCGCATGGCCATGCAAAATTTTGGTGTCAGCTCCCAATCATCGAGGGGCCCAATGATATCTCTCTTATCAGAGGAACAAATCCCTTTTGACTGCATAACCCTAAACCATACCCCTTAACTTACTTAGCCGTTTCCTTTATCACAGCCAGTTACGAACTGCTTTTGAAAAAGACTAAAGTAAGAAAGAAATATGATATAGCGGTTCATACATCTCAGGTCTAAGGACGTAAGATATTATCATCCCAAGTTACTCGTGACTATAATCCATGGAGTATACTTGGGTACGGGTCTTCCAATCACTTGAAACTCTTTTCAAGTATAGATAGGCATTGCTCCTTAATTCGACCATCTTGAATTCAAGGTCACATGCTTATCTCGGTCTTGTTTCAATCTTCCTTCCACAAGATTGACCGACCGTGGAAAGTTTGAAATATAAAATATTTCCGGAAGTGATTAAACATGCTAAGATGGAACACAGTAGAGTCTTATGAATGTAACCGTATCATACACATATATAATCTCTATTATATATCGAAACAAGCATAAGTTACAATACTGTCTATATCGTTCCCAAAATATAAAATAAAGTTTACATATCAAACAAACTAAATATACAAACTCAAACCAAGGCGCTAGCAAATCTTACACCTATAGCATTAGTGTGAGAATCATGAGCTGCTTGCGATAATGGTTTCGTGAACGGATCCGCAAGGTTCTCATCCGTTGCTACTCTGCTTATGACGATTTCACCACTCTCAACTACTTCTCGTATGAAGTGGTATTTGCGCAAAATGTGTCTTGTTCTCTTGTGAGCTCTTGGTTCCTTCGCCAAGGCCACTGCACCCTCATTGTCACAAAATATCTCAATAGGGTCAGTGATGCTTGGAACCACTTGTAGATATTGGATGAATTTCTTCATCCACACGGCCTCTTTTGCAGCTTCACTTGCCGCAATGTATTCCGACTCAGTAGTCGAATCAGCCACCGTGTCTTGCTTGGAGCTCCTCCAGCTCACAGCACCACCATTTAAAAGGAATACCAATCCCGATTGAGATCGGCAGTCATCCCTATCCGTTTGGAAACTAGCGTCCGAGTAACCCTTTACTCTTAGCTCTTCTTCCCCACCATATACCAAGAACATTTCTTTTGTACGTCTAAGGTACTTAAGAATGTTCTTTACAGCTTTCCAATGAGGTTCCCCGGGATTAGCCTGATATCTACTAGTCATGCTCAAAGCACATGACACATCAGGACGAGTGCATAACATGGCGTACATGATCGATCCCACAGCCGAAGCATATGGTACTCGCTTCATTTCTTCTATCTCCTCTTGGGAGGTAGGACATTGAGTCTTGCTCAACATCAAGCCTTGCGCCATAGGGAGGTTTCCTTTCTTGGATTCCTCCATTTTAAAGCGTCTCACGACCTTATCTATGTATGCACTTTGAGAAAGCCCAAGTAGCTTTCTAGATCTATCTCTATAGATCTTGATTCCCAGAATATAGCTCGCATCGCCTAAGCCCTTCATTGAGAAACAATTCCCGAGCCAAGCTTTTACACTCTTAAGGCTCGGAACATGGTTTCCAATGAGTAATATGTCATCCACATATAGGACTAAGAAGACAATAGTGCTCCCACTAGCCCTGACATATACACATGGTTCATCTTTGCTTTTCGAAAATCCAAATTCCTTGATTTTCTCATCAAAGCACAGATTCCAACTGCGAGATGCTTGCTTAAGTCCATAAATGGACTTCTTTAGCTTACAAACCTTGTCCGGATATTCTGGATGTTCAAAACCATCAGGTTGTGTCATATACACCTCTTCGGAAAGCTTCCCGTTAAGGAAGGCGGTTTTAACATCCATTTGCCATATTTCATAGTCATAAAATGCGGCAATGGCCAGAAGTATCCGGATTGATTTCAACATAGCCATTGGGGAGAAGGTTTCATCATAATCAACACCGGGTGTTTGAGTGAAACCCTTTGCCACAAGTCGAGCTTTGAAAGTATCCAAGGTTCCGTCCATGCCGGTCTTCTTCTTGAAGACCCATTTACACCCTACGGGTCTAACCCCGGGTGTAGGATCAACCAGTTCCCAAACTTGGTTATCCGACATGGATTGCATCTCACTTTCCATCGCTTCCTTCCAATGTGCAGACTCAGGGCCCGCCATGGCTTCCTTATAGTTAGAGGGCTCATCAGAGTCCACTACTAACTCGCTGCCCTCAGATATGTAGAAACCATATCTCTCTGGCTCGAAACGAGTTCTACTGGAACGCCTTGGAGTAAGAGATGAAGTAGTGTCAGGTATTGCAGCATTTTCTTGCTCAGTTTCAACCGTCCTAGGTTGAGAGCTAGTGCCAACCTCAAGTTCTTTATCGGTTGATCCTTGAACTTCCTCAAGATCGATTTCCTTGTTGCCTCTTTGTTTGGATAGCAATTCTCTTTCTAAGAAGAATGCCCTTCGAGCAACAAAAACTTTGTTCTCAGAAGGTTTATAAAAAATATATCCAACACCGGCAGAAGGATATCCGATAAAGTAACACCTTTCCGATCGAGGTTCAAGTTTGTCCTCAGTCTCACGTCTCACGTAAGCTTGACAACCCCAAACTCGTAGATATGAAAGTGTCGGCTTCTTATTATGCCACATTTCATAAGGTGTTTTCGATACTTTCTTGGTTGGTGCAAGGTTAAGGATCCTTACCGCCGTTTCTAGGGCATATCCCCAGAAACTAATAGGTACCTCAGTTCGACTCATCATGGACCTTACCATATCTAGTAAAGTCCGGTTCCTCCTCTCAGCGACTCCATTCAATTGTGGAGTCCTTGGAGGTGTTAATTGCGAAATAATTCCCCAATTCTTAAGATGATCGATAAACTCGGTACTTAGATACTCTCCACCTCTATCATACCGGAGTATCTTTATTGTTTTGCCCAATTGATTCTCTACTTCATTTTGGAATGTCTTGAACACCTCAAAGGTTTCATTCTTGTACTTGACAAGATAGACATATCCATACCTACTATAGTCATCTATAAAGGTTACGAAGTATCTTGTGTTATTCCTTGTAACGTGTTTGAAAGGCCCACATACATCCGTATGGATGATGTCCAAGAGGTCTTTACCTCTCTCATTTGTCCCCGTGAAGGGTGCCTTTGTCATCTTGCCTAGTAAACAAGAATCACATACATCATTTGACCCTTGGTCAAATGACTCCAAGATTCCATTCGCTTGAAGCTTGGTGATGCGAGTCTTGTTTATGTGGCCAAGACGACCATGCCATAAGGAATACTTGTCCAAACCATCTTTGGAACTCGAATCAATGTTCATGATAGATTTTGTTGAACTAATGTATGCAGTTGCTTCATAAATGCCATGACATGGTAAAGCTTTAAAATAAACAATGTTATCTTTAAAGCATATAATAGTATCATCATCAAAATAAAATTTGTAACCATCATCATACAATGCATGAAGTGATATAATGTTTCTAGCCACATAGGGCGAATAGCAGACATTTTCCAATAAAATAGAATAACTAGTCTTGAATGAAAGCTCCACACTTCCTTGAGCTTCCACCGGGATAATCTCGGAGTTTCCCATCACAAGATCTAGTTCTCCCTTCTCCAAGCTCCTACTTGCCCTTAGCACCTGCACCATATTACATATGTGAGTGCCACAGCCAGTATCTAAAACCCAGCCTCTAGAAGTAGAAGTATGGTGAAGTTCTATCATGAATGTACCTGAAGTTTCCGGGCCCGATATGCTCATTGCCTTGAGCTTATTGAGTCCCTCCAAGTACTTGGGGCAGCTTCGGCGGTAGTGGCCCTTGCCCCCACAAAAGAAGCACTCCGCATCCTCCGGAGTCTTGGCTTGGGGAGTCTTCCCCTTACCCTTACCCTCGGAGGCCGGGGCAGGCTTGGTTGCACCAACCTTTCCCTTACCCTTCCTTTTCTTGGAAGGGGCGGCCTTCCTTTTGGTTATGCGGCCTTCCCGGATGGCAAGAACGGGAGTGGAGGAGGAGGATGGCTTGCTCTTGGTCATGCTCGCTTCAGCAGTCTTGAGCATACCATGCAGCTCCATCAAGGATTTATCCATGCTATGCATATGATAACTCATAGTGAATTGGTCATATGCACTGGGCAGGGATTGGAGGATTAAATCGACCGCCATCTCCCTCCCGATGGTAAATCCTAGCTTCTCCATCCGCTCAATGTTTGCTTTCATACGCAAAACATGAGCACTCACGTTCCCTCCATCTTGAAGCTTGCAAGCGAGGGCCGACTTGAAGCATTCATACCTCTCTTGCCTCGCTTGCTGCTGGAACATATCCCGCAGCTGCACGATCAAGTCGTGAGCACTTAAGTGGTCCATTTGCTTTTGCAAATCGGTACTCATGGTGCTCAGCATGAGGCATGTAATCTCCTCAGTCTCCTTGAGGCGTTTTTCATATGCCTCTCGGATTGCCCTAGTTGCACCGCTTGGAGGTGCCTCGGGTAAGGGTTCCTCTATGGTGTGCATCTTCTCTTCATAGCGTAGGACAAGTTTGAGTTGCCTATACCAATCCATGAAGTTGCTCCCATCGAGCTTCTCCTTTTCAAGGAAAACTCTAAGAGAAACATTGGTGGTGGTGGTGTTTGCGCTTGTTGATGCCATCTAAAATTGCAAAGTAGACTTAAATTAGTTTCTTATAGATATGTATTATCTTGTTAAATTAATTTACCCATAAATAATTAACTTTAACAAGGCTAAGAACCGTATTTCATCCCACCATGTGACGGGGTTACCGCGGATCACATGATAAAATTATTTAGTCGGCAACCATTTTGCCAATTGCAATCTCTATTGCAATCCTTAGCGCCTTGCGGGATCCTACGACATCCAATGGTCGTTTGGCATGTTTGATCCCTTTTTGCACCAATTTTGAATCTTGAAATTTTGGTTAGCTCGTGCTAAGCTAGACAACTAACCAAGATTTCAAATCCAAAATTGCAAATAGTCCGTCAAGACATACGGTGACAAATTCACCAAAGTTGGCTCGTGCTAAGCTCGACAACCAAAATTGTGAATTTCCACACTCACCTTCCACACAGTTTTATGGGAGTTGGCTCGTGCTAAGCTCGACAACCAAAACCCATAAGACTAGATTCGGGTGGTATCATCTTACGGATGGTGCATTATTTACGTTTCGTGGAAAGACGGGCTTTTGTTTCCGGTTTGGTTTTAGATTAACATGCAAGTGACAAAAGCCTATTTTCACTAGGTGGGTTAATCTTGTATGTGAGCGCGCGAGAGAGTTGTAAACCATTTTTATCAAATCTCTTTTGATTTTGTTAATTTTCGAAAAATTATCTAGCATGCGAATCCTACACAATCCATGCATACAAAATCAAATCACACGCATAAAATATTAAAATTGGTAACCCTTGCCATAAAAACCTATGCGTTCTTCCCATGAGCTGAACGGGAAGAACTTGGTCAATTCTAGGGACAAAATCTTCGATGCGAGCTCCCACTAATCCCGCCATCTCCATTGGACTCCATCGTGGGCTTCATGGGTTCCTAGCTCCATCTCCTTTGACCCTTCTTGTGTGTTCATCATCCATCATAAAATACATACAATAGAATAAAATGGCATACAAGCCATAAAATACCTATTTATCTACTACAATTACATGGATGAATGAAATGGCATGCAAGCCACATTATTATTACAAATTAATCATAAGAATAATAATACAACCAAATTTGCATCCAAACACACAAAACAACCAAAGGGTCTAGGCAAGGTTACCAACTAACATATTCACATACAACCAAACATACATACATGCTACTGGAATTTAAACATCAAAGTAACATGATTAAAATTTCCAGAAGCTCAAAACATGGTTAAAAACCCGAGACCAAAAAACTGTTTTTTTTTTTTTTTAAACATGAACAAAAACTGACCAGCGACGATAGCGCCGCTATCTAAAACTAGTTAGCGCCGCTAACTCAAAGTTAGCGTCGCTAACCCTGTTCGACAGAAAACAAACAATTTCGATTTCGGGTTTTCAAAGCCACCAAGTGCATAACAATCATAGAGGTGGCTCTGATACCACTGTTGGGGTTCTCAGGGCACGCAACGGAAGCAAAGGTACAACATAAAAGGCCCAAAGTACAAGCACATAAAGCATAAAACGAAAACCCCAATAATGGACTAATCTCTATGAAATGAAATGCAACAAAACTGAGGGTAAAGGAGATTATACCAGCTCCTTAGCTCCAGCAAAATTTGATGAAGTGGTTGATTTTGTTCCTTGTGACTTGAACGAATCGACTATCGGATGGATACCCCGGCAACACGCCAAATCTCTTTAGCTAGGAAGCTCCCTTCGATTCTTCACAGTAGAAAACCGATGAGAGAACAGCAACCACGAACTTGGATCAACTTCTGGAACTAGAACCCTTTTAGAACTCTCCAAGTCTTTGTAGCACTTGAGAGAAAATAAACCAAAGTGTGTGTATATGTAATACTAGCCAAGAGAGAGTAAGAGAGGGTTAAGCAGCCCTTTTATAAAGATTAGGACGCCACTTAACCTTCCCAAGCCGGCCAAGATTGATGACTACATAACTCCCATGCATTGGTTCACTTTTGAGGTGATATGACAAAAAGATGCCGTTTGGACTTAGCGGCGCTAAACCATACTTAGCGGCGCTAACTCTAAAGGGTTAGCGGCGCTAACGCGGCTAGTCAGTTGACTTGACATAAAGCCCATGCAGCCGTAGCGGCGCTATCCTATAGGACTTAGCGGCGCTAACTCCTAATAGTTAGCGGCGCTAACGTGGCCTGCGAAGTCAACTTTTCTCTTTTGCCATTTTTGATCCCTTCACTTAAGTTGCTGTCAGATTTGACCCCGGTGTATGACCCAATAGGCCCATACATCATCGGTAGTGATTCCAAATGGTATACTTGCATCGGTGGGCATATTCTAACAGTTATATGTGTCAAATATTTTTTGATGATACATGATTGATCCATATGATGGTTCGCGAGATGAATTTATAATGGTAAATATATCATGATTAAATATGACATACAAGATAGGTATATGAATGATTTAAATGCGTAGTTAAGGATTATAATGAAAACAGTAATGATGGTTATTGTGGTGTGTTGAGGTATAGGTAGAAGTTCGTATGTCCGAAGCTAGCTACAATGCATACGGACCTTAACCTACGGATTAGGCATGCTTGTCAGAACCTTTCACTAAAAGGACAGACTGTAACAAAACGAAAGAAGAAGAGGACAATAACCAATATAGAAGGTCAAGACAACCAAACGATGGTTGTTCTGCATACGTAAGGCCTGGAGAACAAGACGAATGCCTCATCCCTAGGTCGATCACATTAGAACCGGACAAGTCAGGAACGGTCCCTATCAGAAGTACAGACATCAGAAGAAACACCCTATTATCTAGCAGGTAATAAGAATAACTCTTTGGGCGAACGATTATAAAAGAAGTAGGTCGTTTGTCAAGGTAGGCAGATCAATTCCCTTTCTCTCAACTCTTACTCTCCCTTACTTACACATTTTTCTATCTTTAACACATCAGAGAAACTAATTCTTACGCCAGAGGTTGGTCACGAGGACACCCCTCCTCGTGACGAGACTAACGGTGGTCTGTTTTGTAGGAAAGCTCTCACGTCTTTCAGTGGCCGGACGTTCGTCTGTTGAACACGTTGATCCAAGAACAATGCTCGTTTTAACATTGGCGCCATCTGTGGGACCCGATTTCAGTAATGTACGAGACCCTTGTCCCACCTTTTGAAACTCTGATTCTTGGAACGTCCGTAGCCAATACCAATACTATTCGTGTTACACCTGTTTTAGAATCCGTCGTGGTAACCGGAAACACTTCCAACACAGTCGAAAACAACCTACAACTTACCCCAGAAATCGTGCGCCAAAACTACCCGTTACTCAAGACCCTTATGGACAGTCATGAGAAAGAAGCAAGATTAGAAGAAGTGCAAACGAGGTTACATTTTGATGATGACGAGTCGATAATCACACAACCTGTGCAACCCCTTACAAAAAACAACAATTCAGAACAAAAACACACCGCTGAAAGAAGCCTCGAAGAGGAGGAGGAGCTAGTGCGCCCATATCGACCTTCAGAAGCGACTAAGTTTACCAAGCGCATTACGCGTTTCGAGTTCCAAGGAAAGATCAGAATGCCATCCCATGTAAAGATGTAGGATGGGACAACAGATCCAGAGGACTACTTAAGGATTTTCATGGATGCCGCAGAAGTGGAGTAGTGGTCCATGCCCGTATGGTGTCACATATTCGCACATACCCTCTCAGCGGTAGCTAGAATATGGTTTGATCACCTACCTACGGAAAGCTTCGACACCTTTGAAGAACTCCGGAAAAGTTTCCTCTCCAACTTCATGCAACAGAAGAGGTACATGAGGGACCCAGTGGAGATACACAACATCAAGCAGCGGGAAGGGGAAACGCTTTGGGCATTCATCAGAAGATATCTCAAGGAGAGCCAAGAGATAGGAGGCGCCGACGAAAAGATGAGGATCTCCGGGTTTATTCATGGGATCCGGTCTAAACAGATGGTTGAAAGGTACTGTAACGCAGTGCCAAAATCCGTTGATGAAATGATGGAAACGGCACGGGCATTTATTCGAGGAAAGAAAGCTGCGGGGCAACTTGATGAAGCCACTCGGAAGGCCCCGTCCGGACCAAGACCTTCCCGGTAGAAGGCGGGGGGCCTTAGGAAGAACTTCAGCCAACCTTCTTACCCAACGTTGTCCGGGGAAAGGAAAAACAATGATGGACGAAGAAGAGCACCGTACCAAATCTCGGATAATAGGAGGACCTCCTTTACACCTTTGACCAACAGCCCACAAGATATCCTTTCCACCGAGGAAGCAAGTCAGAGCTTCATGCCACCAAAGCCCATGCTCACCCCGCCAGAACGAAGGAATCAGGATAAGTATTGCGAGTTCCACGTGGATAAGGGGCATCACACTAACGACTGTTTTCACCTGAAGAAACAAATAGAAGAAGCAGTGAGGACCGGACAATTAGCCCATCTGGTGAAAGAAATCAAGCAACCGTTTAGACCAAACAACAAAGGGGGGAGACCTCACTCCTCCGGAAAGGGGAAAGATAAAGAAATATTCATGATAAGAGTAGATGGGGGGCGAGCGAAAAGAGATGAAAGAGAGTTCAAAATATGTGGAAACGAAATAATAGATTTCCCGCCGGTAGGAAACCTGGGGCCAATAGTCAGTCCAATCGTGATCCGAGAAACGATAGCTGGGTATGATGTTCATAAAATATACGTGGACGGAGGAAGCTCTTCCGAGATCATGTATGAGCACTGTTTCCTGAAGATGGGACCTGAAGTGAAGGCTATACTAATGGAGGCTACCACACCCTTGGTAGGGTTTTCGGGAGAAGTAGTCTGGCCCCTTGGGGAACTTGTGCTTCCTTTCTGCATCGGAAGCTACCCCCAGGGCCGAATCGTAAGATTAAGGGTTTTGGTGGTAAGATCTACTTCTCTATATAATGTCATACTAGGATGAACGGGGATGGGGGCTCTGCGAGCTGTCGCATCTATGATACACTCCTTTATAAAATTCCCCACCATGTCCGGGATAGCAACGGTTCACTCATAAAGGGAAGTCACCAAGGAATGCTTGCGCCTGGAGAGAGAAGAGCAAAGAGCCCAGAAGAAGGAGATATCAAATAGAGAAGAAAGAGCGGTGGTTGTGAATAGCTTGTATCCGGAGAAACCTGTGAAAGTAGGAGGATCTTTAAGCCCCAGGTGTCAAGAAGAGTTGATATAGATTCTTCGTGACAACAAAGATATATTTGCGTGGAGATCATCAGACATGACGGGAATACCGCGAGAACTGATAGAACACAAATTGCTGATACCAAGGGGAATGAAGCCAGTGGTTCAGAAAAAAGAACTCTTGCTCTCGATCGAAGCAGAGCTGCATGCAGCGAGGTAGATAAACTCGCAGAAGCCGGAATCTTAAGAGAATTTAGATAGGGGTCGTGGGTGGCAAATCTGGTTATGGTTAAAAAGAAAGACGGAACCTGGCGGATGTGCATAGATTTCACTGAATTAAACAAAGCGTGTCCAAAGGATCCGTATCCTTTGCCAAGATTTGAAGGTAGAATCCTTGTATGGATAATGGTACAAATGCTTTTTAGACGCATACAAAGGGTACCATTAGATCAAGATGGCTGTTGACGACGAGGATAAGACGGGGTTTCACACGGACCAAGGAGTTTTCTGTTACAGGAAAATGCCTTTCGGATTAAAGAATGCCGGAGCAACGTATCAGCGTCTAGTGGATACTGTATTCGAAAAGCAAATAGGCCGGAACATCAAGGCCTACGTAGATGACATCGTCATAAAGAGTGAAACGGAGAAGAATTTGCTGGGAGATGTCATCGAAACATTCTCGAACTTAAGAAAGGCGAATATGAAGCTCAACCCGAAGAAATGTTCCTTCGGATTACAAGAAGGACGTTTTCTAGGGCATATCATTACTCCCACAGGGATTCAGGTGAACCCTGGTAAAATCAAGGCCATTATGGAGTTGGAGTCACCAAGAACAGTCAAACAAGTGCAGAGCCTGAGTGGTAAACTGGCCACTTTGCACAGATACATGGCAAGAGCAGCGGAACATTCCCTTCCGATCCTCAAAACACTGAAGAGCTGCATCAACAAAAAACATTTTCGTTGGACACGGGAGGCCGAGGAAGCTTTTCAAGCGATAAAGGTAGCCATTTCCAATCTACCCGCTCTAACGGCCCCAAGAAGGGGGGAGGTATTAATCATGTACTTAGCTGCTTCAATCAACACCTTGGGAGCAACACTGATGGCCGAGAGAGAAAAGCAACTGATGCCCATCTATTTTATTAGTCGTACGCTACAAGGTCCATAACTCAATTACCCAACATTAGAAAAGGTACCCTTGTGCCTAGTTTTTTCCACACGAAGGCTACGGAGGTATTTCCAAGCGCATAAAGTAAGAGTTATAACAAATGCTCCAATAAAGCATGTGTTGAGCAAACTTGAGGTGTCGGGACGATTAGCTAAATGGGCAGTTGAAATTGGAGCTTTCGATATCAATTATGAACCAAGGACCTCTATAAAAGGACAAATCCTGGCGGACTTCATTACAGAGTCTGAAGGAACCTACGGAACTAGTACAAAATAAGATGAGCAGGAGGAAACATGGAAGTTATACACTGATGGAGCATCGAGTGCTGAAGGTGCGGGGGGGAGGACTCATCCTCACGAATTCCACCCGGATGGAATTGACATATTCTCTCAGGTTTGATTTTCCAAGTTCAAATAATGAATCAGAATATGAAGCTCTTTTGGCAGGATTGAAAATAGCCTCAGCCATGAAGATCCAGAAGCTCAAGGTGTATGTTAATTCAAAGCTTGTAGAGTCGCAGATTAATGGGGCCTATGAAGCCAAAGAGCCCAACGGTGTGCAGCCCGCGTACGGGTATATTTTTTAGATGATTAAAAGCTTTTTCACACTGATGTTTTAAATTTATAAAGTGGAATTACAAAATAAATACTACACATGACTCAGGCAAGTATGACCTGGTCAGTAGTAGTATAGATAGGGTAAGACCGAGTGTCGAACCACAGGGATAAAGTGACTTTCTGGCAGCTACTAGAACTCAAACATCATTATTGTTTGGTGAAATAAAAACATGTGATTTTTAGAATTTGAATTAAAACTAATAAAAGAAACAAGTTACACTAGTAAAATAATAACAAGCGATTAGACAATCAGAGAAAGGATCACTTAGGCTTCAGAATCATCCTGATTAGTTATGGTAATATTTATTTTGGTTTAATTGTTAATGACTTGATGAAATGCATTAAGCTCACAATATGCTGTTCTATCTAATACTCATAAGTCATATTATCATGTAAATCATCACTCGAGTTATCAAGACTAAGATTTACAATCAAATATAGCATGTAAGCATAGAATCATAAGACAATCATAGATCCACTTAACCATGTTTAAATCTAGCTACAAGCCATACATTCTTGGTCAAATGATATGTCTCATAGCTTTCAAAACATAAGAAAGGTGTTAAAGTGATTTAAGAATGGTTAAAATAAAAGAAACAGCAAACTGATTCTGGAACTGGGCTTCATGCGATCGCATGTCAGGGACATGCGATCACATAGAATGACAGACCCATGCGGTCGCATGCATATGTCAAGCGATCGCATGGTATCTAGTTACAGCAGATTTCACTTTTACCCAAAGATTAAATACAAACAACCCGGACTTTCATCCAAGGTTATAAGTAGATAGTAAATGAACACTATGATGTTATGAACCCAACAAGACTCAACCCACGTGCATTGGATTTAAGATCAAGCCTTATGTTATTTGTTTTAGATATCATCATGTTACATGCCATTTCTAGCAAGTGACACATGCAAAGCATGAAATACATAAGCATGCACATAGAATCAAAAGATCAAATTCTTAATGACATTATGGAGTTCATTTCAACCTTAACATGTTCAAAAACATCTTTTTAATCCTTTTTATCCTTTTGTAGTATTAATGATCAAATAATATACGTACACAATTAAACTTTCATTTGAGATGTGAAACATGTGAGAATCCAAAATATGATAAACATGGCCAACTTGTTAAGATCTGAAATGATCAAAGAGAAGTTCCAAAAATACTTTTCAAATGACAATCTTGCTTGTTACACCATTTCAAGTGATAACTACACAAGATCTTAAGATTAAACCAACATTCTTGAATATGCATGCAATATAACCTTTAGGTTTTTGTTGGAGTATGCCCACTGACACACATACGCCAAATGATCGCTACCGATGATGTATGGGCCTATCGGGTCACACGCCAAGGGTTGATCCTGACAACAACCTAAAAGATGAGGGTGAGAAAGGATAAATAATGTAAGTTGGTTTCCTGGCAGGGGTTAGCGGCGCTAACCCTGGCGTCGCTATCTCAGCCGCGTTAGCGGCGCTAACCTTAAGTGATTAGCGGCACTAACCATGGGCGGCTAGCGGCGCTAACCCTGCCTGACAGAAACAACTTTATTCTTTTCACCTCCTCTCTCCACCAATGCATGTCAAGCCTCATTATTACCTCATGGCCGGCTTGGGGAGTTCAGGGGGCAACTTGGGGCTTATATATACATGCTTCTCTTGTCTCTATAATACTCTTGGTCATTTTATAAAGAAAAAAACCTACTTAGAACTTTGAGGTATTGCTAATTGAAAGATAGAGTACTAGAGCTAGAGTTTCTGGAGAGACGTTTGGTTACTGTTCCAGAAGTCTTCTTCAAACAAGGATTGGGCGTTTGGAGTGCTAATACACTTGGGTCACATTTTCTCTTGGGGTGGACTTGGATAGCTCAAGAGGATCAAAGATCAAGCTTGGAAGCTAGCATTCAACAACTTTCCAGAGACATTAAGGGTATAATCTCTTCTTCCTTTTCTATTTTGTTGCATTACCTTGTTGCAGAGCAAGATCCATTGATGGGGTTCACTTTATGGTTGATTTTTGACTTGAAAATTGTTATTTGTACTTGCATGCTTCCGTTGTACTCAACCACGAACCCTAATAGTGGTATCAGAGCCATCTCTACACTGGTTTTGCACTAGATGGCCTGGAAAATCCGAAAAATGTGATTTTTGGTTCTGTCCAGGGTTTAGCGGCGCTAACTTTTCCATGTTAGCGGCGCTAAACCTTCCGTAGCGGCCGCTAAGCCGTCTCGCGATAGCGGCGCTAACCTGGAGTTAACGGCGCTAACTTTTATAGTTAGCGGCGCTAACCCTTCTGGCAGAATGCAAGTTTTTTGTTTAAAATCAATTTTGTTGGATTTTTAGGGTTGATGTACTTTCTGGAATTATTCCAGAATTTTGGGATGTGATTAGTTCTAAGTTGCCTTATGTCTTGGTTGATGTATTTATATGTGGATTAACATTTAGGCATGAAAATGGTTAATTACATATACTTACATTGTGTACATATGACTATGGAATTTTGACTTGTTTAAGGTTCCTAATGCATATGTACATAGGATTATTTGTGCCTTGAGTGATTAGATAATCTTAACCAAGACATATAAGATTACATGGTTTTGTGTGGCACACCATGTGTAGTTTTAAATTTCTTGTATGTGGTTGTGATATTAGAATCCGGTAACAATATGAGCCATAAGACCTATGTGATGTGTTTGGTTGTTTAAATTAATGTATTCATTCATTTGGTGGTTTGTACCACAATGGTTTGTAATAATTAATTTATTTATTAGGTTGTATATTTAACGGTTTGCATGCCGAATTTCTATTCTTTGTAATTTGTAGCATTACCTTAGAATAGTAAATTGTGGCTTGCATGCCATTTCCTTTTAAGTTTGTAAATTGTAAAAGGAGGACCGAAGCAACCAACAAGGACCTTGGAGGGTGTCTTGGCATACTTGGATCCGGAGGTCGGCATGGAGATGCCATGGATCAAGTGGGAGGAGCACACATCAAGTCATTCGGTCTAGTCCTTAGATGACTTAGTCTTGCCCGTTGGCTCACGGGCAAGACGCATAGGATTGGCTCGTTACCGGATATGTATTACATGTGTGGTTGATTTTATTTTGTACTTTTTCTTGCATGGATGTTTACGATCTTCGCATGCTAGAAAAGTTTTCAAAAATAATAAAATCAAAGAGTTTTTAAAATGGTTTACAAACTCCACGCGCCACATTGACAAGAATTGGTTAAAAGTGTTTTAACCGGAGAAACAAAAACCCGTTTTTCAAAAGTAAATCTCACATCACTCGTAAGATGACACCGCCCAAATCTAGTGAAACAAGATTGGTCGTCGAGCTCTAGCCGAGATCGGTTTTGCGTAACTGTCTGGAAGGCGCGTGTGGCAACTCGCAAGGTCGGTTGTCGAGCTTTAGCCGAGCCGGCCATTGGGCTAGAGTACCACCGTGTATCCTGACGGACGATTTACAAATTCCAAGACTTAAACACCATGGTAGTTGTCGAGCTTTAACCGAGCTATCAAAGTGTATTAATGAGGAATTGGTGTGGAGGGATCAAACATGCCAAATGGGTGCTATGAGTACCTAGGATCCCGCAAGTGTCTAAGAGTTGTGATCACGGATTACAATTGGTAAAGTGTTTACCGGCCTAAAATAGCTCTATGAAGTGATCCGCGGAAAACCCGCCATGGATTAGGGTATTTTGAGGTTCTTAGCCCTTGTTATTATAATTTGTTTTTATAACAAGTGGGTAATTATTTTAACAAGGATTTAATACGTCATAACTAACCAATTTCGTACTTTGCTTGTAGATGACATCTACTAGCAACACCAACACCACCAACATGTCACTCCGTCCATTTCTGGAAAAGGAGAAACTCATGGGGCCAAACTTCATTGATTGGCATAGGACTTTGAGAATTGTCCTACGTCAAGAGATGAAGCTAGAGGTCCTTGAGTCACCTCTTCCGGAGGCGTCGGCAATTAATGTGCCAAGAGCCGTGAAGGACGCGCATGAAAAGCGTGTCCGTGACACTAATGATGTCACTTGCCTAATGCTAATGACCATGAGTCCCGAATTGCAAAGGAAATTCGAGAAAGTGAGTGCGTTTGAGATGATTTCTCAGCTTAAGGACATGTTCCAATTGCAAGCAAGGCAAGAGCTTTATGAGTGTGTCAAGGCTTTTGTCGGTTGTAAGATGCCGGAGGGCGGAAATGTTAGCTCCCACGTCCTTAAGATGAAAGGGTACATGGATCAGCTTGAGGAGTTGGGCTTTCCCATGGGGAAAGAGTTGGCGGTTGAAATAATCCTCCAATCTTTGCCTCCGTCATATGGACCGTTCATTATGAACTTCCATATGCATAGTATGGATAAAACCATTATGGAATTGCAAGGCATGCTTGTCAGGATCGGATATTACCAAAAATCAATAACAAGAATTATCTTTGAGAATTAAATCAGAGTTGTATAAAGATAATCTTTCAGTTTGATCACAATCAACTAAGAAGTTGCGGAATCACACTTAATTGATGTTTAAGGTTTAACACAAGAACAATTCAATTAATCAACACAATAAAATACTTTCAAACACCAGATGTATTAAAAACCGATTACGATTACAATAATTACCAACACCTCTAATCTAACTCTTTTGTTAGACGAAGAACACAACTTGTTCTTAGGTTTCAATGAAACTTAGAGGCTAACACACTTTCTGAAACCAAATTAACAATAAACTATGAATGCGTAGAATAATCAAATCAAGAATTACTTCTAATACGATATTCTATTCCAAGTATTTATAGACTCTTGATCCTCCTTGAAAAGTTGACAGTTAGGTAATCTTCTATCTTCCGAGATAATCTTCAAATTTTGATAAAGATATACTTCAGATCCACGAAGATAGTGATTTCCATGATTAGCTCAACAGAAATTGTTTATTGAATGAAACAGTTCTGGTCTTCTTCTTCTCTTCAAGGTCTTCTAATAGTTGTAAACACTTGAACTAACAGTTCTGAACTTTGTACTAACAGTTGTAATGCTCACAACAACTGTTAGTCACAACTGTTTTCATACTTCACTTAACAGTTTGCAACTGTTTTCCCAGAATTACTTCTAACAGTTTTCAACTGTTTTCACAAATTTCCTCTAACAGTTTTACCTTTGCATGTCCAACAGTTTCCATTACTTAGCAAATTTCCCAACAATCTCCCCCTAACTTAAAGTATTGAACAATACATTTAAGTTGTTTGTTTTAAGGGTTCAACCATAGAAAAATTAACATAAGCAAAGAAAATATTAACATTAATTATGAAAAGTCAAACTGTTACAATCAAAACATAAAAAGAAAAATTACTTTTTACTTGACTGAATGAGCTCCAACCTTTCCTTCACCCTCTTCATCAGATCGTCCTTCATGTTAGCAGGGCCAAAGAACTTTGCTTTCAACATATACATAAGCTTTATTTTACCATGCTCAACAAACTCAAAATCAAACCACTGAGTTTGTCCCTTTCCCATCACCATATGATATACTCTTGACTTGTCATATACTTTCATAGAAATTATTGGGAAGGCTTCATAAATTATCAACATGGGCATTATTCCCCGTGGATTGCATATACTTGTTAAGTGCCTCATCAAAACTCTGATTTCAATTTCTGCATCTCCCCCATAGTGACTTATTCCATATGCATACATCTCTTGAATATCCCTTCTAGTCACACTCTCCATTAGATGCAAGAAGCTAGCATAGCTTTCTATTGGCTCTACTTCTCTTACAATGGTCACCCCTTTCTTCCCAGTTTCAATCCTTAGAAGTTCGAATATCCACTCAGTGATGTGAGATTTTTGGCCTAGTTGCTCTGCCACACGTTTATCTATTCTTTCTTCCACATCCACCCTGAGTCTGTCTTGTAGGATGGTTTGAACCATACCAGGTTTAGTTTGAACTGTTTGGGATTGTTGAGACAGTTGAGGTTGAGCTGTCTGCTTTTTCTTATCAGCTGCTGGCTTAGGAGGTGGAACTGGTTTCTTCCTTACAACTCGTTTTCTTTTTACTCCCTTACCAGCTTTCTTTGCCTTTTCTTCTTCATCTATTTCAGCAGTGAATTCATCAGCAAGCTGTTGAACCAATTCAAGATCTTTCTGTTCTTGTTGCTTAAGCTCAGCATCTAGCCTTTGTGCTAATTCACGATCATGCTCTTCTTGTTGTTCTTTGGTGAGCTTTAGCTTAGGAATATCAACCACAACCTACTTTCCCTTACCTAGCACAAGGGGCATCCTTTCATGTTTCTTTCCTTCAATAATTGCAATGCCTTTAAACCCTGGCTTAGGTGCAAGTGGTTCCAGTTTTGAGACTTTGCCATCTAACCACCCATCATCTATCTTTTGAGCCATTTTGAATGTGCTGATGTTAAGAGTTTCAGCACCTATTTCAATCAGATGATTCTGCTTAACCTTTGACCATGTTTTGAAAACATCTGTTGTTGGATAATCTCCTGTCATAATCATTTTGTTTATCAAAACTCTGTCAACTGCTGACAGCCTTTCTTCTTCTTCAACTGTTTGGGAACTAGCAGCTGTTTGTTGTTGAATTGGAGAAACTGTTGTTTCTGGAGCTACAACTGTTTGAGTATCTGGTGCAACTGTTTGTTCAGTCTGCACAACTGTTTCAGCAACTGTTGGTTGAATCACCACTGGCTTTAAATATTTCTCCCCCTTTTTGATTGGAACTGTTTGAGAAGGGGTTCTGGCACTTGTTGTGGACTTTTTGAGCACTAGATCATGAGCTTGAAGGACATCAGTAGCCTTCTTCAATGTATCTGACAGAAACTTGATCTGTTTGTCTTGCTTGATAATGAGCTCATTGTGCTTGGCCAAGAGCTTGTCTTGTAAAGAGTTCCTCTTCTTGAGATAAAGGAAAGCAACAAAAAATGGTACAAGTTCTGGATTCGTCAATGCTTTAAGTTTCATACTTGCCTCAATGTCAGCCACTATTGCCACTGTGAACATATCATCGGCAGATAGAACTGGTGGGTCACTCCTTGAAGTTCCCTCACCAGTACCCCTTTTTTCTTGGTACTGGGGATTTCCAGAAGCTGTTTGACCAGCCTCTGTTGCCGTGGTTGAGGTCTTAGCATTGTTAACACTGGCCTGCTCATCCCTTGCGGATGAAACAGTAGCATCAGCCTCAAGAACCACATGATCACCCTCTAGTGGAGTGATCACCTCCTCATCGTGCCTGGGAGACAGCACTATGGTTTCCCTTTGAATATTCTGCACAGGTGAATGCACCTGTGCAGGGTTAACAGTTTGGGGATTGGAGACGGTGGTGGAAGGAGCACCAACAGTTCTCTTTTTCTTTTTAAACGTTATGAGTGTGGGGGCTTGTGTTGTAGCTTGAGACAAGGTAGCAGAGGGGGATATTTGAGTATCATGAGCTGTGGGTTCTAGAGTTGGAGGTGTAGCAATAAGTGGGGCTTCATGCTCAACTCTAGCAGCTCTGTTTCTTGAAAGAAACTCCACCATTGCAGAGAGTGGTGGAGTTATGGCACCAGAGAAGCTTTTGCCATTTATTAGCATCTTGCTCAATGTGGAGGCCACATGAGCAGAGGGAATTATGACCCTCTTGTGTTTTTGGAGATTTGGCAACAAAGAGTTCAGCAAAACTTGCACAATTCTGGGGTACATCAAAAAGAGACCATATTTGGTCCCGAGATGCTTTACCATACCATTGAAGATCAGTTTTGAAAAATTAAAACAACGATTGTTGGCTAAACAGATTAGAGCCAAGGCAATGTTGCTTCCGAACTCATTTCATCCAGTTCGTTTGGGACTGATACACTGCTGGAGAGTATGAATCAGATACTTCTAGTGTGCGCAAAATTGTCCCTTATAGAAGGTACCATTTCCCCTAGGGCCCTCATACCCAAGTTTTACCAACTCAGCATGCAAAAATTCTAGTGAGACAGAATCAGAAAACTCACCATTGCGATCATTGAGTTGAAGATGTTGGCGTATGGTATCCTCAGAGATTGAAACAGCCAAACCATCAACATTTGAATCAATCCATTGCACTCCATCAGCTTCTCGGAGTGTAGCATGTTTCCAAAAGTGGTCGATATGAGAAGTGTAGATGGTTGGATTGATGGTGAGAGTAGTATGGAGAGTTGACATTGATAGATAGTCAATCATGTCATGTAAAGCATTGAGATCAGCAGGTTTCGAGAGGAAGGCAAGCATGTTGTGTTCTTTGACAAACGGAAGGGGAGCCATTGCGATTTGAGAGTAAAATTCTAGGATTTTAGCGTTTGATCGAAGTTCAGTAAGCGTAAATGAAACTGTGAGGAGGGAATGGATTATATATGTTTCGAATATTAAATGCAATTCAAACTTCCTCAGAGTTTCTGCAAAGACTAAAATACCCTTTGAACAAAACTAACAGTTGAAGGAAATAACGAGCTAACAGTTGAGAACTGTTTTTGTAATAAACGTCAACTGTTATTGAAATGAAGTACTCCCCCTTAAATGAAAATTCCGTTTGTCTAACAGTTGAAAACTGTTAGTTGTATCACATACAGCTGTTCCTTGAACACTTACTCAAACAGTTGTTAGACAATAAAACTAACAGTTGCAAACTGTTAGTGAGAAAACATAGATAAACAAACAACTGTTATTCCATGTTAATCATTCCAATATTGGAGATCAAAAAGTTGAACCTGCTCACATCAAAAGCTTTAGTGAACAGATCAGCTAACTGATCATCAGTATGGACTTTCATAACTTGGATTAACCTTTTCTCATTGCAATCTCTAATGAAGTGAAACCTGATCTCAATGTGCTTTGTTTTAGAATGCTTCACTAGATTGTTGACAATGCTAATAGCACTTGTGTTGTCAACATAAATAGGTGTATTCAAGAAAGACATACCATAATCCAGAAGCTGATTCTGGATCCACAACACTTGTGAACATCAGCTTGATGCAGCAACATATTCAGCCTCAGCTGTTGAAGTTGAAACTGTTGTTTGTTTCTTGCACTGCCATGAAACCAACCTTGAGCCAAAGAATTGGCATCCTCCAGAGGTTGATTTTCTGTCCACATTAGCTCCACCATAGTCACTATCAGAGTATGCCACCAAATCAAAATGTGAATCCTTAGGATACCAAAGACCCAGTTTTGGTTGGCCTTTGAGATATCTAAAGATTCTCTTTACAGCAAACATGTGTGACATCTTTGGACTGCATTGAAACCTGGCACAAACACACACAACAAACATTATATCTGGTCTAGAAGCAGTTAAGTACATTAAAGAACCTATCATAGACCTATACAAATGTATGTCTACATCCTCCCCCTCAGGATCTGCTCCCAACAGTTTGTGTGTTTCCATTGGAGTACTTGCCAGCTTCACATCTTGATAGCCAAACTTGTCCAAAATGTCTTTGACATACTTTGATTGACTGAGAAATATACCAGTTGACTTCTACTTCACTTGTAGTCCCAAGAAAAATGTGAGTTCTCCCATGGAACTCATCTGAAATCTCTTATGCATGATGACTTCAAACTCCTTGCACAGGCTGTCATCAGTAGATCCAAAGATTATATCATCAACATAGATTTGAACAAGAAAAATCTCTGTTTTAACAATCTTTGTAAACAATGTCTTGTCAATGGTGCCTCTCTTAAAACCATTCTCAAGCAGATATGATGATAATGTCTCATACCAAGCTCTAGAAGCCTGATGCAATCCATACAATGCTTTATCCAATCTATATACCCTGTCAGGATACTTTGAGTCTTCAAAACCAGGTGGTTGACACACATATACTTCCTCATCAATAGTTCCATAGAGAAAAGCTGACTTGACATCCATTTGATACACCTTAAATCCTTTATAGCTTGCTAAGGCAAGGAACAGTCTGATTGCTTCTATCCTTGCAACAGGTGCAAAGACATCATCATAGTCTATTCCTTCCTCTTGTGTATAACCCTGTGCAACAAGTCTAGCCTTGTTGTTGATTACAATCCCTCTCTCATCCTTCTTATTTCTGAACACCCACTTGGTGCCAATAGCTCTTTTGACTCTTGGAAGTTCAACTAACTTCCAAACTTGCTGAATTTGAAAGTGTAAGAGCTCTTCTTGCATTGCTTCCACCCATGAAGGGTCTTTTAAAGCCTCTACTGCTTTCTTTGGTTCTATCTGAGATAGAAAGCAGTCATTCACATCAAACTGTTCAAGATTCACATCACTATTTTCACTTTGCAGCATACCTCTAGTTCTGACAGGAGTGATGGGATCACCTATAATCTGCTCTATGGGATGATCCTTGTGAATTATTAAGGTAGGGATGTTTACTTCAGTCAGTACATTCCCTAAATTAGACAGATCAATCTCAGATTCACTCTCATTCCCAGAAGAATTACATTCCAGATCTGCAACTGTTTGATTAATAGATTCATTGTTTTGTTGGAGAACAGGAGATTCCATATCCTTTGAAGGTTCAGCATCATCATTCATTGGACTAACAGCATTGGAAGAGTCATTTTGAAACAAAGGAATCACTACAAAGTCTTCAGTGGCTTTGTTTTCACCAACAGTTGTTGGACTTGAGCTAACAGTTTCAGAACTGTTTGAGACAGTTTGTGGATTTGCACTAACAGCTATAGGAACACCTGCAACTGTTTCTGTAGAATACTCAAAAGAAAGAGATTTAGACAATGCATCAATATCAAATAACCAATCAGGACCATTACCTGCAATATTGATCCTATTCTCATTGAAGGAGACATTCATACTCTCTTCTATGATCCTAGTGACATTGTTAAAAACTCTGTATGCTTTACTCTGAGTGGAATATCCTACAAAGAATCCTTCTTCTGCTTTACTCTCAAATTTGCCTAATTGTGACTTGGTATTAAGGATAGTGCAGGGACATCCAAATGGTTTGAAGAAGTTGATCAAAGGTTTTCGTTTATGGAACAACTCATAAGGAGTTTTCCCTTTGGACTTGACAATTTGTACTCTATTCTGAACATAGCAGACCGTGTTCACTGCTTCTGCCCAGAAGGTCATTGGGAGCCTAGAATCAGCTAACATAGATCTAGCAGCCTCTATCAAAGTCCTATTCCTTCTCTCAGCCACTCCATTCTGTTGAGAAGTCCTAGGTGCACTAAACTGTCTTTCAATTCCTTTTTCCTCACAAAAGCTGTTTAACTCATAGTTCTTAAAGTCAGAACCATTATCAGATCTAATGACTTTCACCTTCAAATCAAATTGATTTTCAATTCTAAGAATAAGAGACTTAACTAACTCAGCATATTCATCTTTAGTTCTAAGAAATTGAACCCAAGTAAATCTGGCGAAGTCATCAACTATGACTAAACAGTAAGCTTTCTTCCCTATACTGACCACAGATGTAGGACCAAAAAGATCCATATGCAACAGTTGTAAAGGTGTAGTAATGGAAGAAACTTCTTTGGGCTTATAAGAAGTTTTGTGTTGCTTGCTTTTGAGACAGGCTACACAATTATCATCACATGAGAATTCTTTTTGGGGAAAACCTCTTACCAGATTGTTTTTAGCTAACAGATTCATTGTTTTAAATTTCATGTGACACATCCTTCTATGCCAATTAGCAGACTCTTCATGAGATGCCTTTGAGAGTAAACAACTTAATATATTCTGTTTAGCAACCTTTTGTGTATCCAGACAGTATACATTATCCTTTCTATGTGTTCTTAAAAGAACATCCTTTTCATCCACTTTAAAATCTTTCGGAAGGATAATGCACTCTGTGTCTGTGAACAGGACTTTGTTTCCATGATCACAAATTTGAGACACACTTAACAGATTGTATTTGAGTTGTTCAACAAAGAAAACATCATTGAAAGTAAGTGTACCTGCCTCTACAGCTCTCTTACCAGTGATTCTTCCTCCTTTAGCATTTCCTCCAAATGCTACATATCCTCCATTGATTTTTCTGAAATCCTTCAAACAGTGTGGATTTCCAGTCATGTGACTTGAGCATCCACTATCCACATGCCAAATTGATCCATGATCGGCCCTATGAATGCTCTGCACAAATAAAATTCAGTCAGTAGCAGGAAGTACCCAGGCCATACAGGTCTTGGGTACACCATTCAAGTCATATATAATACTTAAACAGAGTTTGATTCTTCTTGATTTCATCCAAATTAGACTTCTTTATTTTGTGTGAAGAGTATTTGGTGAGAACATGTGGTTTCCAACTGTTGTGATTAACAGTTGAGACTTTTGAACAAACAGTTTTTGAATTTGGTAAAACAGTTGAGTCAGTTTGTAAAACAGTTTGACTTTCAGATTGATTAACAGTTTTAACCTCTTCAGAAACTGTTTGTTTTTGCAATTTCACCCATGCCAGATTAACAGTTTTTGGTTTTGGCTTAACAATTGTAGAACTGTTAGTTGATTTTGATTTAACAGTTGTAGAACTGTTAGCCTGTTTTGGCTTAACAGTTGTAGAACTGTTAGCCTGTTTTCTGGTACTTGGCCTCTGGGTGCTATAGATCTGTGGATTATGATAACAGTTGTGAGCCAAGTGATTTGCTCTCCCACATATATAGCACCTTTTGGTTTTCAGAATAGACAAACCAGTTCTTTGTGACCAAAACTGGTTTCTATTTCTTTGATTTCCTCTCACTAATACTGAAGGAGGAAATTTCTGAACACCATGTTGTTTGCATGTGCATACAGGCACTTCAGTATGCCTTTTCACATATTTGGATTGAGATTATGCTTTTGAAGCTTCCTTCTTTGGCTTCTCAACTTGAAATTCATCAACCTTCTCTTTTCCTTTGGACTTAACACTAACAGTTGAGATGTTTGGTTTAAAACTGTTTGGGTTCTGTTTGGAACTGTTAGTGTAATGTTGGGGACTGTTTGCAACAGTAGTGGAACTGTTTATAGAATAAACTTCTTTGAAAAGTCTTGTTTCACTGGTGAATGGTTCAGTGGAGGCTTTAACAAACATCACAAGTTTTAAAGAGGATTTTGGTGCTGTAGGTTCACAACAGATGTGATTTTCAAATGGAATAACCTCTTCCTTCTTCAGAACTCCCTCATTCTTGTCATCACTCACTTAATACACAACTCCTTCTTCTTCACTTTCAAATTTTGGACCAGCTGACTTCAACACTGCTTCTAATGGTTCATTGACATACCTATCAGCTACATCAGACATAGGAGTTATGTAGTTATGATTGTATGGAGGTGGGGTCTGTTTGTATCCTAAATCTGTTTTAACCTTGTCTCTGATTTGTGATTGTAACAAGGTTTCAATCTTAAGATTTGTTGCTTTGAACATACTCAAATCCATATCCACACCATCCAATTTTTTGGTTAGTTCATCTATCTTACTCTCTTTTTCACTCAGCTTTTTCTTAAGATTATCAATTTATTCCTGAAGCTGCTCCTTCTCCCACTTATGATATTTCCTATCATAGTCCATTTGCAGTTCATTTGCATGATAATCTTTGATTTTATTTTCAAAACTTTCAATGACAGCACTAGATTCATATCTTCTCTCCTCCATTCTGCTCAGAGCAGCACACACCTTTTTGTTGTGCTCCCTAAACCTTTTTACTATAGCTCTACATTCACCTGGGCATAGTTTAGAAGATACCTGTATGTCTTCTGATTCTGGTGAATCCAGTTTGATGGAGGAGTCAGTCAATGCCATCAATGCTTTGTTGTGAGTGGCTTCCTCTGCTTGATCACTCCAATCAAATCCATGGCCTTCTTGTGAGACCAATGCTGATGAAGTTTGGTTTGATCTTTGTCCTTGATTCTGGCCTTGTCCACCAGATCTGCATTCCATTGCAAAGTGACCAAGCTGTTGACATTTGAAGCATCTAACTTTTGATTTGTCAAACCCAGCCTTGCCATCAGCCCTGCAGTTCATGTTATGCCTTCCAATTATTTTGATGAATCTTTTGGCTCTGACAGTTAACATGGCTATCTGCCACTTGAGATCCATCTCCTCAAGATCATCTGGATGCACTTGCTCAAGATCCTCATTGGTGAGAGTTGAATGTGCATGACTAGCAAGAAATGCTTCAAGTACTGCATCAGGAGTGTTTACATCTAGTCCAACAGCAGAACTAGTACCTGCACAACCATCAATAGAATTAGTTAAAGAATTGTTTGAGTCCATACCTGAGGATGACAGGAGAGCAGCATTGTGGCTAGGGGTAACAGACTTTCTTTTTCCCTCTATCTCTCCCTCAAACACAATCAAACTATTGTAAAGATCATCTAACTCTATATCCTCCAGAGAATCCTTAGTTCTCCATTGTGCAGCATAAACTGTCCACTCTTCACCTAAGGACCTAAGGAACTTCCTATTGGTCTCATCTTGTTCTAGTCTAACCTTTGCACTCTCAAGTTGACTAACCAGCTTATAGAACCTATCAAAGATTTGAGTTATACTCTCATTCTTCCCACTAGTAAAGTTCTCATAAGCCTGTTTCAGAAGATCCCTTTGGTTCCTTTTGGAACTTGCATTCCCTGCAAACCTCCTCTCTAATGCATTCCACAGTTCATGAGCATCATCAAACTTCTTGAACTGATGCTGGTATTCATTAGGAATAGCAATCTGAAGAATGCTGAGAACTTTCATCTCAATCATCCTCTCTTTCTTTTCAGCATCAGTTTTTGGTGGTGGTTTCTTCTTTGGTTTTCCTGTTTCATCTAAATCAACAGCAGTAATGGGGTCCTTTTCTATGACTTCCCAAACAGCATAGTCCATTAATTGAACATGCTGCTTGAGTCTTAACTTCCACATCTCAAAATCAGTTGGTTTGAGCATGGAAACTCGAATGTTTGACCCAAATCCAGTGTTATTAGAAGATCGACCAGACTCCATTGCAGTAATATGAATGAAAAACACAAGACAATATTTAAATAACAAAACACAACAGATTTGTGAAAAACCTTCAAATAGTGATCAAAGGAGCCTTAATGAAAAGGCTTTGATACCACTTGTCAGGATCGGATATTACCAAATATCAATAACAAGAATTATCTTTGAGAATTAAATCTGATTTGTATAAAGATAATCTTTTAGTTTGATCACAATCAACTAAGAAGTTGCGGAATCACACTTAATTGATGTTTAAGGTTTAACACAAGAACAATTCAATTAATCAACACAATAAAACACTTTCAAACACCAGATGTATTAAAAACCGATTACGATTACAATAATCACCAACACCTCTAATCTAACTCTTTTGTTAGACGAAGAACACATCTTGTTCTTAGGTTTCAATGAAACTTAGAGGCTAACACACTTTCTGAAAGCAAATTAACAATAAACTATGAATGCGTAGAATAATCAAATCAAGAAGTACTTCTAATACGATATTCTATTCCAAGTATTTATAGACTCTTGATCCTTCTTGAATAGTTGACAGTTAGGTAATCTTCTATCTTCCGAGATAATCTTCAAATTTTGATAAAGATATACTTCAGATCCACGAAGATAGTGATTTCCATGATTAGCTCAACAGAAACTGTTTGTTGAATGAAACAGTTCTGGTCTTCTTCTTCTCTTCAAGGTCTTCTAACAGTTGTAAACACTTGAACTAACAGTTCTGAACTTTGTACTAACAGTTGTAATGCTCACAGCAACTGTTAGTCACAACTGTTTTCATACTTCACTTAACAGTTTGCAACTGTTTTCCCAGAATTACTTCTAACAGTTTTCAACTGTTTTCACAAATTTCCTCTAACAGTTTTACCTTTGCATGTCCAACAGTTCCCATTACTTAGCAAATTTCCCAACAATGCTCAAGACTACTGAGTCCGAACTTGCCAAGGCAAAGCCCTCCACCTCCGCTGCCGTCCTAGCCATCAACGAGGGTGGCAAGAAGTGGAAGCAACCCGCTTCGGGTACGAAGGGGAAGGGAAAGGGGAAGGCCAAGGGTCAATGGCCAAAGCACAAACCTAACCCAACCCCGGAGCTGAAGGGGAAGCAAGTGGCTCCCGCTGCCACCTCTCCGGAAGAGGCAACCTGCTACTTCTGCGGGGAGAAGGGTCACTACCGGCGTAGTTGCCCCAAGTATATGGAGGAGCTCAAGAAGCTTCGAGTTAAAGGTGCCGCTGCCTCCGGTACGTACATGATTGAACTCTATAACACTTCTACTTCTAACACCTGGGTTTTAGACAGCGGGTGTGGTACTCATGTTTGTAATAATGTGCAGGGACTAAGAAGAAGTAGGGACCTGGTTGATGGAGAGCTGGATCTCATCATGGGAAACAAGGTGGTTGTCCCGGTTGAAAAGATTGGGAGTGTGGAGCTCGCCTTTCCTTCCGGCTTATCTATTATTTTATTAAATGTATCTTATGCGCCCTGTGTGGCAAGAAACATTATTTCTTTGTATGCCTTGTATGACGATGGATTTAACTTTAAATTTGAGAATGGTAGCATTGAATGTTACAAAGATCATGTCTTTTATTTTAAAGCATTTCCATGTCATGGCATATATGAGACAAGCATAAGCTTGCAAAACAATAGATCAATCATGAATGTTGATTCGGGATCCAAAAGTATTTTGGATAAATTATCTCTATGGCATGGTCGGTTAGGCCACATAAACAAGAAACGTATCGCCAAGCTCCAACCGGATGGGATCTTGGAATCATTTGAGCACGGTTCAAATGAAGTATGCGAATCCTGTTTATTGGGCAAGATGACCAAAGCACCCTTCACAGGTGTATGTGAAAGGGCAAAAGACTTGTTGGATATCATTCACACTGATGTGTGTGGTCCGTTCACGCATGCCACAAGAGATCATTCCCGCTACTTCGTTACCTTTATTGATGATTATAGTCGATATGGGTATGTCTACTTGGTGAGACAAAAGTCGGATACCTTTGAGGTATTTAAGACTTATCAAAACGAGGTGGAAAATCAACTGGGGAAAAGAATTAAGATGCTACGATCTGATAGAGGCGGTGAGTATCTTAGTTCTGAGTTCTGCGAACATCTAAGGAGTTGTGGGATTGTCTCGCAACTGACACCTCCTAGGACGCCACAACTAAATGGTGTTGCCGAGAAGAGGAACCAAACATTATTAGATATGGTTCGGTCTATGATGGTTCGTACGGACGTTCCCGTTACGTTTTGGGGATATGCGATTGAAACGGCTGGTAGAATCCTTAACCTCGTACCAACAAAGAAGGTTAAGAAAACGCCGTATGAGATGTGGCATGGAAAAGTTCCATCCATTTCATATTTAAAGGTCTGGGGTTGTCCTGCCTATGTGAGACGTGAGGCTGAGGACAAATTGGAGCCCAGGGCCGAAAGGTGCTTTTTCATTGGTTATCCCGCAGGGTCTATGGGATATTTGTTTTATAAACGTTTTCTGAGACAAGGTATTTGTTGCTCGAAGGGCAGTGTTCCTTGAGAGGGAACTGCTATCCAAAGACGCTAGTGGGAGAAAGGTTGATCTTGAAGAAATTCAAGAGCCTGCCAATGTAGAACCTGATGTTGGGACTAGCTCACAACCCGTAAGGGTTGATTCTCAGCATGATGATGCTGGAGATAATGTAAACCCATTGCCTATTAGAAGATCTGGTAGAAGTCGGCATGAGCCTGAGAGACATGGTTTTAACATATCTGAGGGCACCGACATGGTAGTGGTCTCTGATGAGCCTACCAAATACCGGGACGCTGTGGTGGGCTCTGAGTCGGCCAAGTGGCTAGAAGCAATGGAATCCAGGATTCAATCCATGTCGGATAATCATGTCTGGGACTTGGTTGATCCCGTGCCGAGGTGTAAACCCGTAGGGTGCAAGTGGGTCTTCAAGAAGAAGATCGGCATGGATGGCGAGGTAGACACATTCAAGGCCCGACTGGTGGCTAAAGGTTTCACTCAAACTCATGGTGTAGACTATGAGGAAACCTTTTCCCCGGTGGCTATGATGAAGTCTATCCGGATACTCTTGGCAATTGCCACATTTCATGATTATGAGATTTGGCAAATGGACGTCAAAACCACGTTCCTTAATGGAACACTTTCAGAGGATGTGTATATGACATAGCCTGAGGGTTTTGTACATCCAGAGTTTCCGGATAGGGTCTGCAAGCTTAAGCAAGCCTCTCGGAGCTGGAACCTGTGCTTTGACGAGAAGGTCAAAGAGTTTGGCTTCTCTAAGAGCAAGGATGAGCCATGCGTTTACATTAGAGCTAGTGGAAGCGTAGTTGTATTCCTAGTTCTTTATGTAGATGATATTCTACTAATTGGGAATGATGTCCCAACTTTGCAAGGGGTAAAAGCCTGGCTAGGGAGTTGTTTCTCAATTAAAGATCTTGGGGATGCGGCTTACATTCTTGGGATTAAAATTTATAGAGATAGATCCCGCAGGTTGATCGGATTAAGCCAGAGTACGTACATTGACAAGGTCCTAAAGAGATTTAGGATGGAGGACTCCAAGAAGGGGTTCATACCTATGTCACATGGTTTAGTGTTGAGCAAAGCTCAAAGCCCGAGTTGCCCTGAGGAACGGGAAGTAATGAGGTGAGTCCCATATGCTTTGGCTATAGGCTCGATCATGTACACCTTGTTATGTACTAGGCCTGATATATCTTGTGCATTGAGTATGACAAGTAGATATCAAGCCAACCCTAGCGAGGCAAATTGGACGGTAGTAAAGAACGTTCTCAAGTATCTTCGGAGGACAAAGGAGATGTTCTTCGTGTATGGAGGTGCGGAAGAGCTACGGGTAATTGGTTACTCCGATGCTAGCTTCCAAACTGATCGGGACGACTGCCGATCTCAATCGGGGTTCGTGTTCCTGCTCAATGGTGGAGCTATTTCCTGGAGAAGCTCCAAGCAAGACACTGTGGCCGATTCTACTACCGAGTCGGAGTATATTGCGGCCAGTGAAGCTGTGAAGGAGGCTGTATGGATGAAGAAATTCATCCAACATCTGGGAGTGGTTCCTAGCATAACCAACCCTGTTGAGGTTTTTTGTGACAACAAGGGTGCGGTTGCTTTGGCAAAGGAACCAAGGTCTCACCGACGCACGAGGCATATTCCGTGGAAGTATCATTACATCCGGGATGTGGTCGATAGTGGAGACATTGTCATCAGCAGAGTACACACGGATAGCAATGTGGCGGATCCGTTCACCAGACCTTTATCACAAGCAAAGCATGATGCTCATACGCGTGCTATTGGGATTAGATTTGCTTGTGATTTGGTTTGATTATGTATTTGGTTAGTATATTTGATGTATTTACCCTTTTAGGAACATGAATGTGTATTGTATTTATTGTATTTATCGATTATTAAATGAGATTTAGTAATACGCAAGTTGCGGGTATTTCTTTGAATCTTTACTGTGTTCTAACTTAGCATGTTTTGCTCTTCCCTGAATGCGTAAGCATTCTAAATGTCAGCAGTCAGTCATTCTTCATGGGAAGGAAGTATGAACTAAGACTGAGGGAAGTAATTGGTCATGTGTCCAATGGGGATTGGGACACAGGGACACAATTCTTCGCCTGTACTTGAAACTGTTTCTAGTGACTGGATGACCCACACCTGATTTTACTTTATGGTACATGTCATGAGTAAATCAGGATGATAATATCAGTTTATCCTCAAACTAGAGATGCACGTGGCAGCATCACTTTGGTTTGCTTTGTTATAATTGCTTTCAAACGCAGTCCGTAACTGGCTGTTATAAAGGGAGTAGTTGGGCAGAGTATGATCACTGTGGTGGGCAGTGTAAGTCAAAGGGATTTGTTCCTCTGTTTAGAGAGATATCCTTGGGCCCCTTGACGATTGGTCGCTTACACCAAAATGCATGGCCATGCTCAAAGCTTGCAATGATTTATGATCGATTGCAACTTGTATATTTTGGTCACCACCAGTCTAGATCGAGAAACATAATCGTGAATGAACGGAGAATGACTTAGTACCATGTCTCGTGTTCACTTGGATATCGCGAACAAAAGGATGATTGATCACTTATTTATAGGACCATTTCACATGGGTTGCAGATTTGTTTTTGTGCTAAAGACAAAACCCATACTGACTTGGGGGCAAAGATGTCTTACTAGAGGCCGCTCTTTGTCTGTGATGCATTGGGTACGGTGAGTCATGTGCAAGTGGGAGTTTGTTGGAGTATGCCCACTGACACACGTACGCCAAATGATCGCTACCGATGATGTATGGGCCTATCGGGTCACACGCCAAGGGTTGATCCTGACAACAACCTAAAAGATGAGGGTGAGAAAGGATAAATAATGTAAGTTGGTTTCCTGGCAGGGGTTAGCAGCGGTAACCCTGGCATCGCTATCTCAGCCGCGTTAGCGGTGCTAACCTTAAGTGGTTAGCAGCGCTAACCATGGGCATCTAGCGGCGCTAACCCTGCCTGACAGAAACAACTTTATTCTTTTCACCTCCTCTCTCCACCAATGCATGTCAAGCTTCATTATTACCTCATGGCCGGCTTGGGGAGTTCAGGGGGGCAACTTGGGGCTTATATATACATGCTTCTCTTGTCTCTATAATACTCTTGGTCATTTTATAAAGAAAAAAACCCACTTAGAATTTTAAGGTGTTGCTAAGTGAAAGAGAGAGTAATAGAGCTAGAGTTTTTGGAGGAGAAGTTTGGTTTCTGTTCCATAAGTCTTCTTCAAACAAGGATTGGGCTTTTGGAGTGCTAGTACACTTGGGTCACATTTTCTCTTGGGGTGGACTTGGATAGCTTAAGAGGATCAAAGATCAAGCTTGGAATCTAGCATTCAACAACTTTCCAGAGACATCAAGGGTATAATCTCTTCTTCCTTTTCTGTTTTGTTGCATTACCTTGTTGTAGAGCAAGATCCATTGATGGAGTTCACTTTATGGTTGATTTTTGACTTGAAAATTGTTATTTGTACTTGCATGCTTCCGTAGTGCTCAACCACGAACCCTAACAGTTTTCACACAAAAGGTTACCAAAACATGAACATGAATAAATATATCACATGAATATGATTAAACACATTTTTATTAATGATCAAAACATACTTTTATATAAAATCATCAAGAAAATGTTTATATTGTCATAACTTGGCCAAGAATCATCTTGGCCTAAGTGAAATAGTTTAGTTACACATGGTTACAAGTAAAACAACAAGATAAACACTTGGATACATATTAAAACAAAAAATGATAAGATTATACCAAGCTTTCCCGAGTTGTATATGTGAACAGAACCTCCACTTAGTTTCTACACCTTTGGAACGGAGTTTGGGGTATTTAAATACACCGAAAACAAGACCCAAGTGTGAAGACACCTTTAGTGTGTGTTTTGTACGTGCAAATATACAGAGAGAACTGTGTGTGAACTGTGTTTTTCGTATATGATCGTCTAATTCTGCAGAGAAGTGAACTTCTTAAATAGGCCTGGAACAGGGGGCTTTGCGATCGCATGGATCATGCCATGCGATCACATGACTTGGTTTGGGCTGTTGACAAGACATCCTAGCTTGCAGAAGCTGCCAAGTGCCAAAGCTAGATTCGCCCCTACCACGCGATCGCATAGTAGGTGCATGCGATCGCATGGCTTTGTCATTTTTAACAGTTCTTTATTTTTCTTCTGTTTTGCACTCGT
Source organism: Pulicaria dysenterica (assembly GCA_947179395.2). Taxonomy (NCBI): domain Eukaryota; kingdom Viridiplantae; phylum Streptophyta; class Magnoliopsida; order Asterales; family Asteraceae; genus Pulicaria; species Pulicaria dysenterica. Next base: position 47,550,189 of record OX359292.1, on the reverse strand, counting down.
TTTACTCGAAATCTTCACTTTTAGTCTTTTTAACCTGCAATGGTGAAAATAAAGCATTTGGGGTAATAATTCGTACATTTCACCTTAACTACGGAATAAATACGAGGGTTTTTGGTGCGTAAAACATGTATAAATATGGATATATCAATCTCCCCACGCTTATACTTTGCTTGTCCTCAAGCAAACTCTTAATGCAACTTAAAATATCCGTTGACTTAAACTAATGCAAAAGTATATACTTCTGACATGAAAAGGTCTAAAGGCATAATAGATATTTAATCAGAGCAACGAGGACAAACTTTTATGTGAAAGATATGGCAAAATCAAAGCAAACTTAGCACGTGTACCTGAATCGAGACCAATATCTGAATTCATACCTCACCAGATGGTCACTCAAGCACTCAATATGTATATCAGGGTATGTGTATAAGTGCAAAAAATGCAAGATTTGAAACTAAGATTAACATAAGCTTGATCACATATCAAATCTCCACCAATTAACATAAACATATGCAATTATCAAGAGGTCTTTATTTGGGTTGTAACGTGGCTAAGGTTTTTAGAGTAGGAATGGGAAGATATAAAGGTGACTAAAATAGTATTCAGGAACCAAGTTAATGTTGTTGTATTTTTGTGTTAGATCCACCATTAATCCTATGAATCCTTAGATTTGGTAAAATCTTTTAGATCCTGTAGTTTCCATGGATCAAGACAGGTATTTGTATGGACAGGAATTTAAACATTTTTTTGGTGAGAGTACAGTTCATCAAGCTGTAGTGGAATCATAATAGTTTGAGTGATGGCCAACACCCGGATAACTGACAAAAAACTACTACTCAATGTGTGATAAGCTTCAAAAATAGCCAAGGAACAGCTAATCAAACAACCGATCTTCTCATATTTTTTTCTTTTCTATTTTTTTCTTTTTATCGGGTTTTTGCGTTTTGTTTTTCTCTAAGCTATCTTTTTGGAGATCAAATTAGCAGTATGCAACCTAATCGTTACAAATCTAAGAGGAACACTTGAAATTCGTGTCCAGCTAATGCAGTGCATGAGCAACTGAAGATCTGACAAAATCTTGTATAACAGCAATTAACGGTAAAATTGGTTCTGAAATCTTACAAATAAGATAGAATTAAAACAAGTGTTATTATTGGGGGTTTTGAAATGAAAGGCTAAGGCTCAAAGTGCTGAACTAGGGGTAAATATATAAAAATTGGCTAAAAATAAAAGTGTATTGGCTAAAATGGGTTATCCTAAATGCCTCTATCATTTAATTGCAACAGTTTAGTTCATGGTTCCGAAATGCATAGTTATGAGCAAGTTCTATAATCAAAGCACAATCTGCATATATATATATATGGTAATTCCATGAGCTACTCGAATAAGAAATTGAAATGTTGTGGCTCAAATGCTCAGGAATTATAGTGTCGAGGTGTGGTTTGTGCAATTGAAGTCAAACATTAGGCAAAACTCAAGTACTTGTGCTAAGCTAACTTCATGAAAGTTATACACAACAAGGTCCTCATAATGTTACTTGCTTATAATCTATCATGCGAGAGGATCTAAACATGTCAAAAATGATATAAATTTGCGAAAAATTTACGAAAAAATTTTATTCTAGGATTTTAAAGCATTTAGAGTTTTCAAGAGAACAAGACTATAGCAGGCATGTATATCTCCTTCCCCACACTTAAAATTGTACATTATCTTCAATGTACATTCAATGTATTTAAACAGTGACGTAGCGTGATGAGTGTAAGAGAGGAGATAAGAAAACTCCCTGAATAGGTGTTAGTAATCGATTTTCTGTAAATGAAGGCTCAGGATTCTCCCCACACTTGGATTGAGCTGCACTCTTTTGATATATAACTGTATAATCCGAGTGAAACTTTCAAAACAAGAAACTCAACCACAAGTGAAAAGCGAGAGTGTAATAAACTAATATTTGGCAATATAATCAAACCAAAGGATGTACATAATGTTTTGATGTTATACAGATAGATCAAATAAAGCACAGTACATCAAACATCGTACAACAAAAACAAAATAAAAACAAACAAACTAACTAACTAACTATCTATCCCTATCTAGCTGCTACTGGGGCGGAGGAGGTGATGCAGATGAAGAACTGGCCCTAGAGTAGAAGTCTCTAAGTCTCTGAGGTGGCTCTGGAGGTGTATGGGTGCAACTAGATGATGGCAAAGCTGCCGCTATGTCAATCAACATGCTGGTAATATACTGGCTGTCGGCCTCAGCATGTGCGCACTCCATCCTCTGAATGTCCTGGACCTCCTGGAGTCTACGCTCCATCGCAGCGATGCGTGGTACCTGGTTCCGGGCATAGCCGAATCTAATAGCCGGCTGCCTTTGTGAACTGATCTCTCTCTGAACAGGTGATGCAGGATGCTCCTCATCACCGCCCTCATCACAGGCCTCAACCTCTAGCTCATCATCATCATCATCATCAATCAAAATCCTCTGGCCAGGTACTATCCATCTATGACGCAGATGGTCAAGCAGAAAATACCAGTTCTGAACCAACTCCACTACTCTCATCCGAGCAAAAACCTCCATATCAATGGCAGTAACAGGGGCAATCATAGCAAGCTCCTCTCGATCCGGCTGATCAACTATACCCATGCCCCTCGCCAGATGATAGATAAAACCACCACCATAAAAAAGTGTTGGGCCAGGCACACGGCTATCTGACAGGACTGCTGATGAGCAAAACAGTAGAGATAAAATAGATCTCGGTGGGTGATGTTACCTACGGAGGAGTCAGTGCATGCAGATAAGCAATAAGCAGTGGCACGATGAAGGATGCGAAAGAGTGGATCCGGAACAGTACTGCTCTTAGGAATGAGCGCACCATATGGCCCATTCCCAATCTCGGACCATGCATATAGATATGTAAGTCCGTGTGGAAAATCGACAATACCCTCTGTGAAAGCAGGGGACTGCAGCTCCTCTCCTATGTATAGTCCCATATATGAAGCAAACTCTCTGAGAGATAACTGTCTCTCTACTCTACATAGTCTGAATGTGAGTGCATCCGGTCGATCGTAGTCCGTAAGGGGTGATACCAGGTGAAAAGTGGATAGAAACTCTATAGTAAGCTCAGTGCACACCATGCTATCAATGCTGAGTAAACGCCTCAAATGAGGTCTAGTAATGGCAGCAGCTCGCCGACTAAGACCAAGTGTGTCTAGCGAGTTCCAGTTCAGATATCTCAGGTGCGCATACCCATGATTGCGCGCCTGCTCTAACAAATAGTCATGACCCGTACGATCCTCGTCCAGGTCAAAACGCAGATATGGGTGCAAAGCATCATCCCTTGGGTGCTCAATGGGCTCTGCCCCACACTCTGGATCAGGAGCTGGTACTCTGGGTAACGTACACAGTCGGTGGATCAGGAGATCTACGTCGTCTGCGTGCCATAGCTGTAATATACATATAGACACAAGTCATGAATGCTAACTATGGTAAGAATAGTTCATCGATCGATAAGGAGTTGTTCTACGTTGCTGAATTTCAAAAGAAAGTTTGTATGATCAAAGATTTGTGCAAAAACGAAAAAAAAACAGCAGAAAACAGATGCATGCGATCGCATGTATAGGGCATACGGTCGCATAACAACTCCATTTGAAAAACCCTAATTTCGGTCCATGCGGTCGCATGGGTATGTGGATGCGATCGCAAGACAGTGATATCATAAAAACCTTAATCGAATACCTATGCAGTCGCAAGGGGTATATCATGCGATCGCATGATCGCGATTATCAGAAACAGAAAACCTAGGGTTTTTATCCATCGATGAATACTCAAAAAAAAGCAACCTAAACTCGAATCTAAAGTACATAATGATGATCTACGGGTTACAAGGAGCGTTTTGGTACCTTGTTTGAAGAAAATGGATCGGAATCGACGGAGATATGATCGAATAACCGGAGAAAAACTCGTAATCGCCGATTAGAGAGAGAAAATAGATTTTGAATTTTTCAGATTTTGACGCAGATGCGATCGCATAGGGTAAACTTTTCAGATTTTGAATTTTTCAGTTAAGTCTCGTTTGGCTCAATCATATATACAACTCATGATGAAATGTTAAGATACACTCTCTAACACTCTGTAATAGATTGGGATAGAACGTAAGTTATGAAAAAGCAACTATACATATGGAAAAGCAAACGGAATGAAAATGCACGGAAGTGAAACTGAAAGGAAACGTATTTACATACGTATGTACACGTAACGCACTATTTGTACGGTGTGTAAGCGAACATTTTAACGCGTTGAAATGCGGAGTGTTTTCCTGTCTCTCCGGACTGAATGAGAATAGAATTGAGAAAACATAAGGAGTGATACGGCTTTAAATTAGGCATGAGTTAGGGATTTCTAGTGGGGCTTAGGCTCGAGTTTGCTTAATCGGAGACTAACCAACTCATCAATCATCGCTCTAGCATTACTATTAGGCCTGAAAACCCTGTCGGCTTTTAGCTTAGCAGGATCTTCCCGAAGAGCACTAGCACACTGTGACTGAGAATAAGTTGGCCAATCCCTACAAGCGCCCTCATGAATTAGAGCACCACATTTCCAACACTTCCCTACATGTTTTGCACGCCTTTTAGCCGCACAAAGTGAAGTGCCTCTATGGAATTTGGCATAATTTTGATCTCTCCTTATATTTTTCTCTAGTCTCATGACAATATCACGCTGAATATCAAAAGGTAAGTGAGTGCATAGAAAAAGACCAGATAGAAGAGAAATTGATTCTACGGAAAGCATCTCCAGTTCTTTTAGGTCTGCCGGTAAAAGACGAAACACACTCGCTAAGGTGTAGCGAGGTGAAGTTTCATGTTTTCAGGTGGTTCATCCTGGATCGGGGTACCTAAATACTTTTTGAGATGGTGGCCATTGACTTTAAATGTAACTCCTGCAGAGTTAGTGATATCAACAGCACCATATGGATACACAATATGTACTATAAAAGGACCCGTCCATCTAGACTTTAATTTACCTTGGAAAAGACGAAGACAAGAGTCGTATAAGAGCACACGATCGCCAGCCTGGAATTTCTTGTCCTTCCGGCGAGAATCATGAAATATTTTCGTCTTTTACTTGTACATCAAGGAATTATCGTACGCTTGGTACCTTAGTTCTTCCAATTCATTGAGTTGGAGTAGACGATTCTCCGTTGAAACATTTGGTTCGAGATTTAGGGTTTTTAATGCCCAATATGCTCTATGTTCAAGTTCAACGGGAAGGCGACACGCTTTACCAAAAACCAATTTATAGGGTGTGGTTCCGATAGGCGTTTTTTAGGCGGTTCTGAATACCCACAATGCATCGTCTAGTTTTTCTGCCCAATCTTTTAGGTTACTCCCAACGGTTCTTTCAAGTATCCGCTTTAGACCACGATTAGTGACCTCAACTTGTCCACTTGTTTGTGGATGGTATGCAGTAGAAAACCTATGGGTTACCCCATAACGTCTTAATACCTTCTCAAGCTCGGTATTGCAAAAGTGAGTACCCCGATCGCTTATTAATGCTTTCGGAGTTCCAAAGCGGGAAAATAACCTCTTTAGAAACTTACATACAACTCATGCATCATTAGTTGGTAAGGCCTGTGCTTCGGCCCATTTTGAAAAATAATCGACTGCAACAAGAATGTATTTGTTTCCATGGGAATTTGGAAAAGGACCCATAAAATCTATCCCCCAATCGAATATTTCACAAACTTGGATAGGGTTTTGGGGCATCTCACTGCGTGATGAGATGTTTCCGGATTTTTGACATGGGTCACAGGATTTTACAAATTCACGGGCATCCCTAAATAGAGTATGCCAATAGAAACCAGAATCAAGGACCTTCTTTGCTGTTGTAACAGGTCCATGATGGCCTCCAGTAGGTCCTGAGTGACAGTGTTCTAGGATGTCCATTACTTCTTGACCGGTCACGCATCGTCGTATGATTTGGTCTACTCCTATCCTGAATAGATAGGGATCTTCCCAGAAATAGAATTTTAGCTGAGAAAAGAATCTTTTTCTCTGCTGATGCGCGTGACCTTTTTCTAATACCCCTGCTGCTAAATAATTTCAAAATCTGCAAACCATGGGGCATTATCAGATTTATGAAGTGCTAAAAGAAACTCATTAGGAAATGTATCCTGAATGGCATATTCATCCAAAACTTCAAGGTTTGGATTATCAAGACGCAAAAGATGATCGGTAGCAAGATTTTCTGCACCTCGCTTATCTTTTATTTCGATATCAAACTCTTGTAACAAGAGTATTCATCTAATGAGGCGGGGTTTTGCGTCTTGTTTGGAAAACAAGAATCGCAAGGCAGAATGGTCAGTGAAAACCACAGTTTTAGAAAGAATTAAGTAAGACCGAAATTTATCGAAAGCAAAGACGGCGGCTAGTAACTCTTTTTCTGTTACTGTGTATTTCTCCTGGGCGTCTGTCAGGGTTTTGCTTGCATAATAGATCGGATGAAAACGACTTTCCTTTCGCTGACCTAAAACTACACCGACAGCAAAATCACTTGCGTAGCACATTAGTTCGAATGGAAGAGTCCAGTCAGGGCTAGTTAAAATTGGTGCGTTTGTAAGTTTCTCTTTTAAAGTGTTGAATGCTTTCATACATTCAGAAGAAAAAACAAATGGAGTATCTTCTTCTAAGAGATGGGTCATAGGCCGTGAAATCTTTGAAAAGTCTTTTATGAAACGACGATAAAAACCGGCATGACGAAGGAAACTCCGAATGCCTTTGACATTCGTCTGGGGAGGTAGTTTAGAAATGACATCAATTTTAGCACGATCAACCTCAATTCCCGTCTTGGAAATCTTATGTCCCAGAACAATACCTTCTCGCACCATAAAGTGACATTTTTCCCAATTAAGAGCGAGATTGGTTGTTTCGCATCTAAACAGCATCTTTTCTAGATTGAGAAGAGAAGTGTCAAATGTATCTCCGAAAACAGAGAAGTCATCCATAAAGACTTCGACACATTCTTCGATCATATCATGGAATATTGCTGTCATGCAACGCTGGAATGTAGCTGGGGCATTGCACAAGCCAAATGGCATTCGCCTGTAGGCAAATGAACCATAGGGGAAAGTGAATGTGGTTTTCTCTTTGTTGGATTATGTACAGAGATAATTAACGGGCATATTGTATCCAATGTTATAAGAGACTAAAGGGTCACACTGCTACACACCCAATTCAGAATAGTTGGATTTCACCATAAATCTGTGTGGAAATAATTAATCAGTTAGATTAATTATTAAAGAGAAAAAGGAAATAATTAATCAGTTAGATTAATTATTAAAGAGATAAACGAATAATTAATCAGTAATATTAATTATTGAGAGATATAAATAATTATCCAGTTTGGATTAATTATTAGAAAGGAAATAAATAATAAATAGTTATTTATTATTTAAAGGGAATTAAATATTAAGTTTTAATATTTAACGGACTAAGTTAATTAATAGTTATTTAACTAGTAAAGTCCAGGGGGTCAATATGAGAAGAGATAAAAGTTTAATTAAAACCAGCGGGCTTTTAATTAAACGGGCTTGGATCCAAGATAATCCTTATAAATATATGTTAAGCCTTAAGGATTAAAGGGGGAGACAAGGGATTAACCCTAGCCACCACCACTTTCTCCCTCACTCTCTCGATCTCGCTCTCTCTCTCTCTCTCTCGATCGCACTCTCTCGGCTATCTCTCTCTCTTGTCGTCGAACAAAGGAGAAAACCGCAAGGGTGTTTGCGGTTTTGGTGATCGAGGCAAATAAGTACACACACACACATTCTCGATTTCGAGAATTGGAGTTTTGGTGATCTAGGAGCGGTCTAGCAGCCAGTTCAATCGGAGGTGCAGTAGTGGTGGACTATCTTTAGCAATCCTAAGGTTTTGTTCAGGTATAATCTTGTAACCCTTCTATATGGATTGTTTTGCAAGAAACTATGTTGATCAAGTTAGTTTTAAAGATCCTAACCCTTTTGGGGTTTAGAGGGTTGTGTTCAATCCAGTTCCGCTTTTAGGATTGAACCAGTGGAATCAAACCCAGGTTTGACCAGTTTGTGTCATATGGTGGTTTGGTCAGGTTTAAAACCCTTAAGTGGTATCAGAGTCTCAGCTCTATGATCCATAGTTTCTAGTTTTATCTGTTTTTTGGATTAAGGTTTGATTCTTGATCTTCTACTTGCTCTAGCCTATTTCAAAAATCACCAAGGGCAACAAAACAGTTTGTTTTTGTTATCCATTTTAATCCTAATAATCAGAAAGTTTAAACAGTTAGTTTAAACGGTTAAATAAAAAAAAGGATTGTGGTTTTTGGATAAGAACAAGTTTTGGTTTAAGATAAATTAAACAGTTTGTTTTAATTAATTAAACCTAGTTAATCCATTGTTGGTTTGTTTAATGGTTAAATGATCTACTTCATCTTGTTTCTTTCTCCACAAGTTTTCGAAAACCATAAGGGATAAAAACAAGTTTTCTGTTTTTATCCAGATAGTAAAAGGTTTGATTTTAACCAGTTAAAATTTAAACCAAGTTTTGTGTTTAAACGGTTAAAAGGGATAAACTTTTTATCTAAAACTAGATTTTAACAAGTTTTGAACGTTTTGTTTAAAAAGGTTGAAATCAAGTTTTAGGATAATTAGGTATTAATAAAACAAGTTTTGTTGATATTAATAATTAATAGTTTTTGGTTTTAGAAATTAAATCCAGTTTTAATCAATATATTAAAATAGTTAGTTTTAATAGGTTAAAAGGATTTAATATATATTAATCGGAAAACACGAACCGAGAACATCACCGTGTCACGGTGCTGGCTAGCGTCGCTAAGGCCAGCGGAAGCGTGGTGGGCTACGGCCCAGAACACCACGGCCCATGTAGCCTGCGGCCCAGTTGGGGTTCGCGGCAAGGGTTAGCGGCGCTAAGGGCCAGTGGGCCTCGGCCCAGTGAGGTCCTCGGCCCAGTGAGGCTCTCGGTCCAATAGGGCTTACGGCTCAGGTGATTTTGGTCCAGTGGGTCTTCGACCCAAGAGGGTCTCGGCTTGGTAAGTTTTTCTCGGGTTGACGAGAGATGTTGGCCCAAGACAGTTTTTCCGGATTAATACAAAAGGATTATTAATTTTAAGTCAAATAAAATTAATGAGATAACATATTAGCTAGTGTTATATATTTTAATTAGTTTAAGTTAAAATATATATTTTTAGTTTTTTATTTATTATGACTAGTTTAGTCGTTTTAAATAAATTATAAAAGGGGATAAAGTTTATATAATGGAGAAACAAATAAGATAGTATTATTTGACCAAAGTTGTCTGTTTTAAGTTTTTGGAAAAACTGGTAAAATATATATTTCATTCAAGTTTTGAATAAGGCCAAGTTTTTCAAAGGATTATTGAAAAATTATATTGGTCAAATAAATTAGAAGATCAGAACTCTCATTTTGGTTAATAGGTATTAATCAAAAGGATAAATGAGAGAGTTTTAGACAAATCAGGTTGTGTGCTTAACAGCACAGTTTATTGTTTACTTTTATTATAACTGCGTGGTTGACTTTTATATATATAATGCTTATATATAATTCCGTGGTTGTGATAACTATAGTTTTGCCGACTTCGGACTCGTTTTTCTTTTTCTTCTTTTATTTTGGTATTTGGGAAGGCCTGCGTGCCAATTACAATCCCTTTCTTAATTGTAATATTGTACTGGTTAGGGGAGGCCCGCGTGCCACTTACAACCCCATTTCAATATTGTGTTTGTAATAGACTAGTGATAGTTTAATCCCTCCACCAAAATGGACTCGAAGAAGATGACGACATAAATGGTGTTCTATACGCGAAGCACAGACACTTCGGGGAGGTGCCAAGGCTAGTGGGAGCAGCATGTCAAGAAAGGCGAATCCAAGTCACTTTGTCCTTAGGTTTGACCTTAGGATTAGTTGGCAAAACTATAGGGTTTTATATGCTTACTCTTATATCTGCGTGGTTGAGTTTCATTTATTTAATGTTTATCATATATTCTTGCGACACTTATATGATGCTAAATAAAAAGGGATTTAATAACAGGCTGTTATTAAACAGTGAAAAACCACGCGCTTTATGACAAACTAGAATACGACTACAGGCTGTTATTCGTGTTAATTAAATTTTTTATAAATTTAAAGTTTGTCAAGGTTATAAGTTTAGAACTTATAAAGGCCGTTTTGTGCACCTAGTTTAGGTACACATATAATTTTTTTTTAAAACAGTTAGTTTTAAAATGGTTTTTCAAAAACTGGAAAATTAAGTTTTTAACTTAATTATAAAACCCAAGAAAAATCTTAGATCAGTGTGATATCCACCTAATGGTACACCCTAACTGTTAAACGGTACTCGGGTGTTGGAAGTGCCCAAAACTTGGGCATCCGGGTTCAAACCATTGAGGGAAGGGGCATGAAAGGTTCTGCGATAATCGGGAGTCCCGGCCAAAATTCACGCTGTCTTAGGTGGTGTGATCTATTTTGGTGAAAATCGGGCGTCCCGGCTCAAAAAGCACTAGAGTAGAGTTAAACATACTAGACTGAGTCTAAGTGCTCTACGAGGTTCTAGGAGTCGTATCAGAAATAGAATGACTTGGCGGGAAGTGCCTAAACCTTGCGTCAAGTATGTGAAATATGGGTCATAGGTCTAATATATATTATTTATGGGTTTGATGATATATGTTGGAAATTTTATTTGCAATTACTAATTAAACCGGGTTTTAATTTGTAGATGGCAACCAACGTTACCAATACTAATAACCTCTTTCTCCGCTCTATCCTTGAGAAGGATAAGCTCACCGGGTCCAACTTTCTCACTTGGGAGAGAAATCTCCGGATCGTGCTGAGGCACGAGAGAAAGTGGTATGTCCTAGAACAACCTCTAGGAAATCCCCCTGCCAGCAATGCCAGGGCAGAGGTCAGGGAGGCTTTTCAGAAGCGCTCCAATGAAGCCTTGGATGTTAGCTGTGACGGTCCCATATTTTGATACGGATGAAGCAATGCTAGATGATTATCTTTTTAGTGTGTGTTTGTGTGTGTAATCGGTTAGAGAGAGAGAGAGCCGAGAGGTTGAGAGCAAAACACAAACACAAGTATCTTTAGAATGCAAAGCTTAGTATTGAAATGTGGGGGAAATGCCTTTATATAGCATTTCCCCAACTTTGAGTAATTACATTTTACACCCCTCACTTTAATATTTCTAACAATCTCCCCCTAAGTGAGGTGTGTAACCATTTACAACAAATAAATACATTAATCTATTCGTATGCCGATTTGTTGCGAATGCCGAATGCCACTTGCCACTTGCGTATTTTCCTTCTGCTTGACAGAGTAGTTCTCATCATTTCTATAGCACGATAGGCTTCAGCATGTTCTTCATCAGTATAGGCTGCCCGGTTTTCCCAAACTTTCTGATGTATCTTATGATGGAGAATTTTCAAGGTGCCGTTTGAATATGCCATGAGTTCATCAAGTCTGATGAAGATCTTTTCGCCTTTTGTATTCTTTGAGACGACTCCTCGATCACCTTTGAAGTTTGGATGCTCATCATAGATAACTGTCAATTCTTCAAGCTTTTCTAGATCTGGATGGCTCTGGTTAGGCTTTAAGAGGTTGACTTTCAGATAGTTGTTTTCAGCTCCGAGTTGCAGATCATGTTCCTCAAAGTATTCCATTAGATTTCTCATGTATTTCATTAGAGCAACCCTTCCGAACTCTTCTTCTGGCCACTTTCCTCTTTTCTGAGAGAGGGTGTCAAAGATGAAGCTGATGTCTTCAATACTTACAAACCTTAAGTCTGCTTCGTTGAGGAAGAATGACAGGTTGTTTGCTCTTCTGACATGAAAGATGGCATATTTTATTCTGAAGGTTGTCTGAGTGTAGATATTGATAAGTTCAACTATTGGATACTCTGATTTGATCTCTTCGGGTTTAGTCATGGACTGAGAGAGGATGTGTTCATATCTTCTTCTCAGTTTATCGTCCATGTTCCGCAACTCAGGGGAAATAACCTGTATTAGCTCATTGCTGAATATATCTGGAATTCTTTCTTCAAGATTAGCAGCATTGACAAAATAAGGTTTCCATATAGGTTGTTGGGCATCACTTCTTGTGAAAATGTTGCCTGCATCAAGTCCTGGATCTCCACGATACACTGGAGGAGCAGGTGGCACAATGAAGCTCCTTTGCAAGGGCCATTCAGATTCTTGTCTTGTTTTCTCAGCTGCCTCTCTCTGTTTGTTTCTTTGAAGTACATCGGCAGCTGATTCTTGAAACCGACCAGGAGGAGGAGGGAAAATTTCATGAACTTCAACATTAATCCCACTGAGAACCCTGGACACGTCGAAGATTGGTTTCTTTTGTTTAGGCTTTCTCCTAGCTTCCCTTCTAGAAATTGCTTCCCTTTCTTTTCTTTTAAGTGCAAGTTCTTTTTCACTGGGAATATCATCAAATTTGTGGACAATTCTAGGAGAATCTGGACGTGCAGCAAACTCGACATATTCATCAATGCCTTTGAATAGTCTTTCCATTTCAGAATCCTCAGTATCCTCCTCCGGTTGAGCAGAACTACCTTCCCCCACATGCCTTGCAGGTGATGTGTGAATAGACTCATATAAATCTTCCACTTTTTCCTCTGAGTCACTAGACCAGTCAAACATCTCAGCATGGGGCTGCTCGTAAGGTATTTCACCTTCTTTAAGATCACTTGGCCTCCGTTCAGATTGTTGCTGAGGTACATAAAGTACAATTTGTTTTTCAGCATTTTCCTTTTGTTGTCATTCATAAACTTCATCGGCCATTTGTTGTTGTTGTTGACTCCCCGACCCAGCTGAACTTGTACCTGCATATAAGTATGAGCTGAATTGACGAACAAGAACAACTGGTACATTAGCAGCAGACATATATTTTCTCATTTTCTCCCCCTCGGGTTGATCATCCGGATCCTGATCATCCCGCCTCCTCTTACTTCCCTGTGCCTGAGCCTGACAAGTTGTTTCTAGGCTAGTTAGCATGTCTGTGACTTTTGATAGGGAGGTGTAGAAACCTTTGGTGATCCCATCAATCTTTCTGTTTACATCTTCATGAAACTCTTGAAAGTCATCCATGGAGATTCCCGATGGATGCTGTTCGTTGCGAAGAGTAGTCAGAAGGTCTTAATCATGTGCAGATTCTGGCCTTTGCTCCAGAAGTCTAACGTACAGCATGCTCTTTAAAGAATATACAGACATTGTGGCAGGATCAGGTTGTGAATGAGGCTCTGGAACTGGAGGACGGGCAGCAAGAAGTGTTTCAATTCGGTTTAGCTGCTCAGCTTGAGCCTTGGAAGCTTGCTCTATCCGATCCAACTTTTGATTTTTCATCTGCAGTTTTTGGTGGATTGGTGACACGGCTTGTTGAATATATTGTTGAAGTTCTGCACGTGTAACAAACCCGGAATCATGAAGATTTCCAGTTGAAGTACCAGCCACATAGGCAGTACTACCTACTGGAGCAGCAGGGATGTTGGCTCCAACAGGATTTCCTTCCAATCCTCGAATGGCACCTTGAAAGGTACCACCTCTGGAAGTTGAGGAGATTTGTTGAGTCAACAAGCTCAGTGCATCGATTGTTACCCTGTGTTGGTCAAGATATGCGGAAATCCGCGGTATGTCAAATCGTGCATCAAAAGGAGTCGAGGACGAGGGAGACGGTCCTCTTTGTTCAATAGGTCCAACACCCAATTGGGGTTGACCCAGAGTATGTGCTATAACCCTGTGCAATAAAGACGGAGTCCGTTGAGAGACACCGTAGTGGCTTGGTGGGGCAGAAACTTGCACGGGTGGGATCACCGCCACTTGTTCAATATGAGGCCCAACAGTGCTAGGCCCCATAGCAGATGTGGCTTCCCGGCTTTCTGGTTTTGGTGAACCCTCAGCACTTACTTTTTCTTTTCTCACCTCCTCTCTATCACTCACACTCCTAACAACAAAACTACCTTCATCATCACTGCTACCAGCACCATACCCCGCATATTGATCAGGTTGAATGAGAGAGTCAGGGGTGACAGAACTAGTTTCAACGGATAGGCTAAGAGTTGGAGAAGTGACTGGAATGTCATGCTCTGGGCTGTAATGGCCCTGCGAATGATAGGAATGGTGGTTGTTTGAGCAGTTGAAGTCAAAGGAATGACCAGACCACCAGGTTGTGAAATGACCTGAGTAGGTTGAACGGGGTGAGTCTGGTCGGGAGAGGTAGTATGTGGATCAGTAAGTTTCATGAAAGAAGGGGTACTTTCAGCTGGTTGGTCAATGGGGTGCTCAGGGGTGCCTGTAGGAGATATAACATATTCAAAGGCAGGGGCACCTCCTGGATGAGATGCAGACTCATCGGATGAAGATTCAGAACTGGAAGACTCGGTGAAAATGAGTCCAAGCTCTTCCAGAACGGCTTGATTGCGGGTTGGTTGAGAAAGAGTTTGTATAATGGCTTGAATGGTGGCGGGATCATATGCATCCCCTCCCTCTCTACTCTCAACACCTTCACCTTCTTCACCACCCCTCTCAACATTTTCTCTCTCCACTCCCCTCTCAGCATCTGCCACAGATGACTGAGGTCTATTTGCTATATCCTCACTTGGTGCTACTCCTCCTTGGGTAGGTATGGCCGGCTCTGACACAACCATAGGAGGTATTCCTACACTCTCCCTATAACTCTTAACAATATCATTCTGCTCACAAAGATCTAAGAGAGATACAGGGAAGGGTCTTGGAATAGGCAGATTGGTCGGGTTAGCAGGTTTAATATGAATAAAGAGTTTTGGAGTAACAGATGGTAAACCTGCCCGATGACGAATATCAACATTCCGATCCATCACATACTGGATGATCATTGGTATGAAGCGATGGTAAGGCAACATTTTTGCTTCTTTCTGCTTTTGAGAATTCTTCCTTTGCATAGTGGCTTTAATATCCTGGAATAGCAGAAATGCATAATCTATATGCAGATGGTTGGCTGCAGCAACAAAAATCTTGAGTTGATACTCAGTGGGGAATTCATAACCAGAATGCTTTGGGGTGAGACACCTTTGAAGCACAGTCAGCATGGAGTTGTATTTTGGATGTAAGCTGGTTCTTTTGAACTGGTTTTTCTTTACAAGCTCACCATCATAGCCCATAGCCTTCACGATAGCTAGACAATCTTCCTCAGTTGGTATGTCATCAAAAGCAGTGGCAGGTGGCCTACTGTTAGCTCTTGGAAGTTTGAAGATGCTTCTTAGGCGACTGACAGTAATTTCAATAGTGTACTCATCAACCTCAGCATATATGACTTCTTGGTCCCTGTCATTGGTACGGACCTCACAAGTTTTCCAGAATTGTTGGACATAGAGTTCAGGGACATGTGTGCCAGTGATGGCAGGATTATAGGTTAGAAGGTAGTTCAAAGGGTGGATTTTCATAATCTCAGTGATGATTGGGTAGTTAGGATTTCTGAGTTTGGTGAGGTCAGTGTAATGGTTGTTCTCATGAGAGTTTGAATTTAAGAACTCAGACCGACACATGATTTCCTCTGGGTCAACAATAGCTTGAGTCATCTTATCTGCACAGATAGGTAAAAATTTAAGTCGCAAATAAAAAGATATATCAGTTGACCTCACTTATATTTGAAAGGATTGGAAATGTGATCAAATATAAGTGAAAGAATCAAGATTGACTGACATTTGACCAAACTTATAAAATTGGAAAAAAACTTTGCTAACACCCTAAGTCTGAAAATTCCATTGTGTACACGATGATTTTGTGCATAAAAAAGTTGTTTTGACACTTTCAATATAGCAATTAGATAGTAATAAACAACTTTGTATTACTGAAGCATGGTCAAAAAAATTATCCTAACACCTCTTTTCAAGCTAAAAACCAAATTGTATGTGTATTTTCATACCCTCCAAGAACACGAAGAACACTTTTCGAGATTTTTGAAATATTTTTACATCATAGTGTTCCCCATGTGTTCAATATACCCATCGCATACTTTGTTTCATCAAACGAGATTGATTCGTGTCCCAAAAAGTCCTTAAAAGTCCCGAAACCCACTTTCGCATACAGGTGTTCTAAGGCCAAAAATTACCCTTTTACCTCAAAATTTTCAAAATGTAAACCGTACAAGTTGTTACCTTTGTGATTTGGAGTATTTTGATATAAAGAGTGTAAATTTTTGCAGAGTAACGAGAGGATTCGTATGCTAAAGTAACCAAGAAAGCGAGAGAAAAACTTTAGAAATTTTCGAGTTTTTTGAATCGTGTAATGGAAGTTTGGTAACTGATGGGTAACTTATGTCAGTGAAAAAAGACACGTGTTGTGCTCTGATTGGCCATCCAAGTCGGTTAAAACAAGGATGATAGCCAATACGAATGGTAAAGAAACCCGGCTGATAGGTGTTGAATCGCATGCAATTAACTCTTTGGGGTGTTAATCGCATGCGAATCACCCTATGATTAATAGCATGCGAATCACTCTTTGTTTATCAATCGCATGCGAATCACCCTTTGTTTGTCAATCGCATGCGAATCACCCCTTGCATGCGAATCAACCTTTGTTTATTAATCGCATGCGAATCAACCCTTGTTTGTCAATCGCATGCGAATCACCCCTTGCATGCGAATCAACCTTTGTTTATTAATCGCATGCGAATCAACCCTTACATGCGAATCAACCTTTGTTTGTCAATCACATGCGATTAAGTCATACTTGCTATCAAATTGTTTGAATCGCATGCGATTAAACCAATACTTGAAAAATTTATGAACAATCAAAATATCGGAATTTTGAGATTTGAAACTTTAGTTTTTCAGATATGTTTGATTTGAATGTTTGTTTGACACACTCCCCCTAGACTTAGGCTTTGTTTTTGAAAGTTTTTGGAGTGTGTCAGTTGTAGTAAACTTCTCCCCCTACACATGTGCCCAATGTGTATCAAAGTTGTCCCCCTACACATTTGCAACATGTGTAAAACCAGGAACAAACTCCCCCTCGATTGATGCAGTGGATATCTGCACAGAGAACAAACAGTATAACACCTACTCTAAACAAAAGAAAAGAAAGGAAAAGAAAAGAAGGTAACAGTATGCTAGATTTGTAGATTGAGCATGCCTAACTTGGATACCAACTCAGTGAATCGACTTTCGTCTAATGGTTTGGTAAACAGGTCAGCCAGCTGATTTTCAGTAGGCACATACTGTAGCTCAATTAATCCTTTCTCAACGTTATCTTTTATGAAGTGATAACGTATATCAATATGCTTGGTTTTAGAGTGGTGTACCGGATTGCAGGAGATGGCGATGGCAGACTGAGAATCGCATAGTAATGGAATATTGTCATACTTAAGGTCAAAGTCTGATAACTGTGTACGTATCCAGAGACTTTGTGAACAGCACATTGCAGCAGCAACATACTCAGCTTCAGCTGTAGAAGTGGATACGCAGTTTTGCTTCTTTGAGGCCCAACAGACTAAATGATCACCCAGGAAGTGTGCACTACCAGAGGTGCTTTTCCGATCTATCTTGCAACCGGCATAGTCAGCATCGGAGTAAGCATGAAGATCCAGATTTGAATCTTCGAGGTACCACAGACCTAGATCCATAGACCCTTTTATATTTTTGAATATCCGCTTAACTGTCAGAAGATGCGACTCTTTAGGATTCGCCTGGAATCTGACACAGAGACAGGTAGAGAACATGATATCCGGACGACTAGCAGTAAGATACAGTAACGATCCAATAATCCCACGGTAGTTTTTCATATCTACAGGAGAACCATCAAGATCTGCTGAGAGTTGTGCCTTAGCAGCCATGGGTGTGGATATGGGTGTGCAGTTAATCATATCATACTTGGTGAGAAGATCTTTGATGTGCTTTGATTGGCAAATAAAGCTTTCATGACTTAACTCTTCACCTGGCGTCCGAGAAAGAATGACATCTCCCCCATCATACTCATTTGGAATCTGTTTGCCATGATTTTAGCAAACTCGTCACTGTATTTTCGATTTGTAGATCCAAAAATAATATCGTCCACATATATCTGAACCAAAATCTTATCCCGACCCTTTGTCTTTGTGAAGATAGTGGTATCAGTCTTCCCTTTGGAGTAGCCTTCACCAATCAAATATTCAGATAAGACGTCGTACCATGCACGCGGAGCTTGCTTTAACCCATACAACGCCTTATCTAAGATATAAATATGATTTGGATGTTTTGAGTTGATGAAACCCTCAGGCTATGAGACATAAACTTCTTCTTTAAGTACACCATTAAGAAAAGCTGTTTGCACATCCATTTGGAAGATACGAAAGCTTCTACAGGCTGCATAAGCAAGAAATAGCCGTATTGCTTCAATTCGAGCAACAGGGGCAAAAGTTTCATCATAGTTAATGCCCTCCTATTGATTGTATCCCTTAGCAACCAACCTAGCTTTGTTACGTATGACCGCTCCATCCGAATCCCGTTTGTTCTTGAACACCCATTTAGTTGCCATATGGAAGAGGAACTAATCTCCAGACTTTAAGACGATCAAATTGGTGTAATTCTTCCTGCATGGCAATTACCCAATCTGGATCATCTAATGCGTCACAAGTCTTGTTGGGTTCAATGATGCTTAAGAAACCCGAGAATTGGCATTCGTTTGCTGTTGCGGATCTTGTTTGAATACCAACTGAAGGATCTCCGATGATGTTCTCTTCCGAGTGATGTCTGGTCCACTTAATTTCATGTGTAGTGGACGATGAAGGAATGAGATCTTGTAAGTGGCGTGCTTCTTCTTCATCTTCTGGAGAGAAATGTGGGTCTGAATCAAACACAAGAGGGCTCTCTGGGTCAGGAATCTGAGAAGTCACAGGGGGACAAGTGACAGAAACAGAAGTTGAATCCTGTTGGTGCATATTTTGTGAATCCCTAGTTCGTATCAATAAAGTATATTCATGTGGTATTAATTTAAATGTGTTTTGATTAATGGTTTGCATGTTTATACATTCTAAGTGATACTATGTGTTTATGAAAAGCTTACAAGTATTTAATCATGGTTTGGTTTGTATTTGGAAGTTTAGTCATAAGGAAATTCACTTCGCAAGAAGTGAAAGTCACTTCGCAAGAAGTGAAAGTCACTTAGCGCGAAGTGAAGTCATCAGTCACTTCGCAAGAAGTGAAAGTCACTTCGCAAGAAGTGAAAGTCACTTAGCGCGAAGTGAAGTCATCAGTCACTTCGCAAGAAGTGAAAGTCACTTCGCAAGAAGTGGATGTCACTTCGCACGAAGTGAATGTCAGTTCGCGCGAAGTGAACTGTGTCATTCGAAAACGCGTAAAACTCACTATAAATAGAGATTAACCCCTCATTTGAACGAATAATCACGAAAAATCACTGAGAATCGTCCAGGACACTTCGTGAGCCTTCGTAATCGTACATATACCGTTGAAACTCGCGAACTAAGTGATAATTTTCGAATTCCAAGGCAGCCAAAGCATCTCTGTGTGGTACTGTGTGTTTGTTCTTCTACTCTTTCTTTGTGTCACTTCTGTGTGCCGGACACCTAAGCAGATCATAGATCCTTAGGAGGTTCGTGAAATATAATTCCGCGATATTTCACGTCCTAGATCAGTCCTAGCATCAGGGTGTGTTTAGTAATAGACCCCCGCCCCCGGTCCTACAAAGTGGTATCAGAGCCTTGTGCTTTGATTGATCACTTTTCCTTAGGATTAAGTCGATCTAGGTGTTCCTTTAGGCCTGTGTGTGCCCCCTTGCGTCACTTTTTACCGAAAATAGGTCGGAAAATAGGTCCTTTTGCGTTAAAAAGGTCAAGTTTTTACGTTTAGGCTCTTTGAGTTTCGACCGTGCGTAGTGAAACCCCACCTCGTGCGTACTGATCTCAGTTCGCACGAACTGTGCCTGTGTGTTCTAGATCCTTCGATTGCTGTCTGTGTGCCTCGTGCGAAGTGGTCCTGCAGTCCGCGCGTACTGCCATACGTGCGTGCGTAGTGACTGTTCGCCAATCCGTGCGTGGTGTGTCCTCACTGCGTGCGTGGTGCTCGCAGTCCGCACGAAGTGATTGTGGTGCGTGCGTAGTTGCTGTGTGCGTTTCAAAAAAAAAAAAAAAAAAAAAAAAAAAAAAAAAGGAATTTTATTTCCGTCTTCGTGCGCTGTGCTTTTCTGTGCAGTTCTGTGTGATTTTTTTTCTATCAAATTTTACTCCGTGTTTTCCTGTGTGCTTTTCAAATCCAATCCGAATCTGTGTGCTTGCTGCCTTGGTTCATTACATCAATTCAAATGGCCTCTAAACAAACCACTGCCTTAAACAACCTTCTACTAGAAACAGAAATGGGCAGTATCAACAAAGTGCCGAAATTGCTAACCATGGAGGACTATCCTATGTGGAAGCCCAGATTCGAAATTTTTCTAGATGGGGTCGATTGTAGATTGCGGAGAGCCATGAATGTTGAGTATATGGTTCCAAAAGGGGAGGGAAATATCGAAACCCCTTACGATAAAATGACGGTCGAACAGCAGACCAGTTACAATGCTGAAAAGAAGGCCTATGCTCAACTGATTCAGGCCATCCCCAACGACATCTTCCACCAGTTTAGGAGGTATCGAACTTCCTACAGTCTATGGAGAGCTCTTGAGAAGAGGAATGAGGGAAACGCTGCTCTGAAAGAACTTAAAGCAAGTCAATTAAGGAAGGAATTAGACCATTTCACGGCTACAAGAGATGAGAAGATTCCTTCCCTTATTACAAGATACAACCACCTTCTAAGTGAACTGGACAATCTGGGTGTTACTGTTCCAGAGAAGCAGCAAGTAGAGATCTTGGCGAATGCTTTGCCCAAGAGCTGGCGGCCATTCATCATGATACTCAAGAATGGTAACGGTTTTGACGGGATGGACCTTAATGATTTCATCACCAAGTTAAAGGAGCAGGAGCAGGAGGAACTAAATCTGGATTCTATGTCTAGTTATCAACAGAACCCCTCACTCTACTACTCCGGAACACCTGTCTCGTCGTCTACCTCTTCACATGCCCCCCTACAGTCTGCCTATGTGACCAACGTGAATGAATCGGGCAGATCTACCTCTGATGCTTCATCCTCTGGGCCATCTTATACTGCATCTTCCTCCGGACTTAATGTCGAACACTTCAAGTATGGAAGTACAGATGAGGTTAAGACACATATGAGCATGCTAAGTGCACTAGTCTCCTCTTATGATGATCTACTGAAGGGGAAGATTGGTAATGCTCATATGACTCAAGAGGACTATGACCAGATCGACGAGGATGAGATGGAGAGACAAGATATCCTCTGGTCGTATGCCAACTTAGTGAGAAGGGCAAAAGCTTATGAGCGAAGAACGGGAAAGTCAATATCAGCAACCAAGGATACCAAACTCGGCTTTGATAAATCTGCTGTGACCTGCTATAACTGTGGTGAAAAGGGTCACTTCGCGCGTGAATGTGAAAAGCCGAAGAATTCGGGACCGAGGTATCCATTCAAAACTGGTTCTGGCAGCAGATCATCTACCTCCACAACCATAAAATCTGAAGCAACTCCAACACCGACTAAGGCTATGGCAGTTATTCAAAGAGATGAGGGAGTGGATTGGTCTGTACAGTTCGGGAATGCTGATGCTGACATCAACTTGGCGAACATTCATGTGTTGAACGAAGATTCTTCATCCGAGACCGAAAGCTATTCAAGTGAAGAGGAATCAAGTGCCAGCAATGATGATGAACCAGCCTCGACACCAGCTGCAGAAGAGACACCAGTGAATGTCCGTGCCAAAGAGTCAAATCAAAAGGTGTGCAGCTGTGGTCAACCGTCTGCGGATCAGGTATGTACCTTTGGATTACCTTGTGGTTCGTGTGATGAATATGTAAAACAGATAGTGTTCTTAAAGTCTACTATTTCAGATCTCACATCTAAGTTAGATAATAACCTGTTGATCAAAGGAAGAGAAAATCAATTAAAAGAAAAGAATCAAAGTCTAGGTAAACAGGTTAATGAACTAGGTGTGGCTCTGTTAAATAAACAAGATGCTATTGTGTTTTACATAAACGAAATCGATAAGCTGAAACGGGACCTTGCTACCTCAAAGGTCGATTATGAGACTCTGAGTCAAAAACTCAAAAGCTATTCCACGTCTTCTTATCTTTTTGAGTACATAATCGATCAGAGAGGTCAAGGTACCGATTCAGAAAAGGACAAAAACGTATATTCAAAATGTCCACCACCAGTGTTAAATCAACTGGTGAACGATGATGTCCATTCTGAAGCTGACCCACTACTCACAAAGGTTGATGAATCTTCTGCATCAACCTCAAATGAGGATTTAACGTTACATGAGGATGTGGGTAAGCCTCAGAAGAATGAGGTTCAGCAAGAGGTTACCAAAAAGGCTGAACCAGGCATTAGAGAACTGTTGGACAGTTCCTATGTGCAAGGACCGTTGATGCATCGTATCCATGATGCACTTCGAAAATTTGAAAATGAGGGTATTAAGTCTCCTGATACCCGTCCATACCAAGAGGTCAAACAACTACCCAAACATCAAGGGTTAGGGTATCGGCCTCAAAAGGTAACGAAAGGCTCTGTGAAGCAATACCCAGAAAGGGTCTGCTATGTGTGCAGGAGACCTGGTCACCTCAGTTACAAGTGTGATCAGAAGACACATCAAAGCTGTAACAAGAAAGTTGAGATTTTGCAAGAAAATATAACGTTTCTTAAAAACCATCAAAACTCAACTCTTCCTGTTCAGCATCAAAGGATTCCTAAGTGGAGTAACAAACTGTGTGTTCAAATGTCCAAGGAATCAAGTGACAGGATCATCAAGACTGGAACATGGATGAAACTTCCAGTGATTGGAGAAGACGGGAAACCCATGACTATTCGGGCTTGGGTTCCTAACGCTCTCTAATTCTTTCTTCTATGTGAAGGGTGTCAACCGAAATAGTCCAGGTTAAGGTTTTTTTGACTGTGTGTCTTTATCATTTTATTTTCTGTGTCGTTGCATTTCTATTTTCTTAGTTTCTAGTTTGTTTAGTATTTTAGGGGGAGATAGTTAGTTCAGAAAACTTAGAAAATACAAAAAAAATCAGAAAACTTAGAAAATACAAAAAAATCAGAAAACTTAGAAAATACAAAGAATAGTTCAGAAAACTTAGAAAATACAAAGAATAGTTCAGAAAACTTAGAAAATACAAAAAAAATCAGAAAACTTAGAAAATACAAAAAAAAAATCAGAAAACTTAGAAAATACAAAAAAAATCAGAAAAACAAAAATGAGAAGTTGATCCAACTCAAATGGAAAATGATGGTACACTGGTTTTCAATACAAAGTACGTCTAGTAAAATTAGGACTGAAGGCATGTACATATTCTTGAGAAAACTGTCTGAAAATCTAATTGAATCAGATAAGAAACAGATAGTGTGTAAGACATATAAGGAAAGTCTAGACTGATAAATGGTTATGCATGTGAAAATCAATCATAGATTTAAGCTATCGAGATATTCCAAGTCTATAAGTCAATAACAGTTGAGAATGACTTAGTTTGTTGCACACACCTGTTACCATGCCAAATGTGCTTAGATGACAATGAGCAAAATGTAAAAGAGGGTGAAAAATTGACCCCAATCTGAGATGTCAAGGATCTATCAATGTTGAATTGTCAAAGAGCATAAAATGCAGTGACAAAAGCTATATTGATCTATTAGTGTTGAATTGTCAAAGAGCATAAAATGCAGTGACAAAAGCTCAACAAAATTATCAGAAGAGGTGAAAAATTGACCTCCATGTCAAAAGAGCATAAAATGCGTTGACAAAATCACAAAGCACATAAGCATGGTGGTTGGGTAATCAAGTTGTGCACCTACTGAGTGAATCAAAATACTGTGAGACTTTGAAAGAGATAGTCTTAACCGTGTATCCAGTCTAGATAATCTGAAAATGTTGAAACAAAATCTGTCATTATCTGAGGAAAGTTAGGTTGACAGACAGAGTTTGAGAGAATATGTTTAGGCCCAAGGTTCTGAAATAAATGACTACTAAGTATAGATGTGCTGGTACTGATTCCATTTTGGAACCTTCTCACAAAAAGATTTAATTTCAGTAATTTTATTCCTGCAATTTTCTTAGTATTTTTAATTCTGTTCTTTAGGATTTAATTAGTTCATAGTTTACATTTGAGTTTATTTTCTTTATTATCAGAAAAATACAAAAAGAGTTCTAGTATGTTCTAAATCATTCTTAGTGTTTTGATTAGGGGGAGTTTGTTCTGTTTACATTTCCTTCATCTTACTTTGATGTGTTTTGCTTAAATGTCTATAAGTGATCTTGAAGTTACTGACAGTTTATTGCTGAATGCAGTACTAACAGTAATTAAGGTTCACAGATGAGAAACTCATTACATGTGAGATGGAACCCCACTAAGCACGAGTTACAGCTCACATCGTGCGTAGTGCAGGTAAGGGCATGACGAAAGGTATTCGTTATGAATTTTTGCTGTGTGCATTTTGCTTTGTGCATCTTACTTTGTGGAATTTTTGCTTAGTGCAATGGTTATTGATAGAACTAGGTCTTAGGGGGAGTTTGTTGGTGCATATTTTGTGAATCCCTAGTTCGTATCAATAAAGTATATTCATGTGGTATTAATTTAAATGTGTTTTGATTAATGGTTTGCATGTTTATACATTCTAAGTGATACTATGTGTTTATGAAAAGCTTACAAGTATTTAATCATGGTTTGGTTTGTATTTGGAAGTTTAGTCATAAGGAAATTCACTTCGCAAGAAGTGAAAGTCACTTCGCAAGAAGTGAAAGTCACTTAGCGCGAAGTGAAGTCATCAGTCACTTCGCAAGAAGTGAAAGTCACTTCGCAAGAAGTGAAAGTCACTTAGCGCGAAGTGAAGTCATCAGTCACTTCGCAAGAAGTGAAAGTCACTTCGCAAGAAGTGGATGTCACTTCGCACGAAGTGAATGTCAGTTCGCGCGAAGTGAACTGTGTCATTCGAAAACGCGTAAAACTCACTATAAATAGAGATTAACCCCTCATTTGAACGAATAATCACGAAAAATCACTGAGAATCGTCCAGGACACTTCGTGAGCCTTCGTAATCGTACATATACCGTTGAAACTCGCGAACTAAGTGATAATTTTCGAATTCCAAGGCAGCCAAAGCATCTCTGTGTGGTACTGTGTGTTTGTTCTTCTACTCTTTCTTTGTGTCACTTCTGTGTGCCGGACACCTAAGCAGATCATAGATCCTTAGGAGGTTCGTGAAATATAATTCCGCGATATTTCACGTCCTAGATCAGTCCTAGCATCAGGGTGTGTTTAGTAATAGACCCCCGCCCCCGGTCCTACAAATCCTCAGCGTATAGATCTGCAAATGGATTCGTCTCAGTGACCGTAGGAGCCGTTAGAGTAACACTTGTTTGAACAACTGTGTCGTTCCTGTTGTCAGTTAAAACAGGAGAAGATTCAGGTCTAAAGAAATCATACAAAAAATCAAGATGTATATTTGAACTGGATGGATTGTCTGATTCTTTATTTTGAAGTGCAGGTCCTGAATAGGTATGTTCAGAAGCTTTAACTGTTGATTTAGGTTGAAAATTTGTAACATTCAATGTATCATCAAATGTTACGTTGATACTTTCAACAATGCTCTTTGTATGTTTGTTAAAAACTCTTTAGGCTTTGGAATCAGTAGAATAACCTATTAAAACAGCATCATCGGCTTTGGGAGCAAATTTTCCTAGATTATCCTTGTCATTTAGTACAAAGCACCTATTACCAAATACATGGAAGTATTTGATATTAGGCACTATGCCATTGGCCAGTTCATATGGAGTTTTATTAAAGCGTTTGTTAATGAAAGAGCGGTTCTGCGTGTAGCAGGCAGTGCTAATTGCTTCAGCCCAGAAAGAAGGTGGGAGCCCGGAATATGAAAGCATTGTTCAGGCAGCTTCAACCAAAGTTCTATTTCTTCGTTCCACTACACCATTTTGTTGTGGTGTGTATGCTGCAGAGAACTGGTGGCTGATTCCCACAAGGTCACAGAAGTTCTTCAGAGTACTGTTTTTGAATTCCGTTCCATTGTCTGTCCGGATAGAGATAACACTCTGACTATGCTTGTTTTGCTGTTGTTTGATGAAGGAAATGATTGTTGGAGTGGCTTCATCTTTTGAGCGTAGAAATTTGACACAAGTATATCTAGAGTAGTCATCCACCATGACTAAAATATACTTTTTCCCATTCTTGGACTGGATTCTCATAGGACCACACAGATGCATGTGCAGGAGTTCCAAAGGCTTCGTAGTGCTAAATACTTGTTTAGATTGATGAGAAGCCTTCAACATTTTTCCTTTTTCACAATCTGTACACAGATGATCCTTCTTGAACCTTAACTTCGGAATGCCTCTCACCAAGTCACCAGTGACTAATTTGTTAATATTTTGAAAGTTCAGGTGAGACAGTTTTCTGTGCCATTGCCAAGTCAGATCCGTAGATGCTTCGGACAGTAGACACACAGAGGTAGGAGAGTCATATTTTTCCAAGTCAATGGAATACAGGTTAGAATTTCTGGAACCTGCGAGCAACTCATCTCTATTTTCAGTTAAAACTGAACATTTGTTCTTTTTGAACACGACCTCTAGGTCTTTATCACAGAACTGTCCAATGCTAAACAAGTTATGACCCAACCATTCAACATATGAGACTTTCTTGATTTTGATGTGCTTTTTTCTCAACGTCTCCGTACCCCATTATTGGTGCAACATTGTCATTCCCAAAACGTACATTCCCGGAGTACTTAGGAACATAGTTCTTGAGAAGGCTTTTGTTTCCAGTCATATGTTTGGTGCAGCCGGAGTCAAGATACCACAAGTGAGGCACCTGCAATACGAGAATAAAGCACGTTCAGGTCCCCATATATGAATGGGTCCTTGATTGTTAGTTCCTAAAGGTGGTTGAGTCGTGATTGTGTCTACTTGTTGTGGTGAAACTTCAGATGATCTATTCTTAATTACCCATGTGGGTCGAATCTTTTGTCGAGAATGAATAGATTTTGGAGAAATTGGTTTGACAGTTGGTTTGACAGTTGATGGAAACAGAGGTTTTGGATTCGGTAGAGTTGCGGAAGCGTTATGTTTTCGAATCCATGGTTGCGAGGAATTCTTAAGAATTCTCTGTGACCTCGGTGCATCAACTTGCTTTCGTTGAACTGGAGCATTGCGTTTAGTAGGTTGTGTTACTCGTTGAATGGATGATGGCTTGGGTTTAGAAGATTTGGGGATTTTGGAAGGGGAATTACGAGAACGCTTTTGAGAATGCAAGTGTTTTTCTTGTGCAATCCAGGCCCTTTTAAATGCGTCATATCCCTGCCGTCTGTAGACTTCCAGTTCCTTGATCGTGAGCAATCGGTTGCATTTGTTTAGGCGTTTAAGTGCATGTGATTGACGAGTGGTGATCCATTGATTAATGATGTAGCCTTTGGAATTTACAAATGGAATACAGACTAGATTAGCATAAAAATCAGTCCAGTCAGCACATGGTTTAATACCTAAAGACTTTCTTAATTGATCATAACAACAATTAAATTCACAGTGTCCATGAGTACATCCATCACTCATACAAAACATGGTAGAAGCAGTATTGTCTTGTGAACAAGAATGATTACAAACAGAATCAAACATCAAAATGTTTTCACAGACATGTTTCAAATTTGAATACCTCCTAGTGGATCTAGGAATAGCTCTTTTCCATGATGTATTTATTTCACACTTCTTGTTTCCAGCCTTCTTCACATCTGCAGCAGAGGGTAAAAGATTAGAATGAAGTCGTGGTCGACTGGCTGCAGCTCATGATGATTCAGGTACGTCTAAGTGCACACGAGAACTGTGATTAGAAGTGGAAAGTTGCTTTGGTTTGTAAATCTGTTTAAGTTTAAGTGTTGTTACTGCAGTATGATTAACAGATTTTACTAGTTTGACATTTTGAGAAGATGTAGACACATGTTTGGAACCTTCAATTCGTTCATCTAATACTATTCCCTGTGGTGAGAAGGTAAATGGAGTGGGTGGTTCCAGTGCAGTTTCGACCTCTTTGATTCGTTTAAGCAATTCAAAATTTTCTTTGCACAAGTCGTCAATGATCATGCCATCAAGATTGAATACTGTTTGGAGACGCTTGTGGAGGATGGCGTTTTCTTGAACTAGTGGAGAAGGGTCAGATGTGGTTTCTGATTGGAAGGCTTTGGTGAGGTCATCTTGAACTAGATGAGTGAAGCAAAACTCCTGTAAGGTTTGAAACCTTTGCTGTAATTCCTTGTGGGGAATGTATTCAACAGTGGACTTTGGTGAAACAGGAGAGTAGAGTTCTTCATCAGAATAGACGGAAGATGAAACATCAGTATCAGATGATGACGTGAGACAGGTGAGGTATGAGTCATTGAGATCCGAGTAGTCAAATGAAATTACAGTTTTGAGATTAAGGGTTCATTTGACATCTTCTTCAATACGTTCCTCTTCTTGACCAATAAAAACCATCTGTTGGGTAAGGCCTTTGCCAAACAGATCAGCATTATATAATTGTTTGGATGTAATCTTTCTCAATTTGAAGCCCAGCCCATCGAAATTCCATCTGGAGAAAGGACGTTCCTTTTCTTTGTATTGAGAGATGGTCTGTTCACTTTGATCACGTTTGGACAGAAGATACTCAAGTTCATTGATTCTAGCGTAAAGAGTACTTAGTTCATTCCTAAGTTCATTTTTGAGAATTTCTGAATCCTTTTCAGCACATACACATTCTGCTTTAAGATCTAGTATAGTGCTATTTGTCTTATTGGTTAATTCTAAGAATTCAGATTCTTTCATAGCTAATTGAGACTTAAGGCTAATTAAATCATTGTCTAACTGTTTAATTACTATTTGTGCCTCTTTATCCTTGTTGAATGAAACATCTTCTAGAACTTGATTTCTAGTGGTTAACTCTATTACCTGATTTTCTAACTCTTTCATTCGGATTAATATGGTTTGTATGTGTTCATGTTTAAAACCCATATTATAGTTAGAGTTAGAAGATACCTTCCTGCTTTCCAAGCTTTCCTCATCTGAATCAGAGAGATCATCACCATTATCATCCTCTCTACTTCCTCCACCATTGTGAGCCATTAAACAGAAATGTGCATGATCTTCACCATCCAGATCATTGTCCGATTCTGTATCATCCAAGAACTGATCTTCTTCTACTAGCAGCGCGTTCCCAGCCTGTCATTGTTTGAACAGACGGTACTTCTGCCGATAGTATTCTGCATCTTTGGTCTTTTTCATGGGGCAGTTCCGGATTAGATGCCCTGATCTTCCACAGTTGTAGCACTTGGGGTCGGTTTTCTTTTCCTCCTTCTTCTCATCCCTCTGGTACCTTGGCTTGTCAACTGGAGCAGCTCTTTCGGGTCTCCTTGAACCTGATGTGAACCATTGTCTATTGTTAGTCTTGCTGAAACGGTTCATGAAGTTCTTGTTGGCCACTGTGAGAGCTTGAAATGCAGCTTCTATTGAATCATCGTCATCATTATCCTGATCAGAATCACTGAGAACCACTTGTTTAAGTTTCAAGGATCTTGATGATGTTTCCCTATGGATTCTGTCAGCCACCACCAAGGCAAGAGGGTCAGCAACTGGTTGTTTAGGGAGAGATTGCAGGATTTCATCTTGATACTGATTGAGATCTTCGAAGATGTTGTGGAAGGTGACTGATGTAAGATCTTTATTGATCTGTTTGTAAAGTCTGGCATAGCCTTTCCACTCAGAACCTAATGAATTCAGAAAAACACAGTTCAAATCAAGATCAGTTCTGACAATTTGATTAGATCTCATTTCATTTTGCAGCTTGCAGAATCTCCCATATGTTTCAGAGAGCAGTTCATTTTCTCGAGCCTTGAAGTCATGATAGCTGTTGACTAGCTTAGTTAGTTTGATGTATTCTCCTTGCTCAGTGCCCTGAAGTTGTTTTTTGATCTCATCCCAGATTTCCTTGGCTGTGCCCAAGCTATCTATTTTGAGATAGATTTCTGATGATAGGCCCTGCTTGAGGTAGTACTTGGCCAATTTCTCAGATTTCTTTGTTTCTCTTTCTGTAGTGGTCATCTCGTCATGAGTCTTCTCTCTTTCATGTCTGGGAATACCAGGGTTGTTGTATGGATCTGCTTCAACTACCCTTATGAATTTGGTGTTTCCTTTATTGATGCATTTTATCATCTTGTCACCGAAGAGTTCGTTGTGCTCGAGAAAGTCCATGAACCTTCCTTTCCAGACATTGTATTCCCCCCGAAACAAAACAAGAAGTTTTGTATCGGTGCCAATGGACATCATTTCATTTGTACTTGACATGATTAGTGATGTTTGTGAGAAATGATAGTTCACTTGTAAGATGGTTTGATTTGTTCGAAAGCTTCACTTAAAGGTGTGACTGTTCAAGCTTGATTTGTCAAAATGAGGAGTTAATTCACTTTAATTCAACCTTGAATTAGCTCTTGTAAAGATTAAATTCAACTTTGAATTATATGGAATTGAGTTAATTTTAATTCAGCTTTGAATTATATCTGAGTTTGATTAAATTCAATTTTGAATTAAAGTTTTAAGTTTAAGTTTGATTTTCCTCTTTAAAGCCACGTCCAAATGATTATATCACTTGTCCAGTAGGTTCCGGGTATTCAATAAGGTAACCAATAGTGTGCGATTGGAGCCTGTAGCACCAAACACTTGGCGATAAACTGTTAGTAATAACAATAGAGTGCTATTTAAATCAGTTGAATCGAATGCGATTGCCTTTGGTGCGGCTGATAGAATACACTTGGTTAAAATTCTTTTATCAAACAGCCCAATGGAATGCGATTGGTAACATGTTGCACTCAGCTGATAGAAAATTGTTAGTCTCAATCGCATGCGATTAGGGGAACCCGGCTGATAGCTTTGAGGCAGCACTTAGTAATTTCAACTTTGTAGGAACTCTATAAGCCGCCTAATCCAGTCAATATCATTGACCAAGGATCCGGCTTATAGACTCTGATGTGTCCCTATCAAATCAGATGGCCTTACCCCTTATGGTGTCTACCCACTTGTACCTTGATTGGTGTGGGTAGTATTTGAGTTGCCTTGTGAAACACTTAAACTTTGAAGAATTAATATTTAAATTTAATTAAAACCGACTTCTTCTTCTTCAACTCTGTATTTAAGCCTCAAGAACACCATAAATGCTTAATTTCCAGAAAATTAAATGCCAAGAAATCGAGAATTTAATGAACTATTGGACTTTATCCTTTAAAATTTCCACTAGGTTTTGAAGTGTTCTTCAAGAAAGCCTTATAAAACAGTGAATGTCTTTGAATAAACCCGAAAGGATGATAGAAAAAGTAGTGTGTTTATACCTTCAACGTGTTCTATCTTCGGGAATGTTCAAAATCGTACCTTTCTTGAACAAACCTTGTTGTTGGACACCTTGTTGAACCCGAGAGCTTGTTCTTCACTTTGAGCTTGAACTTCACGAGATTATCTTTGATGTTTTCGAACAATCACGAGCCAAAAAAAACAAGTTTGGCTCTGATACCAATTGACGGTCCCGTATTTTGATACGGATGAAGCAATGCTAGATGATTATCTTTTTAGTGTGTGTTTGTGTGTGTAATCGGTTAGAGAGAGAGAGCCGAGAGGTTGAGAGAAAAACACAAACACAAGTATATTTAGAATGAAAAGCTTAGTATTGAAATGTGGGGGAAATGCCTTTATATAGCATTTCCCCAACTTTGAGTAATTACATTTTACACCCCTCACTTTAATATTTCTAACAAGCTGCCTCATGCTCGCAACCATGAGTCTAGAGTTGCAATCGAGCATGATGGAAACTCCTGCCTAAGACATGATCCGCCAGCTGAGGGACATGTTCCAGGAGCAAGCCCGCACGGAGCGTTATGATGCCACTAGGGCATTTAACTCATGCAATATGGCTAAGGGGACCTCGGTCAGTGACCATGTCATGAAAATGAAAGGTTACATCGACCACCTAGAGAGACTTGGGCACCCAGTACCGTTGCAGCTAGCAACGGATACGATACTCAACTCGTTTTCAGATGAATATAAGCCTTTTATAGTTAACTACAACATGAACAACATGGAGAAATCCGTGGCTGAGTTGCACTCAATGCTCAAGACTGCTGAGCAGAGTATCGGGACCAAGTCTAAGGACATTCTTATGGTGGGACATGGTGGACGTAAGAAGAGGAAGGGGCGCAACGGAAAGGAAAAGGGCAAGGCCTAGCCCAGCCAGAATGCACCCAGCGCTAGTAACGACAACAAGGGCAAGAAGCCAAAGCCAAACAGGTCAAGGACCGAGAATCGGTGCTTCAGGTGTGGCGAGGCCGGACATTGGAAACAAGATTGTCCGAAAGGTAACGAGGCAGGAGGCAAGTCGGGCTCCTCAGGTATTGCGTGATTAGCTTCTTTGTCACTTTCCTACTTGTAAAGTTTTACAAGTATTCTAACATCTTGCAATCGTTTATTGCAGGAGGAGATGGAAAGTGATGCGGCCCAGCATAAAGAGATCCTACGTGCAGCATACGGATATTATTTATATTTCCTAGTTATTTAAACTTTTTAAGTTTATTTGAACAAATTTTATATTGTTTTTGGATACTTTTAAGTTTATGGAAATTATAATTATTTGGTTCATATCCGTGCACGTGTTCTTATTTTTATGAATCATGATTAGTCCAGTTGTGACTAAAAGAGTGCCAATAAGTCAAAGTCTTGACTTGATTGGTGATTCATAATAATCTTATGCTATGATTTGTTGAAGTTATATAAATGCTAGCTCCACTTTTTCAAACACTTAAATAAACAAGTATTGTTTATAAAAATTAGATAGTTTTTCTAATTTAACAAGTGTTTAAGTTATTTATGAAAAGTGAATGTTCAAAGTCTTGAACTAAATAGAAATAATAGTTATTATTTCTAAGTAAAATAGTTTTTGATAAAACGTTTAAGAAAGTATAAAAGTGATTATAATAGTTATTATAATCAAGGAAGTTTTATACTAAATGTTTTAAGGAAAGAAATTTAAGATGCCATTATGAGTGTTTCATACTTGTGATCATGGTAAGTTTAATGAAACCATTTTCCGTAATTGGAAAGATGGATATATGGGAGATCAAAGTTCTTGGTTTCATAAAACAAATTTCTTGCAAAAACTAAGTTCTTTAAAACATGTGTTTGGAACACAAGTTTTAGGCATAGTAGTCAAGGATTGACTAAGGCCTAAAAAGATATTTTTTAAAGAATGTATTTTTTTCATAAAAGATAGTGGGAGCACCTGACTAATGTATTTATCAGAGTTAATAAAAGGTTGTTTTTAACCAGTGTGATAAATACAAGTTTGAGTTTTTAGAGTATGTAATTATTGGATGTTTTAGAAGCTATCTAAAACAGTAAGTTCTTCATAAAGAACTAATCCGAGGGATGCATGATTTATTGAGAGGTACTCGATAAAGATATCATTGCAGGTTTTTGAGTCAAGTTATGACTTAAACAAAATTATACTAATTAAGTTCAGTAGGTCAGCTTAATTAAATGTTGTTCGTTGGTTAACGTTAGAAATTATAAAATAGGATGTTCTTTAACATTCCTAGTAATGATATTAGATTAGTGTTGGCATACACAGGGAATCTAATTACAAGGTTCTTACCGGTAGGTGTAAGAAGGTCTTATCGTTTCAAATAGATAATAAAATCTAGTAAGATTTAATCTACAAATGTAATTAAATTTTTTTTAATTACAGGGAGGTTATTTTGTAAAATCAGAAACTTTGGAGTTATTTCCAATTCTCTCCAAGTTTAAGGAATTTTATAAAATAAGTAAGTCTAGAAGTATTCTTAGGTTGCAAGAATGATTTCTAGCAAAACCAAGAAGGAGTACTCCAAAGTACTAGTCTTGTGTTTTAGGGTTTATAACCATATTATTTTCTTTGTAATCCGTGATAAGTTACAATGTAAAATAATAAGTAATTCAGATAAACACCGTGAATCGAGTCAGTGAAATGGTAGAAATTATACATCTTTATTCCAGGGAGGAATATGGAAGGGTGTAGAAATTAGTTTCATTGTTCTTCACAATTTTGTATGTTTTGGTTTATCCAGGAATAAACTAGGTTTATTCGAAACACTATCCGTGACTACTTATCTTGGTGGGAACCTCGATAGGGCTGTAAAGTCATCGTAATTTTGGGGTAGATTCGATAGTTCATCGAATATAGCTGCAAACGTTTTTTTTTTGCGGACAAAAATTTACGGATATTCGTTAGGGTTACGAATATTGGATTGACCCACCGTGAAAAATACTTCGTGGATTCTTGTCAAAAGTATTTATCACATAGGTTATCCTCAAGCCTGAGATATTTGGTTTGAGATGCGGTATCTGTTGTCTTCTTAGCGCGTTCTAACGCCACGCCGTAACAAGGTGGTCATAAAGGGCGTGTCTAGATTCAGTGGGAGCCGTGTTGCCAGATGCAAATATGCAAGATGGTAATTGCACCTCTTTTTTAGGAGAGATATTTCCGGGCCCCTTGACTGATAAGAGAAACTGGTAAGTGCACGGCCGTGCCCAAACGAACTGATCTGTTCTTTGTCGTTTATCACGCAGTTTCGAAATCAAGTATGTCATGAACAAATTCTTGAGTCTCTGAGTTGACTTCCTCCATGCTCATGCTCAAAATTGAAATATCGCGTTGCAAGGGACAAACCTATATATATGCAAGTTATGTATATATAAAAACGTACCCATTCATAAACAGGTAGTTTATGATAGTTTAGTTTATAAACAGTTAGTTTATAACAAGTTACTTCTAAGCAGGTTGCTTATGAAGTTTTATCACAAGTTACTTTGGGGTATAAGAGTTCTTATAACCTGGTTATCCTAAGTGTCTGGCTAGGGACCTCCTTAGGCTAACAATGTGCAGTAACTGTTACTTATCTTGCACAAGTGGGAGTCTGTTGGATTATGTGCAGAGATAATTAACGGGCATATTGTATCCAATGTTATAAGAGACTAAAGGGTCACACTGCTACACACCCAATTCAGAACAGTTGGATTTCACCATAAATCTGTGTGGAAATAATTAATCAGTTAGATTAATTATTAAAGAGAAAGAGAAAATAATTAATCAGTTAGATTAATTATTAAATAGATAAACGAATAATTAATCAGTTGTATTAATTATTGAGAGATATAAATAATTATCCAGTTTGGATTAATTATTAGAAAGGAAATAAATAATAAATAGTTATTTATTATTTAAAGGGAATTAAATATTAAGTTTTAATATTTAACGGACTAAGTTAATTAATAGTTAATTAACTAGTAAAGTCCAGGGGGTCAATATGAGAAGAGATGAAAGTTTAATTAAAACCAGCGGGCTTTTAATTAAACGGGCTTGGGTCCAAGATAATCCTTATAAATATATGTTAAGCTTTAAGGATTAAAGGGGGAGACAAGGGATTAACCCTAGCCACCACCACTTTCTCCCTCACTCTCTCGATCTCGCTCTCTCTCTCTCTCTCTCTCGATCGCACTCTCTCGGCTCTCTCTCTCTCTCTCTTGTCGTCGAACAAAGGAGAAAACCGCAAGGGTGTTTGCGGTTTTGGTGATCGACGCAAAGAAGTACACACACACACATTCTCGATTTCGAGAATTGGAGTTTTGGTGATCCAGGAGCGGTCTAGCAGCCAGTTCAATCGGAGGTGCAGTAGTGGTGGACTATCTTTAGCAATCCTAAGGTTTTGTTCAGGTATAATCTTGTAACCCTTCTATGTGGATTGTTTTGCAAGAAACTATGTTGATCAAGTTAGTTTTAAAGATCCTAACCCTTTTGGGGTTTAGAGGGTTGTGTTCAATCCAGTTCCGCTTTTAGGATTGAACCAGTAGAATCAAACCCAGGTTTGACCAGTTTGTGTCATATGGTGGTTTGGTCAGGTTTAAAACCCTTCACTCTTGATCCTCCGGAACGATTGGAATTTGGAAATACCTGGAAAAACCAACAAGAAAACAATAGAAGGTGTTGTCTGCCAGTCTCTCAATCATTTGATCAATGAATGGGAGCGGGAAGTGATCTTTACGATTTGCATCATTCAGTTTTCGGTAATCGATACAAACACGCCACCCGGTTACAGTGTGAGTGGGAATTAACTCGTTTTTATCGTTAGTGATCATGGTCATACCTCCTTTCTTGGGAACTACTTGGACAGGGCTAACCCAAGGGCTATCAGATATCGGATAAATCAGACCTGTATCCAAGAGTTTAATTAGCTCTTTTTTAGTCACTTCTTGCATATGTGGATTTAATCGCCTCTGTCTTTGCACACTTGTCTTGCGCTTATCCTCCATGAGGATTTTGTGTGTACAGAAAGAAGGATTAATTCCTTTTATGTCGGAAAGTTTCCATGCAATAGCGGTCTTGTGCTTCCTGAGCACATTCAATAGCTTCACTTTTTCATCAGAGCTGAGATCAGAAGCTATGATTACAGGTAGTTTGGAATTACTATCTAGAAAAGCATATTCTAGATGTGATGGGAGTTCTTTTAACTCAAGTATTGGAGGCTCAATGATAGACGACTGTGAATGAGGTACCTTATCAACATCAAGAGTCTCGAAAGTTTCAGAAAATAATGCATCTTTAGGGATAACATCAGTATCTGGTTGTTATAGTTCAAGTTGTGTAAGGTGAAGGGTTTTGAACCTGACCAAACCACCATATGACTCAAACTGGTCAAACATGGGTTTGATTCCACTTGGTCAATCCTAAAAGCGGAACTGGATTGAACACAACCCTCTAAACCCCAAAAGGGTTAGGATCTTTAAAACTTTAAATGATCAACATAGTTTCTTACAAAACAATCCATAGATAAGGTTATAAGCTTATACCTCATCAGAACTTTAGGATTGCTAAAGTAGTCCACCACTACTGTACCTCCGATTGAACTGGCTGCTAGACCGCTCCTGGATCACCAACCAACAACAAAACCCGAAAGCTTTGTGTGTGTGTGTGCGTCGACCACCCTATCGCAAACACCCTTGGTGTTTGGCGATTGCGACTTCGAGAGAGGAGCCGAGAAAGAGAGAGCTACGGTCGAAGGAGAGATCGACCGGGAGGGAGGGAGGGAGAGACGAGATCGAGAGAGAGAGAGAGAGAGTGTGGTGGCTAGGGTTTCTATCCCTTGTGTCACTTTTCTTAATCCTTAAGCCTTTAAGGATATATATAAGGATTAGACTGGACCTAAGCCCGTTTAATTAAAAGCCCACTGGTTTTAATTACACTTTCAACTCTTCTCTTTTTGACCCCTGGACTTCACTAGTTAATTAATTAACTATTAATTAACTTAGTTCGTTTAAATATTAAAACTTAATATTTAATTCCCTTTAAATAATAAATAACTATTTATTATTTATTCCTTTCTAATAATTAATCCAGACTGGATAATTATTTATATCTCTCAATAATTAATACTACCGATTAATTATTCGTTTATCTCTTTAATAATTAATCTAACTGATTAATTATTTCCACACAGACAAAAGGTGAAATCCAACTGTTCTGAATTGGGTGTGTAGCAGTGTGACCCTTTAGTCTCTTATAACATTGGATACAACATGCCTATTAATTATATCTGCACATAATCTAACAGACTCCCACTTGTGCAAGATAAGTAATAGTTACTGCACATTGTTAGCCTAAGGAGGTCCCTAGCCAGACACTTAGGGTAACCAGGTTATAAGAACTCTTATACCCCAAAGTAACTTGTAATAAAACTTCATAAGCAACCTTCTTAGAAGTGACCTGTTATAAACTAACTGTTTATAAACTAAACTATCATAAACTCCGTTTTATGAATGGGTACGTTTTTATATATACAAACTTACATATATATAGGTTTGTCCCATGCAGCGAGATATTTCAATTTTGAGCGTGAGCATGGAAAAAGGTCAACTCAGAGACTCAAGAATTTGTTCATGACATACTTGATTTCGAAACTGCGTGATAAAACGACAAAGAACAAATCAGTTCGTTTGGGCACGGCCGTGCACTTACCAATTTCTCTAATCAGTCAAGGGGCCCGGAAATATCTCTCCTAAAAAGGAGGTGCAATTACCATCTTGCATATTTGCATTTCGCAACACGGCTTCCACTGAATCTAGACACGCCCCTTATGACCACCCTGTTACGGCGTGGCGTTAGAACGCGCTAAGAAGACAACAGTTACCGCATCCCAAACCAAATACCTCAGGCTTGAGGATAACCTATGTGATAAATACTTTTGACACGAATCCACGAAGTATTTTTCACGGTGGGTCAATCCAATATTCGTAACCCTAACGAATATCCGTAAATTTTGGTTCGCAAAAAACCGTTCGCAGCTATATTCGATATACTTTCGAATCTACCCCAAAATTACGATGACTTTATAACCCTATCAAGGTTCCCACCAAGATAAAGTAGTCACGGATTGTGTTTCGAATAAACCTAGTTTATTCCTGGATAAACCAAAACATACAAAATTGTGAAGAACAATGAAACTAATTTCTACACCCTTCCATATTCCACCCTGGAATAAAGGTGCATAAGTTCTACCATTTCATTGACTCGATTCACGGTGTCTATGTGAATTACTTATTATTTTTACATTGTAACTTATCACGGATTACAAAGAAAATAATATGGTTATAAACCCTAAAACACAAGACTAGTACTTTGAAGTACTCCTTGGTTTTGCTAGAAATCATTCTTGCAACCTAAGAACACTTCTAGGCTTACTTATTTTATAAATTCCTTAAACTTGGAGAACTGGAAATAACTCCTTGTTTCTGATTTATAAAACAACCTCCCTGTAATTAAAACTTTAATTACATTTGTAGATGTATTAAATCTTACTAGATTTATGTCCTTTTGAAATGATAAATCCTCTTACACGTACTTGTAAGAAACTTGAAACTAGTTTCCCGGTGTATACCAACACTT
Source organism: Pulicaria dysenterica (assembly GCA_947179395.2). NCBI lineage: Eukaryota > Viridiplantae > Streptophyta > Magnoliopsida > Asterales > Asteraceae > Pulicaria > Pulicaria dysenterica. The sequence goes on along the minus strand of OX359292.1, from coordinate 47,511,077 downwards.
ATCTAATTCCATTACTAGGGATGTTAAAGAACATCCTATTTTATCATTTCTAACGTTAACCAATCCAACAATATTAAGCTGACTCACTGAACATTTTAGACCGTATATAATTTCTTTTATTTAGGTCATAACTTGACTCAAATTCTTGCAATGATATCTTTACTGAGTACCTCTCAATAAATCATGCATTCCTCATATTAGTTCTTTTTCAAGAACTTACTGTTTTAGATAACTTCTAAAATCATCCGATAATTATATACTCTGAAGGTTCAAACTTGTATTTATCACACTGGTTGAAAACAACCTTTTTATTAACTCTGATAAATACATTAGTCAGGTGCTCCCACTATCTTTTATGAAAAAGTGCATTCTTTAAAAACATCCTTTTAGACCTTAGTCAATCCTTGACTACCATGCCTAAAACTTGTGTTCCAAACACATGTTTTAAAAAACTTAGTTTTTGTAAGAAATTTGTTTTATGAAACCAAAAAACATGGATCTGCCATATATCCATCTTTCCAATTACGGAAAATGGTTTCATTAAACTTACCATGATCACAAGTATGAAACACTCATATTGGTATCTTAAATTTCTTTCCTTAAAACATTTAGTATAAAACTTTCTTGATTATAATAACTATTATAATCACTTTTATACTTTCTTAAACGTTTTATTAAAAACTACTTTACCCAGAAATAATAACTATTATTTCCATATGTTCAAGACTTTGATCATTCACTTTTCATAAAATCTTAAATACTTGTTGATTTAGAAAAACTATCTAATCTTACAAACAAAACTTGTTTATACAAGTATTTACATAGTAGAACCGGCATTTATGTAACTACAACAAATCATGGCATAAGATTATTATGAATCACCAATCAAGTCAAGACTTGACTTATTGGCACTATTTTAGTCACAACTGGACCAATCATGATTCATATAATAAGAACACGTGCACGGATATGAACAAAATAATCATAATTTCCATAAACTTAAAATTATCCATAGAGAATATAAAATTTGTTCAAATAAACTTAAAAAGTTTAAATAACTAGGAAATAAAAAAAATTACATATAATATCCGTGAGCTGCACGTGAGATCTTCTCATGCTGGGCCGCATCACTTTCCATCTCATCTTGCAATAAACGATTGCAAGATTTTAGAATACTCGTAAAACTTTACAAGTAGGAAAGTGACAAAGAAGCTAATCACGCAATACCTGAGTAGCCAGACTTGCCTCCTGCCTCGTGACCTTTCGGACAATCTCGTTTCCAATGTCCGGCCTCGCCGCACCTGAAGCACCGATTCTCGGTCCTTCCTTGTTTGGCTTCGGCTTCTTGCCCTTGTTGTCGTTATTAGCCCTGAGTGCACTCTGGCTGGGCTGGGCCTTGCCCTTTCACTTTCCGTGGCGCCCCTTCCTCTTCTTACGTCCACCATGTCCCACCATAAGAATGTCCTTAGACTTGGTCCCGATACTCTGCTCAGCTGTCTTGAGCATTGAGTGCAACTCAGCCACGGATTTCTCCATGTTGTTCATGTTGTAGTTGACTATAAAAGGCTTATAGTCATCTGAAAACGAGTTGAGTATCGTATCCGTTGCTAGCTGCAACGGTACTGGGTGCCCGAGTCTCTCTAGGTGGTCCATGTAACCTTTCATTTTCATGACATGGTCACTGACCGAGGTTCCCTTAGCCATCTTGCACGAGTTAAATGCCTTAGTGGCATCATAACGCTCTGTGCGGGCTTGCTCCTGGAACATGTCCCTCAGCTGGCGAATCATGTCATAGGCAGGAGTTTCCATCATGCTCGATTGCAACTCTGGACTCATAGTTGCAAGCATGAGGCAGCTAACATCCTAGGCGTCATTGGAGCGCTTCTGAAAAGCCTCCCTGACCTCTGCCCTGTCATTGCTGGCAGGGGGATTTCCTAGAGGTTTTTCTAGGACATGTCACTTTCTCTCGTGCCTCAGCACAATCCGGAGATATCTCTCCCATGTGACAAAGTTGGACCCGGTGAGCTTATCTTTCTCAAGGATAGAGCGGAGAGAGAGGTTATTATTACTAGTAACGTTGGTTGCCATCTACAAATTAAAACCTTGGTTTAATTAGTAATTCCAGATAAACTTTCTAATTATATATCATCAAACCCATAAATAATATATATTAGACCTAGGACCCATATTTCACATACTTGACGCAAGGTTTGGGCACTTCCCGCCAAGTCATGCTATTTCTGGTAGGTAACACCCTGTACCAATCGTACCTAACTGATACGACTCCTAGAACCTCGTAGAGCACTTAGACCCAGTCTAGTATGTTTAACTCTACTCTAGTGCTTTTTGGGCCGGGACTCCCGATTATCACCAAAATAGATCGCACCACCTAAGACAGCATGAATTCTGGCCGGGACTCCCGATTATTGTAGAATCTTTCATGCCCTTTCCCGCAATGGTTTGAACCCGGATGCCCAAGGTTTGGGCACTTCCGACACCCGAGTACCGTTTAACAGTCAAGGTGTACCATTATGTGGGTAGCACACTGATCTAAGATTTTTCTTGGGTTTTAATTAAGTTCAATAAAAACTTAATTTTCCAGTTTTTGAAAAACCATTTTAAAACTAACTGTTTTAAAAATACGATTTATATGTGTACCTGAACTAGGTGCACAAAATGGGTTTTATAAGTTCCAAACTTATAACCTTGACAAAACTTTTAAATTCATAATTTAATTAATACGACTACCAGACTGAAGTCATATTCTAGTTTGTCATAGAACGTGGTTTTTCACTGTTTAATAACAACCTGTTATTAAACCCATTTTATTTACCATCACACGCATGTATATACATACCATACATATATATGAAAAGCAGTAAATAAATCACAACCACGCAGATAAAAAGAGTAAGCAAATAAAGCCCTATAGTTTTGCCAACTAATCCTAAGGTCAAGCCTAAGGACAAAGTGACTTGGATTAGCCTTTCTTGACATGTTGCTCCCACTAGCCTTGACACCTCCCCGAAGTATACGTGCTTCGTGTGAGAACACCATTTTCTTGATCACCTTCTTGGAGTCCATTTCGGTTGAGGGATTAAACTATCACTAGTCTATTACAAATACAATATTGACTGGGGTTCTAAGTGGCACGCAGGCCTCCCCTAACCAGTACAATATTACAATTAAGAAAGGGATTGTAATTGGCACGCAGGCCTTCACAAAACCAAAATAAAAGAATAAATCAAAAACGAGTCCTATGTCGGCAAAACTATAGCTATATGAATCACAACCACACAATTTATATATAAGCACTATATATATATATAAAAGTCAACCACGCAGTTATAATATAAACAAAAACTGTGCTGTTAAGCACATAACCTGATTTGTTTAAACTATTCTCATTTATTCTTTTGATTAATGCCTATTAACCAAAAACGAGAATTATGATCTTCTAATTAATATTTATCTAACCAAAAGAGTTTTTCTAACAAAAACTTTAAATCCCTGATCTTATTCAAAACTTGAATGAAACCTTATGTCGGATTTTATTACTAGTTATCCAATAACTTAAAACCGACAACTTTTTGGTCAATTAAAATATCTTGTTCAATTCTCCATTTTATTATATAAACTTTATCCTTTTAGACTTTATTCAAAAATGACTAAACTAGTCATAATAAATAAAAATCTAAAATATATTTTAACTAAACTAATTAAAATATATAACACTAGTTTATATAACACCTTATTAATTTTAGAACTTAAAAAATTAATAATCCTTTTGTATTAATCCGGAAAAACTATCTTGGGCCAACATCTCCCGTCAACCCGCATAACCCACTGGGCCGAGAACCTCCTGGGCCGTAAGCCCCATTGGGCCGAGAACCACCTTGGGCCGAAACCTCTTTGGCCGAAGCCTATTCGTCCCTTAGCGCCGCTAAACCTTCTTTAGCGCGGCTATCTTGGGCCGACATTACTGGGCCGTAGTTTACTGGGCTTAGCGCCGCTAACTCCTCTTAGCGCCGCTAACCCTCTTTTAGCGCTGCTAACAGTTATGGTCACGGTTTCAGTTTGCGTTTTCTGATTTAACAAAAAATAATTCAAATCCTTTTTAATCTATTAAAACCAACTGTTTTAATATACTTATTAAAGACTGGATTTAATTCTAAAACCAAAAACTATTAATTATTAATTTCAACATGTTAGTCTTGATTTGTTTACATTCCATCAGCGCTGAAGTATTCGAAGAAGATTTCAGCAGAAGACTTTAACTGAATATTTGTCTCGTCTTAAATAACGATCATCTGAAGGGCTGAAAGTTTCATCTCTGAAACTTTCAGTTTACTGAAGTTAGTCTTCAGCAAATGGTCCCCTCAGTGACGTCATCAACTGTCACTTTCAAGACAGTTTTGCATGAGGAAATCTGTTGCTAATCAATTCACTAGATTGTGACGTTTGTCACCTATTCAACGGCTATGATTGATTAGGGAAATGTATATATACTCTTCTCTTAGTCGAGAAGAGTGTGCTAACGATTACTGTATGTTCAGTAAGCAATAGCTAAAGTCTGTCTACTTTCTCTCAAGTCTGTACTTGTTTTTCATTGAATTTAAGAAGTTTGTTCTTCTTAAATTCTCGTCTGTAAAGTTTGTTATATCAATATTAACAATCTTTGACATCTCTTTCTGTTCTTATAATTACTATTTCCGCACTTAATTGTTATTTAAGTTAGTAATATTCACTATTTGGGAACAACAATTGGTATCAGAGCAGGCTCAAATTCTTCTATAATTTGTGATCTGCCGAGATGTCTAAAGTAAACCACCAAAGTTTTCCTCTGAAAATTTCTCTAGCTGGAAGGGAAGAATGCTTCTCTATGTTGAAAACTTGGATACTATGTCTCTGTCTGTCCTAGAAAATGGTCCTATCATTCCAAAGACCATTTCACTTATTAGTGAAGAAGGTGATCCACTGGAATCTCTTCCTAAACCAAGGAACCAATGGACTGAAGAAGATAGGATACAGGTAAACTTGGATGCTAAGATTCGAAATAATATTGCTATCTCACTTCCAAATGATATCTATCATACTATTTCTAATCTGAAAACTGCAAAAGATATGTGGGAAGCCTTGTGTATAGCTTACGAAGGAACTGAAGAGGTGAAGGAGAACAAGAGAACGAATGTCATCAGGAAGTATGAAAGTTTTTGTGCTAAAGAATCTGAAACTCTTACTGAAGTTTATACTAGGTTTACTTGTTTGCTGAATGATATGCTGGAAGCTGGTGTTCAGCGAGAGAAGATTCAGATTCTCAACAGGTTCCTAGATGCTCTTCCCAGTGAATGGGACACTATGTGTCTTGTTCTCAGGACCAACAACAAGCTGAAGAAGTTGGATATGAGAAAGCTGTATGGTATTCTTCTGAATGATGAGCAAACTAGAGCTCAGAAACTGGAGCTGAAGAGATCAGCTAAGAAGAGCTTAGCTCTTGTAGCAGAAACTGAGGTACCAGCTTATCAATTCTCTGATAATTCTGACACTGAGACTGAAACTGACTGGGTAGCTGGAGATGAAGAAGGTCATCCAGAGTTCAAGGTTGAACGCGCTTTTATAATGAAGAACTTCAACAAGTTCCTAAAGTTCAAGGCTAAAACCAATGATCAAGGTTCAGGTAGCTTCAAATCCATCACTGATAAATCCAAGCAGGAATGCTACAAATGTGGCAAGCTTGGTCACTTCGCTGCAAACTGCTTTGTCAAATCCTCCTCCAAGAGTTATCCTTCAAAGGCTGACAAGTACAAATCAAAGTACAAGGCACTAAAGCTGAAAAGTCAAGAATCATCTGAAAAGAAGAAAGAGAAGGCAATGATCGCTGGAGAACTGAATTGGACTGACTCGGAAACATCCGATGATGATCAAGAGTCTGAACAAGCTCTGTTTACTGAAGAATTCTCAGGGTGTGCTCAGCCCTACATGTGTTTGATGGCAGCTGAAAGCCAGTTCAAGAAAGATCTAGCTACTGCTGAAAGGTTGAGTTCAGCTGAGGGTTGGAATTCCTCTATGATGTACAAGGTATCAAACTTTCAGAATTATGAGTCTAATGAGAAAAATGATATGTTTGCTTATTTAGTATCCGATTTAATTTATGCGCATAATGAACAAATCATAATCAAGAAAATCCTTTCAGATCAACAAAATCTGATTCAGAAAACTGAAACTGAAAATGACTCTCTTGTTCAAGAGTCCCTTGCATTGAAATGCCATCTAAAGTTGTTAACAAATGAAATAAAAATGGCTAAAGCAGAGCTATCTTTAACAAACGATAAACTCAAAGATTGTCAGTCCATAATTGATCTCTGGCTCAGTCCCAATAAACTTGCTTTTGAGAGTATCAATCATCAAATGATCATTCAGAGAGAAAGAGTTGGGTTAGGAAAAATCAAAGAAGCTGCCTCGTTTAGCAAAAAATGTAAAAATGTTGATGAAATGTTTTTCAGTGAGTTCACTCGTGAAAACATAGGAAACTCAAATATGCTATATAAAAGATTTACTAAGGCAGCCAGTGATGTCCCTGAGTTCAATGAGTAAACTAATTCTGAAATCAGAAACATACAGTTGCCTTCCGATAGCTTGGTTGAAAATCAGAATTATTCTCATCCCACTGAATCCTTACTCAACATGATCACTGAATCTGAATTGATTACTTCAGCTGAATCTGAACCCATAACTTCCATCAAAACTGAATCCACTTCAGTTCACAACATCACTGAACCTCTGACAGCTGAAGCTTCATCTGGATCTAATCATTCAAAACATAGTCAGAAGCTCAAAATATCAAAAACACAAAGTGTTCAGTATGAAAAGCCAATATCAAAAGGGTTGAGCAAATTTCGAAAATTTGAGTCAACTCTGAAGATTATGATGAATCAGTTAAAAGAGTTAACTAGATCTAATTCTCAAAAGGATAATACCAAACAGCAAAAGGATTCCAAATCCACACGTAAATGCTATAAATGTGGTATTAGAGGTCATGAAGCTAAAACATGTGATTCTCCTGTCGCTACCTGTAGCATTTCTTCTGAGCCCATCAGCAGGTGGGTTCACAAATTGGTTTAACCTTTTGTTAAATTATACAGGGAGGTCAAGGAAACAATACCTGGTACCTTGACAGTGGATGTTCTCGACATATGACTGGATGTAAATCGTTACTGACAAAAGTTACGCCAGCTGATGGTCCACAAGTTTTATTTGGTGGAGGTAAATGTGGAAAAACAGATGCCTATGGTCAATTGAAGAAAGGTGTTATTCACATTAAGAATATTGCTCATGTTACCGGACTTGAGCACAATCTGATTAGTATAAGTCAGATGTGTGATGCTGACTATTCTGTTCTTTTCAAGAAATACAAGTGTTTTATCATAAATAAAGAAGGCACTGAAGTCCTTCAAGCCAAAAGAATAGATAACATGTATGTTCTCGATTTCAATTCAGTCTCGTCTCCTTCAGATGTATGCTTTTTATCACAGTCAGTCAAAGAACTACATTGGTTGTGGCACAAAAGGTTGTCACATCTGAATTTCAAAAACCTGAGTAAATTGGCACAAGATCAACTTGCCAAAGGATTGCCTAAGATTAGCTATGTGAAAGACAAGGTGTGTCATGCTTGCGAAAAGGGGAAGCAAAAGAAGTCAGTTTACAAATCAAAGCACTGTGATCAGATCAATCAAGCATTTCAGTTGCTTCACATGGATCTCTTTGGACCCGTCAGCACTCCAAGCCTCAGTGGAAAGAAATATACTCTAGTAATTGTGGATGAATATACACGTTTCACTTGGGTATTTTTCCTATCCAAAAAAAGTGAAACAGCTGAGATCATTATTAGCTTCATCACAAGAATTAATCGTCAGTACGATGTTCATATCAAACAGCTGAGAAGTGATCATGGTACTGAATTTCGAAATAGAACCCTTGAGGATTTCTGCGAAGAAAATGGGATCGTTCAGAATTTCTCAGCCGCCTACACTCCTCAACAAAATGGAGTTGCTGAAAGGAAGAATCGCACTCTAATCGAAGCTGCACGAACCATGCTTGCTGAAGCAAAGATTTCATTACGTTTCTGGGCTGAAGCTATCAATACAGCATGTTACACACAGAACAGATCATTGGTAGTTAAAAGGCACTTGAAAACACCTTATGAACTACTGCACAACAAGATTCCAAATATTGGTCATTTGAGAATCTTTGGTTGTACATGCTTTATTCTGAACAGTAAGGATCGCCCAAGTAAGTTTGCTCCCAAGGCTGATGAAGGAATATTTCTTGGGTATTCCAACATTTCCAAGGCATACAGAGTGTTTAATTTCAAAAGTAATACTATCTTTGAAGCAATGGATGTCACATTTGATGAATTAGATCTTCAGTCAAGACACTCAGATCAAAACACTGAAATTTCAGATAACTGGGATGAGTTGCTTTCCTCTCCCTTTGAAGACACTTCAGCTGATCTGCCACCAGAAACAGCTTGCGATGATTGTGATGAAAATGGCATACCTCCTACTACTCCCATTCCCATTTCAATTGATACATCCTGTAAAACACCAATTCCTGCACCCTTTAATCCTGACATACCACTGATTGATTTTGACTCCCAGTCTCCATCCTCAGCAACACCCGGGTTTTGTATGTTTGCTGACTTCATTTCTCAAATTGAACCAAAGAAAGTGAATGATGCTTTAAAAGATTCACATTGGGTATCAGCAATGCAAGAGGAACTGAATGAGTTTAAAAGAAATAAAGTATGGAATCTCGTACCACCCCTATCGAATCAGTCAGTGATAGGAACCAAATGGGTCTTCAGAAACAAGAAAGATGAATCAGGGGTTGTCATTCGGAACAAAGCAAGATTAGTTGCCAAGGGATATTTTCAAGAAGAAGGAATTGATTATGATGAGACATTTGCTCCCGTTGCACGAATGGAAGCAATTCGCATATTTCTTGCTTTTGCTGCTCATAAAGGTTTCAAAGTTTTTCAAATGGATGTCAAATGTGCTTTTCTCAATGGAGAACTGAAAGAAGAGGTATACGTTCAGCAACCACCTGGTTTCGAGAATCCAAAATATCCAAATCATGTCTACAAGCTAGACAAAGCATTGTATGGATTGAAACAAGCACCTCGAGCCTGGTATAATACTCTTTCAGCATATCTTCTTAAAAAGGGATTCAAACGAGGTACAATCGATAAAACTCTCTTTCTTGGTCGAGAAAAAGGTGATTTGCTTCTTGTTCAAATATATGTTGATGACATAATTTTTGGGTCTACTAATGAAAATTTGTGTAAAGAATTTGAAAGAATAATGACCAAAAAGTTTCAAATGAGTATGATGGGAGAGCTAACTTACTTTTTGGGACTTCAGATTAAGCAAACTGAAACCGGTATTTTTATTAATCAAGGAAAGTATATTTCTGACTTACTGAAGAAGTACAACTTCACTGAATGTTCAGTTATGAAAACTCCCATAGCTCCCAAAACCAAGTTAACTGCTGATCTTGATGGAAAAGCAGTTGACTTGCCTACTTTTCGTGGGATGATTGGTTCTTTGCTTTATTTAACTGCTAGTAGACCTGACATTATGTTTTCTACATGTTTATGTGCACGATTTCAAGCAAATCCAAAAGAGTCCCATATGTCTGCTGTATCCAGGATATTCAGGTATCTGAAAGGTACTCCTCATCTGGGTCTTTGGTATCCCAGATACTCAGGTTTTGATCTAATGGGATTTTCAGATTCAGACTATGCAGGTTGTCATTTGGACCGAAAAAGTACCACTGGTGGATGTCAGTTGCTTGGACACAAACTCGTCAGTTGGCAAAGCAAGAAACAGAACTCAATTTCTCTATCTACTGCTGAAGCTGAATATATTTCAGCAGGAAGTTGCTGTGCACAAATTCTGTGGATTCAGCATCAGCTTGCTGATTATGGTGTTTTACTTGCAAAAACTCCCATCTACTGTGACAACACCAGTGCCATAGCCATTTCAAACAATCATGTGCTTCATATGCGAACAAAACACATCGATGTTCGTCATCACTTCATCAGAGATCACATTGCTAACAATGATATTGAACTATATTTTGTTCCAACTGAACATCAGTTAGCTGATATATTCACCAAGGCTCTGGATGAAGCACGCTTCAATTATCTTGTTTCTGAACTTGGCATGCTGAATCTTTGAGCAACTGAAATTTTCAACTGAAACGTGGTCCACTGAAACCTGCTTGACTGAACTGTGCAAACTGAAACCTGTTCTACTGACATCTCAACTAAAACTCTTTGGCTGACAGGTAAGTTTTCTTTTACTTTATGTTAATAATATATTGCTTGGATTTATGACCTTTTGTTAACTCAATTTATCTTTATTTGGGGTAGCATTTATTACAGCCGTCATTTCATGTTCAGTTTTTATCTCAAATAATGATTACTTCTTCTCTTTATTTACCTTTACTTATCACCTAGATAATCTCATTCTTCTCATTCTCACCATCTTTCATCCTCTTCCCTCCATTTTTTCCTATCATTACTGTTGCTACTTTCTTCATGGATCTCACCTTTGTAATCATCAACCATCCATTCATGTACACCATCACCATCAGGATTAATAATATAGGGCTTGGAGCATCAGTCCAAATCGCTGTAAATCTTCTTGATTAATCAACTGGGGCGATCATCTTTTGGCATCGACACAAGATTCTTTTGGCTATTTGCTTTTGATCATTTTTAATATGCTCCATTGTAACTATGTTGTCTGCATTTCTCATTAATGGAAAATAGTCTTATGATATGTTCTGTGCTTTTCTTTACTATCTTATCTTTATGCCTAGTTCATAATTTTTACTTTACTAAGTCAATGTAATTCTTAGTTATTTTCACTTAATATTGTTCTCTGAAATACCCTGATTAACAGCCTTTCAGTTTGCATATATTAAATGATAATAAATAAAAATTATAAACATCTGCAATTTCCTTCGGTTATTTTTTTTAACTATGGTTAGTTTACGGTTTCATCTAACGGTTGGATATCAATCACATAAGGTTTTTTATTTTTGAAATCACCGTCTCATTCTCTATTCTCCGCTCATCACTTCTTTCTCTAACAACCTATATAACGCTACATCATCTTCTTCAATCTTTTCTTTACTGTTTTCCTTCTCCTTCGACACGCTTTTACTTTCTCTAATCATGTCTCGCCCAGCAACCATGTGTGTTCATCTTCCAGAATCAGTTGTACCAATCATCTCAAATGCTGATATTGTTTTCAAATCGAACAATATTTCTGTATCGCTCACTCCTGTTACTTCCAAATCAAAATTCTTCCATCTTCTCAACTTTCTTCGTCATTGCCCCATCAACTATGCGTTAACCACCCAACTCGACATGTTTGAGGAACATCTGTGTGAATTTTGGATGACCGCTACTGTTCTCGATGAGACCGCTACAAACCCAAAAATATCTTTCACCCTCCTGAACGGCAAGCAAAAATGTCGTGTTGACAAGTATTTTCTTGCTGAAGCTCTTCATCTTCCAACTGATGATAAGTCTCCCTGTGAACCTTTCTCCAAATCAGCAAAGGAAATTATCAATGAATATCTGAAGATTCCTGCTACTTCATATATAAAAGGCAAAACCCTAGTTCGAAATAAACTCCCATCCGTGTGGTGTAGTTTCTTCAGTATTCTTTCCTTTTGTATGACTGCAAAAACAGGAGGAATGGATCAAGTGGCTGACAACGTGCTGAGTTTAGGTCATGCTCTGATGTATGACACAAAAGTTGATTATGCTGCTTTTGTCTTCAACCTTCTTCTTACTCAAGTCAGAATGAAGAAGAGACATTCTCATATTCCTTTTCCTCGATTTCTTTCGCTGATATTTCGACAACTGATCCGACGATCTCATTATTATTCAGCTAAGCATTCAGTTGAGTTGTCTTCTCTTCCTCACTCTGTATGGTCCAGCACTGACTTGACTGATCCCATACCACTTACTGCCATCATGATGGACTATGCAAGGATGACAGACACTCCTGCTGGTTCAGTTTGTCGGTCTCCTTCTGCTGAACAACCTGAACAACCTGACCAACCTTCAGATTCAGAGGCCACTGCACAGCCCGCTCCTAAGAGAAAGAGGCATCTAATCAAACTGTCCTCTTTAACAAAAAGACATTCTGATGATAATCCTGCTGCTGCATCCAAGAAACTGAAGCGTAAAACTCCTCCTTCTCCTGACTCAACCACTAAGCAACAACAAACAACAAAAGCTAAGACTGTCCTTCCTGATCCACTACCCACTGTAAGTCTTCTCACCTCTACTAAATCTCTTACTACCAATGACGAGTGTAAATCACCCTCACACTCCGAGGCTCTCAAAACCAGTGATGTTAAGACCACTACTGTCACAGTTTCAGTATTACCAACTGAAACTACAGTTCAGCCAAAATCCCTTGATGGTTCAGTAGTCCGAACTGATCCTATGGATTTAACCCATACAGATGATCTCTCAGCACCTAAACCATCTGAGTCTGATGTATTCACCCTCCATGATGATTCAGCTAAACCATCTGACTCTGAGAGACCTTTGACTCATGATGTTTCAGATAACCCTGAAATTGAAGTTATTCCTTCCTCTACCATCTTGGCCTCTGATGGTTCAGCTAATCCACCTGAACCTATGGCTATTTCTATTGCTCATGAAGATGTAGTTACACACAAAGCTACTACTGAAGCAAAGCCCAATGTAGCCCCTGATTATTCATTAAACCCGAATGTTTCTATGGCTATACCTACCCCACCTCCACAAATTTCTTTTAAAAATTTAAACAACGAACAGGGTTTCATTTGTGATCCTGCTTCTGGTTTTGAGTATTCTGTCAATCTTCTTCCTCCCACTTCCAATCAATCTCATCTAGATAAACTGATGGCTTATGGGCAGGATATTTCCACTGACCTTAATGCTCAGTTTCCTTCTCCTCAACAAACACTTTTTGCCAAATCAGTAACTGATCCTCTCGACAGTTCAGAAAACTCTGACACTTCTTATTCCTCCACTGAACAAGACTTTCTAGCTGATTCAACCACTCCGTTGTCACCTCCCATCATTCGTTCACCCACTGAGATTGATGATGACTCAATGTCTGTTCTTGATGCCTACTCAAAACTTGATGATTCCATTCGTCTTCTTCACAGTCAAGTTACAAAAGAGTTTCATCGGTTTCACATTCAGCACATGTCAAATGTCAACTTTGCTGACGATATTAAAATTCTTACTGCACTTTTAATCGATTACATCTGTACATTAAACAAAGAATTTCAGTTTCACAATCAACTCCGGGTCACTCTCTTTAAAAAACTCCGTGATTATATTGCTAATGGCAATAAACGATACGAGGAAGTGTTATCTAAGCTTTCAGCCTCTCAGTCATCTTTATCTGAGTCTCTTTCAAAGTTTCAACTCACTTTTCTCAAAACATTCACTGACAATATCTCGCAACTCCGCGATTCTCTAAAAGCTTATCCTTCTAAACGCTATCTTCAGTCCTATCACAAAAAGGTAGTTCTGAAAGATATGCAGCGTATGATGGTCGCCACACTGAACAAACACATTGTTCCACGATTGGAAAGAATAGAAGCTGCTACAGTCTCTTCCTCCGCTTCTAAGAGGGAGAAATTTTTGAAATCTTCAGTTGTGGCTAGAACCATAAAAGCTCAGATCAAGAAAAGGAAAGCAGAGTCACTACGAGATAAAGAAGAAATTCGTCAGCTGAAACAAACAATTGAAGAGTATTCTGTGCTATTTAGCATCGGACAGTTTTGTGACAAAGATTTGGTAGTCGTATTCTAGAAAAACAAATGTTCTGTGATCACAGAAACTGGTGATGAGCTACTTGCAAGCTCTAGGAAATCTAACCTGTATTCCATAGATTTGGAGAAATATGATTCTCCTACTTCTGTGACACTTCTGTCCGAAGCTTCAAATAATCTTACTTGGAAATGGCACCGTAAACTCTCTCATCTGAACTTTCATAATCTTAACAAACTAGTCATTGGTGACTTGGTGAGAGGCATTCCCAAGCTAAGATTCAACAAGGACCATCTGTGTGCAGACTGTGAGAAGGGTAAAATGAAGAAGGCTTCTCATAAATCAAAGCAAGTGTTTAGCACTACCTAGCCTTTAGATCTTCTGCATATGGATCTCTGTGGTCCTATGAGAATTCAGTCCAAGCATTGGAAGAAGTATATACTAGTCATGGTGGATGACTATTCTAGGTATACTTGGGTCAAGTTCCTGCGTGCTAAAGATGAAGCTACTCCAACAATTATCACATTCATCAAACAGTAGCAGAACAAGTACGGTCAGAGTGTTGTCTCAATCCGTACAGACAATGGAACAAAATTCAAAAACAACACTCTGAAAAGCTTTTGTAACCTAGTTGGGATCAACCATCAGTTCTCCGCAGCATACACTCCACAACAGAATGGTGTGGTCGAAAGACGAAACAGAACCTTGGTTGAAGCTGCCCGTACCATGCTGTCATACTTTGGGCTCCCACCTTCCTTTTAGGCTGAAGACATCAACACTGCTTGCTATACGTAGAATCGCTCTTTCTTTAATAAACGTTTTAATAAAACTCCCTATAAACTAGCAAATGGCATAGTGCCTAATATCAAATACTTTCATGTCTTTGGTAATAGGTGCTTTGTATTAAATGAAAACGATAATCTAGGAATGTTTGCTCCAAAAGATGATGAAGCTATTTTCCTAGGTTATTCCACCGAGTCTAAAGCATATTGAGTTTTCAACAAACGAACAAAGAGCATCATAGAAAGCATCAATGTAACATTTGATGATACACTAGATGTCACTGATTTACCACCACAATCAAAGAATGTTGCTTCTGAACATACCAGTTCAGGACCAGTTATACAAAATAAAGAATCAGACATTTCTTCCAGTTCAAATTCTAATCTTGACTTTATGTTTGATCACTTTCGTTCTGAATCTTCCCCTGTTGTGGCTGAAAACAGGGATAACACAGCTGCACAAACAAGTGTCACTATCACAGCTCCTATGGTCACTGAGACAAACCCATTTGCTGATCTATATGCTGAAGAGTCTACATATGTCTCTGTCACACAACCCCCTGTGACTGCTCCTATAGCTAACCAAGATAGCTCACGTGTGTTTGATTCAGACCCAAAAGTCTCCAGAGAGGATGAAGAAGAGGCAAGACACATTCAAGATCTTATTCCTTCATCCTCTACCCCCCATGAAATAAAGTGGACCAGACATCACTCAGAAGAGAACATAATCGGAGATCCCTCAGTTGGCATACAGACACGATCAGCAACAGCCAATGAATGTCAATTCGCGGGTTTCTTGAGTATGATTGAACCTACCAAGACTTGTGAGGCATTAGATGATCCTGATTTGGTGATTGCAATGCAAGAAGAACTTCACCAATTTGATCATCTCAAAGTCTGGAGATTAGTTCCTCTGCCTTATGGGAAATCTATTGTTGGAACTAAATGGGTATTCAAGAACAAAAGAGATTAGGATGGAGTGGTTGTCCGAAATAATGCTCAGTTGGTAGCTAAGGGTTACAATCAGTAAGAGGGCATTGACTATGATGAAACTTTTTCCCCCGCTGCTCGCATTGAGGCTATACGACTCTTTCTTGCATATGCAGCCTCCCGCAGCTTTCGAGTCTTTCAGATGGATGTGCAGACAGCTTTTCTCAACGGTGTACTTAAAGAAGAAGTCTATGTCTCACAACCAGAAGGTTTATCAACTCTAAATACCCTAACCATGTCTATATTCTAGATAAGGTCTTGTACGGTTTAAAACAAGCCCCACGTGCATGGTATGATGTCTTATCTGAGTACTTGATAGGCGAGGGTTATTCAAAGGGAAAGACCAATACCACTCTATTCACAAAGACTAAAGGTAGGGACAAAGTTCTTGTTCAGATATATGTGGATGACATCATCTTTGGATCTACGAATCCAAAGTACAGTGAAGAGTTTGCACAAACAATGGCAAACATGTTTCAAATGAGTATGATGGGAGAGATGTCATTCTTTCTCGGACTCCAAGTAAAACAGTTGAGTCATGGCATTTTCATTTGCCAGTCTAAGTATATCAAAGATCTTCTCACCAAGTATGATATACTCAACTGTAATCCTATCTTCACACCCATGGCTGCTAAAGCACAGCTATCCGCAGATCCAGATAGCTCTCCAGTAGATCTCAAAACCTACCGTGGGATGATTGGATCTTTACTGTACCTAACTGCAAGTCGTCCAGATATCATGTTCTCTACCTGTCTCTGTGCCAGATATCAGGCGAATCCAAAGGAGTCCCATCTGTTAGCTGTTAAGCGTATTTCCAGATATCTCAAGGGGTCTATGGATCTTGGTCTGTGGTATCCCAAGGACTCAAATCTGGATCTCCATGCCTACTCCGATGCTGACTATATCGGATGCAAGATTGATAGGAAAAGCACCTCTAGTAGTGCACACTTTCTGGGAGATCGGTTAGTCTGCTGGGCATCAAAGAAGCACTTCTACAGCAGAAGCTGAGTATGTTGCTACTGCAATGTGCTGTTCACAGAGTCTATGGATACGTACACACTTATCAGACTTTGGTCTCAGGTATGACAAAATTCCACTTTTATGCGACTCTCAGTCTGCCATCACCATCTCCTGCAATCCGGTACACCATTATAAGACCAAGCATATTGATATACGATATCACTTCATAAAAGATAACGTTGAGAAAGGATTTATTGAGCTACAGTATGTGCCTACTGAAAATCAGCTGGCTGACCTGTTTACCAAACCATTAGACGAAAGTCGATTCACTGAGTTGGTATCCAAGTTAGGCATGCTCAATCTACAAATCTAGCATACTGTTACCTTCTTTTCTTTTCCTTTCTTTTCTTTTGTTTAGAGTAGGTGTTATACAGGTTGTTCTCTGTGAAGATATCCGCTGCATAAATCGAGGCTGGTTTTACACATGTTACAAATGTGTAGGGGGAGAACTTTGATACACATTGTGCACATGTGTAGGAGAAGCTTACTACAACTGACACACTCCAAATTAAGGACTTGGTCTAAACTTAAAAACATATTCAAAGAGTTTGAGTCAACGGTTTTCTTATAAGACTCGCAAACCAGTTCGGGTCCGGGCTTAACAAAGCCTAAGTCTAGGGGGAGTGTGTCAAAGAAACATTCAAATCAACCATATCTGAAAAACTAAATTTTCAAATCTCAAAATTCAGATATCTTGATTGTTCATAAAATTTTCAAGTATTGGTTCAATCGCATGCGATTCAAACAATTTGATAGCAAGTATGACTTAATCGCATCCGATTGATAAACAAAGGTTGATTCGCATGCAAGGGGTGATTCGCATGCGATTGATAAACAAAGGCAAGGGGTGATTCGCATGCGATTAATAAACAAAGGTTGATTCGCATGCAAGGGTTGATTCGTATGCGATTGATAAACAAAGACTTATTCGCATGCTATTAACCAAAGGGTGATTCACATGCGATTAACACACCAAAGAGTTAATCGCATGCGATTCAACAGTTCTATAAGCCAGGAATACTTACCCTATCAGCCGTTTTTTTACACGTTTTTGGTCCAATCAGAGCATGACACGTGTCCCTTTACCAAAGCTTCTTCCACACAATTCAAATTCTCGAAATTTTCTTAAGTGTGCTCTCGATTTTCTTGGTTACTTTTGCATACGAATCCTCTCGTTACTCTGCCAAAATTTACAATTTTAGTATCAAAATACTCCTAATCACAAAGGTAACAACTTGTACGGTTTACATTTTGAAAATTTTGAGTTAAAAGGGTAATTTTTGGCCTTAGAACATCCATATGCGATAATGAGTTTCGAGACTTTGAAGGGATTTTTTGGGACACGAAACGAACTTATTAGATCAAACCAAGTCTGCGATGGGCATTTTTAACACATGGGGAACACTTTTATATAAAAATATTTCATAAATCTCAAAAAGTGTTCTTCATGTTCTTAGGGGTAAGAACATACACTTACAATTTGGTTTTTGGCTCAAAAAGGGGTGTTAGGATGATTTTTTGACTATGCTCCAGTACTACAAAGTTGTTCAGTGCTATCCAATTGACACTTTCAAAGTATGAAAACAATTTTTTTATACTGAAAATCATCATGTACATAATGAGGGTTCAACACTTATGTGCTTTTGAACCTTGGTCAATTTTGGTCAACTTGGACAACATTAGTCAACTTTGTCATATTTACTACATATTGACCAACATTCATAGATAAATGTTGTTTTCATGCATATCTCTTTATCTTTAATTTAACCATTTTATCTCTCTGACAGATAAGATGGCTCAAGCTATCCGTGACCCAGAGGAGATAATGCCCCAGGCTGAGTTCCTTAACACCAGGACTCATCCAAATTACCACTATATCGACCTCACCAAACTCAAAACCCCTACTTTTCCCATAATTATAGAAATCCTCAAAATCCATCCACTAAATCACCTCTTAACCTACAACCCGGCAACCACAGGCACACATGTTCCCGAGTTATATGTCCAACAGTTTTGGAAAACGTGTGATGTCAGACTAAATTAAAGAGGAAGAGAGGTCTTACATGCTGAGGTTGACGAATTTCAAGTCAATATTCCACTTCGCAGCCTGAGAACAATCTTTTCACTGCCCACTGCAGTCAGCAGACCTCCAGCTACATAATTTGAGGAAATCCCAGATGAGGAGGCATGTCTTACAACCATAAGGGAAATGGGGTATTATGGGGTGCTCACCCACAAGAATCAATTCAAACGCACCTGTCTACATCCCAAGTATAACACCTTCATGACGGTGCTTCAGAGGTGTCTCACTCCCAAACACTCAGGGTATGAGTTCCCAACAGAGAACCAACTCAAACTCTTTGTTGCTGCAGCCAACCACTTGCATGTGGATTATGCATTCCTGCTCTTTCAAGATATCAAGGCTACTATGCTACGAAAGAACTCACAGAAGAAAAAGGATGCAAACTTGCTGCCCTACCACCGCTTTATACCAATGATCATTCAGTATGTGATGGATAGAAATGCAGAAATCCCTCGCCGTACAGGTTTACCTTCTATCAACCCTAAACTTTTCATGTATATTAAACCTGCCACTCCTACCAACTTGCGTGTTCCAAAACCATTTATGTCACTCTAATAAACCTATGTGAGCAAAATGATATAGTTGTAAGCTATAGGTCGAGTGTAGGAATACCTCCTATGGTTGTGCCAGTGCCGGCCATGCCTACCCAAGGAGGAGTATCACTAAGTGAGGATATAGAGAATAGGCTTCAGCAATCTACGGAAGATGCTGAGAGGGAAGAGGAGAGAGAAAATTCTGAGAGGGGTGGAGAAGAGGGTGAAGGTGATGAGACTAGAGAGGGAGGGGATGCATATGATCCCGCCACCATTCAAGCCATTGTTCAATCTCTTTCTCAATCCACCCACACCCAAGCTATTCTTACTGAACTTGGTCTTGACGTTTCTCTGTCATCCAGTTCTTCTCATGATGAGTCTGCTTCCCATCCAAGAGGTGCCCCTGCCTTTGAACCTGTTATGTCTCCCATGGGCACCCCTGAGCACCCAATCGAACAACCAGCAGAAAGCACACCTTCGTTCATGAAACTTACTGACCCACATACTACCTCTCCCGACCAGACTCACCCCGTTCAAACTACTCAGGCTATCCCCCAACCTAGTGGTCTGGTCATTTCTTTGACTTCACCTGCCCAAACAACTACCATTCCTATCATTCGCAATGCCATCATTACCCCTGACCATGACATTTCAGTTGTCTCTCCATCTCCTAATATATATGTTGAATCTGGCTCTGTCACTCCTGATTCTTTACTAGATCCTAATCAATATGCCGGATATGGTCCAGGTAGTGGTGAAGAGGAAGATAGTTTAGCTAGGAGTTCAAGTGAAAGAGAGGGGGTGAGAAAAGAAAAGGAGAGTGCTGAGAGACCCCTACACCAAGAAAGCCGGGAACCCACATCCACTATGGGGCCTGACACTGTTGGGCTTCATATTGAACAAGTCGCGGTGATCCCACCCGTGCAAGTTTCTACCTCACCTAGCTACTACGGTGTCTCTCAACAGGCACCGTCTTTATTGCACAGGGTTATAGCACATTCCCTAGGTCCAACCCATTCGGGTGTCCGACCTATTGAACAAAGAGGACCGCCTCCCTCATCCTCGACTCCTTTTGATGCACGATTTGACATACCGCGGATTTCCGCACATCTTGACCAACATAGGGTAACAATCGATGCACTGAGCTTGTTTGCTCAACAAGTCTCCTCAACTTCCAGAGGTGGTACTGCCTATGTGGCTGGTACTTCAACCGGAAGTCTTCGTGATTCCGGGTTTGTTACACGTGCAGAACTTCAACAACAAATTCAACAAGCCGTGTCACCAATCCACCAACAACTGCAGATGACAAATCAAAAGTTGGATCGGATAGAGCAAGCCTCCAAGGCCCAAGCTGAGCAGCTAAACCGAATTGAAACACTTCTTGCTACCCGTCCTCCAGTTCAGAGCCTCAATCACAACATGATCCTGCTACTATGTGTGTAGATGCTTTAAAGAGCATGTTGTACGTTATACTTCTGGAGCAAAGGCCAGAATCTGCACATGATCAAGACCTTCTGACTACTCTTCGCAACGAACAGCGTCCATCAGGAATCTCCATGGATGACTTTCAAGAGTTTCATGAAGATGTAAACAGAAAGATTGATGGGATCACCAAAGGTTTCTACACCTCCCTATCAAAGGTCACAGACCGGCTGACTAGCCTAGAAACAACTTGTCAGGCTCAGGCTCACGGGAGTAAGAGGAGACGGGATGATCAGGATCCGGATGATTAACCCGAGGGGGAGAAAAGGAGAAAATACATGTCTGCTCCCTCCGTTGTTGCTACTGTACCTGTACCACTTATTACTTCATACTTATCTGCAGGTACAAGTTCAACTGGGTTCGGAAGTCAACACCAACAACAACAACAATTGCCTGATGAAGTTTATGAACAACAACAAAAGGAAAATGCTGACAAACAAATTGTACTTTACGTACCTCAGCAACAATCTGAACCGAGGCCAATTGATCTTGAAGAAGGTGAAATACCTTACGAGCAGTCCCATGCCGAGATGTTTGAATGGTCTAGCGACTCAGAGGAAAAAATGGAGGATTTATATGAGTCCATACACACATCACCTGCAAGGCATATGGGAGAAAGCAGTTCTGCTCTGCCAGAGGAGGAAGCTGAGGATCCTGAGATGGAAAGACTTTTCAAGGGTATTGATGAATACGTCGAGGTTGCTACACGTCCAGCTTCACCTAGAGTTGTTGACAGATTCTATAATATCCCCAGTGAAAGGGAGCTTGCATTCAAAAAGAAAGAAAGGTTAGCAATTTCTAGAAGAAAGCCTAAAAAGAAGAAACCAACCTTTGACGTATCCAGGGTTCTCAGTGGATTAAACTTTGAAGTTCATCAACAATTCCCTCCTCCTTCTGGTCAATTTCAAGAATCAGCTGCTGATATTTTGGAGAGAAACAGACAAACAGAAGTAGCTGAAAATTTCAGAAGAGAATCAGAATGGCCCTTGCCACAAAGATTCGTAGTGCCATCTGCTCCTCCAGTACATCGTGGGGATCCAGGACTTGATGCAGGTAACATGTTCACTAGGAGTGCTGGCCAACAACCTATATGGAAACCATATTTTGTCAATGCTGCAAATCTTGAAGAAAGGATACTAGACACATACAGCAGTGAACTGATAGAGGTTATTTCACCCGAGCTGAGGAACATGGATGACAAACAAAGAAGAAGATATGATCACATCCTTACTCATTCCCAAACCAATCCAGAAGATATCAAATCAGAATTTCCAATAGTTGAACTCCTCAGTGTTTATACCGAAACTAACTTCAACATAAAATATGCTATTTTCCACGTCAGAAGAGCCAACAACCTATCATACTTCCTCACAGAAGCTGATCTGAGGTTTGTTAATATTGAAGACATCAGCTTTATATTTGACATTCTGTCTCAGAAAAGAGGAAAATGGCATGATAAATACTTTGGAAGGGTTGCGTTAATGAGGTATATGAGGAATCTTATGGAATATTTTGAGGAACATGATATTCAGCTCAGAGCTGAAAACAACTATCGGAAAGTCAATCTTCTTAAGCCTAATCAAAGCCATCCAGATCTTGAAGAGCTTGAAGAGTTGACCGTTATCTATGATGGTCATACAAACTTTAAAGGTGATCGAGGGGTCGTCTCAAAGAATACAAAAGGCGAAAAGATCTTCATCAGACTTGATGAACTCATGGCGTATTCAGACGGCACTTTGAAAATTCTCCATCATAAGATACATCAGAAAATATGGAATAACCGTGCAGCATACACTGATGAAGAACATGCTCAAGCCTATCGTGCTATAGAAAGGATGAGAACGACACTGGATAGCAGAAGGCAAATTCGCAAATGGCAAGTGGCATTCGGCATTCGCAACAAATCAGCGTACGAATAGATTAATGTATTTATTTGTTGTGAATGATTACACACCTCACTTAGGGGGAGATTGTTAGAAATATTAAAGTGAGGGGTGTAATATGTAATTACTCAAAGTTGGGGAAATGCTATATAAAGGCATTTCCCCCACATTTCTAATTAAGCTTTGCATAACAATACTCTTGTGTTTGTGTTCCTCATATGCTCTCTCGGTTCTCTCTCTATAAACCGAACACACACACACAAACACACACTAGTAAGATTAACATCTAGCATTGCTTCATCCGTATACATTACGGGACCAACAACCCCATCCCCAAACTTCTATATTTAAACAAAAAATCAATATTCATAACAAAAAATTACTGTTTCTCAATGATTGAAAGTTATTTCATACATATTTCTTTTGTTTCTTTTTCAAAAGATATCAACTAATATTACCAAAAAAATTATTTTTAAAAGAAAAAAGTTTAGTGATTCAGCATATGAGAAAGAAATGTTTACATATGAAACATATTCAGCCGCAAATGTTGACTAAGATTACAAAGTTCCATCCAAAATTTCCGTTCGCAAACCGTTCGCATTTGTATGCGTTCGCATTTGATCTTATATATATATATATATATATATATATATATATATATATTGTTCGGAAAAATAGGATTATAAAATATATCCTCTTTTGTTGACACAAATATATACAATTTGTTTATATAATTGTATTTATTAATATTAATATATGTGAACGTATACACACACACACACACACATATATATATATATATATATATATATATATATATATATATATATATATACTCAAACAAATAAATTAGAATATTTATTTGTATACAAAGAATCTTCTTCCAAGTGTCAAGCATCAATCGTCAAGATTCGTGTTCGGGAAGAAGACAACATCGAAGATACCTACAAGGAAACGTTTGAACTATATGAGGTTACAAAGTATATAATTAAACAAGTTTAAGTTTTTATAAAATTATTTTTATAAAAACTTTTATAAAAATTGACAAGCTTTTTATAAAATGAAGTCTTGAAACAATTAAAATAAACACCTGCCAAAATTGGTAGCAATCCATCAAGATCTTTTCTTGAAACCATACATGAACAAAAGTGGTTTAAGTGGAGGTTAATACATGCAATTATCCAACATACCTTGCATGTATCACCTCTTAATCCACCACCTTTTGCTTTAAATTCAAAATATATGTACATACCTTTATTGGGCTTTTAAAAAGTGTTTTCTACATATATTTACATGCTAAAAATGGATTGAGTGTGTTTGAAGACAAAATCCAACGTTCTTATTTTGTGTCCAAATCTGTCCAGGCCTCTGAAGGTCGATACCACGGTCGACCGTGGTTCGACCGTGGGATATCAGGACAAAATCAACTTTTCTCTCCCCTTGTCTATTTAAAAAAGCTCAAGTCTTCATTTCAAACCACCTCTTGCAATGTGAAAAACACAAAAAATATTCAAAGTCTTGTAAGCTCATAGTTCTTGATACAAATCCAATCTTCTCAAGATCAAGAATTAAACAAGAGAGAAACCTTCAATGTTCAAACACTACCATACTTTTATATTCATTTGTAATAGTGTGAGTATCATCTCTAGCCTATAAAATTAGAGAGAAATGAGGATCAACTCTAGCCTTCTAAATTAGAGTGAATCTTGTAAGCTAAATCAAGAGAAGTTGTAAAAGGTTTATCTCTACCTTCAAAGAGAGAAGATAGTGGAGCAAATCTTGATGGGTGAAGCCAAGGAGTGGATGTAGAGCAAGGTTATTAACCCTAGTAATATAGGCAGTCGGAAACTTGAATCTACCCTACCCCAACAATCAAAGAAGAACATGAAATAAGGCCAATTCAAGTGCTCTAAACCTATATTTCCAGTTTTATGCATGGATTAACATCATCACTGACAGAATAAAATTCACAATTCAAGTACCACATTATCTGACTAAAAATAAGTCAAAATTCAGCTATAAGATTATCTGACTGGAAACAAGTCACAATTAAGCTATCACATTCTCAACAGTCTAGTATAGTATGAATACAGTGTTATGCATAACCATTGGCATATAAGTAGTCGAAAGCTTGAATCTACCCTACCCCAACAATCAAACAAGAATATTAAGTAAGGTCAATTCAAGTGTTCTAAACAAATATGTCTAGTCTCATGCATAGCTTAAAGTATTCACAATATACTAAGTATCAACATCATCTGCTTCACAGTTATCAGAATCATACACATAATTCACAAATAATCTCATCCACAATTGCCTACTCGGACCTTCGGCTCTAGCAGCCAGCGCGAGTGAATAATATTTATAAAATCGTTTAAAAATGCAGCCCGACTTCGAACCATGAGTCGGATCTGAAGCAACAATCAAACAAGAACATGCAAGGAACCCTAATCACGAATCCTACACAAGACAGTTTGAAAACTTCAAACCAAGGTTTAAGTCCGAACAATTGAGTCAGATTCGGTGCTAATAGTGGATAGTAGGTGTGGCCGCGTGAAAGAATTTGTCACAAAAATAAAAATTTCCAGAACGTTTGACGCGGCCGCGTGGATTTGAACATGGCCCGCGTGAGATGACATGGCCCATGTGGTCTTGGTTTTGCCCGAGTACTACATCTAGTAACAAAAATTCAGGAAAGAATGATACGGCCGCGTGAATTTGAACATGGCCCGTGTAGAATGTCCAGTGGCTATCGAAAAATTCCAGAACGTTTGGCGCGCCCGCATTGATTTTGTCATGGCCCGCCTGACTTTTTGACCAGGTTCTTTAATGAGGTTTGACCTCTTTGACTTGTTGACTCCCTCTTTCTTCTATCCCTAACCCTAACTTCTTCTAACTTCCCCTTTTCTAAACCTAAAACACATCCCAACCTCACTGCCAAAGAAATCGCCGGACACCACCATCCATACCACCTGTCGCCGTCCCACCGCTAGCCACTGCCACCAGACCGCCGCCGGCTGCCATCACGTCGCCGCCGCTCCGCTGCCCTCTCTACTTTCCTTCCCCATTTTCTTCTTCACGAAACCTTGAAACCACCCCCTTCGAGAACAGTAACCGCCTTGCATCACCGTCGGTCGGCAGCTCACCTACGAAGACCGCCTCCACCCACTCGCGAGCCCCTCGCCGCTCACCTATAAAACCCTAAAGCTCCATCTACCACCGTCTCTCCTCTCTACGAAAACCCTAACCAACCTCCGCCCTTCTTCTACTGAAATTGCCACCGTAACTCCGCCTAAACCCTAGCACCTTCGAATCCTACCACCACCGGTCGTCGTCTTCTCATCAACCTACGAACCCGTCACCTACCAAACCCCCGACAAAACCGAAACCACCATTCCCTATAACGTCGTCAGTACCCACCACCTTGACAACCATTACCCCACTCACTCTGTGTTAGTCCATTATAACAAGTGATTCAAGTAATATGTAGGATAGATGAAGGATTGCATATGTAGAACTAGAGAGAATGTGTAAAAACACCATGAAAACACATAGTTCTTTATTTCATTGTGTGCAAAACCTTAGCTATTATAATAGCCATATCCCTATATATATTCCATGAGTATATTACATAGAAACTCCTATTTCTATACAATTTATGAATTTACATTCTCACCTTTGTATTAAAATAGGAGTGTACACGCCAGTAACCTAAGTCTTCCTTAGATTATATAAGCAGTTTTGGATGTAGCGTCCCACCATATACATCAGTCTCAAACATTGTTTTATCTTGAGCCTTTGACAGCGGAAGCATAAACACTTTTGATGTGTTGGGAAGAATCTTCTTTTTATCTCCCCCTACAATGTAGCTCAGATTGTTTCCATGTCTTCATAAGTCTGATAATCTTGACTCCCCCTAGACATGATATAGACTGATGTTTCTTTTTCTCTCTCCCCCTTGAGTAGACACCCTCAACAACTGAATTAACAATGTAAAATTTCTTCACTTTTTATTCTCCCCCTCATGATGATTATAATACTTTATGAGCATCATGCATAAAAGACATCACCATGAGATTCAGTTGCAAAAACATGGAAGAGGGGTGGGGAGGATCCTACACTTCAAGTAAAAATAATCTTCAAACATTCCCTGACTTGAATAGATACTTGAACCACTCTTGATCGTTGAGGAGTGGTAATGATTTGATCTGAATTCTTGAAGATTAATAAATCTTTGTTGGATGTAGTATGATATTGGAGAATAATGTTGTCAAGTAAGTCTCCCAATACCGTGTAATCAACCTTGACCAAATCACCGCAAGAAACAAAGATTTTGAAATACATACGGGTGCAAATGAACTTGGGAACACATAAGAGGGTATGTGACTTTCATATAGTAATCAGTGAGTCGGATGCATCCTTATTCAAGAGCACCAAACGATTGACTTTGATATAATAATCAGTGAATCGGATTGATATGCACGAGAGCAAGCACGCATGTATTTCAAAATCCTCTCAAAAACCTGAAATAAATTTATGTGGTCAATTCTTCAAATAATTTCACCAACAATGAGATCTGGGTTTTCAAATATGACTGATAAAGGATAACCAAGATTCAAAAGAAACAAGGAATGGATGGCCAAAATCTGGTTTTCAGACCAAAAATTGGTGACACTAAGAAAGAAGACCCAAAAAAACAGTTAAGAAAGAGCAGGATGACTAGACATAAGGGTACTAGACAATCAACATATGGTAACAATGACCCAACATTGACCCGAAGCTAGAAACATCAGAATGATAACTGAATCTTTGAGAACTTCTGACTCAGCCAAAAAAAATCCAAACACTTGACTTAGGAATCAAGGTGACAAGATATTTCAGTCACAACAACGACGACGGGGGTTCGGGGGCAGCGCCCCTCATAGCGGGGTCCAAGGGGTGGCAACCCCTGGCGGGGTCCAAGGGGCAGTGCCCCTGGCTGGGGTCGAGCTGATTATCTTGAATTCCGATAAAATTGACAATTCCGAGCACTGAGAGAATTCCAATGAATTAGAGAATTCCGAGAAAATAGAGAATTCCGAGAAAATAGAGAATTCCGAGAAAATATGAATTCCTAGTAAAATCACCAATTCTGGTCAACAACCAATTCCGGTCAAGTTGAATTCCGAGAAAGTTTGAAATCCGATACAATTTTCTCGGATTATAGCAATTCCAACCAATTCTACTCGGAATTCAGCAATTCCGACATATTTCTTCTCGGAATTCGACAATTCTGACCAAATTATTCTCGGAATTCAGCAATTCCGACTGATTCAATGTGCAATTCCAACACCTTCAAACCAGGAATTCCGACAGCTTCAAGATCTTACCCGCTCAGATTCAAAAAATCTCGAATTTTGCCCAAATCTGATAATTTCTTGTCCAGATCACTTTGCCTACCCCTGATTTACACTTCTCAATCAACAATAAGCATGAACAACAATCAAATGAGCAGATTCGATCGATTTTCTTCAAGAACTTCACAAACCCGAAAACACAAAAATCTTCAACTTTGGCCACTGATTTGTGAATGAATTGACTCCTTTTTGATCAACGAGTGTTACTATGATAAATGCGAACCTAATCCAAGCAATTAACACTCAAAAACTCCATTAAATCTTCACTTTGATTTCAAACCCGAAAGTACACTTTTTCTTCAAAAATTTTCAAAAATTCTACTTTTGTTGCTGAATTCAGAATCAAATCTTCACTCCTTTGGCACTGATAACACTTGTTAGTCCATTATAACAAGTGATTCAACTAATATGTAGGATAGATGAAGGTTTGCATATGTAGAACTAGAGAGAATGTGTAAAAACACCATGAAAACACATAGTTCTTTATTTCATTGTGTGCAAAACCTTAGCTATTACAATAGCCATATCCCTATATATACTCCATGAATATATTACATAGAAACTCCTATTTCTATACAATTTATGAATTTACACTCTGACTGCCACAAACCCTCGCACCACCATTGCCACCATCCTAAACCGCCTCCCCTGCTCCGATCTACTGCAGCAATCAAGACCCACCGGACCGCCCCTGTATGCTGCCGTGGGGCTCGACGGAAAACAGTAGAAACGCGAAATTTTCATAGAAAAAAATCTTATACTACACCTACATTGTCAGGTTCAAGCTTAGGGTGAGTGATACGCGGAATTTTCGTTAATTTCAGATTTTCAGCGCACAATTTTTCAGAATTTGAAAATGGGGTCTTCAATTTCGGTACATTCTTTCCTGTATTATGCTTATAATTGTAGAATTATATATATTATTTTGGTTTGAAACATTTGTGGATTGTTTGTGAATGTTTGGGCTGATTTGTATCTGGTAGCAAACTAATCTTGGTGGATTGGTTTGAGTTAGCTAGTAATATGTCTACCAGCGGAACTAAACGTTCTGCTGATTTTTCTAAAAAATGCCACAAAAAAGGGTCCTAACAAAGACCCCAATGTCCTAAAACTCATTGGCCAGTTCAGTAAGAGTCGTTATCAAGCTATTAAGGACAGACCTGTAAAGCCAACAAAATTCCCATGTCGTAGTTCAATTGCCACTCTTGAGATACTTGATGGAGTTTTTCCGCTCTTCCAAAACATCGGATGGGGCAACTACCTCAATCTTAGAGTGCCAACCTTTAGGATGCCTACTCTTGAGTTCTTGGCCACGCTTGACCAAGACAAAACAGAGCAAAAGATCAACTTCCAACTTTTAGGCAAGCCTTGTGAGCTTACTTATGGCCAAGTAAATGCGTACATGGGAATATCCACCGAGAGCATATTCTTTAATGACTCATCTCCCAGATGATTTCAGCCCAACTAAAATGTGGCGACAAATATCCGGATGTAGCTACTTTGCTAAGGGTTGAGAAAAGGTCTCAAATATTATTCACCCATGTTTCCACATCGCCCATCGTATCTTGTCATGCACTATCTTTGCTTGTAAATAGCCCGGACAGACCACCATAGACGAATTGTTCTTTCTATGGTGCATGACTAGAGAAAATGGCCTCAAACCCGACTTCGTCTCGTTCTTTGTCTACAAATGCATTTCCACCCGTTCTAAAGTCACCGGAGAGATTTGTTTTGGGGGGCTTATCACCGCCATAGCCACCGGGCTTGGCATTTCTCTCTCCCCACCGCATGACCTGATCGCTAAATCCTCACTCCTAGATATTGCCATTCTGACACGCATGAAGCAAATTCTTCCGGGAGCTCCCGACCTGTACGTGTGGCTCAACTCCATTGATTCCATCCTTTATCTCATGCTCCCTGATCCTAGGATCAAAGAGTTCGATCCTCTAAATCCAGATACATGGATAATAGCCCGTACCATCCTTAGTGGTGAGCCCTTAGGAAACGATGCTCAACGGGACTTCCACATGGATGAAGCGCCCGAGTCGCATCCAGGTCCCCAACCATCGGCCTCACATCTTCCACGATTTTTTCCTGCCAATTTCTTTACCCGATATGATACCCTCGTTCTACAAACCGCACAAAACACCATGGACCTGCAGCACATTCTTGCTCAGCAGGAGATTGCAAACCGCAAGGTAACTGATATTTGGGAGTACCACTACCAGAGTGGGTACTTCCCACCGTCCGAGCCCCCGTTATAGCGGCCAGTTTCACCCTTTCCCTAAGCATTAAGGACAATGCTTATTTCTAAGCTTGGGGTGAGGTACTTTTGTCTTGTTAGTTTCATGCATTTTAGGTAGTATATATTTTCTAGTTTAATTTATTTTTCTTACTTCTTTTTCATTTTTTTTTTTTTTGCATATTAGTTGCATTTAGACTAGATTGTTTGTATTTTGTGGCATATTTTTGTTCTCTCTTTCTTCCCATCTAGATCACCCTTAACTATGAACCACAATATTACTTAATAGTTGATCTAGGATTCCTTGACATCTATGTTTATGACACCACGATCATTTTTGAAACTTTGGATCACCCTTAGGAACTTTTACATGGGACTATCATAGCATATGTGCATCAGAAAATGATCTATGCAAATGAAACTAATCGCAACAAATTATGTCAAACAAAGGGCGCAAAGACTATTACCCGTTAGTACTATATAATTGTGTGTAATCGGTTAGAATGTATTTGTGCTACAGGCTTTGTTTCAGAACTTGAATACATATAGCAACTTTCATAAGGGTTCTTTTCATTTATCTCGCCCCTTTTACGAGTGCTATTGTCGTCTTAGTTTTATGTGGTCTTCGTGTTCTTAATTATATCTTCGTGATTTTACTTGCCCCATTTGCTAGATATTATGTGACTTATTTTTTTCATGTGTTAGTATATGATATGTCTTAGGGTCACACTCTCATCTTATTTTGACCCGTTTGATTTTACACCATTTAGTGATCTTCTTTTCTCCACTTGAGTCTTTATTATTTATGGTGAAATTCTAGAAATTTTTGCGGGTAATATTATATCAAAAAAAACAAAGCAAAACACAAAACAAAAAAAAGAAAAAAAAAAGAATGTTACCTTAGTTATTATGTATTGATTTATAGAAAAGTTGTTGTAAAACAACACAAAAATCGAAATAAACAATTTTTTGGTTATATTATATTTTTTGTAGACTTGCACTAGTACATATGCATAAGTTGTTTTTTTGCTTAGTCGTGTGACCGTCCCATATATGTGGACACTTTTGTTTCCTCTCCGGTCACGTTTTGGACATTTAAGTTAATAAACAGTTTTGTTAGTCCATATTTGGTATTGCTCGAGTGGTATTTTTTTGTCTTTTTCATGTCTTCTTTGTGTTTAGAACCCTTGTGCAAGGTTCTGTCTTTGGGAGTTTTGTTGCAAAGTCAAATTAGCCTTAGCCATTCTTACACCGACACCTGAGCATACCCCACTATAAAACGAGAGCAAGCGTAATGTGAGGACATCACATATCTTTTGTGATATGAGTGCATACACGAGTGTTTGTGTTACGGTGAGTCCACCCTTTGGATTGTGCCATGTTTGTCGTGCTAAGATATAATATGTATAGGCCATGCTTATGCCTTATTTCTACCGCTTTCATTTTATTGCCTAATATGTTGTTGTTCCTAATTGCGATATTTAGGTTTGCGAATGGACATGATGTGATACACATATGGTTCAAGTTACCTAATTTTAGTTATGTTGGAATATCTTGGTTTGCTACTTAGGGTGCTCACTCTTTTTCTTTTTTGTATTTTGATCATTCGTGACTTATTATTTTTCTAGTTTTCCTTGACGTTAAATAAAAGGATTAAACTTTGGGTGATTTGATAGGTTCATTTTATTTACTTCATTTAACAGTTTATTTTATCATTTTAGTTGTTTTGCATTTGTATCATATTGCATTTTCCTCTCTTTTATTTATTTTGGCCTATTTTGGATACTTTCTAGTCTTCGTGTTTAATTTCAGAATTATAGAAGACTATGGCAGAGCGGATGCTAATCGGGTATCAATTGCGAGAATATGGACTTTAAAGCATGTAGGCTCACTCATTTGGATCAAGAAGGGATGAAACGTTGCAAGCTTAGGCTAAAGGGAATCAATTTTGGGCTTAAGATTTGGGCTTTAAAAAATGCTTCCAGACCTGTTGACGCGGCCGCGTGGGATTCAGCACGGTCCGTGTGAGCCCTCTAAGGCCAATTTCGTCATTTTGCTTTGGGGATGCCTTTTTAAAGGGGAAATAGGGAAAAATTACAGCCCATTCTGCACAGAAAACTATTGGGAAGATGATCTCATCAGTTGAGATTTGATGAGACAAAGTTAAGTTTGTTAGATATGTTCTAGATATAACTTAAACAAAATTATGAGGCTTGATCAGACTGAACACGTATAGTGTTTCAGACTGAGCATAAGCTGTATATAGGCTGAGCATAAGTTTGATCAGCTTATACTATATCTTAGTAAGATTATTACTATGTGTGATAATCTGTGTATGTCACCTAAGATATATTGAGCTTTCAGTTTGATGTGTTTCAAGCTGAGTGACTCAGCGTATTTAATGAGTCAGCTCAACAGAGTTGCTAAATAAGTTCTAGCTAACTCTTAGAACTTCTAAAGATGAGTTTATTAATATACGTGTTTCCTCATGTTGGTTTTCGAGTGTGTTCTCGAAGAACTCAGCTTCATGAGTTTCAAGCTGAGTAACTCAGTCCGAGTAAGAAGTCAGCCTAAAGAAAATTTAAATATGTTTTAAATTTATCTTTTTAACTCTCTATATCTACGGGAAGGATAAGAAGACTTCATAATCAAGATTGAAAATTGAAGACTCAAGATAAAAAGATTCAAGATTCAAGATTCCGAGTTATCCGGTAGTTAGTTAGCAAATTAGGATTAGTCCAGTTTGTTAGGAACCGTAGGAACAAGGTTATAAATACTTATCTTCCTGATAAGTTTAGAGGTATGACTACAACGATGATTACAACTAAGTGTTGCAGAGCCAAATACCTCACCTCAACCGTATGTGTTACGATTCTTGAATCACTGTTTATCAGTTCAACGTGATCAAGATATTCACAGATTGCCAAGCTATTCGTGTGTTCGAATACTCACATTAGTTGTGAGATTGGTAAGTTTTCAATCTGTGATTAAATCCTGTTTAGAGAGTCATCAGTATCTATAATCATAAGTTGATTATAGACAGCTAAGTTTGAAAGATTGAGAGATTTATATTAGGTGTTTACATATCAAGAGTTGCTTACTTGATAGAGTCTGTAATCATCTTCTTATTAATGAAAAGCAAAGCATTCGATTGTAGTTTGATTTACTTTGTGTAACACTTTATTTTGATTTGTTCAATATCTGCAGAAAGTGTATTCAACCCCCCTTCTATACATCTGTTGCTTGTTGTTATTCTCACCAAGGGACCAACAACTGGTATCAGAGTAGGTTGAACAAGTTCATAAGTTGAAAGTTCAAGATTTTGAGAAAGTTCAAGATGTCTACAAACAACAATTCTTCAAACTTTCCTCAGATGTCTGCCAAGGGTTGTCCCATCATGGATCTGATTATCCTATGTGGAAATTCAGAGCCATGCTATTCCTCAAGTCCATTGACAATCGTATGTCCGATGTCATTACCAAAGGACCTATAATCCCCAAGATTCCTCAAGTCCAGCTGTCAAACTGAGTAGAGACTCAGATGGTAAGTCTGTGTGTCAGTCTACCTATAGAGGAATGATAGGTTCATTACTCTATTTGACAGCTAGTAGACCTGATATCATGTTTCCTACATGTGTTTGTTCAAGATATCAGGAAGACCCTAAAGAATCACATCTTCAAGCTGTGAAAAGCATCTTTAGGTACCTTAAAGGTACACCAAATCTGGGTCTTTGGTATCCAAAGGACTCTAGATTTGAGTTAGTTGGTTTTTTAGATGTTGACTGTGCTGGGGGCAAGTTAGATATAAAATCAACTACTGTAGGATGTCAAATGCTTGGAGGGAAGTTAGTCAGCTGGACTAGTAAGAAACAGAACTCAGTGGCTACTTCAACTACTGAAGCTGGATATGTTGCAGCAGGCAGCTGTTGTGCTCAAATCCTATGGATGCAGCATCAGCTTCAAGACTTTTGTATGAGTTTCAAGAAAACTCCTATCTTCTGTGATAATCAAAGTGCTATAGCCATCACTTACAATCCAGTCTTCCACTCAAGAACCAAGCACATTGAAATTCGACATCATTTCATCAGGGACATCGTGGAAAAAGGTAAAGTTGACATTAAATTTATCTCCACTGATGACCAATTAGCAGATATCTTTACTAAACCACTTGATGAGAAGAAGTTTATGTATCTGCTAAGTGAATTGGGTATGCTCAACCCCTAGCTAAGTGTCTAGAATCAGAGTTTTCAGTTTGACAAAGACTAAGTGTCTTAAGCTGAGTGCACAGTTTATAAATAAGTTTTCATAAACTGAATAACCTGTCAAGCTGAATAATTAGTTCACACGTTTGGTGAGTTCCAAACATATTTTAACTGCTCAGTGTAGTTAAGATATATATATATATATATATATATATATATATATTGAGTCAGTCTCAAACATAAATGACTAAGTGTCATACAGTCTGAGCTATGTGCTTAACTCAAGCTGTGTGATTGGTTCACACGTTTGGTAAGTTCCAAACATACATTAACTACTCAGTGTAGTTAAAAATATAAAGTTTGAGTAAGTCTCCAACAGTAATGACTAAGTGTTATTGAGTCTGAGTTGTGTGCTCCACTCAAGCTGAGTATCAATCTCAAGCTGAGTGCTCATGTCAAGCTGAGTGCTTGACTTAAGCTAAGAGATTAGTTTCCTCAGCTTGGTGTGTCCAAACTATGATTTAATTACTACGTGTCATTAATTCATATATCAATTGTGTATTGGTATAATATAACTATGTTTATAATATTTTTGTGAGTCATTAATATTATTTTACACTTGTATCCGTTGGAAGATGATATGTTTCTACCCTATCACTCTTACATCAAGCCGTAATTTCTCCGGCGTAACGGATAAAAAGGGATTTCAACGGTAACTTTTCTCTCTCCTCAGAAAGGTATATATACCGATCATAACCGGTTTAGAGAAGTTTACGTATAAAAATCTGACTTCTCATCTTCTAAAATACCTTTCGCAGACACCTCTATTGCTCAGTGCATTCTTCTTTTCTTCTCCATAACCCTAACTTGCTAAGTGCAGTTTTCGGACCGCTCAGTGCGAATTTTCAGTTGCTCAGTGCTTTTTCAACCAATTACTCTGTGTAATTATACAATGGAAGGAATCACATTAGTTCTCAGTGATCAAATGGTTCGAGGTGCTCAGTTTAAGAACAATGGAGTGCCGTTAATCAAAATCAACAATCAACGAGCCTGTCTTGCAATTCCTCCGAGGAAACAAGGCAGAGGATATGAGATATGGGTGGATTACATCCATAAATGCCCCCTGGCATTCGCCTTCTATGGCGCACCACTCCACATCTGTAACATCCTGAAAATGGGCCTAGTAGTACCTAGTTGTACCTCGTGCTTGAATAGTTGTACAGTGATTATAAGTGGTTTAAATTAGTGTGTTTTAAGTTAATAACGCGTGTTATGCGTTAATTAGAGTGGTTATGTGAAAAGTGTCAAACGCGTTTAAAAGTGACAAAATATTAAACAGTTTCGAGTAATGATTCCGTAGATATCCCCGTTAGTTGAAACGGGATGGTGTGCGTTAAGTTGTAAATTGGAAAGGGGAACAAAATACCCCGTGTTTAATTTGGAGAACCAAAGTCGGTTCCAAGGGGGGGGTTCTTATTCCCTAGTCTTTGACAAAAACTCACACAAACATATAGTGTCATACGTACACACACACACCTTAGTTCCTTGAAGTTTTGAAGAAGCAAATTGATTTCAAGTTGTTCCAGTAGCAATTCGTGTGTTAATGAACCCTAGTTTTTGTATTTGAAAGAGATGAAGTGATTTGATGGTGTATATTGTGTTCTAAGTGTTAATTTGTGAGTCTATTGTGTTTATAAGTGTCTATGAATGTCAAACAAAGTGTATGGATAATTGGAGTTGAGTTTTGGTCGAGCAAAGTGTCAAAAACGTGTATTTGCAAAACAGTGTCGAAACAGGGACGAAGGTCTGCTGTTCGTGACCTTCCTACGGGCGTAGGGGATAAGTCCTACGGCCGTAGGAAGCCTATTGTGGTTAATACGGCCGTAGGTAGGGTTTCTACGGCCATAGGATTTGTTTTTGTGTGGTTTACCGTCTACGGACGATGGACCAAGTACTACGGGCGTAGGTATATAACCAACGGTCGTAGTTCACCAAGGAATAGCTACTACGGGTGTAGGAATAGGTTCCTACGGCCGTAGTGCATGATTCATTGGAAAGAGCCTGTGCGGGCGTTGGTACTTGAACCTACGGCCGTAGGGGGTTTGGCATGTGTCCTACGGCCGTAGGACATGACCTCTACGGCCGTAGTAGCCTGTTCAGTGCTGGAAGTTCGTGTAACTTGTGTTTTGACCTAAGTGTACTATGTGTAAGTGATAACCAAGCGTGTATGTGATGTGTTAGGGATATCTGTGGAACCGGAAGACATGAGTGGCATATCTTCCTAGTGAGGACTCTAGGTGAGTACCGGTTTTCCCATGAGACTCAATAAGTAGGGCTATCTGTGGTGTGTTGAAATGTGCTATTGTGATAGTGACGTGTTGTGATATAACACGTGTAAAGTTATTATGATAGTGACGATAGATAAGTGATAGTGACGTGTTGTGATATAACATGTGTAATGTGATTATAGTAGTGACGATAGATAACTGAAGTGATATGAGATAGACCCAAGTAGGGTTATGACTTATGTGACAACTGTATGCTACGTTTTAAGTGTAATTTGTATTCTGCTCATCAAGTATGAGCAGAAGCTAATGTGATATAGTGATACAGTGATATATGTGATGCCATGTGATATAAAATGTGATATGTGATACGCATGCGTACTGTGGACCCTATGGGTCAAACGTGTTTATGATTCATGTCCGGACAGACGCAGTGGTTGAGGTCAGTTAGCTAACGCGGCTGGATCCTTGAGTGTTTTCCGGGATCAACGGTACTCGACGGTAAATTCCGGGTCTATGGGATTCGATGGCCAATTCCGGATTCCCGAGGGTTCTGCAGGCCGCCGTTCCTCGACATACAATAAGGATCTTGATCTATGATCAGATCCAAATGGAGTCCTAGTGACTCAAACGTGATGGTGGACTGCTCTTCGCTCCCCCACCGATGCTGTTGGTTGTGACTGATTCCCCAGCTCGGATCGTTGAGCCAGGCTAGCTACCTCGCAATATATGATCCCGCTGACATGTCGGCACACCGCTATGTGATAGCTTAGCTCTGTGTGCCATACTGTGATGAGATAGCATGCTTATTGATGCTTATGTGTAAATTGGTGCTCACTAGCTAGTTGTAGCTAACGGTGCAAGATTTCCCTTTTTCACAGGTTCGTGATTGATGGCCTGGCGAGCTGGGGTTACTCGTGGGTAATTGTAGTATTTATATTTGAGGAACACTAATTGTTAATTATATGCATGTGATCCGATGGTCGGTTGTTAGTTGTGGTAACACCTGTTAATTGAAGTGTCAAATAGTCAAATAACAATCTGATATTCTTGTAATGGTGATTACATCCGCTGTAAGCTTTTGATAAATAAGTTTTAAAATTTTAAATTGGCGCTAATTCTAAGCTCGTGAAACACGGTGTTACAACATCGTTCCTCAACACCTTTTGGAGTTCTGATACACTTGTACTTACGACCAGAACAGGGGAGAGATAACAGGGACTGTTCTCAATGGCGATAGAACAGTTATCCTTTCTGTGCAGCGGCTAAGGGATGTTCTTCAACTCCCTCAATCTGATGAGTACGAACCGGCTGTCACGAGGCAAGTGGCTAGGTCTGTCCTACCTAGAATGGGTCACCCGCAGATAGAGGGTGTCATCAAAAAGGCCACTTTTCCAACCAGCTGGGGTTTTCTAGGGTCAACAGTGATTCGTTCACTGGGTGGGTACCAATGTTGCAGGACTGGACCAATTTAACGAGTTCGAGATGCAGCTGCTATACAACATGTACTTTGCGAGGAACTTAGACTATGCACAACTCATCTTCAACGAGCTCAGGGTCCAAGTGATGAAGACCACAAGGGATCTTCATGTACCTTTCATAAGGTACCTGTCCTTGGCATTTGAAGCCGAGCTGGGGACAGCACTCTACGAAGCTGATCAGGATGTGTTCCTGTTTCCTACACTCAGCTCAAAGATGTTCAATAATGACATCTTTCCAGAGCAAGAGGGTCTGAGTGGTCCCATGCTGTTGATAGCTGAGTCAGCTTCTTCAGAAAGTGAAGCAGAGGGATCCAATCAAGGGGGAGCTTCCCAAGCTGATCCAGAGGTTCAAGTTGAACACTCTGCTCAGGCTGAGCCAGCCAACATTGAAGCTACCACTGGTAAGGTCTCTCCACTTTCTTCTTCTTCTCACTATTCTCCATCCACTTTTGGGACAGGACTGCAGTTAACCCAACTCAGTCTAACCCATCTTCTCCAGCTTTTTTCCATCTTAAATCCCACTCTGAAGCCACCCCTAGTATGCCCACTGCTACTAGGGAGAATATCCGCACCTATACAAGAAAGACTGCCAAAGGTGGTGCCACTCCTATAGGTATCACTGGAGCTGAGATCACACTGATCCCTCCACCGGCAGGAGTTGAGGGGGAGACGCCTACTCTCCAGCTGTCAATCTCGAGGCTTATTACAACCCAAAATCCTAAACCGGGTGTGGTGTCTACTCAGCCCACACTCTCCAGTGCCATGGTAGAGCCTGTTACTTAGCCTAAGCAGACACACTTAGTTAATATTGAAGAACTGACCAATCCCCAGGGTCAATCACCCCCCTCCAAACCAATTAGCCAATCACCTACCTATACACTTCACGTTTCTAGCCCTATTACTTCTCTTAACTTCTCACACCCCTTTGTACGACCTGTCAATGTTTCATCTCAACACCAAGATGAATCACAGGGTCCAAACTCTGGTGCAAATGAGTTTGAGGGTATACACCAATCCTTAGATGATGCACCCACATACTCACCTACTGTTGTTCTTGACTCTTTTTCATCACAGGTTAAACTTTTTGAGTCTAAGGACAAGGCTCAGTCTCCTCCAGAAGCATTTGCCTCCTCAGGCGTTCAACAGTTAAAGTAGTATTTAGTAGCTCAGTTTGGTCTGTTCCATCTCAAGCAGAAGAAGAACAAACGCAAAATATATCAAAGACTTGAGAAGCTGACTAATGAAGTTAAAGAGATTGCCTCTGCGGTTGCTGCCCTATCTGAAAGCAAGACTTCAACTCCTATTGATGATGATAAAAAGGGGGAGAAGGTTCAAGCTGAAGTTGATGCTGAGTTAATTCAAGCTGAAGCTCTACTAGCACTGTCAAAATGAGCAAAGAGGCAATCTCAGCTTGAGGGGGAGCTGGAAACAGAAGCAGAGGAACCTGCAGCCAAGAAACAAAAAGTAACAGAATCTGAATCTGAGGCTGAAGAGGTTTCTGAGACTGAACCAGAGACAGAAGAAGAAAAAGCTACAAGAGAATTGATAGAGATGCTCGAGCAAGAATAGGCAAATGAGCTTGGAATCTCTGTAGCTGAATTGAAGAAGAAAAAAGAAAAGGAAGTAAGGGACCA
Organism: Pulicaria dysenterica; assembly: GCA_947179395.2. Taxonomy (NCBI): domain Eukaryota; kingdom Viridiplantae; phylum Streptophyta; class Magnoliopsida; order Asterales; family Asteraceae; genus Pulicaria; species Pulicaria dysenterica. Next base: position 47,471,210 of record OX359292.1, on the reverse strand, counting down.
AGAAAGAGAAAAACTGAAAAAAGCTTTAGCTCAAGCTGAAGCTGATTACACAGGTCCAAGACCTAATCATGTCCCATATACTGATGCAGAAATTCAGGAATGTTATTTCAGAAGAAGCGCCAGTGAAGAGATCAAAGGCATGACCTTGAGCAGAATCAACGGAGCCATCATCCTCAACTTTGAATTTGAAGATAAATCTACAATGGAGGTGGACCTGAGATATGTTCACAGGATGGGCTACATAGAATGGAAAAGAATAATGATGATGCTCAAGAGGTTCAAACGAAGCCAAATCAAGCAAGAGATCTTTGCTGAAGTTTCCAAGCTGATAAATAGAGCTGAGGAGCTAAGATATGTCCCAGTTCCTGGTCTGCAATGGGAGAAATTGTTTGAGGTACCTGAAGGTGTGTAGTTCAAAGAAAATCAATTTATTGATAAACCTGTTCAGGGGTTTATGTATAAGGATCAGGCAGGCAAACCTAGTTTCATTAAACTGGATGAAGTTTGTTATCTAAAAACTAAGGATATATTGCACATTAGAAGTTGTTTTGGTGGTGATAGTTGAAACCAACTTATAAAATACAAACTGAACAAAATCATCAAAGTTCAACAGAAATAATTCAAAGGAAATGTAGAACCTGAGAAGTTGTTGTACGAGATAACCAAAGAGATTATCAACTGGGAACTTCTACATCCTGAGTTCATAAGATAATATATTAGTTCTATTGTATAAATTAGATTAGTTCTAATTTTGTAAGCACTAAGTGTGCATGATCTATGTGATCCAAACTTTTGTATTATGATAAGTTCAATTAATACAAGTATGAGTTTGATATGTTCAACTGTGTTATGATATGTTCATAATTATTAGTCTGATAAGTTCAGCTTGAATGAATAACTGATTAGTTCTTATTCATTAATGTATTTAGTTGGTTTGTTCAACTTAAAGTTGGTATGTTCCACTTATTGATAAGCTCAATTAAAATTGATATGTTCAATTAATATTTGATTAGTTCAAATTTAAAATCTTAATAAGTTTGAGATTTAAAACATAATTCTGTTAAAAAAACTTGAGAACTGTTTGGTGGTTTTGTCATCATCAAATAGGGGGAGTTTGTTGGGAAGATGATCTCATCAGTTGAGATTTGATGAGACAAAGTTAAGTTTGTTAGATATGTTCTAGATATAACTTAAACAGAATTATGAGGCTTGATCAGACTGAACACGTATAGTGTTTCAGACTGACCATAAGCTGTATATAGGCTGAGCATAAGTTTGATCAGCTTATATTATATCTTAGTAAGATTATTACTATGTGCGATAATCTGTGTATGTCACCTAAGATATATTGAGCTTTCAGTTTGATGTGTTTCAAGCTGAGTGACTCAGCGTATATATTGAGTCATCTCAACAGAGTTGCTAAATAAGTTCTAGCTAACTCTTAGGACTTCTAAGGATGAGTTTATTAATATACGTGTTAGTTCATGTTGGTTTTCTAGTGTGTTCCCGAAGAACTCAGCTTGATGAGTTTCAAGCTGAGTAACTCAGTCCGAGTAAGAAGTCAGCCTAAAGAAAATTTAAATATGTTTTAAATTTATCTTTTTAACTGTCTATATCTACGGGAAGGATAAGAAGACTTCATAATTCAGATTGAAAATTGATGACTCAAGATAAGAAGATTCAAGATTCAAGATTCCGAGTTATCCGGTAGTTAGTTAGCAAATTAGAATTAGTCCAGTTTGTTAGGAACCGTAGGAACAGGATTATAAATACTTATCTTCCTGATAAGTTTAGAGGTACGACTACAACGACAATTACAACTAAGTGTTGCAGAGCCAAATACCTCACCTCAACCGTATGTGTTACGATTCTTGAATCACTGTATGTCAGTTCAACGTGATCAAGATATTCACAGATTGCCAAGTTATTCGTGTATTCGAATACTCACATTAGTTGTGAGATTGGTAAGTTTTCAATATGTGATTAAATCCTGTTTAGAGAGTCGTCTGTATCTATAATCATAAGTTGATTATAGATACCTAAGTTTGAAAGATTGAGAGATTTATATTAGGTGTTTACATATCAAGAGTTGCTTACTTGATAGAGTCTGTAATCATCTTCTTATTAATAAAAAGCAAAGCATTTGATTGTGGTTTGATTTACTTTGTGTAACACTTTATTTTGATTTGTTCAATTTTCGCAGAAAGTGTATTCAACCCCCCTTCTACAAAACTGTTGCTTGTTGTTATTCTCACCAAGGGACCAACAAAAACAGAGGCCACAACTTGGAGCAAGGAGGTGGCCATTTTCGAAGTGTTTTAAAGCATTCTTGAAGATTTCTTTCTTGCAAATCAATTGTTTGCATGTTTGGTACAATTATACACTTATATTTTGCTCTAGTTATGTGTGGCTAAGCCCCATTTTGGTTGACATTGGTTAATCCATGAATTGTTAGCTAGGGTTTTGAAAGGATTTATGAACTTGTTCTTGAAGTTTATAAATATGATTCCTAGTTCAATTTTATTTCATTCTTATGTTTGTATATCATGAGTGCAAGTATTTGGATGATTTATGTTAGTTGTTTTCTTGATTACGTAATAGATCTTCAAAACAACAAGTAACAAATGGTTTCATGAATGTTTATGCATCTCTCAAGCCATGGAAATGTATTCTCCAACATGGTAGTGTAAGGTTTAGACTCCTCTTGGATTTGGTGATTCTTAGATTGTATGCTAGTCAACTTTTGTGAATTAGATGCTTGATTGGTTTATGACTTCGATTAAGAAGGTGTGTTAGGGGTTTCTCCAACCTCCATGTTAATTATGAAGAGTCTAGGTGACTTAAGCTTTTAAATTGTTATAGCCAAATTAATTAAGGTTCCAGTATTGCACCACATTCCTTGATGATAAACCTAGCTAGTTGTTCATGTGATGAAACCAATGTTGACTAATTCACCTATCATTGATCTAAACCATCTTGCTTAATTTCAACTTTATTTATTTGTCAAGCTTTTTTTTTAATTAAACAAATCTCAAAACACACACACCCCCCCCCCCCCTTATTTTATTTTATCGTTGTTACAAAGTCATCTAAACTTTTGGATTGCATAGAAATTTAAATTGAGCCCGTCTCCATGGATTCGATCCCTTTACCACTACATACTTTTATATGTGTTAGAATATTGGGTAATTTGTTTGTTGGCCTCGACAACCACCAATGGTACATGGGAGTCAAAACCGAGTGTGATCAAAGATGAGATTTTCAATTTCTTCTCCACATATTTAAGGAGAATGCACACTCATGACCTAAATTGTTGAGTTCTCATTTTAAGCGGCTAACAGAATTGGAAAGAAGTAACTTTGAGTTTCCTTGTACTGTTGAAGAAATAAAAAACGTAGTTTGGTCTTGTGGAGGTGAAAAAGCACGAGGCCTGATGGATTTACCTTCAAGTTTATTAAACATTTTTGGGGAATCGTGGAAAAAGATACATTGAGATGGTTCGAAACTTTGAGAAGCGAAGGTCTTTCTCCTCTGGTTGTAACTTGTCGTTTATTTCGCTCTTTCCAAAGGTGAATGATCGACTTACTCTTCATGATTATCGCCCCATCAGTCTAATTGGCTGTATATATAAGATTGTGGCAACGTTACTTATATCCAGGCTTAAAACAGTTGTGGGAAAAATTGTAAGTCAAGAACAATCCGCTTACATAGAAGGAAGACAAATTTTAGATGGTCAATTGATGCTAAATGAAATTTATAGTTGGGCAAAAAGATCTAATTTCAAATGTTATTGTTAAAGATTGATTTCGAGAAAGCGTTTCATACTCTAAGTTGGACTTATTTGGACTCCATATTGAAACAAATGAGTCTTGGCTGGAAATGGCGTTCAAGGTGCCAGGGCGTCTGTACTTGTTAATGGCTCCCCCACAAAGAATTTTCGTTATCAAGAGGTGTTAGACAAGGAGATCCTTTATCTCCTTTTCTTTTTATTATTGCAATGGAGGGACTTCATGTTGCAATGATTGAGATATTAAATAAAGATTTCTTCAATGGGGTTCCCCTTCCTAATAGTGGTCTTGTATTGTCTCATTTCATGTCTGCAGATGATGTTATTTTCCTTAAAAAGTGGACAACATCGAATGTGGTTAATTTAACTATACTTCTCAATTGTTTTCATTTGGCATCAGACCTCAAAGTGAACTTTGCTAAAAGCAAAGTGTTTGGGATTGGTGTGCATGATGTGGAAACTCAAAAGTTATCTTCTTTTCTTAAATGTGATAGTGCAAAGTTTCCATTTAGGTATCTTGAAGTTACAATTGGAGCTAGCACCGGCAATAGTGACCCAAACTCTAAAAAATGGGTCCATTTGGACTAAAAACTTAAAAAGATTGGGTCAACTTGGGTCTTCATAAAAAAGTGGATGGGTCATTTGGGTGGAATGACTTATAAACAACGGGGCGTATGGGTGAAGGAACAAAAAGTCCTCAAATCGGCAAATCGCCACCCGCCAAATCCCTATCTTAAGTCGACGAAATTGCAAACACCCTCATTGAAGAAATTCTAGTGGTGACGACCTCCCCATCTTCTGTCGATGGCGCGGTGACGGCGACCTCCCCATCTTCTGTCGACGGCGACGAAGACCTCCATTGCCACATAGGAAAGAAGAAGTTTTTTACAACAATCCGTTACGACCCGAACCCGTTTTGACCCGAACCCGTTCTAACCCAAACACATTATGACCCGTCACCCGATCCGACCCAACCCACCCGTTTTGCCACCTCTAGTTGGAGCCAATATGTACTAGCCAAGAATTGGAAAACGGTCCTCGACAAAGTTAGCTTACTATGTGCATGGAAAGGAAAATTTTTATCTTTTGGCTGGAGGGTTACTTTAAGTAAGGCGGTATTCGGGAGTATTCCATTATACTTCTTATCTCTTTTTGACGCACCCTCTAATGTGATTGACTCGATTGACGAGAATCACAAGATGCACACGACATTCATATGGGGGATATCTAATAATGGGAGAAATAAAATCTGTTAGGTTGATTCGCAAAAGACAATTGCCCCAAAGGATTTTGGTGGACTTGGAATAGGATCGTTAAGAGCTGCTAATATGGCATTATTCGTGAAATGGTGGTGGAAATTAAAGGTTAAAATCAAGCACTATGGGCCAAGGTTGTGAAAGCAATACATGGTGTATCCGGAAGAGATTCCTCATCTATGGTAAATATTAGAAAATCAGGGGTTTGGCTCAACATCGCTAAAGCAGGTATTTCACTTGAATATTTACATATAACTTTGGATGATTACTTTTCTAAGTCGGTGGGCAATGGTAACTCGACGCACTTCTGGACAGAAAGATGGTTTGGTTTTACCTCCCTCAATCAGATTTTTACATAATTAAGTGAGTTAGAAGTGGATAAACACTGTACGATAGCATCTCGATTTTCCCGTATTTCTGCACAGAGCTTGGTCTAATTTTAATGACTTTATCAGATTTGGAGATCGAATTGCAGAATTGGAGGATACGCTGAAACAATTCTCTGTAGCAGACAATGATGATACTTGGAGATGGGAGGGTGATCCTACAGGAATATACTCAGTTAAATCCTTGAGGACTATCATTGAAAATTCATTAAATCCATCACAAACACGTAATTAAATGTTTATAGAACAAATGGTTGCTGATAGTGTATATGTGATAGGTGCCATGTCATCATTGTTAGTTAACTTTAGCTTGTCTATAAATAGTTGGTGTCTTCTCTTGTATTGTAACATATCATAACATAATACAATTTGATAATTCTCTCTCTCTCTCTTTTCTCTCATATCATGAACTCTTTCAGTTGCCCACACGCGTTAATTTTTTTGTTTGGCGTTTATTATTAAGGCGTGTACCTACTAAAATAAATCTAATCATTAGAGGAGTTTCAATGCCTTCAACGATGTGCTCACTGTATGAAAATGAATTGGAGACTGAAGACCACTTGTTTTATCATTGTTCAGTTGTAAAGGATATCTGGCTATGGCTATTTAATTGGTGTAACATTAATGTGGAACAACATTTGTCCTTCGAGCAGCTGTTATTTAATCTGGTGGAATGTGGGAAATCCTTAAAACGAAAGAAACTATTAAAAGCATTGGTTGTCTAATTTGGATTGTGTGGAAAGCTCGGAATGAGGTGGTTTTTAATAGGAAGAGTTTCTCGGTGCCTATGGTGAAGAGTGAAATTCATACTACCCTTTATATGTGGATGAAACATAGAGCTAAATGTAAATCTTTAGTTTGGGCGATGTGATAATGTAATCCTCTATTTTCTTTCTAATTGTATTGTAAGGACTTGCTTCTAGTATCTTGCTAGAAGCCCGTTTATTATTTAATAAATTTTAGGTTGCTATTCGGGAATGATGACCATGTTGAAGCTCCTGGTGTATTTACCTTTGCTTGCTCTTCAAAAAAACAAGCTACTATTGCCCAAGAAGCTATATGTTTCCCTTGCTCCTGCTCCGGCATGGATAGCCTATGCTCTCACGGAGGTTCTCCGAAGAAGAATAAGAAGCACAGTGCTGCCATTTTAGATTTGTTGTTGTTTGTAGATATTATTTACCTCCACCGGGGACACCCTTTCTCCACTAAAGAAGCTAGAATCTCATATATGTTCATAGATTGGTACCTCTCACCGACCTACACCAGCGACACCCCTCCACTTGCACGACCCCTCCTCCATCATCATGATTGCTATACTTCTCTGATTTTCATGAAAGAACCCATAAATCAATAATCGTGCAAGATATGAAAAAGTGTTATACCTCTCGCCGACCTCCATCGGCGACACAGAAATCTTCATCTCCGCAGACTTGGCTCCTAAGATATTATTGAAAAATTTGCGTTCAAAAGTGGATTAATGCATTGTACTTCTTTGGGGGAGATATATTGCTTGGAATCTGTAAGTTTATATTCCCAATTAAATTAATTTACATTGTTCTTATCGAGGTTATGAAATATGGTGTAGCACAATTGAATTAAATCCATTGTTTTTAATTAGATTTTATTCATGAATTTAAGTAATTTATTTTTTAGTATATATCAATTGTTTCCATGGTTTTAAATCATTGTTACCGTTGCTTGGAGAGACTTCATTTGGGGCTTGATACCCAAATCCACATCTTCACGAGTATGTTTTTATCTATTCCTAATTGTATGTATACGTGCATTACTTGCATAAAATTATATTCATACCTAACTCAATGGAATTAAAAGAAGTTATTAATTGAAAGTGAAAGGATGAAGGTAATTCAAAGTAATAGCAGACTTGTAGGTTATTGTAAAGTGGGGGACATAATACAAAGTTAATTTAGATATAATATTCCTTAGCTTTTCCTTGGTAAGTGTGTTGCTTTAGAAATAATAATTGGAAAGGATATGTGATGCATTTTGCAAGGATATCCGGAAACACACAAAGGGCATCATGTGTAAATAGATTTTTATTCAGAAATTAATCAATATATTTGTTTAATTGGATGTTTAATAACTAGTAATTAATGAGTAACTTGAAATTTGAATGTGTTTTTTACTTTTGTTTAAGAAAAATACCGATGAAAGGAAATTAGACCGGCTTGTAAGAAACAAATAAAATCCTAATCGAAAACCCGAACCACTAATCTAAATCTAAAACTCAAAATTACTGAATCAATTGTTTTAAAAAATATTTCATATAGTTGCACGTGCACATGTGCGTCTAGGTGTGCATGTAGGGTACGGGCGTGTCTAGCGCGAGTAGCAAGCCCTAGTTCATGAGGTTCGGGCGTGACCCGTCATGGGTGTGCCTATGGAGGTATGGTCGTGTCTCGGGGTACGCCTTGGTTTGTAGAGGCCACAACCGGATCTAGTTGGAAAGCACGACCGTGCCTGCACGCAAGCACGGGCGTGCCTCCTGTTCTGTCTCGTTTCTTTACAGCCATTCAGTGAGTGATGATACATATATGTATATTACTTGTAGGCATTAAGGGTTGACATGTATACCTGTGATAAGACTAGCGTTACACTATTATTCTAAATTATAGCTAAGGTGAGTATATTGACCTTTGGCTTAGTTCTTATACGTGCATGAGTTACATGATATTTCTGATACAATATGTTGTGGTATATGTTATGTATGTAAGATGTTCAGTTACGCTGATGGCGTAATTATGGATAAAGAAAGGAGGTACTTAGTTGAGAGTAGCTTTGTACCAAGTTAAGCGGATACCTCGTTATGAGTAGTCGTGGCTTGGTGTCCAGAAATGACGAGGTATATTGAGATCCTTATACCCAAGTACAGTGTCAGGGGCTTGGCTACGCGTGAGGTGTGGTCATACCCCGAGACGAGTTAACAATATGACTGTTTTGGAGGATATAGCTCGGATGTGAAATATCCTAGCAACAGTTTACTCGTACCCTGTATTTAATTTTGTTCAGTAGTATGCTCACTAAGCGTTAGCTTACATTCAGTGTTTTGTGCCTGCAGGTGCGCCTAGTAGCAGCAAGGGGAAAGCCCCAGCGGTGTAGCCGGATGGATAGCTCCTGGTATATTGTTTCAAAAATGGCTTAACACTACTTTTTGGTTAAACAATTAGCACCGATGTAAATAGTGATCCTTTTGTTAAACTCTGATCCTTTTGAGCGCTGATTGTTGGTATTTATGTAAATATAGTTTATTTTGAAAAAAGTGGTGTTACATAAGTCCTCATAAATTTTTCTGCCTTTGATAGTGTTTGTTTGACCGAGCGGTCAGAATGGTTGAGAAAGTAGTTGGTGTTTTTGAACGAATTCGAGTGAAAGATAATTTTAAAATCAAGAATTCTAATCCGGAACAATTGGGGTGTGGGGCAGAGCCAGGACTCCAGTCGAGCTGCCTAACAGCTTGGAAATTTTTTATTTTGGGTAAACTTGCTATATCAGAAAATGCAAGAAAATTCAAATTTTGACTTTTGAACCCAATTTTGACCCATTTTTGAATTAGCTCGAATCTTCAATCAAATTTAATCAATACTCGAATGACAAACTCGAATATCACCTCAATTCGAATAGTTGGAGCTCGAATTGTACTTTGAATAAGAAATTCCCAATTTGACTAGAACTAAACTGGCGCTCAAATCCTTCTTCAACTCGAATTCTTCAAGATCGAGTATTAAACTTATCAAATGCCACAAATTGAATCTTTGTTGGGTGGTCGAATTGCACATGGTTTCTTTTTTAGCGCTCGAATTCTACTAATTCGAGTAGTTTTCTAACTCGAATTGTATTTTCCCCCTTCCACAAACAACTTTTTCAAAAATTATCTCAACGTTTTCTGATCAAACATTATCTTTTTAACTATTCTTCGTGTTCTTCCTATTCCCGAGTAGATCTTCAAATTTCAGATTCAAAAAGTTCCAGAATCGACCAGTTTCGAGATTAAAATGTAGAGATCAACTCTAAAATTGGTTCCGAACTAAAAACAACATGCTTTTGAAGATCTTAAATCGATTTTTTTTCAAGAACACATCAGAACCCCAAAAACTGAAATTTTTAGATTTAGGCTAGGATTCTGTGTTTTTCTTCAATCAAACACCTGTAATCACTTAGTCTAATCCATTGTAGCATTCGATAAATGATTATATAAATTAACAACCTCTAATGAGTGATTTCTAAAATTCAAAAATTCCCAGTCGTGAAGAACAGGAGATAAACAGTAAAATTAGCTTCGAATATCTTCCAAAATCAGGCCAAACTCAATTGTTTGGCTCTGATACCAATTAAAAGTCCCATATAATCAAGTATCAATCAAGGAAGTTGTGAATTGAAATGTAGAACTATGAGAAATTAGAGAGAACTCATTTACACCATTAAACACACATAGGTCATTTCATTAATAATGGCAATTCACACTAGACACAATCTAGTCATCAGGTATACTCTAAGGAGTATATGATCAATTCGACCTGCATAATGATGGCCAAGTGATTAATTAGACCCACTTATTCATGGTCAAATTGACTAATTCGACCTACTAAGTGATGGTTTAATCCAACCCTCACACACAATGAATAACTTTTATTTCTTTACAATATTTAATCCTAACACAGTGTTATATGCACATGTGCATATATCTCATGTTGTGCTACAAAAAACCCAGCAAAAAAAATCGAGCTTGACTAAACCAACTTTGAGCTACACATGCACACGTGCATATATGTGTACATTTTCATGGCAACATATGCACGAGATGTACACATGCACGTTACATATATGCACGCAGACGCACATGTGCTGGTACAAAACTTATTAGTATATATAAGTGGTGCATATAAGCACCATGCATACCTGACAGTAGGTGATGGGAAAAAAACCCAGCAAAAACGAAAAATTTTCTTCGAAAATATATTATAATATAGATGTCATTTTAAACAGCATAATTTTCTCGTAAAATTGGTAGAATTTTCATATTTTTATACATTTGCTTTTGGTAGATATTTTGACTTTAATAAAGTGGGGGTAAATGGCAAATGTCCAAATTACCCTCATTAACTACCTTGAACATAGGATTTAATTTAATAAAGTGGTACGGTTGTTGTTGTAGTATTAATAACTATTAAATCTAGACCTTCCATTTTTTTTATCAATGGTTATAATTGGTTCTCGCAATAAAAATGGTTTCCAAATTAATCTTCCCATATACATACATACATACATATATATATATATATATATATATATATATATATATATATATATATATATATATATATATATATATATATATATATATACATGTATACATATACATATATATATACATATATATGCACTTTGCATGACTATGTTGGATGATTTGAGATTTGAGTGAACATGTTTAGTACTTGATTTTTATCTTCTTGTTTAGCCCGTTTGATTGTGTGAAAGTTGGCACCGATTTTAGTTGTTTTAGCTTTTTTGCATGTTTTTCAAGATTGTTAATTATTTACCAAATAATGGTGAAAGTTAAGTATTACTAGTTGTTGTTTGTCACGAGATTCGATACTGACGTTTTGCTAAAAATATACTACATTCGTGGGTAGACTACATGTGCATGTCTGTGTGTTTAAGACAATTCAATTTCAAATAATTAGTTCCTTTACCCATTTTCAAAAGAAAAATCAGACACACACGAAGCAAACAATACCTAAGAATTCGTTTTGGGCTAAGTGTTTGTATCAGCTCAGAGCATCCCTCGTAAAATAGAAAACCGTTAATGCTATGCTTTGAGCGGGAGGGATCGCATAATAGTTAAAGTAGTTGTCATCTTGAAAGATCCTATCGAGGGGATTGGTTCTATCAAAGGTGGGTAGAAATATTTTTTGTGGTCGTGTTGGAGTATGCGCACTAACACACGTACGCCAATTGATCACTGCTGATGATGTATGGGTCTACCGGGTCACACGTCGGGGGTTGATCTTCATAACAACCTAAAAGGGAGGGTGAGAAAGAATAATTATATCATAGTTGGCAGGCTGGACAGGGTTAGCGGTGCTAACCAAGTGGTCGATAACTCAGTCGCGATCGCGGCGCGAACATGTTAAGGTTAGCGGCGCATAAAGTTAGCGGCGCGAACCCGTCTGACAGCATGCAACTTTATTCTTTTCACCTCCACTCTCCACCAATGCATGTGAATGACTTGGGAATCTTATTGGCCGGCCTTGGGAGCTTCCAGAGGTCATGAGGGTCCATATAAACACATTCATACTCTCTTTACTCTCTCTTGATGGACTTGTGAGAGAATGCACCAAGAAAACACGTGAGTTGTTCTTGTGTATTCAAGTGAGAGAAATAAAACAGAGTTCCCTGGTGGTTTTGGGTGGTTGTTCCAGCAAATATTCTTCAAGGTGAAGGAGTATTGGAGGCTTGCTAGTACAAGAAGGTCACGGTTATCTCGGGGTGGACTTCAATAGCCGAGAAGGAGGTCCATTGCTTGTTGCTTCATTTCCTCCTTCAAATCTAGAGACATCAGGGGTATAACTCTCTCTTCTCTCTTCTTAAGTTGCATTTCTTTGTTGTAGAGTTTGGTAATACCATTGAGGTTCATGAAGCTTGTTGTTACTTGCTTTAAAATTTAGTTTTTTGCTTCCGTTGCGTGCTACCCCGAACCCCAACAGTGGTATCAGAGCCACCTCTACACTAGATTTGCACTTGGTGGCCTCAAAATCCGAAAAAATATGATTTTGCTTCTGACCAGGGTTTAGCGGCGCTAACTACTGTCTAGGTCGCGGTCGTTAACTCTGTATAGTTAGCGGCGCGAAGTCCTTTTGGTTTAGCGGCGCTAACTTCTTATAGTTAGCGACGCGAAACCTGCACAGTGGCAGATTGCATGTTTTGTGCTTAAAATCAATTTTGTTTGGATTTTGGGCTCGTTTGAGGCTTCTGGAATTTTCCTAGAATTCATGCTTTGTTTGTTTAAGTTGCCTTATATCTTGGTTGGTGTATTTATATGTGGATTAGCATTTTGACATGAAAATGGTTAATTGCATATACTTACATTATGTATATATGACTATGGAATTTCAAAGTGTTTGAGGCTCCTAATGAATATGTACATGAGATTATTAGTGCCTTGAGTGTTTATATAATCTTAACCAAGATATATAACATTTACATGGTTTTGTGTGGCAGACCATGTGTAGATTTGTTGTATGTGGTTGTGATATAAAATCCGGTAACATAATGAGCCCATTTGGCCTATGTGATGTGTTTGGTTGATTTAAATTATGTATTCATTCATTTGGTGGTTTTGACTACAATGGTTTGTAATAATAATTTATTTATTCGGTTTGTAATTATTTAACGGCTTGCATGCTGATTTCTATTCTTTGTAATTGTAATTAGTTTACAATAGATATTCGTGGGTTGCATGTCATTTCCTTTTAAATTTGTAAATTGTAAAAGGATGACCGAAGGCAACCAACGAGAACCTAGGAGAGGTGTCTTGGCGATACTTGCATCCGGAGGTCAGTGGGAGACGCGATGGATCAAGTGGGAGGAGCACACGTCAAAGTCATGAGATTTGTCATCGTATGTTTTGACGAACGATTTACAATTACAAAATAAAATCCTTGAGTGATTGTCGAGCTTAGCACGAGTCAATCAAGAATTTTATTTTGGAATTGGTGCAAGTAGGGATCAAATATGCCAAATGGGTGCTATAAGTACCTAGGCTCCCGCAAGTGCCTAAGAGTTGCAATAGAAATTGCAATCAGTAAGATGGTTACCGGCCTAAATAGCTCCATGAAATGATCTGTGGCAAACCCGTCATGAATTGGAGTGAAATATGGTTCTTAACCCTTGTTAAAATAACTTGTTTTTGAAAACATTTTGGGTGATTATTTTAACGAGGATTATATCGAAACTAACTAAAACGTGTACTCCTATTTTAGATGGCAAACGTTAACGACACCACATCAAATTTTAAACTTCGTTTATTCCTAAAAAGGGAGAGACTCATAGGAGTGAACTTCGTTGACTGGTATCGTGTATTAAGGATTGTCCTCCGTCACGAGTCAAAGTTGCACGTCCTTGAGGAGCCTCTTCCGGAGCCACCAGCTACCAACGCGAACTGGGCCACTCGATACGCATATGAAAAGCGTGTCAGAGATATACAAGATATTTCTTGTCTCATGTTGTCGACTATGTGCCTTGAGCTGCGACAGCAACTCGAGCAATTGAGTGTGTACGACATGATCATCCGGCTGAAAGATATGTTCCCACAGCAGGTTAGACGAGAAGGTTTTGAGTGTATGAAGGCTTTGCTCGGTTGTAGGATGCATGAAGGCGAGGATGTTAATATCCATTTCCTTAAGATGAAGGGATACATGGGTCAAATGGAGGACTTGGATTTCCGATAGGGAGGGAGATTGCGGTGAATATGATCCTCCAGTCCATGCCCGCGTCTTATGAGAAGTTTGTCAAGAACTATCATAAAGACAATTTGAAAAAATCCTTGATAGAGCTTCATGACATGTTGAAGGTTGTTGAGTGTGACATGGTCAAAACAAAGCTTACCTCATGCACATCTGCTATGGCTACTAGGAAACAAGATGGCAAAAAGAAGGAACTGACCTCACATGTGGAGTTTGGTTTGACTAAACCAAACATGATTATGGAACAAGAGGGCAATGAGATAGCGCCTCAAGATGATGTTCCAAATGGGGTAGTATGCTATTTTTGCGGTATGATTGGAGATTGGCGTCGCTACGCCTGCCCTAAATGCCTGAAAGAACTAAGTATCCTAAAGCGGAAGAACATTATCTCCTCAACTTCTGTTATGTTCATTATTAAACTCCATTGATCTTCTACTTCCATAGACTAGGTTTTGAACGCTAGTCAAAACACTCACGTTTGTTACAAACTTGTTTGTTGCAAAGTATAGGTGTTCATCCGGAGTAGGTTGATTATGCATGGAGAGCTGGAGATGGTGAAGGGAAACATAGTGTTTGTCTCTTACTAAAAGGATTGAAAGTTTGGATCTTGACATTACTCCCAGCTAAACTATTACTTCAATAGATAGATGTTTTACGCCCTGCGTGGCATGAAGCATTGTATCTTTTATGCCTTTGATGACGATGAATATTACTTTGAATTATATATTTGTGGGTTTTGGAGATTTATTTCAAAGTTTATTCATGTCGTGACATTTATAGTAAGATTTTACTTAAGAAGTAATAGAATGATCGTGAATGTTTATGTTTTGTTACCCTTATGATATAGTTGATCTAACCATATAAACAAGACTTGCACCACCAAGCTCCATGTGGTTAGGAACTTGGAATCTATTGACCATGGGTCAATTGTTGATTGCAAATCCTCTTTATGAGGCTAGATAACTTAAGACATCCTTCACTTGTGAATGTGGAAGGATTGAAGACTTGTAGGTTTTCGTTTGCACTTTTGTGTAAAGACCGTTCAAGTGAACTGTAAAGAGTAACTCTATGATATTCGTTACCCTTTATCAATGTTGATAGAAGGGATGGGTGTCTGGTTTATTAGACGTATATCTGAAACCTTGGAGGTGTTCATGATCTACCCATAACGAGATTGATGAATTAAAGAGGGCAAGAGGAACCAAGATACTCAAATCATGTAGGATGTTGAGCATCTGGAATATAGATTCCTTAACCGTCATAAGAATTATGGAAATGTCTCATAATCCACTTCTCCTAGGATATATGTTTTTACATGTATCATAGAGTGGAAAAACGGAACATACTAGTTATGGTCCTATCTTAATGGTTTAAACTTGAGTAACCTGTTGAATGGTGTACTTGGGCAGTGGCGGGCAATATTCTTGTTTTATATATCAACAAAGATGGTCAAATTAGCATCTAAGGAGTTTTGACTAGAAAGAGTTCTTTGCTTGTCAATCTCATAGACTAAAGATATCCGATCTACATCTAGTGGGAGATGGATGGACTTTAAAGATGCTAATGCATTTAAAAGGTTCTTCTTAGTTTTAGATGTTCATTTCATAACCTTTTTGGGAACCGAGATTAGTTGCTCGAAAAGGGAAAGGAACAACTGAAGCATTTTAGTGGAAGAACATGAGATTTGAATAAAGACCTGATGTTGACACTAGCATTCAATTAGAAATGATCGGAACTCAACATGGCAATGTTGGAGTATCTAGCCTAAAGTTATTACCTCTTCATAAGTCTTGTAAAAGTCTTCATAAGACCGGAGGAGTATGATTTATTATACCTGAGGATGATGACTCATTGGTGATACGTGATGTATGCATCAACTACCGGTATCTATAGTGCGCCCTGAGTCTGCTAAGAAAAGGAAGGTAATAAGATGCAATCCATGCTGTTTTCTTAAGTTTAGAACTTGGTTATTCCAACACCTAGGTTTAGACCTGTATGGTGTGTGGTGAATAAGATCTGCATGGATAAGTTTGTAGATAACTTCAAATGCTGACCGGTAAGAATGATTTCATGATGATTAGCCATGTGGAATGTATCATATGAAGACATTCTCCCAGTGGTTATGTTGAAGTTCACACGGATGCTTATGCCGTTTTATGGCAGTATGATCCAAAGACCGCATTCCGTTAAAGGAATTTTATGAGGAAGTGCTCACAACATTGTCTGAGGGTCTTTAACATCCTACGTATCCTTGTAAAGTCTAAAAGCGTGATGAAGTCTGTTTTAGACTAAGATAAATATCTAAGTTTTGAGTTTTGCTGTGAAAATCATGTGTTTGAATTTTCAATAAGCAATGATGAAACTTGGATAGATGCCAGAGCTAGTGGGAGCGCTATTGTAATCTTGTTTTGTATGTTTAGAACATACTATGTGTTGGAGATAATGTCTTAATTGTGATTGAAAATCGAGAGTTATGCGTCTATAACAAATATAAGATATACAAAGCAATTTGTGGAATACAAGAAATATGGATATATATGTTCTTGCCATGATGTGGTTATAAGGGGTTTAAATTGAGTTGTTACTCTAATATCAGCTTCTACAAAAGGACAACCGCCAATTTGGATTGGAGTTCGTGATCCTACAAACATGGTGTCGTTAATAAGTGTGATTCTTGAAGCATCCCTGACCCTATTGGGATCTCTATGAGACGATGACGGTACGATGGCTTATGCACATAAAATAATAGACCCGAGCGTTGCTTGCCTTATTGGGTTCTTATGAAAAAAATGAAGAATAACGACTTGGATAAATGATCGTTATCCTATCAACGCACACTTTGTAAGTAGTTGGTTGGAGTGAGGATATGATCACAATCAAAGTACACATGGATAGCATGGTGGCAGATCCGTTTACTGAGCTAAAGTTGTAGGCTAGTGATAATTATAAGACTAGGGCCTGCATATATATTTGGCTTAAGTTTATTTTAGTAATGTTTTGATATGCTTTTTCTTTTGGGAACATTAAGCAATATTGTGTTTTAGTTTGTATTAAATATCAAATGGGGATTTGATAATGCACGTGTACCGGGTACTCTCAATAAGCCTTATTGTGTTCCAACTTAGCATGTTTTATTCTTCCCTGAATGTGTTTACATTCTAAAAGTCCACAGTCAGACATTCTTCTTAGGAAGGAAGTCTAAATAAAGACTGAGGGAAGTGATTGGTCATATGTCCAATGCGGATTGGGACATGGGGACGCAATACTTCGCCTGTACTTGAAAAATGTTTCAAATAACTGGACGACCCACACTTGAATTCACTTCGTGGTACTTGTCATGAGTGAATCAGGATGATAATATCAATTCATCCTTAGACTGGAGATGCATGTGTCGGTATCATATTGGCCTTCTTTGTTCTAGTTGTTCTCAAACACAGTCCGTAACTGGCTGTTATAAAGGGAATGATTGTGCAAGGTATTGCTAATATGGTAGGCAATGTAGTCAAAAGGAATTTGTTCCTCTCTTTAGAGAGATATCCCTGGTCCCTCGATGATTGGACGCTGACACCAAAATGCATGGCCGTGCTCAAGTGTGCAATTATTTTAGTAATTGATTGCAACTTGTTATTTTGGTCACCACCAATCTCGATCGAGAAACATAATCGTGAATGACTGAGATTGACTTGGTACCATGTCTAGTGTTCACCTGGATATCACGAACAAAAGGATGTTTGATCCCTTATCTATAGGACCATTTCACACACGTTGAGACTTGCTTTTTGTGTGGAAGACAAAACCCATACTGACTTGGGGGCAAAGATGTCTTACTAGAGGCCGCTCTTTGTTTGTGATATTATGGATACGGTGAGCCATGTGCAAGTGGAAGTCTGTTGGAGTATGCCCAATAACACATGTACGCCAATTGATCATTGCTAATGATGTATGGGCCTATCGGGTCACACGCCGGGGGTTGATCTTGACAACAACCTAAAACGGAGGGTGACAAAGAATTATTATATGATAGTTGGCAGGCTGGACAGGGTTAGCGGCGCTAACCAAGCGGTCGCTAACTCAGTTGCGATCGCGGCGCTAACGTGTTAAGGTTAGCGGCGCGAACGCCTTAAAGTTAGCGGCGCGAACCCGTCTGACAGCATGCAACTTTATTCTTTTCACCTCCACTCTCCACCAATGCATGTGAATGACTTGGGAATCTTCTTGGCCGGCCTTGGGAGCTTCCAAAGGTCATGAGGGTCCATATAAACACATGCATACTCACTTTACTCTCTCTTGATGGACTTGTGAGAGAATACACCAAGAAAACAAGTGAGTTGTTCTTGTGTATTCAAGTGAGAAAAAAAAGAGAGTTCCCTGGTGGTTTTGGGTGGGTTTGGGTGGTTGTTCCAGAAAATACTCTTCAAGGTGAAGGAGTATTGGAGGTTTGCTAGTACAAGAAGGTCACGGTTATCCCGGGGTGGACTTCGATAGCCGAGAAGGAGGTCCATTGCTTGGTTGCTTCAATTCCACCTTCAAATCTAGAGACATAAGGGGTATAACTCTCTCTTCTCTCTTCTTAAGTTGCATTTCTTTGTTGTAGAGTTTGGTAACACCATTGGGGTTCATGTAACTTGATGTTTACTTGCTTTAAAATTTCGTTGCGTGCTACCCCGAACCCTAACAGGTCGCAGGGTTGTTTTCGGTGGAGGAGGGTGATCGTTTGGTGGTGGCTTGGTGGAAGAGCTGGCGTTGGAAATTGTGGTGATGAGGTTCGCGTTTTGCTCATATTGAGTGGCAAGCTGGACAAAGATATCAAGTTGATATTTTTGGCTAGCGAGGATGTATTTTGGTTGGTTATTTCGATGAGTTTTTGCAGAGATTCAACCATGGCAGCCATGGTTTCTTCAAGTGGTGAGGTTTCTTTGCAGGGAGGCATGATGTGGACAAAGATTCCAAATGCAGAATACAAGACTCTAAATAGCAAATACGTGCGAACTAATCTAGCATGAAATAAGGAAATAATTTGAAACATGCGACTCCACTGCTAATAATAATATATTCTCCTACCTATATGGAAATGCATGCTGAAATTCACGAATTCATGGAAGAGAACCGCATGCAACTTGGACCTGGTAAACCTCCCATGTGAACAATAACAATTTTAACATGCTCTTGTGTGTCTATCTAATAGATAACAATTGTAAACGTTCTATAGTTTAGTATATCTTTTGTTAGTAGCATTTGTAGTTTCTAGTCGGTTAGAAGTAGTCAAACTAATTTTGTTTCTGCTTTTTGAAGTAGTTTACTAATATTGTCATAGTTGTTATGTAGTTTTGTATTTATTGAGTTTGTAGTAGTCAAACTAATATTGTTCCTACTTTTGGTAGTATTCTGCTAATTTTGTCATTCTTCCTAATTTTCGAGATAGGGGTGAAACAAATCCAATTAGTCATTCAATCCAACTAGTTTAATGGGGGTATCTTCCTCTTCCTCGAGGAATCATTCCTGCAAATATTCACGGGTCAAAAAATCAGGAAGACTATTATCAATTCCTTTCTTATAAATAATTGTAAAATCAAATGGGGCTAAATGAGCCTGCCATCTTGCAAACATTTGCTTAGAAACATTATGTTTAAAGTCTTTATTAAACATGAACTTTGCAGCTTGGCAATCTGTCTTTATTATAAAATGTTGATTATATAAATCATCTTGAAATTTTAAAATACATTTAACAATAGAAAGGATTTCTTTAGCAACAGTAGAATATTTCTGTTGTCCTGAATACCATTTTCCAGAGTAGAATCTGACTAATAATTCCTGTTTATTATCTGGATTAATTTGTTTTAGAATACCTCCATAACCTATTTCAGAGGCATCTGTTTCTACTATTTTAACCCAATTAGGATTGGCTAATGATAAACATGGAAGGTTAATAACTTTCTGTTTTATAATTTTGACTGCTTGAGTATGAGCCTCCGTCCAAGGAGCAGGATTCTTCTTAAGTCTATCATATAAAATAGTAGTATCTTGAGAAAGATTTTTATTAAATGGAGATATATAATTTAAGCTTTCTAAAAATCTTTGTAATTGAGTTTTATCCAGTATATTATCTGGAAATTTAGAAGCAAAATCAATACTTCTATTAATAGGAATTATACTTCCTTTTTCTATATTATGACCAAGGAATCTAACCTTAGTTTGAAATAATTGCATCTTTGGTTTAGATATAACCAAACCATTATTTATAATAACTTTCTTAAATATATCTAAATGTTTGAAATGAGATTCAATATTTTTAGAAAATATTAAAATATCATCGATATAAACAATCATAAAATCACTATAAGGATTAAAAATATCATTCATAATATTCTGAAATTCAGAAGGAGCATTTTTCAAACCAAATGGCATAACATTCAATTCATATTGTCCAAATGGGACATTAAAAGCAGTTTTATATCTGTCTTTCTCATCAATTTGTATTTGCCAGTATCCTGACTTTAAATCAAATTTTGAAAATATAATAGAATCATGTAATCTATCCAATAAATCCTTTTTATTAGGAATTGGATATCTAATCCATTTTAAAACTTTATTAAGAGGTTTATAATTTATAACCAGTCTAGGAACACCTCTTTCTTGTTCTGCATGTTTATTAACATAAAAAGCAGTACATGACCATGGAGATTTAGAAGGTTTTATTAACCTTTTCTCTAATAAAGAAGTAATTTCTTTTTTGCATAATTGCAGATATTCAGAATTCATCTGACGAGGTCTTGCCTTGGTTGGAATCTCTTTTTCATTAAAAGTATCTTCATATGGAAAACTGACAATATATTTCTTCCTATCCCAGAAGGCATTGGGATGATCATTACATATTTGTAAAGAGAATTGATGTAATAACAATTTAATCTTATCCTGTAATCTAGGATTTTGTAATTTATCATCAATTGTCAAAGATTGTATTTCTTCTTTTAAAAAATTAATTTGATTATGTTTTGCTATAAGCAAATCTTTTACTTCTGAAATTATTCTAGTAAAAGGATGAGTAGTAAAACTAAACATCAATTCTTTATCTTGAAAGGAAATAATAATAGTCTTCCTGATTTTTTGACCCGTGAATATTTGCAGGAATGATTCCTCGAGGAAGAGGAAGAGGCCCCAATGGGGGTAGAGGAGGACGTAATACGTCTTTCCTAATTCAACATGGTAATAAAAGACTTATTGGTACTAATATAGCCAATTCTTCCTCTGAGAAGAATGATCCTTTACATGAAGAGTTTCTTGAATATAAAAAGAAACAAGGAGGTAATACTTCCTATGCTGCAATAGCAAATGAAGATTATGATGATCCTTTTGAATACAATGAAATTCCTCATAAGGAACATATCTTGACATTGGAAAGCATTGATATTATGCATTATTTTGAAATGGATAATGATCCATGGTCTTTAATGACTAGATATCTGGATACTGCTTCTAATCCAGTAACTTCATATAAACAGAGAATCTATTATTAGCAGATTCTTATGGATTCAGGCTCGTGTGAAATCACACATTTCTATCCTAGAGATACAAAAGAAGTTATAAACTTCAGCAAGGCAATTATAAAAAAATTAATAACTGTCAATGAATGGGGTATTAGCCCATTGAAAGAAAGACAATATGTCAACCACAACAAAATGGTGGTAAAATATAATTATTTTGATTACATTGATAGCTTTAATAAAGCTTTTTTATATGAGAATCCAAGTAGAAAGCATAGTTGGCTGATAAAAATATGTTCTAAGGTCTATTATAAGCATTGGCCAAATTGGTTTAGTATATGGTGGGATTCATATGGTCCTCCAAAAACAATTTTGCCAGATCTTTATAAGGATCTTATGTTACAATGGCAAGCAGTTAGTCCACATATGATTACTGCAATAGAAAATGGAAGAGATGGAATTAAAACCTCTGGTTATACTAATCTTGAAAAAGTGTTCATAATGCACTTTATGATTGAGGTCTCAATCCCCTGGATCTGTAAATGGAGTCCAGATGTCAAATACAAGGATCATGATAACTTCCCAGCTTTAGAAAGAAAATTCTTTGCTAAATTCTGGAAACAATTGATTATGAAAGATCCAGAGACTAATAAATTAAAGTCTATTGATACCATTGATAATATCAAAGAAAAAATTAAAGCTTATAAGTCAATGAGGCAAGCCAAACTTAATGAATTGCAAAAAATAAAAGAGAAGAAAGATGCCTCAAAAGCTGAAATTATAGAAGCTTGGTGTGATGAGATCCAAGAAATGATGAAAGATAAAGAGAATGATAGAAAATCTGATGTTTCCATGAAGAGTAATACATTCAGTAATAAATATGCAGCATTGCTTTCAGGGGAATCCCAACCAATTGAAGAAGATGAAGATGATACAGATCTTCCAATTGAATTCTTAATTGAAGAATTGAAGAAAAAAGCTAAAAAATACGGAGGCATGAAGATCCCTGAAGATGAAGCATCTTCATCAAGTGCAAAAGACAAGAAATCATAAATAAATTTTTACTTTATTAAAGTAGGAATCTACTTTTTGAAAAATTTGTAAAAAGACAAAATATTTGTCGGAGTAATCATGTTGATTACTATTTCTAGTCAAATTAGGCTAGATTTTTATCCATTCTTACTCTATATATAGAGAATGGAATTCATTTAGAGAGGCATCCGGAAATCCTCCAACCTCTCTCTACTCTCTACCCTCTCTCTATTGTAAAAATTCCTTTAGTATAATAAAAATACACCTGCCGACTGGTGTTCTTCAATCTTTTCAAGTTGTTCTTTAAATTTGTAAGTTTTCTTTATTTTAATTTATTGTCTAGTTGATCAGCCTAATTATAGGCTAGATCCTTGTTGAATATGTTGAACACTTCAATCTGATTTCCTAAACAAAAAAAACAAAAAAATTTTATAACTCTAAATCCCATCATGGTGAAATTAAATATGAGTTCCATGTGTACTAGTTGTCCAAACAAGTGCTAAGTCAAGGTCGGGGTTTCATAAGTGGTGTTTGACAAGCATGGACTTCGTCGTGTTGCCCAGTTGAGCCTATTAGCCGTGTGAAGGCGTTTTGGCGTTTGGGGCTTTATCATTGACAGATCCTGTTTGCTTAGAAAACCCACTATGACTCTCTGTAAATCGATTCCTTTGACTCGTACTTGTGTCATCCAGTGCACCCTGGGCCTTGTATGGTATCAGAGCCATGGTGATGCTTAACCCATAAAAAAAAAAAAAAAAAAACGAAATTATGAGAAAAGTTTGTTCAGCATATTCAACATATTTTATTATGAATATCATGAAGCTGTTTGCTAAACAGGACAGAAATTCTGTCAAAAATTCTTTAAATGAAGAATATCATATACCAAAAGATTTAGATCTTTTGAATAAATGGTCTATTCCTAAAATACCAACAAAAGTTTTATATAAACTTGGTGCTTTTGAGGAATTAGGATTAATACAGACAGTAAAAACTACTGAAGAAACTATTTCATTAAATAACAATGAAATGATGATAAGACTTTTAGATCAAAAGGATATTTATAAATATCAACAAGAAAATTATAAATATTTGCATATTGCATTAGTTCAAATTGCTTTGAAACCTTTAACTTTAAAAGGTTTACCAGAAAGCTTTTTAGCTGTTTTGCGTGATGGACGCAATAGAAATTGGAAACAATCATTAATGGGAATCATGCAATCTAGTTTGGCTCATGGTCCTGTTTATTTTAATGTTTATCCCGATTTACAGTTATCATTAACTGATATTAATATTTTAAAGTCATTAACTTAAAATATCAAAACTCATGGTTATGATTATGAGTTAGGAAGTGAAGTTATAAATCTTTGTTATAGAATATATTATAAACCCTTGGTTACTTTGGCTCCTAATTGTAAAAGGATTGGTAAATCTAATAATGAAACTATAATAATAGAAAGTAATTTAGATTCTTCTAAAGTTATAACTAGAAGAACAATTAAATGGAATGAAATAGAATTCCCTCAAAATTGGATTTTAGAAGAGGCAATTCAACCTCAACCTAGAATCAATGATTCTATATCAAATATAATACAAATGACTGATGGTAATATCCAAATTGAGTTTGATGATGATAATATTTATGAAGAAGATAATAGTCTTCTTAGACGATCTAGATCTAATAGATCATATTCTTATATTTCACCTTTAGATTATAAGGTCGATATTCCTTCTACTATTCCTTCAAGGGCTTCTACTTCTCAAATAAGAGAAGATATTAGTTCTAAAATTAAAAATTTGAAAATTAATGATAATAATATTGTTCATGAGGATATGACAGCCTCAGAATTAAACTTTTCTGGTTTTTAATGGATAAAAGTCTTCAAATAGATTTTAGCACAGGATCTGATGCTCGATCCATAATAAAAAATGAATTTTTTCAAGATAAATGGAAACCATTTAAGGAATGGTTATTTGATAATACTAGTAGAAAAGAAAGATTTGATATTCAGGAAGAATTTTATAAAGAACTTTCTGAAATAAATCAAATTATACATTTTGTTCCATGGTTTATAAATAGGTATGTTATTCCATGGTTCATAAATCAAATTTCTACTTTAGAAAGAAATTATAATCTTTTAAATGGTAATATTCAGAAATCTATTTTTCCACCACAACAACCTTTTCAAATACAAAAAGGAAATATAATTTTAAGTTGTGCTCCTTATCAAAAATTGTTTGATAGTAATATTATTCAGATTACTACTGATCATGTTAATAATATTTTACAACAGCAAAATTATACAAATGTTTATTTAACAGTTTTAGGTGAACAGATATTTTCACTTAATCAAAAAGTTGAGGAATTAATAGGAAAAATGGATAATAACAAACAGAGTAGTAATGATGATAAAATTACTCCAAGTATTCAACCACCGCCAGAAGTTACAGATTTTAAATTAAAATCTACTTCTGAGATTGAAAATATTTTGAAACAACAATTTGGTAAATTAAATATTAATACTTTAAAAGGAACAGATTATAGTTCTGGTTATGAAACTGATTCAGAAATGGATTCTGTTAATAAGGTAAATGAACAATTAAATAAAATTGAAAATTATAAGAGTAGATATGCTAATAAGCCTACTCAAAGGATGTTTTATTATCCTAGACCTACTCCACAAGATGTTCTTCATGAGGAACAGGAGTATACTATTAATAATAGTTATAATGGTAAAAGCATTTATGAATGGAATTTAGATGGTTATACTGAAAAACAAGTCTATAATATGGTTCATAGAATGATGATGTACAGCACTATTGCTAAAAACAATGGTAATAATGATAAAACTGTTGCTAACATGATTATAGCAGGTTTTATTTGACAATTAAAAGGATGGTGGGATAATTATCTCACTACTCAAAATCAAAATGATATTATCAGTTCTATAAAAACTGATAGTGAAGGACATATCTTTGCGAATGCAGTTTATACATTAATTGTTAATATTATAGAACATTTTACAGGAAGATGGTCTCAGAATTCTGAACATATCAGAACTCTATTAAATGGTCTCAGATGTAAGACTTTAACTTCATTTAGATGGTATAAAGATACTTTTTTGGCTAGAGTTATGGAACTCCCAGATGCTAATAATGATTACTGGAAATCCAGGTTTATAGATGGATTACCTAATTTATTTGCTGAAAGAATTAGGAAAAATCTTAGAGGTAATAATACGAGTATCATTTATAATGATTTTACTTATGGTAAATTGATAGGTATTGTTATACAAGAAGGATTAGCTTTATGTAATGAAATAAAGTTGAATAAGCAACTTAAAAGAAATAGTCTCACAGAAAGAAAACAATTAGGAGAATTCTGTGATCAATTTGGTATGGATATGCCTAAGATTAAGGGTAATTCTAAACCCAATCTGAAAATAAAAAGAAATAAGAATTTTAAAAATTATAAGAAAGATTCTTATTCTAAAAAGAGATTTTTTAAGAATAAAAGAAATAGTTCTTTTAATAAAGGAAAAGATTTTCAGAATAATAGAACCTGTTATAAATGTGGAAAATTTGGTCATTTTGCTAATAAATGTAGAATGAAAGAAAAAATAAAGAATTTAAATATTGATGATAATATAAAGGAAAGTTTACAACAATTGTTGTTAAACTCTTATTCTTCGGATAATTATAATTCAGAAGAAGATATTAATTTTCTTAATGATGATAATTATAGTTCAGATTCTGATTCTGAATGTTCTTGTGATAATAATACAGAAGAGGAGATTTATAAGCTCCAATCTCAATTTCAAGATTTTGAAATAAATGTTATAGATAATAATATATTAGATATGTTTAAATCTATTAAAGATCCTAAATTGAGATCGGATATGATTGATCAATTAATCCAGAATAAAGGAGAAACTTCTACATCAGGAGTTAATACAGATTTGCCTAAAGATCCTTATGATATCAAGGAAGTTTATAAAATGTTAGATGATAGACATAATAAAAAGCAGATTAATAAATCAGCTACTACTTCTGACTTGACTAATGAAATTGATAATTTGAAGTTAGAAATTAAGAATTTAAAAAATTATAATGAAAAAATTGAAAAGAGAATTACTATTTTAGAAAAAGGGAAAATTCCTGAAGTCATAGGGAAAGATGAGGATACACCATTTTTATCTACTTTAGAGTTAATAACTTCTCAAAAATGGTTAGTTAATATTAGATTATTGGTTAATAACACTTTTATAAAAGAATTTATTGCTTTAATTGATAGTGGTGCAGATTTAAATTGCATACAAGAAGGTCTTGTTCCTACTAAATATTATGAAAAAACTACTCATTCTCTGAGTACTGCTAATGGGCAGAGATTACATATTAAATATAAATTGTCTAATGCTAAGATTTGTCAAGGAAAGGTTTGTATTCCTACAAGTTTTTTATTAGTAAAAAACATGACAAATGAGATGATTTTGGGAATTCCTTTTATACAGAAAATCTTCCCAATCAAAAACATTGATAAAATAGGTATTATAGGAACCTTTCAAGATAAAGAATTGATGTTTAGCTTTACTACTCATCCTTTTACTAGAATAATTTCAGAAGTAAAAGATTTGCTTATAGCAAAACATAATCAAATTAATTTTTTAAAAGAAGAAATACAATCTTTGACAATTGATGATAAATTACAAAATCCTAGATTACAGGATAAGATTAAATTGTTATTACATCAATTTTCTTTACAAATATGTAATGATCATCCCAATGCCTTCTGGGATAGGAAGAAATATATTGTCAGTCTTCCATATGAAGATACTTTTAATGAAAAAGAGATTCCAACCAAGGCAAGACCTTGTCAGATGAATTCTGAATATCTGCAATTATGCAAAAAAGAAATTACTTCTTTATTAGAGAAAAGGTTAATAAAACCTTCTAAATCTCCATGGTCATGTACTGCTTTTTATGTTAATAAACATGCAGAACAAGAAAGAGGTGTTCCTAGACTGGTTATAAATTATAAACCTCTTAATAAAGTTTTAAAATGGATTAGATATCCAATTCCTAATAAAAAGGATTTATTGGATAGATTACATGATTCTATTATATTTTCAAATTTTGATTTAAAGTCAGGATACTGGCAAATACAAATTGATGAGAAAGACAGATATAAAACTGCTTTTAATGTCCTATTTGGACAATATGAATGAAATGTTATGCCATTTGGTTTGAAAAATGCTCCTTCTGAATTTCAGAATATTATGAATGATATTTTTAATCCTTATAGTGATTTTATGATTGTTTATATCGATGATATTTTAATATTTTCTAAAAATATTGAATCTCATTTCAAACATTTAGATATATTTAAGAAAGTTATTATAAATAATAGTTTGGTTATATCTAAACCAAAGATGCAATTATTTCAAACTAAGGTTAGATTCCTTGGTCATAATATAGAAAAAGGAAGTATAATTCCTATTAATAGAAGTATTGATTTTGCTTCTAAATTTCCAGATAATATACTGGATAAAACTCAATTACAAAGATTTTTAGGAAGCTTAAATTATATATCTCCATTTTATAAAAATCTTTCTCAAGATACTACTATTTTATATGATAGACTTAAGAAGAATCCTGCTCCTTGGACGGATGCTCATACTCAAGCAGTCAAAATTATAAAACAGAAAGTTATTAACCTTCCATGTTTATCATTAGCCAATCCTAATTGGGTTAAAATAGTAGAAACAGATGCCTCTGAAATAGGTTATGGAGGTATTCTAAAACAAATTAATCCAGATAATAAACAGGAATTATTAGTCAGATTCTACTCTGGAAAATGGTATTCAGGACAACAGAAATATTCTACTGTTGCTAAAGAAATCCTTTCTATTGTTAAATGTATTTTAAAATTTCAAGATGATTTATATAATCAACATTTTATAATAAAGACAGATTGCCAAGCTGCAAAGTTCATGTTTAATAAAGACTTTAAACATAATGTTTCTAAGCAAATGTTTGCAAGATGGCAGGCTCATTTAGCCCCATTTGATTTTACAATTATTTATAAGAAAGGAATTGATAATAGTCTTACTGATTTTTTGACCCGTGAATATTTGCAGGAATGATTCCTCGAGGAAGAGGAAGAGGCCCCAATGGGGGTAGAGGAGGACGTAATACGTCTTTCCTAATTCAACATGGTAATAAAAGACTTATTGGTACTAATATAGCCAATTCTTCCTCTGAGAAGAATGATCCTTTATATGAAGAGTTTCTTGAATATAAAAAGAAACAAGGAGGTAATACTTCCTATGCTGCAATAGCAAATGAAGATTATGATGATCCTTTTGAATACAATGAAATTCCTCATAAGGAACATATCTTGACATTGGAAAGCATTGATATTATGCATTATTTTGAAATGGATAATGATCCATGGTCTTTAATGACTAGATATCTGGATACTGCTTCTTATCCAGTAACTTCATATAAACAGAGAATCTATTATGAGCAGATTCTTATGGATTCAGGCTCGTATGAAATCACACATTTCTATCCTAGAGATACAAAAGAAGTTATAAACTTCAGCAAGGCAATTATAAAAAAATTAATAACTGTCAATGAATGGGGTATTAGCCCATTGAAAGAAAGACAATATGTCAACCACAACAAAATGGTGGTAAAATATAATTATTTTGATTACATTGATAGCTTTAATAAAGCTTTTTTATATGAGAATCCAAGTAGAAAGCATACTTGGCTGATAAAAATATATTCTAAGGTCTATTATAAGCATTGGCCAAATTGGTTTAATATATGGTGGGATTCATATGGTCCTCCAAAAACAATTTTGCCAGATCTTTATAAGGATCTTATGTTACAATGGCAAGCAGTTAGTCCACATATGATTACTGCAATAGAAAATGGAAGAGATGGAATTAAAACCTCTGGTTATACTAATCTTGAAAAAGTGTTCATAATGCACTTTATGATTGAGTTCTCAATCCCCTGGATCTGGAAATGGAGTCCAGATGTCAAATACAAGGATCATGATAACTTCCCAGCTTTAGAAAGAAAATTCTTTGCTAAATTCTGGAAACAATTGATTATGATAGATCCAGAGACTAATAAATTAAAGTCTATTGATACCATTGATAATATCAAAGAAAAAATTGAAGCTTATAAGTCAATGAGGCAAGCCAAACTTAATGAATTGCAAAAAATAAAAGAGAAGAAAGATGCCTCAAAAGCTGAAATTATAAAAGCTTGGTGTGATGAGATCCAAGAAATGATGAAAGATAAAGAGAATGATAGAAAATCTGATGTTTCCATGAAGAGTAATACATTCAGTAATAAATATGCAGCATTGCTTTCAGGGGAATCCCAACCAATTGAAGAAGATGAAGATGATACAGATCTTCCAATTGAATTCTTAATTGAAGAATTCAAGAAAATGGAAGATTTGTATCATCTTCATCTTCTTCAATTGGTTGAGATTCCCCTGAAAGCAATGCTGCATATTTATTACTGAATGTATTACTCTTCATGGAAACATCAGATTTTCTATCATTCTCTTTATCTTTCATCATTTCTTGGATCTCATCACACCAAGCTTCTATAATTTCAGCTTTTGAGACATCTTTCTTCTCTTTTATTTTTTGCAATTCATTAAGTTTGGCTTGCCTCATTGACTTATAAGCTTCAATTTTTTCTTTGATATTATCAATGGTATCAATAGACTTTAATTTATTAGTCTCTAGATCTTGTTGGGATCTCGTGGGCAACACAGCGGAAGCAAGTACAACAAACAAAGCCCACGGTACAAGCAAATAAAGCATGAAAACAAGAAATCCCAAAATGGACCAAACTCTATGTATAAAATGCAACTTGAAAAGGAAGAAATGGTTATACCAGCCTCCTTAGCTCCAGAATTCGGATTGTCTCGTAGTGTTGAGCTCCAAGAACGAAAGTGCGGATCGACTAGAGGGATATACCCCGGTAACACACCAACCTCTTGACCTAGCAAGCCTCCATGGTACTTCTACTCGAAAACCACTTCTGGAACAGCAATATGTCGAGACCAATCTTCTGGAACATGAGCTTTCTTGTATCTTCACTTGGTCTCTTGTAGCACCAAAGAAGTTATATGTAATTTTGAGAGAGAGAGCATTAGAGAGAAAAACCCCAAGTCAAAATGAGTTCTCTTGTATTTCTCTTATGTCCAGATTCGGGTAATACCCCCTCCAACCGGCCAAGCATCGAAACAAACAAATACACATGCATTGGTTGATTTTAGAGGTGGATATGACAAATGGCACTGGCAGGGTTTAGCGGTGCTAACCAAGAGTTAGCGGCGCTAACTCAAAAGGGTTAGCGGCGCTAACGCGCCCTGTCAGCGATTTGACACAAAGTACATGCTGCCGTAGCGGCGCTAACCTATAGGAGTTAGCGGCGCTAACTCCTAATAGTTAGCGGCGCTAACGCGGTCTGCGATGTCAACTTTTGTCTTTTGCCATATTTGGTCCCTTAACTTAAGTTGCTGTCAGGTTAGACCCCGGTGTATGACCCAATAGGCCCATACATCATCAGCAGCGGTCCATATGGCGTACGTACATTAATGGGCATATTTCTAACAAACTCCCACTTGCACATAATGCACCGTACCCATGTAACCACAGACAAAGAGCGGCCTCTAGCAAAAGCATCAATGCCCCCAAGTCAGTATGGGTTCCGCTTTTATGCAGAAAACCATTATCTACAAAAAGAACGTAGAGGTCCTATTTGATAAGTGATCAATACTCCTTTTGTTCACGATATCCTTGTGAACACGAGACATGGATTGATATATCAATCTCCAGATCGTTCACGATTATGTTACTCGATCTTGATTGGTGGTGACCAAAATTTAAGGACATATCTGATTCTAAATCAATATTCCTTTGCGCATGGCCATGCTTATTTTGGTGTCAGCGCCCAATCATCGAGGGGCCCAGGGATATCTCTCATACCAGAGGAACAAATCCCGTTGACTATACAACCCCATAGCGTGAACCTTCTCTTACTTGGCTATTCCCTTTATAGTAGCCAGTTACGAACTACGTTTTGAAATGGCTAAAGTAAGAAAGTTTCATGCTATAGCAATTCATACATCTCGGGTTGAAGGACGTAATGATATTATCCTTCCGAGTTACTCTATGACCATGATCCATGAAGTGAACTCGGGTGTGGGTCTTCCAGTTACTTGAAACTCCTTTCAAGCACAGGTTACTGTTGCGTTTCATGCATTCAATCCTTGATTAATGCCTAACCAACACCTAACCTCAGCCTTAATTCAAGCTTCCTTCCCTTGAAGAATGACTGGCTGTGGAAATTTAGAATGTATAAACATTCTGGGAAGTGGTTAAACATGCTAAGATGGAACACAGTAAAGACCAATGAAGGTAACCGCATCATGCGTATATATAGTCTCTACTATATATCGATACAATCATCGGTTAGCAGTACTGCTTACCGTTCCCAAAGCTTATAAGTAAATCAAACATTTACTAAAACGATATTCGAGCCTAGTCATAAGCATTGACAATGCTATTATACCTAGTATGAAATTCATCACTAGTATTTGACAACGGCTTAATTATGGGATCATCTACACGATATCCCTTTGTACTCTTTTGTATTCTCTTATTAAACCACTTGCAAAGTGTTTATCAGAGAGATCATATACAAGGTTATCATAGTCGTCATATCCTTAATGTTACCGAAGTCTACAATAGGATTAATGACACTAATGATTATCAAAGTCGTCATACTCTCATTGTAACCGAAGTTCATAATAGAGTTACTGACACTCACGTTAATTAGAGTCGACATACCCTAAATGTTACCAAAGTACACAATAGGGTTAACGTCACTCATTGAATCTTAATGTCGTATCTGCACCACATATTTTAATATTCAAAACTCCGATTAAAATTTGACAGTTTCATAGGTATAGATTTTCTTGCAGTACTAACTTACTCAAGACAATTCTATTTTCGTCGAACATCAAGAACATATATCAGTATTTCTTGAATCTAAAATCCACTTGATTCCATGTTTTCTATTCATACTCATAGTACAATAATTCCATCACTAGGTTGTAAAACAACCCTAAATTAGAACATTAATTTTATTGAGCATATTTTGCTAAGAACACATGAAGCTCCCACTAGCCCTGACAAGGGTATCTGGCTTAATCTATGCTTTCTAGAAAACTCATTCCTTTGAATTTCTTGCAAAGCGGGATTACAGCCACAAGATGCAAAATTTTGCTGACTAAACTCATGGACACAATTTGGACATAATGGATATATGAGACCTCGGAACATGTTTCAAAACATTTCCTCAAATTAACCCTGCGAAGGATCTTGGTCTTCATATTTCCATGTGAACATACTTGTTTTTCCCAAAGCGACAACAATGTTCCACATAAACCAGACCTAATCTGGATATTATGGATGAATAAGACCCACGGAAAGTGCCTTAAGCATTTCCTCAACATAATCCTGCGAAGGATACAGGTCTCTTACATCCAAGTGTACTAATCTTGTTTTCGTAAGGTGACAACAATATTTCACTTTATCCAAGTTATCTTCAACACAACTACTAGAACATATTTCTATATTATCAATATGAAAAGCTTTGTCTCTAGTCGGTATTTGAAGTTGTCCATAGATGCATATATGTTAGTCCCTTCACCCCTCTCGGATTACACCTTAGGTGTGGGATTAACCCAAGTCAAGTACTTGGATGCAGCAAATTGATTACATCTATGTATGTCATTCCCTTCTCATATTCACTAGTGAACACAGGGTCCCACTATGTTTCCAATGAATGGAAACATCACAATGATTTACCATCAAGTTGTTGCTACTCTGATATGACAACCTCATATCTATAACAACCTTCTTGATTTCCATCAGATATAAAGAAGCAATGGATATTGTCAGGTTTTACCAGCATCTCTATGCTGATTAAGTGCTAGTGTCCACATTAGGTCTTTTATTTAAGTTTAACGTTCTTCCACTGGAATGCTTTTGTAAATTGTTCTTTCCCTTTTGAATAACCAAACATGGTTCCCATAAGTTCAAGAACAATTATCCAAAACTCGGATGAACTACTTAAATATACAAGCATCAACTTATAATTCATACATCTCCCACTTAATGTAGAATGAATAATTTTAAGTTGTGAGATTGATAAGCAAAGTACTCTTTCTAGTCAAAATCTCATTGGATGCTTAAGTTGACCATAATGTTGTGTTTCAGATTGAGAACTTGGTTCATAAAAATTAATGTATACCAATCACATTGAATACATGTTTTAGGCCTGCTTTTTACCAGATCATCAACAAAGATATCCGGTTTTGTTTAAAGTAACATCATGTACAAAATGTGTTTCTTAGAGAAAACGAATTATGGGATAAACCCATGATTCATTTCATGTTCAAACCAATATAGATAGTAAAACTTAGTATCTATTCTAGATCTAAGAATTTACGTCTATATGCCCTTATTGATTCTTAATTTCTTAAGGTTATTTCCGAACACCTCCAGGTTTCAGACACAAACCTTTTATCTAGTTAAACATTCTCTCAACAACCATCATAAAGATGGTGATGGAGAATCTTACTAGTGTCACTCTATATGGTATACTTGTACGGATTATCCACATAAGTGTGATTAAAATCCAACAAGTTATAATCCTTCCTACCAACATAGGTGAAGGATTTCTTAATCATCCTAGTCCAATAAACAATATTTATATCCTTCATTTAGCCCGAGGCTAAACTTTTACAAAGATCCTAACCACATGGATCCAAGCGATGTAAATGTTGTTTACTTGGTTAAGTTTGATTATGCCATATACTAATGTATCCAAACCACTTTTGGATCTAAGAATCAATTATTTCATGATCGCCTTACTACTTATAATGAGCCTTTATGTATGCAATGATATGGATAAGTTTTGATTGGATAAAACATATCAAAATAATTTTTCAAAATTGTTTCAATTCCAAGTCATCTCCATCGTCATCAAATGTGTATTTAAGCACCATAAATGGTCAAAATAACACATAAGCTTTGACATGGATCGAATTTGAAATGAAACCATCATAATGAAAAATCTTTTAAACAAAATACATAGTACAAAATATCCATCATCTCTAAAGAACATACAATAAAGCAAGTCTTGCCACGCAGGGCGTACAAACAAAAGTAATAAATTAATCCGGAAACAATGGCGAGATCAACACTCCCAATTCTCTTGTAGAAGACAATCAACAAAATTTCTTCTTGAGAGATCCGGCTCTTCAAGCTCTTCCTTTTGCATCGAACAGACCTACACTTTGCAACAAAATAAATTTGTGACAAACGTGAGTCATATAGCTCGGGTAAACAACCCAGCTTAATAAGGAATGGCAATGAAGTATAATCATGAATGTACCTTAAGTAGGAAAATTAACTCTCTCTTGTCTGAGAAGTTTTATATCCTCTCGGCACGGAGGGCAGGCATGACGGCCCCAATCCCCAAATCTACCGCAGAAGTAGCAAACCAACCCTTGTTGAGTCTCTTTAGGCATATCATCAATATCCATAGACTCAAAACTTGAAGTAAGCTTGGATACACCAACTTCTTCATTTGATGGGATCAATTTCTTCTTCTTGGCTAAAAGTTGTTCCTTAGAGCCAAAAACAGGAGTGAATGAGGATGATTCATGCTTGGACATGTTGGATTCAACATCCTTCAACATTCCATGCAGTTCATCTATAGATATTTCCTTTCCATGCATATGATAGTTCTCTACAAACTTTTCATATGATGCGGGCAGAGACCGAAGTATGAAATTCACACCAAGCTCCCTCCCTATAGGAAAACCTAGTCTCTCCATCTGGTCCATGTATGACTTCATCTTCAAAACATGGGCACTAACACTCCCGCCTTCCCGCATCTTACAACCGGTTAGACTTTTAACGCACTCATAATGTTCTTGCCTACCTTGCTGTCGGAAAACATCCTTCAGCTTGTTAATCATGTCTACACAGTCATGTGCTCAAATTGCTTTCGCAGTTCCGAGCTCATACTTGATAACATGAGGCTAGCAACATCGTGCGTATCCCGAACACGCTTTTCATACGCGTATCGGATAGCCCATTCCGCATTGGTAGCAGGTGGTTCAGGAAGGGGTTCCTCAAGGATGTGCAACTTGGACTCGGCACGTAGGACAATCCTCAATTGCCTAAGCCAGTCCACAAAGTTCACTCTCGTGAGTTTCTCCCTTTGTAGGAACATACGTAGTGATAAGTTCGACGTGTTGTGGTTTTGATTTGACATCCTATATTAAAGTAGAGTACACGAATTAGTTGTTTGATTTAATCCTCGTTAAAATAATTACCCGTATTGCCTCGAAAAATATTTTAACAAGGGCTAAGAACCATATTTCACTCCAATCCATGACGGGGTTGCCGCGGATCACTTCATGGAGCTATTTAGGCCGATAACCATCTTACCGATTGCAATCTCTATTGCAACTCTTAGACACTTGCGGGATCCTACGACAACCATCGGTCGTTTGGCATGTTTGATCCCTACTTGCACCAATTCCAAATTAAAATTCTCGGTTGACTCGTGCTAAGCTCGACAATCACTCAAGGATTTTAATTTGCAATTGTAAATCGTCCGTCAAGATATACGGTAACAAATTCACCAAAATTGGCTCGTGCTAAGCTCGACAACCAAAATTGTGAATTTGCCACACTCACCTTCCACACAGGTTAATGGGAGTTGGCTAGTGCTAAGCTCGACAACCAAAACCCATAAATCTAGATTCGGGTGGTATCGACTTACGGATGGCGCAAGATTTACGTTTTATGAAAAACGGGCTTTTGTTTTCGGCTTGGTTACAGATTAACTTGTTTAGTGACAAAACCTATTTCCATTAGGTGAGTTAATCTTGTATGTGAGGGCGCGAGAGTTGCAAACCATTTTTACCAACTCTCTTGTGATTTTATTAATTTCGAAAAATTGTCTAGCATGCGAATCCTAAGCAAACCATGCAAGAATAAAATGAAATCACATCACACGCATATAAACGAAGTAAATTGGTAACCCTTGCCAAAATCCTATGCGTTCTTCCCGTGAGCCAAAACGGGTAGAACGTGGTCAAACTACGGGACGGAAAGTCTTCAATGCGAGCTCCCACTAGATCCGCCATCTCCAATGGACTTCATCGGCTTCTATGGACACGCTCCATTTCCTTTCCGACTCCTAAATGTGTGTCTTCATCCAATTTGTACAAAACATACAATAGAAAAAGAAATGGCGTACAAGCCACAATAACTTCCTATTTATCTAGTACAAATACACCGATGAATGAAATGGCATGCAAGCCACAATATTATTACAAATATAACAATTTTAATAACTACTACAGCCCATATGTGATATTAAATCACCAAATTGCATCCAAACACACAAATACAACCACAAGGTCAAGGCAAGGTTACCAATTTCACAACAACCACATACAACCAAACATAATGGTAACTAAAATACCAAAACAAACCTGGAACAAATTTCCAGAAACAGAAAATGACCAAAATACCCGAGAACAAAACTGTTTTTAACTTTTAAAACCAAAATCATAGCTGCGCGTTAGCGCCGCTAAGTTTAAGTAGTTAGCGCCGCTAACTGAAGACAGTTAGCGCCGCTAACCCGGTTCGAACAGAAAACAAACATTTTGATTTCGGGATTTTCAGGCCACCAAGTGCAAATCTAACATAGAGGTGGCTCTGATACCACTGTTGGGATCTCGTGGGCAACACAGCGGAAGCAAGTACAACAAACAAAGCCCACGGTACAAGCAAATAAAGCATGAAAACAAGAAATCCCAAAATGGACCAAACTCTATGTATAAAATGCAACTTGAAAAGGAAGAAATGGTTATACCAGCCTCCTTAGCTCCAGAATTCGGATTGTCTCGTAGTGTTGAGCTCCAAGAACGAAAGTGCGGATCGACTAGAGGGATATACCCCGGTAACACGCCAACCTCTTGACCTAGCAAGCCTCCATGGTACTTCTACTCGAAAACCACTTCTGGAACAGCAATATGTCGAGACCAATCTTCTGGAACATGAGCTTTCTTGTATCTTCACTTGGTCTCTTGTAGCACCAAAGAAGTTATATGTAATTTTGAGAGAGAGAGCATTAGAGAGAAAAACCCCAAGTCAAAATGAGTTCTCTTGTATTTCTCTTATGTCCAGATTCGGGTAATACCCCCTCCAACCGGCCAAGCATCGAAACAAACAAATACACATGCATTGGTTGATTTTAGAGGTGGATATGACAAATGGCACTGGTAGGGTTTAGCGGCGCTAACCAAGAGTTAGCGGCGCTAACTCAAAAGGGTTAGCGGCGCTAACGCGCCCTGTCAGCGATTTGACACAAAGTACATGCAGCCGTAGCGGCGCTAACCTATAGGAGTTAGCGGCGCTAACTCCTAATAGTTAGCGGCGCTAACGCGGTCTGCGATGTCAACTTTTGTCTTTTGCCATATTTGGTCCCTTAACTTAAGTTGCTGTCAGGTTAGACCCCGGTGTATGACCCAATAGGCCCATACATCATCAGCAGCGGTCCATATGGCGTACGTACATTAATGGGCATATTTCTAACAGATCTTTCATAATCAATTGTTTCCAGAATTTAGCAAAGAATTTTCTTTCTAAAGCTGGGAAGTTATCATGATCCTTGTATTTGACATCTGGACTCCATTTCCAGATCCAGGGGATTGAGAACTCAATCATAAAGTGCATTATGAACACTTTTTCAAGATTAGTATAACCAGAGGTTTTAATTCCATCTCTTCCATTTTCTATTGCAGTAATCATATGTGGACTAACTGCTTGCCATTGTAACATAAGATCCTTATAAAGATCTGGCAAAATTGTTTTTGGAGGACCATATGAATCCCACCATATACTAAACCAATTTGGCCAATGCTTATAATAGACCTTAGAACATATTTTTATCAGCCAAGTATGCTTTCTACTTGGATTCTCATATAAAAAAGCTTTATTAAAGCTATCAATGTAATCAAAATAATTATATTTTACCACCATTTTGTTGTGGTTGACATATTGTCTTTCTTTCAATGGGCTAATACCCCATTCATTGACAGTTATTAACTTTTTTATAATCGCCTTGCTGAAGTTTATAACTTCTTTTGTATCTCTAGGATAGAAATGTGTGATTTCACACGAGCCTGAATCCATAAGAATCTGCTCATAATAGATTCTCTGTTTATATGAAGTTATTGGATAAGAAGCAGTATCCAGATATCTAGTCATTAAAGACCATGGATCATTATCCATTTCAAAATAATGCATAATATCAATGCTTTCCAATGTCAAGATATGTTCCTTATGAGGAATTTCATTGTATTCAAAAGGATCATCATAATCTTCATTTGCTATTGCAGCATAGGAAGTATTACCTCCTTGTTTCTTTTTATATTCAAGAAACTCTTCATATAAAGGATCATTCTTCTCAGAGGAAGAATTGGCTATATTAGTACCAATAAGTCTTTTATTACCATGTTGAATTAGGAAAGACGTATTACGTCCTCCTCTACCCCCATTGGGGCCTCTTCCTCTTCCTCGAGGAATCATTCCTGCAAATATTCACGGGTCAAAAAATCAGTAAGACTATTATCAATTCCTTTCTTATAAATAATTGTAAAATCAAATGGGGCTAAATGAGCCTGCCATCTTGCAAACATTTGCTTAGAAACATTATGTTTAAAGTCTTTATTAAACATGAACTTTGCAGCTTGGCAATCTGTCTTTATTATAAAATGTTGATTATATAAATCATCTTGAAATTTTAAAATACATTTAACAATAGAAAGGATTTCTTTAGCAACAGTAGAATATTTCTGTTGTCCTGAATACCATTTTCCAGAGTAGAATCTGACTAATAATTCCTGTTTATTATCTGGATTAATTTGTTTTAGAATACCTCCATAACCTATTTCAGAGGCATCTGTTTCTACTATTTTAACCCAATTAGGATTGGCTAATGATAAACATGGAAGGTTAATAACTTTCTGTTTTATAATTTTGACTGCTTGAGTATGAGCATCCGTCCAAGGAGCAGGATTCTTCTTAAGTCTATCATATAAAATAGTAGTATCTTGAGAAAGATTTTTATAAAATGGAGATATATAATTTAAGCTTCCTAAAAATCTTTGTAATTGAGTTTTATCCAGTATATTATCTGGAAATTTAGAAGCAAAATCAATACTTCTATTAATAGGAATTATACTTCCTTTTTCTATATTATGACCAAGGAATCTAACCTTAGTTTGAAATAATTGCATCTTTGGTTTAGATATAACCAAACCATTATTAATAACTTTCTTAAATATATCTAAATGTTTGAAATGAGATTCAATATTTTTAGAAAATATTAAAATATCATCGATATAAACAATCATAAAATCACTATAAGGATTAAAAATATCATTCATAATATTCTGAAATTCAGAAGGAGCATTTTTCAAACCAAATGGCATAACATTCCATTCATATTGTCCAAATGGGACATTAAAAGCAGTTTTATATCTGTCTTTCTCATCAATTTGTATTTGCCAGTATCCTGACTTTAAATCAAATTTTGAAAATATAATAGAATCATGTAATCTATCCAATAAATCCTTTTTATTAGGAATTGGATATCTAATCCATTTTAAAACTTTATTAAGAGGTTTATAATTTATAACCAGTCTAGGAACACCTCTTTCTTGTTCTGCATGTTTATTAACATAAAAATCAGTACATGACCATGGAGATTTAGAAGGTTTTATTAACCTTTTCTCTAATAAAGAAGTAATTTCTTTTTTGCATAATTGCAGATATTCATAATTCATCTGACAAGGTCTTGCCTTGGTTGGAATCTCTTTTTCATTAAAAGTATCTTCATATGGAAGACTGACAATATATTTCTTCCTATCCCAGAAGGCATTGGGATGATCATTACATATTTGTAAAGAAAATTGATGTAATAACAATTTAATCTTATCCTGTAATCTAGGATTTTGTAATTTATCATCAATTGTCGAAGATTGTATTTCTTCTTTTAAAAAATTAATTTGATTATGTTTTGCTATAAGCAAATCTTTTACTTCTGAAATTATTCTAGTAAAAGGATGAGTAGTAAAGCTAAACATCAATTCTTTATCTTGAAAGGTTCCTATAATACCTTTTTTATCAATGTTTTTGATTGGGAAGATTTTCTGTATAAAAGGAATTCCCAAAATCATCTCATTTGTCATGTTTTTTACTAATAAAAAACTTGTAGGAATACAAATCTTTCCTTGACAAATCTTAGCATTAGACAATTTATATTTAATATGTAATCTCTGCCCATTAGCAGCACTCAGAGAATGAGTAGTTTTTTCATAATATTTAGTAGGAACAAGACCTTCTTGTATGCAATTTAAATCTGCACCACTATCAATTAAAGCAATAAATTCTTTTATAAAGGTGTTATTAACCCATAATCTAATATTAACTAACCATTTTTGAGAAGTTATTAACTCTAAAGTAGATAAAAATGGTGTATCCTCATCTTTCCCTATGACTTCATGAATTTTCCCTTTTTCTAAAATAGTAATTCTCTTTTCAATTTTTTCATTATAATTTTTTAAATTCTTAATTTCTAACTTCAAATTATCAATTTCATTAGTCAAGTCAGAAGTAGTAGCTGATTTATAAATCTGCTTTTTATTATGTCTATCATCTAACATTTTATAAACTTCCTTGATATCATAAGGATATTTAGGCAAATCTGTATTAAATCCTGATGTAGAAGTTTCTCCTTTATTCTGGATTAATTGATCAATCATATCCGATCTCAATTTAGGATCTTTAATAGATTTAAACATATCTAATATATTATTATCTATAACATTTATTTCAAAATCTTGAAATTGAGATTGGAGCTTATAAATCTCCTCTTCTGTATTATTATCACAAGAACATTCAGAATCAGAATCTGAACTATAATTATCATCATTAAGACAATTAATATCTTCTTCTGAATTATAATTATCCGAAAAATAAGAGTTTAACAACAATTGTTGTAAACTTTCCTTTATATTATCATCAATATTTAAATTCTTTATTTTTTCTTTCATTCTACATTTATTAGCAAAATGACCAAATTTTCCACATTTATAACAGGTTCTATTATTCTGAAAATCTTTTCCTTTATTAAAAGAACTATTTTTTTTATTCTTAAAAAATCTCTTTTTAGAATAAGAATCTTTCTTATAATTTTTAAAATTCTTATTTCTTTTTATTTTCAGATTGGGTTTAGAATTACCCTTAATCTTAGGCATATCCATACCAAATTGATCACAGAATTCTCCTAATTGTTTTCTTTCTGTGAGACTATTTCTTTTAAGTTGCTTATTCAACTTTATTTCTTTACATAAAGCTAATCCTTCTTGTATAACAATACCTATCAATTTACCATAAGTAAAATCATTATAAATGATACTCGTATTATTACCTCTAAGATTTTTCCTAATTCTTTCAGCAAATAAATTAGGTAATCCATGTATAAACCTGGATTTCCAGTAATCATTATTAGCATCT
Source organism: Pulicaria dysenterica (assembly GCA_947179395.2). NCBI lineage: Eukaryota > Viridiplantae > Streptophyta > Magnoliopsida > Asterales > Asteraceae > Pulicaria > Pulicaria dysenterica. The sequence goes on along the minus strand of OX359292.1, from coordinate 47,429,076 downwards.
GGGAGTTCCATAACTCTAGCCAAAAAAATATCTTTATACCATCTAAATGAAGTTAAAGTCTTACATCTGAGACCATTTAATAGAGTTCTGATATGTTCAGAATTCTGAGACCATCTTCCTGTAAAATGTTCTATAATATTAACAATTAATGTATAAACTGCATTCGCAGAGATATGTCCTTCACTATCAGTTTTTATAGAACTGATAATATCATTTTGATTTTGAGTAGTGAGATAATTATCCCACCATCCTTTTAATTGTCCTGTAAAACCTGCTATAATCATGTTAGCAACCCTTAATCTTAGGCATATCCATACCAAATTGATCACAGAATTCTCGTAATTGTTTTCTTTCTGTGAGACTATTTCTTTTAAGTTGCTTATTCAACTTTATTTCATTACATAAAGCTAATCCTTCTTGTATAACAATACATATCAATTTACCATAAGTAAAATCATTATAAATGATACTGGTATTATTACCTCTAAGATTTTTCCTAATTCTTTCAGCAAATAAATTAGGTAATCCATCTATAAACCTGGATTTCCAGTAATCATTATTAGCATCTGGGAGTTCCATAACTCTAGCCAAAAAAATATCTTTATACCATCTAAATAAAGTTAAAGTCTTACATCTGAGACCATTTAATAGAGTTCTGATATGTTCAGAATTCTGAGACCATCTTCCTGTAAAATGTTCTATAATATTAACAATTAATGTATAAACTGCATTCGCAGAGATATGTCCTTCATTATCAGTTTTTATAGAACTGATAATATCATTTTGATTTTGAGTAGTGAGATAATTATCCCACCATCCTTTTAATTGTCCTGTAAAACCTGGTATAATCATGTTAGCAACAGTTTTTATCATTATTACCACTGTTTTTAGCAATAGTGCTGTACATCATCATTCTATGAACCATATTATAGACTTGTTTTTCAGTATAACCATCTAAATTCCATTTATAAATGCTTTTAACATTATAACTATTATTAATAGTATACTCCTGTTCCTCATGAAGAACATCTTGTGGAGTAGGTCTAGGATAATAAAACATCCTTTGAGTAGGCTTATTAGCATATCTACTCTTATAATTTTCAATTTTATTTAATTGTTCATTTACCTTATTAACATAATCCATTTCTGAATCAGTTTCATAACCAGAACTATAATCTGTTCCTTTTAAAGTATTAATATTTAATTTACCAAATTGTTGTTTCAAAATATTTTCAATCTCAGAAGTAGATTTTAATTTAAAATCTGTAACTTCTGGCGGTGGTTGAATACTTGGAGTAATTTTATCATCATTACTACTCTGTTTGTTATTATCCATTTTTTCTATTAATTCCTCAACTTTTTGATTAAGTGAAAATATCTGTTCACCTAAAACTGTTAAATAAACATTTGTATAATTTTGCTGTTGTAAAATATTATTAACATGATCAGTAGTAATCTGAATAATATTACTATCAAACAATTTTTGATAAGGAGCACAACTTAAAATTATATTTCCTTTTTGTATTTGAAAAGGTTGTTGTGGTGGAAAAATAGATTTCTGAATATTACCATTTAAAAGATTATAATTTCTTTCTAAAGTAGAAATTTGATTTGTGAACCATGGAATAACATACCTATTTATAAACCATGAAACAAAATGTATAATTTGATTTATTTCAGAAAGTTCTTTATAAAATTCTTCCTGAATATCAAATCTTTCTTTTCTACTAGTATTATCAAATAACCATTCCTTAAATGGTTTCCATTTATCTTGAAAAAATTCATTTTTTATTATGGATCGAGCATCAGATCCTGTGCTAAAATCTATTTGAGGACTTTTATCCATTAAAAACCAGAAAAGTTTAATTCTGAGGTTGTCATATCCTCATGAACAATATTATTATCATTAATTTTCAAATTTTTAATTTTAGAACTAATATCTTCTCTTATTTGAGAAGTAGAAGCCCTTGAAGGAATAGTAGTAGGAATATCGACCTTATAATCTAAAGGTGAAATATAAGAATATGATCTATTAGATCTAGATCGTCTAAGAAGACTATTATCTTCTTCATAAATATTATCATCATCAAACTCAATTTGGATATTACCATCAGTCATTTGTATTATATTTGATATAGAATCATTGATTCTAGGTTGAGGTTGAACTGCCTCTTCTAAAATCCAATTTTGAGGGAATTCTATTTCATTCCATTTAATTGTTCTTCTAGTTATAACTTTAGAAGAATCTAAATTACTTTCTATTATTATAGTTTCATTATTAGATTTACCAATCCTTTTACAATTAGGAGCCAAAGTAACCAAGGGTTTATAATATATTCTATAACAAAGATTTATAACTTCACTTCCTAACTCATAATCATAACCATGAGTTTTGATATTTAAAGTTAATGACTTTAAAATATTAATATCAGTTAATGATAACTGTAAATCGGGATAAACATTAAAATAAACAGGACCATGAGCCAAACTAGATTGCATGATTCCCATTAATGATTGTTTCCAATTTCTATTGCGTCCATCACGCAAAACAGCTAAAAATCTTTCTGGTAAACCTTTTAAAGTTAAAGGTTTCAAAGCAATTTGAACTAATGCAATATGCAAATATTTATAATTTTCTTGTTGATATTTATAAATATCCTTTTGATCTAAAAGTCTTATTATCATTTCATTGTTATTTAATGAAATAGTTTCTTCAATAGTTTTTACTGTCTGTATTAATCCTAATTCCTCAAAAGCACCAAGTTTATATAAAACTTTTGTTGGTATTTTAGGAATAGACCATTTATTCAAAAGATCTAAATCTTTTGGTATATGATATTCTTCATTTAAAGAATTTTTGACAATATTTCTGTCCTGTTTAGCAAACAGCTTCATGATATTCATAATAAAATATGTTGAATATGCTGAACAAACTTTTCTCATAATTTCCTTTTTTTTATGGGTTAAGCATCACCATGGCTCTGATACCATACAAGGGCCAGGGTGCACTGGATGACACAAGTACGAGTCAAAGGAATCGATTTACAGAGAGTCATAGTGGGTTTTCTAAGCAAACAGGATCTGTCAATGATAAAGCCCCAAACGCCAAAACGCCTTCACACGGCTAATAGGCTCAACTGGGCAACACGACGAAGTCCATGCTTGTCAAACACCACTTATGAAACCCCGACCTTGACTTAGCACTTGTTTGGCCAACTAGTACACATGGAACTCATATTTAATTTCACCATGATGGGATTTAGAGTTATAAAATATTTTATTTTTTTTGTTTAGGAAATCAGATTGAAGTGTTCAACATATTCAACAAGGATCTAGCCTATCATTAGGCTGATCAACTAGACAATAAATTAAAATAAAGAAAACTTACAAATTTAAAGAACAACTTGAAAAGATTGAATAACACCAGTCGGCAGGTGTATTTTTATTATACTAAAGGAATTTTACAATAGAGAGAGGGTAGAGAGTAGAGAGAGGTTGGAGGATTTCCGGATGCCTCTCTAAATAAATTCCATTCTCTATATATAGAGTAAGAATGGATAAAAATCTAGCCTAATTTGACTAGAAATAGTAATCAACATGATTACTCCGACAAATATTTTGTCTTTTTACAAATTTTTCAAAAAGTAGATTCCTACTTTAATAAAGTAAAACTTTATTTATGATTTCTTGTCTTTTGCACTTGATGAAGATGCTTCATCTTCAGGGATCTTCATGCCTCCGTATTTTTTAGCTTTTTTCTTCAATTCTTCAATTAAGAATTCAATTGGAAGATCTGTATCATCTTCATCTTCTTCAATTGGTTGGGATTCCCCTGAAAGCAATGCTGCATATTTATTACTGAATGTATTACTCTTCATGGAAACATCAGATTTTCTATCATTCTCTTTATCTTTCATCATTTCTTGGATCTCATCACACCAAGCTTCTATAATTTCAGCTTTTGAGGCATCTTTCTTCTCTTTTATTTTTTGCAATTCATTAAGTTTGGCTTGCCTCATTGACTTATAAGCTTCAATTTTTTCTTTGATATTATCAATGGTATCAATAGACTTTAATTTATTAGTCTCTGAATCTTTCATAATCAATTGTTTCCAGAATTTAGCAAAGAATTTTCTTTCTAAAGCTGGGAAATTATCATGATCCTTGTATTTGACATCTGGACTCCATTTCCAGATCCAGGGGATTGAGAACTCAATCATAAAGTGCATTATGAACACTTTTTCAAGATTAGTATAACCAGAGGTTTTAATTCCATCTCTTCCATTTTCTATTGCAGTAATCATATGTGGACTAACTGCTTGCCATTGTAACATAAGATCCTTATAAAGATCTGGCAAAATTGTTTTTGGAGGACCATATGAATCCCACCATATACTAAACCAATTTGGCCAATGCTTATAATAGACCTTAGAACATATTTTTATCAGCCAAGTATGCTTTCTACTTGGATTCTCATATAAAAAAGCTTTATTAAAGCTATCAATGTAATCAAAATAATTATATTTTACCACCATTTTGTTGTGGTTGACATATTGTCTTTCTTTCAATGGGCTAATACCCCATTCATTGACAGTTATTAACTTTTTTATAATCGCCTTGCTGAAGTTTATAACTTCTTTTGTATCTCTAGGATAGAAATGTGTGATTTCACACGAGCCTGAATCCATAAGAATCTGCTCATAATAGATTCTCTGTTTATATGAAGTTATTGGATAAGAAGCAGTATCCAGATATCTAGTCATTAAAGACCATGGATCATTATCCATTTCAAAATAATGCATAATATCAATGCTTTCCAATGTCAAGATATGTTCCTTATGAGGAATTTCATTGTATTCAAAAGGATCATCATAATCTTCATTTGCTATTGCAGCATATGAAGTATTACCTCCTTGTTTCTTTTTATATTCAAGAAACTCTTCATATAAAGGATCATTCTTCTCGGAGGAAGAATTGGCTATATTAGTACCAATAAGTCTTTTATTACCATGTTGAATTAGGAAAGACGTATTACGTCCTCCTCTACCCCCATTGGGGCCTCTTCCTCTTCCTCGAGGAATCATTCCTGCAAATATTCACGGGTCAAAAAATCAGTAAGACTATTATCAATTCCTTTCTTATAAATAATTGTAAAATCAAATGGGGCTAAATGAGCCTGCCATCTTGCAAACATTTGCTTAGAAACATTATGTTTAAAGTCTTTATTAAACATGAACTTTGCAGCTTGGCAATCTGTCTTTATTATAAAATGTTGATTATATAAATCATCTTGAAATTTTAAAATACATTTAACAATAGAAAGGATTTCTTTAGCAACAGTAGAATATTTCTGTTGTCCTGAATACCATTTTCCAGAGTAGAATCTGACTAATAATTCCTGTTTATTATCTGGATTAATTTGTTTTAGAATACCTCCATAACCTATTTCAGAGGCATCTGTTTCTACTATTTTAACCCAATTAGGATTGGTTAATGATAAACATGGAAGGTTAATAACTTTCTGTTTTATAATTTTGACTGCTTGAGTATGAGCATCCGTCCAAGGAGCAGGATTCTTCTTAAGTCTATCATATAAAATAGTAGTATCTTGAGAAAGATTTTTATAAAATGGAGATATATAATTTAAGCTTCCTAAAAATCTTTGTAATTGAGTTTTATCCAGTATATTATCTGGAAATTTAGAAGCAAAATCAATACTTCTATTAATAGGAATTATACTTCCTTTTTCTATATTATGACCAAGGAATCTAACCTTAGTTTGAAATAATTGCATCTTTGGTTTAGATATAACCAAACTATTATTTATAATAACTTTCTTAAATATATCTAAATGTTTGAAATGAGATTCAATATTTTTAGAAAATATTAAAATATCATCGATATAAACAATCATAAAATCACTATAAGGATTAAAAATATCATTCATAATATTCTGAAATTCAGAAGGAGCATTTTTCAAACCAAATGGCATAACATTCCATTCATATTGTCCAAATGGGACATTAAAAGCAGTTTTATATCTGTCTTTCTCATCAATTTGTATTTGCCAGTATCCTGACTTTAAATCAAATTTTGAAAATATAATAGAATCATGTAATCTATCCAATAAATCCTTTTTATTAGGAATTGGATATCTAATCCATTTTAAAACTTTATTAAGAGGTTTATAATTTATAACCAGTCTAGGAACACCTCTTTCTTGTTCTGCATGTTTATTAACATAAAAATCAGTACATGACCATGGAGATTTAGAAGGTTTTATTAACCTTTTCTCTAATAAAGAAGTAATTTCTTTTTTGCATAATTGCAGATATTCATAATTCATCTGACAAGGTCTTGCCTTGGTTGGAATCTCTTTTTCATTAAAAGTATCTTCATATGGAAGACTGACAATATATTTCTTCCTATCCCAGAAGGCATTGGGATGATCATTACATATTTGTAAAGAAAATTGATGTAATAACAATTTAATCTTATCCTGTAATCTAGGATTTTGTAATTTATCATCAATTGTCAAAGATTGTATTTCTTCTTTTAAAAAATTAATTTGATTATGTTTTGCTATAAGCAAATCTTTTACTTCTGAAATTATTCTAGTAAAGGATGAGTAGTAAAGCTAAACATCAATTCTTTATCTTGAAAGGATCCTATAATACCTTTTTTATCAATGTTTTTGATTGGGAAGATTTTCTGTATAAAAGGAATTCCCAAAATCATCTCATTTGTCATGTTTTTTACTAATAAAAAACTTGTAGGAATACAAACCTTTCCTTGACAAATCTTAGCATTAGACAATTTATATTTAATATGTAATCTCTGCCCATTAGCAGCACTCAGAGAATGAGTAGTTTTTTCATAATATTTAGTAGGAACAAGACCTTCTTGTATGCAATTTAAATCTGCACCACTATCAATTAAAGCAATAAATTCTTTTATAAAGGTGTTATTAACCAATAATCTAATATTAACTAACCATTTTTGAGAAGTTATTAACTCTAAAGTAGATAAAAATGGTGTATCCTCATCTTTCCCTATGACTTCAGGAATTTTCCCTTTTTCTAAAATAGTAATTCTCTTTTCAATTTTTTCATTATAATTTTTTAAATTCTTAATTTCTAACTTCAAATTATCAATTTCATTAGTCAAGTCAGAAGTAGTAGCTGATTTATTAATCTGCTTTTTATTATGTCTATCATCTAACATTTTATAAACTTCCTTGATATCATAAGGATCTTTAGGCAAATTTGTATTAACTCCTGATGTAGAAGTTTCTCCTTTATTCTGGATTAATTGATCAATCATATCCGATCTCAATTTAGGATCTTTAATAGATTTAAACATATCTAATATATTATTATCTATAACATTTATTTCAAAATCTTGAAATTGAGATTGAAGCTTATAAATCTCCTCTTCTGTATTATTATCACAAGAACATTCAGAATCAGAATCTGAACTATAATTATCATCATTAAGACAATTAATATCTTCTTCTGAATTATAATTATCCGAAAAATAAGAGTTTAACAACAATTGTTGTAAACTTTCCTTTATATTATCATCAATATTTAAATTCTTTATTTTTTCTTTCATTCTACATTTATTAGCAAAATGACCAAATTTTTCACATTTATAACAGGTTCTATTATTCTGAAAATATTTTCCTTTATTAAAAGAACTATTTCTTTTATTCTTAAAAAATCTCTTTTTAGAATAAGAATCTTTCTTATAATTTTTAAAATTCTTATTTCTTTTTATTTTCAGATTGGGTTTAGAATTACCCTTAATCTTAGGCATATACATACCAAATTGATCACAGAATTCTCCTAATTGTTTTCTTTCTGTGAGACTATTTCTTTTAAGTTGCTTATTCAACTTTATTTCATTACATAAAGCTAATCCTTCTTGTATAACAATACCTATCAATTTACCATAAGTAAAATCATTATAAATGATACTCGTATTATTACCTCTAAGATTTTTCCTAATTCTTTCAGCAAATAAATTAGGTAATCCATCTATAAACCTGGATTTTCAGTAATCATTATTAGCATCTGGGAGTTCCATAACTCTAGCCAAAAAAATATCTTTATACCATCTAAATGAAGTTAAAGTCTTACATCTGAGACCATTTAATAGAGTTCTGATATGTTCAGAATTCTGAGACCATCTTCCTGTAAAATGTTCTATAATATTAACAATTAATGTATAAACTGCATTCGCAGAGATATGTCCTTCACTATTAGTTTTTATAGAACTGATAATATCATTTTGATTTTGAGTAGTGAGATAATTATCCCACCATCCTTTTAATTGTCCTGTAAAACCTGCTATAATTATGTTAGCAAACTTTAATCTTAGGCATATCCATACCAAATTGATCACAGAATTCTCCTAATTGTTTTCTTTCTGTGAGACTATTTCTTTTAAGTTGCTTATTCAACTTTATTTCATTACATAAAGCTAATCCTTCTTGTATAACAATACCTATCAATTTACCATAAGTAAAATCATTATAAATGATACTGGTATTATTACCTCTAAGATTTTTCCTAATTCTTTCAGCAAATAAATTAGGTAATCCATCTATAAACCTGGATTTCCAGTAATCATTATTAGCATCTGGGAGTTCCATAACTCTAGCCAAAAAAATATCTTTATACCATCTAAATGAAGTTAAAGTCTTACATCTGAGACCATTTAATAGAGTTCTGATATGTTCAGAATTCTGAGACCATCTTCCTGTAAAATGTTCTATAATATTAACAATTAATGTATAAACTGCATTCGCAGAGATATGTCCTTCACTATCAGTTTTTATAGAACTGATAATATCATTTTGATTTTGAGTAGTGAGATAATTATCCCACCATCCTTTTAATTGTCCTGTAAAACCTGCTATAATCATGTTAGCAACAGTTTTATCATTATTACCATTGTTTTTAGCAATAGTGATATACATCATCATTCTATGAACCATATTATAGACTTGTTTTTCAGTATAACCATCTAAATTCCATTCATAAATGCTTTTACCATTATAACTATTATTAATAGTATACTCCTGTTCCTCATGAAGAACATCTTGTGGAGTAGGTCTAGGATAATAAAACATCCTTTGAGTAGGCTTATTAGCATATCTACTCTTATAATTTTCAATTTTATTTAATTGTTCATTTACCTTATTAACAGAATCCATTTCTGAATCAGTTTCATAACCAGAACTATAATCTGTTCCTTTTAAAGTATTAATATTTAATTTACCAAATTGTTGTTTCAAAATATTTTCAATCTCAGAAGTAGATTTTAATTTAAAATCTGTAACTTCTGGCGGTGGTTGAATACTTGGAGTAATTTTATCATCATTACTACTCTGTTTGTTATTATCCATTTTTCCTATTAATTCCTCAACTTTTTGATTAAGTGAAAATATCTATTCACCTAAAACTGTTAAATAAACATTTGTATAATTTTGCTGTTGTAAAATATTATTAACATGATCAGTAGTAATCTGAATAATATTACTATCAAACAATTTTTGATAAGGAGCACAACTTAAAATTATATTTCCTTTTTGTATTTGAAAAAGTTGTTGTGGTGGAAAAATAGATTTCTGAATATTACCATTTAAAAGATTATAATTTCTTTCTAAAGTAGAAATTTGATTTGTGAACCATGGAATAACATACCTATTTATAAACCATGGAACAAAATGTATAATTTGATTTATTTCAGAAAGTTCTTTATAAAATTCTTCCTGAATATCAAATCTTTCTTTTCTACTAGTATTATCAAATAACCATTCCTTAAATGGTTTCCATTTATCTTGAAAAAATTCATTTTTTATTATGGATCGAGCATCAGATCCTGTGCTAAAATCTATTTGAAGACTTTTATCCATTAAAAACCAGAAAAGTTTAATTCTGAGGCTGTCATATCCTCATGAACAATATTATTATCATTAATTTTCAAATTTTTAATTTTAGAACTAATATCTTCTCTTATTTGAGAAGTAGAAGCCCTTGAAGGAATAGTAGTAGGAATATCGACCTTATAATTTAAAGGTGAAATATAAGAATATGATCTATTAGATCTAGATCGTCTAAGAAGACTATTATCTTCTTCATAAATATTATCATCATCAAACTCAATTTGGATATTACCATCAGTCATTTGTATTATATTTGATATAGAATCATTGATTCTAGGTTGAGGTTGAATTGCCTCTTCTAAAATCCAATTTTGAGGGAATTCTATTTCATTCCATTTAATTGTTCTTCTAGTTATAACAGGGAGGGTTGACGAGGACGTCTCTAACCGTATACAAGCGGCGTGGAGAAAGTGGAGAGCGGCTACAGGAGTGTTATGCGACAAGAAAGTTCCTCTTAAACTTAAGGGAAAATTTTATAGATTAGCTGTTAGACCGGCCATGCTATATGGTTCTGAGTGTTGGCCCCTAAAAAAGGCGCAAGCTGAGAAGATGGAAGTGGCCCAGATGAGGATGCTTAGATGGATATGTGGGAAGACGTTGATGGATAAAATCCCGGTAGGAGTCTTTAGAAACGAATTAGGAGTTACTTCTATTGGCAATAAGCTGAGGGAAGGTAGACTACGGTGGTTTGGCCACGTTAAAAGGAGACCACCAAATGCACCAGTTAGGAGCACAGAAGAGATTGTAGTTGAAGGTACTAGGAGACGTGGTCGTCCTTTTCTGAGGTGGGAGGATAGGGTGAGAGCAGATTTACAGGAGTTGTCTCTTACCGATGATATGATCTCAGATAGGGTGTCTTGGAGAAGAATGATTAAGATTCAGGGTTAGGAGGTATAGAGACTGCAGCTACCTTCATAGGGTTAGTGAGTAGGGTTAATCTTCTTTGTTTTATTTTATATTTTTAATGTATTTTCTCTTTTTATCTATTTATTTTATTTTACTTATTTATCCTTTCTTATTATTTACTCAGTTTTTTTATTGTTTTTTATTTTTCTTATTTTTATTATTGAGTTTCCTTTATCGTGGCCGGAGGTCCTTTGCTGGAAGCAATCTCCCTACATTTTGGTGGGGGTATGATTGTCTACATTTATACCTCCCCCATACCTCGCTTATGCGGGATTGGGTATCGTTGTTGTTGTTGTTGTTGTAAATTACTTTCTATTATTATAGTTTCATTATTAGATTTACCAATCCTTTTACAATTAGGAGCCAAAGTAACCAAGGGTTTATAATATATTCTATAACAAAGATTTATAACTTCACTTCCTAACTCATAATCATAACCATGAGTTTTGATATTTAAAGTTAATGACTTTAAAATATTAATATCAGTTAATGATAACTGTAAATCGGGATAAACATTAAAATAAACAGGACCATGAGCCAAACTAGATTGCATGATTCCCATTAATGATTGTTTCCAATAGAGTTTAACGCTAGACGTTGAAAGTTGTGTAGGTATCAATAAATTAATCTAAATGATGAGGAGAACATTCGAGTTGGCGACTGATCAAGTCCCTTTATAAGAGAATGAAATACTCAAACCGGTGATTGTGTTGGTGATGGTGTAGATAAAGTGGAACGAAAGCGTAAACATCAAAGAACTTCGACTGTATGGAAGGAATTTGCTGGTGGGACTCTACCGAATGGAAAGCAAAAGGCTGAGTGCATTCATTTGCAATACATGACTGGCTAAAGGTGGAACCTCAATAACATCTATAAAGCATTGGAAACGTGTGCAAAGCACAAACAATACCGGCGAACTCCACAATTGCTTAATTTTTAACCGAACTCAATATTAGCTTAACTTTCAACCGCTAACTTCTGTTGGAGATATGGGAGCCCTAGTCAATCTGATTTCTGATTGTGGTTTCTTGGCTGGTTGATATTAATTTGAGCTGCTTAAATCTGTTAGAATTTGTCTAAAAAATGGCTGATAATAAGCCTTCTAGTAGTTTGTGCATACCAGACTTGATTCCAACAAGTGCAAGAGTTACTAATAACAAACTTAATGGTACTAATAACTTTAAATGGACCAAAACTGTTCGACTGCATATTCAAAGTATGAGAATGGCTTTCTCGTCTTGAGTCTGACCATCCTACTGAGGGTGATCGCGACATGTGGTTACAACAAGATGCTCATTTGTTCTTGCAGATTATCAACTATACTGAAGCATATGTTTCAACTCTAGTTAGTCACTGTGAATATGTCAAAGAGTTGATAGATTACATTGAATTCTTCTATTGTGGACAGAGTAACATTTCACTAATTTATAATGTTTGCAAGACTTTTCATCGTGAGGAACAACAAAACTGGTCTCTTACTTCTTATATCATGGAATTCAAGAAAACATATGATGAACTGAACTCCCTTCTCCTATTGAGTGCTAATGTAAAGGCTAAGTAGACACAAAGGGAACAAATAACTGTCATCAACTTTCTATCTGGTCTATGACCAGAATTTAAATATATCAGATCTCATTTCCTAAATGAGTGTGTGATACCTTCTCTTCAAGTGACATTTGCTCAAGTCCTTAGAAATGAGAACCTTCAATCACTCAACCGTCTGATATAATACAGCTTTAGCAAGTAAAGGTGGATACGGTGGTGGTTTTCGAGAGGGTCCTCATGGAGGTTATAGGGGTGGCTCTAGAGGTGGTCATAGTGATCAAGCAGCAAACTCATGTGAGTTCAACTCTGACTCTGGTAATGTTAAGTGTTACTACTGCCATGAGATGGGTCATACGACGTTCAATTGTAAGAAACGTTGGCTAGAAATCAATGGTTTGCATCTGCACAAGATGTAACTACGCCTACTAACGCAACTATGAAACCTAGAGATGAGCATGCTTAGATGCATTTGCTGGGATTGGTAACTCTCGTAAATGCTTTGTATCATCCTCCTCCAAATGGGTCATTGATTTAGGTGCCTCGAACCATATGACTGGTATTCCTAATCTTTTCTCTAATTTCAATCAACATACATTCCCAACCCAAGTTATTAGGGCTGATGGATCTGTCTCATGTGATTGGTTCAAGCACAAATTAAATGTCACCATATGTCTAATTACCCTATGTCCTGAGTTTACCAAACTTTTTTTTTAACTTACTTTCAGTAAGCAAAATCACCCGTAGTTTAAAATGTAGTGTCTCATTCTTCCCGGATCATTGTGTCTTTCAGGATTTGCAGATGAAGAAGATTATTGGTAAAGTACCGGAATCTGATGGCCTATATATATTTGAACAACATACTCCATACTCCATGGCATTCTCTATCTCATCATCTCCGTTTGAAGTTCATTGTCGACTAGGTCATCCGTCCTTACAAAGTCGAAAAAATTGTGTATAGAATTTTTCCATTTAGTGTCTTTACAGTGTGAGTCCTGTCAGTTTGCCAAACATCAGCGAGTTCATTTTGGTCCTAGAGTCAACAAGCGGGCTGCGTCCCCATTTGAATTAATCCGTTATGATGTTTGGGGTCCGTTACCTGTTATGTCTAAAACTGGGTTTTCATATTTTGTTAATTTTGTTGATAATTATTCTCGACCTACTTGGTTGTATTTAATGAAAAATCGATCTGAAGTATTAAGTCATTTGTGTTCCTTTCATTCTGAAATTAAAACACAGTTTCGAACATCTATTAAAATTTTGCGTAGTGATAATGCAAAGGAGTATTTATCCTAATCAATTCAGTCCTATATGCTTCGAAATGGTATTATTCATGAGTCTTCATGTGTTGCCGCTGAAAATGGAGTAGCTGAACATAAGAATCCTCACCTCCTTGAGGTGGCTCATGCCCTTTTATTTCAAATGGCCGTTCCCAAGTCCTTCTCGGAGGCTTGTTTACATACCAATAGAATTACATCGGTTGTCCTGAATGAAGAAACTCCATTCTCAGTTTTATTTCTTGAAAAACCACTATTTCCTATTGAACCAAAAATATTTGGTAGTACTTGTTTTGTTCGTGATACCCGTCCATACATAACTAAGCTTCATCTTAAGTCCTTGAAATATGTGTTTTTTGCGTATTCCAGACTTCAAAAGGTTTATAGGTGCTTTTCTCCCACACTCAACTGGTACATCGTATCTCTAGATGTTACCTTTCATGAAAATTTACCGTTCTTCCCTGTGTCGCCTTCATATCCACATAGGGATATGATGATGACTTAATACCCAGTTTTGAGCCTCCTGCTTCATTTATACCTACTCCATCCTCACCTCCTCAAGAGGATACTCGACCACCCATTGGTCATGTATATCATAGGCATCAACAATCTCCTTCGAAACCTGAACCAGCGTCACCTTCGTCTGCAGATCCTCCTTCCCCTGATGGTGCTATATCTGAAGATTCTATTCCTGGATCGTTAACCACAGATTTGGATAATGATGTTCCATTGCTCTTCGGAAAGGTAAACGTTCATGACCTATATAATTGCCTCCTTTGTTTTCTATGATAAATTATCCAGGTAATCTCGCGTTTTATTCTTTACACTTGCCTCTATACCTATTCCATCTACGGTTGGTGAAGGTTTGGCCCATTCTGGATGGAGGGATGCTATGGTTGATTAGCTTAACGCTCTTGATCATAATTACACATGGGACTTGGTAGAGGTACCTACTAGCCAAAAGTCAATTGGTTGTAAGTGGGAGTTTTCTATGAAAGTCAACCCAGATGGTTCAGTGGCTCGGTTAAAATCGCCTTTTCTCCGGTTGGAAAGTTATCATGTATCCGGCTTTTATCCCCCTAGCTGCTACTTACTATTGGCCTCTTCATCAATTGCATGTGAAAAATGTCTTCTTACATGAAGATTTACCGGAGGAAGTTTACATGGAGCAACCTCCTGGGTTTGTTGCTCAGGGGGAGTGTGGCAAGGTTTGCAAATTGCGAAAGTCTTTATTTGGCCTAAGGCAATCTCCTTGTGCCTGGCACTTAAGAAATTAAAAGGCTTTCTTGCATCTCAATTTTAAACTAAGGACCTTGGTCCATTGAAACATTTCTTGGGAATCGAGGTGTCTCGGACTCGCAAAGGAATTTGTTAGACATATTGAATGATTCTGGTATGATTGACACAACCATGTGACGCTCCTATGATCCCGAATGTGAAGCTTAAGGTTGATGATGGGAATCCTCTTGAGAACTCAGAGAAGTATAGAAGAGTTGTGGGAAGGCAAGGTTGAATTATCTAACAATCACTCACCCTAACATTGCATTTCCAGTAAGTGTGGTAAGTCAATTTATGTCATCTCCAAGAACCACACATTGGGATGTTGTCTGCCATATTCTGAAATATCTAAAGGGGGCTCCAGGTTATGGAATTAAATATCAAAATCATGGTCATCACGTTATAAAAAGGTTTACTGATGCTGACTATGGTTGAGATACTACAAGAAGATGATCAACATGATGTTATTCTGTCTTGGTGGGAAGGAATCTGGTGTCTTGGAAAAGCAAGAAACAAAATGTTGTATCAAGATCAAGTGCTGAATTTGAATATCATGCGATGGCCCAAACTACCTATGAATTGATATGGTTGCGTTCCCTTCTTAGTGATATTTGATATAATCAATCCAAACCAATGAATCTATGGTGTGACAACGAGGCAGCAATTCATATTGCAAATAATATGGTATTCCATGAAAGAACTAAATATATCGAAATTGATTGTCACTTTACTCCGGAAAAGCTAGAGGATGGATCTATTTCAACTTCCAATATTATTACAAGTACCGAATCACTTATATTTGTAACAAGCAGGGCATGATCAATATCTATGCTCTAGGTTGAGGAGAAGTCTTAGAAGTTATAACATCAGGGGACCTTAACAGGCTTTAGGGCTTTTAATGTAGTCTTTTGGTTTTCCTTTTATTGTGTATATATCTTGTTGTAAGTAAGCATAAACAAAGATGATTTTATTTGTGGAATGGCTAAGAAGATGAAGGAAAAGTTTGGCAAGTATTGGGATGTGTCAGGTATATGACTATTGCTTGTGTGTTGGATCCGAGGTTTACGATGAAACAATGCCAATTTACACGGAGATGTATTCGACAAAAATTGAAATTGCAACTTCTTATCATTAAAACTGAATGTTTATTGTTACAATAATATCTTACCCTCAATTTGGGAATATGGAAGTTCCATATAGAAATCTAGGAAAGGGACACTTTTTTCGATCCCATGTATATTTTCAATGACTAATTTAATTTATTCAAGTGCATAAGAGAACAAGAAAAGGGAAAATTGTACTTTCTCACAGTTGTATTCAAGGTGACTCGATGCTTTTAACGAACTTCTTTGCCTGTCCAACAGAAGAGAACGTAATCAATCATACGAATACATAAAACTGATCTATTTATCTAAATTAATGTATCAAGAGCAAAGTTCCATTATGCTTAAAAAGCCATAATCCGGTATAATTGTAACAATTTATTGGTTTAACATCTTCTCAAATAATATCAAAATGCAATCTTCTCTGCTACCATTAATAGCTTGCAACATATATAACATAATTGGAAAATATGTAATAGCGTAGAGAGCATTAGCGAGAATTTTGCTAAAACGTTATGTTATTCTCTTTGATATAAATACGAATCAAAAATTAAAAAATTGAGAACGAATTTTACTGATTCTATTAACGAAGACTATAGATACCTGCTCCAAGGTCAGAAACATGATGACATTCCAAGAACCCAGCCTTCCAAAGTTTGGAATAAAGCCTTTGTAGAAAGCAAATGGTCCCTGTCAACAATTAAAAAGAACCATCAAGAAAGATTTAAAAGAATCATTTCGTTTTTTATACCAAAGATTACTTGGTCCAATGGTAAAACAAGATTTATAAACGCGCTACTACAAACATAAACTTATTCATTTTATGTAAACACATGAATCTTTTGGAATTTACATAACCAACTTCCTTTGTGTTAGTGTTTTGTATGTGTTGGCCATGAGTAAGCAAGCTTACATCGTTCTTGAGTGTCTTTACAAAACAATCAATGGTGCCTTTGTAACTTGGATCTCCCATCATTCTTGATTTAACCTGCAAAAAGACATAATTCTCAATTAGTTTATGATAGGAGGAAAAGAAAGAGAGTGTATTGAAATGAATTCTAATGGGCCCTTTTCACTCGATGAACTAAAAACTTTGTTCGATGAAACCTGAAACCCCACAAAAGCACGGGTCCTAACATTTAGGAAACAGTTTGAAAATCTATAATGGATTTGAGATAGGTTTACTACAGGAAGCTAAACTATGAAACCAAAAGGTTTACTAAGTGGGCTTTTAAGATTATAGTTGAAATGAAATAGATGGCTGAAAAAGAGAGACATATACGCGAGACATAAAATAAAATGGTTTCTTATTCTAATGAGTAGAGTTTATTTAATACAAATTCATCAAGAAAATCGTAAAACATGTCAATTCATTATGCTCATTATTTTTGTTCTTTTTGCTTTGATTCAACATAAAATCATTCTAGGATCAGCTTTTGATGTTCATGCAGACATGCATCTAACTTCATGTAATTATAGTCGATAAAAAAACACTTGTGGGGCAGGCTAAATTAGACTCATGTCACTAGTTGAAGCCCTGATTTGATTATCATATATAATATATGAGTTACAAACAAGTTTGCTGATGCCAAATATGGCTACGAAGTATGAGAATATGTGTTTTTGCATAAGATCTCCTAAAATGGTATGAACATTGTAACCACCAATTTAAGAAATATGAGCATAACGAAATTATAAATAAGTACCACGTCAACCGGGGATCCAACACAAACAGCAACAAATCCAGCACCCAAACCCGATAATAGATGGGTAACGACATTATCAGTGAAACCAGGGATCTTCAGAATTGTCTGCAAGGTAATTAATATAAAAGGTTGACATAGTTTTAAAAAAAAAACACACACACACACATCAAAGTTAAATGCTTAGTTTAATTTTCACAATGTGTGAATATGGTTACCAACCTGCTTCACTTGATCATAACTTGCCAATTCAGCAGCATTTATTATAGCATTACGGGCAACATTTGGCCCCAACCCAGTCCATAGAGCCCGAACCCCTTCCTGAAATAGGTACACACGCCACATATAAGAATTACAAAGTAAATAAGAAAAGCGACTAGTGAATGAAGAAAAAGACTCAAATCTGTGGTAGATTACCTGTCTCACAATCGTTGAATAAGCGTTTAATGCACCAGAATAACGCCTTGGTACACCAGCTGCCAATTTCCCTTCAGCTTGAAGCCTTACTTTCACTAGATCAGTAGGATTAGCTACAGATATTGCAAGAGCACCTGGGGAATTAAAATATTAGTAAAAACGACAACCACAATGATACTAAAGATAAGAAAAATACTACAAAAACAGTTAATTATTATGAATACCCAAATATATATGATGCACAAGACATCAAACAACTAAGATCCAAACTGCATCAATCATTACGGCCGCGATTTCGAATTTTTCAAGATTTTTTCCATATTTACATTTTTCATGTAATCCAAGTGAAATTAGGGATTTTTGTCAATCACGTGGTACAGAATTTCAGTATCTTAGCCATAGTTTGAATTTAGATTAAACCTGCAATGCACAATTAGTAGCACCTGACCCAATATAAGGATTTAGTTGTATGGGCTGAAGGATATTCATTCTGAAAAGTACAAATTATTTTTCCTGTAAAGCATATGATGTATCAAATTTGGTGTGTTTAAGAGAAACTAATAAATAATAGAAAGAGCAAAGTCATACCGGTTGTGAGCCCCGCAAGAATTTTAGTGGTCAAAGGAACGTCTCCAACAAAGTTATCACCCACATACAAGTTTTTAATCTGTTAGGAAAGCATTAAAAGATGTTTTTCTTGAGAGCAGAAGATATGCATAGGTAGCAGAAAACAAAACAAAAAAAGTAAAAAATTAAAAAAAAAAAAAACACTAATAAAAACGTACTTACAGGTTCGTACAATCCAATTCTTAAACCTCCAAACAAACATTGGCGATGTAATCCCGGTACAATGCCTTTCCATAAAGAAGCAAGACCTTCTTCCCTTGCAATAGTTGCTACAGTACCCAGCATTCCCCTATATTTTGGTAAACCTATCCCATCCCCTGCAACTGCCTTCTTTTGTAACTGAAGCCTCACCTTTGCCGTGTCCAATGGTATTGTACAAATCTATTCCAAGTAAATTCATAATATCAGTGAACCACCAAAATCTTTGTAGTTTTGGTCTTCTTTTTTTGGCATTACGGAACTAAAACTAAAAATTTAATGCACAAGAAAAACTTTAAGGGTCAAAACTCAGATTAACAACTATGCAAGGGACTTGATACTGAGACTAAGTGGTCGATGTATACAAGGGACTCAATAATGACGGTTCAAGATAAGTTTTTTTTAAATGCTTATGCAGTCAGAGACTCGGAGTATGCAAGGAAAAGGGAAACAAGATTTCACCGTTATCTTTGATACTTTGTACCAAAAAACTAACATAGCAGGAAAAATTCAAAGGTCCTTGAGAATCATAAAACATATACAAAAATTTTGCATGATCTTACCTTTTATGAAGAAAAAAAAAAGTCATTCTAGTCTACCATATTTGAGGGAATCTGATCTTGCTCTACAATTACAAATTTTGTTCGATTTTATCCAATCATGAAGATTGGTTTGACTAAAGGTGAGTGGCGTTTAAGGTGTTTGATTTTCCTATTTATATGCGTGGCAAGTCAAGCCCCACTATTTTTGTCGGGACAAAGAGGATACTTCTTAACAGTTTGCCAGAAGATCAACCTAAAAAATGATCTAAAAAGCTTAGATTATACCCAAATCTATGTCTTAATGTGTGTGAATCTATGTATGTGCTTCAACTATACCAACTATCGACTATCAATTCGGCATCAAAGCCAGATATGATTAAAATCCGATCCATGAATTAATGCAACTGAGGATAAACTTGAAACTTCCCTTTTTATATAGAATACTGCAATTGGAAGAACGTTTGCATATAGAAAACAGTCTATAAAAGGGGGAAGAACAAAACCCTTGACAATTATATAGTTTTAGCTACACGGATGATCAAAATTCAGTACTTAGAACAAGAGTTTACTCAATTAGCATTCCAGATTACAAATTCAATACAAGGAAATCAAAGGAAAAAAGTGTAGAAAAAAAGAGGACGAAATTGAGAAAGAAAACCGAGCATACCTCTGCAAAACAAGCGGCGAAAGCGCTGCTAGCGAAAGTACCGGCAAAAGAGATGTCGGATTTGGAATCGCCGGCGACCATGGTGGAAGAGGTGAGAAATGCAGATGCAGGAGCAGCTAATTAAAGGGGTTAAAGACTAGTTGGGTTTAATGCAAGGCTTAATAGGAAAGAGAGAGCAAGAGATTGAATGAATGAAAAGCATGACAAAAGAATCTTGGGAAGTGTGATGTGGGAAGATGACGATGTGCAAAATTTAATCCGTCATATTTCAACGTATTTACTAGTTCAAAGCAACAATTTTATTACAATATTTTATAAAGTTAAACTCTATAATAACGAGTGGAGGAATCACCCATGCGATGCAGCAGAGTTTAATTATGTTAAATAAAATATGAAAAAACGTATATTGCTAATGGGGTTTAGTCTATTTGATAAGGCGTCCACCTTTCTCGTAAGAGGTTGGGGAATCAAATTAGGCTGCATGTAGGGGGTTTGGGGTTTTTCTTTTAGGGTTTCCTCCATGAAGTGAAGATGTGGTGCTCGAACCTTGGTTAAAGCCAAATAACGAAGGGTGGTTGAAAACCCGCCACCAATCAATTCAAACCCATACTGAAGATACGGGGAAGTGTCCCCGTTAATTTTCCGGTCAAAAAAAATGAAAAAAGTACATTCAAACGCATATATTTGAAACAAAGCGACAATAATCTTAAATAGTTAGACTGTAATGCGGTATTAAGTTCAAATTTAAAACGACTCATGTTCAATTTTTATTATGCCAAACATGACGATCATCTTTTAACAATTTTTATAATTAAAGAATGTTTTAACAAAGGAAAAAAAAGTAGTATTATAGAACTATCGCTGGTTTTATTATAGAACTATTACCGTTTTTTCATTTATAACATAAAAGATAAACTTTAAATTATAATGTTAAAAAATAATTTTTCGGATAGATTTTATGTTACAAAAATTTTTGCGTCAAATCATAGATAAAAAAGAGTGGATAGAAATTGTTTGTCCCTTGGTGAGATAAACAACAAGCAAGTATTGTGTAGAAGGGGGGTTGAATACATTTTCTGCGAAAAATTGAACAAATCAATAAAAAGTGTTACACATATCAACTTGAATAAAATTGAATGCTTTCATTAATCAGAAGATGATTACAATAACTTATCAAGTATAAAACACTTGATGTATAAACACCGAATACAATTAAAATCTCTCAATCTCTCAAACTAATTGATCAAACTTGCTATCTATAATCAACTAATGATTATAGACACAAACTGATTCTCTAAACAGGATTTATTCACAGATTGAATACTTACAAACTTCACAACGTACGTAAATATCGAACACACGAACTCTTGTTGGCAATCTGTGAATGCTTGATCACATTGATCAACTTACAATCAATGTATCAAGTATGGCGAGGTTGTATGAGGTGTATACCTCTCTCTTGATTAAAAGAATTTATAGTCCTATTCTACGTATCCTAACAAACTAGAACTTATCATAATCTGTTAACTAACTAACGGATAATCCGGATATCTTGAATTTTCAATCTTCAATCTTGAGTCTTCAATCTTCAATCTTGATTCTGGAATCTTCTTATCCGCACCATAGAAATAGGATAACAGAATTAAAAACAAATTTAAATTCTATTAGGCTGACTTCTTTTATCAGGCTGAGTTACTCAGCTTGAAACTCATCAAGCTGAGTTCATCGAGAACTAACTCGATATCAAACATGTACTAACATGTATAAGGACCAACTCATCCTTAGAAGTCATAAGAGTTAGCTAGTACTGACTTAGCAACTCTGTTGAGCTGACTCAGCCTAAAGGCAGAGTCACTCCGCTTGAAACACATCAAGCCGAATATTTAACCTATACCTTAGGTAACACACAACTTATCAAACATACAGATAAAGTGACTAAGATATAGTCTAAGCTGATATTGTTCATTCAAGTTGAACATATCAGACCAAATATGAACATATCATATCATTTAAACATTTGAACATTTCAAAATAATACTTGTATTCATTTAACTTGAACATATCAGAATACAAAAATGTGATCACTTAGATCATGCACACTTAGTGCTTAAAAAAATATTAGAACTAATCTAATAGTTACAATAGAACTAATCTATTATAAACTTATCTCTTGAACTCTGGATGTAGAAATTCCCAAAGAACAATTTCTCTGTTAATTTCTTCCAACAGCCTGTCAGCTTCTGGATCCCCTCTGAGTTCTTTTTGTTGCATACGAATGAGTTTATTCAGCTTGTACCTCACAAAATGATTTAAGCTTTCATCATCACAGCAACTTCTTATTCTTATGGCATCCTTGGCTTTCAGATAACAAATCTCAGAAAGCTTTATGAAGCTAGGATTGCCTTCCTAATCTTTAAACATGAATCCTTGAACTTGTGCCTCTGTAACTTGATTTTCTTTGAATATCACACCTTCAGGCACTTTAAATAAGCTTTCCCATTGCAGACCAGGAACTGGAACATATCTTAGCTCCTCAGCTCTAGAAATTAGCTTAGAGACTTCAGATGTAATCTCTTGTTTGATTTGACTCTTTTTGAACTTCTTAAGCATCATCATAATCCTTTTTCATTCAATATAGCCCATCCTATGAACATATCTTAGGTTCATTCCCACTGTTGACTTATCAACAAATAGGAAAGTGAGAATGATGGCTCCATTTGTTCTGCTCAGAGTCATGCTCTTGATTTCTTTGCTGGTGCTCCTTCTAAAGTAGCATTCCTGGATGTCTGCATCAATGTATGGGATTGGATCAGGCCTTGGACCAATGTAATTAGCTTCAGCTTGAGCTAAAGCTTTTCTTTCAATTTCTATTTCTTTGTCCCTTTCCTCTTTTTGTTTTCTCCTTCTAAGCTCATCAAGAGATATGCCAAGCTCATCAGCTTCTTCCTTTTCAAGTTGTTCTATCATAACTCTTGCGGCTTTTTCTTCTTCAGTCTCAGGAATACTGTCAGCTTCAGATTCAGATTCTTCTACCATTTTCCATTTCTTTGCTGCAAGTTCCTCTATCAAGATTTCTAACTCCCCCTCAATCAGAGCTTGCTTCTCTGCTCCTTTGGCTAGAATTAGCAAAGCCTCAGCTTAAGCTTGAACTAACTCAGCTTCAGCTTCTTGAACCTTCTCCCCTTTTTGTCATCATCAACAGGGGTTGAAGTCTGTTTCTGTTGTAGAGCAGCAACTGCAGATGTAATTTCTTTGATGTCATTGGTCAGCTTGTCAATCCTCTGAGAAATCTTTCGTTTGTTCTTCTTTCTCTTGAGGTGAAATAATTCAAATTGAGCTGCAATGAATGACTTTATTTCTTGAATGCTTGAGGAGGGAGTTTCTGTTGGAGTATGCCCACTGACACACGTATATTAGTAATGCTACTGATGATACACGAGCCTATTGGGTCACACGCCAAGGATTGATCCCGACAACCCGCAACAAGAAAAGAGAAATATTCTGGAAACGATGTTTCCGCGCCGCGTAACCTTTTGGTTTACGCGGCGCGTAAACCGTCTGACAGTAACTTAACTTTTTGGTTATTGCTTGGCTCAAGTTATTGACTTTGGTGACATCTATGTATGGCATACACGACTTTATTGCCTTGTATATCTGCTGAAGTAGGTGATAAAGTCTTGTAGGTCTTTCATATGTCAAGGGTTGATTAATTGATCAAGAAGTTGCAAAAGGAAACTCTCTCTCTCATTCAAGAACACTTGCATACACTTTTCTATGTTTCTTGAGTATTCTTGTGTATCTCCAGAAAATCATAAGTGTGTTTAGTGATTTTATGGTAGTTGTGAGTTGTTCCAAAGAGTGATTTCAAGTCTTGAAGATCACAACTTAGCATACTAGTATTTGGGGATCAAACAAACTTGGTGTGGACTATCAATAGAGAGTTGCTCTCTTGTGACTTAGAGTTCATCCCAACTTGAAGATTTCAGAAGCTGGAGCATGGTATAATTCCTTATTCCATCTCTCCCTTTTACATGTTGCATTTTATAGTTATAGAGTTTTTGGTCCATTTTGGGTTTCAAGCCTTTTATGCTTCATATTATTGAGCTATGCTTCCGCTGCTATGTTCATGAGAAACCCAACAGTGGTATCAGAGCCACCTCTATACTAAAAATGCACATGGTGGCCTGAAAAACCCGAAATCGAAAAACTGGTTTTACTGTCAGGTTGATTCCACTGCGCGTTATTTGATCTGACATATTGTTTTAAAATTTTTAAAAAAACAGTTTTGCAGTCGGGTTTTTGGCATCCAAAAATGGTTTATGGAATTTATGTTCCAAAAATTATTTTTTGGTATATTAAGATGCCTTGTATCTTGGTTGGTGTATTTATATGTATATTATTATTTTTGGCAAAAAAAAATTAATAATTGCATATACTTACATTATGTATATATGAATATGTTTCATCAAAAAAAAAAAAGTTTGTTGTTACTAATGCATATATACATGGGATTATTTAGTGCCTTGAGTTTTGAGAAATAATCTTAATCAAGATATATAAGTTTACATGGTTATGTGTGGCACACCATGTTGTTCATGTTGTTCATGTGATGTTGGTAACCAATAGATGCCCTAGACCTTGTGGATGTTTGGTTGTGTTAAATTAGTTATTCATTCATTTGGTGACTATATGTCACATGGTATGTAATAATTAATTTATTTGGTATGTAAATTATTTTGTGGCTTGCATGCCATTTAAATTCCATGTTATGTATTTTGTCTTAGAAAATAGGATTTGTGGCTTGTATGCCATTTATTTCATTTTCTGTGTAAAATTAATATGGAGGCAACCATCGGGAGTCAAGGATTGACGTCTTGGCAAACACGAAACCGAGAGGCCCAATGGAGGTAGCGGGTTTAGTGGGAGCACATCCAAGTCAAGGAAATGTTCTTAGATGACTTCGTTTTTCCGTAGTGGCTCACGGGAAAACGCATAGGTTTTAGAGGCATGATTACCAATCTTATTGTATGCGTATGGTTGTTTTATTATTTATTGTTTATGCATGGTTTATAGGATTGCATGCTGGACAATTTTTGACTAATAATAAAACCAAAGAGTTTTTAACAATGGTTTAACAAACTCTCGCGCGTATACTAGATTAACAAGACGGATATAAAATTGGTTTAGTATCCGGTTAGTGAAAACATTTGGTTATTGTCACTTTTGTTAATCAAACTCAAAATGGTTTTATAACCGGAAAACTAAATCCCGTTTTCTAAATGTAAATCGTATACCACCCATAAGATGACACCGTCCGAATTTAGCCGTGCAAAGGTTGATTGTCGAGCTCTAGCCGAGTTGACCCTTGTATGTGCTGTGTGGAAGGCGCGTGTGGCAACTCGCAATATCGATTGCCGAGCTTTAGCCGAGTTGATCATTGGGCAAGAGTACCAACGTGTATCTTGATGGTTGATTTACGATTTCAAAATAACATTTTGGATGATTGTCGAGCTCTAGCAGAGTTATTCAAAATCTTAGTTTGAAGTTGGTGTGGAGGGACCAAACATGCCAAACTAGAAACAATGGTTGTCTAGTAGGATCCCGCAAGGAACTGAGAGTTGCAATAATGGATTGCAATCGGTCAATGGTTGCCGGCCTAAATAGCTTTGTCACGTGATCCGCGGAAAACCCGTCACGGTGCAAGGTGAAGTAGGGTTCTTAGCCCTTGTCAAAATAGCTGTTTTTAAACACATGGAGTAATTATTCTAACAAGGTTTATCAAACTAACTAAAACTACTTTGCGTTTTTAGATGATATCGACAAACATCAACAACACCTACTTTACTCTACGTATGTTTCTTGAGAAGGAGAAACTCGATGGAAGTAACTTTATGGATTGGTCTAGGAAATTGTATACTGTCCTACGACGCGAAGACAAGTTACACACCATTGAGGAACCCCTTCCGGAAGCCTCTGCTACCAACGCAAGTAAGACCGTTCATGATGCCTATAATAAACGCGTCAAGGACACCAACGAGGTCTCTTGCCTCATGTTAAGCATGATGAGCCCCAAATTGCAAATAAAATTGGAGCATCAGAGTGCTTACGAGATAATGCTTGAGTTGAAGGACATGTTCCAACAACAAGCGAGGCAAGAACGGTTTGGGTGTTTGAACGACCTACTTGGTTGTCGGCTGCAGGATGGTAAGAACATAAGCATTCACGTGCTTGAAATGAAAGCACTTGTGGAGCGCTTGGAAAGGTTAGGATTTACCATTGAAAGGGAGATGCCGGTAGATATTATCCTACGATCCCTTCCACCATCATATGAACAATTCATTATGAATTATCACATGCATGGTATGGTTAAATCCTTAATGGAGCTTCATGGCATGTTGAAAACTTTTGAGTCTAACATGACCAAAGGTAAGCTCACCTTGTCCACTCTCACTAAGGCTACCAACAAGAAAACTACCTCAAATGGGAAGCTTGGTCTAACTAAACTCACTATGACCATGGAGTCTGAGGGCAATGAGATTGCGCCTCTTGATGAGACTCCTAATGGGGAAGTTTGCAACTTTTGTGGGAAGATTGGAAATTGGCGCCACCACACCTGTCCTAATTGCCTGGAAGAGCTAAGGACACACAAAATGAGAAATGGTGGTTTCAGGTACATTCATGACCAAACTTCAGTGATCTTATACTTCTATAGGCAAGTTTTGTATACTGGCCATAATACTCACGTTTGTTACAATCTTGATTGTTGCAAAGTGCGACCAAAATATGGTTTTGAGACCAAAAATTGGTGACACTAAGAAAGACGAACCAAAAATCAGTTAGGAAAGCACCGGATGACTAGACATAAGGGTACTAGACAATTAAACACATGGTTCACGGGAAAACAGAATATGACCTAAATCTAGAAACATCAGAATGATAACTGAAACTTTGAGAACTCCTGACTCAGCCAAAAAATCCAAACACTTGACTTAGGAATCAAGGTGACAAGATAATTCAGTCACAACAACGACTACGGGGGTTCGGGGGCAGCGCCCCTAATAGCGGGGTCCAAGGGGTGGCAACCCCTGGCGGGGTCCAAGGGGTGGCAACCCCTGGCTGGGTCCAAGTGGCAGAGCCCCTGGCTAGGGTCGAGCTGCCAGGTCAGCTTGAAATTTTTTGAAAATGAAGAATAATGCTGTGGCAAAAATGATCAGAAATCTTAAAAATTTGAAAAATGAGTGTAAATCCGGGTGATCTTGAATTCCGATATAATTGACAATTCCGAGCACTTAGAGAATTCCGAGAAAATAGAGAATTCCGAGAAAATAGAGAATTCCGAGAAAATATGAATTCCGAGTAAAATCACCAATTCCGGTCAACAACCAATTCCGGTCAAGTTGAATTCCGAGAAAGTTTGAAATCCAATACAATTTTCTCGGATTATAGCAATTCCAACCAATTCTACTTGGAATTCAGCAATTCCGACATATTTCTTCTCGGAATTCAAAAATTCCGACCAAATTATTCTCGGAATTCAGCAATTCCGACATATTTCTTCTCGGAATTCGACAATTCGACAATTCCGACCAAATTATTCTCGAAATTCAGCAATTCCGACTGATTCAAAGGGCAATTCCGACATCTTCAAACCTGGAATTCCGACAGCTTCAAGATCTTACCCGCTCAGATTTAAAAAATCTCGAATTTTGCCCAAATCTGATAATTTCTTGTCCAGATCACTTTGCCTACCCCCGATTTACACTTCTCAATCAACAATAATCATAAACAACAATCAAATGAGCAGATTCAATCGATTTTCTTCAAGAACTTCACAAACCCGAAAACACAAAAATCTTCAAATTTGGCCACTGATTTGTGAATGAATTGACTCCTTTTTTATCAACGAGTGTTACTATGATAAATGCAACCCTAATCCAAGCAATTAACACTCAAAAACTCCATTAAATCTTCACTTCGATTTCAAACCCGAAAGTACACTTTTTCTTCAAAAATCTTAAAAAATTCTACTTTTGTTGCTGAATTCAGAATCAAATCTTCACTCCTTTGGCTCTGATACCACTTGTTAGTCCATTATAACAAGTGATTCAAGTAATATGTAGGATTTATGAAGGATTGCATATGTAGAACTAGAGAGAATGTGTAAAAACACCATGAAAACACATAGTTCTTTATTTCATTGTGTGCAAAACCTTACCTATTACAATAGGTCATATCCCTATATACCCCATGGGTATTTTACAATTAAACTTCTATTTCTATACAATATTATGAATTTACAAAAAGGTTTAATCCTATTGATGAGAAAGTTTAAACAGTTAGTTTGAACGATTAAAAGGATTATAACTTTTGGTAAAAAGAAGTTTAATCGAGAAAATTAAACAGTTTGTTTAATTGATAAAACCTAGTTAAAACTAGTTTGTTGATTCGTTTAAATTATATTATCTTCTACTTCATCTTGTTTCTTGCTAAAAAAAAAGTCGAAAACCAAAGAGGTGATTAAAACAAGTTTTTATTTTTCATCTAGAATACAAAAGGTTTTATTTTAATCAGATAAGTTTAAACTTGTTTCTATTTAAACGGTTTAAAATATAATCTTTTTAAAACCTAACCTTAAATAAGGAATTAAACAAGTTTTGTTTAATGGTTAAAATCTGGTTTTAGGATTATTAATTATTAGTGGAACAAAGTCTTGGTCACATTAATAATTAAAAGTTTTGGTTTTTGATTAAATCCAGTTTTTAATCAGAATATTAAAAACTAGTTAGTTTTTGATAGATTAAAAGGATTAGGATTTAAAAGGTTTATATTTTGTTTTGATCGGAAAAACCGAGATTAACGCCACCGCCGGTGACGACGGCGGCGGCGATTGCTGATCGGCGGCGACCAAGTCGGCGGCAGTCGCAGGCGGCGGTCACAGGTAATCGGCGGTAGTCGTAAGCGGCGGCGGTCGTCGGCGGCATGGCCAGGTTGTCGGTGGTGTGACTGGCTTCGGCCTAGGATCCACGGCCCAACCGGCCTGGCTGCGGGAATTAGGCCGAAGTGGGCTTCGGCCCAAGTGGTTTTCGGCCCAGGTGGGTCTCGGCCCAAGTGGGATCTGGCCCAGGTGGTTTTCGGCCAAGGTAGTGTTCGGCCTAGAAGGGCAATCGGACCAAGAGGTGTTCGGCCCAGGAGGGTACTCGGCCCAAAAAACAGTTTTTCCGAGTAAGTACAAAGTTGTTAATTTTAAGCATTAAAATTAATAAGTGTTTTATATAAACTAGTAATTTTATATATTTTAATTAGTTTAATTAAAATATATAATTTTTAGTTAAAATATATCATGGCTAGTTGAGACATTATAAATAAACTCTAAAAAGGTAAGTCTATATAAAAGGATTGAAACAAGATGTTGTTATTTAAATAGTGATCAAATTTTGTCGTGTTTGAGTCTTGGTAAAACTAGTACGAAGTCGACATAAGGTTTATTCAAGTTTTAAATAAAGTCATGTTTTTCAAAGTTTGTTGAAAAACTATTTTGGTCAAGTTAATTTAAATAACTTAGATGATTATAATTCTCATTTTTTGATTAATAGTTATTAGTCAAAAAGTGTAGATGAGAATAGTTAAACGAATCAGGTTTTTGTGTTTATCGCATTTTTTTCGTTTATATATATATAACTGCGTGGTTGTTGCATAGATATGTAATTGCGTGGTTGTGATAAGTAGTTATAGTTTTGCCAACCTAGGACTCGTTTTTACTTTCTTATTTTATTTTGGTTTTGGGAAGGCCTGCGTGCCAACTACAATCCCTTTTTCATTTGTAATATTGTACTGATTCGGGGAGGCCTGCTTGCCACTTACAAACCCTTTTATCATTGTAATTGTAATAGTAGTAGTTGTAGTTTTGTCCCACTATCAAAATGGAGTTCAAGGAGATGTTCAAGATGATGGTTTGCACAGTGCTCGAGTATTTCGGAGGAGATATCAAGGCGAGTGGGAGCAAAGCATCATGAAGGCGAATCCGAGTTCCTTTTATCCTTAGGATTGAGTCCTGAGTTGCAGTCAAGCATGATGGAGACTCCTGCTTACGACATGATCCGCCAGGTGAGGGACATGTTCCGCTAACAAGCCCGCACGGAGCGTTATGATGCCACTAGAGCATTTAACTCGTGCAAGATGGTAAAGGGGACGTCGGTCAGTACCCATGTCATGAAAATGAAAGGGTATATGGACCACCTAGAGAGACTTGGGCACCCAGTACCATTGCAGCTAGCAACGGATATGATACTCAACTCGTTTTCAGACGACTATAAGCCTTTTATAGTCAATTACAACATGAACAACATGGAGAAATCCGTGGCGGAACTGCATTCTATGCTTAAGACTGCGGAGCAGAGTATGGGGACCAAGTCTAAGGACATTCTCATGATGGGCAATGGTGGAAATAAGAAGAGGAAGGGGCGCAACGGAAAGGGAAAGGGTAAGACCCAGCCCAGCCAGAATGCACCCAGGGCTAGTGATAACAACAAGGGCAAGAAGCCAAAGCCGAACAAAGCAAGAACCGAGAATCGGTGCTTCAGGTGCGACGAGACCGGACACTGGAAGAGAGATTGTCCGAAGGCTCACGAAGCAGGAGGCAAGTCTGGCTCCTCAGGTATCGTGTGACTAGCTTCTTTGTCACTTTCCACTTGTAAAGTTTTTACGAGTATTCTAATATCTTGCAATCGTTTATTGTAGGAGGTGATAGAAACTGAAGCGGCCCAGCATTCAAGATCCTACGTGATTTTTCGGATATTTAAT
Source organism: Pulicaria dysenterica (assembly GCA_947179395.2). Classification (NCBI taxonomy): domain Eukaryota; kingdom Viridiplantae; phylum Streptophyta; class Magnoliopsida; order Asterales; family Asteraceae; genus Pulicaria; species Pulicaria dysenterica. The sequence goes on along the minus strand of OX359292.1, from coordinate 47,398,064 downwards.
AATTCTTTTTCCTAGTTATTAAACTTATTATTCAAAGTTTTGGATTTGATTGGTTTGTTTCAAACTATTGGTTGACATTATGATTTAAGTTTTTGAAATTTGAATTATTTGGCTGATATCCGTGCACGTATGTTTTTAATGACTTAAGTTAGTCCAGTTGTGACTAAAGGTTACTAATAAGTCAAGTTTTGACTTAATAGGTGATTCATAGTATTCTTATGCAGTAATTGTTGTAATTACATTAATCTCACTATATAAATACTTACATAAACAAGTTGTGTTTAGAAAATTAGAAAGCCTTTCTAATTTACAAGTATTTAAGGACTTTTATGAAAAATGAATGTTCAAAGCATTGAGCATGATAAGATAAGAAATAATAGTTATTATTTCTATATGAAAGTTTTGTTTAAAACATTTAAGAAAGTATAAGGTGATTATAATAGTTATTATAATCAAGGTTGTCTTATACAAAATGTTTTAAGCAAAGAAATTTAAAATACCTTTACAAGTGTTTCATACTTGTAATCGTGTTTTGGGTTGAATGAAACCATTTACCGTAATTGGAAAGGTGGATATGTGAGAGATCCAAGTTCTTGTTTCATAAAACGATTAAATTTCTCACAAAAACTGGTTTTAAGAGCAAGTGTTTAAAACACAAGTTTTAGGCGTATTAGTCAAAGATTGACTAAGTCTAAAAGGATGTTTTAAAATAATGCACTCTTTCATAAAAGATAGTGGGAGCACCTGACTAGTGTATTTATCAAGTTATCAAGGTTGATCTAACTAGTATGATAAATACAAGTATGAACTTTTAAAGTATATAATTGTCGGATGATTTTAGAAGTGGTCTAAAATAAAAGGTTCTTGAAAAGGAACTAATCCGAGGAACGCATGACTTATTGAAAGGTTGTTAATAAGGATGTCATTGCAAGATTTTTAAGTCAAGTTACGACTTAAATAAAATTATATATGATTAAAAAGGGTTCAAAAGTCAAAATAATTAATGTTGGTAGTTGATTAACGTTAGAGATGATAAAATAGGATATTTTTGATATCCTTAGTAATAAAATTAGATAAGTGTTCGTGTACACTGGGGATCTAATCTTCAGTTTACAAGTATGTGTAAATGGATTTATCGTTTCAAAAAGGGTATGAATCTAGTAAGATTTAATACATCTACAAGTGTAATTAAAGTTTTAATTACAAGGGGATTATTTTATAAACTCAGAAACTTTGGAGTTATTTTCGGTTCTCCAAGTTTATGGAATTTATAAAATAAGTAAGACTAGAATTGTTTTTAGGTTGCAAAACAATTTCTAGCAAAACCAAGAAAGAGTACTTCGAGATACTAATACTGTGTTTTTGGTTTATGTTAGAATATTAAAGTGAGGGTGTAATATGTAATTACTCAAAGTTGGGAAAATGCTATTTAAAGGCATTTCCCCCACATTTTCAACTAAGCTTTGCATTACCAATTTACTTGTGTTTGTGAACTCTCTCTAGCTCTCGGCTTTCTCACTCAAACCGAACACACACACAAACACACACTAATCATCAAGCATTGCTTCATCCGTATCATTTACGGGACCATCAATTGGTATCAGAGCCAAACTTGTTTTTGGCTAGTGATTGTTCGAAAGAAGACAACAAAATCTCGAAGATTTCAAGCTTCCAAGAAGAAAAATCTCTCTATTTCACAAAGGTTCAAGAACTTCATCTTTCTTCAAGAAAAACTCAAGCTCAAACGATTTCTAAAGATAGAACTCATTAAAGGTATAAACTATATGTTCTTTAAATTTCCTTTGGGTTGTTACTACATTTTTACAAAGTTTACAAAACATTCTTTGAAGAAAAATACAAACCGTGGGAGTTTTTATATACATTAGGTCAAGAAGGTCATTAAATACCCACCTTTTCAACATTAAATTTTCTGGGTATTTAAGCATTTAAGGTGTTCATGGTCTAAAAGTACAACTTGAAGAAGAAGAAATCGTATTTTGTAATTTATTTAATTATAAATTCTTAATAGTTTAAGTGTTGTACAAGGAAAATCAAGTACTTGCCATACCAATCAAGTAAAAGTAGTTAGACACTATTCAGGGTATGGCAATCTGATTTGAAAAGGACACATCATACTCTATCAGCCGGATCCCCAATCACACGCTATTGGTTTGTGCGGCCTATAGAGTATCACAAGTAACTTTCAAGTGTTAATATTCTATCAGCCGGCTCATAAAGGCAATCGCACGCGATTTACACTTGGACACTCCTATCAGCCGGCTCCAACTCTTTAATAGCACGCGATTGAAAATTGTTCTAAGTTCAACTCTTTAATCGCACGCGATTGAAAGGTTTTCTAAGTTCAACTTATTGATTCGCACGCGATTGAAAGTTTTCTAAGTTCAACATATTGATTCGCATGCAATTAACTCTTGACCCATATCTGTGCTATTCGGACTATTCACTCTATTGGCAATCGCATTTGATTGTCAGGAAGTGTTTGATGCAACAGGATTGAATCGCATTCGATTGGTTACTTTATTAATCGATACTATGTCCTTACTCTGCCCGTTTGTTTTCAAGGAATTTACTCACTCAATCGCACTCTATTGGATCAATTCGCATTCGATAAGACAAATCTCAAACAGTGACATTCCTAAGACTTGGACAAGTGATTGACTCTTTGGACTTGACTTAAAGAACTCTAAGACATTTGGACTTAATCAAACAATCTAATTCATAATTGAATTTAATTTAAATCAGATTTAATTCAAAGGTGAATTACATTACCTCAAGTCTATTTAGTTCAAAGTTGAATTTAATCTTTGTAAGATCTAATTCAAAATTGAAATTCAAAAGACTTAGTTCTTTAATCAAACTCTCAAGTCACTTTTAAGATCAAGCTTGAAAAGAATCATACTCTTTACTTAAGGGAAAGCTTTCGAACAATCAAACCATACTACAAGTGAACGATCATTTCTTTCAAAAATCACTAATCATGTCAAGTACAAATGAGATGATGCCTATTGGTACCGACACAAAACCTCCTGTTTTGTTTCGGGGGGAATACAATGTTTGGAAAGGAAGGTTCATGGACTTCCTTGAGCACAACGAACTCTTCAGGGATAAGATGATAGAATGCATCCTCAATGGAAACACCAAGTTCACAAGGATCGTTGAAGCTGACCCAACCAACAATCCCCCCATTCTCAGACATGAAAGGGAAAAGACCAATGATGAGCTGACTGCTACTGAGAAGAAAACAAAGAAGGTTGAGAGACTGGCCAAATACTATTTGAAACAAGGTCTCTCATCTGAGATCTATCTGAAGATAGACAGCTTGGGTACTGCCAAATAAATCTGGGATGAAATCAAAAAGCAGCTTCAAGGCACTGAGCAAGGAGAGTACATCAAACGTACTCAACTGGTCAACAGTTACCATGATTTCATGGCCCGTGAAAATGAGCTTCTATCTGAAACATATGGCAGATACTGCAAATTGCAGAATGAGATGAGATCTAATCAAATTGTCAGAACTGACCTTGATTTGAACTGTGTTTTTCTGAATTCATTAGGTTCTGAGTGGAAGGATTATGCTAAGCTGTACAAACAGATCAACAAAGATCTTACATCTGTCACCTTCCACAACATCTTTGAGGACCTCAATCAGTATCAAGATGAAATCTTGCAGTCTCACCCGAATGAAATCTTGCAGTCTCACAACATCTTTGAGGACCTCAATCTGAATGATATTGTTAAGAGTTATAGGGAGAGTGTAGGAATACCTCCCATGGTTGTGCCAGAACCGGCCATACCTGCCCAGGGAGGAGTAGCACCTGGTGAGGAATTAGAACATAGGCCTCAGACATCTATGGGAGATGCTGAGAGGGAAGAGCAGAGAGAAAATGAAGAGAGGGGAGGAGAAGAGGGTGAATGTGATGAGACTAGAGAGGGAGGGGATACATATGATCCCACCACTGTCCAAAACATTATTCAATCTATTTCTCGTATCACCCAAACCCAAGCTGTTCTAACTGAACTAGGACTTGACATTTCTGATTCATCCAGTTCCGAATCTTCACATGCCGAGTCAGCTTCTCACCGAGGTGGTGCCCCTGTTCTTGAACCTATCTTATCACCTTTGGGCACCCCCGAACACCCAATTACCAAACCTACAGAAAGCACCCCCTCATTCATGAAACTAACCGAACCACCATCAACCTTACCTGAAGTGACACCCACTGCTCAACCTGACACTAAAATTCCTCAAGCAGGTGGGCTTATCATCACTTTGAATCCTCCCACCCACACTGCTGAAGTACTTCCAGCAAGAAGATCCATAGTTTCCCCTGAACATGACATTAAAGTCACTTCGCCAAGTCATTCATTATCTGTTGAAACTGGTTCTGTCACCCATTCCTCTCTAATTCAACCTGATCAATATGCGGGGTATGGTGCTGGTAGCGGTGATGATGAAGATAGTTTTGTTGTTAGGAGTGCGAGTGATAGAGAGGAGGCGAGAAAAGAAAAAGCGAGTGCTGAGGGTTCCCCAAACCCAGAAAGCCGGGAAGCCACATCTACTATGGGGCCTAACACTGTTGGGCCTCATATTGAAGAAGTCGCGGTGATCCCACCCGTGCAAGTTTCTACCCCACAAAGCCACTACGGTGTTTCTCAACAGACACCGTCTTCATTGCACAGGGTTATAGCACATTCCCTAGGTCTTCCCCAATCGGGTGTTAGACCTATTGAACAAAGAGGACCGCCTCCCTCGTCCTCGATTCCTTTCAATGCACGATTTGATATACCGCGGATTTCCGCATATCTTGATCAACACCGTGTTACCATCGATGCATTGAGCTTGTATGTTCATCAAGTCTCCCAAACTTCTATAGGTGGTACCTCTCATGGTGCCATTCGAGGATTAGAAGGAAATCCTGCTGGAGCCGAGATTCCTGCTGCTCCAGTAGGTGGTACTGCCTCTATGGCTGGTACCTCAACCGGAACTCTTCGTGATTTCAGGTTTGTTTCACGTGCAGAACTTCATGATCACATTCAACAAGCTGTGGCACCAATCCACCAACAACTGCTAATGACAAATCAAAGGTTGGATCGGATTGAAAAATCTTCCCAGACTCAAGCACAGCAACTAAACGGAATAGAAGCTCTCCTTGCTGCTAGACCTGTAGTGCCAGAACCACAGCCACAACCTGATCCATCATCTATGTCAGTTGATGCACTAAAGAGCTTGCTGTATGTCAGACTTTTGGAACAACAGCCAGAATCAGCTCATGACCAAGACCTTCTGACAACTCTTCGCAATGAACAGCATCCACAGGGAATCTCCATGAATGACTTTCAAGAGTTTCATGAAGATGTAAACAACAAGATAGATGGGATCACCAGAGGTTTCTATACTTCATTTCTAAGGTTACTAACAGGTTGAAACTACTTGAACAAACCTGTCAGGCTCAGGCTCAGGGAAGCAAAAGGAGGCGGGATGATCAAGATCCTGATGATCAACCCGAGGGGGAGAAAAAAAGAAGAGTATATATGACTTCTCCCTCTGCGGCTGCAAATGTACCAATTGTACCTGTTCCCCGTTTCAGTTCATACTTATATGCAGGTACAAGTTCAGCTGGGTCTGGAAGTCAACAAAAACAACAACAGAAAACTGCACAACAATTGGCCGATGAAGTTTATATACAACAACAAAAAGAAAATGCTGACAAACAGATTGTACTATATGTACCTCAGCAACAATCTGAACCGAGGCCAATTGATCTTGAAGAAGGTGAAATACCTTACGAGCAGTCTCATGCCGAGATGTTTGAATGGTCTAGCGACTCAGAGGAAGTAATGGAGGATTTATATGAGTACACACATCACCTAAAAGGCATATGGGAGAAAGCAGTTCTGCTCAACCAGAGGAGGAACCTGAGGATCCTGAAATTCGTGATATGTTCAGAGATATAGATGAATATGTGAAAGACACTACACGTCCAGCTTCACCTAGAATTGTCCACAGATTTGATGATATAATCAGTGAAAGAGAGCTTGCACTGAAAAGAAAAGAATGGGCAGCAATCTATAGAAGGTAAGCTAGAAGGAAACATAAACAGAAGAAAACCACCTTTGACGTGTCCAGGGTTCTCAGTGGAGTAAACATTGATGTTCATGAAAAGCTTCCCTCCTCCTCCTGGTCAGTTTCAAGAATCAGCTGCCGATGTACTTGAAAGAAATAGACAGAAAGAGGCAGCTGAGAAAGTTAGACAAGAATCTGAATGGCCTTTGCCAAGGAGCTTCATAGTGCCACCTGCTCCTCCAGTGTATCGAGGGGATCCAGGACTGGATGCAGGCAACATGTTTACAAGAAGTGCTGGCCAACAACCAATATGGAAACCGTATTTTGTCAATGCTGCTAATCTTGAAGAAAGAATACCAGACATATTCAGCAATGAGCTAATACAGGTTATTTCCCCTGAGTTGCGGAACATGGACGACAAACAGAGAAGAAGATATGAACACATACTCTCTCAGTCCATGACAAAACCCGAAGAGATTAAATCAGAGTATCCAATAGTTGAACTTATCAATATCTATACTCAGACAACCTTCAGAATAAAGTATGCCATCTTTCATGTCAGAAGAGCAAACAACCTGTCATACTTCCTCAACGAAGCAGATTTAAGGTTTGTTAGTATTGAATACATCAGCTTTATCTTTGACACCCTCTCTCAGAAAAGAGGAAAGTGGCCTGAAGAAGAGTTTGGAAGGGTTGCTCTGATGAAATACATGAGAAATCTGATGGAATACTTTGAGGAACACGATCTGCAACTCGGAGCTGAAAACAACTATCTGAAAGTCAATCTCTTAAAGCCTAACCAGAGCCATCCAGATCTAGAAAAGCTTGAAGAATTGACAGTTATCTATGATGGACATCCAAACTTCAAAGGTGATCGAGGTGTCATCTCAAGGAATTCAAAAGGAGAAAAGATATTCGTCAGACTTGATGAATTAATGTCATATTCAGACGGCACTTTGAAAATCCTTCATCATAAGATACATCAGAAAGTTTGGGAAAACCGGGCAGCCTACACTGATGAAGAACATGTTGAAGCCTATCGTGCTATAGAAAGGATGAGAATGACACTGGCAAGCAGAAGGCAAATACGCAAGTGGCAAGTGGTATTCGGAATTCGCAACAAATCTGCTTATGAATAGTTCAATGTATTTATTTGTTGTGAATGATTACACACCTCACTTAGGGGGAGATTGTTAGAATATTAAAGTGAGGGTGTAATATGTAAATTACTCAAAGTTGGGGAAATGCTATTTAAAGGCATTTCCCCCACATTTTCAACTAAGCTTTGCATTACCAATTTACTTATGTTTGTGAACTCTCTCTAGCTCTCGGCTTTCTCACTCAAACCGAACACACACACAAACACACACTAATCATCAAGCATTGCTTCATCCGTATCATTTACGGGACCATCAGTTTATAATCATATTATTTTTCTTGTAATCCGTGATAAGTTACAATGTAAAATAATAAGTAATTCAGATAAACGCTGTGAATTGAGTCAATGAAATGGTAGAAATTATGCATCTTTATTCCAGGGTGGAATATGGAGGGTGCAGAAATTAGTTTCATTGTTCTTCACCATTTTGTATGTTTTAGTTCATCCAGGAATAAACTTGTTTTATTCAAAACATTATCCGTGACTACTTATCTTGGTGGGAACCTTGATAGGGTTGTAAAGTCATCGTAATTTTGGGGTAGATTCGAAGGTATATCGAATATAGCTGCAAAAGGTTTTTGCGGACCAAAATTGACGGATATTCGTTAGGGTTACGAATATTGGATTGACCCGCCGTGAAAAATACTTCGTGGATTCGTGTCAAAAGTATTTATCACATAGGTTATCCTTAAACCTGAGGTATTTGGTTTGGGATACGGTAACTATGGTCTCCTTAGTGCGTCCTAACGCGACGCCGTAACAGGGTGGCTATTAGGGGCGTATCTAGATTCAGTGGGAGCCATATTGCCAAATGCAAATATGCAAGAAGATATTTGCACCTCCTTTTTAGGAGAGATATTTCTGGGCCCCTTGACTGATTAAAAGCTGGTAAGTGCACGGTCGTGCCCAAACGAACTAATCTGTTCTTTGTTGTTTATCACGCAGTTTGAAATCAAGGATGTCATGAAATAATTCTTGAGATTTTGAGTTGACACTCTCCATGCTCATGCTGAAAATTGAAATATCGTGTTGCAAGGGACAAACCTAATAACCGTACCCATTCATAAACATGTAGTTTATGATAGTTAGTTCATGAACAGTTAGTTTATGATAGATTGCTCATAAACAGTTGACTTATGAGAGTTTTCTTTATCACACGTTACTTTGGGGTATAAGAGTTCTTATAACCTGGTTATCCTAAGCGTCTGGCTAGGGACCTCCTTACGCTAGCAGTGTACAGTAACTATTACTTATTTTGCACAAGTGGGAGTCTGTTGAATTATGTGCACAGATAATTAATGGGTACATTGTGTGCAATGTTTTAAGAGACTAAAGGGTCACACTGCTACACACCCAATTAGAACAGTTTGGAATTTACCAATATCTGTGTGAAAATAATTAATCAGTGGAATTAATTATTTGAGAGAGAAATAAATAATAAATAGTTATTTATTATTTAAAGGGAAATTAAATATTAAGTTTAATATTTAACGGACCAGTTAATTAATTAACTAGTAAAGTCTAGGGGGTCAAAGTACAAGGAATGAAACTTCAATTAAAGTCATGGGCTTTAATTGAACGGGCTTGGGCTTGGATAAGGTTTAAAAGTATTTAAACCTAGAAAATGCTTATTTATCCTTAAGGGGAATAATATTTGCAATAAAAAAGAACCCTAGCCTCCTTCCCTCCCTCTCTCTCTTTTGCGTCGACGACAAGAAACCCCAAAGGGGTTCTCGGCTTTTGCGTTCCACGCATCACACACACACGCACGGCAGCGTGTTATTCTCGGGTAATTCCTGCAGCGGTCTAGCAGCTAGTTCGTTGGTGGTGCAGTAGTGGTGGACTATCTTTAGTAATCCCAAGATCAAAGAGGTATTGTTTTCTAACCTTTTATCTGGATTATAGATAAGAAACTGATATGATCATTAGAAAGAACCTAACCCTTTTAGGGTTTAGGGGGTTGTGTTCAATACAGTTCCGCTTTAGGATTAAACCAGTAGTATCAAACCCAGGTTTGACCAGTTTGTGTCTTAGGGTGGTTTGGTCAGATCAAAACCCTTCACTTTTGACCAATGATGGGCTGCCATTGAGCTCTTATGCGATGGTGACCTTCAAAAGGGATGGTGGTGATGATGTAGTCGATGGTGACCTCAAAATGATGTCTGGATCGATGGTAGTCCAAATCGTGTTTGTATCCAATTTTTATAATTATTATTATTGTTATTATTATTATTATTATATTTTCAATCATATTAAACAAAGAAGTAATATGTCAGCACCCAAGTCAGATGCCACGTCATTAAATCTAGTAACACATTAGCGGGTACCAAGTATCTCAGGCTGAATACACTAAATGTTAGTTTTAGAGACTTCAGTACACTAAATGGTAGCTTTAAAAGTTAGATAACCACAATAACAAAAAGTGATAATTTCAATAAATTTTTAGAAATTAAATCCTATAATTAAAGTTTATGGTAATAATCATGTATTTAAATACCTTTTGATTATAAAGATTTAAGGATACTTTTGTTTTCTTGTTTTTTTATATAATTACTAACTAAATACTTGTATGATATACGAGTTAGTTTAAAAAATTATAGATATTAAACATTAATAAATAATATTAAATAATTATAAAACACAATATAAATTAGATTTAAAATATGACGATATACGTTATCAATTCGACACAAGAGAGAGGACATACGTGATGGCAGAACGTGGTATCATGATACGAATAGACATGAATTTATTTCTTATACAAGTCATAAAACATTATTGTTACAATCATCAGCAATAGGTCTTATAATTAAAAAAGAGTTTTAAATGATTATAAAATATTTCAAAATGATTAAATCAAAGTTTTGGTTAAATTTGATATTTTGAATGTTATAAAGGGTGAATATAATGCTTGTAAATTAGGGTGAGTAAATACGATATTTTAAGATTAAGTAAGGACATATATGAAATTTTCAACAATAATTTTGATTCAAATTAAAATCAAAATTGAATCAAATTTTAACTATTGTTGACCAAAATTGGATTTCAAGTTTTATAAACATAGATGGTTCGTATTTTTTTTAATAGCAAAATAGATGGTTTAAATTTGATAATTTAATTCTTTTCTAAATTAATAATTAAGTTTATCTATTTTATCCATATTAGTCTTTTTTTTATTAGATGAGTAAGTAAATTTAAATTAGATTAACATAAAATACGACCCCATAAGAACCAAAAGATCTTTTTTGAAAAGCAAGGAATAATAATTAAGTGCTTTATCTACCCACATGCATTGCAACGTCATATTCTATTTTGTTGGAAGCTTAGTCACAATGTCAATGAATTGGAATATTGGATTACATAAGCACTCACGACTAAAAACGATCTCGCTTCCATTGTCATTAACTCGTTATTTGCTCGCGGGCTCTCCGTAGGTGCGCTCATCATTGGGGTAACGAGCATCTAGGACGTTATGTGTTTTAAAATGACTTTCATGATTACATTTTCTTACGCAACCATCTTCATCTTTTAACACACACGACATATACACATTCAAACTTTTCACCTTTATTTCTATAAAAATCACATAAAATCGACATCATCATCAACTTTCTCCCAAATCATACCTTGCCAAACTAAGATCACCGTAAATTGATATTATGGCGAGGAAGTCAAAGAGTACACTCTCCCTCATTACTATGCGACAAGACGTACCAATTTACGGATCTCGAGATAAGCGACTAGGACGTTATGTGTTTTAAAACGTTCCTTCATTGGCAATTCCTCAAGTTTGCTGACTTGTACTACTGCGCCCTGTACGACATAACTAAAAGGAGGTTCTTGACATTTGACAATGATTTCAAGTCATTGATTTACCTTGCGAGTAGGCTTGGTGGTGTTGATGTTTATTTTCGCTACATAGATATAGAAGCTGTGAATTCTTGCTTGTACTCTAGTTACGTTAGCGACACCAAATCTATCTGTTGTAGTTTTAGTTAATTATGGTACTGTAGTATTTTAGTTTTACTAGAATTTTAGTTGCTATATTATATTTTGTTTATTTTAATTGAATTTTAAGAAGTATTGTAGTATTTTAATTTTAATGGGATCTTAGTTATTTGATATTATTTTAGTTAATTTAAAAGAATCTTGTATTTATTATGAAAATATTATGTATTATTACAGAAAACTACAAATCAAGAAGAAATTGGAATCGACTTGATTAGTGATGACAGTGATACTAGTTATCATGAATACTAGTTAATGATAAATTAGTGATAATGACATGACGGGAGTGTAACAGTAATGCTAGTAATTGTAACATCCCAAAAATATAAATAAATAAATTTATTTTTTTAAGAACAAATTTATTCAAGTTTTGTCGTTTAGTCATGTGGAAGTTTAATTATTTTAATTGTTATGTAAAATTGTGAGTAAATAAAACTGAGGGGTTTACATTCACATAGATAAATGTTTTTTCATGAATCAATTGGTTCTTGTGGTTAAAATGTTATAAACGAGGTTTGAGATACTATTATTGCGAAGGGACAAAAGTAGTAAAGTCGCTTGTAGCGGTCTTCCCGAATCCTTCGGGTAGCTTGGGTAGAGCAAGAATGACCGGTACGCCACCTCTTGGGTTCTCTTCATCGGGTTCTCCAATCTGTCTTCACCCGAAGCTTTTTGTTATTTTGTTATTTTTTGGTGTTGTAAGAGAGAGTAAGAAGATAGAAAATATTTAATTTGTTTTGGTTAGGTGCTACTTGAGTTTCGAGTAAGTAAGAGAAAAGAGAGATAAATTGATATAGCATCTGATATGGCATTTGGGTTATATTGGTTTCAGAAGACCACTACTCATAGTCTAAGTACAAAAGGAAGTTATTTGACTATTTTGGGTAATTATGATGTTGGGTGAGGGTGAGAGGCTGGAAGGATCGACAGAAGAGGAGAACAAGTATAGAATTTGGGATTTTGAGCTGATTTGGGAAATTTTGACTAATTTAAGTGAAAAGGTATGTGAATCAAACTTCTAGCATGTGTAATTTGAGAGTTTTGATGGCATTATTGTTCTTAAAATGCTGAGGAATGATTTAGTGATGAATAAAATGATAATGGTATTGATTTTAGGGTAAATTGACATACCCAAATTTGCCAATAAAGGTAATGTCTAATTTTTTGGGTCGAGAAAGGATTATAAATTTCAAAATTTAACAAAATAGGATATAATGACCTCTGAAACCTGCTAACTATCTATTACATGTGGCATCCCAGTCAATGCCATGTCATGCATTATGCTGACTGTTGAGGAGATAGCAATATCAAACATAAATCAAACTTGTCTATTAATTAAAATAAGATTTGATGCTAACAAAACCACATATTCAGTTTTGTACTTGGATAAATGAAAAACATGTGTTGTTTTTCATGTTAGACTTAAATAAATGCGTAAGTAAGAAATGTCAGCTGAAGATCAAAAGTGTCAGCTGAACACTGAGTATCAGACAAAGGACCAGCTTCAGGAAGATCAGCTAAGAAGAAAAGATCAGTCAAGAAGCATCAGCTGAGCATCAAAATGGATCAGCTGATGGTCCAAAACCATCATCTAAAGAAAGCTTCAAGATCAGCTGAGCAGTCATGGATCAGCTGACACAATCACATTGATCAGCTGATGTCTCCCATCTGTCAGATAAGGTATTCATTACTTATCCAATCTTTTCTTCATAAACTAATCACACTCAAATGATTAGCTGAGCCTTTAGGATCAGCTGATAGTTTAGTATAATCAGTTTATTAGTTGTACTCTAACTTGTATTATTAGCTGAGCAATTCAATCAGCTGAGGAAATCTGAGTAGCTGAGTCTTTCACATTTATCCTTAGCTGAGCAAAATTATGTTCGCAGTTCAGTGTCTGTTAGCTGAGTCTTTACACGATATCTCAGTTAATAGTTTTTCATTGTAAAATTTTCTTAAGTCAAAGGCAGAACATGTGTTGTTCATATTATGCTTTAGATCTTTATTTGTAAAAGTACTTAGCACTTTTTGTATCTGCAAAGAGACAAAAATGATAGATCTATATACTCTGGAAAAGGAGAAAGATACTTTAGAAGAGAATATCTTAAAGACATGCTTCAACAACTAAGTATGGCTGGCAACTCTATACTTGGTTAAGTCAAGTCTTCAAAAAATATGGTGTTGATAAAAGTACAAGCATGGAAAGAGAAGTTTACTCTCCCAAGACATAAAGTTAGCACTTTAATAATATATTAATAGATATTGGGTTTATACTTAACCGAATAGTACATTCACTTTACACACTTTGTGTATAAAGTGAACTTACTTTTCACCCACTAACTTTATCTATTATAATATTATTAAACCAAATACCTTTGTCTCCTTCTTCACTCCATCAACCCGGACACCATATTGCTTATATATACTCATGCATGAAAACATGCTAAGCATGCGAATAGATAGTTGAACACTGAAATCTCATCTGTTGAGAATTAGAAGAGTTAGCATTTTACTTTCAGTGTAACAAACTTGTTCATGTGTTGAACATCTTAGACATAAGTTGTTTAATATTAGCTTAGTCTATGTGTTAGACGAATTTAGTTGCCACCTATTATTGAGCTTAGATTTTCCGCATCTAGTTCATGTAATTCTTGATTTAAATCAATAAGAATTATATAAAAGTAAACCGTGTGTCTTTTAAATGTTAATTTGCTAAAGTTTGTATTCAACCCCCCTTCTACAAACATTTGTTGTTGCAGTATCCATTCGGGACCAACAACTGGTATCAGAGCAGGCTAGATAATTCATATCTAAGATCTGTTTTGCTTACTCTTCAACTGCTTCTACCCCACACTACAAAATGGCCACTCCTGCTGCTGCTTCTAACAGTTCTTCCAACAATGGCTCACTCACAAGGTGTCCAATGTTTGATGGGGAAAACTTTTCCCTCTGGAAGAGTAGAGTTCTTCTCTACATGTCCAGCTTGATAATGTGATGCTCAAGACTGTTACTGAAGGTCCATATGTTCCTTCCTTCAATGTGGAAGTCACTGCTGCCACTGATACAATTCCTGCAGTACAAAGATATGTTGTCAAAGCTATTCATCAATGGTCTGATAAAGACAAAAGGATGGTTAATCTTGATGTCAAAGCCAGGACAGCCTTAGTCTCAGCACTACCCAATGATGTCTATCATCAAGTTCTCAACTGCAAATCTGCAAAGGAGATGCTAGACACTTTGACTGTTGTTTATGAAGGCACTGAAGAAGTGTAGGAGAACAAGAAACTCCTTCTGGTTAAAGAATACGAGTTCTTCTTTGCTCATAAAGGTGAAAGTCTTACCCAGATCTACACCAGGTTCAACTGCCTTATTAATCACTTAAGAAAGGCAGATGTTCCCAAGAGCAACAAGGAATTTGTAAACAAGTTTCTAGACTCTCTCCCAGAATCTTGGGATCATTTTATCACCGTGCTTAAACATGGTGAGAAGATAAAGGGTCTGACACTGGTTGGTTTGTATGGAAACCTCATGAACCATGAACAATCAGTGAAGGAAAGGAAACTCTCTACCAAGGATTTGAAGGAGGGTGTAAAAGCTCCATCAAATGCCCTTGTGTCTAAGGATACAAGATCTAGGATTTTTGCTGCAGTGGTGGATGAGTCCAGTGAAGAGGAAGATGAAGAGTCTTCTGATGAAGAGCAAGTGGCTGATGGGGATGAAGATGTGGAGGACATGGACAACATTGAAGCTGCTGTTGAGCAGGCTGCCATGTTAGTTAAAAGGTTCAAACCTTTCTTGAAAAGAAAGGGTGTCAAGAGGTTTGAGAATAAACCCTTTAAAGGAGAAAAAGCCAAGTTTAAATCAAAGGCTTCTGAAGGTTGTTTCTCTTGTGACAAGACTGGTCACTATGCCAGTGAGTGCAAGTCCAGAGGAAACACATGCTTCAAGTGTTAGGTTTAAATATTGTATATAATAGAAGATTACATTCTAGGTGAAGTTCATATTAAAATACGAACTTCAGGGACTAATATTGTAAATACCTTTAGGGGTATATATACTAATGACTAATTAGTCATTAGTAAGGTCTTTGGCATTAATACAAGCTTAACTATGTGTTTTCTATGGTGTTAATCATTTCTCTCATCTTTATGATTAGATTGCCATTGATTCTTCATGAGTTTACTTGATACCTGAATCACTTGGGACAAACAAGTGGTATCAGAGTAGATTAGGATTGATTTGAGCTAACTTTTGATCAAATTTTTGAAAATTTTTCTTATTTTTCGAGATTAAAGTGGGCTAAATTTCAGAAAATTGTAGAAAATTTATACGAGCTTGGATTGATCTGATTTTCGGATATGTTGTTCTCCATCATGAAAGGAACATTGTGTAAAAATTTCATGTAAAAACTCCATATGGTTTGAGAGAAATCTGAAATTTCGTTTTCTGGGTTTTTCATGAAGTTCTTCACGATTTTTGCCCAAAATCGGGATTTTTGATGCTTGTTTTCAAGATAGGAGTACATTAAAAGTGTTTGTGGAAGTGGAGATGCATAGATTTGAAGAGAAAAATCGATTTGGTTGAGTTTTTAAAGTTCGTGTTCTTCGTGTTCTTGAGTTGGAGTGTTGAGGATTGAGTGATTTAGTATGTGAAAAAGGTGTTTGTATGTGCTGAATTTGCTCGGAATTCATTTTTTCTAGGAATTGCAATATTTTCTCGGAATTAAACTTTTTCGGATTTGAACAAGTATATCGGAATTCATTTTCTCGGATTTGGAAAATTTTCCAAGAATTCATTTTCTCGGAATTTAATTCATCTCGGAATTCAAAAGTTTCTCGGATTTCAAATTTTCTCGGATTTTTCAAGTTTTCTCGGATTTCTCAGAGTGTTAAGTTTTCTCGGATTGTTCAATTCTATCGGATTTCATCAAGAAGGATAAATTTTTCTTGGTTTTGGATTTTATCGGAATCTAAATTTTGGTCGGAATTGTGTGTATTTGGGTTGCTAGGCGAGTGAACCGAGACCAGTTGTCACTTTTGAGCAGCCATCGAGAACAGTAGCACTTTGACAACTATTCACTTCTTTCTGCTTTTATTCACTGTTTACTGTTCATTTTGATATTTTTTTAAATACTACTTTGCTTCACCGATAAATAAAAATAAATAAATAAATAAAAAAAAGGTGTCAGCCGGTTTTAATGTCGAGTCATTAACCAAATAGGTGTTTTTAGAAAACAAATTTACTAAATAAGTGTACTTTTCAACATATTTACCAAACTGGTGTACATTTTGTTTTTACCACTGTTTTTACAGTTTTTTTATTTTTACTGCTTTTTTAACTGTTTTATTATTGTTTATTTACTGCTTTTTTACTGTGTTTTTTACTCCCTTTTTTTACCTCCTTTTTTAGCGTTTTTTCTGGTTCTTTCCTGTTTTTACTGTTTTTTTACAATCATATCAATTGTATAAACAATACTAATAATCATAAATTAAAATCAACATCATCAGTAGTATAATGTTTTTAAATACTAAACTAAGAATGGCTTCTTGCTGGACATTAAGATCAAAAAGCATTTCAGAAGCTGCATAATTAGAATCGTGAGCACAGACTCCCATAAATGGAATCAACCCGGCAGCGACAATAATTTTATAGCATCAGAGAAAACAAAACAATAAACCCCTGAACAAACCAATTATTTATACTCAAACCATCGGGATAACCAATTCTTATCTAAAAAAAATAAAAACAAAGAAATGAGTCATACCAAATAATCGATTGATCCAAAACAGCAAAAAGAAAAAAACAAAGATTGATAAAAAAACAGTAAGTCATATGTAACACATATGTTGATCAAAACTATTCCAGCCCCCAAAAAAAACAGTAACAGGAACAAGAAATTGAATCGGCCACAAAAAGAATCAACCACAAACAGTACTCCATATACATGTAGTTAACAGGAGCAAGAAATTGGTCCAAGAATTTTATACAAACAGGAGCAAGAAATCGGTCCAAGAAATTGATACAAAAGAAAAACTTACAGTTTGAGGATGGATGATGACGGAGAGCGAGGGCTGAGATCGACGAAGGCTTGTCGCCGGCAGAGGGCTACAATCGCGAAGATGAAGACGGCGACCGTGCAGCGATGAGCAGCAAAGGTAAATCGCCGGCCGAGGGCTGCGATCGACGAACATGATGACGGCGACGTGCAGCGATGTCCGGCGAAGGCTTGTCGCCGGCTGAGGGCAGCGATGAGCGGCGAAGGGGAGGAGAGCGGAGTCTAGGGCATGAGGAAAAAGATGTTTTTTCCAACTGAATGTGGTAAAAGAAGGTAAAAAAGAAAATGTACACCTATTTAATAAATATGTTTGAAATTACACCTTTTTAGTAATTATGTTTTAAAAAATCACATCTTGGGAAAAAAAACTCTTTTAATGTCTTGATATCTACGCTTTTGTGAGCTAAACAAAAAGCATTGAGTATTGCCTTCAAATTTAATTGCATTTGTCAGACGTCTCATCAAATTGTTGTTGATATTAATTGTTTTGTTGCATCAAATTTATTTGTTTAATTGTTTTGAGATATTAACTAGGTTTTAAGCCCGTGTAAACACGGGCCATCATGTAAGATCTTCGGCTATGATTTTAAATCTATATTATTTAAGTAATATAATGCTAAAGGAATGTTAACATATAGGTTTACAAAATTATTCTTTTATTTAAATAAGCTTAAAAAAGTCAAAAGTAGTTTATGTATAATTGATCTATCTTCTTAGACATAGCATTCTATAAAAATTGTTTGCCAAAGTTCCTTGGTATTAAAATAAGAATTTAAAAGAATGTTTAACATTAAAAAATTTAAAAATGATATTTTCAAATACTAAAGAAATTTATAGATTAAAATGAATCATAGACTTGTATAAGCTTATCAAATAAAGGACTTTGAGTTAGAGTGGATAAATAGGTGATAGATACTCGAATATGCCATCCTATAGAACAAAGAAAATCTACTACAAATATAAATGTGTAAAAGCATTTAGAGTAGAGCTACAACGCCCAATTTCATTATTTGGAACTCGGAGGTTTTTAATTACTTTCGTAGAGAGGTATAAATGTTGCATTAGTAGCAATCCTTCAAACGATTCGTATATAGAAATGAAAGGAGCAAATGAAATAAAGGCTAATTCGTATAAGTAGACTTGTAACAAACGAATAATACCTTATATTTGGCTGAAAATCGAGTTTCTGAAAAACATTAGTAGGAAATTAGATCATTAAAGTGGCAGACATTAGAAACTCTTCTGTCGGGTAGTGTACCGTATCTTGCAAATGGATACTTAATAAAGAAAAAAGATGAAGAAACTAAGGACATAGAAAAAATAAACATATAGAAGTTAAAAATCAATCAAAGAAAATAATATAGGGAAAAAGATAGCCTTTTAGGTATAGTAACCGAATGTGAAAAAACATTTACTTGTTTGCAATTGATGAAATCCCTTAATAAACCATAACCTTTTTAATAACCAAACAAACAGCCTCTAACATCAATAAAGAAATCTAACAATATATAACTAAGCACATTTAAGCCTTCAATATTGAAGTATTATTATCTAATAGAGTAAACCCTATATTACGCAAGAACAACATTATACATGAGAACAAAGAACCTACCTCAAGAGGTAATCAAGGTTACAATAATATTGTTGACAATCTGGGTCAACTCCAAACAGGTCTACATATCATCAATATCTGCTATTTTTTGCATTTAGATTAAAGACATGTAAGGAGACATGGAAATTGATTAAAGATGCTATTATAAACAATAAATTATTCAAATATTGTTTAACTGATGTAGGAGGCAGATAAATTATTCTGAATGACTTATATAGGTATAAGTTTTAGCATACTGAAATTTTTTATAATATACCATGTTTATTTGAAGATTATAATTTGGTCTTAATTATACGGTGGCATTCTCGAATAAATGATCGGAATCTTAAAAGCAGAAAGTTTCTAATATCCAAAATACTTGAAGGTAGAAAGGAAAACATTGAAAAGGTAATCACCACCTGTAAAAGATGAGGCAATTTGGAATCTCAAAAAGATCTGCTGAAACTTGACCACACTTCAAAGTGTGTTCCACCCATCAATGGTAGTACATAAATCAAACAATCAATAGTGGGCATCTTAATGCTTACTAACAAAAATCATTTTATTAACTAAAAGAAATACTTAAGAGCTGGGAATCCCTTGACAAATGCATGTAAGATAAAAAAAAATCACCTTTCAAGTTTTGCGACTATTTAGGAGTTTGAGACTTGATGATGGCAGCCTGCACGTAACATCTGATGTTATTGAATTTTAAAAAATGGAGGATGTTCATGAACAAAAGTATGGACTACGGAGTATGAATATTTTTCTATGAATGCATAAACTTGACATAAGAAATTATTCATAAAAGAGATTCAAATAATTTATGTTCCAAAGCCTAATAATGTTTCATCGTCTAGCAGTTTTATTCATTCAAATTACTTGCTATAAGCTTATTACTTCAACAAAGTCTCAAATATCATGGCTTAGTTTCTCACAACAGTGGACCTAATATAACACTCATGTATACATTCCCATTCGGTAGTCTATCTATAAATTACACACCATATCAATAAAGTTCTATCACAAATTTGGGAGAATAAATGCATAAGAATGTGGGCATTGTGCAGCTGTACAATGATATGTTAATTAGGACAAAAAAATGCAATGGTAAAGGAATAAATGCATAAGAATGTGGGCATTGCGAGGGTCGGATGCTAGTGATTATAAAAACATTCATATGCATGTGGCACATGTTTAATGTTCAAAAAGATGATCATGTACCCGAGTCTCCTTTGGCAGGTTTTCTGCAAATGACTCGTCAACACGTTTACAACTCGCCTAACCCCTAATAACCAACTAACCTACAAATGACTCGTCAACACGCGAACCCATATAATTAAACAGGTTACATAGGTCTCATATATATGAGTTAGTGTTTTGAATCATGTCACAAATAAATAAATGTGTTGGGTTGGGTTCAGTCATGTGTTTCTTACACGCCAACCCACAAACCCGTGACACGACGGCCACACCTAAGAAACTATTTATTTGAACCGAACCAGGTTTGACGTGTTACCAACCCCCCGACTGCCCATTTTTTCACCTCTAGAACTAATATACCTTTGAAGTAATGCTTGTCAATCAATTTTTAGCATATGTATTTACAAAATTATTCTTTTAATCAAATAAATAAGCTGAAAAAAAGTCAAAAGTAGCCTACATATTTAAACAATTTAAAATCAGTGCAGCACCACATTATTGCTGCTCCTTCAACTTTCTGATAGGTCCAGTTCAATTAGCGAACGTTCGTACATATAAGACGCACAAGCAAAATTTCGCCTAACTCATTTGCTGGACATTAAGATCAAAAAGCATTTCAGAAGCTGCATAATTAGAATCGTGAGCACAGACTCCCATAAATGGAACCAACCCGGCAGCGACAATAATTTTATAGCATCAGAGAAAACAAAACAATAAACCCCTGAACAAACCAATTATTTATACTCAAACCATCGGGATAACCAATTCTTATCTAAAAAAAATAAAAACAAAGAAATGAGTCATACCAAATAATCGATTGATCCAAAACAGCAAAAAGAAAAAAACAAAGATTGATAAAAAAACAGTAAGTCATATGTAACACATATGTTGATCAAAACTATTCCAGCCCCCAAAAAAATCAGTAACAGGAACAAGAAATTGAATCGGTCACAAAAAGAATCAACCACAAACAGTACTCCATATACATGTAGTTAACAGGAGCAAGAAATTGGTCCAAGAATTTTATACAAACAGGAGCAAGAAATCGGTCCAAGAAATTAATACAAAAGAAAAACTTACAGTTTGAGGATGGATGATGACGGAGAGCGAGGGCTGAGATCGACGAAGGCTTGTCGCCGGCAGAGGGCTACAATCGACGAAGATGAAGACGGCGACCGTGCAATGATGAGCGGCAAAGGTAAATCGCCGGCCGAGGACTGCGATCGACGAACATGATGACGGCGACGTGCAGCGATGTCCGGCGAAGGCTTGTCGCCGGGTGAGGGCAGCGATGAGCGGCGAAGGGGAGGAGAGCGGAGTCTAGGGCATGAGGAAAAAGATGTTTTTTCCAACTGAATGGGGTAAAAGAAGGTAAAAAAGAAAATGTACACCTATTTAGTAAATATGTTTAAAAATACATCTTTTTAGTAATTATGTTTTAAAAAAACACCTCTTTGGAAAAAAGTCTTTTAATGTCTTGATATCTACGCTTTTGTGAGCTAACAAAAAGCATTGAGTATTGTCTTCAAATTTAATTGCATTTGTCAGACGTCTCATCAAATTGTTGTTGATATTAATTGTTTTGTTGCATCAAATTTATTTGTTTAATTGTTTTGAGATATTAATTGTTTTGATCTGCGCATTGCTTTGATAGTAATTGAGAGCATTGCTTTTGAAAAGCTTCCATCGAGATTTTTACAAACAAAGTCAATCTCTCAACAAAGAAATCATTGAGGAAATTTTTAATTGACAAACAAAGCCAATCTCTCAACAAAGAAATCATTGAGGAAATTTTTAATTGACAAACAAAGCTTTCATTGGTTTTCTTTTAATTCATCAAAACTTCAAACAAAATTCGCGCTTATTGGTAAATCATTGTTGCCAACAATTTTTGTTGCATTTAATCAACTCGTACTAAATTGATTTTAAAAATCATTTTAGTTGATTAATTTCGTGATCAAATCAAATCATTCCTAAACGATCATATATTTTTCAGGTATCAAGATGGATCTTTCAGAAAAGATTCGACAATTGGAAAAACGATTGGAGAATAATTATCAATGTCTACTAAAGGAGAGAGAAAAATACTCTTTAACACGTGATCATCTCTCATGTGCTGAAAGACAAATCAAAAGACTTGAAACAGAAAAGAAAGAGTTAGATGATTGTCTTTGTGAGAAATCAAAAGTTTGTGAAGAATTCAGATCAAGGTGTATGTATTTTTACATAAGAAATGAGGATCTTGAAAGACTATTGCGAGACACAGGTAAATCAAATAAAGTTTCTGAAGAACCGAATGTGAAGCTTAAAACTCAAGAGATTGCTGAATTGACTGTTAAACTTCAAGACTGTGAATCTAAGTTCAAAGAGCTTACACAAGCAAATTCTGATTTATCTGCGAAACTTCAAGAGTTTGAACAACATTCTGAACTGTTACATTCTGAGAAGCAAAGAGCAGATGATATGTCCATAGCCAATGCCAAGCTTCGTGATCAGATTTCAGAAATGTCTGAGGAAATACAACTTCTGAAAAAGGAAAATCATCTTTATGATTTAAGAATTGAACATATATCAGACAAAATGAGCAAAACAGAGGAGCAAAAACAAGCAGATATTGAGACTGCGAGAGATAAGATTGAAGAATTGACACAAGTCAATGCAGATCTGAACGAAGAATTGTCTAGTGTTTTGAAAAATGATACAAAGATTAGAGACATTATTGGAGTACAATGAAGATCATTCAGACAGCAGTGAAGATCATTGTGCTGAATTGGTTTTAAATCTCATTATCTTTTAAAGAAGACAGAGTCTCCCTGAATTTCAAGTCCAATTTCATTTTATTCAGCACTAGCCCGAGTCTAATGTCTGAGATGCTTATTTTGTGCAGTTTTATCATTTCATGATATAACTTGCTTTCTAATGGATTGTTATTTGTAGGGGGAGCAAAATATTTTTCCTTCACCTAATTGATGAAAAACAATTTTCATACATCAATTTAGGGGGAGTTTGTTTTTATTACGTATTTCTTATCAGAAAATTCCAAAAACATTCAAATATTTAAAAGCCAAAAACATTATAAAATTTTCAAAATTAAAAAATATTTTTGCTTTTCATTTGCTGTAATCTTGTTCAAGAAGGTATTCATTCATTGACTCATTCTGATACCTTTCTTGGTTCACATTTGTTGATCTTTTGAAAGATCGGCTTTCATTTCCGCGTTTCCATCTCAAATCATTCCTTCCTTTTATGCTAATTGTTTCAAATCATTTCTGGAACCGTTCATTCATGTGCTATTATTTCAGTGATCACAACGCACCATGAGTGAGGGAGTGTAGGCATTTATACTCCTATAGTCAATCCAGAACCGGAAGGACCTGCCCCAGGAGCTCACCATATTCTAGAACGAGATAGTAAGGGTTACTTACTAGGTCAATTAGGTGAGGAGAATCAGTTATCACGGGATACTGATTGGTGTGCAGAGGTAAAATGAAACTGAGAGGGGTGGAATAGGAGATGGGGGTGCATATGATCAACATATCATCTTGTTCTTACTGTTAAATCATTTTGTGACATCATTTGTCAAATTTCCTTGATTCGTTCATTTCTCTGATTGTTCAAATCATCCTTGACAATCCTTCTTGACACAATGAATTTCTTGAAATCATTTTTGTTATAAATCACATGATTTCTCATTCCGGTTACGAATGATAACAAGTGTCCATATGTATCAAATAAACAGAGATACATACATCAATTTTGGAAAGTAAGTTCAAGGGAGACGTTGAAAAATATTTAGAGAGTTGTGGGTGAGACAGGATCAAAAGAAAACAAAGATCCTTACCAAATAGTATACATCTGGGTAGCCACATTTGCTACTGGATCTCATTCGTTGAGATTTGGTATTGAAATAGACATCATGGACCCAGTGATGCAATGCACTAACCCCACCCAGCTACTCAGTTATCTCTTAAAAGATGATTGTTTCAACTTCACACGGAGATTTAGCACATTTCTATTGACATCTTACTTGGAGAATGTTGATATTGAAACAAGGAGGACAGCTACTCCGGTCCCCTACTTCTTTCATGCACTTATCGAGTCTAGAGCTTATTTGTATATACATTTCATTTCTTAGGACACATGGTAGAAACATTAAGTATATCTAGTTTTTGTAACTACCGGAACATCTTGGAGTGATATCTTTGTGATATTCACGATGATTAGATGGAAAGCCTACCAGTGCTAACATCAAGCCAACGCTGAAAGTAGGTCACACAGTTTCTGACTGTTGTGTTAACAAGAATCTATGTGATCTCGGTGTTACCCCACGGGAACTTTAAGACGGTGCCCTAAAGACTGTCTCGCATTCTTTCATTGCCATATCATTGTAGTGACACCATCATTCAACTGAATCTCATGATGAGGGTTCAAAGCTTCAAGTGTTAAATATATTCAGGCCAAAATCAAGCCGAATACAGAATTCATGTACATGATGTTCATGAAGAATCCTGATCATCATGAGGGGGAGAAACATTAATACTAAATCAGTTGATTTTGGGCTTATTGATCAAGAAAAGTTTCGTTTGTTGAGGGGGAGACTAAGAGAGCTAAAAGATTATACATGTCAAGTCAAGGGGGAGCAAAGAAAAGAACAACAGAAGAGAAAGAGGTCAAATTCAGAACACTGAAAGTGCTAAATGAAAATTCAAGAAGTTCTGAAGAAATAAACCAGATCTAGAGCTACATTCAAGGGGGAGAGAACAAATATTCTTCCTAAATCGTTATGTTTAAATGCTCAAGATCGTGAATGCTGAAAACCACTTCAAGCTAAACTGTTCATACAAACAAAGGTTGCATAACCTTAGGTTACTGGTGCAAATCTGAAAAACAGATGAAATTGGTGTTGGGATTTCATGAACACGCAACGGAAGCGAAAACGACAACAAACAAGCAAATAGGTGTTCAAAAACAAGAAATCCCAAAGATAGATCAACTCTATGTAACAAAATAGCAACAAAGAAAGAGGTTAGAGATTTATACCATGCTCCTAAGCTCCAGTAAATGTCTTTTTGGTGGCTGAAGTTGTTGGGAAGCAAGGATCTCCTTCTTCTTCTTGGCTTCACGAAACCACACCCCGGGAACAAGCCTAACAATTAGTGCTAGCTAACTTATGTGAAATCTTCTCTGGAAATCTCACACAAGAACAGCAATAAGATCCCTGGAACCCAAAGTCTCTTGTTCACCAAATCACCAACTTGAGGTATTAAGTGAGAAGTAGAGAATTGTATGTGCTATAGAGAGAATTGACCAAGAGCCTTAAAAGTCCAGGTTCTAAGTCTTTTTAAAGACCCAAAACCGACCCTGGATCTCCCCTCTAGCCGGCCAGACGGATCTATAAGCCCTCTCCCATTTGCCACAAGTGGAGGTGATTTTGACATAAAGTCCATGCAGTGACACATATAGGCCCATACATCATCGGTAGTGCTTTAAGGCGTACATATATTATCGGGCAGATTCTAACAAACTCCCACTTGTACATAATATACTGTACCCTAGGAAGCACAGACAAAGAGCGGCCTCTAGCAAAGTATCAATGCCCCCAAGTTTGTATGGGTTCTGAATACCTGCAGAAAACCATCATACTAAAAGTAGTGGTCCTAGATAAGTGATCTTAGACATCCCTTTTTTCGCGATATCCTTGTGAACACGAGACATGGATTAGAATATGTCAATCTCCATATCGTTTACGATTATGTTTCTCGATCTTGATTGGTGGTGACCAAAAGGTAAGGACATATCTGATTCTCAATCAATATTCCTTGTGCATGGCCATGCAATATTTTGGTGTCAGCTCCCAATCATCGAGGGGCCCAGGGATATCTCTCATACAAGAGGGACAAATCCCTTCGACTGCACAACCCCATACCATACCCTTTGACTTACCTAGTCATTTCCTTTATCGCAGCCAGTTACGAACTGCTTTTGAAAATGGCTAAAGCAAGTAAGAACTATGATATAGCAGTTCATACATCTCCGGTCAAAGGATGTAAGATTTTATCATCCCAAGTTACTCGTGACTATAATCCATGAAGTATACTTGGGTGTGGGTCTTCCAGTCACTTGAAACTATTTTCAAGCACAGATAAGCGTTGCACCTTAATTCAACCATTTTGAATTCAAGATCAGATGCTTATCTCAGTCTTGATTCAATCTTTCTTCCATAAGATTGACTCACTGTGGAAAGTTTGAAATATAGAATAATATTTCTGGAAGTAGTTAAACATGCTAAGATGGAACACAGTAAAGTCTTATAAATGTAAATGTATCACACGCATATATAATCCCCATTATATATCGAAACAAACATAAGTTACAATACTGTCTGTATCGTTCCCAAAATAAAATAATACATATCAAATAAACTAATATATACAACTCAAGCCAAATCGCTAGCAAATCTTACACCTATCCCTCTAGTGTGAGATTCATGAGCTGCTTGCGGTAACGGCTTAGTGAATGGATCTGCCAAGTTTCCATTCGATGCTACTCTGCTAATGATGACTTCACCACTTTCAATAACATCCCGTATAAAGTGGTATATGCGCGAAATGTGTCTCGTCCTCTTGTGAGCTCTTGGTTCCTTTGCCAAAGCCACCGCACCCTCATTGTCACAAAATATCTCAATAGGGTCAGCGATGCTTGGAACCACTTGTAGATCTTGGATGAATTTCTTCATCCACACAGCCTCCTTTGCGGCTTCACTTGTCGCAATATATTCCGATTCGGTAGTCGAATCAGCCACCGTGTCTTGCTTCGAGCTCCTCCAGCTGACAGCACAACCATTTAACAGGAATACAAACCCCGAATGAGATCGGCAGTCATCCCTGTCAGTTTGGAAGCTAGCATCCGAGTAACCTTTTACTCTCAGCTCTTCTTCCCCACCATATACCAAGAACATCTCTTTTGTACGTCTCAGATATTTGAGAATGTTCTTTACTGCCCTCCAATGAGGCTCTCCTGGGTTCGCCTGATATCTACTAGTCATGCTTATAGCACATGACACATCAGGGCGAGTGCATAGCATGGTGTACATGATCGAGCCCACAGCCGAAGCATATGGAACTCGCTTCATTACTTCTATCTCCTCCTTGGAGGTAGGACATTAAGTTTTACTCAAAGTCAAGCCATGCATCATAGGGAGGTTTCCTTTCTTGGATTCCTCCATCTTAAAGCGTCTCACGACCTTTTCTATGTATGCACTTTGAGAAAGCCCTAGCAGCCTTCTAGATCTATCTCTATAGATCTTTATTCCCGGAATACAGCTCGCATCACCTAGGTCCTTCATTGAAAATCAATTCCCCAGCCAAGCTTTGACACTCCTTAGGCTTGGGATATGAATTCGAATGAGTAGAATATCATATACATATAGAATCAAGAAGACTATAGTGCTCCCACTAGCCCTGACATACACGCAAGGTTCATGTTTACTCTTTGAAAATCCAAACTCTTTGATTTTCTCATCAAAGCAAAGATTCCAGCTTCGAGATGCTTGTTTAAGCCCATAAATGGGCTTCATAAGCTTACAAACCTTGTTTGAATACTTTGGATGCTCAAAACCGTCAGGCTGTCTCATATACACCTCTTCATTAAGCTTCCCGTTAAGGAAGGCGGTTTTTACATCCATTTGCCAAATTTCGTAATCATGAAATGCAGCTATGGCAAGTAGTATCCGGATTGACTTCAACATGGCCACTGGGAAGAAGGTTTCATCATAATCAATTCCTTGAGTCTGAGTGAAACCCTTTGCCACCAGTCGGGCTTTGAAGATATCCAAGGTTCCATCTATGCCGGGTTTCTTCTTGAATACCCATTTACACCCTACGGGTTTTATCCCCGGTGTAGGATTAACCAGTTCCCAAACCTGGTTATCCGACATATATTGAATCTCGCTCTCCATCGCCTTCCTTCACTGAGTAGAGTCAGGGCCTGCCATTGCTTCCTTGTAGTTGGTGGGTTCATCATGATCCACCAATAACTCGCTGCCCTCAGATATGAGAAACCCATATCTCTCTGGCTCAGAACGAGTCCTACTGGAACGCCTAGGAGTAGACGTAGCTAGAGTGTCAGGTACCGCAGCATCATCTTGCTCGGTATTTTGGCTAGTGCCAACCTCAAGTCCTTTATCGGCCGTTCCTTGATCTTCCTCAAGGTCAACTTCCTTACTGCCATGTTTGGATAGCAACTCCCTTTCAAGGAAGAATGCCCTACGAGCAACAAATACCTTGTTCTCAGAAGGTTTATAAAATAAATATCCAACACCATTAGGAGGATATCCGATAAAATAACACCTCTCTGAACGAGGTTCAAGTTTGTCTTCGGCCTCACGTCTCACGTAGGCTTGACAACCCCAAACTCGTAGGTATGAAAGTGTCGGCTTCTTACCATGCCACATTTCATAAGGTGTTTTAGCAACTTTCTTGGTTGGTGCGAGGTTAAGAATTCTTACCGCCGTTTCTAGGGCATATCCCCAGAAACTAATAGGTACCTCCGCCCGATTCATCATAGACCTTACCATATCAAGCAAAGTCCGGTTCCTCCTCTCAACGACCCCATTTAATTGTGGAGTCCTTGGAGGTGTTAATTATGAAATGATTCCACAATTTTTAAGATGATCGATGAACTCTGTACTAAGATACTCTCCACCTCTATCAGACCGGAGTATCTTTATAGTTTTACCCAGCTGATTCTGAACTTCGTTTTGGAATGTCTTGAACACCTCAAAGGTTTCATACTTGTGTTTAACAAGATAGACATACCCTTACCTACTATAATAATCTATAAAGGTTACGAAGTATCTTGAATTATTCCTTGTGACATGCTTGAAAGGTCCACATACATCCGTATGGATTATGTCTAATAGGTCCTTTCCCCTCTCACTTGATCCCGTGAAGGGTGCTTTTGTCATTTTACCCAATAAGCAAGATTCGCATACTTCATTTGATCCTTGATCAAATGATTCCAAGATCCCATCCGCTTGGAGCTTGGCGATGCGAGTCTTGTTTATGTGGCCAAGACGACTATGCCATATGGAATATTTATCCAAACCATTTTTGGAGTCAGAATCAATATTCATGATAGATTTTCTTGATTCAATGTATGCATTTGCCTCATATATGCCATGACATGGTAGAGCTTTAAAATAAACAACATTTTTAAAGCAAACAATTGTACCATTTACAAATCTAAAGTCATAACCATCGTCATACAATTTGTGAAAAGAAATAATGTTTCTAGCCACATAGGGCGAATAGCATACATCTTTTAATAAAATTGAAAAACCGGTCTTGAATGAAAGCTCCAAGTCTCCCTTTGCTTCCACTGGGACAACCTCCGAGTTTCCCATGACAAGATCCAGTTCTCCCCGCTCCAACCTCCTACTTGCCCTTAGCACCTGCACCATATTACATATGTGAGTGCCACAGCCAGTGTCCAATACCCAGCCTTTAGAAGTAGAAGTATGGTGGAGTTCTATCATGAACGTACCTGACGTGTCCGGACCCGAAATGCTCATTTCCTTGAGCTTGTTGAGTCCCTCCAGGTACTTCGGGCAGCTACGGTGGTAATGGCCCTTGCCCCCGCAGAAGAAACACTCCGCATCCTCCGGAGCCTTTGCTTGGGGAAGTTTCCCCTTGCCCTTGCCCTCGGAGGCCATAGGCTTGGCCGCGCCAACCTTTCCCTTACCCTTCCTTTTATTGGAAGGGGCGGCCTTCTTCTTCGTTATGCGGCCTTCCCGGATGGCGAGAACGTGGTTGGAGGAGGATGGCTTATTCTTGGTCATGCTAGACTCAGCAGTCTTCAACATACCATGAAGTTCCATCAAGGTCTTGTCCATGCTGTGCATATGATAACTCATAACGAATTGATCATATGCACCGGGTAGGGATTGGAGGATTAAATCAACCGCCATTTCCCCCCTATGGTAAAACCCAACTTCTCCATGCGCTCGAT
Organism: Pulicaria dysenterica; assembly: GCA_947179395.2. Lineage (NCBI taxonomy): Eukaryota > Viridiplantae > Streptophyta > Magnoliopsida > Asterales > Asteraceae > Pulicaria > Pulicaria dysenterica. The sequence goes on along the minus strand of OX359292.1, from coordinate 47,367,955 downwards.
GTTTGCTTTCATCCGCAACACATACGCGCTCACGTTCCCTCCCTCTTGCATCTTGCAAGCAAGGGTTATCTTGAGGCACTCGTACCTTTCTTGACTCGCCTGCTGTTAGAACATGTCCTTCAGCTGCACGACCATGTCGTAAGCACTCAGATGATCCATTTGATTTTGCAAATCTTGGTTCATCGTGCTCAACATAAGGCACGTGACTTCCTCAGTTTCCTTGAGGCGTTTTTCATACGCCTCACGGACGGCCCTTGTTGCACCAGCAGGAGGTGCCTCGGGGAGGGGTTCCTCTATGGTATGCAACTTCCCTTCATACCGCAAGACCAACCTCAGTTGTCAATGCCAGTCCATGAAGTTGCTTCCATCGAGTTTCTCCTTTTCTAGGAAAACTCGGAGAGAAATGTTGGTGGTGGTGTTTGTTGTGCTTGTTGATGCCATCTAAAATTGTAAAGTAGATATTAGTTAGTTTGATATTTTATCTTGTTAAATAATTTATCCATAAAGAATTATCTTAACAAGGCTAAGAACCGTATTTCATCCTACCATGTGACTGGGTTACCGCGGATCACATGATAAAACTATTTAAGTCGGCAACCATTTTGCCAATTGCAATCTCCATGGCAATCCTTAGCACATGCGGGATCCTACGACATCCGGTCGTTTGGCATGTTTGATCCCTTCTTGCACCAATTTTAAATCTTGAAATTTTGGTTAACTCGTGCTAAGCTCGACAATTAACCAAGATTTCAAACCTAAAATTGCAAATTGCCCGTCAAGACATACGGTAACAAATTCACCAAAGTTGGCTCGTGCTAAGCTCGACAACCAAAATTGTGAAGTTGCCACACTCACCTTCCACACAGTTTCATGAGAATTGGCTCGTTCTAAGCTCGACAACCAAATCCCATAAAACTAGATTCGGGTGGTATCGACTTACGGATGGTGCATGATTTACGTTTTGTGGAAAAACGGGCTTTTGTTTCCGGTTTGGTTTTAGATTAACTTGTTAGTGACAAAACCTACTTTCACTAGGTGGGTTAATCTTTGTATGTGATAGCGCGCGAGAGAAAACCATTTTTATCAAAACTCTTGTGATTTTATTAATTTTATCAAAAATTTATCTAGCATACGAAACCTACACATCCATGCATAGACAAATAAAATCACATCACACGCAATAACAATATAGTTGGTAATCCTTGCCAATAAACCTATGCGTTCCTCCCGTGAGCCAAAACGGGAAGAACTTGGTCAAATATGGGACAAAACAATCTTGATGCAAGCTCCCACTAGAACCACCATCTCCATTAGACTTCATTGGCTTCTAAGGGCATCAAAACTCGATCTTGTTTTGCCTCCTTCTTGTGTCTTCATCCCTCCATCATACAAATTACATACAATAGAAAATAAATGGCATACAAGCCACAAAATTTTCCTATTTATCTAATTACATGTACATGGATGAATGAAATGGCATGCAAGCCACAAATTTATTACAAACAAACTGATTTTAACAAATTTACAGCCATGAATGGGGATCAAAACCACCAAATACATGCACAACACAAATCAACCAAAAGGCCAAGGCAAGATTACCAACTCATATTAACACATACAACCAAACATATCAAGTCACTACTGCAACAACATGTAAACAACCCTTGGAACAAATTTCCAGAAGGTTAAAATGCCAAAAATCCCAAGACCAAAACTGTTTTAATCAAAATTTTCGAAAACAATTTTCCAGTAACGTTAGCGCAGCTAACGCTAAAAACTTAGCATCGCTAACCACAAGTTAGCGGCACTAACTCAAACGGCAGATTACAAACATTTTGATTTCGGGTTTTTCAAGCCACCAACTGCTATTCTAACATAGAGGTGGTTCTGATACCACTGTTAGGATTTCATGAACACGCAACGGAAGCGAAAACGAAAACAAACAAGCAAATAGGTGTTCAAAAACAAGAAATCCCAAAGATGGATCAACTCTATGTAACAAAATAGCAACAAAGAAAGAGGTTAGAAAGTTATACCATGCTCCTAAGCTCCAGTAAATGTCTTTTTGGTGGCTGAAGTTGTTGGGAAGCAAGGATCTCCTTCTTCTTCTTGGCTTCACGAAACCACACCCCGGTAACAAGACTAACAATTAGTGCTAGCTAACTTATGTGAAATCTTCTCTGGAAATCTCACACAAGAACAACAATAAGATCCCTGGAACCCAAAGTCTCTTGTTAACCAAATCACCAATTTGAGGTATTAAGTGAGAAGGAGAGAATTGTATGTGCTAGAGAGAGAATTGACCAAGAGCCTTAAAAGTCCAGATTCTAAGTCTTTTTAAAGACCCAAAACCGACCCTGGATCTCCCCTCTAGCCGGCCAAGACGGATCTAGAAGCCCTCTCCCATTTGCCACAAGTGAAGGTGATTTTGACATAAAGTCCATGCAGTGGTAGCGCCGCTAACCATGAGTTAGCGGCGCTAAACCCTAACCGGTAGCGGCGCTAACGCGGCCTGACTTCGATATGACATAAAGCACATGCAGCCATAGCGGCGCTAACCTTTAACAGTTAGCGGCGCTAACTCGTTAAGTTAGCGGCGCTAACGCGGCCTGCATTGCTAACTTCTACTTTTGCCATATTAGGTCCCTCAACCTTATATGTTGTCATGTTAGACCCCGGTGTGTGACCCATATAGGCCCATACATCATCGGTAGTGCTTTAAGGCGTACATATATTATCGGGCAGATTCTAACAATTGGATGTTACTATAGGCTTTCAAGATTTAAGTTATCATTAAGTTCATAAAGTGGAGACTGTTCTTAAAAATTGAAGAGTCTATTTTTCAAAATGAGAAGACATTCAGAAGACATCCGATCAAAGACTGAAGATTCACAAAAAGAAATCGTTCAAGTCTTGTCTCCTAAAGCGTTAAAGAATGCAGCAAGAAATATGCATATTTGTAAGAGGAGATTGTTAGAGTTCGTATGAAGCTGAAAAGAGAAACATCTTCTATTTCTATACAAAGGGGGAGATTGTTAGGTTTAAATATTGTATAGAATAGAAGATTACATTCTAGGTGAAGTTCGTATTAAAATACGAACTTCAGGGACTAATATTGTAAATACCCTTAGGGGTATATATACTAATGACTAATTAGTCATTAGTAAGGTCTTTGACTCTCAAGCTCAGACAGCAAGATTGACTATGAAGCTAAGTATAAGAAGCTTCTTGCTGCTGTCCTTGACAAGAAAAAGAAGAAAGCTCAAAACAGGGTGTTGGTGGCTGAAGAAGAAGATTGGGCTGAGGAAGATCACTCAAGTTATGAAGATGAGGTTCTTATTGCTCAGCTCAGCTTGATGGCCAACACAGAAAGTACAAGTTCCTTTGATGAGGACATGAGGAAAGCTGCTAAAGCTTGTACTTCTCCTGACTGGGATCTTTCTTCTATGTATTAGGTTGGAAAATTTATTAATTATGAAGATAATGAAAAGAACACTATGATTGATTATCTGTGTGTTGAGTTTCAGTCAAATATTCAAAGAGAAAAGAAGCTAAAATTAGAAATAGAATCACTAAAAGAGAAGTTAAGTCTTAAAGATGAGAAACTGAAACAAATGACAAAACTGTAAGATGATTTAGCTAATCAAATGATACTTAATCAGATCTTGGTAAAAGAAACCAATGAAGCAACAATAAAGTTTAATGACCTTCAAAAAGTAGTTAAATCTTGGTGTGTTTCTGCTAAGAAGACCACTCAGTGTGTCAATGAGCAGATTCCAAAACAAGTTCAAGCTATTATTGGTGGAAATTATTCCCAAGCTGCTAATTGTGTTGATTTTAGCAAGGACATAAATATCTTAGAAAAAGCTGATATTTTACCTCATACTTTTCAAAAAATTGTAGAAGGAAAAAGTATTATCACTAACAGATTTGTCAAAAGTAAATGTACTCAGCTGAAAGACTTAACCACTTCAAAATTTGGTTCAAATTCTATTGTATTGTTAGAAAGCAAAAATACTGAAAATTTAATGTTAAAGGAAGTCAGTAAAGGAATGGGATCATTTGTTGATACCAAAGAGACATTATGTTGTCAAACCTTGAAAACTAATACATTAAATATAAGTACTCAGCTGACTGACATTTCATTAGCTGATGATCCTTAATCAGTTGATCAAAGATCAGATGATAGTTGCTCAGCTGCTAGCCTGTCAGCTGATCAAAAATCCTCTGTAAATTGTTTAGCTGATCAAGTATCACTTCAAAATCTTTCATTAAAGGAAACCAAGAGAAAATGACTTAGTGTTCACATAAAGTCCAAGTCTGCCACACCTAAGGCTGACCAAAAACTCATTTTAACTAAGGATCAACCTAAGGTGACTGTAAATAAAGACCTTATTAGTTTACAGAATCAATTGCAACAGCTGAATGGTGAAATCTGTCAGCTGATGACCCATAGTCATCAGAAGATAGTTAAGACATCTCATGGGCAATTACCAAAACATGTTAAAAGCTCCAAAAATAAAAAATGTTACAAATGTGGAAGCAAAGAACATAAGGTAAGTGATTGTTCTCTTGAAGGTAACTCAAGACAGAGGACTAATTTTGATAACACAATTGTTTCTATCATTAAAAAACAACCTAATATGAAGTGGATGTCTAGGTGCAATCCACAGGTGGATGCCCAAGTGTCACTAACCTTCTTTCAATCTTATCTATGCAGGGTCTGAACACATGGTATCTTGACAGTGGATGTTCAAGGACCATGACAGGTTGTAAAGCTTTGCTTAGTAACTACAAGAAGGAAAAGGGTCCAAGAGTGACCTTCGGTGATAACAATTGTGGGAAAATAAAAGGCTATGGTGAACTTCATAATGGGAACTTAACCCTATCCAGGGTGTCATATGTTACGGGATTCAAGTACAATCTCATCAGCATAAGTCAGTTATGTGATGGTGATCACAAGGTCCTCTTTACTAAGACAGGTGGTTCTATTTTAAATCAAGCAGGTGAAACAATTATTTGTGCAAAGAGAACCAAGGATGTATATACTCTTGATATGTCCTCTGGTGATCCATCTAAGTTAACCTGTTTGTATACAAAATCTGTAACTGACACAAACTGGTTATGGCACAAAAGGCTTTCGTATTTAAACTTCAAAAATATCAACAAGTTGAGCAAGGGTGATCTAGTGTCAGGACTACCTTCACTGACTTATGTTAAGCCTAAACCTTGCTCTGCCTGTGAGAAGGGAAAGCAGGACAAGACATCTTTTCCATCTAAGCAAGCCTTCTCCATTACTGAACCATTCTACATGTTGCACATGGATTTATTTGGTTCTGTTCCTACTGCAAGTATTGGTGGAAGTAAGTACGCACTAGTTTTGGTTGATGAATTCTCAAGATATACTTGGGTTATTGTAAATTCATAATGATGTATAGAAATAGGAGTTTAATTGTAAAATACCCATGAGGTATATATAGGGATATGACCTATTGTAATAGGTAAAGTTTTGCTCATAATGAAATAAAGAACTAGGTGTTTTCTATGGTGAAAATCAAAATTCTCTCTAGTTCTACATACAAACCTTCAATCTATCCTACATTATACTTGAATCACTTGTTATATCGGACTAACAAGTGGTATCAGAGCCAAAGGAGTGAAGATTTGATTCTGAATTCAGCAACAAAAGTAGAATTTTTGAAGAAAAAGTGTACTTTCGGGTTTGAAATCAAAGTGAAGATTTAATAGAGTTTTTGAGTGTTAATTGCTTGGATTAGGGTCGCATTTATCACAGTAACACTCGTTGATAGAAAAGGAGTCAATTCATTCACAAATCAGTGGCCTAATTTGAAGATTTTTGTGTTTTCGGGTTTGTGAAGTTATTAAAGAAAATCGATCGAATCTGCTCATTTGATCGTTGTTTATGATTATTGTTGATTGAGAAGTGTAAATCGGGGGTAGGCAAAGTGATCTGGACAAGAAATTATCAGATTTGGGCAAAATTCGAGATTTTTGAATCTGAGCGGGTAAGATCTTGAAGATGTCGGAATTCCAGGTTTGAAGGTGTCGGAATTGCCCTTTGAATCAGTCGGAATTGCTGAATTCCGAGAATAATTTGGTCGGAATTGTCGAATTCCGAGAAGAAATATGTCGGAATTGCTGAATTCCGAGAGTAATTTGGTCGGAATTGTCGAATTCCGAGAAGAAATATGTCGGATTTGCTGAATTCCGAGTAGAATTGGTTGGAATTGCTAAAATCCGAGAAAATTGTATCATATTTCAAACTTTACCGGATTTCAACTTTCTTGGATTGTCCAAGTTTCTCGCATTTCTCGGATTTCTATTTTCTCGGATTGTCCAAGTTTCTCGGATTTCTCGGATTTCAATTTTCTCGGATTGTTAAAGTTTCTCCGATTTCACAGAGTGTTAAATTTTTCTCGGATTGTTCAAGAAGAATTCATATTTTCTCGGAATTCTCTATTTTCTCTAAATTCTCCATGTTCTCGGAATTCTCTATTTCATCGGAATTCTCTCTGTGCTCAGAATTGTCAATTTTATCGGAATTCAAGATCACCCGGATTTACACTCATTTTTCAAAATTTTAAGATTTCTGATCATTTTTGCCCCTTGGACCCCGCCAGGGGTTGCCACCCCTTGGACCCCGCTATCAAGGGCGCTGCCCCCGAACCCCCGTCGTCGTTGTTGTGACTGAATTATCTTGTCACCTTGATTCCTAAGTCAAGTGTTTGGATTTTTTGGCTGTGTCAGAAGTTCTCAAAGTTTCAGTTATCATTCTGATGTTTAGTACCGTTATGTTTCTAGCTTCGGGTCAATGTTGGGTCATTGTTACCATATGTTGATTGTCTAGTACCGTTATGTCTAGTCATCCTGCTATTTCTTAACTATTTTTTTGGGTCTTCTTTCTTAGTGTCACCAATTTTTGGTCTCAAAACCAGATTTTGGCCATCCATTCCTTGTTTCTTTTGAATCTTGGTTATCCTTTATCAGTCATATTTGAAAACCCAGATCTCATTGTTAGTGAAATTATTTGAAGAATTGACCAACATCAAATTACTTCAGGTTTTTGAGAGGATTTTGAATTACATGCGCGCTTGCTCACATGCATATCAATCCGACTCACTTATTATTATATCAAAGTCAATCGTTTGGTGCTCTTGAATAAGGATGAATCCGACTCACTGATTATTATATCAAAGTCACCTACCCTCTTATGTGTTCCCAAGTTCATTTTCACCCGTATGTATTTCAAAATCTTTGTTTCTTGCGGTGATTTGGTCAAGGTTGATTACACGGTATTGGGAGACTTACTTGACAACATTATTATCCAATATCATACTACATCCAACAAAGATTTATTAATCTTCAAGAATTCAGATCAAATCATTACCACTCCTCAACGATCAAGAGTAGTTCAAGTATCTATTCAAGTCAGGGAATGTTTGAAGATTATTTTGACTTGAAGTGTAGGATCCTCCCCACCCCTCTTCCATGTTTTTTGCAACTGAATCTCATGGTGATGTCTTTTATGCATGATGCTCATAAAGTATTATAATCATCATGAGGGGGAGAATAAAAAGTGAAGAAATTTTACATTGTTGATTCAGTTGTTGAGGGTGTCTACTCAAGGGGGAGAGAGAAAAAGAAACATCAGTCTATATCATGTCTAGGGGGAGTCAAGATTATCAGACTTATGAAGACATGGAAACAATCTGAGCTACATTGTAGGGGGAGACAAAAAGAAGATTCTTCCCAACACATCAAAAGTGTTTATGCTTCCACTGTCAAAGGCTCAAGATAAAATAATGTTTCAGACTGATGTACATGGTGGGACGCTACATCTAAAACTGCTTATATAATCTAAGGAAGACTTAGGTTACTGGCGTGTACACTCCTATTTCAATACAAAGGGGGAGAATGTAAAAGCATAATATTGTATAGAAATAGGAGTTTAATTGTAAAATACCCATGAGCTATATATAGGGATATGACCTATTGTAATAGGTATGGTTTTGCTCATAATGAAATAAAGAACTAGGTGTTTTCTATGGTGAAAATCAACATTCTCTCTAGTTCTACATACAAACCTTCAATCTATCCTACATTATACTTGAATCACTTGTTATATGGGACTAACAGTTATCTTACTTAAAGCAAAGAGTGAGGCTGCTAAAGAGATAATTAGCTTTATCAAAAAGATGGAAGTGCTAATTGGCAATCTGGTAAGGATGCTTAGAAGTGATCATGGAACTGAGTTTAGAAATCAAACTCTAGAAGGTTTTTGTGATGAGAAAGGAATATCTCAAAACTTCTCTGCTCCAAGGACTCCACAATAGAATGGTGTAGCTGAAAAAAGAAACAGAACTTTGATTGAAGCTGCAAGAACTATGCTGTGTGAGAGTGGGTTAGGATTCAACTTTTGGGCTGAAGCTGTCAGCTGTGCTTGTTTTACTCAGAACAAATCCCTAGTAATCAAGAGGCACAACAAAACTCCCTATGAAGTGCTCAAGGGAAGGAATCTCAATATCAGTTTTCTGCATATCCAGAATCCATGTTGTATATTTGAAAGAGGTTGACCTCCTTGCTTCTCTCATGGTACAATCCTCTTCCCGGGTCACATGTATAGGACCAATTGGGGCATTGGTCATGGTCTAAAAGATATTTTAGAAGCTCATAAAGGTCCATTTACGGGATCCTGAACCAAAAAGATCAATTGCAAAAGTTTGCACCCAAAGCTGATGAAGGTGTGTTTGTCGGATATTCTATGATCTCCAAAGCTTACATAATCTACAACATCAGAACGAAGGTCATAGAAGAATCAATCAATGTAAGTTTTAATGAAAATGATTTTGTTGCTTCCCGTTCTACAAATCCATCTACAGGTGAGGAATTTAATGATTTGGTGCATACTGAAGATAATATTTCAGCATCAGCTAATCCACTCCCATCAGCTGATGTAGAGGATTTAGATGATCCTGTTCCAAATTTACAAGAAACCATTGCACATCCTATCCTAAATAACCCACACTTTTACTGAATGATGTGAATCATGACTCAACATCACTGGATTCTAATTCCATATCAAACATTCCTTCTTTAGTAGAATTTTCCTCAGATTGTAACCATGAAATTCTGTCAGCTGATCAACCAGAAATATCATCAGCTGATCCAAACCAAGGAATTTCAACTACCCAAATCCAAAGTAATCCAAACACTCCCATAATCCAAAATACCTACAAGGACCTCAAAGACCATCCTAAACATTAGGTCATAGGTAACATAGAAGCTCCTGTACTAACAAGATCAAAGGCGTGTAATTTATGTTTGTACACATGTTTTATTTTTATGATTGAACCAAAGAAGGTAGATGAAGCTCTAAGTGATCCACACTGGATAAATACCATGCAAGAAGAATTGGCTGAATTTACTAGAAACAATGTATGGACTTTGGTGCCAAGACCAAAGGACAAATCCATCATTGGTACTAAGTGGGTGTTCATAAACAAAATGGATGAACAAGGGCTGATCATCATAAACAAAGCAAGGCTAGTTGCTCAGGGGTACTGTCAAGAAGAAGGAATTGATTTTGATGAAACCTTTGCCCCTGTTGCAAGACTTGAAGATATAAAACTATTTCTTGCATATGCTGCCTTCAAGGACTTCAAAGTTTTCCAAATGGATGTTAAGAGTGCTTTCCTCAATGGTGAATTGAAGGAAGAGGTGTATGTCAAACAAACTCCTGGTTTTGAGAATGCTAGCAAGCCAGACCATGTATACTTCTTGAACAAAGCCTTGTATGGTCTGAAGCAAGCTCCAAGAGCCTGGTATGATACTCTCTCTTCTTTTCTGACCACTAAAGGATTTACTAGAGGAAGCATAGATAGCACTTTGTTTATAAGGAAATTCAAGGGTGATGTTATCCTAGTGCAGATGTATGTAGATGACATAATATTTGGGTCTACAAATATTGACCTTTGCAAAAATTTTCTAAACTCATGTCTGACAATTATCAGATGAGTATGATGGGTGAACTAAACTATTTTCTAGGTCTTCAAATTAAACAAGAGGTTGATGGAATTTTCATTCATCAAACAAAGTATGTAAATGATTTACTTAAGAAATTTGAGTTTGAAAATTGTTCTTCAATGAAAACACCCATGTCTACTGCCTTAAAGCTTGGAAAGTACTCTGATGGTAAATCAGTGAACATTACAGCTTATAGAGGTATGATAGGGTCACATTTATACCTTACAGCAAGCATAACCGATATTATGTTTTCAACATGTCTCTGTGCTAGATATCAAGCAGATCCCAAAGAATCTCACTTAGCTGCTGTTAAAAGAATTTTCAGGTATCTCAAAGGAACTCCTAATCTAGGTCTCTGGTACCCCCAAAGACTCTAATTTTGAGTTAGTTGGATACACTGATTCTGATTTTGCAGGTTGCACACTAGACAGAAAGAGTACATCTGGTGGTTGTCAGTTATTAGGTGGAAGGTTAGTCAGCTGGTTAAGTAAGAAACAGAACTATGTTTCAACATCTACAGCTGAGACATAATACATTGCTGCTGGAAGCTGCTGTGCTCAACTACTGTGGCTGCAAAACTAACTACTTGATTATGACATACAGTTTGAAAACTCCCCAATCCTGTGTGACAACACTAGTTCCATTTCTATCTCTAACAATCTTGTTTTGCATTCTAAGACTAAGCATATTGAAATCAGACATCACTTTTTAAGAGACAATGTGCAGAAAAAGAAAGTTTTAGTGCACTACATAAGCACTGATGTTCAATTAGCTGATCTTTTTACAAAACCTTTGGATGAGTCTCGGTTCAACTTCCTAATATCCAAACTTGGCATGTTAAACTTGTGACATATTCTTTTCTTAGGTAGTTAACTTGTGTGAGAAAGTAATTTTATTTGTGTGTGAAATGAAGTACTTATCTAAGCTTCTTTATGTCTTATTAAAATCAGCTAAAGGAATTATGTCAGCTGATGACCATCAGCTGATGACATACCTCAGCTGCTCAACCATTAGCTAAGAACTAGCAGCTCAGCTAAGTATATTCATTCACTGACACTCATTTTCTCTCAAAAAGGATTAACTGATACTTTTTCTGTCAGCTGATGATGCTCATAGTTAAAATTCTGTGTCCCCACACTTATTTTATTATTTTATTATTTGCATTTAATGTGTTCCTAGGTAGTATTTAATTTCATTTAATTGTCCGTTAGTTGTCTGTGTATTTATTAACTTCTCCGTTTATTACCTTTTTGCAGAACTGACAGTACCTTTTGAAAAAGATATTTCTGTGACAGTTTAGGTTTCCAAAGAAGATATAAATGATGTTTGAGCGGTTTTCCATTTTCTAAGCTTTCAAAAATTCCCAAACACTCTTCTTCTTCCCGAAATTACAAACCCTATTCTCACAGTGCTTACAGTACCTCCGTCCTGCAATCATGGTGATTTTCAACCCTGTTGCTACTCCTCATGCTATTCCTGGTGAGAACATTACTCTCAACTCAGAAATCACCATTCGACCCAACAATTACCTCATAAACACTGATATTCCTTCGAGCAAAGCAAACCAGGGATATGAACCTATGGTGGCTTTTATCACTTCTCATCCCCTGTTTGCGTGTCTTTCTGCTCATCCTCTTTTCATATTTCTTAACATTGTTGGAGAGATGTGGTATACTACAAGGTATCACCCTGTCGAGCAACTTATCACTTGTTCTTGCCTCAACAACACCATAAACATTCCCATTACTGTAGATTCCCTCAGACAGACAATCTCTATACCCAACTTGGCCCCATTTCAACCTTTTGCTACAATGGATCAAATTCTGGAGGTTCTGCCCCTGATTGGCTATAATGAAGCTGTTTCTCATGGTCAGTATAACTTGTCTGTGTTGGGACACCCATGGAAGTATTTGGCCAGTGTGATCATTAGATGTTTTGGTTACAATTCTGGCAGCCATGACCAAATGAACCAGTCTGAGTTGATGGTTCTTCATGCTCTGGTTACAGGGAGGAATATTGACTTTGCACAAGTCATATTCTCTGAAATGGTGGAAAAAGTTACTCTGGGCACATCAAAGAAGTCAACCAGAACCCATGTTCCCTACATCAGGTATCTAAGTCTGATTGCTCTTAGAAATATTCAGTGGGAACACTATGCTGGGTTAGCTGCACACTTGCACACAATGACCATTCCTCAAATGGGTCAGAAAATATTCCATTTGATAAGGGAAGTCCAAGGTCCTGCTATAACTACACAGATGCAAGAGTTGATTGATGTTGCTGCTGAGGAGAATGAGGTTGTGGAAGAAGAAGTTGTTGAAAATCTTGATGTTGAAGTGGCTAATGATTCTGAGTCTCCTGATATAATCACTGAGCATTTTGAATAGTCTGTGACTCATGCTCAAGATGAAGCCATGGTGGAAGAAGAAAGGATTGATAAAGAGTTGATGAATACTGGCGATCAAGTAATGATCTTAATGAAGATGTGTTTGATGAACTACCACAGGATGAGCCTATTAATCCTGATGCTGAGGATGTTGATGAAGGTGATGGTGGTGCTGATTCTGATAATGATAATAATGATGATGGTCATGCACATAATGGTGATGCTGGTTGTATGCTTATTGAACATGGTACTTACACTTCTATACCCACCACATCCACACCCATTATGATGCCCTTAACTGAATTTCGTGTAAGCTCATCTACTTCAAGGAGATCCGGGCATCTTAGCACTTCTGCTAGTGAAGATGAGTCCTATGATGACTCCCCTAGTAGAACACTTGGAGGGCATGTTGCTTATCCCTCTCCTGATCACTCTCAAGGATCAAGTGCCTCTATCCATCGAGCACAAGTTGGTGAAGTTGAAGTTGTCATTGAGGATGTTGCTGAGGATGATGTAGTCTCTGATAGGCTGTTCGAACTAATTGAGATCAGCAAAGCAAAGAACATCTCAGGTATGCCTCTTTCACTCCCTGAGGACACTCACTTGGTAGTCCCAACCAGTGAGAACCAATCCTCCATTCCAGTCGAAACACCCCCACAATTTCCAAGCTCTAGTGTACTTCTAATAGTCACTAGTTCTACTCCCTCTGTCACCCAAATAGAATCAAGGTCAATGGAGATAGTGCACACTGCACTTATCTCAGAGGAAATGCTCATTCCACCTATGACCTCAACTCCTATAGCTACCTCTTATTGTTGGTCCCTTGGTGAGAATAATAACAAGAAACATGTGTGTAGAAGGGGGGTTGAATACACTTTCTGTAGAAATTGAACAAATCAAATAAAAGTGTTACACAAAGTAAATCAAACCACAATCGAATGCTTTGCTTTTAATTAATAAGAAGATGGTTACAGACTCTATCAAGTAAGAAAATCTTGATATGTAAACACCTAATATAAATCTCTCAATCTTTCAAACTTAGCTATCTATAATCGACTTATGATTATAGATACTGACGACTCTCTAAACAGGATTTACACAGATTGATAACTTACCAATATCACAACTAATGTGAGTATTCGAACACACAAATAGCTTGGCAATCTGTGAATATCTTGATCACGTTGAACTGACAAACAGCGATTCAAGAATCGTAACACATACGGTGAGGTGAGGTTTTGGCTCTGCAACACTTAGTTGTTTTCGTATCTGAGTCGTACCTCTAAACTTATCAAGAGATAAGTATTTATAATCCTGTTCCTACGGTTCCTAACAAACTGGACTTATCCTAATTTGCTAACTAACTATCGGATAACTTGGAATCTTGAATCTTGAATCTTCTTATCTTGAGTCTTTAATCTTCAATCTTGATTCTGAAGTCTTCTTATCCTTCCCGTAGATATAGAGAGTTAAAACAGAATTTAAAACATATTCAAATTCTTTTAAACTGACTTCTTTAGTCAGGCTGAGTTACTCAGCTTGAAACTCATCAAGCTGAGTTTTTCGAGAACAAACCCGAATTCAAACATGAACTAACATGTATAATTATTAACTCATCCTTAGAAGTCTAAAGAATTAACTAAAACATATTTAGTAACTCTATTGAGCTGACTCAGTATACACGCTGAGTCGCTCAGCTTGAAACTCATCAAGCTGAAACTCAATATATATATCTTAGGTGACATACACAGCTTATCACACATAGTGATAATCTTACTAAGATATAGTCTAAGCTGGTCGAACATATGCTCAGCTTATACTCAGTTTGAATCACTATAAATGTTCAGCCTGACTAAGCTTCATAATTCTGTTTAAGTTAAATGTAAAACACATCATACAAACTTAACTTTGTCTCATCAAATCAAAACAGATGAGATCATTTTCCCAACAAACTCCCCCTATTTAATGATGACAAAACCATCAAACAGTTATTAAGTTTGTTTAACAGAATTATGTTTTAAATCTTAAACTTATCAAGTTTTTAAATTTGAACTAATCAAATATTAATTGAACTTATCAATTGTAATTGAACTTATCAATTATAAGTGGAACAAACCAACTTTTAGTTGAACACACCAATTAAATACATTAATGCATAAGAACTAATCAGTTATTCATTTAAGCTAAACTTATCAGACTAATAATTATGAATATATCATAACACAGTTGAACATATCAAACTTATACTTGTATTAATTGAACTAATCATAATACAAAAATATTGATCACTTAGATCATGCACACATAGTGCTTACGAAAAATATTAGAACTAATCTAACATTTACAAATAGAACTAATCCATTCAGGATGCAGCTCTTCAAACTCTTTGATCTCCTTGTTGATTTCATCAAGGATTTCTTGCAGATTAGGTAAGTGTTGAAGCTGATCCTTTTGTGATCTGATTGCTCTGTTAACTCTGTATCTGAACCTTGCAGTTTGTTCAGTCTTTTCCATGATTTATCTCAGAGTAAATACTTGAGATACCCCACATGTGTAAATACTTGCATCAGATTGGAAGCATTGTTCACCGTTTCTATCCAGGTATATAAATCCTTTCTCAGGCTTTTCCACATAAGTGTTTTCTTTAAAGTCCAAGCCTTCAGGAAGAACAAGACTGTACGTATCTAGATTTGTTAGTACAGCTGGCTTTGTTTGCTTCTTCTTTCCAACTTTATGAAAAGAAGTTAGTAGGGTAGCTATCTCAGACCTGGGTATGAGTTTTATCGAATCAGCTCTTGCAAGTAACCTTAGCAGCTCATCTTTAACTTGACTTCTGGCAGAGGACTTTCCTATCTACTTGATAAGTATGGCAACTTGCTTCCACTCTTCATAACCCAGTCTGTGCATTTAATTAAGCTCCAGAGATGATGTCTCACCATTTCTTAAGACAAATTCTAGAATGATGACTCCTTGAACTGGATTCAACCTAAGTGAATTTATTTGAGAGGAGAGGTAGGTCCTTGTATAACACTGAGTTATGTCTTCCCCTTCAGGTTGATCCTGGATAGGAAGCTCCTCTACTTCATCCTCCTTGGGCACGATTGGCAGTCTGAGTCTAGATAGCTCTTCATTCTGCTTCTTGATCTGTTCAGCCCAAACTCTTTCTCTTCTTTCTTTCTCATCTGCTAACACAACTTGAACATCCATTTGTCTTCTTCTTAATTCATAAATCGACATCCCAAGCTGATCAGCATCCTCTTGTTCCAATCTTTTTACTGCCATCAGTGAAGCTCTCTCTTGTAAGGTCATTTTATCCGCAGAGTCTTCATCTGAGGATGATGATTCACTTAGAATCATTTTTCTTCTTTTCTGTTGAGGGGGTTCTGACTCTTCTGAGCTGACCACAACTGGTCTCTTTCCTTTTGCTTTTTCAGTCAACTCAACTTCTTTTTCTATTCCTCTCACCCCCTCAACCTGATCTGCTCCATGTGCCAACAGTAGTAGAGCTTCAGTTTTGACTGACTTAGCTTCAGCTTCTTGAACCTTCTCCCCCTTTTTGTCATCATCAACATGGGTTGAAGTCCTTTGTTTTTGTAAGGCAGCAACAACAGATTTTAGCATTAGCACCTCTTCATCTAGATTATCAAGAATCATCAGCATATCCTTCTTTGCGTTCTTTCTTTTGTGGTGCAATGTATCAAACTGACCTTTGAAGAATGTTAGCAAATCATCCAAGTCAGCTTGAGTAGGTTGGAACTTGGGTACATCATCCAAGGGTTGGTGTGGACCCTCAAACTCGTTTGCACCAGAGTTTGGACCCTGTGAATCACCTTGGTTTGAGGATGAAACATTGACAGGTCGTGCGAGTGGGTGTGAGAAGTGAAGAGAATTAAATGGGCTCGAAACGTGTAGTGTATGGGTTGGTGGTTGGCTTAGAGGGTTGGAGGGGGGTAATTGACCCTGGGGATTGGTCAAATGTTCAATGTTACCTAAGTGTGTCTGCTTGGGCACAAAAATAGGCTCTCCCATGGCACTGAAGAGTGTAGGCTGAGCAGACACCACACCCGGCTTAGGCTGTAGGGTTGAAATGAGCCTTGAGGTTGACACCTGAAGAGTAGGCGTCTCCCCCTCAACTCCTACATGTCGAGGGATCAAAGTGATCTCAGCTCCAGTGATGCCTTTAGGAGTGGCACCACCTATGGCAGTTTTACATGTATAGGTTCAGAGATTCTCCCTAGCAGCAGTGGGCATACTAGCGGTGGCTTCAGATTGGATTTGAATGGAAGGTGGAGGAGATGGGTTAGACTGGGTTGGGTTTACCTCAGCCTTATCTCCAAATGTAGATGGAGAATAGTGAGAAGAGAGAGAAAGTGGAGAGGTTTTACCAGAAGTCGCTTCAGTGTATTCTGGTTCAGGTTGAGCAGAGTGCTCAGCTTGAACTTCGGTATCAGCTTGTAAAGCTCCCCCTTGATTGGATCCCTCAGCGTCACTATCTGAAGAAGCTGCCTCAGCTATCAGCAACATAGGATCACTCAGACCCTCTTGCTCGGGGAAGATGTCATTGTTGAACATCTTTGAGCTGAGTGCTGGGGCAGGGAACACATCCTGTCCAGCTTCATAATGCTGTTCTCCCAACTCAGCGTCCACCACTAGGGACAGATACCGTATGAATGGTATATGGAGATCCCATGGTGTCTTCACCACTTGGGCTTTAAGCTCGTTGAAGATGAGCAGTGCATAGTACAGGTTTCCGGCATGGTACATGTTGTAGAGCAGCTGCATCTCGAACTCATTCACCTGATCCAAAAATCCAATCTTAGTTCCCAATGAATGGATCACCGTGGACACCATAAAGCCCCAACCAGTAGGAAAAGTTGCCTTCTTTATAACACCCTCAGTCTGCAGGTGACCCTTGCTGGGTAGGACTGACCTCGCCACTTGCCTAGTGACAGCAGCGTCAAACACATCACTTGCAGGAAGTTGAAGAACATCCCTTAGCCGCTGCACAGTTATGGCAACTGTTCTATCCCCATTTAGAACATTGCCAGCTATCTCTCCCTTGTTATGGTCATAGACGCAAGTGTACCAGAACTCCAATAAGTGCTGTGGAACAATATGCAGAGGTGCTCCAGTGAAAGCAAATGCCAGAGGGCATTTTCGGATATAATCCACCCAGGCTTCATAGCCTCTGTTCCTCTTACGTTCAAGGATTGCCAAACACGCACGTTGATTGTTTACCTAAGAACTGGCATCCGTTGTTTTTGAAAGTAGCACCTCTAACCATCCTTTCACTTAGATTTAGAATGATTCCGTCCATCGTCGAATATAACTTGAGTAACACTGAGTAACTTCAAAAGTCGCACTGAGTGATTAGGGTTTTGTGAACGATGAAGCGAGGAATTTGCACTAAGCAATTTATTGTTTGCGAAAGGTATTTAAGGGAAGAAGAGGTTTAGAATTGGGAATTGTAAGCGTAAACCTCTGAAAATCGGTTTGGGTCGTTATATATACATTTCCGAGGAGAGAGAGAAAAGTTACCGTTTGAAATCCCTTTTTGTTCGTTACACGTAACAAATTTACGGCGCAATGGAACAGTGAATGAAACATATCATCTTCCAACGGATAACTTTATAGACTTATATTACTGACTTACAGTAATATCGCTTTTCACTTGTTATATTACACGATACATAATCAGCGTAACCGCAAAATGTGAGACAGACTCAACATAGTGCACAATGACTTAATCACACAGAGTAATTAAATCTAATTTTGGACATACGAAGCTGAGGAAACGAATCACTCAGCGTGAATCAAGCACTCAGCTAGACATCATCACTCAGCTTGAGATTGATACTCAGCTTGAGTTTGAGCACTCAGCTTGATTTTGAGCACTCAGCTCAGAATCAATGACACTTAGTCATATATGTTGGAGACTGACTCAAACTTGTTTCTAACTACACTGAGTAGTTTAAAACTTGTTTGGAACCAACCAAACATGTGAACTTATCGCTCAGCTTGAGTGAAACACATAGCTCAGACTCAATGACACTTACTCATTTATATTTGAGACATATTAAAACTATATCATAACTACACTAAGTAGTTAAAATATGTTTGGAACTTACCAAACGTGTGAACTCATCATTCAGCTTGACAGGTTATACAGGTTATGAAAACTTATTTATAAACTGTGCACTCAGCTTAAGACACCTAGTCTCTGTCAAACAAAAAAACTCAGATTCTAGACACTTAGCTAGGGGTTGAGCATACCCAATTCACATAGCAGATACATAAACCTCTTTTCATCAAGGGGTTTAGTAAAAATATCTGCTAATTGGTCATCAGTGGAAATAAATTTAATATCAATTTTACCTTTTTCCACGATGTCCCTGATGAAGTGATGTCTAATCTCAATATGCTTGGTTCTTGAGTGGAAGACTGGATTGTAAGTTATGGCTATAGCACTTTGGTTATCACAGAAGATAGGAGTTTTCTTGAAACTCATGCCAAAGTCTTGAAGCTGATGTTGCATCCATAGGATTTGAGCACAACAGCTTCCTTCTGCAACATATTCAGCTTTAGCAGTTGAAGTAGCCACTGAGTTCTGTTTCTTACTTGTCCAGCTTACTAACTTCCCTCCAAGCAATTGACATCCTCCAGTTGTTGATTTTCTATCTAACTTGCACCCAGCATAATCAGCATCTGAAAAACCAACTAACTCAAATCCAGAGTCCTTTGGAAACCAAAGACCTAGATTTGGTGTACCTTTAAGGTACCTAAAGATCCTTTTCACAGCTTGAAGATGTGATTCTTTAGGATCTGCCTGATATCTTTCACAAACACATGTAGCTAACATGATATCAGGTCTACTAGCTGTCAAATAGAGCAATGAACCTAGCATTCCTCTATAGGTAGACTGACACACAGATTTACCATCTGAGTCTTTACTCAGTTTGACAACAGGTACATGGGTGTTTTCATGGTTGAACTTGAATCAAAAACATATTTCTTTATCAAATCAAGAACATACTTGCTTTGATTAATGAATATTCCATCAGACTTTTGTTGAATTTGAAGGCCTAAGAAATATGTCATCTCACCCAGCATGCTCATCTTGTACTTTTGTGACATTATTTTGGAAAACTACTCACACAGAGATTCATTGGTAGAACCAAAGATAATATCATCCACATAGATTTGTACAAGAATCACCTGTCCTTTACTCTTTCTAATAAAGAGTGTCTTATCTATACTACCTCTGGTGAAATCCATTGATAGTAGATAAGTGGACATAATATCATACCAAGCTCTTGGAGCTTGTTTAAGAACATACAAATCCTTGTCCAACTTATAGACATGATGTGGAAACTTTGAACTTACAAAGCCAGGAGGTTGTTTCACATAGACATCCTCCTGAAGTTTTCCATTGAGGAAAGCACTCTTCACATCCATTTGATAGACTTTGAAGTCTTTATATGCTTCATATGCTAAGACAGCCTTATGGCTTCAATTCTAGCAACAGGGGCAAAGGTCTCATCATAATCGATTCCTTCTTCTTGCTTATACCCTTGTGCTACCAGCCTGGCTTTGTTCCTAACTATCATTCCATCCTTGTCTATTTTATTTCTATTGACCCACTTAGTGCCTATAACTGTATGATCTTTGGGGGCAGGGACAAGGTTCCATACTTCGTTTCTTTCAAACTCATTTAATTCCTCTTGCATAGCTTCAATCCAATCTTCATCCTCTAAGGCTTCTTTAGTCTTCTTTGGTTTCATTTGAGATATGAAACCAAAGTAAGCAGCATAGTTAGTTGTAGCCTTGGATCTGGTCATAACCTTTTCTTGGACGTTTCCAATGACCTAATCTTGAGGATGATCTTTGAGGAATTTGAATGTTGTAGTTAGAGAGTCTGGTTCAGAATCTGAGGGATGTTGAGAGCCCTGAGGTGAACTTATCTCCTCAGTCTCAACAGCAGCATTATCAACAAACTGTTGATCACTAAGATCTTCAGTCTGAGGAATGTCAGCTCCAAACGGATTAACGAACTCATCATCTTTCTCAGCTTGAGAATCCATTTGAGCATGTGATGATTTCTTGGATGGAAACACATCATCATCACTATCATCTCCTATGACATACATAGGATTTGATAAGTTGGTTTCCTTAGGCCTTTCAAGGTCACTCAGACTGACCAAGTCAGCTTGACTTTTATCAGCTTGATCAAAACAGTCTTCATCAAAAGATAAATGAATTGATTCTTCTATGGCCTTTCTCTTTGTATTATATATTCTATAAGACTTGGAGATTGAGGAATAACCAACAAATATTCCAAGATCAGCTTTAGGTTCCAACTTATGGAGCTGATCTCTTTGATTCAGCACATAGCATTTTGAACCAAAGAGATGGAAATAACCTATATTGGGCTTTCTAGACTTATACATCTCATATGAAGTCTTTCCATGTATTTTGACAATGATTGATCTATTCTGGGTATAGCAGGCTGTACTAACAGCTTCATCCCAAAAATAGAGTTTCAATCCTGCCTCACATAGCATTGTTCTAGCAGCCTTAGTTAAGGTTCTATTTCTCCTTTCAGCAACTCCATTTTGTTGTTGAGTTCTGACAGATGAGAAATTTTGTAATATTCCTTTTTGTTCACAGAAGCTTTCAAGGGTAGAGTTTCTAAACTCAGTCCCATGATCACTTCTGAGTTGCTTTACAGACTTACCTTTCTGCAACTCTTCCTGTTTGATAAAACCGATTATCTCCAGGGCAGCCTCACTTTTGGCTTTAAGGAATATTACCCAGGTGAATCGTGAGAATCATCTACTATCACCATTGTGTACTTTCTGCCACTTAGGCTTGGAGTACTTATGGGTCCAAACAAATCCATATGCAACATATGCAATGGGTCTATTATTGAAAAAAATTTCTTTGATTTAAAGGACCCTTTATGGTGTTTCCCTTGTTCACAAGCTGAACACAATTTGTCTTTGACAAATGTGATCTTTGGTAATCCAGAGACTAACTCTTTATTGGATAGCATATGTATATTTTTAAAATTCAAATGTGATAATCGTTTATGCCACAACTAACTCAGCTTAGGAACAAATTGGGAATACAAGCAGGTTTCAGTATAGGGATCAGCAGAATTAAGATCAAGTAGATACACATCTCTTTCTATTTTAGATATTAATACAGGTTTTCCCTTAGCATTATATATTGTTCCTGCTTTCTTCCTAAAAGTAACTATATTGTCTTCATCACACAATTGACTGATACTAATCAGGTTATGTTTGAGACCTTTGACATATGTAACTTTCTAAAAAGTGACCTTGCCAGCTTGCATCTTCCCATGGCCTTTAGTTATTCAATGGGAGTTGTCTCCAAAAGTTACTTTAGGACCTTCATCTTCTTGGAAATCACTAAGAAGTCCTTTCCACCCGGTCATGTGCCTTGAGCATCAACTATCCAAGTACCATTTACTTGAACCCTGCACATGACATAAAAACTAAACACATTAGTTTTGTTTGGGAACCCACTTTTTGGTGGGTTCAGATGAGGAGCACTTAGCATCTTCATCTTGTTGAACTATCTGTTCAGCTTGAGCAGGAGCTGGGTCCTGTGTGGGTTGATCAGTCTATTCTTGTTCAGACCTTGAGATTTCAGCATCACAGTCTTTAGCCTCATGACCTCTACTTCTGCACTTGTAGCATATCCTTCTTCCAATGATTACAGGAGGTAGAGTGTCTAATAACCCTTGTGAGAACTTGCTCTCAGTCTTAGGATTAAATGTGGTGGATAACTTTTCAACTTTCTTTGCAAGTTGATTCACATGATGATCACTGACTTTGGACTTACCTTTGTCAGGTCTTTGTTTGTTATCCTTTTGATTAAAAGTTTGACTAACAAACTTCTTTTCCATGACCTTGGACTTACCTTTGTCATGACTACTGGACTCACCAGTTTCAACAGGTTTGGACTTACCACTGTTGATCTTCTTGGACTTACCAAGATCTACAACTTTGGACTTACCATTGTTGTAATTTGACCTCTGACTTACAGTGGTCTTCCTATTCTTGTAACTTCTCTCCGAGCCAGATAGAGAATGTTGTCTTTTGAAAGGATTTGGATTAAGCCTTTCTATGACTGAAGTTCTTTGAATAGGCTGAGTGATTACTCTGTCCAGCACAGACTTACTATGCTGTTTAGATGTTGAGCACTCATTTCCATGATCTTTAACCTTCACAAACATATTGTATTTCAAGTTTGGATCATGTCTTTTCTCTGAGGCTGACTTCTGAGACTCAATCAGTTGTCTATCCTCCTCAGAGTCTGTACTTGCTATCTCATCATTAGCTACATAAGCTGCTGTTTGATAGTCACCTCCAAGTACAGCTTTTACCTGTTTAGGAATTTGTTAGTTTATGCACTTTTCACCAAGCTTTGATGACTTACACCAAGACTCAGTGACCTTTTGAAGTTGGCCAGCTTTGTCTTTAGCTTCTTGAAGTTCTTCACTTAGAATTTTATTAATGTGTCTTTGACATTCAAGATCACACTGTGCTTTCTTACCAACATCGATAAGAGATTTGTTTTCCTTAATCTCATTCTTGAGTTTAGTTATCTCAGCTTTGAGGTCATTTTGAGACTTAAGGATGGTCTTGAAATCATTCAGCAGATAATCAAAAGCAAGACCCTTTTCCTCAGCGGTGTAAGAGTTGAAATTACTAACCTTATATATGGAAGCAGGATCCCAATAACTGAGCTTGCTGTTCTCCTCAGCTTCCTTCATGTCAGCTTCAAAAGTTGACTCGGACAAACCATAATCAACCTCATCTATTTCCAACTCTTCATCTTCTTGAGCCATTAGAAATACATCATCATCTGAGGTAGATGATTCTGTATCCCAGGTTTCAGCATATAATCCTTTTGCACTGGGTTTGTCTTCTGGCTTTTCTTTCTTGAGCTGAGTATATTTCTTCTTGTATTTGTCAGCTTTATAAGCATTCTTATCAACAACTGATGTTGATTCCACCTTCTTTGATCTGCACTCAACAACAATATGTCCCTTCTTCTGACAGTTGAAGCACATAACATTCTTGGGATCAAAGGAACCCTTCCCTTTGCCCCTGTCAGATCTTCCTCTTCCCCTTTGAGCTCTTCTCAAACGTCTGGCTAACATTGCCATTTGCTCAGTGATATTTTGATCATCATCAGTATCACCTGAGTCTGAGTCTGAGTGGTCAGCTTGAGATTCTGATTTAGTCTCAGATTCAACAACCAATGTCTTGGAACTTTTCTTCTTTTTCTGTGCAACCAATGCAACTTCATTTTTATCCAGAGACTCCTTGAGTTGTTGTTGAGAAGTTGTTTTGTGTTCAGTGATCTGTTAATGATTTACCAAGAACCCATAAAAGGACTGTAGGTTCTACACATGCAGTGTTCCTCCAGACCTCAGTGCTGTAGTTACATCATTAAACTTTTCTGGTAATACATCCAGAAATTTCAGCACGAGTTCAGCCTCATCTTTCTTTACACCCACACTTAGTAGGTCATTTATCAAGCAGTGAAACCTTGTGAACAAATCTGGCAAGGTTTCATTCTTCTTTGAAAAGAAGTTTTCATAAGATCTATTCATGTGATTCTTCTTTTGCTGCTTGACCAGATATGTGCCCTCATATGTAACACTTAGCGTATCCCAGATATCTTTTGCAGATTGACACCTAGTCATAGTATGCAAGATTTCGTTGGTCAGGGCATTTGCCAGAACACTTTTTGCCTTGTCATCCAGATTGTAGAGTTTCCAATCTTCATCAGTCCAGGATGCAATAGGCTTTCTTGTTTCCTTTTCAGTTCTGCCAGGAGATGTATCACTGACAGTAGCAGGAATCTTAGGGATGATAGGTCCTTTTGTAATGACATAGAACATATGATTGTCAATGGACTTGAGGAATAGCATGGTTCTGAACTTCCACATAGGATAGTTAGATCCATCAAATATGGGACAGCCTTTGGCAGACATCAATGGAAAGTTTGAAGTATTGTTGCTTGTAGACATTGTAAACTTTCTCAGAATCTTGAACTTTCAACTTATGAAATTGTTTAGCCTGCTCTGATACCAGTTGTTGGTCCCTTAGTGAGAATAACAACAAGCAATAGGTGTGTAGAAGGGGGGTTGAATACACTTTCTGCGGAAATTGAACAAATCAAATAAAAGTGTTACACAAAGTAAATCAAACCACAATCGAATGCTTTGCTTTTCATTAATAAGAAGATGGTTACAGACTCTATCAAGTAAGCAAATCTTGATATGTAAACACCTAATATAAATCTCTCAATCTTTCAAACTTAGCTATCTATAATCAACTTATGATTATAGATACTGACGACTCTCTAAACAGGATTTATACATATTGATAACTTACCAATATCACAACTAATGTGAGTATTCGAATACACGAATAGTTTGGCAATATGTGAATATCTTGATCACGTTGAACTGACAAACAGTGATTCAAGAATCGTAACACATACAATGAGGTGAGGTTTTGGCTCTGCAACACTTAGTTGTTTTCGTATCAGAGTCGCACCTCTAAACTTATCAGCAGAAAAGTATTTATAATCCTGTTCCTACGGTTCCTAACAAACTGGACTTATCCTAATTTGCTAACTAACTACCGGATAACTCGGAATCTTGAATCTTGAATCTTCTTATCTTGAGTCTTCAATCTTCAATCTTGATTCTGAAGTCTTCTTATCCTTCCCGTATATATAGAGAGTTAAAACAGAATTTAAAACATATTCAAATTCTTTTAAACTGACTTCTTTAGTCAGGCTGAGTTACTCAGCTTGAAACTCATCAAGCTGAGTTCTTCGAGAACAAACCCAAATTCAAACATGAACTAACATGTATAATTATTAAATCATCCTTAGAAGTCTAAAGAATTAACTAAAACATATTTAGTAACTCTATTGAGCTGACTCAGTATACACGCTGAGTCGCTCAGCTTGAAACTCATCAAGCTGAAACTCAATATATATATCTTAGGTGACATACATAGCTTATCACACATAGTGATAATCTTACTAAGATATAGTCTAAGCTGGTCGAACATATGCTCACCTTATACTCAGCTTATACTCAGTCTGAATCACTATAAATGTTCAGTCTGACTAAGCTTCATAATTATGTTTATGTTACATGTAGAACACATCATACAAACTTAATTTTGTCTCATCAAATCAAAACATATGAGATCATTTTCCCAATACTTATGCTGAGGGGGAGCTTATGGATGTTGTTTTAACCCTTCAGCCAGTGGATGTATATTCACAACAAATTACATATGCAAATATGGGACTCCTGCAATCTGGGTCACCCTCCCAACAGGGTGATGCCATTGAAAGACAGACCTCCACCCAAGGTCACACTGTGTCTTTACCCATAATGAGTCAGCTGATACCCTCAATAAGCTCACAAAAGCTTATTGATGTAATAAGGGGAACCCAAGTGAGTTTAACCCCAACTGATTCTCACATTTTTGTACAACCTATTTATTATATTCTTACACATGCTTATACACTGCCTGTCAATACTAGTGGTATTAACCAACCATTAGCACATGGCACACTTTTCTGCTCCTAGTGATCTTAGGCTTACATACCAAAGTCTAAGTGAGGGACCCTAATCCACTCCTGTTATTGGAAATCTATCTCAATCAACCCCAGTACAACCCATTCCCTCTACCTCTTCTGAACCTTCCCCTCAAATCCTTCAAAACCTCCTATCTATCTCTCAAAAGATGGATAGTCTTCAAGCCTCTTTTACCTCTTTCCAAACCAAAATAGAATCTCAACTCTCTCTTCTAACCCAAGAGGTTGAGTCACTAAAAGCTAACCAATCTCAACCCCAACCCAAACCTGCCTCAGTTGATCTTTCTCCAATTCTTACCAAATTGGATCAACTGTTATGCCAATCCTCTACTTCTGTTCCCACCCCCATCTCCTACCATTTCAAACCAAACACTTACTTCTCTAAACCAAACCATTTCAAACCTTCTTACCCAACTTCAAACACTAAGACCTTCCCCTCCTAACATCTCTGTATCCATTCCTGACTCTATTCTTAGAGTTCCTTCCCTCCTTAAAACCATAGATGACGAGGTCACCAAATTAAGCCATTATTCCAGGCAAAAGTACATAGACACTCTTCGTGAGTTCACCAATGTGACTGATGCTATCAACAGGCTTAGACCTCTTACCTCTACCTTTGTCCCATCCTTCTCACATATCCCATCTCATCAAAGATCCTCACCTTCACCTTTCACTCAGCCTCCTATACCTACTGCCTCTCCTTCACCCTCAACCATTCCACCCTCAACCATTCCACCCTCTACCTCTACACCTTCTCTATCTCCTTATTCCTTTTTCACCCCTGATGCTCCTGCTAAGCCTACAGTCTTCCCTACCTTTGATGATGACAAAAAGGGGGAGAAGTCAGGTTCCTCAAGCTCTAGCTCTTTATCTCCAGCCTCTATCAGAGTAGCATGTGATTTATATACTGCTCAGGATGAAGCTCTTCAAGCAGCAGACAGAGCAGCAGAAGCATCAACCCTCAATGAAGCAGAAGTTCAAAACCAATCAACTGCTGAGGGGGATAATCCATCTAAGGGGGAGAAACTTGCTCAAGATGAGCAGAGGCCTAAAATAAGGCTAAAACAAAAGGCCAGAAGGAAGAGTGCCAAAAAGCCAAGGCAAGGTGAATCCTGTGCCCTAATCTAAGTTCCATCAGAAGATTCTGATGATGATGATGAGGATAGCTTGCCTCTGTCCTCTCTGCTCAACTTGAAAAAGCAGAGTATCTTGACAACAACTCCAACAGTCCAAGCTTCCTCTCCAGTACAACCAAGTCAACCATCTCCCAGCAGTACATCAAGGAGAAAAGGAAAGAAAATAATGTCTGCTGAGGAGATTGAAGCAGAAGAATGAAGAGAGGAAGAACTTCAACAAGAAGATGAATGTCTCAGAGAGTTAAGTGAATTAGCTGCTGCACTTGGCACCTCTATTGAAGATGTTTTAAAAGCCAAGGAAAGGCATCAGGATTTCACTACTCCTGAAGATCTTGCTGCAATCATTGGTGCTACTCATGATGAGCTGAGAGAGATATAAGAAGAAGAATTGATCATGCGGTCCTCTCAGACACATCAAGTACAAGTTGCACAACAGCAAGATGACCCTTCTGCCAAGAAAGCTCTTAAAAGAGGAGAAACTCACAAGGAAGCCATTCAAGCTTTGCTCAACTTTAACTTTGGAAGCATTGCTCAGCAAACTGAAAGGCAATCCAAGGAGTTCTGGGATAACAAGCAAAACTTGGTAAATAGAAGATTTGCAGACATCATTTCAAGGATCACTCCTTACAGACGTACAGATGAAGGTCCTTATCTCAGAGTAGTTAGAAGTGATGAGAGAAAAACTTATGAAGATACTTATCTACATCACTGCAAACTTCTATCCTTCTTTGAGATGATTGAGATCCTGTACCATCTCCTAAAGTCCAAAAGTGATATTGTTCAAAGGTTCATGGGAAAGTTTGAATACTGGATCCGAATGTCAGTATGCCACAGGCTCTTCACACATGATCAGTACATATAACACATAAACTTATGTCCTTAGTTTAAACTCTTAGTTTGTTTACTCTGTACAAACTCTGCTATAATTACTTGTTTTGTAATCAAGCTTGAAACTTTGATCATGGACTACTTAGCTAAACTGCTAGTATAGATGATTCTTAGTAGACAGCTCACCTAGTGTAAATATAGAAAATCAAAAATCCTAAAAATAGAAAAAGGATAGAAAAGATACCACAAAAACAGAACAATGGTACTTCATAAATAAAAAGATTCCAAAAACAGAATATCAGGGAACATATTTTATAAAGTTACCAAAAACAGATAGCTAGGTAACCAAAATGCACTTAAAAGTTTTATTTTTACAAATCCGAGTCAAACTGATTCTTCTTAAACAAGATAAGGTTTTTTCATCATCAAATAGGGGGAGATTGTTGGGGAGATAGCAATATCAAACCTAAATCAAACATGTCTATTAATTAAAATAGGATTTGATGATAACAAAACCATATATTCAGTTTTATACTTGGATAAATGAAAAACATGTGTTGTTTTTCATGTTAGACTTAAAGAAATGCGTAAGTAAGAAATGTCAGCTGAAGATCAAAAGTGTCAGCTGAACACTGAGTATCAGCCAAAGGACCAGCTTCAGGAAGATCAGCTAAGAAGAAAAAATCAGTCAAGAAGCATCAGCTGAGCATCAAAATTGATCAGCTGATGGTCCAAAACCATCAGCTAAAGAAAGCTTCAAGATCAGCTGAGCAGTCATGGATCAGCTGACACAATCACATTGATCAGCTGATGTCTCCCATCTGTCAGATAAGGTATTCTTTACTTATCCAATCTTTTCTTCATAAATTAATCACACTCAAATGATTAGCTGAGCCTTTAGGATCAGCTGATAGTTTAGTATAATCAGTTTATTAGTTGTACTCTGACTTGTATTATTAGCTAAGCAATTCGATCAGCTGAGCAAATCTGAGTAGCTGAGTCTTTCACATTTATTCTTAGCTGAGCAAAATTATGTTTGCAGTTTAGTGTCTGTTAGCTGAGTCTTTACACGATATCCCAGTTAATAGTTTTTCATTGTAAAATTTTCTTAAGTCAAAGGCAGAACATGTGTTGTTCATATTATGCTTTAGATCTTTCTTTGTAAAAGTACTTAGCACTTTTGTATCTGCAAAGAGACAAAAAGGATAGATCTTTATCCTCTGGAAAAGGAGAAAGATACTTTAGAAGAGAAGATCTCGAAGATATGCTTCAACAACTAAGTATGGTTGGCAACTCTATACTTGGTTAAGTCAAGTCTTCAAAAAGCATGATGTTGATAAAAGTACAAGCATGAAAATATAAGTTTACTCTCCCAAGACATAAAGGTAGTACTTTAATAATATAATAATAGATAGTGGGTTTATACTTTACCGAATAGTACATTCACTTTACACACTTTGTGTATAAAGTGAACTTACTTTTCACCCACTAACTTTATCTATTATAATATTATTAAACAAAGTACCTTTTTCTCCTTCTTCACTCCATCAACCCGGACACCATATTGCTTATATATACTCATGCATGAAAACATGCTAAGCATGCGAATAGATAGTTGAACACTGAAATCTCATCTGTTGAGAATTAGAAGAGTTAGCATTTTACTTTCAGTGTAACAAACTTGTTCATGTGTTGAACATCTTAGACATAAGTTGTTTAATATTAGCTTAGTCTATGTGTTAGACGAATTTAGTTGCCACCTTTTATTGAGCTTAGATTTTCCGTATCTAGTTCATGTAATTCTTGATTTACATCAATAAGAATTATATAAAAGTAAACCGTGTGTCTCTTAAATGTTAATTTGCTAAAGTTTGTATTCAACCCCCCCCCCCCTTCTACAAACATTTGTTGTTGTAGTATCCATTCGGGACCAACACTGACTGTTATGTGTTTATAATTTTTTATCATTATTCAGTCATAATTTCATATCTTTACTTTTTTTAAATTTTAATAACAATTTATTTATGTTATTCCTTTTTTTTAATTTTACTTTTTTTAATTTTTAATAACAATTCATAATTATGTTATGTTCTTGAGGTTAAGAAGATCCTCTGTCGATGACCACCAGGTGACCACCATCCTCCGCCGTTGACTACACCACCGCCGCCATGAACCACCACACAGATTTGTGTTCTTGAGCCCTCAAATAACAATAAACACACAGATCTGAAAGAGAGGAATTGAGTTTAAACTTCAAATTCAATATAAATAAAAAAACTCAGAACTAGAATAGAAGAAACAGATGTAAGAACCCAAACACAACGGTGGTAGAGTCTACGAATCTAAATGAAGAATAATATAGACCGCATACATGCACACACCCACAAACACAAGCCCCTGCATCGATTCAGATGTAAGAACCCAAACACACATCCACACACGAGGATTTAGATCTGGTCGATGTAAGAACCCAAACCCTAATCTACGAACACAACTCAAGAACAGATCTGAAAACCCTAAATCTGTGCGATGGAACTTCGAAGAACAGAAATAGAGAGAGAGAGAGAGAGATCTCAAAACCCTAACCAACTCATTCAAAAAGACATCGACCGGATGTCGAACTGAAATATAGAGATCTCGAACAGAAATTAACAGATTCAACTAGATCTACTCACGAACCAACTCATTCAAACTTACATCTGGAGTGGCGGCGCTGGTGCGATGGTGGGAACGCGACGGTGGCACGATGGTGGAGCGATATTGATGACGAAGTAACGGTGGGAATGCGGTGGTGGTGCTGGTGTGATGGTGGCGGTGTAAATGATTTAGGGTCCTTTGTGTTGGAACACGGTATGGAGCACAAGGCACAGCGGAAGCACAAAAACAAGTTTAAAACCGAACAAAATCGTGTCCATAACATGTTCCAAAGTGAGATCTTCTACAAAAACAAAATTGCAACTTAAAGGAACAATAGGGAGAAGAAATATACCTCTTATACCTTTCTGAAATCGGCTGTAGCAAACTCAAATCGGGACAACCAAGAGATCCAAGTGTATCTCCTCTATTGCATGATCCACACCAAGATTTCTTGATCCCAAAGTGCTAGCAATCCATCAAATGAACATCCACATCGATTCCATCTTCTGAAACAGCCCACAAGCTTCTCCTCTTGCACCCAAAAACCTCACACTACACTCAAGAATCACCTAATTAGTGTATATTGTGTGTTTGTTTCATTTAGCGCTAAGAGAGAACTTCTAGAGAGAGAGAGTGAATGTGTTGCATGTTCTATCTGTTTCAGACCCCCAAAACCACTTTTGGCCGGATTAGAAACTATATTATCATTGGACCACAAGATGGCCCAATCAGATAAAAGATTTTCATGTAGACATGCCTTCACCCCTCTCACGGCCTGTGAAGAGCCCGTGAAGACAAAATGCGCCACTTCTGGCCATAGTTCTTCACGGCCCGTGCCGCGTCGATTGACTCGTGAGGGCGGCATCCTCTACGACCCCTTCACGACTTCTCACGACCCGTGAAGACTCCACGAGCCATATGAGAGTCATTGAGTCAAACGTGAGGGCAGTGGGCTTCACGACCCGTGGAGCATCCCTCACGGCCGTGAAGCCCCAAAATCAAACATTTTGATTTTTGGACCTTCTCTCTTTATCAGTAAGCTGTCGGGATCAATCCTTGGTGTGTGACCTAATAGGCTCGCACTTCATCAGCAGTAACACCCATGTACTTGTGTCAGTGTGCATACTCCAACAGACTCCCACTTGCACATGACACAACGTACCCAGAGGTATCACAGACAGGGAGCGGCCTCTAGCAAGGCATCCCTGCCCCCAAGTCAGTACGAGGTATGTCATCCCATAGACAAGTACCAATTTACAACCCAAAGGTTTGAAATGGCCCTATAGATAAGTGATCAACCATCCTTTTGTTCGCGATATCCATGCGAAGGCGAGACATGGTAGTAAGTTATTCTCAGTCCTTCATGATTATGTTTCTCGATCGAGATTGGTGGTAACCAAAATAAACAAGTTGCAATCGATTACCCAAATCATTGCACACTCGAGCACGGCCATGCATTTTGGTGTCAGCGCCCAATCATCGAGGGGCCCAGGGATATCTCTCTTAACAGAGGAACAAATTCCTTTGACTACATTGCCTACCACAGTAATCATACTCTGCCCAGCTACTCCCTTTATAACAGCCAGTTACGGACTGCGTTTGAAAGCAACTAGAGCAAAGCAAACCAAAATGATGCAGACACATGCATCTCAAGTATGAGGATGAACTGATATTATCATCCTGAATCACTCCTGACAAGTACCACAAAGTGAATTCAGGTGTGGGTCATCCAGTCACTTGAAACCCCTTTCAAGTACAGGCGAAGTATTGCGTCTCTGTGTCCCAATCACCATTGGACACTTGACCAATCACTTCCCTCAGCCTTCATTCAGACTTCCTTCCCTTGAAGAATGACTGGCTGTGGACATTTAGAATGTATACACATTCAGGGAAGAGGTAAAACATGCAAAGTTGGAACACAATAAGGCATACTGAGAGTACCCGCTACACGCGCATTACCAAACCCCTTTGATAATCGATACAAGCAGAAACACAATATTGCTTAATGTTCCAAAAGATAAAGCATATTAAAACATTACTAAAACAAACTCAAGCCAAGTTCATGCAGACCTTAGTATGACATTCATCACTAGACTGCCACTATACCTCAGTAAACGGACCATCCACGATGTCATCCGTGTGTACTCTGACATTGACCATATCCCACTTCAACCAATCACTCACCAGGTGTGCGTTGATGGGATTACGATCATTTATCCAAGCCATTATACCTTCATTGTTTCAAAAGAACCCACTAAGGCAAACAACGCTTGGTTTTATGATTTTATGTGCATAAGCCATTGTACTCTCATAGTTTTCATAAAGATCTCTATAGAGTCAGCGATTCTTGGTTCTCAGTGATCATATCCCTGCTACAACCAACCACTTCCAAAGTGTGCGTTGATGGGATTTTGATCATTTGTTCAAGCATTTATACCTTCATTGTTTCAAAAGAACCTAATAAGGCATTCAATGCTTGGTTCACTAAAATTTAATGTGTATAAGCCATCATACCCTCATTGTTTCAAAAGAACCCAATTGAGTCAACGATGCTTTAAGAAACACGCAAATTAACAACACCATATTTAGAAGATTACAAACCCCAATCAAGATCGGCGGTTATCCTTTAAAGTAGAAGCCATCACAAGAGTAACAATTCACTTTAAACTTATTCTAATTACATCACCACAAGAACATATACTCATATTTCTTGTATTCCACAAACTTCTTTGAATATCCCATTTTTATTATGAACGCATAATTCTCAATTTACGCTTCTATCCAAGCTAAATCAAGACATTATCTTCAAAACATAGTATGTTCTAGACATACCAAATAGGATTACAACAACGCTCCCACTAGCTCTGGCATATATCCAAGTTTCATCATTGCTTACTGAAAACTCAAACACTTGATTTTCTTAACAAAGATTCCAAAACTTAGATTTATTCTAAGCCCAAAAGGACTCTATATTTGTAGACTTCATAAGGATATTCAGGATGTAAAAGACCCTCGGACAGTGTTGTGAACACTTCCTCATTTAAATCCCTATAACGGAATGCGGTCTTTGCATCATACTTCCATAAAATGGCATAAGCATCCGCTTAAACTTCAACATAACTACTGGGAGAATGTCTTCATATGATTCTTACCCAATGGTCAATCATCTTGAAACCATTTCTTCTCAGTCAGTATTTGAAGTTATCTACAGACTTATCCATGCAGATCTCATTCCCAAAAGATCTATTTACACCATCAGGTCAAAACCTAGGTGTTGGATTAACCAAGTTCAAAACTTGAAATCCAGCATGGAATGTATCTTATGTTATTACACTCCTCTTCTTAGCAGACTCAAGGGCCCACTACAGCTTCCGGTAGTTGATGCATACATCACGTATCATCAATAAGTCATCGTCGTCAGATATAATAAATTATACTCTTCTGGTCTTATGACGACTCTTACCAGACAAATGAAGAAGTAATAACTTTATGCCAGATACTCCAACATAGCCATGTTGAGTTTCAATCATTTCTGATTGAATGCTAGTGTCACCATCAGGTCTTTTATTTAAATCTCACATTCTTCCACTGAAATGCTTCAGTTATTCCTTTCCCTTTTCGAGCAACCAAACCCGGTTCTCAAAAGGTTATGAAATGAATATCTGAAACTCAGAAGAACTATTAAATACATTAGCATCCTTTAAGTTCATCCATCTCCCACTAAATGTAGACTAGATAACTCTGATCTATGAGATAGACAAGCAAAGAACTCTTTCTAGTTGAATCTCCTTAGATGCTAATTTGACCATCTTTGTTGATTCAAAATATAAGAACATTGCCCGTCACTTCTCAAGTACACCCACTCATTAGGTTACTTAAGTTCAAGCCATCAAATGGAATCATAACTAGTATGTTCCGTTTCTCCACTCGATGATGCATGTAAAACATGTATCCTAGGAGAAGTGAATTATGAGACATTCCCATAATTCTCATGATGGTAGAGAAATCTAGAGTCCACATGCTCAACATCATGCCAGATTTGAGTAACTCAGTTCCTCTTGCCCTCTTTATCTTAAGATTGTTACGGGTGAGTCTAGAACACCTCTCAGGTTTCAGACATTTATCAAATAAATTAGATATACCCTTCCCTTCTACCATCATCGGTAAAGGTAATAAATCACATATAGTTAATCCTTATTGTTCTTGCCTGAACGGTCTTTACACAAACGTGCAAACAAAATTCAACAAGCTTTCATTCCTCTCACATTAACAAGTGAAGGATATGTTAGTTATTTAACCTTATAAGCAAAAATTTGCAATCAAAAATTGACCAATGGTCAAAAGATTCCAAGTTCCTAACCACATGGAGCTTGGTGATGCAAGTCTTGTTTATATGATTAAATCAACTATATCATAAGGATAACAATTCAATAATCATTCATAATCATTCCATTACTTCCTTTAAGCAAAAGCTTATTATAAATGCCAAGACATGAATATACTTTGAAATAAATCTCTAAAACCCACAATTTCATAATTCAAAGTAATATTCATCGTTATCAAAGGCATAAAAGATACAATGCTTCTTGCCACGCAGGGCGTAAGACAAAGATCTAAATGAAGTAATAGTATAGCTGGATGGAATGGCAAGCTCTCCATGCATCCATTACCTACTTCTGATAAACACCTGCACTTTGCAACAAACAAGTTTGTGACAAACGTGAGCGTTTTGACTAGCGTTTAAAAAGCCAGTCTTTAGAAGTAGAAGATCAATGGAGTCTGATCATGAATGTACCTGAAGATTATGAGCTAATGTTCTTCCGCTTTAGGATACTTAGCTCTTTCACGCATTTAGGGCTCCAATTTCTCCGCAAAAATAGCAAACTACCCTATGTGGAACATCATCTTGAGGCACAATCTCATTATCCTCCGACTCCACAGTTACGGATGGCCCAGTCAGACAAGGCTTTCCATTTGAGGTTAGTTTCTCCTTCTTGCTATTATGTCCCCTAGTAGCCAAAGTGGATGTGGACGAGGTACGATCCTTCTCAACCATGTAAGACTGTACAGCCTTCAGCATGTCTTGAAGTTCGATCAAAGATTTATCCAAATTGTCTTTGTGATAGTTCTTGACAAACTTCTCATAAGACGCGGGCAGGGACTGGAGGATCATATCCACCGCAATCTCCCTCCCTATTGAAAGTCCTAGTCTATCCAATTGGTCCATGTATCCCTTCATCATAAGGAAATGGACATTTACATCCTCACCTTCCTGCATCCTACAACCGACCAAAGCCTTTATACACTCAAACTGTTCTTGTCTAACCTGTTGTGGGAACATATCCTTTAGCCGGTTGATCATGTCATACGCACTTAATTGCTCAAGCTGCTGACGAAACTCAAAGCTCATAGCCGATAACATGAGACAAGAAATATCTTGTGCATCTCTAACACGCTTCTCAAAAGCGTATCGAGTGGCCCAGTTCGCGTTGGTAGCAGGTGGCTCCGGAAGAGGCTCCTCAAGGACGTGCAACTTTGACTCGTGACGGAGGACAATCCTCAATACACGATACCAGTTAGCGAAGTTCACTCCTATGAGTCTCTCCCTATCCAGGAATAATCAAAGTTTAAAGTTTGGTGTGGTGTCGTTAATATTTTCCATCTATAAAAGAGTACACGTTTTAGTTAGTTTTGATATAATCCTCGTTAAAATAATTACCCAGCTGATTAAGAAAACCAAATTATCTTAACAAGGGCTAAGAACCTCAAAATACCCCAATCCATGACGGGTTTGCCGCGGATCACTTCATGGAGCTATTTAGGCCGGTAAACGCTTTACCAATTGCAATCCGAGATTACAACTCTTAGACACTTGCGGGATCCTAGGTACTCATAGCACCCGTTTGGCATGTTTGATCCCTTCCCTCACCTATTCCTCATTAATCCGCTTTGATAGCTCGGCTAGAGTTCGACAACTACCAAGGCGTATTAAATCTTGGAATTGTAAATCGACCGTCAAGATACACGGTGGTACTCTAGCCCAATGGCCGTCTCTGCTAAAGCTTGACAACCAACCCTTGCGAGTTGCCACACGCACCTTCCACACAGTTACGCAAAACCGACCTCAGCTAGAGCTCGACGACCGATCTTGTTTCACTAGATTCGGGTGGTGTCATCTTACGGGAGGCGAGTGATTTACATTTGATAAAAACCGGATTTAGTTTTTAAGTGGTCTTGTGGCGCACGAGGTTTGTAAACCAATTCAAAACTCTTGGTTTTATTATTTTGAAAAATTTTCAAGCGAGCGAAGAAACTAAACAACCACGCAAGAAAATAAACAAAATAACAACCACGCACAAGCAACATCCGTTAACATGCCCCTAAACCCTATGCACCTTCCCCGTGAGCCAAACGAGGAAAGCAAGGCCAAACTAAGGACACAACCACTTGGCCCAGCTGGAAGTGCTCCCATTGAATCCGTCATCTCCAATGAACCTCCGGATCCACCATAGCTGAGACGTCTCTTCCACGACTCTCGATGGTTGTCTTCGGTCTTCTTTTACAAATACATACAAATATTTGAAAGAAACGGCGTGCAAGCCGCGAAATGCTAATCTAAGCTAATCTAACAATTACAGAGAAAAGCAATCGGCATGCAAGCCAAAATAAAGTACAAAATACAAGACCGAATAAATTTAATTATTTCAAACCAATTGTGGTACAAACCACCAAATGAATGAATAATCAAATACAACCAAACAACCAACACATAGGTCTAACGGGCAAGGCGTTACCGGATCAAACAACAACCACAAACAAAAACACGGTGTGCCACAACAAAACCGTGTAGAAATATCCCAACTAGATTTATTCCTAAACAACCTAAAAGACTCAAGGCACAAAGTGAACAAATCTTGTACGTATGTATTAAGAATCCCAAACACTTTGAAAAACCATATTCATACATACACAACACAAGTATATGCACGTGCGCGTTATCATGCTAAAACCGCCTCATACATATAAATATGCGAGTTAGGATATTATGGGGCTTTTCCAGTCCAAACAACAAAGGACAGATTCTGGAAAAACAAAATCAAAAAGGAGCTAAAACCGAAAAATTATTTTCTTTTTCAAAAAGGACAAAAACACTGTTCACGAGCTCCTTCACGGCCCAGAAGCCTTCACGGCCTCTCACGGCCCTGAAGTCCATGAGCTCCACGACTCTGACCAGTGAAAAACCCTTCACGACCAACACCCCACGAGACTGGTCGTGAGCCTTCACGACCGTGAAGAACAAGTCTTCACGACCCGTGAAGACATTCAGGACAGGATGTCCATTTTCGGTTTTCAAGCCAAAAAGTGCAATTTGTTTGTAGATTTGGCTCTGATACCACTGTTGGAACACGGTATGGAGCACAAGGCACAGCGGAAGCACAAAAACAAGTTTAAAACCGAACAAAATCGGGTCCATAACATGTTCCAAAGTGAGATCTTCTATAAAAACAAAATTATAACTTAAAGGAACAAGAGGGAGAAGAAATATACCTCTTATACCTTTCTGAAATCAGCTGTAGCAAACTCAAATCGGGACAACCAAGAGATCCAAGTGTATCTCCTCTATTGCATGATCCACACCAAGATTTCTTGATCCCAAAGTGCTAGCAATCAATCAAATGAACATACACATCGATTCCATCTTCTGGAACAGCCCACAAGCTTCTCCTCTTGCACCCAAAAACCTCACACTACACTCAAGAATCACCTACTTAGTGTATATTGTGTGTTTGTTTCATTTAGCACCAAGAGAGAACTTCTAGAGAGAGAGAGTGAATGTGTTGCATGTTCTAATCTGTTTCAGATCCCCAAAACCACTTTTGGCCGGATTAGAAACTATATTATCATTGGACCACAAGATGGCCCAATCAGATAAAAGATTTTCATGCAGACATGCCTTCACGGCCTCTCACGGCCCGTGAAGAGCCCGTGAAGACAAAATTCGCCACGACTGGCCATAGTTCTTCACGGCCCATGCCGCGTTAAGTGACTCGTGAGGGCGCCATCCTCTACGACCCCTTCACGACTTCTCACGACCCGTGAAGACTCCACGAGCCGTATGAGAGTCGTTGAGTCAAACGTGAGGGCAGTGGGCTTCACGACCCGTGGATCATCCTTCACGGCCGTGAAGCCCCAAAATCAAACAATTTGATTTTTGGACCTTCTCTCTTTATCAGTAAGCTGTCGGGATCAATCCTTGACGTGTGACCCAATAGGCTCACACTTCATCAGCAGTAACACCAATGTACTTGTGTCAGTGGGCATACTCCAACACTTTGTTCATGGCGCTGGTGTGGGATGAAGAACATATTTAGGAAATGTAAATGGTGAACAATTAATGTCACATATACTCGAAAATAATGACATATCATCAATTAAATGCCACGTCGTCAGATGTTAACTGGCTACCTAAAATCCCGGTTATCATATACCCCTTTTTGAAAAAGTTAGAATTTAGGGTCCTTTGTTGGCCCGAAAAAATGGATGTTACCTTTATTGTCAAATTTGGGTATTATAGTTACCTTTCTCGGTAATTTGCCCTTGATTTTATGGTGGTTCAAGGTTGAGTAAACTGAATATACGGTAATACAGTGACTAGTTGTTGTTAATGGTTCAAAAATTGAGTTCTCGGTGTAAATTGATTACTAAATGATCAAATAGTATTATTTTGTTATTTTTGGACCTTGGTAAGGTTAGATTTGTGTTTTGGTCCGAATAAATCAAGTTTATATCAAACTATTGGTGCCTAGAGCCGAACACAGGCCGTGTAGAAGAGTGATAGGGCATGTAGACTGCCCGTATAGGGTATACGGGCCTTGTACGAATTAATACGGGTTGTCTTATGTCCTTGATGTCACATACGGTATTTGGAGTTATATTTGTGTAAAGATTATTACACGGGCCGTGTAGAGATGATATTACACCGGTCGTGTATCGTACACATGGGTTGTGAAGGGTGAGGGTTTGACACTGGTTTTATACGTCTTGTATAGTCGTGTGGGTAGGCCGTGTGATTGCGGCATAGGCCATGTCCAGGCCACTTTCACCACCGTTTAGCAGTAGAATATAGAAATTGTAATTAATGTAGTTTCATTTTATTGTAGGTGTTGACATCTGATTAGCAGTTTCTTGTTAAGAATCTAACAGAGATGTAAAATATCATCTCAGGTGAATTAAAATGGACTCCTCTCAAAGCAAGATATATAGTTGTAACTTCCCTTATGTGTCTATATATGTGTAAGCACGGGAGACTACTCTCAATTTATTGTGTATTACATAATTAGAATATGATAGCAAGTAGTAGAAATGAATACTTAGTGTTGTATTATGCTGAGATTCTTACCCATACGAGTATGTTGTTGGTTTGTGAGCATTATATTCTATAGTTATGTATTTGTGTGGATGTTTATGTGATCACAAAGCAATTATACTTACTCGTTTGATGTTTATTCTCTTTAGGTACAACAGGTACTAGTGAAAAAGGTTAGGGTCAGCTTTCACCTGTAAATTATAGCTACTGGCTTCCGTAACGCTTTTGTGTAAATGATGGTTATGTTTATATTACTACAATTTAATTATTTTATAAATGAAGTTGTACTAAACTTTAAGAAATATTAATACAAGAGACGTGTTGATAATTATTAAAAAGAAAAAAAATTAGGTCTTACACAATCATTGCAAGTGCTTTAAAGTATAAATATTTGTTCCAACAATTTTATTATACTAGCATTGTACTCTCGCAATTCTGCGAAGACGAATAGTTTCTACCTCATAACATACCATTTTTTATATAATATAGGACTATGGTATTCCGCAAATAGTTTCTACCCGGTAACATGATGTTTCATTTCCTTTTCTCTTTTTCCATCAAGTCTGTATTTTTAAAACAAATTCTTAAAAATAACAAAATACCATTTTTGTGGTTGGGGAAGTGTATAGTTATAGAAGAATATTTATTGGTAAGTGTGTAAAGTAGGAGAGTATTAGATTTTGAAAGAGAGGGAGAATGACTAGTCTATCCCTTCATGTATAAAATAGTGATATGACCATTGTATTTCTTAAGTTTTCTAATCATAGTTCATTTTCTCTCAAAGGTGTTTTGTGTGTGTAAATTGTATTCTCTCTCAACTACAATCACCGAATCATGGATTAGATCTCTTCATCACTTAATATACCATTGTCAATTGGTATCAGAGCCAAGCTTGATCTAAGATTGGCTCGTGATTTTCATTTGCTGCTGTAAAATCGAAGGAAATCTGCTGATACTGTTGAAAATACGAAAATTCTACTGTTCACTGTTCGAGAATCAATTACTGTTCATTGTTCGAGGAGTCATCATTTGTTCATCGTTCGGAAATGGCATTTTGATCTGAATTCAAGGTAATACTGTTCACTATTCGAATTTCATGTACTTTTCAACATTCGAAAAGAGCTACTGTTCGCAAAACGAAGGTACATTTTCATCATCGAAAGGACTGATAATCGAGTTACTGTTGCTGATTTATGAAAAGGAGTGTTTGAAAATACCATACGAACAAATTGCAAGAAGTTGTTATTTGAATTCGATCAATTTTGATAGTTTTGAAAATCTGACAAAGACCAGTTGAAGAACATGAAGAACAGTTAAGATCTGGGATTTTAATCCAAAAAGATCGAAATTCGAAAAAGGATGTGTTAAGGGTTCGAGCTAATCTGTTACACTTTCGGGCGGAGTTTGATACTGAGTAGTAATCTTCGAGCGCGTATTTGATCCCAAAGGAGTCTTCGAATTCGAAAGTATTCAGCTCATTTGGCTTTTGAGCGGAATAATACTCTGCTTTAGTTTTCAAATTCGAAAGCCCTACCCATTTGAAAGGAATCCTCTGGTTACTTATTTGACATATGCGAAAAGAAACTCTACCAAAATATTCAAAAATAGCTAACACTTAGAAAATCACTACCCTTCGAACCAAGTGATCTTTCGAATTCTTAAGTCTTCGAACTGCAAGAACCTTTGGACTGAGTAGTCTTCGAACCAAAGGAATTTTCAAAATGTTAAGACTTCAAACTGATACTTCTTTGAACCGTGAGATTGAACCGAGTGTTTTGTGAACTAAATTAACCTTCGAACTGAACCTTCGAACTGATATTTCGATTTGACAAGTCTTCAAATTGACTAAGTCTTCAAGCAGTTAGAACTTTCGAGCGGATTGTTTTCGACTGAATTATACTTCTTCGAACTGATCATTCGAATTAAACCACTTAGAAGTTGAAAATAATTTCGAATTTGAAAGAAAAATACTGAACAGTTAACTTCAAACTTGAAACATAATCAAGTTGTCTTCGAATTCGAAACAATTTCCAAATTGTTTTCGAACGAAGTGATAAGCAGTGTTAGACAATCATTTCAATACTTACAACTTAACAATCCTGAAAATCATATCAAGTGAAATCATGTCAAGTTCAAATGAGATGTTAGCTATTGGAACTGATTCAAAACCACTTGTCTTGTTCAGAAATGACTACCTGGTCTGGAAAGGTAAATTCATGGATTTCTTGGAACATAACGAGATGTATGGTGAGATGATGAAAAATTGCATTGAAAATGGAAATAAGCAGTTCATCAAAGTTATTGAGCCTCAACCAAACAACAACCCTCCTCATTGCTGGAGATAGACGCGAAAATACATTTGATGAACTCACAACAACTGAGAAGGAACGAAAGAAAGCAGAACGTTTAGCCAAGTACTATCTAAAATAGGGCTTATCATCGGAAATGTATATGAAACGAACTCAACTGGTAAACAGTCTTGACACTGCTAAACAAATCTGGGATGAGATCAAACGACAACTACAAGGGACCGAGCAAGGAGAATTTATTAAATGAACTCAACTGGTAAACAGTTTTCATGAGTTCACTGCCCATGAGAATGAACCCCTAATTGATACATATAGCCATTTCTACAAATTGCAAAACGAGTTCAGATCGAACAAGATTGCTAGAACTGATCCGGATGTCAACTGCGTGTTTCTACGCGCTCTTGGTCCCGAGTGGAAGGAACATGTAAAGATGTACAAGCACATCAATCGGAACTTAAATATTGTGACGTACCACAATATATTTGAAGACTTGCAGCAATATCAAGACGAGGTGTCTAGAACTCTCCCTAAACAATCTGGAGATCCACTTGCTCTCATTGCTGCTGAGATATGTGTCAAAGATTCATCAAAGTCGCTAAAGTACAAAAACCGTTTTTTGATAAAAGCCATGTCATTTGTCACTAAAGCCTTCAAAAACCGTTTTTTGAATACCAACAACAAGAACAGATATACATATGGGGTCTCGTAGACCAAATGCATACAAGGTCACTGAAAATCCGAGGTATACAAGAGAAGAAAGGAAAAGTGACAGAAAGTGTTACAGTTGTGGGGGTAATGGTCACTTAATAAAAGATTGTACTCAAAAGAAGATAAAAGATTGCACTGTACTATAAGCAGAAGTATCGGTTGTCTAAAAAGAAGAGTGTTGGAAAGTTCTTCCTAATGATGGTAGAAGAAGACCAACTTCTTTCAGATACTGATACTGATAGTGACTTGGATACTGATGTCCAAGCACAGTTCTGCCTAATGACCAAGGTTGAGGAGGAATTTTCTGAGAGCCTCACGGAGGATCAGCCAATATTTGACAATTCAAAGGACGAACTTGATGATGAAGCTTAACAGGTACATACTAACTCTGGTTCTATTGTAGGTATTAATCTGGAGCACGTCCAAATGATAATTGATCGAATGAATAAGATGGAACAAAAAGTGCATAAATTAACAAATAAGAATCGGACATTAAAAAAAGTAATTAAAATGCAAGACGTAGAAACTCACCAGCTCTTAGAACAAATGGAACAAGAAATTTCTGAATCTAAAATTAAACTGGCTTAAAAGGAAAAAGATTTACTCAAAATAACTGCTGAAATGTCCACCACAACCCATGATTTAAAAACAGAGCGGGTAAGTGAAGAGAAAGATACAGAATTTTTTCGCAAAAAGACAGGTGAGTTATACACTAAGATTAAGGAGTTGGAAGATTTTCTAATTACACGAGGACAGAGCGAACAAACCATTTTTCTTTACAAACATATGAGGGACTTGGGTTTGAAAATCCAAAGGTAAGTGAAAAGGTGACTGCTACTCAACTATACGATTTCAACCTTATGGGTGAAGGAATCACCTCACGTATGGTGTTTGTCTTGGAGTATGTCCACTGACGCACGTACGCCATTAGAATCACTGCCGATGATGTATGTGACTATTGGGTCACACACCGGGGATCAATCTCGACAGCCTACAAAGTGGAGGGGCTGAAAGTGTCAAAAAGGAAAGAGGCTGGTGTGCAAGATGAGATTGCGGCGTGATCTTTTGTGGCGGTCATTACGTGATTCCTTATTGGATTGTGCCGCGATCGTGTGTCAGACTGCATGCAATCATTTTGTTTTCCACCTCCATTTTCCACCAATGCATGTGGATGTTTATGAAGCTTCTTTGGCCTTGGGGTATCTAGGGGTCACTTGGAGGTTTCTAAAACTACCTCTCAAGTCTTGCATGATATCCTTTTTACCAAACCAACACACTTAACACTTAGAGCTCAAGAGAGTTTCATTTGAGAGTGCCTTGTGTGTGAGTCCATGAGCTTAAAGGCTATTCTTGTGGTGATATCAAAGGTGTGACTATCTCCCAAGCTTGCTAGTACTTGGAGATTGATGTGTACTTGGTGTAAACTTCGGTAGAGAGGAGCTCGTTTGGTTCCTAGTCATTGACACATTCACTTCAACAAGTCCAGAAGTTCAAGAGGGTATATTTCTTCCTCCTTGTTCACTTTTACATGTTGCATTTATGAAGAGATAGATTTTAGTCCATATTTGGGGTTTCTTGGTTCATGCTTTATGTACTTGTACTTTATGATTTTTGTGTTGTACCTTGCTTCCGCTGTTGTGCTCATGAAACCTCGACAGTGGTATCAGAGTCACCTCTATACTAGAAATGCACATGGTGGCCTGAAAAAACCCGAAATCAAAATTTTTGGTTTTCTGCCAGAGGGGTTTGCGGCGCTATCCTAGAGATAGAGGCCCGAACTCATCTGTAAATCGCGGA
The DNA here is from genome assembly GCA_947179395.2 of Pulicaria dysenterica. Taxonomy (NCBI): domain Eukaryota; kingdom Viridiplantae; phylum Streptophyta; class Magnoliopsida; order Asterales; family Asteraceae; genus Pulicaria; species Pulicaria dysenterica. The sequence continues at coordinate 47,323,081 of OX359292.1, read as the reverse complement.
GCGGTCTGTTTTTTCAGGCGCGATTTATGTCACAGATCACGGCTCTATCTCATAGATAGCGGCGCGATTTGGACAACAGAACAATTTTTGTGTTTTCCAAAAAAAATTAAAATCTTTTGTTTAGGTTTTTGGCATTAAAAATGGTTTCTAGAATTTTGGCTCCAGAAGTCATTTTTGAATTTTTAACTTTTCTTGTATAATGGTTGGTGTATTTATATGTATATTATCATTTTGTCATGAAAATGGTAATTACATATACTTACATTATGCATATATGAATATGTTTCACCAAAAATGGTTTGGTGTTACTAATACATATGTACATGGGATTATTTAGTGCCTTGAGTGATCTTATAATCTTAACCATTATACATAAGTTTACATGGTTTTTGTGTGGCACGCGATGTTGTTCATGTTGTTGGTAACCACCAAAATGCCCTAGACCTTGTGGATACACCGGTAGAAAAACGCGATTTCGTCACACCAAAAATGTGTGACGATATGCGTATAGTCACACTCTTTTTTTCAGCGCATGTATCACCAAAGGTCGAGTGACCATAGATCGTAAATATGCAGTCATACTTACAATTTTATCTCCCACTGATTTAGTCTCATCATTTGCAAAATTTCCTGATTTGTTTAGCCTTCCTTTCAACCACATTATACAACGCGGGGGTTCTTCATCAGGTTGGATTTCTTTATTTTTTATTTTATAAACATCAAATACATACATAATGTAAATTTAAACCAAGTTCAAATACGTAATAAATTATAATATTTTATAACAGTTTACCATTTTCTCTTTGACATGTACGTATCCACCTCGTCCCATTGTATGCTGATAAACAGACTTGGAACGCGCCGTTTTAGTTGCAGCTGACTTTTCCTAATTACAACACAAATGCATTAGGTGTTTAAATGCAAACACAAAATTATGAAAAGATATGGACTTAAATAAAAAATGACAAATTAAAACCTGGTATTCCTCTGAGCTCGTATACTTCACAAAAGCGACCCACGCTGGGGCTTCAACAATCGCACTATATTTCACCGGGACTTCATTTAATTTTGAAGGTGTATTTGATTGGGCAATATGTATGTTTGTCTCATTTTCCTTCTAAAATTCCTTAGAAGTCCACCAAGACGATGCATTATTATGTTTCTACAACTCTCGTGAACATCAAAAAATTGCTGCAAAAAATAATCAACACAATGTTGTAAATTAGTTTCACATAATGTAAATGCATAAGGATAAAGGTAGTTATATCATGTGTACTGTGATTTCATCCCAAAGTTTATCTCTTGCTTCTGGACCCACCTTCTTGAAGGATAAAATCTTCAAACCTATATGCTCACGAACAACGTCTCCTAAAAAACTTATAAACAATGCTCTGTTTGGCCCTGATATCCTATTCATCACATCGAAGGTTACCAGAAGCTTTGGTCCACCAGGTTGGTCATATTCTTTACGGAACTTGGATAACCTGGTTATTCCCCTCTTAACTACAGGTTTGCCAAGCAGAGGGTTTTTGTTGTTATCTTCCGCCTCATCATCAGTATAATCCTCTGATTTATATCCAAGAATGTTGTCACCCATATCATGATTAACAAGATGATGGTCCTGATCATCGACTTGAGCAAGTTCCATATTTCTTGAGTAGAGATTTGTAAAAGAGAAATATTATAATTGTTAATTAGTTGTTTAGGAATCAATCGAACAGGAAAGAGTTTAAAATTTTTCAATTGATTTTTTGTTATAGAATATATACAACACGTCTTCATGACTGGCAAAAATGTGTTAAAAAATTCAAATAATTGGTTGCCGGGAGAACGAAAGTTTTGAATTTTTTTCATTCCCTAATCGGAAATAATCAAAATTTAAGGAAACTGAATAATCAGAATTGCCTTTTTTTGAAATTTCAGGAAACTGAATTGCCTTTTTTTGAAAGTAAAGTTGAAAATTTTGGCTCCAAAGGCCTAATTAAATAAGAATTTAATTTTTTACAAGGCGTAATTAACAATATTTAAAAATTTCAGGTGACTTTAATCTATAATATATAAAATTTTAGATAATATAATTATAAAATTAATTTTAGATAATATAAAATTTAGACAATCGGTAATTAACATGGGTCATGGGTCACGTGTATTGGGTTATGACTAAGAACAAGACAGTAATATGGTTCATGTGTAATATGGTTCATGTTCATGTGTCATGGTTACTACCACCGTGACCGGTGACAATCGGTAATTAATAAGTGTCATGGGTCACGGTTAATTAATATGGTTCATGTGTCATGGTTGGGTTTAGGGTTTAGGGGGGTTATGTTAAGAACAAGACAGTAATATGGTTCATGTGTAATATGTTTCATGTTCATGTGTCATGGTTACTACCACCCTGACTGGTGACAATCAGTAATTAATAAGTGTCATGGGTCACGGTTAATTAATATGGTTCATGTGTCATGGTTAGGGTTTAGGGTTTAGGGTTTAGGGCCCTAAACCCTAACCATGACACATCCTAAACCCTAAACCCTAAACCCTAAACCCTAACCATGACACATGAACCATATTAATTAACCGTGACCCATGACACTTAACCCGTAACCATATATGACCAATAAACCCATAGGCATAACCATAAAACATAACACCTAAACCATAAACCCGTAAAACTTAACCACTAACCATACCCATAACCATAACCCCTATACCATAAACCAATAAGACTTAACCACTAAGCAGGACCAATTAACCCATAACCATAACCATAACACATAACCCCTAAGCCATAAACCCGTACCACTTAACCCCTAACCATGACCAAAAACCTCATAACCCCTAAACCATAAACCCATAACACTTAACCCTTAGCCATGACCAATAAACCCATAACCATAACCATAACACATAATTAACCACTAAACCATAACCTATATCGGTTAACCCTAATAGTTTACTATAACCAATTACCCATAAGAATAAATTTTAACTCCTAACCGTAACCTATATCCGTTAATCTGTAATACTTTACCATAGCACATGAGCCATAACCATATATAACCCATATCCGTTAAATAGTTAATTGATTATAACTCATGACCCATATATAACCATAACCCTTAATAGTTGACCACAATCATAACCCATATCCCTTAACCCATAATAGTTGACTACAATCATAACCCATATCCGTTAAACCGTAATAGTTGACCCCAATCGTAACCCATGTCCGTTAAACCATAATAGTTGACCATAACCATAACCATTAACCTGTAATATTTGATCATAAACTATGACCCATAACCATAACCCATATCCGTTAAACCGTAACTGTTTACCATACGTATATGCAAATCATAAACTCTAACCCCCATAAACGGATACTGAAATTCTTGAAATCATCTTCATCTTCGTCCCCAAAAAGTTAAACGCCACACACGAATAATGTGTTCAATCGTTGAGATCATCATTATGAGGTAAGAATTGTTGATCTATTTTTCTTCTTTATCTCCTGTGTTGAGTCATTGTACCATATAATAAACCCTAACCCCCATAAGACGGATAATGTAGTTCGTGAAAATCCTCTTCATCTTCGTCCCCAAAAAGTTAATTAAATTCCCACACAATTACTGTATTCATTCAATGAATCATTCAAGAACGGTTATGTTTATGCCATTTGTTTACGTCAATTACATATGTCTGTTTACAGTTTCTGACTTTTGTATTATGTTTATGCCATTTGTTACAGAAAATCAATAAGACTTGGTAAGCCTAGAAGATATTTAGGTGCAGCTAAAGAAGTGTCAGCTCAAGAAATGCCAGTTCCAGTGGAAGATCCAATTCATGTTGCTCGGGTTGCTGAGGTTGCTGAAGTCGTAGTACAAATTAAAGTTGAAGAGTCAATTCAAGGAGAAGATGATAAGGCAACTGAAGAGGTTAATACATTTCGTGGAATTAAGACCAGAAGAAGAAGTCAAAGACTGTTGCTCAAGAATCTGAATAAAAGTCATGATGGTGTATCAGGGAGTTCCAAAGAGAATGTGATTATATTAGACTAGTATGGTAGTTGTTGTGCCTATCTTTTCTGGATGTTTTTTGTTTGTACATGTTAAACAATGGTTTCTTTTGTAAACTGAAATCACAACAGTTTCTATCCAGAAAATGGAAATTAATTTTTGGCTTTTAGTATTATATTTAACTCTCTTATGTTTTGGATGTCTAAATATGGTATATGAACATGGTATTATAATTTGTTTCCTTTGCTTCATTCATTTCAAGTCTTTTCTGTGAAGCTAAATATCAGTATTACATTTATCAAAACAGAAAAGTCATTATTCCATTTAACAAAACAGAAAAGTCAGTATTCCATTTATCATATTTGACTATCAAAAGTCAGTATTCCATGTCTATTTTGTTCCATTTTCATGCAACTGAGTTCTCTAACAGTTCCTAGGAAACTGTAATTAAGTCATTCACAATCTAAATATATATATATTCATATACCAAAAAAAAGTATTGGATTACATTCACAAACATTATTTAGTGATTCCCAATCTAAATAACCATGGAAGTTGACTATCAAAAGTCAGTATTCCATAAACAAACTTTACAATTGAATAACCATGGAAGTTGACTATCCAAAGTCAGAATTCCATTTATCATAGTACTGTTTGGTAGGAACTGTTAGTGAACTCAGTTGTATAAATTCATGCAAAGGAGTTCCGTAACATTTCCTACCAAACAGTATTTAAGTCATTCACAAACATTAATTAAATCATTCACAAACAGTAATTAAGTCATTCAGAATCTAGTGATATATCATATACCAAAATAAGTATTAATTACATTCACCAAAAGTATTTAGTCATTCACAATCTAATTATAAATTAATCCTAATTAAATATTCTAGCAAATTTAACATAACAAATGTCCCATAAACAAACATTACAGTTGAATAACCATGCTTCTAAATTGTATAAACCCATATCTAGAGGATGGGTTGAAAGAATTTGGTGCTCGGTACAGGTCAGAAGGTATTCGGAGAATTGTACTGGTTTCAAATCGTCCCGTTGAAGAAACATGATACTTTGTATCCTCTCTAATATCGGTGGCACAATCCGAGCTCTATCGGAACATAAGGCATCATTCAACATGGCAAGAGCTTCCGGTTTCCTTTCAAAGTCTTCTGCCATCTTCATCATCCCCAACACAAACTTTGCATCCTTCTGTCCTAAGGCAGATGCATTTTGAAGCATCTCCATCCCTAACCTCTTCTGTTCTTCTTCATCAAAGTTGAACAATTTCATCTGAAATGTATAAAACAAAAGTCAATAATACAAAAATTAATAAATTAAATTTAAAAAACTTAACTTTCAATAACCCAAACAGTAAATGCACGTGTACACACCAGGTTTAAATGTACGTACCATTCCATCTCTATACATCACGTTTGCGTTTCCCGCTGCTCTACATCAGACGATCAGTTGACGTCTATTCTCACTAAACCAGAACCTAAGACTGAATAAACTCTCTACTTCCATATGTTTGTAGACCTCTTCGCTATCAGAGACCTCCAATAACGTTTGGCAACTGTACGTTACACACACAAAAATTTATTTCTTAATGTACCAGTTAACAATATTACCAAATAGATGAAAAAACAGACATATTGTATTAATTAGAAACTTACAGGCATTTCACTTTCAAACAATCGATGGCAGATACTTTCCCCAAGTATGTAATTATTTTCTCAATAACCGCCATCGAAAGATCAGTTAATCTTGTTTTTCTTACTTCAGGTTTTTGCCGTTAATTTTATGAAGTAGATGCTTCCATGGTGATCGTTGAAAATGACTGGTGATTCTAGGGTTTGAAACTGTTTGGGTTGTTTTTTTGGAGGATCAAAAGATGGTCTGCAAACACCGATCACTGAAATGACGTACAGTAGTGAAATATGGCGCCTAGACTCTGTAGTGCGTAATTACTTTATTGCCCCTTATAAATAAAATGCTATATTTGATTAGTAAGGGTATTTTTGTAAAAACACTTAATTCAAACAAACACAATCTTCTTTGACTATCAAAAGTCAGTATTCCATTATCAATTATCATAGTTTCATAGTTTGACTATTAAAAGTCAGTATTCCATTATCAATTATCATAGTTTCATAGTTTAACTATTAAAAGTTAGTATTCCATTTATCATAATTCCATTTTCATTCACAAACATTAATAAAGTCATTCACAATCTAATGATCGATCATATATATATATATATATATATATATATATATATATATATATATATATATATATATATATATAAAGTATTGGATTACAATATTCTCAAACAGTAATTACATCAATAATTCACAATCTAGCTAATAGTGTATCCCTAATATTCTAGCAAATTTAACAAAACAAGCTATCCAACAGCAAACTTTACAATTAATGACCCATCGAATGTCATTATCAAAACCCCTATCTACAATACTTAGCGTTGAAGTATCTATACGGTGGTCGGGACAACCGAAATTGTACAAACTGAAATGTATTTCTTGCAAATCGTCCCGCCGAACCCTCATTATGACTTGTATCGTGTTTAACGTTCAATTCAAAATCTCAGCTCTATCAGAAGGGTAGGCATCATTCAACATGTCAATAGCTTCCTCTTTAAGGATGATGTCATCGCCTTCTCCCATCTTTATGATCCCTAGAACAAACTTTGCATCCATTTGTCCTAAGGCAGATGCATTCTCAAGCATCTCCTTCCCTACCCTCTTTTGTTCCTCTTCATCAAAGTTGAATACTTCATCTGAAATGTACGTATAACACATAATTAAAAAAATCAAAGTTTAATAAAATGTATAATTAAACTTAATTACTTCAATAGATATATAACAAACAGTAAATAATGTTAACGTATATATACCATTCCATCTCTATACATGATGTTTGGGTTTCCTACTGCTCTACATCTGTTGACGAGCTCACTTCTACCCAGGCTAAACAACCCCCTCCTCACCCTTTGTATACTATCTACTTCCATTCTTCTGTAGACCTCATCGCTATTAGAGGCCTCCGAAAAAGCGTGGCTACTGTAATAATTAAGATACACAAAAAATTTATTTCTTAATGTACAAGTTAACAATTTTACCAAATAGATGAAAAAATAGACAGATTGTATTAGAAACTTACATGCATCTGTACTGCACACAATCGATGGCAAAGACGACCCCCAAGTGCACAAAAATTTTCTCCATAACTCCCATAGGAAGATCACTTAATTTTGTTTCTCTTTTTTCAGTTTTTTGCCGTTTGTTTGAAGTAGAAGCTTCCATTGTGATCGTTGAAAATGACTAGTGATACTGTTTGGGTTGTTTTTTTAAATGATCAAAAAATTGTCTGCAAACGCCGATAACTGAAACGACGTGCAGGTGCAGTGTGGAAATATGGCGCCTAGACTGTGTAGTGTGTAAAATTACTTTATTTGCCCCTTATAAATAAAATGCTATATTTGATTAGTAAGGGTATTTTTGTAAAAACACTTAATTCAAACAAACACAATCTTCTTTGAAAAATCAACCGGTGAGAGTAAATGATCTTTTCCTTTTTAAATTAAACACACATTAATTACGGAGAATTATTTTAACCGGTTTGTCTCTAATTAAATACGCCGCAAAGAGTATACGATATTCGAAGGCTTCAATCCCTAAATTTCATCTGTTTCATCCAGTTTAATTCTTCTCTATTTCTTGTTCTTTGACATTTTTAAACATGGACAAGTCTTGGATGGGTACAAATAGGACCATGAGACCTTATTTTGAAGGAGTATCAGAGTTTATTAATTACGCATTGCAGAACTTGACGAAGATGAGGAACGCTGACCCACGAGTGAATAAACAACATCTAAAAATGCCATGTCCGTGTTCCAAATGTTTAAACCACATAGAGCATAAAGTGGAGGAAGTGCATCACCATTTGTTCAGCAATGAGATTGATCTAAACTACACGAAGTGGATTAAACATGGGGAAAAGGATGAGCCATCAACAAGTGGGCCAAAACCTGACAATGTTACAGCAGAGTTTGTTGAAAACACGGAATTTGATTCACAAATTCCAACAGATGAAACAGGAATAGTAGAAATGGTTAATGCTACTAAAGATAATTTTGATGAGGAAGACCATGTCAAGTTTCAAGAACTATTATTAGACGCAGAGAAGCCACTTTACAAAGGATATCCTGACTTTACAAAGTTGTCTGCAATAGTCCAACTACTCAACTTGAAGAGCAAGTACGGATGTTCTGATAAGTTCCTTACTGAGTTACTAGGATTGTTAAAAAATATGCTCCCTGATGGTAACGAATTGGTGGAAAACACTTATGAGGCCAAAAAAATTATAAAATTGATGGGGTCAGGATACAGAAAGATACATGTATGTATCAACGACTGCCTTCTTTACTGGAAGGAGGACGAGAATTTGACGGTGTGTCGAACTTGTGGGATATCAACATGGAAGGTGGATAATAAGACACATAAAGTGTACGAAAACATTCCATCAAAGGTAATGTGGTACTTCCCAGTTATACCAAGAATGCAATGACTCTTCAAGATACAAAGTATTTCAGAAGACTTAAGATGGCATGCAACAAGGAGGATAACAGATGGTGTTTTACGTCACCCGGCAGATTCACATGCATGGCGTACCATAGATGAAAAATTCCCCAAAATTGGTAAGGATCCAAGAAATCTACGGTTAGGAATATTGGCTGATGGAGTTGACGTCAACAGAGGAAATAGGCATCACAGTGCATGGCCAGTCTTAACTGTCATATACAACCTTCCTCCATGGTTTTGCATGAAAAGAAAGTTTATCATGCTTTCGGTATTAATATCAGGATACCCGGGAAATGATATTGATTTTTTTTGGAACCATTAGTTAATGATCTGCAACGCTTATTCGAGGAAGGTGTTGATACATATGATGCTTCCACAAAAGAAAACTTTAATCTACGTGTCGTTGTATTATGGACAATAAATGATTACCCTGCACTTGGTCCATTATGTGGCTGCCCATGTAGTGGATTCAAAGGTTGTGTAGTATGTGGGAAAGATACATATTTTGTTAGACTTCCTGCCTCATCAAAACAAAGTTATGCTGGTCACAGACGATATCTACCATATAATCATCCGTTCAGAAAGCAAAAGAAGGCGTTTAATAGACAACAAGAATTTGGCCGCTCTCCAAATCCAATGACCGGGGAACAAATATACAACGAGGTATAACATATTGAAAATAAGTGGGGAAAAGTAAAATAAACAAACAATAAGACATCAAAAAACTAAGAAGATACGAGAGGAAGAGGTGGGAAGATTCAAAAGCAGAAAAGAAAAAGAAAATAAGCAGAGGGTAGTTCAAGCCAAGTAAATGAAGAAAACGGTGCGTATTAGAAGAAATTCAACATTTGGTATCGAAAACTTAGGTATTGGAGGCATAATTCTGTTCAACATTGTATTGATTTCATGCATATAGAAAAGAATGTTGGTGAGAGTCTAGTTGGAACTTTGCTAAATGTTCCGGGAAAGACAAAAGATGGACTGAATTCTCGATTGGATCTGGTTGAGTTGGGTATAAAACCAGAGTTGTTTGCTAGGCAAGAAGCAGACAAAACAACACTACCTCCAGCAGGTTACACATTAACGAATGATGAAAAGGACATATTTTGTGAAACATTATACAACATCAGGGTACCACAAGGCTATTGTTCAATTTTCTCTAGTTTGGTCAGCCTAAAGGAAAAGAAGCTCATTGGCCTTAAATCGTATAACTATCACATGCTAATGCAAGAGTTTTTGCCCATTGCAATTCGTTCAATAATGCCTCAAGCCACACGATATGCTATTATTAGGTTTTGCTTTTTCTTTAAATCGATATGTAGCAAAGAAATCACATTACAAGAACTAGATAAGATGCAAGAAGAACTCTGTGTGACACTGTGGCTTCTGGAGAAATTCTTTCCTCCGTCATTTTTTGATGTTATGGTCCATTTGACTGTGCACCTAACTAGGGAGGTAAAATTATGTGGTTCTGTATGCTTTCGGTGGATGTATCCCTTCGAAAGATGTACGAAGGTTATTAAAGGACATGTGCGAAACAGAAATAGACCAGAGGGATGCATTGCTGAGGAGACTATTGCAGAAGAAACAATTGAGTTTTTCAGCGAATATCAAAAATCAATGAAAACTATTGGTATCCCACCTGATAAACATGAAACTGATGAAGATGAGGAAGGAAAACCAAAGTCGGCCGGCAAATTAAGTGAAGTTTCTGCGGAACTCTTTCAGAAAGCACATTTGTATGTAATACAGAATACAGATGAAACTGTACCATATATTGAGTAAGTATTACTAACACATGTCTATTTTGTTACTTATAATGTTCTATCATATATAATAATTAATCAAACACCTTGTTTCAGGCGACACAAGCAGCTTTTGGAAACAGAAAACCCGGGTAAACGAATAGCATTGCTGGAGAATGAGCACATTAAATCTTTTGCTAATTGGTTACACAATGAGGTAATCCATATGTTATTTATAGTTGTTGCTTGTTGTTCCTTAAATTTGAAGCTCATATATATATACTTGTAATATATTAATAAAATTCAGGTTGAGAGAGAGTTAGCGATCTCCAAAGAAAGTGTATCAGAAATCGTAAGGTGGATTTCATATGGACCACGCGCCACTGTAGTTAAATACGACGCATATAACATCAATGGGTATGCGTTTCGTACAAAATCTCGTGATGGCAGGGTTTACCAGAACAGTGGGGTTAGTGTTGAGGCAATAGATCTGCACATATCCAAAGAAGTTGCAACCACAAGACAAAGATTTTATTATGGGGTTTTACAAGAAATATGGGTACTAGATTATCGTTTCAGGAAAATTCCTCTTTTCAAATTTGATTGGGTTAATCATAGAGCTAATGGAGTCAAACGCGATACTAATCTTGGTTATACATTGGTTGACCTGAATAATTTAGGCCACAAGGTTGTTCCGTTCATATTAGCCTCACAAGCACGACAAGTATTTTATGTGAAAAATCAGCTAGATAAAAAACTGTCTATTGTCTTTAAGACACCTCCCAAGAATTACAAAGATACATATGACGAAGTCGATGAGTAATTTAGTACTGTCATTCACCCGCACAATGATAAAATATTGCCAAATATAGATCGACGTGACTTGGGTAATGAATCACGAGACGATTACTATCGAACTGACTGTGGCGGTATTGTTATACGCAAATTGAAGTGAACAATCTCTTGGTGAAGTTGGCACACTCTAAAGTTCATTGTATTTTTTTGCTTAACTCAAATAGATGATACATTGTATCTTTTTAGAACATATATTGCAATTTATTACTTGCAAATTACCATAATATATTCGAAAACTGTTGATCATAACACAAACAAAATATTAGATTTACAACAATTCCCATTTTATCTGTGTCAAGTCAACAAAACGGCAACTGACTTCAAAATAATTCACATTTGACTATCTAAAGTCAAAATTCGTTGAAATGGGATATTAATCAGGTCAATTCAGTCAAAATGTTTCATACTGTTTTAGCGCATTTTTCACCCTATTTTTTCCCGCACTTTTGCCTCTATTTTTTGGTATTTATATGTCTTTCAATATATTGCATCTGTTACACGAAGATAAATCCTCTCCATCTATTATAAATATTTCATCTTCCATCTGTTTCACGAACATACTACCCTTTCATCTGATTTCATTCCCAAAAAATGGATGTTCCTGAATCGCAAAACCCTTCAAACCGCAACCGAAAAAAAATACATAGACTTTAGTTTCTTGATGAAAGAGGTTGATCAATACATCTTGAAGGACAAGAAAAGACTTGCAGATGTTGATGTGGCTATTGCTGATATTCAGATGAATATAGACGAATTGAATCTCCGCATTTCTCAGATTAATTCTCAATCGAAGATTTCGGTTTTCGACAGGGCCCATATTGATTTTCTTAATTCTCAATTGGCTCATCACACAAGTATGTATGCTACGAATAACCAAATACGTGAGCAGATTATCAAGTCTATTGACTCTCAAAACTTGTACTCTGATGGGCTTGTTGCTTATCTAGATTAGTTTTTTTTTCTTTTTTATAATCTATCTCTTGATGTAATGTTTTGAAAATTAACAAATGTTAATCAATGAATATTGTCTGTTGTTTGCTGTAATATTCGTTGTTTGTGTAGTTCAATTGAAAATAAACAACATCCTCTTTTGAACTAACCAAAACGATTCCTAATTTCGAATTCAAAACGGTTCCAATTTTGACTTTACAAGATTTTCCATTTTGACTATCTAAAGTCAAACATGGGGGAAATGAATTATGAATATTTTCAATTTATGTGACCATATGTACTGGATTTTGGCTACACTTAACTCATGTGTGACAAACTCAACTCTATGATTTAGACACATATATAATTACTTCAAGTGACCATATATAGACTCATGATTTAGACACACAGACACTTAATATGTGACTAAATATCAAATTTAATCAACTGTTTATTTTTGAAAACACACGATAAACTTTAGTCACAATGTATAAGTTATGTGACCATATGTACCGTACTTTGGCTACACATAATCATGTGTGACAAACTCGATTCTATGATTTAGACACATAAACAATTACTTCATGTGACCATATGTAGACTCATGATTTAGACACACAAACACTTAATGTGGTCATAAACAACATTTAGATACACATCTGTCATGATGTGTGGCTATTATAAAGCCATATAGTCACACATGATCGTGCTAGAAATAACTGTGACTATATACTTTACCTATTGGCCCCGTTAAACTTTAGACACACATAATAAGTTGCGTGACCAATTGTACGTTTTTTGCTACACTTAACACATGTGTGACAATTTCGATTCTATGATTTAGACACATAAACAATTACTTCATGTGACCATATGTAGACTCATGATTTAGACACACAACCACTTAATGTGGCCATAAACAACATTTAGATACACATCTGTCATGATGTGTGGCTATTATAAAGCCATATAGTCACACATGATCGTGTTAGAGATAAATGTGACTATATACTTTACTTTTTGGCCCCGTTAAACTTTAGACACACATAATAAGTTGCGTGACCATATGTATGATTTTGGTTACACTTAACACATGTGTGACAATTTCGATTCTATGATTTAGACACAAACAATTACTTCATGTGACCATATGTAGACTCATGATTTAGATACACAAACACTTAATGTGGCCATAAACAACATTTAGATACACATTTGTCATGATGTGTGGCTATTATAAAGCCATATAGTCACACATGATCGTGCTAGAAATAAATGTGAATATATACTTTACCTTTTGGCCCCGTTAAACTTTAGAGACATATAATAAGTTACGTGACCATATGTACGATTTTGGCTACACTTAACACATGTGTGTAAATTTCGATTCTATGATTTAGACACATAAATAATTACTTCATGTGACCATATGTAGACTCATGATTTAGACACACAAACACTTAATATGGCATAAACAACATTTAGATACACATATGTCATGATGTGTGACTATTATAAAGCCATATAGTCACACATGATCGTGCTAGAAATAAATGTGACTATATACTTTACCTTTTGGCCCCGTTAAACTTTAAACACACATAATAAGTTGCGTGACCAATTGTACGATTTTGGCTACACTTGATACATGTGTGACAATTTCGATTCTATGATTTAGACACATAAACAATTACTTCATGTGACAATATATGGCATTTAGTCACAGTAATTCAAGTGTGTGACAAACTTTTGTCACAATAAATTAAGTGTGTGACCATTTATGGCATTTAGTCACGTTTTCCAAATTCATATGTGGCTATATAATCAGCCAAAAAATAGTTGTAACCTATAGCCACATAAATATTTGAATGTGTGGCTATACATTACCGAATGGTCACACAATCCGAGTTCATAAGTGACTAACTAATAACGAGGAACTTATTTTCGTACCTTTAGTCACATAAAAATTCGAACGTGTGGCCGTTTAATTCCGACTATGTGTGACCAAATTACATGGTATGTAATAATTAATTTATTTGGTATGTAAATTTTTTTGTGGCTTGCATGCCATTTAAATTTCATATTATGTAATTTGTACTAGAAAATAGGATTTGTGGCTTGCATGCCATTTATTTCAATTTTTTATGTAAATGTAATATGGAGGCAACCTTCGGGAGTCTATGGAGTGACGTCTTGGCAAACACGAATCCAGAAGGCCAAATTGAGGTGGCGAGTTTAGTGGGAGCACATCCAAGTCAAGGAGATGCCTTAGACGAGTTTGTTTTTCCCGTAGTGGCTCACGGGAAAAGCGCATAGGTTTATTTGGGCATGGTTACCAACTTGAATATTATATGCGTGTGTTGTTTTATTATTGTTGTTTATGCATGGATTTTAAGATTGCATGCTAGATGATTTTTGACAAATAATAAAACTCAAGAGTTTTTAACATTGGTTTAACAAACTCTCACGCGCTAACTTGGTTAACAATTAGGATATAACTTTGGTATATATTTCTTAGTGAAAACTTGTGGTTTTTGTCACTTTTGTTAATCAAACTCAAAATGGTTTTAACCGAAAAACTAAATCCCATTTTCTAAATGTAAATTGCACACCACCCATAAGATGACACCACCTGAATCTAACCACACAAGGGTTGATTGTCGAGATATAGCCGAATCAATTTTTGTGTGAGTTTTGTGGAAGGTGCGTGTGGCAACTCGCAAGGTCGAATGTTGAGCTCTAGTTGAGTCGACCATTGGGCAAGAGTATCACCGTGTATCTTGATGGTTGATTTACGATTTCAAAATTATATTTTGAATAATAGTCGAGCTCTAGTCGAGATTGTTCAAAATCTTACTTTGAGATTTGTGTGGAGGGATCAAACATGCTAAACTTGACACAATGGTTGTCAAGTAGGATCCCGCAAGGAACTAAGAGTTGCAATAATGGATTGCAATCGGTCAATGGTTGCCGGCTTAAATAGTTTTGCCAAGTGATCCGCGGAAAACCCGTCACGGTGCAAGGTGAAATAGGGTTCTTAGCCCTTGTTAAAATAGTTGTTTTATTAAACACTTGGGGTAATTAATTTAACGAGGATTTTAGTCAAGCTAACCAAAATCTACTTTTCCTTCTAAAGATGGCATCAACTAGCACCACCAACACCATCAACATTTCGTTAAGGGTTTTTCTTGAAAAGGAAAAACTCGATGGTTCCAACTTCATGGATTGGTCAAGGCAATTACGTATTGTCCTTTGACATGAAGACAAGTTGGCGACAATTGAGGAACCCATCCCGAAACCCCTGCTACCAACGCAAGTAGTGTTGTTAAAGACGCATATGAGAAGCGTCTTAAAGACATCACCGAGATTACTTGCCTAATGTTAAGCACGATGAGTCCTGACCTGCAAAGGCAAATGGAACATCTGAGTGCCTATGACATGATGATTGAGTTGAAAGACATGTTCCAACAACAAGCTCGACAAGAACGGTATGGTTGTCTCAACGACCTACTTGGTTGCTGGCTGCAAGTGGGTGGGAACGTTAGCCTCCATGTGCTCAAGATGAAGGCACTTGTTGTTGGTACCTTGGTGAGAGTATCAACAAGCAAGTAATGTGTAGAAGGGGGGTTGAATACACTTTCTGTGGAAAATTGAACAAATCAATAAAAAGTGTTAACACACATCAAACCACATGAAATCGAATGATTTCATTAATAAGAAGATGATTACAGAAACTATCAAGTAAGCAACACTTTATATGTAAACACCTAATGTAAATCAAATATCTCAATCTCTCTAAATTTGCTATCTATAATCAACTTATGATTATAGATACAAACTGACTCTCTAAACATGATTTATTCACAGATTGAATACTTACCAACTTCACAACAAACGTGAATATCGAACACACGAACAATGTTAGCAATATGTGAATTTCTTGATCACGTTGAACTTACAAACTGTGTATCAAGATTCGTAACACATACGATCAATAGGTTGAGGTGAGATTAGAGTCTGGCACTCGTACCTCTAAACTTATCAGGAGATAAGTATTTATAATCCTATTCCTACAGATCCTAACATACTAGAACTTATCCTAATCTGCTAACAAACTAACGGATAACCCGGAATCTTAAATATTGAATCTTCTATCTTGAGTCTTGAGTCTTCAATCTTCAATCTTGATTCTGGAATCTTCTTATCCATGCCGTAGATATAGAGAGTAAAAGGAATTTAAAACATATTTAGATTCTCTTAAACTGACTTCTTTAGTCGGGCTGAGTTACTCATCTTGAAACTCATCAAGCTGAGTCCTTCGAGAACAAACTCGAAATCAAACATGTACTAACATGTATAATGACTAACTCATCCTCAGAAGTCATAAGAGTTAGCTAGATATAAATATAGACATTGATCGCATATGAAACTTTGCTTAATTACTTGAAACGAATTATAATGAGGTTATCTGTTTTTAAGTCAAACAAATTTACTTAAGTACTTTTAACTACAATATCTATTTATCCAATAAGAAATAAGATTGTCAGTTTTTAATAATATGGTTCTTTTAATTGTATTTAATAAGTGTATTTCCTTTAAATCAAATAAAACATGAAAATAATTAAATAAATCAACTAACTCATAATGTATACTTGTATAGATTATTATGTATAAACAACTTTTTTTATATACCCATAACCCATGCCATTTGAGTGGTTATGGAAAAGAAATAATAACAATATAAATATTCATACCTTGTGGGTAAAAGAACTACTTGAAATTGTGATTTTTTATTTTTATTTTGGATTCCTTGTTTCTTGGTAATTTATTATTTTACTTTTACTTCTTTTGTCTACATTTCATTTATTTATTTTGTTTCATTCTTTTTATTTATTTATTTATTTAATTTTTTTCTCTTTTTCGTTGCCGGAAGTCTTTCGGATAACAATTTCTTTACATACAAGGAGATATATGATTATTTACGTCTTACTTTCCTCATACAATGCTTAGACGAGATTAGGTATTGTTGTAATAACTACCATCACCATATTTAATATTTGGTTTCCATTTACAATAAGTGGCATCCCTATCTCATCTCTTTCTTGCCAATATATAGAATAAAACCAAGGACAAAAAGATGGTAAATTTACATAAAATAAAATTCAAACTGCAAGTCAAGAGACAAAAGAGCAGCAACTAAAGTGGAACAAGTAGATTGATGAGAAATTGAGAACAGTGAAGAGTATTCATGTTGATTGATATTCTACAGTATTTATACATTCGTATAATCGTAAACCCATAAACACGTCACAAGATACAAGTTGAAAACGTCGTGTGCTTCATCAGTCAAACCCAAAAAAATCACGGAAATAACATGGACTTTAATGAACGATGAATCATATTAAAAGTTTTTCCTCCCAAAAAGAATAGTAAGCTAGAATTTTGCTCTTAGCTTTGGTTTCGCGAAGAACGCTGTGGCAATGCGTGCAGGTGATAACTATAAGAGGCTTTACTTGGTCCTCTTTTTGGCTTCGCTGTACAGAATCACTCCCAGCACAGTCAGCAAGTATCCTAGCATCCCTGTTACCGACACAGGATTCTTGAATATCAAAATTGACACCACAACTGCAACTGCTCCTTTGGCATTTCCGAGGACCTGGAATTATACGTTGTAATTAGGATAATATATCATTTAATATATAAAAATAAAAAAAGACATGAACTTTTGACATCTAATGCATCTTCATAATTACAATAACTCAATCCCATGAAAACTGCAGCAACAGCTTACTTTCTGGTTATTATAGAAACAAAGAAAGTGGCTGCATACAAGTTAACTTAGAGATTTCCATGATCAACTTGGTAAATTATAGCTAAATTTAACTAGGTACACCGAATCACACCAATCAAGACAACTGCCAAAACTAAATGGAAACATCTTCAGACGTGTTTCTTTTATATATTATTATGTTAGGGGAAGATTCAAATGAGAAATAGAAATTAAATGAGAATGGGAGACTCAATCTCAGCCGTTCATTTTGTAAGTGGAATTTATGGATGGAAAGCATGGGGGGATAGAGTGTGGTAGGGTGCATGTGATGAAGTCATGGGTGGGCAATGACATTGAAGGAGGAGGAATTGAACGGCTGGGATTGAGTCTCCCATTCTCATTTAAATTAAGGTTCTTATTTGAACCTCCCACTATTATGTTATTATATATGAAATTAAAGAGCTTAAGGGAAATATTGACAAGAAATGACCAACCAAGATAATTAATAAAACAATATTTAACGATTAAACAGACGCCTCTCATTGAAAAATTGAAGACCCAGTTCAGCATGGCAGATATTGCAGTTTCTCAAACAGAAAGCATATAGACAAAGTTTTAACATTAAATTTAACATGAATGACACAATTATACAGAAATACACTTTGAAACCACTCAGACATACCTGGAGTGTCAATGCGCTTGTGTGCTTAGTAACCAAGAAATTTGTTAAGTTTACACAATAAGCCATAGCCGAATTGAAGAGAAGATACCAAACAACATTGACATCTTTTCGAGCAAGAGCTATGGTGATGCCAACCACATTGTCTTCCATTAACAATGTTGCTGGAAGCAATATCACAACGGCTACTGGCGCCATGTACAGCAAAAGGTTCATCGAATTCAGCTTTTCCCTATTATTCATTATAATTCAACACAGCAATTAGATTCTCATTATTGGCAAGAAAATAATAACTTAACATCAAGTAATCAAAAGATATTGATGATGAGTGATTACCCTTCTGAGGAAAGCAAAATTCCTTGCAGCACCGACTTTAATGCTCTTGCAGCTGTAGCACCAATGCACATGAGAAAACCAAATAAATGGAAACTTGGTTCACCCTGCAGCAGCCACATACGAGATGCATCATGCAATCATGTTTTCATAAATCTGTATATAATAAGATATGATACCAAAGAGAAGAATAGAGTAATAATAATCATACTGGATATAAGCATATATTACAGCATTTCTAGTTCCAGGTACTGTTTCAATATGATATTCTACAGAACGAAAATCAAAACCCCTAGAGACTAAATTAGCATCCATCTGGCTTTTTCCACCATGGAAACACAGCAATAGCCCCTGAATCTCACTTAGGAATTCCCAAATGCAGTGCCAACAACAGGAACATATATAGTTGGAGGTTAAATTTTAACCACATATGTAGTTGGAGGTTAAATTTTACCAAATTTTTCCATGGCTATGATTCCTAGAAATCCACTCCGTCACAAAGAAACAAAATTGTATAATGATGAAACAAACTGGCATTTAGTATGACAATGAGGCCAGTAGAGATTTGAGAGGCCAACTCATTTAACACTTAAGAATATCAAGTAACTTAACAAGCTAATCTCATGTTCTTGTAATTGTTTAAAATTGTAACATGAGTTTTCACAGTTTTTATATTTATGATAGGATTGCAATCATATAGCCTTGCACCAATAGCGTAGCTTAGCCTTAAGCAATGCAGTTTTAAGTAGCCTAGCTTTGTTACACATTAAAGCATGTACAAGATCATTACTTGCTTCCAAATTGAGTAAAATATAGGACATCCACGGTGGCAGATTGTTCTTTGACTCTTTGAGTTAGGCAATTGTTTAAAGCTAGGAGCCTATTCTAAAACAAAATGCTTTGCTAAAAGTCTAACTGATCTTTTCCTTCTAAATCTTTAGTTTGGTAAAAAAACACAATTGTGGTCAACAGAATAATATTCTAATACATGCCATTGAGTTTAACCCCTGAACTTCAAATTCTTTTGAATTTGTCATCCTAATCGAGGGGTTACAAGCCACATTCAACATGAAGCTCATACCAAACCGAAGGTTTTTACCACCTCAATGACTCCCCTCCCAAGAAATCTAGGAAAGAAATATAAGATTTGACGTTAAGAAGTCATGTTTCAAATCATCAGTAAAAAGTAATCCACCTTTTACCAAATTATATATCTAAAAGAATTATAATTCTTTGCCCTTCATTAACATTACATATATGAATATCGATTCTTATTTCTACAATGCAAATTTATCACTCCCTGACACCTGATGAAACCCAATCTTAAAGCTAGTCAAACATGAACCTTCATTGATCACTAGCTTTCTGTAAACAATTAAAGCAGATTTAGCTTACTAAAAAATTATCCCTAATTAGAAAGTCAATCACGCATATGAAACTAGAGATCTTACCCCACTTGCGATGACAACACCGGTGACGACAGGTACAAGAGTTAAATAGGTCAACCAAGCTTCCCTCTTCACGGTCATAATATAAGCAAAGACAGCAGTAAAAAAAGGTGTGGTGGCTCCAACCGCCTGAGTAAAGGAAACCGGCAAATACCTCAACGACACGTTCCCACTAACCACCGACGCACAAAATACTAAACTAAGCACCGAGATCTTGATAAACTGAGCTCTAGACCTAACAGTCTGTAAAGGAACCGTCTTCATCCAAACAATCGCAATGTAACTTAGCAAAGAACAAGCTGTCATGTGACACATGGTGAGGAAGATCGGATACTTGAATCCATAGTTGCTTAACAAGTATTTGTTGAGTAGTAATACTCCAATGTTGGATGCATACCATGATGACACGAGCCCGATCGTAAACCACTGGCCCGTGCCTCCCTTCATTAAACTAATTTCCAATCTAGGGTTTGCGGATTTTGATGATGTTTTGTGGGTTTAACATAGGGATTTAGGTTTTCGAATGAATTTCGGGAGATTTTGAGGAAGAAAGTGATGAAATTATGGATCTGAGATGGATTTGATGTGTTCTTTGCAAATTGGGAGTCAAAATTCGTTCGAGATTTGAGGAGCAGAGAAGAACTAAGGGGTTGAAGAAGGCGCGAGGAAGCGCAGACAAAACACGGTAACGGTAAAAAAGAAAAAGAAAAAGGAAATATTGGCGGATATTTAAATATTTTAGAGAGGGTGGGAGGACCTATGCCAGTTGTATTTTCCATTTATACCCCTATACTTTTAATTACTTCATATACGATCCCTGAAGTTTATTATGTTGGCGATTTTTGTTGTTACGGTAAGAGTGTGATATTGACGACGTGACAATAAACATATCCCAAAATAATACAATGGATTAATGGAATAGATATATGTTTCTATTAGTACTATTTCTTAAATATTTTTATGCTTATGGTATTATAAATAAGAAGTATGTTAGTTATTATATTATTTTTTTTCTTTAAATGTTTGTGAGTGTAAAAAAACTTCTAAAGGTGTTTTTTATACATATATCTTTTTCACATAATTTAATTATAATGATCTAAAATATGGGGAAAAAACTTTTTCACTTGTTAAGTTAATCGTAATCATAATTTATTTTTTGAGTTATCTTAATTAACAGTGTATGTGTGTATGCTATGGAGATTTTTTAGAAGCTAGAATTTTGGTGATTTTTTAACAAAAAACTTGTAATTTTGTGTGTGAAATTATAAATTTTTATCATAGAATGCGATTTGGTGAAAATAACTTGATTCTCAGATAGTAAAGATGCGAAAGTTAAGGGGGCGTAACTTATAATGTTTTCACTTGTAAAGCATTGGTCATCACCCTTTTCATTTTAGGAGCAATTATTTAATCGTACCGACACCATTTTGGTGAGCGTGTGATTTGACCAATTTTCTAAGTGGCGTTGTACAGCCTCAAGTTTTAGGAGTTATGATGAGTTATTGTGTTTTTTAAGGCCGCAATTTTATATATATTTTATAAATATTTATATCCACTTTATCAATATTAATTTACAAATTACACAAAGTTGCACAAATTAGTAGCATAACATTTACAAATTACCAAATATAAATTTATAGAAGTTCAATACACGCGATCGCAAAATGTATATAAAAAATTAAAAAAAATATTTTTTGCACGTCACGCTATAAAAAACTCGTCATTTGGCTCGTAAAGGCCACTTATGCCGCCTTGTCTTACGTTACGCCTAACCCCGCCGCCAAGGACTGTTTCTTAACGTCGGAGTCGTGCCTTGGCGCTGCCATAGCGCCGCCATAACGCGTTTTTTAGAACCCTGGATTTAACAAACTAATAAAAGTAGTAAACGGCTGTAAAACAAGCATATTCTTATACAATAAATCTTTTCTTTACACATAATATATACAATCATCATTTAATAATATATTAGTATAAATTAATAATACATATAAATTAATAAAACATAAATTATTGTATTAATAATTTTTGTTGTGATCATCAGCCCGTCATAAACACTATATATTATAATATATTATTATTATTAAAAACTATTGAATAATGTTTCTTTTTTAAAAATCTATCTAGATGAGATGGTAGCAATCAATAATTCCTTAAGTTTTTATTTCCATTTTTTGACAAGTGGTCCCCACCACTTTTTATTTTCATTTGCAAGCAAAATTTCAATTACACTTTTTTGTTTTTAGAGTTAATTATGTATTTGGCCCTTTAATTATGTTATTTAATGCATCCTGAGTATCTAAACTACGTTTATTACACTAGACGTACCTATTATTTACATTTTGTTATACTGATGGCCCCTTTTCACTGATTTGTGTACTTAAAAAAGACTATAATGCCTTTTATTATAAATATATTATTCTTTACAACTTTTATTCAATTTAAAATAGATTATTAATTAGATATTATTAATAAGTAAGAAAATTAAACAGCCACCATACCAGAAAATTCTACAACCACTGTGTAACACTCAGGTTCGATTCCCCCTAATCATGTGTTAGTTGATATTATGTGTTTATAAGTGTTATTAGATATTGAGGGATTAAAGTTGTTATATTTGGTAGTTAGAATTTAGGAGACCATTATTGCAATTTGGTGAAAGTTCATGATAAGAACCAACATATGAAATTATGGATATATATCCTTGACTTTTTGTTACTACACATATACATATTCTTACACGTGGAACTCCACATGCCTTCTTCATTTGTGAATTAAATATCACTATGCAGCCATAATTTATTTACACCATATACATACATACATGAGAACTAAGTGGCTGCCATTTCTCTCTATTCTATTTCAAACTTGCAGAACAATAATATTTTCACCATAGTAGCTTCATATCCGTATTTAATAGCTCAAGGTATGATGCATATGTTTGGTTTTAAATTAGCAAGAGTTTTATAGGTTCAAAGGATTAAATCATTGATTAAATAGTTTTGGTTGAATCTTTAGGTGTTATACGATTTGTGTAGGATCGTGAGTAGACCGCTATACAACCCTTATAAGGTGAGTCTTCTAGACTATTACTCATATGTTCACTATGTGTGTTATTATAATAGAATACAATCATGTGACTATCATATGTGTTTATAGCATGCTGCTTTGTGCAGTAGTGGCTCAGATTAGTACAGTACTGTAGCTCATGTTGCTGCCCTGGGTCTAGAACCAGTGGCTGGCATATTTCTGTTACACGGGTGTTATCTATATGTGACTATATATATGTGATTATATGATTGACAGTCTGGTAAACTCACTAAGCTCTCGTAGCTTATCAGATATTATGTGTTGTGTTTTTACAGGTACTAAAGACAAGGGCAAGGCTCCGGTTTGACCACAGTCTTTGAGATACTCTTTTGTTAAAACAATATAACGCCTCAGTGTAAATATTTAGCTTTTGATATCAAATAATGAGTGTACATGAGAATATCTTTTGTCAGAACTCGTTTTAAAAATTGTACGCTTCCGCTTTTATATAAAATATATGTGTTTGTTTTCAGAAAGTGTTTTAGAAGTGAATTTCAGTTATTTAGTAAATAGGGGCGTTACAACTTGGTATCAGAGCCATGGTTTGAGGGATCCAGATGTGTGTCATGCACAGGCTGGACTTGAACCTTGGTTTTGAGAAAAAGGTGTGTCAAACTAGGAACTTGCAGCTTGGTGAGTATACTAGTAATTTCAGTTATGTATTATATGAAAATTATATGTGCTTACATGATGTGTTCATAAGTGACATGACTTATACGTGTAACTTATATGAATTAGCCATATGTGTGAAGATATCATGAATTGACTTACTATATGTGTGAATGATTATACGATACGGATATTGTAACCCAAGCATGTGAAGTAGGTACTAAGTGGTGAAAGTTAAGATTTAGTATGTATAGTGGATTTGAAGTGGTAAGGGGGCCCGTACTACTACAAATACACGGTATATGCTAGAACTTGACAGAATCATGATAGTATTCTGCGGATCGGGTCAGGGGTAGTGTGTTAGATTAGAAATCCAGTAACCGTTGAGTTAGTTTTCCTATAACTGTGTGAAATATGTGTAAACATCATGCTAAGTGTTTATAGTCATAGAGGATGAGTTAGTTAGAATTCAGGGGTATATGTTTATTCTTGTGAGAGCTACAACTACATAAATTACAGAATGGTGAATACACGAGGCTCTCGAGAAATGAATGATCCAGAGGGTGGACCTAGTCATAGACCTGAACGTATAGAGACTAGTGTTACCGGTGGCAGAAACCCTAACCGGATACCAAATGCGAGACCTGAGGGGCCACCAGATTTGAATCAGGATGCTCCTGAACCTACTGTGAGGGAAGTCATTGCAGAGGAGCTTAGTAAGGCGATGGAGCAAAGCATACCCTACATTATTGCACAAGTGGTAGGGCAACTTCAAGAACAGAACCGGGAGACGATTAGACAAGAAATAGCCACGATGCTAGCAGCAGGTGGGGAAGGGGTTAATCCCCAACAGGTGGTTATACAGAAAGATCCCAAGGGTTGTAAATTCACAGACTTCACAGCATGCCAACCGCCGTTGTTCTACGGGTCAACAGATCCGGTCATTAGTCACAGGTGGATTTCAGAGACAGAGGGTGCCTTTCATACGTGTTCTTGTCCACCAGAAAAGAAAGTTAGATACGTTAGCAATCAGCTGAGAGGTGCCGCAAAAGATTGGTGGGATATGGAAGTCAAGCAGAGGGGTTACGCACAGATTGAGACCATGTCTTGGGAGACGTTCAAGGAGATTGCTTATGAGCAATTCGTGCCACAATCAGAAATTTACAGGATTGTGGATGAGTTTCACAAACTCAAGCAGACAACATAATCAGTACCAGAGATCAACGCGAAGTTTATGGAGAAAGCTCGTTTTTGCCCCGACTATGTGGCAAACGAGAAAATGAAGATGTACACGTACACGATGGTGCTCAAGCCGAGTATCAGAGAGTTTATTGATGCAAGCAAGCATCAGATGGTGAAATCAATGATGGATGTTGCTAGAGCTAGAGAGTTAGAGATTGAAAGACAAGTGGCAGAGAGAAAGTTAGTTGAGAAAGTTGCGCCATCACCCAAGAAACAGAAAGTGGAAACCCCCGAACAGAAGCCTACTCAGAAAACTTATCCGGTTTGTCCTACTTGTAAAAGACATCATCGTGGGGAATGCAGGTTTGGTTCTCCAACGTGTTACAAATGTGGGAAGCCAGGTCATGTGAGCAAAGATTGTAAGAATCCGATCAAAGTTTGCTTCAACTGCTATCAGCCGGGCCGCCAGAAAGCTCAGTGCCCAAACCCAGTAGTAGCATCTACTGGCTCCAAACTGAACTCAGCCTTACCTCCTCTACGTATTTCAGAATCAAAGGATGTAAAGAAAGAGAATGTTCAGAAACCCAAGGGCAGAGCTTTCCAACTCACAGCTGAGGAAGCTAGAACAAAATCAGATGTAGTCACAGGTACATACCTCATAAATAATTTTCTGGCTCTCGTGTTATTTGATTCGGGTGCAAGTAAATCATTCGTATCTGTTACCTTTTGTAAAAAGTTCTATCATATATGTGAAAAGCTAGATTCTCCTCTCGAGGTGGAAATAGCTGACGATAAATCTGTGATAGTATCTGATGTGTATAAACATAATGTGATAGAAATAGATACTGTCAGATTCCCTATAGAACTTATTCCTATGACCATGAGGGAATTTCAAGTGGTAGTCGGGATGGACTGGTTAGGATGTCATCAGGCTACTATATTATGTGGGCAGAAAGTGATACGAGTTCATACCCCAAGTGGGGAAGAACTCTCTATATGTGGTGATACAAAGAGGGGTAGATCATGTGTGTTTTCAGTTTCCAAGGCTAGGAAGTATCTTCATCGTGGGTATACTGCTTTCTTAGCTTATGTGGTAAACACTAAATTAGAAAAGAGACAAACGTGTGTAGAAGATGTAAAGGTAGTATGTGAATATCCTGACGTGTTTCCCGAGGACCTACCTGGGGTGCCGCCAGACAGACAAGTTGAGTTTAGAATTAACTTAGTGCCGGGAGCTTCACCGATAGCGAGGGCTCCATACAGACTGGCTCCGCCAGAGATGCAGGAACTGATGAAGCAACTTCAGGAGTTACTTGACAAGGGGTTTATTAGACCCTGTAGTTCTCCGTGGGGTGCACCTATCTTATTTGTGAAAAAGAAGGATGGTACTTTCCGTATGTGCATTGATTATCGTGAGCTCAACAAAGTAACCATCAAGAATAAGTATTCGTTACCTAGGATAGACGATTTATTTGATCAGCTAAAAGGGGCAACGTGGTTTTCAAAAATTGACTTGAGGTCAGGTTACCACCAGCTCAAGATCAGATCAGATGATATTCCAAAAACCGCGTTCAGAACCAGATATGGGCATTTCGAGTTCGTTGTGATGCCGTTCGGCCTTACTAACGCACCAGCAGCATTTATGGATCTGATGAATAGAGTGTGTAGACCTATGTTAGACAGGTCGGTGATCGAGTTCATTGACGATATTCTTATTTACTCCAGAAGTCCAATCGATCATGAGAAACATCTCCGCGAGGTCCTAGAGACGCTGCGAAGAGAACAATTATACGCCAAGTTTTCTAAATGTGAATTCTGGTTACAAGAGGTGCAATTTTTGGGTCATTTAATAAATCAAGAAGGGATAAAAGTCGATCCTACGAAGGTAGAAGCGGTGATGATGTGGAAACAGCCAAAAACCGACAGAGGTTAGAAGCTTCTTAGGACTGGCAGGTTATTACAGAAGATTTATTGAAAATTTTTCAAAGACTGCCGTTCCTTTGACTCAGCTTACTAAAAAGAACATGGAGTTTGTTTGGGGAAGTGAACAGCAGGTAGCCTTCTCAACTCTCAAGCAAAAACTATGTGAAGCGCCAGTGCTCGCGTTACCGGAGGGTATGGAAGACATGGTAGTATTTTGTGATGCCTCATACTGTGGGTTAGGCTGTGTTTTGATGCAGAGGGGCAGGGTTATAGGTTATGCTTCTAGACAATTGAAACCTCATGAAGGTAATTACCCGACTCATGACTTAGAGTTAGCAGCAGTGGTATTTGCACTCAAGATATGGAGACACTATCTATATGGTGTGAAGTGCACTATTTATACCGACCACAAGAGTCTGAAGTACTTTGTGGATCAGAAAAGTCTTAACATGAGGCAAAGGCGGTGGCTAGAACTTCTGAAAGACTATGACTATGAGATACTGTATCATCCCGGGAAAGCTAACGTTGTGGCTGATGCCTTGAGCAGAAAGTCAGGAACATTGTTAATACAGAATCAGTCCTTAAGGATAACAGTTACAATGCCTATTATCGATGTGATCAGATCAGCTCAGTCAGAAGCAATTAAAAGTGAGAACCTAAATAAAGAGCGAATAAAAGGGCAAGTGATGAATCTTGTAATAGATAATCGTGATGTGTTGACTCAATACGGTCGCATATGGGTACCCAGTTACGGAACTACGAGGCAGACCTTACTAAATGAAGCTCACAAATCTAGATTCTCTATACACCCAGGAGCTACCAAAATGTATAAGGACCTGAGGGTAGACTATTGGTGGCCAGGTATGAAGCGTGACATATCCAGGCATGTGGAAAAGTGTCTTACGTGTTTACAAGTGAAGGCTGAACATCAGAAACCACATGGAAAGTTACAGCCACTACAGATACCAGTCTAGAAATGGGAAAATATCACTATGGACCTGATTACCAAATTACCCAGAACCCCACGAGGTTATGATGCAATATGGGTGATCGTAGACAGGTTGACTAAAAGTGCACATTTTATCCCCATCAGAGAGACTTATTCCTCAGAACGATTAGCAGAGGTGTATATGAAAAAGATTGTGTCTCGTCATGGTGTGCCAGTTTCTATCGTGTCAGACAGAGATACTCGTTTCACTTCTAGATTCTGGAACAAGTTTCATGAAGATCTGGGAACCAGACTTAACCTTAGCACGGCTTTTCACCCTCAGACCGACGGTTAGAGTGAAAGAACCATTCAAACTTTAGAAGACATGCTGCGTGCGTGTGTTATTGATTTCGGTGGAAGCTGGGATACGTATTTGCCTTTGGCAGAGTTTTCTTATAATAACAGCTACCATTCTAGTATTGGAATGCCACCATATGAAATATTGTATGGGAGAAAGTGTCGAACTCCAGTGTGTTGGGGTGAGGTAGGTCAGAGAGTATTGGGTAGTACAGAAGTGGTTCAACGAACAACAGAACATATCCAGCAAATAAGAGAGAGATTGTTAGCTGCCCAAAGTAGACATAAAAGTTATGCAGACAGACGCAGATCACCACTCGAGTTTCAAGTGGGAGACCACGTGTTATTAAAAGTGTCACCATGGAAGGGCGTGATTAGATTCAGAAAGAGGGGGAAACTAGGTCCGAGATTTATTAGACCATTCAAAATCATTGCACGTGTGGGAAAGGTTGCTTACAGATTAGAATTGCTAGAGGAATTGTCTCAGATTCATAACACCTTTCATGTTTCGCACCTCATAAAGTGCTTAGCAGACGAGTCTGCATTCGTACCGCTAGAAGATGTAAGTATCGATGAAAAATCAAATTATGTGGAACAACCAGTTGCTATTTTAGAAAGAAAAGTAAAGGATTTGCGCAACAAACAAATTGGACTCATAAAAGTCCAATGGAAGCGTAGAAAGGGGTCAGACTATACGTGGGAACCTGAGCAGGAAATGATGCATAATTATCCAGAACTCTTTAAAAGTTGATTTCGGGGACGAAATCATTTCAAGTGGGGAAGAGTTGTAACACCCAGGTTCGATTCCCCCTAATCATGTGTTAGTTGATATTATGTGTTTATAAGTGTTATTAGATATTGAGGGATTAAAGTTCTTATATTTGGTAGTTAGAATTTAGGGGACCATTATTGCAATTTGGTGAAAGTTCATGATAAGAACCAACATATGAAATTATGGATATATATCCTTGACTTTTTGTTACTACACATATACATATTCTTACACGTGGAACTCCACATGCCTTCTTCATTTGTGAATTAAATATCACTATGCAGCCATAATTTATTTACACCATATACATACATACATGAGAACTTAGTGGCCGCCATTTCTCTCTTTTCTATTTCAAACTTGCAGAACAATAATATTTTCACCATAGTAGCTTCATATCCGTATTTAATAGCTCAAGGTATGATGCATATGTTTGGTTTTAAATTAGCAAGAGTTTTATAGGTTCAAAGGATTAAATCATTGATTAAATAGTTTTGGTTGAATCTTTAGGTGTTATACGATTTGTGTAGGATCGTGAGTAGACCGCTATACAACCCTTATAAGGTGAGTCTTCTAGACTATTACTCATATGTTCACTATGTGTGTTATTATAATAGAATACAATCATGTGACTATCATATGTGTTTATAGCATGCTGCTTTGTGCAGTAGTGGCTCAGATTAGTACAGTACTGTAGCTCATGTTGCTGCCCTGGGTCTAGAACCAGTGGCTGGCATATTTCTGTTACACGGGTGTTATCTATATGTGACTATATATATGTGATTATATGATTGACAGTCTGGTAAACTCACTAAGCTCTCGTAGCTTATCAGATATTATGTTTTGTGTTTTTACAGGTACTAAAGACAAGGGCAAGGCTCCGGTTTGACCACAGTCTTTGAGATACTCTTTTTTTAAAACAATATAACGCCTCCGTGTAAATATTTAGCTTTTGATATCAAATAATGAGTGTACATGAGAATATCTTTTGTCAGAACTCGTTTTAAAAATTGTACGCTTCCGCTTTTATATAAAATATATGTGTTTGTTTTCAGGAAGTGTTTTAGAAGTGAATTTTAGTTATTTAGTAAATAGGGGCGTTACACACTGTGAACATCCCTATCAACCACCACCATCGACCTTCTACACCCTACCACCACCACCACCTAACCACCGCCACCATCCAACCACCACCATCCGAAAATCGTATGGAGAACAAGAACATAAATAGTTCAAATGAAGAACAAGATCTGAAAACCAGATCTAAAAATCGATGGCTGTATAAACGTTAATCAATTAATCGAAACCCCCACCATTAATACACACTAAGAAATCGAATGAACAAGTTCTGAAACTCAAATGAAGACTGAGAGAGAGAGAGAGAGAGAGAACGCGTCGGTGTAGATCTGAAACTTGAATGAAGAACAAGTTCTGAAACTCGAATGAACATTTTCGAGTTTCAAATCATGTAGCTAAACATTTTCTTGTAATTAAAATGTTTTTTATTTAATTAGAAAAAATAATAAAAAATTAAAATAAGGGTATAATGGTTTTTTCAAATAAAAAAGTAAGGGTATTTTAGTAATTTTAGTTGCACTAGGGAACATCAGTGTAACAAAGTGTAAACAATAGGGACGCCTAGTGTAACAAACGTAGTTTAGGGACTCAGGATGCAATACGTGATGTAATAGGCTTTCTTGTTTCCTTTTCAGTTTTGCCAGGAGACGTATCACTGACAGTAGCAGGAATCTTGGGGATGATAGGTCCTTTTGTAATGACATCGAACATACGAATGTCAATGGACTTGAGGAATAGCATGGCTCTGAACTTCCACATAGGATAGTCAGATCCATCAAATATTGGACAACCTTTGGCAGACATCTGTGGAAAGTTTGAAGGATTGTTGCTTGTAGACATTGTAAACTTTCTCAGAATCTTGAACTTTCAACTTATGAAATCGTTCAGCCTGCTCTAATACCAGTTGTTGGTCCCTTGGTGAGAATAACAACAAGCAACAGGTGTGTAGAAGGGGGAGTTGAATACACTTTCTGCGGAAGTTGAACAAATCAAATAAAAGTGTTACACAAAGTAAATCAAACCACAACTAGTCGAATGCTTTTATTAATATGAAGATGATTACAATGCTTTGAAGAAGAAGATGATTACAGTAACTATCAAGTAAGCAACTCTTGATATATAATCACCTAATATAAATCTCTCAATCTCTCAAACTTAGCTATCTATAATCAACTTATGATTATAGATACTGACGACTCTCTAAACAGGATTTTTCACAGATTGAATCAACTAATGATTACTTACCAATATCACAACTGATGTGACAATTCGAACACACGAATGATCTGGCAATCTGTGAGTTTCTTGATCACGTTGAACTTACAAACAATGATTTAAGAATCGTAACACATACGGTGAGGTGAGGTTTTTGGCTCTGTAATTTTTTATCAGAATCGTAGTCGTACCTCTAAAGTTATCAAGAGATAAGTAAAATAAGCCTGTTGCTACGGTTCCTAACAAATTGGACTAATCCTAATTTGCTAACTAACTATCGGATAACTCGGAATCTTGAATCTTAAATCTTCTTATCTTGAGTCTTCAATCTTCAATCTTGATTCTGGAGTCTTCTTATCCTTGCCGTAGATATAGAGAGTTAAAACAGAATTTAAAACACATTTAAATTCTTTCAAACTGACTTCTTTAGTCAAGCTGAGTTACTCAGCTTGAAACTCATCAAGCTGAGTTCTTCGAGAACACACTCGAAAACAAACATGGACTAACATGTATAAGTATTAACTCATCCTTAGAAGTCTAAAGAATTAAATAAAACATATTTAGTAACTCTATTGAACTGACTCTGCTTCTGAGCTGAGTCACTCAGCTTGAAACACATCAAGCTGAAACTCAATATGTATATCTTAGTTTACACACACAGCTTATCAAACATATTGATAATCTTACTAAGATATAGTCTAAGCTGATCAAATATATGTACAACTTACACTCAGCTTATACTCAGTCTGAGACACTATAAGTGTTCAGTCTGACTAAGATTCATAATTCTGTTTAAGTTATACATAGAACACATCTTACAAACTTAACTTTGTCTCATCAAATCTTAACTGATCAGATCATTTTCCCAACAAAATCAAGGAAAATATTATTGCATGTTCAATTGGAGTCATGTATTGAGTAATATAACTTCCTATCAGCTACCTAGGGTTTGCATTTGAGTAACATCATACTCAAGGAAAGAATTTCAATCACAAGTAAGTTCCAACTTGAATCTTTTAGACAATTTCAGTAATAAGTAGTTAGATGATCTATTATTAGTGTGATTTTGACCTTTAAAGAAGAAATGGGTCAAGTGTTATTAGAAATTTAATTCTAGGGTTTAATCCATTTGGGATTTTGATGAGTTATGATCTTGGAGTTGTTGTATGATGTGATTTGGGTTATCAAGTAGTTAATTTCAGTAACACTTCTTAAATTTATGGTTTCTCAGCTATGCATGTTAGAATTTAGAGAGATGAATCATTTTATATGCAATTGACAAGTCAAAGTTGGTATAGATCAAAGTATGATAATAAATATGTTATTTTAATGATTTATAAGTTGTTTTTATGTAAAAAAGAATTCAAATTTGCTGCACTAATGGTTCAACATGTATGCATGTATGAATCTTTGAAGAAATTGGGTCAAAAGATTTTATTTGATCAAGTTAGAGTTTGATAGACTAAAGATAAACTAAATTTGTTGCTTTGATGATAAGTCAAGTGATAGGAGTATAGTATGCTTTAAAGAATGAGAATTTCCTAGAATTAAAAGGTCAAAAGTAGCAAACATATTCAAGGGATTAGTATTTGGTTCAAATTGGTAAAAGAGAGTTGAACTTTGGAGTTTATTACAGAATTTTGACAAAAAATGAGCTTTAAGTTGTAATTTATGTTTTGATACATCTATTGAGTGTTGCATCAAAGTTTAATGAGAAGAGATGAAAATTTGAAGTGGCTAGAATCATTGGATTTATGAACAAATATTGTATTAAAGTGTGAAGTATGTTTTATGATGTTTATTAATGTCCACAATTGAAGTGTGTAAATTGTTCTGGGAAGAATGTCTGATGTAGTTAAATTCTACACTCAAAAAGAGCAACAAAGTATTGTTCACGCAGGCTTCGCGGCGCGAGGCTGCCTAATCTACAAGGTTGAATTTCCAACGGGTTTCTCCCGGCGGGAGACTCTGTGACTCACGGAGAGAGCTACCCTAAACACTCTAAAATGTTTATTTTGACCTCCTTAGACCCTATGTATGTTTGGAGGTTGTTTCTATTGATGTTTGGGATTAGAATAGGGTCTTTTAAGACCCGAAAAGAACTTTTTATATTGTCTATAGATTGAATTGTTTTGGTAAACTTATGATGTCTCTCTTAATACACTTTAGGGGCAACGACTAAGTAGCTCAAGTGGTCAAGGTTTTGAAGTGATCCTCATCACTTCATTTTGGTGAGTCGTACCTTTTGGATACCCTTGTTTTATAAACCATTAAGTCATCATGTTTGCTCTTTGATTATGTAATGCATATATTTTTGCCAGCACTGAATTTAGTTACAACTTATTATCATATTTATGACAACAGGAAGTGTCCATACATGTGTTATGAAAATTTTGAGAGTATGATAGTTTCTTGCAAGTCATGAATTGTTGTGCTTAACTTGCTTGTGTGAAAGACAAAGTGGTATGATCCAGATCTGTGTATGATTATGGTATTTGTATCGTGAAATCTAAACCATTAGGTGACTTGTAAGGGTCACAAGTACTGGAATAGACTCGATACAAAGAGTGGAATGGAATGATGAGTAACCATTACGACCATGTGGTTCAATGGACTGACGAGTCACCGAACTAGATATACATGAGTGGACTTGGTGAATAGATCATTCATTCCTGATAACCATTATATGGTGGATGCTTTGTGCTCCTCCACCTTGACGGGTGATGTAGACTTATCTTCCACGTGGATTTGTTGACTGTGGTTGGCCACCATAGAAGATACAAAGTCTAGTGGACTTGTCCCCCACATCTTATATAAAGATGATGTTGTTGGATTATGTGCAGAGATAATTAATGGGTACATTGTATCCAATGTTATAAGAGACTAAAGGGTCACACTGCTACACACCCAATTAGAACAGTTTGGAATTTACCAATATCTGTGTGGAAATAATTAATCAGTGGAATTAATTATTTGAGAAAAGAAATAAATAATAAATAGTTATTTATTATTTAAAGGGAAATTAAATATTAAGTTTAATATTTAATGGACCAGTTAATTAATAGTTAATTAATTAACTAATAAAGTCCAGGGGGTCAAAGTCCAAGGAATAAAACTTTAATTAAAGTCATGGGCTTTAACTAAACGGGTTTGGGCTTGGATAAGGTTTAAGTAATTAAACCTAGAAAAGGCTCATTTTATAAGATAAGTGATTTAATCCTAAATCAAGAAAAACCCTAGCCACCCTGCGTCGACCCCCTCCCTTCTCTGCGTCGACTTCGACAAAACCCCAAAGGGGGTTTCGGCTTTGGCGATTAACGCATACACACACATACGCGGTTCGTGTTGTTCGGGTAATTCCAGCAATGGTCTAGCAGCTAGTTCGTTGGTGGTGCAGTAGTAGTGGACTAACTTTAGCAATCCCAAGATTCCAAGAGTTATCTGGATTGTTGATGAGAAACTGATGTGATCAAAAGAAAGATCCTAACCCTTTTAGGGTTTAGAGGGTTGTGTTCAATCTGTTTCCGCTTTAGGATTGAACAGTAGAATCAAACCCAGGGTTTGACCAGTTTGTTTCTTAGGGTGGTTTGGTCTGATCAAAACCCTTCAGTGGTATCAGAGCCGAGGCTCTATGATCTATAGTTTCTAGTTTTATCTGTTTTTAGATTTAAGGTTTGTTCTTGATCTCCTGCTTGTTCCTTGTATTTTTCGAAAATCTAGAAGGGCAACAAAACAGTTTGTTTTTGTTATCCAATTGATAAAAGATTTAATCCTACTAATCAGAAAGTTTAAACGGTTAGTTTGAACGGTTAAAAGGATTATAATTTTTGGTAAAAACAAGTTTGATCAAGAAAATTAAACAGTTTGTTTAATTGATAAACCTAGTTAATCTAGTTAGTTGATTCGTTTAAGTTATATCATCTTCTACTTCACCTTGTTTCTCCTTGTAAAAATCAAAAACCAAAGAGATGATTAAAACAAGTTTTTGTTTTACATCTAAAATATAAAAAGTCTTTATTTTAATCAGAAAGGTTTAAACAAGTTTTTGTTTAAACGGTTAAAAGATAAGTCTTTTTATTAATACCTGATGTTGATCAATAATTTAAACAGTTTTTTGTTTAATGGTTAAAATCTGGTTTTAGGTTTTTTTTAATTATTGGTGGAACAAAGTCTTGGTCACATTAATAATTAAAATTTTGGATTTTGATTAAAATCCAGTTTTTAGATCAGAATATTAAAAACTAGTTAGTTTTTAATAGGTTAAAAGGATTAAGGTTTTAAAAGTTTTTGTGTTAATCGGAAAAAAACAAAACCACCACCGTCGCAGGCGGCGGCGGATGTTGGCGGCATGGGCAGGTGGTCGGCGGCGGTCTATCATAGATGGTCGGTCGGCGGCAACCGCAGGTGGCGTGGCAAGGCTTGAGCCCAGGTACCACAGCCCATCTCGGCCCAAGAGGGCTTCGGCCCAGGCGTTCTACGGCCCAAGGTGGGTGCTCGGCCCAAGAGAGCTATGGCCCAATGTGGGTTTTCGGCTCAGATGGTTTACGGCCCAAATGGGATTCAGCCTATGTAGGCTTCGGCCCAAGTGTTTGACGGCCCAAGTAGCTTTTCCGATTAAGTACAAAGTTGTTTATTTTAAGCATTAAAATTAAGAAGAGTTTTATATAAACTAGTAATTTATATATTTTAATTAGCATAGTTAAAATATATAATTTTGGATGTTTGTTTATCATGGCTAGTTGAGACATTATAAAGAAACTCTGAAAGGGTAAGTTTATATAAAAGGATTGAAACAAGATGTTGTTATTTAAATAATGATAAGTTTTTGTCGTGTTTGGTTTTTGGTAAAGTCAGTAAAAACTCAACATAAGAATTATTCTCTTTTGAATAAAGTTATGTTTTTCAAAGTTTGTTGAAAAACTATTTTGATCAAGTTAATTTAAATAACTTAGATGATTATAATTCTCATTTTTTATTAATAGTTATTAGTCAAAAGGGTAGATGAGAATAGTTAAACAAATCAGGTTCTATGTTTATCGCTTTTATATCGTTTATATTTATAACTGCGTGGTTGTTGCGTATATATATGTTGTTTATATATATTGCGTGGTTGTGATACATAACTATAGTTTTTGCTGACTTAGGACTCGTTTTTCTTTTCCTTCTTCTTTTAGGTTTTAGGAAGGTCTGCGTGCTAATTACAATCCCTTTCTCATTTGTAATATTGTACTGGTTCGGGGAGGCCTGCATGCCACTTACAACCCCTTTTATTATTGTATTTGTAATAGAAATAGTTATAGTTTTTGTCCCACTATCAAAATGAAGTTAGAGAAGATATTCAAGATGATGACTTGCACAGTGCTCGGGTACTTCGGAGGAGGTGTCAAGGCAAGTGGGAGCAATGTATCATGAAGGAGAATCCGAGTTCTTCTTATCCTTAGGATTAACCTTAGGATTAGTTGGCAAAATTATAGGTTTTTATCTGCGTGGTTGTGTTTATTTTAATGCTTACTCATGTATGTGTGTGATGCTAAATAGACAAGTTTAATAATAGGCAATTATTAAACAGAGAAAAACCACGGTTTATGACAAACTAGAATACGACTTCAGTTTGTTGGTCGTATTAGTTAAATTTTTTATAAATTTAAAGTTTTGTCAAGATTATAAGTTTGGAACTTATAAAGCCGTTTTGTGCACCTAGTCAGATCAGATATTTAACCGATCCGATCCAATCCAACCCATTGACAGCCCTAACCTAGTGTAGGTACACATGTAAATCGTATTTTTAAAACAGATTATTTTAAAACAGTTTTTCAAAAACTGGAAAGTTAAGTTTTTTCTTTTAAACTTAATTATAAAACCCAAGAAAATCTTAGATCAGTGTGCTACCCATCTAATGGTACACCTTTGCTGTTAAACGGTACTCGGGTGTCGGAACTGCCCAAACCTTGGGCATCCGGGTTCAAACCATTGCGGCAAACGGTATGAAAGATTTTGTGATAATCGGGAGTCCCGGCCAGAATTCATACTGTCTTAGGTGGTGGGATCTATGTTGGTGATAATCGGGAGTCCCGGCCCAAAATGCACTAGAGTAGAGTTAAACATACTAGATTGGGTCTAAGTTATCTACGAGGTTCTAGGAGTCGTATCAGCTAGGTACAATTGGTACATGGTGTTACCTACCAGAAATAGCATGACTTGGCGGGAAGTGACCAAACCTTGCGTCAACTATATGAAATATGGGTCCTAGGTCTCATATATATTATTTATGGGTTTGATGATATATGTTAGAAAAGTTTATTTGCAATTACTAATTAAACCGAGTTTTAATTTGTAGATGGCAACCAACGTTACCAACACTAACAACCTCTCTCTTCGCTCTATCCTAGAGAAGGATAAGCTCACCGGACCAAACTTTCTCACATGGGAGATAAATCTCCGGATCGTGCTAAGGCACGAGAGAAAGTGATACGTCCTAGAACAACCTCTGGGAAATCCCCCTGCTAATAATGCTAGGGCAGACGTCAGGGAGGCTTATCAGAAGCGCTCCAATGACGCCCTGGATGTGAGTTGCCTCATGCTTGCAACGATGAGTCCAGAGTTGCAGTCAAGCATTATGGAAACTCCTGCTTACAACATGCTCCGCTAGCAAAGGGACATGTTCTAGGAGCAAGCACGCACGGAGCGTTATGATGCCACTAGAGCATTTAACTCGTGCAAGATGGTGAAGGGGACATCGGTCAGTACCCATGTCATGAAAATGAAAGGGTATATGGACCACCTAGAGAGGCTTGGACACCCAGTACCGTTGCAGCTAGCAACGGATACTCAACTCAACTCGTTGTCAGACGACTATAAGCCTTTTATAGTCAACTACAACATGAACAACATGGAGAAATCCGTGGCAGAGCTGCATTCTATGCTTAAGACTGCGGAGCAGACTATCGGGAGCAAGTCTAAGGAAGTTCTCATGATAGACAATGGTGGTAATAAGAAGAGGAAGGGGCGTAACGGAAGGGGAAAGGGTAGGACCCAACCTAGCCAGAATGCACCCAGGGCTAGTGATAACAACAAGGGCATGAAGCCAAAGCCGAACAAGGCAAGAACCGAGAATCGGTGCTTCAGGTGCGGCGAGACCGGACACTGGAAGAGAGATTGTCCGAAGGCTTACGAAGCAGGAGGCAAGTCTGGCTCCTCAGGTATCGTGTGACTAGCTTCTTTTTCACTTTCCACTTGTAAAGTTTCTTACGAGTTTTCTAATATTTTGCAATCGTTTATCGCAGGAGGTGATGGAAAGTGAATCGGCCCAACATTCAAGATCCTACGTGCTTTATCCAGATATTTAATAATTCTTTTTCTTAGTTGTTAAACCTTTTAAAGTTTTTGGATTTGATTGGCTTGTTGCAAACTATTGGTTGTTTTTTGGGTTTTTTTAAATTTAAATTATTTGACTAATATCCGTGCACGTATGTTTTTAAATGAATCAAGTTAGTCCAGCTGTGACTAAAGGCTACTAATAAGTCAAGTTTTGAATTAATAGGTGATCCATAGTGATCTTATGCAGTAATTGTTATAGTTACATTAAATCTCACTATATATATACTTAGATAAACAAGTTGTGTTTATGAAATTAGAAAGTCCTTCTAATTTACAAGTATTTAAGGATTTTATGAAAGATAAATGTTCAAAGCATTGAACATGATCAGATAAGAAATAATCGTTATTATTTCTAGATGAAAGTTTTTGGATAAAACATTTAAGAAAGTATAAAGTTGATTATAATAGTTATTATGATCAAGGTTGTTTTATACTAAATGTTTTAAGGAAAAAAATTTAAAACACCTTTACAAGTGTTTCATTTGTGTAATCGTGTTTTGGGTTTAATGAAACCTTTTTCCATAATTGGAAAGGTGGATATATGAGAAATCCAAGGTCTGGTTTCATAAAACGTTTAAATTTCTCACAAAAAACTGTTTTTAAGAGCAAGTGTTTAAAACACAAGTTTTAGGCATATTAGTCAAGGGTTGAGTGAGTCTAAAAGGGTGTTTTAAGGTAATGGACTTTTTCATAAAAGATAGTGGGAGCACTTGACTAGTGTATTTATCAAGTTATCTAGGTTGATCTAACTAGTATGATAAATACAAGTGTGAACTCTTAAAGTATATAGTTGGATGTTTTTAGAAGTGATCTAAAATAAAAGGTTCTTGAAAGGGAACTAATCCGAGAAACTCATGACTTATTAAAAGGTTCTCAATAAGGATTTCATTGCAAGTTTTTAAGTCAAGTTATGACTTAAAAAGAATTATATATTATTAAAAAGGGGTTCAAAAAGTCAAAAAATTAATGTTGGTAGTTGATTAACGTTAGAGATGATAAAATATGATATTTTTGATATCCTTAGTAATGAAATTAGATAAGTGTTAGTATACACTGGGGATCTAATCTCAAGTTTACAAGTATGTCTAAATGGATTTATCGTTTCAAAAAGGGTATGAATCTAGTAAGATTTAATACATCTACAAGTGTAATTAAAGTTTTAATTACAAGGGGATTATTTTATAAACTCAGAAACTTTGGAGTTATTTCCGGTTCTCCAAGTTTAAGGAATTTATAAAATAAGTAAGTCTAGAATTGTTTTTTTGGTTGCGAAAATGATTTCTAGCGAAACCAAGAAGGAGTGCTTCAAGGTACTTGTCTTGAGTTTTTTTGGATTTATAGGCATATTATTTTCTTTATAATCCGTGATAAGTTACAATGTAAAATAATAAGTAATTCAGATAAACGCTGTGAATTGAGTCAATGAAATGGTAGAAATTATGCACCTTTATTCCAAGGTGGAATATGGAGGGTGTAGAAATTAGTTTCATTGTTCTTCACCATTTTGTATGTTTTAGTCCATCCAGGAATAAACTTGGTTTATTCAAAACATTATCCGTGACTACTTATCTTGGTGGGAACCTTGATAGGGTTGTAAAGTCATCGTAATTTTGGGGTAGATTCGAAGGTATATCGAATATAGCTACAAAAGATTTTTGCGGACCAAATTTGACGGATATTCGTTAAGGTTACGAATATTGGATTGACCCACCGTGAAAAATATTTTGTGGATTTGTGTCAAAAGTATTTATCACATAGGTTATCGTTAAACCTGAGGTATTTGGTTTGGGATGCGGTAACTGTTGTCTCCTTAGTGCGTCCTAACGCCAAGCCGTAACAGAGTAGCCAAAAGGGGCGTATCTCGATTCAGTGGGAGTCGTATTGCCAAATGCAAATATGCAACAAGGTATTTGCCCCTCCTTTTTACGAGATATATTTCTGGGCCCCTTGACTGATTGGAAAAACTGGTAAGTGCACGGCCGTGCCCAAACGAACTGATCTGTTCTTTGTCGTTTATCACGCAGTTTTGAAATCAAGTATGCCATGAAATAATTCTTGAGATTTTGAGTTGACACTCTCCATGCTCATGCTCAAAATTAAAATATCGCGTTGCAAGGGACAAACCTAATAACCGTACCCATTCATAAATAGGTAGTTTATGATAGTTAGTTCATTAACAGTTAGTTTATGATAGATTGCTCATAAACAGTTGTTTTATGAGAGTTTACTTTATCACACG
The DNA here is from genome assembly GCA_947179395.2 of Pulicaria dysenterica. NCBI lineage: Eukaryota > Viridiplantae > Streptophyta > Magnoliopsida > Asterales > Asteraceae > Pulicaria > Pulicaria dysenterica. Next base: position 47,281,935 of record OX359292.1, on the reverse strand, counting down.
TTACTTTGGGGTATAAGAGTTCTTATGACCTGGTTATCCTAAGTGTCTGGCTAGGGACCTCCTTAGGCTAACAATGTACATTAACTATTACTTATCTTGCACAAGTGGGAGTTCTGTTGGATTATGTGCAGAGATAATTAATGGGTACATTGTATCCAATGTTATAAGAGACTAAAGGGTCACACTGCTACACACCCAATTAGAACAGTTTGGAATTTACCAATATCTGTGTGGAAATTATTATTCAGTGGAGTTAATTATTTGAGAAAAGAAATAAATAATAAATAGTTATTTATTATTTAAAGGGAAATTAAATATTAAGTTTAATATTTAACGGACCAGTTAATTAATAGTTAATTAATTAACTAGTAAACTCCAGGTGGTCAAAGTGCAAATAATGAAACTTTAATTAAAGTCATGGGCTTTAATTAAAAGGGCTTGGGCTTGGATAAGGTATAAGTATTTAAACCTAGAAAAGGCTCATTTTATAAGATAAGTGATTTAATCCTAAATCAATAAAAAAAACCCTAGGCACCTTGCTCCCTCCCTGCGTCGACCCCCTTCCTTCTCTGCGTCGACTTCGACAAAATTTCGGCTTTTGGTATTTAACGCATACACACACACGAGCGGTTCGTGTTGTTCGGGTAATTCCAGTAGCGGTCTAGTAGCTAGTTCGTTTGTGGTGCAGTAGTGGTGGACTAACTTTAGCAATCCCAAGATTCCAAGAGGTATTGTTTTTCTAAACCTTTTATCTGGATTGTTGATGAGAAACTGATGTGATCATAAGAAAGATCCTAGCCCTTTTAGGGTTTAGAGGGTTGTGCTCAATCTGTTTCTGCTTTAAGATTGAACCAGTAGAATCAAACCCAGGGCTTGACCAGTTTGTGTCTTAGGGTGGTTTGGTCTGATCAAAACCTTTCAGATGTGATGTTATGTTTATGCATTAACTTAATGATGACTTGTTTCTATTTATCAAATGATTATTGTTACACTCACTAGCCTTGTTCTAATATTATGTTGTTTAAAATATTTTGTATCCACAGGTAATTAATTGATAGTGTTTTGGCTGTTGCGGGATGCTCGAGATGACATGTTTGGAAACTTGTTTTGTTAATTTCTTCCCAAGATTCAAGTAACACCATATTTTGTGACAAACTTTGCTTCCGCCATTTTGTAAATGAAGCCAGTTTCTTATAATTTAAAAGTTTAATTTTGTATAGAAAATTACGGCTGGTAGACATGACATAGTTGAGGAACCAAATATGTAATTAACCGTTGTTTTTAATATTATTTTTTAATTAACACAACTAAATGTATTTGTTATTTTTTTTTTCAGTTGTAATTTTTAATATATAATGCTTGTTGCAAATATATATATATATATATATATATATATATATATATATATATATATATATATATATATTCATTTATTTATATATGAGACTATCTTATTTAGTATGTTTATTTTGATAAAATTTATATCTCAATATGATACTAATTTTTAATTTGTAATTTTTGAATGAAAAATTAAAATACTTTAAAACCTTTTCGTTTGTTATTTTGTTTCTTCGAGTAGCTAACTTTTTTCAAATAACTTTTGCTTCTTATTATTTAATTCACTTTATAAAAGAAACTTGAACTTGATATAGTATCACTATAAACACATTATATCATAGGAACACTCTAACATGTGTCTCATCTTTTCTCGATGATAAAATAACTTAATCAATAGTTACTTAAAATGTTCTTATATAGCGTACCAATATATAAAAAAAGTGTATTTTTAGTAACAAGCACATCATCTTTTCCATAAGGAATTTTTTTTGAGGAATTTGCATAAATAAGCACAAACACTAGTCCTAATACAAAAATAAGCATAAAAACATAAAATTACAAAAATAAGCAACATTGAAGCTGAGGAAAGTATGATTTGAAGCTGATGAAAGTAGACTTTGAAGCTGAGAAAGGTTTGGTCGCTGACCAATCAAAAAATTACATGTATTTTCTATTTTTACTTTTTTCACTTTGAAGCTGAGCAAAGTAGAATTTGAAGATGATAAAAGTGAAATGTGAAGCTGACGGCGCCACGCTCCCCAATGCGGGACCCATTCTTGTCATACTCGAAACTTGTACAAGACCACCTCTCTTGTCAAAGTTAAAAATTGTGGCAAGTAATTTTTTTTTACTTACTAATATATAAAAATTTAGGGTTTAGGGTTTAGGGTTTAGGGTTTTAGCGGGTAATTCCAGTAGCGGTCTAGCAGCTAGTTCGTTTGTGGTGCAGTAGTGGTGGACTAACTTTAGCAATCCCAAGATTTCAAGAGGTATTGTTTTTCAAAACCTTTTATCTGGATTGTTGATGAGAAACTGATGTGATCATAAGAAAGATCCTAGCCCTTTTAGGGTTTAGAGGGTTGTGCTCAATCTGTTTTCGCTTTAAGATTGAACCAGTAGAATCAAACCCAGGGCTTGACCAGTTTGTGTCTTAGGGTGGTTTGGTCTGATCAAAACCTTTCAGATGTGATGTTATGTTTATGCATTAACTTAATGATGACTTGTTTCTATTTATCAAATGATTATTGTTACACTCACTAGCCTTGTGCTAATATTATGTTGTTTAAAATGTTTTGTATGCACAGGTAATTAATTGATAGTGTTTTGGCAGTTGCGGGATGCTCGAGATGACATGTTTGGAAACTTGTTTTGTTAATTTCTTCCCAAGATTCAAGTAACACCATATTTTGTGACAAACTTTGCTTCCGCCATTTTGTAAATGAAGCCAGTTTCTTATAATTTAAAAGTTTAATTTTGTATAGAAAATTACGGCTGGTAGACATGACATAGTTGAGGAACCAAATATGTAATTAACCCTTGTTTTTAATATTATTTTTTAATTAACACAACTAAATGTATTTGTCATTTTTTTTTCAGTTGTGATTTTTAATATATAATGCTTGTTGCAAATATATATATATATATATATATATATATATATATATATATATATATATATATATATATATATGTATATATATATATATTTATATATATATATATATATATATATATATATATATATATATATATATATATATATATATTCATTTATTTATATATGAGACTATCTTATTTAGTATGTTTATATTGATAAAATTTATATCTCAATATGATACTAATTTTTAATTTTTGAATGAAAAATTAAAATACTTTAAAACCTTTTCGTTTGTTATTTTGTTTCTTCGAGTAGCTAACTTTTTTCAAATAACTTTTTCTTCTTATTATTGAATTCACTTTATAAAAGAAACTTGAACTTGATATAGTATCTGTAACACCGGACTCACGAGCTTAAAATTAGAGTAAATTAAAACTTTATTTACACCAAAAGTTTGCAGCGGAATAAACCACTGATTACATATTAAGTATTGTTTACCAACTTGGCGATCACAAACAACGAATCAAGCCAAGTACCAAAATTTAGCCAGTGTTACCACTATGCACCGACCATCGTTATACAGTATCAGAGTTAACAAAACTACAAGTGTTCCAAAAGATATATACAATAACACTACCCACAGTAACCCGCCTCGCCAGGCTCTCTGACCACTAACCTGCGAAAAGGGAAATATCACGAAACATTAGCTACATTAGCTAGTGAGTACAAGTATCACATAAGCACCAATAAGCATGCTATCACGTTACAATAAAACACGCAATACTAAGTTATCACGTAGCGGTGTGCCAACATGTCAGCAGGATCATATCTTGCGGGGTTGCAAATCCCGCTCAACGAATCCAACTGAGAAAATCAGCAACACCAATCCATGCTGGAGGGGAAACGAAAAGCAACCCCCCGAGCACGTTGCGGAGCCACATTGACTCAATTAGGCCTTAGTTACAAACCAAGACCCCCCTGTTTTTGTCGAGGAACGGCGGCCTGCAGAACCTTTACCCCAGAAAATCACTCGTGGGAACCGCTAATCCCTGAATAACACTCAAGGGACCCAGCCGCATCGGCGACTGACCTCAACCCCTGCGTCTGTCCGGACAGGAGATCATAAACACGTTTGACCCATAGGGTCCACAGTACGCATGCGTATCACATATCACAATTTATATCTCATGGTATCACTTATAATACTGTATCACTATATCACATAGCACACAACACAGGCACACAATAGCCCTACTTACCGAGTCTTATGGGAAACCGGTACTCACCTCGATATCACAAGAGGCAGATATGAATCCGAGAATCCCAAGAACACACTGAGTCGTCCGAATCACCTAACACATAAGGTTTAGGCTTGGTTATCACTTACACGTAACACACACAGGTTAGAACACAAGTTACATAAGCTGTCAACACAGAACAGCTTGCTACGGCCGTAGTGTACATGTCCTACGGCCGTAGGACAGATAACAACACCCTACTACGGCCGTAGGGTCAACCCACTACGCCCGCAGAGTTTCTTTCCAATGAATCATGCACTACGGCCGTAGGAACCTATTACTACACCCGTAGTAGCTATTCTTTGGTGAACTACGACCGTAGGTTATGTACCTACGCTCGTAATCCTTGTTTCATCGTCCGTAGACGGTAATTCACACAAAAACACATCCTACGGCCGCAGTAACCCTGCCTACGGCCGTAGTGTATACACAAGGCTTACTACGGCCGTAGGGAACACTACCTACACCCGTAGGAAGTCGACGAACAGCAGACCTTCGTCCCTGTTTCGACACAGCTCTGCAAATACTCGTTTTTCACACCAAAACCCGATTGAAACTAGATTCAATCGTTTGTATACACTACTTGACATCAAGGAAAGTCTAGAAACACATTTTGACATATCAAGAAACACAAGAACACAATTAAACACCATCAAATGATGTTTCCTCTTTATGAACTCAAAATAGGTTTTTTTGACATGGAATTACTTACAAATCAGCAACAAGAACAGTAGATTGATACTCGAATCGGCTTTAAGAAACTCCTTTCAAACAGATTGAACTTGATCTCCTCCAAAATCTCTAAGTATTTGTGTGTGTTTGAGTTTGTACGTACATGAAAGTGCTTGTGTGTGTGTGTTTGAGCTTGACCCAGGGGATAAGCTCAAAGAAGCCGACCTTGGGGTCAAATAAATAAACACGGGGTATTTTGTTCCCCTTTTTAACTTACAACTTGACAAACGCCATCCCGTTTTACCTAACGGGGATATCTACGGAATCATTTCGCGAAACCGTATAACACGACATCACTTCTAGACACGTTTGACACTTTTCACATTATCACATTAATTAACACGAGACACGTTAGTCACACAAAACACTTAATTAATTTCACTTAAAGTCACTGTACAAGCTCTAAAGCACAAAGTATAACCCTACACTGCTAGGCCCATTTCCAGGGCTTGACCAGTTTGTGTCTTAGGGTGGTTTGGTCTGATCAAAACCTTTCAGATGTGATGTTATGTTTATGCATTAACTTAATGATGACTTGTTTCTATTTATCAAATGATTATCGTTACACTCACTAGCCTTGTGCTAATATTATGTTGTTTAAAATGTTTTGTATCCACAGGTAATTAATTGATAGTGTTTTGGCAGTTGCGGGATGCTCGAGATGACATGTTTGGAAACTTGTTTTGTTAATTTCTTCCCAAGATTCAAGTAACACCATATTTTGTGACAAACTTTGCTTCCGCCATTTTGTAAATGAAGCTAGTTTCTTATAATTTAAAAGTTTAATTTTGTATAGAAAATTACGGCTGGTAGACATGACATAGTTGAGGAACCAAATATGTAATTAACCCTTGTTTTTAATATTATTTTTTAATTAACACAACTAAATGTATTTGTTATTTTTTTTTCAGTTGTGATTTTTAATATATAATGCTTGTTGCAAATATATATATATATATATATATATATATATATATATATATATATATATATATATATATATATATTCATTTATTTATATATGAGACTATCTTATTTAGTATGTTTATTTTGATAAAATTTATGATACTAATTTTTAATTTGTAATTTTTGAATGAAAAATTAAAATACTTTAAAACCTTTTCGTTTGTTATTTTGTTTCTTCGAGTAGCTAACTTTTTTCAAATAACTTTTGCTTCTTATTATTTAATTCACTTTATAAAAGAAACTTGAACTTGATATAGTATCACTATAAACACATTATATAATAGGAACACTCTAACATGTGTCTCATCTTTTCTCGATGATAAAATTACTTAATCAATAGTTACTTAAAATGTTCTTATATAGCGTACCAATATATAAAAAAAAGTGTATTTTTAGTAACAAGCACGTCATCTTTTCGATAAGGAATTTTTTTTGAGGAATTTGCCTAAATAAGCACAAACACTAGTCCTAATACAAAAATAAGCATAAAAACATAAAATTACAAAAATAAGCAACATTGAAGCTGAGGAAAGTATGATTTGAAGCTGATGAAAGTAGACTTTGAAGCTGAGAAAGGTTTGGTCGCTGACCAATCAAAAAATTACATGTATTTTCTATTTTTACTTTTTTCACTTTGAAGCTGAGCAAAGTAGAATTTGAAGATGATAAAAGTGAAATGTGAAGCTGACGGTGCCACGCTCCCCAATGTGGGACCCATTCTTATCATACTCGAAACTTGTGCAAGACCACATCTCTTGTCAAAGTTAAAAATTGTGGCAAGTCATTTTTTTTACTTACTAATATATAAAAATTTAGGGTTTAGGGTTTAGGGTTTAGGGTTTTAGCGGGTAATTCCAGTAGCGGTCTAGCAGCTAGTTCGTTTGTGGTGCAGTAGTGGTGGAATAACTTTAGCAATCCCAAGATTCCAAGAGGTATTGTTTTTCAAAACCTTTTATCTGTATTGTTGATGAGAAACTGATGTGATCATAGGAAAGATCCTAGCCCTTTTAGGGTTTAGAGGGTTGTACTCAATCTGTTTTCGCTTTAAGATTGAACAGTAGAATCAAACCCAGGGCTTGACCAGTTTGTGTCTTAGGGTGGTTTGGTCTGATCAAAACCTTTCAGATGTGATGTTATGTTTATGCATTAACTTAATGATGACTTGTTTCTATTTATCAAATGATTATTGTTACACTCACTAGCCTTGTGCTAATATTATGTTGTTTAAAATGTTTTGTATCCACAGGTAATTAATTGATAGTGTTTTGGCAGTTGCGGGATGCTCGAGATGACATGTTTGGAAACTTGTTTTGTTAATTTCTTCCCAAGATTCAAGTAACACCATATTTTGTGACAAACTTTGCTTCCGCCATTTTGTAAATGAAGCCAGTTTCTTATAATTTAAAAGTTTAATTTTGTATTGAAAATTACGGCTGGTAGACATGACATAGTTGAGGAACCAAATATGTAATTAACCCTTGTTTTTAATATTATTTTTTAATTAACACAACTAAATGTATTTGTCATTTTTTTTTCAGTTGTGATTTTTAATATATAATGCTTGTTGCAAATATATATATATATATATATATATATGTATATATATATATATTTATATATATATATATATATATATATATATATATATATATTCATTTATTTATATATGAGACTATCTTATTTAGTATGTTTATTTTGATAAAATTTATATCTCAATATGATACTAATTTTTAATTTTTGAATGAAAAATTAAAATACTTTAAAACCTTTTCTTTTGTTATTTTGTTTCTTCGAGTAGCTAACTTTTTTCAAATAACTTTTTCTTCTTATTATTGAATTCACTTTATAAAAGAAACTTGAACTTGATATAGTATCTGTAACACCGGACTCACGAGCTTAAAATTAGAGTAAATTAAAACTTTATTTACACCAAAAGTTTGCAGCGGAATAAACCACTGATTACATATTAAGTATTGTTTACCAACTTGGCGATCACAAACAACGAATCAAGCCAAGTACCAAAATTTAGCCAGTGTTACCACTATGCACCGACCATCGTTATACAGTATCAGAGTTAACAAAACTACAAGTGTTCCAAAAGATATATACAATAACACTACCCACAGTAACCCGCCTCGCCAGGCTCTCTGACCACTAACCTGCGAAAAGGGAAATATCACGAAACATTAGCTACAGTAGCTAGTGAGTACAAGTATCACATAAGCACCAATAAGCATGCTATCACGTTACAATAAAACACGCAATACTAAGTTATCACGTAGTGGTGTGCCAACATGTCAGCAGGATCATATCTTGCGGGGTTGCAAATCTCGCTCAACGAATCCAACTGAGAAAATCAGCAACACCAATCCATGCTGGAGGGGAAACGAAAAGCAACCCCCCGAGCACGTTGCGGAGCCACATGGACTCAATTAGGCCTTAGTTACAAACCAAGACCCCCCTGTTTTTGTCGAGGAACGGCGGCCTGCAGAACCTTTACCCCAGAAAATAACTCGTGGGAACCGCTAATCCCTGAATAACACTCAAGGGACCCAGCCGCATCGGCGACTGACCTCAACCCCTGCGTCTGTCCGGACAGGAGATCATAAACACGTTTGACCCATAGGGTCCACAGTACGCATGCGTATCACATATCATAATTTATATCTCATGGTATCACTTATAACACTGTATCACTATATCACATAGCACACAACACAGGCACACAATAGCCCTACTTACCGAGTCTTATGGGAAACCGGTACTCACCTCGATATCACAAGAGGCAGATATGAATCCGAGAATCCCAAGAACACACTGAGTCGTCCGAATCACCTAACACATAAGGTTCAGGCTTGGTTATCACTTACACGTAACACACACAGGTTAGAACACAAGTTACATAAGCTGTCAACACAGAACAGCTTGCTACGGCCGTAGTGTACATGTCCTACGGCTGTAGGACACATAACAACACCCTACTACGGCCGTAGGGTCAACCCACTACGCCCGCAGAGTTTCTTTCCAATGAATCATGCACTACGGCCGTAGGAACCTATTCCTACACCCGTAGTAGCTATTCTTTGGTGAACTACGACCGTAGGTTATGTACCTACGCTCGTAATCCTTGTTTCATCGTCCGTAGACGGTAATTCACACAAAAACACATCCTACGGCCGCAGTAACCCTGCCTACGGCCGTAGTGTATACACAAGGCTTACTACGGCCGTAGGGAACACTACCTACACCCGTAGGAAGTCGACGAACAGCAGACCTTCGTCCCTGTTTCGACACAGCTCTGCAAATACTCGTTTTTCACACCAAAACCCGATTGAAACTAGATTCAATCGTTTGTATACACTACTTGACATCAAGGAAAGTCTAGAAACACATTTTGACATATCAAGAAACACAAGAACACAATTAAACACCATCAAATGATGTTTCCTCTTTATGAACTCAAAATAGGTTTTTTTGACATGGAATTACTTACAAATCAGCAACAAGAACGGTAGATTGATACTCTAATCGGCTTTAAGAAACTCCTTTTAAACAGATATAACTTGATCTCCTCCAAAATCTCTAAGTATTTGTGTGTGTTTGAGTTTGTACGTACATGAAAGTGCTTGTGTGTGTGTGTTTGAGCTTGACCCAGGGGATAAGCTCAAAGAAGCCGACCTTGGGGTCAAATAAATAAACACGGGGTATTTTGTTCCCCTTTTTAACTTACAACTTGACACACGCCATCCCGTTTTACCTAACGGGGATATCTACGGAATCATTTCGCGAAACCATATAACACGACATCACTTCTAGACACGTTTGAAACTTTTCACATTATCACATTAATTAACACGAGACACGTTAGTCACACAAAACACTTAATTAATTTCACTTAAAGTCACTATACAAGCTCTAAAGCACAAAGTATAACCCTACACTGCTAGGCCCATTTCCAGGGTGTTACAAATCTACCCCCTTAAGAAGATTCCGTCCTTGGAATCTGATCACTCACGAACAGGTGGGGATATCGAGCTCGCATATCATCTTCAGTTTCCCAGGTCATATTCGAACCTAGGTTATATTTCCACTTCACGAGAACAAGCCTGATCATTTTCTTACGTAGTTTTTTAGTCTTTGAGCCAAGAATCTCAACAGGTTCCTCAACGAGGCGCTTTGAAGCATCAACTCTCAGCTCCTGCAATGGCAGAATTTGACTTCCATCCACTTTACACTTGCGCAAGTAACACACGTTGAAGGTATTGTGAATGCCCTCAAGTTCTGGAGGCAGCTCCAGAGACACGGTTTGATCATTGACTTTGCGTAGGATCTTGAACGGTCCTATGAAACGCGGACTCAATTTGCCTTTACGGCCAAAACGGATAACACCCTTCCACGGAGAGACTTTCAGGAACACCCGATCGCCCTCGTTAAACTCAACTGGCCGACGTCTCGGGTCAGCGTACACTTTCTGTCGATCACGAGCGGCTTTCAGCTTTTCACGTGCCACTTTCACTTTATCGGCAGTAATTTGCACAATTTCAGGTCCGGCGAACTGCTTCTCGCCAGGCTCTAGCCAACACGTAGGAGTGCGACAACGTCTCCCGTATAACATCTCGAATGGAGGCATCCCAATACTGGAATGGTATGAGTTGTTGTAAGCAAACTCAATCAACGGTAGATGTGAATCCCACGCTCCACCGAACTCAAGTACACATGCGCGAAGCATGTCCTCCAGGGTTTGAATAGTCCTTTCTGACTGGCCGTCTGTCTGAGGATGGTACGCCGTGCTCAAGTGAACACGAATGCCAAGCTCACGCTGTAAACTCTGCCAAAAATTCGAAGTAAACCGCGGATCGCGATCTGACACAATAGAACACGGCACTCCATGGCGCGACACCACTTCAGTAATATACAACTTGGCTAATTTATCCAATGAGATAGACTCGCTGATAGCCAGAAAATGAGCACTTTTGGTCAAACGGTCAACTATAACCCACACAGCATCGTGCCCTCTGAGCGTTTTCGGCAACTTTGTTACGAAATCCATCGTAATATTATCCCACTTCCACTCAGGAACTTCGAGTTGCTGAAGATTACCGTATGGTTTCTGATGCTCAGTCTTCACTTGCGCACATATTTGACACTTTTCCACATAGGAAGCAATGTCTCGCTTTAAAGTAGGCCACCAGTACAAAGATTTCAGATCATGGTACATTTTGGTACTGCCCGGATGAACAGACAGTCGAGACTGGTGAGCCTCTTGTAGAATCAATTCACGATTTCCCCCATATAGAGGCACCCAAACACGAGACTGAAAAGTCTTTAGCCCACGGCTATCATCTGTAAGCATATCTTTTTGTTTTCGCATCACTTCAGCTGCAAGATTCTCGTCACGCAAGGCAACAGATTGTGCTTCCTTCAATCTCGCAAGAATATCAGGAATCACCACAAGCTTCATGAACTTCGCCTCAGCTGACGAGCTTTTGCGACTAAGAGCATCCGCCACCACATTGGCTTTACCAGGATGATAACGGATCTCACAGTCGTAATCTTTGATCAATTCGAGCCAACGCCGCTGTCTCATATTGAGCTCTTTCTGTGTAAACACGTATTGCAGACTCTTGTGATCCGTACAGACCACACACTTGGTACCGTATAGATAATGCCGCCACAGCTTCAGAGCAAACACAACAGCAGCTAACTCAAGATCATGGGTCGGATAGTTACCTTCATGTGGCTTTAACTGTCGAGACGCATATGCTATCACTTTATCACGCTGCATTAACACGCAACCAAGCCCCGAATAAGAAGTATCACAATAAACGACGAAGTCATCAAACCCGTCGGGCAAGGAAAGAATCGGAGCCTCACACAATAGCCGTTTCAGAGACTGAAACGCTTGTTCTTGCGCCTCCGACCACACAAAAGCAACATCTTTCCGAGTAAGCTTAGTCAAGGGACCTGCAAGTTTAGAAAAATCACGGATAAACCGCCTATAATATCCAGCTAGGCCGAGAAAACTACGAACTTCAGAAGGAGTTCGGGGAACTCCCCAGTTCATCACTGCATCGACTTTCGCCGGATCCACTTTAACACCATCCTTGCAGATCACATGACCAAGGAAATGCACTTCACGAAGCCAGAACTCACACTTTGAAAACTTTGCATAAAGCTTCTCTCGTTTGAGAGTCTCTAGAACTTGCCGTAAATGCAACTCGTGCTCGGCTTCACTTCGGGAATACACAAGAATATCATCGATAAACACAATTACAGATTTATCCAAGAAAGGACGACAAATCCGATTCATCATATCCATAAACACAGCAGGCGCGTTGGTTAAGCCGAACGGCATAACCAAAAACTCATAGTGGCCATATCGAGTACGAAAAGCAGTTTTAGGAATATCACCTTCACTAACCCGCACCTGGTGGTAACCTGAACGAAGATCAATTTTAGAGAAGCAAGTTGCTCCCTGCAATTGATCGAACAAATCATCAATACGCGGAAGAGGGTATTTATTCTTTACCGTTCGCTTATTCAGCTCCCGGTAATCGATACACATACGCATAGTTCCATCCTTCTTCTTTACAAACAGCACAGGAGCACCCCACGGGGACGAACTTGGACGAATAAAGCCCTTGTCAAGTAACTCCTGTAACTGAGTCATCATCTCTCGCACCTCTGAAGGAGCAAGACGGTATGGAGCTTTAGCTACAGGCGTAGTCCCTGGAACAAGATCAATTTTATACTCTACATCTCTTACCGGCGGCAAACCCGGCAATTCGTCTGGAAACACCTCCGGATAATCTGACACTACCGGAATATCTTGGACCACTTGCTTTTCTAGCTTTGCATCAATCACGTGAGCCAGATAAAACTCGCAGCCTTTAGAAATCGATTTCTGAGCTTTCATCACCGAAATAAGAGTAATATCAGACTCTCGACGTTCCCCTCGAGCTACAGCACAAGACCCATCGGGTAAAGGAATCTTCACCATCTATTTCGAACACAGAATCTCCGCGTTCAGACCACTGAGCCAATCCATGCCAACGACCGCATCAAAGCCCGCAATTGGCATAAGAAGAAAAGAGATAGGGAAACTATTCCCGTCCACGTCAAGGTTAACACAGGGAACACTATCCGTAACCGAAACTACCTTACCACTAGCAATTTCAACTTTAATCGGCTCAGGTAACACAGATATAGGCAATTGCAGTTTATCACGAAAAGCCACAGATATAAAAGAATGGGTAGCTCCAGAATCAAATAATACACATGCTGGAACATAATTTACAAGAAAAGTACTAGTAATCACGTCTCCAGCAGCTTTGGCTTCTTCAGTTGTCATCTGAAAAGCCCGTCCCTTGGCGCGAGGAGCGCCATCTTTCTTAGGTTGAGCAGAAGACCCACCAGCTCCAGCTCCAGTATCACCCCTCTGTCTCTTCGGGCACTCTGTAATCCTGTGCCCCGGCTTCTGGCATTTGAAACAAACATTTTCTTTGAATGAGCACTCTGTAGCTGCGTGCCCCTTCTCACCACATCTCATACATCTGGTAGTAGCCTTCGAGCAGTCACCAGAATGGTAAGTACGGCACAAAGAATACCAAGGATTATCAAACCTCGGTTTCTTACTCGAATCCACTTTCCCACCCGCAGCAGATTTCCCTTTTGAAGTACCAGCCTTTGAATACTGCTGAAACTTTCTCTTCTGGCCCTCCACAGTCTGATCACCCTTGCACTGGCGACGATCACCATCAATCTGTCGGGCTATCTCAAACGCCCGATCCAAAGAAACTGCAGCTCTCACATGAGCTCGATCCTCTAGCGGCAGCATATTCACAAACTTCCGCATTTTTGCCCTTTCATCAGTCACAAGATGTGGTATAAACCTTACCTTATCAGTAAAGGCATGGATAAGGTCCTCCACCGGTTTATCTCCCTTACGGAGAGCATTGAACTCGTTCTCCATCCTCTCAAGATCGTAATCAGTACAGTACTTGCTCTTCACTTTTTCGGCAAACTGCTCCCATGTCAGAGCAGCAACCACCTCTTTACTCAGCGTGTCTTTCACAGTATCCCACCAATCCAGAGCTTTACCTTTTAACATACGACCCGCATACTTGACACGGTTCTCAGCTTCACAATCACAAGACTCAAACACTTGATCCGTCTCGCGCAACCAACGGATAGTCTCTGAGGGATTATCACTACCCTCATACACCTTCGGCCCGCAAGACTTAAACTTCTTGTAAGAACACTGCTCATGTTGCTTGCCCTTAATAGCTTCTCTCAGCAACTCCCTGGTCGAGCGAAGCTCCTCCTCTAGTAACAGAATATACGCCTCAGAATCTCTTCCCTGCCTCGAGCCCTGAGTGTCTCGCCAAGAAGACTCCTCCTGGGTTTCAGCATGGTGATGTGAGGCTTCATCCTCCATCTCTTTCAGAGCTTCCTCAGTGTTAGCACGTCGCTCAGACATTCTACTCACTCACTTTCTATACACAAGGGACGAACACGTTTATTACACTTAATTACAATTTACTAACACACAAGTTAGTTCACATTGAGCAATAAACACATAACGCTCACACTCAGCCCCCATTTACCCCTCTAGGAACATTTAACGATGGTCAAGCCCGAGTTTGAGATCGAATACTTTCGCAAGTACCCGATTCCCTCAAACTAAGGCTCTGATACCTAATTGTAACACCGGACTCACGAGCTTAAAATTAGAGTAAATTAAAACTTTATTTACACCAAAAGTTTGCAGCGGAATAAACCACTGATTACATATTAAGTATTGTTTACCAACTTGGCGATCACAAACAACGAATCAAGCCAAGTACCAAAATTTAGCCAGTGTTACCACTATGCACCGACCACCGTTATACAGTATCAGAGTTAACAAAACTACAAGTGTTCCAAAAGATATATACAATAACACTACCCACAGTAACCCGCCTCGCCAGGCCCTCTGACCACTAACCTGCGAAAAGGGAAATATCACGAAACATTAGCTACACTAGCTAGTGAGTACAAGTATCACATAAGCACCAATAAGCATGCTATCACATTACAATAAAACACGCAATACTAAGTTATCACGTAGCGGTGTGCCAACATGTCAGCAGGATCATATCTTGCGGGGTTGCAAATCCCGCTCAACGAATCCAACTGAGAAAATCAGCAACACCAATCCATGCTGGAGGGGAAACGAAAAGCAACCCCCCGAGCACGTTGCGGAGCCACATGGACTCAATTAGGCCTTAGTTACAAACCAAGACCCCCCTGTTTTTGTCGAGGAACGGCGGCCTGCAGAACCTTTACCCCAGAAAATCACTCGTGGGAACCGCTAATCCCTGAATAACACTCAAGGGACCCAGCCACATCGGCGACTGACCTCAACCCCTGCGTCTGTCCGGACAGGAGATCATAAACACGTTTGACCCATAGGGTCCACAGTACGCATGCGTATAACATATCACTATATCACATAGCACACAACACAGGCACACAATAGCCCTACTTACCGAGTCTTATGGGAAACCGGTACTCACCTCGATATCACAAGAGGTAGATATGAATCCGAGAATCCCAAGAACACACTGAGTCGTCCGAATCACCTAACACATAAGGTTCAGGCTTGGTTATCACTTACACGTAACACACACAGGTTAGAACACAAGTTACATAAGCTGTCAACACAGAACAGCTTGCTACGGCCGTAGTGTACATGTCCTACGGCCGTAGGACACATAACAACACCCTACTACGGCCGTAGGGTCAACCCACTACGCCCGCAGAGTTTCTTTCCAATGAATCATGCACTACGGCCGTAGGAACCTATTCCTACACCCGTAGTAGCTAATCTTTGGTGAACTACGACCGTAGGTTATGTACATACGCTCGTAATCCTTGTTTCATCGTCCGTAGACGGTAATTCACACAAAAAACACATCCTACGGCCGCAGTAACCCTGCCTACGGCCGTAGTGTATACACAAGGCTTACTACGGCCGTAGGGAACACTACCTACACCCGTAGGAAGTCGACGAACAGCAGACCTTCGTCCCTGTTTCGACACAGCTCTGCAAATACTCGTTTTTCACACCAAAACCCGATTGAAACTAGATTCAATCGTTTGTATACACTACTTGACATCAAGGAAAGTCTAGAAACACATTTTGACATATCAAGAAACACAAGAACACAATTAAACACCATCAAATGATGTTTCCTCTTTATGAACTCAAAATAGGTTTTTTTGACATGGAATTACTTACAAATCAGCAACAAGAACGGTAGATTAATACTCGAATCGGCTTTAAGAAACTCCTTTCAAACAGATTGAACTTGATCTCCTCCAAAATCTCTAAGTATTTGTGTGTGTTTGAGTTTGTACGTACATGAAAGTGCTTGTGTGTGTGTGTTTGAGCTTGACCCAGGGGATAAGCTCAAAGAAGCCGACCTTGGGGTCAAATAAATAAACACGGGGTATTTTGTTCCCCTTTTTAACTTACAACTTGACACACGCCATCCCGTTTTACCTAACGGGGATATCTACGGAATCATTTCGCGAAACCGTATAACACGACATCACTTCTAGACACGTTTGACACTTTTCACATTATCACATTAATTAACACGAGACACGTTAGTCACACAAAACACTTAATTAATTTCACTTAAAGTCACTGTACAAGCTCTAAAGCACAAAGTATAACCCTACACTGCTAGGCCCATTTCCAGGGCTTGACCAGTTTGTGTCTTAGGGTGGTTTGGTCTGATCAAAACCTTTCAGATGTGATGTTATGTTTATGCATTAACTTAATGATGACTTGTTTCTATTTATCAAATGATTATCGTTACACTCACTAGCCTTGTGCTAATATTATGTTGTTTAAAATGTTTTGTATCCACAGGTAATTAATTGATAGTGTTTTGGCGGTTGCGGGATGCTCGAGATGACATGTTTGGAAACTTGTTTTGTTAATTTCTTCCCAAGATTCAAGTAACACCATATTTTGTGACAAACTTTGCTTCCGCCATTTTGTAAATGAAGCCAGTTTCTTATAATTTAAAAGTTTAATTTTGTATAGAAAATTACGGCTGGTAGACATGACATAGTTGAGGAACCAAATATGTAATTAACCCTTGTTTTTAATATTATTTTTTAATTAACACAACTAAATGTATTTGTTATTTTTTTTTCAGTTGTGATTTTTAATATATATGCTTGTTGCAAATATATATATATATATTATATATATATATATATATATATATATATATATATATATATATATTCATTTATTTATATATGAGACTATCTTATTTAGTATGTTTATTTTGATAAAATTTATGATACTAATTTTTAATTTGTAATTTTTGAATGAAAAATTAAAATACTTTAAAACCTTTTCGTTTGTTATTTTGTTTCTTCGAGTAGCTAACTTTTTTCAAATAACTTTTGCTTCTTATTATTTAATTCACTTTATAAAAGAAACTTGAACTTGATATAGTATCACTATAAACACATTATATAATAGGAACACTCTAACATGTGTCTCATCTTTTCTCGATGATAAAATTACTTAATCAATAGTTACTTAAAATGTTCTTATATAGCGTACCAATATATAAAAAAAAGTGTATTTTTAGTAACAAGCACGTCATCTTTTCGATAAGGAATTTTTTTTGAGAAATTTGCCTAAATAAGCACAAACACTAGTCCTAATACAAAAATAAGCATAAAAACATAAAATTACAAAAATAAGCAACATTGAAGCTGAGGAAAGTATGATTTGAAGCTGATGAAAGTAGACTTTGAAGCTGAGAAAGGTTTGGTCGCTGACCAATCAAAAAATTACATGTATTTTCTATTTTTACTTTTTTCACTTTGAAGCTGAGCAAAGTAGAATTTGAAGATGATAAAAGTGAAATGTGAAGCTGACGGTGCCACGCTCCCCAATGCGGGACCCATTCTTATCATACTCGAAACTTGTGCAAGAGCACATCTCTTGTCAAAGTTAAAAATTGTGGCAAGTCATTTTTTTTACTTACTAATATATAAAAATTTAGGGTTTAGGGTTTAGGGTTTAGGGTTTTAGCGGGTAATTCCAGTAGCGGTCTAGCAGCTAGTTCGTTTGTGGTGCAGTAGTGGTGGAATAACTTTAGCAATCCCAAGATTCCAAGAGGTATTGTTTTTCAAAACCTTTTATCTGTATTGTTGATGAGAAACTGATGTGATCATAGGAAAGATCCTAGCCCTTTTAGGGTTTAGAGGGTTGTACTTAATCTGTTTTCGCTTTAAGATTGAACAGTAGAATCAAACCCAGGGCTTGACCAGTTTGTGTCTTAGGGTGGTTTGGTCTGATCAAAACCTTTCAGATGTGATGTTATGTTTATGCATTAACTTAATGATGACTTGTTTCTATTTATCAAATGATTATTGTTACACTCACTAGCCTTGTGCTAATATTATGTTGTTTAAAATGTTTTGTATCCACAGGTAATTAATTGATAGTGTTTTGGCAGTTGCGGGATGCTCGAGATGACATGTTTGGAAACTTGTTTTGTTAATTTCTTCCCAAGATTCAAGTAACACCATATTTTGTGACAAACTTTGCTTCCGCCATTTTGTAAATGAAGCCAGTTTCTTATAATTTAAAAGTTTAATTTTGTATAGAAAATTACGGCTGTTAGACATGACATAGTTTAGGAACCAAATATGTAATTAACCCTTGTTTTTATTATTATTTTTTAATTAACACAACTAAATGTATTTGTCATTTTTTTTTCAGTTGTGATTTTTAATATATAATGCTTGTTGCAAATATATATATATATATATATATATATATATATATATATATATATATATATATATATATATATATTCATTTATTTATATATGTGACTATCTTATTTAGTATGTTTATTTTGATAAAATTTATATCTCAATATGATACTAATTTTTAATTTGTAATTTTTGAATGAAAAATTAAAATACTTTAAAACCTTTTCGTTTGTTATTTTGTTTCTTTGAGTAGCTAACTTTTTTCAAATAACTTTTGCTTCTTATTATTTAATTCACTTTATAAAAGAAACTTGAACTTGATATAGTATCACTATAAACGCATTATATCATAGGAACACTCTAACATGTGTCTCATCTTTTCTCGATGATAAAATTACTTAATCAATAGTTACTTAAAATGTTCTTATATAGCGTACCAATATATAAAAAAAGTGTATTTTTAGTAACAAGCACATCATCTTTTCCATAAGGAATTTTTTTTTGAGGAATTTGCCTAAATAAGCACAAACACTAGTCCTAATACAAAAATAAGCATAAAAACATAAAATTACAAAAATAAGCAACATTGAAGCTGAGGAAAGTATGATTTGAAGCTCATGAAAGTAGACTTTGAAGCTGAGAAAGGTTTGGTCGCTGACCAATCAAAAAATTACATGTATTTTCTATTTTTACTTTTTTCACTTTGAAGCTGAGCAAAGTAGAATTTGAAGATGATAAAAGTGAAATGTGAAGCTGACCGCGCCATGCTCCCCAATGCGGGACCCATTCTTGTCATACTCGAAACTTGTGCAAGACCACCTCTCTTGTCAAAGTTAAAAATTGTGGCAAGTCATTTCTTTTTTTTACTTACTAATATATAAAAATTTAGTTTTATATACAATAAAATAGTATATAAAAAGTTATATACAATAAACTAGTTTTATATAAAATAATTACACTTTTTTTACTTACATAAGTGTTTTTTCTACTACTATTTTGTTTACTACCAATATATAAAAATTATATATAAAAATATTTTTTAGTAACAAAATATAAAAAACAAGATTTGTAAATAACCAAAATATAAAGAAATTTAAAAAGAAAATAAATTATAAATTTTTTTCTTACAAAATCAAAAGCACAGACGTAAAAAATAATAAGTAATTAAAAGCTACTTGTCTTATAAATATTTCCATATAAAAGCTTTCCAAAAAGAAATATGTAAAGAAAGAGCAATGTTTTTATTGTGTTAAGAAATTATGTTATTTAAAAATATTTATTGAAAAATCATACTTTACAAGTCATGTCAACAGTAACACTCTTAGAATACTACTCTTCTCTATATAAACATTAACCATACTTCAAAAAAAAATCAACCATGTAACATATATGTTTCTACATATCACCTTCATCAAAGTTTTTATTCTAAAAAATAGCCATCTTCTCTTCACTACAAAAAAATGCCAGCCTCTACGTCAAACAAAGCAATTCGTAGAAATGTACGCGTAACACGTTGTACGAATGTTAATGATTTGCGTGAAGAATTAAGAGTTCTTATAATCTTTCATCTAAAAACACGCGAGGCTATCTGGACGTCTGCAATATCTAAGGAGTGGGTTTCCATTTTTAAGAGTTCTTAAAAATCTGTTTATAAGAAAAGGTAGTATTGACAATACTGATCCTTTTAGCGGGTTTCCATTTTTAGAAAAACTTACATTAATTAAGTGTAATATAGACACACCAGATAATATCTTAAATATAAATTCCGTTAATATAGTAGACATATCCATAACTTTATGGTTGTCTCTAAATGGTTGCAAACTCAACACTCCCAAACTTCAAACATTGGAGTTTGGGTTTTCTAACTTTCCACTTCTACAAAAGGATGGTGTTGGATTTCCTCTTCTTGAGACGATGGTTGTTAATCATAGCACATTAGTCGAGGAAATAACAGATTTTAATGATCTGATAAAGTTTTTCAAAGTTGTTTCTAACGTGAAAACGTTAGTGATTAATAAGCATGTGGTGGGTCTTCTTAACAAGTTTCTTGTTGAGTTACGTAAAGCAGATTTGAAATGGCCACAGCTGGAATGCTTGAAGATGGATTTGTTAGAATATTACAGTAGGATATTGTTGTTGCCACAAACTGTTAAACTACTTTCGCTACGAAATACGACAAACGTGCATTCAATTACGATTCATCCATTTTGAGTTTGATGTAGAATCCGTTGTACTTGTATCTTTGGTCGATAATAAATAAATGTATAATATTAATATTGTTTATTTTTCTAGATAAAGCAGACTTATTGAATAGTCAAATTGAGTCTTTTTCAGTTGATATAAAGTAGAGAATATATTCTCTGACTGCCTTAATTAACGTGTAGGAGTAGACTTTCTGAATAGTCAAATCGCAAGAGAAAAACAGACTTATTGAATCGTCAAATCGAGTCTTTTTCAGTTGATATAACGTAGAGAATATATTCTCTGACTGCCTTAATTAACGTGTATGAGTAGACTTTCTGATTAGTCAAATCGCAAGAGAAAAAAACAGACTTATTGAATCGTCAAATCGAGTCTTTTTCAGTAGATATAAAGTAGAGAATATATTCTCTCTCTGCCTTAATTAACGTGTATGAGTAGACATTATGAATAGTTAAATCGCAAGAGTAAAAAGCAGACTTATTGAATCGTCAAATTGAGTCTTTTTCAGTTGATATAAAGTAGATAATTTATTCTCTGACTGCTTTAATTAACGTGTATGAGTAGACAATCTGAATAGTTAAACCGCTAGAGAAAAAAAACAGACTTATTGAATCGTCAAATCGACAATCTGGCCTTTCGCTAAGACTTATTGCTACTCCTCCCTGGGCAGGTCTGGCCGGCTCTGGCCCGACCATGGGAGGTATTCCTACACTCTCCCTATAGCTCACAACAATATCAATCCTGATCACAAAGGTCAAGTAGAGATACAGGGAAAGGTCTTGGAATTGGCAGGTTGGCAGGAATGGCAGGTTTTATATGCAAGAAAAGTTTAGCAGTAATAGAAGGTAAACCTGTCCTCCGAGGAATTTCAGCATTTCGATCCATCACATGCTGGATGATCATTGGTAGAAAGTGGTGGTAAGGCAGCATGTTTGCATCCTTCTTCTTTTGTGAGTTCTTCCTGAGCATAGTAGCTTTGATGTCCTGGAAGAGAAGGAATGCATAATCCACATGCATATGAGTTGCAGCTGCTACAAAGATTTTGAGTTGATACTCCGTTGGGAATTCGTCGCCTGAATGCTTTGGAGTGAGACATCTTTGAAGCACCGTCATGAATGTATTATACTTTGGATGCAAGCCGGTGAGTTTGAATTGACCTTTCTTGGTGAGCTCACCGTCATATCCAATCTCCATTATAGCTGCAAGACATGCATCCTCGTCTGGGATTTCGTCAAAGTCTATTGCAGGAGGTCTGCTGTCTGCTTTGGGTAGAGCAAAGATTGTTCGGAGGCGACTAAGAGATATATTGATTTGAAATTCGTCGACCTCCGCATGGATTACCTCATAACCCCTGTCATTGTCCCGCATATCACATGTTTTCCAAAATTGTTGCACGTATAGTTCAGGAACATGTGTGCCTGTTGTAGCTGGGTTATATGTGAGGAGATGGTTTAAAGGATGGATTTTAAGGATATTGGTGACAATGGGGTAGGCTGGGTTTTTAAGTTTGGTTAGGTCGACATAATGATTGTTTTCATGAGAGCCAGAGTTAAGAAACTCGGCTCGGGGCATGATCTCCTCTGGGTCACGTATAACTTGTGCCATCTTATCTGTCAAAGAGATAAAACAGTTAAATTTAAAATTAAAGAGATATGCAAGAAAACAACATTCAGCCTTGAGTATTTGGTCAAACTTTGATAAGTAAGCAAAAGTTGACCAAGTGGACCAAAACTTTAGAGTTTGAAATTTATGAAAAACCGTAACTCTGAAAACCCCCATTGTGTGTAGGATGATTTTAAGCATAAAAAAGTTGTTTTGTCACTTTTAATATAGTAATTAGATAGTAATAAACAACTTTGTAGTACTGAAGCATAGTCAAAAAATCATCCTAACACCTCTTTTCAAGCCAAAAATCAAATTGTATGTGTAAGTTCATATCCCCCAAGAACACGAAGAACACTTTTTGAGATTTTTGAAATATTTTTACATCAAAGTGTTCCCCATGTGTTCAATATACCCATCGCATACATAGTTTCATAAAACGAGTTTGTTTCGTGTCCCAAAAATCCCTTAAAAGTCTCGAAACCCACTTTCGCATACAGGTGTTCTAAGGCCAAAAAAAATACCCTTTTAACTCAAAATTTTCAAAAAGTAAACCGTACAAGTTGTTACCTTTGTTATGAGGAGTTTTTTGAGACTAAAAGTGTAAATTTTGGCAGAGTAACGAGAGGAGTTGTATGCTAAAGAAACCAAGAAAACGAGAGAATCACTTAAGAAATTTTTCTAATTTTGAATCGTGTAATGGAAGCTTGGTAACTGATGGGACAGTTATAAATCGAGACAGGACACGTGTCACTCGTTGATTGGACCAGAGATTTGTAAAAACACGGCTGATAGAAGCATTCGCGTGGTAAAAAGCACCCGGCTGATAGAAGTGATCAATCGCATGCGATTAACACACAATTCACACTTTGGTGTGTTAATCGCATGCGATTCGGCATAAGTGTTGGTCCGATTCTATCAACCAGTGCGAATCGCATGAGATTCATTCTTTCTTAACCTAATCGCATGCGATTGAAGGTTAGTTTGTCATGCAATTAAGACTTGGTTTATTTTTGTTAGACTATCGCATGCGATTAAGGAATAAATACCAAGTGTTTTTATCCCATGCTATAACCTATCAAATGCGATCGAATCCCAAGCAATTGAACCCAGACTTAAAAATTATCATTGTGTTGGGTAAGTGATTCCATGCGATTGATTGTGAACAAATCTCAACACTTAGAGAGTTTCTGAAAATTCAAAGTATCTGGAATTTTGAGTTGAAAAACTTTATATTTCCAAAATACTTTGATTTGAGTTGTTTATTTTGACACACTCCCCCTAGACTGTTGCATTTGTTTTTGAAAATTTGGGAAATGTGCCAGTTGTAAACTTCTCCCCTTACACATGTGCACAATGTGTATCAAAGTTCTCCCCCTACACATTTGCAACCTGTGTAACCTCAAAAATATACTCCCCTGGAAAGTTGCAATAGATATCTGCACAGAGAACAAACAGTATAACACCTACTCTAAACAAATGAAAATAAAGGAGAAGAAAAAGAGATAACAGTATGCTAGATTTGCAGATTGAGCATGCCTAACTTGGATACCAGCTCAGTGAATCGACTTTCTTCTAATGGTTTGGTAAATAGGTCAGCCAGCTGATTTTCAGTAGGAACATACTGTAGCTCAATTAATCCTTTCTCAACGTTATCTTTTATGAAGTGATAACGGATATCAATATGTTTAGTTTTAGAGTGGTGTACCGGATTGCAGGAGATGGCGATAGCAGACTGAGAGTCGCATAAAAGTGGAATTTTGTCATACCTGAGATCAAAGTCTGATAGTTGTGTACGTATCCATAGACTCTGTGAACAGCACATTGCAACAACAACATACTCAGCTTCTGCTGTAGAAGGGGATACACAGTTCTGCTTCTTTGATGCCCAGCAGACTAACCGATCTCCCAGAAAGTATGCTCTACCAGATGTGTTTTTCCTATCAATCTTGCATCCGGCATAGTCAGCATCGGAGTAAGCATGAAGATCCATATTTGAGTTCTTCGGATACCACAGACCAAGATCCATGGATCCCTTGAGATATCTGAAAATTCGCTTAACAGCTAACAGATGTGACTCCTTTGGATTCGCCTGAAATCTGGCACCGAGACAGGTAGAGAACATGATATCTGGACGACTTGCAGTTAGGTACAGTCTAGATCCAATCATCCCACGGTAAGTTTTGAGATCCACTGGAGGGCCATCTGGATCTGCTGATAGTTGTGTTTTGGCAGCCATGGGTGTGGAGATAGGATTACAGTTGAGCATTACGTACTTCGTGAGAAGATATTTGATATACTTGGACTGGCAAATGAAACTGCCATGACTCAACTGTTTCACCTGGAGTCCGAGAAAGAATGACATCTCTCCCATCATACTCATTTGAAACCTGTTTGCCATGGTTTGTGCAAAATCTTCATTGTACTTTGAATTCGTAAACCCAAATATGATGTCATCCACATATATTTGGACAAGGATTTTGTCCCTACCTTTAGTCTTTATGAATAGAGTGGTATCTTTCTTTCCCTTTGAATAACCCTCACCTATCAAGTACTCAGATAAAACATCATACCATGCACGTGGAGCTTGTTTTAAACCGTACAAGGCCTTATCTAAAATATAAACATGGTTAGGGTATTTGGAGTTGATAAAACCTTCAGGTTGTGAGACATAGACTTCTTCTTTAAGTACACCATTAAGAAAAGCTGTCTGCACATCCATCCGAAAGACACGAAAGCTGCGGGAGGCTGCATATGCGAGGAAGAGTCGTATAGCCTCAATTCGAGCAACGGGGGCAAAAGTTTCATCATAGTCAATGCCCTCTTGCTGATTGTATCCTTTTGCTACCAACCGAGCTTTGTTGCGAACAACCACGCCATCCGAATCCCTCTTGTTCTTGAACACCCATTTAGTTCCAACAATAGATTTACCATAAGGTAGAGGAATTAGTCTCCAGACTCTGAGATGATCAAATTGGTGTAGTTCTTCTTGCATTGCAATCACCCAGTCTGGATCATCTAATTCCTCACAAGTCTTGGTGGGTTCAACCTTACTCAAGAAACCCGCGAATTGACATTCATTTGCTGTTGCTGATCTTGTTTGAATGCCAATTGAGGGATCTTCGATTATGTTCTCCTCAGAATGATGTCTGGTCCATTTTATTTCATGAGAGGTAGAGGATGAAGGAATAAGATCTTGAATTTGTCTTGCCTCTTCTTCATCCTCTCGGGAGAAATTTGGGTCTGAATCAAACACAGGTGAGCGATCCTGGTCAGCCATCGGAGTAGTCACAGGGGGCTGTGTGACTGAGAGAGATGTAGAATCCTCGGTATTTAGATCAGCAAATGGATTCGTTTCAGTGATAGTAGGGGCTGTGATAGATACACTTGTCTATCCACCTGTGTTGTCCCTGTTGTCAGTTAAAACAAGAGAAGAGTCAAATCGAAAGAAATCAAACATAAAGTCAAGATTAATATTAGAACTGGAAGAGATGTTTGATTCTTTATTGTGAAGAACCGGTCCCGAACAGGTAAGTTTAGAAGCGACTATCGTTGATTTTGGTGGTAAATCAGTGACATCCAATGTATCATCAAATGTTACATTGATGCTTTCGATGATGCTCTTTGTTCGTCTGTTTAAAACTCGATATGCTTTAGACTCAGTGGAATAACCTAAGAAAATAGCTTCATCAGCTTTAGGAGCAAAATTTCCTAGATTATCCTTGTCATTTAGAACAAAGCACCTATTACCAAAGACATGAAAGTATTTGATATTAGGCACTATGCCATTTGCCAGTTCATAGGGAGTTTTATTAAAACGTTTATTAATGAAAGTGTGATTCTGCGTATAGCAGGCAGTGTTGATGGCTTCAGCCCAAAAGGAAGGTGGGAGCCCGGAGTATGACAGCATGGTACGGGAAGCTTCAACTAATGTTCTGTTTCGTCTTTCGACCACACCATTTTGTTGTAGAGTGTATGCTGCAGAGAACTGATGGTTGATCCCAACTAGGTCACAAAAGCTTTTTAGAGCGTTATTTTTGAATTATGTTCCATTGTCTGTACGGATTGAGACAACACTCTGTCCATACTTGTTCTGCTGCTGCTTGATGAATGTGATAATTGTTGGAGTAGCTTCATCTTTAGCACGCAGGAATTTGACCCAAGTATACCTAGAATAGTCATCCACCATGACTAGGATATACTTCTTCCCATGCTTGGACTGAATTCATAAAGGACCACAGAGATCCACATGCAGGAGATCTAAAGGCTTGGTAGTGCTAAACACGTGCTTCGATTTATGAGACGCCTTCTTCATTTTTCCCTTCTCTCAGTCTGCACATAGACGGTCCTTGTTGAATCTTAGCTTGGGAATTCCTCTCACCAAGTCACCAGTGACTAGTTTGTTAATATTCTGAAAGTTCAGATGAGAGAGTTTTCGGTGCCATTGCCAAGTAAGATCATTTGAAGCTTCGGACAGAAGACACACAGATGTAGGAAAATCATATTTCTCCAAATCTATGGAATACAGGTTAGATTTCCTAGAGCCTGCAAGTAGTTCATCACTAGTTTCTGTGATCACAGAAGATTTGTTCTTCTTGAACACGACTACCAGATCTTTGTCACAGAACTGTCCGATGCTAAATAGATTATGACCCAATACTTCAACATAAGAGACTTTCTTGATCTTGATGTGCTTCTTCTCAATGTCTCCGTACCCCATTATTGGTGCAACATTGTCATTCCCAAAACGTACGATCCTGGAGTACTTAGGAACGTAATTTTTGAGAAGACTTTTGTTGCCAGTCATATGCTTGGAGCAACCGGAGTCCAGGTACCACAAGTGAGGCGCCTACAAAAAGAGAAAAGAGCACGTTTAGGTCCCCATATATGAATGGGTCCATGTATGTTAGTTCCTACGGGTGAGAGGGTTGCAGTCATGTTAAGTTTAGAGGAAGAAACTTCTAAAGATTTATGTTTAGGAACCCAAGCTTGTTTGATATTTGGTTTAGAGGAAACAAAATTTTCCTTGATTGGTTTGCTCGGGGGTTTTGTGATCACTGTTGGTATGAAAGTTGATGAAGTCGGAGGTTGAGGATTCGATCGAGTTGCGGAAGTGTTTTGTTTGCGAATCCATATCTGTGAAGATTTGTTAAGAATTGGTTTTGACTTAAAAACATCAACTAGGTTTCGGAGAACCTGTTTCTTTGGAGCAGTAGGTGGTATTACTCATTGTGGATGTGTCGGCTTGGGTTTGGTAGGTTTAGCATTTATGGACAAATGGTTGCATGAATGTTTTTGGGTGTATAGGTATTGTTCATGGGCGTTCCATGCCTTTTTGAATGCCTCGTACCCTTTCGTTCTGTAAACTTCCATCTCCTTAATTGTCAATAATCGTTTTGATTTGTTTAAGCGCTTAAGTGCATGTGATTGACGAGTGGTGATCCATTGTTGAATGATGTAGCCTTTTGAATTAAAAAATGGAACACAGACTTGATTAGCATAAAAATCAGTCCAATCAGCACATGGTTTAACACCTAAAGATTTTCTCAATTGATCACTCATACAAAACATGGTAGAAGCAGTTTTGTCTTGCAAACAGGAATGATTATAGACAGAATCAAATATCAAAAGATTTTCACAGACAAGTTTCAAATTTGAACACTTCCTAGTGGATCTAGGAATGAATCTTTTCCATGATGCATTTATTTTACACTCCTCGTTTCCAGGCTTCTTCACATCTGCAGTAGAGGGTAAAAGATTAGAATTAAGTCGTGGTCGACTAGCTGCAGCACGTGATGATTCAGGTACGTCTAAGTGCATACGAGAAATGTGATTGGAAGGGGAGAGTTGCTTTGGTTTGTAAATCTGTTTAAGCTTAAGATTTGTTACATCAGTTTTATTAACAGATTTTGCTTGTGTATTACAGATTGAAGACTTGGTGGATGCATGAGTGGAATCATCAAGTTGTGAACCGTAGAGAGAAAATGTGAATGGAGTAGGGGGTTGCATCTCTTCTTGGATCTTCTTGATTCTTTCTTTTAGGACAAACTGTTTCCTGCATAGTTCGTCTATGATCTTTTCATCATGAGCAAAGGAGGTCTTAATGCACTGGTGGAGAATATTTATTTCTTGCACCAGAGAAGATGTATCAGAGGTAGGAGGTTTGAATTCATCTTGAATGGCTTTGGCAAGGTCCTGTTGAACAAGGTGGGTAAAACAAAATTCTTGCAGGGTGTTGAATCTGTCTTGTAATTCTTTGTGAGGAATGTATTCAACAGTGGGCTTTGGTGAAACATGAGAGTAGAGTTCGTCATCAGTGTAGACAGAAGATGAAACATCAGTATCAGATGATGACATGAGACAGGTGAGGTATGAGTCATTAAGATCAGAGTAGTCAAATGGAATTTCAGTTCGGAGATTAAGAGTTCGTTTGACGTCTTCTTAAGTACGTTCCTCTTCTTGACCAATAAAAATCATCCGTTGGGTAAGGCCTTCGCCAAACAGATCAGCATTGTACAATTGTTTGGACGTAACCTTGCTCAATGCATTTGGGTGTTTGAAGCCAAGCCCATCGAATTTCCATCCGGAGAAAGGACGTTCCTTTTCTTTGTATTGAGAGATGATCTTGTCACTTTGATCGCGTTTAGACAAAAGATATTCAAGTTCATAGATTCTGGAGTAAAGAGTACTTAGTTCATTCCTAAGTTCATTTTTGAGAATTTCTGAATCCCTTTCAGCACATACACATTCTGCTTTGAGATCTAATATGGTGCTATTTGTTCTATCTGTTAACTCTAGGAATTCAGATTCTTTTACCGCTAATTGAGTCTTAAGGCTACTTAACTCATTATCTAATTGTTTAATTACAGTTTGTGACTCTTTATCTTTGCATCGTGAAACATCTTCTAGAACTTGATTTCTAGTGGTTAATTATATTATCTGATTTTCTAACTCTTTTATTCGGATTAATATGGTTTGTATGTGTTCATGTTTAAAACCCATATTATAGTTAGAGTCATAAGATACCTTCCCGTTTTCCAAGCTCTCCTCATCTGAGTCAGAGAGATCATCACCATCATCGTCCTCTCTACTTCCTCCACCATTGTGAGCCATCAAACAGAACTGGGCATGATCTTCACCATCTAGATCACTGTCCGATTCTGTATCATCCAGGAACTGATCTTCTTCTACTAGCAGTGCATTCCCAGTCTGTCTTTGTTTGAACAGACGGTACTTCTGCCGACAGTACTCTGCATCTTTGGTCTTCTTCATTGGGCAGTTCCGGATCAAGTGCCCTGATCTTCCACAGTTGTAGCACTTGGAGTCAGTTTTATTTTCCTCCTTCTTCTCTTCCCTCTGGTAACTTGGCTTGTCAACAGGAGCAGCTCTTTCGGGTCTCCTTGAACCTGATGTGAACCGTTGTCTATTGTTAGTCTTGCTGAAGCGGTTCTTGAAGTTCTTGTTGGCCACTGTGAGAGCTTGAAAGGCAGCTTCTATTGAATCATCATCATCATCATCATGATCAGAATCACTGAGAACCACATGTTTAAGTTTCAAGGATCTTGATGATGTCTCCCTAGGGATTCTGTCAGCCACCACTAAGGCAAGAGGGTCAGCAACTGGTTGTTTCGGGTTAGACTGCGAGATTTCATCTTGATACTGATTGAGATCTTCGAAGATGTTGTGGAATGTGACTGATGTAAGATCTTTGTTGATCTGTTTGTAAAGCTTCGCATAGCCTTTCCACTCAGAACCTAATAAATTCAGAAAAACAGAGTTCAAATCAAGATCAGTTCTGACAATTTGATTAGATCTCATTTCATTTTGCAGCTTGCCGTATCTACCATATGTTTCAGACAGGAGCTCATTTTCACGAGCTTTGAAATCATGGTAACTGTTGACCAGTTGAGTACGTTTGATGTACTCTCCTTGTTCAGTGCCTTGTAGCTGCTTTTTGATTTCATCCCATATTTCTTTGGCAGTGCCCAAGCTGTCGATCTTCAGATAAATCTCAGATGAGAGACCCTGTTTCAGATAGTACTTTGTTAGTCTCTCATCTTTCTTTGTTTCCTTCTAAGTAGCAGTCAGCTCATCATTGGTCTTTTCTCTCTCATGTCTGAGAATGGGGGGATTGTTAGTTGGGTCAGCTTCAACGATCCTTGTCAACTTGGTGTTGCCCTTGTAGATGCATTCTATCATCTTGTCTCCAAAGATTTCATTGTGTTCAAGGAAGTCCATGAATCTTCCTTTCTAGACATTGTATTCCCCCCTAAACAAAACAGGAGGTTTCGTGTCGGTGCCAATGGACATCATTTCATTTGTACTTGACATGATTACTGATTTAGTCAGAAATGATCGTTCACTTGTAAGATGGTTTGATTGTTCGAAAACTTCACTTAAAAGGTGTGACTGTTCAAGCTTGATTATAGAGTGACTTGAAATTTGATTAAAGAACTAAGTCTTTTGAATTTCAATTTTGAATTAGACCTTAAAAGGATTAAATTCAACTTTGAACTAGATAGACTTAAGGTAATTTAATTCACCTTTGAATTAGATCCGATTTAGATTAAATTCAATTATGAATTAGATTGTTTGATTAAGTTCAAGTATCCTAGAGTTCTTTAAGTCAAGTCCAAAAGAGTCAATCACTTGTCCAAGTATATGGAATATCAATGTTCGGAATTGGTCTTATCGAGTGCGAATTGTTCAATAGAATGCGATCGGGTGAGTGATTTTCCTTGAAAACACAAGTAGAATGACTTAGGAAATAAACTGTTAGTCCTGTTAATCGCATGCGATTGCCAATAGATTGAATGAATCAGTAATATGGTTTGAAAAATATATCGAGTGCGATTCAATCAAATGCAATTCCAACAGTAACGGATGATAGATATGCAAGTGTTAATCGCATGCGATTGTCTTTATACTTTGGCTGATAGGGCAATCAAATGCGATTCACACTTAGTGTATTCAGGCTAACTTATCAACTGGCTCTATAAGCCGCACACTCCAATCGCATGCGATTGGAGATCCGGCTGATAGAATCTGATCTGCTTTTCAAATCTGATTGCCTTACCCTGAATAGTGTCTAACCACTTGTACTTGATCGGTATTGCAAGTGCTTGACTTTCCTTGTACAACACTTAAACTATTTATAATTTATAATTAAATAAATTACAAAAACCGATTTCTTCTTCTTCAAGTTGTACATTTCAGACCAAGAACACCATAAATGCTTAAATACCCAGAGAATTTAATGTTTGAAAAGTGAGTATTTAATGACTTTTCTTAACCGAGAATGTATAGATATACTTTCGGTTCAAGTTTTTCTTCAAGAAAAGTTTTCATAGACTTTGTAAGCTATGTAAAACAACCCAAAGGTAATTTAAAGAAGATGAAGTTTATACCTTTACCGAGTTCTACCTTTTGGAGTTGTTTAAGCTAAAGTTTCTTTGAAGAAAGTTGAGATTCTTGAACTTGTGTGAAACCGAGAATCTTCTCTTCTAGTAAGCTTGAAATCTTCGAGATTTTGAGGTTCCTTTTCGAACAATCACGAGCCAAAACAAGTTTGGCTCTGATACCAATTGTTGGTCCCGTAATGTATACGGATGAAGCAATGCTAGATGATTATCTTGTTTAGGTTTGTGTGTGTGTTTCGGTTTCTAGAGAGATAGAGTGTTGGGAAAATGATCTCATCAGTTTGAATTTGATGAGACAAACTTAGGATTGTAAGATGAGTTCTACATATAACTTAAACAGAATTATGAAACTTAGTCAGACTGAACACTTCGAGTGATTCAGACTGAGTATAAGCTGAGCATATGTTGATCAGTTTATATTATACCTTAGCTTGTTTATTAATATGTTTAATAATCTGTGTATGTCACATAAGGTATATATCGAGTAGTCAGCTTGATGTGTTTCAAGCTGAGTTACTCAGCTCAGAAGCAGAGTCAGCTCGACAGAGTTAACATATATGTTTTATTTAACTCTTTGGACTTCTAAGGATGAGTTAATAATTATACACGTTAGTTCATGTTTGAATTCGGGTTTGTTCTCGAAGAACTCAGCTTGATGAGTTTCAAGCTGAGTAACTCAGTCCGAGTGAAGAAGTCAGTTTAAAGATAATTTAAATATGTTTTAAATTCATCTTTATCTCTCTCTATATCTACGGCGCGGATAAGAAGACTCCAGAATCAAGATTGAAGATTGAAGACTCAAGATAAGAAGATTCAAGATTCAAGATTCCGGTTTATCCGAAAGTTAGTTAGCGAATTAGGCTAAGTCTAGTTTGTTAGGAACCGTAGCAACAGGATTATAAATACTTATCTTCTGATAAGTTTAGAGGTACGACTCAGTACGACTTTGATTCGATTACAACTAAGTGTTGCAGAGCCAAACCTCACCTCATCGTATGTGTTACGAGTCTTGATTCAGTATCAAGATTTAATCACAGATTGCCAAAGAAGTTCGTGTGTTCGAATTAATCACATTTGTTGTGATATTGGTAAGTAATCATGTGTTGATTCAATCTGTGAAAATCCTGTTTAAAGAGTCGTCGGTATCTATAATTATATGTTAATTATAGATATCTAAGTTTGAGAGAATTGAGAGATTTATATTAGGTGATTATATATCAAGAGTTGCTTACTTGATAGTCATTGTAATCATCTTCTTATTCAAAGCATTGTAATCATTTTCTGATTAATAAAAGCATTTGGTTAATTGTGGTTTGATTTACTGTGTGTAACACTTTTCTTTGATTTGTTCAATTTGTGCAGAACGTGTATTCAACCCCCCCTTCTACACACTGTTGTTTGTTGTTACTCTCTCACACAAGGGACCAACAACTGGTATCAGAGCAGGCTGAACGATTTCATCAGTTGAATAGTTCAAGATTCTGAGAAAGATTGAAATGTCAACAAGCAATACTCCATCCAACTTTCCTCAGATGTCTGCAAAAGGATGTCCCGTATTTGATGGATCTGACTATCCTATGTGGAAGTTCAGAGCCATGCTCTTCCAAAAGTCCATTCCATTGACAACCGTATGTAGGAAGTCATCACAAAAGGACCAATCATTCCCAAAATTCCTTCTACTGTCAGTGATACGTCTCCTGGCAAAACTAAAAAGGAAACAAGAAAGCCTACTGCATCCTGGACTGAAGAAGACCGGAAACTTTTCAATCTAGATGACAAGGCAAAGAGTGTTCTAGCAAATTCCCTAACTAATGAAATTATGCGCACTGTGACTGGGTGTTAAACTGCAAAGGATATCTGGGATACGCTGAGTGTCACTTATGAAGGCATAGATCTGGTCAAGAAGCAAAAGAAGAATCACTTGAATAGATCGTATGAAAACTTCTTTTCAAAGAAGAATGAAACCTTGGCAGATTTGTTCACAAGGTTTCACTGCTTGATAAATGACCTACTTAGTGTGGGTGTAAAGAGAGATGAAGTTGAGCTCGTGTTGAAATTTCTGGATGTGTTACCAGAAAGGTTCAATGAAGTAACCACTGCACTAAGGGCTGGAGGAACATTACACATGTATAACCTACAGTCCATCTATGGGTTCTTGCTGAATCATGAACAGATCATAGAACACAAAAGAGCTTCTCAACAACAACTAAAAGAATCTTTGGACAAAACAGAAGTTGCATTAGTTGCACAGAAGAAGAAGATGTTGGAGTATGCCCGCTGACACACGTATGCCATTTGGATCACTACCGATAATGTATGGGCCTATTGGGTCTCACACCGGGGACCTATCTCGACAGCCTAAAAGATGGAGGGACCAATGGTGTCAAAATGGAAAGATTGATGTGCTGGCAAATAACGCGACGCGGAGCACTTAAGGATACGCGACGCGAAGTTTCCGCGGCGCGGAACTTTACGGGCACGCGGCGCGGAATTTTGTCAGACTGCATGCAACTTTTGTCTTTTCCACCTCCACTCTTGCCCAATGGTTGGGCTAGCTTGCGCAGTACTCTGAGGCCGGCCATGGGGAAGATTAAGTAGCATTTCAGGGTCTATAAAATACCCTTATTTGTCCTTGATTCTAACCTTTTGCCAAAACCCACATAAACACTTAGTCTTGAGAACTTTTAGAGTGTTCTTGTGAGTTCAAAGAGGGCATCCGAATTTCTGCTACTAAGAGGCTGTTCTTGTGGTGATTTCTCTTGAAAGAAGATCATCCAAGCTTGCTAGTACAAGGAGAGAGGACAATACCCGAGGTGGACTTCATTAGAGGAGAGCTTCTTTGCTTTCTTATCATTACCACCACGTCTTCAAGTTGCTGGAGCTAAGGAGCAGGGTATAACCTCTTCTCTTTATGTTTTTCATGTTGCTTAAGTAGGTTATAGAGTTTGGTCCATGGTTTGGGGTTTTATGCTTTGATTACTTGTACTTTATGCTCTGTATGTTGTACCTTGTTGCTTCCGCTGTGTACATAGAACCCCAAGAGTGGTATCAGAGCCACCTCTATACTACTTTTGCACATGGTGGCCTGAAAAACCCGAAAATAAAGTTTAGTGTTTTCTGTTCGTCAATTTCCGCGGCGCGGAACTCATGAGGTTACGCGGCGCGGAATATCGCTGTACAAATTCTGTTTTTAAACTTTGTTTTCAAATAAAAATTATTTTTGGGTTTTTGGCACTGGATTTTGATTTCTGGAATTTTTGTCCAGAAATTAAAATTTAGTTTTTCAAGTTGCCTTGTATAATGGTTAGTGTATTTATATGTGGATTATTATTTTGGCATGAAAATAAATAATTGCATATACTTACATAATGTATTTATGAATATGTTTCATCAAAAATGGTTTGGTGTTACTAATGCATAAGTACATGGGATTTTTAGTGCCTTGAGTGTTTTTGTAAAAATCTTAACCATTATACATAAGTTTACATGGTTTTGTGTGGCACACCATGTTGTGGATGTTGATCTTGTTGTTGTTGTTCACTATTGAACCTGTTTTGTTGGTAACCCTAGAAAAAATGCCCTAGACCTTGTGGATGTTTGGTTGTATGTTTTATTATTCATTTATTTGGTGACTTTATGTCACAATGGTTTGTAATAATAATTTATTTATTTATTTGGTATGTAATTGTTTTGTGGCTTGCATGCCATTTAAATATTCCATATTATGTATTTGTACTAGAAAATAGGATTTGTGGCTTGCATGCCATTTATTTAATTTTCAATGTAATTATAATATGGAGCAACCATCGGGAGTCCATGGAGTGACGTCTTGGCGAACACGAAATCCGGAAGGCCCACTGGAGGTGGCGGGTTTAGTGGGAGCACATCCAAGTCAAGGAGTTTTTGTCCTTAGATGACTTGTTTTTCCCGTAGTGGCTCACGGGAAAAACACATAGGTTTTAGGGGCATGGTTACCAACCTTATGTATGCGTGTGATGGTTTTATTAAATATTGTTTATGCATGAGTTGTAGGACTATTGCATGCTAGACAATTTTTGATAAATAATAAAACCCAAGAGTTTTAAAAATGGTTTAACAACTCTCGCGCGCACACTTGATTAACAAACGGATTTAAAATTGGTTTAGTATCCGATTAGTGAAAACGTTTAGTTTTTGTCACTTTTTGTTAATCAAACTCAAAATGGTTTTTTAACCGGAAAACTAAATCCCGTTTTCTAAATGTAAATCGCACACCACCCATAAGATGACACC
Source organism: Pulicaria dysenterica (assembly GCA_947179395.2). NCBI lineage: Eukaryota > Viridiplantae > Streptophyta > Magnoliopsida > Asterales > Asteraceae > Pulicaria > Pulicaria dysenterica. The sequence continues at coordinate 47,245,711 of OX359292.1, read as the reverse complement.
GCCCAAATCTAGTCGTGTAAGGGTTGATCGTCGAGCTCTAGCCGAGATTGACTTTGCATGAGCTGTGTGGAAGGCGCGTGTGGCAACTCGCAAGGTCGATTGTCGAGCTCTAGCCGAGTCGACCATTGGGCTAGAGTACCACCGTGTATCTTGATGATTGATTTACAATTTCAAATTAATCTTTCATATGGTCGTCGAGCTCTAGCCGAGGTCATGTAAAATATTAATTTGGGATTGGTGTGGAGGGATCAAACATGCCAAACTTGGCACAATGGTTGTCAAGTAGGATCCCGCAAGGAACTAAGAGTTGCAATAATGGATTGCAATCGGTCAATGGTTTCCGGCCTTAATAACTTTGCCACGTGATCCGCGGAAAACCCGTCACGGTGCAAGGTGAAATAAGGTTCTTAGCCCTTGTTAAAATAGTTGTTTTTCATTAAACATTTGGGGTAATTATTTTAACGAGGATTTCAATCAAACTAACCAAATCTACTTTGCTTATTATAGATGGCATAGTCGTCTTGGCCATATAAACAAGAAACGCATCACCAAGCTCCAATCGGATGGAATCTTGGAATCCTTTGACCTAGGGTCAAATGAAGTATGCGAATCCTGTTTATTAGGCAAGATGACTAAGTCACCCTTTACCGGTGTGAGTGAAAGGGCTAAATGCTTGTTGGAAATAGTGCATACGGATGTATGCGGTCTGTTCAAGCATGTTACAAGGAACAACTCAAGATACTTCGTTACGTTTACTGATGATTTCAGTAGATATGGATATGTCTACTTGATTAGGCAAAAGTCTGAGGCCTTTGAGGTCTTTAAGACATTCCAAAACGAAGTCCAGAATCAATTGGGCAAGACTATCAAAGTACTTCGCTCCGATAGGGGAGGCGAGTACTTGAGCTCGGAGTTCCGTGATCATCTTGTTAGTTGTGGGATTATTTCGCAACTAACTCCTCCTAGGACGCCACAATTGAATGGTGTTGCCGAGCGGAGGAATCGGACATTGCTGGACATGGTCCGGTCGATGATGAGTTGCACGGAAGTACCCATAAGCTTTTGGGGGTACGCTCTCGAGTCGGCGGTTAGGATCCTTAACCTCGTACCGACAAAGAAGGTCCAAAAGACACCTTATGAGATGTGGCATGGAGTTGCTCCAAAGATAGCATATCTCAAGGTTTGGGGATGTCCTGCCTTCGTGAGACGAGAGGTAGAGGACAAACTCGAACCAAGGTCTGAAAGGTGTTACTTCATTGGGTATCCAACCGGAGGCATGGGATATACATTCTACAAACCTTCCGAAAACAAAGTGTTTATCGCGAGAAGGGCTGTGTTCCTTGAAAGGGAACTTATATCCATGCAATCGGGTAAGAGGATTGATCTTGAAGAGATTCAAGAACCCAATGGGGAAGGGACAAGTGTCGGCACTAGCAATCAACCCGAAGTGGTTGAAACCGAGCAAGAGGCTGCATCGGTACCTGACAACACTCCATTAATTCCTGTAGGTCCGGTAGACCACGTCAAGAGCCAGAGAGATATGGGTTTCTCATATCTGAGGGCAATGACTTATTGGTAGATCATGATGAACCGACCAACTACCGGGAAGCCGTAGCGGGCACTGAGTCTGCTAGGTGGAAGGAAGCAATGGAGAGTGAGATGCAATCCATGTCGGATAACCAAGTATGGGAATTGGTTGATCCTACACCCGTGTGTAAGACAGTGGGATGTAAATGGGTCTTCAAGAAGAAGACCGCCATGGATGGATCTGTAGATACCTTCAAAGCCCGACTGGTGGCTAAGGGTTTCACGCAAACTCATGGGATTGACTATGAGGAAACCTTTTCACCAGTGGCCATGTTGAAGTCCATCCGAATACTCATGGCCATAGCTGCGTTTTATGATTACGAAATATGGCAAATGGATGTAAAAACCACCTTCCTTAACGGGAAGCTAAGTGAAGAGGTGTTTATGACACAACCCGAGGGTTTTATACATCCTGAGTATCCTGATAGAGTCTGCAAGTTAAAGAAGTCTATTTATGGACTTAAACAAGCATCTCGTAGCTGGAACCTGTGCTTTGATGAGAAAATCAAAGAGTTTGGATTTTTGAAAAGCAAGGATGAACCATGCGTATATGTCAGGGCTAGTGGGAGCGCTGTAGTATTCCTTGTCCTATATGTAGATGATATTCTACTTATTGGAAATGACGTCCCAACCTTGAAAGAGGTTAAGACTTTTCTTGGGAGTTGTTTTTCTATGAAGGACCTGGGAGATGCGGCGTATATCTTGGGCATAAAGATCTATAGAGATAGATCTAAAAGGCTAATAGGGCTTAGCCAAAGTGCATATGTCGACAAGGTCTTGAAGCGATTCAAGATGGAGGACTCTAAGAGGGGTAACACCCTTATGTTGCATGGAGTGACTTTGAGCAAGTCTCAATGTCCTAGTTCCAAAGAGGAACTTGACGTAATGAAGAGGGTCCCGTATGCTTCGGCAGTGGGATCAATCATGTACGCCATGCTTTGCACTCGTCCTGATGTATCGTGTTCCTTGAGCATGACGAGTAGATATCAGGATAATCCCGGGCAAGCCCATTGGACTGTGGTCAAGAACATTCTCAAGTATCTTCGGAGGACAAAGGAGATATTCTTGGTATATGGTGGTAAGGAAGAGCTTAGAGTACATGGTTACTCTGACGCTAGCTTCCAAACTGATAAGGACGACTGCCGATCACAATCGGGGTTCGTGTTCCTTTTCAATGGTGGTGCTATAAGTTGGAGGAGCTCCAAGCAAGACACCGTAGCTGATTCAACTACCGAGTCGGAGTACATTGCGGCTAGTGAAGCAGCTAAAGAGGCGGTATGGATGAGGAAGTTCATCCAAGACCTTGGAGTGGTTCCTAGCATATCCGACCCTATTGAGATCTTTTGTGACAATGAGGGTGCGGTGGCTTTAGCTAAGGAACCAAGGGCTCATAAGCGGACGAGGCACATTCCTCGCAAATATCACTTCATCAGAGATGTTATTGAGAGTGGTGATATTGCCATCAGCAGAGTAGCATCGGATGGCAATTTGGCTGATCCGTTCACTAAACCGTTGTCACAAGCTGTACATGATTCTCACACTAGAGGTATAGGTGTTAGATTCGCTAGTGACTTGGTTTGAGTGTAATATTTGGTTTATGTTCGATTTGTATTTGTCTTTGGGAACGCTAAGCAGTATTGTATTTCATTCTATATTGATTATTAAATGTGATTTAATGATACGCCGAGGGCGAATATTTTATGAATCCTTACTGTGTTCCATCTTAGCATGTTTAATACTTCCCAGAATGCCTTTTCATTCTAAATGTCCACAGTCGGTCATTCTTCATGGGGAGGAAGTTTGAGATAAGACTGAGGGAAGTGGTTGGTCGCTATCTAATAATGGATTAGATAAAAGAGACGCAACACTTCGCCTGTGCTTGCAATGGCCAAGTGACTGGATGACCCGTACCTGAACTTGCTTCATGGTTTCTGTCGCGAGTAAGTCATGATGATAATATCATTTTGTCCTTAGACTGAAGATACATGTGTTCCAAAGCATGGATCTGCTTTGTCTTGATTGCTTTCAAACGCAGTTCGTAACTGGCTGTTATAAAGGGAGCTTTTAGGTAAAGTATGGTGTATGTAGCGGAGCAATGTAGTCGAAGGGATTCGTTCCTCTAGCTTTAGAGAGATATCCTTGGGCCCCGCGATGATTGATCGCTGACGTAAAATGCATGGCCATGCTCAAGTTGCAATGATATTTGATCGATTGCAACTAAATTTTGGGTCACCATCAATCGAGAACGAGAAACATAATCATGAATGATCTTGAGATTGACACTTAACCATGTCTCGTGTTCACACGGATATCGCGAACGAAGGGATAAATGATCACTTATCTATAGAACTATTTCGTAATTGATTCTGGATTTGGTTTTTGACAAAAACCCATACTGACTTGGGGGCAGAGATGCCTTACTAGAGGCCGCTCTTTGTCTGTTGTTTATGGGTACGGTGTGTCATGTGCAAGTGGGAGTTTGTTGGAGTATGCCCGCTGACACACGTATGCCATTTGGATCACTACCGATAATGTATGGGCCCATTGGGTCACACACCGGGGACCTATCTCGACAGCCTAAAAGATGGAGGGACCAATGGTGTCAAAATGGAAAGATTGATGTGCTGGCAAATAACGCGACGCGGAGCACTTAAGGATACGCGACGCGGAATTTTGTCAGACTGCATGTAACTTTTGTCTTTTCCACCTCCACTCTTGCCCAATGGTTGGGCTAGCTTGCGCTGTACTCTGAGGCCGGCCATGGGGAAGATTAAGTGGCATTTCAGGGTCTATAAAATACCCTTATTGTCCTTGATTCTAACCTTTTGCCAAAACCCACATAAACACTTAGTCTTGAGAACTTTTAGAGTTTTCTTGTGAGTTCAAAGAGGGCATCCGAATTTCTGCTACTAAGAGGCTGTTCTTGTGGTGATTTCTCTTGAAAGAAGATCATCCAAGCTTGCTAGTACAAGGAGAGAGGACAATACCCGGGGTGGACTTCATTAGAGGAGAGCTTCTATGCTTTCTTGTCATTACCACCACATCTTCAAGTTGCTGGAGCTAAGGAGCAGGGTATAACCTCTTCTCTTTCTGTTTTTCATTTTGCTTAAGTAGGTTATAGAGTTTGGTCCATGGTTTGGGGTTTTATGCTTTGATTACTTGTACTTTATGCTTTGTATGTTGTACCTTGTTGCTTCTGCTGTGTACATAGAACCCCAAAAGAAGAAAGGTTCAAAAGCTATGGTTGTTGAATCTGAGACTGAGTAAGAATCTCAAACTGATGATGTTCAGACCATCACTGAGCAAATGGCCATGTGAGCCAGACGTTTGAGAAAAGCTCAAAAGGGAAGAGGAAGATCTGACAGGAGCAAAGAGAAGAGTTCCTTTGACCCCAAGAATGTTGTGTGCTTCAACTGTCAGAAAAAGGGACATATAGCTGCTGAGTGCAGATCTAAGAAGGTAGAATCAACATCTGTTGTTGATAAGAATGCTTATAGAGCTGATAAGTACAAGAAGAAGTACACTCAGCTCAAGAAATCAAAGCCTGAAGACAAACCCAGTGGAAAAGGTTTATATGCAAAAACCTGGGATACGGAATCATCCACCTCAGATGATAATGTATGTCTAATGGCTCAAGAAGATGAAGAGCTAGAATTGGATGAGGTTGATTATGGTCAATCCGAATCAATCTTTGAAGCTGACATGAAGGAAGCTGAGGAAAACAGCAAACTGAGTGGTTGGGATCCTGCTTCCATGTACAAGGTCAGTAATTTCTACTCCTATACAGATGAGGAGAAAGGTCTTGCTTTTGATTATTTGTTGAATGATTTCAAGACCAGCCTTAAGTCTCAGACTGATCTCAAAGCTGATATAGCTAAACTTAAAGACGAGATTAAGGAAAATAAATCTCTCATTGATGTTGGTAAGAAAGCACAGTGTGACCTTGAATGTCAGAGGCACATTAATAAACTTCTTAGTGAAGAACATCAGGAAGCAAAAAACAAAGCTGATCAACTTCAGAAGATCACTGAGTCTTGGTGTAAGTCATCAAATCTTGTTGAACAGTGCATAAACCAACAGATACCTAAACAGGTGAAGGCTGTACTTGGAGGTGACTATCAAACAGCAGCTTATGTAGCTGATGATGAGATAGCAAGTACAGATTCTGAGGAAGATAGACAACTGACTGAGTCTCAGAAGTCAGCCTCAGAGAAAAGACATGATCCAAACCTAAAATTCAATATGTTTGTGAAGGCCAAAGATCATGGTAATGAGTGCTCAACATCCAAACAACATGGTAAGTCTGTGTTGGACAGATTAGGCACTCAGCCTGTTCAAAGAACATCAGTCATAGAAAGGCTTAATCCAAATCCTTTCAAAAGACAAAATTCTCTATCTGGCTCGGAGAGAAGTTATAAGAACAGGAAGACCACTGTAAGTCAGAGGTCAAATCACAACAATGGTAAGTCCAAAGTTGTTGATCTTGGTAAGTCCAAGAAGATCAACAGTGGTAAGTCAAAACCTGTTGAAACGGGTGAGTCCAGTAAGCATGACAAAGGTATGTCCAAAGTCATGCAGAAGAAGGTTGTTAGTCAATCTTCTCAGGATAACAAACAGAGACCTGACAAAGGTAAGTCCAAAGTCAGTGATCACCAGGTGAATCAGCTTGCAAAGAAAGTTGAGAAGTTATCCACCATATACAAACCTAAAACTGAAAGTAAATTCTCACAAGGATTGTTAGACACTCTACCTCCTGTCATCATTGGAAGAAGGAGATGCTACAAATGCAGAAGTAGAGGTCATGAGGCTAAGGACTGTGATGCTGAAATCTCAAGGCCTGAGCAAGAACAAACTGATCAGCCTATACATGATTCAGTTCCTGCTCAAGCTGAGCAGTCAGTTCAACAAGATGAAGCTGCTAAGTGCTCTTCATCTGAACCCACCAAGAAGTGGGTTCCCAAGCAAAACTAATGTGTTTAGTTTTTATATCATGTGCAGGGTTCAAGTAAATGGTACTTGGATAGTGGATGTTCAAGGCACATGACCGGATGGAAAGGACTTCTCAGTGATTTCCAGGAAGATGAAGGTCCTAAAGTAACATTTGGTGACAACTCCCATGGAAGAACCAAAGGCTATGGGAAGATGCAAGCTGGTAAATCACTTTCCAGAGAGTTGCATATGTCAAAGGCCTCAAACACAACCTGATTAGTATAAGTCAATTGTGTGATGAGGACAATGTTGTTACTTTTAGGAAGAAAGCAGGAACAATTTATAATGCTAAGGGAAAGCCTGTATTAATAGCTAAAAGAGAAAGAGATGTGTATCTACTTGATCTTAATTCTGCTGATCCCAATAATGAAACCTGCTTGTATTCCCATTCTGTTCCTGAGCTGAGTTGGTTATGGCATAAACGTTTGTCTCATTTGAACTTTAAAAATATAAATATGCTATCAAATAAAGAGTTAGTATCTGTATTACCAAAAATCACATTTGTCAAAAACAAATTGTGTTCAGCCTGTGAACAAGGGAAACACCATAAAGGGTCCTTTAAATCAAAGCAAAATTTTTCAATAACAGACCCATTGCATATGTTGCATATAGATCTGTTTGGACCCATAAGTACTCCAAGCCTAAGTAGCAAGAAGTACACTCTGGTGATAGTAGATGAGTTCTCACGATTCACCTGGGTAATATTCCTAAAAGCCAAAAGTGAGGCTGCCCTGGAGATAATAAGTTTCATCAAAAGGGAAGAGTTGCAGAAAGGTTTGTCTGTAAAGCAACTAAGAAGTGATCATGGAACTGAGTTCAGGAACTCAACCGTTGAAAGCTTCTGTGAACAAAAAGAAATATTACAAAATTTCTCATCTGTCAGAACTCCACAACAAAATGTAGTTGCTGAAAGGAGAAATAGAACCTTAATTGAGGCTGCAAGGACAATGCTATGTGAGGCAGGATTGAAACTCTATTTCTGGGATGAAGCAGTTAGTACAGCCTGTTATACTCAGAATAGGTCAATCATTGTCAAAAGACATGGAAAGACTTCATATGAAATGTATAAGTCTAGAAAGCCCAATATAGGTTATTTCCATATCTTTGGTTCAAAATGCTATTTGCTGAATCAAAGAGATCAGCTCCATAAGTTGGAACCCAAAGCTGATCCTGGAATATTTGTTGGTTATTCCTCAATCTCCAAATCTTACAGAGTATATAATTCTAGGAGAAAGGCCATTGAAGAATTAATTCATGTTTCATTTGATGAAGACAGTATTGATCAAGCTGAGAAAAGTCAAGCTGACTCCGTTAGTCTGAGTGAGCTTGAGAGGCCAATGGAAATCAACATGTCAAATCCTATGTATGTCATAGGAGATGATAGTGATGATGATGTGCGTTCATCAATGAAATCATTACAAGCTTCAAAGGATTCTCAAGCTGAGAAATATGATGAGTTCGTCAATCCTTTTGGAGCTGAAGTCACTCAGACTGAGAATCTCAGTGATAATAAGTTTGTTGACAATGCTGCTGTTGAGACTGAGGAAATAAGTTCACCTCGAGGTTCTCAACATCACTCAGATTCAGAACCTGACTCTCCAACTACCACATTTAAATTCCTCAAAGATCATCCTCAAGATCAAATCATTGGAAATGTCCAAGAGAAAGTCATGACCAGATCTAAGGCTATAGCTAACTATGCTGCTCACTTTGGTTTTCTGTCTCAGATGGAACCAAAGAAGACTGAGGAAGCCTTAGCAGATGAGGATTGGACTGATGCTATGCAAGAGGAATTAAATGAGTTTGAGAGGAATCAAGTCTGGACCCTTGTCCCTGCCCCCAAAGATCATTCAATTATAGGCACTAAGTGGGTCTATAGAAATAAAATGGACAAGGATGGAGTGATAGTTAGGAACAAAGCCAGGCTGGTAGCACAAAGGTATAAGCAAGAGGAAGGAATCGATTATGATGAGACCTTTGCCCCTGTTGCTAGAATTGAAGCTATAAGGCTGTTCCTGGCTTATGCAGCATATAAAGACTTCAAAGTCTATCAAATGGATGTGAAGAGTGCTTTCCTAAATGGAAAACTTCAGGAGGAAGTCTATGTGAAACAACCTCCTGGCTTTGTAAGTTCAAAGTTTCCACATCATGTCTATAAGTTGGACAAGGCTTTGTATGGTCTTAAACAGGCTCCAAGAGCTTGGTATGATACACTGTCCACTTATCTACTATCCATGGATTTCACCAGAGGTAGTATAGATAAGACACTCTTTATTAAAAAGAGCAAGGGACAGGTGATTCTTGTACAAATCTATGTGGATGATATTATTTTTGGTTCAACCAATGAATCTCTGTGTGAGTGGTTCTCCAATATAATGTCACAAAAGTACAAGATGCGTATGATGGGTGAGATGACATATTTCCTAGGCCTACAAATTCAACAAAAGCCTGATGGAATTTTCATCAATCAAAGCAAATATGTTTTGGATTTGATAAAGAAATATGGTTTTGATTCAAGTTCAACCATGAAAACACCCATGTCACCAGCTGTCAAGCTGAGTAAAGACTCAGATGGTAAGTCTGTGTGTCAGTCTACCTATAGAGGAATGATAGGTTCATTACTCTATTTGACAGCTAGTAGACCTGATATCATGTTTGCTACATGTGTTTGTGCAAGATATCAGGCTGATCCTAAAGAATCACATCTTCAAGTTGTGAAAAGGATCTTTCGGTACCTAAAAGGTACACCAAATCTTGGACTTTGGTATCCAAAGGACTCTGGATTTGGGTTAGTTGGTTTTTTTGATGTGGAATATGCTGGGTGCAAGTTAGATAGAAAATCAACCACTGGAGGATGTCAATTGCTTGGAGGTAAATTAGTAAGTTGGACTAGTAAGAAACAGAACTCAGTGGTTACTTCAACTGCTGAAGTTGAGTATGTTATAGCAGGGAGCTGTTGTGCTCAGATCTTGTGGATGCAACATCAGCTTCAGGACTTTGGGATGAGTTTCAAGAAAACTCCTATCTTCTGTGATAACCAAAGTGCAATAGGCATCACTTACAATCCAATATTTCACTCAAGAACCAAGCATATTGAAATTAGACATCACTTCATAAGGGACATCGTGAAAAAAGGTAAATTTGACATTAAATTTATCTCCACTAATGACCAATTAGCAGATATCTTTACTAAGCCCCTTGATGAAAAGAGGTTTATGTATCTGCTAAGTAAATTGGGTATGCTCAACCCCTAGCTAAGTGTCTAAAATTTGAGTTCTCAGTTTGACAGAGACTAAGTGTCTTAAGCTGGGTGCACAGTTTATAAATAAGTTTTCATAAACTGATCTATATGTCAAACTGAATAATGAGTTCACACGTTTGGTCAGTTCCAAACATAATTCAACTACTCAGTGTGGTTGAACTATTAGTTTGAGTTAGTCTCGAACAAAATGACTAAGTGTTATTGAGTCTGAGCTATGTGCTTAACTCACACTGTGTGATTGGTTCATACGTTTGGTAAGTTCCAAACATATTTTACCTACTTAGTGTAGCTAAAATTACATGTTTAAGTCAGTCTTAAACATAAATGACTACGTGTCATTAAGTCTGAGTTATGTGCTTAACTCAGACTGTGTGATTGGTTCACACGTTTGGTTGGTTCCAAACACTTTTTAACTACTCAGTGTGGTTAATAGATTCATTTGAGTCAGTCTCAGACGAAAACGACTTAATGTCATTACTTATGAGCTGTGTGCTCTACTCAAGCTGAGTGCACATTTCAAGCTGAGTTTTATTCTCAAGCTGAGTGCACATTTCAAGTTGAGTGCTTAAATCAAGCTGAGTGCTTGAGTTAAACTGAGTAATAGGTTTACTCAGCTTGGTGTGTCCAATCTCATGTGTTATTTACTAAGTGTGAGTGACTCATGACCACTGCGTATTTGAGTCAGTCTCAATGCGCGTATTATACTAACTTGTGATAGGTATAATACATCAGTGTATATAATCCTATTGTTAGTCAATATTATTATATTACCTTAGTAACCGTTGGAAGATGATTAGTTCTACCCACTCACTGTTACATCACAATTTTACGGCGTAACGGATAAAACGGGGGATTTCTAACGGTAATTTTTCTCTCTCCTCAGAAAGGTATATATACCGATCTTATTCGGATTAGAGAAGTTTACGCTTACAATTCAGACTTCTCACCTTCTAACCTATCTTTCGCATACACCTCCATTGCTTAGTGCATACGTTCGTTTCAATACCCTAAATTGCTAAGGGCAATTTTTGAACCGCTCAGTGCGTATTTCCAATTAGTCAGTGTAATTAACCAACATGGACGGAATCACATTAGTTCTCAGTGATCAAATGATTCGAGGTGCTCAGTTCAGGAATAATGGAGTGTCATTGCTGAAAGTCAACCATCAACGGGCCTGCCTTGCAATTCCTCCGAGAAAACAAGGCAGATGTTATGAAGCCTGGGTGGCTTATATTTGTAAATGCCCTCTGGCATTCGCCTTCGGTGGCGCACCCCTCCACACCGTTCCTCAACATCTGCTAGAGTTCTGGTACACCTGTACTTACGACCAGAACAGGGGAGAGTTAACAGGAACTATTCTTAATGGTACTAGAACAGTCGTCCTATCAGTGCAGCGGCTAAGGGATGTTCTTCAACTCCCTCAATCTGATGAGTTCGAGACGGCTGTAACAAGGCAAGTGGCTAGGTCTATCCTACCTAGAATGGGCCACCCACAGACTGAAGGGGTGATCAAGAAGGCCACTTTTCCAACCGGATGGGGCTTTATGGTTTCCACAGTGGTACGTTCACTGGGAACGAAGGTTGGAGGCTTGGACCAAGTTAACGAGTTCGAAATGCAGCTGCTATACAACATGTTCTTTGATAGGCGTATCGATTATGCACAGCTCATATTCAACGAGCTTAAATTCCAAGTAATGAAGACCACCAGGGACCTCCATGTACCATTCATAAGGTATTTGTCCTTGGTGCTTGAAGCTGAGTTGGGGGATTTATATGAAGCTGGATGGGATGTGTTCCCTATTCCAACTCTCAGTCCAAATATGTTTAACAATGACATCTTCCCAGAGCAAGAGGATCTAAGTGGTCCAATGCTCTTGGTAGCTGAGGGAGTTTCATATGCAAGTGGAGATGAGGGATTGAATCAAGGGGGAGCTTCTCACGCTGACACCGAGGTTCAGGCTGAGCTCTCTGCTCAAGCTGAACCAGCTCATACAGAAGCTGGTTTAGGTAAAACCTCTCCACTTTCTCTTTCTTGTCACTTTTCTCCATCCACTTTTGGAGATAAGACTGCAGTAGAACCAACTCAGTCTAACCCATCTCCTCCACCTTCATTTCATTTACAATCCAAATCTAAAGCCACCCCTAGTATGCCCACTGCTGCTAGGGAGAATATTCGAACCTACAAACGTAAAACTGCCATAGGTGGTGCCACTCCTAAAGGCATCACTGGAGCTGAGATCACATTGATCCCTCCGGCAGGAGTTGAGGGGGAGACGCCTACTCTCAAGGTGTCGACCTCACGGCTCATTCAAACCCAACAGCCTAAACCGGGTGTGGTGTCTACTCATCCCACACTTGCTCGTGCCATGGGAGAGCCTACTTCTATGCCTGAACAGACACATTCAGGTTACATTGAACACATGACCAATCCCCAGGGTCAATCACCCCCCTCTTTACCCAAAAGCCAACCACCAACCCATACACTTCACGTCTCGAGCCCTATTCATTCTATTCATTTCTCACACTCTAGTGCACGACCTGTCAATGTTTCATCTTCAGACTAGGGTGATTCACAGGGTCAAGACTCTGGTGCAAATGAGTTTGAAGGTATAAACCGACCTTCAGATGATGCACCCAAATTCCAACCTACTCCAGCTGACTTGGATGATCTGCTAACATTCTTCAAAGGTCAGTTTGATACATTGCACCTCAAAAGGAAGAGAGCAAAGAAAGATATGCTGATGATCCTTGATAATCTGGATGAGGAGGTGTTGATGTTAAAATCTGCTGTTGCTGCCTTACAAAAGCAAAAGACTTCAACCCCTATTGATGATGACAAAAAGGGGGAGAAGGTTCAAGAAGCTGAAGCTAAGTCAGTCAAAGCTGAAGCTCTACTATTATTGGCAGAGGGAGCAGATTAGATTGAAGGCGAGAAAGAAACAAAGAAAGAACATGAGCTGACTGAGAAAGCAAAAGGCAAAAGACCAGTAGTGGTAAGCTCAGATGAATCAGAAGCCCCTCAACATAAGAAAAGGAAAATGATTCTTAGTGAATCATCAGTCTCAGATGAAGACTCGGCTGACAAAATGACACTTCAAGAAAGAGCTTCACTGATGGCTGCTAGGAGAATGGAAAGGGAGGATGCTGACCAGCTTGGGATCTCGGCCGAAGACCTAAGAAGAAGACAATTAGATGCTCAAGCTGTGTTAGCTAGATAAAAAGAAATAAGAGAACAAAACTGGGCTGAGCTGATCAGAAAGTAGAATGAGGAATTGACAAAACTCAGACTGCCTATCGTGCCCAAGGAAGAAGAAGAGGAACTTCCTATCCAAGATCAAACTGAGGAAGAAGATATAACTCAATGTTATGAAAAATTGTACTTCTCTTCTCAGATTGATTCACTCAAGTTGAATTTAGTTCAAGGGATCATTATCATGGAGTTCGTCTTAAAGAATGGTGAAACACCTACTCTGGAGCTAAATCAACTTCATAAGCTGAGTTATGAGGAATGGAAGCAAGTAGCAGTGCTTATTAAACAGATGGAAAAGTCTTCTGAAAGAAATCGAGTTAAAGATGAGTTGTTAAGGCTACTTGCAAGAGCTGATTCAATGAAACTCATACCCAGGTCTGAGATAGCTACCCTACTAACTTCTTTTCATAAAGTTGGAAAGAAGAGGCAAACAAAGCAAGCTGGACTAGCAAATTTAGATAAGTACAGTCTTGCTCTTCCTGAAGGCATGGAGTTTCAAGAGAATACATATGTTGAAAAGCCTCAGAAAGGGTTTATGTACTTGGAAAGAAATGGTGAAAAATGCTTCCAGGCTGATGCTAACATTTATACTTGTGGGGTATCTCAAGTGTTTGCTCTGAGACAACTAGTTGAGAAAACTGAACAGACTGCAAGGTTCCGATACATAATCAATAGAGCAATACGATCATAGAAGGATCAGCTTCAACATATACCTAATCTGCAAGAAATCCTTGAAGAAAAATAAAGAGATTAAGGAGTTTGAAGAGCTGCATCCAGAATAGATTAGTTCTACTGTTGTAAATATTAGATTAGTTCTAACATATTTTGTAAGCACTATGTGTGCATGATCTAAGTGATCAACAACTTTTGTATTATGATCAGTTCTATTAATACAAATATAAAGTTTGATATGTTCAACTGTATTATAATGTGTTCATAGCTATAAGTCTGATAAGTTCAGCTTAATGAATAATTGATAAGTTCTTATTCATTAATATAATTAGTTGGTGTGTTCAACTAAAAATTGGTGTGTTCCAATTTAAATTGATAAGTTCAATTAATATTGATATGTTCAATAAATATTTGATCAGTTCAAATAATAAAATCTTAATAAGTTTAAGATTTAAAACATAATTCTGTTAAACAAACTTAAGAACTGTTTGATGGTTTTGTCATCATCAAATAGGGGGAGTTTGTTGGGAAAATAATCTCATCAGTTTGAATTTGATGAGACAAAGTTAAGTTTGTAAGATGAGTTCTACATATAACTTAAACAGAATTATGAAGCTTAGTCAGACTGAACACTTCGAGTGATTCAGACTGAGTATAAGCTGAATATAAGCTGAGCATATGTTGATCAGTTTATATTATACCTTAGCTTGTTTATTAATATGTTTAATAATCTGTGTATGTCACATAAGGTATATATCGAGTAGTCAGCTTGATGTGTTTCAAGCTGAGTTACTCAGCTCACAAGCAGAGTCAGCTCGACAGAGTTAACAAATATGTTTTATTTAACTCTTTGGACTTCTAAGGATGAGTTAATAATTATACATGTTAGTTCATGTTTGAATTCGGGTTTATTCTCGAAGAACTCAGCTTGATGAGTTTCAAGCTGAGTAACTCAGTCCGAGTGAAGAAGTCAGTTTAAAGATAATTTAAATATGTTTTAAATTCATCTTTATCTCTCTCTATATCTACGGCGCGGATAAGAAGACTCCAGAATCAAGATTGAAGATTGAAGACTCAAGATAAGAAGATTCAAGATTCAAGATTCCGGTTTATCCGAAAGTTAGTTAGCGAATTAGGCTAAGTCTAGCTTGTTAGGAACCGTAGCAACAGGATTATAAATACTTATCTTCTGATAAGTTTAGAGGTACGACTCAGTACGACTTTGATTCGATTACAACTAAGTGTTGCAGAGCCAAACCTCACCTCATCGTATGTGTTACGAGTCTTGATTCAGTATCAAGATTTAATCACAGATTGCCAAAGAAGTTCATGTGTTCGAATTAATCACATTAGTTGTGATATTGGTAAGTAATCATGTGTTGATTCAATCTGTGAAAATCCTGTTTAGAGAGTCGTCGGTATCTATAATTATATGTTAATTTTAGATATCTAAGTTTGAGAGAATTGAGAGATTTATATTAGGTGATTATATATCAAGAGTTGCTTACTTGATAGTCATTGTAATCATCTTCTTATTCAAAGCATTGTAATCATCTTCTGATTAATAAAAGCATTTGATTGATTGTGGTTTGATTTACTGTGTGTAAAACTTTTCTTTGATTTGTTCAATTTCCGCAGAAAGTGTATTCAACCCCCCTTCTACACACTGTTGCTTGTTGTTACTCTCTCACACAAGGGACCAACATAGAGAGCCGAGAGGTAGAGAGCAAACACAAGAACACAAATAGTAGAATGCAAAGCTTAACATTGAAATGTGGGGGAAATGCCTTTATATAGCATTTCCCCAACTTTGAGTAATTACATATTACACCCCTCACTTTAATATTTCTAACATGGTTAACTAAATTTCAAAAAATTTATACTTTTTTTAATATATCTCTAAAACCTTAATAAATTAGTTAATATATTAAATTTTTTATTATCTCTATATAATTTTTAGAGCTTCATAATTTATAAGTATACATTTTTCTATAATATATAAATAAACTTGTTTCTATTTTCTAAGAAACTTTCTAAAATATTCATGCTCTATTAAATAGATAAATTTCTCATAAACTATGTATTTTTATATCATTCAAAATTTTAATTTCTTACAATATTACAAACATATATACAAGTTTATTTAACAATTAAAAATTCATGTCTACTAGCAATTTATAAAAATATAATAATCACGTCATCTAACAATTAATAAAAAAATATTTATCACAATAACATATATTTAAATTTTTTTCCATTATACAAAAGCACTAAACTTAAATATCAACAAAAACACAATAATAAATGTTAAACATACATATAAAAATAATAATATACATAATGTTTTAAAAAATAAATTTAATTTAAAAAATTGCAAGTTTACCATTATTTCTATGTAAGGTGTGCCGGAAAAGTGGAGATATTGTCTGAAAATTCGCCGGAGAATGTCACGGAAAGTGTCAAGACTTTGGTCGGAGGAGGAGATCGCCGGAGATGGTGTCCGTAGCTGGTCGCCGGAGAAGGTGTCCGGAGTTGATGAACGCTAGTTGTAGCCGGAATTTCGCCGGAATTATCACCGGAGGTGGTCGCCGGAGTGGTTGCCAGAATAAGTGGCCTGATTTTTGAGAGATTTATCTTTCAAACTTATCTTAATTTTTTACCAACTACTCTATTTATCTTTATCTACCCACCTAAAATAATACAAAACATCCCATCAAATTATTTTTTTACCATTTCCCAAGTCTTATAATTAAATTTTTATCATTTCCCAAGTGATTTGACTACCCAACACAATACCCCATAAGATGTGACATGAGTACTTTCATCAGCTTCAAAGTAAAATAAAAAATTAAATAAATTCCTCCTTCAGCTTCAAACTTCTACTCCTTCAGCTTCAAACATTATATGGTAAAAAAAAGACAAACATTTGATCTAGATGGCTAAAAAGTTACAAATAAACAATAACTTAATTACACTTTCTTTAAAATAATATTAACTTATATATTTTGTTTTCCATATAAAAAAATATTTATGATTTTATTTGATGGTTATGTAATTAACATTATTAATGGAAGTTGATATTAAATCGAGACATTAATTTTAAATTATTTTTTATGAGTCGTTAAAAGTAACTCAGTTAAAAAAATGAATTAGCAATCTAAATAGCAATTTTATCTTGTTACGAAGAACAGGTAATAATACCTCTTTTGGTATATTCATTATCGATTACAAATTTGGTCGTAGAGGGTACTGATTTATTCCTTTTAGTGTTTGATTTTTAATTGGGAATGGATAAGTAGATATTTTAAACTTATTAATAAGACATTTTTATTATATTATATTATTGTTTTAAGAAACATCTAACAACTTTGTAAAATTATATTATTTTAAAATATGATTTGTTTCTATTATTTTAAAACACGTTTGATACTTTCGTGTTCTTAGATATATGTTAAGAAAAAACTTATTAAAAAACTAATTTTTAAATGAAATTTCTTTTCCTAAAAAAAATTGGTTTGTAAAACAAATATCCAAAAGAGTCAGCTGGGTAACCGATGAAAATACACCTCTCAGCTCTAGGTTCGAGTTTATCTTGAGCCTTACGTCTCACGTAGGTCTCGCAACCCCAGACTTTGAGATAAGAAAGCGAAGAGCTCTTTCATGCCACATCTCAAAAGGTGTACTTGCAACCTTCTTTGTTGGTACAAGGTTCAAGGTCCTGACAGCGGTTTCCAAAGCGTATCCCCAAAAACTAATTGTTGGGAAAATGATCTCATCAGTTAAGATTTGATGAGACAAAGTTAAGTTTGTAAGATGTGTTCTACATATAACTTAAACATAATTATGAATTTTAGTCAGACTGAACACTTATAGTGACTCAGACTGAGTATAGGCTGAATATAAGCTGAGCATGTGTTTGATCAGCTTAGACTATATCTTAGTAAGATTATCAATATGTTTGATAAGCTGTGTGCGTAAACTAAGATATACATATCGAGTTTCAGCTTGATGAGTTTCAAGCTGAGCGACTCCGCGTGAAGACTGAGTCAGCTCAATAGAGTTACTAAATATGTTTTAGTTAATTCTTTAGACTTCTAAGGATAAATTAAAAAATTATACATGTTAGTTCATGGTTAAATTCGGGTTTGTTCTCGAAGAACTCAGCTTGATGAGTTTCAAGCTGAGTAACTCAGCCTGACTAATGAAGTCAGTTTAAAGATAATTTTAATGTGTTTTAAAATTTATCTTTTATCTATCTATATCTACGGAAAGGATAAGAAGACTTCAGAATCAAGATAGAAGATTGAAGATTCAAGATAAGAAGATTCAAGATTCAAGATTCCGAGTTATCCGATAGTTAGTTAGCAAATTAGGATTAGTCCAGTTTGTTAGGAACCATAGGAACAGGATTATAAATACTTATCTCCTAATAAGTTTAGAGGTACGAATTACAAACGAAAACAACTAAGTGTTGAAGAGCCAAATACCTCACCTCACCGTATGTGTTACGATTCTTGAATCACTGTTTGTCAGTTCAACGTGATCAAGAAACTCACAGATTGCCAAGTTGTTCGTGTGTTCGAATAATCACATTAGTTGTGATATTGGTAAGTTATCAATCTGTGTAAATCCTGTTTAGAGAGTCGTCAGTATCTATAATCATAAGTTGATTATAGATAGTTAAGTTTGAGAGATTGAGAGATTTATATTAGGTGGTTATGTATCAAGAGTTGCTTACTTGATAGTTATTGTAATCATCTTCTTATTCAAAGCATTGTAATCATCTTCTTAATAAAAGCATTTGACTGATTGTGGTTTGATTTACTCTGTGTAACACTTTTATTTGATTTGTTTAATTTCCGCAGAAAGTGTATTCAACCCCCTCTTCTACACACCTGTTGCTTGTTGTTATTCTCACCAAGGGACTAACAACTGGTATCAGAGCAGGTTGAACGATTTCATAAATTGAAAGTTCAAGATTCTGAGAAAGTTTACAATGGCTACAAGCAAACATTCTTCAAACTTTCCACATATGTCTGCCAAAGGTTGTCCCATATTTGATGGATCTGACTATCCTATGTGGAAGTTCAGAGCCATGCTATTCCTCAAGTCCATTGACATTCGTATGTTCGATGTCATTACAAAAGGACCTATCACCCCCAAGATTCCTGCTACTGTCAGTGATACGTCTCCTGGCAAAACTGAAAAGGAAACAAGAAAGCCTATTGCATCCTGGACTGATGAAGATTGGAAACTCTTCAATCTGGATGACAAGGCAAAAAGCATTCTGGCAAATGCCCTGACCAACGAAATCTTGCATACTGTGACTGGGTGTCAATCAGCAAAAGATATCTGGGACACACTGAGTTTTACATATGAGTGCACGGATCTGGTCAAGCAGCATAAGAAAAATCATTTGAATAGATCCTATGAAAACTTCTTTTCAAAGAAGAATGAAACCTTGTCAGATTTGTTCACAAGGTTTCACTGCTTGATAAATGACCTACTAAGTGTGGGTGTAAAGAAAGATGAAGCTGAACTTGTGCTGAAATTTCTGGATGTGTTACCAGAGAGGTTTAACGATGTAACTACAGCACGGAGGGCTGGAGGAACACTGCATGTGTACAACCTACAGTCCATTTATGGGTTCTTGCTAAATCATGAACATATCACTGAAAACAAGAGAACTTCTCAACAACAAGTCAAGAAGTCTTTGGATAAGAATGAAGTTGCATTGGCTGCAAAGAAAAAGAAGAAAAGCTCTAAGACACTGGTTGTTGAATCTGAGACTAAGTCAGAATCTCAAGCTGACCACTCAGACTTAGACTCAAGTGATACTGATGATGTTCAGAATATCACTGAGCAAATGGCAATGTTAGCCAGACGTTTGAGAAGAGCTCAAAGGGGAAGAGGAAGATCTGATAGGGGCAAAGGGAAGAGTTCCTTTGATCCCAAGAATGCTGTGTGCTTCAACTGTCGAGAAGAAGGGACATATTGCTGCTGAGTGCAGATCAAAGAAGGTGGAATCAACATCAGTTGTTGATAAGAATGCTTACAGAGCTGATAAATACAAGAAGAAATATACTCAGCTCAAGGAAGGAAAGCCAGAAGACAAACCCGTTGAAAAGGATTATATGCTGAAACCTGGGATACTGAATCATCTACCTCAGATGATGATGTATGTCTGATGGCTCAAGAAGATGAAGAGTTGGAAATAGATGAGGTTGATTATGGTTTGTCCGAGTCAACTTTTGAAGCTGACATGAAGGAAGCTGAGGAAAACAGCAAGCTTAGTGATTGGGATCCTGCTTCCATGTATAAGGTCAGTAATTTCAACTCTTACACCGATGAGGAAAAGGGTCTTGCTTTTGATTATCTGCTGAATGATTTCAAGGCCATCCTTAAGTCTCAAAATGACCTCAAAGATGAGATAACTAAACTCAAGAATGAGATTAAGGAAAATAAATCTCTCATTGATGTTGGTAAGAAAGCACAATGTGATCTTGAATGTCAAAGACACATTAATAAACTTCTAAGTGAAGAACTTCAGGAAGCTAAAGACAAAGCTGACCAACTTCAAAAGGTCACTGAGTCTTGGTGTAAGTCATCAAAGCTTGCTGAAAAATTCATAAACCAACAAATTCCTAAACAAGTAAAGGCTGTACTTGGAGGTGACTTTCAAACAGCAGCTTATGTAGCTGATGATGAGATAGCAAGTACAGCCTCTGAGGAGGATAGACTACTGATTGAGTCTCAGAAGTCAGCCTCTGAGAAGAAACATGGTCAAAACCTTAAATACAATATGTTTGTAAAGGCTAAAGATCATGGAGAAGAGTGCTCAACATCCAAACAACATGGTAAGTCTGTGCTGGACAGATTAAGCACTCAGCCTATTCAAAGAACTTCAGTCATAGAAAGGCTTAATCCAAATCCTTTCAAAATACAACATTCTCTATCTGGCTCGGAGAGAAGTTACAAGAATAGGAAGACCATTGTCAGTCAGAGGTCAAAGTACAACAATGGTAAGTCCAAAGTTATAGATCTTGGTAAGTCCAAGAAGATCAACAGTGGTAAGTCCAAGCATGTTGAAACTGGTGAGTCCAGTAGTCATGACAAAGGTAAGTCCAAGGTCATGGAAAAGAAGATTGTTAGTCAAACTTCTAATCAAAAGGATAACAAACAAAGATCTGACAAAGGTAAGTCCAAAGTCAGTGATCATCATGTGAATCAACTTGCAAAGAAAGTTGAAAAGTTATCCACCACATATAATCCTAAGTCTGAGAGCAAGTTCTCACAAGGATTATTAGGCACTCTACCTCCTGCAATCATTGGAAGAAGGAGATGCTACAAGTGCAGAAGTAGAGGTCATGAGGCTAAGGACTGTGATGCAGAAATCTCAAGGACTAAACAAGAACAAGCTGATTAGCCTACACAGGACTAAGATCCTGCTCAAGCTGAACAGTCAGTTCAACCAGATGGAGATGCTAAGTGCTCCTCATCTGAACCCACCAAGAAGTGGGTTCCCAAACAAAACTAATCTGTTTAGTTTTCATGTCATGTGCAGGGTTCAAGTAAATGGTACTTGGATAGTAGATGCTCAAGGCACATGACCGGGTGGAAAGGACTTCTTAGTGATTTACAAGATGATGAAGGTCCTAAAGTAACATTTGGAGACAACTCCCATGGAAGAACAAAAGGCTATGGGAAGATGCAAGCTGGCAAGGTCACTTTCCAGAGAGTTGCATACGTCAAAGGTCTCAAACACAACCTGATCAATTGTGTGATGAAGACAATATAGTTACTTTTGGGAAGAAAGAAGGAACAATCTATAATGCTAAGGGAAAGCCTGTATTAATAGCTAAAATAGAAAGAGACGTGTATCTACTTGATCTTAATTCTGCTGATCCTTATAATGAAACCTGCTTGTATTCCCATTCTGTTCCTAAGCTGAGTTGGTTATGGCATAAACGTTTATCTCATCTAAACTTTAAAAATATAAATATGTTGTCCCATAAAGAGTTAGTCTCTGGATTACCAAAGATCACATTTGTCAAAGACAAATTGTGCTCAGCGTGTGAACAAGGGAAACATCATAAAGGGTCTTTTAAATCAAAGCAAAATTTTTCAATAACAGACCCATTGCATATGTTGCATATGGATTTGTTTGGACCCATAAGTACTCCAAGCCTAAGTGGTAAGAAGTACACACTGGTGATAGTAGATGAGTTCTCTAGATTCACCTGGGTAATATTCCTTAAAGCCAAAAGTGAGGCTGCCCTGGAGATAATCAGTTTTATCAAACATGAAGAGTTGCAGAAAGGTTTGTCTGTAAAGCAACTTAGAAGTGATCATGGGACTGAGTTCAGAAACTCTACCCTTGAAAGCTTCTGTGAAAAAAGGGAATATTACAGAATTTCTCATCTTTCAGAACTCCCCAACAAAATGGAGTTGCTGAAAGGAGATATAGAACCTTAATTGAGGCTGCTAGAACAATGCTATGTGAGGCAGGATTGAAACTCTATTTCTGGGATGAAGCTGTTAGTACAGCCTGCTATACCCAAAATAGATCAATCATTGTCAAAAGACATGGAAAGACATCATATGAAATGTATAAGTCTAGAAAGCCCAATATAGGTTACTTCCATATCTTTGGTTAAAAATGCTATGTGCTGAATCAAAGAGATCAGCTCCATAAGTTGGAACCTAAAGCTGATCTTGGAATATTCGTTGGTTATTCCTCAATCTCCAAGTCTTACAGGATATATAATACAAGGAGAAAGGCCATATAAGAGTAAATTCATGTCTCCTTTGATGAAGACTGTTTTGATCAAGCTGATAAAAGTCAAGCTGACTTGGTCAGTCTGAGTGAGCTTGAAAGGCCTAAAGAAACCAACCTATCAAATCCTATGTATGTCATAGGAGATGATAGTGATGATGATGTGTGTTCATCAAAGAAATCATCACAAACTCCAAGGGATTCTCAAGCTAAGAAGGATGATGAGTTCATCAACCCCTTTGGAGCTGAAGTCACTCAGACTGAGAATCTCAGTGATCATCAGTTTGTTGACAATGCAGCTGTTGAGACTGAGGATGTGTGTTCACCTCAAAGTTCTCAACATCACTCAGATTCAGAACCAGACTCTCCAACTACAACATTCAAATTCCTTAAATATCATCCTCAAGATCAAATTATTGGAAATGTCCAAGAAAAGGTCATGACCAGATCTAAGGCTACAGCTAACTATGCTGCTCACTTTGGTTTCCTATCTCAAATGGAACCAAAGAAGACTGAAGAAGCCTTAGAAGATGAGGATTGGATTGAAGCTATGCAAGAGGAATTAAATGAGTTTGAGAGAAACAAAGTCTGGAAACTTGTCCCTGCCCCCAAAGATCATTCAATTATAGGCACTAAGTGGGTCTATAGAAATAAAATGGACAAGGATGGAATGATAGTTAGGAACAAAGCCAGGCTGGTAGCACAAGGGTATAAGCAAGAATAGGGAATTGATTATGATGAGACCTTTGCCCCTGTTGCTAGAATTGAAGCCATAAGGTTGTTCTTAGCTTATGCAGCATATAAAGACTTCAAAGTCTATCAGATGGATGTGAAGAGTGCCTTCCTTAATGGAAAACTTCAGGAGGAAGTCTATGTGAAACAACCTCCTGGCTTTGTAAGTTCAAAGTTTCCACATCATGTCTATAAGTTGGACAAGGCTTTGTATGGTCTTAAACAAGATTGAAGAGCTTGGTATGATACTCTGTCCACTTATCTACCATCAATGGATTTCACCAGAGGTAGTATAGATAAGACACTCTTTATTAAAAAGAGTAAAGGATAGGTGATTCTTATACAAATATATGTGGATGACATTATCTTTGATTCTACCAATGAATCTCTGCGTGAGTGGTTTTCTAAAATAATGTCTCAAAAGTACAAGATGAGTATGATGGGTGAGATGACATACTTCCTAGGGTTACAAATTCAACAAAAGCCTAATGGAATATTCATCAATCAAAGCAAGTATGTTCTTGATTTGATAAAGAAATATGGTTTTGATTCAAGTTCAACCATGAAAACACCCATCTCACCAGCTGTCAAGCTGAGTAAAGACTCAGATGGTAAGTCTATGTGTCAGTCTACCTATAGAGGAATGATAGGCTCATTGCTCTATTTGATAACTAGTAGACCTGATATCATGTTTGCTACATGTGTTTGTGCAAGATATCAGGCAGATCCTAAAGAATCACATCTTCAACCTGTGAAAAGGATCTTTAGGTACCTTAGAGGTACACCAAATCTAGGTCTTTTGTATCCAAAGGACTCTGGATTTTAACTAGTTAGTTTTTAAGATGCTGACTATGCTGGGTGCAAGTTAGATAGAAAATCAACTACTGGAGGATGTCAAATTCTTGGAGGGAAGTTAGTCAGCTAGACTAGTAAGAATTAGAACTCAGTGGCTACTTCAACTGCTGAAGCTGAATATGTTGCAGCAGGTAGCTGTTGTGCTCAAATCCTATGGATGCAGCATCAGCTTCAAAGACTTTGGCATGAGTTTCAAGAATACTCCTATCTTCTGTGATAACCAAAGTGCTATAGCCATCACTTACAATCCAGTCTTCCACTCAAGAACCAAGCACATTGAAATTCTACATCACTTCATCAGTGACATCGTGGAAAAATGTAAAGTTGACATTAAATTTATTTCCACTGATGACCAATTAGCAGATATATTCACTAAACCCCTTGATGAAAAGAGGTTTATGTATCTGCTAAGTGAATTGGGTATGCTCAACCCCTAGCTAAGTGTCTAGAATCTGAGTTTTTCAGTTTGACAAAGACTAAGTGTCTTGAGCTGAGTGCACAATTTATAAATAAGTTTTCATAAACTGTATAACAAGTCAAGCTGAATGATGAGTTCACACGTTTGGTGAGTTCCAAACATATTCTAACTACTTAGTGTAGTTATGATACAGTTTGAGTCAGTCTCAAACATAACTGACTAAGTGTCATTGATTCTGAGCTATGTGCTTCACTCAAGCTGAGTGATATGTTCACACGTTTGGTTAGTTCCAACCAAGTTTTAAACAACTCAGTGTATTAGAAACAAGTTTGAGTCAGTCTCAAACAACAATTGACTCAGTGTCATTAAGTCTGAGCTGTGTGCTCTGCTCAAGCTGAGTATCAATCTCAAGCTGAGTACTCAACTCAAGCTGAGTTCTTGAATCAAGCTGAGTGCCTGACCTAAACTGAGTAATAAGTTTACTCAGCTTGGTGTGTCCAAACTATGTTTTAATTACTACATGTCATTAATTCATCTGTACATGCGTATTTGAGTCGGTCTCAAATCGCACCGTATATCAATTGTGTATTGGTATACTTTAACAGTGTTTATAATCTTATTATGGGTTGATAATATTATTTTACACTTGTATCCATTGGAAGATGATAAGTTTCTACTCTCTAACAGTTACATAAAGCCGTAATTTTTACGGTGTAACGGATAAAAAGGGGATTTCAACGGTAACTTTTCTCTCTCTTAAAAAAGGTATATATAACGATCATAATCGGTTTAGAGAAGTTTATGCTTACAAGTCCGACTTCTCATCTTCTCAACTACCTTTCGCAAACACCTCAATTGCTTAGTGCATTCGTCCGTTCAAAACCTAACTTGCTAAGTGCAATTTTTGTACCGCTAAGTGCGAATTTCAATTTACTCAGTGTAATTAATTAAACATGGATGGAATCACATTAGTTCTCGGTGATCAGATGAGTCGAGGTGCTTAGTTCAAGAATAATGGAGTGTAGTTGATGAAAGTCAACAATCAACGGGCCTGTCTTGCAATTCCTCCGAGGAAACAAGGCAGAGGATATGAAGTCTAGGTGGCTTACATTCGTAAATGCCCCCTGGCATTCGCCTTCTATGGCGCACCTCTCCGTATCGTTCCTAAACATCTACTGGAGTTCTGGTATACATGTACGTATGATCAGAACAGGGGAGAGATAACAGGGACTGTTTTAAATGGCAATAGAACAGTAACCCTTTCAGTGCAGCGGCTAAGGGATGTTCTTCGACTCCCTCAATCTGATGAGTTCGAGCCGACTGTCACGAGGCAGGTGGCAAGGTCAGTCCTACCCAGAATGGGTCACCCACAGACAGAGGGTGTAATAAAAAAGGCCACCTTTCCAACCAGTTGGGGCTTCATGGTTTCAACAGTGATTCGTTCACTGGGGACTAAGGTTGGCGGACTGGACAAGGTAAATGAGTTTGAAATGCCGCTGCTGTACAATATTTACTTCAACAGAAATCTGGACTATGCTCTGCTTTTCTTCAATGAACTCAAGGTCCAAGTGTTTAAGACCTTAAGGGATCTTCATGTACCGTTTATAAGGTATCTGTCCTTGGCAATTTGAAGCTGAGCTGGGGACAGCACTCTATGAAGCTGATGAGGATGTGTTCCTGTTTCCTACACTCAGCCCCAAGATGTTCAACAATGACATCTTCACGGAGCAAGAGGGTCTGAGTGAGCCCATGCTACTGATAGCTGAGGCAGCTTCATCTGAAAGTGCAGAAGAGGGATCAAATCAAGGGGGAGCTTCCCAAGCTGACACGGAAGTTCAAGCTGAGCAATCTGCTCAAGCTGAACCAGCACACACTGAAGCTGCTTTTGGTAAGGCTATCCACTTTCTCTTTCTTCTCACTATTCTTCATCCGTTTTTGGAGACAAGGCTGTGGTAAGCCCAACCCAGTCTAACCTATCTCCTCCACCTTCATTCCATTTACAATCCCACTCTGAAGCCACCCCTAGCTTGCCCACTGCTGCTAGGGAGAATATTCGAACCTATACATGTAAAACTGCTATAGGTGGTGCCACTCCTAAAGGCATCACTGGAGCTGAGATCACATCGATCCCTCCACCAGCAGGAGTTGAGGGGGAGACGCCTACTCTTAAGGTGTCAACCTCGAGGCTCATTACAACCCATCAGCCTTACCCGGGTGTGGTGTCTACTCAACCCACACTCTCTAGTGCCATGGGAGAGCCCTCTACTTTGCCTAAGCAGACACACTTAGGTAACATTGAATATATGACCAATCCCCAGGGTCAATCACCCCCCTCCAAACCGATCAGCCAACCACCAACCCATACACTTCACATTTAGAGCCTCATTACTTCTCTTCATTTCTCACACCCTATAGCACGACCTGTCAATGTTTCATCTTCAAACCATGGTGATTCACAAGGTCCAGACTCTGGTGCAAATGAATTTGAAGGTAAACACCAGCCTTTAGATGATGCACCCAAATTCCAACCCTCTCAAGCTGACTTGGACGACTTAATGAAATTTTTCAAAAGTCAGTTTGACAAGTTGCACCTCAAAAGAAAGCAAACTAAGAAGGATATGCTAATGATTATTGATAATCTGGATGAGGAGGTGCTAAATTTGAAATTTGCAGTGGCTGCCCTACAAAAACAAAGGACTTTGACCCCTATTGATGATGACAAAAAGAGGGAGAAGGTTCAAGCTGATACTGAAGCTGAGCTAGTTCGAGCTTAAGCTAAAGCTTTTCTAGATCTAGCTAAAGGAGCAGAGAGGCAATCTCAGCCTGAGGGGGAGTCAAAATTAAAAGAGGATGAACCTACAGCTAAGAAACAAAAATTAACAGAATTTTAATCTGAGGCTGAAGAGGTGTTTGAGATTGAGCAGGAAACAGAAGAAGAGAAAGCTACAAGAGAATTGATAGAGATGCTCGAGCAAGAAGAAGAAAGTAACGAGAAGGAAGTACCGGATCAAGAAAAGGAAAAATTGAGAAAAGCGTTAGCTCAAGCTGAGGCTACATACACTGGTCCGAGACCTGATTCTATCCCATATACAGACGAGGACATTCAAGAGTGCTATTTCAGAAGGAGCACCAGCAAGGAGATCAAAGGCATAACCTTGAGCAGAATTGATGGAGCCATCATCCTCAACTTTGAATTCGAAGATAAATCTACAATGGGGATGGACCTGAGATATGTTCATAGGATGGGATACATAGAATGGCAAAGAATTTTAATGACGCTCAAGAAGTTCAAGAAAAGCCAAATCAAGCAAGAGATCCTTACTGAAGTTTCTGAGCTGATTAGCAGAGCTGAGAAATTGAGATATGTTCCAGTTCCTGGTCTGCAGTGGGAGAACTTATTCGAGATACCTGAAGGTGTAGAGTTTAAAGAAAACCAAGGTATTGATACACCTGTTCAGGGATTCATGTTTAAGGATCAGGCTGGCAATCCCAGCTTTATCAAGCTGAAGGAAATATGTTATCTAAAAGCTAGGAATGCCATACATATAAGAAGTTGTTGTGGTGATAGCTCAAATCATTTTGTAAAGTATAAGATGAATAAGATCATCAGAATGCAACAGAGAGAACTTAGAGGAGATGCAGAAGCTGAGAGCCTCCTAGAAGAAATCAACAGAGAAATTATTCTCTGGGAAGTTCTACATCCTGAGTTCAAAAGATAAAATAGATTAGTTCTATCGGAAATTAGATTAGTTCTAATTTTTGTAAGAACTTAGTGTGCATGATCTGAGTGATTATATTTTTGTATTATGATTAGTTCAGATAATACAAGTATAAAGTTTGATATGTTCAACTGTGTTATGATGTGTTTATATTTATAAGTCTGATAAGTTCAGCTAAATGAATAACTGATAAGTTATTATTTAATTGGTTGGTGCGTTCAACTAAAAGTTGGTGTGTTCCAATTGAAATTGATATGTTCAATTAATGTTTGATCAGTTTAAATATAAAAATCTTAATAAGTTTAAGACTTAAGACATAATTCTGTTAAACAAAGTTATTAACTGTTTGATAGTTTTGTCATCATCAAATAGGAGGAGTTTGTTGGGAAAATGATCTCATCAGTTAAGATTTGATGAGACAAAGTTAAGTTTGTAAGATGTGTTCTACATATAACTTAAACAGAATTATGAAGTTTAGTCAGACTAAACACTTATAGTGACTCAGAATGAGTATAAGTTGAGCATGTTTTCTATCAGCTTAGACTAAGATATACATATTGAGTTTCAGCTTGATGAATTTCAAGCTGAGCGACTCAGCGTGAAGACTGAGTCAGCTCAATAGAGTTACTAAATATGTTTTAGTTAATTCATTAGACTTCTAAGGATGAGTTAAAAAATTATACATGTTAGTTCATGGTTAAATTCGGGTTTGTTCTCGAAGAACTCAGCTTGATGAGTTTCAAGCTGAGTAACTCAGCCTGACTAATGAAGTTAGTTTAAAGATAATTTTAATGTGTTTTAAAATTTATCTTTTATCTCTCTATATCTACAGAAAGGATAAGAAGACTTCAGAATCAAGATTGAAGATTGAAGACTCAAGATAAGAAGATTCAAGATTCAAGATTCCGAGTTATCCGATAGTTAGTTAGCAAATTAGGATTAGTCCAGTTTGTTAGGAACCGTAGGAACAGGATTATAAATACTTATCTCCTGATAAGTTTAGAGGTATGACTTACAAACGAAAACAATTAAGTGTTGAAGAGCCAAATACCTCACCTCACCGTATGTGTTACGATTCTTGAATCACTGTTTGTCAGTTCAACGTGATCAAGAAACTCACAGATTGCCAAGTTGTTCGTGTGTTCGAATAATCACATTAGTTGTGATATTGGTAAGTTATCAATCTGTGTAAATCCTGTTTAGAGAGTCGTCAGTATCTATAATCGTAAGTTGATTATAAATAGTTAAGTTTGAGAGATTGAGAGATTATATTAGGTGGTTATGTATCAAGAGTTGCTTGCTTGATAGTTATTGTAATCATCTTATTATTCAAAGCATTGTAATCATCTTCTTAATAAAAGCATTTGACTGATTGTGGTTTGATTTACTCTGTGTAACACTTTTATTTGATTTGTTCAATTTGCGCAGCAAGTGTATTCAACCCCCCCTTCTACACACCTGTTGCTTGTTGTTATTCTCACCAAGGGACCAACACTAATGGGTAGCTTTGTTCGATTCATCATAGGCCGAACCATATCTAGTAATGTTCGGTTTCTCCTCCTAGCGTCCCCTTTCAATTGCGATGTCCTGGGTGGAGTAAATTGTGAGATAATCCCACAATCCTTAAGATGATCGTCAAACTCGGTACTAAGATACTCACCGCCCCTATCGAATATGAGACTCTTAATCCGTTTGCTCAATTGATTCTGCACTTCGTTTTGGTACGTCTTGAACACCTCAAAGGTTTCAGAATTATGCTTAATTAAATAAACATAACCATATCTACTGAAATCATTGGTAAATGTAACGAAGTACTTGCAGTTGTTTCTTTTTACGAACTTGAACGGACCACACACATCCATGTGAATGATATCCAACAAGTCCTTGCCCCTCTCACTAACGCCGGTGAAGGGTGATTTAGTCATCTTGTCTAATAGACGAGAATCACATATGTCGCTTGACCCCTAGTCAAACGATTCCAAAATCCCATCCATTTGGAGTTTGGCGATGCGTTTCTTGTTTATATGGCCAAGACGACTATGCTACAATGACAACTTGTCCAAACCATCTTTGGACTTAGAATCAGTATTTATGATTGAGTTATTACCATTCAATTATACACTTTTTTCGTAAATACCACGATATGGAAAAGCTTTAAAATAATGAACTTCAACTTCAAAGCAAGAAATAATATCATTATCGAAATTAAAACTAAATCCATCATCATATAAAGCATGAAAAGATAAAATGTTTCGTGCCACGCAGGGCGAAAAACAAACATTATCTAAAGTAATAACTTTTCCTGAAGGAAAGGCAAGATCCGCACTTCCAATCCGTTCCACAGGGACCACCTCCTTTTTCCCCATGATCAAGTCCAACTCTCCAGCACCCGGAACCCTACTTCTTTTTAGCACCTGCACAATGTTAAACGTGAGTGCTACAACTGGTGTCTAAGACCTAGCCGTTAGAAGTAGCGGTGTTGTGGAGTTCAATAAAAAACATACTTGCGGATTCAGCTCCCTTAGCCTTAACGCGCTTGAGCTCCTCGAGGTACTTTGGGCATGAACACTTTCAATACCCCTTTTCCTTGTAGTTGAAGCACTTGGCTTCCACATGGTCCTCAGCTTACGGGACCGAGATCTTCCCCTTGCCCTTTGGGTTTGGTCTAGGGTTAGGTTTGGCATCACCAACCTTCCCCTTTCCCTTACCCTTAGTTGGAGAAGTTCCAAGAAAGATATCGTGGCTGATTCAACCACAGAGTCTGAGTATACTGCTACGAGTGAGGCTGCTGAGTAGGTGGTGTGGATGAAGAAATTCAGCAAAGACCTTGGAGTCGTTCCTAGCATCGCTGACCCTATTGAGATCTTTTGTGACAATGAGGGTGCAGTAGCTCTGGGTAAGGAACCGAGTGAAGGGTTTTGATCTGACCAAACCACCCTAAAACACAAACTGGTCAAGGCCCTGGGTTTGATTCTACTATTTCAATCCTAAAAAGGAAACAGATTGAACACAACCCTCTAAACCCCAAAAGGGTTAGGATCTTACTAATGATCATATAAGTTTCTCAACAACAATCCAGATAAAAGGTTTAGAAAAACAATACCTCTTGTGATCTTGGGATTGCTAAAGATAGTCCACCACTACTTCATCACCAATGAACTGGCTGCTAGACCGCTCCCGGAAATATCCGAGCAACACGCAAACCTTGCGTGTGTATGTGTGTGATCGACGCAAGCTAAAAACCAAAACCCCCATGGGGTTTGATGATGTCGACGCAGAGAAAGAGAGAGAGAGAGAGAGAGAGAGAGAGAGAGAGAGAGAGAGAGAGAGAGAGAGTAGGGAGGTGGCTAGGGTTCTTTTCTTGATTCAAATTAGAAATGCATAAGGATTATGAGCTCTTTTCAAGGTTTAAATACTTAAACC
The DNA here is from genome assembly GCA_947179395.2 of Pulicaria dysenterica. Classification (NCBI taxonomy): domain Eukaryota; kingdom Viridiplantae; phylum Streptophyta; class Magnoliopsida; order Asterales; family Asteraceae; genus Pulicaria; species Pulicaria dysenterica. The sequence goes on along the minus strand of OX359292.1, from coordinate 47,214,028 downwards.
TTATTCAAGCCCAAGCCCATTCAATTAAAGCCTATGTCTTTAATTGAAGTTTCATTCCTAGCACTTTGACCCCTTGGACTTTACTAGTTAATTAATTAACTATTAATTAACTGGTCCGTTAAATATTAAACTTAATATTTAATTCCCTTTAAATAATAAATAACTATTTATTATTTATTTCCTTCTAATAACTAATCTAACTGATTAATTATTTAATTCTCCCTTTAAATAATTAATTCCACTGATTAATTATTTCCACACAAAAGTTGGTAGATTTCCAAACTATTCTAAGTGGGTGTGTAGTAGTGTGACTCTTTAGTCTCTTATAACATTGGATACAATGTACCCATTAATTATATCTGCACATAATCCAACAGACTCCCACTTGTGCAAGATAAGTAATAGTTATTGTACATTATTAGCCTAAGGAGGTCCCTAGCCAGACACTTTGGATAACCAGGTCATAAGAACTCTTATACCGCAAAACAAAATGTGATAATGTAAACTCTCATAAAACAACTGTTCATGAGCAATCTATCATAAACTAACTGTTCATGAATCAACTCTCATAAACTACCTGTTTATGAATGGGTACGGTTATTATAGGTTTGTCCCTTGCAGCGCGATATTTCAATTTTGAGCATGAGCATGGAGAGTGTCAACCCAAAATCTCAAGAATTATATTCATGACATACTTGATTTCAAAACTGCGTTATAAATGACAAAGAACAAACCAGTTCGTTTGGGCACGGCCGTGCACTTACCAGTTTCTCTAATAAGTCAAGGGGTCCGGAAATATCTCTCTTAAAAAGGAGGTGCAAATACCTTCTTGCATATTTGCATTTGGCAACACGGCTCCCACTGAATCTAGATACGCCCCTTATGACCACCCTGTTACGGCGTGGCGTTAGGACGCACTAAGGAGACAACAGTTACCGCATCCCAGACCAAGTACCTTAGGTTTAAGGATAACCTATGTGATAAATAATTTCGACACGAATCCACGAAGTATTTTTCATGTTGGGTCAATCCAATATTCGTAACCCTAATGAATATCCGTCAATTTTGGTCCACAAAAGACTTTTGCAACTATATTCGATATACCTTCGAATCTACCCCAAAATTACGATGACTTTACAACCATATCAAGGTTCCCACCTAGATAAGTAGTCACGGATAATGTTTTGAATAAACCAAGTTTATTCCTGGATGGTTTAAAACATACAAAATGGTGAAGAATAATGAAACTAATTTCTACACCCTCCATATTCCACCCTAGAATAAAGATGCATAATTTCCACCATTTCATTGACTCAATTCACAGCGTTTATCTGAATTACTTATTATTTTACATTTTAACTTATCACGGATTACAAAGAAAATAATATTCCTATAAACCAAAAACTCAAGACTAGTACTCTGAAGTACTCCTTTCTTGGTTTTGCTAGAAATCATTTTCGCAACCTAAAAACAATTCTAGACTTACTTATTTTATAAATTCCTTAAACTTGGAGAACTGGAAATAACTCCAGAGTTTTTGAGTTTATAAAATAATCCCCTTGTAATTAAAACTTTAATTACACTAGTAGATACATAAAATCTTACTAGATTCATACTCCCTTTTGAAATGATAAATCCATTTACACATACTTGTAAATTTGAGATTAGATCCTCAGTGTACATTAACACTTATCTGATTTCATCATTAAGGATACTGATAAATATCCTATTTTATCATCTCTAACGTTAATCAACCACCAACATTAATTGTTTTGACTCTTTGAACCCTTTTAAACATGTATAAATCCTTTTAAGTCATGTCTTGACTTAAGTAGAAATTGTAATGACATCCTTATTGAGAACCTTTCAATAAGTCATGCGCTCTTCGGATTCATTCCCTTTCAAGAACCTTTTATTTTAGATCACTTCTAAAATTATCCGACAATTATACTTGAAAAGTGCATTATCTTAAAACACCATTTTAAACTCAGTCAGTCCTTGACTAATACGCCTAAAACTTGTGTTTAAAAAAAACACTTGTTTAAAACAGTTTTTGTGAGAAATTTAAATGTTTTATGAAACCAGAACTTGGATTTCTCATATACCCACCTTTCCAACTATGGAAAACGGTTTCATTAAACCCAAAACGCGATTACAAGTATAAAACACTTGTAAAAGCATTTTTGAATTTCTGGTTGTCCCTTGTATGAGAATAACAACAAGCAAAAGGTGTGTAGAAGGGGGTTGAATACACTTTCTGCGGAAATTGAACAAATCAAATAAAAGTGTTACACACAGTAAATTAAACCACAATTAGTCGAATGCTTTTATTAAGAAGATAATTACAATGTTTTGAATAAGAAGATGATTACAATAATTATCAAGTAAGCAACTCTTGATATATAACCACCTAATATAAATCTCTCAATTTCTCAAACTTAGCAATCTATAATCAACATATGATTATAGATATTGACGACTCTCTAAACAGGATTTACACAGATTCAATCAACTTATGATTACTTACCAATCTTCACAACAAATGTGAATATTCGAACACACGAACACTTTGGGAATCTGTGAGTTTTCTTGATCAAGTTGAACTAAGAAACTGTAATCAAGATTTGTAACACATACGGTGAGGTGAGGTTTTGGCTCTGCAACACTTAGTTGTTTTCTAAGTCGTAGTAGAAGTCGTACCTCTAAACTTATCAGGAGATAAGTATTTATAATCCTGTTCCTACGGTTCCTAACAAACTGGACTAATCCTAATTTGCTAACTAACTATCGGATAACTCGGAATCTTAAATCTTGAATCTTCTTATCTTGAGTCTTCAATCTTCAATCTTGATTCTGAAGTCTTCTTATCCTTTCCGTAGATATAGAGAGTTAAAACAGAATTTCAAACACATTTAAATTCTTTCAAACTGACTTCTTTAGTCAGGCTGAGTTACTCAGCTTGAAACTCATCAAGCTGAGTTCTTCGAGAACACACTCGAAAACAAACATGGACTAACATGTATAATTATTAACTCATCCTTAGAAGTCTAAAGAATTAACTAAAACATATTTAGTAACTCTATTGAGCTGACTCAACCTTCACGCTGAGTCGCTCAGCTTGAAACTCATCAAGCTGAAACTCAATATGTATATCTTAGTTTACGCACACAGCTTATCAAACATATTGATAATCTTACTAAGATATAGTCTAAGCTGATCGAACATATGCTCAGCTTATACTCAGCTTGTACTCAGTCTGAATCACTATAAGTGTTCAGTCTGACTAAGCTTTATAATTCTGTTTAAGTTATATGTAGAACATATCATACAAACTTACCTTTGTCTCATCAAATTTAAACTGATGAGATCATTTTCCCAACAAAGTCCCCCTATTTGATGATGACAAAACCATCAAACAGTTATTAAGTTTGTTTAACAGAATTATGTTTTAAATCTTAAACTTATCAAGATTTTTACTTTGAACTAATCAAATATTAATTGAACATATCAATATTAATTGAACTTATCAATTTTAAGTGGAACATACCAACTTTTAGTTGAACACACCAACCAAATATATTAATGAATAAGAACTTATCATTTATTCATTAAGCTGAACTTATCAGACTTATAAATATGAACACATCACAAAACATTTGAACATATCAAACAAATATTTGTATTAACTGAACTTATCATAATACAAAATGTTGATCACACAGATCATGCACACTAAGTGCTTACAAAAATATTAGAACTAATCTAATATTTACATTAGAACTAATATATTTATCTTTTGAACTGAGGATGTAGAACCTCCCAAAGAATGATTTATCTGTTGATTTCTTCTAGGAGGCTTTCAGCTTCTGCATCCCCTCTGAGTTCTCTTTGTTGCACTCTGATGATCTTATTCAACTTATACTTTACAAAATGATTTGAGCTATCACCCCAGCAACTTCTTATATGTATGGCATCCCTGGCTTTTAGATAACATATTTCATTCAGCTTAATAAATCTGGGATTGCCAGCCTGATCCTTAAACATGAATCCCTGAACAGGTGTATCAATACCTTGGTTTTCCTTAAACTCTACACCTTCAGGTATCTCGAATAAGCTCTCCCACTACAAACCAGAAATTGGAACATATCTTAATTCCTCAGCTCTATTAATCAGCTTGGAGACTTCAGCAAAGATCTCTTGCTTGATTTAGCTTTTCTTGAACTTCTTGAGTATCATTAATATTCTTTGCCATTCTATGTAGCCCATCCTGTGAACATATCTCAGGTCCATCCCCAGTGTAGATTTATCTCCAAATTCAAAGTTGAGGACGATGGCTCCATCAATTCTGCTCAAGGCCATGCCTTTGATCTCCTTGCTGGTGCTCCTTCTGAAATAGCACTCTTGAATATCCTCGTCTGTATATGGGATAGGATCAGGTCTTGGACCAGTGTATGTAGCTTCAGCTTGTGCCAAAGCTTTTCTCTGTTTTGCCCTTTCTTGGTCTTTTGCCTCTTTTTCTTTTCTCTTCCTTAGCTCTTCAAGCGAAATACCTAGTTCATTGGCTTCCTCTTGTTCGAGCATTTCAATCATGAGCCTTGTGGCTTTTTCTTCTTCTGTCTCCTACTCAGTCTCAGGAAACTCTTCAGCCTCAGATTCAGATTCAGATTCTGTTAATTTTTGTTTCTTGGCTTCAGGTTCATCTTCTTTTAATTCTGGCTCCCTCTCAGGCTGAGCTTGCCTCTTTGCTCCTTTAGCTAGAACTAGAAGAGCTTCAACTTCAGCTTGAACCTTCTCCCCCTTTTTGTCATCATCAATAGGGGTCGAAGTCCGTTGTTGTTGGAGTGCAGCAACTGCAGAGGCAATCTCTTGAACATCCTTTGTCAGCTTCTCAAGCCTCTGATAGATTTGGCGTTTATGCTTCTTCTGATTGAGATGGAATAAACCAAACTGAGCAGCAATATAATCTTTCAGCTGCTGGATGCCTGAGGAGGCAGTATCAGTGTGAGGAGAGTCTTTGGGTGCATCATTCAAAGGTTGGTGTTTACCTTCAAATTCATTTGCACCAGAGTGTGGACCCTGTGATTCATCCTGGTTTGAAGATGAAACATTGACAGGTCGTACACTAGGGTGTGAGAAGTTACGAGAATGAATAGGGCTCGAAATGTGAAGTGTGTGGGTAGGTGGTTGGCTTATGGGTTTAGAGGGGGGTGATTGACCCTGGGGATTGGTCATATGTTCAATGCGACCCGAGTGTGTCTGATCAGGCACAGAAATAGGCTCTCCCATGGCTAGAGTAGGTGTGGGCTGAGTAGTCACCACACCCGGTATAGGCTGTTAGGTTGTAAAGAGCCTAGAGGTTGACACCTGAAGAGTAGGCGTCTCCCCCTCAGCTCCTGCCGGTGGAGGGATCAATGTGATCTTAGCTCCAGTGATGCCTTTTAGAGATGGCACCATGTTTGGCAGTTTTGCGTTTATAGGTATGAACTTTCTCCCTAGTAGCAGTGGGCACACTAGGGGTGGCTTTAGAGTAGGATTGTAAATGGAATGAAGGTGGAGGAGATGGGTTAGACTGGGTTGGGCTTACCACAGCCTTATCTCCAAAAACGGATTGAGAATAGTGAGAAGAAAGAGAAAGTGGAGAGGTCTTACCAGAAGCAGCTTCAATGATTGCTGGTTTAGCTTGAGCAGAGTACTCAGCTTGAACCTCCTTGCCAGCGTATGAAGCTCCCCCTTGAGGTGATCCCTCATCTCCACTTGCAGATGAAACTCCCTTAGCCACCAAGAGCATTGGCCCACTCAGACCCTCTTGCTAAAGGAAGATGTCATTGTTAAACATCTTGGGGCTGTGTGTTGGAACAGGGAACACATCCCATCCAGCTTCATATAAATCCCCCAACTCAGCTTCAAGCACCAAGGACAAGTACCTTATGAATGGCACATGGAGGTCTCTGGTGGTCTTCATTACTTAGACTTTGAGCTCGTTGAAGATGAGCTGTGCATAGTCTATATGTTTATCAAAGAACATGTTGTACAACATCTGCATTTAGAACTCGTTAACTTGGTCCAAGCCACCAACTTTAGTCCACAGTGAACGCACCACTGTTGACACCATGAAGCCCCAGCTGGTTGGGAAAATGGCCTTCTTAATCATGTAGGACCGGGGGCGGGGGTCTATTACTAAACACACCCTGATGCTAGGACTGATCTAGGACGTGAAATATCGCGGAATTATATTTCACGAACCTCCTAAGGATCTATGATCTGCTTAGGTGTCCGGCACATAGAAACACACACAGAAAGAATAGAAGAACAAACACACAGTACCACACAGAGATGCTTTGGCTGCCTTGGAATTCGAGAATTATCACTTAGTTCGCGAGTTTCAAGGGTATATGTACGATTACGAAGGCTCACGAAGTGTCCTGGACGATTGTTTTTCGTTAATGAGGGGTTAATCACTATTTATAGTGAGTTTTACGCGTTTTCGAATGACACAGTTCACTTCGCGCGAACTGACATTCACTTCGTGCGAAGTGACATCCACTTCTTGCGAAGTGACTTTCACTTCTTGCGAAGTGAATTTCACTTCTTGCGAAGTGAATTTCCTTATGACTAAACTTCCAAATACAAACCAAACCATGATTAAATACTTGTAAGCTTTTCATAAACACATAGTATCACTTAGAATGTATAAACATGCAAACCATTAATCAAAACACATTTAATTAATATTTCATGTATATACTTTATTGATACGAACTAGGGATTCACAAAATATGCACCAACAAACTCCCCCTAAGACCTAGTTCTATCAATAACCATTGCACTAAGCAAAAATTCCACAAAGTAAAATGCACAAAGCAAAATGCACACAGCAAAAATTTGCACAAAGCAAAATTCATAACGAATACCTTTCGTCATGCCCTTACCTGCACTACGCACGATGTGAGCTGTAACTCGTGCTTAGTGGGGTTCCATCTCGCATGTAATGAGTTTCTCATCTGTGAACCTTAATTGCTGTTAGTACTGCACTCAGCAATAAACGGTCAGTAACTTCAATATCACTTATAAACATTTAAGCAAAACACATCAAAGTAAGATGAAGGAAATGTAAACAGAACAAACTCCCCCTAATCAAAACACTAAGAATGATTAATAACATACTAGAACTCTTTTTGTATTTTTTTGATTAAAAAGGAAAAAGAAAATGCAGAAGTAAACTATTAACGAATTAAATTCTAAAGAACAGAATTTAAAATACTAAGAAAATTGCAGGAATAAAATTACTGACATTAAATCTTTTTGTGAGAAGGTTCCAAGATGGAATCAGTACTAGCACATCTATACTTAGTAGTCATTTATTTCAGAACCTTGGACATAAACATATTCTCTCAAACTCTGTCTGTCAACCTAACTTTCCTCAGATAATGACAGATTTTGTTTCAACATTTTCAGATTATCTAGACTGGTTACACGGTTAAGACTATCTCTTTCAAAGTCTCACAATATTTTGATTCACTCAGTAGGTGCACAACTTGATTACCCAACCACCATGCTTATGTGCTTTGTGATTTTGTCAACGCATTTTATGCTCTTTTGACATGGAGGTCAATTTTTCACCTCTTCTGATAATTTTGTTGAGCTTTTGTCACTGCATTTTATGCTCTTTGACAATTCAACACTAATAGATCAATATAGCTTTTGTCACTGCATTTTATGCTCTTTGACAATTCAACATTGATAGATCCTTGACATCTCAGATTGGGGTCAAATTTTCACCCTCTTTTACATTTTGCTCATTGTCATCTAAGCACATTTGGCATGGTAACAGGTGTGTGCAACAAACTAAGTCATTCTCAACTGTTATTGACTTATAGACTTGGAATATCTCGATAGCTTAAATCTATGATTGATTTTCACATGCATAACCATTTATCAGTCTAGACTTTCCTTATATGTCTTACACACTATCTGTTTCTTATCTGATTCAATTAGATTTTCAGACAGTTTTCTCAAGAATATGTACATGCCTTCAGTCCTAATTTTACTAGACGTACTTTGTATTGAAAGCCAGTGTACCATCATTTTCCATTTGAGTTGGATCAACTTCTCATTTTTGTTTTTCTGATTTTTTTGTATTTTCTAAGTTTTCTGATTTTTTTTTTGTATTTTCTAAGTTTTCTGATTTTTTTTTGTATTTTCTAAGTTTTCTGATTTTTTTTTAAGTTTTCTGAACTAAAACTAACTATCTCCCCCTAAAATACTAAACAAACTAGAAACTAAGAAAATAGAAATGCAACGACACAGACAATAAGCACAAAGAAAATAAAATGATAAAGACACACAGTCATAGAAACCTTAACCTGGACTATTTCGGTTGACACCCTTCACTTAGAAGAATGAGTTAGACAACATTAGGAACCCAAGCCCGGATGGTCATGGGTTTCCCGTCTTCTCCAACCACTGGAAGTTTCATCCATGTTCCAGTCTTGATGATCCTGTCACTTGATTCCTTGGACATTTGAACACACAGTTTGTTACTCCACTTAGGAATCCTTTGATGCTGAACAGGAAGAGTTGAGTTTTGATGGTTTTTAAGAAACGTTATATTTTCTTGCAAAATCTCAACTTTCTTGTTACAGCTTTGATGTGTCTTCTGATCACACTTGTAACTGAGGTGACCAGGTCTCCTGCACACATAGCAGACCCTTTCTGGGTATTGCTTCACATAGCCTTTCGTTACCTTTTGAGGCCGATACCCTAACCCTTGATGTTTGGGTAGTTGTTTGACCTCTTGGTATGGACGGATATCAGGAGACTTTACACCCTCATTTTCAAATTTCCGAAGAGCATCGTGGATACGATGCATCAACGGACCTTTCACATTAGAACTAGCCAACAGTTCTCTAATGCCTGGTTCAGCCTTTTTGGTAACCTCTTGCTGAACCTCATTCTTCTGAGGCTTACCCACATCCTCATGTAACGTTAAATCCTCATTTGAGGTTGATGCAGAAGATTCATCAACCTTTGTGAGTAGTGGGTCAGCTTCAGAATGAACATCATCGTTCACCAGTTGATTTAACACTGGTGGTGGACATTTTGAATATACGTTTTTGTCATTTTCTGAATCGGTACCTTGACCTCTCTGATCGATTATGTACTCAAAAAGATAAGAAAACGTGGAATAGCTTTTGAGTTTTTGACTCAGAGTCTCATAATCGACCTTTGAGGTAGCAAGGTCCCGTTTCAGCTTATCGATTTCGTTTATGTAAAACACGATAGCATCTTGTTTATTTAACAGAGCCACACCTAGTTCATTAACCTGTTTACCTAGACTTTCATTCTTTTCTTTTAATTGATTTTCTCTTCCTTTGATCAACAGGTTATTATCTAACTTAGATGTGAGATCTGAAATAGTAGACTTTAAGAACACTATCTGTTTTACATATTCATCACACGAACCACAAGGTAATCCAAAGGTACATACCTGATCCGCAGACGGTTGACCACAGCTGCACACCTTTTGATTTGACTCTTTGGCACGGACATTCACTGGTGTCTCTTCTGCAGCTGGTGTCGAGGCTGGTTCATCATCATTGCTGGCACTTGATTCTTCTTCACTTGAATAGCTTTCGGTCTGGGATGAAGAATCTTCGTTCAACACATGAACGTTCGCCAAGTTGATGTCAGCATCAGCATTCCCGAACTGTACAGACCAATCCACTCCCTCATCTCTTTGAACAACCGCCATAGCCTTAGTCGGTGTTGGAGTTGTTTCAGATTTTATGGTTGTGGAGGTAGATGATCTGCTGCCAGAACCAGTTTTGAATGGATACCTCGGTCCCGAATTCTTCGGCTTTTCACATTCACGCGCGAAGTGACCCTTTTCACCACAGTTATAGCAGGTCACAGCAGATTTATCAAAGCCGAGTTTGGTATCCTTGGTTGCTGATATTGACTTTCCCGTTCTTCGCTCATAAGCTTTTGCCCTTCTCACTAAGTTGGCATACGACCAGAGGATATCTTGTCTCTCCATCTCATCCTCGTCGATCTGGTCATAGTCCTCTTGAGTCATATGAGCATTACCAATCTTCCCCTTCAGTAGATCATCATAAGAGGAGACTAGTGCACTTAGCATGCCCATATGTGTCTTAACCTCATCTGTATTCCCATACTTGAAGTGTTCGACATTAAGTCCGGAGGAAGATGTAGTATAAGATGACCCAGAGGATGAAGCATCAGAGGTAGATCTGCCCGATTCATTCACGTTGGTCACATAGGCAGACTGTAGGGGGGCATGTGAAGAGGTGGATGACGAGACAGGTGTTCCGGAGTAGTAGAGTGAGGGGTTCTGTTGATAACTAGACATTGAATCCAGGTTGAGTTCCTCCTGCTCCTGCTCCTTTAACTTGGTGATGAAATCATTAAGGTCCATCCCGTCAAAACCGTTACCATTCTTGAGTATCATGATGAATGGCCGCCAGCTCTTGGGCAAAGCATTCGCCAAGATCTCTACTTGCTGCTTCTCTGGAACAGTAACACCCAGACTGTCCAGTTCACTTAGAAGGTGGTTGTATCTTGTAATAAGGGAAGGAATCTTCTCATCTCTTGTAGCCGTGAAATGGTCTAATTCCTTCCTTAATTGACTTGCTTTAAGTTCTTTCAGAGCAGCGTTTCCCTCATTCCTCTTCTCAAGAGCTCTCCATAGACTGTAGGAAGTTCGATACCTCCTAAACTGGTGGAAGATGTCGTTGGGGATGGCCTGAATCAGTTGAGCATAGGCCTTCTTTTCAGCATTGTAACTGGTCTGCTGTTCGACCGTCATTTTATCGTAAGGGGTTTCGATATTTCCCTCCCCTTTTGGAACCATATACTCAACATTCATGGCTCTCCGCAATCTACAATCGACCCCATCTAGAAAAATTTCGAATCTGGGCTTCCACATAGGATAGTCCTCCATGGTTAGCAATTTCGGCACTTTGTTGATACTGCCCATTTTTGTTTCTAGTAGAAGGTTGTTTAAGGCAGTGGTTTGTTTAGAGGCCATTTGAATTGATGTAATGAACCAAGGCAGCAAGCACACAGATTCAGATTGGATTTGAAAAGCACACAGGAAAACACGGAGTAAAATTTTTTTTTTTTTTTTTTTTTTTTTTTTTTGTTCACAGTACAGTACGTGCGAACTGGCTTTACCACGCACGTACTGGAGAACACACCACGCACGGACAGACGGACTGACAAACCACGCGCGAACTGACGGACCACTACGCGCGAGGCAGAAACTAACAAACGAAGGATCTAGAACACACAGGCACAGTTCGTGCGAACTGAGGTCAATACGCACGAGGTGGGGTTTCACTACGCACGGTCGAAACTCAAAGAGCCTAAACGTAAAAACTTGACCTTTTTAACGCAAAAGGACCTATTTTCCGACCTATTTTCAGTAAAAAGTGACGCAAGGGGGCACACACAGGCCTAAAGGAACACCTAGATCGACTTAATCCTAAGGAAAAGTGATCAATCAAAGCACAAGGCTCTGATACCACTTTGTAGGACCAGGGGCGGGGGTCTATTACTAAACACACCCTGATGCTAGGACTGATCTAGGACGTGAAATATCGCGGAATTATATTTCACGAACCTCCTAAGGATCTATGATCTGCTTAGGTGTCCGGCACATAGAAACACACACAGAAAGAATAGAAGAACAAACACACAGTACCACACAGAGATGCTTTGGCTGCCTTGGAATTCGAGAATTATCACTTAGTTCGCGAGTTTCAAGGGTATATGTACGATTACGAAGGCTCACGAAGTGTCCTGGACGATTGTTTTTCGTTAATGAGGGGTTAATCACTATTTATAGTGAGTTTTACGCGTTTTCGAATGACACAGTTCACTTCGCGCGAACTGACATTCACTTCGTGCGAAGTGACATCCACTTCTTGCGAAGTGACTTTCACTTCTTGCGAAGTGAATTTCACTTCTTGCGAAGTGAATTTCCTTATGACTAAACTTCCAAATACAAACCAAACCATGATTAAATACTTGTAAGCTTTTCATAAACACATAGTATCACTTAGAATGTATAAACATGCAAACCATTAATCAAAACACATTTAATTAATATTTCATGTATATACTTTATTGATACGAACTAGGGATTCACAAAATATGCACCAACAAATCACCCATTCAGTTTGAGGGTGACCCATTTGAGGTAGAATTGATCTCGCCACTTGTCTAGTCACGGTGGGCTCAAACACATCTTGAACAGGGAGTTGAAGAACATCCCTTAGCCGTTGAACCGTGAGGGCCACTATTCGATTGCCACTTAGAACAGTGCCTGTTATCTCTCCCCTGTTCTGGTTGAAAGTGCATGTGTACCAGAACTCCAAAAGATGTTGCGGAGCAATATGAGCAGGTGCTCCAATGAAGGCAAATGCCAAAGGGCATTTCCGGATGTAGGCTAACCAGATTTCATAACCTCTGCCCTGTTTCCTCGGAGGAATAGCAAGGCAGGCACGCTGATTATTAATTTTGATAAGCGGCAGTCCGTTGTTTTTGAAAGCAGCACCCCTAACCATTCTATCACTTACTATAAGAGTGGTTCCTTCCATCGTGAAAGTTTGAAAATTACACTGAGTAAAAAATGTCGTTGCACAGAGCAAAGAGCGTCGCACTGAGCGAGTTAGGGTTTCGAAATCGATGGAACAGATTATTGCACTTAGAAAATTTTTAGAGAGGTTAATTAGCAGATGAAAGGTTTAGAGATGAGAAGTTTAAGCGTAAACCTCTAAAATGCATGTAAAGTCGGTATATATACCTTTTCGAGGAGAGAGAAAAATTACCGTTGGAATCCCCCTTTTTTTTTAAACCCGTTACGCCGGTAAATTACGGCTTGATGTAACATTTAGAGGGTAGAAACACATCATTCACCAACGGATACAAGTGTAAAATAATAATATTAACAAATAATAAGATTATTAACACTCTGTAAATATATCAATACTCAATTGATATATGATACGATTTGAAAATAATCCAAATACGTTTTGACAGATGAATTAATAACACGTAGTAATTAAATCATAGACTGGACACACCAAACGGAGTAAACTTATTACTCAGTTTAAGTCAAGCACTCAGCTTGATTCAAGCACACAACTTGAGTTGAGTACTCAGCTTGAGATTGATACTCAGCTTGAGTAGAGCACACAACTCAGACTTAATGACACTGAGTCAATTGTGGTTTGAGACTGACACAAACTTGTTTCTAACTACACTGAGTAGTTTAAAACATGGTTGGAGCCAACCAAACGTGTGAACATATCACTCAGCTTGAGTGAAGCACATAGCTCAGACTCAATGACACTTAGTCAGTTATGTTTGAGACTGACTCAAACTGTATCATAACTACACTAAGTAGTTAGAATATGTTTGGAACTCACCAAACGTGTGAACTCATCATTCAGCTTGACTTGTTATACAGTTTATGAAAACTTATTTATAAACTGTTCACTCAGCTTAAGACACTTAGTCTTTGTGAAACTGAAAAACTTAGATTCTAGACACTTAGCTAGGGGTTGAGCATACCCAATTCACTTAGCAGATACATAAATCTCTTTTCATCAAGGGGTTTAGTAAAGATATCTGCTAATTGGTCATCAGTGGAGATAAATTTAATTTCAACTTTACCTTTTTCCACGATGTCCCTTATGAAGTGATGTCTAATTTCAATGTGCTTGGTTCTTGAGTGAAATACTGGATTGTAAGTGATGGCTATTGCACTTTGGTTATCACAGAATATAGGAGTTTTCTTGAAACTCATACCAAAGTCCTGAAGCTGATGCTGCATCCACAAGATTTTAGCACAACAGCTCCCTGCTGCAACATACTCAGCTTCAGCGGTTGAAGTAGCCACTGAGTTCTGTTTCTTACTAGTCCAGCATACTAATTTAACTCCAAGCAATTGACATACTCCAGTTATTGATTTTCTATATAACTTGCACCCAGCATAGTCAGCATCAGAAAAACCAACTAATTCAAATCCAGAGTCTTTTGGATACCAAAGACCTAGATTTGGTGTACCTTTAAGGTACCTAAAGATCCTTTTCACAGCTTGAAGATGTGATTCTTTAGGATCTGCCTGATATCGTGCACAAACACATGTAGCAAACATAATATTAGGTCTACTAGCTGTCAAATAGAGTAATGAACCTATCATTCCTCTATAGGTAGACTGACACACAGACTTACCATCTGAGTCTTTACTCAGCTTGACAGCTGGTGACATGGGTATTCTCATGGTTGAACTAGAATCAAAACCATATTTCTGTATCAAATCAAGAACATACTTGCGTTGATTGATGAAAATTCCATCAGGCTTTTGAAGTATTTGCAGGCCTAGGAAATATGTCATCTCACCCATCATACTCATCTTGTACTTTTGTTACATTATTTTGGAGAACCACTCACATAGAGATTCATTGGTAGAACCAAAAATGACGTCATCCACATAGATTTGTACAAGAATCACCTGTCCTTTACTTCTTTTAATAAAGAGTGTCTTATCTATACTACCTCTGGTGAAATCCATGGATAGTAGATAAGTGGACACTTTATCATACCAAGCTCTTGGAGCTTGATTAAGACCATACAAAGCCTTGTCTAACTTATAGATATGATGTGGAAACTTTGAACTTACAAAGCCAGGAGGTTGTTTCACATAGACTACCTCTTGAAGTTTTCCACTTTGGAAAGCACTCTTCACATCCATTTGATAGACTTTGAAGTCTTTATATGCTGCATAAGCCAGGAACAGCCTAATGGCTTCAATTCTAGCAACAGGGGCAAAGGTCTCATCATAATTAATTCCTTCTTCTTGTTTATACCCTTGTGCTATCAGCTTGGCTTTGTTCCTAACTATCACTCCATCCTTGTCCATTTTGTTTCTATAGACCCACTTAGTGCCTATGATCGTATGATCTTTGGGGGTAGGGACAAGATTCCAGACCTTATTTCTCTCAAACTCATTTAGTTCCTCTTGCATAGCTTCAATCCAGTCATCATCTTCTAAGGCTTCATCAGTCTTCTTTGGTTCCATTTGAGATAGGAAACCAAAGTGAGCAGCATAGTTAGCTGTGGCCTTGGATCTGGTCATGACCTTTTCTTTGACATGTCTAATGATTTGATCTTGAGGATGATCTTTGAGGAATTTTAATGTTGTAGGTGGAGAATCTGGTTCAGAATCTGAGTGATGTTGAGAACTCTAAGGTAAACACACATCCTCAGTCTCAACAGCAGCATTGTCAACAGACTGATGATCACTAAGATTCTCAGTCTGAGTGACTTCAGCTCCAAAGGGGTTTATGAACTCATCATCTCTCTCAGCTTGAGAGTTCCTTGGAGCTTGTGATGATTTCTTGGATGAACATACATCCTCATCACTATCATCTCCTATGACATACATAGGATTTGACTTATTGGTTTCCCCTGGCCTTTCAAGCTCACTCAGACTGACCGAGTCAGCTTGTCTTTTCTCAGCTTGATCAAGAATGTCTTCATCAAATGAGACATGTATTGATTCTTCGATGGCCTTTCTCCTAGTATTATATACTCTGTATGATTTGGAAATTGAGGAATAACCAACAAATATTCCAGGATCAGCTTTGGGTTCCAACTTTTGGAGCTGATCTCTTTGATTCAGCACATAGCATTTTGAACCAAAGATATGTAAATAACATATATTGGGCTTTCTAGACTTGTACATCTCATATGAAGTCTTTCCATGTCTTTTGACAATGATTGACCTATTCTGAGTATAACAGGCTGTACTAACAGCTTCATCCCGGAAATAGAGTTTCAATCCTGCCTCACATAGCATTGTTCTTGCAGCCTCAATTAAGGTTCTATTTCTCCTTTCAGCAACTCCCTTTTGTTATGGAGTTCTGACAGATGAGAAATTTTGTAATATTCCTTTTTGTTCACAGAAGCTTTCAAGAGTTGAGTTTCTAAACTCGGTCCCATGATCACTTCTAAGTTGCTTTAAGGACAAACCTTTTTGCAACTCTTCCCTTTTGATGAAATTAATTATCTCCAGGGCAGCCTTACTTTTGGCTTTAAGGAATATTACCCAGGTGAATCGTGAGAACTCATCTACTATCACCAGAGTGTACTTCTTGCCACTCAGGCTTGGAGTACTTTTGGGTCCAAACAGATCCATATGCAACATATGCAGTGGGTCTATTATTGAAATTTTTTGCTTTGATTTAAAGAACCCTTTATGATGTTTCCCTTGTTCACAGGCTGAACACAATTTGTGTTTGACAAATGTGATTTTTGGTAATCCAGAGACGAACTCTTTATTGGATAGCATATTAATATTTTTAAAGTTTAAATGAGACAAACGTTTATGCCATAACCAACTCAGCTCAGGAACAGAATGAGAATTCAAGCAAGTTTCATTATAAGGATCAGCAGAATTAAGATCAAGTAGATACACATCTCTTTCTCTTTTAGCTATTAATACAGGCTTTCCCTTAGCATTATAGATTGTTCCTGCTTTCTTCCTAAGAGTAACAACATTATCTTCATCAGATAATTGACTGATACTAATCAGGTTGTGTTTGAGACCTTTGACATATGCAACTCTCTGGAATGTAACCTTTCCAGCTTGCATCTTCCCATAGCCTTTTGTTCTTCCATGGGATTGTCACCAAATGTTACTTTAGGACCTTCATCTTCTTGGAAATCACTAGGAAGTCCTTTCCACCCAGTCATGTGCCTTGAGCATCCACTATCCAAGTACCATTTACTTGAACCCTGCACATGATATGAAAACTAAACATATTAGTTTTGTTTCGGAACCCACTTCTTGGTGGGTTCTGATGAGGAGCACTTAGCATCTCCATCGGGTTGAACTGACTGTTCAGCTTGAGCAGGAGCTGAGTCCTGTACAAGCTGATCAGCTTGTTCTTATTCAGGCCTTGAGATTTCTACGTCACATTCCCTAGCCTCATAACCTCTACTTCTGCACTTGTAGCATCTCCTTATTCCAATTATTACAGGAGGTAGAGTGTCTAATAATCCTTGTGAGAACTTACTCTCAGTTTTAGGATTATATGTTATGGATAACTTTTTAACTTTCTTAGCAAGTTGATTCACTTGATGCTCACTGACTTTGGACTTACCTTTGTCAGATATTTGTTTGTTATCCTTGGAAGCTTGACCAACAAACTTCTTTTCCATGACCTTGGACTTACCTTTGTCATGCCTACTGGACTCAACAGTTTTAACAGGTTTGGACTTACCACTGTTGATCTTCTTGGACTTACCAAGATCCACAACTTTGGACTTACCATGGTTGTGATTTGACCTCTGACTTACAGTGGTCTTCCTATTCTTGTAACTTCTCTTTGAGCCATATAGAGAATGTTGTCTTTTGAAATGATTTGGATTAAGCCTTTCTATGACTGAAGTTCTTTGAATAGGCTGAGTGCTTAATCTATCCATCACAGACTTACTATGCTGTTTGGATGTTGAGCACTCTTCTCCATGATCTTTAGCCTTTACAAACATATTGTATTTAAGGTTTTGACCATGTTTCTTCTCTGAGGCTAACTTCTGAGACTCAATCAGTAGTCTATCTTCCTCAGAGTCTGTACTTGCTATCTCATCATCAGCTACATAAGCTGCTGTTTGATAGTCAACTCCAAGTACAGCCTTTACCTGTTTAGGTATTTGTTGGTTTATGAACTTTTCAACAAGCTTTGATGACTTACACCAAGACTCAGTGACCTTTTGGAGTTAGTCAACTTTGTATTTAGCTTCCTGAAGTTCTTCACTTAGAAGTTTGTTAATGTGTCTTTGACATTCAAGATCATATTGTGCTTTCTTACCAACATCAATGAGAGATTGATTTTCCTTAATCTCATCTTTAAGTTTAGCTATTTCAGCTTTGAGGTCAGTCTGAGACTTAAGGCTGGTCTTGAAATTATTTAGCAGATAATCAAACGCAAGAGCCTTTTCTTCATTAGTGTAAGAGTGGAAATTACTGACCTTATACATGGAAGCAGGATCCCAATCACTGAGCTTGCTGTTTTCTTCAGCTTCCTTCATGTCAGCTTCAAAGATTGATTCGGACATACCATAATCAACCTCATCAATTTCTAACTCTTCATCTTCTTGAGCCATCAGACATACATCATCATCTGAGGTAGATGATTCTGTATCCCAGGTTTCAGCAATTAGTCCTTTTACACTGGATTTGTCTTCAGGCTTTCCTTTCTTGAGCTGAGTGTATTTCTTCTTGTACTTATCAGCTCTGTAAGCATTCTTATCAACAACTGATGTTGATTCTACCTTCTTTAATCTGCACTCAGCAGCAATGTGTACCTTCTTCTCAAACGTCTGGCTAACATTTCCATTTGCTCAGTGATATTCTGAACATCATCAGTATCACTTGAGTCTAAGTCTGAGTGGTCAGCTTGAGATTCTGACTCAATATCAGATTCAACAACTAGTGCCTTGGGACTTTTCTTCTTCTTCTTCTTCTTCTTCTTCTTCTTCTGTGCAACTAATGCAATATCAGATTTATCCAAGGACTACCTAAGTTATTGTTGAGAAGATTTCTTGTGTTCAGTGATCTGTTCATGATTTAGCAAGAACCCATATATGGACTGTAGGTTGTACACGTGCAGTGTTCCCCCAGCCTTAAGTGCTGTAGTCACATCATTAAACCTTTCTGGTAACACATCTAGAAATTTCAGCACCAGTTCAGCTTCATATTTCTTTACACCCACACTTAGTAGGTCATTTATCAAGTAGTGAAACCTTGTGAACAAATCTGACAAGGTTTCATTCTTTTTAGAAAAGAAGTTCTCATAAGATCTATTCAAATGATTTCTCTTGTGCTGCTTGACCAGATCCGTGCCCTCATATGTGACACTCAGCGTATCCCATATATCTTTTGCAGTTTGACACCCAGTCACAGTACTCAAGATTTCATTTGACATGGCATTTGCTAGAACACTTTTAGCCTTATCATCCAGATTGTAAAGTTTCCAATCTTCATTAGTCCAAGATGCAATAGGCTTTCTTGTTTCCTTTTCAGATCTGCCAGGAGACGTATCACTGATAGTAGCAGGAATCTTGGGGACTATAGGTCCTTTTGTGACAACATCGGACATACGGTTGTCAATGGACATGAGGAACAACATGGCTCTGAACTTCCACATAGGATAGTCAGCCCCATCAAATATGGGACATCCTTTGACAGACATCTGTGGATAGTTTGAAGAATTATTGCTTGTAGACATTGTAAACTTTCTCAGAATCTTGAACTTTCAATTAATGAAATCGTTCAGCCTGCTCTGATACCAGTTGTTGGTCCCTTGTATGAGAATAACAACAAGCAACAGGTGTGTAGAAGGGGGGTTGAATACAATTTCTGCGAAAATTGAACAAATCAAATAAAAGTTTTACACACAGTAAATCAAACCACAATTAGTCGAATGCTTTTATTAAGAAGATAATTACAATGATTTGAATAAGAAGATGATTACAATAATTATCAAGTAAGCAACTCTTGATATATAACCACCTAATATAAATCTCTCAATTTTTTGGGAAAATGATTTCATCAGTTTAAATTTGACGAGACAAAGTTAAGTTTGTAAGATGAGTTCTACATATAACTTAAACAGAATTATGAAGCTTAGTCAGACTGAACACTTACAGTGATTCAGACTGAGTATAAGCTGAATATAAGTTGAGCATATGTTGATCAATTTATATTATACCTTAGTTTGTTTATTAATATGTTTAATAATCTGTGTATGTCACATAAGGTATATATCGAATAATCAGCTTGATGTGTTTCAAGCTGAGTGACTCAGCTCAAAAGCAGAGTCAGCTCGACAGAGTTGTAAAATATGTTTTAGTCAACTAAGTTAGATTTCTAAGGATGAGTTTATCAATATACGTGTTAGTTCATGTATGAATTCGGATTTGTTTTCGAAGAACTCAGCTTGATGAGTTTCAAGCTGAGTAACTCAGTCCGAGTGAAGAAGTCAGTTTAAAGATAATTTAAATATGTTTTAAATTCATCTTTATCTCTCTCTATATCTACGGCACGGATAGGAAGACTCCAGAATCAAGATTGAAGATAGAAGATTCAAGATTCAAGATTCCGGATTATCCGAGAGTTAGTTAGCGAATTAAGTTGAGTCTTAGTTTGTTAGGAACCGTTGGCACAGGATTATAAATACTTTTCTCCTGATAAGTTTAGAGGTACGACTCTGATTCAAAAACAACTAAGTGTTGCAGAGCCAAACCTCACCTCACCGTATGTGTTACAAATCTTGATTACTGTTTGTCAGTTCAACGTGATCAAGAAAAACTCACAGATTGCCCAAGTGTTCGTGTGTTCGAACTATCACATCAGTTATGATATTGGTAAGTTGTCAATCTGTGTGAAATCCTGTTTAGAGAGTCGTCAGTATCTATAATCATAAGTTGATTATAGATAGCTAAGTTTGAGAGATTTAGAGATTGAGAGAGTTATATTAGGTGGTTATATATCAAGAGTTGCTTACTTGATAGTTATTGTAATCATCTTCTTATTCAAAGCATTGTAATCATCTTCTTAATAAAAGCATTCGATTGATTGTGGTTTGATTTACTGTGTGTAACACTTTTATTTGATTTGTTCAATTTCCGCAGAAACTGTATTCAACCCCCCCCCTTCTACACACATGTTGCTCGTTGTTACTCTCTCATACAAGGGACCAACAACTGGTATCAGAGCAGGCTGAACAATTTCATCAGTTGAATAGTTCAAGATTCTGAGAAAGATTGAAATGTCAACAAGAAATACTCCATCCAACTTTCCTCAGATGTATGCAAAAGGATGTCCCATATTTGATGGATCTGACTATCCTATGTGAAAGTTCAGAGCCATGCTGTTTCCTCAAGTCCATTGGCAACCGTATGTCGGAAGTCATCACAAAAGGACCAATCATTCCCAAAATTCCTTCTACTATCAGTGATACGTCTCCTGGAAAAACTGAAAAGGAAACAAGAAAGCCTACTGCATCATGGACTGATGAAGATTGGAAACTTTTCAATCTAGATAATAAGGCTAAAAGTGTTCTAGCAAATGCCCTGTCAAATGAAATCTTGCGCACTGTGACTGGGTGTCAAACCGCAAAGGATATCTGGGATACGCTGAGTGTCACGTATGAAGGCACAGATCTGGTCAAGCAGCACAAGAAAAATCATTTGAATAGATCCTATGAAAACTTCTTTTCAAAGAAGAATGAAACCTTGTCAGATTTGTTCACAAGGTTTCACTGCTTGATAAATTACCTACTAAGTGTGGGTGTAAAGAAAGATGAAGCTGAACTGGTGCTGAAATTTCTAGATGTGTTACCAGAAAGGTTTAATGATGTAACTACGGCACTAAGGGCTGGAGGAACACTTCACGTGTACAACCTACAGTCTATCTATGGGTTCTTCCTGAATCATGAACATATCACTGAACACAAGAAATCTTCTCAACAACAACTGAAGGTGTCCTCGGATAAAACTGATATTGCATTAGTTGCACATAAAATAAAGAAGAAAAGTCCCAAGGCACTAGTTGTTGAATCTGAGACTGAGTCAGAATCTCAATCTGACCACTCAGACTCAGACTCAAGTGATACTGATGATGTTCGGAATATCACTGAGCAAATGGCAATGTTAGCCAGATGTTTGAGAAGAGCTCAAAGGGGAAGAGGAAGATTTGATAGGGGCAAAGGAAAGAGTTCTTTTGATCCAAAGAATGCTGTGTGCTTCAATTGTCAGAAAAAGTGACACATTGCTGCTGAGTGCAGATCAAAGAAGGTGGAATCAACATCAGTTGTTGATAAGAATGCTTACAGAGCTGATAAATACAAGAAGAAATATACTCAGCTTAAGAAAGGAAAGCCAGAAGACAAACCCAGTGCAAAAGGATAAATTGCTGAAACATGGGATACATAATCATCTACATCAGATGATGATGTATGTCTGATGGCTCAAGAAGATGAAGATATAGAAATCAGATGTTGAACAGTGCATAAACCAACAGATACCTAAACAGGTGAAGGCTGTACTTGGAGGTGACTATCAAACAACAGCTTATGTAGCTGATGATGAGATAGCAAGTACAGATTCTGAGGAAGATAGACAACTGATTAAGACTCAGAAGTCAGCCTCAGAGAAACGACATGATCCAAGCCTAAAATTCAATATGTTTGTGAAGGCCAAAGATCATGGTAATGAGTGCTCAACATCCAAACAACATGGTAAGTCTGTGCTGGACAGATTAGGCACTCAGTCTGTTCAAAAAACTTCAGTCATAGAAAGGCTTAATCCAAATCCTTTCAAAAGACAAAATTCTCTATCTGGCTTGGAGAGAAGTTATAAGAACAGGAAGACCACTGTAAGTCAGAGGTCAAATCACAACAATGGTAAGTCTAAAGTTGTTGATATTGGTAAGTCCAAGAAAATCAACAGTGGTAAGTCCAAACCTGTTGAAACTGGTGAGTCCAGTAAGCATGACAAAGGTAAGTCCAAAGTCATGGAGAAGAAGGTTGTTAGTCAATATCTCAGGATAACAAACAAAGACCTGACAAAGTTAAGTCCAAAGTTAGTGATCACCAGGTGAATCAGCTTGCAAAGAAAGTTGAGAAGTTATCCACCATATACAATCCTAAAACTAAGAGTAAATTCTCACAAGGATTGTTAGACACTCTACCTCCTGTCATCATTGGAAGAAGGAGATGCTACAAATGCAGAAGTAGAGGTCATGAGGCTAAGGACTGTGATGCTGAAATCTCAAGGCCTGAGCAACAACAAACTGATCAGCCTACACAGGATTCAGTTCCTGCTCAAGCTGAGAAGTCAGTTCAACAAGATGAAGCTGCTAAGTGCTCCTCATCGGAACCCACCAAGAAGTGGGTTCCCAAACAAAACTAATGTGTTTAGTTTTTATATCATGTGCAAGGTTCAAGTAAATGGTACTTGGATAGTAGATGTTCAAGGCACATGACCGGATGGAAAGAACTTCTCAGTGATTTCCAGGAAGATGAAGGTCCTAAAGTAACATTTGGTGACAACTCCCATGGAAGAACCAAAGGCTATGGGAAGATGCAAGCTGGTAAAGTCACTTTCCAGAGAGTTGCATATGTCAAAGGCCTCAAACACAACCTGATTAGTATCAGTCAATTGTGTGATGAGGACAATGTTGTTACTTTTAGGAAGAAAGTAGGAACAATTTATAATGCTAAGGGAAAGCCTGTATTACTAGCTAAAGGATAAAGATATGTGTATCTACTTGATCTTAATTCTGCTGATCCCAATAATGAAACCTGCTTGTATTCCCATTCTGTTCCTGAGCTGAGTTGGTTATGGCATAAACGTTTGTCTCATTTGAACTTTAAAAATATAAATAAGCTGTCCAATAAAGAGTTAGTCTCTGGATTACCAAAAATCACATTTGTTAAAGACAAATTGTGTTCAGCCTGTGAACAAGGGAAACACCATAAAGGGTCCTTTAAATCAAAGCAAAATTTTTCTATAACAGACCCATTGCATATGTTGCATATGGATCTGTTTGGACCCATAAGTACTCCAAGCCTAAGTAGCAAGAAGTACACTCTGGTGATAGTAGATGAGTTCTCACGATTCACCTGGGTAATATTCCTAAAAGCCAAAAGTGGGGCTGCCCTGGAGATAATAAGTTTCATCAAAAGGGAAGAGTTGCAGAAAGGTTTGTCTGTAAAGCAACTAAGAAGTGATCATGGAACTGAGTTCAGGAACTCAACCCTTGAAAGCTTCTGTGGAAAAAAAGGAATATTACAAAATTTCTCATCTGTCAGAACTCCACAACAAAATGGAGTTGCTGAAAGGAGAAATAGAACCTTAATTAAGGCTGCAAGGACAATGCTATGTGAGACAGGATTGAAACTCTATTTCTAGGATGAAGCTGTTAGTACAGCCTGCTATACTCAGAATAGGTCAATCATTGTCAAAAGACATGGAAAGACTTCATATGAAATGTATAAGTCTAGAAAGCCCAATATAGGTTATTTCCATATCTTTGGTTCAAAATGCGATGTGCTGAATCCTGGAATATTTGGTTCAAAAGACATGGAAAGACTTCATATCTTTGGTTCAAAAGACATGGAATATTTGTTGGTTATTCCTCAATCTCCAAATCATACAGAGTATATAACTCTAGGAGAAAGGCCATTGAAGAATCAATTCATGTTTCATTTGATGAAGACAGTATTGATCAAGCTGAGAAAACTCAAGCTGACTCCGTTAGTCTGAGTGAACTTGAAAGGCCAAGGGAAATCAACATGTCAAATCCTATGTATGTCATAGGAGATGATAGTGATGATGATGTGTGTTCATCCAAGAAATCATCACCAGCTCCAAGGAACTCTCAAGCTGAGAGAGATGGTGAGTTCATCAATCCTTTTGGAGCTGAAGTCACTCAGACTGAGAATCTTTGTGATAATCAGTTTGTTGACAATGCTTCTGTTGAGACTGAGGAGATACGTTCACCTCGAGGTTCTCAACATCACTCATATTTAGAACCAGACTCTCCAACTACCACATTTAAATTCCTCAAAGATCATTCTCAAGATCAAATCATTGGAAATGTCCAAGAGAAAGTCATGACCAGATCTAAGGCTACAGCTAACTATGCTGCTCACTTTGGTTTTCTGTCTCAGATGGAACCAAAGAAAACTGAGGAAGCCTTAGCAGATGAGGATTGGATTGATGCTATGCAAGAGGAATTAAATGAGTTTGAGAGGAATAAAGTCTGGACTCTTGTCCTTGCCCCTGAAGATCATACAATTATAGGCACTAAGTGGGTCTATAGAAACAAAATGGACAAGGATGGAGTGATAGTTTGGAACAAAGCTAGGCTGGTAGCATAAGGGTATAGGCAAGAAGAAGGAATTGATTATGATGAGACCTTTGCCCCTGTTGCTAGAATTGAAGCTATAAGGCTGTTCATGGCTTATGCAGCATATAAAGACTTCAAAGTCTATCAAATGGATGTGAAAATTGCTTTCCTAAATGGAAAAATTCAGGAGGAAGTCTATGTGAAACAACCTCCTGGCTTTGTAAGTTCAAAGTTTCCACATCATGTCTATAAGTTGGACAAGGCTTTGTATGGTCTTAAACAAGCTCCAAGAGCTTGGTATGATACACTGTCCACTTATCTAATATCCATGCATTTCACCAGAGGCAGTATAGATAAGACACACTTTATTAAAAAGAGTAAAAGACGGATAATTCTTGTACAAATCTATGTGGATGACATCATTTTTGGCTCTACAAATGAGTCTCTGTGTGATTGGTTCTCCAAAATAATGTCACAAAAGTACAAGATGAGTATGATGGGTGAGATGCCATATTTCCTAGGCCTACAAATTCAACAAAAGCCTGATAGAATTGTCATCAATCAAAGCAAACATGTTTTAGATTTGATAAAGAAATATGGTTTTGGTTCAAGTTCAACCATGAGAACACCCATGACACTAGCTGTCAAGCTGAGTAAAGACTCAGATGGTAAGCCTGTGTGTCAGTCTACCTATAGAGGAATGATAGGTTCATTACTCTATTTGACAGCTAGTAGACCTGATATCATGTTTGCTACATGTGTTTGTGCAAGATATCAGGCAGATCCTAAAGAATCACATCTTTTAGTTGTGAAAAGGATCTTTAAGTACCTTAAAGGTACACCAAATCTAGGTCTTTGGTATCCAAAGGATTCTGGATTTGAGTTAGTTGGTTTTTCTGATGCTGACTATGCTGGGTGCAAGTTAGATAGAAAATCAACCACTGGAGGATGTCAATTGCTTGGAGGTAAATTAGTAAGCTGGACTAGTAAAAAACAGAACTCAGTGGCTACTTCAACTGCTGAAGGTGAGTATGTTGCAGCAGGGAGCTGTTGTGCTCAAATCTTGTGGATGCAGCATCAGCTTCAGGACTTTGGGATGAGTTTCAAGAAAACTCCTATCTTCTGTGATAACCAAAGTGCAATAGCCATCACTTACAATCCAGTATTTGACTCAAGAACCAAGCATATCGAAATTAGACATCACTTCATAAGGACATCGTGGAAAAAGGTAAAGTTGACATTAAATTTATCTCCACTGATGACCAATTAGCAGATATCTTTACTAAGCCCCTTGATGAAAAGAGGTTTATGTATCTGCTAAGTGAATTGGGTATGCTCAACCCCTAGTTAAGTGTCTAAAATTTGAGTTCTCAGTTTGACAGAGACTAAGTGTCTTAAGCTGGGTGCACAGTTTATAAATAAGTTTTCATAAACTGATCTATACGTCAAACTGAATAATGAGTTCACACGTTTGGTCAGTTCCAAACATAATTCAACTACTCAGTGTGGTTGAAATGTTAGTTTGAGTTAGTCTCGAACAAAATGACTAAGTGTCATTGAGTCTGAGCTATGTGCTTAACTCACACTGTGTGATTGGTTCACACGTTTGGTAAGTTCCAAACATATTTTACCTACTTAGTGTAGCTAAAATTACATGTTTAAGTCAGTCTTAAACATAAATGACTACGTGTCATTAAGTCTGAGCTATGTGCTTAACTCACACTGTGTGATTGGTTCACACGTTTGGTAAGTTCCAAACATATTTTACCTACTTAGTGTAGCTAAAATTACATGTTTAAGTCAGTCTTAAACATAAATGACTAAGTGTCATTGAGCCTGAGTTGTGTGCTCTACTCAAGCTGAGTATCAATCTCAAGCTGAGTGCTCTACTCAAGCTGAGTGCTTGAATCAAGCTGAGTGCTTGACTTAGACATAGTAATATGTTTACTCAGCTTGGTGTGTCCAATCTATGAATTAATTACTACGTGTTATTAATTTTTCTGTCCATACGCATTTGAATCAGTTTCAATTCGTATCGTATATCAATTGTGTATTGATATATTTACAAAGCGTTTATAATCTTATTATTTGTTAATATTATTATTTTACACTTGTATCCGTTGGAGAATGATGTGTTTCTACCCTCTAACTGTTATGTCATGCCGTAATTTTTCGGTGTAACGGATTAAAAAGGGATTCCAACGGTAATTTTTCTCTCTCCTCGAAAAGATATATATAACGACCTTAACCGCATTTAAGAGGTTTACGCTTCAACTTCTCATCTCTAAACCTCTCACCTGCCTATATACCTTTCAACAAATTTGCTACGTGCAATTCCCAGTTCCATCGACTTTGAAACCCTAACTCGCTCGGTGCGAAGATCTTTGCTCAGTGCAACGAAATTAGTTACTCAGTGTAATATGAAATTTCATCGATGGAAGGAACCACTCTCATTCTCAGTGATCGAATGGTTCGTGGTGCTGCGTTGAAAAACAACGGATTACCGCTGATCAAAATCAACAATCAGCGTGCATGTCTTGATATCCCTGCGACGAAACAGGGGAGAGGATATGAGGCATGGGTTGCTTATATTCGGAAATGCCCTTTGGCAATTGCTTTCATTGGAGCGCCTGTTCACATCGTTCCGCAGCACCTTTTGGAGTTCTGGTACACGTGCACATTCAACCAGAACAGAGGAGAGATCATTGGCACTGTTCTTAATGGCGATAGAACAGTGGCCATCACGGTTCAAGGGCTAAGGGATGTTCTTCGACTCCCTGTTCAAGATGTGTTCGAGCCTACCGTGACTCGACAAGTGGCGAGGTCAGTTTTACCTTAGATGGGTTACCCTCAAACTGAAGGGGTGATTAAGAAGGCCACTTTTCCCACCAGCTGGGGCTTTATGGTTTCCACAGTGGTACGTTCACTGGGAACGAAGGTTGGAGGCTTGAATCAGGTGAACGAGTTCGAAATGCAGCTGCTGTATAACATGTTCTTTGATCGCTGTATCGACTATGCACAACTCATTTTCAACGAGCTTAAGGTCCAAGTACTGAAGACCACCAGGGATCTTCATGTGCCTTTCATAAGGTACTTGTCCCTGGTGATTGAAGCTGAGTTGGGGGACTTATATGAAGCTGGATGGGATGTGTTCCCTATTCCTACTCTCAGTTCTAAGATGTTTAACAATAACATCTTTCCTGAGTAAGAGGGTCTAGGTAGTCCAATGCTCTTGGTTGCTGAGGGAGCTACATCGGAAAGTGAAGAAGAGGAATCCAATCAAGGGGGAGCTTCTCAAGCTGACACAAAAGTTCAAGCTGAGCACTCTGCTTAGGCTGAACCAGTCCACACTGAAGCAAACTCTGGTACGACCTCTCCACTTTCTCTTTCTTCTTACTTTTCTCCATCTACCTTTGGAGATAAGACAGCTGTGGAACCAACTCAGTCTAACCCATCTCCACCACCTTCATTCCATCTACAATTCCAATCTAAAGCCACCCCTAGTATGCCCACTGCTGCTAGGGAGAATATTCATACATACCAAAGAAACACTGCCAAAGGTGGTGCCACTCCTAAAGGCATCACTGGAGCTGAGATCACATTGATCCCTCCGGCAGGAGTTGAGGGGGAGACGCCTACTCTCAAGGTGTCAACCTCAAGGCTCTTTAAAACCCAATAGCCTAAACCGGGTGTAGTGTCTACTCAGCCCACACTTACTCGTGCCATGGGAGAGCCTACTTCTGTGCCTGAACAGACACATTCAGGTTACATTGAACATATGACCAATCCCAGGGTCAATCACCCCCCTCTATACTCAAAATCCAAACAGCAACCCATACATTTCACATCTCGAGCCCAATAACTTTTCTTCACTTCTCACACCCTCTTGCACAACCTGTCAATGTTTCATCCTCAAACCAGGGTGATTCACAGGGTCAAGACTCTGGTGCAAATGAATTTGAAGGTAAACACCAACCTTTGGATGATGCACCCAAAGACTCTCCTCCAAATGAAACTGCCTCCTCAGGCATCAAGCAGCTGAAGAACTACATTGTTGCTCAATTTGGTCTGTTCCAGCTAAAGCAGAAGAAGCATAAACGTCAAATCTATCAGAGGCTTGTGAAGCTAACAGAGGATGTTAAAGAGTTTGCCTCTACAGTTGCTGCACTCCAACAACAAAGGACTTCAAACCCTATTGATGATGACAAAAAGGGGGAGAAGGTTCAAGCTGATACTAAAGCTGAGCTAGTTCGAGCTGAAGCTGAAGCTCTTCTAGTTCTAGCTAAAGGAGCAGAGAGGAAGACTCAGACTGAGGGGGAGTCAGAAATGAACAAAGAGGAACCTGCAGCTAAAAAGAAAAAAGTGATAGAATATGAATCTGAAGCTGACAGTGTTTCTGAAACTGAGGAAGAAACAGAAGAGGATAAAGCCACAAGGCTTATGATTGAAATGCTTGAACAGGAGGAAGCCAATGAGTTGGGCATTTCTCTTGAAGAGCTGAGAAAGAGAAAAGAGAAGGAAGTAAAAGACCAAGAAAAAGAGAAAGAAAGAAAAGCTTTGGCACAAGCTGAAGCTACTTACACTGGTCCAAGACCTGATCCTATTTCCTACTCAGATGCAGAATTGCAAGAATGTTACTTTCGAAGGAGCTTCAACAAAGAGATCAGAAGATTGACATTGAGCAGAGCAAATGGAGCCATCATTCTCACTTTTGAGCTAAGTGACAAATCAACTGTGGGAGTGGACCTAAGATATGTTTACATGATGGGTTACATTGAATGGCAAAGAATAATGATGCTGCTCTCGAAGTTCAAACGGAGCCAAATCAAACAAGAAATCCAGTCTGAGGTCTCCAAGTTGATTGCTAGAGCTGAAGAACTGAGGTATGTCCCAGTTCCTGGTCTGCAGTGGGAAAATTTGTTCGACGTGCCTGTAGGAGTAGAATTCAGAGAAAATCAAAGCATCAACACTGCTATTCAAGGCTTCAATTTTAAGGATCAGGCAGGTAATCCCAGTTTTATTAAGCTAAATGAGATTTGTTATCTAAAAGCTGAGGATGCCTTGAGAATAAGAAACTGTTGTGGAAATGAGGAGTCAAATCAGTTATTAAAGTATAAGCTGAATAAACTCATTAGAGTACAACAGAAGGAACTTAGGTAAATGATGAAGCTGAAAGACTGTTATATGAGATCAATAAAGAGATCATCATCTGGGAGCTTCTACATCCTGAGTTCATCAAATAGATTAGTTCTACTTTAATATTAGATTAGTTCTAATTTTGTAAGCACTATGTGTGCATGATCTATGTGATCAACAACTTTTGTATTATTATCAGTACTATTAATACAAATATAAAGTTTGATATGTTCAACTGTATTATGATGTGTTCATAGCTATAAGTCTGATAAGTTCAGCTTAATGAATAAATGATAAGTTCTTATTCATTTATGTAATTAGTTGGTGTGTTCAACTAAAAATTGGTGTGTTCCAATTTTAATTGATAAGTTCAATTAATATTGATATGTTCAATAAATATTTGATCAGTTCAAATAATAAAATCTTAATAAGTTTAAGATATAAAACATAATTCTGTTAATCAAACTTAAGAACTGTTTGATGGTTTTGTCATCATCAAATAGGAGGGGTTTGTTGGGAAAATGATCTCATCAGTTTATATTTGATGAGACAAAGTTAAGTTTGTAAGATGAGTTCTACATATAACTTAAACAAAATTATGAAGCTTAGTCAGACTGAACACTTAGAGTGATTCAGACTGAGTATAAGTTGAATATAAGCTGAGCATATGTTGATCAGTTTATATTATACCTTAGTTTGTTTATTAATATGTTTAATAATCTGTGTATGTCACATAAGGTATATATCGAGTAATCAGCTTGATGTGTTTCAAGCTGAGTGACTCAGCTCAAAAGCAGAGTCAGCTCAACAGAGTTGCTAAATATGTTTTAGTCAACTAAGTTAGACTTCTAAGGATGAGTTTATCAATGTACGTGTTAGTTCATGTACGAATTCGGATTTGTTCTCGAAGAACTCAGCTTGATGAGTTTCAAGCTGAGTAACTCAGTCCGAGTGAAGAAGTCAGTTTAAAGATAATTTAAATATGTTTTAAATTCATCTTTATCTCTCTCTATATCTACGGCGCGGATAAGAAGACTCCAGAATCAAGATTGAAGATAGAAGATTCCTGATTATCCGAGAGTTAGTTAGCGAATTAAGTTGAGTCTTAGTTTGTTAGGAACCGTAGGCACAGGATTATAAATACTTATCTCCTGATAAGTTTAGAGGTACGACTCTGATTCAAAAACAACTAAGTGTTGCAGAGCCAAACCTCACCTCACTGTATGTGTTACGAATCTTGATTACTGTTTGTCAGTTCAACGTAGAAAAACTCACAGATTGCCCAAGTGTTCGTGTGTTCGAACTATCACATCAGTTGTGATATTGGTAAGTTGTCAATCTGTGTGAAATCCTGTTTAGAGAGTCGTCAGTATCTATAATCATAAGTTGATTATACATAGCTAAGTTTGAGAGATTGAGAGATTTATATTAGGTGGTTATATATTAAGAGTTGCTTACTTGATAGTTATTGTAATCATCTTCTTATTCAAAGCATTGTAATTGTTAGTCTTGATTTGTTTACACTCCATCAGTACTGAAGTATTCTAAGAAGATTTCAGCAACAGATGATTTCTGAAGATTTGCCTCTCGTCTCAAATAAGGTTCATCTGAAGAGCTGAAAGTTTCATCTCTAAAACTTTCAGTTTATGACTACTGAAGTTTATCTTCAGCAGATGGTCCCCTCGGTGACGTCATCAGCTGTCACTTTTAAGATGGTTATGCATGAGGAAATCTGTTACTTATCAATCTACAAGATTGTGACGTGTGTCACTAGTTCAACGGTTAGGATTGATAAGGGAAATGTATAAATACTCTTCTCTTAATAGAAAAGAGTGTGCTTGCGAATTCTGTCTGTTCAGATATTGCAAGAGCTTTGTGCGTCTGTATTCTCTTAAGTCTGTTCTTAAGTGATAGTTGAATTTAAGAAGTCTGTTCTTCTTAAATTATAGTCTGTAAAGTTCGTTATATCAATATTAACAAACTTTAGACATTTCTTACTATTCTTATAATTACTTTTTCCGCACTTAATATTTCCTTAAGTTAGTATTATTCATAATTTTGGGAACAACAATTGGTATCAGAGCAAGTTCAAATTCTTCTATAATTTGAGATCTGCCGAGATGTCTAAAGTTGATTATAATGACAATGGATCCTCCGGTAAACCACCAAAGTTCTCTTCTGAAAACTTTTCTAGCTGGAAGGGAAGCATGCTTCTCTATCTTGAAAACCTGGATACCATGTCTTTGTCTGTTCTAGAGAGCGGTCCTATCATTCCAAAGACCATCTCACTCATGAGTGATAAAGATGAACTACTGGAATCTCTTCCAAAACCAAGAACCCTGTGGACTGATGAGGATAGAAGACAGGTAAATTTGGATGCTAAGCTGCGAAACAACATTGCCATCTCACTTCCAAATGATGTCAATCACACAATATCCTCTCTGAAAACTGCTAAGGATATGTGGGATGCTCTGTGTATAGCATATGAAGGAACTGAAGAAGTAAAAGAAAACAAGAAGACAAATGTCATCAGAAAGTATGAAAGATTTTGTGCTAAGGATTCTGAGACTCTCACTGAAGTCTACACCAGATTCACTTGTTTACTGAATGATATGCTAGAAGCTGGTGTTGAAAGAGAGAAAATTCAGATTCTCAACAGATTCTTGGATGCTCTTCCCAGTGAGTGGGATACTATGTGTTTAGTTCTCAGAACCAACAACAAGCTAAGAAAACTGGATATGAGGAAGCTGTATGGTATTTTGCTGAATGGTGAGCAAACTAGAGCTCAGAAACTGGAGCTGAAGAGATCAGCTAAAAAGAGCTTAGCTCTCGTGGTAGAAACTGAAGTGTCAACTCAGCAATCCTCTGATGATTCTGACACAGAGACAGAGAATGACTGGGAAGCTGCAGATGAAGAGGGTCATCCGGAGTTCAAGATTGAACGAGCTTTCATCATGAAGAACTTCAATAAGTTCTTAAAATTCAAGGCTAAAACCAATAATCCAGGGTCAGGAAGCTTCAAATCTGTTGCTGATAAATCTAAAATGGAATGTTACAAGTGTGGTAGGCTTGGCCACTTTGCCGCAAATTGTGTTGTCAAGACTCCAACTAAAGGTTATCCGTTAAAGGCTGACAAGTACAAGTCCAGGTACAAAGCACTGAAGCTGAAAAATCAAAGCTCGTCTGAAAAGAAGAAAGAAAAGTCTATGATAGCTGGAGAATTGAACTAGACTGATTCCGACACTTCTGATGATGATGAAGAATCTGAAAAAGCTATGTTCGCAGAAGAATTTTCAGGGTGTGCTCAGCCCGATATATATCTGATGGCTACTGAAAGCCAGTTCAAGAAAGACCTACCTACTATTGAACGATTGAGTTCAGCTGAAGGCTGGAATTCCTCTATGATGTACAAGGTATCAAACTTTCAGAATTATGATTCAAATGAGAAAAATGATATGTTTGCTTACTTGGTGTCTGATTTAATTTCTACTCATAGTGAACAAAACAAAATCAAGAAAATCTTTTCTGATCAACAGATCCAAATTCAGAAAACTGAAACTGAGAATGATACTCTTGTTCAAGAGTCATGTGCCTTGAAATGTCATCTAGAATTATTAGCAAATGAACTAAAAATGGCTAAAACTGAGCTTTCTTTAACAAACGATAAACTCAAAGATCGTCAGTCCATCATTGATCTCTGGCTTAGTCCAAACAAACTTGCTTTTGAAAGTATCAATCATCAAATGATCATTCAGAGAGAAAGAGTTGGGTTAGGAAAAATCAAAGAAGCTGCCTCATTCAGCAAAAAGTGTAAAACAGTTGATGAAATGTTTTTCAGTGAGTTCACATGTGAAAACATAGGAAACTCATATATGCTTTATAAAAGATTCACTAAGGCAGACAATAATGTTCCTGTATTCAATGAGGAGACAAATTCTGAAATCAGAAATATATAGTTACCCTCCGATAATTTTGAAAAACAGAATGATCTTCAGCAAGATTTTTCCAAATCCACTGAATCTGAACGGTCTGTGATCACTGAATCTGAATTGATTACTGAATCTGAACTTTCCAATTTCACTGAACCTAAACCCATAGCTTGTTAGAATCTGCCCGATAATATATGTACGCCTTAAAGCACTGCTGATGATGTATGAGCCTATAAGGGTCACACACCGGGGTCTAACATGACAGCAAATAAAGTTGAGGGATCAAAGATGGCAAAAGTGGAAGTTGGCAATGCAGGCCACGTTAGCGCCGCTAACTATAATGAGTTAGCGTCGCTAACTGTTAGAGGTTAGCGCCGCTAAGGCTGCATGTGCTTTACGTCTAATCGAAGTCAGGCCGCGTTAGCGCCGCTACGGGTTAAGGTTTAGCGCCGCTAACTCTTGGTTAGCGCCGCTAAACCTGCATGGACTTTATGTACAAGTCACCTCCACTTGAAGCCAATGGGTGAGAGTTCTAGAACCGACTTGGCCGGTTAAAGGGGATATAGAGGGTCGGTTTTGAGTCTATAAAAGACTCAATAGCTGGACTTTATCTAATCTTGGTGAAT
Source organism: Pulicaria dysenterica (assembly GCA_947179395.2). Classification (NCBI taxonomy): domain Eukaryota; kingdom Viridiplantae; phylum Streptophyta; class Magnoliopsida; order Asterales; family Asteraceae; genus Pulicaria; species Pulicaria dysenterica. The sequence continues at coordinate 47,179,391 of OX359292.1, read as the reverse complement.
CTCTCTCTAGCAACATCTCTCTCTCACACACACTATTTGATACTTAGTTAGTTGATCAAGTGGGTGTTATCTTGGGTTCCAGAAGCAGAAGTTTGCTGTTCTTGAGGTTAATTTCCAGTAAAAGATTACCTCAAGCTTGCTAGCACTTGGTGTTAGACTTGTACCCGGGGTGTGATTTCGAGAAGGTCAAGAACAAGAGGAAGAAGAAGGAGATCCTTGCTTCAATCACTATCTTTCAGCCACCATCACGAGATTTCTGGAGCTTAGGAGCTGGTATAATACTCTAACTCCCTTGTTTTGTTGCTATTTTGTACATAGAGTAGATCCATGCTTGGGATTTCATAGTTTTTAACACTTGCATGCATGTTTTATGTTGTTATCGCTTCCGTTGCGTGTTCTTGAAATCCCAACAGTGGTATCAGAGCCACCTCTATGTTAGAATAGCACTTGGTGGCTTGAAAAACCCGAAATCAAAGTGTTTGTATTCTGCCGTTAGGGTTAGCGGCGCTATCCTAGAGTTAGCGACGCTAAGTCTCTAGGGTTAGCGGCGCTAACGCCACTGGAAATTTGTTTTCGAAAATCTTGAATAAAACAGCTTAGGTCTCGGGATTTTTAGCACTTGTACCTTCTGGAATTTTATTCCAAAGATGTTTTTTCATGTTGTTCCAGTAGTAGCATGATTTGTTTGGTTGTATGTGTTAACATGAGTTGGTAATCTTGCCTTGGCCCATTTGGTTGATTTGTGTTGTGCATGTAATTTGGTGGTTTTGATCCACATTTGGGGCTGTAAATTTATTAAATTCAGTTTGATTGTAATAATTTGTGGCTTGCATGCCATTTCATTCATCCATGTACAAGTATTAGATAAATAGGAAAATTATGTGGCTTGTGTGCCATTTATATTTTCTATTGTATTGTATATTGTATGATGGTGGGATGAAGACACAATAGGAGGCAAAACAAGATGGAGCATGGTGCCCTTAGAAGCCAAAGAAATCCGATGGCGATGGTGGTTCTAGTGGGAGCTCGCGTCAAGTTTGTTTTGTCCCTTAGATTGACCGAGTTCTTCCCGTTTTGGCTCACGGGAGGAACGCATAGGTTTTATGGCAAGAATTACCGACTATGTTGTATATTGCGTGTGATGTGATTTTATTATTCTATGCATGGATTGTAGGTTTCGCATGCTAGAAAATTTTTTGATAAAAATTAATAAAATCACAAGAGTTTTGTTAAAAATGGTTTCCTCTCGCGCGCGATCACATACATTGATTAACACACCTAGTGGAAATAGGATTTGTCACTAAAAAGTTAATCAAAACCAAACCGGAAACAAAAGGCCCGTTTTTCCACAAAACGTAAATCATGCACCATCCGTAAGTCGATACCACCCGAATCTAGTCTTATGAGATTTGGTTGTCGAGCTTAGCACGAGCCAATTCTCATGAAACTGTGTGGAAGGTGAGTGTGGCAAATTCACAACTTTGGTTGTCGAGCTTAGCACGAGCCAATTTTGGTGGATTTGTTACCGTATGTCTTGACGGACGATTTGCAATTTTAGGTTTGAAATCTTGGTTAATTGTCGAGCTTAGCACGAGTTAACCAAAATTTCAAGACTTAGAATTTGTGCAAGAAGGGATCAAACATGCCAAACGACCATTGGATGTCGTAGGATCCCGCATGTGCTAAGGATTGCGATGGAGATTGCAATTGGCAAAATGGTTGCCGACCTAAATAGTTTTATCATGTGATCCGCGGTAACCCCGTCACATGGTAGGATGAAATACGGTTCTTAGCCTTGTTTAACTAATTCTTATTGGGTAAATTATTAAACAAGATAAAATATCCTAATAACTAATATCTACTTTGCAAATTTTAGATGGCATCAACAAGCGCAACAAACACCACCACCAACGTTTCTCTTAGGGTTTTCCTTGAAAAGGAGAAACTCGATGGTAGCAATTTCATGGATTGGCATAGACAACTGAGGTTGGTCTTACGCTATGAACGAAAGTTGCATACCGTAGAGGAACCCCTCCCCGAGGCACCTCCTGCCGGTGCAATAAGGGCTATCCGTGAGGCGTATGAAAAACGTCTCAAGGAGACTGAGGAAGTCACGTGCACGATGAACCAAGATTTGCAAAAGCAAATGGATCATCTTAGTGCTTACGACTTGCTCGTGCAGCTAAAGGACATGTTCCAGCAGCAGGCGAGGCAAGAGAGGTACGAGTGCCTCAAGACAACCCTTGCTTGCAAGATGCAAGAGGGTGGGAACGTGAGCGCGCATGTGTTGCGTATGAAAGCAAACATCAAGCGCATGGAGAAGTTGGGTTTTACCATAGGGAGGGAGATGGCGGTTGATTTAATCCTCCAATCCCTGCCCGGTGCATACGATCAATTCGTTATGAGTTATCATATGCACAGCATGGATAAGACCTTGATGGAACTTCATGGTATGTTGAAGACTGCTGAGTCTAGCATGACCAAGAACAAGCCATCCTCCTCCACCTCTCAAGTTCTCGCCATCCGGGATGGCCGCATCACGAAGAAGAAGGCCGCCTCTTCCTCTAAAAGGAAGGGTAAGGGAAAGGTTGGCGGGGCCAAGCCTAACCCGGCCTCCGAGGGCAAAGGCAAAGGGAAACTTCCCCAAGCCAAGGCTCCGGAGGATGCGGAGTGCTTTTTCTGCGGGGGCAAGGGCCATTACCGCCGTACCTGCCCAAAGTACCTGGAGGGACTCAACAAGCTCAATGCAATGAGCATATCGGGTCCGGATACATCAGGTACGTTCATGATAGAACTCCACCATACTTCTACTTCTAAAGGCTGGGTATTAGATACTGGCTGTGGCACTCACATATGTAATATGGTGCAGGTGCTAAGGGAAAGTAGGAGCTTGGAGCGGGGAGAACTGAATCTTGTCATGGGAAACTCAGAGGTTGTCCCTGTGGAAGCTAAAGGTGACTTGGAGCTTTCATTCAAGACCGGTTTTTCTATTTTGTTAAAGGATGTATGATATTCGCCCAATGTGGCTAGAAACATTATTTCTTTTCACAAGTTGTATGACGATGGTTTTGATTTTAAATTTGTAAGTGGTACAATCATTTGCTTTAAAAATGAAATTGTTTATTTTAAAGCTATACCATGTCATGGCATATATGAGGCAAATGCATACATTGAATCAAGAAAATCTATCATGAATATTGATTCTGACTCCAAAAATGGTTTGGATAAATATTCCATGTGGCATAGTCGTCTTGGCCATATAAACAAGACTCGTATCACCAAGCTCCAAGTGGATGGGATCTTGGAATCATTTGATCAAGGATCAAATGAAGTATGCGAATCTTGTTTATTGGGCAAAATGACAAAAGCACCCTTCACGGGAACAAGTGAGAGGGGAAAGGACCTTTTAGACATAATCCATACGGATGTATGTGGACCTTTCAAGCATGTCACAAGGAATAATTCAAGATACTTCGTAACCTTTATAGATGATTATAGTAGGTACGGGTATGTCTATCTTGTTAAACACAAGAATGAAACCTTTGAGGTGTTCAAGACATTCCAAAACGAAGTTCAGAATCAGTTGGGCAAGACTATAAAGATACTCCGGTCTGATAGAGGTGGAGAGTATCTTAGTACCGAATTTGTCGATCATCTTAAAAATTGTGGAATTGTTTCACAATTAACACCTCCGAGGACTCCACAATTAAATGGGGTCGCTGAGAGGAGAAACCGGACTTTGCTTGATATGGTAAGGTCTATGATGTGTCGAGCGGAGGTACCTATTAGTTTCTGGGGATATGCCTTAGAAACTGCGGTAAGAATCCTTAACCTCGCACCAACCAAGAAAGTCGATAAAACACCTTATGAAATGTGGCATGGTAAGAAGCCGACACTTTCATATTTACGAGTTTGGGGTTGTCAAGCCTACGTGAGACGTGAGGCTGAAGACAAACTTGAACCTCGTTCAGAAAGGTGTTATTTTATCGGATATCCTCCTAACGGTCTTGGATATTTATTTTATAAACCTTCAGAGAACAAGGTATTTGTTGCTCGAAGGGCATTCTTCCTTGAAAGGGAGTTGCTATCCAAACATGGCAGTAAGGAAGTTGACCTTGAGGAAGATCAAGGGTCGGCCGATAAGGGACTTGAGGTTGGCACTAGCCAAAATACCGAGCAAGATAAAGCTGCGGTACCTGACACTCTTGCAACGTCTACTCCTAGGCGTTCCAGTAGGACTCGTTTTGAGCCAGAGAGATATGGGTTTCTCATATCTGAGGGCAATGAGTTATTGGTGGATCATGATGATCCCACCAGCTACAAGGAAGCCATGGCAGGCCCTGAGTCTGCTCAATGGAGGAAGGCAATGGAGAGCGAGATGCAATCTATGTCGGATAACCAGGTTTGGGAACTGGTTGATCCTACACCAGGGATTAAACCCGTCGGGTGTAAATGGGTTTTTAAGAGGAAACCCGGCATAGATGGAACCTTGGATATCTTCAAAGCCCGACTGGTGGCGAAGGGTTTCACTCAGACTCAAGGAGTTGATTATGATGAAACCTTCTCCCCAGTGGCCATGTTGAAGTCAATCAGGATACTACTTGCCATTGCTGCGTTTCATGATTATGAAATTTGGCAAATGGATGTAAAGACCGCCTTCCTTAACGGGAAGCTTAATGAAGAGGTGTACATGAGACAGCCTGACGGTTTTGAACATCCAAAGTATCCAAACAAGGTTTGTAAGCTTATGAAGTCCATTTATGGACTTAAGCAAGCATCTCGAAGCTGGAATCTTTGCTTTGATGAGAAAATCAAAGAGTTTGGTTTTTCGAAGAGTAAAGATGAACCTTGCGTATATGTCAGGGCTAGTGGGAGCACCATAGTCTTCTTGGTTCTGTATGTAGATGATATTCTACTTATTGGAAATCATATCCCAAGCTTAAGGAGTGTCAAAGCTTGGCTAGGGAATTGCTTTTCAATGAAGGACCTAGGCGATGCGAGCTGTATTCTGGGTATAAAGATCTATAGAGATAGATCGAGAAGGCTGTTAGGGCTTTCTCAAAGTGCATACATAGAAAAGGTCGTGAGACGCTTTAAGATGGAGGAATCCAAGAAAGGAAACCTCCCTATGTTGCATGGTTTGACTTTGAGTAAAACTCAATGTCCTACCTCCAAGGAGGAGATAGAAGTAATGAAGCGAGTACCATATGCTTCGGCTGTGGGCTCGATCATGTACGCCATGCTATGCACTCGTCCTGATGTGTCATGTGCTTTAAGCATGACTAGTAGATATCAGGCGAACCCAGGAGAACCTCACTGGAGGGCAGTGAAGAACATTCTTAAGTACTTGAGACGTACGAAAGAGATGTTCTTGGTATATGGTGGGGAAGAAGAGCTGAGAGTAAAGGGTTACTCGGACGCTAGCTTCCAAACTGACAGGGATGACTGCCGATCTCAATCGGGGTTTGTGTTCCTGTTAAATGGTGGTGCTGTTAGCTGGAGGAGCTCAAAACAAGACACGGTGGCTGATTCGACTACCGAATCGGAGTATATTGCGGCTAGTGAAGCAGCAAAAGAAGCCGTGTGGATGAAGAAATTCATCCAAGATCTACAAGTGGTTCCAAGCATCGCTGACCCTATTGAGATCTTTTGTGACAATGAGGGTGCGGTGGCTTTGGCAAAGGAACCAAGAGCTCACAAGAGGACAAGACACATTTTGCGCAAAAACCACTTTATTCGGGATGTAATTGAAAGTGGTGAAGTCATCATTAGCAGAGTAGCATCGAATGGAAACTTGGCAGATCCATTCACTAAGCCGTTACCGCAAGCAGCTCATGAATCTGACACTAGAGGGATAGGTGTAAGATTTGCTAGCGATTTGGCTTGAGTTGTATATATATTAGTTTATTTGATATGTATTAATTTATTTTGGGAACGATACAGACAGTATTGTAATTATGCTTGTTTCGATATGCGAGTGATTCGGTTACATTCATAAGACTTTACTGTGTTCCATCTTAGCATGTTTAACCACTTCCCAGAATGTTTATACATTCTAAATTTCCACAGTCAGTCATTCTTCAAGGGAAGGAAGTTTGAAATAAGGCTGAGGTTAGGTGTTGGTTATGCATTAATCAAGGATTGAATGCATGAAACGCAACAGTAACCTGTGCTTGAAAGGAGTTTCAAGTGACTGGAAGACCCACACCCAAGTATACTTCATGGATTATAGTCACGAGTAACTTGGGATGATAAAATCTTACATCCTCAGACCCGAGATGTATGAATCGCTATATCATAGTTCTTACTTGCTTGAGCCATTTTCAAAAGCAGTTCGTAAATGGCTGTGATAAAGGGAATGACTAGGTAAGTCAAGAGGTATGGTATGGGATTATGCAGTCAAAGGGATTTGTTCCTCCTGTATGAGAGATATCCCTGGGCCCCTCGATGATTGGGAGCTGACGCCAAAATATTGCATGGCCATGCACAAGGACTATTGATTGAGAATCAGATATGTCCTTACCTTTTGGTCACCACCAATCAAGATCGAGAAACATAATCGTGAACGATCTGGAGATTGACATTTATTAATCCATGTCTCGTGTTCACAAGGATATCGCGAACAAAAGGATGTCTAAGATCACTTATCTAGGACCACTACTTTGAGTATGATGGTTTTCTGCAGGCATTCAGAACTCATACAGACTTGGGGGCATTGATGCTTTGCTAGAGGCCGCTCTTTGTCTGTGCTTGCCTGGGTACAGTATATTATGTGCAAGTGGGAGTTTGTTAGAATCTGCCCGATAATATATGTACGCCTTAAAGCACTGCTGATGATGTATGAGCCTATAAGGGTCACACACCGGGGTCTAACATGACAGCAAATAAAGTTGAGGGATCAAAGATGGCAAAAGTGGAAGTTGGCAATGCAGGCCACGTTAGCGCCGCTAACTATAATGAGTTAGCGTCGCTAACTGTTAGAGGTTAGCGCCGCTAAGGCTGCATGTGCTTTACGTCTAATCGAAGTCAGGCCGCGTTAGCGCCGCTACGGGTTAAGGTTTAGCGCCGCTAACTCTTGGTTAGCGCCGCTAAACCTGCATGGACTTTATGTACAAGTCACCTCCACTTGAAGCCAATGGGTGAGAGTTCTAGAACCGACTTGGCCGGTTAAAGGGGATATAGAGGGTCGGTTTTGAGTCTATAAAAGACTCAATAGCTGGACTTTATCTACTCTTGGTGAATCTCTCTCTAGCAACATCTCTCTCTCACACACACTATTTGATACTTAGTTAGTTGATCAAGTGGGTGTTATCTTGGGTTCCAGAAGCAGAAGTTTGCTGTTCTTGAGGTTAATTTCCAGTAAAAGATTACCTCAAGCTTGCTAGCACTTGGTGTTAGACTTGTACCCGGGGTGTGATTTCGAGAAGGTCAAGAACAAGAGGAAGAAGAAGGAGATCCTTGCTTCAATCACTATCTTTTAGCCACCATCACGAGATTTCTGGAGCTTAGGAGCTTGTATAATACTCTAACTCCCTTGTTTTGTTGCTATTTTGTACATAGAGTAGATCCATGCTTGGGATTTCATAGTTTTTAACACTTGCATGCATGTTTTATGTTGTTATCGCTTCCGTTGCGTGTTCTTGAAATCCCAACATAGCTTTGGTTAAAACTGAATCTCCTTTAGTTCACATCATCACTGAAAGTCTGAAAGCTGAGACTTCACATGAATCTAACCATTCAAAACACAGTCAAAAGTTTAAAAGATCTGAAACACAGAGTACTCAATATGATAAACCAAAGTCAAAGAGGTTGAACAAATTTCAAAATTTTGAATCAACACTGAAGATCATGATGATTCAGTTAAAGGAATTAACGAGATCTAGTTCTCAAAAAGATAGTGCCAAACATCATAAGAATACCAAATGTACACGTAAGTGTTACAAATGTGGTATTAGAGGTCATGAAGCCAAATTATGTAATGCTCCTGTTGCTACTTGTAATACTTCCTCTGAGCCCATCAGCAGGTGGGTTCACAAATTAGTTTAACTCTTTGTTACTTTGTGCAGGAAAGTCAAGGAAATAATACCTGGTACCTTGACAGTGGATGCTCCCGACACATGACTGGGTGCAAATCGTTACTAACAAAAGTTACTCCAGTTGATGGTCCAAAAGTTATATTTGGTGGAGGAAAATGTGGAAAAACATATGCATACGGTCAACTGAAGAAAGGCGTTATTCACATCAAAAATATCGCTCACGTTACTGGACTCGAGCATAATCTGATAAGCATAAGCCAGATGTGTCATGCGGATTATTCTGTTCTTTTCAAGAAATACAAGTGTTCTATCAGAAACAAAGAAGGCACTGAAGTCCTTCAAGCCAAGAGAATAGATAATATGTACGTTCTCGATTTTAATTCAGTCACTTCTCCCTCAGATGTATGCTTCATTTCTCAGTCTGTTAAAGAATTGCATTGGTTATGGCATAAAAGATTGTCCCATCTGAATTTCAAGAATATGAGTACACTTGCACAAGGGCAGTTAGCAAAAGGATTGCCTAAGATTAATTATGTGAAAGACAAAGTTTGTCATGCTTGTGAAAAAGGAAAGCAAAAGAAGTCTGTTCACAAATCAAAGTACTGTGATCAGATCAATCAAGCATTTCAACTGCTTCACATGGATCTTTTTGGTCCAGTCAGCACTCCAAGTCTCAGTGGTAAGAAATACACTCTTGTGATCGTGGATGAATATATACGTTTCACTTGGGTATTCTTTCTGTCTAAAAAGAGTGAAACAGCAGAGATCATAATTAGCTTTATCATCAGAATGAATCGTCAGTACGATACTCATGTTAAGCAGCTAAGAAGTGATCATGGTACTGAATTTAGAAATAGAACTCTTGAAGACTTTTGTGAAGAAAATGGAGTCATTCAGAATTTTTCAACTGCATACACACCTCAACAGAATGGAGTTGCTGAAAGGAAGAATCGTACACTAATCGAAGTTGCACGGACTATGCTTGCTGAAGCGAAGATATCATTACGTTTCTGGGTTGAGGCCATCAATACAGCATGTTATACTCAAAACAGATCTCTGGTAGTCAAAAGGCTCTTGAAAACTCCTTATGAATTGCTGCACAACAAAATTCCAAATGTTGGTCATTTGAGAATATTTGGCAGTACTTGTTTCATTCTGAATAGTAAAGATCATCCAAGTAAATTTGCTCCCAAGGCTGATGAAGGAATATTTCTTGGGTACTCCAGCATTTCAAAGGCATACAGAGTCTTCAATCTCAAAAGAAAAACAATCTTTGAGACAATGGATGTCACTTTTGATGAGTTAGATCTTCAGTCAAGACACTTAGATAAAAATACTACTTCTTCAGAAAACTGGGATGAGTTGCTTTCCTCACCATTTGAAGATAGTTCAGTCGATCAGACACCAGAAACAGCATACGATAACTGTGATGATAACGACATACCTCCTGCTTCTTCAACACCCATTTTCACAAATACTTCTTCAAAAATACCTATTCTTGAACCTATTAATCACGAAATACCACTGATTGAACTTGAATTTCAGTCTCCTTCAATGACTGAAGTTTCTACTGATCCTTTTCTTGAAATAAACTCTTCTATTTCTGAAACTACAACTGAACCTCCTCCAGCTAACAATCCTTTACCTCCTAATAACAAGTGGACTAAAGCCCATCCTATCGATCAAGTCATTGGAGATCTAGATGAAGGGATTCGTACTAGAAGTTATGTCACTACAGGTTTTTGCATGTTTGCTGAGTTCATTTCTCAAACTGAACCTAAGAAGGTTAATGATGCTTTAAAAGATGCACATTGGGTTTCAGCAATGCAAGAAGAACTGAATGAATTCACAAGGAATAAGGTATGGAATCTCGTACCACCTCCTACAAATCAATCTGTAATAGGAACCAAGTGGGTGTTCAGGAACAACAAGGATGAATCAGGGGTAGTAATCCGAAATAAAGCCAGACTTGTTGCCAAGGGATACTGCCAGGAAGAAGGAATTGATTATGATGAAACATTTGCTCATGTTGCAAGAATGGAAGCAATTCGTATATTTCTTGCTTTTGCTGCTCATAAAGGATTCAAAGTTTATCAGATGGATGTCAAATGTGCTTTTCTCAATGGCAAACTGAAAGAAGAGGTATATGTTCAGCAACCTCCCGGTTTCGAAAATCCCAAATATCCAAATCATGTATACAAGCTAGACAAAGCACTGTATGGATTAAAACAAGCACCTCGAGCCTGGTATGATACTCTTTCAGCATATCTTCTTAAAAAGGGCTTCAAACGAGGTACAATTGATAAAACTCTCTTTCTTGGTCGTGAAAAAGGTGATTTGCTTCTTGTTCAAATATATGTTGATGACATAATTTTTGGGTCTACTAATGAAAATTTGTGTAAGGAATTTGAAAGAATCATGACCAAAAAGTTTCAAATGAGTATGATGGGTGAGCTAACTTACTTTTTAGGACTTCAGATTAAGCAAACTGAAACTAGCATTTTTATCAATCAAGGTAAGTATATTTCTGAATTACTGAACAAGTTCAATTTCACTGAATGTTCAGTCATGAAAACACCCATAGCTCCCAAAACCAAGTTAACTGCTGATCTTGATGGAAAAGCAGATGACTTGCCCACTTTTCGAGGAATGATTGGTTCTTTGCTTTATTTAACTGCTAGTAGACCTGATATCATGTTTTCTACATGCTTATGTGCCCGATTTCAAGCAAATCCAAAAGAATCTCATATGTCTGCCGTTTCAAGGATTTTCAGATACCTGAAGGGTACTCCTCATCTGGGTCTTTGGTATCCCAGAGACTCGGGTTTTGATCTAATGGGCTTTTCAGATTCTGATTATGTAGGTTATCACTTAGACAGAAAGAGTACTACTGGTGGATTTCAGCTGCTCGGACGCAAACTAGTCAGTTGGCAAAGCAAGAAACAAAATTCAATCTCACTATCCACTGCTGAAGCTGAATATATTTCAGCAGGGAGTTGTTGTGCTCAAATCTTATGGATTCAGCATCAGCTTGCTGACTATGGTGTTTCGCTAGTCAAGACTCCCATCTACTGTGACAACACCAGTGCCATAGCCATCTCCAACAATCCTGTGCTTCATATGCGAACCAAGCATATCGATATTCGTCATCATTTCATCAGAGATCATATTGCTAAAAATAATATTGAGCTGTACTTTGTTCCGACTGAACACCAATTAGCTTATATCTTTACAAAAGCTTTAGATGAAGCACGATTCAAATTTCTTGTTTCTGAACTTGGCATGCTGAACTACTGACTGAAGAATAGTCAACTGAACTCCTCTGCTAAAACATGGTCTACTGAAACATAATCAACTGAACTTCTCATCTGAATGTCTTCAGTTGCAAGGTAAGTATTCTTTTTACCTTTTTAATAAAATATCTACTGGATTTGTAGTCGTTTGGTTAACTCAGTTTATCTTTATTTGGGGTAGCATTTATTACAGCCGTCATTTCATGTTCAGTATCCCTCCAAATAATGATTACTTCTTCTCTTTATTTATCCTTGCTTATCTCTTTGTTAATCTACTCCACTTCATTCTCACTTCTTTCATCTTCTTCCCTCCCTTTTCTCATTTCGTAATCTTCACTCATGGAACTTACATTCGTCGTTGTCAATCACCCTTTTCTGTACACCATCACCATACGGATCAACAATATTGGAGTTGGAGCAACAGTTCAAATCGCCGTTAATCTTCTTGATTAACTAGCATTGGCGATCATCTTTTGGCGTGGATGCATTTCTTGTTCATCTTTTTGCTTTAGCTTATTTTTGTTGAATGCTCCACTGTAAATGTATTGTTTAATCTATCTTTAATGAATGCAGTTTCTATGAGTTGTTCCGTGTTCTTCGTTGCTTTTTTAATATTATTTTATTTAATAAGTCAATGTAATTCTTAGTTATTTTCACTTAATGTTGTTTCCCTGAAATACCCTGATTAACAGCCTTTCAGATAACAATTATTAACTGTTAATAAATAACAATTATAAACATATGCAATTTACATTTTTTTTAACTATAGTTAGTCTCTGCGGTTTCATCCAACGGTTGAATTTCAATTAAATTGAACCTAATTTTCAACTCACCGTTCTTTTCTCTTTTCTCTGTTAACCGCCCTCTACCTCTAAAACCTATATAACACTCTCTCATCTTCTTCATCCCTTTCTCTACTGTTTTTTCATCTTTGTGAATTACCTTTTCTTCTCTCAAATCATCATGTCTCACCCTGCATCCTTGTGTGTTCATCTCCCAGCCTCTGTTGTACCAATCATCTCCAATGATGACATTGTTTTCAAATCCAACCACATTTCTGTATCTCTCTCTTGTGTTTCTTCCAAATCTAAGTTCTTCAATCTCATAAACTTTCTTCGTCATTGCCCGATCAACTATGCTTTAACCGCCCAAATTCCCATGATTGAAGAGCATCTTTGTGAATTTTGGATGACTGCTGCTGTTATCGATGAGACCTCTGAAAACCCCAAAATTGCTTTCACCTTGCCAAAACCCTGCATCTACCTACTGATGATGAGTCTCCCTGTGATCCTTTCACAAAATCAGCAAAGGATCTTATTGTTGATTATCTGAGGCTGCCTGAAACTTCCTACATCAAAGGAAAAACCCTTGTCCGAAACAAACTCCCTACCATCTGGTGCAGTTTCTTCAGTATTCTCTCCTTCTGTATGACTGCTAAAACTGGGGGAATGGATCAAATCGCTGACAATGTGCTGAGTTTAGGTCATGCTTTGATGTATGATACAAAGGTCGACTATGCTGCTTTTGTCTTCAATCATCTTCTCACCCAAGTAAAGATGAAAAAGAGAAATCTCCATATTCCTTTTCCTCGATTTCTATCCCTCCTTTTTCAACAACTGCTACGAAGTTCTCATTATACTTCATCCACACATTCAGTTGAATTATCTTCTCTGCCTCCCTCTGTCTGGACCAGTATTAACTCTGCTGATCCCATTCCACTTACTGAATCCATGATGGTTTACGCTAGGATGGACCATTCTCCTGCTATTTCAGGTCGCCCATCTCCTACTGATACAACCCTTGATAAGCCTTCAGATTCAGAGACTACTGAAAAGCCTGCTGCTCCTTCAGTTACACCTTCACCTGCTCCGAAGAAAAGGAAACACCTGATTCGCAAATCTTCTACTACACAAGGACAATCTGATCTCTGTCCTATTATAAAGTCAAAGAAGCTGAAGCGTACAATTCCATCTTCTTCTTCTGCTTCCTCTGACTCAATCCCTACTGCTGCACCTGATGCTGTCTCCCAATGACATGTTCGTCCCAAAGACTTCCCTATTGGATGTTCAGCACCAACAACAATAGCCAAATTGATTATTTTGAATCCAATCTCCACTGTAAGTCCTCTTCCCCCTGCTCATATTGGTTCACTGGCATCACAGACCCTTAGTAATGTAGTCGAGCCAACTAGTTTACTGGTCCACAAAATTGCTCATGATGTCTCGGTTCAACACAAGACCGAATCTGAAGCACCACCATTTCAGCCCACACAGAGTTCAGCAATCCCCACTGAACTTGGGTTTGCCTTTGCAACTCATGATACATTTGTCAACCCATTTGTTAAAGTTGCTAAATCACCTACTACCAATGACAAGTGTAAATCTCCCTCACACTCTGAGGCTCTCCGAACCAATGATGTTGAGACAATCACAACCTCGACTAAGGTTCTTACCACTTATGTTGCAATTCAACCCCCTGCTTCAGATGTTACTAGACATGTGCCCCGAGGACCGACCGGACCGGTCCAACGAAGACCGCAAGAGTCGAGCCGGTCCAAGACCGAAAGTGAGAGAAACGGTCCGAACCGGTCCAAGACCGGTCCAGAACCCGAACCGGTCCAAAACGGTCCAAGACCGGTCCAGGACCGAACCGGTCCAAACGCGGTCCAAACCGGTCCAAGAGTTCAACGGGTATTTTTTGAAAAAAAGGGTAAAAAACCGGTCCAAACCAGTCCAAGACCGGTCCGAACCGGTCCCAACGGTTGGTTTTTCAAAAAAAAGAAGTTTTTTTACTGTAAATATTCCTATAAATACCCCCTTTTTTTAAATTAACAAGTCACTTTTTTTTTCAAACAAAAAAACGAATCGAAAACCGGAAAATTTTAAACCGAAACTAAAAAAAAATCCGGAAATGTCTAAACCGAACCGGAAAATTCCCGAACGAAAAACGGACCGGTCCAGGACCGAAGTCGGACCGGTCCGGACTTGGACCGGTCCGGAAGTGGTCTAGGACCGCCCGAAGACCGAATTTATCGAAATGGTCTTACGCGAAGACCGGTCCGCCGAGGACCGGACCGGCCCGGGACCGACTAGGTCCGGACCAGACCGGGCCGGCTGTGGTCCAGGACCGGTCCAGGACCGATTTTGCCTATCTCTAGATGTTACCACTACTGCTACAGTTTCAGTACCACAAACTGAAATCACAGTTCAGCCACAATCCCTTGATGGTTCAGTATTCCGAACTGATCCTATGGATTTTGCCAATACATATGATCTCTCAGACCCCAAACAATCTGAGCCTGATGTATTCACCCTCCATGATGAATCAGCTAAACCATCTGATTCTGAGAGACCTTTGGCTTATGATGGTTCAGATATCCCTGACACTGAAGTCGTTCCTTTCTCTACCACCTTGGCCACTAATGGTTCAGCTAACCCAACTGATCCTACGGCTATTTCTTTTGCTCATGAAGATGTAGTTATACACAAATCTACTACTGAAGCACAGCCTATTTTAGCCCTTGATGATTCATTAAACCCAAATGTTACTATGGCTAAATCTGCCCCACCTCCACCCATAAATTTTAAAAATTTAAACAAAGAACAAGGTCTCATTTGGGATCCTGTTTCGGGTTTTGAGTACTCTGTCAACCTTCTTCCTCCCACTGCCAATCAATCTCGTCTTGATCAACTACTGGCTTCTGGGCAGGAATTCTCAACTGAACTTCAAACTCAGTTTCCATCTCTCCAACACATACTCTCTGCCAAATCAGTGACCAATCCTCTCGACGGTTCTGCAAAATCTGACTCTTCCTCCTCATCCACTAATCATGATTTTCTGGATAAAACTAACACCCCTTTGTCTCCTCCTGTCTTTCGCTCACCAAATGAGGTTGATGATGACTCTATGTCTGTTCTCGATGCCTACTCAAAGCTTGATGATACCATTCGTCTTCTTCAGAGTCAAGTCACCAAGGAATTTCATAGTTCCATGTTCAGCACATGTCAAATGTCAATTTTGCTGATGAAATTAAACTTCTTACTGCACTCTTGGTTGACTACATTTGTACTTTAAATAAGGAGTTTCAATTTCACAATCAACTCAGGGTATCTCTCTTCAAACAACTTCGTGACTATATTGCTAATGGTAATAAACGTTACGAGGATGTGTTATCTCAGCTCTCCACCTCTCAGTCATCCCTCTCTGAGTCTTTTCTCAAATTTCAAACCACTTTTCTAAATTCATTCTCTGACACTATCTCGCAACTACGTGACTCTCTGAACGCTTATCCATCCAAACGCTATCTTCAGTCCTATCACAAAAAGGTAGTTCTGAAAGACATGCAACGTATGATGGTAGCCACACTGAATAAAATACATTGTTCCAAGATTGCAAAGAATAGAAGCTGCTTCAGTCTCTTCCTCAGCTTCTAAGGGGAGAAAATTTTGAAATCTTCAATTGTGGCTAAAGCTATAAGAGCTCAGATCAAGAAACGAAAAACAGAGTCGTTACGAGATAAGGAAGAAATTCGTCAGCTGAGACAGACTATCGAGGAATACTCAGTGATTAGAGATCAAAATGAAAAAGAAAGGGAAGAGTTGAACAGATTGTTTGAGGAATCCCTTAGTGAACCTGATGATGAAAGCAATACTAAATTCTCTGAAAGATCGTCTCCTGAACATGACTTTAATGTGATGATTCGATCCTCTCCTCAGAAATTCTTTCAACCTGAAACAGCCCTGATAATACATCCCAATGCACCTCACACTGCTGGTAGTTCAGTCTCTGCATCTGAAACAATGATGAATGTTGATGTTCTTAGCCCAAAGGAACTAACCTCCAACATTCTGAAACCAACATACTTAGATCAGATTCCGCTGATAATTCCCAAAACTGATTTCTCTTCAGTTATCAGTGAGAAAGCTACCTCACCTGTTAGAAATCCTGATAAAGGAAAGAGTGTTGCAGATGACACTGAAATGATGAAACCCAAGGCTATCGTCACTGAAAAACTATTGTTTGACAGTATGAAGGCAATCAGAAATCAGGTGTCCAACACAGGGGGAGGAAAGACTGAACATCAGGTTACTGAAGAAGAAGAAGTTGCTTCGTTTGGAATGACTGTGGAAGAGTTCAGAAGAGAAAAAGGGTTAGCTGAAGAAAGAGATAGACTCCAAAAGCTATCTGAAGCAGAAGCCTTGAAGACAGCTGAACTTGAAGCTGAACTGCAAAAGGCAAAGAAGAAAATGTCTCCTCAGTCTCTTCAGCTTGCTGTTGAACGAAGAGTTGAGGAGGAAAGAGTCAAAAAGGAGAAAGCTCAATTGGTCAGAGAGCAAAAGGAAAAAGAATGGTTTGAATCCAAAATGAACAGATTTGATCCTGATCCAATCACAGCAGTCAGGGTTACCAAAGAAAAACGTGGAATCATAGTAGAGATTGCCATAAACAAAAATCGCCTCAAGGTTCAGTATGTTTCCAATACCAATCTTACAAAATTCAGTTTGTCTGAATGGGTTGAAATTGGAAAGTGTCTGAACAAACTGAAACTAACGGAACTAGTTAGGACGGTTAAAAAAAGGCTTTCTTATTTGCAAGAGTCCTATGATAATCTGAAGAAACGTTTTCAACTTTCTGAGGGTGACTCTGAAAATCAAGAAAATGATCAACCATTAAAGAAAAGAAGAAGAAGGTCTTCTAGGAAATCTGAAGAAAAGATCATAAAGCTTATGGCCGCTGGTGTTCTTCCAAACTGTAGAAATATGGATTGTTCAATCCCTCCAGGCTTTGTATTCATTGATAAACAGGTCCTCGATAATCCTAGAGGATTTTTCTTCAAAGATGCTTATGAAAGACCCAGGTTTCAGAGAATATCTGAACTTGACTATGCTGATTGGATGCATCTGAAAGCCATTTCTTCCTACTTTGATTCAAGAGATCCTGAAACG
Organism: Pulicaria dysenterica; assembly: GCA_947179395.2. NCBI lineage: Eukaryota > Viridiplantae > Streptophyta > Magnoliopsida > Asterales > Asteraceae > Pulicaria > Pulicaria dysenterica. Next base: position 47,162,117 of record OX359292.1, on the reverse strand, counting down.
GCTAACTGAAGATTATCAAATTATTTGAAGACAAGAAGCCTAAAGATACTGAAACTGATATATGGGAAGAAAAGGTCAAAGTCATAGAAAGCTCTCAAGTGCACAAACCTTCAAAAAGTTCTTAATCCTCTATGTACCTTATTTTTCTTGTTTTCATTAACCTTGTAAATCTGGAAAATTCAAAAACATTGGAAAATGAAAAGAATCCAAAAACAGTCAGCATGGATCATGTACATATGAGTTCTGTTATGTAAATAGTTCTATTTGTTTATTCTTAGTAAATAATGATGGATTATAAACAAATAGGGGGAGATTGTTAGTCTTGATTTCTTTACACTCCATCAGTACTGAAGTATTCTAAGAAGATTTCAGCAAAAGATGATTTCTGAAGATTTGCCTCTCGTCTCAAATAAGGTTCATCTGAAGAGCTGAAAGTTTCATCTCTGAAACTTTTAGTTTATGACTACTGAAGTTTATCTTCAGCAGATGGTCCCCTCGGTGACGTCATCAGCTGTCACTTTCAAGATGGTTATGCATGAGGAAATCTGTTACTTATCAATCTACAAGATTGTGACGTGTGTCACTAGTTCAACGGTTAGGATTGATAAGGGAAATGTATAAATACTCTTCTCTTAATAGAGAAGAGTGTGCTTGCGAATTCTGTCTGTTCAGATATTGCAAGAGCTTTGTGCTTCTGTATTCTCTTAAGTCTGTTCTTAAGTGTTAGTTGAATTTAAGAAGTCTGTTCTTCTTAAATTCTAGTCTGTAAAGTTCGTTATATCAATATTAACAAACTTTAGACATTTCTTACTGTTCTTATAATTACTTTTTCCGCACTTAATATTTCCTTAAGTTAGTATTATTCATAATTTTGGGAACAACAGTAATCATCTTCTTAATAAAAGCATTCGATTGATTGTTGTTTGATTTACTGTGTGTAACACTTTTATTTGATTTGTTCAATTTCCGCAGAAAGTGTATTCAACCCCCCCCCCCCCTTCTACACACCTGTTGCTTGTTGTTACTCTCTCATACAAGGGACCAACACAATTTCTCAAACTTAGCTATATATAATCAACTTATGATTATAGATACTAACTACTCTCTAAACAGGATTTACACAGATTCAATCAACTTATGATTACTTACCAATCTTCACAACAAATGTGAATATTCGAACACACGAACACTTTGGGAATCTGTGAGTTTTCTTGATCAAGTTGAACAAACAAACTGTAATCAAGATTCGTAACACATACGGTGAGGTGAGGTTTTGGCTCTGCAACACTTAGTTGTTTTCTAAGTCGTAGTAGAAGTCGTACCTCTAAACTTATCAGGAGATAAGTATTTATAATCCTGTTCCTATGGTTCCTAACAAACTGGACTAATCCTAATTTGCTAACTAACTATCGGATAACTCGGAATCTTGAATCTTGAATCTTCTTATCTTGAGTCTTCAATCTTCAATCGTGATTCTGAAGTCTTCTTATCCTTTCCGTAGATATAGAGACTTAAAACAGAATTTAAAACACATTTAAATTCTTTCAAACTGACTTATTTAGTCAGGCTGAGTTACTTAGCTTGAAATTCATCAAGTTGAGTTCTTCGAGAACACACTCGAAAACAAACATGGACTAACATGTATAATTATTAACTCATCCTTAGAAGTCTAAAGAATTAACTAAAACATATTTAGTAACTCTATTGAGCTGGCTCAGTCTTCACGCTGAGTCGCTCAGCTTGAAACTTATCAAGCTGAAACTCAATATGTATATCATAGTTTACTCACACAGCTTATCAAACATATTGATAATCTTACTAAGATATAGTCTAAGCTGATCGAACATATGCTCATCTTATACTTAGCTTGTACTCAGTCTGAATCACTATAAGTGTTCAGTCTGACTAAGCTTTATAATTCTGTTTAAGTTATATGTAGAACATATCATACAAACTTACCTTTGTCTCATCAAATTTAAACTGATGAGATCATTTTCCCAACAATTTCTTTGCCTAAAACATTTAGTATAAATCAACATTGATCAAAATAATTATTATAATCACCTTTATACTTTCTTAAATGTTTTGTCCAAAAACTTTTATCTAGAAATAATAACTATTATTTCTTATCTGATCATGTTCAATGCCTTGAACATTCATCTTTCATAAAATTCTTAAATGCTTGTAAATTAGAAAAACTTTCTAATTTCATAAAACACAAATTGTTTATCTAAGCATTTATATAGTGGGACTAGCATTTATGCAACTATAACAATTAGTGCATAAGATCACTATGAATCACCTATTAAGTTAAAACTTGACTTATTAGCATCCTTTAGTCACAACTGGGCTAACCTGATTCCTCAAAAAACAAACGTGGACAGATATAAATTGAATAATTCAAAATTTCAAATATTAAAACCATAATGTCAACCAAAAAGTTTTAAAAAAACCATGACAAACAAATCCAAAAACTTTGAATAAAAAGTTTAATAACTTTGAAAAAGAATTATTAAATATCCGAGCTGCACGTGGGATCTCAACTACTGGGCTACTTCACTTTCCATCACCTCCTGCAATAAACGATTGCAAGATATTAGAAAAACTCGTAAGAAACTTTACAAGTGGAAAGTGACAAAGAAGCTAGTCACACGATACCTGAGGAGCCAGACTTGCCTCCTGCTTCGTGAGCCTTCGGACAATCTCTCTTCCAGTGTCCGGCCTTGCCGCACTTGAAGCACCGATTCTCGGTTCTTGCCTTGTTCTGCTTTGGCTTCTTGCCCTTGTTGTTATCAGTAGCGCTGGGTGCATTCTGGCTGGGCTGGGTCTTACCCCTTCCCTTTCCGTTGTGCCAGTTCCTCTTCTTATAACCGCCATTGCCCACCATGAGAACATCCTTAGACATGGTCCCGATACTCTGCTCCGCTGTCTTAAGCATAGAATGCAACTCAGCCACGGATTTCTCCATGTTGTTCATGTTGTAGTTGACTATAAAAGGCTTATAGTCGTCTGACAATGACTTGAGTATCGTATCCGTTGCTAGCTGCAACGGTACTGGGTGCCGAAGCCTCTCCAGGTGGTCCATGTACCCTTTCATTTTCAAGACGTGGTTACTGACCGATGTCCCCTTCACCATCTTGCACGAGTTAAATGCCCTAGTGGCATCATAACGCTCAATGCGGGCTTGCTCCTCGAACATGTCCCTCAGCTGACGGATCATGTCATAAGCAGGAGTTTCTATCATGCTTGACTGCAACTCAGGACTCATTGCAACTCACGTCCAGGGCGTCATTTAAGCGCTTCTGAAAAGCCTCCCTGACTTCTGTCCTAACGTTGTTGGCAGGAGGGTTCCCAAGAGGTTGTTCTAGGACGTACCACTTTCTCTCGTTCCTCAGCACGATCCGGAGATTTCTCTCTCAAGTGAGAAAGTTTGGCCCGGTGAGCTTATCCTTCTCTAGGATAGATCGAAGAGAGAGGTTGTTAGTGTTGGTAACGTTGGTTGCCATCTACAAATTAAAACTCGGTTTAATTAGTAATTGCAAGTAAACTTTTCTAACATATATCATCAAAACCCATAAATAATATATATCAGACCTAGGACCCATATTTCACATACTTGAAGCAAGGTTTGGTCACTTCCCGCCAAGTCATGCTATTTCTGGTAGGTAATACCCTGTACCAATCGTACCTAGCTGATACGACTCCTAGAACCTCGTAGAGCACTTAGATCCAGTCTAGTATGTTTAACTCTACTCTAGTGCATTTTGGGCCGAGACTCCGGATTATCACCAAAATAGATCGCACCACCCAAGACAGTATGAATTCTGGTCGAGACTCCCGATTACCACATAATCTTTCATACCCTTTGCCGCAATGGTTTGAACCCGGATGCCCAAGGTTTGGGCACTTCCGACACCCGAGTACCGTTTAACAGCAAAGGTGTACCATTAGATGGGTAACACACTGATCTAAGATTTTCTTTCGTTTTATAATTAAGTTTAAAAGAAAAACTTAATTTTCCAGTTTTTTGAAAAACAATTTTAAAACCATCTGTTTTAAAAAATACGATTTACATGTGTACCTATACTAGGTGCACAAAACGGCTTTATAAGTTCCAAACTTATATTCTTGACAAAACTTTTAAATTTATTAAAAATTTAACTAATTCGACTTGCAAACTGAAGTCATATTCTAGTTTGTCATAAATCGTGGTTTTTCACTGTTTAATAATTACCTATTATTAAACCCCTTTTTATTTTTTACAGCATTACATACAAATATGAATAAGCATAAAAAGATCACAACCCCGCAGATAAAACAGATAAGAACCTATAGTTTTGCCAACTAATCCTAAGGTAAATCCTAAGGATAAAAGGACTTAGATTCGCCTTTATGATGCATTGCTCCCACTTGCCTTGACACCTCCTCCGAAGTACCTGAGCACTGTGCAAACCATCATCTTGGAAATATTCTTCAACTCTAACTTGATTATGGGACAAAACTACAACTAGCACTATTACAATTACAGTAATAAAAGGGGTTGTAAGTGGCACACAGGACTCCCCGAACCAGTACAATATTACAAAATGAAAATTGAAATTGTAATTGGCACGCAGGCCTTCCCAAAACCAAAATAAAAAGAAGAATAAAAGCGAGTCCTAAGTCGGCAAAACTATAGCTATATATGTATATCACAACCACGCAACATATGTAAACGACATATATATATATATATATATATATATATATAACCACGCAGTTAATATAAAAACGATAAACACAGAACCTGATTCGTTTAACTATTCTCATCTACCCTTTTGACTAATAACTATTAATCAAAAAAGAGAATTTTAATCATCTAAGTTATTTAAATTAACTTGATCAAAATAGTTTTTCAATAAATTCCGAAAAACATAATCTTATTCACACGACAAAAATGATCATAATTTAAATAATATCGCCTTGTTTGTTTCTCCTTATATAAACTAACCCTTTTAGAGTTTATTTATAACATATCAACTGGACATGATAAACAAAATATCCAAAATATATATATTTTAACTAAAGCTAATTAGAATATATATATAATACTAGTTTATTTAAAACATTATTAATTTTAATACTTAAAATTAATAACATTTTTATATTTAACCGAAAAACTATTTGGACCATCTATTCTTGGGCCGAGAACCACCTGGGCCAAGAACCCCTTGGGTCGAGAACCCCTGGGCCGAGAACCCCTCGGCCGAGAACCCCTTGGGTCGAGACCCACCTGGGCCGAAGACCGCATGGGCTATGGTGCTTGGGCCGAAGCCCACTTAGGCCGTGGTGCCTGGGACGAAGCCACGCCACCGCCGCCTACCACGCCGCTGATGACCGTCACCAGCTGCGACTACCGCCGACTTGGGTCGTCGCCGAACAACAACCGCCGCCGATCAACTTGGTCATGCTGCCGATCACCACCTGCCGAATTCTAGGCTGCCATCGACCTGCGACCGCCGCACCTGGGCCGTCCCTACCGTCGCCGCCGGTGGTGGTGATCATGTTCTTCCGATTAAAACAATTTTTTTTTAAATCCTAATCCCTTTCAATCTATTAAAACTAACTAGTTTTAACATCCTGATTAAAACTGGATTTAATCAAAAACCAAACTTTTTAATTATTAACGTGACCAAAACAGTTCCGTTAATAATTAATAATCCTAAAAACTGATTTTAACCTTTAAAAAAATAGTTTAAATTTCTGGTCAAGATCAGGTTTTTAGATAAAAGACTTATCTTTTAACCGTTTAAACAAAAGGTTTAAACCTTATCTGATTAAAATAAAATCTTTTATTATCCGGATGAAAAAAACAGAAGCTTGTTTTAACCATCCTATGGTTTTCGATTTTCAATATGGAGAAACAAGATGAAGTAGATGATCATATACCATAAACGAATCAACTATCTAGATTTTCTAGGTTTATCAATTAAAACAAACTGTTTAATTTATCTTGATCAAAAACTTGTTTTTATCGAAAAATTATAATCCTTTTAACTGTTCAAAGCTAACTGTTTAAACTTTCTATTTAATAGGATTAAATCTTTTACCAACTGGATAACAAAAAGAGACTGTTTTATTGCCCTCTTGATTTTCGAAAATCATAAAGAACAAGTAGAAGATCAAGAACAAACCTTGAATCTAAAATAGATAAACACTAGAAACTATAGATCATAGAGCCGAGGCTCTGATACCACTAAAGGGTTTTGATCTGACTAAACCACCCTAAAACACAAACTGGTCAAGGCCCTGGGTTTGATTCTACTGGTTCAATCCTAAAGTGGAAACAGATTGAGCACAACCCTCTAAACTCCAAAAGGGTTTGGATCTTACTAATGATCATATAACTTTCTCAACAACAATCCAGATAAAAGGTTTATAAAAACAATACCTCTTGTGATATTGGGATTGCTAAAGATAGTCCACCACTACTTCATCACGAATGAACTGGCTGCTAGACCGCTCCTGGAAATACCCGAGCAACACGCAAACCTTGCGTGTGTACGACGCAACCTAAAAACTGAAACCCCCATGGGGTTTGATGATGTCGACAGAGAGAGAGAGAGAGAGAGAGAGAGAGAGAGAGAGAGTAGGGAGGTGGCTAGGGTTCTTTTCATGATTCAAATTTGAAATGCATAAGGATTATGAGCTCTTTTCAAGATTTAAATACTTAAACCTTATTCAAGTCCAAGCCCATTCAATTAAAGCCCATATCTTTAGTTGAAGTTTCATTCCTAGCACTTTGACCCCTTGGACTTTACTAGTAAATTAATTAACTATTAATTAACTGGTCCATTAAATATTAAACTTAATATTTAATTTCCTTTAAATAATAATTAACTATTTATTATTTATTTCTTTCTAATAATTAATGTAACTGATTAATTATTTAATTCTCCCTTTAAATAATTAATTCCACTAATTAATTATTTCCACACAAAAATTGGTAGATTTCCAAACTGTTCTAATTGGGTGTATAGCAATGTGACCCTTTAGTCTCTTATAACATTGGATACAATGTACCCATTAATTATCTCTGCACATAATCAAACACCGAGGGCCTATCGACGCACGAGCCACATCGCTTGGAAATACCACTTTATACGTGATATCATTAAAAATGGTGAGATTGTGGTTAGCAGAGTACCGACTGAGGGGAATTTGGCAGACTTGCTTACCTAACCATTGTCGCAGAGCAAACATGATTCTCATGCTAGTTCTATAGGCATTAGATATTCTAGTTGTTAGATTATAAAAAGTGAGGGTGCAATATGTAATTATTGTAAAGTTGGGCAAATGCTATAAAAGGCATTTGCCCTTCACATTTCTATCTAAGCTTTGCATTTCAACTTACTTGTGTTTGTGTTATTTACTCTCTAGCTCTCAACTCTCTCTCTCTCTCTCTCTCTCTCAACCGAACACACACTAATCATCTAGCATTGCTTCATCCGTATAAACACGGAACCATCAATTGGTATTAGAGCCAAACTTGTTTTTGGCTCATGATTGTTCGAAAACCTCAAAGGTAATCTCATGAAGAATAAGCTCTCGGGTCTAACTAAGCATACAACAACAAGGTTATTCAAGAAAGGTACAAGTTCAAACATTTCCGGAAGTTCGAACACATTTAAGGTATAAAACTCTACTGTTTTCATCATCTTTCCGGGTCTTGTTCTAAGTATTCTACTGTTTTATAAGACTTTCTTGAAGAACACTTTAAAACCGAGTGGTATTTTTAAAGGATAAGGTTTAAAAGTTCATTAAATGCTCGATTCCAGGGCATTAAATTATCTGGAAATTATGCATTTATGGTGTTCTTGAGGTATAAATGCAGACTTGAAGAAGAAGAATTCTGGTTTTAATTAAAAATAATTATTTATTCTTCCAAGTCTAAGTGTAAGTCAAGGTAACTCAAGTACTACACATACCAATCAAGGTACAAGTGGGTAGGCATCATTAGAGGTAAGGCAATCAGATCTGATTGTGACATGTCCTGGTCTATAAGCCGGGTTGTTAGTTAATGCGATTGACCTGATAGGCGGCCTATAGAGTTTTTAAAGTTGAATCTACCAAGTGTTACTTTCAAAGCTATAATCCGGGTTTAGATTAATCGCATGCGATTGGGGTGCTTCTAAGGTTTCTATCAGCCGCACTAAACTTCAAGTTCTAAGTGTCATCAATCGCATTCTATTGGGCAGTGCGATTCAAAGGTTTTCAACACATCAAAGGCATCGCACACGATTCTGTTAACTTGAATAGCATTCGATTGTTGTGACAAACAGTTTATTTCTAAGTGTTTGGTGCTACAGGATTCAATCGCACGATATTGTTTACCTTATTCACTCACTACCCAGAAGTTACTCTGCTCAATTTTCAAGGGTTTTCTCCAATCGCATAGCACCTATCGCATACCTTGAACTTATTGGACAAGTGATAGAACCATTTGGACTAGACTTTTAAAACAAAGAGGACAATCGGACTTAAACTTAAAATTCTAATTCAAAATTGAATTTAATCAAACTCAGATATAATTCAAAGTTGAATTAAATTAACTCAATTCTACATGATTCAAAGTTGAATTTAATCTTAACAAGATCTAATTCAAAGTTGAATTAATGAGAATTAGCTCCTCATTTTGTCAAATCAAGTTTTCGAACAATCAATCAATACATAACAAGTGAACGATCATTTCTTTAATCAAACTTCAAACAATGTCTAGTTCAAATGAAATGATGTCCATCGGTACTGATAAAAAAACCTCCTGTTTTGTTTAGGGGGGGAATACAATGTTTGGAAGGAAAGGTTCATGGACTTCCTAGAACACAATGAGACCCACGGAGAAATGATGATTGACTGCATCATGAACGGGAACAAAAAGTTTATTAAAGTTGTTGAGGCTGATCCAAACAACAATCCCGTCATTCTCCGTCATGAGAGGGAAAAGACTGCTGATGAGCTAACAGCTCAAGAAAAGGAGATAAAGAAGGCTGAGAGACTGGCTAAGTACTATCTAAAACAAGGACTCTCTTCATAGATCTACACAAAGATAGATAGCTTAGCCACTGCTAAGGAAATCTGGGATGAGATAAAGAAACAACTGCAGGGTACTGAGGAAGGAGAGTATATCAAGCGTACCCAACTATCATGACTTCTGTGTCAGAGAGAATAAACTTCTTTCTGAAACTTATGGTAGATTTTGCAAGCTGCAGAATGAGATGAGGTCCAATCAAATCATCCGAACTGACTAGACTTAAACTCTGTTTTTCTGAAGTCACTCGGTCCTGAGTGGAAGGAATATGTTCGACTGTACAAACAAATCAACAAAGATCTCACTACAGTCACATTTCACAACATATTTGAAGACCTCAATCAATACCAAGATGAAATTCTGAAGTCTCTCCCTAAACAGCCAACTGCAGATCCTTTAGCTTTAGTGACAGTTGAAAGAATTCCAAGGGAATATTCATCCAGATCCATGAAGTTTAAGCAAGTGATTCTTAGTGAATCAGAACAAGAAGATGATGATGAAGACTCAGTTGAAGCTGCCATTCATGCCCTCTCAGTTGTTGGTAGAACTTTCAGAAATCGTTTTAATAAAACCAACAACAGACAAAGGTTCACTTCTGGCTTCAGAAGACCAGAAAGGCTTGCTCCAGCTGACAAGCCTAGATTCCAAAGGGATGAGAGAAAGGAGGAAAAGAAGAATGATCTTAAGTGCTACAACTGTCGGAGATCTGGCCACATGATAAGGAACTGTCCACAGAAGAAGGTCAAAGATGCTGAGTATTACAGACAAAAGTACCGCCTGTCAAAGCAAAAGCAAGCTGGGAATGCCCTTATGGTGGAGGAAGACCAGTTCCTGGAGGACACAGACTCCGAGAGTGATCTAGATGGTGTAGATCACGTGCAGTTCTGTTTCATGGCTAATGGTGAAACAAGTGGTAGAGATGAAGATGGTGGTGATCTCTCCGATGCTGAGGAGGAGATCACTGAAAGCGGAAAGGTACACTATATCTCTAATTCTAACATGAGTTTTAATTTTGAACATATACAAACCATACTAAACCGCATGAAAAAGTTAGAATTTAAGATGACAAAACTAACTAAGAAAAATCAAGTGTTAAAAGAGGTCATACACACACAAGACAAAGAAGCTCAAGCCACTATTGAACAATTAGAGAAAAACATAGATAAATCTAAAGTTCAATTAGCTGTGAAAGAATCTGAATTTCTCGAATTAACCAATACAACCAATGTCATCATCCATGATCTTAAAGCAGAACGTATTGGTGCTGAAAAGGATTCAGAAATTCTTAAAAATGATCAACACATTCTTTGTTGAAAAATTAAAGAATTAGAAGACCTTGTAATTAAAAGAGGGCAAAGTGAACAAACCATCTTTCTGTACAAACAAAAGGAACGACCTTTTTCAAGATGGACATTCGATGGACTTGGTTTTGAAAATCCAAATGTCCTGAGTAAGGTGTCGGCCAAACAATTATACAATGCTAATCTCTTTGGCGAAGGACTGACTCAACGAATGGTATTTGTTGGTCAAGAGGAAGAACGACTTGAAGAGGACGTCAAACGAACCCTACATCTCAAAAATGAATCTCCCTTCAATTATTCTGATCTCAATGACTCATACTTCACTTACCCATCTCAAACAGTGATTTCACCTATCACCACTCCAATCTATACAGATGAGGAACTTTATGCTCCAGAATTGCCAAAACCCCAATTTCTATACATTCCCCACAAGGAATTACAGCAAAGGTTCCAAACCCTACAAGAGTTTTGCTTCACATATTTGGTACAAGGAGACCTTACTAAAGCTTTCAACTCTGAAACCATCTCTGAATCCATCCCTGTTTCTGAACGATTGTCTGAATCTATTCAACTGGTTCATGAAAACACCATCCTCCACAAGCGTCTTCAAACAATACTCAATCTTGATGGCAAGATCATTGATGAATTGTGCAAAGAAAATTTTGCATTGCAAGAACAAATCAAGCAGGTCAAAACCGAGATGCAGCCTCCTACTCCATCTACTCTCCCTCCATTTGTGTGAACGCATTGAACACTCAAAGCATGCGTCTACATCTTCTCAAGATGTCAAAACCAAATTAAAATCTGTTAACAATTCAAACTTGAAATCTCTAAAGCAAAAAAAGATTTTCAAAGGATTATCCACTCTCACTTCTAATCACATTTCTCGTATGAACACTGACATACCTGAATCCTCAAAGACAGCTACCAGTCGAACACGACTTAATACTAACCGTTTACATTCTGCTGTAGATGTGAAGAAGCTCGAGAGTGAATAGCGTAAAATAAACATCACTTGGAAGAGAGTCATTCCTAGATCTTCCTAGATCACATAGGAAATGTTCAAACACTAGCCACACATGTGAACAAATTTTGATGTTTGATTCTGTCTGTAATCATACAAGTTTACATGATAAAAATGCCTCATCAATATTTTGTATTAGTGATGGTTGTCTCCATGGTCATTGTGAATTCAATTGTGAGTATGATCAATTAAGGAAACGAATAGGAATTAAACCATGTGAGGACTGGACAGACTTTTACGCTAGTCAAATCTGTGTTCCATTTATAAACTCAAAAGGATACATTATTCATCAATGGATCACCACTCTTCAGTCACATGCACTCAAACGTTTAAACAAATCAAAACGATTACTGACGATCAAAGAACTGGAAGTCTACAATTGGCAAGGCTATGAAGCATTCAAAAAGTCATGGATTGCTCACGAACAACACTTGCATTCTCAGAAACGTTCTAGTAATTCAACTTCCAAAAATGTCAAATCCAAATCAAAGCCCTCCTCCAACCCAAGAGTAGTACAACGTACTGCTCCCAAAGTTCCAGTTCAACATAAGCCAGTTGATGCACCAAGGCCGCAATGAATTCTTCAGCATGTCTCGAAAGCCTGGATTCGCAAACATAACGCTTCCGCAACTCTACCGAATCCTAAACCTACGATTCCATCAACTGTCAAACCCACAGTGGTACCGAAACTTCCATCTAAGTCAATTCTTTCTAAATCTATTCCTTCTCGTCATAAGACCACACCCTCATGGGTACCTAAGAATAGATCACTTGAAGTTTCACCACCACCAATAACAGCAAACAACCCTCAACCAATAACTGCTCCATTAATAGAGACTAACAATCAAGGACCCATTCATATATGAGGACCTTAGCGTGCTTTATTCTCCTTTTGCAGGCGCCTAACTTGTGGTACCTGGACTCCGGTTGTACCAAGCATATGACCGGCAACAAAAGTCTTCTAAAAAAATTACGTTCCTAAGTACTCCGGGAATGTACGTTTTGGGAACAACAATGTTGCACCAATAATGGGGTACGGAGACATTGTGAAGAAGCATATCAAAATCAAGAAAGTCTCCTATGTTGAAGGGTTGGGTCATAATCTGTTTAGTATCGGACAGTTCTGTGATAAAGACCTGGACGTAGTATTTAAGAAGAACAAATGTTCTGTGTTAACTGAAAATGGGGATGAATTACTAGCAGGTGCAAGGAAATATAACCTGTATTCCATTGATTTGGAAAACTATAACTCCCCTACCTATGTGTGTCTACTGTCTGACGCATCATCAGATCTTACTTGGCAATGGCACAGAAAACTCTCTCACTTGAACTTTTAGAATATCAACAAATTAGTCACGAGTGACTTGGTGAGAGGCATTGCCAAGTTAAGATTCAAGAAGGATCATTTGTGTGCAGACTGTGAGAAAGGAAAAATGAAAAAGGGTTCTCATAAATCTATACATGTGTTCAGCACTACAAAGCCTTTAGAACTCCTGCACATGGATCTCTATGGTCCTATGAGAATTCAGCCCAAAAGTGGGAAGAAGTATATTCTAGTCATGGTGGATGACTAGTCTAGATATACTTGGGTCAAGTTTCTGCGATCAAAAGATGAAGCCACACCAACAATCATTTCCTTCATCAAGCAACAGCAGAATAAGCATAGTCAGAGTGTTGTCTCAATCCGGACAGACAATGGAACTGAATTCAAGAACACTACTCTGAAGAGCTTCTGTGACCTTGTCGGGATCAGCCTTCAGTTCTCTACTGCATACACTCCAAAACAAAATGGTGTAGTAGAAAGGAGAAACAGAACTTTGGTTGAAGCTGCCCGTACCATGCTATCATATTCTGGGCTCCCACCTTCCTTTTGGGCCGAAGCAATCAGCACTGCCTGCTATACGCAGAAACGCTCTTTTATTAATAAACGCTTTAATAAAACTCCATATGAACTGGCCAATGGCATAGTACCTAATATCAAATACTTTCATGTCTTTGGTAATAGGTGCTTTGTGCTTAATGACAAGGATAATCTAGGAAAATTTGCTCCTAAAGCTGATAAAGTTATTTTCTTAGGTTATTCTACTGAGTCCAAAGCCTATAGAGTTTTTAATAAACGAACAAAGAGCATCGTTGAAAGTATCAACGTAACATTTGATGACGCATTGAATGTTAAAGATTTTCCACCTAAATCAACAGAAAACGTTTCTGGACATACCTGTCGGTGCTTCAAAATAAAGAATCAAACAATCCGTCCAGTTCAAATACCAATCTTGATTTTTTGTTTGATTTCTTTAGATCTGAATCAACCCCTGTTTTAACTGACAACAGGAACAACACAACTGTACACACAAGTGTTTCTATTACGGCTCCCACGGTCACTGAAACGAATCCATTTGCAGATCTATATGCTGAGGATTCTACATCTATCTCTGTCACTCGTCCCCCTGTGACCTCTCAGATTTCAGACCCAGAGAGTCCACCTGTGTTTGATTCAGACCTACATTTCTCCCATGAAGATGAAGAGGAAGCACGATACTTACAATATCTTATTGCTTCATCTTCTACTTCCCACGAGATAAAGTGGACCAGACATCACTCTGAGGATAACATCATAGGAAACCCTTCAGTTGGCGTTCGAACACGAGCAGCCACGGAAAATGAATGTCAATTTTCAGGTTTTCTAAGCATCATTGAACCCACCTAGACTTCTGATGCATTAGGTGATCCGGATTGGGTATTTGCAATGCAAGAAGAACTACACCAATTCGATCGTCTCAAAGTCTGGAGATTAGTTCCTCTTCCATATGGCAAATCTGTTGTCGGAACTAAGTGGGTATTCAAGAACAAAAGGGATTCGGATGGAGTGGTCATTCGTAATAAAGCTAGGTTGGTTGCTAAAGGCTACAATCAACAATAGGGCATTGACTATGATGAAACATTTGCCCCTGTTGCTCGTATTGAGGCTATAAGGCTCTTTCTTGCATATGCAGCCTCCAGAAGCTTCCGTGTCTTTCAGATGGATGTGAAGACAGCTTTTCTTAACGGTGTACTCAAAGAAGAAGTCCATGTCTCACAACCTGAGGGGTTCATCAATTCAAAACATCCAAATCATGTCTATATCTTAGATAAGGCCTTGTACGGGTAAAGCAAGCTCCACGTGCATGGTACGATGTCTTATCAGAATATTTGATTGGTGAAGGCTACTCCAAAGGAAAGACTGATACCACTCTGTTCACAACGACGAAGGGTAGGGACAAGATTTTGGTTCAAATATATGTGGACGATATCATTTTTGGGTCTACAAATCAAAAATACAGTGACGAGTTTGCTAAGATCATGGCAAACAGATTTCAAATGAGTATGATGGGGGAGATGTCATTTTTTCTCGGACTCCAGGTGAAGCAGTTAAGTCATGGCAATTTTATTTGCAAATCCAAGTATATCAAAGATCTTATAACGAAGTATGATATGATTAACCACACACCCATAACCACACCCATGGCTGCTAAGGCACAGCTATCAGCAGATCTTGATGGTTCTCCAGTAGATCTGAAAACTTACCGTGAGATGATTGGATAGTTACTGTATCTCACTGCAAGTCGTCCAGACATCATGTTCTCTACCTGTCTCTGTGCCCGATTCCAGGCGAATCCTAAAGAGTCACATCTTCTGGCAGTTAAGCGGATCTTCAGATATCTCAAAGGATCTATGGATCTAGGTCTGTGGTATCCTAAAGATTCAAATCTGGATCTCTATGCTTACTTCGATGCTGACTATGCCGGTTGCAAGATTGATAGAAAAAGCACATCTGGTAGTGCACACTTTCTGGGAGATCGTTTAGTTTGCTGGGCCTCAAAGAAGTGAAACTACGTATCCACTTCTACAGCTGAAGCTGAGTATGTTGTTGCTGCAATGTGTTGTTCCCAAAGTCTTTGGATACGTACACAGTTATCAGACTTTGGCCTTAGGTATGACAAAATTCGATTGCTATGTGATTCCCAGTCTGCCATAGCTATCTCCTGCAATCCGGTACACCACTCTAAAACTAAACACATCGATACCCGTTATCACTTCATAAAAGATAACGTCGAGAAAGGTCTTATTGCGCTCCAGTATGTTCCTACTAAAAATCAGCTCGCCGACTTGTTTACCAAACCATTAGATGAAAGTCGCTTCACTGAATTGGTCTCCAAGTTAGGCATGCTAAACTTGAAAATATAACACACTGGTGCCTCATTTTTCCTTTTCTTTCCTTTTTGTTTAGAGTAGGTGTTACACTGTTTGTTCTTTGTGCAGATTCATGATGTAACACTCAGGTGGGAGTGAATTTCTGGTGATACACATGTATCATATGTGTAGGGGGAGAAATTATTACACATACTGCACATGTGTAGGGGGAGAAGTATACAACTGACAACTGACACATTCCCTAAGTTTTGACAATTTATCATAAACAGATGCAAGAGTCTAGGGGGAGTGTGTCAGACAAACATTCAAATCAACATATCTGGAATATTCAGTTTTTCAAATCTCAAAATCTAGATATATTTTGATTTTTTTGAAAATTTTCAAGTGTTGGGTTCTGTTTCAAGCGATCGTATCCTATGCTTCAATCGCATAGTCTTCAATCGCATTGGCAGTCAATAGCATGGGATTACAACACTTGTTAAAATAACCATCAATCGCATGCGATAGACTAACAAACATGAATCAAGTCCTAATTGCATGACTTAGAAAATATGCAAATTGAATTTAGTCTCAATTGCATGCGACTTACAAACCAAAGGGTGAATCGCATGCGATTGGAAACCCAAAGGGTGAATAGCATGCGATTAACAAACCAAAGGGTTAATCGCATGCGATTAGGGCAGTTGATAGAATGTCCCAACACTAAGGCTCAATCGCATGCGATTAACACACCAAAGGGTGAATCGCATGCGATTCAGAACTTCTATCAGCCGCATGGTTTTTACCATGCGATTGCTTATCAGCCGCGTTTTTTACTTATCTTTGGTCCAATCAACATGCGACACGTGGCTTTTTCACTATATAACCATCCCATCCTCCCATCAGATCAGTTACGCGATCAGAATTCAAAAATCACTAAGTTTTCTCTCGTTTTGGTTACTTGAAAACACAAACTCTCTCGTTACGCTGCCAAAATTTATAACTTTAATCTCAAAATACTCCTAATCATATAGGTAACAACTTGTACGGTTTACATTTTGAAAATTTTGAGTTAAAATGATGAGTTTTGGACCTAGAACAGCCGAATGCGATAGTGACGTTCGGAACTTTGGATGGACTTTTGGGACACGAACCAAACATGTTTGACCAATCCAAGTTTGCGATGGGTGTTTTGAGCACATGGAGAACACTTTGTTGCAAAAATATTTCGAAAATCTCAAAAAGAGTTCTTCGTGTTCTTGAGGACTATGAACTTACATCATAAGTTCATATTTTGGTTTTAAAAAGGGTGTTAGGATGATTTTTGGACTATACTCAAGTACTACAAAGTTGTTTATTACAATCTAATTGTCATATTAAGAGTGTCAAAACAACTTGTTTATAGTTACAATCATCCTATACACAATGGGACTTCTAGAGTTAGGGTTTTTCACAAAATTTTCATACTTGGTATTTTTGGTCAACAAAGGTCAACTTTCTTTTAAATCACTACAGATTGACCAAAATTCAAAACTGAACGTTGTTTTTCATGCATATATCTTTATCTTTAACTTAATTGTTTTATCTATTTGCACAGATAAGATGGCTCAAGCTGTACGCGACCCTGAGGAGATCATGCCCCAAGCTGAGTTCCTTAACACTAGGACTCATGCAAACAACCATTACACTGACTTAACCAAGCTGAAAAATCCTGCTTATCCTATTGTGACAGAAATCCTAAGAATACATCCTTTGAATCATCTTCTGACGTACAATTGTTGGGAATTGGCTAAGGCATTGAAACTATTGAAGATGCAAAGTTAAAACTGTTAATGGACTTTGGGAAAACAGTTCAAAACTGTTAGAAGGATTCTGATAAAACAGTCGAGGACTGTTAGCTGTAACACGAAGACAGTTGTAACTAACAGTTGCTGTAAGCTTTACAACTGTTAGTACAAGAGATCAAAACTGTTAGTACAAAGTTTACAATTGTTAGAAGACCTTGAAGAGAAGACTGTTAGAAGAAGATCAGAACTGTTTCATTCAACAAACAGTTTCAGTTGAGCTATTTATGGAAAATGCTATCTTCTTGGATTTGAAGTATATCTTTAACAAAGTTCGAAGATTTTCAAGATTATCTCAGAAGATAGAAGATTACCTAACTGTCAACTTATCAAGGAGGATCAAGAGTCTATAAATACTCGATTAGAATATAGATCTCGATATCATTATTGTTTTTGCATTCATACGTAATTGTTATTTGCTTTCAGAAAGTGTTTTAGCCTCTAAGTTTTTTTTGAAACCTAAGAACAGATTGTGTTCTTCGTCTAACATAAGAAGTTAGATTGGAGGTGTAGGTGAATATTGTAATCATCGATTGGTTATCAATAAACATCGTTTTGGCAGTATTACTTTATGTTTATTGATTGAATTGTTCTTGTGTTCAAAACCTTTTTAATCAATTGAGTGTGATTCCGCAACTTCTTAATTGATTGTGATCAAAACTATAGATTGTATTTTTAACAACTCTGACTTTATTTCAAAAGATAATTCTTGTTATTTGATATTAAGTAATATTCGATCCTGACAACAATCCAGCTACAACCGGCACACATGTCCCTGAATTATACGTTCAACAATTTTGGAAGACATGTGATGTTCGTATCAATGACAGAGGGCGGGAAGTTATTCATGCTGAATTCGATGAATTTACTGTTGATATACCAGTCTACCGTCTCCGACCAATCTTTAGACTACCAGGGGCTGATAGCAGACCTCCTGCAACAGTCTTTGAGGAAATCCCAGACGAGGAAGCATGCCTTGCTTCCATAAGGGCAATGGGATATGACGGTGCGCTCACTCACAAGAATCAGTTCAAACGCACCGGTCTACATCCAAAGTATAACACTCTTATGACGGTGCTTCAACGATGTCTCACCCCCAAGCATTCAGGGTATGAGTTTCCAACGGAGCATCAGCTCAAGATATTTGTGGCAGCGGCAAATCATATGCATGTGGACTATGCATTCCTTCTCTTCCAGGATATCAAAGCTACAATGCTAAGGAAGAACTCACAAAAGAAGAAGGATGCCAACATGCTGCCGTACCAACGCTTTCAACCCATGATCATCCAGTATGTGATGGATCAGAATGCAGAGATTCCCCGCCGGGCAGGTTTACCCTCTATTACCCCTCAACTTTTCATTCATATTAAACCTGCCATTCCGGCCAACTTGCCTATTCCAAAACCTTTCCTTGTAACACTTTTAAACTTATGTGAGCAAAACGATACTGTTGTGAGTTATAGGGAGAGTGTAGGAATACCTCCCATGGTTGTGCCAGAACCGGCCATACCTGCCGACGGAGGTATAGTACCCGGTGAGGATTTAGAGAATAGGCCTCAGACGTCTATGGGAGATGCTGAGAGGGATGTGGAGAGAGAAAATGAAGAGAGGGATGGAGAAGAAGTTGAAGGTAGAGTTATTAGAGAGGGAGGGGATGCATATGATCCCGCCACCATTCAAACCATTATCAGATCTCTTTCTCAAACCACCCACACTCAAGTTGTACTAGAAGAACTTGGTCTTGACGCTTCTGAGTCATCCAGTTCCGAATCTTCTCACGATGAGTCTGCTTCCTAACCAGGAGGTGCCCCTACCTTTGAAGCTGTCACTTCTCCTATGGGCATCCCTCAGCAACCAATTGAACAGCCAGCTGAAAGCACACCCTCCTTCATGAAACTAACTGACCCCCATACTACCTCTCCTGACCAGACCCAAACAGTTCAACCTATCCTTCCTCAACCAAGTGGTCTGGTCATAACCTTAAATCCTCCTACTCAACCTACTGATATTCCTACTAATAGACAAGCAATTATAGCCCCAGAACATGACATTCCAGTCACTTCTCCAACTCATATCCTATCTGTTGACACTGGTTCTGTCACTCCTGATTCATTAATTGCTCCAAATCAATATGTCGGATATGGTCCAGGTAGTGGTGAAGATGAAGATAGCTTTGTAGTAAGGAGTGTAAGTGAGAATGAGGAGGTGAGAAATGAAAATACGAGTGCTGAGGGACCCCTAGCCCCAGAAAGCCGGGTAGCCACATCTACTACGGGACCTGACATTGTTGGGTCTCGTATTGAACAAGTCGCGGTTATCCCACCCGTGCAGTTTTCAACCCCACCAAGCTACTACGGTGTCTCTCAACAGGCACCATCTTCATTGCACAGGGCTTTAGCACAAACACTAGGTCTACCCCAATCGGGAGTTAGACCTATTGAACATAGGGGACCGCCTCCCTCGTCCTCGATTCCTTTTAATGCACAATTTGACATACCGCGGATCTCCGCTTATCTTGACCGACACAGGGTTACAATTGATGCACTGAGCTTGTATGTCCAACAAGTCTCCTCAACTTCCAGAGGTGGTACCTCTCAAGGTGCCATTCGAGGATTGGAAGGAAATCCTGCTGGAGCCAACATCCCTGCTGCTCCAGTAGGTGGCACTGCCTCTGTGGCTGGTACCCCAACCGGAAGTCTTAGTGATTCCGGGTTTGTGACACGTACAAAACTTCAAGATTATATTCAAGAAGTCGTGGCACCAATACACCAACAACTGCAGACGACAAATCAAAAGTTGGATCGGATAGAACAATCCTCCCAGGCCCAGCAACAACAACTCAACAGGATTGAGGCACTTCTTACTACTAGATCTCCAGTGCCAGAGCATCAACCAAAAGCGGATCCAGCATCTATGTCTATGGATGCTTTAAAGAGCTTGCTGTATGTTAAACTTCTGGAACAAAGGCCAGAATCTGCTCATGATCAAGACCTTCTGACAACTCTACGCAATGAACAACGTCCACACGGAATCTCCTTGGATAACTTTCACGAGTTTCATGAAGATGTCAATAGCAAGATAGATGGGGTGACTAGAGGCTTCTACACCTCTTTGGAGAAGGTTACTGACAGGCTGAAGCTACTTGAACAAACCTGTCAGGCTCAGGCCCAAAGTAGCAAAAGGAGACGGGATGATCAAGATCCTGATGATCATCCCGAGGGGGAGAAAAGAAGAAGAGTATATATGACTTCTCCCTCTGTGGTTGCAAATGTACCTGTCATACATGTTCCCCGCTTCAGCTCATACTTATCTGCAGGTACAAGTTCAGCTGGGTCCGGGAGTCAACAACATATGAAAACTGCACAACAATTGGCCGATGAAGTTTATGAACAACAACAAAAAGAGAATGCTGATAAGCAAATTGTACTTTATGCATCTCAGCAACAATATGAACTGAGGCCAATCGATCTTGAAGAAGGTGAAATATCTTATGAGCAATCCTATGCCGAGGTGTTTAACTTGTCTAGTGACTCAGATGATGAAATGGAGGATTTATATGAGTCTATACACACATCACCTGCAAGGCATATGGGAGATAGCAGTTCTGCTCAACCAGAGGAGGAACCTGAGGATCCTGAAATTCATGATATGTTCAGAGATATATATGAATATGTGAAAGACACAACACGTCCACCTTCACCCACAGTTTTCCACATATTTGATGATGTCATCAGTGAAAGAGAGCTTGCACTTAAAAGAAAAGAAAGGGCAGCAATCTCTAGAAGGGAAGCTAGAAGGAAACCTAAACAGAAGAAAACCACCTTCGACGTGTCCAGGGTTCTCAGTGGAGTAAACATTGAAGTTCATGAAAGCTTCCCTCCTCCTCGTGGTCAGTTTCAAGAATCAGCTGCCGATGTACTAGAAAGAAACAGACAAAAAGAGGTAGCTGAGAAAGTTAGAAAAGAATCTGAATGGCCCTTGCCACCACACTTCATAGTACAACCTTCTCCTCCAGTGTACCGAGGAGATCTTGAAGAAAGAATACCAGACATATTCAGCACTGAGCTAATACAGGTTATTTTCCCCCGAGTTGCGAAACATGGACGACAAACAGAGAAGAAGATATGAAAACATCCTAACTCAGTCCATGACAAAACCATAAGAGATCAAATCAGAGTATCCAATAGTTGAACTCATTAATGTCTATACTCAAACCACCTTTAGGATAAAGTATGCCATTTTCCACGTCAAAAGAGCTAACAACTTATCATAGTTCCTCAATGAAGCAGATCTAAGGTTCATTAATATTGAAGACATCAGCTTTATCTTTGTCACCCTTTCTCAGAAAAGAGGGAAGTGGCCTGAAGAAGAGTTTGGAAGAGTTGCACTGATGAAATATATGAGGAATCTAATGGAATACTTTGTGGAACATGATATCCAACTCGGAGCTGAAAACAATTATCTGAAAGTCAATCTCTTAAAGCCTAACCAGAGCCATCCAGACTTAGAAAAGCTTGAAGAGTTGACAGTTATTTATGATGGGCATCCAAACTTCAAAGGTGATCGAGGCGTCGTCTCAAAGAATACAAAAGGTGAAAAGATCTTCATCAGACTTGATGAACTGATGGCATATTCAGACGGTACTTTGAAAATCCTTCATCATAAGATACATCCGAAAATTTGGGATAACCGTGCAGCCTACACTGATAAAGAACATGCTCAAGTCTATCGTGCTATAGAGAAGATGAGAACGACACTGGCAAGCAGAAGGAAAATACGCAAATGGCAAGTGACATTCGGGATTCGCAACAAATCAGCTTATGAATAGTTTTATGTATTTATTTGTTGTGAATCATTGCACACCTCACTTAGGGGGGGAATGTGAGATTATGAAAAGTTAGGGTGCAATATGTAATTATTGTAAAGTTGGGAAAATGCTATAAAAGGCATTTGTCCTTCACATTTCTATCTAAGCTTTGCATTTCAACTTACTTGTGTTTGTGTTATTTACTCTCTAGCTCTCAGCTCTCTCTCTCTCTCTCTTAACCGAACACACACACAAACACACACTAATCATCTAGCATTGCTTCATCCGTATAAACACGGAACCATCACTAGTGACTTGGTTTTATTATTTTAGTTGTAATTGATGTATTTGAGAACATTAAGCAAAAGTGTATTTCTGATTGGAATGATTATTAAATGGAGATTTTAATATACGCATGGTGAGGTTACTTTCATGAAATCTTATTGTGTTCTATCTTTGCATGTTTAATACTTACTTGAATAAATTTGTTTATTCTAAATAATCCTCGATTGGTCGTTCTTCATGGGAGGAAGAAGTGAATTAAGATCGAGGCAAGTGGTTGGTAGAGTATTCATAATGGATTGAATACAAAGTTATGCAACACTAGCCTGTACTTGATAATCACATGAGTTCACTTTATCGACTTCGTCATGAGTAAATCAGGATGATAATATTTTTTATCCTTCTACCGGAGATAAATGTGCTTCTTGAGTACTAGTATCGTTTTGTTTAGGTTGCTTTCTAACAGGGTTCGTAAATGGCCGTTATAAGGGAAGTTTTCAAGCAAAGACTTGCTATTACAAGGGATCGATGTAGTCAAAGGTATTCATTCCTCTAAGGAGAGATATCCTTGGGGCCCTCGTTGACTATATTGATGACACCTAAGTGCATGGCTGTACTCAAGTTGGATTGATAATGGATCAGTCTTGCAACTTGTTTGATTGTTATAGTTAGTCTTGATCGAGAAACATAATTGTTGATGTATTGGTGGTTGACGGCGTTCCATGCCTCACATTCACGCCGGGTTTTGTGAACGAAGGGATAGGTAATCACTTATCCATAGGAATATTCTTTTGGATTGGTATGTGTATTGGAAGACATACCCTATCCTGACTTGAGGGCATAGATGCCTTGCTAGAGGCCACTCTGTGTCGGTGACACCTTTCGTAGGTGTGTCATGTGCAAGTGAGAATCTGTTGGAATATGGCCACTAACACACCCGAGTTGGTGTCATTGCTGATGAAGCATAGGCCTATTGGGTCACATGCTAAGTATTGGTTCCGGTATCACCACTGGTCAAAGGAGAGAGAAAAAGCATATTTGACTCTTGAAGGCCAGACACGACCGATACTTGTATAGGTATGGTCGTGCCTCATGGCTAGGCACGAGCCTGGCCAGGCGTGACTTGGGGTGTGCCTTCTTGGAAAGGCACGGGCATGCCTAGTTAGAGGCACAGGCGTGCCCAGTGTAGTAACAACTAATTTAATTAGATTTTAAGTCTAGTTAATTGGGGTTAATCTATGTAACTGATCCCAGCCTTAATATGCACGAATTTGAACAGATTTGTTGGTTCTATATAAGTCACTTGAAGCTTATGAGTCATGGTTACACACTTTGGTTACATTGGTGCTTATTCTCTCAAATTGCATACTTAGAATACAAGGCATTGTGAGTTCTAAGTCATTCAAGTGTGGTGGTGCTTTGGGAGGTTTCTCATCACTCTAGCAAATGGGAGCCAAACTTCACTTGGTGTGGATTGCACTAGAGAGTGTTCTAACTTGTACACTTGTACTTCCAAGTTCATCACCATCATCTACAAGAAGGGTTCTAGCATCAAGGGTATACTTCTAACCTTCTTGTTTCTTTATGTTGCTTAGTGCATGTTTAGAGTTTTGGTACATTTGGTGGAAGTTGGTGGTTTAAAAGATAAAAATTGTTTTCCTACCTTTTGCTTCCGTTGCATTTTGATCAAACCACCAATACCCAACATTCGCATGCTAGAATATTTTTGATAAATAAATTAAACCCAAAGATTTGTGAAAATGGTTTGTAATCCTACCGCGCATAGAATATCTTACTCCTATATAAAGCATTTACAACCTAAAAACTCTTAATTTTTAAGTAAGTTGAATGTACTAAATTACCCTTCATATAAATAAATGGAAACTATTATATAAAGTAACTACTAGATGCATTTAATAAGATTCTTATATTCCATTTTAATAACTAAACCTTCCATACTAAAAAAAAATCAAATAATAAATATTCAATTATGTTATAAACATTTTAACTTATTTAATAAAAAAATGTGTATAATTAAGTAGAGCTCATAAACATGAATAACATATAATTAAAATTTATACACATATATTTTAATTTTTTAAAATAGCTCATATAACTAATAGTTTCAAATTAATTTATTCTATAATCGTAATCTCTTAATTTTTAATAGTTTCAAATTACTAACTTACGTTGTGTATTGTCATGTAATTTAACCTACTTTATAAGTAGAGATCGTTTTTCTTATTTAATCGTTCTCAAAATTTATTTTAAAATAATAAAAGAATTGATTGAGAATAGAATGATAAAGAAAATGGATAAAAGATAAATAAAATAGACATGTTGCCACTTGTCAAAGGAAAATTATTTGTTATGTATTGATGAATATCGAAAACAAGCAGGTTATCGAGTAGAAATTAGTTGACGCCGCCGCATTGCGCGGGTAATATGCTAGTGCAATTAAATATAAAAATGGTATTATATTTAGACATGGTCAAAAATTGGTTTTGTCACTCAATTTTTGATTATCAAAATCATGCTAAATGATTTAATTGGAAAAATAAAAACCCACATTTTAAAAATAAGTTACGTGCCATCGGTAAGACGACACCACCCAAATCTATCGAACATGGATGATTGTTGAGCTTTAGCACGAGTCATTCCTTGTGGAGATGTGTGGAAGGTGAGTGTGGCAACTCGCAATATTAGTTGTCGAGCTTTAGCACGAGCCAATGATTGGTTGAGAGTACCAACGTGTGTCTTGATGGACGAATTACAAATTCTTTAGGATACTTAAGTGACGTCGAGCACTAGCCGAGTCATTTGAGAGGAACAAGTGAATTTGTGCGGGAAGCGATCAAACATGCCTAGTGATGTGTGTAAAGCGTACCATTTTTAAATTTATAAAAATATTAATTATTTAGTACGACTATGGCACAATAGGCAAGAGAACCAAATTGTATTATAGTATAGAAAATAACTACGGGAGTCGAACTCTTGGAGAACGAGTATGATTTGATAAAATTATAATGATTTAAATATTAAATACAACTAAACTACACAACTAGAAAGCAAATAAACAAAACTAAAAGCAAGAAAATAAATAAAGCAATTAAAGGAGGGGATTTATGATGTTTTTGAGAACTTTCAACCAACTCAAATTACCACTAACCCTAGAAAATCACTAAAGCATGCAAAGAAACAATAAAGCGAAGAACTTGACGGATTATATATATTAATGAAGACGTTCCCTCCTTAGATTCAATTACACCCTTTTCATGGCAATCAATTCATCGCAATAAAAGCTAAAGATACTTAAAACATTCATGCATCGATTTCTAAATTAGTTAAAATCTTGATCTAGTTCTAAACGTCTAATTACACCAATTAATAATCTTTATGGTCAAAAGCGCGATTAAAATGTATAATTAGCCAATTAATTCGATTTACAAGTAAAACTTCAACCTTTAATGTTTCATATGATCAACAAAATATCAACTAACATATAAAGATTATTATATGTTTAATCACATGCAAAATTATCTATTTTAAGTTGCTTAACTGTAGAATTTGATCAATCACTAGCTCTTAAATCATATAATGGTCCTAGATAATCAAGATGGAAGCTTTATGAACTAAATGGTCTTTTAAAACATAAAACTCATATTATAAACAACTAAAATGGATTATAAAACATGGATGAACTAAGATTAAGCTAAACTTGAATTAAACATGAATTAAGCATTAAAGTCATGAATTAAATAACCATTACAAGAGTTTCATCTCCTCTATGGAGGAAAACAGAAGATCTAGCCAATAACAATCATACTAAACATCTGGAAATCAAATAAGAATGAACACATGATGAATATAATGAATAAAAATAGTAAAACGGAATGGATCTAGCCAAAATCTTCACTTGAATCTTCAATCCTCAAGCTCCAAGCTCCTTTACTCCTCTGGAACTTATTAATGGTGTTTTATGGAGTTTATGGTGGTAGAAAGTTGGGAGATAAGATGCCAAACCAAATGGAACACAAATCAAATTTATAGAAGCTGGCCAGAGGGATCGCGCCGCGACGATGCACTAGATAGCGACGCGTTAAGGTCATCTCGGCTGAAGTTTGACTTTTTCCAATTTTTGATGTTTATCTTGTTTTTTCTCCATTTTATCTTTATCTTATCTCATATCTTCAAATTTAAACCAGCAAAACAGATTCGTAAACATTAAAAGCATTTTTAAACCATATTTCTAATATTTATAATTAAAAACACCCAATTATCGCGTTAAATCTATATTTAAATTCCACGATATCAAAATACCCTACACTTGAACTTTGCTTGTCCCCAAGCAAATCACAATTTTATCCAGGCTAAGACAATCAAATAAATAATATCATTTTCATAAACATTAAATACCGTTGAAAAATATCAACATGTTTGATTAGAAACAAGCCATCTATTACACCCAGACCTATGCATATACCCGTGTTGTGACCCTCTCTTAACTTCTCACCATCCCAAATACTTTCTCTTTTTATAAATAATCAACCCTTAATTAATGAATCTTTGATGGTTAATTTACCCCTTAGAAACCCCCCAACCTCAAAACTTATTGCAGACTCTCTAACTTTACTTGACACATGCTTTTATTATTTTTCTCACTTAAGCCTATGACTTTCGATGAAACCCATGTAGCGAACTTTCAACCCAACCGATCCCAAACCAGTTGCTTTAGGTGATTAGGTGTAGAACACCCCTCAGAGTTTACTTGTTCGAGTCTCAAAGGCCACATATTTGACTTATACTACTAGCCTTTTGGCTTTATTGTTGCTCTTTCATGGCTTTTGGCCCTTATTGCTGCTCTCTTTTTTTTTTTCTAAATTTCTCATTTTTTATATTTTTTCTCAATTTTGCAAGCATGTGAGTAGTAAAAGAATAAATTCACACTTAGTCTTTTTTTGTCGACCTTAGATTCAAAAAGGGCTTAACCATTTATTTATTTTCATGATTCAAAAATTAAAAGCTGGTTATCATAAATCGAAATTTCTAAGGAACAATGAAAAGCCACTAAATACTATGCATAAATACCAAGTATAACCTCTGAACTTATTCACAAATTAAACATTTGACACCTTCAACCAATACTTAACACTTACTTGAATGAATATTAAAAATTTAAAAATTATAGCCCAAATACCATCATGATTTAATCAAAGACAAATACACTAGGAATCTTTTTCTAACCCCCTACCCCACACTTAGATTGTACAATGTCCTCATTGTACATAAAGACAAAATCAAAACAAGGGTCGAAAAAGATTAGAGAAAACTCCCTTCGGGTATCCACACAAAATATCGAGCAATAAAAGATAAAGCTGAGCAAATGCCAACATAAGCGCGTACTCCATAACCACCTGCATGAAAAAATTCGGAGCAAAGGTTAAGATAGATCAAGACTAAGAACCAAACAACTAACAACTAAACAAAGAAAAAGAAAAACAAACAAACCTAACTCACTTTCGTAGGAAACACGGTTGCATTTAGCGTATGCATCAAGCCTTTAAACCCCTCGGTAGCCCGAGAGGACGAGTTGTAGTCTCGTGAGGGTTTCTAGACAACACACCCACAAATTTGAACATGGCCTGCTTCCAGGAAGCACTTCTTTACTCGAGTCATTTAGCTGGACTCCCAACCCCACACTTAGGGTTTTGGCACAGTGAGTCATATGTCCTCACTTCCCCCTATTTACCTCGTTCCGAGTAGTGTTTCACTCGGTTCCTGCTGACTCTGAAGGTCATCCCTTTTGGATCTAGTAGCTCAATGGTACTGTTAGGGAATACCTTCCTCACCTCATAAGGTCCGTACCACCGGGTATTGAGATAACCGGGGCATTTCTTCAACCTAGAATTGAACAATAGAACTTTATCCCCATGGTCAAATTGTTTACCCCCTTTTGATCGATCCTCCGGTTGGTCTTTCTTCGGATGGATGAGACCTAGAAAATTACCACTAATCCTAGAAAATCACTAAAGCATGCAAAGAAACAATAAAGCGAAGAACTTGACAGATTATATATATTAATGAAGACGTTCCCTCCCGAGATTCAATTACAACCTATTCATGCCAATAAGAGCTAAAGATACTTAAAACATTCATTCATCAATTTCAAAATTAGTTAAAACCTTGATCTAGTTCTAACCGTCTAATTACACCAATTAATAACCTTTATGGTCAAAAGCGTGATTAAAAGGTGTAATTAGCCAATTAATTCGATTTACAAGTAAAGCTTCAACCTTTAATGTTTCATATGATCAACAAAACATCAACTAACATATAAAGATTATTATATGTTTAATCACATGCAAAATTATCTATTTTAAGTTGCTTAACTCTAGGATTTGATCAATCACTAGTTCTTAAATCATCTAATGGTCCAAGATAATCAAGATGCAAGCTTTATGAATTAAATGGTCTTTTAAAACATAAAACTCAGATTATAAACAACTAAAACATATTATAAAACATGGATGAACTAAGATTAAGCTAAACTTGCATAAAACATGAATTAAGCATCAAAACCATGAATTAAATAACCATTACAAGAGTTTCATCTCCTCTAGAGAGGAAAACAGAAGATCTTGCCAATAACAATCATACTAAACATCTGGAAATCAAATAAGAATGAACACATGGTGAATATAATGAATAAAAACCGTAAAACCGAATGGATCTAGCCGAAATCTTCACTTAAATCTTCAATCCTCAAGCTCCAAGCTCCTTGACTCCTCTAAAACTTATTAATGGTGTTTTATGGAGTTTATGGTGGTAGAATGTCTGGAGATAAGATGCCAAACCGAATGGAACCCAAATCGAATTTATACAAGCTGCCCAGAGGGATCGCGCCGCGACAGGGTGTTACAATATGCCCACCGATGCATACATACTGTTTGAATCATTGCCGATGATGTATGAGTCTATTGGGTCACACACCGGTGTTTAACTTGACAGTAATTAATATTAAGGGACCAAAAAAGGTAAAAAGTCAAAAATTTAATATAACAGTTCGCGTTAGCTCCGCTAACATTAAGGGGTTAGCGCCGCTACGGCTGGATATGACCGTTTGATAGAAAAGCAATAGGCCATGTTAGCACTGCTAACATTAAGGGGTTAGCGCCACTAACTCTTAATGGTTAGCGCCACTACAGCTGCATGTGCTTTTTGTCAAATAACCTCTAGAGTTAGCCAATGCATGAAGGACTCATCATTGAGTCTTTGGCCGGCCATAAGGCATTTGAAGTGTCACTTTGAGGTTTATAAAAGACCTCACTTGATCCTCATTTGTACCTTTTGCCAATTTTCACCACCATACATCCTCTTAAGTGCTAATAGAGACTTAGAGAGAGTTTGAGAGGAGGGGTTCCAAAAACTTGTTCAAATATTGTTGTCTTTGTGTTGTGTTCAAGAAGAAGTACCACAAATAGCAAGCTAGCACTTGAAGTTGGACGTGTTCCCGGGGTGTACACCAATAAAGGAGGCTTCATTTGGTTCTTGTATCAACACTACCATCTTATTCACGTTTTCTGGAGCTTAGGAGGCTGGTATAATCTCTAATCTCCTTTCATTATGTTGCATTTCTTTTACATAGAGCCTGGTCCATTAGTGAGGTTTCATCTTTATCCTTTGTATAGTTATACTTTGGGCTTTTTATGTTGTACCTTGCTTTCGTTGCCTGCCCAAGAAACCCCAACAGTGGTATCAGAGCCACCTCTATGTTAGAATTGCACATGGTGGCCTGAAAAACCCGAAATCAAAAAATGTTTGTTTTCTGTTGAACACGGTTAGCGGCGCTAAACTTGAGTTAGCGGCGCTAACTCTTAAAGTTAACGGCTCTACGTGCGTTGAAACAGTTTTGTTTGTGAAGTTAAAAACAATTTTGGGTCTCGGGTTTTTGGAACTTTTTTAACATTCTAGAAATTAGTTCCAGATTAATATATGGTAAGTTTGTTAGCATTTTGTATGTTTGGTTGTATGTGGAAATATATATGATTGGTAACCTTGCCTTGACCTTGTGGCTGTTTGTGTGTTTGGATGCATATTTGATGATTTAATATCACATTTGGTTGTATTATTATTCAATTGTATAACTTGTAATAATAATGTGGATTGCATGCCATTTCAATCATCCATGTAATTGTTATAGATAGATAGGATTATTATGGCTTGCATGCCGTTTTTTATTCTATTGTATGTATTGTAATTCATGGAGGATGAAGACACACTCAAAAGGAGTCAAAAGGAGATGGAGCATCGTGTCCATGAAGCCGATGAAATCCGATGGAGATGGCGGTTTTAGCGGGAGCTCGCATCGAAGACTTTTGCCCCTTAGATTTGACCATGTTCTTCCCGTTCGGCTCACGGGAAGAACGCATAGGTTTTTATGGCAAGGGTTACCAACTTCAATATTTTATGCGTGTGATGTGATTTTTCTATGCATGGATTGTTTAGGATTCGCATACTAGAAATTTTTTCGAGATTAATAAAAATCATAAGAGATTTCTTAAAAATGGTTTACTTTTCTCGCGCACGCACACATACAAGATTAACTCACCTAGTGAAATTAGGTTTTGTCACTAATAAGTTAATCTAAAACCAAATCGGAAACAAAATCCTGACTTTCAATAAAACGTAAATCATACACCATCCGTAAGTCGATACCACCCGAATCTAGTATTATGGGAGTTGGTTGTCGAGCTTAGCACGAGCCAATCATCATAATACTGTGTGAAAGGTGAGTGTGGAAAATTCATAATTTTGGTTGTCGAGCTTAGCACGAGCCAATTTTTGTGGATTTGTCATCGTATGTCTTGACGAACGATTTGCAATTTTAAGTTTGAAATCTTGAATGATTGTCGAGCTTAGCATGAGTTAATAAAAATTGCAAAGCTTAAGATTGGTGGAAGGAGGGATCAAACATGCCAAACAACCCATGGTTGTCATGGTTGCCGACCAAATAATTTCATCATGTGATCCGTGGTAAACCCGTCACATGGTGGGACGAAATACGGTTCTTGGTCATGTTAAGATGATTCTTTATGGGTAAATTATTTTAACAAGATTATATCAAACTAACTAAAACCTACTTTGCTTTATTATAGATGGCATCAACAAGCGCAAACACCACCACCACAAACGTTTCTCTTCGAGGTTTCCTTGAGAAGGAGAAACTTGACGGTATCAACTTTATGGATTGGCATAGGCAGCTGAGGCTCGTCCTACGCTATGAAGGAAAGTTTCATACCATAGAGGAACCCCTACCCGAGGCACCTGCAAGCAATGCCTCAAGGGCGGTCAAAGAGGCGCATGATAAACGCGTTAAAGAGACCGAGGAAGTTACGTACCTTATGTTGAGCACCATGAGCTCCGATTTGCAATAGCAAATGGAGCATTTGGGTGCCTAAGACTTGATCGTGCAGCTGAATGACATGTTCCAACATCAGGCAAGGTAAGAAAGGTACGAATGCTTCAAGTCCATCCTTGCATGAAGGTAAACATTCAGCGTATGGAGAAGTTGGGTTTTACCCTAGGGAGGGAGATGGCGGTCGATTTGATCCTCCAATCCCTACCCAGTGCATATGATCAATTCGTTATGAGTTATCATATGCACATCATGGATAAAACCCTTATGGAGTTGCATGGCATGCTCAAGACTGCCGAGGCGAGCATGACCAAGAACAAGCTATCTTCTTCTAACCCCATCTTGGCCATCCGGGAGGGCCGCATCCAAAAGAAGAACAAGGGAAACTCTTCCAAAGGGAAGGGTAAGGGGAAGGTTGGTGAATCCAAGCCTAACCCTACCTCCGATGGTAAGGGCAAGGGGAAGATTCCCCAAGCCAAAACCCCGGAGGATGCTCAATACTTCTTCTGCGGAGGAGAGGGCGACTACCGCCGAAGCTGCCCTAAGTACCTTGAGGGGCTCAATAAGCTCAAGGCGATGAGCATATCGGGACCCGAC
The DNA here is from genome assembly GCA_947179395.2 of Pulicaria dysenterica. Taxonomy (NCBI): domain Eukaryota; kingdom Viridiplantae; phylum Streptophyta; class Magnoliopsida; order Asterales; family Asteraceae; genus Pulicaria; species Pulicaria dysenterica. The sequence goes on along the minus strand of OX359292.1, from coordinate 47,129,610 downwards.
TCTTCAGGTACATTCATGACAGAACTCCATCAAACTTCTACTTCTAAAGGTTGGGTTCTAGATACCGTCTATGGCACTCACATATGTAATATGGTGCAAGTGCTAAGGCAAGTAGGAGCTTGGAATGGGGAGAGCTGGATCTTGTCATGGGAAATTCGTGTTAGAATCTGCCCGATAATATATGTACGCTTTAAAGCACTACCGATGATGTATGGGCCTATATGGGTCACACACCGGGGTCTAACATGACAGCAAATGAAATTGAGGGACCAAAGATGGCAAAAGTGGAAGTTAGCAATGCAGGCCACGATAGCGCCGCTAACTTAACAAGTTAGCGCCGCTAACTGTTAAAGGTTAGCGCCGCTACGGTTGCATGTGCTTTACGTCTAATCGAAGTCAGGCCGCGTTAGCGCCGCTACGGGTTAAGGTTTAGCGCCGCTAACTCTTGGTTAGCGCCGCTAAACCTGCATGGGCTTTATGTCAAATACACCTCCACTTGCAACCAATGGGAATAAGCTTCTCGAGATTTCGTGGCTGGTTTGAGGTAGTTCAAGTGACACTCCAGTGTCTTTAAAAGACCAAAAAGCCTGGACTTTATGTCCTCTTGGCCACATTCTCTCTAAAGCATATATTTTCCCTATCATACACTTTGATACTTAGTTTAGTGATCAAGTGAGGTTCATCTCGGGTTCCAGAGTTCTTTTTCTGTCCTTGGGTGATATTTCAAGAAGAAGATATCATCAAGCTTGCTAGCACACGTTGTTAGACTAGTTCCCGGGGTGTGATTTCGAAGGCCAAAGAAGAAGGAGAAGGTTCTTGCTTCTACCAACAAGTTCAGCCACCTACAAGAAGTTTGCTGGAGCTTAGGAGCTGGTATAACTCTGTTTCCTTCTTATCTAGTTGCTATTTTGTACATAGAGTAGATCCATGTTTGGGATTTCATTGTTTTGAACACTTGTATGCATGTTTTATGTTGTTATCGCTTCCGTTGCGTGTTCTTGAAATCCCAACAGTGGTATCAGAGCCACCTCTATGTTAGAATAGCACTTGGTGGCTTGAAAAACCCGAAATCAAAGTGTTTGTATTCTGCCGTTAGGGTTAGCGGCGCTAACGCTACTGGAAATTGTTTTTCGAAATTTTGAATAAAACAGCTTAGGTCTCGGGATTTTTGGCACTTTGACCTTCTGGAATTTTATTCCAAAGGTATTTTTCATGTAGTTCCAGTTGTGACATGATTAGTTTGGTTGTATGAGTTAACATGAGTTGGTAATCTTGCCTTGGCCCATTTGGTTGTATTGTGTTGTGCATGCAATTTGGTGGTTTTAATCCACATTTGAGGCTGTAAATTTATTAAATTCAGATTGATTGTAATAATTTGTGGCTTGCATGCCATTTCATTCATCCATGTACAAGTATTAGATAAATAGGAAAATTATGTGGCTTGTATGCCATTTATTTTCTATTGTATTATGTATTGTATGATGGAGAGATGAAGACACAAGAGGAGGCAAAACAAGATGGAGCATGGTGCCCTTAGAAGCCAAAGAAATCCGATGGCGATGGTGGTTCTAGTGGGAGCTCGCGTCAAGTTTGTTTTGTCCCTTAGTTTGACCGAGTTCTTCCCGTTTCGGCTCACGGGAGGAACGCATAGGTTTTATGGCAAGAATTACCGACTATGTTGTATTTTGCGTGTGATGTGATTTTATTATTCTATGCATGGATTGTAGGTTTCGCATGCTAGAAAATTTTTGATAAAATTAATAAAATCACAAGAGTTTTGATAAAATTGGTTTCCTCTCGCGCGCGATCACATACATTGATTAACCCACCTAGTGAAAATAGGATTTGTCACTAACATGTTAATCAAAACCAAACCGGAAACAAAAGCCCGTTTTTCCACAAAACGTAAATTATGCACCATCCGTAAGTCGATACCACCCGAATCTAGTCTTATGAGATTTGGTTGTCGAGCTTAGCACGAGCCAATTCTCATGAAACTGTGTGGAAGGTGAGTGTGGCAAATTCACAACTTTGGTTGTCGAGCTTAGCACGAGCCAATTTTGGTGGATTTGTTACCGTATGTCTTGACGGACGATTTGCAATTTTAGGTTTGAAATCTTGGTTAATTGTCGAGCTTAGCACGAGTTAACCAAAATTTCAAGACTTAAAATTGGTGCAAGAAGGGATCAAACATGCCAAACGACCATTGGATGTCGTAGGATCCCGCATGTGCTAAGGATTGCAATGAAGATTGCGAATTGGCAAAATGGTTGCCGACCTAAATAGTTTTATCATGTGATCCGCGGTAACCCCGTCACATGGTAGGATGAAATACGGTTCTTAGCCTTGTTTAACTAATTCTTATTGGGTAAATTATTAAACAAGATAAAATATCATAATAACTAATATCTACTTTGCAAATTTTAGATGGCATCAACAAGCGCAACAAACACCACCACCAACGTTTCTCTTAGGGTTTTCCTTGAAAAGGAGAAACTCGATGGTAGCAATTTCATGGATTGGCATAGACAACTGAGGTTGGTCTTACGCTATGAAGGAAAATTGCATACCATAGAGGAACCCCTCACCGAGGCACCTCCTGCTGGTGCAACAAGGGTCGTCCGTGAGGCGTATGAAAAACGCCTCAAGGAGACTGAGGAAGTCACGTGCCTCATGTTGAGCACGATGAACCAGGATTTGCAAAAGCAAATGGATCATCTTAGTGCTTACGACTTGCTCGTGCAGCTAAAGGACATGTTCCAGCAGCAGGCGAGGCAAGAGAGGTACGAGTGCCTCAAGACAACCCTTGCTTGCAAGATGCAAGAGGGTGGGAACGTGAGCGCGCATGTGTTGCGTATGAAAGCAAACATCGAGCGCATGGAGAAGTTGGGTTTTACCATAGGGAGGGAGATGGCGGTTGATTTAATCCTCCAATCCCTGCCCGGTGCATACGATCAATTCATTATGAGTTATCATATGCACAGCATGGATAAAACCTTGATGGAACTTCATGGTATGTTAAAGACCGCTGAGTCTAGCATGACCAAGAACAAGCCATCCTCCTCCACCTCTCAAGTTCTCGCCATCCGGGAAGGCCGCATTACGAAGAAGGCCGCCCCTTCCTCTAATAGGAAGGGTAAGGGAAAGGTTGGCGGAGCCAAGCCTAACCCGGCCTCCATGGGCAAGGGCAAGGGGAAACTTCCCCAAGCCAAGGCTCCGGAGGATGCGGAGTGCTTTTTCTACGGGGGCAAGGGCCATTACCGCCGTACCTGCCCAAAGTACCTGGAGGGACTCAACAAGCTCAAGGCAATGAGCATATCGGGTCCGGATACGTCAGGTACGTTCATGATAGAACTCCACCATAATTCTACTTCTAAAGGCTGGGTATTGGATACTGGCTGTGGCACTCACATATGTAATATGGTGCAGGTGCTAAGGGAAAGTAGGAGCTTGGAGCGGGGAGAACTGGATCTTGTCATGGGAAACTCGGAGGTTGTCCCAGTGGAAGCTAAAGGAGATTTGAAGCTTTCATTCAAGACCGGTTTTTCTATTTTGTTAAAGGATGTATGCTATTCGCCCTATGTGGCTAGAAACATTATTTCTTTTCACAAATTGTATGACGATGGTTTTGATTTTAAATTTGTAAGTGGTACAATCATTTGTTTTAAAAATGAAGTTGAGTATTTTAAAGCTTTACCATGTCATGGCATATATGAGGCAAATGCATACATTGAATCAAGACAATCTATCATGAACATTGATTCTGACTCCAAAAATGGTTTGGATAAATATTCCATGTGGCATAGTCGTCTTGGCCATATAAACAAGACTCGTATCACCAAGCTCCAAGTGGATGGGATCTTGGAATCATTTGATCAAGGATCAAATGAAGTATGCGAATCTTGCTTATTGGGCAAAATGACAAAAGCACCCTTCACGGGAACAAGTGAGAGGGGAAAGGACCTTTTAGACATAATCCATACGGATGTATGTGGACCTTTCAAGCATGTCACAAGGAATAATTCAAGATACTTCGTAACCTTTATAGATGATTATAGTAGGTACGGGTATGTCTATCTTATTAAACACAAGAATGAAACCTTTGAGGTGTTCAAGACATTCCAAAACGAAGTTCAGAATCAGTTGGGCAAAACTATAAAGATACTCCGGTCTGATAGAGGTGGAGAGTATCTTAGTACCGAATTCGTCGATCATCTTAAAAATTGTGGAATTGTTTCACAATTAACACCTCCGAGGACTCCACAATTAAATGGGGTCGCTGAGAGGAGGAACCGGACTTTGCTTGATATGGTAAGGTCTATGATGTGTCGAGCGGAGGTACCTATTAGTTTCTGGGGATATGCCTTAGAAACTGCGGTAAGAATCCTTAACCTCGCACCAACCAAGAAAGTCGATAAAACACCTTATGAAATGTGGCATGGTAAGAAGCCGACACTTTCATATTTACGAGTTTGGGGTTGTCAAGCCTACGTGAGACGTGAGGCTGAAGACAAACTTGAACCTCGTTCAGAGAGGTGTTATTTTATCGGATATCCTCCTAACGGTGTTGGATATTTATTTTATAAACCTTCAGAGAACAAGGTATTTGTTGCTCGAAGGGCATTCTTCCTTGAAAGGGAGTTGCTATCCAAACATGGCAGTAAGGAAGTTGACCTTGAGGAAGATCAAGGGTCGGCCGATAAGGGACTTGAGGTTGGCACTAGCCAAAATACCGAGCAAGATAACGCTGCGGTACCTGACACTCTTGCAACGTCTACTCCTAGGCGTTCCAGTAGGACTCGTTTTGAGCCAGAGAGATATGGGTTTCTCATATCTGAGGGCAATGAGCTATTGGTGGATCATGATGATCCCACCACCTACAAGGAAGCCATGGTAGGCCCTGAGTCTGCTCAGTGGAAAAAGGCGATGGAGAGCGAGATGCAATCTATGTCGGATAACCAGGTTTGGGAACTGGTTGATCCTACACCGGGGATGAAACCCGTCGGGTGTAAATGGGTTTTTAAGATGAAACCCGGCATAGATGGAACCTTGGATATCTTCAAAGCCCGACTGGTGGCGAAGGGTTTCACTCAGACGCAAGGAATTGACTATGATGAAACTTTCTCCCCAGTGGCCATGTTGAAGTCAATCCGGATACTACTTGCCATAGCTGCGTTTCATGATTATGAAATTTGGCAAATGGATGTAAAGACCGCCTTCCTTAACGGGAAGCTAAATGAAGAGGTGTATATGAGACAGCCTGACGGTTTTGAACATCCAAAGTATCCGAACAAGGTTTGTAAGCTAATGAAGTCCATTTATGGACTTAAGCAAGCATCTTGAAGCTGGAATCTTTGCTTTGATGAGAAAATCAAAGAGTTTGGTTTTTCGAAGAGTAAAGATGAACCTTGCGTATATGTCAGGGCTAGTGGGAGCACCATAGTCTTCTTGGTTCTGTATGTAGATGATATTCTACTTATTGGAAATCATATCCCAAGCTTAAGGAGTGTCAAAGCTTGGCTAGGGAATTGCTTTTCAATGAAGGACCTAGGCGATGCGAGCTGTATTCTGGGTATAAAGATCTATAGAGATAGATCAAGAAGGCTATTAGCGCTTTCTCAAAGTGCATACATAGAAAAGGTCGTGAGACGCTTTAAGATGGAGGAATCCAAGAAAGGAAACCTCCCTATGTTGCATGGTTTGACTTTGAGTAAAACTCAATGTCCTACCTCCAAGGAGGAGATAGAAGTAATGAAGCGAGTTCCATATGCTTCGGCTGTGGGCTCGATCATGTACGCCATGCTATGCACTCGTCCTGATGTGTCATGTGCTTTAAGCATGACTAGTAGATATCAGGCGAACCCAGGAGAACCTCACTGGAGGGCAGTGAAGAACATTCTTAAGTACTTGAGACGTACGAAAGAGATGTTCTTGGTATATGGTGGGGAAGAAGAGCTGAGAGTAAAGGGTTACTCGGACGCTAGCTTCCAAACTGACAGGGATGACTGCCGATCTCAATCGGGGTTTGTGTTCCTGTTAAATGGTGGTGCTGTTAGCTGGAGGAGCTCAAAACAAGACACGGTGGCTGATTCGACTACCGAATCGGAGTACATTGCGGCTAGTGAAGCAGCAAAAGAAGCCGTGTGGATGAAGAAATTCATCCAAGATCTACAAGTGGTTCCAAGCATCGCTGACCCTATTGAGATCTTTTGTGACAATGAGGGTGCGGTGGCTTTGGCAAAGGAACCAAGAGCTCACAAGAGGACAAGACACATTTCGCGCAAATACCACTTTATTCGGGATGTAATTGAAAGTGGTGAAGTCATCATTAGCAGAGTAGCATCGAATGGAAACTTGGCAGATCCATTCACTAAGCCGTTACCGCAAGCAGCTCATGAATCTCACACTAGAGGGATAGGTGTAAGATTTGCTAGCGATTTGGCTTGAGTTGTATATATTAGTTTATTTGGTATGTATTTATTTATTTTGGGAATGATACAGACAGTATTGTAATTATGCTTGTTTCGATATGCGAGTGATTCGGTTACATTCATAAGACTTTACTGTGTTCCATCTTAGCATGTTTAACCACTTCCCAGAATGTTTATACATTCTAAATTTCCACAGTCAGTCATTCTTCAAGGGAAGGAAGTTTGAAATAAGGCTGAGGTTAGGTGTTGGTTATGCATTAATCAAGGATTGAATGCATGAAACGCAACAGTAACCTGTGCTTGAAAGGAGTTTCAAGTGACTGGAAGACCCACACCCAAGTATACTTCATGGATTATAGTCACGAGTAACTTGGGATGATAAAATCTTACATCCTCAGACCCGAGATGTATGAATCGCTATATCATAGTTCTTACTTGCTTTAGCCATTTTCAAAAGCAGTTCGTAAATGGCTGTGATAAAGAGAATGACTAGGTAAGTCACGAGGTATGGTATGGGATTATACAGTCAAAGGGATTTGTTCCTCCTGTATGAGAGATATCCCTGGGCCCCTCGATGATTGGGAGCTGACGCCAAAATATTGCATGGCCATGCACAAGGACTATTGATTGAGAATCAGATATGTCCTTACCTTTTGGTCACCACCAATCAAGATCGAGAAACATAATCGTGAACGATCTGGAGATTGACATTTATTAATCCATGTCTCGTGTTCACAAGGATATCGCGAACAAAAGGATGTCTAAGATCACTTATCTAGGACCACTACTTTTAGTATGATGGTTTTCTGCAGGTATTCAGAACCCATACAGACTTGGGGGCATTGATGCTTTGCTAGAGGCCGCTCTTTGTTTGTGCTTGCCAGGGTACAGTATATTATGTGCAAGTGGGAGTTTGTTAGAATCTGCCCGATAATATATGTACGCTTTAAAGCACTACCGATGATGTATGGGCCTATATGGGTCACACACCGGGGTCTAACATGACAGCAAATGAAATTGAGGGACCAAAGATGGCAAAAGTGGAAGTTAGCAATGCAGGCCACGATAGCGCCGCTAACTGTTAAAGGTTAGCGCCGCTACGGTTGCATGTGTTTTACGTCTAATCGAAGTCAGGCCGCGTTAGCGCCGCTACGGGTTAAGGTTTAGCGCCGCTAACTCTTGGTTAGCGCTGCTAAACCTACATGGGCTTTATGTCAAATACACCTCCACTTGCAACCAATGGGAATAAGCTTCTCGAGATTTCGTGGCTGGTTTGAGGTAGTTCAAGTGACACTCCAGTGTCTTTAAAAGACCAAAAAGCCTGGACTTTATGTCCTCTTGGCCACATTCTCTCTAAAGCATATATTTTCCCTATCATACACTTTGATACTTAGTTTAGTGATCAAGTGAGGTTCATCTCGGGTTCCAGAGTTCTTTTTCTGTCCTTGGGTGATATTTCAAGAAGAAGATATCATCAAGCTTGCTAGCACACGTTGTTAGACTAGTTCCCGGGGTGTGATTTCGAAGGCCAAGGAAGAAGGAGAAGGTTCTTGCTTCTACCAACAAGTTCAGCCACCTACAAGAAGTTTGCTGGAGCTTAGGAGCTGGTATAACTCTGTTTCCTTCTTATCTAGTTGCTATTTTGTACATAGAGTAGATCCATGTTTGGGATTTCATTGTTTTGAACACTTGTATGCATGTTTTATGTTGTTATCGCTTCCGTTGCGTGTTCTTGAAATCCCAACAATTCGGACATTGTCCTAGTGGAAGCAAGGGGAGACTTGGAGCTTTCATTCAAGACCGGCTATTCTATTTTATTAAAAAATGTATGTTATTCGCCCAATGTGGCAAGAAACATTATATTTCCATTCATTGTATGATGACGGTTGTTGGTCAAATGATCTTATCAGTTGAGATTTGATGAGAAAAAGTTAAGTTTGTAAGATATGTTCTAAATACAACTTAAACAGAATTATGAAGCTTGATCAGACTGAGCACTTATAGTGTTTCAGACTGAGCATAGGTTGAGTATAAGCTAAGCATATAGTTGATCAACTTAGACTATATCTTAGTCAGTTTATCAATATGTTTGATAAGATGTGTGTGTCACCTAAGGTATAGGTTGAGTATTCAGCTTGATGTGTTTCAAGCTGAGTGACTCAGCTTAGAGACAGAGTCAGCTCAACAGAGTTGCTAAGTAAGTTTTAGCTAACTCTTATGACTTCTAAGGATGAGTTAGTCATTATACATATCAGTACATGTTTGATTTTGAGGTTGTTCTCGAAGGACTCAGCTTGATGTGTTTCAAGCTAAGTAACTCAGCCAGACGAAATAAGTCAGTTTAAGAGACTTTAAATATGTTTTAAATTCCTTTTACTCTCTATATCTACGACATGGATAAGAAGATTACAGAATCAAGATTGAAGATTAAAGACTCAAGATAGAAGATTCAAGATTCAAGATTCCGGGTTATCCGTTAGTTTGTTAGCAGGTTAGGATAAGTTCTAGTTTGTTAGGATCCGTAGAAACAAGATTATAAATACTTATCTCCTGATAAGTTTAGAGGGACTCTAATCTCACCTCAACCTAATCATCGTATGTGTTACGAGTCTTAATACACTGTTTATAAGGTCAACGTGATCAAGAAATTCACAGATTGCCAACATTGTTCGTGTGTTCGATCTTGACGTCTGTTGTGAAGTTGGTAAGTATTCAATCTGTGAATAAATCCTGTTTAGAGAGTCAGTTTGTATCTATAATCATAAATTGATTATAGATAGCAAAGTTTGAGATATTGAGAGATTTGATTTACATTAGGTGTTTACATATCAAGTGTTGCTTACATGATAGTTCCTGTAATCATCTTCTTATTAATGAAAGCATTCGATTTCATGTGGTTTGATTTGTGTAACACTTTTTATTGATTTGTTCAAATTTTCGCAAAAAGTGTATTCAACTCCCCTTCTACACATTACTTGCTTGTTGATACTCTCACCAAGGGACCAACAACTGGTATCAGAGCAGGCTGAACTATGCATAAGTTGAAGTTCAAGATTCTGAGAAAGTATAATATGTCGACAAGCAACAATTCATCAAACTTTCCTCAGATGGATGCTAAAGGCTGTCCCATATTTGATGGATCCGATTATCCTATGTGGAATTTCAGAGCCATGCTCTTCTTTAAGTCCATTGACATCAGGATATATGATGTCATAACTCGTGGACTAATCATCCCCAAGATTCCTGTTGCTGTCAGTGATAAGTCTCCTGACAAGACTAAAAAGGAAGTCAAGAAGCCTTTGGCAGCCTGGACTGAAGAGGATTGGAAATTGCATTCTCTGGATGACAAAGCAAAGAGTGTTCTAGCAAATGCCCTGACCAATGAGATCTTGCATACTGTGACTGGGTGTCAAACTGCAAAAGAGATCTGGGATACTTTGAGTATTACATATGAGGGTACAAATCTGGTCAAGCAGCAAAAGAAGAATCATCTTAACAGATCTTATGAAAACTTCTTTTCTAAGAAGAATGAAACCTTGCCTGATTTGTTTACAAGGTTTCACTGCTTGATTAATGATCTGCTAAGTGTAGGCATTAAAAAGGATGAAGCTGACCTAGTGCTGAAATTTCTGGATGTGTTACCAGAGAAATTTAATGAAGTGACTGTAGCGCTAAGGGCTGGAGGTACATTACACATGTATAACCTACAATTCATATATGGGTTCTTGCTTAATCATGAAAAGATCACAGAACACAAGAAATCTTCTCAACAACAAATGAAGGACTCTCTTGATAAACATGAAACTACATTAGTTGCAGAGAGGAAGAAAAAAGGTTCAAAAGCCTTCATAGCTGAATCTGAGACTGAGTCAGACTCTCAAGCTGACCACTCAGACTCAGACTCAAGTGATACCGATGATGTTCAGACTATCACTGAACAAATGGCTATGCTTGCTAGAAGACTGAGAAGATTTCAAAGGGGAAAAGGAATATCTGACAGGGGCAAAGGAAAGAGTTCTTTTGATCCCAAGAAGGTTGTATGCTTCAAGTATCAGAAGAAGGGACACATTGTCGCTGAGTGGAGAATAAAGAAGGATGAAACAGGTTTAGTAGCTGACAAGAATGCTTACAGAGCTGATAAGTACAAGAACTATACTCAGCTCAAGAAAGGAAAGCCTGAAGACAAGTCCAATGCAAAAGGACTTTATGTTGAAACTTGGGATACAGAATCATATACCTCAGATGATGATGACAAGTGTCTGATGGCTCAAGAAGATGAAGAGTTTGTATTAGATGAAGTTGATTATGGTCTGTCTGAATCAACTTTTGAAGCTGACATGAAGGAAGCTGAGGAAAACAGCAAACTAACTGACTGGGATCCTTCCTCCATGTACAAGGTTTGTAATTTCAAATCTTACACCGATGAAGAAAAAGGTCTTACATTTGGTTATTTGTTAAATGACTTTAAGACCAGCCTTAAATCTCAAGCTGAATCACTAAGCTCAAGAATGAGATTAAGGAAAATCAAACTCTCATTACTGCTGGAAAGAAAGCACAATGTGATCTTGAATGTCAAAGACACATTAATAAACTTCTAAGTGAAGAACTTCAGGAAGCCAAGGATAAAGCTAACCAACTTCAGAAGGTCACTGAATCCTGGTGTAAGTCATCAAGGCTTGCTGAACAGTGCATCAACCAGCAGATTCCTAAACAGGTAAATGTTGTACTTGGAGGTGACTATCAATCTGCAGCTTATGCAGCTGATGATGATTAGATAGCAAGTACAGATTCTGAGGAAGATAGACAACTGATTGAGTCTCAGAAGTCAGCCTCAGAAAAGAGACATGATCCAAGCCTCAAATACAATAAGTTTGTAAAGGCAAAGGATCATGGAAATGACTGTTCAACTTCTAAACAGCATAGTAAGTCTGTGCATGATAGATTGGGCACTCAGCCTATTCAAAGAAAGTCTGTTATTGAAAGGTTGAATTCAAACCCTTTCAAAAGACAGCACTCTCTGTCCAGTTCAGAGAGAAGCTTCAAGAATAGGAAGACAACTGTAAGTCAGAGGTCATATCACAACAATGGTAAGTCGAAAGTTGTTGACAATGGTAAGTCCAAAGAACTCAACAGTGGTAAGTCCAAAGCTGTTGAAACTGGTAAGTCCAGAAAACATGACAATGGTAAGTCCAAAGTCAATGAAAAGAAGTTTGTTGGTCAAACTTCTGATCAAAAGGATAATAAACCTAAACATGACAAAGGTAAGTCCAAAGTCAATGAGCATCATGTGAATCAGCTTGCAAAGAAAGTTGAGAAATTATCCACAACCTATAATCCTAAAACTGAGAGTAAGTTCTCTAAAGGATTATCAGATAACCTACCTCCTGTAGTTATTGGTAGAAGGAAGTGCTACAAGTGTGGAGGTAGAGAACATGAGGCCAAGGACTGTGATAGTGAAACCTTAAGGCCTGAAAAGGAACAAGCTGATCAGCCTACGTAGGATTCAACACCTGCTCAAGCTGACCAGTCAGCTCCACAAGATGAAACTGCTAAGTGCTCATCATCTGAACCTACTACAAAGTGGGTTCCCAAACAAAACTAATATGTTTAGTTTTCTTTTCATGTGCAGGGTTCAAGTAAATGGTACTTGGACAGTGGATGCTCAAGGCACATGACAGGGTGGAAATGACTTCTAAGTGAATTCCAGGAAGATGAAGGTCCTAAAGTAACATTTGGTGATAACTCTCATGGAAGAACTAAAGGACATGGAAAGAAGCCTGCTGGCAAGGTGACTTTCCAGAAAGTTACATATGTTAAAGGTCTTAAACACAATCTGATAAGTATTAGTCAACTGTGTGATGAAGACAATGTTGTTACTTTTAGGAAGAAAACAGGAACAATATTGTTGGGAAATTTGCTAAGTGATGGAAACTGTTGGACATGCAAAGGTAAAACTGTTAGAGGAAATTTGTGAAAACAGTTGCAAACTGTTAAGTGAAGTATGAAAACAGTTGTGACTAACAGTTGCTGTGAGCATTAAAACTGTTAGTACAAAGTACAGAACTGTTAGTTCAAGTGTTTACAACTGTTAGAAGATCTTGAAGAGAAGACTGGATGCTGAGCTTAAGCAACAAGAACAGAAAGATCTTGAATTGGCTCAACAGCTTGCTAACGAATTTACTACTGAAATAGATGAAGAAGAAAAGGCAAAGAAAGTTGGTAAGGGAGTCAAAAGAAAACGAGTTGTGAGAAAGAAAACAGTTCCACCTCCTAAGCCAGCAGCTGAGAAGAAAAAGCAGATAGCTCAACCTCAACTGTCTCAACAATCCCAAACAGTTCAAACTAAAGCTGGTATGGTTCAAACAATCCTACAAGACAGACTCAGGGTGGATGTGGAAGAAAGAATAGATAAACTTGTGGCAGAGCATCTAGGCCAAAAATCTCACATCACTGAGTGGAGATTTGAATTTCTAAGGATTGAAACTGGGAAGAAAGGGGTGACCATTGTAAGAGAAGTAGAGCCAATAGAAAGCTATGCTAGCTTCAATAATCTAATAGAGAATGTGACTAGAAGGGATATACAAGAGATGTATGAGTATGGAACAAGTCACTATGGGGAAGCTGCTGAGATTGAGATCAGAGTTTTGATGAGACACTTAACGAGTATATGAAATCCACTGGGAATAATGCCCATGTTGATAATTGATGAAGCCTTCCCAATAAGATCTATGAAAGTGTATGACAAATCAAGAGTTTTTCATATGGTAATGGGAAAGGGACAAACTCAGTGGTTTGATTTTGATTTTGTTGAACATGGAAAAATAAAGCTTATGTATATGTTGAAAGCAAAGTTCTATGGCCCTGCTAACATGAAGGAGGATCTGATGAAGAGGGTGAAAGACAGATTGGAGTCTCTGCAATCAAAGTAAGTGTAATTTTCTTTCTTATATGTTTTGATTGTAACAGTTTGACTTTGCATAATTAATGTTAATATTTTCATTGCTTATGTTAATTTTTCTATGGTTGAACCCTTAAAACAAACAACTTAAATGTATTGTTCAATACTTTAAGTTAGGGGGAGATTGTTGAGAAATTTGCTAAGTGATGGAAACTGTTGGACATGCAAAGGTAAAACTGTTAGAGGAAATTTGTGAAAACAGTTACAAACTGTTAAGTGAAGTATGAAAACAGTTGTGACTAACAGTTGCTGTGAGCATTACAACTGTTAGTACAAAGTTCAGAACTGTTAGTTCAAGTGTTTACAACTGTTAGAAGATCTTGAAGAGAAGACTGTTAGAAGAAGACCAGAACTGTTTCATTCAACAAACAGTTTCGGTTGAGCTATTCATGGAAAATGCTATCTTTGTGGATTTGAAGTATATCTTTAACAAAATCGAAGATTATCAAGATTGTCTCAGAAGATAGAAGATTACCTAACTGTCAACTTATCAAGGAGGATCAAGAGTCTATAAATACTCGATTAATATAGATCTCTTATTAGTATTGATTTGCATTCATTCGTATTGTTATTTACTTTCAGAAAGTGTTTAGCCTCTAAGTTTCTTTTGAAACCTAAGAACAAATTGTGTTCTTCGTCTAACATAAGAAGTTAGATTGGAGGTGTAGACGAATATTGTAATCGTTATTGATTATTAATAAACATCTTTGTTTGGCAGTATTTTGTGTTTATTGATTGAATTGTTTTGTGTTGAAAACCTTTATAATCAATTAAGTGTGATTCCGCAACTTCTTAATTGATTATGATCGAAACTAAAGATTGTCTTTTAACAACTCTAATTCAAAAGATAATTCTTGTTATTTGGTATTAAGCAATATCCGATCCTGACAAGTGGTATCAGAGCCTTATCATTAAGGTTTCTTTGATCACCAGTTGAAGGTTTTTGCACCAATCTGTTATGGTTCATTATTTAAAGTTTTTCTAAAGATTAATTGTGTTTTTCAATCACCATACTGCAATGGAGTCTGGTGGATCTTCTGACAACACTGGATCTGGGTCAAACATTCGTGTTCCCATGCTCAAACCAACTGATTTTGAGATGTGGAAACTAAGAATCAAGTAGCATGTCCAATTAATGGACTATGCTATTTGGGAAATCATAGAAAAGGACCCCATTACTACTGTTGATTTAGATGAAACAGGAAAACCAAAGAAGAAATCACCACCAAGAACAGATGCTGAAAAGAAAGAGAGGATGATTGAGATGAAAGCTCTTAGTATTCTTCAGATTGTTATTCCCAACGAATACCAGCATCAGTTCAAGAAGTTTGATGATGCTCATGAACTGTGGAATGCATTAGAGAAGAGGTTTGCAGGGAATGCAAGTTCCAAAAGGAACCAAAGGGATCTTCTGAAACAGGCTTATGAGAACTTTACTAGTGGGAAGAATGAGAGTATAACTCAAATCTTTGATAGGTTCTATAAGCTGGTTAGTCAACTTGAGAGTGCAAAGGTTAGACTAGAACAAGATGAGATCAATAGGAAGTTCCTTAGGTCCTTAGGTGAAGAGTGGACAGTTTATGCTGCACAATGGAGAACTAAGGATTCTCTGGAAGATATAGAGTTAGATGATCTTTACAACAGTTTGATTGTGTTTGAGGGAGAGATAGAGGGAAAAAGAAAGTCTGTTATCCCTAGCCACAATGTTGCTCTCCTGTCATACTCAGGTATGGACTCAAACCATTCTTTAACTAATTCTATTGATGGGTGTACAGGTACTAGTTCTGTTGTTGGACTAGATGTAAACACTCCTGATGCAGTGCTTGAAGCATTTCTTGCTAGTCATGCACATTCAACTCTCACCAATGAGGATCTTGAGCAAGTGCATCCAGATGATCTTGAGGAGATGGATCTCAAGTGGCAGATGGCTATGTTAACTATCAGAGCCAAAAGATTCATCAAAAGAACTGGAAGGCAGAACATGAACTTCAGGGCTGATGGCAAGGCTGGGTTTGACAAGTCAAAAGTTAGATGCTTCAAATGTCAACAGCTTGGCCACTTTGCAAGGGAATGCAGATCTGGTGGACAAGGCCAGAATCAAGGACAAAGATCAAACCAAACTTCATCAGCATTAGTCTCACAAGAAGGCCATGGATTTGATTGGAGTGATCAAGCAGAGGAAGCCACTCACAACAAAGCATTGATGGCATTGACTGACTCCTCCAAACTGGATTCACCAGAATCAGAAGACATACAGGTATCTTCTAAACTATGTCCAGGTGAATGTAGAGCCATTGATAAAAGGTTTAGAGAGCACAACAAAAAGGTATGTGCTGCTCTAAGTAAAATGGAGGAGAGAAGGTATGAAACTAGTGCTGTCATTGAAAGCTTTGAAAAGAAAATCAAAGAATATCAGGCTAATGAACTGCAAATGGATTATGATAGAAAGTAACATAAGTGGGAAAAGGAGCAGCTTCAGGAAGAGATTGATAATCTTAAGAAAAAGCTGAGTGAGAAAGAAAGTAAGGTAGAAGATTTAACCAAGAAGCTGGAAGGTGTAGACATAGATTTAAGTATGTTCAAAGCAACAAATCTTAAACTTGAAACCTTATTACAATCTCAAATCAGAGATAAGGTGAAAACAGGTTTAGGATACAAACAGACCCCACCTCCATACAATCACAATTACAAAACTCCCATGTCTGATGTAGCTGATAGTTATGTTAATGAACCATTAGAAGCAGAGTTGAAGTCAGCTGATCCAAAACTTGAAAGTGATGAAGAAGGAGTTGTGTATGAAGTGAGTGATGACAAGAATGAGGGAGTGGTGAAGAAGGAAGAGGTTATTCCATTTGAAAATCACATCTGTTGTGAACCTATAACACCACCAAAATCCTCTTTACAACCTGTGATGTTTGTTAAAGCCTCCACTAAACCATTCACCAGTGAAACAAAACCTTTCAAAGAAGTTTATTCTATAAACAGTTCCACTACTGTTGCAATCAGTCCTCAACATTACACTAACAGTTCCAAACAGAACCCAAACAGTTTTAAACCAAACATTTCAACTGTTAGTGTTAAGTCCAAAGGAAAAGAGAAGGTTGATGAATTTCAAATTGAGAAGCCAAAGAAGAAAGATTCAAAAGCACAATCTCAATCCAAATATGTGAAAAGGCATACTGAAGTGTCTGTATGCACATGCAAACAGCATGGTGTTTAGAAATTTCCTCCTTCAGCACCAGTAAGAGGAAATCAAAGAAATAGGAACCAGTTTTAGTCACAAAGAACTGGTTTGCCTATTGTGAAAACCAAAAGGTGCTATATATGTGGGAGAGCAAATCACTTAGCTCACAACTGTTACAATATTCATAACCCACAGATCTATAGCACCCAGAAACCAAGTCACAGAAAACAGGCTAACAGTTCAACAACTGTTAAGCCAAAACAGGCTAACAGTTCTACTGCTGTTAAATCAAAACCAGCTAACAGTTCTTCAACTGTTAAGCCAAAACCAAAAACTGTTGGTCTGGCTTGGGTGAAATTGCAGAAACAAACAGTTTCCGAAGAGGTTAAAACTGTAAATCAATCTGAAAATCAAACTGTTTTACAAAGTGACTCAACTGTTTTACCAAATTCAAAAACTGTTTGTTCAAAAGTCTCAACTGTTAATCACAACAGTTGGGAACCACATGTTCTCACCAAATACTCTTCACACAAAATAAAGAAGTCTAATTTGGATGAAATCAAGAAGAATCAAACTCTGTTTAAGTACTATGATTTGAATGGTGTACCCAAGACCTGTATGGCCTGGGTACTTCCTGCTACTAACTGATTTTTATTTGTACAGAGCATTCATAGGGCCGATCATGGATCAATTTGGCATGTGGATAGTGGATGCTCAAGGCACATGACTGGAAATCCACACTGTTTGAAGGATTTAAGAAGAATCAATGGAGGATATGTAGCATTTGGAGGAAATGCTAAGGGAGGAAGAATCATAGGTAAAGGAGCTGTGGAGGCAGGTACACTTACTTTTAATGATGTTTTCTTTGTTGAACAGCTTAAATACAATCTGTTAAGTGTATCTCAAATCTGTGACAATGGAAACAAATTCTTGTTTATAGACACTGAATGCATTATCCTGTCAAAAGATTTTAAACTGGATGAAAAAGATGTTCTTTTAAGAACACCTAGAAAGGATAATGTATACTGTTTGGATACACAAAAGGTTGCTAAACATAATGTATTAAGTTGTTTACTCTCAAAGGCATCTCATGATGAGTCTGCTATTTGGCATAGAAGGATGTGTCACATGAACTTTAAAACCATGAATCTGTTAACTAAAAACAATCTGGTAAGAGGTTTGCCCCAAAAAGAATTCTCATGTGATGATCATTGTGTAGCCTGTCTCAAAGGCAAGCAACACAAAACTTCTTATAAGCCCAAAGAAGTTTCTTTCATTACTGCACCTTTACAACTGTTGCATATGGATCTTTTTGGTCCAACATCTGTGGTCAGTATAGGTAAGAAAGCCTACTGTTTAGTCATAGTTGATGATTTCACCAGATTTACTTGGGTTCAATTTCTTAGAACTAAAGATGAAACTGCTGAGTTAGTTAAGTCTCTTATTCTTAGAATTGAAAATCAATCTGATTTGAAGGTGAAAGTCATTAGATCTGATAATGGTTCTGAGTTTAAGAACTATGAGTTAAACAGCTTTTGTGAGGAAAAAGGAATTGAAAGACAGTTTAGTGCACCTAGGACTCCTCAACAGAATGGAGTGGCTGAGAGAAGGAATAGGAGTTTGATAGAGGCTGCTAGATCTATGTTAGCTGATTCTAGGCTTCCAATGACCTTCTGGGAAGAAGCAGTGAACACGGCCTGCTATGTTCAGAATAGAGTACAAATTGTCAAGTCCAAAGGGAAAACTCCATATGAGTTGTTCCTTAAACGAAAACCTTTGATCAACTTCTTCAAACCATTTGGTCGTCCATGCACTATCCTTAATACCAAGTCACAATTAGGCAAATTTGAGAGTAAAGCAGAAGAAGGATTCTTTGTAGGATATTCCACTCAGAGTAAAGCATACAGATTTTTTAACAATGTCACTAGGATCATAGAAGAGAGTATGAATGTCTCCTTCAATGAGAATAGGATCAATATTGCACGTAATGGTCCTGATTGGTTATTTGATATTGATGCATTGTCTAAATCTCTTTCTTTTGAGTATTCTACAGAAACAGTTGCAGGTGTTCCTACAGCTGTTAGTGCAAATCCACAAACTGTCTCAAACAGTTCTGAAACTGTTAGCTCAAATCCATCAACTGTTGTTGAAAACAAAGCCACTGAAGACTTTGTAGTGATTCCTTTGATACAAAATGTTGTTAGTCCAATGAATGATGATGTTGAACCTTCAAAGGACATGGAATCTCATGTTCCTCAACAACACACTGATTTTGAACATCAAATAGTTGCAGATCAGGGATGCAACTCTTCTGGGAATGATAGTGAATCTGAGATTGATTTGTCAAATTTAAGGAATGTACTGACTGAAGAAAACATCCCTACATCAAGAATTCACAAGAATCATCCAATAGAGCAGATCATTGGTGATCCATCCACTCCTGTTAGAACAATAGCTATGCTGCAGAATGAAAATAGTGGTGTGGATCTTGAACAATTTGATGTGAATGCCTGCTTTCTATCTCAGATAGAACCAAAGAAAGCAGTAGAGGCTTTAAAAGACCCTTCATGGGTGGAAGCAATGCAAGAAGAGCTCTTACAGTTTCAAATTCAGCAAGTTTGGAAGTTAGTTGAACTTCCAAGAGGCAAAAGAGCTATTGGCACCAAGTGGGTGTTCAGAAATAAGAAGGATGAGAGAGGGATTGTAATCAAGAACAAGGCTAGACTTGTTGCACAGGGCTATACACAAGAGGAGGGAATAGACTATGATGATGTCTTTGCACCTGTTGCAAGGATAGAAGCAATCAGACTGTTCCTTGCCTTTGCAAGCTATAAAGGATTTAAGGTGTATCAAATGGATGTCAAGTCAGCTTTTCTCTATGGAACTATTGATGAGGAGGTATATGTGTGTCAACCTCCTGGTTTTGAAGACTCAAAGTATCCTGACAGGGTATATAGGTTGGATAAAGCATTGTATGGATTGCATCAGGCTCCTAGAGCTTGGTATGAGACACTATCATCTTATCTGCTTGAGAATGGTTTTAAGAGAGGCACCATTGACAAGACATTGTTTACAAAGATTGTTAAAACAGAGATTTTGCTTGTTCAAATCTATGTTGATGATATAATCTTTGGATCCACTGATGACAACCTGTGCAAGGAGTTTGAAGTCATCATGCATAAGAGATTTCAGATGAGTTCCATGGGAGAACTCACATTTTTCTTGGGATTACAAGTGAAGCAGAAGCCAATTGTTATATTCCTCTGTCAATCTAAGTATGTCAAAGACATTTTGGACAAGTTTGGCTATCAAGATGTGAAGCTGGCAAGCACTCCAATGGAAACACACAAACTGTTGAGAGCAGATTCTGAGGGGGAGGAAGTAGACATACATTTGTACAGGTCTATGATAGGTTCTTTAATGTACTTAACTGCTTCTAGACCAGATATTATGTTTGTTGTGTGTGTTTGTGCCAGGTTTCAATGAAGTCCAAAGATGTCACACCTGTTTGCTGTAAAAAGAATCTTTAGATATCTCAAAGGCCAACCAAAACTGGGTCTTTGGTATCCTAAGGATTCACCTTTTGATTTGGTGGCATACTCTGATAGTGACTATGGTGGAGCTAATGTGGAAAGAAAATCAACCTCTGGAGGATGCCAATTCTTTGGCTCAAGGTTGGTTTCATGGAAGTGCAAGAAACAAACAACAGTTTCAACTTCAACAGCTGAGGCTGAATATATTGCTGCATCAAGCTGCTGCTCACAAGTGTTGTGGATCCAGAATCAGCTTCTGGATTATGGTATGTCTTTCATGAATACACCTATTTATGTTGACAACACAAATGCTATTAGCATTGTCAACAATCCAGTGAAGCATTCTAAAACAAAGCATATTGAGATCAGGTTTCACTTCATTAGAGATTGCAATGAGAAAAGGTTAATCCATGTTATGAAAGTCCATACTGATGATCAGTTAGCTGATCTGTTCACTAAAGCTTTTGATGTGAGCAGGTTCAACTTTTTGATCTCCAATATTGGAATGAGTAACATGGAATAACAGTTGTTTGTTTATCTATGTTTTCTCACTAACAGTTTACAACTGTTAGTTTTATTGTCTAACAACTGTTTGAGTATGTTCAGGGAACAGCTGTATGTGATACAACTAACAGTTTTCAACTGTTAGTACATGTTGTTCACAACTGTTAGACAAACGGAATGTTCATTTAAGGGGGAGTACTTCATTTCAATAACAGTTGACGTTTATTACAAAAAAAGTTCTCAACTGTTAGCTCGTTATTTCCTTCAACTGTTAGTTTTGTTCAAAGGGTATTTTAGTCTTTGCAGAACCTCTGAGGACGTTTGAATTGCATTTAATATTCGAAACATATATAAGCCATTCCCTCCTCACAGTTTCATTTACGCTTACTGAACTTCGATCAAACGCTAAAACCCTAGAATTTTGCTCTCAAATCGCAATGGCTCCCCTTCCGTTTGTCAAAGAACACAACATGCTTGCCTTCCTTTCGAAACCTGCTCATCTCAATGCTTTTCATGACATGATTGACTATCTCTCGCTGTCAACTCTCAACACTGTTCTCACCATAAATCCAACCATCTACACTTCTCATATCGACCACTTTTGGAAACATGCTACACTCCGGGAAGCTGATGGAGTGCAATGGATTGATTCAAATGTTGATGGTTTGGCTGTTTCAATCTCTGAGGATACCATACGCCAACATCTTCAACTCAATGATCGCAATGGTGAGTATTCTGATTCTGTCTCACTAGAATTTTTGCATGCTGAGTTGGTAAAACTTGGATATGAGGGCCCTAGGGGAAAGGGTACCTTCTATAAGGGACAATTTTGCGCACACTGGAAGTATCTGATTCATACTCTCCAGCAGTGTATCAGTCCCAAAAGAACAGGTTGGAATGAGTTTTGAAGCAACATTGCCTTGGCCTTGATCTATTTGGCCAACAATCGTTGCTTCAATTTTTCAAAACTAATCTTTAACCGCATGGTAAAGCATCTCGGGACCAAATATGATCTCTTTTTGATGTACCCCAGATTTGTGCAAGTTTTGCTAAACTCTTTGTTACCTACTCTTCAAAAACACAAGAGGGTCTTAATTCCCTCTGCTCATGTGGCCTCCACATTGAGCAAGTTGATGCTAAATGGCAAGAGTTTCTCTGGTGCCATAACTCCACCACTCTCTGCAATGGTGGAGTTTCTTTCAAGAAACAGAGCTGCTAGAGTTGAGCATGAAGCCCCACTTATTGCTACACCTCCAACTCTAGAACCCACAACTCATGATACTCAAATATCCCCCTCTGCAACCTTGTCTCAAGCTACAACACAAGCCCCCACACTCATAACGTTTAAAAATAAAAAGAGAACTGTTGGTGCTCCTTCCACCACAGTTCAAGAGCCTCAAACTGTTAGCCCTGCACAGGTGCATTCACCTGTGCAGAATATCCAAAGGGAAACCATAGTGTTATCTCCCAGGCACGATGAGGAGGTGATCACTCCACTAGAGGGTGATCATGTGGTTCTTGAGGCTGATGCTACTGTTTCATCCGTAAGGGATGAGCAGGCCAGTGTTAACATTGCTAAGACCTCAACCACGGCAACAGAGGCTGGTCAAACAGCTTCTGGATATCCCCAGTACCAAGAAAAAAGGGGTACTGGTGAGGGAACTTCAAGGAGTGACACACCAGTTATTTCTGCCAGTGATATGTTTACAGGGTCAACACTCTCTGACATTGAGGCTAGTATGAAACTTAAAGCATTGACGAATCTAGAACTTGTACCATTTTTTGCTGCTTTCCTTTATCTCAAGAAGAGGAACTTTCTACAAGACAAGCTTCTGGCCAAACATAATGAATTAATCATCAAGCAAGACAAACAGATCAAATTTTTGTCAGATACTTTGAAGAAGGCGACTGATGACCTTCAAGTCCATGATCAAATGCTCAAAAAGTCTACAACTAGTGCCAGACCCCCTTCTCAAACGGTTCCAATCAAAAAGGGGGAGAAATCTTTAAAGCCAGTGATGATTCAACCAACAGTTGCTGAAACAGTTGTGCAGACTGAACTAACAGTTGCACCAGATACACAAACAGTTGCAACTTCAGAACTAACAGTTGCTCCAGTTCAACAAACAGCTGCAAGTGTTCAACAAGTTGAAGAAGAAGAAAGGTTGTCAGCAGTGGATAGGGTGTTGATAAACAAGATGATTATGACAGGAGACTATCCAACAACTGAGGTTTTCAAAGCATGGTCAAAGGTTCTCATACAAGGGACCAACAACTGGTATCAGAGCAGGCTGAACGATTTCATCAGTTGAATAGTTCAAGATTCTGAGAAAGATTGAAATGTCGACAAGCAATACTCCATCAAACTTTCCTCAGATCTCTGCTTAAGGATGTCCCATATTTGGTGGATCTGACTATCCTATGTGAAAGTTCAGAGCCATGCTGTTCCTCAAGTCCATTGACAACCGTATGTCGGATATTGTCACAAGAGGACCTATCATCCCCAAAATTCCTGCTACTGTCAGTGATACGTCTCCTGGCAAAACTGAAAAGGAAACAAGAAATCCTGTTGCATCTTGGACTGATGAAGATTGGAAACTTTACAATCTGGATGATAAGGCTAAAAGTGTTCTAGCAAATGCCCTGACCAATGAAATCTTGCGCACTGTGACTTGGTGTCAAACTGCAAAAGATAACTGGGATACGCTAAGTGTCACATATGAGGGCACGGATCTGGTCAAGCAGCACAAGAGGAATCATTTGAATAGATCTTATGAAAACTTCTTTTCTAAGAAGAATGAAACCTTGTTAGATTTGTTCACAAGGTTTCACTGCTTGATAAATGACCTACTAAGTGTGGGTGTGAAGAAAGATGAAGCTGAGCTCATGCTAAAATTTCTGGATGTGTTACCAGAAAGGTTCAATGAAGTAACCACAGCACTAAGGGCTGGAGGAACACTACACATGTATAACCTACAGTCCATTTATGGGTTTCTACTGAGTCATGAACAGATCACTGAACACTAAAGAGCTTCTCAACAACAACTCAAGGAGTCTTTGGATAAATCTGAAGTTGCATTAGTTGCACAGAAAAAGAAGAAAAGTTCCAAGACACTGGTTGTTGAATCTGAGACTGACTCAGAATCTCAAGCTGACCACTCAGACTCAGACTCAAGTGATACTGATGATGTTCAGAATATCACTGAGCATATGGCAATGTTAGCCAGACGTTTGAGAAGAGCTCAAAGGGGAAGAGGAAGATCTGACAGGGGCAAAGGGAAGAGTTCCTTTGATCCCAAGAATGTTGTGTGCTTCAACTGTCAAAAAAAGGGACACATTGCTGCTGAGTGCAGATCGAAGAAGGTAGAATCAACATCAGTTGTTGATAAGAATGCTTACAGAGGTGATAAACACAAGAAGAAATATACTCAGTTCAAGAAAGGAAAGCCAGAAGACAAACCCAGTGCAAAAGGACTATATGCTGAAACCTGGGATACAGAATCATCTACTTCAGATGATGATGTATGTCTGATGGCTTAAGAAGATGAAGAGTTGGAGATAGATGAGGTTGATTATGGTCTGTCCGAGTCAACCTTTGAAGCTAACATGAAGGAAGCTGAGGAAAACAGCAAGCTTAGTGATTGGGATCCTGCTTCCATGTACAAGGTCAGTAATTTCAACTCTTATACTGATGAGGAAAAGGGTCTTGCTTTTGATTATCTGCTGAATGATTTCAAGACCGTCCTTAAGTCTCAAAATGACCTTAAAGCTGAGATAGCTAAACTGAAGAATGAGATTAAAGAAAATAAATCTCTCATTGATGTTGGTAAGAAAGCACAATGTGATCTTGAATGTCAAAGACACATTAACAAAATTCTAAGTGAAGAAGTTCAGGAAGCTAAAGACAAAGCTGACCAACTTCAAAAGGTCACTAAGTCTTGGTGTAAGTCATCAAAGCTTGCTGAAAAGTGCATAAACCAACAGATACCTAAAGAGGTAAAGGTTGTACTTGGAGGTGACTATCAAACAGCAGCTTATGTAGCTGATGATGAGATAGCAAGTACAGACTCTGAGGAGGATAGACAACTGATTGAGTCTCAGAAGTCAGCCTCAGAGAACAAACATGGTCAGAACATGAAATTCAATATGTTTGTGAAAGCTAGTGATCATGGGAATGAGTGCTCAACATCAAAACAACATGGTAAGTCTATGCTGGACAGATTAGGCACTCAGTCTGTTCAAAGAACTTCAGTCATAGAAAGGCTTAATCCAAATCCTTTCAAAAGACAAAACTCTCTTTCTGGCTCGGAGAGAAGCTACAAGAACAGAAAGACCACTGTAATTCAGAGGTCAAAACACGACAATGGTAAGTCCAAAGTTGTGGATCTTGGTAAGTCCAAGAAGATCAACAGTGGTAAGTCCAAACCTGTTGAAACTGGTGACTCCAGTAGCCATGGCAAAGGTAAGTCTAAAGTCATGGAGAAGAAGGTTGTTAGTCAATCTTCTCATAATAACAAACAGAGACCTGACAAAGGTAAGTCCAAAGTCAGTGATCACCAGGTGAATCAGCTTGCAAAGAAAGTTGAGAAGTTATCCACCACATACAATCCTAAAACTAAGAGTAAGTTCTCACAAGGATTGTTAGACACTCTACCTCCTGTCATCATTGGAAGAAGGAGATGCTACAAGTGCAGAAGTAGAGGTCATGAGGCTAAGGACTGTGATGCTGAAATTCCAAGGCCTAAAGTAGAACAAACTGATCAGCCTACACAGGATTCAGTTCCTGCTCAAGCTGAACAGTTAGTTCAACAAGATGAAGATGCTAAGTGCTCCTCATTTGAACCCACCAAGAAGTGGGTTCCCAAACAAAACTAATGTGTTTAATTTTCATCTAATGTGCAGGGTTCAAGTAAATGGTACTTGGATAGTGGATGCTCAAGGTACATGACTGGGTGGAAAGGATTTCTCAGTGATTTCCAAGAAGATGAAGGTCCAAAAGTAACATTTGGAGAAAACTCACATGGAACAACTAAAGGCTATGGAAAGATGAAAGCTGGCAAAGTTACATTCCAGAGAGTTGCCTATGTCAGAGGTCTCAAACACAATCTGATTAGTATCAGTCAATTGTGTGATGAAGATAATGTTGTTACTTTTAGGAAGAAAGCAGAAACAATTTATAATGCTAAGGGAAAGCATGTATTAATAGCTAAAAGAGAAAAAGTTGTGTATCTACTTGATCTGTGTTAAAATGCTCTGATACCTCTTGTCAGGATCGGATATAGATTATATCAAATAACAAGAACTAACTTTTGAATAACAAATCGGAGTTGAATAAAAGTTAATCTTTAACTATGATCACAAGCAACTAAGAAGTTGCGGAATCACACTTAATTGATTAAAGAAGGTTTTGAACACAAAGCAATTCAATCAAACAGTAGTTTTATTGATCAAGTAGAATGATTACAATAGCAAACTTCACCCCCAATCTAACTTATTATGTTAGACGACACAGATTGTTCTTGGGTTTCAAAGAGAAACTTAGAGGCTTAGCACTATTCTGAAAGCAAATTACAACTTGAAGAATGAATGCAAAAACTTAAACAATGAGTACGTACGTATTATAAATTCTAATCTAGTATTTATATACTCCTTGATCTTCCTTGATTTGTTGACAGTTAGGTAATCTTCTATCTTCTGAGATAATCTTGATGATCTTCCAAATATTTCGAGATATCTACAAAGATAGGGTTTTCCATATTTAGCTCAACCGAAACTGTTCATTGGATGCAACAGTTCTGGTTCTTCTAACAGTCTTCAGCTTCAAGGTCTTCAAACAGTTGTGACAATTTTGAACTAACAGTTCCGAACTTTGTACTAACAGTTGTAATGCCCACATCAACTGTTATTCGTAACTGTTTTCATATTTTCATCTAACAGTTCACAACTGTTTTCCATAAACTCTTCTAACAGTTTCAACTTTGCATGTTAAACAGTCTTAATGCCTTAGCTAATTTCCCAACAGTAACCGCATCTTGTGTATATATAGTCTCCACTATATATCGAAACAGACATAAGTTACAATACTGCTTGCAGTTCCCAAAGAATAAATAAGTAAAAAAATTACTAAAACAATGTTTAAGCCAATTCATTTGCATAAAGAATGCCAATTGACCTAGTGTGACAATCATCACTAGTCAATGACAACGCCTTAACAAAGGAATTTGCAGCTCAATATCCGCATGTACTCTTTCTATTTCTTTCAACCGAACCACCTCTAGAGTGTTCTTTGAAGAGATTACATATTAGTTCACCAAAGAAATCACACCCTCATTTTCACAAAAGTTCACAATAGGGTTAGTGACGCTCAAAAACTATTCTAATCAATAATCATCACTACTAAAAAGGATCATAAACTTCAATCAGAACCGACAGTTATCCTCACAGAAACTAGCTACAACAAGCATTTACTCAAGACTGATTCCTTATTTCGAACATCAAGAACATATCTCGGTATTTATTGAATTCAAAATTATCCGATTTTGTATCTCCTATGTGTCTTTATGGAGCAATAATTTCTTAATTAGGTACAAAGGCAACCCATGATAAGGATATTATCTCCATTGAAACAGATACTTCTAGGTATGCAACAAGCTAGACCTGACATATCTTTTGGTTTATCCATGCTTCTAGAAAACTCATTTCTTTGATTTTCCCATGGAAGCAAAGATTCTCCCTTTAAGATGCTACCATAAGTCCAAAGTGGACTTGTTGATGCTAATAAACTAAATTTTGGATATGATGGATATGCAAGATCCTCGAAAAGTGTTGTAAGTACTTCCTCAAGACTGTCCTATAATGGAACGGGATCTTTCATATCTAGGTTAGCTCAATTAATGTGGAAAAAAGAAATATTATATACGAGTATCCAAAATACCTTCAACATATCCAATGGGAAAGGTTTCCACATAATCAACATGAAACCTTTAGCACTAGTTGGTATTTGATGTTTTCTACTACTCCATCTATGTTAATCCCATCAACCTTCTCGGCTTACACAATGGTATGGGATTGACCTGTAATGCCCCAACTCTTTTTGAAGATAAAATAGAAATCAGAATTTCATAAATTGATAGTAAATATCCAATTTGTTCAAGAGTCAACGGCCGGCCCAACACACGGGACTTACGACACTCCAAAATAATATTTTAATTTATTTAATATAAACCAATAGTTTGAAACAAAAAGCGGAAGTAGCTGTCATGCAGGTTCCTTCCCCTTGTCAGCACTTGACGGTCCTAAAAGAAGTAAACAACAACAGGTTAAGCATAAATCTTAGTGAGCACACTACACTCGTACATTATATCAGATCACACATCTACAGATAAGATAATACATAACACATCAAATACGCCACACAGGCGAGTGGCTCCTGGCCAAACATACACAATTGCTCAAGACACAACCTTCATGTTAATAACGAGAACAACTGCTCAAGACACAACCTCTGTGTCAAATAACGAGCACAAAATCTCACGACACAACCTGTGTGTCAATAAACCACAATATCACAAAGAGCACGTATCACAATATAATATAAGAGTTAGTGAAACTCATCTGGTTAGCAACAAAAACAAATAATACAGAATATTCAAACACCGGAAATGGGACGCTAACGAATCTGACTGTCAGAAACTACCACACATCATAAGGATAAATTCCAAGTATCAATTATTGAACTTGGACATACCCTAAACTCCTAGTCGAAACACCTTAACGTTAGACTTACCAAAATCTCATAAACCACCCAAATATTCCTGACGCGAAGCGTCCCTGCCGCAGGTGTCATACCCTAGTTTGCTTGCTGGGCAGGCTTACACTTTGACTTACTTTTGGCCCATATCAAATTTGCACAATTAAGAATAAGTCAAATCCTACTAACAGTGCAAGTTGAATTACACAAATTTGTCCAATTCGAATCCTATTAACAGTGCAAGTCGAATTACACCAATGCGTATACGTCGAATTTGGTGTTTATAAAACAAGTCGAATTCTATCATACCTAAAACATAAGTCGAATTCTACGTCTGGGAGGGCTAAGTCGAATCTAACAATGGCAGTGTAACTCGAATTCTGGTTAGCTACTCAAGTCGAATTCACACACACACATACACACATACACACACACACACACACACACACACACATATATATATATATATATATATATATATATAATTCGCAAGGGAACACACACATGGTCCATTTTTACTTTTCGAGAACCTTCAAAATTTGATCAAATTAAATAATATCTAACTCTAAAGATTCACAACTTCAAATGATGAAATCCTTTGCTTTCAAATTGAAATTTTAACAACATTTGGTGGGTTAAACCCACCACTTTGTTCTCGGTTAGAAATTGCGAAAAAGGCAAGGAAGAACATACTTGAAATAGGTTTAACTTTACTATTTGATGGTTTTAATTGATTAACCAAACCAAAACCATTTCGAAAATTTAAGAATTAATCAAATCTTTGAAGGTTGGTTTGGTGTTCTTGGCTAGGTGCAAGAACAGGGACTAGGAGCTCCCCTTTTTTGTTCTCATCTCTTAGTTTCAGCTACTGAAATTGTGAGTTTGGTGCAGAGGAGATTATTAAACTTAGTCCTACAAGTTAAGGATTCATTACCTGAATGTTCTGGATGGAGCTCCAACTTCAAATCCTTAGCTTTCTTCTTGTGTTCTTCACTGCTACTCACATACTACAGAACTCTCTCTCTCTCTATCTCTCTCTCTCTCTCTCTCTCTCTCTCAATTTGAAACTTCAGGTGAATGAAACAGTAGCCTAATACCCTAATAAAACATATTTAAATAAGTCTTACTCTTGGGCCCAAGCCCACTTACTCTCTTAAATTCAACACAATCTCTTAAGCCCAAGATTACATAAGTTTCATCCTATGTAAATCATCAAGCGCCATGCCCATCATACAATTATCTAGTTGTTACAAGCCCAATAATATGAAATGTGTAGATATATATGAATAAGTATATATGTACATACGCATATAATCAACTCCAAGATTCGCTTAGTTTTAATACTGGATTATAACTCAATTTAATGAATTAAATACTTACATTGTAAAATTTTGAGTATTACATGAACCAAGTCTGATACTTGGTTACCATAATGGACTACATCTCATAACTAATTACTTCATTTATTTTAGTTATATCTCATTAGATGGTAAGTAGACCGTCTTTGTTGGTTTTAGATTGATGATTTGGTTGACAATCTGTGTACCAATAAATTGGATACACATATTTGACCTACCATAAACCATATCATATCTAGTAATATTTGGTTCCATGCAATTTGACAATATACACCAATGTGTCTTAGCTGGAAATGAATTGTGAGATAACATCATATCACACTTTATAGTCATCCAATATAAATATAATAAATCTTATCATCTCAACTAGATCTAAGTATCTCGATCTATATGCCATGTTGATTCTACAGCTCACTTTGGTTAGTTCTGAACAGAACCAAGGTTTCATATATGAACCGTAACCGGTAAACATCTCCACAACTACTACCATCAAGGTAGTGATGAGGATGTTTCACCTTTTGTTACTTTTTGTGGCGTCCTTGAACATATTTTCCACAAAAGTGTGATCAATATCCAACAAGTCTCCATCCCCCTCACAAACATCGGTGAAGGGTCACTTAATCATCTTGCTTAGTAAAAAATATTTGCATCAAATACTTAACCCGAGATTAAACTGTCCTAAGATCCTAACTACTTGGATCTAGGTGATGCAACTCTTGTTTATTTGATAAAGTTGAATGTTGGGGAGATAGCAATATCAAACCTAAATCAAACTTATCTATTATTTAAAATAGGATTTGATGTTAACAAAACCACATATTCAGTTTTGGACTTAGATAAATGAAAGACATGTGTTGTTTTTCATATCAGACTTAAAGAAATTCCTAAGTAAGAATTGTCAGCTAAAGAAAACAAGTATCAGCTGAAAACTGAGTATCAGCAAAAGGACAAGCTTCAGGAAGATCAGCTGAGAGGAAAAGATCAGTTAAAAAGCATCAGCTGAGGATCTACAATGGATCAGCTGATGGTCCAAAACCATCACCTGAGAAAATTTCAAGATCAGCTGAGCTATCAAGGATCAGCTGACACAATCAAATTGATCAGCTGATGCCTCCCATCTGTCAGATAAGGTATTTATTGTTTATTCAATCTTTCCTTTATAAGCTGATCATACACAAATGGTTAACTGAGCCCTGGGATTAGCTGATTATTTAGTTTGACTAGTTTATTAGCTGTACTATGATTTGCGTTATTAGCTGAGCATTTCGATCAGCTGAGCAAATCTAGTCAGCTGAGTCTTTCAAATTTATCCTTAGCTGAGCAAAATTATATTTGCAGTTCAGTGTCTGTTAGCTGAGTTATTATTCTATAACTCAGATAATAATGTTTCTATGTAATATTTTCTTTAGTCAAAGGCAGAACATGTGTTGTTCTTATTTTGCCTTAGATCTTTCTTTGTAAAAGTACTTAGCACTTTTTGTATCTGCAAAGAAACAAAAAGGATAGATCTTTATCCCCTGGAAAAGGAGAAAGATACTTTTGAAGAGAAGATCTCGAAGATATGCTGCTTTAACTAAGTACGGCTGGCAACCCTATACTTGGTAAAGTCAAATCTTCAGAAAGCATGGTGTTAATTAAAGCACAAGCATGGAAGGAGAAGTTTACTTTCTCAAGACATAAAGGTAGTAATTTAATAATATAATAATAGATAGTGGGTAAACTCATTACTGAAAAGTATGTTTACTTTACACACTTTGCGTGTAAAGTTAACTTACCTTCCACCCACTACCTTTATCTATTATAATATTATTAAACCAAGTACCTTTGTCTCCTTTTCTCTTCATCAACCCGGACACCACCTTGCTTATATATACTCATGCATGGAAACATGCTAAGTATGCGAAATAGAGAGTTGAATACTGAAATCTCATTTGTTGAGAATTAGAAGATTTAGCATTTTATTTTCAGTATAACAAACTTGTTCATGTGTTGAACATCTTAGACATATGTTTTTTAAGATTAGCTCAGTCTATGTGTTAGACAAATTTAGTTGCCACCTTTTATTGAACTTAGATTTTCCACATCTAGTTCATGTAATTCTTGATTCACATCAATAAGAATTATATAAAAGTAAAGACTTAGAAGCTCAACTAAGTGCACTCATTAGCTGACACTTATTTTATCTCAACATGAATCAGCTGACACTCTCTTTTGTCACCTGATGATATTTTGAGTTAAAACTTTTGTGTCCCCATACTTATTTTATTAATTTCTCATTTGTATTTAATATGTTACCAGGTAGTATTTAATTGTCCGTTAGTTGTCCGTGTATTTATTAACGATTCCGTTTATCACCTTTTTGCAGAAGTGACAGTTACTTTTTGCAAAATATATTTCTGTGACAGTTTAGGTTTCCAAGGAAGATATAAAGATGTTTTGAGCGGTTTTTCATTTCTTACGCTTTCAAAATTCTCAAAACTCTCATTCTCCGAAACCCTTCTCTTTCACTACTTTCAAGTAACTGTATCGTCGTGTTCTCAAGCTCTGCAACAATGGTGATGTTCAACCCTACTGAGGTTCCCAATGCTATTTCAGGTGAGAATGTTACTCCTAACTCTCTCTTCACCATTACCCCAAATAATATCATAATCAACACCGACATACCTCAATCCAAGGCAAATCAAGGATTTGAACCTATTGTTAACTTCATAAAAGCACATCCCCTGTTTCCCTGCCTTTCTGCTCATCCTCTGTTTATCTTCCCTCGTATTATTGGGGAGATGTGGTACACTGCCAGATACCATCCAAACAATCAAACCATTACTTGCACTATCTTAAACAACCAAACACCCATTTTCATCTCTGTTGAAACCCTCAGACAAGCATTATCCATACCCAACTTTGCACCATTCCAACCCTTTGCTACTGTTGAACAAACTTTGGAGGTTCTGCCACTGATTGGCTACAATGAACCTATCTCTCATGGTAGATACAAGCTGTCATTTTTAGGTCACCCCTGGAAGTACTTGGCTGGTGTCATCATTAGATGCTTTGGTCATATATCAGGGAGCCATGATCTACTGAATCAGACTGAGCTTATGGTTCTTCATGCTCTGGTGACTGGAAGGAATGTAGATTTTGCTCAGATTATCTTTACTGAGATGATGGATAAGATCACCTTGGGAACTGTCAAAAAGACAACAAGGACCCATGTGCCTTATATCAGATTTCTTAGTTTGATTGCTCTACACACTTTATAGTGGGAGGCATATACATATCTGAATGTTACATATAACACAATGCCAATCCCACAAATGGGTCAAAAGGTGTTTCACTTGATAAGAGATGATGCTAGTCCTGCAATCACTCCTGAGATGCAGGAGTTAATTGATGATGCAGAGGATGTTGTTTTGGAAGATGAGGCTGATGATTCTGAGTCTCCTGATATAATCACTGAGCATTCTGAAGAGTCTATGACTCATGCTCCAGATGAAGCCTTAGTGGAAGAAGAAAGGATGGATGAAGAGTTGATGGACACTGCTGATCATAAAATGATGTTTAGAGCAGATGTGTTTGATGAACCAGCACAGGATGAGCCTATTAATCCTGATGCTGAGGATGTTCATGCAGCAGATAGTGGTGATGAAAGTGGTGAAGATGACAATGATGAAGGAAATGATGACTTTCCTGGAGGTGATGTTGGCTATGTTCATACTAAAAATATTCAAGCTACAACTAGCTCATCTTCTCAAAGAGGGATGCCAATTACTGAATTCCCTGTCAGTTCCAGTTCTACCACCCCACAGAGTAAACAAAGTGGAGGTGTTGCTGATGGTGATGATGCTGAGGAAGACACAATCTCTGACAATCTCATTCAACTGATGGAGATCAGCAAAACTCAGCACATCTCAGGTATAATCACTACCACTCTTGAGGATACTCAATTGGTTGACCTCATCAATAAGAACCCATCCTCTCCTCCAGTTGAAACACCCCCACAAATGCCAAGCTCTAGTGTACTCCCAATAGTCACTAGTTTCACTCCCTCCTTCACCCATACTGAATTAAGGTCACAAGAGCTTGTGCACTTTTCACAAGTCTCTGAGGTAGTGTTATCCACACCTCTGACCTCAACTCCACTAGTTCCCTCTTATGTTGAGGGGAGCAAATAGAAGTTGATTTAACCCCCTTGCCAGTGGATGTGTTCTCCCAACAGGACACATTTGTAAATATGGGACTCCTGTTATCTGGATCACCCTCCCAACAAGGTGATGCCATTGAAAGACAGACCTCCACCCAAGGTCATACTGTGTCTATACCCATATTGAGTCTATCCATACCCTTAGTAAGTTCACAACAGCTTACTACTGTAATAAGGGATACCCCACTGAGTGCAACCCTCACTTATACTCACATGCTTGCACATGTATTTGATTCACTTCTTACACATGCTACTGCACTGTCTGTCAATACTAGTGGTATAAACCAACCATTAGCACAGGGCACACAATCTGCTCCCAGTGATCTTAGGCCTATATACCAAGGTCTAAGTGAGGGACCCCAATCCATT
Organism: Pulicaria dysenterica; assembly: GCA_947179395.2. Lineage (NCBI taxonomy): Eukaryota > Viridiplantae > Streptophyta > Magnoliopsida > Asterales > Asteraceae > Pulicaria > Pulicaria dysenterica. The sequence goes on along the minus strand of OX359292.1, from coordinate 47,095,322 downwards.
CCTGATATTGGTACCTCATCTCAATCAATTCCTATCCAACCCATTCCATCTACTTCTTCTGAACCCTCCCCTCAAATACTTCAAAGCCTTCTATCTATCTCTCAAAAGATGGATAGTCTTCAAGCCTCCTTTACCTCTTTTCAAACCCAAACAGAAACTCAAATCTCCCATCTAACCCAAGAGGTTGAGTCACTTAAAGCTACCCAATCCCAACCCCAACCCACCCCTGCCCAGTAGATCTGTCACCCATTCTTCATAAATTGGATCAACTCTTATCCCAAACTTCTCACCCTGCACCCACTCCTTCATCTCCCATTTCAAACCAAACCATCACTTCCTTAAACCAAACTATTTCTAATCTTCTTTCCCAACTCCAAACCTTAAGACCTTCCCCTCCTAACATATCAGTAACCATCCCTGACTCTCTTCTTAGAGTCCCTTCTATTCTCCAAACCATAGCTACTGATGTCACACATCTAAGCCACTCCACTAGCCAAAGGCACAGTGAAACCATTCAAGAATTCACCAAACTCACTGATGCTATCCTAAGCCTAAGACAACCTCCATCCTTCCCCACACCTCCTATTCCTACTACCTCTCCTTCACCTTCAACTATCCCTCCCTCTACCTCCACCCCTTCTCCATCTCCTTATTCTTTTATCTCACCTTCTGTTGCCAAGCCTTCTGACAACTTTCCTTTTTCATTTGTTGATGACAAAAATGAGGAGAAGTCAACCTCGGATTCTACTAACTCAAGCTCTTCACCAGATCCTATTCAAGAAGTAGAAGCTGAAAAGGCAGCAGCAGATCAAGCAGCCCCCAATGAAACAGAAACTCAAAGGAAATCAAATGTTGAGGGGGAGAATTTATCTGAGGGGGAGCAACCTGCTCAAGATGAGCAGAGGCCAAAAAGAAGACTCAAACAAATGGCTAGAAGGAAGAGTGCTAAAAAGCCCAGACAAGATGAATCTTGTGCACCAATCAATGTGTCATCAGAAGATTCTGATGATGATGATGATGATGATGATGATGATGATGATGATGATAGGGTGCCTCTGTCCTCTCTGCTCAACTTGAAAAAGCAGAGCCTCTCAACTTAAGCTCCAACAGTCCAAGCTTCCTCTCCAGTACAGTCAAGTCAACCAACTCCCAGCAGCACATCAAGGAGAAAAGGAAAGAAAATAATGTCTGCTGAGGAGATTGAAGAAGAAGAAAGAAGAGAGGAAGAGCTAACTCAAGATGATGAGAATCTTAGGAAGTTAAGTGAGCTGGTTGATGCACTTGGCACCTCAATTGAAGAGGTTCTCAAAGCCAAGGAAAGACACCAGGACTTCACAACTCCTGAAGACCTTGCTGCCATCATAGGTGCTACTGATGATGAGTTGAGAGAATTACAAGAAGAAGAATTAATCATGCTGTCTACTCAATCACATCCAACACAAGTTGCACCACAGCAAGATGATCCTACTACCAAGAAAGTTCTTAAAAGAGGAAGAACTCACAGAGAAGCCATTCAAGCATTGCATGAGTTCTACTTTGGGGTTACAACTCAGCAATCAGAAAGGGAGATCAGAGAGCTCTTTGAAAACAAGAAGAACTTGGTAGATAGGAAGTTTCCAAATCTCATCTCAAGAGTTACTCCATATAAGGGTACAGATGAAGGTCCATATCTCAGAATAGTAAGAAAAGATGAAAGACATACACATGAGAATGCATACCTTCATCACTGCAAACTGTTCTCCTTCACTGAGATGATTGAGACTCTGTACCACCTCCTTAAATCCAAAAGTGAAATTGCCACAAGGTTCATAAACAAACTTGATTACTGGATCAGAATGTCTGTCTACCACAGGATATGCACTCATGATCAATTTGTGGAACACATTGATGTGATAGAGGATGCCTTCAAGAAATCCTCCAAAGCTTTTGTGCCTGTTGAACAGATTATACTTAATCCTGATCATCCTTACCTGGCTGCTTATGAAAGTCTAAACACTGCTCTGCCCTCCAACATCGAACCAGAAATGTTTAAGTACATAACTGAACCTGAAAGAGGGATGCTCTTCAAGAACAGAGCTGGTATTTGGAAATTCCTAAGAGAATCTGACTTAGGAAGAGCCCCTAGAGAACTGATATTTCAAGCTGCAACTTCAACAAGTGGACAGACAGGAAGTGATCACTTTGAAAGTATGATTCAAGCAAGAGCTGAAGAGTTGTTGGCTGCAAATCCTCTTGACAGACTTCTGGATGTTAAAGAAGAACCTTGGTGGGAAGAAAACTGAAACTTCATAACTAGATTAGATGTAATTTCAACTTCTTAGAATAGTTCATCTTTTGTAATTTAGCTAAATTTTACAAACTCTGATGTAAATACTTTGTTCTGTAATCAAGCTTGAAACTTTGATCATGGACTACTTGGCTATAGATGACTCTTAGTAGATAGCTCACATAGTGTAAATATAGAAAATATAAAAATCCTAAAAACAGAAAAAGGATAGAAAAGATACCACAAAAACAGAACAACGGTACTTCATAAATGAAAAGATTCCCAAAAACAGAATATCAGGGAACATATATTAAAGAGTTACCAAAAACAGATAGCTAGGTAACCAATTTGCACTTAAAAGTTATATCTTTACAAATCCTAGTCAAACTGATTCTTCTTAAACAAGATAAGGTTTTGTTATCATCAAATAGGGGGAGATTGTTGGGGAGATAGCAATATCAAACCTAAATCAAACTTATCTATTATTTAAAATAGGATTTGATGTTAACAAAACCACATATTCAGTTTTGGACTTAGATAAATGAAAGACATGTGTTGTTTTTCATATCAGACTTAAAGAAATTCCTAAGTAAGAATTGACAGCTAAAGAAAACAAGTGTCAGCTGAACACTGAGTATCAGCTAAAGGACAAGCTTCAGGAAGATCAGCTGAGAGGAAAAGATCAGTTAAAAAGCATCCGCTGAGGATCTACAATGGTTCAGTTGATGGTCCAAAACCATCAGCTGAGGAAAATTTCAAGATCAGCTGAGCTATCAAGGATCAGCTGACACAATCAAATTGATCAGCTGATGCCTCCCATCTATCAGATAAGGTATTTATTGTTTATTCAATCTTTCCTTTATAAGATGATCATACACAAATGGTAAGCTGAGCCCCTGGGATTAGCTGATATTTAGTTTGACTAGTTTATTAGTTGTACTATGATTTGTGTTATTAGTTGAGCATTTCGATCAGCTGAGCAAATCTAGTCAGCTGAGTCTTTCACATTTATCCTTAGCTGAGCAAAATTACATTTGCAGTTGAGTGTCTGTTAGCTGAGTTATTATTCTATAACTCAGATAATAGCGTTTCTATGTAATATTTTCTTTAGTCAAAGACAGAACATGTGTTGTTCTTATTATGCCTTAGATCTTTCTTTGTAAAAGTACTTACCACTTTTTGTATCTGCAAAGAAACAAAAAGGATAGATCTTTATCCCCTGGAAAAGGAGAAAGATACTTTTGAAGAGAAGATCTCGAAGATATGCTGCTTCAACTAAGTATTGATGGCAACCCTATACTTGGTAAAGTCAAATCTTCAGAAAGCATTGTGTTGATTAAAGCACAAGCATGGAAGGAGAAGTTTACTTTCTCAAGACATAAAGGTTGTAATTTAATAATATAATAATAGATAGTGGGTAAACTCATTACTGAAAAGTATGTTTACTTTACACACTTTGCGTGTAAAGTTAACTTACCTTCCACCCACTACCTTTATCTATTATAATATTATTAAACCAAGTACCTTTGTCTCCTTCTCTCTTCATCAACCCGGACACCACTTTGCTTATATATACTCATGCATGTAAACTTGCTAAGTATGCGAAATAGAGAGTTGAATACTGAAATCTCATTTGTTGAGAATTAGAAGAGTTAGCATTTTATTTTCAGTATAACAAACTTGTTCATGTGTTGAACATCTTAGACATAAGTTGTTTAAGATTAGCTCAGTCTATGTGTTAGACAAATTTAGTTGCCACATTTTATTGAACTTAGATTTTCCGCATCTAGTTCATGTAATTCTTGATTCACATCAATAAGAATTATATAAAAGTAAACCATTTGCTAAAGTTTGTATTCAACCCCTCTTCTATAAACATTTGTTGTTGTAGTATCCATTCGGGACCAACATTGATTATGCCATAGAGTAAACACATCCAAACTATCTTGGACTTAGAATCAATTATTCATGATTACTTTATTAGTTACAACAAAAGCTGATGTATGTTGTGAATTGGATAAATTTTTATTTTCAACAATCGTCTCAAAAAAATATTTTTCATAACAAATATCTCATATTAAGATTAAATCCATCGTCATCAAATATATATTTAATCACCACAAGTAGCAAAATAATATATTAGCAACAATATGGATAAACATTGAAATCGAACAAATAAGGCGAAAAAATATTTTACATCAAAACTTTAAATACAAAATTACATCCATCGTCTTCATGAACATACAGTAAAGCTTAACGAAACTTGCCATGAAGGGCACCAAAAGTAATAAATAAACTAGAGATAAAGGCAAGATCAAAATTCTCAACTCTCAACTCTCCTCGTCCAAGATCCGGTTCTTCATGCTCTTTTTTTTTTCTTGCAATTAGACCTACACTTTGCAACAAAATAAATTTGTGACAAACGTGAGTCTATCAGCTTGGGTCAATAACCCATCTTATAGAGGAATGGTAGTGAAGTTTAACCATGAGCGTACCTTAAGAGGGAAAGTTAACTCTCTCTTTTGTAAAAAGTGTTATATCCTCTCGGCATGTAGGGCAGGAGTGAAGACCCCAATCCCCTACTTTTCTGCAGAAGTAGCAAACCACCCCTTGTTGAGTCTTTTCTTGAGGAACGTTGTCTATGTCCATAGTCTCTAAGTTCAAGATAGGCTTACAAACTCAAACCATATCTTTCAGGGTCAATTTCTTCTTCTTCATGGTTTCTTGTTCCTTTGAATCAAAGACGGGAATGGATGAGGTATATTCATGCTTGGCCAAGTTAGACTCTATAGTCTTCAACAGGCCGTGCAATTCACTTTTGGATATCTCCATTCCATGCATGTGATAGTCCATAATAAACTTATCATATGATGCGGGTAGGGACCGAAGTATGATATTTAAAGCAACCTCCCTCCCAATGGAAAATCCTAGCCTCTCCATTTGGTCAATGTACGCCAGGTGTGGGTCGTCCAGTCACTTGAAACTCTTTTCAAGTACAGGTGAATGTTGGGATTTACAGGGTACAACAAGCCTAGCGAAATAAAAATACATAAATCTCATCCCAAGATCACAACTTGATCAGGTGAGGAAACAGAACATATAATCACATTATAACAGATAGAATAGATGTATACATAACAGTATTAAAAGGATAAGAAAATATACCCTGAACTGCTATAGAGGGATACACAGCTACTGCACCTCGTGAACTGGCTGCTAGATCGCCAACACGAAAAATACCCAAGAAAAACAGATCCCGTATGTATATACTACCAAAAAGCCACTGGCTTTTTGGTGTCTCCGATTACTGCCACCGAGAACCCACCACAAAGGGGGTCTCGGTTTGCGCCGAGTTCGATCGTCGGAAAGGGGCAAGGCCGCCGTCGCAGGGGGCTGCCGTCGACCACCACACGCTACCGCAAGGGGCTGCCCTCAACCACCGTACGCCGCTTGGACCAACGCCGTTGACAACCGTCGATGGTGGTGGTGTGGTTCGGCTGAGAGAGCTAGGAGAGAGAATGGGAGAGTTGTTTTGTCTTTTTTGTTGCTAATGATTAGGATTAGGTTAAAAACAAAGGCTTAATCCCTTTAAATAGTCATTCAAATGGATAAAGGCCTTTGGACCTTGAAGCCCGGTCCGTGACCAATAACTTTGATCGATTGACAAAACAAACCCTCTCGTTTAATTTAATATTAATTAATTAACTATTAATTAATATTTTCCAGCCAAACTTTGTAATTAAATATTTAACTAATATTTAATCTCTCCATTAAATAATAAACGTACATTTATTATTTCTCTTCATAAGTAATTAACTATTAATTATCACTTATAAACACATTGTACTACTTACTGGTTCAACAGTTGGGTGTGCAGCTGTGTGAACCTTTAGTGACTCATAGTGTTCATGGATATGATGACACGTGTATACTATCCCTGCACACAATCTATCAGACTCCCACTTGTGCATGATAGTTACAATCCCTTGTTCATCATCAGCCTAAGGAGGTCCCCAGCTAGATACTTAGGTTAACCATGACTATAAGTTCTCTTATGTCTAGAGATTCTGTAATCGCCTTCTTCGATTACCCGGCTTTTCCTTTTGCATCGCGATATTCCGTAATGTGGATTTCAGACATAGAGCACGTGATCTATTCTGAAAAATCCAGATTATATATCTTGACTTCTGATCTCGACTAACTGCAGTTACGGAGTTACGAAATGAAATCCATCATTCTATGCGAGCGCGGCCACGCATTTCATTTAGTCTTAACCGTGAAGGGGCCCTGGAATATCTCTTCTATTTAACAGAAGGTGCAAATCCCATCTTGACTACTTGCATTTGAGCACACGTCTTCTGCTACACCCAGATACGCCCGTTATAGTTACCCTGTTATGGCGTAACGTTAGAACGTTCCAAAGTACAGAAGTCCTCGTTCCCCAAACCAAGCATCTCAAGTCTAAGGACAACCAATCAGCTAACTCATGTCAAAGGCTCAATGAAGTTAGTCTGATGCGGATCACCTCCAATATTTGTACCTCTTACAAATATCTATAAACACTTGGTCACAAAACTTGTGTTGTTATTCTCTACACGAATAATCCATCAAGTATTTATAATAGCGTTAGTATCTCCCTGATGTGGCTCCCACCACATCAAGTAGCTACGGAGTAGTTTTGATATATCAAGACTTGTATATCATGGATAGATAAATATGCTAAAAATGGAGAAATTTAAAACGGTTATATTAAACCTTCTATTTCCATCACACATAAATACTTAATAATAATCATGAGTCTTAAAATTCAATCCATACAATTTAATTAAATACTGAAAACTAGCTGCTAGGTCCCATGTACTGCATTTCAATAGAACTAGCATGTCTCTCATGCTTATCTCTAGCAAGTGCTTTAGTCAACGGATCAGCCACGTAGTCATCTATTGGTATCTTGCATATCCGCACATCTCCCCTTCCGATGATCTCTCGGATGATGTGATACTTTCTAAGTACATGTCTTGTCCGATGGTGATCTTTTGGTTCTTTTGCGTGCACTAAAGCTCCCATGTTATCACATAATATATCCATCAGTCTAGAGATACTGACAACAACTCTAAGATCCGAGATAAAATTCCTCAGCCAAACCGCTTCCTTTGCCACATTATTTGCCGCAATGTACTAAGCCTATGTAGTTGAATCTGCTATTGTATCTTGCTTCTGGCTTTTCCAAGATACAGTTCCTCCATTTAGGGTAAAGACAAACCCTGACTGTAACTTAAAGTCGTCCCTGTCCGTCTAGAAGCTCGCATCTATGTAACCAATTATATTGATTTCATCTGTGCTTCCTCCAAAGACCAAGAACATTTCTTTTGTCCTTCTCAAATACTTGAGAATGTTCTTGACAGCCACCCAATGGGCTTCACCTGGATTTTGCTGATATCTACTCGTAAAGCTTATGGAGTAAGCAATATCGGGCCTAGTACATAGCATGGAATACATAATCGATCCCACTACCGAAGCGTAAGGAACTGATTTCATCCTCTTCTACTCTTCCGGAGAAGTAGGACATTGAGCCTTGCTCAACGGTACACCAGATCTCATTAGAATGAATCGTTTCTTAAATTCTTCCATCTTAAAGCGTTTTAACACTTTATCGATGTACGTACTTTGACTAAGTCTGATCAGCCGCCTAGATCTATCTCTATAGATCTTTATACCTAGTATATATGTGGCTTCTCCTAGGTCCTTCATCTGGAACCATTTACCTAACCAGGACTTTACTCCTTGTAATGTTGGTATATCGTTTCTTATGATCAGTATTGTCATCCACATAAAGGACCAGGAAGATTGCTACGCTCCCACTGAACTTCGTGTAAACACAGGACTCGAACTCGCTTTTGGTAAAACCAAATTCTTTGATGCGCTCATCAAAATGCAAGTTCCAGCTTCTAGATGCTTGCTTTAATCCATAAATGGATTTTAGCAACTTGCATACTTTGTCTGGATTCTTGGAATCCTCAAAATTGTCTGGTTGTGTCATATACACATCCTCTGTTCGTTTCCCATTAAGGAAAGTGGTTTTGACATCCATTTGCCATATCTCATAATTGAAATATGTAGATATTGCCATAAGAATCCTTATAGACTTAAGCATAGCTACTGGCGAAAATGTTTCATCATAATCAATGCCATGAGTTTGAGTGTAACCTTCTGCATCAAGCCTAACTTTAAAAGTATGTACATTTCCTTCCATATCCGTCTTCTTTTTTAATACCCACTTGTATCCAACAGCTCGACTTTGTTGCAAGTATACTAACTCCCAAACTTGGTTGTCATACATGGATTGCATCTCTTCCTTCATGGCGTCTAGCCATTTGTCAGACTCACTGCCTGACACAGCATCCTTGTAGGATGTGGGTACATGAAGATCCCCTTCTTCCTGAGCAATTAGAAATCCAAGATATCTATTTGGCTCAGTCCGAATCCTACTGGACCTGCGAAGGTCTTGTGTTTCCACTTCCTCCTCAACCACTAACTCGGGTTGAGATTCAACAATCCTTTGTTGAATTATTGGTTCCACAAATGGTGGAGGCATACCTTAATCTTCTTCAATTTCTTGAAGATCTATTTCTTTTCTAGCAGTTTCTGAACTTAGAAACTTATCTTCTAGAAAGGTCCCTCACCGAGCAACAAAAACTTTGTTCTTATCCGGATTATAGAAATACTACCCTAAGGTTTCCTTAGGATAACCCACAAAGATACACTTGTCTGATTTAGGTTTGAGTTTATCCGAGAACGTTCGTTTAACGAACGCCTCACAACCCCAAATCTTTATGAAAGACAATTTGGGCTTTTTCCCCGTCCATAACTCGAATAGTGTCTTTCTTTTTTCCACAGATTTTGTTAGAACTCGGTTTAGCATAAAAGCAGCTGTTTTGAGCGCATGTCCCCAGAACGACATTGGTAAACTAGTTCGACTCGTCATAGAATGAACCATGTCAAGCAAGGTTCTATTCCTCCTTTCTGACACACCATTTCACTGTGGCATATACGGAGGTGTGAGTTGTGAAACAATCCCACATTCCTTTAAATGATCGTCAAACTCCTGACTCAGATATTCACCACCCCGGTCAGACCGAAGCAGCTTTATCTTCTGCTCAAGCTGGTTTTGTACTTCATTCTGAAACTGTTTGAAGAAATCAAAACTTTCAGTAAAGTTAATGAAGTACCGGTATCCTCCTCTGGCTTCTTGACTAAAAGGACCACACACATTTGTGAATATAATTCCTAGCAGTTCCTTTGACCTTTCATTCAAACTATCGAAAGGTTTCTTTGTCATCTTTCCGGACAAACAAGATTCGCAATTGTCAATTGATTCGAGATCAAATGACCCTATAACTCCATCTTCATGGAGTTGCTCTATGCTTTTCTTATTAATATGCCCGAGCCGACAATGTCATAGGTAAGTTTGGTTCAAAGTATCCTTTGACCTTTTACTTTTATGATAGATTTCCTTGTCATCTTGTTGATTTATTGTGTATAGACCATTTTGTGATCTTTCTTAAAAATAAAATAAATCATATTTAAACACAAAATTGTTTTTCCTACCAACTGATAGGTAAAACCACTGTCTATTAATAAATCACATGAGATTGCATTTTTTATTAATCTAGGAACATAATAACAATCCTTTACTTCTATGATTAATCCTGAAGGTAGCCTGAGACAATATGTTCCAACAGCTTCAACACCAATTATGGAGCCTTCGCCTAAACGTAGGTCCATGTCCCCCTTCCTTAGTTTCCTACTCCTCTTGAATCCCTGCAAGTGATTGCAAATGTGATGACCACATCCGGTATCGAGTACCCATGATTCAAAAGAAGTAACTAATCAATCTATCATAAAGATACTTGACTCTTTGGTAGAACCAACGTCCAGCTGGTCAATGTCGAGTGAGTGCTCGCAAATATCCTTGCTACCGCAAACTGGGCAACAAATGTCTAGTAGCTCATCAATCCAGTCATCTTCTTCTATTGATTGAACTACTGTTGCATCACGGAAGTCTGGGTGCATCTAGTCATCCATGCAGATTAGAAACTCGTGCTTACCAACTACTGTTGATTTCTGTTATCCGATCTTATCCACTACCTTTTCCTGATAGTGATCTGTCAAAGACCCGACCAAGAGCATCACAAGTTCTTGCTCGCTGACTTGTGATCCCAGAATCATTAAGCAATCAAACAATTTTCTCATGTTAATGAGATGATCACTCTAAGATTAGCCTTCTTTCATCTCCTATGAAAGAATGTCTTTCATAAGCAGAAAACGTCCACAACGCTCACTGCTTTTGAAATGCTCCTCTAGACCTTGCACAACCTCAAGAGTAGACTTACTCTTGAGTTCATCCGAAAACTCAGATTCGGTGGAGAGTATCAGAATTGACATGACGTCAGATTCATCAGACAGATACTTATAATATGTATCATACTCTTCATCCTAAGCAGAATAATCAGGTCATGCTAGAGGTGGCTTATCGACTGTGTATAGCCTTCCCTGTGCACTCTAAAAGCTTCCACTTTTGCATGATGAGACTAAGAGACTCCTCAAGTGAATTGTAAAGTATAAAATTGTATAGAAATAGGAGTTTGCTTGTAAAATACCCATGGGATATATATAGCCTTATGGCTATTGACTTTGTAAGGTTTGCACACAATGAATGAAATAAACTAGGTGTTTTGGTGCTGTGTTTACACATTCTCTCTAGTTCAACATATGCAACCTTCACATTATCCTACATGAAAAAAGAACCACTTGTTATTTAGGCCTAACATGAATAAAATGGTATAACAGATAAAATTGACATCTATAGTAAAAAGCAAGAAAAAAAACGTTTCTGTAATTAATTCCTCTAAAATAATTTATAACCCTTTAAATAAATTTATTTTAGAATAGGATCCATATTTCACACGTGCCGGTGCACGGTTTGGGCAAGACAACACCGACCCCGTGCTATTTCTGGTGGGTATAAATCATACCAATCGTATTTAATCCAAAACACGACTCCTATATCTTTGGAACATCAAATGAAATATAATTCATACATATTTAGTCCTCCTAAGTGCACTTTGGGCCCGTCACATCAGGGAATCACCAAAATGGACCTCACCATCTAAGACGGGGTGAACTCTGGCCCGTCACATCAGGGAATCGCAAAGTCTTTCACCCTCTCCCCACATCGGTTTGAACCCCAGTGTGCACGGTTTGGGCACGACAACACACCAAGGTACCGGGAGCAGGAAAGGTGTACCATTAGATGTGTAGCACTACTGGTCTAAGATTTTAAAATGACGAGCGTGCACTAAATATATATATATATCCTTTTTAAGTGAAAAACTTTTCAACTTAAAAATATACTTTATATACTTTATATACTTTATATATATATATATATATATATATATATATATATATATAGGGGAGGGTTACATTGAGAACCTTAGTGCGAGAACCGCGAGAACCAATCTTAGCCGTTGATTTGATAAATGGAATTCATGGATGAAGAGCGTCGGGGAATCAAGTGTGGCAGGGTGTATGTGAGGAATTCATGGGTGGGCAATGACATTGAAAGAGGGGGAATTGGACGGCTCAGATTCGTTTTCGCGGTTCTCGCACTAAAAATGGTTCTCAAAGGAACTTCTTCCTCTATATATATATATATATATATATATATATATATATATGGTTTTAATGATGAGTGTGCACTAAATAATTAATTAAAACACAACCACGTGATTAATAATATTAATAATAAGCCAACACACATAACGCCTTTGACCATCACTGATACTTGATTAAAAAATCAAGCACCCCTGTGGTCAAACCCTAAGTGGATCACAACAACACACATGGCATGGACTGTTGATGCTCCCACTGGCTCCAGCATCCATGGCATCCTCTCTCTTTTTCTTGCTCCTTGACTTGCTTGATCGTCTCCAAAAATATTACATTTACAAATATCAAACTAACCTATACAATTTTGATAAAACTAGTGCCCTATTACAAAATAATTCAAAGGAACGCAGGCCCGCAAAAACTAATACTTTTACAAGATTGAATAGGGGTTGTAAGTGGCACACAGGCCTCCCCACACCGGATAAATAAATATAATCAACCACAGCAAGAAAATAAAACAACCACAAGGTGATCCACTAGGTTTTAGGCGTTTGGCTTAATAAACAATAATAAATATTCCAATCACGTCACGAAAAATAAATAAATAATACACGCATTAAAACCATACATATATAATCCCGGTTTGATCCAAAACTTGAATCTAAACACCAAAACTCGACTGGTCTTGTGTCAATCCCAAAAATTTAACCTGGGCCTAAACTGGACCTTTTGTTAAATATCACAAACTAGATAAAAAACACTGCATAGGTTAAACGTCAACATTATTGAATATATAATAATAAAGCTGGAAACTTGATTAAAAAATCCAAGAACTTTGAACTTTAAATAATTTCAAGTTTCACACAATTTATACATATATATATAAAACATGTAAACTGTAAATTTTATTTTGGTTAAAAGTGAAAACTTTGACCTTTGGCCAAAAACCAAGTTTCTCACATAATATATATATATATGTATAAATATTAAAACAGATAAACTGGAAACTTTTAATTGGCTAAAATCAAGACTTTGACTTTTGGCTAAAAACCAAGTTTCACGCAAATAATATATATAAACATATATAAACAGTAAACTGGAAACTTTAATTGGTAAAAAGATCAAAACTTGATCCTAAACCAAATCTTAAAGTTTCACGCATATATGAAATATATATTAAAGCAGTAAAGCTGGAAACTTTATCAGGCAACAGATCAGAAACTTGATCTTAACCACAGTATAAGTTTCACACAGTATATAATCATGATTAAACTTGTTCCCCACCGAGCCTAGAAGAAGGCTCTAATAACACTGTTGGAATTTACATGGTACAACAAGCACAGCGTAATAAAAATACATAAATCCCATCCCAAGATCACAACTAGATCAGGTGGGGAAACAGAACAAATAATCACATTATAACAGATAAAAATAGATGTATACATAACAGTATTAAAAGGATAAGAAAAATATACCCTGAACTGCTATAGGGGGATAAAGTCTAGACATGGACAAAAAGGTCCTGGACCGGTCCTGGACCACTGCCGGTCCGGTCCGGTCCGGACCTAGTCGGTCCCTGGCCAGTCCGGTCCTCGGCGGATCGGTCTTCGCGTAAGACCATTTCGATAAATTCGGTCCTCGGGCGGTCCTAGACCACTTCCGGACCGGTCCAAGTCCGGACCGGTCCAAATCCGGACCGGTCCGACTTCGGTCCTGGACCGGTCCGTTTTTCGGTCGGGTATATTCCGATTCGGTTTAGACATTTCCGGGTTTTTTTAGTTCCGTTTTTCGGCCGGGTTTTTTTAGTTTCTCGGTCGGGTTTTTTTTTTAGTTTTCGGTTTGTTTTTTTGTTTGAAAAAAAAAGTGACTTGTAAATTTAAAAAAAAATTGCAAGTTATAAAATATAAAGTATAAACATATATAATTGCAAGTTAATACAAACATATAAATAACATTACGATACAACTCGGCCTTCAACATACACCGCCGTGCGCTTAAAATCCTGCCACTAAGAGAAAAACAACATTCCGAAGCTACGCTACTAGCTTGGATGGTTAGTACGTCCCTAGCCATACGGGCTAGGATCTTAAATTGACCAACGTTTTCTCTTTCTTGCCACCATTTTAATACATCAAATTTCTCCCAAGATTCGGTGCCAATATAATTAGTGTAATCAGTTTCTTTATATATGGAAAGTTCGTCTAAAGACGATTGAACTCGTGTACGTTTTGATTGAGATATACTATTAAGCCAAGACGTTCCAATGCTAAAAGGATTGTTTGGCCGAGTAGCCGATGTTTGGGAAGTCGAAGACCTCGGGGTGGAAGCTTCTACCCGCGGTGCACATTCATTATCATAAATAGTATATAAGCGTTTAACACAATTTTCAAAATTTGATATACTTATCGTAATCTCATCCGAAGATTGACCCAATGCTTCCCCGATAGAAGTTAAAGATTCCGTTACACCTTTAAAATTAACAAGAGGGTTTAATGCCGAAGCAATCAAAAAAATTTTGGAAACTTTTTAAAATATTTTGTAAGACTTACACACATTTCGTTGGTAATCGTATCCCACGTTTCATCCAAAGAACCAAAAGCGTGTAATGTTCTCAAAATTTCACAAACATTTATCATAGCGGAGTGAGATGATGGAAAATATGTTTGTGATAGCATCAATGTGGTTTGATACAAAACTCCCAAACCGGTGTGTAATTCTTCTAAAATAGTCCAATCAATTTCTGTAATGACTTCATAAAATTGGGGTAGGTGTTCTCGATGATATTCGGTAAGTAAATCTTTATTTTGTATCAAACGTCCTATCATTTTATAAGTCGAGTTCCATCTCACGGGCATATCTAAGAGAGGTCACAAACATCTTCTTCTTTTTTATCTACAAAAATGCTCATATTTTTCGAATGCAACGGGTCCGCTTTTAAAAATTGCCTCATTTAAATTTTTAAATTTCAAAAGACGAGTTTCCATAGACTCCAAACCTTTTTGGACCACGAGGTTGAAAATATGACAACAACAACGTACATGTAAAAATTCCCCGTCACATATTGGGTTTAAAACTCGTTTCAATCATCCCATAGCGTTTGTATTGTTGCTTGCATTATCTAGGGTGATTGAAAGTATTTTTTCTTTAATTCCAAAACCATTAAAAATCCTTAATAAAATATCGTAAATTTGTTCACCTCCATGCGGGTGAGGAAAGTGTTCAAAAGCAATAATAAGTTTTTGCATAAACCATGTTTTAGGGTCTATCCAATGTATCGTAACACAAATAAATGAATAATGGGTTGTATGTGGAGCGGACCAAATGTCGGTGGTTATGGAAACTCTACCATCGAATCTAGTAAAAAATTCCTTTAAGTCTTGATATATTATTTTCCATTTTGCCATAACTTTACGTTTAAGAGTTCTTCGACTTACAGCGCAATAATGAGGTTGTAATGCTTTTTTGATAAACTTTGTGACTCTTGGGCGGGAGAAGAAGTCAAATGGTAATGCTTCTTGCATTGTTAACTGCATGCTTAATTCTTGAGCTAAAGCGGCATCGACACGCCATGTTTGACCATCAACTTGAGTTTGACTCTCAACCGCAGCGGCTTGTCGCACTAAGCATTTAGTCTAATTTTTTTAAAGTTCATATTAGAATAAACTAAGTTCAAGTAATGTAAACTATATTTAACTAAGATCAAGTACTTAATTCAAGTATTCAAGAAGGGGTATTTATAGGGCAAAATTCGAGAAAAAAAAATTTAAAAAACTAGCCGTTGGGACCGGTTCGGACCGGTTTTTTACCGTTTTTTCAAAAAAATACCGGTTGGAACTCTTGGACCGGTTTGGACCGAGTTTGGACCAGTTCGGTCCTGGACCGGTCTTGGACCGTTTTGGACCGGTTCGGGTTTTGGACCGGTTCGGACCGTTTTTCGCAATTTCAGTCTTGGACCGGTCTTGGACCGGTCTTGGACCGGCTCGGTCTGGGCTGTTCTCGTAGGACCGGTCCGGTCGGTCTCAAAGGCCCATGTCGAGGATACACAGCTACTGCACCTCGTGAACTGGCTGCTAGACCGCCAACACGAACAATACCCGCGAAAAACAGATCTCGTATGTGTGTACTACCAAAAAGCCGCCGGCTTTTTGGTGTATCCGATTACCGCCGCCGAGAACCCGCCGCAAATGGGGTCTCGGTTTGCGCCGAGTTCGATCGCCAGAAAGGGGAAAGGCCGCCGACGCAGGGGGCTGCCGTCGACCACCGTACGCCACTTGGACCATCACCGTCGAACCGTAGATGGTGGTGGTGTGGTTCGGCCGAGAGATCTAGGAGAGAGAGGGGGAGAGTTGTTTTGCCCTTCTTGTTGCTAATTATTAGGATTAGGTTAAAAACAAGGCTTAATTCCTTTAAATAGTCATTCAAATGGATAAAGGCCTTTGGACCTTGAAGCCCGGTCCGTGACCAATAACAATGATCGATTGACAAAACAAACCCTCTCGTTTGATTTAATATTAATTAATTGATTATTAATTAATATTTTCCAACCAAACTTTGTAATTAAATATTCAACTAGTATTTAATCTCTCCTTTAAATAATAAACGTCCATTTATTATTTCTCTCGATAATTAATTAATTATTAATTATCACTTATATACACATTGTATTATTTCCTGGTTCAACAGTTGTGTGTGCAGCTGTGTGACCCTTTAGTGACTCATAGTGTTCATGGATATGATGACACGTGTACACTATCCCTGCACACAATCTATCAGTGAAATATTGTGTCCCCATGTCCCAATCACCATTGGACACAAGACCAATCACTTCCCTTAGTCTTCATTCAGACTTCCTTCCTAAGAAGAATTACTGACCGTGGACATATAGAATGTAAACACATTCAGGGAAGAAGTAAAACATGCTAAGTTGAAACATAGTAAAGATTTAAAGAAATACCTACAACAAGCGTATTACTAAATCTCCATTTAACAATCGATAAATACAATACTGCTCAATGTTCCCAATACATGGTAAATACATCAAATAAAATAACCATATATATATATATATATATATATATATATATATATATATATATATATATATATATGTATATATATATATACACACACACACACAAATAATCAAACCAAATAACTAGCAAATCTAACTCCATTAGCACGGGTGTGGGCATCGTGCTCCGCCACTTTGCTAACTGTGTGTACTCTGCTGATGAAAATATCTCCATTCTAGACCACGTCCCGGATATAATGATATTTCCGCGGAATATGTCTCGTGCGTCGGTGAGATCTTGGTTCCTTTTCCAGAGCTACAGCACCCTCGTTGTCACAGAATATCTCAACAGTGTCGGGTATGCTAGGAACCACTCACAGATCTTGGATGACATGATTGTTCGCCTTTAAGCACATCATCTTTGAGGTTTGTGAATGATATGTTATTTTGGTGTGTTCCTATTAGTTTTTCCCAAATTTCATTCGAAGTTTTGCGCATAAAATTTTTCCGATATTCTATTTTTGGTAGAACATTATAAAATACTGTTTTTCTTAAGATTGGATAAGTTTTTGAAGGTTAGATTTGTATTGTAGTTTAGTTGAAAATCACCATTTTCAATAATGTTCCAAAGACCATAGTCTTTGGCCTTTACGTACGTTTCATATCTTTGTTTCCAGTAGTAAAATTTGGTGGACTCAAATATAGGTGGACTAGACAAAGAGCAACCCGTGTAATAGTTTCTTTGTGCCATGGATCAACTCAAAATTTGAAAAGTTTAGTTTTTATAAATTTTATACAACTTGAGCAAATTGAGAGCAACTTGCTCTGAAACCAATTATAGAAACTAGAAGGGGTGAATAGTTTCTATGCCCATTTTAAATTAAATCAATTACTTGCATAATAATAAATAATAAATTGCAGAATATAAATAAGTGCAAGAATTTTATATATATATATATATATATATATATATATATATATAAGTATATGTGTATATATGTAAGTATATTCTTGACAATAATGTAAATTATTTGAATGTAAATAAATAAAGATGCAAGAATATAAAGATAAGTGAGTAAGTACTTGAAATGTAAATGCAACAATATAAAAGCAATAATATTAGTGCAAAAAAGTAAATGCAAGTATTTAAAGAGTTAGAGAGATTTTATAGTGGTTCTGTTGAACTCCAACCTACATCCACTCCTTGACCTCCGTCAAGTGTTTCACTAGCACCAAGTGCAAATATTCTCTTAGACCGGAAGAGATCACCGAATACAATCACCTTTGAATTGTAGGTGACAACCACTTCAATCTCTATTTTAAGAGTTCAACAATGTTCTTCACCAAGAACACCTATCTTCTTCAACAAGAAGATATGAACAAGTTCTTCCCCAAGAACTTGAACAACAATTACAAGTGGGGAATAGTTAAACCTACCAATAACAATATTGTTCTTCTCACAAGAACAACTCACACATCTTACAAAGCACCAACAATGGTGTATATCTCAAACACTCACAAACAATGATAGGTAAATATATAAAGATGAAGATGAAACACGCTCTCTCTTTTCTTTACTCCTCTTGTCAAATTCGAGTTGTTGTTTGAATAAATCAAAGAATGTAACAACTTTAAGAATCACACACAGCGTATAAAGATGAAAGATCGCAAGTGTGTGATAATAATTTCCAGAGAATTTCAATTGCAAAAGGGTGGAAATGAAGAAGACAAGTTGTTGTTTATATAGAGAATGAAGAGAGAGAAAGTAAGTTGTCAAGTGCCCGGATAGTCACAGCTCACGGTCGATTGTGGCTTGAGACCATGGCCCATTTGCCAAGCTTTTCAAGCCATTTAGAAATATATTTGTTATGTTTTGGCTTTCTCTTTTGAACCAGTATTTTGACTGTTAAATATCACGAAATAAATATTGTTACACTATGTACTTCGACTGGCTTTAGAATCAAATATAAGATATCATCCAAACAACTGGATGGGGTGGTGATACCTCATATACTTTTCTTGTCAAAAAATCCAAGACAAGATTTTATTCTACCAATCATTGATATACAGTATAATAATATCTCTAAAGGATATTTAACATGTATGCCAAAATACGTATTTTCATATTTGCCAATCTAAAATATTTCCGTTTAATAATAGTTGGAAAATTATTTTATAAAAACTTTATTCCAGAGATGAATATCTTTTAAGTTCAAAAGGAACGTTTTTATAAATGAAAATACTTTTAAGTAAAAATGATTTTTTATAATATTTTGTCGTTGACGTTTAATAGTCATTTTTACTTTATCTTTTATTCACATGTTTGGCTTTTTATAAACTTTGCAACTTTAATCCTCATGATTTATGAGTGTTTTGATCAATGCAAATTTATATATATAATCTTATTTTGCCAAACTTATTATTTTCATATTAACTTGGATTTTTGTATTAATAATTTCTTTTTAAATAAGTATTAAAGTTACGTCATCAAAACAATATATATAAATATTTAATCATGATTGTACCAACAGACACATTTGACAACCTTGAACAACTTCCTTCTTCAAATGAGCAAGTCTTCTTTGACTGTATGTGTTATGTTGAAGGCTAAGGAACTATATTGTTAGAACAAGTTGGGCTGGTTAATCTGGATTAGCAGCAATCCCCTCAAGTAAACTTTTAATAAACGTTCTTTCAGTGATATGAGAGAAGCACGTACCAAGATGCGCCAAATTGACTTGCGGAATATGCCAAAGGTTGGTCCAAGGGAAAGGCATGAGTCAGGCAAGTTTGGTGGCTCTTTATTTTGTATCTTGATTCTGATAATTTACCCAAGAATTCCCAGCACCTTGGATGAAGAGACCAATCTCTATTTGTTGAACAGCGAACAAACATCTTTTGACAGCAAAGAAAAGCTTCATCCGAAGAACCAAGCCATTGAAAATGAGAGGTGAGGAACATGTGCATAGTATACATCAGTGTAATCTTCATTCATAGTCACACCCTGAATGTGCTTGTTGCTCCTCGTAGTATTCATAGTGCTAGGGGTGTTCACTCATCGGATAAAACCGAATTACCGAACCAAAAATTTTGGATCGGACTATTTGGTTCGGATATTTGGATCGGATTGGATCAAAAGCGAATAATTATTATGTATTCTGGTTTGATTCAGGTTACTATAATTTAAACCGAATAAACCAAACAAACCGAATAAGAATATATATATGTATGTATATATATAATACTAGTGGAACAAAGTAATTCCATACGTATCATGTCTATGTGTATTTACAACTTATCATTTTTAATTATATATTTCTAAAGTCACTAGTCCCACTAGTATTTGTAACTTGAACAACGATATTTTAAGTAATAGTATATGTATCGAATCTAGTTTTTAAAATATCTCAACTCTTTAAACATGTATTTATGTAACAATGAAAACTGAATTGTAAAAGCCGATCCAACCGAATTGTAATTTGGATGGTTTGGTTCGGATCTTAAGATTGTCTGGATGGATCGGATCACACTTTTCAAAACCGAAATCCAATTGGATTTACTTAATCGGATCGGATCAAACCGATCCATCCGAACGTACACCCCTACATAGTGCTTTCCCCCTGCCCTTTGGGCAAAGCATTGACTTGATTGACGTAAAATCTTGGATATCAAAGTAAGGTTTTATTAAATGTTATGAAATCAAAGTCAGAACTTCTTCGACTTTAACTTGCCTTGGTCAAGTTTGTTTGACTCCCCCTTAATACTTAAGCCTTATCTTGCTTGATTAGCACCATTTCAACTGAATAAATTTCTTCCCATCATGATGAATTCTCCATAATGACCACTGCTTTGAAGAACTTAGGCAGCAGATGATGTGCGTTAAGCGTACCAGTTTTAGATTTATAAAATCCGTTTTTATTTTACGTACGACTATGACACAATAAGTACGGGTGTCGAACACAAGGGGAACGAGTAGAATTTGAAGTTAATTATAAAAGTAAAGTAAAGTAACACCCAATACCGTCTTCCACGGGTTATGTGTCCCAATACCATTTGCACGGTGTATGGGGGAGGTTGAGATGTAGACACCCATACCTCTACCTATGGTAGAGAGGATGCTTCCAATTCTACTAAATGTAGAAAAGGACCTCCGGCCTTGCAAGGAGTGAGGATCGAACCCTTGACCTCTGTCTCCAGAGGCAAGGGTGATAACCCTTCGAACCCTTCCATGGATTTGAAGTTAATTATACTAATTTAAATATTAAACGAATCTAAACTAAACTAAAAACTACTAAAAAGCAAATAAAGCAAATAAAATAATTGAAGGGGGAAATTTGTGAATTTAATCACTTTCAATCGACCTAAACCACTAACAACCCTAGAAATCACCGAAAGCAAACCAAAGAAGCAATAAGGCAACAAACTTGATGGGTTAAAACTATATTAATAAAGACTTTCCCTCCCTAGATTCGATTTCACCCTTTTTAAGTTAATTAAATTCATGAAATTAAGAGCAAATGATACTAAAAATCATGCATCGATTTCTAAAGTGGTTAAAACCTTGATCCGATTATAACCATGAATGATGAATGAAATATATATATAGGGCTGTTTCAGGAGGCGTCGCGTCGCGATCTGCTGTCCATCGCGCTGCGATCGCAGCTTATCCCTTCATTCTCTCCATTTTGAAATTTGAACTTAGAGATGATGCTTATCTAGTAACCGTCACGTGGCGACGCTGCAAGGGTCGCGCCGCGATCGTGCTGTTTGACTAGAATTTTGACTTTTTCTGATTTGCTCCATCTTATCTCAAATTAATCTTCGTATTTCGAATTTTCCACATGAAATTAATAATTAAAGATATAAATAACCTTTTTAACATATTTTGAATAATTTTCTATTAAAAACAACCCAAAATCGCGTAAAATACATAGTAAAATAACAGGATATCAGCAGACAACTATTGGAGAAAGAGTATGACATCTAAGCATTATCTGAATAAACATTTATCAGGGAAAAAACACCAGACCATGCTCAAAGAGAAATTTGTAGTAGTCATTATCTCACCCTCACAATGATCATAGGTTGATATGAGAATCATGCATAGAAAATTTTTCTTTATGAAGGGTAGTTGAACAATGAAGTATTGGAGGCGTCACTAGAATTATATGAGCATGAAACCAAGTTCACTTAGATTCTCATTAACAAAATATTTAAAAAATGTGTGACCTATATTCAGAACTGACATATTATTAATTCTAGTAGGATTTTCATGAAATCATTGTGAATATCATATAAGATATCACTCCAAGATGTTCCGGTATAATTCTCACAGACCGGATACTAGTGATATTCCCACAATGTGTCCTAGAAACGAAATATTTTGCAAATAAGCTCTAGACTCTATAGTGCTTTGAAAGGAGTCGGAGACTGAAGCAGATTGTCCTCCTTAATTCAATATCAACATTTTTCAAATGAGATGTCAATAGAGATGTGCTAATTCTCCATGTAAAGTTGAAGCAATCATCTTTTAAGAGATAATTGAGTAACTGGGTGAGGTTGGTGCATTGCATCATTGGGTAAATGATGTCTTCTTCAATACCAAATCTCAACGAATGAGAACCAGTAGCATATGTGGCTAACTGGATTTATATGATTTTGGTAAGGATCTTGTTTTTCTTTTGATCATGTCTCACCCACAACTCTCTTTTTATTTTTCAACTTCTCCCTCTCCAAAATTATTTTATATATCATGATGTTTATACACTAGGACACATGGTTAAGAAAATAATAACTATCATAATTGTTTTCAACAAGAATAATATTTTAGAAAGACTGTTGAAATTGATTGTCAAGAAAAATTTGATCAATCAAAGAGAATGAACAATTGAAGATTATGATAGTGACATAATGATTTGACTTGCAAAGATTTTATTGTAGTTGTTGATCATGTGCACCGCCATCTTTTCTTTCAATCTATCCATCTCAATTTATTATACCTTTACACACCAATCAGTATCCCATAATAACTGACTCTACTCACCTAAAAGACCTAGCAAGTAACCCTTACTATCTCTTTCTAGTACATGGTGAGCTCCTAGGGCAGATCCTTCCGGTTCTGAATTGACCATAGAGTATAAAATGCATACACTCCCTCACTGACAGTGCCTTTTGATCATTTGTACTTTGACAAATATGACAATGACACTCGATTGAATAGATTTATTGGTAGGAAAACACAATGATATATGAGATGAAATGAATAGGGATCTTGCAAAAGATCAACAAGAAACAAGTAAGGTATAAGAATGAATCAATAAATGTATATCTTCTTGTGAAAAAAAATTGAAAGATAAAATCTTTTTGAATTTTTGAATATTTGAATGTTCTGTGATTTTTTTATTTTATATAAAAAGTAATTAATAAAGCAGTAAAAACTCCCCCTAAATCAATGAGGAATAAAAACACGTTTTATGCATCAATTAGGTGGAGAAAAAAATATTGTTCCCCCAATAAAGTAAGAAGCATTCACGCATAAGCAATCTCAATAAATGATAGAGTGCATAATGCAGGGATCGTTATTTATAAAGATGAGATGTACTTCTTTTTTAGCATACTGAGCATAGAGATCTTCACAACTGTCTGAGTGATCTTCAGTGTGTTCCAACAATGTCTCCTTTCAACTAACTTCAGAAGGATTAAAAATTTTTGCTACCCATGAGGTATTTGGTCCTGAATTGTCAAGTCTTTGCCAACCAAACCTTTGAATGCTCCTGAATGCCATTCAGGAATTCCTTTTTTAACAACAATTTTATATCTTTGTTTTGTTGATTTGCAAATCTTCTCTTTTGATAACCTTATCAAGTGTTTGACAGAATATACCACACGTGGATATTTCACATTAGTTTTGAATAGTGGACCCTTTTCCTTCTTGTAATTGCTGGGAAGAGCTTTGTAGCATGTCATGGTTCTTCAACATCCAAAGTCACCGAACACAGTCAGACTTTTCCCAATGTTCTGATATGGCACATTAACTTTTTTTTACACATATGGCCATTTAACTTACCAAAACCGTGTCGATATGGCCAAAACGCGACTTGCAACCTGCCAGCCCGTTTTTAGCCGGTTTTTCATGATTTTTGGATCGATTTTTTATCGTTTTTTGTGATTTTTTGTAGAATCTTGTAATTTATCATTATACCTTTAAAATGACACCAAATTCAAGATTTTTCGTCAAGTATTGAGGGAGAATTTGGAGCTCAAAGTCTCGATTTTTTTGGGGGTTTTGTTCGAAAACAGGGCAGAAAAAAAGAGTGTTTTTTTGCTCGATTCTTGATCGTTTTACACAATTTTTTATAGATTGTCGTAGATAATCTTTTTACCTTTCAATGGACACCAAATTCATGAAAAACCATCAAGTGTAGGCCATGTTATTGCTAATTAAAGTTGGTAATGACCCTATTCGACACCCTTACGGTATTTCGATGAATTGACATATTTTAAACTCGTTTTTATTCATTTTTTATACTACTTGATAGACAACTCAATTACCTTTCCATAGAGTCAAGAATCATTGATTTTTGTTAAGTCTACAAGGAGAATTTTGGCTTCAAAGTTTGTATTCGAAGTGAAGGAAATTGAGGAAGAAAGGTGACCTGCTATTGCAGGTCAAAATCACCAAAATGGCTATAATAACACGTTTTTTACAAGTTAATGTGCCATATGTGTAAAAAAAAAAGTTAATGTGTCATATCAGAACATTGGGAAAAGTCTGTTTGTGTTCAGTGACTTTAACCCTACTAATTATCCTCTAACTTTTAAATAACTAACTTTCAAATAACGAAAGTATACATACATATATTTTCTATAAATATTAGCTCAAAGCTTGGCCGTTACAAAAATAAGTGATGAAAATATAAAAATAATATAACTATATATGAATTGATAAAAGGATATTATCACTCTTAGGGGGTGTTTGGTTCATTCTTTTGGGAGGATTTCAGGGGAATGGGAATTCAAATCCCCCCAAATGATGTGTTTGTTTTGCATATGGGAAGAAGGATTCAAATTCCTGGGAATGCTTGAAATCCCATGAACAAGGGATTTGGAAATCCTCCCACCCCCCCCCCCCCCCCCCTAGGATTTTGAAATCCCTCACCTGGTGGATTTGCTCCGGCGACCTCCGGCGACCCCTCCGGCTAATATTCCGGCGAACCATCACAGAAACCCTAGCCACCACAAGGCCGTCGCCGTCTCCTTCTCCGTCAAACCGTCATCGCAAGTCCGTCGACGTCTCCTTCTCCGGCGAACCATGACAGAAACCCTAGCCACCACAAACCCTAGCCATTCTCCGTCGTCTTCATCTGTCCGTCGTCGTCGAGCTTCGCAGAAACCCTAGCCCTCGTTGTCGCCGCCGTCGACTTTCGACGACGGAAACCTTAGCTTCACAACCGTTCGTCGTCCCTTCGCAAACCCTAGTCCGTCGACTTTCTACCGTTCGTCGTCCCTTCGCAAACCCTAGCTTCGCAGAAACCCTATCCTTCGTTGTCGCCGCCGCCGACTTTCAAACCCGTCGACTTTCAAACCCTACGTCGCCGTCAAACCCTTCGTCGCCGGCAACAGATCTGGTGGCTGTCGCAGAGAAGGGAGGCGGTGAGGTGGTGGCCGGCGATTTGATGGTGGTTATGTGGGTGTCTTAGATGAGGTGAACCAAACAAGGGGGTGGGATTTTAAATCCCACCAAATGAATTCCTTCCAAATGCAAATCCCCTCTATGAATCCAAATCCTCCCAAAATCAAAGAATGAACCAAACACCCCCTTATACTATTACAATAAATCTTTACTACAGACAAGTCTAACTTTTTATACTGACATGAGTTAACCATAACATATAGATTTATAGGCTAAGACCATAAGTATTGTCTATTTATCATCTTTCTCAACTCAAATACCATATTAGCGTCAGATTATTTTTCTTTTTTTCTCTTTCTTACCTGAAACCCAAGTATAGCATACTCTTAACTAACCCAATCTTTTTTTTTCCTTCTATTCTCTCTTACACACTAAGACAAAAAAAGAATAAATCGTCATATGAGGTCTCAGATTGAGGAACCCGAAGAAGGAAACCCAAAGAGAAGCGTAACAATCGCCTTTAATATATCCAACACACCCGAAGACTTACCCTAATGATTCGGGACAAACTATACTCTTGGCCTAAGCCACATATTTAACCCCAGCACAATGCATTGTTCCAATAACAATTTTGTGGTCAAGGTGTAATTTAGCATAGTAACCAAAAGTAAAGGCGTGCAAATTGTAAGTAAAGCAATTGTTCATGGAATTCTAACTGAAAATTAGTTCAATCTTCAGAGTGGCCTCCACGTCACCGATAGTGTTCCGGTGCGTTTGCACATACAACATATACGTGCATATATTGAATTGGTTAACCATAATCAACGCTTAACATTTGACCAAACACGTCTTGGAATTGTTTGACAATTTGACCCATTGACTATTATGATTATGTTATAATATATTCGACGTGCCGGTCTTCGTATATCTCGCCGGCCACTAGAGCAAATTAATTAAAAAGGAATACAATTTGTATATAATATTTTTTATAATAAATAATAAAAAGGTATATATGGTTCACAATATTCTTAAATATTTAGTTAAGAAAAATAGTTTATAGATTTATAGAGATAAAAAAGTCATAACCGTTTTATGTGATAAAAAATGATATATATAACTCATCTCCTAAATAGAAATTTAATATTTTGTATTGGGTCATTTTTAATATAACGTGTCTTAGTCACTCGCTCGTTTGCGGCTAGAAATGAATATAAGGATGAACAATATGAAAAAGTTACCGGGTTATGTTTTCTAGTTTAATGAATCTTACACTAATTTTATAGGTTGGTTGAGAGATTCAAAGGAAATAGAAAAGACAAAAGTTGAAACAGGAATATCATTTGATTTGTTGATCCTTAAAAAAAATAAGCAAAGTTGGATCGTTGAGTGCCAATTGCCTAAATGAGAAATTTATGGAAAGTTACAGTACCCCGACTTAAGCAATATATACTAATATATAAAGCATTTAGCACTATCTTTTTTAGAAGTCTTAATTTTTTAAATTTTAAATAATTTAAAATTACTAATTTACTCCTCATTTAAACCTAAAAGGAAATCATTGAGTATCATTTTAATAACTAAATATTCATAAAAGAGAAAATGGTTAAAAATGTCAAGTCAATACAAATTAAATTTCAATCTATAAGATATTAAACAAATAAAAAATTAAATTAAAAGCATGCATAGAAATATATTATAAATACTATACTAAATGTGTGTGTGATACACGGATTGGTTTAAAAAATAATAAATATTAAACATTAATACCGTATTAAATAATAATAAAATGCGTATTAAATGAGAATTTAAAAAGAATGACGACGTATAGTATCAAAAATCTAACCAATGGTGGAAACATCGACGCGAGTGGAATGACAGACTTGACGGCAGAAACATAGTTCATGATATGAAAAGACGTGATTGTATATCTTATATAAGCTATCAATCATTATTGTTACAATTAAGGGGTAATAAAGTAAAACGTTAGTGCTTATAATTAAAAAGGAATTTATAATGATTATAAAATATTTTAGAATATTAAAACTAAGAATTTTGTTAAATATGATATTTTAAAATATTATAAAGGGGTAAATATGATATTTGTAAATTAAGGTGAACAAATACGATTTTATATGATTTAATAAGTGTATATATATATATATGAAATTATTTCTAATAATTTTGACTCTAAAAAGTCAAAATTGATTTTTTGATTCTAAGTGAATTAATGGTTAAAGTTAAATATTTTTTAAGTGAATGGTTTAAATCATTTAATAAATTTTATCAAATTAGTATTTTATTATATTAGAAGATTCTATCATATAACAAATATTTTAATTTAAGTATTAGAAAATTCATATAACTAAAACTAATAAACTTGATAACATGTAACCCGAATTTATAAAATACTCGTATAAGTAAAATAAAAGGTCTAATTTATCATATATTTAATATTACTTTACTTGAACTCTTCAAATTTAAGTAATAGAAAATTACCAATATAGTCTTGAATATCCTTAAATTTTTTAAACACACCAACCCGGCCATCAATTCATTATCTCATACCCATACAATTTTTCATTCAAAACGACACAATTTTTAAAGTCATTGATATGTTTTCATTATCTTATTTTCAAGTAAATATTTTTTTCTTATTTTATTGTTTTACAAAAGTTATTTTAGAAATTAACGAAAGAGATGATAAATAAGAAAGAAATAAATGAAATGGAAAAGAGGAAAAGGAAATGGATATGCCGTAAATGAAAATTATTCGATGTCATCATAGTGTGTGAATACCCTACACTATGTTGACGAAAACAGATATGTTATGAGAATGAATTAGTTATCGTTACCGCATTACGCGGATAACATGCTAGTTTTAATTAATGAATTAATAGTGTGTATTACTTCTAAAATATCATTTAAAAAGTAATCTTTGTAATCCAAGCATGATTTTCAAAAAAAAAAAAAACAGTAAAAGATCTCGTAGAACCATTCTAAGTTTTCATCGAAAAAAATTAAGAAACTTATGAGTTTATAAAAAACGTAAATATGTATAAAAGAAAAATTAAGGGTAAAGCTTTTGGACATGTATTTAATTATATACCTTTTGCTATTATGTGTATTAATAATTTAAATATTTTATTATGAATATCAAACTATTAATTTTTCGCTATTGTGTGTATTAAATTTTCTACTGTATATACCAAACATAAATTCTTTATCCTTTTTTATATAACCAAAATACATACAATAACAACAAGTTAAAAGTTTGATACACACATAAATAAACTTCTTACGTTCGATACACATAATAATAAAACGTGTAATGTTAAATACATTTTGAACAAATTGCCAAAATACAAAAAATATTAGTGCTGAACTCTTGTGTTTTGACTATGAAAATTAAAATGCGTGTTTTACCACTTTGCCAAAACAAATAAAATATTAATTTATATATTATTTGTTTTTTCATTACTAATTCGAACATACAATAGTTTGTATAAATCTAAATACAATGTATTTGAAACCAACTCTTTTTTATTACATTTCAGTAAAAATTTCTAATGTAATATGATCGTTATATCACAAAATAACTTTTTTTACAATTATGATCTCGAAAACTTTATACTCTTTAGACAACTATAATATCATGATAAAATTATATTTAATATAAACATAAGACTGTCATAAATATATACAGTTATATGTATTAAAAGTTACACCAAAAGTCGCATATTGAAAATTTTCATGTTTAGGAAAGAAAAACAGAAAAAAGGATTCTTCATGACTTCAAAGTGACCAACATTCTTACCACTCAGACCAAATAATATCTTTGTGGAATTCTTGGATATTCATATTTTATAAGGATTAATATATAATTACTGTTCAGTAGACTTTCTAATAAAATGTCATATACTACGTAATATAATTACTGTTTAATAATATCATCTTTTATCTCCTTCCGTACATTCTACCTTATACAAAAATAATTGTTTGGAACTCTTTGTGTATTTCCCTTTATTTAGAGAGATCTTGCAAAAATTTGATGGGTTGTTTTAACCGCAATATCCTTGTAGCTATAAGAAAATTAGTAAAACATACGTTTTTCATAGAGATATTAATTTTCCTGTAAAAAAATCACATACTTGATGAGAAAGATATCTAGATTCAACCTTACAAAACAAGCATAAAACCATAGTAACAATCACGTGTTTTACTAATTAAAAAAGGTGTTGCTAGAAAATATACAGAAATTACCAAGTAGAGTATCGACTTGGATAAATATTTTGGATTGTGTATATGTATTCTGAAAGTAAACACTCGTCCTTTTAATGGATATTACGAATTTACTTTGGAATAATCCGAAGAGCAAACCTATATGATTTGTAAAAGTTTCAGAAAAACACCTTATAGCTGGGATTGTCTATTTATATCTATTGGAGACCAAACAAAAGCACCAAGGTACACTAATTTTTTGTTACACACCAAGGTGTCATTTTACGGGGAAAATAAGGTTATGTCCTTTGGATCAACCTGGTCTAATAAAAATATCATTTGGGTGCCTCCAGACCCATCAAGGGGCGCCCTCCCCTCGACCCCCACCCACTCACTTGGGAGCGGGACCCTAACTAGGGGGCATTGTCCTCCTGACTCATGCTCTTATAATTGTGATATTTAATTAACTAAAACGAACTCTCATTCCGTATCTCCTTACTCGTATTAAATTAATATGAAAACCCTTGTGGTAAATATCAATCACCTAAAATATAGCTAATAACACAAAAATTACCAATAACAGTTTTGATCAAATCCATGCTTCCAAATAAATGCGTCAAAGTAGTTAATTTGTCAAATCAATGATGTAAGATTTAGTTTTCATTTCTAGATGGACATGATTCATGCTATCTAATCTATTTTGCAATCATGTCTAAATTATCAATGATACAAGCAAGGTGCTCTATCTATTTTTATTATAGTTGAGTAAATTTAATTCGATAAGTTAGGGTAGGTTTTTAACCGTCACTTTCATAACCTATCTTTAGTACTCTTGCTCTCAAAGGAGACTAGGATAGGTTAATTATTTGAATCATGGGGGGTTTCAATTAACATCCCGTTTGGTTTGTAGAATAGAATTAACTGGAATTAAATTCGTTCAAGGAATTGGAATTAGAAGAAATGGAATTGGAAAGACTCCAATGGAATTGGTTCATTTGTGTGTTTGGTTCGCGGAATTAAATAAAATTCCCAATTTCAAGTTTTGTTTGGTTTGCAAAGAAATTAGAATAGAATTAATAAAAAATGAATAACCATATGCCCTACCCTTTACCTACCCACCCCCACCCTACCCTACCCCCACCCCATACCCTACCCCACTGTTTCCCTACCCTACCCTACCCTACCCCACCGTTCCCCTACCCTACCCTACCCCACCCCACCCCACCCCACCCCACCCTACCCTACCAATACCTTACACCTACCTACCCACTCCACCCAATCCCACCATATCCCCACCCTAACCTCTACGCATCCTACCCCTACCTACCCACCCACCCTACCCACCACCCACGTCGGGTTGCGGACATTATGGCGTTAACGGAGGTGGAACAGTAACGGACGACAACAGTGGTTGTAACGGCTGTGGTGGCTGCAATGGCGGCAGCGACGAAAGTCATGATGGTGGCGGTGGCGGTGGTTGGTGATGGTGACGGTGGCGGCAACGGTGGTTGGTGGCGGTCAGCGGCGGTGGAGACGGTGGTGGTGCCAGTTAGTGGTGGTCGGTGGTGGTTGGTAGTGGTCGGCGGCGATGGTGACGTCGGTACGGTGGCGGTGGCGGTGGCGGTAGGTGGTAGTTGGTGGGTGTGGTGACGGTGGTGGCGGTTGGTGGTGGTTGGCGGCGGTGGTGACGGTGGTAAGGTGGCGGTGGCGGTTGGTGGTGGTCGGCGGGTATGGTGGCGGTTGGTGGTGGTCGGCGGCGGTGGTGACATTGGTGGCGGTGGCGGTTGGCGGTGTTCGGCGGCGGTGGTGACGGTGGTGGCGGTGGCCGTTGGTGGTGGTCAGCGGGGGAGGTGCAGTGGTGGTGGTGACGGTGGTGGCGCTGGCGGTTGGTGGTGTTCGGCAGCGGTGGTGAAGGTGGTGGCAGTTGGTGGTGGTCGGAGGCAGTGGTAACGGTGGTGCGGTGGCCGTGGCGGTGGAGGTGGCAGTGGCGGTTGGTGGTGGTCGGCGTCTGTGGTTACGGTTGGTGGTGGTCGGCGGCGGTGGTGACGGTGGTGGAGGTGGCGGTTAGTGGTGGTCGGCGGCGGCGGTGACGGTGGTGCTATGGTGGTGGCGGTTGGTGGTGGTCGGCGGTGGTGGTGACGGTGGTGGCGGTTTGAACCGTGGAGGTTTTGGTCGACTGTGAGTTACTTTAACGTACATGTAATTCCCGCGGAATGTTTAAATTCCATTGGTTTAGTAAATGAATTGATAAATCCATAAACTTGAGAATTTTGGGGATTTCAGAATTACAATTCCTAGAATTCTTTGAAACAAACATGAGTAGGATTTAGGAATTGCCAATTCCAATTCCGTCTGATTCCGACCAATTCCAACGAATCAAACGGGACCTAAAGGATTAGCACGGAATTGTCTCGAAAAAGACGGCGTCTCAAATGAACCTGAACTAAAAAAA
This sequence comes from Pulicaria dysenterica, assembly GCA_947179395.2. Lineage (NCBI taxonomy): Eukaryota > Viridiplantae > Streptophyta > Magnoliopsida > Asterales > Asteraceae > Pulicaria > Pulicaria dysenterica. The sequence continues at coordinate 47,063,071 of OX359292.1, read as the reverse complement.
ACTCCTTTAGAAAAGGTATAGCTAGTTCTTTATAAAGATATCAACAATAACATTCATTTCTTAAATGGTTTTGTTAAATTTCAACCTCAACTTAGTGTCTTTCCAAAATAGATCATCAAAAGAAATGTCACATGTTAAATTGGGTATTATTTGATAGAAATTTTGAGTTGTATTTTGTATTTTCTAAGATGTTATGCGGATACATATAAAAAACCCATTGGGTCATTCCACAATAGCGTATTTAAGTTTATACATTTTGTTAATTTTATGTATTTAATTTTCAAATTTAACTTTTAAATGGGTAAATATTGATTTAATTATCAAAATTTTCGTTTATTTTTTGTTTAACCATCAAAGTTTTTTTTAAAACAATTTTACTATAAATTTTATATTTGTTATGATTTAAACCTCAAAGCTTTTTCCAGATTGTTTAAAACTTAATGTTTTGTTAAAAACCAGATTAATCTCTTATATGAAGGTTAAACCATTTTCTAGCAAAGATTTGAGGGATAAATCATTTGGAAAAAATTTTAAGGTTTAAACCAAAATAAAGGTAACTTTGAGGATCAAACCATAACAAATTCAAACTTTTTAGTAAATTCATTTAAAACCAAAATTGAACTAAATCTCTTATGGTTAAACAATTATTAACCCTTTAAAATATTTAACTCTCAAAATTTTCCATCTGTCATATCCACTTCGAAAAACTGATACATACTATAATAAGATATATAAAGTTGAATACATAGAATTTAAAAGTTCAAGAAAGTTAAGTTTCGAAAAGAAATTGAAAACTAACTTTTGCTTCAAAAGTTTGAAGTCATTGAATATGTATACTAATAGGTAAGCATACATAAACATATAAAAATTTATCAAAATTATTAATATTAATAATAATAAATTATTATTATTAATTATTAATTATTAATTATTAATTATTAACTATATTATTAATTAAAATATATCTTTTTATCATACTTCACCGACACTCAAAAACAGAGCACAGCAAGTGTTTATGGTTTTGTAATTTTGTTAACACTAAAAATGCATCTAACTTACCCAAACATATTCCCAAAGTTTAAATACTAGGTTTTTGGGTTTAGTTCATCTCTCGTCTCGATTCTTGTCATTGTTCGTATTCTCTTGCCATAGCCGTCTCCATCTCCATGGTAGAAACGTAGTATATTATATTGTTTACAAATTACAATATTCATTTATATGTTGAACCAATGAATAAAAATATGATATTCGAATTAAATTGAAACTAAGGTAGAATGTAAAGTTTGAGTTTAACCGCAACGAATGTTGAATTTTGAAGTTCAAGTTGAAATATATAAGGAATTCGAAAAATGAAAATGAAGATGAGAATAATAGATCAACACAAAAAACAACACGAAACTGAATTGAATAGACAGCCTTAACATGATCAATGACCATCAAATTGCACGCAGTTGACCAAATGTAACTAGTGTTATACCCGTGCGTTGCTCGGGTACGTAAATAAATTTTTGTATTTGATATTTTTTATACATACTCTTTAAAAATATATTATATTTCAAATCTAAAATTTTTTAGTGTAATATTAATGAAGTAATATCTATATGTAATAAATAAATAAAAATCACCCTTATCACATTATAACTCATGAATGGAAAATATCAAGGTAATGAATTTTTACTTATTTCAAAAATGTTCTTTTATGTATACGGATGCATACCAAATTATAAATTACCTAACACATACATACATACATACATACCTACATACCTATATATATATATATATATATATATATATATATATATATATATATATATATATATATAGGAAAAGTTATTTCAGAATTGTTTGTATTTCGAGTAACGCGAGAACCAATATTGACCCTTGATTTAATTAGATCAATGACTGACAAAAATAACGACTCATTAATAGCTCATTAATAATGTATTAGTGACGGTCCATCCAGATGCATTCAATGTTATTGATGGATAACAAAAATTAAGAATATACTAATTTTTTTTAAAAATGTCATTACGATAAAATTTATACCAAAACGTAGATAAAAATGAAGTCAAACCATTATGTTGAGCGTTGGGGACCACCAAAGACCGATTTTGACCATACCTGATGAGTTTGACCAATAATATGATTTCTAGGTCGGTTGGCCGCCGACAACCACTTAGGTGCTGATATATCGGACGCCATCACTGTTATTGTGTTAAGTTCACCAAAATGTATCAAACTATATGTATGTATTAAACTTTAAAAGCTACTATTGTATGTATCAAACTTTCAATTTGTTGCTATTGTATATATTTTGAATATACAAAAAAGGAAAAAATTGTATAAGTATAGTACATACAATAAAAAGTTTAATACATACAATAGCGACAAATTATATGTTTGATATACACAATTAAAACTCTTAATGTTCGATACACACAATAACATAACCTGACAAGTTGGACAAATTTTAGTAAACTAAACCATAGTTTATTTTTCTCTTTTATCAGCTTATTACAATTTTATTCAGCTAATAAGATTAAAATAATTGGACTTATGAGCTCTTTTAAGTCTTAATTCAAGCTTATTACTTGTTTGAATTCATAAATTCAAGTTGATAAGCTGATAAAAGTTAGCTTATTTACTTATTCAAAATTTTAAGCAGCTCATAAACCTGATAATAAGTTGATACCAACAAACATAATCATGGAAAATTTTCACTCTAGTGTAAGCACAAAGTTCCATTTAAGGCATTGGTTGTTGAAAAGTTAGAAGACATGAAAGATATAGTCAAATAGACGAGGTTTCTGAAGATCACACCAAGTAGCAGATATGACAACCACTCGAAAGCAGCATCAAGACAATCATGTTCAACAACGGTGATAACGATTCTAAGAGGTCGATACATCGAAAGAAAAGCTTCGTGGGACCACTACTTCATGTTGTTTTTTTCCTTTTTGCCAGTGCACTTGGGTGAGTGTATGTGTGTGTGTGAGAGAGAGAGAGAGATGAAATCTTGCTGAATAGATAGCTAAACAAACCATATGGAGACACAAAGCTTATGCTGTTAAAAATTAAGAAAAACCATCCACATAGTAATGGAAAGATAACATTGTTATTAGTAACTTTAACAGAGACAAACTAACAAGTCTTTATAATGGAGATTAAATTCAAAGTTATCCTAATTCTGCAATTTATTACCATTTTGTCTGAGTTATTACCTAATTCTCTTTTGCTGCTGATTGTCTTCTTTCTCCTTGTTGACAGCTGATTTTGCTGTCAAACATTAGCATAATTAGTAAAGTGAAATACAGAAAGAAACAACCTTTCTTTCAAAAATTTGTGTATTGAAAAAAAAATGCAATGCTTCAATTGTTATGAAGAACATGACATTACCTTCTTAGTGGGGTAACTGCTGATCACGGATGAATGCCCTGATTTGTTTTAGTGACCTGAATCGTAAATTTGTTTTCCCATGTGTATAGTACTAAACATATACCAACATTTCATCAATTTCCACACCTTTCAAATGTTCACAATATTGAGATTTTCATCATGAATGAAAACTTACTTGATGTATCCAGAAAATAAAATTAAGAGTAATTACAAATTTCGTCCCTGTGGTTTATATAAAATCTCACTTTTCGTTCTTTATAATAAAAAAATACACTATGATTTACATTTTGTTACGAATTTGATCCTTTACGCTAACAGACGTTACCTTTTCTGTTAAGAGCCCCTCATGCGCGCTCTTAACAGAAAAGATAACCTCTATTAGCATAAAGATCAAATTCGTAACAAAATGTAAACCATGGTGACTGCCAGTATAATTTTTAAAAATAAAGGATGAAAAGTGAAAGTTTGTATAAACCACAGGGACGAAATTTGTAATTTACTCTAAATTAAAAAAAGGTTCTATGTAATCTATGCATTCTTCAATTGGATATCGGGTAATATATGGATTAAACGTACCATGTCTTCCCTAGAGCCATCTTTTCTGGGTATAATCTCAACTATCCAGCCCTTCAGCCTCTGAATTAGCGGTAAACGGCCTTGAGCTGAGAAATTATAAACAGCCGCTGTTCTCTGAATCTGAAACAACACTTACGACTCTGTTAATACTTGATATGTAATTAGTTGCGTTAGAAGATAAAGAGAAGCTAGGAAATCAGATACCTCTTCAACATCCTTAGCTCCAAATAGCTGTTGAAGAGTGAAATCGGTCCAGAAACAATTGACTGATGATAGTTTCATTTTCGCTGCCTTCAAAAACTGCATCTTCTTTGACTTCTTTTGAACAGTTTTCCTTGGTGGAACCTGCAATGTGCATACACATTACTTATAGTTTTCATGTTATACTCCCTCATTATCTCACATACCACTTTTCAAAGGAAACCATTTCTGATGTGAAATTTCTTGATGCAACTACACGCACTTTCTGGAAAGGAAAGAAATCAGAGGAGAGAGAGAGACTAGATGCTGACTTTTTTCGTATACATCAGGTTTGGTCATTAAAAACATTGTGAAATCAGAGAACCATCGTAAGTTCAATTCTCATTACTTGGAAAATAGGGTACAGAGGATAAAAATATATATACTAGACAACTATGACCTATTTACATAATAAATCCCTATACTATACAAAAGAATTAATTCAAACTCTAACACTCCCCCTCAAGCTGGAGCGTATAGATCATAAGCGCCAAGCTTGCCATATATATCCTCAACCCGTGGGCCTCTTAGGGCTTTTGTAAATCCATCAGCCAATTGATTATTTGAGTTAACGAACTCTGTTACAATGACACCCTGAAGAAGTTTGTCTCTAATAAAATGACAATCAATCTCAATGTGTTTAGTTCTCTCATGGAACACCGGATTGGAAGCGATATGAAGGGCAGCTTGATTATGGTAAACAAGTTTCATCCGAGGCACTGGACAGAACCGAAGTTCTTCAAGGAGTTGTTTGATCCAGAGGAGTTCACACGTTGCATTCGCCATGGCACGATACTCTGCTTCTGCACTTGACCTTGTAACTACTGTTTGTTTCTTACTCTTCCAGGAAACTAGGTTACCACCAAATAGAACACAGTATCCAGAGGTTGAGCGTCTGCTAAATAGACATCCTCCATAATCTGCATTTGTATAACAAGTTACCTCTGTGTTTCCTTTGTTCTCATATAGTATGCCTTTCCCCGGAGCTCCTTTGATATACTTTAAGATCCGAAGAGCTGCTTCCCAGTGGGTATCACACGGAGCATTTAAAAACTGACTCACTATACTTACGGCAAACGAAATGTCTTGTCTTGTTACAGTAAGATAGTTAAGTCGACCAACTAGTCTCCGATACTTCCCTTGATCAACTAATAGCTCCCCCTGACCCGGAAGAAGCTTAACATTAGGATCCATTGGAGATTCTACTGGTTTGCAATCAGTTAGATGAGCTTCCTGTAACATATCGAGTGCATACTTTCTCTGAGATATGAAAATTCCTTCTTTCGATTTTGCAACTTCAATACCCAGAAAGTATCTAAGTTGGCCCATATCTTTTGCTGGAAGTTTCTGAATAAGTGGTCTTTCAGTTGCTGAATTCCTTCATGATCATTTCCTGTGATTACAATGTCATCAACATATACAACCAAATAGATACATCTTGCCCCTGTAATGCGATAAAACATGGAGTGGTCAGCCTCACTTTGCTGCATTCCAAATTCTTTCAGCACAGCACTGAATCTTCCAAACCAAGCCCTGGGAGATTGTTTAAGCCCGTAAATTGACTTTCTCAACTTACAAACGAGTCCAGACTCCCACTGAGCAACAAACCCAGGTGGTTGCTCCATATAGACTTCCTCTCGTAAATCACCATGGAGAAAGGCATATTTAATATCAAGCTGATGAAGGGACCAAGAGCGCATAGCAGCAATGGAAAGGAGAAGGCGAATAGTGGTCATTTTAGCAACTGGGGAGAAAGTATCAGTGTAATTTAGGCCTAACTTCTGTGTATAACCCTTAGCAACGAGTCTAGCTTTGAGCCGATCAAGTTTGCCATCAGGGCCCACCTTTGGTGTAAATATCCATCGACAACCAACTTTCGTTTTACCCCGGAGTAAAGGAACTAGTTACCATGTTCCGTTGGTATGTAAAGCAGACATTTCATCCAACATTGTCGTCTTCCATCCTGGATGAGATAAAGCCTCGTCCACTGTTTTAGGGATAGATACAGAATCAAGGCTTGCAACACAGGCGGAGAAAGTAGGTGATAACCGATCATAGGCAACATAGTTGTATATAGGATAAGGGTTAACAGTAGAGCGTTTACCTTTCCGATGGGCAATTGGTGGAGTATCCTGAACAGAACCATGAGAACGTGAATGAGTCGAGGAAGGAGATGAGTCAGAGGGAACTGCTGCAGGAGTGGTCAGATCACCCAATGTGTCAGTAGAAGGTGGATAGGACGACCGATTGCGACGCTAATATGTCTTTAAAGGAGTGGGGTCAGTAGGAGAATCATCAGTGTTGTGTGGGGTAGGCTCAGGTTGGATTTCAGGAGAGATGACATAAATAAAAACTGGGAGAACCTCATTAACCTTAGTAGACGGAGAAGAATCCTGAGAATAATAGAAATCATGGTCAAAGAATGTAACGTTTGCGACCATAAAGTATTTTCGGAGGGTAGGAGAATAGCACTTATAACCTTTTTGGAGACGAGAATACCCTAAGAAGACACATTTGATAGCCTTAGGGGAGAGTTTGTCTCTACCAGGTTCTAAGAGGTGAACAAAACAGACAGAGCCAAAGGGATGCAAAGAAAGGTGATATGATGGTTGGTTGGGATACAGAATAGAAAAAGGAGTTTTGTTCTGTAGAACTGATGACGGCATTCTGTTGATTAGATAACAGGCTGTCATGGCCGCATCAGCCCAGAAAGTGTGTGGGAGATTACTATGTAATAACAAAGTACGGGTGGTTTCAATAAGGTAACGATTTTTCCTCTCGGCTATGCCATTTTGCTGTGGGGTATGAGGACATGAGGATTCATGTAGCATGCCCTTAGAGGTCATAAATTCCTGAAATGGCTGAGAGAAATATTCAAGAGCATTATCATTTCGGAGAACACGAATGGATTTGCCGAATTGGGTGTGTATCTCATTACAAAATTGTTTAAATATAGCAAATAGTTCAGTACGATTTTTCATTAAAAATAACCATGTAGAACGAGAATAATCGTCAATAAAAGTAACAAAATACTTGAAACCCAAATTTGAACAGACTCGACTAGGACCCCACACATCAGTGTGAACAAGAGAGAAACTAGACTCGACTCTTTTATTACTACGGTTAGGAAACACAGTACGAGTATGTTTTCCCAACCGACACGACTCACAATCTAAGGACTCCAAAGATGACAGACTCGGCACAATCTTCTTGAGCTTTGATAGAGAAGAATGACCATAGAGATTATGCAGATACTGAGGTGAGATGGTACTGACAGTAGTGGAGTGATGAGCACCACCCAAGTAGTAGTGTCCTTGTGACTCATGCCCTTCGCCAATCATCCGTCCCGTCCTCAGGTCCTGTAAGAAAACAGAAGTAGGGATGAATATCACAGAACAGGCATGAGATTTGGCAAGACGACTGACAGAAAGTAAGTTAAATGGGCTCTTTGGAACAAATAAAACAGAATCCAACAACAACGAGTTGCTTGGATTCGTTGTACCTATACCCTCAACAGTCGTTTTATTTCCATATGCCATAGTAATAGGTGGTAAAGCAGTAGAACAATTCAACTTAGAGAACAGATATTTGTTACCACATAAATGATCGGTTGCACCAGAATCAATGATCCAAGGTCCCATAGAATGGGTTGCAAATGCAGAAGAAGTACCCATATGGATAGTAGCCGTTGAAGAAGATGTTTGTGCAGCTCAGAACCTCAGGAATGCTTCATAGTCAGAGACAGACATGTTGATGGTTTGTATAGAATCAGTAACGTGCACAGAACTGGCAGGAGGAGCGGATAAAGATGGGGGAGCTGCTGGACGTCCATGTTTCTTCCAACATTTGTCTTTGGTATGACCTAGGCGTTTGCAGAAGTCACAAGGACGCTTGTTGTTGCCCTTCTTTGAGACAGCTGCAACGACAGGTGGATTTGCAGCAAATGCAGATGGATTGGAAGATGAGCCTGTCATATTTCCTGCCATGTTAAGTAGTCGGCGAAAAGTGTCTTTCATAGTTGGTGTCGAGGAACCAGTGAGTATTTGATGTCGAGCAGACTCGTACTCTGGTTTCAGACCAGATAAAGCAACAACCATAAAGAAACGTTCCCGTTGGGCAGTTTGCTCCGCCTTTGAAGTTACAAAGGGCATTAGTGCGTCAAATTCCTGTATAAGTGCACGGACCTGACCCATATAAGATTCCATACTGTCTGACTGTTTCAAGGCTTGGATATTGTGAATGATAGTGTACAATCGTTGAATATCACTAGTGTAACATTCAGATGCTTCGGTCCAAACATCATAACACGATTCAAACGGACGAAACAACTGAATAATAGATGAATCAATGGATTGCTATAATAAATTGCAGAGTTGAGCATCAACTTGTTCCCATTTAGGACGGTCTTTTTCTTCAATATCAGTAACATGTTTGGTTAAATGATCACTACGTCCTTGACCTTTAAACAACATTTTAACGGAAGCTGCCCATGATACATAGTTGGCTGAGCCCGTGAGTTTATCGGTAGTAATAGACTGATTTCCAATCACCAATGATTGTGTAGTAGACTGATCACTCATATTTCCAAGCACAGTTGTTAAGACTTACAAAAAAAAATTCACGTTCACACTGAGCAGAAGTTAATGACTGCGTAGAGGGTGTTAATAAACTGAGCAAAAGGTGTTGCGCGCAGAATGCTGTGCGCAGAGAGACTTGCGCAGGGTAAAGTTATCGCACAAGGTAGAGCGCCGCAACTCGACTGATAACAATCAAATCGATCAACAATGAATCAATCGATTAACAATTGAAACAATCGATTAACAATTGAATCAATTAATTAACAATTGAATCAATCGATTAACAATTAACAAAAGAAACTTCGATTAGGCCACTCTGATCAATCGATTATAACGAAGCAACAGAAGAAACGTGAACCGATTAATCACTGATGGGCAGCCGACAGAAGAGATAGAAATCGATGAGCAACATCTCAAAACCTTCGGATAGTGATACACGAAGCGTGTCGATGTGATGTAGACGATGAAGGCAGCGGAAAAGAAAAAAAACGATGGCTCTGATACCATGTGACTCAAAACCAATTGGTTATGAGAGGAGTAGACCAGGACTCTTATAAGCTCGCTACAAAGTCACTCTCCGTCCGATGTGGGACATTACTCAACACGCCCCCTCACGTGTGGCATTCTTTTTTTTCTCGCGCCTAACACGTGGATACTTATGAGTTACGTGGAGTGGGTGAACCTTGCTCTAATACCATGTGAAATCAGAGAACCATCGTAAGTTCAATTCTCATTACTAGGAAAAATAGGGTACAGAGGATAAAAATATATATACTAGACAACTATAACCTATTTACATAATAAGTCCCTATACTATACAAAAGAATTAATTCAAACTCTAACAAACATGAATATTTCTATGTATATAAATAAGTAAAACTCAGCTAATAACATAAAGAAGTAAAATATGCACTCCACAACAACTTTTAAGACTGCTGATTTTGTATCCTCTTTCTCCATTTCTTATTGTAACAAACCAGACTTGTATGGCGGGAGTTTTGGCTTCATTTCAAAGTCAAATGACTTGTAAAAGATTTTATCAGAATCACACACATGTTATGCATGTTTAAGTGATATGTTTATAGGAAGCAAGTAAAAATCGTAAAGTCCCTCTATTGGAGTCTGGTGTATGTAGTGGTTGGTTGTAATTAGGAAACTCATCAGCCTTCAAAAAATGTGACATAGCAACAAGACAGCTTCCCTTGATTGCTTGGAGGTTTTTTTTTATTTATTTATATAGTTTCATTGCTTACTGGACATAGATACCCCTGTGTCAATCTTTAAGACAATACTTGAGACAATTTTCAATGTTTGTAATATAGATGTTTTTATGTGCAAGATTTTGAGCAAATACTAACCTAGACTTTGCCAAGTTAAAAAAAGTGGAATTATGCTTCCAAAACTGTCAAGTATTCAAAGATCAAGTGTAATTTTGCAAATACGCATAAGGTGATTAAACTTGGTTTATAACCCCCATTTGGCGTACGCCATTTTTGGCTTCTCGCACAAAGCAAAAAAATCCATTCTCTCTTTGCTAATTCTTTGGCCGACAGCAGCAGCTTCAGTTGTGTTCTTTTCACCTAAGCCTAGCTACAAAACATCATTAAAGCTCATTGTAATCTCATTTTCAAGCTTTGTAAACAATCACGTTGTGACAGTGGACTGGTTCCACAGCATGTGATCTATCATGCTTTGAATTTTTCAGATAAATCTCTGTCGCTCTTTACAGTTATTTAATTCATCTTTGCTATTGATTAATCATGTTTTGTTGATAGTTCAATCATATTCATATTGATATTTGGATTGCTTGGGCTCTAGGGCTTATTAATATTTCTACTTTGTTTGGTTTTAATCAACTAAATTGAATTGAGATTTAATTTGTTGTCAAATATTGTTCATATTTTCCAACAAGTAGTAACACAACTTCCATGCTTTGATATCAGTTTATTGGGATTGCTTATCAAGTGAATAACCAGATATTTGATGAATACAACATTCCGTTACTGGATTGAAACACATGGGGGGTGGTTGGTTCAAGGATTAAAAAGAGCAAGGATTTCAAATTCGCGGGACTTCAGATCCTATCACATCCCGTGTTTGGTTTGCATGAAATGAAAATGGGATTTCAAGGTGAAGGTATGTTAGCAATGTCAGGATTTCAAGGTGAGCAGCGTTGATTAGGGAATTCAAGGTGCAAGTCGATTTGCAAATCCTATGAAATCCCGCAAACCAAACAATGCTTCCTCTGTGGCCAAGGTATATCCACATTGAAAGAAGTATGTAACCTAAAGTCTTAAACAATGTGGATATGAAATATGATGATAAGGATCTTTCCTTATTTTATTGTCATCTTTGCTCAAGTCTTATAGTCACTTTCTTGATACTATAATCTACGGTCGTGATCTTCTTATTTTGGATAAAGTTTTGACCGCTTTGGATTCAACAAATGATAAAACTAATTAGAAGTGGTGTTCAAAGAGACAATGTAGCACAAGGACTAAATGCAAGAGGTTGAATGGCTAAGAAAGATAAAAACTCTCATTCATCCCGTAAAGCAAGATCCAAATCTAAAGGCAAACAAAAGTTGTGCAATTATTATCGTAAGGAAAAAACTAACGATTGATGAGTGATTCATGTTAAAATATAAAAGGGAGAAAGCACTAGCTAATGGTGAATATAGTACTTCGATTGAGGACGATGTAACCAAGGTTGAATATATAGGAGAATTTCTAACATTTTATGAAAATAATATAAAACCTACATGTGAATGGATCTTGATTATAGTTATACCTTTCATATGTCCAACAAAAGTTGGTTTTATATGATCGAAGAGGTTGATCAAAAATTTTCCTTGATGGAATAACACTCCATATTGAGATATGGGACAGGGCTCTGTAAAACATCAAGGAATGTTTAATATGTTCCTGACTTTCAAATGTAACTTAGTTCTTTAAAATAAGGGTATGAGTTTCCTAGTAAAGGTGAAGCTATTCGAGTATTCAAATTCTTGGTTTTTCATTTTACCAATAAGTCGATCAAAATGTTATTTATTTTTGTATCAATAACTTGATCAAAATGCAATAATGTCAACGAGAAAAATGTATTTAATGCATATCTTTAGTTCGTTCGGTGTTAATTCTTTGTGCCCTTTATCTGATTTCGTTGCCAACTTGCCCAAAGTCGGTGCTTTTTTTAATCCAATAGAGGGGCTAGCTGATATAATTTTTCGATTCTTTATAGCATTGACAAAACAAAAAACCTCAAATCTACAGTAAAAGATTTCTAGTGATGCATCTTGTGCTTGACAAGGTGACCTCCACCCTCTTTTTTATAATATTCCTTAAGTCCTAATGCATATCTTAATTTTGTGGACATGTTTCAAAAGAGGTAAGATGCGATTAACTGAAAACAATTAATCAAGCATACCGAAGTCTCAGACTAATTTTTGGCACCTCAAACACAGTCATATGAGTTTTAATGGCATGTTTGAATTGTGTTAAAGATGATTACTTGGAGAATAAAAGGTTGTTGGGATTAAGTTTTGTGGAAGAGTTTGTATATAATTCTCAATCTTTCTCCCATATTAGTGATTTGTGAGTGTAACATCACCTAGTTCAGATGATGTTAACATTACGGATCATTCTCTCTTATAATAATATTACAGCTTGTTATAACTGATTATGAAGATGAGTAGTCATAGTGTATTAATTCTTCGGTCCCTCCACCCGTGGTTTACCCTGATTTAGTTTTCCGAGTAAATCTCCGCATCTCTTTTTATCATTATTTCATTTATAAACGCTTTTGGTTGAATTTGGTTGAACATGTGTACCGATAGTTTAACCCAATTCAGTATTAAATTCATATTCATATTCAAATTGCGTAGATTCCGGGGGCTGTTTATTTTTCTCCATTATTTTCATTTTGATCAACTATGATTGAGATCATATTGGTGTTGTCAATTGTTGTTAATATTTCCTATAAAACTCTTTTTCCAAGCAAAAATATTATTAATACTTGGGGTTCTAGAGTAAAGGTTCTTCTTATGTGTATGGTTGATCAAACCAAGGAGTAAGGAAAGATCTTGACATCACTCAACAAGAAAAGAATCGGTCCAAACTTGAAGCATATTCACTAAACAAATTAATTCTTGTCATGAAGAGAACTTGCACAGAATACACAGGGCTGAAATGAAGATGATAGAAAGGTAAAAGGTTAAACCAGAACCCACCCACCAGTGTAATCTTAAAGGCTAAAGCAGCAGTTATTCCACCACCAATTAATATTACTCTAAAAGAACAAGAGTTTTTTTTTTAATTTTTTTATTGTTAAAGCTAAAGCTTTATAGAGCAGCAGCAGCAGCTCATCAAATTCATATATCAATATCTGGCTGGCCATCACATTCCATGGGCTCTCCTATTAACAAATACAGATAAACCCTACATGATGATTATTGGAGGACTTTTAGCCTATATGGTGATGGACCTATTACTATACAACCTTTCTGGTAGGAAAAAGAAAATTAAAGAAAAGGTAATTAACACTCAACAATTGACAATTCTAGACAATTTAGTAAAGACATTCCTGCTGCCAGAAAAAGGTGTACTATTATCCGCAAATAGTGTACCTGGTTACTGGTGTCTTTTACTGCCAGTGTTTGTGGGGGTTTGTTTGCTAATACCGATTAAATTTGCTTTATTCTTCTACATAATTGTCTAGAAGACCAAAGTAATGTATATCCTTTCCTTTTGAAAATAATAATAATATTAAATTAATGATAATAATAAAAATTATAATAACCATCCTTCCGTCAAGACACAAATTTGCACGCATTTTAATAATCATTCACATTTTAAGCGTGAAAATATTACCAAACAATGTGCAGGATCCAATGATTTGTTGAGGCATTGGCAAAAGGATTAATAGAAGATCATTCATTACTGGTGAGAGCATAGAATAGGTATATGTAGAAAAGTTGTGGAAATTATGAATATTGGTGTGGTAGAGTTTGGAGGGAGTGATAGACAAAGAGGGACTCAAAGAGAGGGTCATTGTTCTCTCACCAAAAGAGGGGGAATCTTTTTTTTTTCTCCAAGTGTTATAACCTATCATTAAGTGACTGTGCTTATTCCTATTGGAATTATATACTTGATTTGGCCCATCAAATATTGTCATTAGGCTGGGCTTATTGAAAGTTATAACTTTGTGAGTCCATAAGCCCAAATGCTAGCATGTTTGAAGCCTTGAGTTTTGTAACTAGTAGTTTCAAAGTCATGAGTTAATGCTGGTATTCAAGTCATGAGCTGATGCTGTAGAAGTCCCCTATGAGTATTATATATAAAAGCTCTTATTTTAAAAAGTCTCTCCATGCTTTACTTGGTCTAGCCTTCTATTTTGCAAATAATAGTCATATCAATCCTCCTTATTTTGTTTCAAACTAAGAAATGCATAACAAATCACAATTAACCTACCGTCATCTATACATTCAAGAACTTGAGAACTTCAGTACAATTACATCTCATCAACCTAGATCTTATATTAACGCTCCTTTGAAACAACAAAACTCTCAAATCTCCATGACTAGCATCAAAACCAGCCTATATGTGAGTGTATTCTCTTCTACCGACAAGAAAATGAATTCAAATTCCTAGCCACAAATTGTTCTCCAATGTCACTACTTAAGCCAGTGCAGTAGTGTACCCAGGTTCATACTAGGTTTATGTTTACCGTACAGGTCTGGTTCAACAACGATTCTAACAGTATTATTATATATACCACCTGATAAAAAATCGATAAACACTTCCATCTTTTCAAAGCGAATTACTTTTGGCTCTAATATTTCCAATCTCAAGGAGTCGATGCTCATCCAGTATTCCAGTTTCCTTTCAGGTCACTCGAAAATCTTGCTCCTCATTCCTACACTTAAACTCCCGATTGAATTTGAGAATTTTTGGACCTTTAATAGCTTGGTTTAAAAAAAAGGGCGCATAAGTGTTAGGCACTCTGACGCATTCAAATTAGTGCTTCTTTAAGGTTAGGTGATGCGACTAGATGAAAGCAGTATGAAGCAGGCACCTCGGAGTTGCTTAGCTTTAGCGCCTTTTAGTGCTCGAAAGATGAATAAGATTTGGGTTATTTTTCTTATCCCAGTAAAAAAACGAATAGATAGGCCTATCTAATTTGTTGTCTGATATAGGCGAGAAAATAATGTTATCTAAGCTGCAGAAAACGAAGAGTCGTTAGCTAGTTAGTTAATATCTATGCTATGTGCCTAGTGACAAGGTAGATGGTGTGATTGGAGTTGAAGACGATGATCTTGAGGATTTTTAGTTGATTATCAGAAAAACTTGAGAACATATACTGCTTTTGCTTATCTTACTTGGTTGATGATGATAGCTTTTGCTTATCTTACTTAGTTGTGTCTTCATGACACTCATGTTTGCCTGATATTGACCCACATTTTGCCTTTCGCCACCTTACTTAGTTGATGGCTTGATAATAAGGTAGTATATGTTATATAGTTAAGTACTTTATAAGTATTTTTTGACACTGGGCCTTATGTGTTTGAGGCGAGTTCCTTTGCCTAGCGCCTAGTGCTTGGCTTCCCAAGCCTTTATCGCCTTATAGCAACCTGTGCATTTTGAAACCGTGCTTAATAATGATAAAAGATAAAAGCATACTGCTGAAGTGAACACTTCAATTGTATCCCAAATATCATTCTATTGTCTAACGAGAGGGCCCCTTCCTCACACTATTTCTAGTTATGTCTCTTGATAAACTTCCCCACCTTAAGGCATTGACAATTTGACACACATACATAGTTACATCCAGATCATTCGTAAGGAACTTGTATATTGAATTATTGACTTAATGATGTCTATATAGATCTATCTTATAGTACAATAACAGAAGCTTATAATTCAATTTTTTATAATAAAATATCATCAGTTGAAAGAGATCAAGTAAACTCATATAAAATATGTAGCTCAGATACAGAAATCAGGGCAACAAACATAACTTAACACTACCACTATCAAAAGCTAACCGTATAAAATGACAAGTTGAGGTACAAAAATACTATTTTTATGTTATCACGTATACACAACTACACAAGTATGTATATCACTATCCAATGATCCATCAATCACTAGGCAAACCTCAAGTGACCATTTAGCTCTCTAATATTTAAAGAGGTTGCTTAATTTTTTACTAGACAGCGGGTATATCAAAACAATAATAAATCTAGTTATAAAACAAAGATTTACTTGCTTATCTCATATGGTAAGATTTTGGTAATAAGTGCCAACTAACCTTTCTTTGCAATTTATTTATGGACCGAAAAATGACAAAATCGAAATTTCTTCTTTTCCTTCTCAACGTGTTCCTTTTCTTTCTCGACAAAACTAGAGTTTTCAAGCTAAGTAGGACTTCACAAACTTGAAGATCCTCTTGAATCGGAGAGGTAAAAGGCAATGAGTGTATCATCCTTTTCAACATAGCAACTATAATGAAAATGTAGATTAATCCTAGATTTTCATAAACCACTTAGTAACAAAAAGAGAAAAGAAATAAAAAATAAAACAGAGAGAGGAAAGACAGACCGATGCAATGGAGGAGAAACGGACTTGAGGATGATACTTATGATAGGTGAGTTCTATGAAGACTTAGGAGAATTTATATGAAGAGGATTTTAATTAATTGACACCGGGTGCATTCCCAGCCGTACGATTATTGTTCTGAATTTGAAAAAATTTGAATTGACAAATTTCCCTCTTTAGATGCTATTTAGTTTTAGCGAGAGGCCGTTGTAAATGTTTGCAATTGCTAGGGTGAACGACGCCGTTTTCAGCAGTAGAATTTTATTATGCACAATTGCATCATACTTTATGGATGGTTCATTCTATGCCCCTTGTTGTCTTCTATAATACAACCCAAATCATTTTCATTGCAAATGTTTGCTTGGCAATTTAGGAGATCAATCAAATCTATTTCCTTTCAAATAGATAGTTTTAGTGAGCTAACTAATCTAATATTTTAAATACACTATCCCCATTTTTTGACAGATATTTAGACCAATAACATTCAAATCCACAAGTAATCTCAATAAGCACACAAAATATAGAAGCCATACCTTAGACGTTGCTTGGATACCCTGACTCTTAATCCCTGTTACATCTCATTGAGGAAAAAAAACGACTTCAAAGACAAGAATTTTATATGAGCTTTTTTGATTTATATATTACTAATTATCATAAGATTATTTTGTACCATAGTCTTGAGAGGAAGGTTGGACTTGGACTTGGCACGAAAGCACACGAATGTCACCACGAGGCTCAATTACATAATTGAC
Source organism: Pulicaria dysenterica (assembly GCA_947179395.2). NCBI lineage: Eukaryota > Viridiplantae > Streptophyta > Magnoliopsida > Asterales > Asteraceae > Pulicaria > Pulicaria dysenterica. The sequence goes on along the minus strand of OX359292.1, from coordinate 47,045,932 downwards.
ACCAAATGCAACAGTAGTAAGAGCCCGTCTTTTCTCCCTTAGTCTTGTAAAGGTAAGCAGTTGCTAAACCTTTGACGATAGCTACATTAATAAATATTTAAAAGCGTGATTCGTATCTAATATTCAAACAGCATGGTCGTACTCCAAAAAAATTTCAAACAATTGAAGTTTATAACTATAAATTTGAAACGTTTTCTTAATCCATAGATTTCTCATATGATAGTTTCTTTATAACAACTCCTTGTAAGATTCTCTGAATCTGAACATCTTGTAAATATACAATCATTACCTTAATCAGTTTATCAAAATTATCAGACAACAGTTAGCTCCAAACACCTCTAAATATATAAACATATATAAGGTAAGTAGCCACAATTTGCCTACCATTAACAGTTTGCATATCAATTACAAAATTACAATAGTAGCTCAGACGAAACTCCCATGGAAATTCATAATTATCACATAGAAAATAATGCTACTGTTAAATTGACACGATAATCCGTATCAAATGAATTTGGAAGTTTATGGATTGATCTCACAAAATCAAACTGCAGTTCCTTATTCCTAGAAAGACAAATAAATCAACAGACATCAAGGAAGAATCGAATATGCAGACATGTGAACCTTTGTAGCTCAGGGTTGTTCCGCTAGTGTACAGTCTGCAGATGAAGATGAAAATGTAAGTGAAATTGAAACGGATTGAAGAAAGAAATAGAGGAATTGTGGATGTACCTTATGGATTCTCCTTGTTGAACATTCACCATTGTTTAGACAAAGAACTGCTGCTAAGCACAGAGAAACAGAGGTTTTCAAAAGTGAATGAGATCGAGGGAAGAACCCTAATTCCAAAGGAAAGAGATGTATATTTTCAAAACAGACGTTTTCTTAATCCTTAGATTTCTCATATGATCGTTTATACTTTATACGAATCATGTAAAAAAATGTGATTTATAAACTATAACTAGGAAGGTTTATGGTTGCACAGTCGATAAAATATGTACATGTCACTTTTTTAATCAATTCATTTTTTTTTTCACGTTTTTTAACTTCATTATATTATTTACTCTTTTTTTCATTTAACCAAAACATATCTTATAATTAGATGTGGTAGTTGATGATGGAGGGCTGACTCCTTGAGGTTTGGGTTTTGTGAATATATGCTTTAAAAAGTTGTACTATAAATAAAGTTTTTTTTATTAAAGTAAAACAGCTATAACGGCTTGTGACTAATGCATTGAAGGTTGTACAGTCAATTGGGGTTCGCTTTTTAGTTATTGGGCCATACCTGAAAGATTGGTGGTTAAGGTGGTTGTGTGTTACGTTTTGTTACGTGTACATTATAAAACTGTGTTGTTGGTATGAATGTGAACTTCTGAAATATTCGCGACACAAATATCGTGCATTTTTGGAGTTGTACAATATGCATATGGTATTGTACTATGTGTGTTGGAAGGCGTACTTTATATTGACAACATGACTATATATATATATAGTAACATCCTGAAAATGGGTCTAATTATACCTAGTTATACTTCATACTCAAGTGGTTGTACCTTGACTTTAATTGAGCATTTTAGTTGTTAACCGATGTTATTAGTTAGTTAAAGTGGATGTATGAGGTGTTAGATAAAACTTGAGCTTAATGTGTAAAAGTTATAAAGTGTTAAACGGTTTCGTGTAATGATTCCGTAGATATCTCCGATAGTTGAAATGAGATAATGTGTGTTAAGTTGTAAGTTGGAAAGGGAAACAAAATACCCGGGTTTAATTTATTAAACCCAAGGTCGGTTCATAACCCTCCCTTATCCCTTCATTTGTGTAAAACACAGTAGCATATGTACATAAGTACGTGAACACATATACATACATACTTTGGAGTTTTGAGTTGAAGAAATCAACAAGAAAGCTAAGTTGCTGCGGAATTCAGTTGTTAAAGTCAGTCCTTGAAGCTTTTCTCCATCCTTCTTGTAAGTATTATCTAACTAAGAACCCTAGTTTATGTTTTGAAGAAAATACACCATTTAGGTGGTGTATGTTGAGTTTTAAATGGTTACTTTTGAGGTCAAAAGTGTTTATAAGCTCCAAATGATGCTAAGCAAAGTGTATATGTGTTTGAAACTGAGTTTTGGTCGAATTAAAGGTCAAAAACGCAAGTTTGCAGGTCTGTACGCGAACAGAGTCGAAGAACACTGTAACGAGGGACCTTGCGGTCGCAAGGGATCGTACTTGCGACCGTAAGGGGTGTCTGTGGTCCATGTGACCGTAAGCCTTATTTTTTGTCCCTGCGGCCGCAGGCAATGGTGCTTGCGACCGTAAGACTGTGTTTTGATAGTTTACCGCTTACGTGCGAAGGAAATGAGGTTTACGACCACAGGTATATAACTTGCGATCGTAACCACCTTTGGAAACATGCTTGCGAGCAAAAGGGAGTTCCCTTGCGATCGGAAGCATGGGTTTATGGAAAAAGGCCTCTTGCGGTCGCAAGTAGTACCCTTGCGATCGCAAGGGATGTTTTTAGGGGGGCCTTGCGACCACAAGGCTTGTACTTGCGATCGCAAGCAGGAGTTTTAGATTGACAGCTTGTTTAACTTGTGTTTAAACCTAAGGGTGCTATGTATAAGTGATAATCAGGCATGTGTATATTGTGTTACGTGTTCAAGAGGAACTGGAAACCGTTGATCGTTGTGTCGACTTTCTGTGAGCTTAAGGTGAGTACCGGTTCCCCATGAGGCTTAGTAAGTAGTGCTAACCCTTGTGTGTTTAAATGTGTAATTGATGCTTTTATGTGCGCGTGCGAAAGGTATGTTATGATGTGATGTACCATGCTTATGATGATTAGAATTGTTATGAAAGTAAGTGAATACTTGTGACATGAATCATGTGGTAAGTGTATGTTATGATTAAGTTATACTCACACGTTTTGTTCACTAGTATGAACAGTAATTGCTGTGATTATATGCGCGCATGAAATTGGATCCTGATTGGATCAGCTATTTGTTTGTGTAATTATGTCCCGACACGGTTGAGGTCAGCTGGCTATATTGCGGATGGATCCTTTGAGGGCTTAGATGGCTGGTTATTCGGGATCAACGGTGGCTCGGTGGTGCACGCCGTGTATCAGGTTCTGCAGGACCGCCGTTCCTTGACAACCTCGGGATCTTGGTTTACGATCAAGATCCGATTTGAGTCCTAGTGGCTCCGTAATGCGCTGGGTGGACTGCTCTTCGCTTCCTCTACCAGTGTGGATTGGTGTTGCTGATTCCCCAGTTGGAGTAGTTGAGCGGGACTTGCAACCCTGCGAGATATGACTCCTGCTGACATGTTGGCACACCGCGATGTGATAGGATAGCCCTGTGTGCTTTTCCTGTGTTGTGATAGCATACTTGTTGATACTTATCTGAAATTTGTACTCACTAGCTAGTGTAGCTAACCGGTTCATGATTTACCCTTTTCGCAGGTAAAGATTAGGCAGCCTGGTGAGGCGGGTCCTTATTGGTATTTGTAATTACCTTTTGGGAACACTACTTTGTTATGCTTATTTACTTGTGATCCGGTGGTCGGTTTGTAGTTTGATAATACCGGTTCGTTTTGAGACTTGGCTTTTGATGTTATTAATCGCCAAGTCGGATAACAACACTTTATATTTTATAATCAGTGTTTAGTTTCCGCTGCACGCCTTTGATAAACATACTTAAAAAGTTTAAATTATTACTGATTTTAAGCTCGTGAAACTCAGTGTTACATATATATATATATATATATATATATATATATATATATATATATATATATATATATATATATTGAAAAGGATGATACACTCATTGCCTTTTACCTCTCCGATTCAAGAGGATCTTCAAGTTTGTGAAGTCCTACTTAGCTTGAAACTATATATATATATATAGGGTAAGGTTATATAAAAAATCTCCCTTAAACATAGAACCTAAAGAACCCACCTGGTAATGACACGTGGCACATTGTTTAGGGGCAAAAATAGAAAATTGAAAAAAAAAAAATAATTCACGTTCACTCAACAGCCACTTGTGCATTTAAAAAAACCCCATTTACTTTAAATGATCATAACTAATTCATTTTTAAGAATTTTAACAAAAAAATTATACCGTTAGATTCAGTTTTTCGTCATCTTTCAAACAAGACCGGGTTTGATATATTTCAGAAACTTTTTTTTTTGAAATCCAAATTTTGCATTTTGAGCTGTGTTCATACTAAATGCAAAATGCAAAAAAATCAAAAAAATGCAAAATATTATCATGCAGGTCATCCAGATGCTTTCAAAATGCAAAATTATGAAATACAAAATGCAAACTCAGAACTGATTCAATAAAAAATGCAGCCCAAAATACAAAATTACACATTCAAAAACAAAATACAAAATCCGTAAAATTTCTACATATATTATATATTTTAGCTGTGAGATCGGTTAATAAGAAATCCTTATGATGAGTTAAAAAATAAACACTGGATGATTGTATCGATAACTCGCAAAAAGTCATCACATTTTAATCAATCAAGACCATGAGGTTATTAAACGAAGTTCACCTCAATATGTAAAGCGATTCTCCATTATAAGCAAAGATTTATTTACTTTGAATTGATGACAAAAATGCAAGTAGTATATACATGCATAAAAGAAATTAATTAATCATATATTATACAATAAAAGTAATATAAGTAAGAAAAACTATATTCTTATGTACTAACTGATTCTTAGCTAGCTAGGATCGAGGACGCTGCTCAATTCGTATGTGATTAAGATGTGTTTAGGATGATCAATGATATTAAATTCATAGCATACTTATTTTTCTATTTCCTGCGTATATCAGAATACAAATTATAGCTCTTGAAGATGGTCTGATTTGTTCTTAAATAAACATTTTAAGGCATTATTAGTATGATCCGTGACTAAAAAAACGAAAATGTAAAAAATTATGAAAATGCATAATGCAAAATGCAAAAATTATAAAAATACAAAATGCAAATCCAACATGATTCCATAAAAAAATGCAGCCAAAAATGCAAAATTACACATTTAAACCCAAAATGCAAAATCCGACAGAAACACTACCTGCTGTCCAAATGGAAACAAAAATTTCATGTTGAAAAAAAATTTAGAAAAATATGGGAAGAGTGATCTTGTTTGAAAGAGGATTAAAAAACTAAAAGATTGGTATAATTTTTTTGTTTAAATTCACAAAACTTAAAAAGTTATGACAATTTAAAGTTTTTGTGGTTTTTTTATTTAATTAGTAGGTTGTTAGGGGAAGGATTTTCCATGTTTGCCCTTTTCTTCCTAAATTAATACATAATAATTACAGTTTTGTGATTTTCTGCAATATATATGACATGGCAATAACAGTTGCAAATGGTGACTGATGGTGAAATCATGTTACTATATTTTTGGTGTAAATTTGTTGGTCCCGAATGGATACTACAACAACAAATGTTTGTAGAAGGGGGGTTGAATACAAACTTTAGCAAATTAAAATTTAAGAGACACACGGTTTACTTTTATATAATTCTTATTGATGTTAATCAAGAATTACATTAGCTAGATGCGGAAAATCTAAGTTCAATAAAAGGTGGCAACTAGATTTGTCTAACACATAGACAATGCTAATCTTAAACAACTAATGTCTAAGATGTTCAACACATGAACAAGTTTGTTACACTGAAAGTAAAATGCTAACTCTTCTAATTCTCAACTTATGAGATTTCAGTGTTTTTTCAATGCATACTTAGCATGTTTCTATGCATAAGTATATATAAGCAAAGTGTGTCCGGGATGATGAAGAGAGAAGGAGACAAAGGTACTTGGTTTAATAATATTATAATAGATAAAGTTAGTGGGTGAAAAGTAAGTTAACTTTATACACAAAGTGTGTAAAGTGAGCATACTTTTCAGTAATGAGTATACCCACTATCTATTATTATATTATTAAACTACTACCTTTATATCTTGGAAAAGTAAACTTCTCCTTTCATGCTTGTGCTTTAATCAACACCATGCTTTCTGAAGATGTGACTTTACCAAGTATGGAGTTGCCAGCCATACTTAACATCATATCTTCGAGATCTTCTTTTCAAGAGTATCTTTCTCCTTTTTCAGGGGATAAAGATCTATCCTTTTTGTTTCTTTGCAGATACAGAAAGTGCTAAGTACTTTTACAAAGAAAGATCTAAGGCATAATAAGAACAACACATGTTCTGCCTTTGACTAAAGAAACTATTACATAGAAAAACTATTAACTGAGATATACAATAAAGACTCAGCTAACGGACACTGAACTGCAATTGTAATTTAGCTCAGCTAAGGATAAATGTGAAAGACTCAGCTGACTAGATTTGCTCAGCTGATCGAGATGCTCAGCTAATAATACAAATCAAAGTATAGCTAATAAACTGATCAAACTAAACTATCAGCTGATCCCAAGGGCTCAGCTAATTATTTGAGTATGATAAGCTCATGAAGAAAAGATTGGATAAGTAGTAAATACCTTATCTGACAGATGGGAGGCATCAGCTGATCAATGTGATTGTGTCAGCTGATCCTTGACTGCTCAGCTGATCTTTAGATCTTCATTAGCTGATGGTTTTAGACCATCAGCTGATCCAATGTGATTCCTCAGCTGATTGCTTTTCAACTGATCTTTTCTTCTCAGTTGATCTTCCTGAAGCTGGTCCTTTGGCTGATACTTAGTGTTCAGCTGACACTATGATTCGTCAGCTGATATTTCTTACTTAGAAATTCTTTAAGTCTCAGATGAAAAAACAACACATGTTTTTCATCAATCTAAGTCCAAAACTGAATATATGGTTTTGTTAACATCAAATCCTATTTTACTTAATAGATAGGTTTGATTTAGTTTTGATATTGCTATCTCCCCAACAAAATTAGATAGAGCAATTTAACATTAATCACATCTAGTTGATATGAAAGTTTGATGTTAAGATTGCGGTATTAAAAAGATGTATATTTAGTGTTGACAACATAAGTATATGACAATCCGGTGGCTACATTTCCACATAACTATCTATTTCGAAGTAGGAAAAATAAACATCAACACTGTCAAATCTATCCACAAGATCAATCATTGTGTAAAAAGATGTATAAACACCATATGTCCTGCAAAAGAATATATAATGATTATTCTATATAGACTTTAGGAAAAAGATATATAAGAATAAAAAGTAAATATTACCTTATTCGTCATGTAAAACTTCCTTGTAGACCACATTTGATGTGTAAACTCCATCCTGAGTGGCTGTTGTGTCGGGTTTAACTAATACCTTCGTATTTTGACGGGATGTTCCTCTAGAGAGCGCCACGTAAAGCTGGCCGTGCGAGAATACCGATTGTGGTAGATATACACCGACGTTAGGAATTGTCTGTCCCTGAGCTTTATTAATTGTCATAGCGAAGCTAAGCCTAACAGGAAATTGTTTTCTCTTTAATTTGAATGGGAACATGTCATCTTCAGATGGACAAAGAGGAATTCTTGGCAAAAATACCCTTTTACCGGAATATTGGCCGACGACTATTTCTGCATCAATGGCATTTTGTTGAAAACCTCTGCATATTAATCTGGTACCATTACACAACCCATCAGAAGGATCAATATTCCGTAGCAGTATTATCGGACATCCAATTTTAAGACGAAGAACATGAGGGGGCAAACCACTAACAGTTAGCGAGTTTAAGAATTCCATAGGGTAAAAGTTGTTTCTATCATCTTCAGCTTGATAGAAACTGTAATAGATTTTTCCTCTCCATTGAAACGGTCAATTAACTGATCATTAATCTCATCAACGTTATCATTTTTAGTTGATAGTATAGCCCTGGAAATGATATAATCAGAACAATTTCCATTTAATTGCATAAATGGAAATATAGCATCGACCAAAGCATCTATAGACTTAGCTTTATCAGTGTATGGAATGGTCATGTCATCGGGTATGCGAATAAAGGTTTTCTCAACCGTTTCTTCGTTCCCGTCACCGACTCGCAATAGAAACTCTGAAAACCATGGATCAGTTTTTGCTCTCATGTTCATGGTTAACCGTAGCTTTTTAATTGATGGCCATAGTGGAGACATCCGTAAGCTAGAGTCTACAATCTGTGCTCGCGTGCCACGTTATCACAACCGGTAACACCTGTCTAAAATCTCCCCCCATAATCATTATTTTTCCACCAAATGGAAGTGTCACCCCTGTAAGGTCTTGCATTGTGCGATCGACGGCCTCCATCGCTTGCCTCTTAGCCATTGAGGCTTCATCCCATATGATTATTTTTGCATCTTGAAGGAGTTTAGCAGCTCCACTCTGTTTTTTGATGTTGCATACAAAGTTGTTGTTAAGGTTGATGGGAATCTTAAATCGGGAGTGAGCCATTCTCCCCCCTGGCATGTTATTTGCAGCGGCACCAGATGAAGCGGTCACTAATGCAATAAGGCCACGAGAGCGAACTTTTGCAAGTATTGCTTATTTGGGAGATGAATATGCAACGACATCACAAAAGGTTGTATTTGAGAAAGTGAGAAGCTAAAGATCCGCCACATTGCTTCAGGTGGAGAGACATAACGTGCATCTTGAAACCTTTTAATCTCATTAACAACAACGCCTTCTACATCTGGATCAATATGGATAACTTGTTTGTCGTGACCCTTATAAACATACTTGAAGACATATTTTACCGACACAATACTCGAACAAACCTCAACATTTATGTGACAGTTGTACATCATTAGCAACTTTGGGTTGTATGGTACCACCCATCTATTATCCAAGGTCTTTCCATGTACCTGTGCATTAATTCCATTATTTCTCATTCGATACAATGGATAGGAGTCATCCGCTTGTATTGTAGTGTCATTGAATTGCTTAGGATACCTAAAACGACATTTTTTGGCTCACCCTGCATACAAGGACTGGACTCTCGTAAATGACCACATGGACCATGCATCATGTGCTTAAGGACCAACTCATGCAATTTCGGATACTTCTGCCGGTTTGGAATTTTAGCACAAACAATCTTATCATAGTGGTCCGGACTGGTCATCTTATGTTCTGGCCTCATTATGAGGAGGAAATGAGCGTGTGGCAAACCACGTTTTTGAAATTCAATGACATATACATATGCCTCGACCACACTAAGTATATGATTTTTGAAGATTTGTTCCTTCAGATCCTCCAATTTGGCTCTAAACACTCTTGCTACAAGATCTGGCCGATCTTGTGTAGTCTGTCCAGGCTCAAGTTCACTAACGATTTCATCCCAATTTGGATTGCACGTCATAGTAAGGAAAAAATCAGGTTTCCCATCATCTTGAACTAAAGTCATGGCATCGAGGAACCGTCTGCGCATGTCATGCGGCCCTCCAACAAAAGATGCAGGCAACACAACTCTTTGACCGATTCTATTTGGTTGAACCTCGCCGGCATTGACGCAATCCACAATACCCTGGTACAAATCCGCTCTTATCTTCGATTGAGTTTGAGAACAAAAATCCAAACGTGAAGTCTCAATCTTAATATATACGTCAACCGTAAATTGTTGTAACAATCTCCCCCCCCTAAAAGAATCAAGTTTGCATATGGTCGGATCTGGAACTTATAGCAATAGTATTCCCGCATAGTTACTGTCTTCCTATGACCTTTAGTGTTCGTCTCTGCATTGTGGTGAAGTTAATACAAAAATATAATGTAAGTATATGTACAATTTAGATAATAGCAATTACGATTATACACAAAGTAAGAGTTTGTTTTTGTATTCGTGTTCGTACCTTCTGAATCATCATCTTCAATATTTTCATTGTTATTGATAATCTCATTGATGGAAAACCCCGTCCCTTGATATTTTTGGATGCCATCCAGGCTCTCCGTTAGGAAAAAACAAAGGATAAGACAACGGATCATAACAAGCATGGTAAGGTTGAATCTGTTGACTATAGTTAGACCTTCCATACACCACAATGCTTCTCTTGTATGTAGTGATGTTATCATTACCTTCAACCCAAATACCGGCAACCTACAATTTGGTACACCTCAACATGGTTTACGCATTTAAATATACAAGGTACGTAAACTTAGGAATTTTGGTTTTAGATGTTCAAACCTCAGAAGTCGTCAGACGGTTATAGACCCTTTGATCAAGCTCCACCGATGCATTTATAGTAACTCTATAGTTGTCAAGGGGTCCAAGCTCAGAAAGACTTCGAAATGTTTTCACATAAGGGTTTTCACGAAGGACACGGGTCAAACTTTCGACTATATTTTTATCTAGATTAGGCCATTGAAGCCTATGATCAAACTCAGATTCAGCATCATTAAAATACAATTGTAAGTACCTCGGTTGACCATCCCTTGGAACTAACTGATCGATTCTATGATAAATTCCTCCTTGGACACGAAAAGTATAAACTCCGGCTGTCATATTATTCATCGTAGTATCCAAAGATACACTCATCGATGTGAAAGAAAAGTTTGTGTTGTATGCACGTATGTTATTCCTAAAGCATTTTCCTAATTCATCTTGTGCCGTAAATATATCGGATAATTCTTGAGGAATGTGATGCTCTGCCAGCTTTGTTTTCCCGCCCATGCAACAAAAACTCGGGAATTCAAATTTTATCCGTTTGCTCCACATTTAACACATTGTTTTTGTTTCTTCAACACACGATGTTCTTTAGGGATACCATTATAAACAAAATCGTACGCATCCTCTTGCATGATCTCCTTGTTTGATGGGTTGACATTGATATCAACATGTCTTTCAACATCTAGGTTAATTGAGTAATTAATATTTGTTACTATGGAGTAATCACACGTTGCATAATCAATTGTTTAATTTAGATCACTTATATAAAAACAATAAAATAAATACTAACTTCTAGATGATTGATCGATGACTTTATCAAATAGCGGTAGATGTATATTTTGCTGACATTGTGTGTCTGTATTTGGGGAAAAGATATGTAAAGAGACTGTTAATTAATAAATATTCCAATGTGAAACAATATACAACACTTGGTTCTTACCATTAACGCTTTCACATGTCAATGTTGAAGTAGATTGTGTGATGCCTTTTGTGTGCTGATTGTTAGCACATGTTGTCATCTTGTTCTTTTCCTTACTTCGCTGATAATATTTTTTATTATAAATTCTTCTCTTCTTAGCAGCTTTACTTGAATTTGTATGGTTTCCTAGATCTTTGTCCTCACAAATAACATGTGTGGGAGACGGGACAATATTTTCTTTGTGTCTTGCTACAATATCACAAGACGTTGTCGCATTTTCTACCCTTAGTGTAGCACCTCGTACTTCACTATTATTAGCAAAATTTGACATATCAAGTGTTTTTGTTGTCACTTGCAATATCCTTAATGGTTCCCTCTTAGATTGTGCTAAATTCATTTGAGTCATATTTTCCACTGTCAGATTTGGGCTAAGTTGTGTATTTGTACTATTTCCTTCACCATTGGTCAATTTAGTAATTCTAATCTTCTCCTTTTGTTGTGCATAATACCATCGACTGTATTCCTTCCGATGTTCTAAACGAAAATTTGTTACAATAAGATTAAAATCACTACATGAACTTATATATATATATATAATATTAGACATTTTACATATTTACTAATACCTTTTTGTGTGTTTACATCAGCTTGTGATATATTGCCGTTAACCGTCTTTCTCAGTTTGTTCTTCTCTTTTTTCAGTGTGTAAAATCTTTTGTTGTATTCTTTTCTTTTTTCTGCGACATGTTTTTGTTGATACATATTTAATTGAATATATTAAACATATTTTTTACATCAACAGGAAACCTAGAGAATATAAATACTCGTTATGAATAAATAAAATACCTTTGTCCGTGTCCATATAAATTTGGGTAACATCACCAGCATTTTTGTCAGGATCGGATATAGATTATATCAAATAACAAGAACTAACTTTTGAATAACAAATCAGAGTTGAATAAAAGTTAATCTTTAACTATGATCAAAATCAACTAAGAAGTTGCGGAATCACACTTAATTGATTAAAGAAGGTTTTGAACACAAAGCAATTCAATCAAACAGTAGTTTATTGATTAACCAGAATGATTACAATAGCAAACTTCACCCCCAATCTAACTTATTATGTTAGACGAAGAACACAGTTTGTTCTTGGGTTTCAAAGAGAAACTTAGAGGCTTAGCACTATTCTGAAAGCAAATTACAAGTTGAAGAATGAATGCAAAACTTAAACAAATGAGTATGTACATATTATAAATCCTAATCTAGTATTTATATACTCCTTGATCTTCCTTGATTTGTTGACAGTTAGGTAATCTTCTATCTTCTGAGATAATCTTGATGATCTTCCAAATATTTCGAGATATCTTCAAAGATAGGGTTTTCCATATTTAGCTCAACCGAAACTGTTCATTGGATGCAACAGTTCTGGTTCTTCTAACAGTCTTCGGCTTCAAGGTCTTCAAACAGTTGTAGTAGTTTGTACTAACAGTTTTGAACTCTATATAACAGCTTTGAAGTTCACAGCAACTGTTGGTTACAACTGTTTTCACAATCTTCACTAACAGTCTTAACAGTTTTGATTTTTGCATGTATAACAGTTTCAATGACTTAGCCAATTTCCCAACAATTTTCATCATGTTTAATCAACATTTCAAGCTACAACATCACAAAATAAGGAAGATATACGTCTTATGTTATATGTAGTAAGTAATAACTTAGGATGAGATGAAAAGATATCTAGAATTTCATTATTTACATCAATCATTTTAAAATATGCATTTCAATTAAGGATAACAACTTATATATTTCCTAAATGTTTTTATGTAGGTTTTTTATGGTTTTGATTTGTATTATAATGTTCTTAATATGAAAGATGATTTGTCAATATTACATAAGTTATGTTGGTCTTTAACTTAACGAACATATATATTTAGATGATTGTTTTATTTATATTAATCTAATACTTAAGGATAAACATCTAATATAAGATTTAGAAATACATTTATGGTTATTTTTTTCTTTTCTTTTTTTGCTTACATTTTGATCAAATTAGCACTATCTAATAATCATATCGGAGTCAAACATTAAAGAATACTAACAAAAATAAGCAGAAAAATTACCCCATATTAATTTAAAGATGCCAAACCAAAAATGTACTAAAACACAAATACTTCAAAAAGGCAAACGAAAGAAAAAAACATAGATATAAAATGTTCGCAACAAAACCCTGTAGCCTATAAACGGCTGGGTAAAAGTTCGAGTATTGATATATAATAAAAACTTATATTAAAAGATGTCGCATGGCTTCGGCTTCCATCATTTTCGGTTCAAACTCTATAGTGGATAGATCCGTGCAAATCAAAACATTTTCTGAAAATAAAAGTGATTGTGAGATAAAGTACAATTGTTTGTTATTTAACCAATAAATATTTGAAGTGTCTCATTGAACGTAAATGTAGAACTTACTTTCTCTTGTAGGGTCAAGTTTTACTCGACTAATGAATACAACCAAATGATCTCGTACTGCTCGTGCGAGAGGTGACGGACGATGAGAACTCCATGGATCGTACAGTTTTAGTTTTAACTCTTTGCCCCTGTACATGATTGATATAGTTTTAGTTTAGAAAAATATATTTATTTTTGTGTAATATAAACCATCAAATATTTATTAAGTAGCTTACGAAAAATCCTTCAATAACAATTCTAAATACGCAGAACGATGTTCATTCCACGGTTCCCTGAACCTTTTCAGTTGTCCTCGTACGATTTTTCCTACAACATCTATTAAAAAATTACCATGTAAGATTAAGTTAAAAGTATATATGTTTTTTTTTAAGTTTCAAATGAAAATGAAAAGGAATTTAATATACCTATCATCATTTTTACTTTCACACCAGCAAGAAACCCAAATGGATAAAATTTTGGATAATACGGAAGTTCAAATCCAACCAATGTACTCTTCAACGGTGTTAGCTTTGTTTTTTTGTAAAACCGAAGTTCATACTCATCACGATGGAGAGGGTAAGTTTCATATCTCACGAAATCATCACACCCAATTCCATAGAATTGAAAAGACTCTATTGAAAACATACCGCCTTCTAAATTCATTGGTTCATAAATTTGCATCAATCCGGAAGGAACAACCGCCACAATTCTGTCTCTCTATAAAAATATATTTTTATTAATTAGTTTGAAAATATTGTATATAATAATTTAGGATAGCTCTCAAAAAATGTCTAATTACTTACTTATCAAGTAAAAACAAATACAATTGATTTCCTCGAACATCCTTGAAGACATATTGAACCCTCACGGCTTTGATTTTGAACCAACCATTACGTGATTGAAATTCAGAAAAAACTTCATAAGAATACGGATCCATCCACTATAAAAAGTATTCAAATGGTGACTATTATACAAGTAACTAAATTATAAAGTAGCAAAACAAATATGTTAATGAAATGGTGACTTTGATAAGTGCATTTATAATGTATCGTGTCTTAATCTCTAAAATATAACTATTATATTAAAACATGTAATATTAGAAGAATATTAGAAAAAATTCTCACTAACATGACTCTTTTAATTATATGGGTGGATTTGGATCATTTGGTTAATTAAATCGACATCATATCTAATTTATTAGATTCTGGTTCATGTTTATAGGTAGTATAATATACTTTTATTACGCTGATTTTCTTAAAAGTTACAAAGATGTTTTTCCTCTCATTATTGCCATAAAAGATAAGAATTTATTATAATTTTTTTAAAATAGATATAAGGAGTGTTTCTATTATTAGACCTTTGAAAAAAAACTCGTGTATCATATTTTACAGAATTTTCATATATACACATTTATTTGAAAGGAATTTGTAAGCTATTCACTTATAAATATTTTTTTATAATGTTATATTTCAATCTTATTTATTGTTGGTTTTGCATGATAGGTTTATCTTTAACAATTTTAAAAATGCCTAATGGTTGAACAAAATACATGTATATGCTACCAAAGTACTAATTTTTTTTTACTAACATTGCGTAAATATTAAAACAAAGTTCTAGACTTGGTTACTTTTTATAGAAACAAATTTGTCCATCACATTATATTAATTAACTCAACTTTATCTTATCGTCTACTTTGAAAAATCATAGAATTGTTATTTATTAAAATTTTATAAAATATTTCAATTATTAAAATTTTATAAAAATCATAGAATTATTTTTGTTATTTATTAATTTTATTAGATACATTTATTAATTTTTAAAAAGGTTATAATTTCAAATAACGTAATTTAAAAGTTACGTTTAAAAAAATGGTATTAAACAAATAACAATAAGAGTTTATGTTGGGAAATTAGCTAAGGCATTAAGATTGTTTAACATGCAAAGTTGAAAACTGTTAGAAGAATTTTGACAAACAGTTCAAAACTGTTAGAGTTAACTTTGGGAAAACAGTTGTGAACTGTTAGATGAAAATGTGAAAACAGTTGTAACCAACAGTTGCTGTGAACTTGAAAGCTGTTATATAGAGTTCAGAACTGTTAGTACAAACTACTATAACTGTTTGAAGACCTTGAAGCCGAAGACTGTTAGAAGAACCAGAACTGTTGCATTCAATAAACAGTTTCAGTTGAGCTAAATATGAAAAACCCTATCTTTGAAGATATCTCGAAATACTTGGAAGATCATCAAGATTATCTCAGAAGATAGAAGATTACCTAACTGTCAGCAAATCAAGGAAGATCAAGGAGTATAAATGCTAGATTAGAATTTATAATTTGTACGTACTCATTGATTAAGTTTTTGCATTCATTCTTCAAGTTGTAATTTGCTTTCAGAATAGTGCTAAGCCTCTAAGTTTCTTGTTGAAACCTAAGAACAATCTGTGTTCTTCGTCTAACATAATAAGTTAGATTGGGGGTGAAGTTTGCTATTGTAATCATTTGGTTAATCAATAAAACTACTGTTTGATTGAATTGCTTTTTGTTCAAAACCTTCTTTAGTTAAAGATTCCTTTGATCACCAGTTGAAGGTTTGCTTCAATCTTGCTTTGTTCTTTAAAACTGTTTTCAAATCACTTTGCTTCAATGGATTCTGGTGGATCTTCTGATAACAATGGCTCTGGGTCAAACATTCGTGTTCCCATGCTCAAACCAACTGATTTTGAGATGTGGAAACTGAGAATCAAGCAGCATGTCCAATTAATGGACTATGCTGTTTGGGAAATCATTGAAACTGTTCCCACTACCCCTATTGATCTTGATGAGACTGGAAAACCAAAGAAGAAACCACCACCAAAGACAGATGGGGAAAAGAAGGAGAGAATGATTGAGATGAAAGCTCTCAGCATCCTCCAGATTGCAATTCCCAATGAGTATCAACATCAATTCAAGAAATTTGATGATGCTCATGAACTATGGAATGCTCTGGAAAAGAGGTTTGCTGGGAATGCTAGTTCTAAGAGAAACCAAAGAGATCTCCTTAAACAAGCCTATGAGAACTTCACCAGTGGAAAGAATGAGAGCATCACCCAAATCTTTGATAGGTTTTACAAGCTGGTAAGCCAACTAGAGAGTGCTAAGGTTAGGCTTGATCAAGATGAGATAAATAGAAAGTTTCTTAGGTCTCTAGGTGATGAATGGACTGTGTTTGCTGCACAATGGAGGACTAAGGATTCCCTTGAAGACATAGAGTTAGATGATCTCTATAATAGTTTGATAGTGTTTGAGGGAGAGATAGAGGGAAAAAGAAAAACTGTTGTCCCTAGCCACAATGCTGCTCTCCTGTCATCCTCAGGTATGGAATCAAACCATTCATTAACTAACTCTATTGATAGTTGTGCAGGTACTAGTTCTGCTGTTGGACTAGATGTGAATACTCCAGATGCTGTGCTTGAAGCTTTTCTTGCCAGCCATGCACATTCAACCCTCACCAATGAGGATCTTGAACAAGTGCACCCTGATGATCTTGAGGAGATGGATCTCAAATGGCAGATGGCCATGCTTACTGTTAGAGCCAAGAGGTTCATCAAAAGGACTGGAAGGAAAAACATGAATTTCAGAGCTGATGGAAAGGCTGGATTTGACAAGTCAAAGGTGAGATGCTTCAAATGTCAACAGCTTGGCCACTTTGCAAGAGAGTGCAGATCTGGTGGACAAGTCTAGAATCAAGGTCAGAGGTCAACTCAGAATCAAACCTCCTCAGCATTGGTCTCACAAGAAGGCCATGGGTTTGATTGGAGTGATCAAGCAGAAGAGGCTACAAACAACAAAACTTTGATGGCATTGACTGACTCCTCCATCAAGATGGATTCACCAGCATCTGAGGACATTCAGGTATCTCCTAAACTATGTCCTGGTAAATGTAGAGCTATTGTTAAAAGGTTTAGAGAGCACAATAAGAAAATGTGTGATGCTCTAAGCAAAATGGAGGAGAGGAGATATGAATCAAGTGCAGTCATTGAAAGCTTTGAAAAGAAAATAAAAGATTATCAAGCCAATGAACTGCAAATGGATTATGATAGAAAATATCATAAGTGGGAAAAAGAGCAGCTTCAAGAGGAGATTGATAGTCTGAAAAAGAAGCTAAGTGAGAAGGAAAGTAAGGTTGATGAGTTAACCAAAAAGTTGGAGGGTGTTGATATTGATCTGAGCATGTTCAAGGCAACAAATCTTAAACTTGAAACCTTGTTACAATCACAAATCAGAGACAAGGTGAAAACAGGTTTAGGATATAAGCAGACCCCACCTCCATACAATCACAACTACATAACTCCCATGTCTGATGTAGCTGATAGGTATGTTAATGAATCATTACCAGAGGAACTGAAGTCAGCTAATCCACAATTTGAAAGTGATGAGGAAGGAGTTGTGTATGCAGTGAGTGATGATAAGAATGAGGGAGTTATGAAGAAGGATGAAGGTATTCCATATGAAAATCACACTTGTTGTAAGCCCGTTCCCACAAAATCATCTTTACAACCTGTGGTGTTTGTAAAAGCATCCACTAAACCCCTCACCAATGAGCCAAAACTGACCAAAGCTGTTCATTCTATAAGCAGTTCCACAACTGTTACAAACAGTCCCCACCTTTACACTAACAGTCCCAAAAGGAACCCAAACAGTTCTAACCCACACAGCTCAACTGTTAGTGTTAAGTCAAAAGGAAAAGAGAAAGTTGGTGAAGTTATAGTTGGGAAGCCCAAGAAGGAAGCTGCAAAAGCACAGACTAAACCCAGATCTGTAAAAAGGCATACTGAAATGCCTACATGCACTTGTCAAAAACATGGTGTACAAAAGTTTCCTCAGTCAGCACCCGTTAGAGGAAATCAAAGAAATAGAAACCAGTTCTGGTCACAAAGAACTGGTTTGCCTATTGTGAAAGCTAAAAAGTGCTATACATGTAGGAGATCCAATCAGTTGACTCAAGACTGTTATTATAACCCACAGCTGTGTAGCACCAAAGAACCAAGTTTCAAAAAGTAAAATAACAGTTCTAAAACTGTTAAGTCAAAGCAGATTAACAGTTCTAAAACTGCTAAGCCAAAACGGGCTAACAGTTCTACAACTGTTACATCCAAACCAACTAACAGTTGCACAACTGATTTATCAAAACCAAAAACTGTTGGTCTGGCTTGGGTGAAACTGCAGAAACAAACAGTTTCTGAAGAGGGTAAAACTGGTACTCAAATTGCAAAACAGAATAAGTCACTTGATGACTCAACTATTTTACCTTCTACAACAACTATTTGTTCAAAGGTCTCAAATGTTAATCACAACAATTGGGAACCACATGTTCTTACAAAGTATTCCTCACACAAATTAGAGAAATCTAATTTGGATGAAATAAAAAAGAACCAGACTCTGTTTAAGTATTATGACTTGAATGGTGTACCCAAGACCTGCATGGCCTGGGTACTTCCTGCTACTAACTGATTTTATTTGTGCAGAGCATTCATAGGGCCAATCATGGATCTATCTGGCATGTGGATAGTGGATGCTCAAGGCACATGACTGGAAATCCACACTGTTTGAAGGATTTCAGAAGCATCAATGGTGGATTTGTAGCATTTGGAGGAAATGCTAAGGGAGGAAAAATCACAGGTAAAGGAGCTGTTGAGGCAGGTACACTTACATTTAATGATGTTTTCTTTGTTAAACAGCTTAAGTACAATCTGTTAAGTGTATCTCAAATCTGTGACAATGGAAACAAAGTTTTGTTTACAGATTCAGAATGCATTATTCTTTCAAAAGATTTTAAACTAAATGAGAAGTATGTTCTTTTAAGAACACCTAGAAAGGATAATGTATACTGTCTAGATATACAAAAGATTGCTAAACAGAATGTGTTAAGTTGTTTACTCTCAAAGGCATCTCATGATGAGGCTGTCATTTGGCATAGAAGGATGTGTCACATGAATTTTAAAACCATGAACTTGTTAGCTAAAAACAGTTTGGTAAGAGGTTTGCCCCAAAAAGAATTCTCATGTGATGATCATTGTGTAGCTTGTCTCAAAGGCAAGCAACACAAAACTTCTTATAAGACCAAAGAAGTTTCTTCCATTACTACACCTTTACAATTGTTACACATGGATCTTTTTGGTCCTACATCTGTGGTGAGTATAGGAAAGAAAGCATATTGTTTAGTCATAGTTGATGATTTCACTAGGTTCACATGGGTTCAATTTCTTAGAACTAAGGATGAAACTGCTGAGTTAGTTAAGTCACTTATTCTTAAAATTGAAAATCAATCTGATTTGAAGGTGAAAGTCATTAGATCTGACAATGGTTCTGAATTTAAGAACTATGAACTAAATAGTTTTTGTGAAAGTAAAGGTATTGAAAGACAGTTTAGTGCCCCTAGGACTCCCCAACAGAATGGAGTTGCTGAGAGAAGGAACATGACTTTGATAGAGGCTGCTAGATCCATGTTAGCTGATTCTAGGCTTCCAATGACATTCTGGGCAAAAGCAGTGAACACTGCCTGCTATGTTCAGAATAGAGTACAAGTAGTCAAGTCCAAATGGAAAACTCCTTATGAGTTGTTCCTCAAGAGAAAACATTTAATCAACTTCTTCAAACCATTTGGCTGTCCTTGCACTATCCTTAATACCAAATCACCATTAGGCAAGTTTGAGAGTAAGGCTGAAGAAGGTTTCTTTGTAGGATACTCCACTCAAAGTAAAGCTTATAGAGTTTTTAACAATGTCACTAGAATCATAGAAGAGAGTATGAATGTCTCTTTCAATGAGAATAGGATCAATATTGCAGGTAATGGGCCTGATTGGTTATTTGATATTGATGCATTGTCTAAATCTCTTTCTTTTGAGTATTCTACTGAAACAGCTGCAGGTACCTCCACAACTGTTGGTAAAAATCAACAAACAGTTTCCAACAGCCCAAACAGTTTTGAAACTGTTAGCTCAAAACCAACAACTGTTGGTTCAAACAAAGTTACTGAAGACTTTGTTGTGATTCCTATGCTTCAACAAGAGTTCCCCAATGCTGTTGATCCATTGATTGATGCTGAATCTTCAAAGGACATGGAATCTCATGATCCTCAACAACACACTGACTCTGCATCCTAAACAGTTGCTGATCAAGTGTGTGATACTGCTGAAAATTCAAGTGAATGTGAGTTTGATCTGTCTAATCTCGGGAATGAACTGACTGAAGAAAATATTCCTACATCAAGAGTTCACAAGAATCATCCAATATCACAAATAATTGGTGATCCAACCACTCCTATCAGAACAAGGAATATGCTGCAAAATGAAAACAGTGGTGTGGATCTTGCCCAATTTGATGTGAATGTCTGCTTTCTATCTCAAATAGAACCAAAGAAAGCAATTGAGGCATTGAAAGACCCTTCATGGGTGGAAGCAATGCAAGAGGAGCTCTTACAATTTCAAATTTAGCAAGTTTGGAAGTTGGTTGAGCTTCTAAGAGGCAAAAGAGTAATTGGCACCAAGTGGGTGTTCAGAAACAAGAAAGATGAAAGAGGGATTGTAATAAAAAATAAGGCAAGACTGGTTGCACAGGGCTATACACAAGAGGAAGGAATAGACTATGATGATGTCTTTGCACCTGTTGCAAGGATTGAAGCAATTAGACTATTTCTTGCTTTTGCAAGCTTGAAAGGATTTAAGGTGTATCAAATGGATGTCAAGTCTGCATTTCTCTATGGAACTATTGATGAGGAGGTATATGTGTGTCAACCTTCTGGCTTTGAAGACTCAAAGTACCCTGACAGGGTATATAGGTTGGATAAAGCTCTATATGGACTACATCAAGCTCCTAGAGCTTGGTATGAGACATTATCATCCTACCTTCTTGAGAATGGTTTTAAGAGAGGCACAATTGACAAAACATTGTTTACAAAGATTGTTAAAACAGAGATTTTGCTTGTTCAAATCTATGTTGATGATATAATCTTTGGATCCACTGATGACAGCTTGTGCAAAGAATTTGAAGTCATTATGCACAAAAGGTTTCAGATGAGTTCCATGGGTGAACTCACATTTTTCTTGGGATTACAAGTAAAACAGAAGCCCTCTGGTATATTTCTAAGCCAATCTAAGTATGTCAAAGACATATTGGACAAGTTTGGCTATCAAGATGTGAAACTGGCAAGCACTCCTATGGAAACACACAAACAGTTGGGAGCAGACTTTGAGGGGGAGGATGTTGACATACATCTATATAGGACAATGATAGGTTCATTAATGTATTTAACTGCTTCTAGACCTAATATAATGTTTGCTGTGTGTGTTTATGCCAGATTTCAATGCAGTCCGAAGATGTCACACTTGTTTGCTGTGAAGAGGATCTTTAGGTACCTCAAAGGCCAACCAAAATTGGGACTTCGGTATCCTAAAGATTCACCTTTTGATTTGGTGGCATATTCTGATAGTGACTATGGTGGAGCCAATGTGGACAGAAAATCAACCTCTGGAGGATGTCAATTCTTTGGATCAAGGCTGGTTTCATGGCAATGCAAGAAACAAACAACAGTTTCAACCTCAACGGCTGAGGCTGAATATATTGCTGCATCAAGCTGCTGTTCACAAGTGCTGTGGATTCAAAATCAGCTTCTGGATTATGGTTTGTCTTTCTTGCATACACCTATTTATGTTGATAACACCAGTGCTATTAGCATAGTTAATAATCCAGTGAAGCATTCTAAAACCAAGCACATGGAAATCAGATTTCATTTCATAAGAGATTGCAATGAAAAGAAATTAATCCAAGTTATGAAAATCCATACTGATGATCAATTAGCTGATCTGTTCACTAATGCATTTGATGTGAGCAGATTCAACTTTTTGATCTCAAACATTGGAATGATTAACTTGGACTAACAGTTGTTCATTACTCAATGTTTTTCACTCTAACAGTTTGCAACTGTTAGTATTGTTATCTAACAACTGTTGCTTTTAAGTGTTCAGGGAAGAGTAAAAGTGAAAATCCCAAACCAGTTTTAGACGTATCTGGTTGCCTATCCCACAAACAGTTTTCAAATCCGTGAATGTCCTTGATATGTGGTAAAGGTAAAATACTTTATTGAGAACAGTTCCAGACTGATAAAGGTAAGTCACTTTATTTTGTAGTGTTGTGAATGGACATGACAAGTCACTACATGCTAAATTATTGACCAATTCACAACCACAAGTTTGTCTATAAATTAGCTTGCATGCATTCTTCACAAATCACACCTACATTTGCATTCCAGAGAGCAAACTTTTCTTTGCAAATGGCTACTAACTTCTTTCTCATAAACTTCAAAGAAATTAATGCTAAACAAAGTTATGTAACTATCCCTGCCCCATTTGTTAGAATGCATGAGCTTTGGAAATTCTCATCTTGTGTTCTTGAGATGCATGATGATCGAGATAGGTTCACCTTGACACAGCACCCAGACCCACGTAGGCCATATAAAATGACTGATCATATTCGTATAAGAGGTGATTTTGAAAACTTCACTCTCTTCCACGAGTTGCCTACCAACTGCTGTTTAAGGTTCGACTTGAACCTGGAAGGCACTACAGGCTCAGTAGTGTGGTTCAATGTTCGAAAAAATGATGCTGATGATGACGTTCTAGCCTCGGATGATGATGCAGTGGAGGTCATTGTAATCGATGACTAGTTCCATTGCACCTCATGGTCTTAGCTGATGATGGATTGGCAAGTACTCATCATCATCATCCGAGTCTAATGGAAGCCATAACCTTTAGAGACAAACAACCGTTAGAGATAGAGATGGGTGTAGAAATTGAAATCAGAAAAGACTGAATTTCGTTGACCCTTGCACAATTAGATAGACAGTACCAACAATGGCTTGTGAAAATGCATGTACTTTGTAGTTCATCTGTGTTAAACATGAATAAAATGCATATTTTGTTGATATCTGTGTTGGCTAATGGTTTGGTTATGATGAATCAGCTTATGATGAGTGTACGAGCTAAGTTTTGTTGACAGTTGCACATTTTTTTAACAGTTTGAAATACTACTAACGGTTTTCAACTGTTCGCATATAGTCTGCCCAACTGTTAGGAAAAATCCATGTGCATCTGAGGGGGAGAAACTCGTCCAATAACAGTTGTACTTTCTAACAAAAACAGTCTTCAACTGTTAGTGTGTAGAATCCACAACTGTTCGAAAAGGGAGTTATTTCTAAATAACATTTGTTACATCTTATGAAAGCAGTTCTTCAACTGTTAGTGTTATTTTTGTCCGTCAACTGTTAAGTTACTAAAGGGTGTTTTGGTCTTTGCAGAATTTTGAGGACGTTTGAATTGCATTGAACATTCGAAACATATTTTAGGCAATTCCCTCCTCATCAGTTCATTCACTCGTTCTGAACTTTGATCAAACGCTAAAACCCTAGAATTTTGCTCTCAAATCAAAATGGCTCCCCTTCCATTTGTCAAAGAACACAATATGCTTGCCTTCCTTACAAAACCTGCTGATCTTACTGCTTTCCACGACATGATTGACTATCTCTCGATGTCAACTCTACACACTGCTCTCACCATAAACCCAACCATTTACACTTCTCATATTGATCAGTTTTGGAAACATGCTACCCTTCGAACAACTGATGAAGTGCAATGGATTGATTCCACTGTTGATGGTTTAAATGTTTCAATCTCTGAGGACTCCATCCGCCAACTTCTTCAACTTCATGATCGCGATGGTGAGTATTCTGATTCTGTTTCCCTAGACTTTGTGTATACCGAGTTGGTTAGGCTTGGGTATGAGGGCCCTAGGGGAAAGGATACCTTCTACAAGGGACATTTTTGTGCACACTGGAAATATTTGATTCATACTCTTCAGCAGTGTGTAAGTCCTAAACGCACAGGGTGGAATGAGTTTGGAAGCAACATTGCATTGGCCTTAATCTGTTTGGCCAACAATCGTTGTTTCAACTTTTCAAAACTTATTTTTGATGGCATGGTAAAACATCTCGGGACCAAATATGGTCTCTTTTTTATGTACCCGCGATTTGTGCAAAGTTTTGTTAAACTTTTTTATGCCAAATCTTAAAGCACACAAGAGGGTCCTAATTCCCTCTGCTCATGTGGCCTCCACATTGAGCAAATTGATGGTTAATGAGAAGAATTTCTCAGGTGCCATAACTCCACCACTCTCTGCAATGGTGGAGTTTCTTTCAAGAAACAGAGCTGCCAGGGGTGAGCATGAAGCCCAACTTATTGCTACACCACCACCTCTGGAACCCACAGCTCACGATACTCAAATAATCCCCTCTACTACCTTTGAAAGAGCTACAACACAAGCCCCTGCACTAAAAATATTTCAAAAGAAGAGGAAAAGAACTGTTGGTGCTCCTTCCACCACAGTTCATGAAACTGAAATTGTTAGCCCTGCACAGGTACATTCATCTGTGCAGAATATCGAAAGGGAACCATTCGTGCTGTCTCCTAAGCACAATGAGGAGGTGATCACTCCATTAGAGGGTGATCATGTGGTATTTGAGGCTGACACTACTGTTTCATCCGCAAGGGATGAACAGGACAGGATTAACATAACTAAGACCTCAGTCACGGCAACAGAGGCTGGTCAAACAGTTTCTGGAAATCCCCAGTACCAAGAAAAGAGGGGTACTGGTGTGGAATCTCAATTGAGTGAACCACCAGTTTTATCTGTCAATGATATGTTAACAGTGGCAACACTGGCTGACATTGAGGCTAGAATGCAACACCGAGCATTGACGGATTCCAACTTTGCACCTTTCTTTGCTGCATACGTGCAACTCAAGAAGAAGATTGCCTTACAAAACAAAAGGATTCTTCAACAAGATCAACAAATCAAGGTGTTGACCAACAGTTTGAAGCATGCTAATGAGGTGCTAAAGATGCATGATCAAGTACTACAATAGTTGACAGCTGCTGCAAGACTCCCTTCAACTGTTCCAATCAAAGAGGGGGAGAGTTCATTACCAACAGTTGCTGAAGTACCAGAACAAACAGCTGCAGTGGATGAACTAACAGTTTCACCCAGTGAATCAACAGTTGAAGAGAAATTATCAGCGGTGGATAGAGTGCTAATCAATACGATAATTTTGTCTGGTGATTATCCTTCAACAGAGGTTTATAGATCATGGACAAAGGTTAAACAAGATTATCTGGTGAAAATGGGAAGTGAAATGCTAATCTGCGGTGTCAATCAAATGAGACAGAAGATTGAGGATGGTTGGCTAGAGGGAAAGTCGGCAAAGCTTAAGCCACTTAAGCCAAAGCCTGGATTCAAAGGGATTAGTATTTCTGAGAGGGCTGTTAAAAAGAAACTGCAAGTTGTACAAGGAAAAGGAAAAGAGATTGTTGTTGAGCTACCAAAGCTAAAATTAACAAAAGAACAACAAGAAGAAAGGGATTTTGAATGTGCTCAGAGGTTGGCTGCTGATCTTCAACAACAAGAACCGACTGATTTTGAAATGGCAAAGAAGCTAGCAGATGAGTTCACTAAACAAATTGATGAGGAAGAGAAAGCCAAGAAAGCTGGCAAGGGAGTGAAAAGAAAGAGGATTGTAAAGTAGAAAACTGTTTTACCTCCTCCCCAGTCACAAGTTGAAAAGGAAAAGGCTCAAATGGTTCAAACAATTCTCCAAGACCGACTAAGATCTGAGCTTGAAACAGGGATTGAAAAGTTGGAAAAAGAACAGTTGGGTCAAAAATCCCATATCACAGAATGGAGATTTGAGGTGTTAAGAGAGGACACTGAAAAGACAGGTGTAACTGTGGTCAGAGAAGGGTTGATGGAAAGTTACTCTAATTTCTTTCAATTAGTGAATCATTGTACAAGGAGAGACCTTGAGGAGATGTACGTTTATGGAGCTAACAAATTTGCAAATGCTGAGGAAATTGAAATAAAAGTTTTGATGAGGCATCTAACAAGCATATGTCGTCCAAAGGAGATTATGCAAGTTTTGATTGCTGATGAGGCTTTTCCTATCAAGTCAGTAAAAGTGTATTCTAAAGCTGGAGTGTACCATATGGTGATGGCTAACTCTCAACAACAATGGTTTGCTTTGGAATTCATAGAGCACAATAAAGTTAAGCTTCAGTATATGCTAAAAGCAAAATTCTTTGGATAAGATAGAATAAAAGATGATTTGTTCAAGAGATTAAAAGAAAGACTGACATGAGTCAAGTCTATGTAAGTTTTCTTTCAATTTTGGTTGTAACAGTTTACTTTGCATAAATATATGGAATTCATTCTTTGCTTATGCTTAATTTGTCCGTGATTAAACCCTATGATCGAAAGAACTTAAAGACATTGGTCAATTCTTTAAGTTAGGGGGAGATTGTTGGGAAATTAGCTAAGGCATTAAGATTGTTTAACATGCAAAGTTGAAAACTGTTAGAAGAATTTTGACAAACAGTTCAAAACTATTAGAGTTAACTTTGGGAAAACAGTTGTGAATTGTTAGATGAAAATGTGAAAACAGTTGTAACCAACAGTTGCTGTGAACTTCAATGCTGTTATATAGAGTTCAGAACTGTTAGTACAAACTACTACAACTGTTTGAAGACCTTGAAGCCGAAGACTGTTAGAAGAACCAGAACTGTTGCATTCAATAAACAGTTTCGGTTGAGCTAAATATGGAAAACCCTATCTTTGAAGATATCTCGAAATACTTGGAAGATCATCAAGATTATCTCAGAAGATAGAAGATTACCTAACTGTCAGCAAATCAAGGAAGATCAAGGAGTATAAATGCTAGATTAGAATTTATAATTTGTACGTACTCATTGATTAAGTTTTTGCATTCATTCTTCAAGTTGTAATTTGCTTTCAGAATAGTGCTAAGCCTCTAAGTTTCTTGTTGAAACCTAAGAACAATCTGTGTTCTTCGTCTAACATAATAAGTTAGATTGGGGGTGAAGTTTGCTATTGTAATCATTCTGGTTAATCAATAAAACTACTGTTTGATTGAATTGCTTTTTGTTCAAAACCTTCTTTAATCAATTAAGTGTGATTCCGCAACTTCTTAGTTGATTGTGATCATAGTTAAAGATTAACTTTTATTCAACTCTGATTTGTTATTCAAAAGTTAGTTCTTGTTATTTGATATAATCTATATCCGATCCTGACAGTTTATCAAATAAAATAGAACACAATAAACAATATTATATATAGCTTTAGAGAAATGCAACTTAAAAAAAAGGCAAGAGTGATACTTTGAAATAGAAATAGGAAATAGCACAAATGCATAACGACTTTACAGGAAATCTAACCTATCACCTTTTCCATAAAAATAAGGGTGTTTTACCATTTTAACTGTAGCATTTTTACTCTTAAATTGATAGAACATAATGTATATGAAGTAACACAACAGTGTAGGTTAACAAAACCTTTAGGTGAACAGTAAAAGGCGAAGTAACACAACAGTGTAGGTTAGCAAAACCTTTAGGTGAACAGTAAAATGCGATGGTTAAGATCGCAAGAATTGTTATTTATTATATAATATATAATTTGATTAGGTTGTATCGCATTTAATGCAACAACCATTAACATAATGTGAGTAATATTAATATTTAAGTATGTTTAAGAAAGAACTAACATAAACCAAAGCAAAATTTATTTGAATTAACACAAAATAAAATATTATTTCCGAATTCACTCAACACTCTTGAAAATATAAATATTGATAATATTTAATTACAATAGGAAATAAGCTAATCAAAGTTATAGCCGTCTTCTTCAGATTCATCTATCAATTTGTAAATCTTGTTTCGGCTAAACACCGAGATTTGGTTCCTTTTTTGTCTTTTCACATTTTTCATAGTTAAAGTTTCGTCGTCAGAACTGTCAACATCAATAACATCATTCCAGTCCCACTTTAATAGATTTTCTTCTCTGTTTTTCTTTTTGCTAATCTGAACAATATAGGATATTAAACATTAGAATACTTGTATTAGTACCATATACCATTTCTAAATTAGGTGTCGCATTTATGAGTTACTACTTACTAAGAGTTACAATGCATATAACCAATTATATTACGATTGTATTTAGTTCACAATATGGAATTAATAAGATTAGAATTTCACAATATGGAATTAATAAGATTAGAAATAGGCCAGTGATTCCTAATTAGAATAAAGTTTGGATAACGTCATGTAGCGTTTTTTGCCGTGAAATTATAATATTCTTTTCTTTGTCTTCATATTATCTATTTATGTTACTATATTGTTGTACAAGTATTATAGAGAGGTTCTATATTTTTTCAAATAAAGTAAAGACAATATTATAGAAGTTCTATATCTAATATGTTAACCATTTACCAGTAGATATAAATGGGCTATTGAGAAATTTATTTTATATATATATTTATATATATTTATGTTACAGACTATAAATATAACGATATAGATTATAAAAAAAAGTTTAAGTGACAAATTGTGGCGCACTAAACAGAATGACATATATTGTTGACTTCCAAACTTGCAAAAAGGTTCAATAATTGTTTCAAAGATGTCGGTGATGCAGAAAATTCATTGCACGTTATATGTAGTGGTTATTGTCACATATAAACTTAGAAGCAAAACACAGTAAAGATACTAATTTAGATCAATGTATTACCTGTGGGCTATCATTTCTTGCAACAGTCATCGTAACATGTACCTCACTTACAGGAGCAGCGTCTTGAGTGTTCAACGAAGTGATATCTTCCATCATAGGAGTGACTTCAATCATAGGAGTGTCTTCAATCTCTTCATGAATGTTGAAGCATTCCATAGCATTATTGAGGCTCATTTCAGAGTTCATATTGCTTTAAGAGTTAAAAGGAAACAAAAGAAGAACAATGAGTAAATAAACCAGAGAATTATTAAACAACACTTTCTTAAGATAAAGGTTGTGTTTACCGTAGGTTTTGCACTTAAAATTGTTTTCTAACACAGAAAACAATGTAGATATATTTTTATAGAAAATGAGAGTGACACATATATATAGAAATGGCGTACACCTTATTTACGGAAAGAATATCAATGATTTACATAAAAGAAGGAAGTGAATATGGAGTTAATTTCTTTAAAAATCAAATTGACCTTTCCTTATTTTAATCTCACAATTTTGGTAGTTGCTTCATTTAACAATTATAAAAAAGGAATATATGATTTGAAAAAAGGCAACTAACACAAAATTTATTTCTAGAAAGATTATATTTGAAAAAGGTAACTAAAACAATTTAAGTCCCTCCACCTGTGTTTTCACAAAACAAATTAATTCTTGTCATGAAGAGAACTTGCACGGAATACACAGGGCTGAAATGAAGATGATAGAAAGGTAAAAGGTTAAACCAGAACCCACCCACCAGTCTAATCTTAAAGGCTAAAGCAACAATTATTCCACCACCAACTAATATTACTATAAAAGAACAAGAGTTTTTTTTTTAATTTTATTATTGTTAAAGCTAAAGCTTTATAGAGCAGCAGCAGCTCATCGAATTCATATATCAATAGCTGGCTGGCCATCACATTCCATGGGCTCTCCTATTAACAAATACAGATAAACCCTCCATGATGATTATTGGAGGACATTTAGCCTATAATGTGATGGACCAATAACTATACAACCTTTCTGGTAGGAAAAAGAAAATTAAAAGAAAAGGAGATTAACACTCAACAATTGACAATTCTAGACAATTTAGTAAAGACATTCCTGCTGCCAGAAAAAGGTGTACTATTATCCGCAAATATTGTACCTGGTTACTGGTGTCTTTTACTGCTAGTGTTTGTGGGGGTTTGTTTGCTAATACCGATTAAATTTGCTTTATTCTTCTACATAATTGTCTAGAAGACCAAAGTAAGTAATGTATATCCTTTCCTTTTGAAAATAATAATAATATTAAATTAATGATAATAATAAAAATTATAATCACCATCCTTTCGTCAAGACACAAATTTGCACGCATTTTAATAATCATTCACATTTGTGTAGAACACTAAAAAAAAACTCAAAAAAAATGCTATGGAACACAAAAAAATGCTTTAATGTAACAGAAAGATAATGCTGTAGTTTTTAATACATAATTGAGAAAACAAAGAAAAAAAGATGTTTTAAAAGGAAAAAATAAGAGACTTCACACACAGAGAGAAAGATTCTATTAACATACCTCAGCAGGCACCTTTTTTAAACACAATGAAACGAATTCTTTCATAGGTCGAGAAAAATGTTCGTCTAGCTGCAACAAAACCATATAAAAATCTTCAGTCCGATCTAATGATATCTAACTCACTAAACAATATGAATGAATACCCACATATATACTTGGATAAAAAATTAAATTAGATACAAAGTTTCATAGATGTAGAACAACAATTGACACTAAAAACAGAACTGAAAGATTTCCTGCAAGAAGAAATAGTAGAAATTTAAAAACAATAATAATTTATATTACAATTAAGGCAAATAACTTTTTAATGTTCTATCCTGTTCCAACATGAAACCAAGATACACATTGTTCATTATATATCTAATAAATAATCCATCTCAAGAAAACTTACCAAATCAGTAACAGAGCCACCAGCCATATATTCCATTATTCTCCACAGTTTAGTTTGGTGAAGATACGACCCATAGTATTCAGTAATATATTGAGATCGACATTGTTGTAGAGCTGCTATTTCCTGAAAGAAATTTTGATGAAACAACTATGAATTAAACTAAAGTGGTAGGATTTGTAAGGACAGGGATACCTTTGAATGTCTTCAATTTCATCCTCTCTGTAGATATTAATAATCATTTCCATGACAAAGGCCAGAACTCAATTCTAAACCTAATTATATAAATAATTCACCTAGCAAAGAAAGTAAAGATCGACACAACTATAGACTTTCTGTGTATCTTGGTCAATGACTACAGAAAAAACAAAATCAAGTCAATGACTTCTAATGAATACTTCAATTCAAAAGGGGGTTTCATATAGACGGAAGTGCATAAATTTACAGAAACAAATGTGAGTACCCAACCAAGGCATTTCTCGCCTTCTGTGAATAGATCAAAAGTGATAATGAGCTTCTGCTTCTTATACATTTGTAATAACGAAAGATGGAGAAAACAGGTAGCTATTAAGAAAATACGAAACAAAACCACCAACACAAACAAAAACAAACCTTAGAAATTTATGGGTTGTTTACCACTCAGGTAGCTTTGCAATGATATATTAGACAACTACATAGCAACATAAAAGTAATAGATAAATGTCAGTAAAATCAAATACTCACTGTGTCTTGGGGAAGAATAGAGGCAGACAAAGGAGGCGACGCAAGTGTGACGAAGGGGCTGCGAGGGGGGAAGCGGACGACACATGGGTGACGGGAAGAAATCCCTAAGGTGAAGGGGCGGTGAGGGTAGGAGGAGGGCGGCGAGGGGGTGGAGGAGGGCGACGAGAGTGGAGGAGGTGTGGAGACCAGATGAAGGAGGCGGAGAGAAGGAGGAGAGCGGCTGTTTTTTTCTCTCTTTTCACAAAATGAAGGAGGCATGGAGACTGAAATTGTGAAACCCTAAGCATACGAAAGCGTTAGCATTTTGATGATTGAGATTGTTACATTTGAAATGAAGGGTTAAGATTGAATGGTGATTGAAAATTAAGTACTCTTAATTTTTTAGGAGAAAGATTGTTGTTTGTATAATATAGTAGTATATATATATATATATATTTCAACATTTTGTTTATAATTCTAAATGTTTGAGATTGCTTAGTAAAAACTATTGTAACGACCTGAATTTCGGAGTAATTTGTATAATGTATACATATATTCTCGGTTAGTCTTAGTAGGATAAATTATACGATGACTG
Source organism: Pulicaria dysenterica (assembly GCA_947179395.2). Lineage (NCBI taxonomy): Eukaryota > Viridiplantae > Streptophyta > Magnoliopsida > Asterales > Asteraceae > Pulicaria > Pulicaria dysenterica. The sequence goes on along the minus strand of OX359292.1, from coordinate 47,013,576 downwards.
AGGAATTAATTAATATTGTTGAGCTGTTAGAGAGACGGTAAGTGAGCTATATGACTTTATGTACAATTAGTGTGTGATGGACACAAAATATTGAAAGAAAAAGAATAGGGACTTAGGGGTTATTAAGGGAAACATTAAGGATTAAGAGGGGATTAAAGGATTAATATCAATTAGGGTTTTAATCATGTTTTGGCAGCCCATATGTTGTTCACGGCAGTTCTTGAAGGTGTCGCACTGTCTCTCTCGACTGGCTAAAAAGTAAACAAGGAATCATGGTGTTTACGTGAAGGTATTCAATCAAGCATGTTTCTTTAATCCTTATCTATGTGTTCTATGTGATTTGTGTTTGATTTTGAGGATTTAATCCCCATTTTGGGGGCTGTGAATAGATGAAACAGAAGTGTCATAGGAGTTCAATGGGTACTACGAAACTGTCGAATTTATGTGGGATTGTAGTGCTAATATCGATCGAAAGGGGGCTGTTCTTCGAGCGGCAATTTGAGGTGTTGCAGGGGTTAACGACGGCAGCAAACAGAGGGTAGAAGAAGGCTCGATTTCATCTCCACTTTGGGAAGTAAACCATCAGGTAAACATCCTTAATCCTTAAAGTATATGTTTCTTTCAATCACCGATGGTATTTGCGGGACTGTAGGAAGATGTTTAAGATTTAGATTGAATTGGATTATGAAGGCAATAATTAAGTGTTTTTGGGATGGTGCCTGCTGTCGACAGCCACTGGAAGTGGCAAGTGTATGGAGTTAAAAATGTAATCCTTTGTTCTTTATTAATATACACATTCCATGTGATAGCTTAAGTTAAGAATTAATTTTATTAGGGGCAAAATAAGATTTGAGTTCATAAGCATGTCAATTGCGATTGTGTTAAAGATAGAATTTAGATTAATAAATTGTTAAAGGGAGATGGTAATTTGAGGGTCTGATGCATTGCGATTTATGTAGGGTATAAAAGTAGTTACTCTATTATTTAAAGATGATACGTTAATTACAATTCTATCATGAGAAGTGAACTACGATTGAGTTTAGTGGTCCTGCAATCTGATTAGTGTTTTAATTAAATTAGATTTACTGTTAGCCGTAATGGTTTAGCACAATTGAATTGAGAATTTAATTAGAATTAGAATTTATTTCTTAATTGTATCTCGTTTTCGGTTTCGTTATTCGCTACTTGATAGGACTTCTTGTTTTTCTTAGGTGGCTCGTTAACTTCTCGCTTTGTTACTTGGCTTCTACTTTGGGACTCTAGGTGAGTTCAATAGCTTTTCAAAACCGAGTACAAAGACAAAACCATTTTTCTAAGGGATTTGATTAATTTAACTTGATTGATTGTTTGATGACTACTTGACTACATGATTTGCGTTAAGATTATAATATGCATGCTTGAACTTAGAGGGCGGGGGTAGATACCTTAAATGCTCTTTATAATCACGGGCCTAGTAGGAACCTAAACCTTCTAGGATAAAGTGCTAGCCAATACGAGTCACCGGGTTTTCTAGATAGCTCGTGTGGCACATGGTATGCGGTACCTCGGTATTCGTGTACTGGAGTGATGTGTGACCAAGAGGTTGGGTCATATGCAGAACATCACGAGTGTGTGAGGAGGAGAAGGACGGTTGCCTCCGATTGTACTTGCACACTAAACGACAATGCGTGGTATCGAACCTCGCACAGTCGGAGTAGCGAAAGCGGAGATACTCTCGGGATTTATGTTTCGGGTGGGGGTCGCGACCCACTTGGTGCATAGGTTGGCCGGGCACATGAGTAGTGAATTTTTGGGGTTTCCTTGTGGGTTTAGACTTTACAGTAGGAACACCTTCTCGATATATGATACGATACATGATATGTTTACGATTATGATTTGTGATTATGATATGACTATATGATGACCATGATTGTTATGATTAATATTTGACCCAGTATGTGTTATATGAGTTCGGTTGCGGGTTCGGGTCAAATATACGTTGGGTCGGGTGTGGGTAATTATTTATTATCATATTCGATCTAAACTACTATTTTATGGTTTCGTATCCTAACTTCTATTGACTCACGAGGCGTAAGCTGACACTTGTTTCTTGAAATGTGTCTTGTACTTGTGCAGGCGGCTTAGGTGTTCGTGCTTGTGAGAGGGGTTGCTTGGGTAGTTGAGTACTAGATATGATACCATTTGGGCATTCGTTAATTATTTAATTAACTTGATTGATTTAGAAAAAGAATTTTGATTATGAGTTTCGATAGTGACACTCTGGTTTAAACGGTTTCACATGAGTTGTACTTAAATATTGAGACTTCCGTTGCTAATGATTAGTTAATTATAAAAAAAAAGTTGAGGATTTTGAAAATCACGGTGTTACAAGTTGGTATCAGAGCCAGGCTGTGAGTGAACTAAGTGTTGAGACCGGCACTTGGACTCACGGCTAGATCGGCTCGAATAGGATTGACTTGGACCTTTTGGGTGGTTGAGCGAGAGATGAGTGCTTATGTGATTTTCTTGCCTTTGACCTTAGACCATATTTTGTTATCTAAGTACTTAAGTAGACCCTAGGAAGGCCAGTTCTGATTTGTTGTTTTTTTATGGTTCGACTATTTGGTAATTTAGGCATTTGACGAGGCTGCGACGCGTCAACATTTTGATATACGAACGGACACCTTGCTTATTTGTCTTGTTGTTGGATGAATAGGTTGAATTCTTTCCTGTTATGATAGCTTTTATGATAAGAATGATATTGAATCACTCGAAAATTCGATTTTGACTTGAGTCTCTTTCACTATACGTGGAGAATGGACAATTCGAAGAATTTCCCTTTTGGGTTACGAAAGGATGGTGGTTCGCTTGTGAAGAGGGGATGCAATAAAGTATATCGTGTAAAGAAGACATCACTGACTTACACATGTGCACTTGAATCTTGTTAACGAGCTAGGCGACGATACGGATTTGGATGATAAGGGCATGAATATCCGAGTGGTATCTAAAGGTCCAGATGCAACTGCGGGAAGTGGCAATCGACCACCGCAACCCTCCGAGAAGCACACAATGCTAAGAATGTTGTTTTCACCAATTGTGAAGACTGGACTCTGATAAAGTATGATTCATCATAGCTATTCTTCAAAGTCAGGGTTGGAGCCTTCTGAGGACGAGTATGCACGTACTCCACCTTCTTTGCCTGATTATGGTTCCCCCACACTCCTCGTTCGGTGAACTATGATCTTGGAGACGGAACAAACAACAACAGGGGTTGGTATGATGATCACGGCAGAGACTATGCAGCTAATGACATATATGATTTGGTCAACGACATGAACCGAGCGATGGAAGGGTGAGTTGTATATAGCATAGTCTAATTACTTCCTTTATTTTGAACATTATCAAATACATGAGATATTTCGTTGTTAGTACTTAACGGATGGTTTTATTCGGTCAATAGTATATTACTTCTCGTGGATATTAGATTTTCGATGGCTATTGGATAACACGATGCGTGAAGTGGGTCCTTGAATCATAGTACGGTTGTTAAAAAGAGAGAAGGAAAAATAAAAGAAAATCATAGGATAAATTTGATCAAATACGAATAATAATAGCAATGATCACAGTTGCACGGATTAATCAGAAAAAACCTACATGGCTAAGATGCTTTGACGAGACCATCAACGGTCACACGGAATAATTAAAAGAAAATATAAATATAAATACAGTTAATGGTAATGTGATATAGTAGGTATATCGATATACGGTACTAGTGATGATATTATTCATGATATGTTGTTTAGGACGGCCCTAATTAGACTATTGGTAGGCCGGTTTGGGCTATATTGTTAAACCTGTCTTTGGTTCGGTCTTATTAGTTGGTTGGAAACGAGAGGATTATGCCTCCTTGGTATACTGCGATTGGAAGAGAATGCGATATGTTCAAAGTTGAAGCATTGAAAATGTCGTGCATGGTAGGTGATCCGCTCTGGAAGGACCCGGTGAAGTTTTGGAACAGTGAATGGGGACGAAGTGACTTGACATAAGAGATGACTAAGATGGAATTTAGAAGCAGCACGGGCAAGTATATAGAAGGAATGAGAGTTAAAACTGCTCGAAAGAAAGGTTAGCTGCGATTAACAGGGTGGAATGAAGAATTTTTATGAATTTTAGAGGTCGGGTTGGAACGATAGATAGTAAGTTAGAAGAACGGAATGGATATAGAAGAGGAAGTTGAGTTGAGCATGGGTTAGACATGTGCGTGGTAAGGAACTAGAATGTACGGTAACGTAAAATCCAAGGAAGGATGTAGATTAAGACGTACAAGGTATGATAGGAGTTGGAAGTTTATGAAAAGGGATGATTCAAATATCTCGAGAGATGCGAGAATGATGAGGACACTCGTATGGGGTACTTTTGTGATTACGCCTGGCCAACGTCATTACGAAAATGCAACGACATGTTTTTGCTTGATAAATGAGCTTGCATTGCTTGAGGTGGATATAAAGTAACAAGTTACTGGCGAGTAGTAAAAGATATGATGGATATTATAATAATGTAAAAAGGGACCAAGTGGAATGACCGTGTGCAAAATGAATCTTATGTACATTTAATACTTAGGTATGTCGATTTGTGGGTCAAGAAGAGCTTGAGTGGTAGAGTTGTCAACCGGTTATGATTTTTATGAATGATCTGTGTTCGAATATATGGGTAATTGAGAAAAGATAGGAAACTTGTTAAAGCGACAGCCCGAGTTACAATACGGAGAGGAATAATGGATGTTGGTTTGTGAATTCTTTATGATTCTTGGAATTAAGGATTCTAGTTGAATGGTTGTCGATTTTCAATTGACGGATTTAGGAATTTGAGTCATATAGTTTCCATAAGTTATATAGAGTTGTTTTTGAAAGTAAATCTCTAATTAATGGAGAATAAAATCTAATGACAATGAAAGATTTGAAGGGGGTAAGTGTTGAATGAACGGACCCCGATATGGGCGACATTTCACTTGGTGCTTGACTATATGGATTCCGGGACGGAATCTTTTTAAGGAGGAGAGAATTGTAACGACCTGAATTTCGGAGTAATTTGTATAATGTATACATATATTCTCGGTTAGTCTTAGTAGGATAAATTATACGACGACTGAGGAATTAATTAATATTGTTGAGCTGTTAGAGAGACGGTAAGTGAGCTATATGACTTTATGTACAATTAGTGTGTGATGGACACAAAATATTGAAAGAAAAAGAATAGGGACTTAGGGGTTATTAAGGGAAACATTAAGGATTAAGAGGGGATTAAAGGATTAATATCAATTAGGGTTTTAATCATGTTTTGGCAGCCCATATGTTGTTCACGGCAGTTCTTGAAGGTGTCGCACTGTCTCTCTCGACTGGCTAAAAAGTAAACAAGGAATCATGGTGTTTACGTGAAGGTATTCAATCAAGCATGTTTCTTTAATCCTTATCTATGTGTTCTATGTGATTTGTGTTTGATTTTGAGGATTTAATCCCCATTTTGGGGGCTGTGAATAGATGAAACAGAAGTGTCATAGGAGTTCAATGGGTACTACGAAACTGTCGAATTTATGTGGGATTGTAGTGCTAATATCGATCGAAAGGGGGCTGTTCTTCGAGCGGCAATTTGAGGTGTTGCAGGGGTTAACGACGGCAGCAAACAGAGGGTAGAAGAAGGCTCGATTTCATCTCCACTTTGGGAAGTAAACCATCAGGTAAACATCCTTAATCCTTAAAGTATATGTTTCTTTCAATCACCGATGGTATTTGCGGGACTGTAGGAAGATGTTTAAGATTTAGATTGAATTGGATTATGAAGGCAATAATTAAGTGTTTTTGGGATGGTGCCTGCTGTCGACAGCCACTGGAAGTGGCAAGTGTATGGAGTTAAAAATGTAATCCTTTGTTCTTTATTAATATACACATTCCATGTGATAGCTTAAGTTAAGAATTAATTTTATTAGGGGCAAAATAAGATTTGAGTTCATAAGCATGTCAATTGCGATTGTGTTAAAGATAGAATTTAGATTAATAAATTGTTAAAGGGAGATGGTAATTTGAGGGTCTGATGCATTGCGATTTATGTAGGGTATAAAAGTAGTTACTCTATTATTTAAAGATGATACGTTAACTACAATTCTATCATGAGAAGTGAACTACGATTGAGTTTAGTGGTCCTGCAATCTGATTAGTGTTTTAATTAAATTAGATTTACTGTTAGCCGTAATGGTTTAGCACAATTGAATTGAGAATTTAATTAGAATTAGAATTTATTTCTTAATTGTATCTCGTTTTCGGTTTCGTTATTCGCTACTTGATAGGACTTCTTGTTTTTCTTAGGTGGCTCGTTAACTTCTCGCTTTGTTACTTGGCTTCTACTTTGGGACTCCAGGTGAGTTCAATAGCTTTTCAAAACCGAGTACAAAGACAAAACCATTTTTCTAAGGGATTTGATTAATTTAACTTGATTGATTGTTTGATGACTATATGTTCCTTTTAGGTAAAACTTATCCTATATGTTCCTTTTAACTTGTAAAATATCTTATATACATACAGTTGGTGTTGTTATACTTAATGTGCTATTTTGGGTGTAACAGACACGTTGTTGTCGGCAAGGAGCCGTTTTTAAATTCCTATGACGGCTCCTTTGACAAAACATTCCCGGCGCCTCAATATATCAAAAATGCCCTTAGCGAAGCCGGGGTCAGTGACAAAGTCAAGGCTACGGTACCCTCAAAAACTACATAACCATTTTAACTTTTTTTAATTATATTCAATAAACGTTAATGCTCTTAATTGTAAAAAAATGATTAATGACTATTACAAAAAAAACAATTACGTCTATTTGTATCATGATACCACTGCGCCGATGTTTACACCGTGGTCAAAGTGTTGACACCGTTTGTCGTCATTATTTTAAATTCTTATTTAATTTGCGTTCTATATCTAATATTTAATGTTTTCTTATAAAATGTAATCTAGTTACCTTAATATATAAATATTAAAATCTGATAGCATAAGGTTGTGATTGTTATGATGCAATATGAAAGAAAAAGGAGCCATCATTCAGTTTCTTTGTTAGGAGATGTTTGTTAAATGTAAGAAAAAAAATGAGTGGTGATACGAAATACAATTCTCTCTATTTTAATATTTTTAATTAGAAAGATGAATTTTTTTTCCTAATAGCTTCAAGAAATGAAAGAATTACTACAATCTAATATTATTTATTTTATTAAAATTTATTATTGATATATTATTGATTAGTTTATTCTATTCTATTTATATTTCTTTATGTGGAAAGCTACCACTAAAAGTCTAAAAACATAGAAAAATGATGTAGGAGGTGGAAGGCTAATGGAATATCTACGTGGCCAAGAAAAAGAGAATTGGGAAATGTGGCCATCAAGAAGGGTATGGGAAGATTTTGTATAATAGATAGATAATAGAGTGACGATATAGATTTATATATACAATAATACAGGGTGAATCAAATTTTAGTTCAATTCCAGTTTAATTATTAAAGTTAACTAGTGTTATTTTCATACGGTGTTTGAGTACGAAAATAAAACTTTTATATTTAATATTTATTAACAGACGAGTTAGAAAAAAGGGAAAGATATTACAAAAAGACAAAATTATCCTATAATTTTACATCTAGAAAAAATAGGACTAATCGGAGAGTATGTTAAAAATCAAAAGTAAAATATGTATGTAAACTTAAACAAAAAAATCCGGATATTAAAATTAGAACAACTAATATTGAATATAGTCCTTTAGACAAAGAAGAATTTAGAAAACAAATACCAGAAATGCTAGAACAAGGATTAATTCAAAAATCAAAAAACCCTCACAGATCAACAACATTTATAGTATAATTCACAACGAAATTAAAAGAGAAAAAGCTAGAATATTTTATAATTAATTTGTTTGAACGATAACACAGGAGATGATGGTTACAATATACCAAACAAAGATAACTTATTAAATCTTATACAAAAGAAAAAAGGTATTTTCAAAATTCGATCTAAAATCAAGGTATAATCAGATACAACCGGAAGAAAGTTAAATACCTTGGACAATGTTTACATGTTAGAAGGACAATATGAATGGAACCTGGTTAAAGAACATACCGTCAATAATCCAAAGATTTATGACTAATATATTTCTTAAATATGATTTTTGTTTAGTATATATTGATGATATTTTAGATGCCAGTGAAACAGTGCAAGATCACAAAAAACATTTACAGACGATATTTGAAGAAATTTAAAAAAACGTTATAGTAGTTTCTAAAACAAAAACAGAATTATTTAAAAGAAAATTTCATTTCTTGGTCTAGAAATAGGAAATGGAAAAATAGAGTTACAAACACACATTTCTACAAAAATTCTAGAGTTTCCGAAAAAATTTAAAACTTAAAACAAATACAAGCATTTTTGGATTAACTAATTATGCTCGAAAGTTTATGCGCAATCTTTCAAAATTAGTTGGACCATTATATAGTAAAAAAACAAAAAACGGGTAAAGACATTTTAACTTGGAAGATATAAAGTTAGTATAACCATAGAAGAAGCACTTAAAAATATTTAGCCATTAGAATTATCATTAGTTACAGACTATATAATTATTGAAGAAGATGGTTGTAAAGAAGGATGGGAGCATCCTTACTTTGTAAACCAGATAAATATAGTCTTAAAGATACTTAAAAAATATGTTCATATGCAAGTGAAAGTTTTAACAAAGCAGGGTGAAACTAGACAAGTTTGGATTTTGATATTCAAGCATTAATCAATGCCTTAGAAAAATTTAAGATATTTTTACGTAAAGAATCACATTTAGAATAGTATGAAGCCATAGTTTATTTTATTAGAAATCATCAAAGTAAAAAAGTAAATAGAACTAAATTTACTAAACGTTATACAAGGTAGTGGATATAAGATAAACTTTGAACATATTAAGGGAAAAAATAATTGTATAGCATATATGCTTTCTCGAAACATTAACAAGTTATTTGTTGCAAATGGCTAGTAAAGACAAAGGAAAGAAGAAACTCATATATCCTACACAGGTTAAAAAAGGATCATCTTCGGCTGCAGAAGAACTCAAAGTCCAAAATTTTCTCCACCAGACTTCGGGACCTCACAATATTACACAAACATAGACTTAGGGACTTCAGCAGCAGAAGAACGCAAACTCTGTTTTTTAGTGCTTTGTTAAAATTTCCACTTGCATATGAACATATTTTTTCAGCATCTTTATGACTATATTTATAAGGTTTACAAAGTAAGGATGCTCCCCGGCCTTCTTTATAATCATCTACTTCAATAGTTATATAATCTGTAATTAATAGTAATTCTAATGGCTTAATGTTTTTAACTTCTTCTTTTATGGTTTTTACTAACTTTATATCTTTTGAGTTAAAATGACTTTGCCCGTTTTTTTACTATATAATGGTCCAATTAATTTTGAAATATTGGGTATAAACTTTCGAGCGTAGTTAGTTAATCCCAAAAATGCTTGTATTTGTTTTAAGATTTCAAAATTTTCCGGAAATTCTTGTGTAACATCACTTTTTCAAAATAGCTTTTAAAACTCAATTACTAGTGATTATCACTAAAAAACATCAGAGCTTGTGGAATACAAGTTAATTTACATCAGTGATAACAGTTTCACAAAAGTGGTTTTGTAACACCCTAAAATAGGGCCTAGTTGTAACCAGTCGTACATTGTGTTTGTGTAGTTGTACGTTGACTCTAGTCAAAGTTGTTTTGTTGCTAATTGTTGTTATTTGTTGATAAATGTGGTAATGTGGTTTATGTTGGAAATAGATAGAGTTGGTAAAGTATTAAACGGTTTCAAATAATGATTCCAAAAATATCTCCGTTAGTTGAAACGGGTAAACCTAAGTTGTGTTATAAGTTGAATAGGGAAATGAAATACCCACGTTGGGTATTAGAACAACTTAAGTCGGTCCATGCTTTTGTTGTGTTGGCTTTATTAGACAAAAACACACACAAATACATACTTACATACGTACGTACTAGAACACACACACACATAGCAACTCTTGATCATTTGGAAGAGAAAACAAAGAAGAACAATCTGATTTGGGATTCCAATAGCAAGAATTCAAGTATCAATATGTTGTATAGCACCTAATCATCTTGGTAAGTATTCTTGTTTAAACAAAAACCTAGTTTTAATGTTATGAAGGTGATGACCCTTTTTAAGGTTAAAAATTGAGTTCTTAAGTGTTGTTTTGAAGCAAATACATGTAGGAAAGCTAGTAATGATGTTAAAGATTATGTATGGGTCTTTGAAACTGATTTGAGTTGTATAAAACAAAGAAATGGTGAGTTGCAGCTTCTGTTCGAGAACAAAGCTGGGTCTGCTGTACTTGCCTTGCTTGCGGCCGTAAGGGCTGGTCCTTGCGGGCGCAAGCAGGTATGAAGTGTTGTGGAATTTATATCCCTTGCGGCCGTAAGCGTAGGGTCTTGCGGGCACAAGGCATGTGTTGAGTGTGTTAGAACTGTATTTTTGTAATATAATAGGAGTTCAAACAATTGTTGAGGGTGCTTATTATAAACATACCTTATGGGTATATAAGCCTTACACTTAGAGTAGAAGTGTAAGGATTTCCACACAATGAAGAAATAAACTATGTGTTTTGAAGCTGAAATTGAGATTCTCTCACCCTTATCATAGTTACATATTGCAATCCTTCAATCTACCGCTTATCAACTATTGTTTGAACTCCACTTCTATTACAATAATACAGTTCTAATAATCTCCCCCTTTGGAATGGAATAGGAGTTATAGAATAAAATGAATAGGAGTCTTGATCTCTTCAACTTCTTGAGGGTCTTGTGCTTATTGTCTTGAATCGCTCCGGTAACCTTAGGCATTGATCGCCTTTGGTTATATTAGCAGTTTAGCATATAGATTTTTTCAGCATTTGGATATTTGAGCATTTGGTAGAATCATAGGAATCATATAAGGGTTCATCAACAAGAGAGAATATGTTGCTTACTCCCCCTAGAATTACAAATGGGAAAACTCTCCCCCTACAATGTTGCGCTCGATCCTTGATAAATTTAGGGAGAGAATAAACTAGAACAAATTGTTCTTGCATCTGAGTATTTCTCCCCTGGACTTAATACCTCGTAAAATATGTCTCAAGCAGTAACCGACTGAATAAATCTTTATATCTCCCCCTCATGATGTCCAAAGTCTTCACTTCATCATGAAAAATGTTTTAGTTGAGAAATATCAGTCTATTAACTTCTACCACTTGTGAGCCGAGATGGATTGTTGAGGAGTGAATGTAGATCAGAAATGAATACATCAACCAAACAAAAAATATGAGAAGTCTCGAACAAGGTTATCAACCTAGTTCGAATCACAACAAGTGACAAAGAGAACGAAAGACAAGTGGATGCAAACGAACTTGGGACACATAAGGATTCTATAGAATGAAATAAGCATTAAGGAACACAGGGAGCTAAAATATTATTCAAGCTTGTTCATGTAACACCCCAAAGTGGGGCCTATTTGTAAACGGTTGTACATGTAGCTTTAATAGTTGTACGTTGACTTTAATTGGTGTTTTGTTGTTAATTGTAGTATACATGTCGTTAAATGATTCTTAATGTGTTAATTGGTGTTTTAAACATGAAATGGTGTTAATTGGTGCTAATTGGTGTTAAATGTGGATAAAAATGTGGTGTTATGAAAAGTGTCATGAGTTGACCAAGTAGATAAATAGTTGAACGGTTTTAGATGATGGTTTTAAGATTATCTCCGTTAGTTGAAACTGATAACCCTAAGTTGTGTTTTAAGTTGAATAGGAGAACAAAATACCCGAGAAGGGGTATTAGTTTGTTAAGTCGGCCTAAGGGGCCTTCCTTATCTCCTGTGATAAGTCAAAACACACACACACACACTACATACACACACTTACATACGTACAAGAAAAACCACACACAAACCTTTGTTGATTTGAAGAAGAAAACTAAGATAGATCAAGATTAGAAGCTAAAATCAAGGGATTGAATATGTTCTTGTGCCTTGTGTTCATCTTTCCTTGTGATTCGGACGATTCAGTGTGCTCTTGGGATTCCCGCATTCATATCTGCCTCCTGTAATCTCGAGGTGAGTACCGGTTTCCCATGAGTCTCAGTAGGTAAGTTATCTGTTGTAAATGTTGACACGTGATTGGTGTATTGATACGTGGGACACGAGGTATGCTATGATAGAGTTATACATGCATGCTTATTATCGATATGAAATATATTACTGTGATTATATGCGCGCATGAACTGGATCCTTACTAGATCAGCTATTTGTTTATGAGGTTATGTCCGGACATTGAACGAAAGAACTACGGAGGTCAGTCAGGTAGACGGGTGATAATATCTGGCTGGGTTCCCAGGGTCCTTAGGGACTATGAATTGAGGAACTAATGGTACTCAGGAGTATACGCTTGGGTAGGGCTCTACAGACCACCATTCCTCTATGGAATTGGGTTCCTTGCTTAGGCTGGAACCAGCATGATAGACAGAGTGTACCACGTGGACTGCTTTTCGCTGGCCCACTGGTGCAATTGGTTGCGGCTGATTCCCCGGCTTGGGTTGTTGAGCGGGGCTGGCTCCCCTGCAAGATACGACTCCTGCTGACATGATTGGCGCGCCGCAATATGATAGGATAGCCCTGTGTGCTGTTCTTATACGTGATAGCCTGCTTATTGATGCTTATGTGTAATTGGTGCTCACTAGCTAGTTGTAGTTAACGGTGCAAGATTTTCCTTTTTCGCAGGTTGATGCTAGAGGCCTGGTGAGGCGGGTACTGGTGGTAGTCTTTTGTTGTAATTATCTTTTGGGGAACACGTTGTTGTGTATATGGATCCGATGGTCGGAACTAGTAGGTAACGCTTGTAGTTTGCAAACTTGGCTAATTCTTTTGATGTAATTAAATAGCCGAGTCACTTAACGTTGCTTTTGTAATTGGCGTTTATTTCCGCTGCACGCTTTTGATAATTGTCTTTAAAAAGTTTAAATGAACTCTAATTTTAAGCTCGTTAGAGGTGGCGTTACAAGTAGGTATCAGAGCCTAAGTTTTAGGAATTGAGTACTCGTTGAAGTATTCAATCTCAAGCTCGGGCCTGACCATCGTTAAGTATTCCTATCGGGGTAATTGGGGTTGAGTTGAGCGTTATGTGGCTGTCCTATGTGATAGATTAAATGTAGTAATAATAAATGTCGAATAAATGGTGTACTAACTGTGGTCTACGTTTAAATAGTAAGTTGATTAGAAATGGCTGAGCGTCGAGCTACAACTGAAGAGTCTCTCAAGCAAATGAAGGACGAGGCGTCAAGTGTACGTCGGGAAGCTGAGGACGAGGCTTCTCAGCATAACGTGGAGCCGCCAAGACACGATCAAGATCAGGCGGCTTATGTTAGACTGTTAGAGGATGAGCTCCGATTGACGAGGGAGATGTTACAGAGCGCAATGGCAGGAAAGAAACAAGAGAAATGTTCCTATAAGAAGTTTATGTCTTGCGGACCGAAGGTTTAGGAGGGTAGTGATAATCCCTCTGAGACTATACGTTGGTTACGTGAGACGGATCAAGTCTTTGAATCTTGTGATTGTGAACGTGAAAGCCGTGTCAAGTACGCTGCTCGATTGTTGAAGGGGCGTGCTTTGGATTGGTGGGATACGGTGAAAGATACGTTGAGCCCGGAGGTGATCGCTGCTCTGACTTTGGAGCAGTTCTCTGAGAAGTTGAAAGCCAAGTACTGCACAAATTATGATTTAGAGAGGATGAAGAATGAGTTTAACGGTCTCCGTAAGGAGGACAAGCCAGTAGAGGACCTTATCAATGCTTTTACTAATAAGGTGAGTTTTATACCGCATTTGGTGACTGACGAGAAAGCCAAGATGCGGAAGTTTGTAAACATGTTACCACTTGATTATCGCGCTCATGTGAGAGTTGCTGCTACTATGGATCGGGCGTTTGAGATAGCCCGACAGGTTGATGGGGATCGTCGTCAGGGTAAGGGGGATCACGCTGCTGAGGGTCAGAAAAGGAAGTTTCAGCAGTTTTCAAAGTCTGGTATTTCAAAGGGGCAGTCGTCGACTGGTGGAAAGCCTGATTCTTCGAAGAAGGCTAAGTTTGAGGATTCATGGTGCTCTCAGTGCCGTACCTACCATACCGGTGATTGTTCTAAGGCTACTACCCGATGTTTTAAGTGTGGTCAGAAGGGGCACTCGGTGACTGAGTGCGAGTTTAAAGAAAATGTTTGCTACAAGTGCCACAAGCCAGGGCACAGGATTTCTGATTGTAGGTCGAAGACAGACGCTGGAGATGGAGGATCTGCCTCAGGGCAGAAGAAAGACAACGCTCCCTGTGCTAAAGGGCGGGCGTTTCAGATGACAAAGGAAGAGGCGAAGGGTGCTGGGGACGTGATTACTGGTACTTTTCTTATTAACTCTACCAGAGCATGAGTATTGTTTGATTCTGGAACTACATATTCTTTTGTGTCTGTATCTTTTTGTGATAAACTGCAAGCCCATAAGAGTAGAGAGTAGTTCCAGTTGTAGATAATGTCCCTCAAGCGGTTATTGATATCGACGGGAGTAGTTTTCCTGTTTCTCTTCTTCTAATGCCGATTGCGGGATTCGATGTTGTAATTTGGATGGATTGGCTTAGCAAACTGAACGCTGAGATTTTCTGTTCCAAGAAATTGATTAAAGTTCCTTTACCTGACGGGTCATATGCTATGGCTCATGGCGAAAGGCGAAAATCGGATATTCCTATCATTTCTCTGATGAAAGCTCGAAAGTCGGTTTCAAAAGGCTGCGATTGCTATCTAGCACATTTAATTGATGCTGAATTGGAGAAGCGTATTGTTCATTATATTCTGGTTGTGACCGATTATCCAGAGGTATTTCCTGACGAGTTGCCTGGGTTACCGCCAGTCAGAGATGTAGAGTATCATATTGATCTTGTTCCGGGGGCTACCCCTGTGGCTAAAGCTCCATATCGTCTTGCTCCTTCCGAGGTTTGCGAGATGATGACGTAGATTCAGGAGTTGCTTGACAAAGGCTTTATTCGCCCGAGTTCTTCTCCTTGGGGTGCTCCGGTGTTGTTCGTGAAAAAGAAAGATGGGACAATGAGAATGCGCATTGATTACCGGGAGCTGAATAAGCGAACGATAAAGAACAAGTATCCTCTGCCGAGGATAGATGATTTGTTTGATCAACTGCAAGGAGCGACGTGCTTCTCAAAGATTGATCCGCGGTCTGGATACCACCAAGTGTTGGTTGCCAACGAAGACGTTCCAAAGACGGCTTTCCGTACTCGTTATGGTCATTACGAGTTTTTGGTGATGCCTTTCGGCTTAACCAATGCTCCTGCTGTTTTCATGGACCTGATGAATCGTGTTTGTCGTCCTTTCCTTGATAAATCGGTGATTGTGTTTATTAACGATATTATCATCTACTCTAAAACTGAAGCTGAACACGAGTCGCATTTGCGAGAGGTTCTCGAAACTCTTAAACGGGAGAAGCTTTACGCTAAGTTCTCTAAGTGTGAGTTCTGGTTGCGAGAAGTTATTTTCTCGGTCACGTGATCTGCTGCGATGGCGTGAAAGTTGACCCGACGAAAGTCGAAGCGGTTATGAATTGGGGAGTTCCTCGAACTCCTTTTAAAGTTAGAAGTTTTCTCGTCTTAGCTGGTTACTATCGGAGGTTTATCCGCGACTTTTCTAAACTTGCAGGTCCTTTGACTAAACTAACTCGCAAGGATGTTGCATTTGTTTGGGCGGAAGCTCAATAACAAGCATTTCAGTCTTTGAAACGGCTACTGTGTGAAGCTCTAATACTTTCCTTACCAGAGGGATCTGAAGACTTCGTTGTTTACTGTGATTCCTCGTATTCTGGATTGGGGTGTGTATTGATGCGGCGAGATAAAGTAATTACCTACGCATCAAGGCCATTGAAACCCCATGAAGGCAACTATCCGACTCATGATCTTGAGTTGGAAACTGTGGTGTTCACGTTGAAATTGTGGAGACACTATCTTTATGGCACCAAATATGTGGTCTCTACGGATCACAAGAGCCTACAATATGTTTTCACGCAGAAAGTGCTCAATATGAGACAACGCAGATGGCTCGAGTTGATAAAAGACTATGATTGTGAAATTCGCTACCATCCTGGTAAGGCCAACGTGGTGGCGGATGCTTTGAGTCGTAAGAGCTCTATGGTAGATGCGACATTTATGAAGCTCACTGTGGTTCCTGATATCATTGCTCGATTGAAGGAAGCACAACAAGTGGCATTGCAAGATGAAAACCTGAAATCAGAAACGATGAGAAAACTGAAAGATCAACTTGTTGATGATACTCGCAGACTAAAGACTTTTCAGTCTCGCGTATGGGTGCCGCTTTATGGTGGAAATCGTGAGCTAATACTGCAGGAAGCTCACAAGTCTAGGCTGTCGGTTCATCCGGGCAACACAAAGATGTATCATGACTTAAAGGCATTGTATTGGTGGCCTACTTTGAAACGAGACATTGCTTCCTTCGTGGAGAAATGTCAGATCTGCGCGCAAGTTAAGATAGAACATCAGAAGCCTTATGGTAGTCTGCAGCAACTTGAGATCCCTGAATGGAAGTGGGATCACATTACGATGGATTTTGTGACAAAGTTGCCGAATACCCTCAGGGGTCATGATGCTATTTGGGTTATTGTCAACCGGTTGACCAAGAGCGCTCATTTTCTAGCTATCAGCGAGTCTACTCCGCTGGAAAAGTAAGCAAAGTTGTATGTAGATGAAGTAGTGTCACGACATGGTTTGCCATGTTCGATTGTTTCTGATCGTGATGCGCGTTTTGCTTCACATTTCTGGCAGAGTTTGCAGCACGAACTTGGTACACGTGTTTATCTGAGCACGGCGTATCACCTACAGACAGATGGCCAGTCACAGAGAACGATTAAGACGATAGAGGACATGCTTCGCGCATGTATTCTCGAATTTGGTGGTGCGTGGGATTCTCACTTGCCGTTGGTCGAGTTTGCATATAATAACTCGTACCACTCCAGTATAGGGATGCCACCTTATGAGATGCTTTATGGGAGGCGTTGGTGTACTCCCACGTGTTGGTTAGAGCCCGGTGAAAAGCAGTTTGCTGGACCTAAAATTATGCAGATTACAGCAGATAAAGTGAAGATTGCGCGGGAAAAGCTTGAAGCAGCCCGTGACAGACAGAAAGTATATGCTGACCCTAAGCGCAGACCAATTGTATTCCAGGAGGGCGATCGTGTAACACCCCCAAAACCGGCCTAGAATAATTTAGGTAATTAATTAAATTAAGTTTGGGATTTAATTTAATTATGGGGATTAATTGTTATTTTACATAATTGTTATTATGTAATAATTATTTATGTGATTTATTTGTATTATTTAAATTATTTGTTTTATTTATTGGCTTTATTTTTTTATAGAAAGATATTTTATTGAGTGGGTATGGGGGGTTATGTAGTACAACACCCATACCTCTTAGCTTGTAAGAGTGAAAGAAGAAAGTGTTGTGTGTGTTTGTGTGGGTTTCGGCCGAGAAAGGAGAAAGAAGAAGGAGAAAAGATCCAACAATTTAATCTTAGATCTTGCATGCAATTTGGGTTCTGAATTCATAACAATATCAAGGTTAGATTACTATATGGTAATTGTTAATTGTTGTTTGTATTCGGTTTTGAAAATATATGTATATTTATGAAATCCGATTGATGCTTGGTAAATGATTTGATAATCATAGGATGCATGCATGTTAGATTTTATGAATTATATATGTTGTTTATATGTTTTTAATGCATTCTGGAAACATAGATTACATGTATGCTTAAAATCAGTTTAGAAATGAAGTTAGAATTGATAATGTGTTGAGTTATGAAGGACTCGGAATTTAGAAGGTTGAATGAGTCGGAATTGAAGTATGAAGGAGTCGGATTCCGCCTCTTTACCCGGATTCCGACTAGTTTTGCTCAGAAATAATATTAAGTCGTGATAAGCACTCGGATTCCGATTATGTTAGATGTGCCTTTACTTTCACTCGGATTCCGATAGGACTTTTGCTCGGATTCCGATTGTGTTTATCGGATTTGAAGTTTATCGGATTGTATGACTTGATCGGATTTGGCTTTTATCGGATTGTGGATTATCTTGGAATTCGATTGTATCGGAATTGCCTTTGCTCGGATTTGGTTGATCGGTTTTCATGTTAATCGGATTTGATCTTATCAGAATGTGGGAATTCAATCGGATTTGAAAGTGATCTGCTTTATATATATGCCCATGCTCGGGATTGGGAGATTTTGATATTAAAACTGAATGAAGATGAAACCAAATAACTCCTTGATGATATTGATGATTTGAAGGTAAACATGAGTTTATATATCAAGTGTAGCCTTGACATATTAACGGAAAGATATGTATTTCCTAAGCTAAGGAGTTGAATGAATTCACAGGTTTACAGGTTGGTAAGAGTAATTGTGAATTCGGGTATAATTATACTTGTTGATTATGTACTTATAGATTATTGGTACATGTGATATTGATTTATGTACTTGTTGAGTTTATGTACAGGTTATGTATTTTGCTTATGGTGGATTGATTAAGCCAATACTGATTGATGGTTATATTCTCAGGAGGTGACAAGACTCAGTAGATTAGATTACTGAGTGATCTGAGTTGAAGACTTTGGTGAGTGGATCTGTATCTTGGGATATGCAGGATATGATATCCTAATAGTGGCTATATCTTTGTTTGATCTGTATATAAGTTGTTTGATCTGTATACATGTTGTTTGTTCGATCAACATAGTGGCTTGAGATCAGCTTAGTGGCTTTTAGCTGGGTCTGTGCTTAAGGATTAACAGTATTTGATCTTGAGGGGCATTTGTTGCACTCAAGGGTGCCTGTATTGTTATCCAAGTAAGCAGGGCTATCGGTAGTTAGTGGCAACACTACCGGTTCTCTAATTGGTTGATGAGTATTTGTGTGTTTGGTTGATTACCTTGTATGTGCTTAGATGTTGGTTCCCTCACTTAGCTTTGTGCTAATTCCCCACTAGTCTGTGCAGGTACTCTGTCGTGAGTTTTCCGAAGATGTGGAACTGGGAATATGGACAGACCAATAACTTTGATGTCCAAGATTTTGAAAGAGCCTGTTTTGTTATTAACACCGTATTGAATATTTTGTATATTATAACCAGTCAAAGTTGTATTTGACTTTTGGGTTTTAAATGTAATTATATGTAATTAGCTTCCGCACGCGTGTTAATATTATGTTTAAAAGTACGGTGTTACAAATTGGTATCAGAGCCCTGGTTTGAGGATTTGCATCGGTGTTGTCATGCAATACTCGAACCTAGGCTCTGGTCAGTCCAGTATTCCCAGGGTGGGTAATTAGTAGTGTAGCTTTGAGGGTAGTTAGTTGGTTTGTACTAACAGATTATATCTAACAACTGGTGAGATGTTGTGGATTAGACAGATTATGGCTGACAACGTGAACCAGACAGCTACCCCTTCGTCCCCAAGAAGACAGCGCAACAATGTGTCCTCTACGGCAACAAATGAACAACACAGAGCTGGTACCTCGCACAACGGGGAATCTGATAATCAAGATTATGTGTTACAGCTGGAAGACACTTTGCAAACTCAAAGGGATCGGATTCTGGAACTTGAGCGACAGTTGAACCAAACCCAATCTTCTCAACAAACCAGTACTGTACAGATGCCTCCGATAACAGTTACATTTACTCAACCCTTACCACCACCAGTTTATACCACAACTCCTGTGAGCACGGTGTCAACTCCTTATGGATCGTTTCCGTTTATCTCTATACCACAAGGAGTGTCTACCCAACACCAGATACCGCCGTAGAATTTCTTCATCCCATGGTTTCCACAGCAAGAGGTCAGACAAAAATGTCAATATAAGGATTTTGTAGCTTGTGGGGCACCTGAGTATTCGGGAAGCTCAGACTCGAATGTAACCTTGAACTGGTTAAAAGAAACAGTAAAAGCTTTGGAAGCCTGCAACTGTGAGAAATCTGAATGGGTTAAGTTTGCGACGAGGAGACTGAAGGATCAAGCTTTAAATTGGTGGGATTCTCTGACTACACACCTACCGCGGGAAATTGTTAATGCCATTACTTGGGAGCAATTTCAGGACAAGTTCTGCGAGCAGTTTTGTAACGCTTTTGACATGGCAAGAATTCAGCGTGAATTTCTGGATTTGGCACAGACAAGTAATATGTCTGTGGATGAATTGATCAGCAAGTTTCAAGTAACTCTTAGATTTGCAAAGCAGTGGGTGCCCGATGAACATTCTCAGGTTCAACATTTTGTGAAAGCCTTGTTACCAGAATATCGGGGTAACACTCGTCTGACGACATCGCTTGTCCAGGCATTCACATTAGCAAGATCTGCAGAGTCTGATGCTAAGGATTGGGAGAAGATGAACAGAGGATCTTTCAACAAGTTTGGTGTAGGTTCCAGTGGGAATCAAGGTAAAGGAAAAGGGCAGAGTAACCAGGACCAGGAAGATCCGGAATTTAAGAGTTTGAGTTATAATCAAGGAAATCAGTGGTGCAGGAACTGCAAGTCTAGACACACTGGTCAATGCACACCACATACTCGTCGATGCTTACGTTGTGGTGAATATGGTCATGAACTGGCTGATTGTAGATTTCCGAGACATGTTTGTTGGAACTGCCATGAAGAGGGACACAGAACTGGGGACTGTACAAAGCAAAGATCAACGGGGACAGGGTCGGGGGATCATCTTTTGCAGGTCAGAAGAGAAAGAATCAATGAGAATATGGCTACAGGTGTGTTTCTGATAAACTCTGTGCTTGTTTATTGGATACATGAGTTTAGTGTATATATAATATGTGTATCTGTAATATTAGGTGACAAATGAATATGCCTGTCAGTATGATATGTTGGATTTGCGCATAGTATAGATAGAGACTGTATATGTATTATCTGATAAGATTCCGAGGACGGAATCCTTTTAAGGGGGAGAGATTTGTAACACCCCCAAAACCGGCCTAGAATAATTTAGGTAATTAATTAAATTAAGTTTGGGATTTAATTTAATTATGGGGATTAATTGTTATTTTACATAATTGTTATTATGTAATAATTATTTATGTGATTTATTTGTATTATTTAAATTATTTGTTTTATTTATTGGCTTTATTTTTTTATAGAAAGATATTTTATTGAGTGGGTATGGGGGGGTTATGTAGTACAACACCCATACCTCTTAGCTTGTAAGAGTGAAAGAAGAAAGTGTTGTGTGTGTTTGTGTGGGTTTCGGCCGAGAAAGGAGAAAGAAGAAGGAGAAAAGATCCAACAATTTAATCTTAGATCTTGCATGCAATTTGGGTTCTGAATTCATAACAATATCAAGGTTAGATTACTATATGGTAATTGTTAATTGTTGTTTGTATTCGGTTTTGAAAATATATGTATATTTATGAAATCCGATTGATGCTTGGTAAATGATTTGATAATCATAGGATGCATGCATGTTAGATTTTATGAATTATATATGTTGTTTATATGTTTTTAATGCATTCTGGAAACATAGATTACATGTATGCTTAAAATCAGTTTAGAAATGAAGTTAGAATTGATAATGTGTTGAGTTATGAAGGACTCGGAATTTAGAAGGTTGAATGAGTCGGAATTGAAGTATGAAGGAGTCGGATTCCGCCTCTTTACCCGGATTCCGACTAGTTTTGCTCAGAAATAATATTAAGTCGTGATAAGCACTCGGATTCCGATTATGTTAGATGTGCCTTTACTTTCACTCGGATTCCGATAGGACTTTTGCTCGGATTCCGATTGTGTTTATCGGATTTGAAGTTTATCGGATTGTATGACTTGATCGGATTTGGCTTTTATCGGATTGTGGATTATCTTGGAATTCGATTGTATCGGAATTGCCTTTGCTCGGATTTGGTTGATCGGTTTTCATGTTAATCGGATTTGATCTTATCAGAATGTGGGAATTCAATCGGATTTGAAAGTGATCTGCTTTATATATATGCCCATGCTCGGGATTGGGAGATTTTGATATTAAAACTGAATGAAGATGAAACCAAATAACTCCTTGATGATATTGATGATTTGAAGGTAAACATGAGTTTATATATCAAGTGTAGCCTTGACATATTAACGGAAAGATATGTATTTCCTAAGCTAAGGAGTTGAATGAATTCACAGGTTTACAGGTTGGTAAGAGTAATTGTGAATTCGGGTATAATTATACTTGTTGATTATGTACTTATAGATTATTGGTACATGTGATATTGATTTATGTACTTGTTGAGTTTATGTACAGGTTATGTATTTTGCTTATGGTGGATTGATTAAGCCAATACTGATTGATGGTTATATTCTCAGGAGGTGACAAGACTCAGTAGATTAGATTACTGAGTGATCTGAGTTGAAGACTTTGGTGAGTGGATCTGTATCTTGGGATATGCAGGATATGATATCCTAATAGTGGCTATATCTTTGTTTGATCTGTATATAAGTTGTTTGATCTGTATACATGTTGTTTGTTCGATCAACATAGTGGCTTGAGATCAGCTTAGTGGCTTTTAGCTGGGTCTGTGCTTAAGGATTAACAGTATTTGATCTTGAGGGGCATTTGTTGCACTCAAGGGTGCCTGTATTGTTATCCAAGTAAGCAGGGCTATCGGTAGTTAGTGGCAACACTACCGGTTCTCTAATTGGTTGATGAGTATTTGTGTGTTTGGTTGATTACCTTGTATGTGCTTAGATGTTGGTTCCCTCACTTAGCTTTGTGCTAATTCCCCACTAGTCTGTGCAGGTACTCTGTCGTGAGTTTTCCGAAGATGTGGAACTGGGAATATGGACAGACCAATAACTTTGATGTCCAAGATTTTGAAAGAGCCTGTTTTGTTATTAACACCGTATTGAATATTTTGTATATTATAACCAGTCAAAGTTGTATTTGACTTTTGGGTTTTAAATGTAATTATATGTAATTAGCTTCCGCACGCGTGTTAATATTATGTTTAAAAGTACGGTGTTACAAATTGGTATCAGAGCCCTGGTTTGAGGATTTGCATCGGTGTTGTCATGCAATACTCGAACCTAGGCTCTGGTCAGTCCAGTATTCCCAGGGTGGGTAATTAGTAGTGTAGCTTTGAGGGTAGTTAGTTGGTTTGTACTAACAGATTATATCTAACAACTGGTGAGATGTTGTGGATTAGACAGATTATGGCTGACAACGTGAACCAGACAGCTACCCCTTCGTCCCCAAGAAGACAGCGCAACAATGTGTCCTCTACGGCAACAAATGAACAACACAGAGCTGGTACCTCGCACAACGGGGAATCTGATAATCAAGATTATGTGTTACAGCTGGAAGACACTTTGCAAACTCAAAGGGATCGGATTCTGGAACTTGAGCGACAGTTGAACCAAACCCAATCTTCTCAACAAACCAGTACTGTACAGATGCCTCCGATAACAGTTACATTTACTCAACCCTTACCACCACCAGTTTATACCACAACTCCTGTGAGCACGGTGTCAACTCCTTATGGATCGTTTCCGTTTATCTCTATACCACAAGGAGTGTCTACCCAACACCAGATACCGCCGTAGAATTTCTTCATCCCATGGTTTCCACAGCAAGAGGTCAGACAAAAATGTCAATATAAGGATTTTGTAGCTTGTGGGGCACCTGAGTATTCGGGAAGCTCAGACTCGAATGTAACCTTGAACTGGTTAAAAGAAACAGTAAAAGCTTTGGAAGCCTGCAACTGTGAGAAATCTGAATGGGTTAAGTTTGCGACGAGGAGACTGAAGGATCAAGCTTTAAATTGGTGGGATTCTCTGACTACACACCTACCGCGGGAAATTGTTAATGCCATTACTTGGGAGCAATTTCAGGACAAGTTCTGCGAGCAGTTTTGTAACGCTTTTGACATGGCAAGAATTCAGCGTGAATTTCTGGATTTGGCACAGACAAGTAATATGTCTGTGGATGAATTGATCAGCAAGTTTCAAGTAACTCTTAGATTTGCAAAGCAGTGGGTGCCCGATGAACATTCTCAGGTTTAACATTTTGTGAAAGCCTTGTTACCAGAATATCGGGGTAACACTCGTCTGACGACATCGCTTGTCCAGGCATTCACATTAGCAAGATCTGCAGAGTCTGATGCTAAGGATTGGGAGAAGATGAACAGAGGATCTTTCAACAAGTTTGGTGTAGGTTCCAGTGGGAATCAAGGTAAAGGAAAAGGGCAGAGTAACCAGGACCAGGAAGATCCGGAATTTAAGAGTTTGAGTTATAATCAAGGAAATCAGTGGTGCAGGAACTGCAAGTCTAGACACACTGGTCAATGCACACCACATACTCGTCGATGCTTACGTTGTGGTGAATATGGTCATGAACTGGCTGATTGTAGATTTCCGAGACATGTTTGTTGGAACTGCCATGAAGAGGGACACAGAACTGGGGACTGTACAAAGCAAAGATCAACGGGGACAGGGTCGGGGGATCATCTTTTGCAGGTCAGAAGAGAAAGAATCAATGAGAATATGGCTACAGGTGTGTTTCTGATAAACTCTGTGCTTGTTTATTGGATACATGAGTTTAGTGTATATATAATATGTGTATCTGTAATATTAGGTGACAAATGAATATGCCTGTCAGTATGATATGTTGGATTTGCGCATAGTATAGATAGAGACTGTATATGTATTATCTGATAAGATTCCGAGGACGGAATCCTTTTAAGGGGGAGAGATTTGTAACACCCCCAAAACCGGCCTAGAATAATTTAGGTAATTAATTAAATTAAGTTTGGGATTTAATTTAATTATGGGGATTAATTGTTATTTTACATAATTGTTATTATGTAATAATTATTTATGTGATTTATTTGTATTATTTAAATTATTTGTTTTATTTATTGGCTTTATTTTTTTATAGAAAGATATTTTATTGAGTGGGTATGGGGGGGTTATGTAGTACAACACCCATACCTCTTAGCTTGTAAGAGTGAAAGAAGAAAGTGTTGTGTGTGTTTGTGTGGGTTTCGGCCGAGAAAGGAGAAAGAAGAAGGAGAAAAGATCCAACAATTTAATCTTAGATCTTGCATGCAATTTGGGTTCTGAATTCATAACAATATCAAGGTTAGATTACTATATGGTAATTGTTAATTGTTGTTTGTATTCGGTTTTGAAAATATATGTATATTTATGAAATCCGATTGATGCTTGGTAAATGATTTGATAATCATAGGATGCATGCATGTTAGATTTTATGAATTATATATGTTGTTTATATGTTTTTAATGCATTCTGGAAACATAGATTACATGTATGCTTAAAATCAGTTTAGAAATGAAGTTAGAATTGATAATGTGTTGAGTTATGAAGGACTCGGAATTTAGAAGGTTGAATGAGTCGGAATTGAAGTATGAAGGAGTCGGATTCCGCCTCTTTACCCGGATTCCGACTAGTTTTGCTCAGAAATAATATTAAGTCGTGATAAGCACTCGGATTCCGATTATGTTAGATGTGCCTTTACTTTCACTCGGATTCCGATAGGACTTTTGCTCGGATTCCGATTGTGTTTATCGGATTTGAAGTTTATCGGATTGTGTGACTTGATCGGATTTGGCTTTTATCGGATTGTGGATTATCTTGGAATTCGATTGTATCGGAATTGCCTTTGCTCGGATTTGGTTGATTGGTTTTCATGTTAATCGGATTTGATCTTATCAGAATGTGGGAATTCAATCGGATTTGAAAGTGATCTGCTTTATATATATGCCCATGCTCGGGATTGGGAGATTTTGATATTAAAACTGAATGAAGATGAAACCAAATAACTCCTTGATGATATTGATGATTTGAAGGTAAACATGAGTTTATATATCAAGTGTTGCCTTGACATATTAACAGAAAGATATGTATTGCCTAAGCTAAGGAGTTGAATGAATTCACAGGTTTACAGGTTGGTAAGAGTAATTGTGAATTCGGGTATAATTATACCTGTTGATTATGTACTTATAGATTATTGGTACATGTGATATTGATTTATGTACTTGTTGAGTTTATGTACATGTTATGTATTTTGCTTATGGTGGATTGATTAAGCCAATACTGATTGATGGTTATATTCTCAGGAGGTGACAAGACTTAGTAGATTAGATTACTGAGTGATCTGAGTTGAAGACTTTGGTGAGTGGATCTGTATCTTGGGATATGCAGGATATGATATCCTAATAGTGGCTATATCTTTGTTTGATCTGTATATAAGTTGTTTGATCTGTATACATGTTGTTTGTTCGATCAACATAGTGGCTTGAGATCAGCTTAGTGGCTTTTAGCTGGGTCTATGCTTAAGGATTAACAGTATTTGATCTTGAGGGGCATTTGTTGCACTCAAGGGTGCCTGTATTGTTATCCAAGTAAGCAGGGCTATCGGTAGTTAGTGGCAACACTACCGGTTATCTAATTGGTTGATGAGTATTTGTGTGTTTGGTTGATTACCTTGTATGTGCTTAGATGTTGGTTCCCTCACTTAGCTTTGTGCTAATTCCCCACTAGTCTGTGCAGGTACTCTGTCGTGAGTTTTCCGAAGATGTGGAACTGGGAATATGGACAGACCAATAACTCTGATGTCCAAGATTTTGAAAGAGCCTGTTTTGTTATTAACACCGTATTGAATATTTTGTAAATAAAAACCAGTCAAAGTTGTATTTGACTTTTGGGTTTTAAATGTAATTGTATGTAATTAGCTTCCGCACGCGTGTTAATATTATGTTTAAAAGTACGGTGTTACAGATCGGGTGTTCCTGAAAGTTTCTCTTTGGAAAGGCGTGATTCGTTTTGGTAGAAATGGTAAGTTGAGTCCGCGGTACATTGGTCCATTTCGGATCATTCGCAAGATTAATGATCAGATTGTTACGCTAGAGTTGCCTCCAGAGCTTTCTGGAATTCACAACACGTTGAACGTGTGTTATCTGCGTAAGTGTAAAGTGGAGGAGAACCAGCTTCTGCGTCTACAGGAATTGAAGGTTGACGCTTCAAAGCGCCTAGTTGAAGAACTTGTTGAGATACTTGGTTCTAAAACCAAGAAATTGCGCAGAAAGATGATTAAACTGGTGTTAGTCAAATGGAAGCATAACCTGGGTTCGAACATGACCTGGGAAACGGAAGACGACATGAAAGCTCGATACCCTCACTTGTTTGTAGACGATCAGATTCCGAGGACAAAATCTTCTTAAGGGGGGTAGTTTTGTAACACCCCAAAGTGGGGCCAAGTTGTAAACGGTTGTACATGTAGCTTTAATAGTTGTAGGTTGACTTTAATTGGTGTTTTGTTGTTAATTGTAGTATACATGTTGTTAAATGGTGCTTAATGTGTTAATTGGTGTTGTAAACGTGAAATGGTGTTAATTGGTGCTAATTGGTGTTAAATGTGGATAAAAATGCGGTGTTATGAAAAGTGTCATGAGTTGACTAAGTAGATAAATAGTTGAACGGTTTTAGATGATGGTTCTAAAATTATCTCCGTTAGTTGAAACGGATAACCCTAAGTTGTGTTTTAAGTTGAATAGGAGAACAAAATACCTGAGAAGGGGTATTAGTTTGTTAAGTCGGCCTAAGGGGCCTTCCTTATCTCCTGTGATAAGTCAAAACACACACACACACACATACACACACTACATACACACACTTACATACGTACAAGCAAAACCACACACAAACCTTTGTTGATTTGAAGAAGAAAACTAAGATAGATCAAGATTAGAAGCTGGAATCAAGGGATTGAATCTGTTCTTGTGCATTGTGTTCATCTTTCCTTGTGATTCGGACAATTCTGTGTGCTCTTGGGATTCCCGCATTCATATCTGCCTTCTGTAATCTCGAGGTGAGTACCGGTTTCCCATGAGTCTCAGTAGGTAAGTTATCTGTTGTACATGTTGACACGTGATTGGTGTATTGATACGTGAGACACGAGGTATGCTATGATAGAGTTATACATGCATGATTATTATCGATATGAAAGATATTACTGTGATTATATGCGCGCATGAACTAGATCCTTACAGGATCAGCTATTTGTTTATGAGGTTATGTCTGGACATTGAACGAAAGAACTACGGAGGTCAGTCAGGTAGACGGGTGATAATATCTGGCTGGGTTCCCAGGGTCCTTAGGGCTATGAATTAGGGAACTAACGGTACTCAGGAGTATACGGTTGGGTAGGGCTCTACAGGCCACCATTCCTCTATGGAATTGGGTTCCTTGCTTAGGCTGGAACCAGCATGATAGACAGAGTGTACCACGTGGACTGCTTTTCGCTCCCCCACTGGTGCAATTGGTTGCGGCTGATTCCCCGGCTTGGGTTGTTGAGCGGGGCTGGATCCCCTGCAAGATACGACTCCTGCTGACATGATTGGCGCGCCGCAATATGATAGGATAGCCCCGTGTGCTGTTCTTATACGTGATAGCCTGCTTATTGATGCTTATGTGTAATTGGTGCTCACTAGCTAGTTGTAGCTAACGATGCAAGATTTCCCTTTTTCACAGGTTGATGCTAGAGGCCGTGAGGCGGGTACTGGTGGTAGTCTTTTGTTGTAATTATCTTTTGGGGAACACGTTGTTGTGTATATGGATCCGATGGTCGGAACTAGTAGGTAACACTTGTAGTTTGCAAACTTGGCTAATTCTTTTGATGTAATTAAATAGCTGAGTCACTTAACGTTGCTTTTGTAATTGGCGTTTATTTCCGCTGCACGCTTTTGATAATTGTCGTTAAAAAGTTTAAATTAACTCTAATTTTAAGCTCGTTAGAGGTGGCATTACAGTTCAACCTGTAAAACTATAGAAAAGATGACTTTGAACAGCATTATGTGAACAGGGAGTCGGATACATCTTCATTCAGAAGCACACACAAATCTATCAAACTCTTTGAAAACATGATGTAAATGGATGTTGGTCAAGACAACCAAGTATCGATACAAGAATTCTGAAAGATAAGAATGAATTTATGAGAATTCAGAACTAACTGATAATAGACTACCGAGAATCTAAAGAGACAAGGATTGGATGGTCAAAACTAAGAAAGAAGAACCAAAGAACAGTTACAAAAGCACATGATGACTAGACACAGGGTATTAGGAATTCTGCTCAAAGTCGAAAAGGACTTAAAAGCAAACCCAAATCCAGAAACATCAGAAATTTAACTAATACTTTGAGAATTCCTAACTCAGTCAGAACATCCAAACACTTGACTTAGGAATCAAGGTGACAAGATAAATCAGTCAGAACGACAACGGGGGTTCGGGGACAGCGCCCCTAATAGCGGGGTCCAAGGGGCAGAGCCCCTGGCTGGGATTGAGCTGCCAGGTCAGCGGCTATTGTCAGGATCGGATATTACCAAATATCAATAACAAGAATTACCTTTAGAATTAAATCAGAGTTGTTTAAAGATAATCTTTCAGTTTGATTACAATCAACTAAGAAGTTGCGGAATCACACTTAATTGATGTTGAAGGTTTTATCACAAGAACAGTTCAATAATCAACACGAGAAAATACTTTCAAATATCAAGATGTTTATTAATAATCAATGATGATTACAATATTAACCAACACCTCTAATCTAACTCTTTTGTTAGACGAAGAACACAACTTGTTCTTAGGTTTCTATGAAACTTAGATGTCAACACACTTTTAGGAAAACAGATTAACAATAAAGTACGAATGCGTAGAATTGCTATGCAAAACAAAATTCTAGTTCTAATATAGGCTCTTGATCCTCCTTGAATAGTTGACAGTTAGGTAATCTTCTATCTTCCGAGATAATCTTGATAATCTTCAAACTTGATAGAGATATACTTCAAATCTACAAAGATAGCATTTTCCATAAATAGCTCAACAACAACTGTTTGTTGAATCAACAGTTCTGAATTTCTTCTAACAATCTTCATTTCAAGGTCTTCTAACAGTTGTGTATAACTGAACTAACAGTTTTGATCTTTTGTACTAACAGTTGTAAAACTTGCAACAACTGTTAGTTACAACTGTTTTCACTGATTACTCTAACAGTTTTACTTTGCATGTCCAACAGTTTCAATGACTTAGCAAATTTCCCAACAATCTCCCCCTAACTTAAAGTATTGAACAATACACTTAAGTTGTTTGTTTTATAGGGTTCAACCACATAAAAATTAACATAATCAAAGAATATATTTACATTAAATATGCAAAGTCAAACTGTTACAATCAAAACATAATAAGAAAATTACTTTTGACTTGATTGTAAGAACTCCAACCTTTTCTTTATCCTCTTTATCAGATCATCTTTCATATCAGCAGGACCAAAGAACTTTGCACTTAACATATTCAGCAGCTTTGCTTTACCATGATCAACAAATTCAAAATCAAACCACTGAGTTTGTCCCTTTCCCATCACCATATGATAAACTCTTGACTTATCATATACTTTCATAGAACTTATTGGGAAGGCTTCATCACTTATCAAAATAGGCATTATCTCCAGTGGATTGCAAATGCTCTTTAGACGCCTCATCAACACTCTCACCTCAATCTGTGTTGCATTTTCATACTTACTTATCCCATAAGCATACATCTCTTGAACATCCCTTCTTGTAATGCTACCCATCAGTTGTAAGAAGCTGGAATAACTCTCAATTGGTTCCACTTCTATGACAATAGTAACTCCTTTCTTTCCAGTTTCCCATCTTAATAGTTCAAATCTCCACTAAGTAATGTGGGATTTCTGGCCTAGCTGCTCTGCTTCTAATTTATCAATTATTTCTTCAACCTCTACCCTGAGTCTATCATGAAGAATGGTTTTTACCATACCTGCTTTTGCTGTTTGAACTGATTTGGATTTTTCAGGTTGATGTGGCTGAGCTGTTTGCTTTATCTTCTCAACTGTTGGTTTGGGAGGTGGAACTGTTTTCTTCCTTTCAACTCTCTTTCTTTTTACTCCCTTACCAAGTTTCTTAGCACTTTCTTCTTCCTCAATCTCCTTAGTAAAATCAGTAGCTAGCTTTTGAGCTAATTCAAGATCTTTTCTCTCTTGCTGTTCAAACTCAGCAGCCATCCTCTGAGCTAACTCATGGTCACGCTCCTCTTGTTGCTCTTTTGAAAGTTTTAGCTTGGGAAGTTCCACAACAATCTCCTTACCCTTACCTTGCATAGAAGGCATCTTCTTCTCCCTGCTTTTTCAGAAATATTGATTCCTTTAAATCCTGGCTTTGGTGCAATAGGTTTCAACTTTGAAGATTTACCATCCAGCCATCCATCTTCAATCTTTTGTTTCATTTGAAATGCACTGCAGTTTAGAGTTTGAGCAC
Organism: Pulicaria dysenterica; assembly: GCA_947179395.2. Classification (NCBI taxonomy): domain Eukaryota; kingdom Viridiplantae; phylum Streptophyta; class Magnoliopsida; order Asterales; family Asteraceae; genus Pulicaria; species Pulicaria dysenterica. The sequence continues at coordinate 46,982,122 of OX359292.1, read as the reverse complement.
ACACATCAATTAAATGATCTTGCTTCACTTTTGACCAAGATCCGAATACTTTAGTAGTTGGATAGTCCCCAGACATAATCATTTGATTAATCAAAACTCTATCAACTGCTGACAACTTTTCTTCTACAACTGTTTGAGCACTTGGTGCAACTATTTTTTCACTTGGTGAAACTGTTTTCTCTGTAGGCTCAGCAACTGTTTGTACAATCTCAGCAACTGTTGGAGAATTTGGTGCAACTGTTTGTTGTTGAGCAGGTACAACTGTTTGTGGCAAAACTGTTTTCTCCTCCTTTTTGATTGGAACAGTTGGAGGGGGTCTAGCACCAGCAGTGAACTGTTTCAACACTTGATCATGAAACTGTATCACAATATTAGCCTTTTTCAAACACTCTGTCAAAAATTTAATTTGCTTGTCTTGCTTAATGATAAGCTCATTATGTTTTGCCAAAAGCTTATCTTGCAAAGCATTTCTCTTCTTTAAATACATATATGCCCCAAAGAATGGTACAAAATTGGGATCCGTCAAAGCCTTTTGTTTCAGACTAGCCTCAATGTCAGGGAGTGTTATCACTGGCAGAATTAACTGGTGGTTCACTCCTAGAAGATTCCACACCAGTACCCCTCTGTTCTTGGTACTGGGGATTTCCAGAAGATGTTGGAACAACTTCTATTGCCGTGGCTGAGGTCTTAAAGATGTTAACACTTTCCTGCTCACCCCTTGCGGATGAAACAGTAGTGTCAGCCTCAAACACCACATGATCACTCTCCCATGGGGTGATCACCTCCTCAGTGTGCCTGGGAGACTGCACAATGAGTTCCCTTTGGATATTCTGCACAGGAGAATGCTCTCGTGCAGGGCGTACAGCTTGGGCATTAGATACTGTGGTGGAAGGAGCACCAACAGTTCTCTTTCTTTTTCTGAATGTTATAAGAGTGGGGGCTTTTGTTGTAGCTTGAAGCAAAGAAGCAGATTGAGTTGTTTGAGTATCGTGAGCTGGGGGTTCCAGAGTTGTGGGTGTAGCAATGATGTGGGCCTCTTGCTCAACTCTGGCAGCTCTGTTTCTTGACAGAAACTCCACCATTGCAGAGAGTGGTGGAGTTATGGCACCAGAAAAATTCTTGCCATTAATCAACAGTTTGCTCAATGTGGAGGCCACATGAGCAGAGGGAATCAATACCCTCTTGTGCATTTTGAGATTTGGCAATAAAGAATTTAGTAAAAACTGCACAAATCGTGGATACATCAAAAAGAGACCATATTTAGTCCCAAGATGTTTTACCATGCCATCAAATATCATTTTAGAAAAGTTAAAAGAACGGTTATTTGCCAAACATATTTAGTCCCCCTTGAATGACCATACAGTTTGCCTAACAGCTGTGGACTCCATGTACTAACAGTTGAAAACTGTTAGTTGCATTATGAATAGCTTCCTCTTGAACACTTACACAAACAGTTGTTAGACTGAATACTAACAGTTTCAAACTGTTAGAGAGAGAACACACAAAAACACAAAAACACAATCAAACATGTGATTCTAAGTTATTCTAAGTTAATCATTCCAATATTTGAGATCAGAAAGTTGAATCTGCTTACATCAAATGCTTTGGTGAACAGATAAGCTAACTGATCATCAGTGTGGACTTTCATAACCTGGATTAACCGTTTCTCATTGCAATCTCTTATAAAATGAAACCTTATCTCTATGTGCTTTGTTTTAGAGTGCTTGACAGGGTTGTTAACAATACTAATAGCACTTGTGTTATTAACATAGATAGGTGTATTCAAGAGAGTCATACCATAATCCAGAAGCTGATTCTGGATCCACAAAACTTGTGAACAACAACTTGATGCAGCAACATATTCAGCCTCGGCTGTTGAAGTGGAAACTGTTGTTTGTTTCTTGCACTGCCATGATACTAACCTGGAGCCAAAGAACTGACATCCTCTGGAAGTTGATTTCCTGTCTACATTAGCTCCTCCATAGTCACTATCAGAGTATGCCACCAATTCAAAAGGTGAATCCTTAGAATACCAAAGACCCAGTTTTTGTTGGCTTTTGAGATACCTAAAGATCCTCTTTACAGCAAATAGGTGTGACATCTTTGTGCTGCATTGAAACCTGGCACAAACACACACAACAAAGATGATATCTGGTCTAGAAGCAGTTAAGTACATTAAAGAACCTATCATAGATCTATACAGGTGTACATCTACATCCTCCCCCTCAGGATCTGCTCCCAACTGTTTGTGTGTTTCCATTGTAGTACTGGCCAGCTTCACATCTTGATAACCAAATTTGTCCAAAATGTCCTTGACATACTATGACTGACTAAGAAATATACCTGATGGCATCTTGAACATTATTGAAAGTAAGTGTACCTGCCTCTACAGCTCCCTTACCAGTGATTCTTCCTCCCTTAGCATTTCCTCCAAATGCTACATGTCCTCCATTGATTCTTCTGAAATCCTTCAAGCAGTGTGGATTTCCAGTCATGTGCCTTGAGCATCCACTATCCACATGCCAAATTTCTCCTTGATTGGTCCTATGAATGCTCTGCACAAATAAAACTTAGTTAGTAGCAGGAAGTACCCAGGCCATGCAGGTCTTGGGCACACCATTTAAATCATAATACTTAAACAAAGTTTGAGTCTTCTTGATTTCATCACAGTTAGACTTCTCTATCCTGTGTGAAGAGTATTTAGTGACAACATGTGGTTTCTAACTGTTGTGATTAACAGTTGAGCCTTTTGGTAAAATAGTTGAGTCAGTTTGTGACTCAGTTTGATTAACAGTTTTGGCCCTTTCAGAAACTGTGTGTTTCTGCAATTTCACCCAAGTAAAACCAACAGTTTTTGGTTTTCGCCTAACAGTTGTGGAACTGTTAGCCTGTTTTCTTTAACTTGGCAAACCAACAGTTTTTGGTTTTGGCCTAACAGTTGTGGAACTGTTAGCCTGTTTTCTGTAACTTGGCCTCTGGGTGCTATAGATCTGCGGGTTATAATAATAGTTGTGAGCTAAGTGATTTGATCTCCCACATATATAGCACTTTTTGGTTTTGACTATAGGCACACCAGTTCTTTGTTCCCAAAACTGGTTCCTATTTCTTTGATTTCCTCTCACAAGAGCTGAAGGAGGAAATTTCTGCACACCATGCTATTTGCATGTGCAGACAGGCACTTCAGTATGCCTTTTCATAGATTGGAGCTGAAACTTTGTCTTTGAAGCTTCCTTCTTTGGCTTCTCACTTCCAATTTCACTAACCTTCTCCTTTTCCTTGGTCTTAACACTAACAACTGAGGTTTTTGGGTTAGAACTGTTTGGGTTCTGTTTAGAACTGTTTGTGTAATTTTTGGGACTGTTTGCAGCAGTAGTGTAGCTGTTTATAGAATATACAGGTTTGAAAGGTTTTGTTTCACTGGTGGAGGGTTCAGAGGTGGCTTTTACAAACACCACAGGTTTTAAAGATGATTTTGGTGCTGTAGGTTCACAACAGATGTGGTTTTCAATAGGAATATTCTCTTCTTTCTTCACTACTTCCTCATTTTCATCATCACTCACTTCATGCACAACTCCTTCCTCTTCACTCTCTAAGTTTGGATCAGCTGACTTTAAGTCTTCTTTTAATGGTTCATTAACATACCTATCAGCTACATTAGACATGGGAGTTATGTAGTTGTGATTGTATGGAGGTGGGGTTTGTTTGTATCCTAAACCTGTTTTAACCTTATCTCTGATTTGTGAGTGTAACAAGGTTTCAAGCTTAAGATTTGTTGCTTTGAACATACTCAAATCCATATCCACACCTTCTAACTTCTTTGTTAACTCATCAATCCTACTCTCTTTCTCACTCAGCTTTTTCTTAAGATTATCAATTTCTTCCTGAAGCTGCTCCTTCTCCCACTTATGATACTTTCTATCATAGTCCATTTGCCTGATAATCTTTGATTTTCTTTTCAAAGTTTTCAATGACAACACTAGATTCATATCTTCTCTCCTCCATTCTGCTCAGAGCAGCACACACTTTTTTGTTGTGCTCCCTGAACCTTTTTACTATAGCTCTACATTCACCAGGGCATAGTTTAGAAGATACCTGCGTGTCTTCTGATTCTGGTGAATTCAGCTTGATGGAGGAGTCAGTCAAGGCCATCAGTGCCTTGTTTTGAGTAGCTTCCTCTGCTTGATCACTCCAATCATATCCATAGCCATCCTGTGAGACCAATGCTGATGAGGTTTGATTGGGTCTTTGTCCTTGACTCTGAACTTGTCCACCAGATCTGCATTCCCTGGCAAAGTGACCAGGCTGTTGACATTTGAAGCATTTAACTTTGGATTTGTCAAAACCAGCCTGACCATTAGCCCTGAAGTTCATGTTTTGTCTGCCAGTTCTTTTAATGAATCTTTTTGCTCTGACAGTTAACATGGCCATTTGCCACTTGAGATCCATCTCCTCAAGATCATCATGATGCACTTGTACAAGATCCTCATTGGTGAGGGTTGAATTGGCATGGCTAGCAAGAAATGCTTCAAGCACTGCATCAGGGGTGTTCACATCTAACCCAACAGCAGAACTGGTACCTGCACATACATCAACAGAATTAGATAAATAATGGTTTGAGTCCATACCTGAGGATGAAAGGAGAGCAGCATTGTGACTAGGGACTATAGACTTTCTTTTTCCCTCTATCTCTCCCTCAAACACAACCAAACTTTTGTATATATCATCTAATTCTATATCTTCCAATGAGTCTTTAGTCCTCCATTGTGCAGCATAGACAGTCCATTCTTCACCCAAGGACCTAAGGAACTTTCTGTTGATCTCATCTTGCTCTAGTCTAACTTTTGCACTCTCAAGTTGACTAACCAGCTTATAAAACCTATCAAAAAGTTGGGTTAAACTTTCATTCTTCCCACTTGAAAAGTTTTCATAAGCCTGTTTAAGAAGGTCCCTTTGGTTCCTTTTGGAACTAGCATTCCCTGCAAATCTCTTTTCTAAGGCAACCCAAAGTTCGTGTGTATCTTCAAACTTCTTGAACTGATGCTGATATTCGTTGGGAATAGCAATCTGAAGGATGCTGAGGGCTTTCATCTCAATCATCCTTTCTTTCTTCTCAGCATCTATTCTTGGTGGTGATTTCTTCTTTGGTTTTCCTGTTTCATCTAAATCAACAGCAGTAATGGGGTCCTTTTCTATGATTTCCCAAACAGCATAGTCCATTAATTGGACATGCTGCTTGATTATTAGCTTCCACATCTCAAACTCAGTTGGTTTGAGCATGGGAACTCTAAAGTTTGACCCAGATCCAGTGTTATCAGAAGATCCAACAGACTGCATTGCAATGATATGAATGAAAAACACACGAAAAGATTTAGACACACTTTAAATAACAAAACACAGCAGATCTGTGAAAAACCTTCAAATAGTGATCAAAGGAGCCTTAATGAAAAGGCTCTGATACCACTTGTCAGGATCGGATATTACCAAATATCAATAACAAGAATTACCTTTAGAATTAAATCAGAGTTGTTTAAAGATAATCTTTCAGTTTGATCACAATCAACTAAGAAGTTGTGGAATCACACTTAATTAATGTTTAAGGTTTTATCACAAGAACAGTTCAATAATCAACACGAGAAAATTCTTTCAAATATCAAGATGTTTATTAATAATCAATGATGATTACAATATTCACCAACACCTCTAATCTAACTCTTTTGTTAGACGAAGAACACAACTTGTTCTTAGGTTTCTATGAAACTTAGAGGTCAACACACTTTTAGAAAAACAGATTAACAATAAAGTACGAATGCGTAGAATTGCTATGCAAAACAAAATTCTAGTTCTAATATATATAGGCTCTTGATCCTCCTTGAATAGTTGACAGTTAGGTAATCTTCTATCTTCCGAGATAATCTTGATAATCTTCAAACTTGATAGAGATATACTTCAAATCCACAAAGATAGCATTTTCCATAAATAGCTCAACAGCAACTGTTTGTTGAATCAACAGTTCTGAATTTCTTCTAACAGTCTTCATTTCAAGGTCTTCTAACAGTTGTGTATAATTGAACTAACAGTTATGATCTTTTGTACTAACAGTTGTAAAACCTGCAACAACTGTTAGTTACAACTGTTTTCACTGATTACTCTAACAGTTTTACTTTGCATGTCCAACAGTTTAAATGACTTAGCAAATTTCCCAACAGCTATATCAGAAAATGCATTTTGGATGAAAAATTTGAAATTTTGAATGGAAACTGCAAGTCTAAGATTTACAATCGATTGAATGAGATTTACGATCGAATGGAATCAGGATCGATCGAAATTATCGAATATCACTCACTTAGAGTTTTTAATCAAATTCAAACATAATTGATATGTTATAATCGACTTGAAACATGGTCGATAGAACACGATCGATTATAACACGATTGATTTAGAACACTTGGGAACTTTTACTGAGTTACCTATCAACCGTAATTGCATAATACTTCCAATCGATCTAAGTGTAGAATCACGGTCGATTCCTCTATCGATCCTGACAGTGTAGTCAGATCTGATAGCAACCGTACTTGACTTGTGTAAGTTGTACCTGACTTGGACGTGATCTGTACTTGATTTCACACACAAACACCAACTTTTTGATGTTTTTACCTTTTTGAAATCAAAATCCCAGATCTAAAGTGTTCTTCAATTTTCCAACTGTTCTTGATAAATTTTCAGAAATCTTCATACTCACACATATTCAAATTGATTCTTTTTGTGAATGATTCAAATACAGATTTCGACCAATCCTTTTTGTAAATCAGAACCAATAACGAACAGGATTAGCCCTTCGTGGATCCCACAGTGTATTCAAACCCTGAACAATAAACTTTGAAAAACTTCGATTAATCTGATTTTTCGAGTATAGAACAGTTGGATTTACCTATTTCGAACATAGAACAATAGTTGTAGCTTCGATTCCAGATCGATTACCCCAATTTCACATCATAAACACCATTTTTGAGTTCAAAACCGTATGATCAACCCTTTTTCTTTGATGTACAGCCCCTTTGATTTTCAAATTTCTCTTTGTTGATGATAACACTTGATACGATCTTTACACCCTTGGCTCTGATACCACTTGTTAGTATTATACAAGCGGTAGATTGAAGGATTGCAATATGTGACTATGATAAGGTTGAGAGAATCTCAATTTCACCTTCAAAACACATAATTTATTTCTTCATTGTGTGGCAATCCTTACACTTCTACTCTAAGTGTAAGGCTTATATACCCATAAGGTATATTTATAATAAGCACCCTCAACTATTGTTTGAACTCCTATTCTATTACAATAATATAGTTCTAACAGAGTGGTTACCGTCTACGGACGAAGGAAATAGCTTTTTGGGCGTAAGCATATAGCTTGCGGCCGAAAGCACCCAAAGAACCAAGCTTGCGGGCGTAAGGGGTTGCCCTTGCGGCCAAAAGCTATGGTATGTTAAGAAGACCCCTTGTGGGTGTAAGGTAATCCCTTATGACTATAAGGAGGGGGTTGATGGAGTCCTTGTGACCGTAAGGGTCCCTGCTTGCGGGCACAAGTAGTTGACCAAAATACATAAGTTGTTTGTTTCTTGTTGTATGCTTAAGTAGACTCGAATGATGTAATTGTTAAGTGATGACTGAGCCTACACATGATTGTGTTAGGTGTTTCTGAGGACTTAGAGGAATCTGGACATTACATTTGTCTTCTCAGCTGAGTACCAGTTTCCCATGAGGCTCAGTAAGTAGAGTTGTCTGTTGTTTGTTGGACATATGTTGTTGACGTTGCAAACGTGCATATATGAGGTATGATATGCTATGTTTCCATGTGCTATGCCATGCTACGATGTATTACTTGTTGATTATGAAACACATGCGTATTGTTGGACCCGATACAGGTCGTTGTTGCTTGTTGTACTTGTCCGGACAGTTGTTTTTGTGGTTAAGGTCAGCCGAGTAGGCTGGATCCCATGGTTGTTGTTCGGGATCAACGGGGGGCTCGGGGGTCCATACCGAGTTCAAGGTTCTGCAGAACCACCGTTCTTCGACGCGTGTTGGGATCTTGGCTTACGATCAAGATCCATTGGGTTGTTTTGACTTCGTAACGCGCTGGGTGGACTGCTCTTCGCTCCTCCACCAATGCGGATGGTTGTAGCTGATACCCCCAGTTAGGATCGTTGAGCGGGGCTTCCCACCCTGCGAGACATGACTCTTACTGACACGTTGGCATGCTGCAATGCGATATGATAGCCTTATGTGTTGTCCCTGTGTTGTGATAACCTGCTGGTTGATACTCATGTGCAATCTGTGCTTACTAGCTAGTTGTAGCTAACGGTGCATGATTTCCTTTTTTCACAAGTACTGATTAGTCGGCCTTGTGAGGCGGGGAAACTTGATGGCTGTTGTATACATATATCTTTTGGGGAATACTGTTTGTTATGTACATGTGATACGATGGTTGGTAGTTAGTTGGGTAACACATGTTGGTTGATCTAGGTATATTCTTTTGATGTAAATTTACTGCCAAGTCAGTTAACAGTACTAATCTTTTGTAAACGTTGATAATTTCGCTGCATGCTTTTGAGTAATGTGTTTAAAAAGTTTAAATTATCCCTAATTTTAAGCTTGTGAAAACCGGTGTTACAGGTTTTAACAGGACTCTTTCAAAAGCTTGAAGCTACCCAACTACTCAAAGCACCGGGGCCTTACCCTTGCTGGAACCTAGTCCACCTGCATGCACAACAACATTGAAACATAAGCTAACTCTTAGTGAGCATACTAACTGAAAATAAAGAAACATAGTGCAGGAGTAAACTCTTCTCAGGATGTCTCATATCCAGCTGTAAACATGCAAGACTGTGCAAACTGATAACTGGTCCCGAGATATGACCACACCTCGGTGTAGCCAAGCCCCTGACACTTTACTTGGGTATAAGGAGCTCAATATACCCCATCATTGTACCAGATACTATAACATGGTGCTATTGTACCTTTAAACGATAGTCTCAACCTATTACATAAACATATCACATATCATAACATTGATGTCATGCTATTCACTTATGCATCTACACATACTGATCATGTTAAAGGCAAGTACACTCACCTTATCATCAATTACATGTCAAGCAGTGCTAACACAGTCTTATCACAGTGCATATGTCATCTCTTATTGCCTACAAGCAACATACAATCAATTCATCAAATTAACTAAACTGCTGAACATTTGAAAGTCACTAGGACAGACGCACGCCCGTGCTTGCTTGCAGGCACGGCCGTGCTCCTCCCATAGTCCCAGCTGTGGCCTCTGCAGACCAAGACGTACCCTCAGACATGCCCGTACCTTCCTAGGCACGCCCGGACCTCATGTACTAGGGTTGGTCACGCCTGCTAGGCACTGCTGTACCCTTCAGGGACACGCCCATGCCTCATGAACAACAGCAGCAGTTCCTACGCCTGCTGTTTTATCCATATAAATTACCAGAAACTCAACAAAAGTGCTTTCCTGCACTTATGTGACATATTACAGCCACCAAAGCAACTAAACAAAATCAAACACACATAAAAACATGCTATCAACAAGGATTCAACTTTTGAATCCTCTCTTTGACCCATAAACACTTTAAAACAACAACAAAATCATACCTAAAGCTACTGATCAACTTGGAACAGATTACATGCCACTAACTCTCTAAGTTATGATTGAAAATAATGAAGAAAAGGACCAGCCCTGTGTTCACGTATGTATGTGTGCGTATTGCAATAGTTTGACTAACATAAGTCAAATACAAACCATATATATCTAATACTTTTAAAGAATGACAAAAAGGCCCCTAGACTATCACTTTTCAGAATTTGGCATATTTAGCGCCTTAACTTTATAAACGCATAAAACACATAAAGGCAACTTACTAAACATACATAACACTTAACAATTAATCAATATAAACTCATAACAGGGAACTTACGAACTTTGGGACGTTACATCTTGAAGTTTTGTAGAAATGTGTGCTTGTAACTCTATTTTTCCATTTCCTATTTCTAAACCAAGAACATAAAATTTATATTAAATAATTTTATTTTCATTTTAGAAACTACTATAACGTTCTATTTAATTTCTTCAAATATCGTCTGTAAATGTTTCTTGTGATCATGCACTGTTTCACTAGCAACTAAAATATCATCAATATACCCTAAACAAAAATCATATTTAAGAAATATATTATCCATAAATATTTGAAATATTGATGGTGCGTTCTTTAACCAAAAGCTAAGAACGTTCATTCGTACTATCCTTCTGAACATGTAAATGTTGTCCAAGGTTTAAAACATTTTTTAAGTTGTAATAATTAGACCCTGATTTTAGATCGAATTTTGAAAATACCTTTTTCATTTGTATAAGATTTAATAAGTTATCTTTGTTTGGGATATTTTAACCATCATCTTCTGTGTTATCGTTTAAACGCTTGTAATTATAAACTATTCTAGCTTTTCCTCTTTTAATTTTGCTGCGATTTCTTCTATAAATGCTGCTGATCTGTGAGGGCTTTTTGGTTTTTGAATTAATCCTTGTTCTAGCATTTGTGGTATTTATTTTCTAAATTCTTTTTTTGTCTAAAGGACTATATTCTATATTAGTTGTTATAATTTTAATATCTGGATTTTTTAGTTTAAACTTACATACATATTTTACCTTTGATATTTTAATATCCTCTCCTATTAGTCCTATTTTTTCTAGATGTTAAATTATAGGATAATCCTGGCCTTTGTAATATCTCTCCTATTAGTCCTATTTTGACTTTATCATTTTCTATATAAGCTTTATGGTTTTGATTTTGTTTTAAAAGTTTTAAATTCCCTTGTCCACCACGCTTTTGTGCATACTCTGATGTATTAATATAACGAGATGTTGAGAAGCTATATATTTCCTTACTAAGTGTCACAAAATTACGTGTTATTGTAATTGCTCCGTTTAGTCCTAATATAAAGTTTAAACCAAGAACAAAATCTTTTGATTTAATACATTGTGGATTAATATTAACCTATGGTATGCCATATTTAATGCTAAAATTTCCTGCAAAATCAAGGAACTGTATACCCGTAGGTTCTATGTAGTGTGTAATTGAGATCAAACGATCTTCTATTGTTCTAGTAATTAGTTTATAAGGTAATTCTTTATGATATTCTTGTGGTACTAAGCTATAAGATATTACACTTTATATCCCTGATTTTAGATATTTATTTTAAGCGATATCCAAGGGTTTTTAATCGAAAATCATGCGAAATATGTAAAAAGGTTAAAATGGAGTTAATACGAGAAAATAGTGAGCAAAAGGTCAAAAATGGTGAAATCAGACACAGACTTGTCGCGACATGTTAATGGACGCGTCGCGTCGGAAGCAGATAAGGATTTATCTAAAAGTTAAAATTCAAATCCCAAGAGAATCGGGATAAGCAGCGCGAAAGGATTTGGTCGTGGCGCGACGAGTTCAGGAACAGCCTCCTGTAAATGCTTTCTAATCCATTCGGTCTCACAATCTTCAATCCGACTTTTTCCACCATTCTACCCCTGGAAGCATCCTTTAACCATTCCATAGAGCTTGGAGCATAATCTTGGAGCATTGTAGCTTAAAGTGAAGATCAACGGCTTGGAAACATCATCTTTTATGGTTTATTCATTCCATCTTACCATGTTTCGGTTATTTCTTGATTTCCAGAGTATTATGATGAATGTTCTAGGTTAAGTTTTCTGTTTTCCTCCCTAGAGGAGATAAACCCATGTAAAGTTGATTGATTCATGGATTTTTAGATACTTTTATCATATTATTATCAAATCTTGCCTAATCATAGATCATGCATGTTTTAGGACCTGTTTTTGGGTTGTTTATAGATTGAGTTTTTATAAAGTAAAGGACCAATCTCTTTATTCAACTTGAATCATGAGTTTCTATGATCATTAGGATTCATGACTAGTGATTGATCAAATCCTAGGGTTAAACACCTAAAGCTTGAGACTTTAATGTGTATTTTAACATGTAATGGACCATTATGTGTTAGTTTTATGTTTTGTTGATCAAACAAACTTAAAAAGGTTAAAACATTACTTGAAATCGACCCAAATCGGCTAATTATACTTTTTAATCGTGCTTTTGACCATAAAGGTTATTAATTAGTATAATTATAGGGTTAGAATCTGAACAAGAGTCTAACTACTTTAGAAATCGATCTATGATATTTAGATCCATTGCACATAATTTCTTGAATTTAATTGACTTGAAAAGGATGACATCAAATCTAGGGAGGAAAAGTCTTCATTATATAAGTTAATCCAATGAAGTTTATTGCTTAGTTGTTTCTTTGCTTTGCTTTAGGTAATTTCTAGGTTTGTTAGTGGTTTAAGTTACTTGAAAGTGATAAATTCACAATTTCCACCCTTTTAATTGCTTTATTTGCTTTTTAGTAGTTTTTAGGATTTAATTTAGTTAAATATTTAAATTAGTATAATTGACATCAAATCATACTCATTCCCTAAGTGTTCGTCACTAGTATTTATTTTCTATAATATAATACGATTAGGTTCTCTTGCCTATTGTGTTATAGTCGTACTAAATGAAAACAGATTTATAAATTTAAAACTAGTACGTTTTACGCTCATCAACACTCTTTGTGGCTCATGTAACTAATAAAGCTGTTAAATTTAAACATTTATTGTCACTTAACCATAATCTACCTGTAATACCCAGTTCCGAATTAAGCAAAAAGAATATTATTACAATCTCATTATTAGTACGCTTTTTAGACGCATGTCGTATAGTCTTCAATATTACAGTTTTAGTTTGGACATGCTATTAGTGTTATAACACCTAAGTAATAATTATTTGAGTCTTGTTTATTTAATTAAGTTGTTTGGAGATTACAGCGAAGGTTTTGAGTAAATGACCCGTTACCTGTTACTAAGAGTATGATTTATGAATTAGACAGTGACTACAACCCTTTCAGGATCGCTCGGAGCCGTCCAGCATGGAACTTTGAGAGTCGAGAATCAGAAATGAGAACGATTAATAGGAGAAAAGGCACCGGTGAACAAGATTAGTCAGGAATAGATGTTACGATACCACACGTTTAGGTAACAAAAAAGATTGTTACCCGATTTACGGAAGCGAATGAAGAATGTATAAATTTATATTGAGGATTAATATTTTCGACGCAGCTTGTAAAAGCGATAAATTGTACGATTGAGTATGACCTTTATGGCTTAGGTTGTTGTGAGCGGGTTCTAAAAAGTGATCTTTAATATTGATGATTATTATTACTTTAGATGTACATTGTTCATGTCATAAGTTTAAGGGTAAGTTGAGTGTTTAAATTATAAAAGAATGTTTAGTTGGACATTATTATGATCGAGGTACCCACGTAAATTATGAATTGGAGTTGGATAGGAATATAATATATTAGCGCATGAACACCTAAGTATTGATCATTGAGTTAAAAGAATAGTTAGGCTTAAGTACCTATTAGAAGACATTGATTGTCTGATTATTAATGTGCTAAGCTATTATAAACAGATTTAGATGGTAAGGGTTCGGTAAGAGCACAGTTAGGGTTCGGGACAAATATTGGAACCAGAGACGATGATGAGTAGTATTACCCGGATTATTCGAATAGTGACTTCGAGGACGAAGTCGTATTTAAGTGGAGGAGAGTTGTAATACCTAGTTCCGAATTAAGCAAAAAGAATATTATTACAATCTCATTATTAGTACGCTTTTTAGACACATGTCGTATAGTCTTCGATATTACATTTTTAGTTTGGACATGCCGTTAGTGTTATAACACCTAAGTAATAATTATTTGAGTCTTGTTTATTTGATTAAGTTGATTGGAGTTAATATATATTATTTTTATATGGATTTAACGAGATTGGATTTAAATAATTGCTTAGGCCTAAATGCTTAATTGGACTTGGATTAAAAGAATTGATTGGACTTAAGCTTTATTTAATTGGGCTTAGCTTGTGTGATTAATTTGGGCTTTGTTTAAAATACTATTTGGGCTTGTTGTAGGTTAGTGATTTAGGGGAATTAAAGGAAAAAGAAATAGATATATAAATATAGGTATTATAGTATTTATTAGGGCACATAAGTCGAGAAACACTGTAGCCTTGAACCCGCCACCCGTTTACTGCTCCAGTGATCCGGCCGCCGCCGACACTCCGCCGCAAATCACCTTTTTTCGCACGAAAATCATCAGGTAACGTTGCCCTTACCTTCTTCCGAACTTATAACTACTTTTATGTCATTTTGATCGGGTTTTGAGGGCATATGTGAGCTGCTCTATTTGGGGTATTGAGGTAGGAACCGAGAGCTTTAGTCATTTGTCAATCCTAGCATAGGAAACCCCTCCTGGATTTTAGAGTAGAGAGCTGTGTGTAGTGTGTCTGCGAGTCGCCGGAGGCAACGATGTGTGTGCGTGCTAGTGTCGTCGGCAGGAGCTGTGTGTGATGGTCAGAGATGTCCGAGACGGTGAAGACGATCGGAGAAGGGGAAACGACTAAGAAATGGACTTAGGGGACGATCGATGTATCTGTGCGTGTGGGTGCGTAGACGGAGTCAGGGGAGTAAGATAGTGTGTGCGTGGTGCGTGAGCGGCGGCCGCCACTTCCCGATGGCTCGCCGGCGGCGATGTCGAGAGGGAAGAAGGGGGAGACAGCTGAAGCAAGAAAGAAGGGAGGGGAGAGTCATGTGTCTAGTGTGTGTGTGTGTGTTGACCTAATGGGCTAAGTAGGCCTTGTTCTAATTTGTGGGATTTTATTTAAATTGCTTAGTGGACCAAGAGAATTGAAGTTATACTTTGGATTGGTCTCCTAATTAATTAAAGGCATTAGGCTTAATTGTCAAGGCTGGGCTTTAAACAAGAAATTAGATTGCGCTGGACTTTTTATATTTAAATCAATGTACATGGACCAAATATTATACTCAATATATATACATTTATATTGTTGGGCTTTAGTAAATCATTTGAAGTGATATATGTATATATAAAGGTATTTATATATATGTATTTATATTTATATATTATATATATGTATATATATATATATATAATGCGTATTTATAATTATAAGTAGGTATAAATATATATATATATATATATATATATATATATGTATATATATACGTATTTATTTTTATATGTAAGTGTGTATATATATATATATATATATATATATATATATATATATATATATATATATGTATGAATATATGTATTTATATATGTACCTATATATCCTTGTTAGACTGGTTATAGTTATAAAGTAGGTTGGGTTGGCCGACCTAGGTACAAGTAGTACGACTCATAGTGTGCGACTGGGACTTTGACCGGCCCAAGTTATGAGATGACTTAGTTAGACCTCGCGAGTGCGGGCCAGGTTGAGTGAGGAGTTACGATTCGTAATTAAGTGATATATATATATATATATATATATATATATATATATATATATATTATATTGTAGGTCCTAGCAATTGGACATGTTAGATATTCACAGTTGTGAGAATCTGTTGCACATTGACTGTGTTGCGGATCAGGTGAATCCACTAACTTATACATGATATTAGTGTGAAATTTATATGTTGTATATATGTGCAAATGTGATGTGTGTGATTGATGTGATGTGAAGGGTTACGTTGTGTGAGTGAAAATGTAACTCGGTCACAATCAGACATAGTGTGAAACCCTTTATACGGATTGGGTAGTCGGCTGTGACCCAAACTGTGAAATCGTCTTCGGTGCACTGAGTTGGTATTATGTGAAATGAATATGTGAACATGGATTGATCTATGAAATATAATATGTGCATACCTAGTGTGGTATGTAAGTTAGTGTGCTCGCTAAGCTTTATGCTTACTGTTGTGGATTTACTATTTTCGGGACCTAACGGTGGGAAAGCTCCGGCACAGTGAAGATGGCTCATTGTTTTTCAAGTGTTTCCGCTGTTTATATTTTACAAACATTTTAGTAAACTATATCTGTACTTTTATTCGAAATACTTTGCAACGTGTAGTTCGGGGTGCGGGACCTCGTTGTGTTTTGTGAACCGCTCGATACAGATATATTATTTATTGTGAAATGTGTTTCGTCTCTGTTTTACTTGTTTATTATTTATAAAAAAACTTTGGAATGTTACACTACCTTGTACGTTTATCATATTCGTGGATCGATGTGTTTGTATATATATGTTTTCTTCAGACATTTTTGCTATATCTTGGTTTTCTATATCAAAAGTATCTTGTTTTTGTTTTTTTTTGTCAACTAAATCTTCTATATCTCTTATTTTTTTCTTCTATATTTTCTATTTTTAATTTATGCAATTCAGCTGTTATTTTTAATTTTTCTATTTTTCCTTGCATATACTTGGTTCTTCTTTTGTTTGTTTTCCATCTTTTACTTCATCTATTTTTGTAATTTCCATATTAAATACTTTTTTGAGACATAAATAACAAATTTTTTTTTAAAACAAATGTTACATTGTAATCTTTTTTCAATGCAAGGATAGTATCCACAGTTTCAGCATTTAATATAGTTGTTACCTCTATTTTTAATCCAATTACGTTCACATTCTTCTTGTTCTATATTAACATATGTATAAGTAACCTTTGTTAATGATTTTTGTTTCTACTAATTCTATTTCACATTCTCCTATTTGTTCTACAAGATTACTTTTTTCTATATTTTTGTTTTTGTTGGGGCATCTATTTGCCAAATGTTTTGTGTCTCCACAAATAAAAAATTTGCAGTTTCTTGTTTGTGGTATTTTAACATATTTTTTTATTATAAGTTTTATATCCATTTTTGTATGTCATAAGTCTGCTAAGTTTTTTTCCAATTATTATTGTTATTATAATAACCATATGCTTGTGGTGTATAAATTGCTGTTTTGCAAAATGCATATGCATTCTTTTTTAATTGTTCTTGTAAAGCTACTTATTTACATCGTTCTTCAAATATCGAAAATGTGTGAGTTATTCTAGGTCATATTCCTAAATTTTGTAAGTTACATAGTTATTTTTCCATGCTTCATGTATACTTTTTCCTAAATCTCTTGGTAATTTTATAAAGTATTTGTCACATAAATTATCATCCATAGCTTGTCCTGTTTTTGATAAAAACCTTGTAAAGTCTAGAGTAAATTCATTAATGTAATTTTATAAAGTATTTATTTACATCATTCTTTTTATTTTACGTCCTCTGTTGATTTCCCGTTAAGGAAAGCAGTTTTGAGATCCAATTGACAAATTTCATAATTGATGTATGTAGATATAGCCATTAGAATAATGATAAACTTAAGCATAGCTACCGGTGAAAAAGTTTCATCATAGTCAACACCCTGAGTTTGAGTGAAACCTTTTGCAACCTGACTTGCATTAAAGTTATACACATTTCCTTCCATGATAGTGTTCTTCTTGAAGACACACGTGCATCCTACAGCTTTATTTTATTGCGGCAAGTCCACTAACTCCCAAACTTGGTTATCAATACATGGATTGCATCTCTACCTTCATGACATCTAGCCATTCTTCAGACTCACTCCCCGAAACAATGCCCTTGCAGGATGTGGGTTCTTATTGACCCCCTTCTTCTTGAGTGATAAGAAATCCGAGAAATCTAACAGGCTCGGTTCGAATCCTACTGGACCAACTATGATCTTGTGTTTCCACTTCTTCCTCAACCCCTAACTCGGGCTGGTGCTCAACAATCCTTTGTTGAGTTATAGGTTCTACAAAAAGGAGTGGTATATCTTCCTCTACTTCAACCTCTTGAAGATATATTTCTTTTCTAATAGCTTATAATTTTAGAAACTTTTCTTCTAGAAAACTCCTGCTCCGAGCAAAAAAAGACTTTGTTCTCTTCATGATTATAGAAATAGTATCCTAAAGTTTCTTTAGGGTAACCCACAAAGATACACTTATCTGACTTGGGTTTGAGTTTATCTAATAACGGTCGTTTAACGAACGTCTCACAACCACAAATCTTCAGAACAGACAATTTGGGCTTTTTACCCTTCCATAGCTCGAACGACGTATTTTCCTTTTCCACTGACTTTGATGGAACCCGGTTCAACATGAAAGTAGCTGTCTCGAGTGCGTTTCCCCAAAACAACATTGGCAATGTAGCTTGACTCATCATTGATCGATCCATATCAAGCATGGTTCGATTTATCCTTTCTGACACACGATTCCACTATGGCGTATACGGAGATGTAAGTTGTGAAACAATTCGACAACTTTTCAAATGATCGTCAAACTCTTGACTCAGATATTTACCACCTCGATAGGATCTAAGTAGCTCGATCTTCTTGTCAAGCTGGTTTTGTACTTCATTATGAAACTTCTTGGAGAAATCAAATATTTCAGACTTATGTCTCATAAGATACACATAACCATACCTACTGTAATTGTCAGTAAAGGTAATGAAGTACATGTCCAACCATACCTACTATAATTGTCAGTAAAGGTAATGAAGTACATGTCCGTCCTCTAGTTTCTTGATTGCAGGGTCCACACACATCTGTGTATTCTATTCCTAATAGTTGTTTTGCTCTTTTGTTTATACTTTCGAAAGGTTGTTTTGTTATTTTTCCGGACACACAAGATTCACGGTTGTCTATTGATTCTAAATAAAAAGAGCCCAGAACTCCGTAACAGCAGAGTTGCTCTACTCGTTTCTTGTTAATATGTCCAAGACGACAATGCTAGAGGTAAGTTTGGTTCAAAACATCTTTTGAATTTTACTTATATGATACATTTCATTACCACTATCTCGTAGATTTAGCGTATATAGACCATTTTGTGAACATGCTTTAAAAATAAATCAAATCATTCTAAAAGCACTAAATAGTTTTTTCCGCAAACTGCTATGTATAACCACTGTCTATTAGTAAATCATAAGAGATGACTGTTGGTCAAATGATCTTATCAGTTGAAATTTGATGAGACAAAGTTAAGTTTGTAAGATATGTTCTGAATATAACTTAAACAGAATTATGAAGATTGATCAGACTGAGCACTTATAGTGTTTCAGACTGAGCATAAGCTGAGTATAAGCTGAACATATATTTGATCAGTTTAGACTATACCTTAGTAATATTATCACTATGTTTGATAAGCTGTGTGTGTCACCTAAGATATAGGTTGAGTATTCAGCTGATGCGTTTTGAGCTGAGTGACTCAGCTTGTAGACTGAGTCAGCTCAACAGAGTTGCTAAGTAAGTTCTAGCTAACTCTTATGACTTCTAAGGATGAGTTGGTCATTATACATGTTAGTACATGTTTGATTTCGGGTTTGTTCTCGAAGAACTCAGCTTGATGAGTTTCAAGCTGAGTAACTCAGCCCGACTAAAGAAGTCAGTTTAAGAGAATTTAAATTGGTTTTAAATTCCTTTTACTCTCTATATCTACGGCATGGATAAGAAGATTCCAGAATCAAGATTGAAGATTGAAGACTCAAGATTCAAGATTCCGGGTTATCCGTTAGTTTGTTAGCAGATCAGGATAAGTTCTAGTTTGTTAGGATCCGTAGGAACATGATTATAAATACTTATCTCCTGATAAGTTTAGAGGTACAACAACGAGTACCAGACTCTAATCTCACCTCAACCTATTGATCGTATGTGTTACGAATCTTGATACACCATTTGTATGTTCAACGTAATCAAGAAATTCACAGATTGCCAACATTGTTTGTGTGTTCGATCTTCACGTCTGTTGTGAAGTTGGTAAGTATTCAATCTGTGAATAAATCCTGTTTAGAGAGTCAGTTCGTATCTATAATCATAAGTTGATTATAGATAGCAAAGTTTGAGAGATTGAGAGATTTGATTTACATTAGGTGTTTACATATCAAGTGTTGCTTACTTGGTTGTTAATGTAATCATCTTCTTATTAATGAAAACATTCGATTTCATGTGGTTTGATGTGTGTTAACACTTTTTATTGATTTGTTCAATTTTCCACACAAAGTGTATTCAACCCCCCTTCTACACATTACTTGCTTGTTCATACTCTCACCAAGGGACCAACAACTGGTATTAGAGCAGGCTGAACGATTTCATAAGTTGAAAGTTCAAGATTCTGAGAAAGTATACAATGTCGACAAGCAACAATTCATCAAACTTTCCTCAGATGGCTGCTAAAGGTTGTCCCGTATTTGATGGGTCTGATTATTCTATGTGGAAATTCAGAGCCATGCTTTTCCTCAAGTCCATTGACACTCGTATGTACGATGTCATAACTCGTGGACCAATTATCTCCAAGATTTCTGCTACTGTTGGTGATTAGTCCAGTGACAAGACAGAAAAAGAAGTCAAGAAGCCTTTGGCATCCTGGACTGATGAGGATTAGAAATTACATTCCCTCGATGACAAAGCAAAGAGTGTTCTGGCTAATTCCCTGACCAATGAGATCTTGCACACTGTGACTGGGTGTCAAACTGCAAAAGAGATCTTGGATACTTTGAGTATAACATATGAGGGCACAAATCTGGTCAAGCAGCAAAAGAAGAATCATCTTAACAGATCCTATGAAAACTTCTTTGCTAAGAAGAATGAAACCTTGCCTAATTTGTTTACAAGGTTTCACTGCTTGATTAATGACCTGCTAAGTGTAGGCATTAAAAAGGATGAAGCTGACCTAGTGTTGAAATTTTTGGATGTGTTACTAGAGAAATTCAATGAAGTGACTGTAGCACTAAGGGATGGAGGAACATTACACATGTATAATCTATAGTCCATATATGGGTTCTTGCTTAATCATGAACAGATCTTAGAACACAAGAAATCTTCTCAACAACAAATGAAGGATTCTCTTGATAAACATGACACTGTATTAGTTGCAGAGAGAAAGAAAAAGAGTTCAAAAGCCTTCATTGCTGAATCTAAAACTGAGTTAGACTCTCAAGCTGACCACTCAGACTCAGACTCAAGTGATACTGATGATGTTCAGACTATCACTAAACAAATAGCCATGCTTGCCAGAAGACTGAGAAGAATTCAAAGGGGAAGAGGAAGATCTGACAGGGGAAAAGGAAATAGTTCTTTTGATCCCAAGAAAACTGTGTGCTACAACCGTCAGAAAAAGGGACACATTGCTGCTGAATGCAGATTAAAGAAGGATGAAACAGCTTCAGTAGCTGACAAGAATGCTTACAGAGCTGATAAGTATAAGAAGAAATATACTCGGCTCAAGAAAGGAAAGCCTAAAGACAAGCCCAATGCAAAAGGACTCTATGCTGAAACTTGGGATACAAAATCATCTACCTCAGATGATGATGATAAGTGTCTGATGGATCAAGAAGATGAAGAGTTTGAATTAGATGAAGTTGATTATGGTTTGTCTGAATCAACTTTTGAAGCTGACATGAAGGAAGCTGAAGAAAACAGTAAATTAAGTGACTGGGATCCTTCCTCCATGTACAATGTTAGTAATTTCAACTCTTACACTGATGAAGAAAAAGGTCTTACTTTTGGTTATTTGTTAAACGACTTTAAGACCAGCCTTAAGTCTCAAGCTGACCTCAAAGCTGAAATCACTAAGCTCAAGAATGAGATTTAGGAAAATCAAACTCTCATTACTGCTGGAAAGAAAGCACAATGTGATATTGAATGTCAAAGACACATTAATAAACTTCTAAGTGAAGAGCTTCAGGAAGCCAAGGATAAAGCTGACCAACTTCAGAAGGTCACTGAATCCTGGTGTAACTCATCAAGGCTTGCTGAACAGTGCATCAATCAACAAATCCCTAAACAGGTAAATGCTGTACTTGGAGGTGAATATCAATCCGCAGCTTATGTAGCTGATGATGAGATAGCAAGTACAGATTCTGAGGAAGATATACAAGATTGAGTCTCAGAAGTCAGCCTCAGAAAAGAGACATGATCCAAGCCTAAAATACAATAAGTTTGTAAAGGCAAAAGATCATGGAAATAAGTGTTCAACATCTAAACAACATAGTAAGTTTGTGCTTGATAGATTAGGCTATTCAAAGAACTTCTGTTATTGAAAGGCTGAATCCAAACCCTTTCAAAAGACAACACTCTCTATCTGGCTCAGAGAGAAGTTTCAAGATTAGGAAGACTACTGTAAGTCAGAAGTCATATCACAACAATGGTAAGTCCATAGTTGTTGAAATTGGTAAGTCCAATGAATTCAACAGTGGTTAGTCCAAAGATGTTGAAACTGGTAAGTCTAGGACATGAGGCCAAGGAATGTGATAGTGAAATCTTAAGGCCTGAGAAGGAACAAGCTGATCAGCCTACACAGGACTCAACACCTGCTCAAGCTGACCAGTCAGTTCCACAAGTTGAAGCTGCTAAGTGCTCATCATCTGAACCTACTACAAAGTGGGTTCCCAAACCAAACTAATTTGTTTAGTTTTCTTCTCATGTGCAGGGTTCAAGTAAATGGTACTTGGATAGTGGATGTTCAAGGCACATGACTGGGTGGAAAGGACTTCTAAGTGAATTCCAGGAAGATGAAGGTCCTAAAGTAACATTTGGTGATAACTCCCATTGAAGAACTAAAGGATATGGGAAGATGCATGATGGCAAGGTGACTTTCCAGAAAGTTGCATATGTTAAAGGTCTTAAACACAATATGATAAGTATCAGCCAATTGTGTGATTAAGACAATGTTGTTACTTTTAGGAAGAAAGCAGGAACAAGATACAATGCTAAGGGTAATCCAGTGCTAATAGAAAAGAGAGAAAGGGATGTGTATCTACTTGATCTCAATTATACTAATCCTTACACTGAAACCTGCTTATATTCCAAATCAGTTCCTAAGCTGAGTTGGCTGTGGCATAAAAGGTTATCACATTTAAATTTCAAGAATATAAATATGCTATCCAATAAAGAGTTAGTCTCTGGATTGCCAAATATTACATTTGTCAAGGACTAATTATGCTCAGCTTGTGAACAAGGGAAACATCACAAAGGGTCCTTCAAGTCAAAGCAAAATTTATCAATAACAGACCCACTGCATATGTTGCATATGGATCTGTTTGGACCCATAAGTACTCCAAGCCTAAGTGGCAAGAACTACACTCTGGTGATAGTAGATGAGTTCTCAAGGTTCACCTGGGTAATATTCTTTAAAACCAAAAGTGAAGCTGCCTTGGAGATAATAAGTTTTATCAAACAGGAAGAGTTGCAAAAAGGTATATCTGTTAAGCAACTCAGAAGTGATCATGGGACTGAGTTCAGAAACTCAACCCTAGAAGGCTTTTGTGAACAAAAAGGAATATCACAAAATTTCTCCTCAGTAAGAACTCCTCAACAAAATGGAGTTGCTGAAAGGAGAAACAGAACCTTAATTGAGGTTGCAAGAAAAATGCTATGTGAGGCAGGATTGAAACTCTATTTTTGGGATGAAGCAGTAAGTACAACATGTTATACTCAGAATAGGTCAATCTTAGTCAAAAGACATGGCAAAACTGCTTATGAAATGTATAAATCAAAAAAGCCCAATATAGGTTACTTCCATTTCTTTGGTTCAAAATGCTATGTGCTGAATCAAAGAGATCAGCTCCATAAGTTAGAACCTAAAGCTGATCCTGTAATCTTTGTTGGTTATTCCTCAATCTCCAAGTCTGACAGAGTATATAACTCAAGGAGAAAGCCTATAGAAGAATTAATTCATGTGTCATTTGATGAAGACAGCTTTGATCAAGCTGATAAAAGATAAGCTGACTTGGCCAGTCTGAGTGAGCTTGAAAAGCCTGTGGAAACCAAAATGTCAAATCCTATGTATGTCATGGATGATGACAGTGATGATGATGTGTGTCCATCTAAGAAATCATCACAAGTTCCAAGGGACTCTCAAGCTGAGAAAGATGATGAGTTCATTAATCCCTTTGGAGCTGATATTACTTAGACTGAAGATCTTGGTGATCAACAGTTTGATGACAATGCTGCAATTGTGACTGAGGATGTAAGTTCACCTCAGAGTCCACAATATCACTCAGATCCAGAACCACAATCTCCTACTACAACATTTAAATTCCTTAATGATCATCCTCACGATCAAGTGATTATTAATGTTCAAGAAAGAGTGATTACCAGATCGAAGGCAACAACAAACTATGCTGCTTAGTTTGGTTTTCTATCTCAAATGGAACCAAAGAAAACTGAAGAAGCCTTAGAGGATGAAGATTGGATTGAAGCTATGCAAGAGGAATTAAATGAGTTTGAGAGAAACAAGGTATGGAGTCTTGTCCCAGCCCCCAAAGATCATACAGTTATAGGCACTAAGTGGGTCTACAAAAACAAGATGGACAAGGATGGAGTGATTGTTAGGAACAAAGCCAGGCTGGTAGCACAAGGGTATAAACAAGAAGAAGGAATCGATTATGATGAGACATTTTCCCCTGTTGCTAGAATTGAAGCCATAAGGCTGTTCTTAGCTTATGCAGCACATAAAGACTTCAAAGTCTATCAAATGGATGTGAAGAGTGCTTTCCTAAATTGAAAACTTCAGGAGGAAGTCTATGTGAAACAAGCTCCTAGCTTTGTCAGTTCAAAGTATCCACATCATGTCTATAAGGTAGACAAGGCTTTGTATGGTCTTAAACAAGCTCCAAGAGCTTGGTATGATACCGTGTCCAACTACCTACTATCATTGGATTTCACTAGAGGTAGTATTGATAAGACACTCTTTATTAAAAAGAGTAAAGGACAGGTGATTCTTGTACAAATCTATGTGGATGACATTATCATGGTTCTCCAAAGTTATGTCAAAAAGGTACAAGATGAGCATGATAGGTGAAATGACATATTTCCTAGGCTTGCAAATTCAACAAAAGCCTGATGGAATATTCATTAATCAAAGCAAGTATGTTCTTGATTTGATAAAGAAATATGATAGGTTCATTACTCTATTTGACAGCTAGTAGACCTGATATCATGTTTGCTACATGTGTTTGTGCAAGACATCAGGCTGATCCTAAGGAATCACATCTTCAAGCTGTGAAAAGGATCTTTAGGTACCTTAAAGGTACACCAAATCTAGGTCTTTGGTATCCAAAGGACTCTGGATTTGAATTAGTTGGTTTTTCAGATACTGACTATGCTGGGTGCAAGTTAGATAGAAAATAAACAACATGAGGATGTCAAATGCTTGGAGGGAAGTTAGTAAGCTGGACTAGTAAGAAACAGAATTCAGTGGCTACTTCAACTGCTGAAGTTGAGTATGTTGCTGCAGGTAGCTGTTGTGCTCAAATCCTGTGGATGCAACATCAGCTTCAAGACTTTGGTATGAATTTCAAGAAAACACCCATATTTTGTGATAACCAAAGTGCAATAGCCATTACATATAATCCAGTCTTCCAAAGCATATAGAAATTAGACATTACTTCATCAGAGACATAATGGAAAAAAGGTAAAGTTGAAATCAAATTTATCTACACTGATGACCAATTAGTAGACATCTTTACAAAACCACTTGATGAAAAGAGGTTTCTGTATCTGCTAAGTGAATTGGGTATGCTCAACCCTTAGATAAGTGTCTAGAATCTGAGCTTCAGCTTGACAAAGACTAAGTGTCTTAAGCAGAGTGCACAGTTTATAGATAAGTTTTCATAAAGTGCCTACCTTGTCAAGCTGAGTGATAAGTTCACACGTTTGGTTTGTTCCAAACTTGGTTTAACTACCAAGTGTGGTTAAAATATAAATTTGAGTTAGTCTCAAATGAAAATGACTAAGTGTCATTGATTCTGAGTTGTGTGCTCCACTCAAACTGAGTATCAATCTCAAGCTGAGTGAACAAATCATGTCCATCAAATGAATGAAGCACAAATGTGAAATTTTGAGTTGATTCATTCACCTAAAAGAAAAACGAAAGGAATTCAAAAACATGTCCATCAATTTTCAATGTAATCAAAGAACCAACCTGAAAAACCAAAACAATTTTGGGTAAAGAGGGAAACAAAACACGAGAGTTTAAAATATGCTAATAAACAACTTGTGTTTGCATTCAGGTTGAAAAAAGTGATTAATGATGAATTTTCATTAAACACTTTATAACTAATTCACAACAATCAAACAACTTTCAAAATAAAAGTTGTTAAACAACCATAGTGGCCACAAATGCCTAAACAAGAGAAACTACCCATTGTGCACAAAACAAAAGCCACAACGCCAACACAAAATTGGCAACCAAAGAATGCACTGAAGGGTTTTGATCTGACCAAACCACCTTAAGACAAAAACTGGTCAAACCTGGGTTTGATTCTACTGGTTCAATCTTAAAGTGGAACTGGATTGAACACAATGCTCTAAACCCTAAAAGGGTTAGGATCTTTCTAATGATCATACCAGTTTCTCATCAACAATCCAGATAAAGGTTAAGAAAATACCTCTTGTGATCTTGGGATTGCTAAAGTTAGTCCACCACTACTGCACCACCAATGAACTAGCTGCTAGACCGCTGCTGGAATTACCCGAACAACACTAACCACGCGCGAGTGTGTGTGTATATGCGTTAATCGCAAAAACCGAAACCCCTTTGGGGCTTTCTCGAAGTCGACGCAGGGAAGGGAAGAGGTAGACGCAGGGAGAGAGCAGGGCGGCTAGGGTTTTTGTTTTGATTAGGATTAAATCACTTATCTCATAAAATGAGCCTTTTCTAGGTTTAAATACTTAAACCTTATCCAAGCCCAAACCCATTTAATTAAAGCCAATGACTTTAATTAAAGTTTCATTCCTTTCACTTTGACCCCCTGGACTTTTCTAGTTAATTAATTAACTATTAGTTAACTGGTCTGTTAAATATTAAACTTAATATTTAATTTCCCTTTAAATAATAAATAACTATTTATTATTTATTTCTTTCTCAAATAACTAATTCCACTGATTAATTATTTCCACACAGATATTGGTAAATTCCAAACTGTTCTAGTTGGGTGTGTAGCAGTATGACGCTTTAGTCTCTTATAACATTGGATACAATGTACCCATTAATTATCTCTGCACATAATCTAACAGACTCCCACTTGTGCAAGATAAGTAATAGTTACTGTACATTGTTAGCCTAAGGAGGTCCCTAGCCAGACACTTAGGATAACCAGGTTACAATTGTTTATGAGCTATCTATCATACACTAACTGTTCATGAACTAACTATCATAAACTACCTGTTTATGAATGGGTACGGTTATTATAGGTTTGTCCCTTGCAGTACGATATTTCAATTTTGAGCATGAGCATGGAGAATGTCAACTCAAAATCTCAAGAATTATTTCATGACATACTTGATTTCAAAACTGCGTGATAAACGACAAAGAACAGATCAGTTCGTTTAGGCACGGCCGTGCACTTACCAGTTTTTCTAATCAGTCAAGGGCCCAGAAATATCTCTCCTAAAAAGGTGGTGCAAATACCTTCTTGGATATTTGCATTTGGCAATATGACTCCCACTGAATCTAGATACAACCCTTATAGCCACCCTGTTACGGCATGACGTTAGAACGCTCTAAGGAGACAACAGTTACCGCATCCCAAACCAAATACCTCAGGTTTAAGGATAACCTATGTGATAAATACTTTTGACACGAATCCACGAAGTATTTCTCACGGTGGGTCAATCCAATATTCGTAACCCTAACGAATATCCGTCAATTTTGGTCCGCAAAAACCTTCTGCAGCTATATTCGATATACCATCGAATCTACCCCAAAATTACGATAACTTTACAACCCTATCAAGGTTCCCACCAAGATAAGTAGTCACGGATGATGTTTTGAATAAACCAAGTTTATTCCTGGATGGACTAAAACATACAAAATGGTGAAGAACAATGAAAATAATTTCTGCACGCTCCATATTCCACCCTGGAGTAATGATGCTTAATTTATACCATTTCATTGACTCAATTCACAGCGTTTACCTGAATTACTTATTATTTTACATTGTAACTTATCACGGATTACAAATAAATAATATGCCTATAAACCCAAAAACTCAAGACTAGTACCTTGAAGCACTCCTTCTTGGTTTTGGTAGAAATCGTTTTTCGCTACCTAAAAACAATTCTAGACTTACTTATTTTATAAATTCCTTAAACTTGGAGAACCGGAAAAAACTCCAAAGTTTCTGAGTTTTTAAAATAATCCCCTTGTAATTAAAACTTTAATTACACTTGTAGATGTATTAAATCTCACTAGATTCATACCCCTTTTGAAACGATAAATCCATTTACACATACTTGTAAATTTGAGATTAGATCCTCAGTGTACACTAACACTTATCTAATTTCATTATTAAGGATATTAAAAATATCCTATTTTATCATCTCTAACGTTAATCAACTACCAACATTAATTATTTTGACTTTTGAACCCCTTTTTAATAATATATAATTCTATTTAAGTCATAACTTGACTTAAAAACTTGCAATGACATCCTTATTGAGAACCTTTCAATAAGTCATGCGTTCCTCGGATTAGTTCCCTTTCAAGAACCTTTTATTTTAGACCACTTCTAAAATCATCCGACAATCATATACTTTAAGAGTTCACACTTGTATTTATCATACTAGTTAGATCAACCTTGATAACTTGATAAATACAATAGTCAAGCGATCCCACTATCTTTTATGAAAAAGTGCATTACCATAAAACACCCTTTTAGACTCAGTCAATCATTGACTAATACGCCTAAAACTTGTGTTTTAAACACTTGCTCTTAAAAACAATTTTTGTGAGAAATTTAATCGTTTCATGAAAGCAGAACTTGGATTTCTCATATATCCACCTTTCCAATAATGGAAAACGGTTTCATTAAACCCAAAACATGATTACAAGTATGAAACACTTGTAAAGGTATTTTAAATTTCTTTGCTTAAAACATTTAGTATAAGACACCCTTGATCATAATAACTATTATAATTACCTTATACTTTCTTAAATGTTTTATCCAAAAACTTTTATCTAGAAATAATAACTATTATTTCTTATCTGATCATGTTCAATGCTTTGAACTTTCATCTTTCATAAAATCCTTAAATACTTGTAAATTAGAAAGACTTTCTAATTTTATAAACACAACTTGTTTATCTAAGTATTTATATAGTGAGATTTAATGTAATTATAACAATTACTGCATAAGATCACTATGAATCACCTATTAAGTCAAAACTTGACTTATTAGTAGCCTTTAGTCACAACTGGACTAACTTGATTCATTTAAAACATACGTGCACGGGTATTAGTCAAATAATTCAAATTTCAAAAAACCAGAAGGTCAACCAATAGTTTACAACAAACCAGTCAATTCCAAAATCTTAAAAAAGTTTAATAACTAAGAAAAAGAATTATTAAATATCCGGATAAAGCACGTAGGATCTTGAATGCTGGGCCGATTCACTTTCCATTACCTCTTGAGGAGCCAAACTTGCATCCTGCTTCGTGAGCCTTCGGACAATCTCTCTTCCAGTGTCCGGTCTCACCGCACCTGAAGCACCGATTCTCTGTTCTTGCCTTGTTGGGCTTTGGCTTCTTCCCCTTGCTGTTATCACTAGTCCTGGGTGCATTCTGGCTGGGCTGGGTCCAACCCTTTCCCTTTCCATTGCGCCTCTTCCTCTTTTTATTACCACCATTTCCCATCATGAGAACGTCCTTAGACTTGGTCCCGATACTCTGCTCCGCAGTCTTAAGCATAGAATGCAGCTCCACCATGGATTTCTCCATGTTGTTCATGTTGTAGTTGACTATAAAAGGCTTATAATCGTCTGACAACGAGTTGAGTATCGTATCCGTTGCTAGCTGCAATGGTACTGGGTGCCCAAGCCTCTCTAGGTGGTCCATATACCCTTTCATTTTCATGACATGGGTACTGACCGATGTCCCCTTCACCATCTTGCACGAGTTAAATGCTCCAGTAGCATCATAAAGCTCCGTGCGTGCTTGCTCCTGGAACATGTCCCTCAACTGGCGGATCATGTCATAAGCAGGAGTTTCCATCTTGCTTGACTGCAACTCAAGACTCATCATTGCAAGCATGAGGCAACTCACATCCAGGGCGTCATTGGAGCGCTTCTGATGAGCCTTCCTGTCGTCTGCCGTAGCATTGTTGGCAGAGGGATTTCCCAGAGGTTGTTCTAGGACGTACCACTTTCTCTCGTGCCTCAGCACGATCCGGAGATTTCTCTCCCATGTGAGAAAGTTTGGTCCGGTGAGCTTATCCTTCTCTAGGATAGAGCGAAGAGAGAGGTTGTTAGTGTTGGTAACGTTGGTTGCCATCTACAAATTAAAACTCGGTTTAATTAGTAATTGCAAATAAACTTTTCTAACATATAGGACTCATATTTCACATACTTGACGCAAGGGTTGGTCACTTCCCGCCAAGTCATGCTATTTCTGGTAGGTAACACCCTATACCAATCGTACCTAGCTGATACGACTCCTAAAACCTCGTAGAGCACTTAGACCCAGTCTAGTATGTTTAACTCTACTCTAGTGTATTTGGGCCGGGACTCCCGTTTATCACCAAAATGGATCGCGCCACCTAAGACAGTATGAATTCTTGCCGGGACTCCCGATTATCGCAAAATCTTTCATACCCTTTGCCGTAATGGTTTGAACCCGGATGCCCAAGGGTTGGGCACTTCCGACACCCGAGTACCGTTTAACAGCAAAGGTGTACCATTAGATGTGTAGCACACTCATCTAAGATTTTCTTGGGTTTTATAATTAAGTTTAAAAGAAAAACTTAATTTTCCAGTTTTGAAAAACCATTTAAAACCATCTGTTTTAAAAATATGATTTACATGTGTACCTACACTAGGTGCACAAAACGGATTTATAAGTTCCAAACTTATAATCATGACAAAACTTTAAATTTATAAAAATTTAACTAATACGACTAACAAATCAAGTCGTATTCTAGTTTGTCATAAACCGTGGTTTTTCTCTGTTTAATAATTGCCTATTATTAAACTTGTTTATTTAGCATCACATACATACAGGAGTAAGCATTAAAAAAAAATAAACAAAACCACGCAGATAAAATCCTATAGTTTTGCCAACTAATCCTAAGGTCAATCCTAAGGACAAAAGGAACTCGGATTCGCCTTCATGATGTTTTGCTCCCACTCGCCTTGACATCTCCTCCGAAGTACCCGAGCACTGTGCAAGCCATCACCTTGAATATCTTCTCTAACTCCACTTTGATAGTGGGACAAAAAACTACAACTACTTCTATTACAATTACAATAATAAAAGAGGTTGTAAGTGGCACGCAGGCCTCCCCGAACCAGTACAACATTACAAATGAGAAATGGATTGTAATTGGCACGCAGGTCTTCCCAAAACCAAAAAGAAGAAGGAAAAGAAAAAAAACTAGTCTTAAGTCGGGAAAACTAAAGTTACGTATCACAACCATGCAATATATATAAACAACATATATATACGCAACAACCACGCAGTTATAAATATAAATGATATAAAAGCGATAAACACAAAACCTGATTCGTTAAACTATTCTCATCTACCCTTTTGACTAATAACTATTAATAAAAAATGAGAATTATAATCATCTAAGTTATTTAAATTAAGTTGATCAAAATAGTTTTTCAACAAACTTTGAAAAACATAACTTTATTAAAAAAGAGAATAATTCTTATGTCGAGTTTTTACTGATTTTACCAAAAACCAAAATGCGACAAAAACTGATAATTATGTATATAACAACATCTTGTTTCAATCATTTTATATAAACTTACCCTTTCAGAGTTTGTTTATAATGTCTCAACTAGTCATGATAAACAAACATCCAAAAATTATATATTTTAACTAAGCTAATTAAAATATATAAATTACTAGTTTATATAAAACTCCTATTAATTTTAATGCTTAAAATTAACAAATTTGTACTTAATCGGAAAAGCTACTTGGGCCGTCAAACACTTGTGCCGAAAACCACATAGGCCGAATCCCATTTGGGCCGTAGACCATCTAGGCCGAAGACCTACCTTGGGTTGTAGTCCTCTTGGGCCAAGCACCCACCTTGGGCCGTAGACCACCTGGGCTGAAGACCCACCTTGGGCCGTATACCATGTGGGCCGATGCCTTCTTGGGCCGAGATGGGCTGTGGCACCTGGGCTCAAACCTTGCCACGCCACCTGCGGCTGCTGTCGACCGACCACCGCCGATCGACCGCCGCCGACCACCTGCCCATGCCGCCAACATCCGCCGCCGCCTGCGGCGGTGGTGGTTTTGTTTCTTTCCGATTAACACAAAAAAAACTTTTAAATCCTTAATCCTTTTAACCTATTAAAAACTAACTAGTTTTTAATATTCTGATTAAAAACTGGATTTTAATCAAAAACTAAAAATCCTTTAATTATTAATGTGACAAAAAACCTTGTCCCACTAATAATTAATAATCCTAAAACTAGATTTTAACCTTTTAAACAAAACTTGTTTAAAATCCTGGTCAAGATCAGTTTTTAAATAAAATATCTATCTTTTAACCGTTTAAACAGAAAGTTGTTTAAACTTATCTGATTAAAAATAAAACCTTTTATATTCTAGATGAAAAACAAAAACTCGGTTTAATCATCTCTTTGGTTTTCGATTTTTTGCAAGGAGAAACAAGATGAAGTAGAAGATGATATAACTTAAACGAATCAACTAACTAGATTAACTAGGTTTATTAATTAAACAAACTGTTTAATTTTCTTGATAAAAAAAACTTGTTTTGCCAAAAGCTGTAATCCTTTAACCATTCAAACTAGCTATTTAAACATTCTGATTAATAAGATTAAATCTTTTAGCAACTGGATAACAAAAACAAACTGTTTTGTTGCCCTTCTTGATTTTCGAAAAATACAAGGAGCAAGTAGGAGATCAAGAAGAAACCTTAAATCTAAAAACAGACAAAGCTAGAAGCTATAGATCATAGAGCCAAGGCTCTGATACCACTGAAGGGTTTTGATCTGACCAAACCACCTTAAGACACAAGCTGGTCAAACCTGGGTTTGATTCTACTGGTTCAATCCTAAAGCGGAACTGGATTGAACACAACCCTCTAAACCCTAAAAGGGTTAGGATCTTTCTAATGATCATATCAGTTTCTCATCAACAATCCAGATAAAGGTTAAGAAAAAAAATACCTCTTGTGATCTTGGGATTGCTAAAGTTAGTCCACCACTACTGCACCACCAACGAACTAGCTGCTAGACCGCTGCTGGAATTACCCTAACAACACGAACCGCGTGTGTGTGTATGCGTTAATCGCAAAAACTGAAACCCCTTTGGGGCTTTCTCGGAGCAGGGCGGCTAGGGTTTTTGTTTTGATTAGGATTAAATCACTTATCTCATAAATTGAGCCTTTTCTAGGTTTAAATACTTAAATCTTATCCAAGCCCAAGCCCATTTAATTAAAGCTCATGACTTTAATTAAAGTTTCATTCCTTGCACTTTGACCCCCTGGACTTTTCTTGTTAATTAATTAACTATTAACTAACTAGTCCGTTAAATATTAAACTTAATATTTAATTTCCTTTTAAATAATAAATAACTATTTATTATTTATTTATTTCTCAAATAATTAATTCCACTGATTAATTATTTTCACACAGATATTGGTAAATTCCAAACTGTTCGAATTGGGTATGTAGCAGTGTGACCCTTTAGTCTCTTATAACATTGGATACAATGTACCCATTAATTATCTCTGCACATAATCTAACATGCACAACATCACGATCATATTGTCAAGCATAATATTTCTGTTGAAAGTGCTAACCATCAATGACCCATACTCAGATGGGGACCTAAAGTTTTTTTCTTTCCATGTGCAGAAAAGTGATGTTTGGCACATGGACTCCGGTTGCAACAAACATATGACAGGAAACAAGAGTCTTCTAAAAAAGTATGTTTCCAAGTACTCCGGAAATGTACATTATGGGAATGACAATCTTGCACCGATAATGGGGAATGGAGATTTAGAAAAAAAAATGTCACAATAAAGAAGGATTCATTTGTGGAGGGACTTGGACACAATTTGGTAAGTACCGGGCAATTCTGTGACAAAGGTTATGAAGTGAATTTCAAGTCCAAGTCATGTTCAGTTCGTACATAAATGGGTCATGAAATACTTAGTGGCTCAAGAACATCCACTTTGTACTCATTTGATTTGAACACGTTTACCTCCAAACCTTCTATCTGGTTGTTATCAAAGGCTTCATCGGATCTCACTTGGATATGGCATAAGAAACTATCTCATTTCAATTTCGAAAATATAAATAAGATAGTCAAATAAGATCTTGTGCAATGAATCCTATAGCTTAAGTTTACAAAGAAACATCTGTGTGAACATTATTAAACAGGAAATATGAAGAGAGTGCCACACAAGGTGAAGCAAGCATCAAGCACGTCTACACCTCTTCAACTACTTCACATGGATCTTTGTACCGATGAGGATTCACAATAGGAATGGGAAGAAGTATACTCTAGTGATTGTGGATGACTACACCAGACATACATTGTTCAAGTTTTTGAGGTCAAAGGATGAAACATCGACTACCATTATTGACTACCTCAAGAAAATTCATAATCAAATAGGTCGTTCAGTCAATTCTATCCGCACTAATAATGGAACTAAGTTCAAGAATTAGACTCTTTCAACATACATTGACTCAATAGGTATTACAGATCAGTTCTCAGTATCCTACACACCAGAACAAAACAGTATAGTAGGAAGAAGAAACAAAACTTTGGTTGAAGCTGCAAGAACAATGTTGACCTACTCAGGACTCCCACATTCCTATTGGGCTAAGGTCATGAACACATGTTGGGAAAATGATCTCATCTGTTTTGATTTGATGAGACAAAGTTAAGTTTGTATGATGTGTTCTACATATAACTTAAACAGAATTATGAAGCTTAGTCAGACTGAACACTCACAGTGATTCAGACTGAGTATAAGCTGAGTATAAGCTGTATATATGTTTGATCAACTTAGACTATATCTTAGTAAGATTATCACTATGTGTGATATGCTGTGTATGTCACCTAAGATATATATATATATATATATATATATATATATATATATATATATATATATATATATATATATTGAGTTTCAGCTTGATGAGTTCAAGCTGAGCGACTCAGCGTGAATACTGAGTCAGCTTAATAGAGTTGCTAAATAAGTTCTAGCTAACTCTTAGGACTTCTAAGGATGAGTTTATTAATATACGTGTTAGTTCATGTTGATTTTCGAGTTTGTTCTCGAAGAACTCAGCTTGATGAGTTTCAAGCTGAGTAACTCAGTCCGAGCAAGAAGTCAGTTTAAAGAGAATTTAAATATTTTTTAAATTTATCTTTTTAACTCTCTATATCTACGGGAAGGATAAGAAGACTCCCGAATCAAGATTGAAGATTGAAGACTCAAGATAAGAATATTCAAGATTCAAGTTTCCGAGTTATCCGATAGTTAGTTAGCAAATTAGGCTGAGTCTTAGTTTGTTAGATTATGTAGAAACAGGATTATAAATACTTATCTCCTGATAAGTTTAGAGGTACGACTACAACAACGACGACTAAGTGTTGCAGAGCCAAATACCTCACCTCAACCGTATGTGTTACGATTATTGAATCACTGTTTGTCAGTTCAACGTGATCAAGATATTCACAGATTTCCAAGCTATTAGTGTGTTCGAATACTCACATTAGTTGTCAGATTGGTAAGTTTTCAATCTTTGATTAAATCCTGCTTAGAGAGTCGTCAGTATCTATAATCATAAGTTGATTATAGATAGCTAAGTTTGAAAGATTGAGAGATTTATATTAAGTGTTTTCATATCAAGAGTTGCTTACTTGATAGAGTCTGTAATCATCTTCTTAATAATGAAAAGCAAAGCATTCGATTGTGGTTTGATTTACTGTGTGTAACACTTTATTTTGATTTGTTCAATTTCCGCAGAAAGTGTATTCAACCCTCCTTCTACACATTTGTTGCTTGTTGTTATTCTCACCAAGGGACCAACAACTGGTTCAGACTATCACTGAGCAGATGGCCATGCTAGCTAGACGTTTGAGAAGTGCTCAACGGGGAAGAGGAAGATCTGACGGGGGCAAAGGAAAGAGTTCCTTTGATCCCAAGAAGGTTGTGTGCTTCAACTGTCAGAAGAAGGGACACATCGCTGCTGAGTGCAGATTAAAGAAGGAAGAATCGGCATCAGTTGCTGATAAGAATGGTTATAGAGTTGACAAATACAAGAAGAAATATACTCAACTCAAGAATGGAAAGCTAGAAGAAAAACCCAGTGCAAAAGGACTATATGCTGAAACCTGGGATACAGAATCATCTACCTCAGATGATGATGTATGTCTAATGGCTCAAGAAGATGAAGAGTTTGAAATTGATGAAGTTGATTATGGTTTGTCCGAGTCAACTTTTGAAGGTGACATGAAGGAAGCTGAGAAAAACAGCAAGCTCAGTGATTGGGATCCTGCTTCCATGTATAAGGTTAGTAATTTCAACTCTTACACCGATAAAGAAAAGGGTCTTGCCTTCGACTATTTGTTAAATGATTTCAAGACCATCCTTAAGTCTCAAAAGGACCTCAAAGCTGAGATAACTAAACTGAAGAATGAGATTAAGGAAAATCAATCTCTCATTGATGTTGGTAAGAAAGCACAATGTGATCTTGAATGTCAAAGACACATTAATAAACTTCTAAGTGAAGAACTTCAGGAAGCTAAAGTCAAAGCTGACCAACTTTAAAAGGTCACTGAGTCTTGGTGTAAGTCATCAAATCTTTCTAAAGAGTGCATAAACCAAAAAATTCCTAAACAGGTACAAGCTGTACTTGGAGGTGACTATCAAATAGCAGCTTATGTAGCTGATGATGAGATAGCAAGTACAGATTCTGAGGAGGATAGACAACTGATTGAGTCTCAGAAGTCAGCCTCAGAGAAAAGACATGATCCAAATCTGAAATACAATATGTTTGTAAAAGCTAAAGATCATGGAAATGAGTGCTCAACATCCAAACATCATAGTAAGTCTGTGCTGGACAGATTAGGCACTCAGCCTATTCAAAGAACTTCAGTCATAGAAAGGCTTAACCTAAATCCTTTCAAAAGATAACATTCTCTATCTGGCTTGGAGAGAAGTTACAAGAATTGGAAGACCACTGTAAGTTAGAGGTCAAATCACAACAATGGTAAGTCCAAAGTTGTAGATCTTGGTATGTCCAAGAAGATCAACAGTGGTAAGTCCAAATCTGTTGAAACTGGTGAGTCCAGTAAGCATGACAAAGGTAAGTCCAAGGTCATGGAAAAGAAGTTTGTTGGTCAAGCTTCTAATCAAAAGGATAACAAACAAAGATCTGACAAAGGTAAGTCCAAAGTCAGTGAGCACCAAGTGAATCAACTTGCAAAGAAAGTTGAAAAGTTATCCACTTTATATAATCCTAAAACTGAGAGCAAGTTCTCACAAGGATTATTGGACACTCTACCTCCTGTAATCATTGGAAGAAGGAGATGATACAAGTGCAGAAGTAGAGGTTATGAGGCTAAGGATTGTAATGTTGAAATCTCAAGGCCTGAACAAGAACAGGCTGATCAGTCTACATAGGACTCAGCTCCTGCTCAAGCTGAATAGCTAGTTCAACAAGATGGAGATGCTAAGTGCTTCTCATCTGAACCCACCAAGAAGTGGGTTCCCAAACAAAACTAATGTATTTAGTTTTTATATCAGGGTTCAAGTAAATGGTACTTGGATAGTGGATGCTCAAGGCACATGATTGGGTGGAAAGGACTTCTTAGTGATTTCCAGGAAGATGAAGGTCCTAAAGTAACTTTTCGTGACAACTCCCATGGAAGAACTAAAGGCTATGGGAAGATGCCTGCTGGCAAGGTGACTTTCCAAAAGGTTGCATATGCAAGGGTCTTAAGCACAATCTGATTAGTATCAGCTAATTGTGTGATGAAGACAACATTGTTACTTTTAGGAAGAAAGCAGGAACAATATACAATGCTAAGGGAAAGCCTGTATTAATAGCTAGAAGAGAAAGAAATGCGTATCTACTTGATCTTAACTCTGCTGATCCCTATACTGAAACTTGCTTGTATTCCCAATCTGTTCCTAAGCTGAGTTGGTTGTGGCATAAACGATTATCACATTTGAATTTTAAAAATATAAATATGCTATCTAATAAAGAGTTAGTCTCTGGATTGCCAAAGATCACATTTGTCAAGGACAAATTATGTTCAGCTTGTGAACAAGGGAAACACCACAAAGGGTCTTTTAAATCAAAGCAAAATTTTTCAATAACAGACCCATTATATATGTTGCATATGGATCTGTTTGGACCCATAAGTACTCCAAGCCTAAGTGGCAAGAAGTACACACTGGTGATAGTAGATGAGTTCTCAAGATTCACCTGGGTAATATTCCTTAAAGCCAAAAGTGAGGCTGCCCTGGAGATAATAAGTTTTATCAAACCGGAAGAGTTGCAGAAAGGTAAGTCTGTAAAGCAACTCAGAAGTGATCATGGGACTGAGTTCAGAAACTCTACACTTGAAAGTTCTGTGAAGAAAATGGAATATTACAAAATTTCTCATCTGTTAGAACTCCCCAACAAAATGGAGTTGCTGAAAGGAGAAATAGAATCCTAATTGAGGCTGCTAGAACAATGCTGTGTGAGGCAGGATTGAAACTCTATTTTTGGGATGAAGCTGTCAGTACAGCCTGTTATTCTCAAAATAGATCATTCATTGTCAAAAGACATGGTAAAACATCATATGAGATGTATAAGTCTAGAAAGCCCAATATAGGTTATTTCCATGTCTTTGGTTCAAATTGCTATGTGCCGAATCAAAGAGATCAGCTCCATAAGTTGGAACCCAAAGTTGATCCTGGAATATTCGTTGGTTATTCCTCAATCTCCAAATCATACAGAGTGTATAACAGTAGAAGAAAGGCCATAGAAAAATCAATTCATGTCTCATTTGATGAAGACAGTCTTGATCAAGCTGAGAAAAGACAAGCTGACTCAGTCAGTTTGAGTGAGCTTGAAAGACCCGAGGAAACCAATATGTCAAATCCTATGTATGTCATGGGAGAAGGATGATGAGTTCATAAACCCCTTTAGGTGTGAAGTCACTCAGACTGAGGATCTCAGTGATCATCAGTCTGTTGACAATGCTATTGTTGAGACTGAGGAGATAAGTTCAGCTCGGGACTCTCCACATCACTCAGATCCAGAACCAGATTCTCCAAATACAACATTCAAATTCCTCAAAGACCATCCTCAAGATCAGATCATTGGAAATGTCCAAGAAAGAATTATTACCAGATCAAAGGCTACAGCTAACTATGCTGCCCACTTTGGTTTTCTATCTCAAATGGAACCAAAGAAGTCTGAAGAAGCCTTAGAGGATGAGGATTGGATTAAAGCTATGCAAGAGGAATTGAATGAATTTGAAAGAAATAAGGCCTAGAGCCTTGTCCCTGCGCCTAAAGATCATTCAATTATAGTCACTAAGTGGGTCTATAGAAATAAAATGGACAAGGATTGAGTGATAGTTAGGAACAAAGCCAGGCTGGTGGCACAAGGGTATAAGCAAGAAGAAGGAATTGACTATGATGAGACCTTTGCCCCTGTTGCAAGAATTGAAGCCATAAGGCTGTTCCGGGCTTATGCAGCATATAAAGACTTCAAAGTCTATCAAATGGATGTGAAGAGTGCTTTCCTAAATGGAAAACTTCAGGAGGAAGTCTATGTGAAACAACCTCCTAGCTTTGTCAGTTCAAAGTTTCCACATCATGTCTATAAGTTAGACAAGGCTTTGTATGGTATTAAACAAGCTCCAAGAGCTTGGTACGATACACTGTCCGCTTATCTACTATCAATGGATTTCACCAGAGGTAGTATAGATAAGACACTCTTTATTAAAAAGAGTAAAGGACAGGTGATTCTTGTACAAATCTATGTGGATGACATTATTTTTGGTTCCAAAAATGAATCTCTATGTGAATGGTTCTCCAAAATAATGTCACAAAAGTACAAGATGAGCGTGATGGGTGAGATGACATATTTCTTGGGTTTACAAATTCAACAAAAGCCTGATGGAATATCCATCAATCAAAGCAAGTATGTTCATGATTTGCTAAAGAAATATGGTTTTGATTCTAGTTCAACCATGAGAACACTCATGTCACCAACTGTCAAGAAAGTGTGCTCTACTCAAGCTGAGTACCAATCTCAATCTGAGTACTCAACTCAAGCTGAGTGCTTGAATCAAGCTGAGTGCTTGACATAAACTGAGTAATAAGTTTACTCAGACTTGGTGTGTCCAAAACCATGTTTTAGTTACTAGGTGTTATTAATTCATGAGTCTCTGCATATTTGAGTCAGTCTCAAATCGAGTATTATACTAATTCGGTATTGGTGTAATACGACAGTGTTAATAATATGTGTAAGTCACTAATATTATTTTACACTTGTATCCGTTGGAAGATGATGTGTTTCTACCCTCTTACTGTTACATCAAGCTGTAATTTTTCCGGCGTAACGGATAAAAATGGGATTCTAACGGTAACTTTTCTCTCTCCTCAGAAAGGTATATATACCGATCATAATCGGTTTAGAGAAGTTTACGCTTACAAATCCAACTTCTCACTTTCTAAAATACCTTTCGCAAACACCTCAATTGCTTAGTGCATTCGTCCGTTCAAAACCCTAAATTGCTAAGTGCAGTTTTTGAACCGCTCAGTGCGAATTACAAAGTACTCAGTGTAATTAATCCAAAATGGACAGAATCACGTTAGTTCTCGGTGATCAAATGATTCGAGGTGCTCAGTTTAAGAACAATGGAGTGCCGTTGCTTAAAGTCAATAATCAACGGGCCTGTCTTGCGATTCCTCTAAGGAAACAAGGCAGATGATATGAAGTCTGGGTGGCTTACATCCGTAAATGCCCCCTAGCATTCGCCTTCTGTGGCGCACCCCTCCATATTGTTCCTCAACATCTACTGGAGTTCTGGTACACATGTACGTATGACCAGAACAGGGGAGAGATTATAGGGACTGTTCTTAATGGCAATAAAACAGTGGTCCTATCCGTGCAGCGGCTAAGGGATGTTCTTCAACTCCCTCAATCTGATGAGTTTGAGCCTGCTGTCACGAGGCAGGTGGCTAGGTCAGTCCTACCCAGAATTGGTTACCCGCAGACAGAGGGTGTTATAAAAAAGGCCACCTTTCCAACCAGTTGGGGCTTCATGGTTTCAATAGTGATTCATTCACTAGGAACTAAGGTTGGAGGATTGGACCAGGTGAACGAGTTCGAGATGCAGCTGTTGTACAACATGTACTTCGCCAGAAACTTAGATTATGCTCAGCTCGTCTTAAACGAACTCATGGTCTAAGTGATGAAGACCACAAGGGATCTTCATGTACCTTTCATAAGGTACCTGTCCTTGGCATTTGAAGCCGAGCTGGGGACATCACTCTATGAAGCTGATCAGGATGTGTTCCTGTTTCCTACACTCAGCCCCAAGATGTTCAACAATGACATCTTCCCAGAGCAAGAAGTTCTGAGTGAACCTATGCTCTTGATCGCTGAGGCAGCTTCTTCCGAAAGTGAAGAAGAGGGATCAAATCAAGGGGGAGCTTCCCAAGCTGACACCGAGGTTCAAGCTGAGCACTCTGCTCAAGCTGAACAAGCACACACTGAAGCTACTTCTGGTAAGACCTCTCTACTTTCTCTTTCTTCTCACTATTCTCCATCTACCTTTGGAGATAAGGCTGCGGTAAACCCAACCCAGTCTAACCCATCTCCTCCACCTTCATTTCATCTACAATCCCACTCTGAAGCCACCTCTAGTATGCCTACTGCTGCTAGGGAGAATATCTGAACCTATACAAGAAAAACTGCCATAGGTGGTGCCACTCCTAAAGGCATCACTGGAGTTGAGATCACGCTGATCCCTCCATAGGCAGGAGTTGAGGAGGAGACGCCTACTCTTAAGGTGTCAACCTCGAGGCTCATTACAACCCAACATCCTAAACTGGGTGTGGTGTCTACTCAGCCCAAACTCTCCAGTGCGATGGGAGAGCCCACTACTGTGCCTAAGCAGACACATTTAGGTAACATTAAATATATGACCAATCCCTAGGGTCAATCACCCCCCTCCAAACCAATTAGCCAACCACCTACGCATACACTTCACGTCTCGAGCCCCATTACTTCTATTCATTTCTCACACCCACACGCACAACCTGCCAATTTTTCATCTTCAAACCAAGGTGATTTACAGGGTCCAAACTCTGGTGCAAATGAGTTTGAGGGTATAAACCAACCCTTGGATGATGCACCCAAAGACTCTCCTAAAAATGAAACTGCCTCCTCAGGCATCCAGAAGCTGAAGGACTACATTGCTGCTCAATTTGGTTTGTTCCACCTAAAGCAAAAGAAGCATAAACGTCAAATCTATCAGAGGCTTGAGAAGCTGTCAAAGGATGTTAAGGAGATTGCATCTGTAGTCGCTGTACTCCAACAACAAAGGACTTCGACCCCTATTGATGATGACAAAAAGGGGGAGAAGGGTCAAGCTGATA
This sequence comes from Pulicaria dysenterica, assembly GCA_947179395.2. Taxonomy (NCBI): domain Eukaryota; kingdom Viridiplantae; phylum Streptophyta; class Magnoliopsida; order Asterales; family Asteraceae; genus Pulicaria; species Pulicaria dysenterica. Next base: position 46,939,468 of record OX359292.1, on the reverse strand, counting down.
CTAAAGCTGAGCTAGTTCAAGCTGAGGCTGAAGCTCTACTAGTACTAGCTAAAGGAGCAGAGAGGCAAGCTCAAGCTGAGGGGGAGCTGGAGCTAAACAAAGAGGAACCTGCAGCTAAGAGGCAAAAGACAGTAGAATCTGAACCTGAAGCTGGCAGTGTTTCTGAGACTGAGGAAGAAACAAAGGAGGAAAAAGCCACAAGGCTCATGATTGAAATGCTCGAGCAAGAGGAAGCCAATGAGTTAGACATTTCACTTGAAGATTAAGTATAAGCTGAGTATAAGCTGTATATATGTTTGATCAACTTAGACTGTATCTTAGTAAGATTATCACTATGTGTGATATGCCGTGTATGTCACCTAAGATATATGTATATTGAGTTTCAGCTTGATGAGTTTCAAGCTGAGCGACTCAGCGTGAATACTGAGTCAACTCAACAGAGTTTCTAAATAAGTTCTAGCTAACTCTTAGGACTTCTAAGGATGAGTTTATTAATATACGTGTTAGTTCATGTTGATTTTCGAGTTTGTTCTCGAAGAACTCAGCTTGATGAGTTTCAAGCTGAGTAACTCAGTCCGACCAAGAAGTCAGTTTAAAGAGAATTTAAATATGTTTTAAATTTATCTTTTTAACTCTCTATATCTACGGGAAGGATAAGAAGACTCCAGAATCAAGATTGAAGATTGAAGACTCAAGATAAGAATATTCAAGATTCAAGATTCCGAGTTATCCGATAGTTAGTTAGCAAATTAGGCTGAGTCTTAGTTTGTTAGATTCCGTAGAAACAAGATTATAAATACTTATCTCCTGATAAGTTTAGAGGTACGACTACAACAACGACGACTAAGTGTTGTAAAGCCAAATACCTCACCTTAACCGTATGTATTACGATTCTTGAATCACTGTTTGTCAGTTCAACGTGATCAAGATATTCACAGATTGCCAAGCTATTCGTGTGTTCGAATACTCACATTAGTTGCGAGATTGGTAAGTTATCAATCTATGATTAAATCCTGCTTAGAGAGTCGTCAGTATCTATAATCATAAGTTGATTATAGATAGCTAAGTTTGAAAGATTGAGAGATTTATATTAGGTGTTTACATATCAAGAGTTGCTTACTTGATAGAGTCTGTAATCATCTTCTTATTAATGAAAAGCAAAGCATTCGATTGTGGTTTGATTTACTGTGTGTAACACTTTATTTTGATTTGTTCAATTTCCGCAGAAAGTGTGTTCAACCCCCCAGAAGGGTTTTGTAGGGTATAAAAACATTTATAAACATGCACAGCGGAATAAAAACCCCCTCCAGTGATCTCATCTAACTCGTACAGAAAACTAACAGAGGAAGAGGGTTAGAAAGTTGTACCTTTGATGTAAACACAAAACTTTCTTTATGCCCCTAGACAGCTGCAGGTTATCCACCGCTACTGCACCACCTCGAACTGGCTGCTAGACCGCCTAAGGATTAAACCCGGATCAAAACGTGAACCGTGTGTGTGTGTGTGCTTTGCGTCACCGCCGGCCGCCGCCCTCGGTGGTCGGTTTCTGCTTGCGCCGCCGTCGCCGAGAAAAGGAGAGAGGGAGAGAGCTTTTTGGGTTATTACTTTAAACTTGTAATTGACTTATTTGATTAATGAGAGGTTAATAAGGTTTATATAATAAACCCTTATTAGGCCCCAAGCCCGTTTAATTAAAGCCCAACTTTAATTAAACTATTAATCAATTACATAAAGTACCCTTGACCTTTCTAATTAATTAATAAATATTAATTAATCGGTCCCGTTAATATTTAACCTAAATATTAACCTCTCCTTTTAAATAATAAATTACTATTATTATTTTCTCTTTCTCAATAATTAATCAGACTATTAATTATTGTGATACACAAACATGTAAAATCCAACAGGTTCTAATTGGGTGTGCAGCGGTGTGATCCTTTAGTGTCACATAGTATTGGACACGATAGTACATGTTATCTATCTCTACACATAATCTAACAGACTCCCACTTGTGCAAGATAAGTAACACTCCTTGTACATCGTTGGCCTAAGGAGGTCCCTAGCCAGACGCTTAGGTTTACCAGACTATGAGATCTCTTATATCTAGAGACATAATCCACACCTTGGATTATCTAGGCTTTTCCTTTTGCATCGCGATATTTTGTAATGTGAGTATTTTACATGGAGCAGGGATCTTATTAAATACTCAGATTTTCTCGACTTTGATTTCGACACTCTGCAGTTACGGTTTACCGAATGAAGAACTATCATTCTAACCGAGCGCGGCCACGCATTTTCAGTAGTCTTAATCGTCGAGGAGCTCAGAAAATATCTCTCCTAAAAAAGAGGTGCAAATCCCATCTTGACTATTTGCAATTTGAGCACACGGCTTCCGCTGCACCTAGACAAGCCCCTTATGATCACCCTGTTACGGCGTGACATTAGAACATGCTAAAGTACAGAAGTTACCATGCCCCAAACCAAATATATCAGGTCTAAGGACAACCTATCAGGTTTACTTATGTTAATGCTCCATGAAGTAAGCCCGATGCGGATCACCCCAATATTTATCCCTGATAAATATCTATGAATATTTGGTCACAACCTTGTGCTTTTATTCATACCCGAATAAATCATCAAGTATTCATAATAGCGTTACCTCCCTAATGTAGCTCCCACTACATTAAGTAGCTACGGGCATTTAGACAATTCATAACTTGACTTGTCATGGATAGGTTAAACATGCTAAAAATGGATAACTACAAAACAGTATGCAAATACCTCCTATTTCAATCCAATGAAATGTAAATACATAATAAAAGGTTTCAAGTTACATCCATAGTAATAATCAAAAACACGAACTAGCTGCTATGTTCCAAGTACTGCATTCCTATAGAACTCGCATGCCTCTCATGCTTAGCCCTAGCTAGCGGCTTCGTCAACGGGTCAACAACGTTGTCATCCGTCGGTATCTTTTGCAGTCTAATATCATCTCTTCCAATGATCTCTCGGATGAGGTGATATTTCCTGAGTACGTACCTAGTCCGCTGATGATCTCTAGGCTCTTTAGCTTGCGCTATAGCCCCTGAGTTGTCACAGAATATATCAATCGGTCTAGAGATACTGGCAACAACTCTAAGATCCGAGATAAAATTCTTCAGCCAGACAGCTTCCTTTGCCGCATCACTTGCCGCAATATACTCTGCCTCTGTAGTGGAATCTGCTATTGTATCTTGCTTCTGACTCTTCCAAGATATGGCTCCTCCGTTTAGGGTAAAGACAAATCCTGACTGCGACCTGAAGTCGTCTCTGTCGGTCTGGAAACTAGCATCAGTGTAACCAGTTACACTGAGCTCATCCATCGAACCTCCATATACTAGGAATATGTCTTTCGTCCTTCTCAGATACTTGAGAATATTCTTGACGGCCACCCAATGAGCTTCACCAGGATTTTGCTGATATCTACTCGTGACACTGATAGAATAGGCAACATCGGGTCTAGTGCATAGCATGGCATACATAATCGACCCAACTGCCGAGGCATATGGTATCAATTTCATCTTGTCCTGATCTTGACTAGACACACGTCACTGAGCCTTGTTCAAAATCGCGCCAGATTGCATAGGAATGAATCCTTTCTTGGATCCATTCATCTTGAATCTTTTCACGACTTTGTCAATATAAGTGCTTTGACTAAGTCCGATAAGCCGCTTAGATCTATTCCTATAGATCTTTATACCCATTATATAAGCAGCTTCTTCCAAGTCTTTCATCTGGAAACATTTACCTAACCAGGATTTTACTCCTTGTAATACTAGTATATTGTTTCCTATTAACAGTATGTCGTCTACATACAAGACTAGGAAGGTTACCGCTCTCCCACTGAATTTGGTGTAAACACACGACTCGAACTCACTTTTGGTAAAACCAAACTCTTTGATGCGCTCATCAAAGTGTAAGTTCCAGCTCCTAGATGCTTGCTTTAGTCCATAAATGGATTTAAGCAACCTGCATACTTTATTAGGGTTCTTTGGATCCGCAAAACCATCCGGTTGTATCATATATACATCCTCTGTCAGTTTCCCGTTAAGGAAAGCGGTTTTGACATCCATCTGCCATATCTCATAGTCAAAATATGCTGATTTGGCCATTAGAATCCTAATTGTCTTAAGCATTGCCACTGGGGAAAAAGTTTCATCATAGTCAACACCATGAGTTTGTGTGAAACCTTTTGCCACTAGCCTTGCTTTAAAGGTATGCACCTTTCCATCCATGTCTGTCTTCTTCTTGAAGACCCATTTGCACCCAACAGCTTTACTGTGTTGAGGCAAATCTACTAACTCCCAAACTTGGTTGTCATACATGGATTGCATCTCTGCCTTCATGGCTTCTAGCCATTTCTCAGATTCTAAACCTGAGGCAGCGTCTTGGTAGGTAGTGGGTTCTAAAAGATCCCCTTCGTCTTGAGCAACTAGGAATCCCAGATACCTATCTAGCTCATTACGAGGCCTACTTGACCTGCGAAGGTCTTGTGTTTGCACCTCTTCCTCAACCACAGACTCGGTTTGAGGTTCAACAATTCTCTGTTGAACTACAGGTTCAACTATCGGTGGTGGTGTAATCTCCTTCTCTTCAATTTCTTGAAGCTCTATTCCTTTTCTTGGAGTCTCTGAGTTTAGAAACTTCTCCTCCAAGATTACCCCTTTACGAGCAACAAAAACTTTGTTCTCATCTGGGTTGTAAAAATAGTATCCCATGGTTTCCTTGGGATAGCCCACGAAGATACACTTATCTGATTTGGGATTGACTTTATCCGTGAATGTTCTCTTAACATACACCTCACATCCCCAAACCTTTAGAAAAGACATTTTGGGCTTTTTCCCCGTCCATATCTCGAACGGTGTCTTTTCAACCGATTTGGTTGGAACCCGGTTCAGCATGAACGCTGCTGTCTCTAGTGCGTGTCCCCAAAACGACAATGGTAGGGAACTTCGACTCATCATCGATCGTACCATGTCAAGCAGTGTACGATTCCTCCTTTCTGATACACCATTCATCTGAGGTGTATACGGAGGTGTGAGTTGTGAAACAATTCCACATTCATTCAAATGATCGTCGAATTCCTGACTCAGATATTCGCCACCTCGATCCGATCGAAGCGACTTTATCTTCTTGTCCAGCTGATTTTGCACCTCATTCTGAAACTGTTTGAACTTGTCAAAACTTTCAGATTTAAGTCTCATGAGGTAGACATAACCGAACCTACTGAAATCGTCAGTAAAGGTTATGAAATACCGGTATCCTCCTCTAGCCTCCGGAGTAAAGGGTCCGCACACATCCGTGTGTATAATCCCTAATAACTCGCTGGCCCTTTCATTCTCACTGTTGAAAGGTTGCTTTGTCATTTTACCAGACAAACAAGATTTGCAAACATCATATGACTCCAAGTCAAATGATTCTAGAATTCCGTCATCTCGGAGCTTCTCTATGCGTTTCTCATTTATGTGTCCTAAACGACAATGCTAGAGGTAAGTTTGATTCAAGTTACTCTTGGATCTCTTACTTATATGATAGATTTCATTGTTATCTAAATTTAGCGTATATAGACCGTTTTCTGGAGTGGCTTTGAAAAAGAAAACATTGTTTCTAAAACATGAAATAACTTTTTCATTAAAAACATAAGCAAAACCACAGTCTATTAGCAAATTGAACAAGATAACATTTTTAATTAGTCTAGGAACATAATAACAAGGTTCTAATTCTAAGACCATGCCCGAGGGCAAACTAAGACAATATGTCCCTACAGCTTCGGCACTAACCATGGAGCCTTCGCCTACCCGCAGGTCCATATCTCCTTGTCTCAGCTTCTTACTTCTCTTGAATCCCTGCAAATGATTGCATATGTGATGACCACATCCGGTATCCAATACCCATGATTCATAAGAAGTAACAAGACAATCTATCATAAAGATACCTGTATCATTGGGCGAACCAATGTCCAGCTGATCTATGTCGAGTGAGTGCTCGCATGAATCCTTGCTGCCACAGTCTGGGCAACATATTTCTCCAAGTTCTTCCAGTCAGTCATCCTCCTGCATAGGGTCCACAACTGGTGACTCTAGCTGCTTCGGGTTCAACTCATCGCTAATGCACATGAGGATTTCGTGCAACCCTGCGACAGTCATCTCAAAATCACCGAGGACATACATTACTCTTTTCTGGTAATAGTCCGACAAGGAACCGAACAAGAGCATAACTTGCTCATGTGGTTTTGATTTTGACCCCAAGCTCTCATAGCAATCCAAGAGCCTTCTCATATTAATGAGATGATCGCTAATAGGCTGACTTTCTTTCATCTTGGCTGAAAGAATTTCCCTCATCAGTGGCATACGACATATCCGTTCACTAAACTTGAACTTTTGCTCCAATCCCTGAAAAACCTCATAAGATGACTTCTCACGGAGATCATCCGTAAACTCGGACGATGCTGTGAGAATGAGAATCGACATAACGTCAGACTCATCATCCAGATACTGATAGTAAGTGTCATACTCACTATCCTGGGCATCTACTCCTGGTTGTTCTGGAGGCAATGTATCAATAATGTGAAGCTTCCCCTGTGCATCCAAAATATTTTTCAGATGCAACTTCCAAACAGCAAAGTTTGGACCTGAAAGCTTCCATTTGCCGGTGATGAGACTTAAAGACTCTCTTAGTGAATAAAACGGAATAACAGATAAATAGGACATCTACAGAAAAAGAAAAGATAAAACCGATTCAGTATAGATTATATCTTCTAATAATTATTACCTTTTAACAAAAATTATTAGACTAGGATCCATATTTCACATTTCCCGATGCAAGGTTTAGGCACTTCCCACCGGGACAATGCTATTTCTAGTAGGTAAAAACTATACCAATCGTATCCTAACTGGACACGACTCCTAGATCCGCGGGACATCAGTTACAAGAACCGTGCATGTTTAGTCCCTCTAGTGCATTTTGGGCCGGGACTCCCGATTATCACCAAAATAGATCGCACCACCTAAGACAGCATGAATTCTGGCCGGGACTCCCGATTATCGCAGAACCTTTCATGCCCCTTCCCGCAATGGTTTGAACCCGGATGCCCAAGGTTTGGGCACTTCCGACACCCGAGTACCGTTTAACAGCAAGGGTGTACCATTAGGTGGGTAGCACACTGATCTAAGATTTTTTTAAAAAGGATTTCCAAGTTTTTAACGAGAAAAACTTTAATGCCAGTTTTCTTAAAAAACATCTGTTTCAATAATCAACTATTATTAAAACCCTTGTTTTATTTCATCGTGTTAATCACAACCACGCATACACAAAATATGTAAAGAAATAAAACAATCACAAACAACTATGCCTTAGCCTTGCCCTTAACTATTGTCGGTTTCGTGAGCCACACGAAAAACCCGACGGTCAAAAACTAAGTGGAAAAAACACAACACACATGGCCTGGCAATCTGAAGCTCCCACTGGCTCCAACATCCAATCCTCCTTCTTGCTCCTTGCTCCTTGCATCTTGGTCCAGATATATATATATATATATATATATATATATATATATATATATATATATTCTATAAAACTATATATATATATATATATATATATATATATATATATATATATATATATATATATATATATATATATATATATATATATATATATATATATATATATTCTATAAAACTATTCTATTCTACTTTCTAAAAAAAACTAGAAATATAAAAGTACAAGATGATCAAAGGCAAGCACGCCCGCTAATCTAAAACTTTTACAAGATAGAATAGGGGTTGTAAGTGGCACGTAGGTCTCCCCACACCATAGAATAATAAAACCAATCACAACCACAAGTGCGAGAAATTAAACAATCCACAAGGTCTATGGCTCGGCTATGGCATCCTAAACATGTACTAAACTAATACATGAAAGTACAACAACAACTGATTTCTAATTATTCATCTTGATGAAAATAACTGATTTTAACAATCTGTTAAAACCCCTATATTGTTTTTCCTTTATTTGCAATAAATATATATTTCAAGTTTTATACTTTGATAATTAATCAAAAAACTCAAAATAATATTTAAAACTTAAATTAAAATAACAACTGTATTTTAATTTAATATTGACCACAAAATATCTGAACCGCGAGCTGGGCCAAATATTTAAACTGGGTCATTTATCGGAAACGGACCGTGAAACAAAAAAAGTGGGCCACTAACCCTAGCCGCTAAACCCTAGCTGGGCCGCAGGCTCACTGAGCCGTGGTTCTCTGGGCCGTAGCCCACCACAAGGTTAGCGCCGCTAACTGGGCTACTAACCGCGCCGCTAACGCGTCGCTAAACCGCGCCGCGTACCACGGTGGATCGCCGCCGATCGGAGCTAACACCGCCGGTCACCACCACCAACACCAACTATGAACCTCCGAATACTGGCAGCCGGCGACTGCCGTCCCAGACTGAGACCGCCGCCGATCATGGTGATGTTCTCGATTATCGCAAATAAAAAAAAACAGATTTAATTAATATTTAAATCTAACAATCTATTTATCAAAAACTAATTAATCTAATCCAATAGAAAACATAAACTTGAATTCTATTTACTTGGATTATCAAAAAGCCTTTTTCTGGATAAAAACAGAAATATATTTCATCAGAATAAAAAGAAACCTACCTAGTCTCCTACGAGGTTAGAAGTGGCTCTGATACCACTGAAGGGTTTTATAGGGTATAAAAACATATAAAAACATGCACAGCGGAATAAAAACCCCCTCTAGTGATCACATCTAACTCGTACAGAAAAGTAAAAGAGGAAGAGGGTTAGAAAGTTATACCTTTGATGTAAACACAAAACTTTCTTTATGCCCCTAGACAGTTGCAGGTTATCCACCGCTACTGCACCACCTCGAACTGGCTGCTAGACCGCCTAAGGATTAAACCCGGATCAAAACGTGACCCGTGTGTGTGTGTGCTTTGCGTCGCCGCCGGCCGCCGCCCTCGGTGGTCGGTTTCTGCTTGCGCCGCCGTCGCCGAGAAAAGGAGAGAGGGAGAAAGCTTTTTGGGTTATTACTGTAAACTTGTAATTGACTTATTTGATTAATGAGAGGTTAATAAGGTTTATATAATAAACCCTTATTAGGCCCCAAGCCCGTTTAATTAAAGCCCAACTTTAATTAAACTATTAATCAATTACATAAAGTACCCTTGACCTTTCTAATTAATTAATAACTATTAATTAATCGGTCCCGTTAATATTTAAACTAAATATTAACCTCTCCTTTTAAATAATAAATAACTATTATTATTTTCTCTTTCTCAATAATTAATCAGACTATTAGTTATTGTGATACACAAACATGTAAAATCCAACAGGTTCTAATTGGGTGTGCAGCGGTGTGATCCTTTAGTGTCACATAGTATTGGACACGATAGTACATGTTATTTATCTCTGCACATTATCTAACACCCCCTTCTACACATCTGTTGCTTGTTGTTATTCTCACCAAGGGACCAACAACACAGCTTGCTGTACTCAAAATCGTTCAAATCTTAATCGTCATTTCGATAAGACTCCATATGAACTCGCCAATGGCAGAGTGTCTAATATCAAATATTTTCACATATTTGGTAATAAATTCTTTATCTTGAATGAGAAAAGTAACTTGCGAAAATTTAACTTAAAAGCCGATCAAGCAATTTTCTTGGGTTACTCATTAGGGTCCAAAGATTTCAGAGTTTTGAATAAATGGACAAATGTTGTTGAAAGTATGAATGTGACATTTGATGACACTTTAAATGTCAATGAACTATCATCAATGTAACAAATAATAGCTTCTGGACAATTTAGTTTAGAGTCTGTCTTAAAAGAAAGTGAAACAAATATAAAATCCACCAAAACAGATTTAGATAATATGGACTTTCTGTGTGATTTTATTCATCATTTTCTATCGAATACTATTTTGGCTGACAGGATCGAACCAGATGTTCAACAAGAATCTACAAAAACTTATACTCCTATATCTACTTCATAGATTTTGAATGGACAAGCTTCTACAAGTCTAATTCGCCTGTTAGTACAGCACCACTGATACCACCTGAAAACAAACATGAGGGTATACCACTTTCTGATTAAGAAGCTATTAATTAAGAGGAAGATATAGAACTCACCAATGGTTTAGAAACATTCTTTCCTCATGAACCAACCCCCCAGAACCATCTTGGATAAGGTCTCACCCAGAGACACAGATCATAGGAAACCCAAATTTAAGCGTTCAGACAAGATCTGCTACGGCCAATGAAAGTTTGTATTCAAGTTTCCTAAGAAAAATTGAACCAACTCGCATTACTAAAGTTCTTGAAGATCTTGACTTGGTAATTTCCATGTAAGAGGAGTTAAATCAGTTCAACATACTGAAAGTATGGCGCCTAGTTCCCAGACCTGAAGGACTGTCCATTATTGGCACTGAACGGGTCTTCAAAAATAAGAAGGATTCTGACGGTGTGGTTGTTAAAAACAAGTCTAGGCTTGTAGCTAAGGGGTATAATCAACAAGAGGAGATTGATTATGATGAAACATTTATACCTGTAGCAAGAATTGAAGCTATACGCTTATTATTGGCATATGTTTCCTTTAGGGACTTCAAAGTATACCAAATGGATGTTAAAACATCATTCCTGAACGGAGTTCTAAAGACAGAAGTGTATGTCAGCTAGCAAGAAGGATTTGCCGACCAGAAGAAACTTGACCATGTCTACATCCTAGACAAAGCTTTATATGGCCTAAAACAAGAACCTAGGGCCTGGTATGACATATTGTCTTCCTTTCTAATTAAAGAGGTTTCTCTAAGGGACAAATCGACACAATACTATTTGTCAAAAGAATTGGAGATGATCATTTGTTAGTCCAAATATATGTGGATGATATCACATTTAATAGATATATATTTTACACGATATTTGGGTGTTTTTTTTAACCTAATATTGTTCAAAATTTGTCAAAAAAGTAACAATTACCTTTTTTTAATCATAAATAGGTTAAAAAGGCGAGAGTTATAGTAATTTGTAGCTTGAACGAGAGAAACTAAAAAAAATGAGAAAAGTTGTCAGCTCTGACACACCTCCACTGTTTTGATCATATCTCACTCATATGAACTCGGATTGAGGTGATTCAAGCGGCCATGTAAACTAGACTCATAGGTTACAAGTTCAATTTATGATCAACCCTTGAAAAATCACGATCGCGGCTCGATAGGGTAAAGATCGCGGCGCGACCGGGCGGATAACTCCAAAATTCAAATTTGAGCGGGCGACGATTATGGGATAAAAGGGCCGCATGTGACGTGTCCTGTACATCATCCTGGTGCGATGGGGGCCAAAAATAGCAACTATAAATATATCTTTACCCATTCGGCTTGACAATCATCCACCCGACCTTTTCCACCCCTCGCCACCAATATACATCCCTGAAAATATTCCAGAGGAAGCTTGGAGCTTTGGCTTGAATATTGGAGCTTAACTGAAGATTGAAGGCATAGATCTATTCGGATTTTTACAATTTATCTATTCCATCTCATATGTTCTTTTTTATTCTTTATTTCCAGAGTATTAAGATGCATATGTTAGGCTAGATTTTCTGTTTTCCTCCCTAGAGGAGATGAACCTTGATTAAAGTTTGATTAATTCATGAAGTTTGGTGCTTTTTATCATATTTTTATCAAGTTTTGCTTAATCATAGCTCATTTATGATTTAGGATCTATTATTGGGTTGTTTACTAACTAAGTTTTTATAAAGTAGAAGACCAATCTCTTTTTGAAACTTGAATCATGAGTTGTTATGATCATTTGGATTCATGACTAGTGATTGATCATATCTTAGGGTTATATGCATTTCAACATATAATGATCTTTATGTGTTAGTTTAATATTGTTAGAACCAGAATTATTGTAATAGAATAGGAGTTATTATATAGATTAAGGCTGCTTATTGTAAATATACCCAAAGGGTATATAAGCATATGACTAGTGTGTTGTATGTTAAGGATTGCCACATTGAATAGAAATAAACTATGTGTTTTTCATGGTGTATATTGAGATTCTCTCAACATTTATCATAGTGTCATTGCAATCCTTCAATCTACCACTTGTTAAGTCATAACAAGTGGTATCAGAGCCAAAGGAGTGAAGATTGGATCGAATTCATCATCATCAAAACAACAATTTGAAGATTCTGGTAAATTTGATCAAACTTTCGGGTTCATAATCAAAGTCAAGATCAAATGGAGTTTTTGAATTTTAATTGGTTGGATTAGGGTCACAGCAATCAAAGAAAGGTTCATTGATCAGAAAATAGTCAATTCAAACAACAATTAGAGAATAATTGAAGATTGGGAGTTTTTCGAAGTTTGACAAAAACCGGTTGAAAAATCGTCATTTCATGTTGAGTTGATAGATTTTATGGATTAAAAGTGATTAATAGTGACTTGCGAACCAATCTGGAGAGTTTCTAAGCAATTGGAATTCATTTGAATCAAAAATCAAGAAATCCCAAAGAAAAGATGAGTCGTGCGGTTTATTCAGCTTGAATCACACGGATTTGACTTGAAGCATACGGTTTTCTCAAAAACCGCACATTATGTCCGGTTTCATTTGTTGATTGATACGGTTTTCATAAAAACCACATAGACTATTCGGTTTTGTCAAAAAACGCATCTTGTACGGTTTTTGCTCTTCCGGATTTGGAATCACTCATACGGTTTCCAAGTTATACCCGGTTTTGGCTATACGGTTTTTGAAAGCATCCGGTTTTTGAAAACATCCGGTTTTGAAAGTATCCGGTTTGTTGGAAGTATACGGTTTTGAAAGCATTCGGTTTTGAGAGTATCCGGTTTCTTGTATACGGTTTTCAAACAGGTTTTCAGACATGCATTTTTCGTTCAAAATTTCATCCAAAATGCATTTTCTGATATAGCGATATTTTTCATTCAGCTCGACCCCAGCCAGGGGCTCTGCCCCTTGGACCCTGCCAGGGGTTGCCACCCCTTGGACCCCGCTATCAGGGGCGCTGCCCCCGAACCCCCGTTGTCATTTTGACTGATTTGTCATGTCACCTTGGTTCCTAAGTCAAGTGTTTGGATTTTTTGACTGAGTCAGGAGTTCTCAAAGTTTCAGTTATCATTCTGATGTTTCTAGATTTGGGTTAGCTTTGGGTCATTGCTACCATATGCTTAATTCCTAGTACCCTATGTCTAGTTATCCTGTCCTTTCCAAACTGATTTTTTGTTCTTTTTTCTTAGTGTCTCCAATTTCTGGTCTCAAAACTAGATTTTGGCCATCCATTCCTTGGTTCTTTCGAATCTTGGTTATCTTTTATCAATCATCTTTGAATTCTCATATTTCATTCCTATCTTACAGAATTCTAGTCTCTATCTTTCACTGTATTGACCAACATCCGGTTACACAAGTTTTTTCGAGGTTTTTGAAAGTTCATTTGTATGCTTTCAAATGAGGATGTATCCGACTCCCTATTTACGATATGCGTTCAAAGTCACTTTTTCTATAGTCGTACAAAATGCTTATTTCACACTATAGAATCATTATGTGTCCCAAGTTTGTTTGCATCCGTATGTCTTTCATGATCCTTTTCACTTGTTGTGATTCGGACGAGGTTGATAATTCTTGTTCGAAACATCGGGGATATTTGATTTGGTTGATGTATTCATATGATCTACACCACTCCTTAACGATCCGTCTTGGCTCACAAGTGGTAGAAGACAATTGACTGGTATCTTTCAACTGAATTATTTTGCATGATGACCATTGTTAGATTATGGACATCATGAGGGGGAGATATAAGGTTTATTCAGTTGATTTACTCTGTTGAGACATATTTTACGAGGTATTCAGTCTAGGGGGAGAAGTACTCATATGCAAGAACAATTTATTCTCACCCTGAATTTGTCAACAAGGATCGAGAGCAACGTTGTAGGGGGAGGGTTTCCTCGTTTGTGATTCTAAGGGGAGTAAGCAACATATTCTTTTCTGTTGATGAATCCTTATATGCTTCCACTAATGCTATCAATGCTCATTGGTCCAAATGTCGAAAACCTCTATATGCTAAACTGATTATATAACCGATGGCGATCAATGCCTTAGGTTACTGGAGCGATACAAGACAATAAGCACAAGACCCTCAAGAAGCTGAAAAGATCAAGACTCATATTCATTTTATTCTGCAACTCCTATTCCATTCCAAAGGGGGAGATTGTTAGAACCAGAATTATTATAATATAATAGGAGTTATTATATTGATTGATGGTGCTTATTGTAAATATACCCAAAGGGTATATAAGCATATGACTAGTGTGTTGTATGCTAAGGATTGCCACATTGAATAGAAATAAACTATGTGTTTTTCATGGTGTAAATTGAGATTCTCTCAACATTTATCATAGTGTCATTGCAATCCTTCAATCTACCACTTGTTAAGTCATAACAAATATTTTGTTGATCAAACAATCATTAAAGGTTAAAGATTTTCTTGAAATCAAATGAATTCGGCTAATTATACTTTTTAATCACGTTTTTTACCATAAAGGTTATTAATTGGTATAATATAAAGTTAGAATCGGATCAAGAGTCTAACCACCTTAGAAATTGATCTATGATAATTAGTATCTTTTGCACACAATTTCATGAATTAATTGACTTGAAAAGGGTGAAATCGAATCTAGGGAGGCAAAATATTCATTATATAAGTTTAATCCACCCACGTTCATTTCTTTTTTGTTTCTTTGCTTTGGTTTAAGATATATCTTAGGTGTGTTAGTGATAAAGTTTGGTGCTTGATCTATTGAAAGTGCAAATTGCATAAAATCCCCCTTTTAATTGTTTTATTTTTATTACTTTTTAGAATTTTAATTTAGTTTAATATTTAAATTAGTATATTTTTTATCAAATCATACTCGTTCCCAAGTGTTCGACACCCGTAATTATTTTCTATACTATAATACGATTAGGTTCTTTTGCCTATTTGTGTTGTAGTTGTACGTAAATAATTCGGATTTTATAAATTTAAAACTGGTACGTAAAATGCACATTAGTGGATGACATCCTATTTGGTTCTACTAACCCCAAACAATGACCAAACGCTTTAAAAAGATGATGATGGGAGATATTAACTACTTTCTTGTATTGCAAATAAAATAAATATGTGATGGTACTTTCATAAATCAATCAAAGTACATTCATGGTTTATTAAAAAGGTTTGAAATGGAAAATTCTCCACCTTTAGTCACTCCCATATCTTCAAAAACAAAACTGTCCGCTAATCTTGATGGAAAAGCAGTTGATATAAAGACATATAGGGGAATGATTGGCTCTCTACTGTATTTTACTGCTTGTAGATCAGATGTCATGTTTTCAACATGTCTTTGTGCAAGATTCCAAAACAATCCCAAGTAATCTCATCCCTTAGCTGTGAAAAGAATCCTTAGATACCTAAAGGGAACTCCTCACTTAGGGTTATGATATCCCAAGGACTCAGCATTTGATCTAAAAGCTTACTCAGACTTAGGCTATGTCAGATGTATGCTAGACCTGAAGAGCAAATCAGGGAGTGTATATTTTCCGAGAGATAGACTAGTTTGTTGGAGCTCAAGGAAACAAAACTGTGTTTCTACTTCAACTGTGGAAGCTTAATTTGTCGTTGCAGCTAGATGCTGCTCATAGAGTTAGTTTATGGATGAGAACTCAGCTCAAAGACTTTGGGCTGGATATCAACAACATTTCAATCTTCTGTGACTCTCAGAGTGTCATTGCAATTACTTGCAATCATGTTCACTACTCCAAAACAAAGCATATAGACATCAGGTATCATTTTCTTAAGTATAATGCTGAAAAAGGTCTTATTCAACTGCCGTATGTAAATACTGACAATCAACTAGCTGATCTGCTTACCAAACCTTTAGATGAAACTCATTTCTCTTACTTGGTATCCATATTAGGATGTTAAATATGAGAATTTATCATTTTTCAAAGACCTTAGATTTTCTCATTATAATTGCTTCTTGAATGATATTAGAGGTTGTATTGCATGTGTAGGAAGATGCATGAATTTAGGGGGGAGCTGCTATCATAATAAATACAAGTATTTATATTTCTATATGCATACTTGTAGGGGGGAGAAAATCACAAGAAAAGTACAAAACAAATTTTATACTTGCAAAAACTTAAAAATCACAAAAGTATTTTGTTTTGTTAATTTAAATGATAAAATTTAAAAAGATTTTTATCTTTCTTTCAAATTAATGTTGAATACTTATTTGAGGGGGAGTTTGTGAAAAATCATTTTAATATTGAAAATTTAAATTAAAAAAAATAGTTTACCTTGAGCACTTAAAAAAATAAATTGAAAACGGATGAAGCATGCGACATCGGTTTCTAAACCGGTATCGGATGAAAATAGGGGTGTCTGGGCACAAAATTTTTAAACGGGGTCAACCCTTGACCTCGGGTCGCCCATGGATTGGTTGCTACCTTAACCGATGTCGGGTGTTGATACTCCTAACTTGTGCAAAAATCAAACCGTAAACACCCTTGTTGTCTCTCGACCGATATCCTTCTATACACATCCCTTTTACATAATTTTTGTTTCCACGTGCTCGATTTAACTTCAATACCAAAAGGTAAACATGAAACACATTGATTCGAACGAAACATCTGTCAAATCGACCATTTTTTTTATTTTTTGAAGAATCGTAGGATGTTCTTCACTTTTGATCCAAAACACCTTCAAACGTGTTTTTTTGTTAGATCTTTGATGTCGAAAATTGTTATGGTACTGAACCGCACTTGGATCTATGTTTATTTTGAATTACCAACATCGAAATCAATGATTTCGGATTTCAAACAATCTGAAAACCCTAACTTCATACTGAGGTTTTTAGGAATTTTAGGCTTAAAAATGTTGTTTTTAATCGAAGTTTTGTAAAGACAAAGTGTTTAGGAAGTGTTTTCGATCATAATAGTCAAAGAAAATTAGCATATAGTCTCAAAACATTCAAAATGGAAATTCATAAGAGTGAACACTTGTCAGTTTTGAAGAAAATCATGAAGAACATCCGATATCTAATGACACCCGATATCAGACACTTCTATGTTTATGAACCACCTATTTGACATTTCAACCTATTTCGGTTATACCCTATCTCGGTTGGAAACAAAGTTCGCTAAACATAAACTTCAAAGTCCAATATGTATTCAAACCAATCAACCGAATTTCCACAATTTCAGTCAAAATTCTTTTCAAAAATTGATCTCTGTTGGAATTCATATTTGTAGATATCGGTCAAAACTTGAAACATATTTATGAGTTTTATCCGATATCAGTCAACATCCGACCTCGGCTGAATCATGATTTTGGCTACAATTAAATTTTCTTAAGTTCAAAATCATCAACTAACATCGGTCAACATCCGACCTCGGTTAAGTATCCTTATCTGTCTAACTTGGAAAAATTTCAACTCTTTAACCGATTTCGGATATTGGATCTTAACTTCAAAATTTTTTAAAATGTTTGCTTCATTTCTTCTTACCTTGATATATGTCTCAAGCAAGCCAAAACCCAACCCTATCCCACAAATTCAACACACAACCACTATAATGGATACAACCTTATACCTACCATAAAAACCCAATAACTTTGTTTTTGAACCCGAAACCACGAGAGCACCCTACCCGATTATCTCTAAACTACTCAAGAACCATCCACTCAACCATATCCTCACATATAATCCTGGCACTATTAATATTCATGTTCGTGAAGTATACCTTCAACAACTCTGGTATACCATGAAAGAGGGAACCTATGCTGACAATGTTCAATGCTTAACTATGACACTCGACACCATTGACATTGAAATCACATATAACCACATCAAAAGAATACTCAGACTGCCAAAAGCAAACAAGTACCCAACCAAATCCACCTATGATCCAATTCCTATGTTTGATCTTGTCTATCAACTTGGGTATAGTGGGACTCTGCAAAAAGTCTCTGACTTCAAGAGAAATGGTCTAGTTCCACTCTAGAAAACTCTGTATTCCATTGTAAACAAATGTCTTACTTGTACACATGCAGGTATGGACACGGGAACTCATTACTCTGTACAAACCTTTGTTGGCATAGCACATCATCTACATCTGGACTATGCTCAAATTATATGGACAAACTTGGTAAAGATGGTCAACGAAAAGCAATATTCGACCAAAAAGAAAAAGTTTGTTCCATATGTAAGGTTTCTGACAGTGCTCTTGGAGGTGATCACTCAAAGGATGCCTGAAATTTTAGCAAGACTTGATAATCCTGCTGTGAAAATGTCCAAGATGCAGATGTTGAATCAGATTGCAGATCATCTAGGTATTACCACAACGTTAATTCCACTAGAACTTGTGAGGGTAATGAATCAAGAGAGTGAGGTAGTGAAAACGTACATGAGTAAGAATAGCATTCTTCCCATGGAACAGCAAGATCCTGCTGATCCTACCCCGGGAAACATAGGAGCCAATGAGGGTCCATATGGGGGTCTAGAGTTTCAGGAGCACGGGAATCTTCTGAGCGGGAAGAGACCGAGAGAGAAAATTCGGAGAGGGGTGTAGAAGATGTGAAGGTGTAGTAAACACCGAGGATGAGGGAAGAATTTGATCCATCTACTACGTGTTCCTCAAGCAGTTCCACTTCCAAAACTCAGACTGATGATACTGAGACTGCTCAATCCACATTTCAGTTGATGAATGTGGAAAATGAAACTGTTGTTGATAATGTATAACCACCACTGGATACAGAGGAAGTTGGTGATATCTACAGCTATAACATGGGTCATTGTGATACAACAACGCCAACAAACAAGAAAGACGAGGCTGGTCCTTTATGGCTAATCATTATACTAACATATTACCCGCGCCAATGCGGCGGCGACGAATATTTTTGCTCAACAACTTGTTCTTTTTAATTATTGAGTCATTTAAATTCCATAAATGTTATGAATTTAGGTTATAGATTATTCAAATTCATGATTCTGTTTATACACATTTTCTAATAATTAAGTTTAACTATTTATTATGTGATGGAATATTTATAATGAAATGTTTAGTTGTTAAATATTTTATAATCTATATCTATATCTATAAATATTATTAAAAGGCTAACCTTCTTACTAATAATAGTAATGAAAAAAATTTCTGCACCAATAGGAACCCTCCACTTCAGCAAATTTTCCTCCACCTCAGCACTTTAAAAAATTAAAAAAGAAAAATGGGAAAGATCCATTTCTTTAAAAACATGCGGAGCCTATCTAATACGGGTCCTCCATCCGGGTTTCCTTCCATACGTACAGTTACCTTCCATACGTATTCCCTAATCTTCTCTCATACGCCTCATTCCAAAAACCCTAATCTTCTTTTCTCTCTGCAGGTTCCGTCCGCTCTTTCTTCACCACCGCCTCAATATCCGTTCAACGCTTCAATCCATCTTCTTCTTAATCGATTAAATCGGCAAAAGGTATTTTCTAAATCGTTGATTTCGTTTATCACCTTAATCTGATGTTTTATTTTTGTGATAAATGTTTTTTGTTGTTTCTTAATCAATCTTCATCGACTCAAACGATCTTCCTTCATAATCGATCTTCATCGCGAAAAGGTATTCTGTTAACCTATTCCTTTGTTTATCTCCTTTTATATACTGTTTTGATTAGATCCAAATTGTTTTCTGTTTTTTCTTAATCAATCTTCATCACCTTATTCATTCTTTCTACTTAATCGATCTTCATCTCCGCAAGGTATTTTTTCAACTTATGTGTTGTTTCACTTCCTTAACAAAAGTTCAGTTTGACCGATTAATTTAGGGTTTAGCTACATTTTTGTTTCACTTGTTTAACTAAAACATATAATATTTGGTGTTTCTGATTTTGCTACATTTATTACATCTATGAAGGCATAATGTACAGACTTTGTATAATTGTTTTCTGTTTATAGAAATCATAATCTGTTAATCTATTTTTATTCATGTATCCTCTTAACAAGTTTATCCTCAAGGTAATCTGTTAACTTATTTTTTTTGTTTCAGTTGTTTAACTAAAACATATAATATTTGGTGTTTCTGATTTTGCTACATTTATTACATCTATGAAGGCATAATGTACATATTTTGTATAGTTGTATTCTGTTTGTAGAAATCATAATGTGATATTCTATGTTTATTCATGTATCCTCTTAACAAGTTTATCCAGAAGGTAATTTGTTAACTTATTTTTTTTTGTTTTAGTTGTTTAACTAAAACATATAATATTTGGTGTTTCTGATTTTGCTACATTTATTACATCTTTGAAGGCATAATGTACAGATTTTGTATAGTTGTATTCTGTATATAGAAATCATAATTATTAAATGCCTCTAATGCTTATTTACACAACTTCTGTATGAAAATATGACTTGAGATATAAAGTTGAAAAAGTTTGCAAAGTTTAATATGACTTCAATCACTAATTGCTCATAATTAGAAGTATATATGGTATAGTGTTACTGATTTTGTTTAATTAGTTACATCTTTGTTTGTAGGTCACATACTTTGATAGATACATATCATAAATGTTGACTTTTTTATATTTTTTATTCTGTTACAGTATTATGAAATAGTTTTATGTGTTATTTGTCAATTCCGAAACATCTGTGCCATTTTCATTCATCGTATATAAAAGATTATATTCCTTTCTGTTTAATTAAGTAATTTTCTATAATGTTTATTGCATGATCATGGATTTTATATTGAAGATTGATAAAGTGCCTTTTGCCTATGTAGTAATATTGTTTATCTCTTATTTAATACATGATTAATATTTCTAGCATAATTTTTTGTTACAATTTTTTATAACTTTAATATAAGTATCATGATGTTATTTCATTTTATGTAGCTACAAAACTTGCCAATATCCTAACACATACTACTTTACATATTGGGTTATTTTAGAAGTTATGAGTTTTTAAACGCGACTTTCAGCCTAACATTCCAATAGGAATGTCTGTCAACATTGATAACATAAAGTTGACATTCTTCCTGACTTGCATAATTAAAAGCTCATGCTTGGTGGAGATACTTTTATAAGTTTGTTACATGAGAAGAATGTCAAGGCTGGCTTTCTTTTGCATTTCATCATTCTACAAAAAGGTCCAATCTATCTTTACTTCTATGATAAGCTGGGATTCTGTGACACGTCCGAGTATCCTAAACAACGTCGGGCAAATCGCATCCGTTATGCGAGTGTTGTTCAGGATCCTACTTCTGGCTTTCTTGTGAGTAAAATTGTTTTTAATGAAATATAACTTTATGCCTTATGGATTGATGTACTTTTTATTTACTTTTTTTTAACAATTTACATTTACCAGATGATTCAGCCGGAGTGGTTTAAACCTTTTACTGCATTCCTCAACCAAAAGGCAACAATTTGGGTTGTAAATGAAAGTTTTGAAATGGATTTGTTTCTCAATGGTGATAAACCAGCTGGGTTTATTGGACAGGGGTTTGTTGATTTCTTTAATCGACATTATAAGATCAAGGGGTGTGTGGTTGTCTTTGAAAGTTATAGTGGAGTTTTTGAATTCAAAATGAAGCTGTTTCATGTTAATGGACTTGACTACATCAATGATAGTGGAGTGTTTATTCCAAATGATCATATTAGTTTGACAGTGATGTTGGTAAGTTACCTTTTATTAAAAATACCGCTGTTACATATTTTGCTTACATTTTTGTAATTAAAAATAACTATTTATTCAATTTTATGATTTTAGTTCCTTACCACTATGGTCCCCTTTCTCACAAAGAGTTTTATAAGCTAGGAATGTAATTTAAAGCTTAATTCAAATGTATTTTCTGTTGAAACATATGAATTATATATTATAGATAATTTTCTATAATTTATGTATGATGTAGATGTTCAGTTTGCTTCCCCGAGTCGTGCAAAGATAGCTTCTGTTCCAGAAATGCAATGGTTTAGGAAGAGAGTTGCTGATGTTCTTGCTTCCAATGTACTAGTACAAAAACAATTTTAATCATTAATATTTTGTATATGTTTTTTTAATAATATATATGTTAATTAAACATTATTTATTTATCGCAGCATATTCCTACTTGGTTTGTCAAGCAATACAAGCTTAATGAAGTAACATCACCGGTTACTGTTCGCTGTGGGGGGTACCAAACTGAAATGCAACTGAAGGTTTATGGTGATCAAAGGCTGGAAGAAGGCGAGTCAAATAATCATGTTGCCTTGAAAGGTACATAGAGAGAGCTACAGGAATTAACAAAGTTCAGAGCCCGCAAAAGTATGAAGTTTGTCTTTTATTTGGACGTCTATGAGGAAAGTGGGTATGTTGTTTTCAATGTCTATTGATATGGTTGATGTTTGAGATATTAGGAAAATGTTTAGACAAGTTTGCATATATACTCTAGGGTCTGCCATTGATGATGATTTTTGTGGGGTAGAATTTTTTGGTAAAAACTTCAAACACTCTTTTGGTCTTGAATAGTTACTGATGGGTGTAGTTTTAGTTTCAAGAACTTGATTTTGATTAAATAGTAGATATATGACTTGCTTACATATTAGTGTATTTAGTATATTTAGTGTCTTTAGAATCTTTACAATTGGTTTTTGATGGTCCTCTAATGTAATGATGAAGCAATGCTAGATGATTACTTGTTTTTGTTGTGTGTGTTTCGGTTAGAGAGAGAGCCGAGAGCTAGAGAGAATATCACAAACAAGAGAGTGAATAATGCAAAGCTTAATTCATTTCAAGGAGGCAAATGCCTTTTATAGCATTTGCCTAAGTTTACAATATTGACATATTGCACCCTCACTTTTCATAATCTAACATTCTCCCCCTAAGTGAGGTGTGCAATGATTCACAACAAGAAATAACTAAATTAAACATCATGTCTTGACTTGTTGCGAATCCCGAGGGCCACCTGCCAGTGCCTCATTTGTTTCCTGTTCTCCAGTGTATTTTTCATTTGCTCAATTGATCTAAAGGCTTGTCTTTGATATTCTTCAGTCAATTCATTGCGAGCAGCCCACACCTTTTCATGCAGAGCATAGTGCTGAAGTTTTAAGGTACCATCCGAGTATGCCATGCATTCTTCCATTCTTACGAATATTTTCTTTTTCTTTTCATTGTGGAAGAATACACCTCTATCTCCTTTGTAGTTCAGATGACCTTCATAGATAGCACTCAACTCTTCTAATTGTTCAAGATCGGGATGATTCCGGTTTGGCTTTAGAAGATTGACCTTGAGATAGTTGTTTTCTGCACCAAGCTGCATGTCATGATCTTCAACAAAGCTTATAAAGTTTCTCATGTATCGCATTAGTTGAGATCTCCCAAATTGCTCGTCCGGAGTTTTCCCTTGCTTCCGAGACAATGTGTCATAAATAAATGTGATGTCATGAATCTTCACATGTCTCAGATCAGCTTCATTCAGTTGAACTTTTTTCACCCTGAGCCCTCTTCACCATGAAGACTACATACTTGTAACGAAAGGAAACCCCTGTAAGGACATTAAGAACTTCAACAATTGGATAGTCAGAGGTGACAATATGCCTTGGGGTCTTGGTAGCATTTAAGATATTTTCATATCTTCTTTTCTCTTGTTCATCTAGACCCCTCAGCTCTGGAGGTGTGAGCTTGGTAACTTCGTTGTTCTAGATGTCTGGAATTTTGTCTTCATGATGAGCAGCATTAACAAAGTACATTTTCCAAACCGGTTGATGCATATCTGTTCTTGTAAACATGTTGTTTCTATCCAAGCGTTTGTCACTGGTATACACTGGAGGTGTTGTAGGAATCACATAATTAGGTGGCAGTGGCCACTCTGAATCTTCTCTTGCTTTCTCTGCAACTTCTTCTTGTATGTTTCTTTTAATGATGTCAGCTGTAGAGATTTAAAATTGACCACGAGGAGGAGGGAACAATTCATGAACTTCTATATTAACACCTCTGAGGACCCGAGACACGTCAAAGGTAGTTTTCTTCTGTTTTGGTTTCCTTCTTGCTTCCCTTCTTGAAATTACAGCCCATTCTTTCTTTTTAGCTGCAAGTTCTCTTTCATTGATATCTTGGTCAAATCTAAGGACCACTATGGGGGAATCTGAACGTGTTGAAATCTTCACATAGTCGTCTATGTTTTTGAAGAGGTTACCGATTTCTGGGTCCTCTCTCTCCTCCTCTGGCTGAGCTTCCCCAGTCTGTTCCCAATTGAATTCAGTGAATATATTGGACTGGAGCTCCCTTTCCTGAGCAATTTCACCTTCTTCCACATGCCTGGTAGGTGATGTGTGCAAGTTTTCACATAGATCAACCATTTCATCATCAGAGTCTGCATCACGATCCACCCACTTAGTCTCAACATGGGACTGCTCTTGAGGTATTTCACCTTCTTCCAGATCAATTGGCCTCGGTTATGATTCTTGTTGTGGTACATATAGTACAATCTGTTTGTCGTCATTTTCGCGTTGTTGTTCATAAACTTCATCGGCCAATTATACACTTTGTTGTTGCTGCTGGCTGCCAGAACTAGTACCTGCAGGTAATAAAGTGCTTAAACGTCTAACCAGTACAGTTGCAGCCCCAGAGGGAGAGGATATGTACAGTCTTCTTATTTTCTCCCCCTCGGGTTGATCATCTGGGTCTTGATCATCCCATATCCTCATGCTACTCTGTGTTTGAGCCTGACAAGATTGTTCAAGCACTGTCAGTCTATCAGTAACCTTCTCCATTGTTGTGTAGAACCCCTTCGTCACCTCATCAATCTTACTAATAACATCTTCTTGAAACTCTTGAAAATCAGCCAAGGAGATTCCCTGTGGCCTTTGATCATTACGGAGAGCTGTCAGAAAGTCTTGATCATGAGCAGATTCGGGCCTTTTTTCAAGTAGTTTGACATAAAGAAGGATCTTGAGGGCATCCACTGACATGTTAGAAGGATCAGGTTGTGATTGCAGCGCAGGAGCTTGAGGTCTAGCAGCAAGGAGTGCTTCAATCCTATCCAACTTTTGATTCGTATCTGTTAATTTTTGTTGGAGAGGTACCACGGCTTGTTAAATTGTGTCTTGAAGTTCTGCACGTGTAACAAACCCGGAATCACGGAGACTTCCGGTTGAGGTACCAGCCACAGAGGCAGGACCACCTACTGGAGCAGCTTGGATGTAGGCTCCAGCAGGATTTCCTTCCAATCCTCGAATGACACCTTGAGAGTGACCACCTATAGAAGTTGATGAGACTTGTTTAACATACAAGTCTAGTGCATCAATTGTGATTATGTGTTGGTCAAGATAAGCGGAAATCCGCGGTATATCAAATTGTGCATTGAAAGGAGTCGAGGACGAGGAAGGCGGTCCTCTAGTTTCAATAGGTCTAATTCCCGATTGGAAGAGACCTAGAGTATGTGCTACAACCCTGTCCAATGAAGACGGTGCCTGTTGAGAGACACCGTAGTAGCTAGGTGGGGTTGAAGTTTGCACGGGTGGGATAACCGCGACTTGTTCAATACGATACCCAACAATGTTAGGTCCCATAGCAGATGCGGTTTCCTGGCTTTCTGGGGCTAGGGGTCCCTCAGTACTCTCATGTTCTTTTCTCACCTCCTCATTCTCACTCGCACTCCTAAGTACAAAACTATCTCCTTCTTTACCATTACCTGGATTATACCCTGCATATTGATTTGGGGATAATAACAAATCAGGGGTGATAGAGCCCGTTTCAAAAGATAGGTCATGAGTTGGAGTAACGACTGGCATGTCATGGCCTGGAGCTACTATTGCATTTCAAACTGCGGAGATTTCAGTAGTTTGGGTAGGAGGGTTCAGAGTAATGACAAGACCACCTATTTGAGGAATGACAGAATTAGTTTAAGCAGTGTGGGTCAAGTCAGGAGAAGTTGTGTGTGGGTCAGTGAGTTTCATGAAAGAAGGGGTGTTGTCTGCAGGTTGTTCTATTGGTCTGTCAGGGGTGTCCAGAGGAGATTGGACCAGTTCAAAAGAGGGATCACCTCCTGGATGAGAAGCAGAATCAGCATTGCAAGATTCAGAACTGGATGACTCAGAACTGTCAAGACCTAGTTCTCCAAGAATGGTTTTGGTTTGGGTGGTTTGAGAAATAGATTGGATTACAGTTTGAACAGTGGCGGGATCATAAGCATCCCCTCCCTCTCTAATTTCTCCACCTTCACTATCTTCTCCACCCCTCTCGTCAACATTTTCTCTCATCTCGACCCGCTCAGCATCTCCCATAGATGTCTGAGTCCTAGTTTCTATTACCTCGCCTGGTACTACTCCTCCTTAGGTAGGTATGGCCGGTGCTGCACAACCATAGGAGGTATTTCTACACTCGTCCTATAACTCACAACAACTTCATTTTGCTCACATAAGTCCAAGAGAGTTACAGGAAATGGTTTTGGTATAGGTAAGTTGGTCGGGGTGGCAGGTTTGATATAAATGAAAAGTTTAGGAGTAACAGAAGGTAAACCTGCCCGGCGGGGAATATCAGCATTCTGATCCATCAGGTACTAGACAATCATAGGTATGAATCGATGGTACGGCAATAAATTAGCATTCCTCTTCTTTTGAGAGTTTTTCTTAAGCATTGTTGCTTTGATGTCATGGAAGAGCAGGTATGCATAATCCACATGCAAGTGGTTGGCAGCTGCCACAAAGATTTTGAGCTGATGCTCCGTTGGAAATTCATACCCAGAATGCTTTGGAGTTAGACACCTCTAGAGCACCGTCATGAAAGTGTTGTACATTGGATGCAGGTCGGTGCATTTGAACTGATTTTTCTTGGTCAGCTCTCCATCATATCCCATTGCCCTGACAGCTACGAGTCAAGTCTCCTCGTCTGGAATGTCATCAAAAGCTGTGGCAGGAGGTCTGCTGTTAGCTCTTGGTAGTCTAAAGATTGTCCTGAGGCGATTGATAGGAATATCAACTGTGTATTCGTCAACCTCAGCATGGATAACTTCATGCCCCCGTCATTGGTACGGATGTCACACTTTTTCCAGAATTGTTGGACATAAAGCTCAGGGACAAGTGTGCCGGTGGTTGATGGGTTGTATGTCATAAGGCGGTTTAAAGGGTGTACTATTAGGATTTCAGTGACAATGGGGTAGGTAGGGTTTTTGAATTTGGCAAGGTCAATGTAATGGTTATTGTCATGAGTGCTGGAATTTAGAAACTCATTTTGGGGCATTATCTCATCAGGCTGTAGTTCGAGTTGAGCCATCTTATCTCCACAAATAAACAAATCCGTTAAGTTTAAGATATAGAGATAAGCAAAGAGACACCATTCATATCTACAAAAACCTTTGAATTGTGGTCATGGTTAAAAATGAGTTAAAGTTGACCAAGTTTGACCAAAACTATCAGGTGAGAAAAATTTGATAAAACCCTAAGTTTGAAAACCTCATTGTGTACATGATGATTTTAAGTATAAAAAAGGTTGTTTTAGCACCTGTAATATATCAGTTAGATACCAACAAACAACTTTGTAGTACTTGTGTATAGTAAAAAAAAATCTTCATAACACCGCCTTTTGAACCAAAAAGTAAATTTTAAGTACAAGTTCATACACCCCAAGAACACGAAGAACACTTTGTGATATTTTTGAAATATTTTTATATCAAAGTGTTCCCCATGTAGTCCAGATACCCATCGCAATCTCTAATTTAACAAACAAGTTTGTTTTGTGTCCCAAAAATCCATCCAAAGTCTCGAATGAGTCCATCGCCTAAGGTTGTTCTAGGGCCAAAAATACCTTTTTAACTCAAAATTTTCAAAATGTAATCCGTACAAGTTGTTACCTATATGATCACGAGTATTTTGATACTAAAATTGTAAATTTTGGCAGCGTAACGAGATAGTTCGTGAATTCAAGTAACCAAATCGAGAGCACTTAGAGAATTTTGAAATTTGAATCGGATGAATGAACTGATGGAACTGATGGGATGGTTATAAAGTAAAAGGGACACGTGTCAGCATTTGATTGTACCAACCATGGTAAAAACCCGGCTGATAGGAGGCAATAGCATGGTAATTCTATGCGGCTGATAGAACCATGCGATTGGCCTTGAATTTTGTATCTAAAATGCTAACACTGATGTATCGCATGCGATTGACCTTTGGTTTTTCTATCGCATGCAATTGATAGTTGGTTCAAGATTATTCAACTGTTTTCGAAATCCATGCGATTGATTTCTGGTGTTCTATCGCATGTGATTGGACTTAGGATCATAGTTGTTCATTTCAGATGTGCTAATCACTTTTTATCGCATGCGATTGGACCATTCGTGATCATAATTTGTGTCAACCCATGCGATAGAGACCTAGTGTTTGATTGAAATCCATGTGATAGAGACATAGTGTGCGATTGATTTCAATCAAACCTAACACAACACTTTTCTGAAAAATTCAAAGTATCTGGATTTTGACAATTAAGAAAATTATTTCCCCACATATTTTGATCTTTTTTTTATTAGACACACTCTCCCTAGACTTTTGCAAATAATTTTTAAAATTTTCAACTCTTAGGAATGTGTCTATTGTATTTATCTCCCCCTACACATATGCAATATGTGTATTATTGTCTCCCCTACACATATGCAGTATGTGTACAACCAGATAGACACTCCCCCTTGAATGTTGCATTTGTAATCTGCACAAGAAACAAACAGTATAATACCTACTCTAAACAAAAGGAAAGAAAGGAAAAATGAAGCAACAATATGTTATATTTTTAAGTTGAGCATGCCTAACTTGGATACCAACTCAGTAAAACGATTTTCATCTAATGGTTTGGTAAACATGTCAGCCAGCTGATTTTCTGTCGGAACATACTGTAGCTCAATTAGACCTTTCTCTATGTTGGTCCCGAATGGATACTACAACAACAAATGTTTGTAGAAGGGGGGTTGAATACAAACTTTAGCAAATTCAAATTTAAGAGACACACGGTTTACTTTTATATAATTCTTATTGATGTTAATCAAGAATTACATGAACTAGATGCGGAAAATCTAAGTTCATTAAAAGGTGGCAACTAATTTTGTCTAACACATAGACAATGCTAATCTTAAACAACTAATGTCTAAGACGTTCAACACATGAACAAGTTTGTTACACTGAAAGTAAAATGCTAACTCTTCTAATTCTCAACTTATGAGATTTCAGTGCTTTTCAACGCATACTTAGCATGTTTCCATGCATGAGTATATATAAGCAAGGTGTGTCTGGGTTGATGAAGAGAGAAGGAGACAAAGGTACTCGGTTTAATAATATTATAATAGATAAAGTTAGTGGGTGAAAAGTAAGTTAACTTTATACACAAAGTGTGTAAAGTGAACATACTTTTCAGTAATGAGTTTACCCACTATCTATTATTATATTATTAAACTACTACCTTTATATCTTGGAAAAGTAAACTTCCCCTTTCATGCTTGTGCTTTAATCAACACCATGCTTTCTGAAGATTTGACTTTACCAAGTATGGAGTTGCCAGCCATACTTAACATCATATCTTCGAGATCTTCTTTTTAAGAGTATCTTTCTCCTTTTCCAGGGGATAAAGATCTATCCTTTTTGTTTCTTTGCAGATACAAAAAGTGCTAAGTACTTTTACAAAGAAAGATCTAAGGCAAAATAAGAATAACACATGTTCTGCCATTGACTAAAGAAAATATTACATAGAAACGCTATTAACTGAGATATACAATAAAGACTCAGCTAACGGACACTGAACTGCAATTGTAATTTTACTCAGTTAAGGATAAAAGTGAAAGACTCAGCTGACTAGATTTGCTCAGCTGATCGAGATGCTCAGCTAATAATACAAATCAAAGTATAGCTAATAAACTGACCAAACTAAACTGTTAGCTGTTCCCAAGGGCTCAGCTAGTCATTTTAAGTAGTGTCAGCTTATGAGGAAAAGATTGGATAAGTAATAAATACCTTATCTGACAAATGGGAGGCATAAGCTGATAACTGTGATTGTGTCAGCTGATCCTTGACTGCTCAGCTGATCTTGAAATCTTCATCAGCTGATGGTTCTAGGCCATCAGCTGATCCAGTGTGAATCCTCAGTTGATGCTCTTTGACTGATCTTTTCTTCTCAGCTGATCTTTCTGAAGCTGGTCCTTTGGCTGATACTCAGTGTTCAGCTGACATTTCTTACTTAGGAATTCTTTAAGTCTTAGATGAAAAACAACACATGTTTTTCATCAAACTAAGTCCAAAACTGAATATATGGTTTTGTTAACATCAAATCCTATTTTACTTAATAGATAGGTTTGATTTAGGTTTGATATTGCTATCTCCCCAACAATCTCCCCCTATTTGATGATGACAAAACCTTATATGTTTAAGAAGAATCAGTTTGACTCGAATTTGTAAAGATAAAACTTTTAAGTGCAATTTGGTTACCGAGCTATCTGTTTTTGGTAACTCTTTTAAGTTTGTTCCCTGATGTTCTGTTTTTGGGAATCTTTTCATTTATGAAGTACCATTGTTCTGTTTTTGTGGTATCTTTTCTATCCTTTTTCTGTTTTTAGGATTTTTGATATTTTCTATATTTACACTATGTGAGCTATCTACTAAGAGTCATCTATACTAGCATTTTAGCTAAGTAGTCCATGATCAAAGTTTCAAGCTTGATTACAGAACAAATTATTTACATCAGAGTTTGTACAGAGCAATCTAACTATGAGTTAAACTAAGTACAGAAGTTGAACTATTCTAGGAATTGAAATTTCATCTAATCTAGTTATGAAGTGGTCTTCATTCCCACCAAGGTTCTTCTTTGATGTCTGGACGATGTTCAACTGGAATAGTTGCAATTAGTTCATCAGCTCTAGTCTCCATCAGACTTTCAAAGTGTTGACTTCCTGTCTGTCCTCTTGCCAGTCTTACAGCTTGAAAAATTAAAGCTCTTGGCGCTCTTCCTATGTCAGCTTCTCTTAGGAATCTCCAATCACCAGCTCTGTTCTTGGAGAACATCCCCTTTTCAGGCTCAGTTGTGTACTTAAAATTTCTGGCTCAATATTGGAGGGTAGAGCAGTGTTGAGACTTTCATAAGCAGAAAGAAAAGGATAGTCAGGATTGATAATGATCTGTTCAATGGTGACAAAAGCTTTTGAATTCTTTTTTAAAGCATCTTCAATCAGATTGATGTGTTCAATGAACTGATCATGTGTGAATAGCCTATTGCAGATTGACATCCGAATCCAGTATTCAAATTTTGGCATGAACCTTTGAACAATTTCACTTTTGGACTTGAGGAGATGGTACAGGATCTCTATCATTTCAAAGAAGGAGAGAAGTTTGCAATGTTGAAGATAGGTATCTTCATAAGTCTTTCTTTCATCTCTTCTCACCACTCTGAGATAAGGACCCTCATCAGTACCTTTGTATGGAGTAACCCTTGAGATGATGTCTTCACATCTTCTGCTTACCAAGTTTTCTTTGTTGTCTCTAAACTCCTTGGCTTGCCTTTCAGTTTGCTGAGCTAATCCTCCAAAGTTGAAGTTCAGCAGAGCTTGAATGGCTTCCTTGTGAGTCTTTCCTCTCTTAGGAGCTTTCTTGATGGAAGGGTCATCTTGCTGTGGTGTGTTCAGTACTTGATGTGATTGAGAGGTCATCATAATCAGCTCTTCTTCTTGTAGCTCTCTTAACTCATCATCAGTAACACCAATAATTGCAGCAAGATCTTCAGGAGAAGTGAAGTCCTGATGTCTTTCCTTGGTTTTCAAAACTTCTTCTATGGAAGTACCAAGTGCAGCAGCTAACTCACTGAGCTCTCTGAGACTCTCTTCTTCTTGTGTTAGCTCTTCCTCTCTTCTTTCTTCTTCTTCAATCTCCTCAGCAGTCATTATCTTCTTTCCTTTTCTTCTTGATGAACTGCTGGGAGTTGGTTGACTTGATTGAACTGGAGAGGAAGCTTGGACTGGTGGAGCTGTAGTGGAGGAGCTCTGCTTCTTTAAGTTTAACAGATAGGACAGAGGCATTTCATCTTCATCATCATCATCAGAATCCTCAGATGGTAGTTCAATCGAAGCACATGATTCACCTTGCTTGATTTCTTTGTCCTTCTATCCATTTACTTTAGCCTTCTCTTTGGCCTCTGCTCTTCTTGAGCAGGTTGCTCCCCCTCAGATTTATTCTCCCCCTCAACAGCTGATCCTATTTCATCAGGGGTTGATGCATCCTCTGCTTGTAAAACTGACTTTGTCCTAACTAACTTCTCCCCCTTTTTGTCATCATCAGAGGAGGGAAAAACAGCAGGCTTTGCAGGGGCATCAGGAGTGGTGAAAAAATAAGGAGTTGTGGTAGGTGTAGAGGTAAAGGGTGGTATGGTTGAGGGTGAAGGTGAGGCAGTGGGAATGGGAGGCTGAGTGAAAGGTGAGGTTGAGTGTCGAAGGTGAGAGGGAATAGGAGAGAAAGAAGGAATGGATGTTGAGATAAGAGGTTTTAGGCTGTTGATAGCTTCAGTGAGATTGGAGAATTCTCTCAGAGTATCATTGTGCCTTATCCTAGCACAAAAGCTAGACCTATTGACCTCAGTATCAATGTCTTTTAGGAGAGTGGGGACAGTTAGAAGAGATTCAGGAATGGTAATGGAGATATCAGGGGGTGAGGGTCTAAGGGTTTGAAGTTGGGAAAGGAGATTGGAAATGGTATGGTTTAAGGTAGAAATGGTTTGGGCAGGTATAGGAGGGGAGGGTGTAGGAATAGGAGTATAGGTTTGGTTTAGAAGTTGATCTAGTTTGGTAAGAATAGGGGAAAGATCAACAGGGGCAGGGGTGGGGTGGGGTTTGGGTTGGTTGGCTTTTAGTGACTCAATCTCATTAGTTAGGTGAGAGATTTGAGTTTCTGTTTGAGTTTGGAAAGAGGTAAAGGAGGCTTGAAGACTATCCATCTTTTGAGAGATAGATAGTAAGCTTTGAAGGATTTGGGGTGAGAGTTCAGAATAAGTAGAGGAAATGGGTTAAGTTGGAATTGATTGAGAAATTGTGCTTAGAACTGGAATGGATTGTGGTCCCTCACTTAGACCTTGGTTTATATGCCTAAGATCACTGGGAGCAGAAATGGTACCCTGTACCAATGGCTGGTTTATGCCACTAGTATTGACAGGTAGTGCACTAGCATGTGTAAGAATTGAATCAAAAATAGGTGCAAATATGTGAGTGTTAGTGAGGGTTGCACTCAAAGGGGTATCCCTTATTACAGTAGCAAGTTGTTGTGAACTTACTAAGGGAAAGGCTTGACTCAATTGGGGTGTAGACACAGTATGACCTTGGGAGAAGGTCTGTCTTTCAATGGCATCACCCTGTTGGGAGGGTGACCCAGATTGCAGCAATCCCATATTTACATATGTGCCCTGTTGTGAGGACACACCCACTGGTTGTAGAGTTATATCAACTTCCATGAGCTCCCCCTCAAAATAAGAGGTAGCTATAGAAGTTGAGGTCAGAGGTGCAGTGTGCAATCCCTCTGAGATAAGTGCAGTGTGCACCATCTCTAATGACCTTGTTTCTATTTGGGTTACTAAGGGAGTAGAACTAGTGACTGTTGGGAGTACACTAGAGCTTGGCTGTTGTGGGGGTGTTACAACTGGAGGAGAGGTTGGGTTCTCACTGGTAGGGTTTACCAAATGAGTATCCTCAGAGAGTGAGAGTATACCTGAGATGTGCTGAGTCTTGCTGATCTCAATCAGTTGAATGAGATTGTCAGAAATTGTGTCTTCCTCAGCATCATCACCATCAGCTGCATCTCCACTTTGTTGATTTTGTTGAGAGCTTGAGCTGGAACTGGCAGGAAAGTGTGAGAGTGGCATCCCAATTTGAGAAGATGAGGAGGTGGTATCTTGAACATTTTCAGCATAAGAAATTCCAGCATCACCACCATGTTAGTCATCATCATCCTTACCATGATCATTTGTACCACTGTCAGCACTATTGTCATTATCATCCTCAGCATCAGGATTAATGGGCTCATCCCTTCCTTCTTCTTCACCAATGGCTTCATCTGGATCATGAGTCATAGACTCCTCAGAATGATTAGTGATGATATCACGAGATTCAAAATCATCAGCCATTTGTCCCTCAATATTCTCAACAACAACTTCCTCTTCATTTTCATTCTCCTCAGCAGCAACATCTATCAATTCTTGCATCTGAGCAGTTATAGCAGGACCTTGATTTTCCCTTATCAAATGGAAAGTTTTCTGACCCATTTGAGGGATGGTCATTGTGTGCAAGTGGGCAGCTAACCCAGCATAGTGTTCCCTTTGAACATCTCTAAGTGCAATTAAACTTAGATACCTGATGTAAGGGACTAGGGTTCTGTTTGATTTCTTTGATGTGCCCAGAGTGATCTTATCCACCATTTCAGAGAATATGACTTGTGCGAAGTCAATATTCCTCCCTGTGACCAAAGCATGTAGCACCATCAGTTCAGACTGGTTCATTTGGTCATGGCTGCCAGACTTGTGACCAAAACATCTAATGATTACACTGGCCAAATACTTCCATGGGTGTCCTAGAGCAGACAATTTATACTGGCCATGGGAAACAGCACCTTGGTAGCCAATCAGGGGCAAAACCTCTAGAACTTGATCCATTGTAGAAAAAGGTTGAAATGGGGCCATATGGGGTATGGAGATCGCTTGACTAAGAGAATCAGTAGTGATGTTTATGTTGATGGTACCATTGAGGCAGGTGCAAGTGATTAAATCTTGATTAGCATGGTACCTTGCAGTGTACCACATCTCACCAACAATGTTTGGAAAGATGAACAGAGGATGAGCAGATAGACATGTGAACAGGGGATGGGCAGTTATGAAAGCCACCATAGGTTCGTATCCCTGGTTTGCTTTGCTTGAGGGAATATCAGTGTTTATGAGAAAGTTGTTTGGGCGTATGGTGATTTCAGAGTTGGGTGCGACATTTTCACCAGCAATGGCGTTTGGAGAAGTTGCAGGGTTGAAGGAGACCATGATTACAGAGTAAAGTAGTTTTTGCAACAAAGGTTTAGGGTTCAAAATTTGATAGAGAAAAAGTGTTTGGAAAATTTGAAAGCGTAAGAAATGAAGAACCGCTCGAAAACACCTTTAAATCTTCCTTGGAAACCTAAACTGTCACATAAATATTTTGCAAAAAGTAACTGTCACTTCTGCAAAAAGGTAATAGACGGAATAGATATTAAATACACAGACAATAAACGGACAAATAAACTAAATTAAATAACCTGGTAACACAATAAATACAAATGAGAAATTAATAAAATAAGTGTGGGGACACAATATTTTTGACTTTTGAAAATCATCAGCTGACAAACGAGAGTGTCAGCTGATCCATGTTGAGATAAAATAAGTGTCAGCTAATGAATGCACTTAGCTGAGCTTCTAAGTCTTAGCTGATGGTTTATCAGCTGATGTATAGTGTCAGCTGATGATCGTCAGCTGACATAATTCTATTAGCTGATCTACCATAAGTAAAATATGTAGAAGCTTAGATAAGTACTTCATTTCACACAAAAAAATTTATTTTCTCACACAAAATTAACTACCTAAGAAATGAATATATTACAAATTTAACATGCCAAGTTTGGATATTAGGAAGTTGAACCGAGACTCATCCAAAGGTTTTGTAAAAATGTCAGCTAATTGAACATCAGTGTTTATATAATGCATTGAAACTTTCTTTTTCTGCACATTATCTCTAAGAAAATGATGTCTGATTTCAATATGCTTAGTTTTTTAATGCAAAACAGGATTATTAGAGATAGATATAGCACTTGTGTTGTCACACAGAATTGGGGAGTTTTCAAACTGTAAGTCATAATCCAGTAGTTGATTTTGCAGCCATAGCAATTGAGCACAGCAGCTTCCAGCAGCAATGTATTCTGCCTCAGCTGTAGAGGTTGAAACAGAGTTCTGTTTCTTGCTTGACCAGCTGACTAATCTTCCACTTAATAATTGACAACCCCCGGATGTACTCTTTCTGTCTAGTGTGCAACCTGCAAAGTCAGAATAAGTGTATCCTACTAACTCAAAATCAGAGTCTTTGGGGTACCAAAGACCTAGATTAGGAGTTCCTTTGAGATACCTGAAAATTCTTTTAACTGCAGCTAAGTGAGATTCTTTGGGATCTGCTTGGTATCTAGCACAAAGACATGTAGAAAACATAATATCTGGTCTACTAGCAGTTAGGTATAAAAGAGACCCTATCATACCTCTATAAGCTGTAATGTTCACTGATTTACCATCAGTGTCCTTTCCAAGCTTTAAGGCAGTGGACATGGGTGTTTTCATTGAAGAACAATTTTCAAACTCAAATTTATTAAGTAAGTCATTTACATACTTTGTTTGATGAATGAAAATTCCATCAACCTCTTGTTTAATTTGAAGACCTAGAAAATAGTTTAATTCACCCATCATACTCATTTGATAGTTATCAGACATGAGTTTGGAAAACTTTTTGCAAAGATCAACATTTGTAGACCCAAATATTATATCATCTACATAAATATGTACAAGAATCACATCACCCTTGAATTTCCTTATAAACAAAGTGCTATCTATGCTTCCTCTTATAAATCCTTTATTGGTCAAAAAAGAAGAGAGGGTATCATACCAGGCTCTTGGAGCTTGCTTCAGACCATACAAAGCTTTGTTTAAGAAGTATACATGATCTGGTTTGCTTGTATCCTCAAAACCTGTAGGTTGTTTGACATACACCTCTTCTTTCAATTCACCATTGAGGAAGGCACTCTTAACATCCATTTGGAATACTTTGAAGTCTTTGAAGGCAGCATAAGCAAGAAATAGTCTTATTGCTTCAAGTCTTGCAACAGGGGCAAAGGTTTCATCATAATCAATACCTTCTTCTTGACAATACCCCTGAGTAACTAATCTTGCCTTGTTTCTGATGATCAGCCCTTGTTCATCCATCTTGTTTCTGAACACCCACTTAGTGCCAATGATGGATTTGTCCTTTGGTCTTTGCACCAAAGTCTATACATTGTTTCTTGTGAATTCAGCCAATTCTTCTTGCATGGCATTTATCCAGTGAGGATCAGTTAGAGCTTCATCTACCTTCTTTGGTTCAATCATAGAGACAAAACCTGTATATAAACAGAAGTTACAAGCTTTTGATCTTGTTAGTACAGGTGCTTCTATGTTACCTATGACCTGATCAATTGGATGATTTCTGAGGTCCTTGTAGGCATTTTGGATTCTGGGAGTTGAAATTCTTTGGTTTGGATCAGCTGATGAGACTTCTGGTTGATCAGCTGACAGAATTTCTTGATTACAATCTGATGAGACTTCTACTGATGAGGGAATGTTTGATATGGAATTAGAGTCTATTGATGTTGAATCATGAT
Organism: Pulicaria dysenterica; assembly: GCA_947179395.2. Lineage (NCBI taxonomy): Eukaryota > Viridiplantae > Streptophyta > Magnoliopsida > Asterales > Asteraceae > Pulicaria > Pulicaria dysenterica. The sequence continues at coordinate 46,901,964 of OX359292.1, read as the reverse complement.
TCCCTTCATTTAGTAAAAGTGTGGGTTGGTTTAGGATAGAATGTGCAGAGGTGTTTTGTACATTCGGAACAGGTTCATCTAAGTCATCTATGTCAGCTGATGAGATTGGATCAGCTGATGGGAGTGGATCAGCTGATACTGGAGTGTTGTCTTCAGTACGCAGCAAATCATTAAATTCCTTACCTGTAGATGGATTAGTAGAACAGGAAGCAACAAAGTCATTTTCATTAAAACTTACATTGATTGATTCTTCTATGACCTTTGTTCTGAGGTTATAGATTCTGTAAGCTTTGGAAATCACAGAATATCCAATGAGCACACCTTCATCAGCTTTTGGTGCAAATTTTTGCAATTGATCTTTCTGGTTCAGAATGAAACACTGACACCCAAAGATGTGTAGAAAGCTGATGTTGGGCTTCCTTCCCTTGAGCACTTCATAAGGAGTCTTGTTGTGGCTCTTTATTATAAGGGATCTGTTCTGAGTAAAACATGCACAGCTGACAGCTTCAGCCCAGAAGTTGAATCCTAACCCACTCTCACACAACATGGTTCTTGCAGCTTCAATCAAAGTTCTGTTTCTTCTTTCTGCTACATCATTTAGTTGTGGAGTTCTTGGAGCAGAGAAGTTTTGAGATATTCCTTTCTCATCACAGAAATCTTCAAGAGTTTGATTTCTAAATTCAGTTCCATGATCACTTCTAAGCATCCTTACCAGATTGCCATTGAGTACTTCCATCTTTCTAATAAAGCTTATAATCTCTTCAGCAGCCTCACTCTTTGCTTTTAGGAAGATGACCCAAGTGTATATTGAGAATTCATCAACCATCACCAATGCATACTTACTTCCACCAATACTAGCAGTAGCAACAGGACCAAATAGATCCATGTGCAACATGTAGAAAGGTTCAGTAATGGAGAAGGCTTGCTTAGATGGAAACGAAGTCTTATGCTGCTTTCCCTTCTCACAGGCAGAGCAAGGTTTAGGCTTAACATATGTCAGTGAAGGTAGTCCTGACACTAGTTCACCCTTGCTCAACTTGTTAATGTTTTTGAAGTTTAAATGGGAAAGCCTTTTGTGCCATAACCAGTTTGTGTCAGTTACAGACTTGGTATACAAACAGGTTAACTTGGATGGATCACCAGAGGACATATCAAGAGTATATACATCCTTGGTTCTCTTTGCACAAATTATTGTTTTACCTTCTTGATCTAAAATGGAACCACCTGTCTTTGTAAAGAGGACTTTATGATCACCATCACATAACTGACTTATGTTGATGAGATTATAATTAAGTCCTTTAACATATGATACCTTGGATAAGGTTAGGTTCCCATTATGAAGTTCTCCATAGCCTTTTGTTTGCCCACAATTGTTATCACCAAAGGTTACTCTTGGACCTTTTTCCTTCTTGTAGTTACTAAGCAAAGCTTTACAACCTGTCATGGTCCTTGAACATCCACTGTCAAGATACCATGTGTTCAGACCCTGCATAGATGTGATTGAAAGAAGGTGAGTGACATTTGGGCATCCACATTTAAGTGGACCCCTGTGGATTGCACCTAGCCATCCACTTTATATTAGGTTGTTTATGAATGAGAGAAACAGTTGTGTTATCATAATCAGTCCGCTGTCTTGAGTTACCTTCTAGAGAATAATTACCTGCCTTATGTTCTTTGCTCCCACATTTATAACATTTTTGATTTTTGGAGCTTTTAACATGTTTTGGTAATTGACTAAGAGATGTCTTAACTGTTTTCTGATGACTATGGGTCATCAGCTGACAGATTTCACCATTCAGCTGTTGCAACTGATTCTGTAAACTAATAAGGTCTTTGTTTACAGTCACCTTAGGTTGACCCTTAGTTAAAATGAGTTTTTGATCAACTTTAGGTGTGGCAGACTTAGACTCTTTGTAAACAAAATGTCCTTTTCCCTTAGTTTCTCCTATTAAAAGAGTTTGAAGTGATGTTTGATCAGCTAAACAAACAGAAGAGGATCCATGATCAGCTGACAGGCTATCAGCTGAGCAGTTATCATCTACTTTTCGATCAGCTGATGTAACATCATTAGCTAAAGAATTTTCAGTCAGCTGAGTTCCTAAATCTAATGTATCAGTTTTCAAGGTTTGACAACAGAATGTCTCTTTGGTATCAACAAATGATTCCATTCCTTTACTTACTTCCTTTACACTTAAATTTTCAGTGCTTTTGCTTTCTGTTAAGACAATAGAACTTGAACCAACTTTTGAAGAGGTTGAGTCTTACATCTGAGTACTTTTACTTTTGACAAATCTGTTAGTGATAATACTTTTTCCTTTTACGATCTTTTGAAAAGTAAGAGGTAAAATATCAGCTTTTTCTAAGATATTTATGTTCTTGCTAAAATCAACACAATTAGCAGCTTGGGAATAATTTCCACCAATAATAGCTTGAACTTGTTTTGGAATCTGATCATTGACACACTGAGTGGTCTTTTCAGCAGAAACACACCAAGATCTAACTACTTTTTGAAGGTCATTAAACTTTATTGTTGCTTCATTGGTTTCTTTTACCAAGATCTGATTAAGTATCTTTTGATTAGCTAAATCATCTTCCAATTTTGTCATTTGTTTAAGTTTCTCATCTTTAAGACTTAATCTCTCTTTTAGTGATTCTATTTCTAATTTTAGCTTCTTTTCTCTTTGAATATTTGACTGAAACTCAACACACAGATAATCAAACATAGTGTTCTTTTCATTATCTTCATAGTTAATAAATTTTCCAACCTGATACATAGAAGAAGGATCCCAGTCAGGAGAAGTACAAGCTTTAGCAGCTTTCTTCATATCCTCATCAAAGGAACTTGTACTTGCTGTGTTGGCCATCAAACTGAACTGAGATGTGAGGACCTCATCTTCATCACTTGAGAGATCTTCCTCAGCCCAATCTTCTTCTTCAGCAACTAGCACCCTGTTCTGAGCTTTCTTCTTTTTCTTGTCAAGGACAGCAGCAAGAAGCTTCTTATACTTGGCTTCATAATCAATCTTGTTGTCTGAGCTTGAGGAACACTTGAAGCCTGTGTTTCCTTTGGACTTACATTCACTGGCATAGTGACCAGTCTTGCCACAGGAGAAACAACCTTCAAAAGCCTTTGGTTTTGACATGGCTCTTTCTCCTTTGAAGGGTTTCCTTTCAAACCTCTTGACACCCTTTATTTTCAAGAAAGGTTTGAACCTTTTAACCAACATGGCAGCCTGCTCAACAGCAGCTTCAATGCTGTCCATGTTCTCCAGAACTTCATCCCCATCAGCCACTTGCTCTTCATCAGAAGATTCCTCCTCTTTCTCCTCATCACTGGACTCATCCACAACTGCAGCAAAACTCCTAGATCTTGTATCCTTAGACACAAGGGCAGTAAATGGAGCTTTTGCAGCCACCTTCATATCCTTGGTAGAGATCTTCCTTTGTTTCACTGATTGTTCATGATTCATAAGATTTTCATATAAACCAACCAGTGAAAGACCCTTGATTTTCTCACCATGTTTAAGCACAGTGATAAAATGATCCCAAGATTCTGGGAGAGAGTCTAGAAACTTGTTTACAAGTTCCTTATTACTTTTGTGAACATCTGCCCTTCTTAAGTCATTAATAAGGTAGTTGAACCTGGTGTAAGTCTGAGTGAGACTTTCACCTTTATGAGCAAAGAAGAACTCATATTCTCTAACCAGAAGGAGTATCTTGTTCTCCTGCACTTCTTCAGTGCCTTCATATGCAACAGTCAAAGTGTCTAGCATCTCTTTTGCAGATTTACAGTTAAGAACTTGATGATAGACATCATTTGGTAGTGCAGAGACTAAGGCTGTTCTTGCTTTAATATCAAGATTAACAAGCCTTTTGTCTTCATCAGACCACTGATTTATAGGGTTTATAATCAGTCTTTCAACAGCAGGAGCTTCATCAGTTGCTTCAGTTACTTGGATAGTTGAGGAAGGAACATGAGGACCTTCAGTAACAGTTTTAAGCATCACATCATCAAGGCTTGACATATAGAGAAGAACTCTACTCTTCCAGAGAGAGAAGTTCTCTCCATCAAATATAGGACACCTTGTGAGTAAACCATTGTTAAAAGAACCATTAGAGGAAGCAACAGAAGTGGCCATTTTGTAGTGTGGGGTAGAAGCAGTTGAAGAGTAAGCAAAACAGATCTTAGATATGGATTATCTAGCCTGCTCTGATACCAGTTGTTGGTCCCGAATGGATACTACAACAACAAATGTTTGTAGAAGGGGGGTTGAATACAAACTTTAGCAAATTAAAATTTAAGAGACACACGGTTTACTTTTATATAATTCTTATTGATGTTAATCAAGAATTAGATGAACTAGATGCGGAAAATCTAAGTTCAATAAAAGGTGGAAACTAATTTTGTCTAACACATAGACAATGCTAATCTTAAACAACTAATGTCTAAGACGTTCAACACATGAACAAGTTTGTTACACTGAAAGTAAAATGCTAACTCTTCTAATTCTCAACTTATGATCAATTTCAGTGTTTTTCAATGCATACTTAGCATGTTTCCATGCATGAGTATATATAAGCAAGGTGTGTCCGGGTTGATGAAGAGAGAAGGAGACAAAGGTACTCGGTTTAATAATATTATAATATATAAAGTTAGTGGGTGAAAAGTAAGTTAACTTTATACACAAAGTGTGTAAAGTGAACCTACTTTTCAGTAATGAGTATACCCACTATCTATTATTATATTATTAAACTACTACCTTTATATCTTGGAAAAGTAAACTTCTCCTTTCATGCTTGTGCTTTAATCAACACCATGCTTTCTGAAGATTTGACTTTACCAAGTATGGAGTTGCCAGCCATACTTAACATCATATCTTCGAGATCTTCTTTTCAAGAGTATCTTTCTCCTTTTCCAGGGGATAAAGATCTATCCTTTTTGTTTCTTTGCAGATACAAAAATTGCTAAGTACTTTTACAAAGAAAGATCTAAGGCAAAATAAGAACAACACATGTTCTGCCTTTGACTAAAGAAAAAATATTACATAGAAACGCTATTAACTGAGATATACAATAAAGACTCAGCTAACGGACACTGAACTGCAATTGTAATTTTGCTCAGTTAAGGATAAAAGTGAAAGACTCAGCTGACTAGATTTGCTCAGCTGATCGAGATGCTCAGCTAATAATACAAATCAAAGTATAGCTAATAAACTGACCAAACTAAACTGTTAGCTGTTCCCAAGGGCTCAGCTAGTCATTTTAAGTAGTGTCAACTTATGAGGAAAAGATTGGATAAGTAATAAATACCTTATTTGACAAATGGGAGGCATCAGCTGATAACTGTGATTGTGTTAGCTGATCCTTGACTGCTCAGCTGATCTTGAAATCTTCATCAGCTGATGGTTCTAGGCCATCAGCTGATCCAGTGTGAATCCTCAGTTGATGCTCTTTGACTGATCTTTTCTTCTCAGCTGATCTTTCTGAAGCCGGTCCTTTGGCTGATACTCAGTGTTCAGCTGACACTATGATTCGTCAGCTGACATTTCTTACTTAGGAATTCTTTAAGTCTCAGATGAAAAACAACACATGTTTTTCATCAAACTAAGTCCAAAACTGAATATATGGTTTTGTTAACATCAAATCCTATTTTACTTAATAGATAGGTTTGATATTGCTATCTCCCCAACACTCTACGTTATCTTTTATGAAGTGATAACGGATATCAATATGTTTAGTTTTAGAGTGGTTTACCGGATTGCAGGATATGGCTATGGCAGACTGAGAATCGCATAGTAATGGAATTTTGTCATATCTCAGGCCAAAGTCTGATAATTGGGTACGTATCCAGAGACTTTGAGAGCAGCACACTGCAGCAGCAACATACTCAACCTCAACAGTGGAAGTGGACACACAAATTTGTTTCTTTGAGGCCCAACAGACTAAGCGATCATCCAGAAAGTGTGCACTGCCAGATGTGCTTTTCCTATCAATTCTGCAACCGGCATAGTCAGCATGTGAGTAAACATGGAGTTCCAGATTGAATATTTGGGATACCATAGACCAAGATCCATAGATCCTTTAAGATATCTGAAGATCCTCTTTACTGCCAGGAGATGTGACTCTTTAGGATTCACCTGGTACTGGACACAAAGACAGGTAGAGAACATGATGTCAGGACGACTTGCCTTTTCAGCAATGGGAGTGGATATAGGTGTACAGTTAATCATATCATACTTCGTGAGAAGATCTTTAATGTACTTGGATTGTCAAATGAAACTGCCATGGAAGAGGAACTAATTTGCCAAAAGGAAGAGGAACTAATCGCCAGACTTTGAGACAATCGAATTGGTGTAGTTCTTCCTGCATTGCAATTACCCAATCTGGATCATTGAGTACTTCAGAAGTCTTGGTAGGTTCAATGATGCTCAGGAAGCCCGAAAATTGGCATTCGTTAGTAGTTGTTGCACGACTTTGAACACCAACTAAAGGGTCTCCTATTATATCAGTTTCAGAGTGATGTCTAGTCCACTATATCTCATGAGAAGTAGAAGATGAAGGAATAAGATTTTCTAAGTGTCGTGCTTCCTCTTCATCTTCTGGAGAGAAGTTGGGATCTGAATTAAACACAGGTTGGCTCTCTGGGTCAGGAATCTGAGATGTCACAGGGGACGAGTGACAGAAACAGATGTAGAATCTGCAAATGGATTAGTCTTAGTGACCGTAGGAGCCGTCAGAGTAACACTTGCTTGTACTTCTGTGTTGTTCCTGTTGTCAGGTAAAACAGGAGAAGATTCAGACATAAAGAAACCAAACATGAAATCAAGATTATTATTTGAACTGGTTGCAATGTTTGATTCTTTATTTTGAAGCACCGGTCCGGAACTGGTATGATCAGAAGCGTTTTCTGTTGATTTTGGTGGAAAATCGGTAACATTCAATGCATCATCAAATGTTACAATGATACTTTCAACAATGCTCTTAGTTCGTTTGTTTAAAACTCTGTATGCTTTTGACTCTGTAAAGTAACCTAGGAAATAGCTTCATCAGCTTTTGGAGCAAATTTTCCTAGATTATCCTTATCATTTAACACAAAGCACCTATTACCAAAGACATGAAAGTATTTGATATTAGGTACTATGCCATTGGCCAGTTCATAGGGAGTTTTATTAAAGTGTTTATTAATAAAAGAGCGGTTCCGCGTATAGCAGGCAGTGCTGATTGCTTCAGCCCAAAAGGAAGGTGGGAGCCCGGAGTATGATAGGATGGTACGGGCTGCTTCAACCAATGTTCTATTTCGTCTTTCCACGACACAATTTTGTTGTGGAGTGTATGCAGCTGAGAACTGATGGTTGATCCCCACAAGGTCACAAAAGCTTTTCAAAGCACTGTTCTTGAATTCAGTTCCATTGTCTGTGCTTATAGAAACAACACTCTGATTGTGCTTATTCTGCTGTTGCTTGATGAAGGAAATGATCGTTGGTGTAGCTTTATCTTTTGATCGCAGAAAATTGACCCAAGTATATCGAGATTAGTCATCTACCATGACTAGGATATACTTCTTCCCATTCTTTGACTGAATTCTCATAGGACCACAGAGATCTATGTGCAGTAGTTCTAAAGGCTTGATAGTGTTGAACACTTGTTTTGATTTGTGAGCAGCCTTCTTCATCTTAACCTTCTCGCAGTCTGCACACAAGTGGTCCTTCTTAAATCTTAACTTGGGTATGCCTCTCACCAAGTCACCTGTGACTAGTTTGTTTATATTTCGAAAGTTCAGGTGAGAGATTTTTTGGTGCCATTGCCAAGTAAGATCCGATGAGGCTTCGGACAGTAGACAAACAGAGGTAGGGGAGTTGTAATTTTCCAAATCAATGGAATACAGGTTAGATTTCCTTGAACCTGCTAGTAGCTCATCTCCGTTCTCAGTTAGGACTGAACATTTGTTCTTCTTGAACACTACCTCCAAGTATTTATCACAGAACTGTCCGATACTAAACAGATTGTGACCCAACCCTTCTACATAAGAGACTTTCTTGATTTTAATGTGCTTCTTCTCTATGTCTCCGTACCCCATTATTGGTGCAACATTGTCGTTCCCAAAACGTACATTCCCGGAATACTTAGGAACATAATTTTTTAGAAGACTCTTGTTACCGGTCATGTGCTTAGTGCAGCCGGAGTCTGGGTACCAGAGGTTAGGTGCCTGCAAAAAGAGAATAAAGCACATTTAGGTCCCCATATATGAATGGGTCCTTGATTGTTAGTCCTATAATTGGCTGAGGGTTATATGTTACTGCTTGTGGTGGTGAAACTTCTAATAATATATTCTTTGGTACCAATGTGGGTGTTATCTTTTGTCGAGAAGGAATAGATTGAGAAAGAAGTTGCGCAGATGGGAGTTTTGGTACCACTGCTGGTTTGACAGTTGATGGGGTCTGAGGTTTAGGATTCGGTGGAGTTGCGGAAGCGTTATGTTTGCGAATCCATGTTTTCGAAGAATGTTTAGGATTCCTGTGTGACCTTGGCCCATCAACTTGCTTTTGCTGAACTGGAGCCTTGGTTTTACTACCCGTTGATGGGATGAAGACTTGGGTTTAGACGCTTGTGCTTGTTTGGAATGAGGATTGCGAGATCGTTTTTCAGAATGCAAATGTTTTTCTTAAGCAATCTATGCTTGTTTGAAAGCATCATAACCCTGTCGTCTGTAGACCTCCAGTTCTTTGATCGTCAGCAATCGTCGTGATTTGTTTAAACGTTTGAGAGCATTTGACTGACGAGTAGTGATCCACTGATGAATGATAAACCCTTTAGAGTTTATAAATGGAACACTGATTTGGTTAGCGTAAAAATATGTCCAGTCCTCACATGGTTTAATTCCGATTTGTTTTCTTAATTGATCATATTCGCAATTAAATTCACAGTGACCATGGGGACAACCATCGCTAATACAAAAATTTGAAGAGACAATTGTATCATGTAAACTTGAATGATTACAGACTCTATCAAACATCAAAAGTTATTCACATGTTTGTCTAAAATTAGAACATTTCCTAGATGAACTAGGAATTACCCTCTTCCAAGTTATGTTTATTTTATGCTCTCCACTCCCGAGCTCCTTCACATCTGCGGCAGAAGGTAAAATGTTAGAACTGAGTCGTGGTCGACTAGCGGCTGCTTTTGAAGATTCAGGTATGTCAGTGGGCATACGAGAATTGTGATGAGAAGTGGAAGTATATTTCTGTTTGAAAATCTTTTTTTGTTTTAGATTTACCAAAGTAGTACTATTAACATATTTTATTGAGGGTTGGACATCTTGGGAAGATGTGGACGTATTCTTAGAATCTTCAATGCGTTCTTCATATGGAGAAAAGGTGAATGGAGTAGGAACTTGCATCTCTTGATTGACCTGTATGATACGTTCTTTGAATGCTGTATTCTCCCTACACAAGTTGTCAATTATCTTTTCATCATGATTAAAAATGGTTTTGATACGCTTGTGAAGGACGGCATTTTCCTGAGCTAATTGTGTAAGCTCAGGTGATTGGTCAGAAACAGAGATGGTTTTAGGTGTGGTTTCTGAGTGGAAAGCTTTGGTAATATCTCCTAATATAAGATGAGTGTAACAAAACTCTTGCAAGGTGTGGAACCTTCTTTGCAATTCCTTGTGGGGAAGGTATTGAAATTTGGTTTTGGTACTTCGGGAGCATAAAGTTCCTCATCTGTGTATATTGGAGAGGTGACAGTATAATTCAGTGTTGGGGTGGGGTAAGTGAAGTATGAGTCGTTGAGGTCAGAGTAGTTGAAGGGAATTTTAGTTTTGAGATGAAGGGTTCGCTTGACATCTTACTCAAGTCTTTCTTCCTCTTGACCAACGAATATCATTCGTTGAGTTAGGCCTTCGCCAAATAAATTTGTATTATAAAACTGCTTGGCAGTTACCTTACTCAGGACACTTGGATTTTTAAAACCAAGTTCTTCGAATGTCCATCTTGAAAAAGCGCGTTCATTTTCTTTATACAGAAAAAATGGTTTGTTCACTTTGCCCACGTTTGATCAGTAGGTCTTCAAGTTGTTTGATTTTTGAATAAAGAGCACATTGTTCATTTTTAAGAATTTCTGAATCCTTTTCTGCACTAACACACTCTGCTTTGAGATCATACATGATGATGTTTGTCTTATCAGTTAATTCCAGGAATTCAGATTCTTTCACAGCTAATTGAACCTTTGATTCATTTATATATTTTTCTAACTATTCAATTGCAGTTTGTGCCTCTTTATCTTGTGTATGAATGACCTCTTTTCACACTTGATTTTCACTTGTTAGTTTTGTCACCTTATGTTCTAACTTTTTCATGCGGTTTAATACGGTTTGGATATGTTCAAATTTAAATCCCACATTAGAGTTGGATATAGTAGGTACCTTTCCGCTTTCCAAATTCTCCTCCTCAGCATCGGAGAGATCATCACCACCATCTTCATACCTATCACCTGCTTCACCATTAGCCATAACTGTGCATGATCTTCACCATCGAGATCACTTTCAGAGTCTGTATCCTCCAGGAACTGATCTTCTTCAACCATCAGTTCATTCCCAGCCTGCTTCTGTTTGAACAGGAGGTACTTCTGCCGATAGTATTCAGCATCCTTGATTTTATTTTGTGGATAGTTCCTGATCATGTGTCCAGACCTCCCACAGTTGTAGCACTTTCAGTCTGTCTTATTCTCCTCCTTCCTTTCTTCCCTTGGAAATCTGGGCTTGTCAACAGGAGCAAGCCTTTCTGGTCTTCTGGAGCCAGAGGTAAACCATTGTTTGTTGTTAGTCTTGTTAAAATGATTTCTGAAAGTCTTGCCAACAACTGAGAGAGCATGGATGGCAGCTTCAACTGAGTCTTCATCGTCATCATCTGGTTCTGATTCACTTAGCATTACTTGCTTGTACTTTATTGATCTTGATGATGATTCTCTTGGAATCCATTCTGCTGCAACCAAGTCCAGAGGGTCTGCAGCTGGCTGCTTTGGGAGAGACTTTAAGACTTCATCCTAGTACTGATTGAGATCTTTGAAGATGTTGTGGAAGGTGACTGTGGTAAGATTCTTATTGATTTGCTTGTACAGTTTGGTATATTCCTTCCATTCTGGAACCAGTGACTTTAGAAAGACACAGTTCAAATCTAAGTCAGTCTTGACGATTTGATTAGACCTCATCTCATTTTGCAGTTTGCAAAATCTACCGTATGTTTCAGAAAGAAGCTCATTTTCTCGAACACTGAATTCATGGTAACTGTTGACTAATTGAGTACGCTTGATGTACTCACCCTGTTCAGTGCCCTGTAACTGCTTTTTGATCTCATCACATATCTCCTTGGTAGTGGCTAAGCTATCTATCTTAGTATAGATCTCTGAGGAGAGTCCCTGTTTGAGATAATACTTAGCCAGCCGTTCAGCCTTTTTAGTCTCTTTTTCATTTGTTGTGAGCTCCTCTGTAGTCTTCTCCCTCTCATGACGGGGAATAGGGGGATTGTTGTTGGGGTCGGCTTCTACCACCTTCATATACTTTTTGTTTGCATTGTGGATACACTCGATCATCTTCTCCCCATATACCTAATTATGCTCCAGGAAGTCCATAAATATTCCTTTCCAAACATTGTATTCTCCTCGAAACAAAACAGGAGGTTTTGTGTCGGTGCCAATGGACATCATTTCGTTTGAGCTTGACATAATGAATGTTTTGTAAGAAATGATCGTTTACTTGTTTGAATGATTTGATTGTTCGAAAACTTTTGTTGATCACGAAGAATAAGATTCTTTTCAAGCTTGTTTTAAACTTTAAGGTGATAATTGAAGAATTAAGTCAATTTAATTCAACTTTGAATTAGATCTTGTAAAGATTAAATTCAACTTTGATTAGATAGAATTAAGTCAATTTAAATCAACTTTGAATTAGATCTGGTTTAGATTAAATTCAATTTTGATTTAGATTTTTAAAGTTTAAAGTTCAATTGTCCTCTTTGTTCAATAAGTCAAGTCCCAAAAAGTTCAACACTTGTCTAATAGATCCAAAGTGTGCGAACGGTTCTGTGCGATTGAGAACACCACTTGAAGACAAATGGGCAGAGTAACGACTTAGTTGTGAGTAAATGAGTAACCAATAGTATGCGATTGACCCGTGTAGAACCAAATACTTAGAAACAATTCAGTTAGTAATAGTAATCGAATACTAATCGAATCAGGAAGTTGAATGTGATTGCCTTTGGTGTTAGAGAACCAAGTAACCAAGATCCTTTGATTCGCACGGATTAGATCAATGCGGTCGATAGAACAACAACACTTAGAAAAATCCGAATCGCATGCGATTGGAATCTAGTAACAGAGTAACACTTGGAGTTTTAGCTTGGAATTTTCTATAAGCCGCATATCATTCCAATCGCATACCTCATAGATACAGCTGATAGGATCTTAGAAGTCACTTTCAGATCTGTTGATCTTACTTTGAATAGTGTCTACCCACTTGTACCTTGATTGGTATAGGTTGTACTTGATTTTCCTTGTACAACAATTAACCTTTGAAGAATTTATAATTTTAAAAATTAAAATCTTCTTTCTTCTTCTTCAAGGTTGTACTTCCAGGAACAAGAACACCATTAAATGCTTAAATACCCAGAAATTTAAATGCCAAAAAGTGAGTATTTAATGAACCAATGAACTTTTTGCTTGTAAAACACTTCTCGGTTTGATCTTTTCTTCAAGAAATCACAATACAAAAGTAGCTATCCTTGAAATAACCCAAAGAAATGGTAGAAAGAAATGTTGTTTATACCTTGAATGTGTTCTACCCTTGGGAATCAATGGTTGTTACTTAGTAAACCACTTGGAATCGAACCTTTCTTGAAGAAACCGTAGGTTTGAGTGCTTTGAAGAAACCGAAAGCTTGTTCTTCACCTTGAGCTTGAAATCTTCGAGTTTGAGCTTGTAGTATTCGAACAATCAAGAGCCAAAAACAAGTTTGGCTCTGATACCAATTGATGGTCCCTTAATGTAAGGATCCCCTTAATGTAAGGATGAAGCAATGCTAGATGATTACTTGTTTGTGTGTGTGTGTGTGCTTTGGTTAGAGAGAGAGCCGAGAGCTAGAGAGAATATCACAAACAAGAGAGTGAATAATGCAAAGCTTAATTCATTTCAAGGAGGCAAATGCCTTTTATAGCATTTGCCTAAGTTTACAATATTGACATATTGCACCCTCACTTTTCATAATCTAACAGTTTTGATTAAATATAGTTGCTTACGTATTAGTGAATTTAGTTGCAAACATATTAATGATGGTCTTGAACAATATAGTTGCTTATATATTAGTGTATTTATAAACTTTAGTTTAACATAATAGCTTTCAATATTTTATAAAAATTAATCGTACATATTACTTTAATAAAGCCAGAACTTTAAAAATCATAAAACGTGCCAAAAAATTTCAACAATATATTGAAAACACAATACAATTATGTTATAAACTATAAAAGGTTATAAATAATTTTTTGTAATTAAAAAACAAATTATTTTTACACGACTCGGTAACAACAATATTATGAACTACTCATTTTTCTAACAAAATTGAAACATATTATAATTACATAATTTTCAACTCCACGTTTTTATTGAAAATAATATCGTAATAATGTTAACAACTTATTTTTTTACACGAGTTTTTAATTTCATAAACTTTAGTTATTACGTTATATGAAATATTATTTTCAATTTATTTTTACACAGATGTAAAAAAATGTATTATATTTCATGTATATTTTGTACTATATTTAAATGTATTATATTTTTTAATGATAAAATATTTTTTCAATTAATTTACTCGCAAATGTATTAATATCAGTTTTCAATGATGGTTTGAAAAATATCTAATTCAAACACGATTTTGGTAAATTTTTGTAATGTTATAATATGTTTTCACAACAAATTTAAAAATATTATATTACAGTATTAAATTATTATATTTTTTATTTATAAAAGATTTGAGAAATATTTCATTTACTTAATTAATGTTATACTATTCATGGAAACTATTTAAAATATCATGATAATTTAAGTAATAGAAAATAATTTATTTAAAAGCCGATATTTAGGATAGTTAGTTTCTTATTTTATCTCTTGATTTATCTTTATTTTGAAAATTATTTTTTTAATTAAAATTTCAATTCGAAAATTCTTTATTTACGCCATTGTTTATATATTTATAGTTTATAAACTTTCTTCTTCATTCATTGCCAACACTTTTAAAGTTTAAATCGTTTTCTTCTTCGTGATTTTTATTATCAAACAATGGCTCCTACCATTGTTGATAGGAATGATATACCTTTAACCTTACTAAGAAACCTTGATGGTAATGTTGATGCTTGCACAATAAAGGTAAAGGTTATTATGAAGTGTAAAGGTTATTTTAGGGACAATCCTAATGTACAATCATGCATAGATATGATATTTTATGATGAACAGGTATGTTTAGCCAATGGGATGTATTGTGACATTGCAAATAATATTTTTATTATTATTTAGCCAATGGGATGTATTGTACTTGGGAAGATTATAAAGATTGGGCATGAGCAGGGTTGGTACTATAACAAATGTGTTGTTTGTGATGCTGCTGTTAAGAATAATGATGGTACAAAAATTTATTTATAAGTTTTTACTTAAGTAGTACACATATGCTATATAACAATATTTATAAATCTATTACAAACTGTTGGGGAAATAGCAATATCAAACCTAAATCAAACCTATCTATTAAGTAAAATAGGATTTGATGTTAACAAAACCATATATTCGGTTTTGGACTTAGATTGATGAAAAACATGTGTTGTTTTTCATCTGAGACTTAAAGAGTTTCTAAGTAAGAAATGTCAGCTGACGAATCATAGTGTCAGCTGAACACTGAGTATCAGCCAAAGGACCAGCTTCAGAAAGACCAGCTGAGAAGAAAAGACAAGTAAAGAAGCATCAGCTATGCATCTACAAAGCATCAGCTGATGGTGCTAACCATCAGCTAAGGGCTCCTCATAGATCAGCTGAGCAGACAAAGATCAGCTGACAGTATCTCAGCAATCAGCTGAGCATTCAAGGATCAGCTGACACACTCACATTGGTCGGCTGATGCCTCCCATCTATCAGATAAGGTATTTCCTACTTATCCAATCTTTTTTTTATAAGCTGACTATACTCAAATGATTAGCTGAGCCCTTGGGAACAGCTGACAGTTGAGTTATTCAGTTTATTAGCTGCTGCTACGATTTGTATTATCAGCTGAGCATGTCGATCAGCTGAGCAAATCTAAGTAGCTGAGTCTTTCACATTTAACCTTAGCTGGGCAAAATTATATTTGCAGTTCAGTGTCTGTTAACAGAGTCTTTATTGTATATCTCAGTTAATATCTTTTCTATGTAATATTTTCTTTAGTCAAAGGCAGAACATGTGTTGTTCTTATTATGCCTTAGATCTTTCTTTGTAAAAGTACTTAGCAATTGTTGTATCTGCAAAGAAACAAAAATGATAGATCTTTATCCTCTGGAAAGGGAGAAAGATACTTTAGAAAAGAAGATCTCGAAGATATGCTTTGACAAATAAGTATGGCTGGCAACTCTATACTTGGTTAAGTCAAATCATCTGAAAGCATGGTGTTGATTAAAGCACAAGCGTGAAAGGAGAAGTTTACTTTTCCAAGATATAAAGGTAGTACTTTAATAATATAATAATAGATAGTGGATATACTCATTACTGAAAAGTATGTTCACTTTACACACTTTGTGTATAAAGTTAACTTACTTTTCACCCACTAACTTTATCTATTATAATATTATTAAACCAAGTACCTTTGTCTCCTTCTCTCTTCATCAACCCGGACACACCTTGCTTATAAATACTCATGCATGGAAACATGCTAAGTATGCGTTGAAAAGCACTGAAATCTCATAAGTTGAGAATTAGAAGAGTTAGCATTTTACTTTCAGTGTAACAAACTTGTTCATGTGTTGAACATCTTAGACATTAGTTGTTTAAGATTAGCATTGTCTATGTGTTAGACAAATCTAGTTGCCACATTTTATTGAACTTAGATTTTCCACATCTAGTTCATGTAATTCTTGATTAACATCAATAAGAATTATATAAAAGTAAACCGTGTGTCTCGTAAATTTTAAATTTGTTAAAGTTTGTATTCAACCCCCCTTCTACAAACATTTGTTGTTGTAGTATCCATTCGGGACCAACACAAACAATGATGAAAATCCTTTTAAGTGCAAAACATGTGGTGATGTTAAAGATGTGAATCAAAAGTAAGTGATTTAATTTAATTTGGATTTTCTTTTATTAAATGAAATCTTAGATAATACTTATTCACTTATATTTATATAACACATTTATTTTTATTATTTTAGGATCAAGTTATATTTTAGATTTCAAGATGATAGTGGTACTGTTTCTCTAACTATGTTTGAAAGAGATGTTGAAAGGATGTTAAGGAAGAAAGCTTCTGCAATGTTTGATAAGGCAAAGAAGGTTTGTTAATTTTTAAAAAATTTACATACGTTTTTTATATATATTATAAGTTTTGATCGTCTCTTCTATAAAAAAATGTTACAGATGAATAAATCTTGTCCGTATCCAGATGAGTTTAGACAATTGCTAAGCAAGAGATATATGTTCAAAATCCAAATATCGGATTTTAACATTGATCAGAAGTACACATGTTTTACAGTAAACAGGTTTACTAATAATGATGACATTATTAAGAAAGTTCTTAAAAATGTTACAGAAATGGAGATTAGCTATTCATAAATTTTTATTTTTACGTGCTACATTATATAAGATATTGTCTTTTAATTTTTGAAAAAAAAAATATATTTTATATTTTTTGGAAGCAAATCCTGATGTTGAAAATCCATATACTATGCTTGATGTTCCCCTGGTTTCTCATGAGTCAAAGGTAAAAGTGTTTAATTATTTTTATTTTTAATATTATATTTTTAATATATATTTTGAACATCATCTAACTATATAAAACTATTTTTCTAAGGATGTTTTTTCCATCACATGAGACAATAGTAGTACCCCAATAGAGATTCTTGACAGTACTGCTTCATATCCCGGTCAAAAAAGAAATTTCGAAGCTATGGAGAACGATTTAAATGTCCGGTATTCATCTTCCAAAAGTCTTCCTTTCTCAACAAAGTTGAAGCAGCCGAAATTGGAGAAAATTTAGTGATATTTAATGCGATCATTCTAAGACATTTTTCAATTTTCAACGTTTGTAGACATTTTTCATTCCTTTGTGGTTTTTGGATTCGTAAAATTGTTTGTTTATTAGTAAACTTATTGATGTTTGGTTGTTTGGTATTAAATATTGTGTTGCCTATTATTTTTAATGTTTAAGTATTATTATCCTTTTCCAATTTATAGATGATTTGTTAATGTTTTTAAAGACTAATTATATTTTTTAGTTGTATATTAAAATGTTGAATATGAAATTAAAATTCAATTTTTTTCAAATAAATATTCTTATTATTATAATATTAATTGCAGGTTTTCTTACACTTACACAGTTCAGATTATCCAATTCAGATTATTCTGTAAGTTATATGTGTACTATTATATTGTTTCACTATTTATTTAATATAAAATTAATAAATTTTTTTAATTATTTAATACATACACGTATATATATATATATATATATATATATATATATATATATATATATATATATATATATATATATATATATATATATATATATATATACTATTTACATTTAATAAATTTATTTTCGTACTATTAATTGAATATATATACTATTTAGATTTATTAGAATAGTTTCTAAATTTATTAACAAATCCTAAATTTATGGTAATTATAACAAATAAATTTAGTAGCCAAATCAAGAAGTTAAAATTTAAAATTTATAAATTTAAATCCGAAATCTTAAAATATTTCAATTTTTGGTTTTTTATGTTTTTTAAAAAACTTTATTTATATATGCGTGTTTTCATTCTTAATTCTAAACAAATAGTATTTTCTATTTTACAATTCATTTTATGCTTATGTTACTTCTTTTCTACTTTCAGTTGATAGAAAACATAATTCTAAAAAGCATGATTCATGTTCTTCCTCAATGTCAAAATCCAATAGTCGAATGAAGAAACGCTGTATTCAACAACCTGATGATCATTCAAGTAAAAGAGTTGCTTTACAAGACATTTCAAACGGTAATATTCTCAATTTCATTAAATTTTGTTGTGTTTTATCAAATGAGTTATTACTATTATTCTTATATTTTACGTATTGCATGAAAAAATGACTAATTATTTATTAATACGTTTATATTCAATGTTCCATCTACAATATCACAAAATAAAAGGATTCTTCAAGATCGATCATCTCGCTCTGTTCAAACTCCAAATTTGAAATCAACAATTAACAATGTCACAAGTAAGTTTATTATTTTTATACACTATTAGTTATTAATAAACTCGTGTTATTATATTGCGAGGTTAAATTTTATATTACATTATTCATCGATCAATATTTTTACGTATCAAAATCTTGAATCTAACATGTCTTACCTTTTTCAGATTACACTACTCCTCATTCATTATTAACTTATCAACATCTTGGATACAATTACAACATGTGTACACCATCAACTAATTGTCAAGGTAAAATATCTAACATGTTTAATGTTTTTACACCATTAATTTTTGTTAACATTAATTTGTTTACATTATGTATTTGTTATTAATTAATTTATATTAAATTATTCTGTCTTATATCATTTTTCCTAGCAACAATATCTCCTACTACCAACCTTCCCATGATTAGACCTCTAACTCAAATGAACCATGGTTCATCAAGTAAGTTTATAATTTATTGTTTCTTGATAATTACATGCATATGAAGATGTAATTCTTAATTTTATAAATTTAAATTACAGTTTACATTTCATCAAAATATAATTTTTTATAATAACAATTTTCTAATTTCACTACTCCTCATTCAGTATTGACTTAACAACATCTTGGTCCTAATTACAACATGTGTACAACATCAACTTATGTTCAAGGTAATATATCTAACATGTTGCATTTTTGTAGACGATTACTATATATTAACATTAATTTGTTTACATTATTTATATCTTAATCATATATGAATTAATTTATATTAAATTATTTTGTTTTATATAATTTGTCCTATGAACTATCTCTCCTACGACCAACATTCACATGATTAGACCAATAACTCTAATGAATTATGCTTCATCAAGTAAGTTTATAATTTATTGTTTCGTACTTATCATAAAGATCCATATAAAGTTTTTTTTCTTAAATTTTGTATTTTAAAATCATTTATTACAAGTAATGTTTCTCCTTTACAATATATGTCCAATTACAACATCTATACACCATCAACTAACGTTCAAGATATATATATATATATATATATATATATATATATATATATATATATATATATATATATATATATATATATTATGTTGTATGTTTTAGACCTTTAATTTTAGTTAATATTAATCTATTGATATTATATATATCATATATGAACTAATTTATTTAGAAATATTTGATTCTATATAATTTTTCTTAGCAACAATATCTCCTACCACAAGCCTTCGAATGATGAGACCTCTAACTTCAATGGATCATGGTACATCAAGTAAGTTTATAATTTTTGTTGCGTAATCATTATAAATATTAATTAGAAGATGTAATTCTTTAACATTGTTATATCATGTATGTTCTAATTTCGATATTCAAAGTTCTTCTAAATCAATTGCAAGTAACAAAAAGAAGCCATCCATAATAAGTAGGAAATTTATGTCTAAAGATTTGCCTACTCTAAACATAAATTTTGAGGAAGAAGCTAATAATATTCCAGAGAATCCAAATTACAAGGGTATTTCTAAAGGTATATAAATATTTATTATTTTAATTAAAAATAATATTAATTCATTATATTAAATCGCTGCTTTTGTATAAAATATATTTAGAATATGTTGATATGGGAAATCTTGAGAAAACATGTGAATCATGTAAAGCTGAATTGTAAAAGGCAGAAGCTGCGAGAGGAAATCAAAAGTTGCATTCATAGTCTTATTCTCTTTGTTGTATGCGAGGTAAAGTTACGATTCCATAGTTTAAGGATCCTCCATTTATTATTAAAAGACTTTTCTCTAGAAAGACTGAACAAAGTAAGGAGTTCCTTAAAAACATAAGGAAATATAACAATATGTTCTCCTTCACATCTATTGGTGGTAAGATAGATAACAGATATAATAGGGGTGGTGGACCATACAGTTTTGATTGCATGGAGAGAATTATCACTGTGCTGGTAGTTTACTTCCACCAGATGGTCAGATTCCACGCTTCTCGCAACTATACATATATGATACTGATCATGAAGAATCTAACAGATTCACTACTTATAGGTATTTATCATGTATAATTATTTATAATATTATTACTAATATATATAGATTTTATAATAACTTAATTTGTGTTTTTCAGCTCTGCGCATGATGATCTTACGGACGATCATAATGACATGCAGAAGTTTACTGTTTTTAAGCTTAAACTTGTCTTAGATGATGTTAATCCTTTGGTAAAGAAGTTTAGAATGGTGAGAGACCGTATTGCCACAAACCCTGAAGAGAATATTCGTCTAAAGCTAATTGGAAGAAGAGAGAAAGATGGAAGAACCTACAATCTTCCAATGGCAAATGAGGTTGCAGCTTTAATTATAGGTGATATTTCTTAGAGAAAAAATCTGGCCAACTCAAACGAATAAGTGAATTACATCCTTCTTATCTTGCACTTCAGTATCCATTAATTTTTCCTTATGGAGATGATGGATATAGAGTTGATATATTCCTCTGAGAAGTTGAAAGTTCTAATCAACGTGGTAGGACTATGGTATCAATGAGAGAGTGGTTTGCATATAGATTGCAACAAAGAGAGAATGAAAAGTCTTTATTGCTAATTAATAGGAAACTTTTTCAACAATTTTTGGTTGATGCTTTTACTATGGTAGAAAATCAAATACTCTACTATATAAAAGATAACCAGAAAATTTTTAGGTTTTCTACAATGAGCAAACTGAATACTGCTCATGATCATGGTGAAAGGTTTTGTAGGGTATAAAAACATATCAAATAACATGCACAGCGGAATAAAACAAAACCCTCTCTAGTGATCTCATCTAACTCGTACAGAAACTAAAACTAGCAGGGAATAAAAGTTATACCTTTCAGCAGTAATATTGAAACCTCAATCCAGATAGCTAAAGGTAGAACACCGCTACTGCACCACCTCGAACTGGCTGCTAAACCGCCTGAGGATATTACCAAAACCGAAACATGCATGTCTTGCGTGTGTGTGTCGTCAATCGCAAAAGCCGAGACCCCCGGGGTCTGTGTTGAGTTCGACGCAAGGGAGAAGAAAGAGAGGGACTAGGGTTATCTTTTTGCAACTTATGTTAATCCTTATGTGATTCCATGGCTTATAAGGTTAATTCTATAATAAACCTTATTAAGGCCCAAACCCTTTTAATTAAAGCCCAGCTTTAATTAAACTATCACTTAATTGCATAATATACCCTTTGACCTTTCTAATTAATTAATAACTATTAATTAATTGGTCCAATTAATATTTAAACTTAAATATTAATTTCCCTTTTAAAATAATAAATAACTATTATTATTTTCCTCTTCAATAATTAATTTAACTAATTAATTATTCTTACACACGTCATGGTAAAATCCAAAAGGTTCTTAAACGGGTGTGTAGCAGTGTGATCCTTTAGTGTCACATAGTATTAGACACGATGATACATGTTATCTATCTCTGTACACAATCTAACATACTCCCACTTGTGCAAGATAAGTAACACTCCTTGTACATCGTTGGCCTAAGGAGGTCCCTAGCCAGACACTTAAGTTAACCAGACTATGAGATCTCTTACATCTAGAGATATAATCCACCCCTTGGATTATCTAGGCTTTTCCTTTTGCATCGTGATTGTTGGGAAATTTACTAAGTCATTGAAACTATTGAACATGCAAAGGTAAAACTGTTAGAGTATTTTGGTGATAACAGTTGTAACTAACAATTGCTGCAAGGTTTACAACTGTTAGTACAAAAGTTCAGAACTGTTAGTTGGCAAAGTTAAAACTGTTTGAAGACCTTGAAGCTGAAGACTGTTAGAAGGATAAAGAACTGTTGTGTTCATTAAACAGTTTCTGTTGAGCTATATTTGGAAAATCCTATCTTAGAAGATATCTCGAAATACTTTGAAGATTATCAAGATTATCTCAGAAGATAGAAGATTACCTAACTGTCAACAATTCAAGGAGGATCAAGAGTCTATATATACTTCATTAGATGATTAATTTAGTACGGCGACGATTTGATCTCATTATTCAAAGCATTTGTTCTTATTGTTATTTATTTTTCTGAAAGTGTTTAAGCCTCTAAGTTTCTTGTTGAAACCTAAGAACAGTCTGTGTTCTTCGTCTAACAGAATAAGTTAGATTGGGGGTGAAGTTTGCTTTTGTAATCATTCTGGTTGGTTAATAAAACTACTGTTTGATTGAATTAATCTTTGTTTAAAACCTTCTTTAATCAATTAAGTGTGATTCCGCAACTTCTTAATTGATTGTGATCATAGTTAAAGATTAACTTTTATTTTACTCTGATTGATTATTTAAAGTTAGTTCTTGTTATTTGATATAATCTATATCCGATCCTGACAAGTGGTATCAGAGCCTTATCATTAAGGTTCCTTTGATCACCAGTTGAAGGTTTTTGCTTTACCTTGCTTTATTTTTCAAAATTGTTTTTTTTGTTTACATCAATTTGTTTCAATGGATTCGGGAGGTTCTTCTGATAACAGTGGATCAGGGTCCAACATTCGTGTTCCCATGCTCAAACCATCTGATTTTGAGATGTGGAAACTAAGAATTAAACAACATGTTCAACTAATGGACTATGATGTTTGGCAAATCATTGAAACTGTTCCTACTAATACCATTGAACTGGATGAGAATGGAAAACCAAAGAAGAAACCACCACCAAAGACAGATGCTGAAAAGAAGAGTAGAATGATTGAGATGAAAGCCCTCAGCATCCTTCAGATTGCAATTCCCAATGAGTATCAACATCAATTCAAGAAATTTGATGATGCTCATGAACTTTGGAATGCTCTGGAAAAGAGGTTTGCTGGGAATGCTAGTTCTAAGAGAAACCAAAGAGATCTTCTTAAACAAGCCTATGAGAACTTCACCAGTGGGAAGAATGAGAGTATCACCCAAATCTTTGATAGGTTTTACAAACTGGTGAGTCAACTGGAGAGTGCTAAGGTTAGGCTTGATCAAGATGAGATAAATAGAAAATTTCTTAGGTCTCTAGGTGATGAATGGACTGTGTTTGCTGCACAATGGAGAACCAAGGATTCTCTTGAAGACATAGAGTTAGATGACCTCTATAATAGTTTGATAGTGTTTGAGGGAGAGATAGAGGGAAAAAGAAAAACTGCTATCCCTAGCCATAATGCTGCTCTCCTGTCTTCCTCAGGTATGGAATCAAACCATTCATTAACTAACTCTCTTGATTGTGGTGCAGGTACTAGTTCTGTTGTTGGACTAGATATGAATACTCCAGATGCAGTTCTTGAAGCTTTTCTTGCCAGCCATGCACATTCAACCCTCACCAATGAGGATCTTGAACAAGTGCACCCTGATGATCTTGAGGAAATAGATCTCAAATGGCAGATGGCCATGCTTACTGTTAGAGCCAAGCGATTCATTAAAAGGACTGGAAGGCAAAACATGAATTTCAGAGCTGATGGCAAGGCTGGATTTGATAAGTCAAAGGTTAGATGCTTCAAATGTCAACAACTTGGCAACTTTGCAAGAGAATGCAGATCTGGTGGACAAGTTCAGAATCAAGGTCAGAGGTCAACTCAGAACCATACCTCATCAGCATTGGTCTCACAAGAAGGCCATGGATTTGATTGGAGTGATCAAGCAGAGGAGGCTACCAGCAACAAAGCTTTGATGGCATTGACTGACTCCTCCATCAAGATGGATTCTCCAGAATCTGAGGACATACAGGTATCTTCTAAACTATGTCCTGGTGAATGTAGAGCTATTGTTAAGAGATTTAGAGAGCACAATAAGAAAGTATGTGCTGCTCTAAGTAAAATGGAGGAGAGAAGGTATGAGTATACTGCTGTGATAGAAGATTTTGAAAAGAAAATTAAAGACTATCAGGCTAATGAACTGCAAATGGACTATGATAGAAAATATCATAAGTGGGAGAAAGAGCAGTTTCAAGATGAGATTGATAGTCTGAAAAAGAAGTTGGTTGAAAAAGAAAGCAAGGTGGATGAACTCACAAAGAAATTGGAGGGTGTGGACATTGATCTTGGAATGTTCAAGGCTGCAAACCTTAAGCTTGAGACTCTGCTACAATCTCAAGTGAGAGACAATGTAAAAACTGGCCTAGGATACAAACAAACCCCACCTCCATACAACCAAAACTACATAACTCCAATGTCTGAGGTAGCTGACAGATATGTTAATGAACCTTTGGAAGATGAACTTAAGTCAGCTGATCCAAAATTTGAAAGTTATGAAGATGAAGTTGTGTCAGTAGTAAGTATTGAAGATAATGAGGAAGTTGTGAAGAAGGATGAAGGTATTCCATATGAAAATCACATCCTGTGTGAGCCCATTCGCACAAAATCATCTTTGCAACCTGTGGTGTTTGTAAAAGCATCCACTGAACCCCTTACCAATGAGCCAAAACCCTCAAAAGTTGTTAACTCTATTAGCAGTTCCACAACTGTTACAAATAGTCCCCATCTTTACACTAACAGTTCCAACAAGAACCCAAACAGTTCTAAGCTAAAAAGCCCAACTGTCAGTACCAAAGCCAAAGGAAAGGAGAAAGTTGGTGAAGTTATGTATGCCAAGAAGAAAATGGAAGCTTCAAAATCTCAGGCTAAACCCAAGCCTAAGAAAAGGCATACTGAAATGCCTGCATGCACATGCCAAAAGCACGGTGTACAAAAGTTTCCTCAGTCAGCACCTGTTAGAGGAAATCAAAGAAATAGGAACCAGTTCTGGTCACAAAGAACTGGTTTACCTATTGTGAAAACCAAAAAGTGCTACATTTGTGGAAGATCTAATCATTTAGTTCAAGACTGTTACTATAACCCACAGACCAATGGCACTCAAAACAAAAGTCCCAAAAGACAGAATAACAGTTCTAAAACTGTTAAGACAAAGCAGATTAACAGTTCTAAAACTGCTAAGCCAAAACAGGCTAACAGTTCTACAACTGTTACATCCAAACCAACTAACAGTTCCACAACTGTTTTAGCAAAACCAAAAACTGCTGGTTTGGCTTGGATGAAAATTCAAAAACAAACTGATTCTGGAGAGGGTAAGACTGTTCTTCATACTGAAAATCAAAAGGAATCACAATTTGATTCAACTGTTTTACCAACTCCACCAGCTGTTTGTTCAAAGGTGTCTACTGTTAATCACAACAGTTGGAAACCACATGTTCTTACAAAGTATTCTTCACACAAGTTAGAGAAATCTAATTTGGAGGAAATCAAAAAGAACAAAACTCTGTTTAAGTATTATGACTTGAATGGTGTACCCAAGACCTGCATGGCCTGGGTACTTCCTACTACTAACTGATTGTATTTGTGCAGAGCATTCATAGGGCGAATCAAGGAGGAATTTGGCATGTGGATAGTGGATGCTCAAGGCACATGACTGGAAATCCACAATGTTTGAAGGATTTCAAAAGAATCAATGGAGGATTTGTAGCATTTGGAGGAAATCCAAAGGGAGGAAAAATCACAGGTAAAGGAGCTGTTGAGGCAGGTATACTTACATTTAATGATGTTTTCTTTGTTGAACAGCTTAAGTACAATCTGTTAAGTGTATCTCAAATCTGTGACAATGGAAACAAAGTTTTGTTTACAGATTCAGAATGCATTATTCTTTCAAAAGATTTTAAATTAAATGAGAAGGATGTTCTTTTAAGAACACCTAGAAAAGATAATGTATATTGTCTTGATCCTCTGGAGGATGTCAATTCTTTGGATCAAGGCTGGTCTCATGGCAATGCAAGAAACAAACAACAGTTTCAACTTCAACAGCTGAGGCTGAATACATTGCTGCATCAAGCTGCTGTTCACAAGTGTTATGGATCCAAAATCAGCTTCTGGATTATGGTTTGTCTTTCTTAAATACTCCTATTTATGTTGATAACACCAGTGCTATTAGCATAGTTAATAATCCAGTGAAGCATTCTAAAACCAAGCACATTGAAATCAGATTTCACTTCATAAGAGACTGCAATGAAAAGAGATTAATCCAAGTTATGAAAATTCATACTGATGATCAATTAGCTGATTTGTTCACTAAAGCTTTTGATGTGAGCAGATTCAACTTTTTGATTTCCAACATTGGAATGATTAACTTGGACTAACAGTTGTTCATTATTCCATGTTTTTCACACTAACAGTTTGCAACTGTTAGTTACGTTTTCTAACAACTGTTATCCTTTAAGTATTCAGAGAGGGAAATGCAATTTCACACATCAGTTTTGGACATATCTGCTGACCTGTCTCACAAACAGTTTTTCACACTCGTGACTGTCTGTTGTTCCCAAATAGTGAATATTACTAACTTAAATAACAATTAAGTGCGGAAATAGTAATTATAAGAACAGAAAGAGATGTCAAAGATTGTTAATATTGATATAACAAACTTTACAGACGAGAATTTAAGAAGAACAAACTTCTTAAATTCAATGAAAAACAAGTACAGACTTGAGAGAAAGTAGACAGACTTTAGCTATTGCTTACTGAACATACAGTAATCGTTAGCACTCTCTTCTCGACTAAGAGAAGAGTATATATACATTTCCCTAATAAATCATAGCCGTTGAATAGGTGACAAACGTCACAATCTAGTGAATTGATTAGCAACAGATTTCCTCATGCAAAACTGTCTTGAAAGTGACAGTTGATGACGTCACTGAGGGGACCATTTGCTGAAGACTAACTTCAGTAAACTGAAAGTTTCAGAGATGAAACTTTCAGCCCTTCAGATGATCGTTATTTAAGACGAGACAAATCTTCAGTTAAAGTCTTCTGCTGAAATCTTCTTCGAATACTTCAGCGCTGATGGAATGTAAACAAATCAAGACTAACAATCTCCCCCTATTTGTTTATAGACCATCATTATTTACCTAGAATAAACAAATAGAGCTATATACATAAAAGAACTCATATGTACATGATCCAGACTGAATATTTTTGGATTCTTTTCATTTTCCAATGTTTTTGAATTTTTTAGTTTTACAAGAGAAAAGAAATACAAGAAAATAAAGTTCATAGAGAAATCAAGAGCTTCTTGATGGCTTGTGTGCTTGAGTGCCTTCCATGACTTTGGCTTTTTCTTCCCATATTTCAGTTTCAGGATCTCTAGGCTTTTTGGCTTCAAATAGTTGTACAATCTTCAGGCGAATATCAGCAGTTTCAGGATCCCTTGAATTAAAGTAGGATGATATTGCCTTCAGATGCATCTAATCAGCATTTTCAAGTTCAGACACCCTCTGAAAACTTGGTCTGTCATAAGCATCCTTGAAGAAAAATCCTCTAGGATTGTCAAGAACTTGTTTGTCATTGAATACAAAACCTGAAGGGAGAGAACAATCCATATTTCTGCAATTTGGAAGAACACCTGCGGCCATAAGCTTAACAACCTCTTCTTCAGATCTCTTAGAATACCTTCTTCCTCTCTTCTTTAAAGGTTGAACCTTATCTTGATTTTCAATGATATCTTCAGAAGGTTGATAACGTTTCTTCAGAAGATCATACGATTCTTGTAGATAAGAAAGCCTCTTCTTAACTGACCTAACCAGTTCCGTTAGTCTCAGTCGGTTCAGACACTTCCCAATTTCAACCCATTCAGACAGACTGAATTTTGTAAGGTTGACCTCGGAGACATACTGAACCTTGAGGAAATTTTTATTTCTCGAGATCTCAACTATATTTTCACCTTTCTCTTTGGTAACCCTAACTTTTGTGATTGGATCAGGATCAGCTCTGTTCAATCTGGTTTCAAACCATTCCTTTTCTTTTCGTTCTCTCATTAGCTTGGCTTTCTCTTTTTTTATTCTTTCCTCTTCAATTTCTTTTTCAACAGCAAGCTGAAGAGATTGAGGAGACATTTTCTTCTTAGTATTTTGTTGACCAGCTTCAAGTTCAGCTGTCTTCTTTGCTTCAGCTTCAGAAAGACGTTGTAATCTGTCAGCCTCTTTAGCTATCTCCTTTGACATTCTGTAATCTTCCAAGGTCAACCCAAGTGCAGCAGCTTCATCTTCTTCAGTGACCTTATCTCCCCCTATGTTGGACACCTGATTTTTAATTGCCTTCATGCTATCAAACAACAGTTTTTCAGTGTTGATTACTTTAGGCTTTACTACTTCAGTTTCATCTGCAATACCTTTACCTTTATCAGGATTCCTGATAGGTGAACTAGCTTTCTCACTGATAACTGAAGGAAAATCAGTTTTGGAGATTATCAGCGGAATCTGATCTAGGATTGTTGGATTCAGAGTGTTTGATGTTAGATCCCTAGGACTAGGAATATCAACATTTATCATTGTTTCAGATGCAGACACTGAACTTTCAGTAGTATGAGGAGCATTAGGATGTATAATCAAGGCTGTCTCAGGTTGAGTGACTTTTTGAGGATGAGATTGAATTAACATATTAAAGTCACGTTCAGGAGAAGATCTTTCAGAGATTTTAGCATTACCTTCATCCCCAGGTTCACTAAGAGATTCTTCAAACCATCTGTTCAATTCTCTCTGTTCTTTTTCAGTTTCATCTCTAAACACAGAATACTCTTTAATTGTTTGTTTCAGCTGACGAATTTCTTCTTTATCTCGTAGTGACTCTGCTTTCCTTTTCTTGATCTGAGCTTTTATGGTTCTAGCCACAACTGAAGATTTCAAAAATTTCTCCCCCTTAGAAGCTGAGGAAGAGACTGTAGCAGCTTCTATTCTTTCCAATCGTGGAACAATGTGTTTGTTCAGTGTGGCGACCATCATACGCTGCATATCTTTCAGAACTACCTTTTTGTGATAGGACTGAAGATAGCGTTTAGAAGGATAAGCGTTTAGAGAATCGTGGAGTTGCGAGATATTGTCAGTGAATGTTTTGAGAAAAGTGAGTTGAAACTTTGAAAGAGACTCAGATAAAGATGACTGAGAGGCTGAAAGCTTAGATAACACTTCCTCGTAACGTTTATTGCCATTAGCAATATAATCACGGAGTTGTTTAAAGAGAGTGACCCGGAGTTGATTGTGAAACTGAAATTCTTTGTTTAATGTACAGATGTAATCGATTAAAAGTGCAGTAAGAATTTTAATTTCGTCAGCAAAGTTGACATTTGACATGTGCTGAATGTGAAACCGATGAAACTCTTTTGTAACTTGACTGTGAAGAAGACGAATGGAATCATCAAGTTTTGAATAGGCATCAAGAACAGACATTGAGTCATCATCAATCTCAGTGGGTGAACGAATGATGGGAGGAGACAACGGAGTGGTTGAATCAGCTAGAAAGTCTTGTTCAGTGGAGGAATAAGAGGTTTCAGAGTTTTCTGAACTGTCGAGAGGATCAGTTACTGATTTGGCAAAAAGTGTTTGTTGAAGAGAAGGAAACTGAGCATTAAAGTCAGTGGAAATATCCTGCCCATAAGCCATCAGTTTATCTAGATGAGATTGATTGGAAGTGGGAGGAAGAAGATTGACAGAATACTCAAAACCAGAAGCAGGATCACAAATGAAACCCTGTTCGTTGTTTAACTTTTTAAAAGAAATTTGTGGAGGTGGGGTAGGTATAGCCATAGAAACATTCGGGTTTAATGAATCATCAGGGGCTACATTGGGCTTTGCTTCAGTAGTAGCTTTGTGTGTAACTACATCTTCATGAGCAATAGAAATAGCCATAGGTTCAGGTGGATTAGCTGAACCATCAGAGGCCAAGATGGTAGAGGAAGGAATAACTTCAATTTCAGGGTTATCTGAAACATCATGAGTCAAAGGTCTCTCAGAGTCAGATGGTTTAGCTGAATCATCATGGAGAGTGAATACATCAGACTCAGATGGTTTAAGTGCTGAGAGATCATCTGTATGGGTTAAATCCATAGGATCAGTTCGGACTACTGAACCATCAAGGGATTTTGGCTGAACTGTAGTTTCAGTTGGTAATACTGAAACTGTGACAGTAGTGGTCTTAACATCACTGGTTTTGAGAGCCTTGGAGTGTGAGGGTGATTTACACTCGTCATTGGTAGTAAGAGAGTTAGTAGAGGGGAGAAAACTTACAGTGGGTAGTGGATCAGGAAGGACAGTCTTAGCTTTTGTTGTTTGTTGTTGCTTAGTGGTTGAGTCAGGAGAAGGAGGAGTTTTACGCTTCAGTTTCTTGGAAGTAGCAGCAGGATTGTCATCAGAATGTCTTTTTGTTAAAGAAGACAGTTTGATTAGATGCCTCTTTTTCTTAGGAGCGGGCTGTGCAGTGGCCTCTGAATCTGAAGGTTGGTCAGGTTGTTCAGGTTGTTCAGCAGAAGGAGACCGACGAACTGAATCAGCAGGAGTGTCTGTCATCCTTGCATAGTCCATCATGATGGCAGTAAGTGGTATGGGATCATTCAGAAGAATACCATACAGCTTTCTCATATCCAACTTCTTCAGCTTGTTGTTGGTCCTGAGAACAAGACACATAGTGTCCCATTCACTGGGAAGAGCATCTAGGAACCTGTTGAGAATCTGAATCTTCTCTCGCTGAACACCAGCTTCCAGCATATCATTCAGCAAACAAGTAAACCTAGTATAAACTTCAGTAAGAGTTTCAGATTCTTTAGCACAAAAACTTTCATACTTCCTGATGACATTCGTTCTCTTGTTCTCCTTCACCTCTTCAGTTCCTTCGTAAGCTATACACAAGGCTTCCCACATATCTTTTGCAGTTTTCAGATTAGAAATAGTATGATAGATATCATTTGGAAGTGAGATAGCAATATTATTTCGAATCTTAGCATCCAAGTTTACCTGTCTCCTATCTTCTTCAGTCCATTGGTTCCTTGGTTTAGGAAGAGATTCCAGTGGATCACCTTCTTCACTAATAAGCGAAATGGTCTTTGGAATGATAGGACCATTTTCTAGGACAGACAGAGACATAGTATCCAAGTTTTCAACATAGAGAAGCATTCTTCCCTTCCAGCTAGAGAAATTTTCAGAGGAAAACTTTGGTGGTTTACCAGAAGACCCATTATCATTATAATCAACTTTAGACATCTCGGCAGATCACAAATTATAGAAGAATTTGAACCTGCTCTGATACCAATTGTTGTTCCCAAATAGTGAATATTACTAACTTAAATAACAATTAAGTGCGGAAATAGTAATTATAAGAACAGAAAGAGATGTCAAAGATTGTTAATATTGATATAACAAACTTTACAGACGAGAATTTAAGAAGAACAAACTTCTTAAATTCAATGAAAAACAAGTACAGACTTGAGAGAAAGTAGACAGACTTTAGCTATTGCTTACTGAACATACAGTAATCGTTAGCACTCTCTTCTCGACTAAGAGAAGAGTATATATACATTTCCCTAATAAATCATAGCCGTTGAATAGGTGACAAACGTCACAATCTAGTGAATTGATTAGCAACAGATTTCCTCATGCAAAACTGTCTTGAAAGTGACAGTTGATGACGTCACTGAGGGGACCATTTGCTGAAGACTAACTTCAGTAAACTGAAAGTTTCAGAGATGAAACTTTCAGCCCTTCAGATGATCGTTATTTAAGACGAGACAAATCTTCAGTTAAAGTCTTCTGCTGAAATCTTCTTCGAATACTTCAGCGCTGATGGAATGTAAACAAATCAAGACTAACAATGTCTTTGTTATGAGGTAAAGGTAAATTCACTTTCTTGAATCAACAGTTCTAAACTGATAAAGGTGAGTCATTTTGCTTGTTCTCTAGTGCATTTGATATGACCAGTCACTGCATGCTATTAATGGAAATTTCTGGATATTAATGGTCATTAATGGCTATTAATGGACATTAATGCCTCCTAGTTTCTCTATAAATAGTCTTGCACCCATCCTTCACAAATCACACCTACATTTGCACACTCTTCTCTCTGCAAATGGATACTAACCTTTTCTAATAACCCTCAAAGATATTAATGTTAGACAAAGTTATGTAACCATCCCTGCCCCATTTGTAAGAATGCATGAGCTTTGGCAATACTCATCATGTGTTCTTGAGATGCATGTGTTCTTGTCACCAGTTAACGGAGAAAGTTGTCTACACTTACGGTGTAGATCATTGTTCTCCCACACCTACGAGACGGCCTTGCACAATTAGATAAGCAGTACCAACAATGGCTTGTGCATTACATGACTACTCTTTGAAGACAGGCTTCTCAGTAAGGCGATGGCGGCACTGTAGAGGCTATTCTGAACTCGATTCTTAAATAACGAAGACAGTCTTAAGCAAGAATGTGATGATGATTGTCTTCCCTTAAAGTTCAGATTTGATGATACAAACTGTTATCGATAATTTGTCATATGTAGATCTAGGAGTTAAGACAGTTCTTATAAGCTGTGTTTAGATCTATAGTACAAGACAGTTTTGTTTTGGTTTTTTTTTTTTTCAAATTATTGTAGCTCAATTGTGATTATCTTGAATAAAATATATCTTATGTTGCTGACTGTGTTCTCTAATGTTTTATTTTTATTGCTTCAGCATTTGATATATGTGAGCTGAAAGTTTGTTTGACAGTTGCACATTTCTGTTTCAATCAATACTAACAGTTTTTCAACTGTTAGCATATGGCTTCGGCAACTGCTAGACAAAGTCCATGTGCAACTGAGGGGGAGAGATTTGTCAACTAAGGGCGAGAAATGAAGAACAGTTGTAAACCCTAAACAACTGTCAATTCATATAAATGATCAAACAAAAGGGAGTGAACTTTTGAATAACAGTTGTTACATCTTATGTAAACAGTTTCTCAACTGTTAGTTCATTTTTGTCCATCAACTGTTAAGCTATTAAAAACAGTTTCTCAACTGTTAGCTCATTTTTGTCCGTCAACTATTAAGCTATTAAAGGGTGCTTTGGTCTTTGCAGGATTTTGGAAGCCTTTGGATTGCGTTCAACAATCGAAACATATATAAACCATTCCCTCCTCAGAGGTTTCTTTACGCATACTGAACTTCGTTTGAACGCTAAAACCCTAGAATTCTGCTATCAAATCGCCATGGCTCCCCTTCCATTCGTCAAGGAACATAATATGCTTGCTTTTCTTTCAAAACCCGATGATCTTCACATGTTTCAGGATATGATTGATTATCTCTCATTGTCCGATCTCAACACTGCACTCACCATCAATCCTACCATATACACTTCTTACTTTGATCAGTTTTGGAAACATGCTCAACTTCGAACAACTGATGACGTGCAATGGATTGATTCTACCATTGATGAGTTGACCGTCTCAATCTCTGAGGACACCATTCGCCACCTTCTACAACTCAATGATAGTGAGGGTGAGTATTCTGATTCAGTTTCACTAGATTTTTTGCATGCCGAGCTTGTTAAGCTTGGGTATGAGGGTCCTTCAGGGAAGGGTACATTCTATAAGGGACAATTTTGTGCTCACTGGAAGTATTTAATCCATACTCTCCAGCAGTGCATTAGTCCTAAAAGAACAGGATGGAACGAGTTTGGAAGCAACATTGCTTTGGCCTTAATCTGTTTGGCCAACAATCGTTGCTTCAATTTTTCAAAATTAATTTTCAATGGCATGGTAAAACATCTAGGGACAAAGTATGGTCTCTTTTTGATGTATCCTCGATTTGTGCAAGTATTGTTAAACTTTTTGATGCCAAATCTAAAAACACACAAGAGGGTCATTATTCCCTCTGCTCATGTGGCTTCCACTTTGAGCAAACTGTTGATTAATGGCAAGAGTTTCTCTGGTGCCATAACTCCTCCACTCTCTGAAATGGTGGAGTTTCTGTCAAGAAACAGGACTGCCAGTGTTGAGCATGAAACCCATCGTATTGCTACACCACCAACACTGGAACCCACAGTCCAAGATACTCAAAATTTCCAACCTGCTTCTTTTGAAAAAGCTACAACACAAGCCCCTGCACTAAAAATATTTAGAAAGAAGAGGAAAACTGTTGGTGCTCCTTCCACCACAGTTAGAGAACCCCAAACTGTTAGCCCTGCACAGGTGCATTTACCTGTGCAGAATATCGAAAGGGAACCTTTGGTGCTGTCTCCCAGGCACAATGAGGAGGTGATCATTCCTCAAGAGGGTGATCATATGGTCTTTGAGGCTGACACTACTGTTTTATCCGCAAGGGATAAACAGGACAGTGTTAACATAGCTAAGACCTCAACCATGGCAACAGAGACTAGTAAAACAGTTTCTGGTAATCCCCAGAACCAAGAAAAGAGGGGTACTGATGGTGATACTCAGGGGAGTAAGCCACCAGTGAAAAATGTCGATGATATGGTCACAGTGGAAACACTAACTGACATTGAGACTAGACTGAAACAACATGCATTGACAGATCCTAACTTTGCACCTTACCTTGCTGCTCATTTACACCTAAAGAAAAGGATTGCTCTTCAAAACAAAAGGATAGTTTCTCAAGATAAGAAGATAAAAGAACTGACTGAACAGTTGGAGAAGGCAACCGAAGTACTCAAGGTGGTAGCAGTTCACAATGAGGTGTTATTAAGGCAAGATAAGCAGCTGAACTTTCTTGATGAGAATCTGAAGAAAGCAACAAATGTTCTTCATACTCATGAGATGTTGCTTAAACCCAAATCCTTGGTGAAAATCTCTTCAACTGCTCAAGCTAAAGGAAGAAGAAAATCCAAGCAGGAAGAAGTTAAGCAGACAGTTTCACAGGATAAACAAACAGTTGTTGCTCCAAATGAGCAAACAGTTGCAACACAACAACCAACAGTTGTAACTTCAAATCAACTAACAGTTGCAAGTGTCCAAGCGGTTAATGAAGAAGAAGAAGAACAGCTTTCAAATGTTGATAGGATGCTAATCAACAGGATGGTATCAACTGCAGACGTTCCAAGCACTGAGATTTTCAAATCGTGGTCAACAGTTAAGCAGAACTATTTGGTTGATATTAGTGCTCAATATCTGGGAATAAGTTCTTCTAGAATGGCACAGAAAATCGATGATGGATGGCTTGATGGAAAGGTTGCTACGTTAGAATCTTTACCACCAAAGAAAGGGTATAAAGGGATAGTCATCCAAGAAGAAAAGAAAGAATCTGAGTTGCCTCCTGTTTAAGGCAAAGGTAAAGAAATTGTTGTTGTTTGTCCTAAACTCAAGCTTTCAAGACAGCAACAAGAAGAGCGTGATCATGAATTTGCATTAAGGCTAGCAGCTGAGCTAAGAGAACAAGAACAGACTGATTTTGAGATAGCAAAGAAGCTGGCTGATGAGATTACTACTCAGATTGATGAAGAAGAGAAAGTAAAGGAAGCTGCTGGTAAGGGAGTAAAAAGAAAAAGAGTTGTAAAGAAGAAAACAGTTCCACCTCCCAAGCCAGTAGTGGAAAAGAAGAAACTCCAATCAGTCCAAAAACCCCAACAGTCTGAAGAAAAGGTCAAAACAGGCTTGGTCAAAACTATTTTGCAAGATAGACTCTCAAAAGAGATAAAAGAAAGAATTGATAAATTTGAAGCTCAAAAGTCGCATATCAAAGAATGGAGGTTTGAAATGCTGAGAGTGGAAACTGGAAAGCAGGGTGTCACCATTGTTAGAGAGGTGGAACCAATTGAAAGCTATGTCAGTTTCTCTGCAATGATGGATAGTGTGACCAGGAGAGATGTATAAGAAATGTATGAATATGGGGTAAGTCATTTTGGAAAGGATGCTGAAATTGAGATAAAAGTATTTTTGGTACATTTATCGAGTATATGCAATCCACAGAGAGTAATGTCAATACTGACAAATGATGAACGATTTCCTATATCGACTGTGAAAGTTTTTGAAAGATCAAGGGTGTATAATCTTGTGACAAACAATGCTAAAACCCAGTGGTTTGATCTTAATTTTGTTGATCACAGTAGGACCAAGCTGATGTACATGGTAAAGGCAAGGTTCTATGGTCCTGTAAGGTTAAGGGAAGATCTGGGAAGAAGATTGAAAGAAAGGATGGAGCTGATAGAGAAAGAGAAAATGTAATTTTCCTTTCATATTTTGATTATAACAATTTTACTTTGCAAAATTAATGTTAATGTGTTCTTTGCTTATGTGAATGTTTCTATGGTTGAACCCTATAAAACAACTTAAGTGTATTGTTCAATACTTTAAGTTAGGGGGAGATTGTTGGGAAATTTACTAAGTCATTGAAACTATTGAACATGCAAAGGTAAAACTGTTAGAGTATTTTGGTGATAACAGTTGTAACTAACAATTGCTGCAAGGTTTACAACTGTTAGTACAAAAGTTCAGAACTGTTAGTTGGCAAAGTCAAAACTGTTTGAAGACCTTGAAGCTGAAGACTGTTAGAAGGATAAAGAACTGTTGTGTTCATTAAACAGTTTCTGTTGAGCTATATTTGGAAAATCCTATCTTAGAAGATATCTCGAAATACTTTGAAGATTATCAAGATTATCTCAGAAGATAGAAGATTACCTAACTGTCAACAATTCAAGGAGGATCAAGAGTCTATATATACTTCATTAGATGATTAATTTAGTACGGCGACGATTTGATCTCATTATTCAAAGCATTTGTTCATATTGTTATTTATTTTTCTGAAAGTGTTTAAGCCTCTAAGTTTCTTGTTGAAACCTAAGAACAGTCTGTGTTCTTCGTCTAACAGAATAAGTTAGATTGGGGGTGAAGTTTGCTTTTGTAATCATTCTGGTTGGTTAATAAAACTACTGTTTGATTGAATTAATCTTTGTTTAAAACCTTCTTTAATCAATTAAGTGTGATTCCGCAACTTCTTAATTGATTGTGATCATAGTTAAAGATTAACTTTTATTTTACTCTGATTGATTATTTAAAGTTAGTTCTTGTTATTTGATATAATCTATATCCGATCCTGACAGTGATATTCCGTAATGTGAGTATTAGACATAGAGTAGGGATCTTATTCTAAATACTCAGATTTTCTCAAGTCTGATCTCGACACTCGGCAGTTACGGTTTACCGAATGAAACCTATCATTCTAACTGAGCGCGGCCACGCATTTTCAGTAGACTTAACCGTCAAGGGGCCCATAAATATCTCTCCTAAAAGTAGGAGGTGCAAATCCCATCTTGACTATTTGCAATTTGAGCACACAGCTTCCGCTGCACCTAGACATGCCCCTTATGGTCACCCTATTACGGCGTGACGTTAGAACATGCTAAAGTACAGAAGTTACCATGCCCCAAACCAAATATCTCAGGTCTAAGGACAACCTATCAAGTTTACTTATGATGATGCTCCATGAAGTAAACTCGATGCGGATCACTCCCAATAATTATCCCCTGATAAATATCTATGAATATTTGGTCACAACCTTGTGCTTTTATTCATCCCCGAATAAATCATGAAATATCCATAATAGCGTTACCTCCCTAATGTAGCTCCCACTACATTAAGTAGCTACGTGTATTTAGACAATTCATCACTTGACTTGTCATGGATAGGTTAAAACATGCTAATAATAGACAACGAGAAACAATTATGTAAATACCTCCTATTTCAATCCCATGAAATGTAAATACATAATAAGAAAGTTTCAAGTAACATCTATAGTAATAATCAAAAAACTTGAACTAGCTGCTATGTTCCAAGTACTGCATTCCGATAGAACTCGCATGCCTCTCATGCTTAGCTCTAGCTAGCGGCTTTGTCAACGGGTCAGCAACGTTGTCGTCCGTCGGTATCTTTTGCAGTCGAATATCATCTCTTCCAATAATCTCTCGGATGAGGTGATATTTCCTGGGTACATGCCTAGTCCGCTGATGAACTCTTGGCTCTTTATCTTGCGCCACGGTCCCTGAGTTGTCACAGAATATATCAATCGGTCTAGAGATACTAGCAACAACTCTAAGATCCGAGATTAAATTCTTCAGCCAGACAGCTTCCTTTGCTGCATCACTTGCCACAATATACTCTGCCTCTGTAGTCGAATCTGCTATTGTATCTTGCTTCTGACTTTTCCAAGATATGGCTCCTCCGTTTAGTGTAAAGAAAAATCCTGGTTGCGACCTAAAGTAGTCCCTGTCGGTCTGGAAACTTGCATCAGTGTAACCAGTCACACTGAGCTCATCCATAGAACCTCCATAAACTAGGAATATGTCTTTTGTCCTTCTCAGGTACTTGAGAATATTCTTGACAGCTACCCAATGAGCTTCACCAGGATTTTGCTGATATCTACTTGTGACACTAATAGAATAGGCAACATCGGGCCTAGTACATAGCATGGCATACATGATTGACCCTATTGCCTAATCATATGGAATCAATTTCATCTTGCCCTGATCTTGTCATCTTGACTAGACACATGACACTGAGCCTTACTCAAAATCACGCCATATTGCATAGGAATAAATCCTTTCTTGGATTCATCCATCTTGAATCTTTTTACGATTTTGTCAATGTATGTACTTTCACTAAGTCCAATAAGCCGCTTAGATCTATTTCTACAGATCTTTATACCTAGTATATAAGCAGCTTCTCCCAAGTCTTTCATCTGGAAACATTTACCTAACCAGGATTTTACTCCTTGTAACACTGGTATATTGTTTCCTATTAGCAGTATGTCATCTACATACAAGAGTAGGAAGGTTACCGCGCTCCCACTGAACTTAGTGTAAACACACGACTCGAACTCACTTTTGGTAAAACCAAATTCTTTGATACGCTCATCCAAGTGTAAGTTCCAGCTTCTAGATGCTTGCTTTAACCCATAAATGGATTTTAGTAGCTTTAATACCATATTAGGGTTCTTTAGATCCGCAAAATCATCCGGTTGTACCATATATACGTCCTCTGTCAACTTCCCGTTAGGGAAGGCGGTTTTCACATCCATCTGTCATATCTCATAATCAAAATATGCTGATATGGCCATAAGAATCCTAATAGTCTTAAGCATTGCCACTTGGGAAAAAATTTCATCATAGTCAACACCATGAGTTTGCGTGAAACCTTTTGCCACTAGCCTAGCTTTAAAGGTATGCACCTTTCCATCCATGTCTGTCTTCTTCTTGAAGACCCATTTGCACCCAACAGCTTTGCTGTGTTGAGGAAAATCTACTAACTTCCAAACTTGGTTGTCATACATGGATTGCATCTCTGCCTTCATGGCTTCTAGCCATTTCTCATATTCTAAACCTGAGACATCATCTTGGTAGGTGGTGGGTTCTAAAAGATCCCCTTCGTCTTGAGCAACATGGAATCCCAGATACCTATCTGGCTCATGACAAGGCCTACTAGATCTGCGAAGGTCTTGTGTTTGCACTTCCTCCTCAACCACAGACTCGGGTTGAGATTCAACAATTCTCTGTTGAACCACGGGTTCGATTATCGGTGGTGGTGTTATCTTTTCCTCTTCAATCTCTTGAACATCTATTTCTTTTCTTGGAGTTTCTGAGTTTAGAAACTTCTCTTCCAAGAACACCCATTTACGAGCAACAAAAACTCTATTCTCATCTGGGTTATAGAAATAGTATCCCATGGTTTCCTTGGGATAACCCACGAACATACACTTATCTGATTTGGGATTGAGTTTATCTGTTAATGTTCGCTTAACATACACCTCACATCCCCAAACCTTGAGAAAAGACATTTTGGGATTTTTCCCCGTCCATACCTCGAACGGTGTCTTTTAAACCTATTTAGTCTGAACCCGATTCAGCATGAACGCCGCTGTCTCGAGCACGTGCCACCAAAACGACAAAGGCAATGAACTCCGACTCATCATTGATCGTACCATGTCAAGCAATGTACGATTCCTCCTTTCTGACACACCATTCATCTGAGGCGTATACGGAGGTGTGAGTTGTGAAACAATCCCACATTCTTTCAAATGATCGTCGAATTCCTGACTCAGATATTCACCAGCTGATTCTGAAACTGTTTAAACTTATCAAAACTTTCAGATTTAAGTCTCATGAGATAGACATAACGGAACCTACTGAAGTCATCAGTAAAGGTAATGAAGTACCGGTATCCTCCTCTAGCCTCTAGAGTAAAGGGTCCACACACATCTGTGTGTATTATCCCCAATAACTCACTAGCCCTTTCATTCTCACTGTTGAAAGGCTGCTTTGTCATTTTACCAGAAAAACAAGATTTGCAAATATCATATAACTCCAAGACAAATGGTTCTAGAATTCCGTCATCTCGGAGCTTCTCTATGCGTTTCTCGTTTATATGTCCTAAACGACAATGCCAGAGATAAGTCTGATTCAAGTAACTCTTGGATCTTTTACTTATATGATATATGTCTTTGTCATCGTTATCTAGATTTAGCGTATATAGACCATTTTGTGGAATAGCTTTAAAATATAAAACATCATTTTTGAAACAAATAATCACTTTGCTATTCATAACATAATTAAAACCGCAGTCTATAAGCAAATCAAACGAGATAACATTTTTGATTAGTCTAGGAACATAATAACAAAGTTCTAGTTCTAAGACCATGCCCGAAGGCAAACTAAGACAATATGTTCCTACAGCTTCAGCACCAACCATGGAGCCTTCGCCTACCCGCAGGTCCATATCTCCTTGTCTTAGCTTCTTACTTCTCTTGAATCCCTGCAAATGATTGCATATGTGATGACCACATCCTGTATCAAATACCTATTACTCATAAGAAGTAATAAGACAATCTATCATAAAGATACATGAGTCATTGGGCGAACCAATGTCCAGCTGATCTATGTCGAGTGAGTGCTCGCATGAATCCTTGCTGCCACAGTCTGGGAAACAAATTTCTCCAAGCTCTTCCAACCAGTCATATTCCTGCATAGGGTACACAACTATTGACTCTAGCTGCTTTGGATTCAACTCATCGCTGATTCATATAAGAATCTCGTGCAGCTCCGCGACGGTCATCTCAAAATCACCGAGGACATACATTACCCTTCTCTGGTCATGGTCCGACAAAGAACCAAACAAGAGCATAACTAGCTTATGTGGTTTTGATTTTGACACAAAACTTTCATAGCAATCCAAGAGCCTTCTCATGTTAATGACATGATCGCTAATTGGTTGGTTATCTTTCATTTTTGCTGAAAGAATTTCCTTCATCAGCAAGATACGACATATTCGTTCACTGTACTTGAACTTACGCTCCAGTCCCTAAACGACCTCATAAGATGACTTCTCCCGGAGATCATCCGTAAACTCTGATGAAGCTGTGAGAACGAGAATTGACATGACGTCAGATTCATCAGCCAGATACTGATAGTAAGCATCATACTCACTATCCTGGGCATCTACCCCTGGTCGTTCTGGAGGCAATGTCTCTATGACGTGAAGCTTTCCCTGTGCATCCAAAACATTCTTTAGATGCATCTTCCAAACAGCAAAGTTTGGACCTGAAAGCTTCCACTTGCCGACGATGAGGCTTAGAGATTCCTTAAGTGAATAAAACGGAATAACAGATAAAATAGACATCTACAGAAAAATAAAAGATAAAACCGATTCAGTAATATGATTATATCTTCTAATAATTATTACCTTTTAAAAATAAATTATTAGACTAGGATCCATATTTCACATTTCCCGATGCAAGGTTTGGGCACTTCCCACTGGGACAATGCTATTTCTGGTAGGTAAACCTATACCAATCGTGTCCAACCTGGACACGACTCCTAGATCCGCGGGACATCGGCTACAAGAACCGTGCATGTTTTAGTCCCTCTAGTGCATTTTGGGCCAAGACTCCCGATTATCACCAAAATAGATCGCACCATCTAAGACAGTGTGAACTCTGGCCGGGACTCCCGATTATCGCAGAGTCTTTCACACCCTCCTCCGCAATGGTTTGAACCCGAATGCCCAAGGTTTGTTCACTTTCGACACCCGAGTACCGTTTAACAGGAAAGGTGTACCATTAGGTGGGTAGCATACTGATCTAAGATTTTTCTAAAAAGGATTTCAAAAGCTTTTGATGAGAAAAACTTTTTGCCAGTTTTCTTTAAAACGTCTGTTTAATAATTATCTATTATTAAAACCCTTGTTTTATTTCATCGTGAGAATCACAACCACGCATATATAATATGTAAAGAAATAAAACAACCACAAACAAACTATGCCTTAGCCTTGCCCTTAACTAAT
This sequence comes from Pulicaria dysenterica, assembly GCA_947179395.2. Classification (NCBI taxonomy): domain Eukaryota; kingdom Viridiplantae; phylum Streptophyta; class Magnoliopsida; order Asterales; family Asteraceae; genus Pulicaria; species Pulicaria dysenterica. Next base: position 46,859,442 of record OX359292.1, on the reverse strand, counting down.
GTCGGTTTCGTGAGCCACATGAAAAACCCGACGGTCCAAAACCTAAGTGGAAAAACAACACACATGGCATGTCATTCTGAAGCTCCCACTAGCTCCAGCATCCAATCTTGCTCCTTGCTCCTTGCTTCTTTGTATCAGCTTCAAATCTATTCTATTTCTAAAACATTCTATTCTAACATCTAAAAAACTAGAAACAAAAATTACAAGATATTCAAAGGCACGCAGGCCCGCTAATCTAATACTTTTACAAAATAGAATAGGGGTTGTAAGTGGTACGCAGGCCTCCCCACACTATAGAATAGAAAAACCAATCACAACCACAAGTGCAATAAATAAAAACAATCCACAAGGTCTAGGGCTTGGCTATGGCATCCCAAACATGTATAAACTAATACATGAAGTAAAAGCAACTGATTTCTAATTATTCATCTTGATGAAAAAATACTGATTTAACTACCTGTTAAAATCTCATATATTATTTTTCTGTTACTTGCAATAAATATATATTTTAAGTTTTATAATTAATAATTAATCAAAAACTTAAAATAATATTTAAAACTAAAATTAAAATTAACAATTGTATTTTAATTTTTTATATTGACCGCAAATATTCAAACCACGAACTGGGCCAAATATTTAATACTGGGTCAGAGCCCATAAACTGGGCCCGAGAAGAAACCAAAAAAATGGGCCGTAGCCCTCTTGGGTCAAGCCGCAGCTGGGACGGCCTTGGGCCGTGGTTTCTGGGCCGAAGCCACACCACGCCACCGCCGTAGCCCTAGCCGCCGAAGACTGCCTCCCTCGCCTGGGACCGTCGTCGGCTAGCAAGCGGTGACTTCCACCTCTCCTTGGGACCGCCGTCAACCAGCGAACGCCCATAGCTGGGACGCCGCCGACCGACCGCAGCCACCGCCTAAGGCCGCCGCCGATGATGGTGGTGGTCCAGTTTCTCGGTTTTGCGCAAATAACAATAATAAATAAAAAAAACAGATTTAATTAAAAATTAAATCTAATCAATCCTTTTATCAAAAAAAATAATTAATTTATCCAATAAAAATCAAAAACTTGATTTTTCTTATCCTGGATAATTAAAAACCTTTTCTTGATAAAAACAAACCCTTTTTCATCAGAATAAAAACAAACCCAACCTAGTTCCCTATGAGGTTAGAAGTGGCTCTGATACCACTGAAAGGTTTTGTAGGGTATAAAAACATATCAAATAACATGCACAGTGGAATAAAACAAAACCCCCTCCAGTGATCTCATCTAACTCGTACAGAAACTAAAACTAGTAAGGAATAAAAGTTATACCTTTCAGCAGTAATCTTGAAACCTCAATCCAGATAGCTAAAGGAAGAACACTGTTACTACATCACCTCGAACTGGCTGCTAGACCACCTGAGAATATTACTAAATCCGAAACACGCGTGTCTTGCGTGTGTGTGTGTGTCGTCAATCACAAAAGCTGAGACCCCCGGGGTCTGTGTTGAGTTCGACGCAGGGAGAAGAAAGAGAGGGGCTAGGGTTATCTTTTTGCAACTTATGTTAATCCTTATGTGATTCCAAGGCTTATAAGGTTATTTATATAATAAACCTTATTAAGACCCAAGTCCGTTTAACTAAAGCTCAACTTTAATTAAACTATCACTTAATTGCATAATATACCCTTTGACCTTTCTAATTAATTAATAACTATTAATTAATTGGTCCAATTAATATTTAAACTTAAATATTAATCTCCCTTTTAAAATAATAAATAACTTGTCGGGAAGATGATCTCATCAGTTGAGATTTGATGAGACAAAGTTAAGTTTGTTAGATATGTTATAAATATAACTTAAATAGAATTATGAGGCTTGATCAGACTGAACACTTATAGTGTTTCAGACTGAGCATAAGCTAAATATAAGCTGAGCATATGTTCGATCACCTTATACTGTATCTTAGTAAGATTATCACTATGTGTGATAAGTTGTGTATGCCACCTAAGATATATATATTGACCTTCGGCTTGATGTGTTTCAAGATGAGTGACTCAGCTTGTATACTGAGTCAGCTCAACAGAGTTGCTAAATACATTCTAGCTAACTCTTAGGACTTCTAAGGATGAGTTTATTAATATACGTGTTAGTTTATGTTGGTTTTCGAGTTTGTTCTCGAAGAACTCAGCTTGATGAGTTTCAAGCTGAGTAACTCAGTCCGAGCAAGAAGTCAGCTTAAAGAAAACTTACATATGTTTTAAATTTATCTTTTTAACTCTCTATATTTACGGGAAGGATAAGAAGACTCCAAAATCAAGATTGAATATTGAAGACTCAAGATAAGAAGATTCAAGATTCAAGATTCCGAGTTATCCGGTAGTTAGTTTGTTAGTCCCATAATAACAAGTGATTCAAGTAATATGTAGGATAGATGAAGGATTGCATATGTAAACTAGAGAGAATATGGTTTACACCTTGGAAAACACCTAGTTTATTATTGCATTATGAGCAAAACCTTACCTATTACAATAGGTCATATCCCTATATATACTCCATGAGTATATTACATAGAAACTCCTATTTCTATACAATTTATGAATTTACATTCTCCCCCTTTGTATTGAAATAGGAGTGTACACGCCAGTAACCTAAGTCTTCCTTAGATTATATAAGCAGTTTTGGATGTAGCGTCCCACCATATACATCAGTCTGAAACATTGTTTTATCTTGAGCCTTTGACAGCGGAAGCATAAATACTTTTGATGTGTTGGGAAGAATCTTCTTTTTGTCTCCCCCTACAATGTAGCTCAGATTCTTTCCATGTCTTCGTAAGTCTGATAATCTTGACTCCCCCTAGACATGATTTAGACTGATGTTTTTTTTCTCTCTCCCCCTTGAGTAGACACCCTCAACAACTGAATTAACAATGTAATATTTCTTCACTTTTTATTCTCCCCCTCATGATGATTATAATACTTTATGAGCATCATGCATAAAAGACATCACCATGAGATTCAGTTGCAAAAACATGGAAGAGGGGTGGGGAGGATCCTACACTTCAAGTCAAAATAATCTTCAAACATTCCCTGACTTGAATAGATACTTGAACCACTCTTGATCGTTGAGGAGTGGTAATGATTTGATCTGAATTCTTGAAGATTAATAAATCTTTGTTGGATGTAGTATGATATTGGAGAATAATGTTGTCAAGTAAGTCTCCCAATACCGTGTAATCAACCTTGACAAAATCACCGCAAGAAACAAAGATTTTGAAATACATACGGGTGCAAATGAACTTGGGAACACATAAGAGGGTAGGTGACTTTGATATAATAATCAGTGAGTCGGATTCATCCTTATTCAAGAGCACCAAACGATTGACTTTGATATAATAATCAGTGAGTCGGAGTGATATGCACGTGAGCAAGCGCGCATGTAATTCAAAATCCTCTCAAAAACCTGAAGTAATTTGATGTTGGTCAATTCTTCAAATAATTTCACCAACAATGAGATATGGGTTTTCAAATATGACTGATAAAGGACAACCAAGATTCAAAAGAAACAAAGAATGGATGGCCAAAAATTTGAAAAATGAGTGTTAATCCGGGTGATCTTGAATTCCGATAAAATTGACAATTCCGAGCACTGAGAGAATTCCGATGAAATAGAGAATTCCGAGAAAATAGAGAATTCCGAGTAAAATCACCAATTCCGGTCAACAACCAATTCCGGTCAAGTTGAATTCCGAGAAAGTTTGAAATCCGATACAATTTTCTCGGATTATAGCAATTCCAACCAATTCTACTCGGAATTCAGCAATTCCGACATATTTCTTCTCGGAATTCGACAATTCCGACCAAATTATTCTCGGAATTCTGCAATTCCGACATATTTCTTCTCGGAATTCGACAATTCCGACCAAATTATTCTCGGAATTCAGCAATTCCGACTGATTCAAAGGGCAATTCCGACAGCTTCAAACTTGGAAATTCCGACAGCTTCAAGATCTTACCCGCTCAGATTCAAAAAATCTCGAATTTTGCCAAAATATGATAATTTCTTGTCCAGATCACTTTGCCTACCCCCGATTTACACTTTTCAATCAACAATAATCATAAACAACGATCAAATGAGCAGATTCAATCGGTTTTCTTCAAGAACTTCACAAACCCGAAAACACAAAAATCTTCAAATTTGGCCACTGATTTGTGAATGAATTGAGTCCTTTTTTATCAACGAGTGTTACTATGATAAATGCGACCCTAATCCAAGCAATTAACACTCAAAAACTCCATTAAATCTTCACTTTGATTTCAAACCCGAAAGTACACTTTTTCTTCAAAAAGCTTCAAAAATTCGACTTTTGTTGCTGAATTCAGAATCAAATCTTCATTCCTTTGGCTCTGATACCACTTGTTAGTCCATTATAACAAGTGGTTCAAGTATAATGTAGGATAGATGAAGGATTGCATATGTACACTAGAGAGAATATGGTTTACACCTTGGAAAACACCTAGTTTATTATTGCATTATGAGCAAAATCTTACCTATTACAATAGGTCATATCCCTATATATACTCCATGAGTATATTACATAGAAACTCCTATTTCTATACAATTTATGAATTTACATAGTTAGCAAATTAGGCTGAGTCTTAGTTTGTTAGATTCCGTAGGCACAGGATCATAAATACTTATCTCCTGATAAGTTTAGAGGACGACAACTAAGATTCTGAAACGATTACGACTAAGTGTTGCAGAGCCAAATACCTCACCTCAACCGTATGTGTTACGATTCTTGAATCACTGTTTGTCAGTTCAACGTGATCAAGATATTCACAGATTGCCAAGCTATTCGTGTGTTCGAATACTCACATTCGTTGTGAGATTGGTAAGTTTTCAATCTGTGATTAAATCCTATTTAGAGAGTCGTCAGTATCTATAATCATAAGTTGATTATAGATAGCTAAGTTTGAAAGATTGAGAGATTTATATTAGGTGTTTACATATCAAGAGTTTCTTACTTGATAGAGTCTGTAATCATCTTCTTATTAATGAAAAGCAAAGCATTCGATTGTGGTTTGATTTTCTTTGTGTAACACTTTATTTTGATTTGTTCAATTTCCGTAGAAAGTGTATTCAACCCCCCTTCTACACATCTGTTGCTTGTTGTTATTCTCACCAAGGGACCAACAACTGGTATCAGAGCAGGCTGAACGATTTCATAAGTTGAAAGTTCAAGATTCTAAGAAAGTTTACAATGTCTACAAGCAACAATTCTTCAAACTTTCCACAGATGTCTGCCAAAGGCTGTCCCGTATTTGATGGATCTGACTATCCTATGTGGAAATTTAAAGCCATGTTGTTCCTCAAGTCCATTGACAATCGTATTTCCGATGTCATTATCAAAGGACCAATTATCTCCAAGATCTCTGCTGTTGTTAGTGATACGTCCGCTGATAAAACAGACAAGAGTGAAAAAGAGGTTAGGAAGCCTGTTGCATCCTGGACAGATGAAGACTGGAAACTGTTCATTCTGGATGATAAGGCAAAGAGTGTTTTGGCAAATGCCCTGACCAACGAGATCTTGCATACAGTGACTGGGTGTCAAACTGCAAAATAGATCTGGGATACACTAAGTATTACATATGAGGGCACTGATCTGGTCAAGCAGCAAAAGAAGAGTCATCTGAATAGATCATATGAAAACTTCTTTTCGAAGAAGAATGAAACCTTTACTGATTTGTTCACAAGGTTTCACTGCTTGATAAATGACCTGCTAAGTGTAGGTGTGAAGAAAGATGAGGCTGAACTTGTCCTGAAATTTCTGGATGTGTTACCAGAAATGTTCAATGAAGTAACCACAGCACAGAGGGCTGGAGGAACACTGCATGTATACAACCTACAGTCTATTTATGGGTTCTTGCTAAATCATGAACAGATCACAGAGCACAAGAGAACTTCTCAACAACAACTTAAGGACTCCTTGGACAAAGCAGAAATTGCATTAGTTCACAAAAGAAAAAGAAAAGTTCAAGGCATTAGTTGTTGAATCTGAGACTGAGTCAGAATCTCAAGCTGACCACTCAGACTCAGACTCAGGTGATACTGATGATGTTCAGACTATCACTGAGCAGATGGCCATGCTAACCAAACATTTGAGAAGAGCTCAACGGGGAAGAGGAAGATCTGACGGGGGCAAAGGGAAGAGTTCCTTTGATCCCAAGAAGTCTGTGTGCTTCAACTGTCAGAAGAAGGGACACATTGCTGCTGAGTGCAGATTAAAGAAGGAAGAATCAGCATCAGTTGCTGATAAGAATGCTTACAGAGCTGACAAATACAAGAAGAAATATACGCAGCTCAAGAAAGTAAAGCCAGAAGACAAACCCAGTGCGAAAGGATTATATGTTGAAACCTGGGATACTGAATCATCTACCTCAGATGATGATGTATGTCTAATGGCTCAAGAAGATGAAGAGTTTGAAATTGACGAAGTTGATTATGGTTTGTCCGAGTCAACTTTTGAAGCTGACATGAAGGAAGCTGAGGAAAACAGCAAGCTTAGTGATTGGGTTCCTGCTTCCATGTATCAGGTTAGTAATTTTAACTCTTACACCGATGAAGAAAAGGGTCTTGCCTTCGACTATTTGTTAAATGATTTCAAGACCATCCTTAAGTCTCAAAAGGACCTCAAAGCCGAGATAGCTAAACTGAAGAATGAGATTAAGGAAAATCAATCTCTCATTGATGTTGGTAAGAAAGCACAATGTAATCTTGAATGTCAAAGACACATTAATAAACTTCTTAGTGAAGAACTTCAGGAAGCTAAAGTCAAAGCTGACCAACTTCAAAAGGTCACTGAGTCTTGGTGTATGTCATCAAAGCTTGTTGAAAAGTGCATAAACCAACAAATTTCTAAACAGGTACAAGCTGTACTTGGAGGTGACTATTAAACAGCAACTTATGTAGTTGATGATGAGATAGCAAGTACAGACTCTGAGGAGGATAGACAACTGATTGAGTCTCATAAGTTAGCCTCAGAGAAAAGACATGATCCAAACTTGAAATACAATATGTTTGTAAAGGCTAAAGATCATGGAAATGAGTGTTCAACATCCAAACAACATAGTAAGTCTGTGCTGGACAGATTAGGCACTCAGCCTATTCAAAGGACTTCTGTCATAGAAAGGCTTAACCCCAATCCTTTCAAAAGACAACATTCTCTAACTTGCTCGGAGAGAAGTTACAAGAATAGGAAGACCACAGTAAGTCAGAGGTCATATCACAACAATGGTAAGTCCAAAGTTGTAGATCTTGGTAAGTTGATATCGGCAGAATTATACATAAAATATATATCTAATATCTGCCAATATCTGTTTTAAATAAATAAAATATAGCCAAAATAAGCTTTAAATGCTTTCTTATTTTATTCAAGGCTATTTCAGGTAGACAATACGGAAAAATGGATAAAACGCGTCAAAACGAGAAAACACCACGCAAAAGGCGAATATATGCTGAAAAAGCTAAGTACGCGCCGCGTACCTTATCTTCATTACGCGACGCGAACCCAACCTTCTAGAATGCAAGCTGTTAGTGCAAGTTGCAAAGGAATCTTGTCAGGGAATCTTGTCAGGCGTTTTTACGCTCCGCGTACCTTATCTTCATTACGCGACGCGGAAGAATCGAATTCTGTTACAACAGAATGCAAGTTACAAGGGAATCTTGTCAGGGAATCTTGTCAGGCGTTTTTACGCGCCGCGGAAACGGATCATTACGCGGCGCGGAAATCCACAGTCACGCCTATAAATAGCAAGCCAAGCTTCATTCCAAAAAGACACCAACATACACCATATACACTTTCACACACCGCTCCAGACGAGTTCAGATGAATCCAGGGCGCCTTCGGGCTGCTCTGGAGGCTTCCTCGCCTCCTATCCACGTAAATACGTAGCTTGTAGCGTAGATTTGTAGTTTTCGTAGCTGTAGTTGTTTTTCTTTATTCGGAAACGAGTTCCAGCAAGGTTGTACGAGTCAGGATGCTGTCCAGATGTATTTCTACCTTGTATAATACAAACTGGTATTCTCTTCCCTTTATTTTCGCTTCGTTACAATGAATCCAAATTGATATAAATATGTAGTTGTTATGCATAGGATTATATTGTGATGATTTTATTTAAGACTTGGTATTTCTGAAATAATGAAACGTATATTTGGTTATTTTATAATACTATCATTTCATGCGGGTATTCGGCATCGTAAGTGTTGAAAAACCATTTGCTTAGGATATCTGTATTCTTATACATATATATACAAACAGACTCATATTTATATGCATTTGCTCATAGACCCACTTGAGGTGTATGATACGTATAAGTCTAGTATATGTATACAGGGACATTTGCTCATAGACCCACTTGAGGTGTTGAACTGATATATTATCTTAATACCTAAATATATCTTCTTACCGGATTTTGACAGACAATGGTAATTATCCTGTCTATTATTTCATTAGGAGATAAATACTGACCTTTTAAGTAAAACGGGATAACACCCGGGAAGCGAGGTTTTATCTAACCGGTGTTTTTTATAATACAAAGATTAAATCAGACTTACCTTAAGATTGTTATAAATTGATAAACGATTGGTACCGAATCAACTTTAGAAATCATCTTAATAATTTCATTCATTATATAACCGGATTAGCTAACGTTACTATTAATATTTATTTGGAGGATTCGTGACTTGGCACTTTATTTCCTGGTTTATTTACTTTTCCTGTCTAGTATTTAGTTTATTTTTATCCACACCTATCTATCTAACTAGACAGCAGTTTGGAATAAGAGTAGCCATAGCTTTTACGCTTACCCATGTTCGATATAAATCATCGGTCTTACCAGCACATCTTGCTACACGCGATGGGTTCTCTGCCCAGCCGTGCCGTGTGCCTTTGTACCGTTGTGAAATCCGGTCCGCACATAAACGGAGCGCACCAGATTTTTGGCGCCGCTGCTGGGGAAGGTAATAATATGGTAAATTATTCTAACTGTTGATTTAGTTTTGCAGTCTTGAAAATCTGACTATAAAAGATTCCGCATTTCAAAGCGTTATTCTGTTCGCTTACATACCGTACGAATAGTATGTAACCCGAATAAATGGTTTGTATTTCTTTTGTTTTTTTTTATTAATAAAATGATGTGTGAGATTTCTGGTCTCAGAATCGAAATTACGATTAATCACGCTTATGCTGGCAGCCAGCTCAGTAACAATACCAAAATTTCGATCTGCAAAATAGGGGAGTTCTCTCTACTTCACTTTTATCTATTAATGCTTTTGAGTACAATGAAGACATTGTACAATTTTAAGTGTGGGGTAGAGATATCCATATTTCTGTTATAAAATTTGTCTTAAATTTAAAATCCCCAAAAATTTTAAAATTTTGCAAAATCCTCATAGTTTTAATTTGTAAATTAATTCAAAATTCAAATTTAAATTTTTTCGCATTTATGATTATTTGTATGAAATTTTTAATTAAATTTATATGAATTCAGATTACATAATAAAGGAAAATTATTCGAGATTTTACGACTTAGCATAAATACAGCCTGTACTTAAATTGAGTGTTTGAGCCTATCAGTTGTTATCATTAAACACTGAATTCTTTTGCTGTGAGAATGTCTAAATTGCATATATTTCAGAACTTGTTACTAAATTCTTTTCGAAACCACCAAAATGAGAACTAGACTATTGCACTGATAGAGGCCGTCTTTCTTTTAAAAAACCCTTCATTTTAAGCCTTTTTCTTTCAAACTTAAATAATCTCAATTTTAGATTATTTATTTTATTTTATTTTTAACCCTTTTTCAGCGCCATGCTCATTTTTAACATTCGATACCCTAGTTAACCACTTTGAGCCTTAACCTTTCGTTTCATCACCCATGTTTATCCCATTTTTAGTCTATTTTATTTTTGAGTTCCAGAATTAATTAAACCAATTATATGCTGCTAAGTTTCATTCTGTGTTCCTATATTCTTCAGTTGTTCATGCAGCGATCAGCGGGACATGAAAAGTTAATATCTTTGGTCTATCCGTTGCATACAGCTGAACCCAAAAATCCATAAAAATTAGAAAATCAGAAAAATGAGAAATTTCAGTTTCTTGACATACCTTTCTTCAGCTATTTTTAAGGTTTTCATACATTGAGTAGTAGTTTTTTCTTCAGTATTGCCTGAGTGAATAGCTGTCATTCAGAAGATTCTGATTCCATTACAGCTTGATGAACTATAATCTCAACAAAAATATTGTGATATTCCTGTTCAATAGTTCAATAAAAGCAGCTTAGAAAAAAAAATTTAACATAATCTCTGGATTCTAATTTTAGCCACTTTTAAAAAAAAATCCTTTTTTCCTACCTTTAACCCATAGCCTTTTACATTTTAACCCCAAAAAGTCCTCTTGACAGTTCTAAACTCTCTTGTGGTATAGATTTGATTTAGATACAAGCATATGGTAACATTGCATTTCATGACATTTTGTGTGTTTCACTATATCGAAATAAACCTTATACACTTGAGTGATAGAGTGAACCACATAGTGAGAATGCAAAAGTCGTGTAAATTTTTGAATATAATTTTCCTAACATAATAAATGCTAATATCTGAATCATGTGAATTTTAATAATATTTCTTCTATAATTATATTTGTAAATTTTTGAAGATTTGTTTTTTATTATATTTACAGTTATGCTTGAGGACAAGCATATCCTAAGTGTGGGGTAATTGATATTGGCAGAATTATACATAAAATATATATCTGATATCTGCCAATATCTGTTTTAAATAAATAAAATATAGCCAAAATGAGCTTTAAATGCTTTCTTATTTTATTCAAGGCTATTTCAGGTAGACAATACGGAAAAATGGATAAAACGCGTCAAAACGAGAAAACACCGCGCAAAAGGCGAAGATATGCTGAAAAAGCTAAGTACGCGCCGCGTACCTTATCTTCATTACGCGACGTGAACCCAACCTTCTAGAATGCAAGCTGTTAGTGCAAGTTGCAAAGGAATCTTGTCAGGGAATCTTGTCAGGCGTTTTTACGCGCCGCGTACCTTATCTTCATTACGCGACGCGGAAGAATCGAATTCTGTTACAACAGAATGCAAGTTGCAAGGGAATCTTGTCAGGGAATCTTGTCAGGCGTTTTTACGCGCCGCGGAAACCGATCATTACGCGGCGCAGAAATCCACATTCACGCCTATAAATAGCAAGCCAAGCTTCATTCCGAAAAGACACCATATACACTTTCACACACCGCTCCAGACGAGTTCAGATGAATCCACGGGCTGCTCTGGAGGCTTCCTCGCCTCCTATCCATGTAAATACGTAGCTTGTAGCGTAGATTTGTAGTTTTCGTAGCTGTAGTTGTTTTTCTTTCTTCGGAAACGAGTTCCACCAAGTTTGTACGAGTCAGGATGCTGTCCAGATGTATTTCTACCTTGTATAATACAAACTGGTATTCTCTTCCCTTTATTTTCGCTTCGTTACAATGAATCCAAATTGATATAAATATGTAGTTGTTATGCATAGGATTATATTGTGATGATTTTATTTAAGACTTGGTATTTCTGAAATAATGAAACGTATATTTGGTTATTTTATAATACTATCATTTCATGCGGGTATTCGGCATCGTAAGTGTTGAAAAACCATTTGCTTAGGATATCTGTATTCTTATACATATATATACAAACAGACTCATATTTATATGCATTTGCTCATAGACCCACTTGAGGTGTATGATACGTATAAGTCTGGTATATGTATACAGGGACTTTTGCTCATAGACCCACTTGAGGTGTTGAACTGATATATTATCTTAATACCTAAATATATATCTTCTTACCGGATGTTGACAGACAATGGTAATTATCCTGTCTATTATTTCATTAGGAGATAAATACTGACCTTTTAAGTAAAACGGGATAACACCCGGAAAGCGAGGTATTATCTAACCGGTGTTTTTTATAATACAGGGATTAAATCAGAGTTACCTTAAGATTGTTATAAATTGATAAAAGATTGGTACCGAATCAACTTTAGAAATCATCTTAATAATTTCATTCATTATATAACCGGATTAGCTAACGTTACTATTAATATTTATTTGGAGGATTCTTGACTTGACACTTTCTTTCCTGGTTTATTTACTTTTCCTGCCTAGTATTTAGTTTATTTTTATCCTCACCTATCTATCTAACTAGACAGCAGTTTGGAATAAGAGTAGCCATAGCTTTTACGCTTACCCGTGTTCGATATAAATCATCGGTCTTACCAGCACATCTTGCTACACGCGATGGGTTCTCTGCCCAGCCGTGCCGTGTGCATTTGTACCGTTGTGAAATCCGGTCCTCACATAAACGGAGCACACCATAACTCCAAGAAGATCAACAGTGGTAAGTCCAAACCTGTTGAAACTGGTGAGTCCAGTAAGCATGACAAAGGTATGTCCAAAGTCAAGGAAAAGAAGTTTGTTGGTCAAGCTTCTAATCAAAAGGATAACAAATAAAGATCTAAAAAAGGTAAGTCCAAAGTCAGTGAGCATCAAGTGAATCAACTTGCAAAGAAAGTTGAAAAGTTATCCACTACATATAATCCTAAGACTGAGAGCAAGTTCTCACAAGGATTATTGGACACTCTACCTTCTATAATCATTGGAAGAAGGAGATGCTACAAGTGCAGAAGTAGAGGTCATGAGGCTAAGGATTGTGATGTTGAGATCTCAAGGCCTAAACAAGAACAAGCTGATCAGCCTGCACAGGACTCAGCTCCTGCTCAAGCTGAACAGTCTAAAAAAACAAGATGGAGATGCTAAGTGCTCCTCATCAGAACCCACTAAGAAGTGGATTCCCAAACAAAACTAATGTGTTTAGTTTTTATATCATGTGTAGGGTTCAAATAAATGGTACTTGGATAGTGGATGCTCAAGGCACATGACTGGGTGGAAAGGACTTCTTAGTGATTTCCAATAAGATGAAGGTCCTAAAGTAACATTTGGAGACAATTCCTATGGAAGAACTAAAGGCTATGGAAAGATGCATGCTGGCAAAGTCACTTTCCAGAAAGTTGCATATGTCAAGGGTCATAAGCACAATTTGATTAGTATCAGCCAATTGTGTGATGAAGACAGCATTGTTACTTTTAGGAAGAAAGTAGGAACAATATATAATGCTAAGGGAAAGCATGTATTAATAGCTAAAAGACAAAGAGATGTGTATCTACTTGATCTTAATTCTGCTGATCCCTATACTGAAACCTGCTTGTATTCCCAATATGTTCCTAAGCTGAGTTGGTTGTGGCATAAACGATTATCACATTTGAATTTTAAAAATATAAATATGCTATCCAATAAAGAGTTAGTCTCTGGATTACCAAATATCACATTTGTCAAGGAAAAATTGTGTTCACCTTGTGAACAAGGGAAACACCATAAAGGGTCCTTTAAATCAAAGCAAAAATTTTCTATAACAGACCCACTGCATATGTTGCATATGGATCTGTTTGGACCCATAAGTACTCCAAGCCTAAGTGGCAAGAAGTACACACTGGTGATAGTAGATGAGTTCTCAAGATTCACCTGGGTAATATTCCTTAAAGCCAAAAGTGAGGCTACCCTGGAGATAATAAGTTTTATCAAACAGGAAGAGTTGCAGAAAGGTAAGTCTGTAAAGTAACTCAGAAGTGATCATGGGACTGAGTTCATAAACTCTACCCTTGAAAGCTTCTGTGAACAAAAGGGAATATTACAAATTTTCTCATCTGTCAGGACTCCCCAACAAAATGGAGTTGCTAAGAGGAGAAATAGAACCCTAATTGAGGCTGTTAGAACAATGCTATGTGAGGCAGGATTGAAACTTTATTTTTGGGATGAAGCTGTTAGTACAGCCTGTTATACCCAAAATAGATCAATCATTGTCAAAAGACATGGTAAAACATCATATGAGATGTATAAATCTAGAAAGCCCAATATAGGTTATTTCCATGTCTTTGGTTCAAAATGCTATGTGCTGAATCAAAGAGATCAGCTCCATAAGTTGGAACCCAAAGCTGATCCTGGAATATTTGTTGGTTATTCCTCAATCTTCAAATCATATAGAGTGTATAAAACTAGGAGAAAGGCTATAGAAGAATCAACTCATGTCTCATTTGATGAAGACAGTCTTGATCAAGCTGAGAAAAGACAAGCTGACTTGGTTAGTCTGAGTGAGCTTGAAAAGCCTGAGGAAACCAATATATCAAATCCTATGTATGTCATGGGAGATGATAGTGATGATGATGTGTGGCCATCAAATAAATCATCACAAGCTCCAAGGGATTCTCAAGCTGAGAAGGATGATGAGTTCGTCAACCCCTTTGGAGCTGAAGTCACTCAGACTGAGGATCTCAGTAATCATCAGTTTGTTGACAATGCTGCTATTGAGACTGAGGATGTGTGTTCACCTCAGAGCTCTCAACATCACTCAGAACCAGACTCTCCGACTACAACATTCAAATTCCTTAAAAATCATCCTCAAGATCAAATCATTGGAAATGTCCAAGAAAGGGTCATGACCATATCCAAGGCTACAGCTAATTACGCTGCTCACTTTGGTTTCCTATCTCAAATAGAACCAAAGAATACTGAAGAAGCCTTAGAAGATTAGGATTGTATTGAAGCTATGCAAGAGGAATTAAATGAGTTTAAGAGAAATAAGGTCTGGAGCATTGTCCCTGCCCTTAAAGATCATTCAATTATAGGCACTAAGTGGGTCTATAGGAATAAAATGGACAAGGATGGGGTGATAGTTAGGAACAAAGCCAGGCTAGTAGCACAATGATATAAGCAAGAGGAAGGAATCGATTATGATGAGACCTTTGCCCCTGTTGCTAGAATCGAATCCATAAGGCTGTTCCTGGCCTATGCAGCATATAAATACTTCAAAGTCTATCAAATGGATGTGAAAAGTGCTTTCCTAAATGGAAAACTTCAGGAGGAAGTCTATGTGAAACAACCTCCTGGCTTTGTTAGTTCAAAGTTTCCACATCATGTCTATAAGTTAGACAAGGCTTTGTATGGTCTTAAACAAGCTCCAAGAGCTTGGTATGATACACTGTTCAACTATCTACTATCAATGGATTTCACCAGAGGTAGTATAGATAAAACACTCTTTATCAAAAAGAGTAAAGGACAGGTGATTCTTGTACAGATCTATGTGGATGATATTATTTTTGGTTCTACAAATGAATCTCTGTGTGAATGATTCTCCAAAATAATGTCACAAAAGTACAAGATGAGCATGATGGGTGAGAAGACATATTTCTTGGGTTTACAAATTCAACAAAAGCCTGATGGAATATTCATCAATCAAAGCAAGTATGTTCTTGATTTCATTAAGAAATATAGTTTTGATTCTAGTTCAACCATGAAAACACCCATGTCACCAGCTGTCAAGCTGAGTAAAGACTCAGATCGTAAGTCTGTGTGTCAGTCTACCTATAGAGGAATGATAGGTTCATTACTCTATTTGACAGCTAGTATACCTGATATAATTTTGCTACATGTATTTGTGCAAGATATCAGGCAGATCCTAAAGAATCACATCTTCAAGCTGTGAAAAGGATCTTTAGGTACCTTAAAGGTAATCCAAATCTAGGTCTTTGGTATCCAAAGGACTCTGGGTTTGACTTAGTTGGTTTTTTTAGATGTGACTATGCTGGGTGCAAGTTAGATAGAAAATCAACAACAGGAGGATGCCAACTGCTTGAAGGGAAGTTAGTCAGCTGGACTAGTAAGAAACAGAACTCAGTGGCTACTTCAACTGCTGAAGCTGAATATGTTGCAGCAGGAAGCTGTTGTGCTCAAATCCTATGGATGCAGCATCAGCTTCAAGACTTTGGTATGAGTTTCAAGAAAACTCCTATCTGCTGTGATAACCAAAGTGCTATAGCCATAACTTACAATCTAGTCTTCCACTCAAGAACTAAGCACATTGAAATTAGACATTACTTCATCAGGGACATCATGGAAAAAGGTAAAGTTGACATTAAATTTATTTCCACTAATGACCAATTAGCAGATATTTTTACTAAACCACTTGATGAGAAGAGGTTTATGTATCTGCTAAGTGAATTGGGTATGCTCAACCCCTAGCTAAGTGTCTAGAATCTGAGTTTTCAGTTTGACAGAGACTAAGTGTCTTAAGCTGAGTGCACAGTTTATAAATAAGTTTTCATAAACTGTATAACATGTCAAGCTGAATGATGAGTTCACACATTTGGTGAGTTCCAAACATATTTTAACTAGCTTAGTGTAGTTATGATATAGTTTGAGTCAGTCTTAAACATGAATGACTAAGTCTCATTGAGTCTGAGCTATGTGCTTAACTCAAACTATGTGATTGGGTCACATGTTTGGTAAGTTCCAAACATATTTTACCTACTTAGTGTAGCTAAATTACATGTTTAAGTCAGTCTTAAACATACATGACTGAGTGTCATTAAGCCTGAGCTGTGTGCTCTACTCAAGCTGAGTACCAATCTCAAGCTAAGTGCTCAACTCAAGCTGAGTGCTTGACATAAACTGAGTAATAAGTTTACTCAGACTTGGTGTGTCCAAAACCATGTTTTAATTACTAAGTGTTATTGATTCATGTGTCTTTTCGTATTTAAGTCAGTCTCAAATCGGGTATTATACTAATTCGGTATTGGTGTAATACAACAGTGTTAATAATATTTGTATTGGTGTAATAATGTTTTACACTTGTATCCGTTGGAAGATGATGTGTTTCTACCCTCTTACTGTTACATCAAGCTGTAATTTTTTTGGCGTAACGGATAAAAATGGGATTCTAACGATAACTTATCTCTCTCCTCAAAAAGGTATATAAACCGATCATAACCGGTTTAGAGAAGTTTACGCTTACAAATCTGACTTCTCACCTTATAAAATACCCTTCGCAAACAACCACATATTGCTCAGTGCAATTCCTCGTTTCATCGATCACGAAACCCTAAATCGCTCAGTGCGAATCCAATATCGTTCAGTGCGACTTAAATTGCTTAGTGTGAATAGAACAGTTACTTCGTGTAATCTTCTAAATTCAATGATGGACGGAACCGTTCTGAATCTAAGTGATAGAATGATAAGGGGTGCTACGTTCAAGAACAAGGTCTGTCCTACCCAGAATGGGACACCCGCAGACAGAGGATGTAATAAAAAAAGGTCACCTTTCCAACTAGTTGGGGTTTCAAGGTGTCTACAGTGATTCGTTCACTTGGTACCATGGTTGGAGGATTGGACCAGGTCAACGAGTTCGAGATGCAGCTACTGTACAACATATACTTTGCACGCAATTTGGATTATGCTCAGCTCATCTTCAATGAACTCAGGGTCCAAGTGATGAAGACCACAAGGGATCTTCATGTACCTTTCATAAGGTACCTGTCCTTGGCATTTGAAGCCGAGCTGGGGACAGCAATATATGAAGCTGATCAGGATGTGTTCCTGTTTCATACACTCAGCTCCAAGATGTTCAATAACTACATCTTTCCCGAGCAAGAGGGTCTGAGTGAGCCCATGCTACTGATAGTTGAGGCAGCTTCATCAGAGAGTGAAGAAGAGGGATCAAATCAAAGGGGAGCTTCCCAAGCTGACACCGAGGTTCAAGCTGAGCACTCTGCACAAGCTGAACCAGCAAACACTGAAGCTGCTTCTGGTAAGACCTCTCCACTTTCTCTTTCTTCTCATTTTTCTCCATCCACTTTTGGAGATAAGGTTGTGGTAAACCCAACCTAGTCTAACCCATCTCCTCCACCTTTATTCCATCTACAATCCCACTCTGAAGCCACCCCAAGTTTGCCCACTGCTGCTAGGGACGAACCTATACTAGAAAAACTGCCAAAGGTGGTGCCACTCCTAAAGGCATCATTGGCACTGAGATAACATTGATCCCTCCACAGGCAGGAGTTGAGGGGGAGACGCCTACTCTTCAGGTGTCAACCTCGAGGCTCATTTCAACACAAAAGCCTAAACCTGGTATAGTGTCTACTCAGCCCACACTCTCCAGTGCCATGAGAGAGCCCGTTACTGTGCCTAAGCAGACACACTTAGGTAACATTGAAGAACTAACCAATCCCCAGGTTCAATCAACCCCTTCCAAACCAATAAGCCAACCACTTACCCATACACTTCACGTTTCGAGCCCCATTACTTCTCTTCACTTCTCACACCCCCATGCACGACCTGTAAATGTTTCATCTACATACCAAGGTGATTCACTGGGTCCAGACTCTGGTACAAATGAGTTTGAGGGTAAACACCAACCCTTGGATGATGCACCCAAATTCCAACCCTCTCAGGCTGACTTGGATGACTTGATGAATTTCTTTAAAAGTCAGTTTGACAAGCTGCACCTTAAGAGAAAGCAGACCAAGAAGGAAATGATCATGATTTTGGATTCTCTAGATGAGGAGGTGTTAAACTTGAAATATGCCGTTGCTGCCCTTCAACAAAAACAAAAGACTACGACCTCTATTGATGATGACAAAAAGGGGGATAAGGTTCAAGATGCTGAAGCTGAGTCAGTCAAAGCTGAAGCTCTACTACTATTGGCAAAGGGAGTAGAACAGATTGAGGGGGAGACAGAAATAGAAAAAAAGCTGAGCTGATTGAAAAAGCAAAAGGCAAGAGACTAGCAGTGGTCAGCTCAGAAGAGTCAGAACCCCCTCAGCAGAAAAGAAGAAAAATGATTCTCAGTGAATCATCAGCCTCATATGAAGACTCTGCTGACAAAATGACTCTACAAGAAAGAGCTTCACGGATGGCAGTGAGGAGAATGGAACAGGAAGATGCTGATTAGCTGGGGATGTCAATCAACGAGTTAAGAAGAAGACAAATGGATGTTGAAGCTGTGTTAGCAGATGAGAAAAGGAGAAGAGAACAAGTATGGGCTGAGCATATCAGAAAGCAGAATGAGGATATAGCCAAACTCAGACTGCCAATTGTGCCCAAGGAGGAAGAAGTAGAGGAACTTCATATCCAGGATCAACCTGAAAGGGAAGATATAACTTAGTGTTATACAAGGACCTACTTCTCCTCTCAAGTAAATTCACTAACGTTGAGTTCAGCTCAAGGAATCATCATCATGAAGTTTGTCTTAAAAGATGGTGAAATATCTTCTTTGGAGCTGAATCAACTTCATAAACTGGGATATGAAGAATGGAAGCAAGTGGCCATACTTATTAAGCAAATGGAAAAGTCCTCTGTCAGAAGTCAAGTTAAAGATGAACTGTTGAGGCTACTTGCAAGAGCTGATTCGATGAAACTCATACCCAGGTCTGAGATTGTAACCCTACTGACTTCCTTTCACAAAATGGGGAAGGACAAGTTGAAAAAGCCAGCTGGATTAGCAAAAGCAGATAAGTACACTCTGAATCTTCCTGAAGGCTTGAAGTTTAAAGAAAACACCTATGTGGAAAAGCCTGAGAAAGGATTCATGTACCTGGATAGAAATAGAGAACAATGCTTCGAGTCTGATGCAAACATATACACATGTGGGGTATCTCAAGTATTTTCTCTAAGAGAAATTGTGGAAAAGACTGAACAAACAGCAAGGTTCAGATACAGAATAAACAGAGCAATCAGATCTCAAAAGGATCAGCTTCAACACTTACCTAATCTGCAAGAAATCCATGAATAAATAAATAAGGAGATCAATAAGTTTGAAGAGCTGCATCCTGAATAGATTGGTTCTATTGTAAAAATTAGATCAGTTCTAATTTTGTAAGCACTAAGTGCGCATGATCTATGTGATCAATACTTTTGTATTATGATATGTTCAATTAATACAAATATTTGTTAGATATGTTCAACTGTGTTATGATATGTTCATAATTATTAGTCTGATAAGTTCAGCTTAATGAATAAATGATTAGTTCTTATTCATTGATATATTTGGTTGGTGTGTTCAACTAAAAGTTGGTATGTTCCACATATAATTGATAAGTTCAATTGATATTTTATTAGTTCAAATGTAAAATCTTGATAAGTTTAAGATTTAAAACATAATTCTGTTAAACAAACTTAATAACTGTTTGATGGTTTTGTCATCATCAAATAGGGGGGGTTTGTTGGGAAGATGATCTCATCAGTTGAGATTTGATGAGACAAAGTTAAGTTTGTTAAATATGTTATAAATATAACTTAAACAAAATAATGAGGCTTGATCAGACTGAACACTTATAGTGTTTCAGACTGAGCATAAGCTGAATATAAGTTGAGCATATGTTCGATCAGCTTATACTGTATCTTAGTAAGATTATCACTATGTGTGATAAGTTGTGTATGTCACCTAAGATATATAAATTGAGCTTTTAGCTTGATGTGTTTCAAGCTGAGTGACTCAGCTTGTATACTGAGTCAGCTCAACAGAGTTGCTAAATACATTCTAGCTAACTGTTAGGACTTCTAAGGATGAGTTTATTAATATACGTGTTAGTTCATGTTGGTTTTCGAGTTTGTTCTCGAAGAACTCAGCTTGATGAGTTTCAAGCTGAGTAACTCAGTCCGAGCAAGAAGTCAGCTTAAAGAAAATTTAAATATGTTTTAAATTTATCTTTTAAACTCTCTATATCTACGGGAAGGATAAGAAGACTCCAGAATCAAGATTGAAGATTGAAGACTAAAGATAAGAAGATTCAAGATTCAAGATTCCGAGTTATCCGGTAGTTAGTTAGCAAATTAGGCTGAGTCTTAGTTTGTTAGATTCCATAGGCACAGGATTATAAATACTTATCTCCTGATAAGTTTAGAGGTACGACGACTACGATTCTGAAACGATTACGACTAAGTGTTGCAGAGCCAAAAAAATCACCTCAACCGTATGTGTTACGATTCTTGAATCACTGTTTGTCAGTTCAACATGATCAAGATATTTACAGATTGCCAAGCTATTCGTGTGTTTAAATACTCACATTCGTTGTGAGATTGGTAAGTTTTCAATCTGTGATTAAATCCTGTTTAGAGAGTCGTCAGTATCTATAATCATAAGTTGATTATAGATAGCTAAGTTTGAAAGATTGAGAGATTTATATTAGGTGTTTACATATCAAGAGTTGCTTACTTGATAGAGTCTGTAATCATCTTCTTATTAATGAAAAGCAAAGCATTCGATTGTGGTTTGATTTACTTTGTGTAACACTTTATTTTGATTTGTTCAATTTTCGCAGAAAGTGTATTCAACCCCCCTTCTGCACATCTGTTGCTTGTTGTTATTCTCACCAAGGGACCAACATAACTATTATTATTTTCCTCCTCAATAATTAATTTTACTAATTAATTATTCTTACACACGTCATGTTAAAATCCAAAAGGTTCTTAAACGGGTGTGTAGCAGTGTGATATTTTAGTGTCACATAGTATTGGACACGATGATACATGTTATCTATCTCTACACACAATCTAACACATGGTCAGTGTGATTCTTCTTTAGTTGGTAATCGAGTTATCCTCCCATCTTCTTTCACCGGAGGTACAAGGAACATGCAACAAATTTTTTTAGACGCGATGGCACTTTGCAAGTGGTATGGGTATCCAGATCTTTTCATTACAATGACTTGCAACCCAAAATGGCCTGAGTTATGCAGAACATTAGACAATCTTGGGTTACAAGTTGCGGATAGGCCAGATTTAGTTAGCAGACTTTTCAAGTTAAAATTGGATAACTTGATATATGCGATAAAAGATGAACACATTTTGGACGTGTCAATGCAGGTATTAATTTTTTTTTGGTATATTGTACTTATTTACTATCACAATACATTATTAAATTTTTTCATTTTCTCTTATAAAGAATTAATATTTTTTATTTTTTAATTTATTTCAGTTGTTTATACTGTGGAGTTCCAAAAGCGAGGTTTGCCTCATGCACATATTTGTTTATTCCTTAAAAAGGAAGATAAATTGCCAAATCCCGAAGACATTGATCGAGTTATATGTGCTGAAATACCTGATAAATAAGGTGATCCAGAGATGTATAAACTTGTCTCAGAATTTATGATTCATGGTCCTTGTGGCGAACAAAATTCTAGGAGTCCGTGTACAGATTTGAAAAAAAATGTACGAAAAAGTTTCCGAAAAACTTTAATAACCGTACGTACATTGACAGTTACGGATATCCTGTTTATCGACGTTGAAATACTGGTGCATTTGTTGAAAAAAATGGTTTTCAGTTAGATAACAGGTATATATAATATTTTTTTACGTTTATATATATTTCTGTCTTATTTATTATATTATACTTTAAATGCTTAATTTCTTTTTTCTTACAACCGATATTATTATGAAATTTTTTATAGGTTTGTTGTTGGATACAACACTGTTCTTCTTAAAAGATTCCAATGTCATATGAACATCGAATGGTGCAACCAACTTGGATCTATCAAATACCTATTCAAGTATATAAATAAAGGTCCTGATAGAATCACTGTTGGTTTTTCAAACATTAATAAGAATCTCTCAAATACAGAAATGATAAACAGAATGATGAAAATGAAATTAAGAATTACTTTGATTTGTTAAAAGTTTATGGGATGTCTTTAAAGATGATGCCAAATATGCCATTTCCGGATCTTGAAGATGTTGAAGATTCTTTGAACCCATTGATTCAAGAGGAGTTGTCTTATGACAAAAGTTTGTTGAATGAAGAACATGATCGTCTTTTCTTTATGACGACAGAAGAACAAAAAGATATATACCATAAAATAAATGATGTTGTTATCAAAGGACAAGGTGGTGTATTCTTTGTTTATGGATATGGTGGTACTGGTAAGACTTTTCTATGGAAGATCTTATCCACAGGTAATCGATCGGAAGGAAAGATGTAATAAATGTTGCGTCAAGTGGTATTGCTTCATTATTACTTACAGGCGGTAGAACAACGCATTCAAGGTTTGCTATTCCAATTAACTTTAATGAAGATTCTTTTTGCAATATTTCTTCTGATAGTAACTTAGCGGGTTTGTTGAGAAACACTGATCTGATCATATGGGACGAGGCCCCAATGATGCATAGACACTGTTTTGAAGCATTTGACAAGACATTAAGAGATAAAGTTGATCCAAAATACAGTACACTTCCTTTTGGTGGAAAAGTTGTTGTGTTTGAAGGTGACTTTAGACAGATACTACGCGTTATTAAAAAAGGAAGAAGAGAAGATATTTTTAACGCTTCTTTGAATTCATCATATATTTGGCAATGCTGTTCTGTTTTACGTTTTACTGCTAACATGCGTCTTGAGACATGTTCAAGTAATGAAGATTTTGAAGAAACAATGAAATTTGCAGATTGGATCTTAGACATTGGAGAGGGGAATGTTGGTGGGCCAAATGATGGAGAAGTAGATATACAATTTCCTCAAGATGTATTGATTAATTCAGATGGAGATCATGTTCATTCGATTACTGAAGTTGTATACCCATGTTTTCATGATCACCTCATGATGAGAACTACTTTCTGGTTCGTGTGATTTTGGTTCCAACAAATGATGAAGTCGATTATTTGAACGATTACATGCTTTCAGGATTTCCAAACCACAAGATTTCTTTAAAGGTTGGTGCACCTGTCATGTTACTTCGAAATATTAACCAGTCTAATGGCTTATGCAATGGAACAAGGCTTCAAGTCATTCATCTTGGTTCACATATTATCGAGGTAAAGATCATTTCTGGAAAGAATATTGGAAATATCGAGTATATTCCTAGAATGAAAATGATTCCGTCAGATACAAAAATTCCAGTCAAATTTCAACGAAGACAGTTTCCTGTGATGAATTGTTTTGCAATGACAATTAACAAAAGTCAAGGTCAGTCTCTATCAATTGTTGGCTTATACCTGAGAAGACCAATTTCTACACATGGCCAATTGTATGTCGCAGTATCACGTGTAAAGAATAAGAAGGGATTAAAAGTTTTGGTTTGTGACAACAACGACAATGCAATACATACAACAACAAACGTCGTATACAAAGAAGTTCTTCAAAAATTTTAGTTTTATTTGTTTGTAATGTCTTTTCATTCTATATAACATTTTCTCTTTTCCCATTTATCTACAATATTATTTGTTTTTTACTTCATAATTATTATGTATATAAGTCTATGATTTATTTAAGTTTACTTATAAAATTTCCGGATTCCACGGGTCCATACGCTAGTAAGTAATTTAATTGACATTGGCTTGATTTAAATATTCTCTTATTATGGAAGGTTTGTTCACTAAAATGGTATATATGAATCTCATTAAATCCATCTAATAGTTACTTCATTTAACAATTAAAATATACTTTGATTTGAGGGTAGTTTAGTACTTTCAATTTACTTAAAAATTAAGAGTTTTGAAATTTGTAAATTTGTAAATGCTTTATAAAGGAGTAAGATATATATATATATATATTTTAAATTCTAATTATTATTAATTATTAATTATATAAATCAAATAATTTGAACTTAAATTATTAATCTTATTAATTAACAATATATATTTATTAACTAATAAATATATATTTTCTTGTCAATTAATCGACTTGATAACTTCTCCTCTCTGTAAGTTAGAAACCGTAACTTACGAGTCCTGATTTATAACTAACTAGTTATAAATCCATTCTTCTGGATGTGGTTGCATTACTTCTCGGATTATATGTCCTCACTGATGTAACCCTTGAGTGCCCTATGACGTTGGACGTGACATCAGGGTTCGCCGGCTATGCACATAAATCTATCCGAATGAATAGCACCCGAGTGTCCATTTGAGGTGAACGAGTGACCTACAAGCACATATATTATCTAACGAATGAGATATCCGTAATTGGCTACTTTCATAAAATCATTTACGTGTCCACAAAAACGATAAACGGATAAAGTTCAATTCTACACAAGAATTTGAAACAGAAAGATGCTGAATAGGCTTTCGACATAGTCAAACGACATTGGCACACACTTCATAATGTGGCATGTGGATGACATCCGACAAGATTGGGACACATCATGTACGCTTGTATCACATTACAAAATAAGATACTCGAAGACGAAGACCATGCAATTTGTAGTTTCGATTAAAACGGCCTTCTATTGTCCGATATCAAAACACAAATAAGTGAAGAAGCATGCACGGCAAACATTCGAGAAGGAAAAAACTGGGAGACTCATAATAACTTTCGGTCAGAATTGGTGAAACATATTTCACGTTTCCAACTTCCCGTAAGCGAGGATGACTAGATTTCTATATATTTTTATTACTTAGTATTTTCGATTTTGAGTTTTGTCATTTTATTTTCTATAATAATGATTTTATTAATGTTATGAATTTTTCATTTTTATAATATATATATATATATATATATTGAGAGTTAAATGTATAATAATTTAAATGGTTTAGTTCACCAAAATTAGGGATGGCAAAATACCCCGAACCCGACGGGGAAACCCGAAACCCGGTGAAGATCGGGTCGGATCGGGTTAAGACATTTCGGGTCGGGGTCGGGGATCGGGGCAAAGTTCGGGGATTTCTTCGGGTTCGGGTTCGGTATCGGGGCGAGGTATCCCCAACCCGACCCGCCCCGATATATATATATATATATATATATATATATATATATATATATATATTAAATAATATTTATATATATTGTAAATACATATATTGTAAGTAGGTTTAGGTTTTAAAAGAGGTTTCATTCTTTTCTCTCCAGCAGTAGGTAAGCAACAGCCGCCACCCCTCAGCCCTCGCCCATCAGCCCCTCACCGAGTCACCGCCTCACCGGTCAGTTTGTCACCGAGTCAGCCCCTCACCGGTGGTTAACTATCTTCGATCTTTCATGCTCTCCACTTCTATCTTCGAAGCTCGATAAATCCAGCAGGCAGCAGCAGGCGGCACCGCTGACGGCAGCAGCAGGCGGACGGCGGACGCCAGACGGCAGCAGCAGGCGGCACCACGGCAGGTTTGTCACTCTCTGATGCAATTAGTCCTTTATGTCCAGGATTTCTTGCTTTTAATTTTGTACAAATATAAAGGCTTCTGATTGGCTGCTGATATGTTGTTATGAGCTGCTGATATGTTGTATTGAGTGATTTAAGTCCCCTGTTTCTATAACTCTATTGTCCAAATCAAACCCATATTTCCATTTCTGAGTTAATAACTCAACTCCATTTCTGTCAAAACCTAACCCATTTGACTTTTGAGTCTCGTGTTTCAAAATTACAAGGAATATGGAGTAATAGTTAGACACATTTAGCAACAAGAGTATCTTTGGAAATTTATCTTAAAAGCTGACGAATTCAATTGACAATATAATAATTAAATCTTTATATGAATTTATTTATCCTTAAAAATTAAATCTTTAACCTTTTATAATAGAATAAACTAGGCTGAATGTTTCTGTTTTATAATATAATAAATCTTTAACCTCTTATAATACAAATTAATCTATTGATGTTTTAATGTTTCTTTTAGGTG
This sequence comes from Pulicaria dysenterica, assembly GCA_947179395.2. Taxonomy (NCBI): domain Eukaryota; kingdom Viridiplantae; phylum Streptophyta; class Magnoliopsida; order Asterales; family Asteraceae; genus Pulicaria; species Pulicaria dysenterica. Next base: position 46,832,922 of record OX359292.1, on the reverse strand, counting down.
ATATGGAACCATCGTGTGGAACCATTTTAACTCTGCATCAGCAGGTGATTATTAAAAAGTTACTAGACAAGCTTCTCACCGATGATGAAAGGCCAATTTTTTTTATATGGTTTGGATGTTGGACAAGTTTTTTGTTTTATTGGAAGTTGTAACAAGTTTGTAACTTTTGTTTGATTATTTTTAGAAATACTTTAATTCTAGTTAGATTGTTTTACAACAATCTTGTAGATCATGTAATGTATAATTTGTTTAAGAAATCCATAGGGTTAGGGGATTTAGTCATGTTAGCAAAGACTTGGTTTGCATTGTGTTTTGGCATCATAATTTTCCAGCTTTTGGCTCTTCATAATTTCTTTTTGCATGATTTTATTGCTGCATTTTTTTCACTGGTCGGGTCGGGGATCGGGTTCGGGGATCGGGGATTGTTTTTTGGGTCGGGGTCGGGGACGGGGCATAAAAAATCCCCGACGGGGTGCCCCGAATGAATACCCGACGGGGACGGGGCGGGGACGGGGATCGGTTTTATGTTTCGGGTTCGGGGGCGGGGGAGGCTAAACCCGCCCCGAACCCGCCCCGTTGCCATTCCTAACCAAAATGTATCCAAGTTGTCACCTTTTGCTATTGTGTGTACTGAACTTTAAAACTTACCATTTAATATATCAAACCTTACAAAATTATCATTTGATATATTGGGTGACCTATACATCAGGTAGCCTGTAATTGTTCATATTTTTCATTTTTTTCAATTGCCACATCAGTAAATTATTTTTATATTTAAAAAACAAAAAAAAAGCTTAAGCACTTTAAAGATCTGGAAGAACATTCTATCATCTTCATCAGCAAGGATGAAAGCTTATGAACATGAAATCAAGATTGAAGCATAAACATAAACCATAAAGCGAACATATCAGACCTCGAACATATACCCTAAATGAAACATATCAAATGATGGAATCGGAACCACCGAACAAAAACCCTAAATTGAATAATCGAATCATCGTAAGCCATGAACATGAACCTGCAATAAGTTGAAACCCTATATCGAGAATGAACAAAAACCCTTTGTTGTAATCTAGATCTAAACCCTAAGTCAAAACATACCTCAGCAAATCGAAAATGCAAAACCATGAACCGTCGTTTGAAAACCCTAAAGTTGCAGATCTGGACGACGGTGGTGGTGCCGGAACAAATCGCTGGTGGGGGTGCCGGAATAGATCGCCGGTGGTGGTGTCAGAATGGAGATCGGAACTCGCAAAATCGCTCTCGATGAAATCGCTTGAGGAATCATTGAGTAGAAGAACAGATCTGGTATAAAATCGATTGAATCGAACTTAGGTCTGGTATAAAATGTATTTGAATAGCACTCAATTGAAGACACAGATTTGGTATAAAATCAAACTCAGATTTGAATCGCACACCTTTGATCGCCGATGAAAATCTCTTACCAAGAACTGCCTATCTCGTGAAATCTGAACCAAATCCATAGATGGAATCGTCTATGTATGTATTTTTTCGGATGAAAGTAAAATGCCCAAAAACAACCATTATAGTTTCTTGAATGTATCATATGAAGATTAATCGAAGCCCTAATCAAGATGCAGATGTATCAAAGCCCAAATTTGACATTTTATATATACTTTTTTAATTATTATTAATATCTATTTTTTATTTATTTTAAACCATGAAAATCCAAGTTATATGCCAAGTAACTAGCCACATCAGCAAAACCTGTGCCACATCACCTTGTAACTTGCTATAGTCGGTTCGGTACATAAAATGGTAAGTTTAGAAAGTCCAGTACATTAAATGATAAGTTTGAAAGTCTGATACATACAATGGCAAAAGGTGATACCTTGGATACATTTTCATGAACTAAACCCTAATTTAAATTTAAAATAAAGAAGGGAACATATTGTGTTAGTTTAGATTAAATTATACTAGGTATTTGTGTAAGAGAGTGAAAGAAGTGTAAAACTGATTTGCCACTAATATGACATTTGTGTAAGAGAGAGAGAGAGTATGACTAATCATACGCATGATTTAAAGACCAACATTGAAACAAATTATAAGTTATATGAATTAATGTTCAGGTCAATGTTGTAATTTTCAAACATAAAAATCAAAACTATAATTTTTGAGTAAACTAAAGATACCAAATATGTAATTAACTCTAAAAATTATAATAAAAGATATCTTTATACAAAAGTTTATAACATAACATTTAACTTACTAAATCAAGAAACATGTGAAATTAGTTAATAAATTCAATATGTTATTATGTTACGAGTAAGTACAATAATACAAGGTAATATAATATTTTAACAATAAAATATAGAAGAGAACCGGAGGGAATACATTTGCCGTTTCAAATTATGTTTTAGTGTTTTGTTGGACAAATAGGAGACTATAAATACACTCGGGCGACATCATATTTGGCAGCCATATGGACTCCCCTTCGCAGCCTTGTATTCCGCACTCTTCAACTTTTATTCCACGCACACCCACAAAATTAAAATCAAAAAACCCAAAAAGATTCACAAATATCACCATTATAACAGCCTAAATTACCGGTTTTTAATCCGATACTTTGCAGTTTCGTTTCCATATTTCCCTAAGTTTCCTCTATTTTTTCTCTGATCGTTATTTTGGATGTCAAACGGTAGCGCCACTACTCAACCCACCGCCGGCAGCCCAAGAATCGGGAGACAGTCAACCCACCGCCGCCGTGTACCGGAATTAATGGCTGACATCGTTGCAACAGAGTCACCCTTAGAAAACCCAAATGGATGTCACTGCAATGTTTACTTAGATTATGTATCTGAAACGACGGTTAATTGTTTAGGGTGTTGTTCTGCTACCTGCCACCACCATCACCACCACCACCAGCATAACAACTACTTTTTCTTACGAAAAGGGTCTCCGGAGAAACGGGGTTTTCAGTCATTGAGACTAGGGAAGAAGAATTTAGGGCGTACCCTGTTTGGGTTTCTTATTGTTTTGGTGGTTTATACGGTTTTCTTCAAGCTTGCATTCATGGCGGGGAGTCGTGTGGGTGTGGCGGAGGCGGAGTTACACGGTGGTCATCATGCCGGAATGTTCATCTTGAGAGACTATAAAAGTGATTCAATCAAGGCTCAGAGAGTTTTATCAGACATTGATTCTTCCATGCCCATGAGAGTACTCGAAAAATACTCTCATCATCCTGTAATCATCTCTTTTTCCTTACTTTTAATTTCAAAATATAGCAAAAGTCTAATCATTTTGTGTATAAACCCACAAATTATGGTTATAAATCTTCCTTCAAATTTACTGAAAAATCGAATCTTTAAATTCGATAATTTCCTGGTTTAAAACTTTAAATTCTTTATTGAAAAATCATATTGTTTGATATATTTTAATAAATTTTCTCATAGTTTGAATTATTTTTTTATTGGGTTATAATCAGGAGATCAAATTGAATTATTTATTTATTTACATATTTTATTATGTTTGATCAAGAACAAGGAGTGGGCAGCAACAATGAAATGCAGACTCTTCCTAGAATATTGACTTTTGACAATTTGACCAAAATAGTCAACCTTTTGAGAAATTTGGCTTCCTCCCATTATCCAACCTTTGTGACCTTCCCACTATATTTTTACTGCAATTACCCTTTCACCCTCCACAGTTGATGCCAAAAATATGATTATAATAATTGGTATATGTAATTTTGATTTTGGAAATGGATAATAAAAGGCTGATGTAAGCTGTGATTGTTTGTTTGTTTCCCACAGGTTCAAGATATTTGGATGAAACCAAACAGCAATGACTATCACCAGTGCATAGTTAGACCACGGAATCGAATAAGTTAGTCGACTGAGTTCTTGTTTTTGTCACATAATTAACCATCAATATCACATCATTAGTTGATGTTTTTCATTTTTATTATATTTTATTTATAGAGACAAACTCGGCGACAAATGGGTATATTCTAGTTCATGCCAATGGTGGATTGAATCAAATGAGAACCGGGGTGAGTTGTCGAAAAGAATCATGTAAATATTAGCATTTATGCAATCTGTTCTTTTTATAAATGTGTAACTCAATTAGTATAATAATGCAGATATGTGACATGGTTGCCATTTCCAAGATCATGAATGCCACCCTTGTTCTTCCTTCCCTTGATCATCAATCCTTTTGGACCGATCCAAGGTTTGAATGACTCGTTTTTTATTTCTGTCCCGTTTTACATTCTTGCCCATGTAAAAACGGAGAGATTTTCCCTGTTCAGGTTACCAGGGGAGGGCAAATCTTTACCCTTCCCTGGCCACCCCCAAGATATTTACCTAGTGAGGTTTGACCCGTGACCTCTTTGAGGACGGGACACCTTACCACTAGACCACCTTGGTGGTGGTTACATTCTTGCCCATGTATAATTGACATATTGGTAGCACATTTTCGCAGTGATTTTAAGGACATTTTCGACTGGAGGCATTTCATGGATGTTCTAAGAGACGATATTGAGATCGTGGAGTCCTTACCGCCAGAATTCGCCAATAGAAAGCCACATCTCAAGGCTCCTACTTCATGGTCAAAGGTATGTATGTAGAATTTTTAACTTTGAAAGGGAGAAATATAACTTAATTTGGTGTTTGACTTTGGTCAATTTATGGAATGCAGGCTAGTTACTATAGAGGGGATATGTCTTCTTTGTTGAAGAAACACAAAGTAATTCAGTTTACACATACTGATTCAAGGCTTGTGAACAATGGACTTGCCTCCTCTTTTCAAAAGCTCCGGTGTCGAGCGAATTATGAGGCCCTTCGTTACTCTAAGGAGATCGAGGAGCTCGGGAAAAAGTTGGTTGATAGACTTAGGAGCAAAGGCGAACCTTATATCGCTCTTCATTTGAGGTAATATTATCTTCTCAAATCTAAATGCATTCATCACATGATATTTATTGCAAAATCTATTATCCAGCATTAGTAAATTTGTAACTCTGCAGAAAGTTCAATTACATTATCATATCTTTTTGTAAAAGTTCAGATTCTTGCAAAGATTGAAATTTAACTGTTTAAATGCGCATTAGTCGATATCTTGAAATAGATCATATGCAATGCATTTTTACTGAAAATGATCACAATCTTTAGACAAATATCTGCATACCCATTTTGCCGAAAAGGGAGTTCAACTTCTAGAGTCAAATCTTTGTAAAGGGTATGAGTTTGATATGTACTAGGAAGACGAAAAGTGGTTGAGTTGACTTTTAAGGCGAAAACTGATTGTGGGTTGACTTGCAGATATGAGAAAGACATGCTTGCATTCACAGGGTGCTGCCACAATTTGACAGTAGATGAAGCAGATGAGCTAAGAGCAATGAGATATGGTGTGAAGCATTGGAAAGAAAAGGAAATAAACAGCAAAGAAAGGAGACAACAAGGGGGATGCCCCATGTCCCCTAGAGAAGCTGCTTTCTTCCTTAAAGCCATGGGGTACCCTCCTAACACCCAAGTTTACATAGTTGCTGGTGAAATATATGGAAATACGAGCATGGAACCGTTTCAGAACGAGTACTCGAATGTGTTTTCTCATACCTCGCTTATGACTCAAGAGGAGTTAGACGCGTTTAAACAGTATCAGAATCGTCTTGCTGCAGTTGATCATATAGTTGCCCTCGAGAGTGATGTTTTTGTTTATACGTACGATGGAAACATGGCGAAGGTGGTCCAAGGGCATAGGAAGTTTGAAGGGTTCCGTAAGACCATTAGCCCTGACAGGTATAACAAATTTCTTTCAGGAAACAGTCTCTCTACCTAAAGGTAGAAATATGCAGTCTTTTTACCGAAAGGTAAATGTATGACTGTTTACATCACACCTACCCGCAATCCTGTACCTCTTTAAGGTGGGATTGGGTATGAGTGTCGTTGTTGTCATTTGACATGAAAATTTGTGTAATATTTTGTTATGAATGATATTTAGTTTTTTTGTTTTATTTTCAGGCAACAGTTTGTTAAGTTGATAGACCGGTTAGACAACGGAATCATATCATGGGATGCGTTTAGTTCTCGAGTCAAGACCATTCATAAAGATCGGCTAGGTGCACCACTCGAGAGGAAGACAGGCGAGTCTCCTCGAGTAGAAGAGAATTTCTATGCGAACCCATTTCCGGGATGCATTTGCACCGGGTCAAGTGACAAACTTAGTAGTCCACAGCTCGACCGAAGACCGAACCCACGAGTTTCATCTTCATCACGAAAATAGGCATTTTTGAACCGTTGTATAGCACACATACACAGTCTTGGTTGAACTCAAGACAACACAACACAACACAACACGGAAGGTTTTATTTTTATTATTGGGCTTATAAGTCGAGTAATTAAAGAAAATGGGAAAATATTGAAATGAATGAGTTAATTGTCATAGTTTTTTTATTTTTTATTTTCACTTTTTATACATGCATATATACGATTATATTTCACATGATATGAAAAATGATGTTTTCATGTTGGGTGTTGCTCACGTGCCTGCCATGTGCCTTAAATCTTGTTTCTTTTTTTTTTTTACTTTTTGTAAGAAAAAATAGACAAGAAAGATATAACATAAACATCAAATTTGTTAATAAATGTAATATGTAATATTTGTAACAAGAAAAATTAAATTTTAATCAGCTATAACAAGTTTTGTAACAAATTTCACCTAAAAATAGATTGTAATTTTCAATTTTTATTTAAAATGGTATCGTGACATGAAAAGTTTCAAGATATATATATATTTATACAAATAACTATTTACAATCCTTGGCAAAATGTTATATTTTTCAATAATATATTTTTTTAGTAAATCAAACAAATGATCAATATTTGGCTTAATGTGGTTTGTTAGTTTTTGGTATTACTTTTCCCTAAAAACATGTGCATATTTGGTTAAGAGTAGAATTGGGTGTTGATTTGGATGGAGGGTGTGTGTGTTGGGCTAAATTTGGTTTTAGTGAACATTTTAACATAATTAAAGGAGGTTTAATGTTACTAAAATTCTGGTAATTGTTATGTCTTTTTGTAGTATTACTTTTCCCTCTAATACTCTTTTTCATTGCACATATTTCCCAAATAACCAATTTTAAATTTAATAAATCTAAAAAAAACACAATTTATATATTGAATATGAGAAAATGATACGTAATGTTAACATCACATATCTTATGTGATGTTATACTTACAGACTATTTTAATAAATGGTAGTTTAGTTATTTCTTTAATTACTCATTAAATTGGTTTATGAATATAACATCACTTAAAGTTAGACAATGTCAACATTATTTTCTTGTAAAATCTAATATTTTGCATTAAAATGTAGTTTTTAGATTCTACATATGATTATTGGGGTCAACGTGAAAGTAAAAATATATGTATACCAAGTGTGTCCAAAAGACATGAACTTGTACAAACGTTCGATAGAGGTGAGGATGCATCATTTTAGGCCCAGTCGAACCTAAACTGTTATGTTTGGTTTTACAATTTTCAAACCTAATGATTTCGTGTTCATGAGTTTCGATTAAACACGAAAGAAAATTGAAACCATTAACTTTTACGAATTTTAAAACCAAACCGTCGATTTTAATATGGGTTCGGCTTTATCAATTTGGTCGTTTGGGTTCGATTTTGATACTCATACTAGCTTCCGACCGCTGGGCACTTTTTTAATTGTAGTGTGTTGACTCACGTAAAACTCTAACCGGTCCCAACAATATGTTTGAAGAAGCAGATTTAATAAGTATATATTTATATTTTTATGATCAATGAAGTCCTTAATTCTATTTATGTGTTCCTTCAACAAAAAAAGTAAGAGTTTTTTTTTGTTTAGGATTTTCTAGAAACCGGGACGTCTAGTCTTTAGCTTAGATATACGTTATCTAACCAGTGTTACATGTGGTCATTTCAGCAACAACCTTGTCACTATCTCTTAATTAAAATCTTCGAGATTCGAACCAATTAGATTAACCGCAAGATGGTTATTTCGAGTTAATTTATTAACTAAGACCTTATTCAACATATAGTGAGAAACTTGTCATGGGTCTTTTAACACGTGCTTGTTGTAAATGTACAGCTATTTCCTCATAGTGGAACAAAAAAGTGTGTTAATTTCTTTCATTAGTCTTGCAACAAACATGTTACAACAATAAATTAAAACTAAAATTACTGTTAACTTGTTATACAAGTCAACGATTTTAGTTATACATTCAACAAAAATATAAAACACAAACCACGCAGTTATATAAATAGAAATAAACGCGATAAATAAAACTTGATCTATTTTCTTGTTATCTTCCAATTAATCCAACTAATGGAATATATATATATATATATATATATATATATATATATATATATATATATATATATATATATATATATATATATATATATATATATATTTAAATATATATATATATATATATATATATATATATATATATAGGGGAGGGTTCATGCGAGAACCGTTGTTAGTGCGAGAACCGCGAGAACCAATCTCGGCCGTTCCATGGATATGGGAAGTTTCATGGATGGTGAGCGTGGAGGGATAGAGTGTGGCAGGGTGCATGTGAGAAATTCATGGGTGGACATTGACATTGAAGGAGGGGGAATTGGACGGCTCAGATTGGTTCTCGCGGTTCTCGCACTAAAATGGTTCTCGCATGAACTTTTTCCAATATATATATATATATATATATATATATATATATATATATATATATATATATATATATAGAGAGAGAGAGAGAGAGAGAGAGAGAGAGAGAAATATGATCAATATAGAACCTAGTCTTAAACATAGAATCTAAAAAATCAATCTGGACCATTATATCATTAAAATCAATGGATGAAATTTAAAATGGCATGTAATTATCATTTATTAATTAACATGTAAAAGGGCAAACATGGAAAATCCTTTACTAACAAACCCACGTTTTTAAAAAAAAATACCCCTCAAAACTTTAAATTGTTATAACTTTTAAAGTTTTGTGAATTTAAACAAAAAAATTATACCAATCTTTTAGTTTTTTAAGCCTCTTTCAATCAAGACCACTATTCCCATATTTTTCTAATTTTTTTTTAAAATACAAATTTTGTTTTGCATTTTGAGCTGCATTTTTATTGAAACATTTTGGGTTTGCATTTTGTATTTTAGAATGAAACCCAGCTCAAAATGCAAACTTTGCATTTAAAAAAAAAGTTTCAGAAATATATCAAGTCTAGTCTTGTTTGAAAGAAGACGAAAAACTGAATCTAACGATATACTTTTATTTGCTAAAATTCTTAAAAACGAATGAGTTATGATCATTTAAAAATTGAGAGGGTTTTTTATTTTTTTCAAACAAGGAGGGTATCAGCGTCGCGTGAATTTTTAATTTTTTTTTAATTTTCTAGTTTTACCCCAATCAACATGTCACATGTCATCATCTAAGTTGGTTATTTATGTTCTATGTTTAAAGGAGGTTCTATATAGAACATTACCATATTATATATATATATATATATATATATATATATATATATATATATATATATATATATATATATATATATATATATATTATATATATATATATATATATATATATATAGGGTGAGGTTCAATAGAAACCTCTTAAACAAAAACCCCAAAGTCTCAATCTCAGTCACTCATCTAAAATGGCAAGATGGGAAATTAAAATTTTGATCAAGAAACTCACGCATGCTCCAGCCTTTCCAAAAAACCCAATTTTTTTATTTTTTTACCCCTCAAATCTTTAAATGACCATAACTATTTCAATTTTTTGAATTTGAGCAAAAAAATTATAACAATCTTCTCATTTTTTAATCCTCTTTCAAACGAGACCACTCTTCCTATATTTCTGGAAAAAAAAATTTCGACGAAAAATGACGAAAATGATATAAATGACGAAATTAATCATTTTCGTCACCTGCTGTTATATCACATAATAGCAGGTCCCGAAAATGATAAATTTTGTCATTTTCATCATTTTCGTCACTTGCTGTTGCATGATATATAAGGGTACGAAAATGATTGAAAATTATTAAAAATGACGAAATTTATAAGGGTACGAAAATTTTTTTTGACGAAAATGACAAAAATGATCATTTTCGGCTGTTGGAAAAGAGTAATGTGACAACCGTCACCAAATCATAAAAAGGTTTGTCCCATATACTTTAAGTTTAAAATTCAATAAGTCATCGATGATTTAGAAATACCTTTCGTAGCGTAAGTATATAAATAAAAGTCCTAGTTCTTGTAAAAAAAAATATATATTTACGTCTTACCTAAAAATCTTATTACATGTTTAAATGTCTATTATAATTTTAAATAAGTAGCAAGTACATTGTATGTACACTTTTAATAAAATGTAATGTAATAATAAACATATTAAAGATGTTTATCTTACATTATATTTATAATAATAGTAATAATAATAATAATATTAATAATAATAATAATAAATATAATATTATTATAACCAAAGTCAACCATCATCATTTTACCAACTTACACACTCAACCACCACCATCATCACCCTCACCACCGTACCCCCCCCCCCCCCACCCATCTCGGCCGAACCCCCCCCCCCCCCCCCCCCCCCTTCTCTTCTCTTTTGCCTATAAATACCAACCCAACTATCTCATTTCAACATCCCTTTCTCATTCAAACTCTCTTACACTCTCACTCTCTCAAATTCTCTCTTCAAACTCTCAAGAAGATCAATAGGAAGAAGCAACAATTTTTCAAGTAAAGTACTCTCTTGAAGGTATAATCACCCACTCTTAATACTAGTTCTTGTACATTTGTATTCCCTTGAAAAAAAATCCACCATATTCATCATCTTCTTCTCTTATCCTCTTCTTGAATACAAGAAGATCAACTTATAAACACATGCATGCAATCCGATTAAAGGACTTTGTACTACCATTTGAAGTATGGATTAAATCCTACCAAATGTTGTAAGGCTATAAGCATGCATGTGGTTCACCTCATTCTTCGTATTGAAAAAGATTGGTGAAAATGGTGGGTAATAATAAAGGATTGCAAATTTACAAAGACTTACAATGTTTAACCTTGCATGCAAGTATCTACTTATGATAAGTATAAAAGTTCTTAATAATTTCAAAAATCATGTATAAATATATATATATATATATTTACGATTATGCATGTATGTGTGTTTGATTTTAAAAACTATAAAATATGCTATTATGTAGTAAAATATAAACAAAAGACATACCTTTATTATATATATTTATGCATTCTTATTAAAGAAGATAACTCTATAATGTAATCATACATATTCAAAGTTTGTCATAAATACATATAATAATGTTGTGTGTCCTTATTTTCTTTAAAAATTACTATATATATATATATATATATATATATATATATATTCATTTCATTAATGTACATATAATTATATCGTAAGACAAGTTTTACATAAATAATGCATATATATATATATGAGTGTTGCATATTTTCAAAAACCAACTATATATTGATATATATATATTCGCATATATAATATCTATATGTATAAGATAAATATAAATAGAGTTTAATGATAATAACTACAAGTGAGAATTATCTAGACTTTAAAATACTTCAAATATTAACATAATACCTTTATAAAGAGTTGTACTCTAATAAGGACCTTACGGTGGACATTTAACATAATAGGATAAAGGTGTTGACGAATTTAAGGAACTAGTAGGACTTCCTATTACTTACCAAGCTTCACGAAAGGTGAGTGTTCACAACCCCCCTTTTTAAATACCTTTACTCATATATTTGGGGTGAAAGCATGATTATATATAAATGTTTTATTTATTGCCATCATAAATATTTAAATTACGCATGTATGGTAGTATTATACTTGTTGATGTACTTGAGTTTTAATACATTATCCATTAACTACCACTAAAGGGGCCTATGGTACTTGTAGATAGCGCTATTTATGGTCGACATCCCCTACTTATGGTTGACGAACTATAGGTGTACTTTACCTATTTCCAACATCATATAATTTGGGCGTTGGGGTTAAATAAATATATATCAAGGCAGTATATCGAAAGGATTGGAAAAATGGCTCAAGCTTAGTAAAACATCCCATGTATACTCAAAAACCACGCGTATAAATTGGGCAATAAACTGTGGTTGGATTAACGTCTCCATCCTTACAGAAATTAGTTGGGTTCAAAACCCCAACATTATACTTTATTACTATTGCATTAAAATTTCATTTTGTGCATATAAACCTGTGTCCTCACCAACTCTCGTAGTTGACCTCTCTTTTACTCATGCCTTTCAGGTAACCTTCGCTAGGTCTTAGAGCACGTTAGAGCATATCATGTGTGGATTTCATGAAACGAATTTCCAATCGGCTACTTTTATTTTTATATCAAAGACAATATTCCATTATCAGTACTGTATTTGGATAATTGTATTTTGATTTTATCTTAATTATTCTGTTATGGTTGGAAATTTTCTGTTACCTTGTGCTATGAGACCTATTGCTGTGACATCTCGTGTTTCCGCTTTAGCGGGGTGTGACAAGTAACACCTACCGGTTTAATCATTTTCGCCCATCATCTTCATATCCATAACACCTAAAAATTTTCATCATTTTCGAACCCCTGTTCACCATTTTTAATCATTTTCGTCACCTGCTGTTATATCACATAAAAGCAGGTCCCGAAATTGATAAATTTTGTCATTTTCATCATTTTGTCACTTGCTGTTGCATGATATATAAGGGTACGAAAATGATTGAAAATGATTAAAAATGACGAAATGATATATAAGGGTACGAAAAAAGTTTTTGATGAAAATGATGAAAATGACGAAAATTATCATTTTCGGCTGTTGGAAAAGAGTAACACCTACCGGTTTAATCATTTTCGCCCATCATCTTCATATCCATAATACCTAACAGTTTTCATCATTTTCGAACCCCTGTTCACCATTTTTTTTGACGAAAATGATGAAAATGACTAAAATTATCATTTTGTTACCTGCTGTTACGTGACATACAAGGGGCACAAAAATGATGAAAAATGATGAAATTTATCATTTTCGTGCCCCCTTGTATGTCACGTAACAGTAGGTGACGAAAATGATAAATTTCGTCGTTTTCATCATTTTCGTGTCCCTTATACATCACGTAAACAGCAGGCCCCGAAAATGATGGAAATGAAGAAATTTATCATTTTCGTCACCTGCTATTACGTGATATACAGGGGGCACGAAAATGATGAAAATGACGAAATTTATCATTTTCGGCTGCCCCATATATATCACGTGACAGTATGTCCCGAAAATGATAAATTTCATCATTTTCGTGCACCTTGTATGTCACCTCACAACAGGTGACGAAAATGATAAATTTTGTCATTTTCATCATCACTTTCATATCTATAACACCTATTAGCTTTCATCATTTTCGTAACCTATTATAACAATCAGTTTTATCATTTTCAGGACCTGTTATAACAGTCAGTTTTATCATTTTCAGGACCTGTTATAACAGTCAGTTTTATCATTTTCGGGACCTTTATAACAGTTAGTTTTATCATTTTCGTCATCACTTTCATATCTATAACACCTACCAGTTTTCATCATTTTCGGAACCTGTTATAACAATTAGTTTTATCATTTTCGGGACGTGTTATAACAATCCATTTTATCATTTTCGGGACCTGTTTAATGGGTTTCATCAGTTTTATCATTTTCGCACCTGTTATAACAGTCAGCCAATTTTTATCATTTTCGTCAAAAAAAAATTCCAGAAATATAGGAAGAGTTATCTCGTTTGAAAGAGGATTAAAAGATGAGTAGATTGGTATAATTTTTTTGCTCAAATTCTAAAAATTTAAATAGTTATGGTCATTTAAAGATCTAAGGGGTAAAAAAAATTAAAAAAAGAGGTTTTGAGATGGCTGGAAGAAATCGTGAGTTTATAACCAATTTTTAATGATTCCCATAATACCCTTCCTTCTAAAATTAAGTGTTATAATTGTTTACTTAATTACAAAAATATCATTATTAGATCTTGACCATTGATTTGATTAATCTAATGGTCTAGATTTGGACTTTGAGGACTTTGTTTAAGAGGGGGTCTTTATTAATCCAATATATATATATATATATATATATATATATGAAGAAGTTTATTTGAAAACCATAATTAGTGCGAGTACCGCGAGAACCAATCTAAGCCGTCCAATTTTTCCTACTTCAATCTCATTGTCCACCCATGAATTCCTTACATGCACCTTGTCACACTCTGACACTCTACGCTCTTCATCCATGAACTTCCCATATCCAAGGAACAGCTGAAATTTGTTCTCGCGGTTCTCACACTAAGAAAAGTTAATGCGAGAACCGCGAGAACCAATCTGAGCCGTCCAATTCCCCCTTCTTCAATGTCATCACCTACCCATGAATTCCTTACATGCACTCTGCCACACTTGATCCCCCCACGCTATCCATCCATATATCCCACTTACTAAATCAATGGTCAAGATTGGTTCTCGCACTAACATTTGTTCTCAAATAAAAAAGAAATTAATGTAAAAAATGTAAGAGTTAATAAAATTGTGACACTTGGAAAATATAAATAAAGGGGGATATGGACATTTTACACAACATATCAAATTCAAAAAACCAATTCCTATCCAAAGAACTGTCCCTTTAATTCCTGATCTCTCTCTCCTCGTCATTTGATCTCTCCGTTGGCTCATGAACCACCGCTGACGACACTAGATCCGCCGTCCTTTTCCTCTCCACATGAATCATCGTCTATGGTGTTGTTCTCTTACTATTTCTCCGTCTCTCACACGCAACCGATCAGTGGCGGATTTAGGAATTTGTTTGAGGGTATGCATTATACAAATATTTCTTGTAGAAGGCAAGCATTGCCACTATTTTTTTATTGAAAAAATAATCATTTTTTAAAATTTAACACTAGGATTTTTTTTTGAAGGCTATGCACTTCTCTACACATAGATCCGCCCCTGCTTCAAGTTCAAACGAGAACTGTTTTTCATAGGAAAACCGCGAGAACCAATCTGAGCCATCCAATTGCCCCTTCTTCAATGTAATTGCCCACTCATGAATTCATCACATGCACCTTGCCACACTTGATCCCCCACATCCATGAATTCCATTTTATCAAATCAACGGCTAAGATTAGTTCTCGCAGTTCTCGTATGAAAAACAGTTCTCGTTTGAACCGTCCCCTATATATATATATATATATATATATATGTGTGTGTGTGTGTCTGTGTGTGTGTGTGTGTGTGTATATATATATATATATATATATATATATAGGAAGAAGTTCCATCGAAAACCATTTTTAGTACGAGAACCGCAAGAACCAATCTAAGCCGTCCAAATCCCCCTCTTTCATTGTCATTGTCCACCCATG
Source organism: Pulicaria dysenterica (assembly GCA_947179395.2). Classification (NCBI taxonomy): domain Eukaryota; kingdom Viridiplantae; phylum Streptophyta; class Magnoliopsida; order Asterales; family Asteraceae; genus Pulicaria; species Pulicaria dysenterica. The sequence goes on along the minus strand of OX359292.1, from coordinate 46,817,471 downwards.
AATTCTTCACATATACCCTGCCACACTCGATCCCCCCACGCTCTCCATCCATAAATTCCACTTATCAAATCAAAGGCTAAGATTGGCTCTCGCACTAAAATCGGTTCTCAATGGAACCCTCCCCTATATATATATATATATATATATATATATATATATATATATATATATATATATATTTATATATATATGTATATATATATATATATATATATATATATATAGAGAGAGAGAGAGAAAAAACAACAATATAGAACCACCTATTAAACATATAACCTAAAGAACTCATCATAAATATTAGATCATTTCATTGTGTGGCTGAGATTAAATGAAAAACATTATATTATCAAAGGATCTTTCACGCTGTTGGTCAAATGATCTTATCAATTAAGATTTGATGAGACAAAGTTAAGTTTGTAAGATATGTTCTAAATACAACATAAACAGAATTATGAAGCCTGATCAAACTGAGCACTTATAGTGTTTCAGACTAAGCTTAAGGTGAGTAATAAGCTGAGCATATAGTTGATCAACTTATACTATATCTTAGTTAGCTTATTTATATGTTTGATAAGCTGTTTGTGTGTCACCTAAGGTATAGGCTGAGCTTTCAGCTTGATATGTTTCAAGCTGAGTGACTCAATCTGTAGACTGAGTCAGCTCAACTAAGTTGCTAAGTAAGTTCTAGCTAACTCTTATGACTTCTAAGGATGAGTTAGTCTTTATGCATGTCAGTGCATGCTTAATGTCGAGTTTGTTCTCGAAGAACTCAGCTTGATAAGGTTCAAGCTGAGTAACTCAGCCTGACTAAAGAAGTCAGTTTAATAGACTTTAAATATGTTTTAAATTCCTTTTACTCTCTATATCTACAGCATGGATAAGAAGATTCCAAATGCAAGATTGAAGACTCAAGATAGAAGATTCAAGATTCAAGATTCCGGGTTATCCGTTAGTTTGTTAGCAGATTATGATAAGTTCTAGTTTGTTAGGATCCGTAGGCACAAAATTATAAATACTTATCTCTTGATAAGTTTAGAGGGACACCTCAATAGAACCTCACCATCGTATGTGTTACGAATCTTGATACACCGTTTGTAAGTTCAACGTGATCAAGAAATTCACAGATTTCCAACATAGTTCGTGTGTTCGATCTTCACATCTGTTGTGAAGTTTGTAAGTATTCAATCTGTGAATAAATCCTGTTTAGAGAGGTAGTCTGTATCTATAATCATAAGTTGATTATAGATAGCAAGTTCGATCAATTAGTTGAGAGACTGAGAGTTTTGATTTATATTAGGTGTTTACATATCAAGTGTTGCTTACTTGATAGTCACTGTAATCATCTTCTTATTAATGAAAGCAATCGATTTCATGTGGTTTGATTTGTGTAACACTTTTTATTGATTTGTTCAATTTTTCGCAGAAAGTGTATTAAACCCCCCTTCTACACATTACTTGCTTGTTGATACTCTCACCAAGGGACCAACAACTGGTATCAGAGCAGGCTGAACTATTCATAAGTTGAAGTTCAAGATTATGAGAAAGTGTAATATGTCGACAAGCAACAATTCTTTGAACTTTCCTCAGATGGCTGCTAAAGGATGTCCCATCTTTGATGGATCTAATTATCCTATGTGGAAATTAAGAGCCATGCACTTCCTTAAGTCCATTGACAACAAAATGTATGATGTCATAACTCGTGAACCAATCATCCCCAAGATTCATGCTGCTGTCAATGATAAGCCTCCTGACAAGACTGAAAAGGAAGTCAAGAAGCCTTTGGCATCCTGGACTGAAGAGGATTGGAAATTACATTCTATGGATGACAAAGCTAATAGTGTTCTAGCAAATTCCCTAACCAATGAGATCTTACATACTGTGACTGGGTGTCAATCTGCAAAAGAGATATGGGATACATTGAGTATTACATATGAGGGCACAGATCTGGTCAAGCAGCAAAAGAAGAATCATCTTAACAGATCTTATGAAAACTTCTTTTCTAAAAAGAATGAAACCTTATCTGATGTGTTCACAAGGTTTCACTGCTTGATAAATGACCTGCTAAGTGTAGGCGTTAAAAAGGATGAAGTTGAACTAGTGCTGAAATTTCTGGATGTGTTACCAGAGAAATTTAATGAGGTGACTACAGCACTAAGGGCTGGAGGTACATTACATATGTATAACTTACAATCAATATATGGGTTCTTGCTTAACATGAACAGATCATAGAACACAAGAAAACTTCTCAACAACAGATGAAGGACTCTCTCGATAAGCATGAAACTGCATTAATTGCAGAGAAGAAGAAAAATAGTTCAAAAGCATTCATAACTGAATCTGAGACTGAGTCAGATTCTCAAGCTGACCACTCAGACTCAGACTGAAGTGATACTGGTGATGTTCAGACTTGTTGGAGTATGCCCACTGACGCACGTACGCCATAAGTATCACTACTGATAATGTATGGGCCTATTGGGTCACACACCGGGGACCTATCTCGACAGCCTATTAAGTGGAGGGACCAATGGTGTCAAAATGGAAAGATTGGTGTGCTGGTGAATACCGCGACGTGGAGCACTTAAGGACACGCGACGCGGAGTTTCCGCGGCGCGGAAACTTACGGGCCCGCGGCGCGGAATTTCATCTGACAGCATGCAGTTTTTTGCTTTTCACCTCCAATCTTGCCCAATGGGTGGGCTAACGTGTGCAGAAGTCTGAGGCCGGCTTTGGGGAGAGGAAGTGGCATTTTAGAGTTTATAAAACACCCTCATTTGTCCTTCTCTTCAAGCTTTTGCAAAAACCCACAAATACACTTAGTCTTGAGAACTATAAGAGTGTTCTTGTGAGTTCAAAAGGGCCATCCGAATCTCTGCTATCAAGTGCTGTTCTTGTGGTGATTTCTACTGGAAGAAGATCATACAAGCTTGCTAGTACAAGGAGAAAGGACCATACCCGGGGTAGACTTCGATAGAGGAGAGCTTCTTTGCTCTCTTGTTCATCATCACCTCACATCTGATTTTCTGGAGCTTAGGAACAAGGGTATAACCTCTTCTCTTTCTGTTTCACATGTTGCTTAAGTTAGCTATAGAGTTTGGTCCATGGTTTGGGGTTTTATGCTTTGATTACTTGTACTTTATGCTTTGTATGTTGTACCTTGTTGCTTCCGCTGTGTACATAGAACCCCAACAATGGTATCAGAGCCACCTCTATACTACTTTAGCACATGGTGGCTTGAAAAACCCGAAAATAATAAGTCTTGTTTTCTATTCGTCAGTTTCCGCGGCGCGGAACCCTTGTGGAACCGCGGCACGGAATGTCGTTGTACAGACTGTTTTTTTTTAAACTTTGTTGTAAATAAAAAAAAATTTATTTTTGGGTTTTTGGCACTGATTTTTGGTTTCTGGATTTTGTCCAGAAATTAAAAAAAAAAAATAAATTTGTTTTGAAGTTGCCTTGTATAATGGTTGGTGTATTTATATGTGGATTATTATTTTGGCATGAAAATAAATAATTGCATATACTTACATTATGTATTTATGAATATGTTTCACTAAAAATGGTTTGGTGTTACTAATGCCTAAATACATGGGATTATTTTGTGCCTTGAGTGTTTTAAATAATCTTAACCATTATACATAAGTTTACATGGTCTTTGTGTGGCACACCATGTTGTTGATGTTGTTGTTGTAATTGTTCACTAGTGAACCTGTTTTGTTGGTAACCCTAGAAAAATGCCCTAGACCTTGTGGATGTTTGGTTGTATGTTTTATTATTCATTCATTTGGTGACTTTGGGTCACAATGGTTTGTAATAATAATTTATTTATTCATTTATTTGGTATGTAATTGTTTTGTGGCTTGCATGCCATTTAAATATTCCACATTATGTATATGTACTAGAAAATAGGATTTGTGGCTTGCATGCCATTTATTTAATTTTCTATGTAATTGTAATATGGAGCAACCATCGGGAGTCCATGGAGTGACGTCTTGGCGAACACGAAATCCGGAAGGCCCAATGGAGGTGGCGGGTTTAGTGGGAGCACATCCAAGTCAAGGAGTTTTTGTCCTTAGATGACTGGTTTTTCCCGTAGTGGCTCAAGGGAATAACACATAGGTTTTAGGGGCATGGTTACCAACCTTATGTATGCGTGTGATGGTTTTATTAAATATTGTTTATGCATGAGTTGTAGGACTATTGCATGCTAGACAATTTTTGACAAATAATGAAACCAAAGAGTTTTAAAAATGGTTTAACAACTCTCGTGCGCACACTTGATTAACAAACGGATTTAAATTGGTTTAGTATCCGACTAGTGAAAACTTTTGGTTATTGTCACTTTTGTTAATCAAACTCAAAATGTTTTTTTTAACCGGAAAACTAAAATCCCGTTTTCTAAATGTAAATCGCACACCACCCATAAGATGACACCGCCCAAATCTAGTCGTGTAAGGGTTGATCGTCGAGCTCTAGCCGAGATTACCTTTGCATGAGCTGTGTGGAAGGCGCGTGTGGCAACTCGCAAGGTCGATTGTCGAGCTCTAGCCGAGTCGACCATTGGGCTAGAGTACCACCGTGTATCTTGATGGTTGATTTACAATTTCAAATTAATCTTTCATATGGTCGTCGAGCTTTAGCCGAGGTCATGTAAAATATTAATTTGGGATTGGTGTGGAGGGATCAAACATGCCAAACTTGGCACAATGGTTGTCAAGTAGGATCCCGCAAGGAACTAAGAGTTGCAATAATGGATTGCAATCGGTCAATGGTTTCCGGCCTAAATAACTTTGCCACGTGATCCGCGGAAAACCCGTCACGGTGCAAGGTGAAATAAGGTTCTTAGCCCTTGTTAAAATAGTTGTTTTTCATTAAACATTTGGGGTAATTATTTTAACGAGGATTTCAATCAAACTAACCAAATCTACTTTGCTTATTTTAGATGGCATCAACTAGCACCCACCAAACCACGTCAAACATATCCTTAAGAGTGTTTCTCGAGAAGGATAAGCTCGATGGGACCAATTTTATGGAATGGTCACGGCAACTACGGATTGTCCTCCGTCATGAGGACAAGTTGGCCACCATTGAGGAACTCATCCCCGAGGTCCCTGCATCCAACGCGAGTAGGGTCGTTAGAGAGGCTTATGAAAAACGCCTCAAAGACATCACCGAGGTTACTTGCCTCATGCTTAGCACTATGAGCTCCGACTTGCAAAAGTCGATGGAGCACTTGAGTGCTTATGACATGATGCGCGAGTTGTCGGACATGTTCCAACAACAAGCCAAGCAAGAACGGTATGGTTGTCTCAACGACCTTCTCGGTTGCCGGTTGCATGAGGGCGGGAACGTGTCCCACCACGTTCTAAAGATGAAAGAGTTGGTGGAACGCCTCGAGAGGTTGGGATTTGCCATATCGAGAGAGATGGCGGTAGACTTGATTCTACGGTCTCTCCCACCGTCATATGATCAATTTGTTGTAAGTTATCATATGCACGGGATGGACAAATCCCTTATGGAATTGCATGGTATGCTGCGGACCGCCGAGTCCAACATGACCAAGCAAAATCCATCAACCTCCGTTCCCGTCTTGGCCATCAAGGAGGGTGAGTCCAAGAAGAGGAAGAAACCGGCCTCTACCCCGAAAGGGAAAGGCAAGGGTAAGGTTGGGGCTCCCAAGCCAAACCCTGCCCCGGAGCCGAAGCCGAAGGGACTTATCCCTCAAGCTAAGACTCCGGAGGAGGCGATTTGCTTCTTCTGCGGGGCTAAAGGACACATGCGCCGGAGCTGCCCTAAGTACCTAGAGGGCCTGAAGAAGCTACGAGCTTCGGGAGCGGGCGCTTCTACTTCAGGTACGTTTGTGATTGAACTCCATCATACTTCTACATCTAATGGCTGGGTTTTAGATACCGGCTGTGGCACTCACATTTGTAATATGGTGCAGGTGCTAAAGGGAAGTAGAAGGCTGAGAGATGGGGAGCTGGAGCTAACAATGGGAAACAAAGAGGTTGTCCCGGTGTTAGAGAAAGGAAGTGTGGAGCTTACTTTCAAGACCGGCTTATCTATATTTTGAAAGATGTATGCTATTCGCCGCTTGTGGCAAGAAACATTTTATCATTTTATGCTTTGTATGACGATGGATATTTGTTTAAATTTGAAAATGGTTTTATCTTATGCTTTAAAAATGATGTTTGTTATTTTAAAGCTTATCCATGTCGTGGTATATACGAAGCCGATGCATACATAGAAAATAATAGAGCAATCATGAACATTGATTCTGGATCCAAAAATGGTTTGGATAAGTTTTCCTTATGGCATAGTCGTCTTGGCCATATAAACGAGAAACGCATCACCAAGCTCCAATCGGATGGGATATTGGAATCCTTTGACCTCGGGTCAAATGAAGTATGCGAATCCTGTTTATTAGGCAAGATGAGTAAGTCACCCTTTACCGGTGTGGGTGAAAGGGCTAAATGCTTGTTGGAAATAGTGCATACGGATGTATGCGGTCCGTTCAAGCATGTTACAAGGAACAACTCAAGATACTTCGTTACGTTTACTGATGATTTCAGTAGATATGGATATGTCTACTTGATTAGGCAAAAGTCTGAGGCCTTTGAGGTCTTTAAGACATTCCAAAACGAAGTCCAGAATCAATTGGGCAAGACTATCAAAGTACTCCGCTCCGATAGGGGAGGCGAGTACTTGAGCTCGGAGTTCCGTGATCATCTTGTTAGTTGTGGGATTATTTCGCAACTAACTCCTCCTAGGACGCCACAATTGAATGGTGTCGCCGAGCGGAGGAATCAAACATTGTTAGATATGGTCCGGTCAATGATGAGTCGCACGGAAGTACCCATTAGCTTTTGGGGGTACGCTCTCGAGTCGGCGGTAAGGATCCTTAACCTCGTACCGACAAAGAAGGTCCAAAAGACACCTTATGAGATGTGGCATGGAGTTGCTCCAAAGATAGCATATCTCAAGGTTTGGGGATGTCCTGCCTTCGTGAGACGAGAGGTAGAGGACAAACTTGAACCAAGGTCTGAAAGGTGTTACTTCATTGGGTATCTAACCGGAGGCATGGGATATTTATTCTACAAACCTTCCGAAAACAAAGTGTTTATCGCGAGAAGGGCCGTGTTCCTTGAAAGGGAACTCATATCCATGCAATCGGGTAAGAGGATTGATCTTGATGAAATTCAAGAACCCAATGAGGAAGGGACAAGTGTCGGCACTAGCAATCAACCTAAAGTGGTTGAAACCGAGCAAAAGAATGCGTCGGTACCTGACAACACTTAATTAATTCCTCGTAGGTCCGGTAGACCACGTCAAGAGCCAGAGAGATATGGGTTTCTCATATATGAGGGCAATGACCTATTGGTGGATCATGATGAACCGACCAACTACCGGGAAGCCGTAGCGGGCAGTGAGTCTGCTAGGTGGAGGGAAGCAATGGAGAGTGAGATGCAATCCATGTCGGATAACCAAGTATGGGAATTGGTTAATCCTATACCCGGGTATAAGACAGTGGGATGTAAATGGGTCTTCAAGAAGAAGACAGACATGGATGGAACTGTAGATACCTTCAAAGCCCGACTGGTGGCTAAGGGTTTCACGCAAACTCATGGGATTGACTATGAGGAAACCTTTACACCAGTGGCCATGTTGAAGTCTATCAGAATACTCATGGCCATAGCTGCGTTTTATGATTACGAGATATGGCAAATGGATGTAAAAACCGCCTTCCTTAACGGGAAGCTAAATGAAGAGGTGTTTATGACACAACCCGAGGGTTTTGTACATCCTGAGTATCCTGATAGAGTCTGCAAGTTAAAGAAGTCTATTTATGGACTTAAACAAGCATCTCGTAGCTGGAACCTGTGCTTTGATGAGAAAATCAAAGAGTTTGGATTTTCGAAAAGCAAGGATGAACCATGCGTATATGTCAGGGCTAGTGGAGCGCTGTAGTATTCCTTGTCCTATATGTAGATGATATTCTACTTATTGGAAACGATGTCCCAACCTTGAAAGAGGTTAAGACTTTTCTTGGGAGTTGTTTTTCTATGAAGGACTTGGGAGATGCGGCGTATATCTTGGGCATAAAGATCTATAGAGATAGATCTAAAAGGCTAATAGGGCTTAGCCAAAGTGCATATGTCGACAAGGTCTTGAAGCAATTCAAGATGGAGGACTCTAAGAGGGGTAACACCCCTATGTTGCATGGAGTGACTTTGAGCAAGTCTCAATGTCCTAGTTCCAAAGAGGAACTTGACGTAATGAAGAGGGTTCCATATGCTTCGGCAGTGGGATCAATCATGTACGCCATGCTATGCACTCGTCCTGATGTATCGTGTGCCTTGAGCATGACGAGTAGATATCAGGCTAATCCCGGACAAGCCCATTGGACTGCGGTCAAGAACATTCTCAAGTATCTTCGGAGGACAAAGGAGATGTTCTTGGTATATGGTGGTAAGGAAGAGCTTAGAGTACATGGTTACTCTGACGCTAGCTTCCAAACTGATAAGGACGACTGCCGATCACAATCGGGGTTCGTGTTCCTTCTCAATGGTGGTGCTATAAGTTGGAAGAGGCACATTCCTCGCAAATACCACTTCATCAGAGATGTTATTGAGAGTGGTGATATTGCCATCGGCAGAGTAGCATCGGAGGGCAATTTGGCTGATCCGTTCACTAAACCGTTGTCACAAGCTGTACATGATTCTCACACTAGAGATATAGGTGTTAGATTCGCAAGTGACTTGGTTTGAGTGTAATGTTTGGTTTATGTTTGATTTGTATTTGTACTTTGGGAACGCTAAGCAGTATTGTATTTCATTCTATATTGATTATTAAATGTGATTTAATGATACGCCGAGGGCGAATATTTTATGAATCCTTACTGTGTTCCATCTTAGCATGTTTAATACTTCCCAGAATGCTTTTTCATTCTAAATGTCCACAGACGGTCATTCTTCATGGGGAGGAAGTTTGAGATAAGACTGAGGGAAGTTGTTGGTCGCTATCTAATAATGGATTAGATAAAAGAGATGCAACACTTCGCCTGTGCTTGCAATGGCCAAGTGACTGGATGACCCGCACCTGAACTTACTTCATGGTTTCTGTCATGAGTAAGTCAGGATGATAATATAATTTTCTCCTTAGACTGGAAATACATGTGTTCCAAAGCATGGATCTGCTTTGCCTTAATTGCTTTCAAACGCAGTTCGTAACTGGCTGTTATAAAGGGAGCTTTTAGGTAAAGTATGGTGTATGTAGCGGAGCAATGTAGTCGAATGGATTCGTTCCTCTAGTTTTAGAGAGATATCCTTGGGCCCCTCGATGATTGATAGCTGACGTAAAATGCATGGCCATGCTCAAGTTGCAATGATGTTTGATCGATTGCAACTAGTTTTTGGGTCACCATCAATCAAGATCGAGAAACATAATCGTGAACGATCTGGAGATTGACATTTAACCATGTCTCGTGTTCACACGGATATCGCGAACGAAGGGATAAATGATGACTTATCTATAGGACCATTTCGTAACTGATTCTGGATTTGGTTTTTGACAAAAACCCATACTGACTTGGGGGCAGATATGCCTTGCTAGAGGCCGCTCTTTGTCTGTGGTCTTAGGGTATGGTGTGTCATGTGAAAGTGGGAGTTTGTTGGAGTATGCCCACTGATGCACGTACGCCATAAGTATCACTACTGATAATGTATGGGCCTATTGGGTTACACACCGGGGACCTATCTCGACAGCCTATTAAGTGGAGGGACCAATGGTGTCAAAATGGAAAGATTGGTGTGCTGGCGAATACCGCGACGTGGAGCACTTAAGGACACGCGACGCGGAGTTTCCGCGGCGCGGAATTTCATCTGACAGCATGCAGTTTTTTGCTTTTCACCTCCACTCTTGCCCAATGGGTGGGCTAACGTGTGCAGAAGTCTGAGGCCGGCTTTGGGGAGAGGAAGTGGCATTTTAGAGTTTATAAAACACCCTCATTTGTCCTTCTCTTCAAGCTTTTGCAAAAACCCACAAATACACTTAGTCTTGAGAACTATAAGAGTGTTCTTGTGAGTTCAAAAGGGCCATCCGAATCTCTGCTATCAAGGGCTGTTCTTGTGGTGATTTCTACTGGAAGAATTTCATCCAAGCTTTCTAGTACAAGGAGAAAGGACCATACCCGGGGTGGACTTCGATAGAGGAGAGCTTCTTTGCTTTCTTGTTCATCATCACCTCACATCCGATTTTCTGGAGCTTAGGAACAAGGGTATAACCTCTTCTCTTTCTGTTTCACGTGTTTCTTAAGTTAGCTATAGATTTTGGTCCATGGTTTGGGGTTTTATGCTTTGATTACTTGTACTTTATGCTTTGTATGTTGTACCTTGTTGCTTCCGCTGTGTACATAGAACCCCAACAAGACTATCACTGAACAAATGGCTATGCTTGCCAGAAGGTTGAGAAGGGTACAAAGGGGAACAAGAAGATCTGATAGAGACAAAGGAAAGAGTTCTTTTGACCCAAAGAAAGCCGTGTTCTTCAACTGTCAGAGGAAGGGACATATTGCTGCTGAGTGCAGAGTGAAGAAGGGTGAAACAACTTCAGTAGCTGACAAGAATGCTTACAGGGCTGATAAGTATAAAAAGAAATATACTCAGCTCAAGAAAGGAAAGCCTAAAGACAAGTCCAATGTTAAAGGACTTTATGCTGAAACTTGGGATACATAATCATCTACCTCAGATGATGATGACCAATGTCTGATGGTTCAAGAAGATGAAGAGTTTGAAATTGATGAAGTTGATTATGGTATGTCTGAATCAACTTTTGAAGCTGATATGAAGGAAGTTGAGGAAAACAGCAAACTAAGTGACTGAGATCCTTCCTCCATGTACAAGGTTAGTAATTTCAACTCTTACACCGATGAAGAAAAAGGTCTTACATTTGGTTATTTGTAAAACTACTTTAAGACCAGCCTGTTAGTTCATACATAGTCACATATTAAGAAATGCACTCCTTATTTTGATGATGATAAAAATATGAACAAGTAATATTATTGCTTATCAAATTTATTCATATGTTCATATGCTACATTCTTTAAAGATCAACAAACCTAAAATTAATGATCAAGTTAAGAACAAATATTTGAAGACTTCAATTCAACAAGAAAAGAAGAAATCAAGATAAAGGAACCTTCACGGTCGATCCCACGGTCAACCGTGAAGCAACCGTCGCTGCTCAGCTCACAACTCTTAAATATTGTTCTTCTTCAAGTCAACCGAACTCGTACTCAACAAGTAAAGATGATATCTTCAAAGCCGATGACGAAGATATCTACAAAGAAGAGTTCGAATTATATGAGCTTACAAATAAAATAATCAAATTAGTTTAAGTCTTTATAAAATTATTTTTCTAAAAGTTTTATAAAAATGGACAAATTTTTTTATAAACTTATTTGTGTTGGTTGAATTAAACTATGACTTCCCATTTTAGCAAATACCAAACATAATCCCACTTTGAAACAATACACAACCATTTTTAGCAAAGGAATCTCCCAAAGGGGTAAAATTCCAACATGCTTTGTGTATTGGTTTCCAAACTTCCATTTTTGTGTTTAAATTCAAACATTAGAAGTATGGGATCAACCAACCTTTTGAACATCTACTTTTCAGTTGATTTTTATGGTAAAAATGAGTTGAGTATGGTTTTAAATAAAGTCCAACGTCTATAATTGAAAGGCTCAAAAAGTTCCAGGAAGCTGACGGTTTTAGACACGGTCGACCGTGGATAAAACCGTGAGATGTCTGGACACTTTTTCAGCTCACTCCTTTTTCCTTATTTAAACCAACTCAAACCTCATTCATTACTTACCTCTTGCACAACAAAAACACAGAACATATATTCATATCTTGTGAGCTCATATACTTTGATATTATTCAATATTTCAAGATCAATATCCAAGCAAGAGTGAAAGCCATCAAAGTTCAAACATTACGACATCATTCATATATATTGTAATAGTGTAAGGATCATCTCTAGCCTTCCAAATTAGAGTGAAGTAAGGATCATCTCTAGCCTTTAGAATTAGAGAGAAGTAAGGATCAACTCTAGCCTTTCAAATTAGAGTGAAGTGAGGATCAACTCTAGCCTATAGAATTAGAGTGAAGCAAGGTCATCTTTACCTTACTTGCAAGTTTGAAGTGTTAATTCTTGCAAGTGAAAAAGAGAAGTGTAAAAGGTTTATCTCTACCTTCAAAGAGAGAAGCTAGTGGATCAAACTCTTGGTGGGTGAGGCCAAGGAGTGGATGTAGTGCAAGTTTGTTAACACTTGCATGAACCACTATAAATCTCTTGTGTTCTACTTGGTGATATCTCTCTATCTCTACTCTCTTTAAATTCTTGCAAATATTAGTTGTGTTGCTATAAATTTCAAGATTATTCTTTATAACATAACTTACAAATTTTATAAGTGCAAAAATTGGTAAACTAAGTAAAAGAACCTATTCACTCCCCCCACCTCTAGGTTCCAACACAGCCTTAAGTCTCAAGTTGACCTCAAAGCTGAAATCACTAAGCTCAAGAATGAGATTAAGAAAAATCAAACTCTCATTACTACTGGAAAGAAAGTACAATGTGATCTTGAATGTCAAAGACACATTAACAAACTTCTAAGTAAAGAACATCAGGAAGCTAAGGATAAAGTTGACCAACTTCAGAAGGTCACTGAATCCTGGTGTAAGTCATCAAGGCTTGCTGAATAGTGCATCAACCAACAGATCCCTAAACAGGTAAAAGCTATACTTGGAGGTGACTATCAATCTGCAGCTTATGCAACTGATGATGATGAGATAGCAATACAGATTCTGAGGAAGATAGACTACTGATTGAATCTCAGAAGTCATCCTCAGAAAAGAGACATGATCAAAGCCTTAAATACAATAAGTTTGTAAAGACAAAGGATCATGGGAATGAGTGTTCAACTTCAAAACATCATAGTAAGTCTGTTCTTGATAGATTAGGCACTCAGCCTATTCAAAAAACATCTGTTATTGAAAGGTTGAATCCAAACCCTTTCAAAAGACAGCATTCTTTGTCCAATTCAGAGAGAGGTTTCAAGAATAGAAAGACATCTGTAAGTCAGAAGTCATATCACAACAATGGTAAGTCCAAAGTTGTTGAGTCTGGTAAGTCCAAAGAACACAACAATGGTAAGTCCAAAGTTGTTGAAACTGGTAAATCCAAAAATCATGACAATGGTAAGTCCAAAGTCAATGAAAAGAAGTTTGTTGGTTAAACTTCTGATCAATAGGATAATAAACCTAGATATGACAAAGGTAAGTCCAAATTCAATGAGCATCAGGTGAATCAGCTTGCAAAGAAAGTTAAGAAATTATCCACAACCTATAATCCTAAAGCTGAGAGAAAGTTCTCTAAAGGATTATTGGATAACCTACATCCTGTAGTCATTGGTAGAAGGAAGTGCTACAAGTGTGGAGGTAGAGAACATGAGGCCAAGGACTGTGATAGTGAAATTTTAAGGATTGAAAAGGAACAAGCTGATCAGCCTACGCAGGATACTACCCCTGTTTAAGCTGAACAGTCAGCTCCACATGATGAAACGACAAAGTGTTCATCATCTGAACCTACTACAAAGTGGGTTCCCAAACAAAACTAATATGTTTAGTTTTCTTTTCATGTGCAGGGTTCAAGTAAATGGTACTTAGAAAGTGGATGCTCAAGGCACATGACAGGGTGGAAAGGACTTCTAAGTGAATTCCAGGAAGATGAAGGTCCTAAAGTAACGTTTGGTGATAACTCCCATGGAAGAACAAAAGGATATGGGAAGATGCATGCTGGCAAGGTGACTTTCCAGAAGGTTGCATATGTTAAATCTCTTAAACACAATCTGATAAGTATCAGTCAATTGTGTGATGAAGACAATGTTGTTACTTTTAGGAAGAAAGCAGGAACAATATACAATGCAAAGGGTAAGCCAGTGCTAATGGCAAAAAAAGAAAGAGATGTGTATCTACTTGATCTAAACTCTACTGATCCCAATACTGAAACCTGCTTATATTGTCAAAGACAAATTATGCTCAACTTGTGCTCAAAGATCACATTTTTCAAAGATCACATTTGTCAAAGACAAATTGTGCTCAACTTGTGAACAAGGGAACCATCACAAAGGGTCATTTAAATCAAAGCAAAACTTTTCAATAACAGACCCATTGCATATGTTGCATATGGATCTGTTTGGACCCGTAAGTACTCCAAGCCTAAGTGGCAAGAAGTACACCCTGGTGATAGTAGATGATTTCTCTAGATTCACCTGGGTAATATTCCTTAAAACCAAAAGTGAAGCTGCCCTAGAGATAATAAGTTCTATCAAACAGGAAGAATTGCAAAAAGGTAAGTCTGTTAAGAAACTCAGAAGTGATCATGGGACTGAGTTCAGAAACTCAACCCTAGAAGGCTTTTGTGAACAAAAAGGAATATTACAAAATTTCTCCTCAGTTAGAACTCTTCAACAAAATGGAGTTGCTGTAAGGGGAAATAGAACCTTAATTGAGGTTGCTAGAACAATGCTGTGTGAGGCAGGATTGAAACTCTATTTTTGGGATGAAGCTGTCAGTACAGCATGCTATACCCAAAATAGATCAATCATAGTCAAAAGACATGACAAATCTGCATATGAAATGTATAAATCAAGAAATCCCAATATAGGTTACTTCCTTGTCTTTGGTTCAAAATGCTATGTGCTGAATCAAAGAGATCAACTCCATAAGTTGGAACCTAAAGCTGATCCTGGAATTTTTGTTGGTTATTCCTCAATCTCCAAGTCATACAGAGTGTATAACTCAAGGAGAAAGGCTATAGAAGAATCAATTCATGTCTCATTTGATGAAGACAACATTGATCAAGCTGACAAAAGTCAAGCTGACTCAGTCAGTCTGAGTGAGCTTGAAAAGCCGGAGGAAACCAAAATGTCAAATCCTATGTATGTCATAGATGATGACAGTGATGAAGATGTGTGTACACCTAAGAGATCATTACAAGCTCCAAAGGACTCTCAAACTGAGAAAGATGATAAGTTCATTAATCCCTTTGGAGAGAATACTACTCAGACTGAAGATCTTAGTGATCAACAGTTTGATGACAATGCTGTAATTGAGACTGAGGAGGTAAGTTCACCTCAGAGTCCTCAATATCACTCAAGTCCAGAACCACAATCTCCTACTACAACATTTAAATTCCTCAAAGATCATCCTCAAGATCAAGTAATTGGTGACATTCAAAATAGAGTGACCACCAGATCAAAGGCAATAGCAAATTATGCTGCTTACTTTGGTTTCCTATCTCAAATGGAACCAAAGAAGACTGAAGAAGCCTTAGAAGATGAGGAATGGATTGAAGCTATGCAAGAGGAATTAAATGAGTTTGAGAGAAACAAGGTATGTAATCTTGTCCCAACACCCAAAGATCATACGATTATAGGCACTAAGTGGGTCTATAGAAACAAGATGGACAAGGATGGAGTGATTGTTAGGAACAAAGCCAGGCTGGTAGAACAAGGATATAGATAAGAAGAAGGAATAGATTATGATGAGACATTTGCCCCTGTTGCTAGAATTGAAGCCATTAGACTGTTCTTAGCTTATGCAGCATACAAAGACTTCAAAGTCTATCAAATGGATGTGAAAAGTGCTTTCCTAAATGGAAAACTTCAGGAGGAAGTCTATGTGAAACAACCTCCTGGCTTTGTTAATTCAAAGTATCCACATCATCTCTATAAGTTATACAAGGCTTTGTATGGTCTTAAAAAAGCTCCAAGAACTTGGTATGATACACTGTCCAAATATCTACTATCAATGGACTTTACCAGAGGCAGTATTGATAAGACACTCTTCATTAAAAAGAGTAAAGGACAGGTGATTCTTGTACAAATCTATGTGGATGACATTATCTTTGGATCTACAAATGAATCTCTATGTGAATGGTTCTCCAAAGTTATGTCAAAAAGGTACAAGATGAGTATGATGGGTGAAATGACATATTTTCTAGGCTTACAGATTCAACCAAAGCCTGATGGAATATTCATTAATCAAAGCAAGTATGTTCTTGATTTGATAAAAATATGGTTTTGATTCTTGTTTAACCATGAAAACACCCATGTCACCAGCTGTCAAGCTGAGCAAGGGCTCAGATGGAAAATCTGTATGTCAGTCTATCTATAGAGGGATGATAGGTTCATTACTCTATTTGACAGCCAGTAGACCTGATATCATGTTTGCTACATGTGTTTGTGCAAGATATCAGGCAGATCCTAAGGAATCACATCTTCAAGCTGTGAAAATGATCTTTAGGTACCTTAAAGGTACACCAAATCTAGGTCTTTGGTATCCAAAGGACTCTGGATTTGAGTTAGTTGGATTTTCAGATGCTGATTATGCTGGGTGCAAGTTAGACAAAAAATCAACAATAGGAGGATGTCAAATGCTTGGAGGGAAGTTTGTAAGATGGACTAGTAAGAAACAGAACTCAGTGGCTACCTTAACTGCTGAAGCTGAGTATGTTGCTGCAGGAAGCTATTGTGCTCAAATCCTGTGGATGCAACATCAGCTTCAAGACTTTGGTATGAATTTCAAGAAAACTCCTATTTTCTGTGATAACCAAAGTACAATAGCCATCACATATAATCCAGTCTTTCACTCCAGAACAAAGCATATAGAGATTAGACATCACTTCATAAGAGACATCGTGGAAAAAGGTAAAGTTGAAATGTAACGCCGCGGGTTTTCAGAAGCTTAATTAATAAAATATAATTAAGACACCAATTGTTTAACCAAAAGATATCGTTTAACAAACACAGCAGAAGTATTTAACTATTTAATTATACGAATTGTAGTATAAATATTAACAAAATACCCAACAGTGTTACCGAATATCGGCCGACCATTAATAAACATCAGAGTAAACAAAAGCAAGAGTAAGAGGTGTTCCCCAAAATTTACCTATGAGATAACCATAGCATGGCACCCTTCCTCACGATCAACTATATACCTGCACATAGATGGGTTACATGAAAGGAGGGGTTAGCTATAAATAGCTAGTGAGTAACAGTTAAACAATAGTATCATAACAAGATTATCATAGCATGCAAGGCATATTGTAGATCATCAAACAAGTCTACCCTAACAGCTAGCAATGTTCCGGTATAGCCAGGAGGAGTCATATCTTGCAGGGTTGCAAGCCCGACTCAATGATCCAAACTAGGGTAACGGAACACTTCTATCATATCGCGCCGGTGGGGGAGCGGGTAGCAGTCTACCATTGTGTTAATGAGCGGGGATATCAGTGAGAGCCCCTAATTGAGGCACGGAGGTTTAATAAACTCACAGTTGGCCTACTTAAGCCATAACACCACTTTGATGTTTAATAAACATTTAACTATAGCATGCGATTGACACAGTTGGCCTACTTAAGCCATAACATAAGAAATACATATCCAGCATATCCATTTAGCAATACCAACATGATAACTCACCTTAAACTTGATATAACAATCTTATTATGATGTCTAAGGTTAACCAGTACTCACCTGGCAGTCCAAGACGATAGACGTATCACTCAATATCTTCCGGTCCTTCTACAATACCTAACACAATAGGTTTAGGCTCAATTACCACTTTATATCAACTAATCTCCGCTTAAACATGATTTCATAAACTTCCAGGACAAGACTTCTGCTTGCGGCCGCATGTACTTTCCTTACGGTCGCAAGGACCCTATCTTCAATAAACGATGCTTCCGATCACAAGGGGAGTCCCTTACGGTCGCAAACATAGTTCCTTG
The DNA here is from genome assembly GCA_947179395.2 of Pulicaria dysenterica. Classification (NCBI taxonomy): domain Eukaryota; kingdom Viridiplantae; phylum Streptophyta; class Magnoliopsida; order Asterales; family Asteraceae; genus Pulicaria; species Pulicaria dysenterica. Next base: position 46,799,618 of record OX359292.1, on the reverse strand, counting down.
ATTGGTTACAACCGCAAGTTATGTACCTACGATCGTAAACCTCGTTTCCTTCGCTCGTAAGCGGTAAATCAACAAAACAGCCCCTTTGCGGTCGCATGCCAAATGCAAGCGGTCGCATGGACTGCATGCGATCGCATGGACCCTTCATGCGGTCGCATGGCTTCCTGAATTGCTTGCGGGCGCATGGACTTTCCATACTGTCGCATGTACCTCCAATGCGGTCGCATGTACCTGCCATGCGGTCGCATGGACCTCTATTATAACAGGGTTCATCCCTGTTCGAACATATCAACTGTAATTCACGTTTTTGACCCCCAAATTGACCAAAACTCAATACCAATTGTTCATAGAGATTGTTTAACAACCTTAGAAGCTTACCAGATCATTTGGCACAAAAGAGAATCACAAGAACACCTTATTACACCATCATTTTGGAACCAACTATTTCAAGTACATGAACTAGGTTTGAAAAGAAGATAACTTACAAGAAGATGATACCAAGCAGGTTCTATACTTAGATTTGTTGTTGAATACAGAAGCAAATCACTTCTCTTTCTGATTTCTAGTTTGAATTTGCTAGGGTTTGAAGTGTATATGTGTATACGAGAGTTTGTGTGTGTTTTGATACTCTCCAGGGGATAAGAAACAGTTAGACCGACTTTGGGTTGGTTAGTTTATTAAACGCGGTATTTTGTTCCCCTTTTCAACTTACAACTCATCCCTTGTTAACTCGTTTAACCTAACGAGGATATATTTGGAACCATTATCTAAAACCATTGAATATTTTATAACTTTTACCATTTAACCTCAACTTTCATCTATCACCTCAGATATCCTCTTTACCCAACTAACAACATAATCTAACAAATAAAATACTTAATTAAGTCAACGTACAATTAGTTATACACAAGGTACCACTAGGCACTACTAGGCCCATTTTCAGGATGTTACAAATCTACCCTCCTTAAAGAGGATTCCGTCCTCGGAATCCTGCCATTACTATATTTACAATTTCTAACCACCAACAAAATTTTTATAATAAACAACACCTTTAAACACACTTACCATCAACTAGGGGATTTGGACATCAATTCAATTTACCTAGTTAACTTGGATCCGTAGGTTTTTTTTAAAACCAGTCTCTCAACTCTAGCATATCGATATTCATCTACTTGTAACAGCACAATTACGCACAATGAAAGAGGATCATACCTCTTGTATTCCTACTATCACTACAGTTCAACTCGTCGTTACATCGAATATCTTCCATATAGAAACGTATCTACAATTTCACTTACTACCATAGTCACATGTTTCGTTATAAATTACCTCCATCGTTCTATATTAAACAACAACCACAAACGATACAAGAATCACTTATATAAGATTGTACTTATTTCAACTAACTACAACGTTAACACTACACATAAAGTACGCTTTACATTCACACCAACCAACGTACTCGAACGAGAGTTTTATACGACCGTTTCCAAAGTTTACATAACACTTCAACTATTTAGGGCACTCCGAAGAGTCGTGCCCGTACTGGCTATATTCATAACAAAACTTACCCAAACACTCTCTAGAATAATGACCCGGAAGTCCACATGCATAACAAACTTTCTCTTTATACCTACAATTTTCATAACAAAACTTACCCAAACACTCTCTAGAATAATGACCCGGAAGTCCACATGCATAACAAACTTTCTCTTTATACCTACAATTTTCATTGTAATTTTTTTACCACTACATTTTACATGCAACTCTTGGTCTAGACCCTCCAACTTCAGCTTGTATTTTCATCTTCCTGTTTTCGTCATTTCATTTCTCTCCCAACATATCAACTTTTTATTAATATAGATACCAAATATCATTCACATCCTAAGCTCTTACCAATTCCATCTTTGGCATACTAGACAGCTTCAACTATCTGTATTAATACTTATTCTTTCTTACTATATCAATTGAACTTCTCTTATTACCATCAAAGCTATTCTTTTTGTTACTTACAACAAATATCATTTAACCATTCATTTCCAACTTATCGTATTCATGATGATTATCACTATTATCACTTAGCTTTATCTAACAGTCCTTTACTCTCTCAAAATCTTCATACACATAATAACTATTAATATACTTTTCAACTTAGCTCCAAACTTTACTAACAAAATCAACAAACCATTAACTCTCATCGTTTCCTTCTCATTACAACATATGACCCGAAGGTCAACAGAACCCTTATAACTTTTCTATAACCGAGAATCTCAACCCTTAGGTTGTAGAATTAAACAATTTCGATTTCGGCGCTTTAATCTATACCGGATACGAAAGAAACAAGGGTGGGAATATTAATAGCAACTTAAGAAACACAATTAACAACTATTATCACTTGATATTAATAAACTCGACTTTAAGTGGGTAGTACACCTAGAAAACAGATACTTATGACCTTTTACCAAATTACATAACTATAGCCACAAAAACAACTATCTCTTGAATCAACGAGTACACCTATAGCAACAAAATCATCAAAAAAAAAAAAAAACACCCGCACTACTTCTTTTGTCAATTTTGTTTTCTCAACTACTATATATAACACTCTCCCTTTATCACTGGGAGTACTTTCCCGTTTGACCAAACAAAGTTCCGTTTATTCTCATATTTTACCTTGTAGTATACCCGATTTAAACTCTTATTCCCACAGACTTCCGTATCTTTGTATTCTCATCAGGTAATGACTGGGATACAAACCTCATTCTAATGGTAAAAGCATTGACAAAACTTTTCATAGTTCTATCTCCTTTTACGAGATTATTAAACTCACGCTATATGCGTTCGTATCATAGTTGGTGCAATATTTATCATCATTCTCTCACAGAATTGTTCTCAAGTTAGCGTGTCCAACACCTTTCTACTAACCAAGACTTTCACAGCATTCCACCACATAGCAGCACTACCCTTTAACTTACGCACCGCGCATTTAACACAATATCCCGGTTCATAATCACATAGCTTAAATATCTTTTCTATATCCCAAAGTCACCGTATAGCAACAATAGGGTTAACACTACCTTCAAACTTATTGGGTTTACCGAAAAGAAATTTCTGGAAAGTACCGTGCTTATGAATATCACCGTTATTCGCCTGAAACAACAAATCTTTCGTCAACTACAATTTCTCTTCTAAATATCTAACATAAGCCTCATATCCGTGTTCAAGCCTCAGGCTATCCGAATAGCAACAAGAAACTTCATCTCCCGCTTTTAAACGAACACGAGACAGTTCATTACCCACTTGATTAATAACTTTTCTGGTAAAGAAATTCTAATCAACTTTTTAGAACATAACACCTTAGAATTTTAATTAACGAACCAATCCATACCAATAATGACACCATAACCAGTAATCGGCACGAGGAGTAGGGAAACAGTAAAATTTCATCCGTCAATGGTAACGAAAACTTGAGATACTTGTGAAGTAACAAAAACTCGATTACTATTAGCAAGTTCCACTTCAATAGGATTTCTAACTAAGGTAACTAATGGTTGTCATTTATCACACAAGGTATTAGACACAAAGGAGTAGGATATAAACATCCTTATCCACATTACCCGAGGAACAGACCATTTTATTCAACTTCTATACCAAAAGAGAAATACTAGCTATAACTCATATAACTTAACATTTAATAAGTAACAGCATTATTCTAACATATAACATTTCACATATAACGCTCATCACACCCCAATACCACCCACGGAAAACTTAATAATAGCCGTGCCTGGGTTTGAGATTGAATACTCCTCAAAGTACCTAATTCACTCAAACCAAGGCTTTGATACCAACTTTTAACGCCGCGGGTTTTCAGAAGCTTAGTTAATAAAATATAATTAAGACACCAATTGTTTAACCAAAAGATATCGTTTAACAAACACAGCGGAAGTATTTAACTATTTAATTATACGAATTGTAGTATAAATTTTAACAAAATACCCAACGGTGTTACCGAATATCGGCCGACCATTAATAAACATCAGAGTAAACAAAAGCATGAGTAAGAAGTGTTCCCCAAAATTTACCAATGAGATAACCATAGCATGACACCCTTCCTCACGATCAACTATACATGCATGGGTTACATGAAAGGAGGGGTTAGCTATAAATAGCTAGTGAGTAACAGTTAAACAATAGTATCATAACAAGATTATCATAGCATGTAAGGCATATTGCAGATTATCAAACAAGTCTACCCTAACAACTAGCGATGTTCCGGTATAGCGAGGAAGAGTCACATCTTGCAGGATTGCAAGCCCGGCTTAATGATCCAAACTGGGGGAACCGAACACATCTATCATATCGCGCCGGTGGGGGAGCGGGTAGCAGTCCACGATTGCATTAACGAGCGGGGATATAAGTGAGAGCCCCTAACGAGCGGGGATATCGGTGAGAGCCCCTAACGAGCGGGGATATCAGTGAGAGCCCCTAGTTGAGGCACGGAGGTTCTGCAGAACCAAAGATTCGCGATCATGGAATCACCGTACCCCAAATAGCGAACAAAGTGCTGGCACGTGTATTGGCCTACAAAAGCCATATCATAGTAAAGTTGGCCTACAAAAGACCATATCATATTAAGTTGGCCTACAGAAAGCCATAGCATAGTAAATTTACCTACAAAAGCCCATAACATAACAAAGTGGCCTACAAAATCCCAAAGCATCAATATATATCAAATCATATCATAATTGGCCTACCGAAGCCTAACATATTAACGTACCAACTCATATCATAACATAACATTTTTATACCATTTTGTAACTTATCATAACATAACGTGTCCATTCAACTTTAACAGTACTATAATCATAACACCACTTTGATGTTTAATAAACATTTAACTATAGCATGCGATTGACACAGTTGGCCTACTTAAGCCATAACATAAGAAATACATATCCAGCATATCCATTTAGCAATACCAACATGATAACTCACCTTAAACTTGATATAACAATCTTATTATGATGTCTAAGGTTAACCGGTACTCACCTGGCAGTCAAAGACGATAGATGTATCACTCAATATCTTCCGGTCCTTCTACGATACCTAACACAATAGGTTTAGGCTCAATTACCACTTTATATCAACTAATCTCCGCTTAAACATGATTTCATAAACTTCCAGCACAAGACTTCTGCTTGCGGCCGCATGTACTTTCCTTACGGTTGCAAGGACCCTATCTTCAATAAACGATGCTTCCGATTGCAACGGGAGTCCCTTACGGTCGCAAACATAGTTCCTTGATTGGTTACGACCGCAAGTTATGTACCTACGATCGTAAACCTCACTTCCTTCGCTCGTAAGCGGTAAATCAGCAAAACAGTTCCTTTGCGGTCGAATGCCAAATGCATGCGCTCGCATGAATTGCATGCCATCGCATGGACCTTCCATGCGGTCGTATGGCTTCCAGAATTGATTGCGGTACATGGACTTTCCATACGGTCGCATGTACCTCCCATGCGGTAGCATGTACCTGCCATGTGGTCGCATAGAGCTTTGTTACAGTAGGGTTCATCCTTGTTCGAACACAGCAACTGTAATTCACGTTTTTGACACCCAAATCGACCAAAACTCAATACCAATTGTTCATAGACATTCTTTAACAACCTTAGAAGCTTACCAAATCATTTGACACAAAAGAGAATCACAAGAACACCTTTTTACCCCATCATTTTGGAACCAACTCTTTCAAGTACATGAACTAGGTTTGAAAAGAAGATAACTTACAAGAAGATGATACCAAGCAGGTTCTATACATAGATTTGTTGTTGAATACAGAAGCAAATCACTTCTCTTTCTGATTTCGACTTTGAATTTGCAAGGGTTTGAAGTGTATATGTGTATACGAGAGTTTGTGTGTGTGTTGTGTGTGTTTTGATACTCTCCAGGGGATAAGAAACACTTAGACCGACTTTGGGTTGGTTAATTTATTAAACGCGGTATTTTGTTCCCCTTTTCAACTTAAAAATCATCCCTCGTTAACCCGTTTCACCTAACGAGGATATATTTGGAACCATTATCTAAAACCATTTAATATTTTATAACTTTTACCATTTAACCTCAACTTTCATCTATCACCTCAGATATCCTATTTACCCAACTAACAACATAAACTAACAAATAAAATACTTAATTAAGCCAACGTACAATTAGTTATACACAAGGTACAACTAGGCACTACTAGGCCCATTTTCAGGATGTTACATGAAATAAATTTTATCTCCACAGATGATCAACTAGCAGATATATTTACAAAACCTCTTGATGATAAGAGGTTTTCCTATCTGCTAAGTAAACTGGGTATGCTCAACCCTTAGATAAGTTTCTAAAACTGAGTTTCAGCTTGACAAAGACTATGTGTGTTAAGCTGAGCGTACAGTTTATAGATATGTGTTCATAAACTGTTTACTTGGTCAAGCTGAGTGATAAGTTCACACGTTTGGTCTGTTCCAAACATGTTTTAACTGCTAAGTGTGGTTAAAATATTAATTTGAGTTAGTCTCAAATATAAATGACTAAGTGTCATTGATTCTGAGTTGTGTGCTTCACTCAAGCTGAGTGTCAATCTCAAGCTGAGTGTTCAAGTCAAGCTGAGTGCTTGACTCACGCTGAGTGATAAGATTACACAGCTTGGTATGTCCAAACCATGTTTTAATTACTATGTGTTATTAATTCATGAGACATTATGTTTGAGTCAGTCTCATATTATGTGTTATACCGATTATGTATTGGTGTAATACAACAGTGTAAATAATATATTTGTAAGTCAAGAATGTTATGTTACCAACTTTTCCGTCGGAATATGATGTGTTTCATCTCGATTACTGTTATATCTATCTATAAGTTCGTTAGAGTAACGGATAAATAGGGATTACCAACGGTAAGTTTTCTCTCTCCTCAAAAGGGTATATATAGCATTTGTAACAGAAATTCAGGTGTTTACGTTTACTAAAATTCTGCTATACTCAATATACCATCTACAAACACCCCTTTGCTAAGTGCAAACCACCGTTCAATCAAACTTGAAACCCTAATCGCTCAGTGTGAATTGTGTAGTTACTCAGTGTGAATCGAAATCATTCAACGATGGACGGAATCATTCTTAATCCTAGTTATAGAATGGTAAGGGGTGCCTCCTTTAAGAATAATGGATTGCCGTTGATTAAGATCAACAATCAATGAGCCTGCCTCGCTATTCCTGAGCGGAAACGAGGCAGAGGATATGAAGCATGGGTGGATTACATCAGAAAATGCCCGTTGGCATTCGTTTTCACTGGAGCACCCATCCATATTGTTCCTCAACATTTATTGGAGTTCTGGTACACCTGTGTCTATGACCAGGAAAGAGAAGAAATTCGAGAGACGGTTCTTAATGGAGAGAGGCAAGTAACAATCACGGTTCAGCGGCTAAGGGAGTTTATCCACCTCCCTGCAAACGATGTGTTCAAGCCTACCGTGTCCAGACAGGTGGCAAGGTCTGTTCTATGCAGGATGCGTCACCCACAAACTGAGGGTGTTATTAAAAAGGCCACCTTCATAACAGGTTGGGGATTTATGGTGTCCACTGTGATCCGTTCACTTGGAACCAAAGTTGGAGGCTTAGACCAGATCACTAAGTTGAGATGCTGCTGCTATACAACATCTACTTTGTACGAAATCTGGATTATGCACTGCTTTTCTTCAACGAAGGCAAGGTCCAAGTGATGAAGACCACAAGGGATCTTCATGTGCCTTTTATAAGGTACTTTTCCTTAGCATTTGAAGCTGAGCTAGGGACTGAACTGTATGAAGCTGGTCAGGATCTGTTCCTCACACCAACACTCAGCTCAAAGATGTTCAATAATGACATCTTTCTAGAGCAAGAGGGCCTCAGTGAGCCTATGCAATGGATTGCTGAGATAGCTTCATCAGAAAGTGAAGCTGAGGGGTCAGATCAAGGGGGAGCAGCTCAAGCTGACTTAGAGGTTCACGCTGAGCACTCTGCTTAAGCTGAGCCAGCCAATGTTGAAGCTGCACCAGGTATGATCTCTCTACTTTCTTCTTCTTCTTCTTCTCACTATTCTCCATCCACATTTGGAGATAAGACTGTGGTAAGCCCAACCCTGTCTAACCCATCTCCTAAACCTTCTTTCCATCAAATTCTCCAATCTAAAGACAACCTTGGTGTGCCCACTGCTACCAAGGAAAGTGTCCAAACCTATACACGAAAAACTGCCAAAGGTGGTGCCGCACCTAAAGGTACCACTAGAGCTGATATCACTTTGATACCTCCAAAGGCAGGAGTTAAGGGGGAGACACCTACTCTTCAGGTGTCATCTTCAAGGCTCATTAAAACCCTTATGCCAAACCAGGGTGTGGTGTCTATTCAGCCTACACTCTCCAGAGCCATATGAGAGCCTATTACTATACCTGAGCAGACAGACTCAGGTTACATTGAAGAATTGACAATCCCCAGGGTCAACTACCCCACACTCACCAAATTAGCCAACCACCAATCCATTCTCATCACACTTTGAGCCAAACACCTTTTCTTCATTTCTCACACTCTCCTGCACGACCTGCCAATGATTCACCTAGATACCAAGGTGAGTTACAGGGTCCACAGTCTGGTACAGATGAATTTGGGGATAGATACCAACTCCTCAAGGATGTACCCAAACACTCTCCTGATGTTCTTGACTCTTTCACTTCAGAAGAACAACATTTTGAGTTCAAGGGCAGGAGTAAGTCTCCCCAGGTTGAATCTACCTCCTCAGGCATTCAGGAACTAAAGACATACATTGCAGCTCAATTTGGGTTATTTCACCTCAAGAGAAAGAAGAACAAACGAAAGATTTAGTAGAGGATTGAAAAGCTGACTAATGATGTCAGAGAGCTTACATCTGCAGTTGCTGCTCTAAAACAAATACAGACTTCAAACCCTATTGATGATGACGAAAGGGAGAGAAGGTTCAAGAAGCTAAGGCTGAGTTAGTTCAAGTTAAGGCTGAGGCTTTGTTAGATTTAGCCAAAGAAGCAGAGAAGCAAGCTCAGATTGAGGGGGAGTTAGAAGTTATGGTCGAAGAACCTACAGTAAAGAAAAGAAAAATTGTAGAATCTGAAGCTGACAGTGAGTCTGAGACTGAAGAAGACAAAGTCACAAGGCTTATGATTGAAATGTTTGAAAAGGAGGAAGCTAATGAGCTCGGCATATCTATTGATGAGCTAAGAAGGAGAAAAGAAAAAGAAGTAACGGACCAAGAAAGAGAAAAAGAAAGAAAAGCTTTAGCTCAAGCTGAAGCTGACTACTTTGGCCCAAGGCCTGATCCAATCCCATATACTGATGCAGATATCCAGGAATGCTACTTTAGAAGGAGCATCGACAAAGAAATCAAGAGCATGACTCTGAGCAGAACAAATGGAGCCATCATTCTCACTTTCCAATTTGATGATAAGTCAATAGCGGGAATGGATCTAAGATATGTTCATAGGATGAGCTACATTGAATGGAAAAGAATTATGATGATGCTCAAGAAGTTTAAAAAGAGTCCAATCAAACAAGAGAATACATCTGAAGTCTTTAAGCTGATTTCTAGAGTTGAGGAGCTGAGATATGTTCCAGTTCCTGGTCTGCAATGGGAGAGCTTATTTAAGATACCTGAAGGTGTGACATTTAAAGAAAATCATATTATAGAGACACCAGTTCAGGGATTTATGTTTAAGGATCAGGCAGGCAATCCTAGCTTCATAAAGCTTTCAGAGATATGTTATTTGAAGGCTAAGGATGCCTTAAGAATAAGGAGTTGCTGTGGTGATGATAGTGCAAATCATTTTATGAGATATAAGCTGAACAAGATCATCCGCATGCAATAAAAAGAACTCAGGGAAGATGCAGAAGCTGAAATGTTATTAGAAGATATAAACAGAGAAATTATACTTTGGGAAGTTCTGCATCCAGAGTTCAAGAGATAGTTCTTTTGATTAGTTCTATTTGTAATTATTAGATTAGTTCTAATAATATGTAAGCACTAAGTGTGCATGATCTAAGTGATCAAATTTTGTATTCTGATATGTTCAATTTAATGAATGCAAGTATTAGTTTGATATATTCAACTGTTTATGATATGTTCATATTTATTAGTCTGATAAGTTCAGCTTGAATGAACAATTTGATTAATTCATGTTCATTATTATGATTGGTTGGTATGTTCAACTTAAAATTGATATGTTCAATTAATATTTGATTAGTTCAAAAATAAAATCTTAGTAAGTTTAAGATTTGAAACATAAATCTGTTCAACACACTTAAGAACAGTTTGATGGTTTTGTCATCATTAAATAGGGGGAGTTTGTTGGTCAAATGATCTTATCAGTTAAGATTTGATGAGACAAAGTTAAGTTTGTAAGATATGTTCTAAATACAACTTAAACAGAATTATGAAGCCTGATCAGGCTGAGCACTTGTAGTGTTTCAGACTGAGAGTAAGCTGAGTAATAAGCTGAGCATATAGTTGATTAACTTATACTATATCTTAGTTAGCTTATTAATATGTTTAATAAGTTGTGTGTGTGTGTCACCTAAGGTATATGATGAGCTTTCAGCTTGATATGTTTCAAGCTGAGTGACTCAGTCTGTAGACTGAGTCAGCTCAACAAAGTTGCTAAGTAAGTTCTAGCTACCTCTTATGACTTCTAAGGATGAGTTAGTCTTTATGCATGTCAGTGCATGCTTAATGTCGAGTTTGTTCTCCAAGAACTCAGCTTGATGAGGTTCAAGCTGAGTAACTCAGCCTGACTAAAGAAGTCAGTTTAAGAGAATTTAAATATGTTTTAAATTCCTTTTACTCTCTCTATATCTACGGCTTGGATAAGAAGATTCCAGAATCAAGATTGAAGATTGAAGACTCAAGATAGAAGATTCAAGATTCAAGATTCCGGGTTATCCGTTAGTTTGTTAGCAGATTAGGATAAGTTCTAGTTTGTTAGGATCCGTAGGCACATGATTATAAATACTTATCTCTTGATAAGTTTAGAGGGACACCTCAATAGAACCTCACCATCGTATGTGTTACGAATCTTGATACACCGTTTGTAAGTTCAACGTGATCAAGAAATTCACAGATTGCCAACATAGTTCGTGTGTTCGATCTTCACATCTGTTGTGAAGTTGGTAAGTATTCAATCTATGAATAAATCCTGTTTAGAGAGGTAGTCTGTATCTATAATCATAAGTTGATTATAGATAGCAAGTTCGATCAATTAGTTTGAGAGACCGAGATTTTTGATTTATATTAGGTGTTTACATATCAAGTGTTGCTTACTTGATAGTCACTGTAATCATCTTCTTATTAATGAAAGCATTCGATTTCATGTGGTTTGATTTGTGTAACACTATTTATTGATTTGTTCAATTTTCCGCAAAAAGTGTATTCAACCCCCCTTCTACACATTACTTGCTTGTTGATACTCTTACCAAGGGACCAACACACGCGCTCTTTTATGTATTAAAGGGTATTATTGGGAAATCAAAATATAGACTCTCTATCAAAGTTAGTGCACTTTCTACTTTCCATTGTTATTTTCAAAGCTTAATTCATATCTCTACTTTTCTCTCTCTGTCGACCAACCTACCATCTTCCAGCGATCTTCTCCGTCGACCAACCCACACGTCTTCCGGCGATCTTCTCCGTCGACCAACCCACTGTCTTCATGCGTTTAATATTTTCCCCCGTTACTGTAAACCGTGCGCGACGTGGGTGTTCTTCACGGCGGAAAGAGGCGACCGGTTTCTCATCTGCAAAGCATCAAACCGACGAGGATTCAAGCAGACAACGAGAGTTTAAATCAAAATTTGTGTTGATTGAGGATGAATACGAGTTGAGACATATTGTTGGATGAGATTCTAAGATTTTGTTGATGATTCTTCATGAGATAATCCGAGAAGGAAGAAGGCCGGACACCACTCATATGTAATTTGTTTGGTCAGAAATCAAGAAGGTAACAACTCTATATTTTTGGTGAATGATTAGCTTTCCTTTTGAAACTCTCGATCAGAATTTTGAGTGGTGTTGGGGCCTGCTAGCTGTTCGAACAGGAGAGTAAAATAGTGGACTGCATTTTCATTGCATCAGATTTGCGAAAATGCAGATGAGAGTTGTAAGTTTGCATTTTGCATTTTCAAAATTTACATTCTGGAAGCATCTACATGACTTGCATCTTTGATGTTTCCATTTTTGATTTTTTGCATTTTGAATTTTGAAATGAAACTCGGATGAAAATGCAAATCTTGAAAATTTGCATTTAAAAAAAAAGTTTCAGAACTATATCAAGCTTAGTCTTGTTTGAAAGAGGACAAAAAACTGAATCTAATGATATAACTTTCTTGCTTAAACTCTAAAAAGCGAATGAGTATGTTATGATAATTTAAATGTTTGAGTGACTTTTTTTTTTAAATTTTGGTTGCCTAGAATGTCAAAGGGGTGGCGCGTGACTGAATTTTTTGAGTTTATTTTCTAGTTTTGCCCCTCTTTATAATGTCACGTGTTATCACCAGGTTAATTCTTTAGGTTCTATGTTTAAAGGAGGTTTTTTATAGAACCTTACCATATATATATATATATATATATATATATATATATATATATATATATATATATATGGTAAGGTTATATATAGAACCTTCCTTAAACATAGAACCTAAAGAACCATTCTGAATATGACACGTGACATATTGTTTAGGGGCAAAAATGATATTTTTAAAAAAAAAAACTCACGTATGCTATAGTGACTAAGCCAAATTAAAAAAAAAAAAAACCCCACTTATTTAAATAATCATAAATCGTTCGTTTTTAAGAATTAAAAAAAAATTATATCATTAGATTCAGTTTTTCGTCCTCTTTCAAGCAAGACCAGACTTGATATATTTCTGAAACTTTTTTTTTTAAAAAGTTTCCATTTTGAGCTGAGTTTCATTCTAAATGCAAAATGCAAAAAAATTGAAAAATGCAAAATATGAACATGGAGGTCATGTAGATGCTTTCAAAATACAAAATTATAAAAATGCAAAATGCAAACCTAAAATGATTCAATGAAAATGCAGCCCAAAATGCAAATTACATATTCATACCCAAAATGCAAAATCCGTACACAACACTACAATTCAGCCCAAAATGCAAAATCCGTACACAACACTACAATTTAGCCCAATTTGCATTTTCAAAAAAAAATTAGAAAAATATGGAAAGAGTGGTCTTGCTTGAAAGAGGATTAAAAAACTAAAAGATTGATATATATTTTTTTTAAATTCACAAAACTTAAAAAATTATGACAATTTAAAGTTTTGGGGGGGTATTTTCTTTAAAAAAACGTGGGTTGTTGGGGGGGGGGGAGAGAATTTCTATGTTTGTCATTTTATTAGTTAATTAATACATGATAGTTACAATTATGTCATCTTTAAATCTAATCCATTGATATTGATGATCCAATAGTCCAGATTGGTTCTTTAGGTTCTTTGTTTAAGGCTACGTTCTTTATTGATGCATTATATATATATATATATATATATATATATATATATATATATATATATATATATATATATATATATTCCAAAAACACGATTTAGTTATAAACTTACTTTTAAAATCAAACAAGTATTTCATAAAATTTTAGTTTTAAAGGAAAAACAATACAATTTTGGTCGAAACAAAAATCAAATATTTTATAGAATATTATCCACTTTTAAGTTACATTCTACTTTTGTTGGGTTTTAACGACAATGATATGAACACGAATTGGTTCACTTGACTTTTTATAAAAAATAATCTTTATGGTAAATATAGAAACTTAATTATCAGAAAAACAGTAGATAGATTTTTAAATAAAAGAAGACTAAAATACAAGAACTAAGTTAAATCTCAAAACTTGAATTACATAAACTTAACTAACAAAAGAGTTATAGAATTACCTTGGATTCTCAAGCTTGCCGTAATGATGCCAAACAAGCACTTTCTAACCTATACTAGCTAGTAAATTCCAAACAAACTCGAAACTTGAATTGTATGTGTGTGTCAAAAACTAAATCGAAAGTTTTCGGTTTCTTGAGTTCAGCCGACTTCGAAAGAGTAGAAAAAGAGAAGAGAATATTTTTTTTATTGCTTAGTCTTTTAATGTTAGGAATAAAACATGTATACTAAATTAGATAACTATTTACTTAAAAGAGATAACTTATCCCCTAAGTTTCAAATATTATTTATTATTCCTTATGGTCGACTAGTTTTACAAATATAAATTATATACATTAGTTTTCGAGAAACTAATAAACACACATATCTAATTCTGCCACGCAGTAATATATATAAAAGTAATCCGAAAAAACAAATGATTTAAATTTAAATCATTTAAACTTTTTTTGAGTACCTTTAATTAATACTATACTAGGTTAGAGATCCGTGTATTACATGAGATGATTGTAATTAAGTTGTAAATAATAATATATACAAAAAATAGAAACACAATTATAATTTATAAATTTGATAAAACTTCTTTGTAAACAACATTAGATATTGTTATGCTACTAACTTGACCTTGCTTTTACAAAATTAATAACTTTAATCACCCTCTACTTTCAGACAAAGCAATATATGTATAGTTGACTACAAGTAAAAACAAAATTCTTTAAAAACCCGACTTTGGATAATGATTACTCTTAGCTTTTGTTTATTGTCATAGCAAAATACACATATAGCAAGTGGAAATGGTTTCTTTGAACTTTGAAAGAGATCATCTTATTTGAAGCAGTCTACCGCTTCCTTGTAGCTGTAGAGTATTCTCCACAGTCTACACTGGTATGAAGAAAACTCTTTAGCTTTAAGCAGATTCAAACCTGTTTGTTCGTAAGATGAACAGGTACATTATTAAGCACCTAGAGTAGTAGATTGGAGTGGAGGTATATTGGATGATTCGTCTCCCGTTGCAGTGGTTAACCCCGAGCGAGGAAATGATGTCCATAGCTGGGGCGACATGAGGATCTCGTGGTGTATGAACCCATGGTCATTATAAAGAGATGAAGGGCATGATGGTGATAATCATAATCATATGGACATCATGATCCTTTGTAAGAAGATGGGGAGAATATATATATATATATATATATATATATATATATATATATATATATATATATATATAGAGAGAGAGAGAGATAGAGAGAGATAGAGAGAGAGTAGATATCCAGATCCTTACTGATAGAGAGGGCGGAGTCCCTTATACCTTGGTGTCCTCCCCAATATATAGGGAGGTGTCTAGGGTAAGATAGGCTCAAGTCCAATGGGTATACCATATGTTTGGGCCTTAACTAAGGCCCAAGTATGGGGTATATCATCAAGTCCCCATAGTTTGGTGCGACTATGCAGTACTTGTCGCGGCAAACTATTTCAATCAAGTGGGTCAAACCAGAGATCCTTTATGACATCCAATCAAATTTGAGACATATCGACAAGTATTGGGGTATGCTTTGTTTACACGCATCACGATTTTTGGGTGTTTGGTCTTTTATATTTAATGTGCTGTCGGGCCATGGGAAGAGATCCCGTAGAATGAAAAAACTGATGAGAAAAGTATGGAGACGAGGCCATAAAAGGTATGTTCATGGGGCTATACGAGTGCATACTATCATGTAGAATGAAAAGGCTGAATCTCGGCCCTAAGGTGTAGTATATATGTGTTTAGGTAAATTGAGTCTTGAGCAGGGAAAGCACTCGAACCTAGGCGCTAGGCGTTATCTAGGACTGGAATTTTGTCTGACAAATAATGTTGTTTATTGACATGCCTAACCTCCTGGCTCTCAGATGGATCATCGTATTGTTGGAACACGGTATGGAGCAAACACAGCGGAAACATAAAACAAAAAAACTTTAAAACCGTACAAAACGGGTCCGTATCGTGTTCCAAAGTGATAGTGTTCTACAAAAACCAAATTGCAACTTAAAGGAGCAAGAAGGACAGAAAATATACCTCCTTATAAGCTCCAAAATCGGCTGAACATGCACGACACGGGATGAATCCGAGAACCCAAGTGTGTCCTCCTCTATTGCTTGATCCACACCAAGTTTGCTCGATCCCCCTATGCTAGTACTCCGTCAGGCGGACGTACACCACGACTCCACCTTTCCGGGACAGCCTACAAGCTTCTCCTCTTGCACCAATGGAGCTCACACACACTCAAGTAATGCCAACTTAGTGTATATTGTGTTTATGTCACGTATGGTACCAAGAGAGAATGATTCTAGAGAGAGAGAGTCAAGAGAAATATGTCTCATGCATGAAGTATCCTGATCCAGACCCCAAATGCCTCATTTGGCCGGATACAAGAGCCATCTCTCATTGGACCACAAAATGGCCCAATCAGAATTCACGATTTCATGCAGACAGACCTTCACAGCCTGTCACGGCCCGTGAAGATCCCGTGAAGACTAAATGCGCCACGACCGGCCATAGTCCTTCACGGCCCGTGCCGCGTTCGAGTGACTCGGGAGGGCGTCTCCTTCACGACCCCTCCACGACCTCTTCACGACCCGTGAAGACTCCACGAGCCGTGTAAAAGTCATTGAGCCATTCGTGAGGGCAGTGGGCTTCACGACCCGTGGAGCATCCCTCACGGCCGTGAAGCCCCAAAATCAAACAATTTGATTTTTGGACCTTCTCTCTTTATCAATAAGCTGTCGGGATCAATCCTTGGTGTGTGACCCAATAGGCTCGCACTTCATCAGCAGTAACACCAATGTACTTGTGTCAGTGGGCAGACTCCAACAGACTCCCACTTGCATATGACACAACGCACCCAGAGGTATCACAGATAGGGAGCGGCCTCTAGCAAGGCATCCCTGCCCCCAAGTCAGTACGAGGTATGTCATCCCATAGACAAGTACCAATTCACAACCAAAGGTTTGAAATGGCCCTAGATAAGTGATCAACCATCCTTTTGTTCGCGATATCCATGTGAAGACGAGACATGGTACTAAGTCATTCTCAGTCCTTCACGATTATGTTTCTCGATCGAGATTGGTGGTGACCAAAATAAACAAGTTGCAATCGATTACCCAAATCATTGCACACTCGAGCATGGCCATGCATTTTGGTGTCAGCGCCCAATCATCGAGGGGCCCAGGGATATCTCTCTAAACAGAGGAACAAATTCCTTTGACTACATTGCCCACCACAGTGATCATACTCTGATCAGCTACTCCCTTTATAACAGCCAGTTACGGACTGCGTTTGAAAGCAACTAGAGTAAAGCAAACCAAAGTGATGCAGACACATGCATCTCCAGTATGAGCATGAACTGATATTATCATCCTGAATCACTCATGACAAGTACCACAAAGTGAATTCAGGTGTGGGTCGTCCAGTCACTTGAAACCCCTTTCAAGTACAGGCGAAGTATTGTGTCCCTGTGTCCCAATCACCATTGAACACTTGACCAATCACTTCCCTCAGCCTTCATTCAGACTTCCTTCCCTTGAAGAATGACTGGCTGTGGACATTTAGAATGTAAACACATTCAGGGAAGGGGTAAAACATGCAAAGTTGGAACACAATAAAGCTAACTGAGAGTACCCGCTACATGCGCATTACCAAACCCCTTTGATAATCGATACAAGCAGAAGCACAATATTGCTTAATGTTCCCAAAGATAAAGCATATCAAAAATTTGACTAAAACATACTCAAGCCAAGTTCATGCAGACCTTAGTATGACATTCATCACTAGACTGCAACTATAGCTCAGTAAACGGACCATCCACGATGTCATCCGTGTGTACTCTGACATTGACCATATCCCCACTACAACCAACCACTACCAAAGTGTGCGTTAATGGGATTTCGATCATTTGTTCAAGCCGTTATACCTTCATTGTTTCTAATGAACCCAATAAGGTAAACAACGCTCGAGTCTTAAATTTAATGTGCATAAGCCATCGTACCCTCATAGTTTTCACAAAGATCTCTATAGAGTCAGCGATGCTTGATTCTCAGTGATCATATCCCTACTACAACCAACCACTTCTAAAGTGTGCATTGATGGGATTGATCATTTGTCCAAGTAGTTATGCCTTCATTGTTTCATAAAGAGACCAATAAGGCAAACAATGCTTGGTCCACAGAAATTAACGTGTATAAGCCATCGTACCCTCATTGCCTCAAAAGAACTCAATAGAGTCAACGATGCTTTAAGTAACACGTAAATGAACAACACCATATTTTAAAAGGATTACAAACCCCAATAAAGATTGACGGTTATCCTTTCTAGTAGAAGCTATCACAAGAGTAACAACTCACTTTAAGCTTCTTCTAATTACATCACCACAAGAACATATACTCATATATCTTGTATTCCATAAACTTCTTTGAATATTCCATATTTATTATGGACGCATAATTCTTAATTTACACTTGTTGCCAAGCTGCATTAAGACATTATCTCCAAAACAAAGTATGTGCTAGACATACCAAATAGGATTATGACAGCGCTCCCACTAGCTCTGGCATCTATCCTAGTTTCATCATTGCTTATTGAAAACTCAAACACTTGATTTTCTTAGCAAAGATTCCAAAACTTAGATTTACTCTGAGTCCAAAAGGACTCCATATTTGTAGACTTCATAAGGATACTTAGGATGTAACAGACCCTCGGACAATTTTGTGAACACTTCCTCATAAAATTCCTATAACGGAATGCGGTCCTTGCATCATACTGCCATAACACGGCATAAGCATCTCCTTAAACTTCAACATAACTACTGAGAGAATGTCTTCATATGATTCCTACCCAATGGTCAATCATCATGAAACCAATTCCATCCAGTCAGTATTTGAAGTTATCTACAAATTAATTCATGCAGATCTTATATCCAAAAGATCTATATACACCGTCAGGTCAAAACCTAGGTGTTGGATTAACCAAGTTCAAAACTTGAAAATCCAGCATGGAATGTATCTTATGTTATTACACTCCTCTTCTTAGCAGACTCAAGGGCCCACTACAGCTTCCGGTAGTTGATGCATACATCACGTATCATTAATAAGTCATCGTCCTCAGATATAATACATTATACCCTTCTGGTCTTATGACGACTCTTACCAGACATATGAAGAAGTAATAACTTTATGCCAGATACTCCAACATAGCCATGTTGAGTTCCAATCATTTCTGATTGAATGCTAGTGCCAACATCAGGTCTTTTATTTAAATCTCACGTTCTTCCACTGGAATGCTTCAGTTATTCCTTTCCCTTTTCGAGCAACCACCCCGGTTCTCAAAAGGTTATGAAATGAATATCTGAAACCTAGAAGAAGTATTTAAATACATTAGCATCCTTTAAGTTCATCCATCTCCCACTAAATGTAGACTGGATAACTCTGATCTATGAGATTGACAAGCAAAGAACACTTTATAGTCAAATCTCCTCAGATGCTAACTCGACCATCTTTGTTGGTTTAAAACAAGAACATTGCCCGTCACTACTCAAGTACACCTATCAAGCAGGTTACTTAAGTTTAATCCATCAAGACGGAACCATAACCAATATGTTTCATTCCTCCACTTAGCGATCCATGTAAAACATGTATCCTAGGAGAAGTGAATTATGAGGCAAACTCACAATTCATATGATGGTTTAGAATGTAGATGCTCAACATCTCACAAGATTTGAGTATCTTTATTCCCTTTTGCCCTCTTCATCTTTAATTTGTTAAGGGTGAGTCTTGAACACCTCTCAGGTTTCAAACATTCGTCTAATAAATTAGACTTACCCATTCCTTCTACCATCATCGGTAAAGGTAACAAATCACACATAGTTAATCCTTATGTATTTGCCTGAACGGTCTTTACACAAACGTGCAAACGAAATCCAACAAGCCTTTATTCCTCTCACATTCACAAGTGAAGGATATGTTAGTTATTTAGCCTTATAAGCAATATTTGCAATCAACAATTGACCCATGGTCAAAAGATTCCAAGTTCCTAACCACATGGAGCTTGGTGATGCAAGTCTTGTTTATATGGTTAAATCAACTATTTCATAAGGATAACAATTCAATAATCATTCATAATCAATCCATTACTTCTTAAGCAAAACTTATTGCAAATGCCACGTCATGAATAAACTTTGAAATAAAACTCGAAAACCACAATAACTTAATTCAAAGTAATATTCATCGTTATCAAAGGCAAATAAGATACAATGCTTCTTGCCACGCAGGGCGTAAGACAAAGATCTAAATGAAGTAATAGTTTAGCTGGATGGAATGGCAAGACTCTTCTTCCAATCCTTCTAGTTAGGGACAACCACCATGTTTCCCTCTTTAAGTTCCAGCTCTCCATGCATCCATTACCTACTTCTGATTAACACCTGCACTTTGCTACAAACAAGTTTGTGACAAACGTGAGCGTTTTGACTAGCGTTCAAAACCTAGTCGTTAGAAGTAGAAGATCAATGGAGTTTGATCATGAATGTACCTGAAGATGAGCTAACGTTCTTCCGCTTTAGGATACTTAGCTCTTCCAGGCACTTGGGGCAGGCGTGACGGCGCCAATTTCCAATTTCTCCGCAAAAGTAGCAAACTACCCCATGTGGAACATCATCTTGAGGCACAATCTCATTGTCCTCCGAATCCACAATTACGGATAGCCTAGTCACACTAGACTTTCCTTTTGAGGTCAGTTTCTCCTTCTTGCTTACTTATTTCCTATTAGCCATAGTGGGTGTGGACGAGACACGATCCTTCTCAACCATGTAAGACTGAACAGCCTTCAGCATGTCTTGAAGTTCGATCAAGGATTTATCCAAATTGTCTTTGTGAAAGTTCTTGACAAACTTCTCATAAGACGCGGGCAGGGACTGGAGGATCATATCCACCGCAGTCTCCCTCCCTATTGGAAGTCCAAGTCTCTCCAATTGGTCCATATATCCCTTCATCATAAGGAAATGGACATTTCCATCCTCACCTTCCTGCATCCTACAACCGACCAAAGCCTTTATACACATAAACCGTTCTTGTCTAACCTGCTGCGGGAACATGTCCTTTAGCCGGTTTATCATGTCATACGCACTCAATTGCTCAAGCTGTTGACGCAACTCAAAGCTCATAGTCGATAACATGAGACAAGAAATATCTTGTGTATCTCTAACACGCTTCTCAAAAGCATATCGAGTGGCCCAGTTCGCGTTGGTAGCAGGTGGCTCCGGAAAGGGTTCTTCAAGGATGTGCAACTTTGACTCGTGACGGAGGACAATCCTCAATACACGATACCAGTCAGCGAAGTTCACTCCTATGAGTCTCTCCCTTTCTAGGAATAATCGAAGTTTAAAGTTTGGTGTGGTGTCGTTAATATTTGCCATCTATAAAATAGTACACGTTTTAGTTAGTTTCGATATTATCCTCGTTAAAATAATTACCCAGCTGATGAAGAAAACTAAATTATCTTAACAAGGGCTAAGAACCTCAAAGTACCCCAATCCATGACGGGTTTGCCGCGGATCACTTCATGGAGCTACTTAGGCCGGTAAACGCTTTACCAATTGCAATCCGAGATTACAACTCTTAGACACTTGCGGGATCCTAGGTACTCATAGCACCCATTTGGCATGTTTGATCCCTTCTCTCACCGATTCCTCATTAATCCACTTTGATAGCTCGGTATGGGCACGACAACTACCAAGGTGTTTTAAGTCATGGAATTGTAAATCGACCGTCAAGGTACACGGTGGTACTCTAGCCCAATGGCCGGCTTGGCTAAGCTCGACAACCGACCCTTGCGAGTTGCCACACGCACCTTCCACACAGTTACGCAAAACCGATCTCGGCTAAGCTCGACGACCGATCTTGTTTCACTAGATTTGGGTGGTGTCATCTTACGGGAGGCGAGTGATTTACATTTGATAAAAACGGGATTTTGTTTTTAAAGTGGTCTTGTGGCGCGCGAGGTTTGTAAACCAATTCAAAACTCTTGGTTTTATTATTTTGAAAAGTTTTCAAGCGAGCGAAGAAACTAAACAACCACGCAAGAAACTAAACAAAACAACAACCACTCACAAGAAATATCCGGTAACATGCCCCTAAACCCTATGCGCTTTCCCCGTGAGCCAAACGAGGAAAGCAAGGCCAAACTAAGGACACATCCACTTGGCCCAGCTGGAAGTGCTCCCACTGAATCCGTCATCTCCAATGAATCTCCGGATCCACCATAGCCGAGACGTTTCCTCCACGACTCTCGATGGTTGTCTTCGGTCTTCTTTTACAAATACATACAAAATATTTGAAAAGAAACGGCGTGCAAGCCGCGAAATGCTAATCTAAGCTAATCTAACAATTACAGAGAAAAGCGATCGGCATGCAAGCCAAAATAGAGTACAAAATACAAGACCAAATAAATTTAATTATTACAAACCAATTGTGGTACAAACCACCAAATGAATGAATAATTAAACACAACCAAACAACCAACACATAGGTCAAATGGGCAAGGTGTTACCGGATCAAACAACAACCACAAACAACAACACGGTGTGCCACAACAAAACCGTACAAAATGTATCTTGATTAAGATTGTTCAAACCTAGCTAAACACTCGAGGCACAAAGTGAACAATCCTTGTACATATGCATTAGTATCCCAAACACTTTGAGCATACATATTCATATATACACTATACAGGTATATGCATGTGTGCATTTCATGCCAAAAACCACCCAATACATATAAATGTACGAATCAAGACACATATGGGGCTTTTTCAACATCCAAACACTTTGGACAGATTCTGGAAAAACAGAATCGAAAGGAGCTAAAACCGAAAATATTTTTCTTTTACCAAAAGGACAAAAACACTGTTCCCAACGTCCTTCATGGCCTTTCACGGCCCGTGAAGCCCATGAACTCCACAACTCTGACACAGTGAAAAACCTTCACGACCAACACCCCACGTAACTGGTTGTGAGCCTTCACGACCGTGAAGAAAAATCTTCACGAGACTGGTCGTGAACCTTCACGACCATGAAGATAAAAACTTCACGAGACTGGTCGTGAGACTTCACGACCGTGAAGAATAATCCTTCACGACCCGTGAAGACATTCTGGACAGAATGTCCATTTTCGGTTTTCAAGCCAAGAAAGTGCAATTTGTTTGTAGATTTGGCTCTGATACCACTGTTGGAACACGGTATGGAGCAAACACAGCGGAAGCATAAAACAAAAAAACTTTAAAACCGTACAAAACGGGTCCGTATCGTGTTCCAAAGTGATAGTGTTCTACAAAAACCAAATTGCAACTTAAAGGAGCAAGAAGGACAGAAAATATACCTCCTTATAAGCTCCAAAATCGGCTGAACATGCACGACACGGGATGAATCCGAGAACCCAAGTGTGTCCTCCTCTATTGCTTTATCCACACCAAGTTTGCTCGATCCCCGTATGCTAGTACTCCGTCAAGCGGACGTCCACCACGACTCCACCTTTCCGGTACAGCCTACAAGCTTCTCCTCTTGCACCAATGGAGCTCACACACACTCAAGTAATGCCAACTTAGTGTATATTGTGTTTAATGTATGGTACCAAGAGAGAATGATTCTAGAGAGAGAGAGAGTCAAGAGAAATATGTCTCATGCATGAAGTATCCTGATCCAGACCCCAAATGCCTCATTTGGCCGGATACAAGAGCCATCTCTCATTGGACCACAAAATGGCCCAATCAGAATTCACGATTTCATGCAGACAGACCTTCACAGCCTGTCACGGCCTGTGAAGATCCCGTGAAGACTAAATGCGCCACGACCGGCCATAGTCCTTCACGGCCCGTGCCGCGTTCGAGTGACTCGTGAGGGCGTCTCCTTCACGACCCCTCCGCGACCTCTTCACGACCCGTGAAGACTCCACGAGCCGTGTAAAAGTCATTGAGCCATTCGTGAGGGCAGTGGACTTCATGACCCGTGGAGCATCCCTCACGGCCGTGAAGCCCCAAAATCAAACAATTTGATTTTTGGACCTTCTCTCTTTATCAATAAGCTGTCGGGATCAATCCTTGGTGTGTGACCCAATAGGCACGCACTTCATCAGCAGTAACACCAATGTACTTGTGTCAGTGGGCAGACTCCAACACGTATGAAGAGATTGGAGATGAATGGTAGGCATCATTTTCTATGACGATAGTAGAGGTCCAAGTTGTCTGATTATGTGAATGCTTTGATCGTGATATTCCAGTATATGACAAGAGGTATGAATAGTCACAAGCCTAAAGGTATATTTTGCTCAGGCAACTAGCCTAAGGAGTTTGTTACGGGTAAGGTATAACATAACCTCTTTAAGAAAATATTCTTTGTTATAAAGCCATTAGCCTGATTTCCTCCACCGATGGTAGGAATTGATTTTGAAAGCTTGGGTTTAGCTCCTAGTTATTAGTCAGATACCTGTTTCAATAATGGTATGGGCGTTTTTGATGATTAGGGATTTAACTGATTGTTTATCTACGGGCCGTTAGCATGACGACCCTAGATATGGTACAGACAAGATATATAAAACTTAGTGGTAGGTGATATCCACCTAGCCTAGCTATTGATAGATTAACATTCCTTATCTTGATTCGTTATTGTTTAGCATGCCATGTGTATATAGATGGGTTTAGGGGTTCAAGGGCTTACTTCTCACGTTAAGAGAGTACTTGAACCTGATGGTTGATGTTATGTTTTTGGGTTAGGGCCAATGGAAAATGGTAGCTTGCTACGGATTTGTTTGGATCATTTTGACCCCGTGGCATTTGAGATACCACAATGCTGGTTAGTTTGATTCTGTATTTAGGTGTTAATGAGCCCTTCCGAGGAAGGTGTGGTTGGCCTTGTGCTAGTGGTAAACACCGGCCTGGCTATTTTGTTAAAATTTGTGCATGCACACATATTGGGTGCTAGTTCGATGTTTGTGTTGCCCTGATAATTTGATCAGGATGGACACTGATAGATTTCACATTTACGGTATTGTTGAATGTTCGGGCGTTGGCTATGCTTGTAGTCCAGAACGAGTAGTAGCCAATGACTATACTTATGTCATTTGGGGAATGCATGGCTCCACTCTACTAGGCTGTGTGGTGACAACCTGCATTTGTGTTGTAAGTTGTTGTGTGTTTCATTTTCAATATGTATGTGGTGGTTTATAATCTAGAGTTAGTGATAGACAATGACCATACTTACGCCATTGGGGGAATCAATGGCTCCGCCCTACCAGATTGTGTGGTTGTGATGTATGTATGTAATGGACAATGCCCTAGTTTATAGTCCGGGGCTAGTGATGGCCGATGACCATACCTGCGCCTTCGGGAGAGCCAATGACTCCGCCCTACCAGACTTGTCCAGAGCTAGTGATGGCCAATGACCATACATGCGCCTTTGGGGGAGCCAATGACTCCACCCTACCAGACTTTGAATAGTATGAGAAGTCGTAAATAATGGTAAACCGCAGTTATGTTAGACTTTGCTTAAGACCCGTTGTTTTGTACTGGTAGCATGCTAGTTGCATGATGACACGCAAGGGTGTGATATATGTTGCAGATGATTTATGATAGCCGAGGGCCGTGACTTACGTCATTATTATGTATGTGGGGGCATAACACCATGATTGCAGGCATAGAAACTTGATTGAGACTTTTGTTATAGTAATAATAGCCTTGCTGCAGGTATGAGAACCTGGTTATAGATCTTACGAGTCTGATTGCAGGTGTTAGAACTTTGATCACGGCCAGCGTAAGAGCCTTGTTTTTGCAGGCGTAAGAGCCTTGTCTTGCATGAGGGTGTACCTGCACTAATGCATAGAAATGTAATCACTAGGGACGGACGTCATACATAAGGATACCTTATGTATGACAATAATTAAGGTATCCTTATGTATGACGTCCAGTAGTCCCAATCCCCAGTTCATTGTTAGTAACTAGTAGTAGTAATAAACGTAGAAGTTTGCATCTCAAATAACAATAATTATGCTCATGTAAATATGTGAAACTCAAATAGTTTAGTAAATCCTTTTAGATACATAAGGATACCAGTCGTGTCAGTCTCTTGATGAATATCCATACTTTAAGAGAAGGTCTATGGCATTACTCAAGCATGCACGTAGATTACCTGGTCTGCAGGGGCATTAATGAAGCCATTTTTAATAGAATGACTGTAGGACCGTTAAGGACACAGGGTAATTGCAAGGGCTTCGGGTAGTTTCCCGAAATTAGGGTAGCACGTGATGGTGATTCCCATAATATACATTCCCCCAGTTTAATGCTAGTAACTAGTTACTAACATTAAATTACCATGAAGACATGAGTGTGTAGCTGGTATGCTATACATACCCCATAATTTATTGTAACAATCCCCTTATGGGGAGGGGGAATTGTGCGTTAATGCAGTGCATCATACCAGACAAGTGTAAACAAAAGCTACATATCACATATGATCCAGGCGTTCTTATAAATAATAGTTGCCAATGAATCTTGTGTGAAAATGAAGGTGATGTGTCACATGGTGGCGTACATACCTATTACTAATATTACGTGGTTATAGCAGAAAAATGGCATTATCCTACTATGTCACGGTGGTGGACTAATGACAAGTCTGGCACTCGAGTTAATTTATACAAATAAGTTGTGTAGCATAGAATTTAGTTATTCCCCGGAAGGGTGCGTGTATGTATGTCTTAGCTATGTGAAGTCATGTAAAGTTAATCGTTACAACGTTGTCATGATGATGTTATTAGTCTTATAGTAGAACTAAACTTATAGTAAGGTATCTTTGCAAACGGGTGTGCCATACTTACGTATGTAGTAAAGGAGTGATATTCATCCAAGCGTATTCTAGGTCGGGATTCATTAGATAACATGAGATACGTTGAAGAACCTCAGTCGTAAAACTTAAGTTCCAAGAAAAGGTCAATTGAGTAGGATTAGACATGGACGATGGATGTAAATAACACACCAGAATGATTTCCACAAGTGTCATTGGGATATGTTTAAATTGCTTTACATACAATGTATATTCCTTCTTAAAATAAATTATGAATTCAAGAATGCAATATAGCATTATTCTGCCAAAACTTCAAAACTCATCCGCACAGGGGATATAATCACTGTTTAGCCTCTCTTATACTAAACTCTTATTAACAAGTATCATTATGTAAATAAAGTTGTTTAAGAATTTCACAACTTTTATGTCAATAAGTTAACTTCGACTATTAACAAAGTTTCATACATCAGTTTAACTTATCCCTAAATCAAGTTCACTATAATAATGGATGATAATAATCCAAATATCTTGAACTTCAGTTTATAACAAATATATCATATAGTGGGTGATAACGTATTAAAAATCTATATTTTATATGTAGGTGGTGTTTAAGTGTTTTCATGATCCAACTATCCAAGAAACCAAGCTCATAAACCATAAGTTTTGCTTGTCCAAATCATATGACCCAAAGAATCCAACTAAAAAGATAATAAACTGAATAGTTCAATTAAAACTATCCTTTTGATAATTATCAATCATTCAGTAGGTGCATTGACAAACATCAGATTCTCATGATTTCTTTTATGCAACACCAAAACTCACTCACATTCTCCACTGAGGCCTTTCATCAAACAAATTAATCGAAAATGGGCTTCTAATTCATAGGATATTATCTCTAGTACACACGATTTACCAGGAAAATCATATTAAAATTAGTTATACATAACAAATTTCATTATCATATAAACAATAAATCACATCAAAGTCATCACTGATACACCAAAATCCAAATATTGAAATGAGGATTTTCATACATCAAAGTTCAGTCATTCATAGGTGCAAGATTGCAACGGAGACGTCCTTAGACTACCAAAAAAAAATTCGTGAAAAACAGGAGATGACAGACAAAATTGTTTAAATTTTTTACTGTAACCTAAAGAAATCAAAACATCATCGAGAGGTGGAATTAAATCAGATGAAACAACACACCTGGTGAAATGAAACGCCATATATTCCGTGTAATTTCTTTGTAAACCACTGCAGATTTGAAAGGCGATAAAGTAGCATAAACTCTCTCTACATCAAATCTAGAGTGCGAAAAACCCTAGTTTCCTTGTATAGTCTCTGTAACATAGTTAAAGAGGAAGGGGCGTAAATGGTTGAGGAAGATGAGATGAGCAAGAGCCTAGAGTCGTGTGGTGAGATTGAAAGCAGAAAACGTAAGTTGTTAATTATGATATATCGGCTCAGTTAGCGAGGGAGAAGATAGAAAAGGGACACGTGGAAGGCTCTAGAGAGGATGCTACAAAGCGGGAAATCAAAAACAGGAGCGCTAGAAAATAAACACGTGTCAAATTATTTACTTGTTTATTAGAATTAGAAGATATGTTTACTAGTATAAATGTCCATGTAACACAAGTGATGGTTTAGAAAAGTAATATGTAACATTAATAAAAGATATTAAACACTTATAAAGCGCGAAAAAGATGAGAGTTTAAAGAAAATAACGACAGACGGCGTCAATTCCAAGACCAGCGATGGAATCACCGTGAAAAGAGAAGCAAACATGATTGAATATGATAATTTGAAATGTTCTAAAAGATAAATATGTTATTATAAATTAGATGACAAATACGATATTTGAATTTAACCTAGATATAACCTTATCTTATATAAATTTATAATAGAGTTTTAATTTTGACTATTCAAGTCAAAATAGAGTTTTAATTTTGACTATTAAATAAATCTTAAGATCTAATTAAATTGACGATAGTTAGTTTTTATTTATATTAAAAAATTGAATATTATCACAAGAACAACAATTCAAGATGTTAATTGCGACATATTAGCCTACGTTATAGTTATTGATTAACCGTCATTGTTAATAAGATATACTATAATCATACAAGAATAATTAAATCAGAAAAAAACGCACGTCGGATTAGACAAACTAATTTTGTTATATTCATATAATTATAACACACACATTTTAAAGATTCGTATTTTAAAATTTATTTTTAAATAATGCTAGTTTATTTATCATTGATTTGATTAAAGATTATCTTTATCTTAATTCATATCGGTTAATCACAGTAGTTTGACTCTAAAAGTCAAAATCAAAATTTAGAATTTAAGAAATGAACGGTTAAAATTAAATATTTTATTGAATGAAAGGTTCAGATTATCTAATAATTTTTTTCTAATTAGTCTTTTATATATATTAGATTAGAAGATTAGAAGATTGTATAATGTTTTACTATAAATAAAAGACTTATAACGTTCCAAATTTTTTATCTTTTTTATAATAATAAACGGAATATCAGAGTAAATCGTGGAAACATCACAAGTAAGTAAAAGTCGAATAAAATATTCCAAGGTTACAAATTAGTAAATTGTTTAAAATTAGTATCAGAAACAAAAGTGAAATCATTCGCGGTTGTGAGCTGTCTTCACTGTCCTGGATCTCCGTACTAGTCTTGTCCTAAAAAGATAGAATATAGCAACAATAAGCGCAAAGCTTAGGAAGTAAAATGCTTACAACATAAAACAGTCTAACATTGTCACAATTCATGCATATCATACCTGATGCCGAAGCATGCAATTAAAACTACCCGTTGCCGAAGCAAACGGTCATAACTACCGGATTCCCAAGCATGCGGTCATAACAACCCGTTGCCGAAGCAAACGGTCATACCTACCCGATACCGAAGCATGTGGTTATAACTACCCGTTGCTGGAGCAAAGAGTCATAACTACTAAATGCCGAAGCAAACAGTCATAACTACCCGATGCTGAAGCAAACGGTCATAACTACCCCATGCCTAAGTAAACGGTCATAACTACTCGATGCCGAAGCAAACGGTCATAACTACCCGATGCCGAGGTAAACGTTCATAACTACTCGATGCCGAAGCAAACGATCATAACTACCCGTTGCCGAAGCAAATGGTCATACTACCCAACACAAGTGCTGGTCGTCATACATTCACATTATTACTTGTTCGGTATGCAAGTAAAAATACTCACCTGATTGTAGACTCAGTTTCAGCTATCAGCTAATCACAAAATCGTATGGTAGAGAATCCGATCATAAGAACCTACAACACATATATCTTAGGGGTTCAATACCGGATACAAGTTCGCTGACTTCACTTACGAATTCCAAGTTTCACCATCTTAAGTCGGGCCACCTACTAAAACGGACCCCATAAAGGTCAAACCTTACCTAAGTAGAATTTGCACTCTTAACTTGGGCCGAGAGTCGGGCGACCGAGTCATAAGTCATCCTTATTGGGATTTGATGAGTACAATATGCACAACAGAATATAAACCAAATCTCAATCCCAAAGATCACAAATGGATCAACTAGGGGAACAATAATAGATATGTATACATATTAATATCAGATATATAAAACTATAGAGTTTAAGTGTTAGAAATTATACCCTCAGATTGCTACAGGGGGATACACAGCTATTGCACCCGTGAACCTGGCTGCTAGACCGCCTAGAGTATACCCGCAAGAAATACCCTGCGTGTGTGTGTAAATCCGCCGCCACTACCCTAGGGGATGCCGCCACTGTCGCCTCCTTATTGCCGCCGTAAAGAGGCACCGCGTCAAGCCTAAGCTGCCGCAAGGTGATGGTCGCCGGTCGCCTGCTGTCGCGCCGCAAATGACCGCTGCCCGCGGTGGCGTGGTTACTCTTGGCCGAAGGTGAGGAGGAGGTGGAGGAGGAGGAGGAGGAGGAGGGGAGAGTGTTTTTTTAGTAACTTGTGGCTTAAGGTTTGCTTAATCCGTTAATGGCCAAGCTAATCCCCTTATATATAGAACTTAAGTGGATTTGGCTTTTAAGCCCTTGAGCCCAGTCCAAGATTACAACTTTAATCTTTTAACAAAACTAACCCTCGTAGTTTGATTAATATCAATTAATTCACTAATTAATTAATAATACTTTAACCAAAGTTTAAATAAATATTAAAATTAATATTTAGTTTTATTATAAATAATAAATTACTATTTATTATTTATTCCCTCGATAATTAATCAACTATTAATTATCAACACACAAGGTATATTCTATTATCTTGGTTCGAGTTTGATGTACAACCGTGTGACCCTTTAGTGCCTTATAGTGCTCGGATATGACGACACGTGTACATTATTTATGCACACAATCTATCAGACTCCTACTTGTCTAAGATAGTTACGCTTCTTGTACGTCATTGATGTGTGTAATTAGGTTATATATTTTTAAGTCCTATTAACACCCAATCTAAACTACCACACTATAGGCAAGGAAGACCTAATTGTACGATAGTATAGCTAAGGTATGTAAAAGGGTATCGTCTCCACAAGGAATAGTTAAGTTGATTACTAAAATTAAAACAAACTCAATTAAACTAAAAATTTGATTTGAAAGGGGTTTTTGTTGTTCAAACTAATTAACCTACTAAATTAACTAAATGATCAAAAATATTAAAACTTTAAATAACTAAGTGAACTTTGAATGAATTCTAATCAGATGGAAAAGACAATTAACTCCCCCTAAACATAGATCTGATTTATTAAGTCCCAATTCAATGGAATTTCATAGAAGTCGATTAACTAACTTTCATTCAATTTATCTTAATGTTAAAACATGGATCATAGGATTTTCATCTCTAAACCTATGCAATAACACACTTCAAATTATCATGCAATCATGAGATTGTATTTCTCGTCTCCCCTAATCCTAGAACTTTTCTTACAAGCATTAGTATTTCAAGTGGTTAACTAGGGTATTGGTGCTTAATTTTAACCCATATTCCTAGTGAGTTGCCTACTAGGTCACAATAGTGAAAAATAGAAGAAACTACATAAACAACACAATTTCATGATCAAGAAACATATGCAATCAACAAATTAACCAACTAAAGATTAAAGCTAAAAACATGAAAGGTTCTTTAATTGAAAAAACATAAAAGTTGTTCAATAAAACCATATCACTCCATAAAGTAAATCAGATCTAGTCTAGGGTTTGTCAAATCATAGTGAATACAAAGATCTAGCACATAGACATACTAGAATGAACCGAAATTACATAAAACTCCACAAAAGTTTGCATCTTCAATGAACTAAAAGATCAAAACAAATAAACCAAAATGAATGGATGAATGATGAAAGCCTTTGATCTTCTCTTTGAATGATTGGTAGTGGAAGAAAGCTTAAACAAGTCTCCTCTGCTCCAACAATAAGCTCCCAACAAGAATTCTTCAAAAAGTTCCATGAAAGAATGAGAAAAAATCAATTTATAAAAGTTGGAATTCGGAAGGCTACGCTGCGTGTAGCCCTTCTTCGCGGCATGTAGACACGATCATCCTTATCCGGAATTTGAAATTCAAAAAGTCAATCTTGTTCAAACGGTCTACGTGGCCCGTAGCTTCGAAGTGAAATTTCTAGCGATTAGTAGCTGGCGCGTAGCTTATTCTCTCACGTTGACCAGGTCTACGTGGCTCGTAGAATTTTCCTCGTGGAGCGTAGCCCTTCTTCGCGGCTCGTAGCCCTTCTTCGCTTCGGTTTTATGATTTTTCGTCTTTTTCGGCTCGTTTGAGATTACAAAATAAACACTATAAGGACACAAATACATTCTTTTAGCGTGCTTTTCCAAATAAAAACTAAGATATTGACGGGAATAAACATGTGTGATTTTGGCAATATCAGTCATTGTCCTAATGAGGTCCCTAGCAAGATACTTAGATTAACCATGACTATAATATCTCTTACATCTATAGATTGTAATCCCCACATGGATTACCCGAATTTTCCTTTTGCATCACGATATTCCGTAATTTGAATTTCAGACATGGAGCACATGGTCAATTCTAAAATCCATATTATATTACTCTTTACTATGATCTCGACTAACTGCAGTAATGGATCTACCGCATGATACCTTTCATTCTATCCGAGCATGGCCACACATTTCACTTAATCTCAACCGTCAAGGGATCCTAAAATATCTCCTCTCATAAAGAGCAGGTGAAAATTCCATCTTGACTGCTTAGATTTGAGCACACGGCTTCTGCTGCACCTAGACATGCCCCGTATGGTCACCCAGTTACGGCATGACGTTAAGACATTCCAAGGTACAAAGTCCCCGTGCCCCAAACCAAATATCTCAGGTCTAAGGATAACCAATCAAGCTTACTCATGACAAGGATCCATAGAGTAGGCTTGATGTAGGTCAACTCCAATATTTGTTCCCCTAACAAATATCTATAAATACTTGGTCACAAACTTGTGTTTTTGCTCTCTACACGAACAAATCATCAAGTGTTTATAATATCGTTATCTCCTCGATGTAGCTCCCACTACATCAAGTAGCTACTGAGAAATTTAGATATCACAAGACTTTTGTATTATGGATGGGTTAATATGCTAAAAATGGAAAACATTAAAACAATTATGTAAGAACTTTCTATTTTAATCACTATGAAATGAAAATACATAATTATAGGTTTTATGTTTGATCCATAGGTATAATCAATTACTGAACTAGTTGCTAGGTCCTATATACAACATCCCTATAGAACTAGCATGCCTCTCATGCTTATCTCTAGCCAACACCTTACAACTACGTTGTCATCAGTCGGTATCTTGCATAATCTCACATCTCCCCTTCCGTCTATCTCCCGGATGATGTGATACTTTCATAGTATGTGTCTGGTCCGCTGATTATCTCTTGGTTCTTTTGCTTGTGCTAAAGCTCCCATATTATCACAGAAGATATCGATCGGTCTAGAGATACTGGAAACTCTAAGATCCGAGATAAAATTCTTCAGCTAGACTGCTTCCTTTGCTGCATAATTTCCGCAATATACTCAACCTCTGTAGTAGAATATGCTAGCGTATCTTGCTTCTAGATTTTCCAAGATATGGCTCCTCTATTTAAGGTAAGGAAACACCCTGACTGCGACTTGAAATCGTCTCTCTCGGTCTGGAATCTAGCATAAGTGTAACTAGTCACACTTATCTCGTCCCTACTTACTCCAAAGACCAAGACCATATCCTTTGTCCTTCTCATATACTTGAGAATGTTCTTGACAGCCACCCTATAGGGTCCACCTGGGTTCTATTGATATCTACTCGTCACGCTCATCGAATAAGAAATATCGGGCCTAGTACATAACATGGCATAAATGATCGGTCCTACATCCGAGCCGTAAGGAATCAATTTCATCTTCTGCTGCTCTGCTGGAGAAGTAGGACACCGAGCCTTTCTCATATGTACACCAATTTGCATCGGGATGAAACCTTTCTCGGATCCATCCATATTAAATCATTTCATGATTTTATCGATGTTTGTACTTTGACTAAGTTCGGTTAGCCGCCTATATCTATCTCTAGTCTTTATACCAAGTATATATGCGGCTTCTCCCAGATCCTTCATCTGGAATACTTACCTAGCCAGAGTTTTACTTCTTTGTAGTGCTGGTAAGTTGTTTCCTATGAGCAGTATGTCATCTACATATAGGACCACGAAGATTGCTATGCTCCCATTTAACTTTTTTTGTAAACACAAGATTCGAACTCACTTTTGGTAAAACAAACAACTTTGATGCACTTATCAAAGTGTAAGTTTCAACTTCTAGATGCTTGCTTTTATCCATCAATGGATTTGATCAACTTGCATATCTTATTTGAATTATTGGAATCCTCAAAACCGTGCGGTTGTGTCATATACACGTCCTCTAATATTTTCCCCTTAAGGAAAACGGCTTTGACATCCACTTGTCATATTTTTTAATTAAAGTATGCATATATTGCTATTAGAATCCTAATAGACTTAATCATAGCTACTGGAGAGAAAGTCTCATCATAATCAATTCCATGAGTTGAGTGAAACCTTTCGCAACTAGCCTTGCCATAAAGGTATGCACCTTTCCTTCCATGTATGTCTTCTTCTTAAAGACCCATTTGCAGCCAACAACTTTAATGTGTTATGGCAAGTCTATTAACTCCCAAACTTGCTTGCCATACATAAATTACATCTCTGTCTTCATGGCGTGTAGCAATTTATCAGACTCACTGCCTGACATAGCGTCCTTGGATGTAGGTTGTTGAAGATCCCCTTCTTCTTGAGCGTTAATAAATCCTATATATCTATCGGACTCAGTCCGAATCCTACTAGACCTGCGAAGGTCTTGTGTTTCTACTTCCCCCTCAACCACTGACTCGGGTTGGCTCTCAACAATCCTTTGTTGAGCAACTTCTTCAATTTCCTGAAGAGCTATTTTTTTCTAGATGTTCCTAAACTTAGAAATTTATCTTCTAGAAAGCTCCCCCGGTCTGAGCAATGACGACTTTGTTCTAATCAGTGTTATAGAAATAGTATCCTTAGGTCTGCTTATGATAGCCCACGAAGATATATTTATCTGATTTGCGTATGTGTTTATCCGAAAACGGTTGTTTGACGAATGCCTCACAACCCCAAATATTTACGAAAGACAATTTGGGTTTTTTACCCGTATAAAGCTCGAACAATGTCTTTCCATCCTCCAATTGACTTTTATGAAACTCGGTTCAACTTGAAAACATCTGTCTTGAGTGCGTGTCCCCAAAATAACATTGGTACCATAGTTTGATTCATCATAGACCGAACCATGCCGAGCTGGGTTTGATTTCTCGTTACTGACACACCATTCCACTATGGCGTATATAGAGGTATGAGTTGTGAAACAATTCCACATTCTTTCAGATGATCTTCAAACTCTTGACTCAGATATTCATCACCTCAATCTGATCAAAAAAGCTTGATCTTCTTGTCCAGTTGGTTTTGTACTTCATTTTGAAACTGTGTGACGAAATCAAAACTTTCAGACTTCTATCTCATAAGATACACATAACCATACCTACTGAAGTAATCAGTAAAGGTAATGAAGTACCGGTATCCTCCCCTGTATTCTTGACTGAAAGGACCACACACATATGTGTGTACTATTCCTAGCAGTTCCTTTGATCTTTCATTCAAACTGTTGAATGCCTTCTTTGTCATCTTGCCGGATAAACAAGACTCGCAATTGTCTATTTATTCTAGATCAAAAGACCCAAGAAATCCATCATGATGGAGTTGCTCTATGCGTTTCTTGTTAACATGTTCGAGCCGACAATGCTAAAGGTAAGTGTAGGGTTTTAATACACCTTCTTGTGTCATCTTGATCCAAAACCAACTGGTTTAGACCGACACAAGGATGAAACCGGTTAACTATTTACAAGACGGGATCTTGAACAATTAACTCCCCTAAACAGAAAGGGGTTAAGATCATAATTTAATACACAATATATATATATATATATATATATATATATATATATATATATATATATATATATATATATATATATATATATATATTCCTAAAACATGTATGTATTAACAACATTAATATGAACAAACAATAAAAATAATGATATTCATATTAATCGTCAGCCAAGAACAACATATATATATATATATATATATATGTGTGTGTGTGTGTGTGTGTGTGTGTGAACATATTGATCAAGAAGATTAAAAAAGTTTATACCTTTGATTTACCTTGGTTGCTCAAGTGTTAGTCGACCTGTGATGAGGCAAGAATAGACCCGCTAGAGAGGTTGCAATCACCACCACACACAACCCGTATCTCGAAGTAAAAAAAAAACCGTAGCTCGGTTTTTCTTGAGGTTCGGCCGAAGCCAAGAGGGAGAGAGGGAGGAGAGAAAAATAATTCTAAATCATAGAATATGGTGTAACCTTAATTCATAAACGAATCCCCAATATATACTAATATGATTGGATTTGAAATAAGGAATCATGTTTATACTTTTCATATTTTGAATTAAGAAACTTAATCACCAAGTTATCTAACTAATAATAATATAAAATAAAACTAATATATATATATATATATATATATATATATATATATATATATTTTTTTTTTTATTTCCATTTTCTTTATAATTAATAGTCATTATTCAAAACTAATAATTTAAACCTAAATTATTATTCTTGAATATAATTAATTAACAATATTTATTTATTAACTAATATATATATGTATATATATCCTTGTCATTTAACTAACTTGGTAATTACGCTCCTACGTAAGTTAAAACCGTAACTTACGATTACTGATTTACAACTAACTTGTTATAAATCTGTTCTCACGAGTGTGGTTGCATTAATTATCGGAATATATACCCTGACAAGTGTGACCCTTGAGTGCCCTATGACGTTTGATGTGACATTAGGGTTCGCGGGCTACGCACATAAATCTATGAGACTCCCACTTGTGTAAGTGGGCAACCCATACTTGATGACACTGGCCTAAGGTGACCTCTAGACATGTTCTTATGTTAACCACGCCATAAGGACGCTTATACCCAGACATTGTGATAATGCAATAAATAAAACCTTATATATACTTTAGGATTTTCCCTTTGCATCTCCATATATCGATTGCGAGTGTGAGCATGGTAAGAGTCAACTCTTGAACACTCAGAATTTTTCGTGACTATCCGATTTCAACTTCGTGATAAATGACAAAGAACAAATCAGTTTGTTTGGGCATGACCATTCACTTCATCAGTCTAGATCAGTCAAGGGCCCCACAAATATCTCTCCTTAAAAGGAGTTGCAAAATGACTCTCGCATACTTGCATTTGGCAACACGGTTTCCCCTTACACCAGACATGCTCGTTATAGCTATCCTGTTACGGCGTAATGTTTGAACGTTCCAAATGCAGGAAGTCCCCATATCCCAAACCAAATATCTTAGGCTTAAGGACAATCTATGTGATTAATACCTTTGACTCGGAGACCACCAGGTCTTCTTCATGGGGGTCTATCCAATACTCACTCCCCCGGTTTATATTCATCAATCCTTGACCTACACCCTTGTAGCTATCTGCAGTAACTATGAATCTTCACCAAGGACTACGATGCAGTTACAACCTTACCGAGGTTCCCACCAAGATAAGTAGTCGCACATAATATTTTGAATAAAAATCCATTTATTCATGGATATTACCAAAACATGCAAAATTGTGAAGAGTAATGGGTTTAATAATGTACTCTCCATGAAATACATAATTAATACTAATCCATCGTCTCAATTCACGGAACCTATTTGTGTTACTATATTGGTTTCAAGTGTGAGTACACTTGATCACAAAAACTATTATAATCATACTCATGAATGTTTTACCCTTAAACACATCCCTAGAAATAATATCTATCATTTCAAGTGTTTAATTCCAGTTCTAAACTTGAACTTGTTTTCATAACTACTTATTAATTACTTAATTAGTAAACCTTCTAATTTACAACAATAACTTTGTTGTTACAAGTAATTCTATAATTTTAGTCGGGAAATTAATATTAATATAACGAAATTAATATTAATATAACTTAATGGCAATAATTAATGCATAAGATCAAATACTAATTAGTCAAGACTTTAACTTGTTAGTTAACCTCTAGTCAAGGATGTATATCACTAAATAATTCATTAATATTTCATAAACAATAATTTCCCAAAAGTTTAATATTTCATCCTTGATCTTCACGTGGGATTCTTGCATACTTGGAACCTTCACTTTCATTGACCTATTGCAATAAATGATTGCAAATGTAAAAAAACTTATAAACATAAGTATAAAGTAAATACTGAAGTTAGTCACAAATTTTACGTGTGGTGTTAGATCTATCACCACCTTCGTGACAAGTCTTTGCCCCTCTCACATACACCGGTGAAGGGTGCTTTGGTCATCTTTCCTAATAAACAAGAGTCACATACTTCATTTGACCCGTGGTCAAATGATTCCAGATCCCATCTGCTTGGAGCTTAGCGATGTGTTCATTGTTTATATGGCTTTACCGACCATGCCATAGAGATAATTTGTCCAAAACATTTTTGGATTCCGAATCAACATTCATGATTGATATATTACTTTGCAAGCTTACGCTTGTTTCATATATGCCATGACATGTATATGCTTTGGAATAGAAAACATCATTTTTATAACACAAAATACAAACATTTTTAAATTCAAAAGTATATACATCGTCTACAATGCATACAATGAAATAATGTTTCTTGCCACACAGGGTGAATAAGATACATTATACAAAGAAATAGATAAGCCGGATGGAAAGGCGAGTTCAACACTCCCGATCCTCTTAACCGGAACAACCGCCTTGTTTCCCATGATGAGATCCTGCTCCCCATTAACCCGGTCCCTACTTCTTCTTAGTACCTGCACATTATTACAGATGTGAGTACCACACCCGGTGTCCAAGACCCATGCGTTAGAAGTATAAGTGTTATGGATTCAATCATATACGTACCAGAGGCAGTGAAACCTTAAGCTCGTAGCTTCTTGAGCTCCTCTGTATACTTGGGGCAGCTATGCCAGTAGTGTCCCTTCTCTCTGCAAAAGAAGCAGGTTGCCTCTTCCAGTGAGGTGGCAGCGGTAGCCACTTCTTTCCCCTTATGCTACGGGGTTGGGTTAGGTTTGGCCTTCCCCTTCCCCTTTCCCTTGGAGCCGGAAGCAGGTCTCTTCCGCTTCGCCCCACCCTCGTTGATGACAAGGACGGCAGTGGAGGTGGATGGATTAGTTTTGGCAATGTTAGACTCGGTGGTCTTCAACATGCCGTGAATCTCCATTAAGGACTTATCCATATTGTGCATATGGGAGTTCAAGATGAATGAACCATATAAAGGAGGCAGCTCCTTCCCCATTGGAAAGCCTATCCTCTCGAGTTGATCCACGTAAGCCTTCATACGAAGGATGTGGGAGCTCACGTTTCCGCCCTCCTGCATCCAACAACCGATGAGGGCCTTTACACACTTGTAAAGTTCTTGTCTAGCTTGCTGTTGGAATATGTCCTTCAACTACGTGATCATGTCATACACACTTGTAAAGTTTTTTCGGGTCTCTTGGGGTCATGAAAGGAGTTCTTAATAGCTAGTTTTGGTGGCCATTTTGTTCCATGATGAACATATGATCAATATCTTTCTCATATGCATACTTGGTAGACTTTGCTAAGTGCTACAAGTGACTGCATGAATTGGTGATTGTTCTAGGCGGCGTCCTAGCGCTCTAACAAGTGGGATTCAAGTGAGCTTGGTGTGGATACCGGTAGAGGAACACTAGTTTGTGTTTTCACATTCTACATCAACATCAACAAGAAGAAGTGACAATTCGATTGGTATATTTCTTTCCTTGTTATCTATTATAGTTGCATTGTTCTATGTTTAGAGTTTGGTCCATTGGAAGTATTGGTTGGCATGTTTTAAAAAAAATTGTTTATACCGTTTATTACTTCCACTCAGATTCCTTGATGCCACTGATCTCTAACAACTTTTGTTTGAAAACTGGAATTTTCTATGGAAAACATTTTTCCGGCGACTGGGCACGGCCGTACCTTTTGAGGCATGGGCGGGGCCGATGGTTAGGTACGGCCGTGCCTATGGGGGCACGAGGGTGTACCGGCAAAATATGTTTTAAATTTGATTTTGTGATTCTGGCAACTAGGCATGACCGGACTTCCCGAGGTACGAGCAACACGTTGGTCAGGGTACGGCGGTGCCTTTTTGGGTACGGGCCATACTGGGCAGAATCTGGTTGTTTAAAGTTTGAAACTGTCCCGGTGGCACACTTGTGGGCATGCCCGTACCCTTCATAGGGCACGCCCGTGCCCGTCGTGTCCAGGACCAGTATCTGGAAATTTTCAAACATAAATTTTGTGTTTGCAAATATCCAGTTTTGACCAATTTTGAATCAGTCTTGGGTCTGATTAAAGTCCCACTATATTTTGGTTCATATATTTATATGTTTTGTAAAGCTTGGCATGAAGTGCATAAAAACATATACTTATAAGAGTATATATGAATATGTGATTTTAAACTTGGATTTTTGATAATCTTGATCAAAATATATGTTTGACATTGTTTTGTGTGGCACACCATATGTTTTTCTTGGTTGTGCTTGTATGATTTGTTCAGTAACATGATATGAACTTTAGACCTATGTGTTGTGGTGTTTGGTGTGTTATAGTTTTGGTTTTGATGGCCTACATGCCGTGTTGTTGTAATATTATTATTACTTAGTGAGGCTTTCATGCCGTTTCTTTATTCCTTTGTACTTGTAAAGTACCATAGGATTGTGGCATGCGCGCCATTTCTTCTTCTATGTATTTGTTAATAGTATAGAAGTTGTTATTTTAAATTGTAACACACCTTCCGGAGTCATGGCGATGACGTCTTGGCGAGATGAAGTCCGGTATGCTAATGGAGATGCCGGATTCAGTGGGAGCGCACCCGACTGTGTACTTTGGATCTTGGATCCCTTAGTGGACCTTGTTTTCCCTGTTTGGCCTACGGGGAAAACGCATAGGAATTTTTGGGCATGTTACCGAACTATGATTGTTTATGCGTAGTTGTGTTTTATTATGTATTATTCTTGCATGGATATTTAGGAATCGCATGCTGGATAATTTTTGATAAAATAATAAAATGCAAGGATTTGTAAAAATGGTTTACAATTCACCGCACATAGAGAATTAACAAATAATATAAAAATGGTATTATATTATAAGTGTATAAAAATTGGTTTTATCACATGATTTGTTATTGTTGGGGTTCTATGTACACAGCGGAAGCACAAAGGTACAACAAACAAAACAAAGAGTATAAGAAATCAAAGCATAAAACCCCAAACCATGGACCAAACTCTATAGCTAACTTAAGCAACATGAAAAAGAGAAGGAATAGAGATTATACCCTGCTCCTTAGCTCCAGTAACTAGTTGATGAAGAGATGAAGACAAGAACACCAAAGAAGGCTTCCTCTATTGAAGTCCACCACGGGTTTACACCACCTCCTTGTACTAGCAAGCTCAATGGATCTTCAAAGCCTTGAAATCCTTTGAGAACAGCCCACAATTTCCAGAAACCCGGATCTCTTGGTGGCTCTCAGAAGAACACTCTAAAAATCTCTCAAACTAAGTGTGAAGTGAGTTTTGCAAAAAGGTTAAAATCAAAGGCAAAAAAGGGTTATTTTATAAACCCAAAGATGCCCCTTAATCTACCCTGGCCGGCCAAGAGATCTGCTTAAGCAAGTCCATGCATTGGGCAAGAGTGGAGGTGGAGAATCTAATCATTGCATGCAGTCTGACAGAATTTCGCGCCGCGTGCCCGTAAGGTTCCGCACCACGGAACTTCCCCGCCGCGATATTTTCCTGCAGACCAATCTTTCCATTTTGACACCATTGGTCCCTCCATCTTTCAGGCTGTCGAGATAGTTCCCCGGTGTGTGACCCAATAGGCCCATACATCATCGGTAGTGATACTTATGGCCTACGTGCGTCAGTGGGCATACTCCAACAAACTCCCACTTGCACATGACACACCGTACCCTAACACCACAGACAAAGAGCGGCCTCTAGTAAGGCATCTCTGCCCCCAAGTCAGTATGGGTTTTTGTCAAAAACCAAATCCAGAATCACTTACGAAATGGTCTTATAGATAAGTGATCATTTATCCCTTCGTTCGCGATATCCGTGTGAACACGAGACATGGTTAAATGTCAATCTCTAGATCGTTCACGATTATGTTTCTCGATCTCGATTGATGGTGACCCAAAATATAGTTGCAATCGATCAAACATCATTGCAACTTGAGCATGGCCATGCATTTTACGTCAGCGCTCAATCATTGAGGGGCCCAAGGATATCTCTCTAAAACTAGAGGAACGAATCCCTTTGACTACATTGCTCCGCCACATACACTATACTTTACCTAAAAGCTCCCTTTATAACAGCCAGTTACGAACTGCGTTTGAAAGCAATCAAAGCAAAGCAGATCCATGCTTTGGAACACATG
This sequence comes from Pulicaria dysenterica, assembly GCA_947179395.2. Classification (NCBI taxonomy): domain Eukaryota; kingdom Viridiplantae; phylum Streptophyta; class Magnoliopsida; order Asterales; family Asteraceae; genus Pulicaria; species Pulicaria dysenterica. The sequence continues at coordinate 46,756,634 of OX359292.1, read as the reverse complement.
TATCTCCAGTCTAAGGATAAAATGATATTATCATCCTGACTTACTCGTGACAGAAACCATGAAGTAAGTTCAGGTGCGGGTCGTCCAGTCAATTGACCATTGCAAGCACAGGCGAAGTGGTGCGTCTCTTTTATCTAATCCATTATTAGATAGCGACCAACCACTTCCCTCAGTCTTATCTCAAACTTCCACCCCGTGAAGAATGACCGAATGTGGACATTTAGAATGAAAAAGCATTCTGGGAAGTATTAAACATGCTAAGATGGAACACAGTAAGGATTCATAAAATATTCGCCCTCGGCGTATCATTAAATCACATTTAATAATCAATATAGTATGAAATACAATACTGCTTAGCGTTCCCAAAATACAAGTACAAATAAAACATAAACCAAATATTACACTCAAACCAAGTCACTAGCGAATCTAACACCTATCTCTCTAGTGTGAGAATCATGTACAGCTTGTGACAACGGTTTAGTGAACGGATCAGCCAAATTTCCCTCCGATGCTACTCTGCTGATGGCAATATCACCACTCACAATAACATCTCTGATGAAGTGGTATTTGTGAGGAATGTGCCTCGTCCGCTAATGAGCCCTTGGTTCCTTATCTTCTGATCGCCTCTATTCTGATTTCCTTGCCATTTACCTTTGTTACTGCCTTGATTTTCACTAGACTTGTGAGATGACCCTTTCTAACGGTTCGTCTTTTCCCGTGCCCTCACATCACCTTCAGCAGCTCTAGCAAGAGTGAAAGCTTGCACCAACGAAGTTACCATTTGGGTGTTACCCCGATATTCAGGCAACAGAGCCTGGACAAAGTGATCAATCTGGGAAGGCTCATCCGGTACCCACTGTTTAGCAAACTTCAGCTTCTCATTAAATTTCGAAATTAATTCATCCACCGACATGTTGTCATCCTGAACCAAATCCATGAATTCTCGCTTCACCTTGGACAGATCATAAGTGTTACAGAATTGCTCATAAAACTTAGCTTGGAATTGATCCCAAGTTATAGAATTCATCACTTCCCTAGACAGATGAGTAGTTAAAGAATCCCACCATGTTGCCGCTTGGCCTTTCAATTGCTTTGTAGCAAACTTAACTCGATCCAATTCTTCACAGTTGCAGGTATCTAATGCTTTGATGGTCTCCCTCAACCAATTCAAGGTATCGGTAGGATTAGAACTTCCAAAATACTCGGGTGGCTAGCAATCCATGAAGTCCTTAAATTGACTCTTAGGTTTAAATCCTCCTTGAGTAGGGTACCATGGAATAAAGAACTTTTTGTTGGGGTTGATACTGTTGTTGGGGTTGATAAGGCTGAGTCACCGGTGGCATTGACATAAAGGGTAAGGTTCCAAAAGGTGTTGACACAGTATTGAATGGTGTAGCTGAATAAACAGGAGGTGGTATCGACTGAGTGAACACAACTAACTCTCTAGGCATTTGAATAGTCTGAGTTTGTTGAGAAGATTGAGTCTGATGCTGCTGCTGCTCCAACTCCTGAACTCTATCCCTTAATGTTTGCAAAGTGTCTTCCAATTGCAACACATACTCTTGTTGATCAGATTCACCGTTGTGAGAAGTACCTGCTCTATTATGTTGTTCATTGGCTGTAGTGGATTCCTTTTGGGGCACGCAGGGGTAGTTGTCTGGTTCACGTTGTCAGCCATTTTCTATGCTATACACAGCATCTCACCATTTGTTAGAGATAATCCGTTAGTTTAAACACACTAACTAACCTCAAAGCTACACTACTAATTACCTACCCTGGAAATACTGGACTGACTAGAGCCTAGGTTCGAGTATTGCACAAATTATTCATGCAAATCCTCAAACCAGGGCTCTGATACCAATTTATAACACTATACTTTTAAACATAATATTTACTGCACGCGGAAGCTAAATACATATAATTATCATAATTACATAATAGATACAAAACTTTTTAACTTGTTTTATACAACAAAACTTTTACAGTGTTAATCCGAAACAAGCTCTAAACAAAATACTTTGACATCAGAGTGTAGGTCTGTCCATAATCCCAGCCCAAGAGCATCAAACTCACCAAAGGAAATCTGTAAAACAATCTAGTGGGGAATTAGCACAAAGCTAAGTGAGGGAAACAATATCTAATCATAAACAACGCAAACATGCCCAAACCCAAATAACTCATGAATCCCAGGAGAACCGGCGGTGTTGCAAGCACCTACAACCAAGGTCGGCCAAAACCAAGGTTTACCGATAGCCCTGCTAACAGTGATAACAATACCAGCCTTCTTGTGTACAACAAATGCACCACAAGATCTGATACGGTACACCCCCAAGCAGCAGGCCCAACATCATGCTGATCTCCAAATAACATGTATATACAATCCAAACAAGAGCATTCCAAATAGGATATCGTATCCTGTATATCAAAAGATATAAACCCACTCACCAAAGTCTTCAAAGCTTTGGAGCACACTCGAGTGACTAATTCATTGAGTCTTCTCAGTTCCTGAGATTGAAATAACCCAAGTCAGTATTCAATTCATAATACTGTTCCAAAATAAATATCATATCTAACCATGTTAATCATATATGTATACATATGCATTTATATATATCATACATGAATTCCAAAAGATACACAAGTCATGTTTATCTTCAAATCATTAATCCCGAGTAAATCCCAAATCTGCTTGAATTTAATCCCGAGTATAGGCCAAATACCGATAATCATTAATTCCGATAAAATCAAACCCAATTCTGAATATGTCCAAATCCGATAGTACCAATTCCGATAAAATCAAACCCCGAGCAAAGGCACCAGCCGAGAAAAGTTAAATCCGATAAAGTCACAATCCGATAGAGTCACAATCCGATAAAGTCATAATCCGATAAATATCCAATACCGATATATTATTCAAATTCCGAGTAAATATGTTAAGGCAATTCAATGATACTTTAGTCGGATTCCGATACATATTCAATTCCGAGAGAATAGGTAATCCCGAGAGAAAAGTTAAGGCATCATATATATATATATATATTCAGTCGGATTCCGACACAATCCAATCCCGATAAAAGAGTTTGGGAAATTCTATAACTGTTCTGTCGGTTTTCATCCAATACCGAAACATTCAGTTGGATTCTCACTAAATCCCGATAAAATCAATCGGATTTCACCAAAACCGAACAAATACATCGGAATTCATCTAATTCCGACAGATTCATCCCCAAATCCGATAAATTCATAAGTTCTTCCCCAATTTCAATTTCTAACACCAATTCTTACTATTTTCATGTATACAAGGTATGTAGGACCGTTGGGGGACGGGGTTCTAAACTAAAAAAACACCCTAATGCTAGGACTGATCTAGGATGAGAAATAGTGCGGAATTTCTATTTCCCAAACCTTCTAAAGATTCTAAGATCTGCTTAGGTGTCCGGCACACAGTAACACTAAGAAACACACAGAGTAGAAACAAGAACAAACTCTAAGAACTCACACAGAGATGCTTAAGGCTGCCTTTGGATTCGTAATTAACACTAAGTTCGCGATTTAGTAGGCTTAAGGTCGTATATGGTCGATTACGTAAGGCTCCCGGTTGATTTCTATCGATTCCCCGTTGATTCGTCGATTACTCGCGCTAATATGCGGTTAAGAGGTATTTATAGTGTAATTAATTTCACTACGTACGTGATGCAATGCACTTCGCACGTAGCGAGTCCAGTACGCACGTACCGGTTGTTTTAATAATAATTAATTTAACTTTAACCGACCTAATCACTACGTGCGCACTGAGCTCCACTACGCACGTAGTGAGACTGACTTCGCACGTGGTGATCTCTCACACAGACTTAAACTTCCAAACATACATCAACACATGATTAAGTACTTGTAAGCTTAAGATCATCACAAAGAATCACTAAGAATATATACACATGCAAACCATTAATCAAAACACATTTGAATTAACATTTCATGTATGTATTTGATTGATAAGAACTAGGGATTCACAATTATGCACCAACAAACTCCCCCTAAGACCTAGTTCTATCAACAAAACTTGCACTAAGCAAAATTTACACAAAGTAAACAAAACTGACAATCTAGCTATCACACAGTCGTAGACTTTACTTCTTCAGATCCAGCATAGATGTCAAATGCAAAGCAAATTCTGACGACTTTCTGAAACTGCAACGCTAACTCCATATATTGATGCTTGTACAGAATTGGGTTGTAGTATAGAACAGTGATACTGCCTAGTACGCATAGGATCGAATACCTTTACAGTTTCTCCACCTGACAGGTTGTCGTCTAAAACAATCACTGCCTTCGTTGTTTTCTCGTTGAAGTACCACCACTTGAACCTTGCGCTCCACCTAGTACGCATGATCCTTAATGGCAACTTCTTCATACAACGAGGAGCTTTGCAATTAAGCACTTTGAATTTCCTTCCTGTCAGTGGATCTATTTTGGTTGGATGGCTCTTGACACCCGACACATAAGGCTTTAAGTTTCTCCATCCAAATCGAGCCTCACGCTTCACCAGCGTCTCAAACCATTTTGCCATGCTATGATCGTCACAATTTAAAAGGGGCAGACGAGCAAGTTGTCGAATATCATAGAACGGCAGAGTCTGGATATCATTTGCCCTTTGAAAATACTCAACTCCTCTTTCCCTTTTAACTGCATAAACATTAAATTCCGGCATATAGCACCAACCAACAATTTCACCATCCGTCTTTTTGCCCAGAGTCTGATAAAACTTGGTATACTCCGGTGAGCTTTCAGACTTCTTGTCTTTCCCTGCTTGACGTTCCAGAAACCGTTGATACTTCTTTCGTCTAGCTTCTCTTTCATCTTGCTTAGATTTTCTATCACCAAGATATTTTTCTAAGTCAAAATCAACATTTTCTTGTTCTCTAACTTCAGCTCTTTTGTTGATTTCCTCAGCATTAGTAGTTTTGAAAAAATCGGCAAGATCAGGCAAGTTGTCATCTTTTTGTTGACCAGGATAGTGTTGATCGGTTTCATCCTCAATCTCAATCTAATCAGTGTCAAATACAGGTTCCTGTTCAGCTTGAGATGGTTGCACAAAGCTTTCATCCACCTCTTCTAGAATAACATCTTCGACAGGAATCGGTAAAAGTTCGGCAATTTGTTCTTTTGTCAGGAATGGAAGTATTTCTCCTTCCTCTGCATCATACTCATTTTGTGGAACAATTCACCCTTGAACACTCAGCAGACGAGACGATTGAGGAATATCAGCTTTCAATGGCTGAACAATTAATGGATCTTCACACAGAAATAAGAAACCATAAACATGTGTAAGTTAAGATTAAACATTTCATTTCACATAGAAGAAATAAATATTTCATTACAAAAGATTCATCGTCACACAAAATACATCAATAACAAGTTAATTACAAAGTCACACAGACTATGATCAACCTTGCTCATCGCCAGAATAAGTGCCAGCCTGTTCAGACTCAGCGGCCTCTTTCAATCTCAGCACCTCCTCATCCTGCTTTTCAACTTTATCTTTTAACCTTTTAAACTCAGAAGTATATCCAAGCAGGATCTGCTCCATCGTCTCATTTTTCTTAACAAGCTCGCTTATTATCACTGCTCTTTCCTCATTACTCTTCTCCAAGCTCTCAATCATCTCAGCTTCTCTTTTCAACAAGTCCTCCATCTGCGCATCCCTTTTCAGCAGATTTTCTATTTGAGCATCCTTCTCGATCAGTTTCTGCTTTACTTCTGCCAGCTCCAGCTTTCTGTTACTTTCATCTTTGATCATGTCAAACATGTAGCCTTGGAGTCTATTTAGGTTTGCTTCCATGGTTAGGGAAGGCAGCTGGGACCTGGTCTGAGATGATCCTTCAGCACCTTGAGCAGGAGAGGTGACTGGAGCAGCTGTGGCGGAGGATGGTTGGACAATTATTTCAGACGAAGCAACCAGCGGCTTAAACTTGTAGACCTTCTTCTTCTTCTTCTCTGGATCATCGACCACCCCCTTTTCCTTCTTCTTGCGACTTGCCTCCTCATCATCTTCTTCAAAGAAGTCATCAACGTTGATGTCATCTAAGCTCCCCGGGATAGCCTCTCCCCCAGTGGGATCCCGGACTTCCTGACTTTGAACATCAGGCTCCTCATCATCCGAAATTATCTCGATGTTTTCCACCTGGGATATGGAGCCCTCGTTCCTCCAGAGATGTTTCCTTTCTGGAGCCTTGTAATCTGGGATGCCCAGATGGCAAATCAAACGTCTTTTCGGAGGGATAGAGGTGCCAATGTACCGGCTCATTTGTCGCACAGTCTGCTCGTTCATGTGCTTCAGCTTGATTCTGTCCCCGTCCTCCTTTACCAAACCCTCAACTTGGGTATCAAAAACGATCTGAAGGAATCGGGGATACATCAGAAATCTCCCGTCCTTCTTAGACAAATTCTCCTTTAAACAGTTGAAAATGGCCCTTAAAATGTTGAATTTTACATTCAGCACGAGTGCCACAAATAGATGGGAGAATGTTTGGTTCAGCTGATCATGGCCTGTTCTCCGCGGCCCCAAGCAGTGAGAAATGACGTGCATCAGGTAACGATACGGGGGGCAGAGCTTGGTTTTGTATATTGATTCATTACGGATCTCCCCCGTATAACCACATCTTAGCAAGCAGCCCTTTACTCGGCAGCTGTTCAGAGAAGTTGGGTCGGCTAGGTCATCCCCGAGCTCAAGCAGCTCATTCAATACCCCTGCTGATACAAACACAGGTTGTTTCTGCACGTCCCCTCGAATCCCACCCAGGGATTAATCATATACAGCAGTGTTCCAGAATTCTTGCTGATGTGGAGCGTATGCCGTGCAGGCTGTAGTAATGGCTGTATAGATCCGCGACCTTGTCAGGTAATCGATGATTTCGTCACAATCCCTGGTCAGTTTACTTTTTGTCACACAGGCCCGGATGTTGTGCATATCCCCTGCTTTCAAGTCTGCCTTCGTCTGGCTGCCAGATGCGGTCTGAGCCACACTTTGAGTCGATGAACTTTCAATTTGAGCAGGTTCCATTACTTAAAATCTGCGAACAGAACATTTAGCCCGTTAGTGAGAAACATTCAACAGACCGGAACACACAGTTAAAATCTGTAGATTAAAATAAACGTTCGTTTCAAAATTTTAAATTTTACCACGTGTGAAATGACCATCATTACGCTCGTGATGAAAAGTCTACGTGCGAAGTGGTTGGATATAATAAACTTTAATTTTAATTAAATTACGATTCACTTCGCACGTAGTGGACACAGCTCGCACGGAGTGCACTTCACTTCGTACGGCCAAAACTCATCAGCTTCATCGTTTTCATTGTTGAGTTCGTGCGAGGTGACGCCACTTCGTGCGAAATGGCCTTCACTTCGCACGGCTAACATTTAAATCTTAAGAACAGTTCGACGAAACCTTTGGCTTAAAACCCTTGATTAACAATGTATTTGTTTCGATTAAGTGACTAAAAGTCATCTAACTAAGTCCACTAAGGCTATTTTTCACTTAAATCTACCAAATTAACACATTAAAGTCTCTAAATCCGGTTTTAAAGGTTATTGAACTTTCGAACACAAAATCGGCTATAACTCGAGATCTAACCCTTGGATTGAAGCGAAAATTATACCAGAATGTTCACAAAGCAAAACCGAATCACAAGGATGGATCGAAAAACACTCTTAACACAAAATCAGAATCACAATCGAGAGAGAATAGGAGTACACTATAGAAATTATGAACGCGTACTGACGAATACGCACGAGAACAATATATATACCCTGCTCCACTTCGTGCGAAGTGGATTCACTTCGCATGATGTTATCCAAAGTATTTACCCGAAGTGACAGACCACTTCGCACGTGGTGGATGTTACCTCGTGCGAATTGGATCTCACTTCGTATACTTCAATCCATTTCGCACGTTATGCTTTTCCACTTCGTGCGGGTTACCCACATTTCGTGTGAATTGACTTTCTCACATAGAATTAGACTTTTTCTCGATGATCCTGTACTCAGCACACAGCAGTTAGTAACTTCAATGCAAGTAAAAACATTTAAGCACATGCAAACACAAGAAATTATAAATAAAGAAAATAAACATACCAAAAGAAATAAGAAACACACCAGAAATCTTTTTGTATTTTTCCTAGAAACTGAAAATGCAAACTGTAAACAAATTAAATCCTAGAAACTAAGAGACAGAAATGAAAACACAAAAGATTTGCAAAAAGTAAATTACTGAAATTAAATCTTTTTGTGAGAAGGTTCCAAGATGGAATCAGTACCAGCACATCTATACTTAGTTATCATTCATTTCAGAACCTTAGGCACAAACATACTCCCTCAATTTCTGTCTGTCAATCTAACTTTCCTCAGATAATGACAGATTTGATTTCAACATTTTCTGATTATCTAGAACTGAGTACATGGTTAAGACTATCTCTTTTAAAATCTCACAGTGTTTTGACTTACTCAGTAGAATGCACAACTTGATTACCCAACCACCATGCTTATGTGCTTTGTGATTTTGTCAACGCATTTTATGCTCTTTGACATGGAGGTCAATTTTTCACCTCTTCTGATAATTTCTGTTGAGCTTTTGTCACTGCATTTTATGCTCTTTGACAATTCAACACTAATAGATCAATGTAGCTTTTGTCACTGCATTTTATGCTCTTTGACAATTCAACATTGATAGATCAATGTATCTATTTCTTTTGACATCTAAGATTGGGGTCAATTTTTCACCCTCTTTTACATTTTGCTCATTGTCATCTAAGCACATTTGGCATGGTAACAGGTGTGTGCACCACACTAAGTTAGTCTCAACTGTTATTGATTTGTAGACTTGGAATGTCTCGATAGTTTGAATCTTTGATGGATTTCCACATGCATAACCACTTATCAGCCTAGACTCTCATCATATGCCTTACACGCCATCTGTTTCTTATCTGATTTAACTCAAATTTTCAGACAGTTTTCTCAAGAATATGTACATGCATTCAGTCCTAATTTTACTAGACATACTTTGTATTGAAAGCCAGTGTACCATCATTTTCCATTTGAGTAGGATCAACTTCTCATTATTTTTTTTTTTTTTGTATTTTCTATGTTTTCTGATTTTTTTTGTATTTTCTATGTTTCACCTATCTCCCCCTAAAATACTAAAGAAATAAATACCTAGAAATTAGAAACGGAAAAACACACAGAAAATAAACACAAAGACAAACGAGATATAACCACACAAAATTTAGACACACAGTCATAAATACGAACAAGGACACTAAGTCGCATCATCAGGGACAACCTCACACTTGGTTTTCATCCCGTTTTCATTCACTAAGAATAAAAAACGGGGTTTATCAAATGCCTTTGTATACAGGTCTGCTTTTTGAAATTCAGTTTGGATAGACACGACATCAATTAATTTCTTTTCCCAGCAGTCCCGTATAAAATGGTATTTGATACCAATGTGCTTGGTTTTATAATGTTGGACAGGATTTTTAGTGATGGCTATAGCAGCAGTGTTATCAACATAAATGGGAGTAGTAGAGAATTGCAAACCGTAATCCCGCAGTTGTTGTTGAATCCAGATGACCTGAGAACAGCAGCTCGCCGCCGAAATGTATTCAGCTTCACACGTAGAGAGAGCAACTGCAGTCTGCTTCTTACACTGCCATGTGACAAGACGTGATCCGAGAAATTGGCAACCTCCAGAGGTAGATTTGTGATCCTTCTTGCATCCACCATAGTCTGAATCACTGTAAGCTGTCAACTCAAAGCTATCATTATATGGATACCACAGTCCAAGATTAGGAGCATCCTTCAGATAGCGAAAGATCCTCTTGACAATCATCAGATGCTTGACATTGGGCTTGGATTGGTATCTTGCCATCAGACATGTTGCAAACATGATGTCTGGTCTGGATGCAGTGAGATACATCAAAGATCCAATCATCGCTCGGTAGAGAGACTCATTCACCAACTCCCCCTCAGTATCTGGAGACATGCCGTGGTTAATGGGAAGAGGTGTTGCAGCAGTCTTCTCAGTAGACATTTCAAAACGGGCTAGGATGTCAGCAACATACTTCGACTGATGTAGAAAAATCCCTGTCTCGGTCTGCTCCACTTGAAGTCCAAGGAAGAATTTCATCTCTCCCATTGAGCTCATTTCGAATTTTTCCTTCATAATCCTTGCAAAGTCTTCACACAGAATCGGATTGGGAGAACCGAAAATGATATCATCCACATATACTTGCACCAAGATCAAATCTTTATCATCACCCTTGATAAATAATGTTTTGTCGATGGTTCCTCTCCGGTACCCATTATCAGTCAGATATTGAGAGAGTGTCTCATACCATGCTCGCGGTGCTTGATGAAGACCATACAACGCCTTATTCAGCAAGTATACTTTGTCAGGATGAATAGGATCTACAAACCCCGGAGGTTGGTTGACATACACCGTCTCCTGAATTTCTCCATACAGGAACGCACTTTTAACATCCATTTGATAGACTTTAAAGTGTTTGTGCGAGGCAAAGGCGAGAAATAACCGGATAGCTTCCAGCCGAGCAACTGGAGCAAACACATCAGTGTAGTCTATATCAGGAATTTGTCTGAACCCCTGAACTACTAGCCTTGCCTTGTTCCTGACAATCACCCCCTGATCATCCCGTTTGCACTTCAGAACCCATCTGTAGCCAAAGGACTTAGCACCTTTTGGTTTATTCACTAAGCGCCATACGTTCAGCTTTTGAAATTGCAGCAGCTCTTCTTGCATTGCATTAATCCAAGAATCATCTTTGAGTGCCTCAATATGATCTTTTGGTTCAATCTGTGAGAGAAAACCCGAACATAGACATTGTGTAAAGTCCACAGACTGAAACAAATTGGCACCTAGATCGGAAAAGTCTGTCATCTGTTTCAATCCCGGGGATTCTGAAGATTGAGAACCTGATAGCGTTACCACTTGCCTCCTGGTTTGAACATGAGAGTTCGGATCGCCAATAATTTGTGCAGGAGGATGGTTTCTATCAACTCTACTTGATCTCTGCAACTGAGCCTCTACATTAGTTTCCAGATTGGTAACCACGGGTGTCTCTTCAAATGTTAACGTGTGGTCATTGGATGAACTTTCACCCTGTGAACCCTTGTCTGGTGGAGTATGTGGCTCATCTTCAGAGTCAGATTCAGCATCACTTAGTGTGGGTATGGGAGAACTAGAGGACAGGTTTGGTGTGGCACTGTCAGAAGAGTTATGTAGATCATACAACATCTGAATTGCAATATCTTCTTCTAGTGCTACTGGTGGCAAATTGAATGAGTCAAACAGGTTATCATAGTCAAATAACCAGGCATCACCAGTTTTTGTTGGAGGCGAAGTATGCCGTTGCACATCCACTTCAAACCATTCTTCCACACAGTTGGACGTTAAGTTGTAAACCCGCTTATTCGAAATACTGTACCCCAAGAAATACCCCTTTTCAACCTTGGAACTGAATTTACATTCGGCTTCACGTTTTAACATTGTGCACGGAGCACCAAACGGTTCAAGATGGCTGATATTCGGTTTCCGATTATTCCACAGTTCATAACATGTATTACCTAATCGTTTGACTACTAAGACCCGGTTAAGTGTGTAACAAGCATTTGCGACAGCTTCATTCCAAAACCTTACGGGCAAAGCAGAGTCAGCAAGCATGGTACGTGCTGCCTCTATTAAGGTCCGATTCTTCCTCTCAGCTACTCCATTCATTTGAGGAGTGTATGCAGCACTGAACTGATGTTGGATACCCTTCTCATTACATAACTTCTTCATCTTCTGATTCTTGAACTCTGTTCCATTATCTGATCTCAGTTTCCTGATCTTCAGCTTATAGATAGTCTCTAACTTGTTGATCATGATTTCTAATGTCTCAAATGTTTCAGACTTCTCTTTTTAGAAGAAAACCCAGGAAAATCTTGAATAATCATCAGTGACTACCAGACAGTACCTATCTCCGTGAATGCTCTTGTACCGCACAGGACCAAATAAATCCATGTGAAGTAGCTCAAGCGGGATTGAAATGGAGTGGTACTTTTTCAGCTTGTGGGGTTTCTTCGTCTGCTTCCCCATTTTACATGAAACGCATTTGTCTGGTAGATGGAAACTCTTCAGGTTGACCCCCGTTACTAGCTCATGGAGAACTAAGTGATTCATCTTTCTCAAGCTCAAGTGACACATCCTCTTGTGCCATAAGATGGAGTCTTTTTCAGTTGCCTTTGTAAGAAAGCATTGATGCTCCACCTCTTTCACCGAAGCATTTGACATGTCCAGGACATAAAGATCATTATGTCTCGGAGTTGACATTAAAACCATATCTTCGGGAATCTGAAATTCTTTCTTCAGCACATAGCATTGCTTGTCATCAAACGTCACCTTAAACTCTTTATCACATATCTGAGAGACTGACAACAAGTTGTTTGCTAGCTGCTCGACATAGTTGACTTTGTCAAAGCTCACTCTCCCATTAGACAAGAAACCTTGAGCTGTGATGTGACCTCCCTTATCTCCCGCGAAGCTGACATACCCTCCTTTTATTTTTCTGACATTTGAAAGAAGGCTCAGATCGCCTGTCATGTGCCTGGATGCTCCACTATCAACAATCCACGTGTTATACCGGCGAGCACCCTGCACAAACAAGTAGATGGTTAGTTAGCATTGGGAACCCATGCCCGAATGGTCATGGGTTTCCCATCTTCTCCAACAACTTGCACATTAATCCACACACCAGTAGCTTTGGAGTCTACATTGGTATCTGGACTACTGGATGGTTTAGGTTCAGATTTTGTTGTCCATCGCAAGTCTGAACGGGGAAGAGTCTTATGATAAACACTGGAAGTGTTAATGACTTTATGTATAGGCTCCTTCCCTTTCACACTTACCTCAGGACTCTTGGGTTTACACGAAGTTTCCCCAATTGTCCTTTTGAGCTGAGGGGGGTCAGTTGATTTCTGATTAACTTGATGAAAAGTTTTGTGTTTTTGAATTTGTTCAGGTGAATCAACTTTCCCCCTTGAGCTCTGAGGTTGCTGATCACACTCGTAACTGAGGTGACCAGGTCTCCTGCACACATAGCAAACCCGGTTAGAGTAAGATTTGGCAGGTGTATGTGGCTCCTTCGGTTCAACTTTACCTTTGGGCTGCACTCCTAAACCACTTTGTTTAGGTAAGATTTTGACTTCTTCATAAGGACGGGTTGCAGGAGACTTTGCACCCTCCTTCTCAATGGTTCGAAGTGCAGCTTGAACATTTTGCATTAAGGAACCTTGACCAGAAGAACTGCCCAGAAGCTTTCGCATACCTGGTTCTAGTTTTTCTTCTGGTTTAGGCTCTTTTCTCTGAGGCTCACCAACTTTCTCCTTCATTTATAAATTTGGTTTTGAAGTTGAAGCAGAAGGTGTATCAACTTTGGGAGCAAGTTGGTCAGCTTCAGCGAAGACATCAGATTGCACCAGTTGGTTTAAGACTGGTGGTGGACATTTCGAATAGGTCTTCGTGTCTTTCTCCTGAACAGAACCTTGTGGTCTTCGGTCGATTATGTGTTCAAACAAATATGATGAAGTTGAATAACTTTTTAGCTTCTGATTTAACGTGTCATAATCGACCTTAGAACTCGCAAGTTCCCGTTTTAGAGTATCTATCTGATTTATGTAGAAAACGATAGCATCCTGCTTGTTTAATAAAGCAACCTCTAATTCTCTGATTTGTTTGTTTTGACTCTCAATCTTATCTTTAAGAGTCTTTTCTCTACCCTTAATGATAGAGTTCTCATGCAATTTAGAGGTTAGCTCAGTGACTTGTGCTTTCAAGGATACTATGGTCTTCACATAATCATTACACGACACACAGGGAAGACCAGGTGTAGGATTTACTTTGACATCAGCTTGTCTAGTCATGCACGCCTTTTGATTTACTGGTTCAGGTTGAACAGGCACTAGCGTTGGTTCGGCAGCTGGCTCAGAAGTTGATGCCACATTTTGCTCGTCAGTGGGCAGGACAGACTCTTCATCATTGACCTCGTGGACATTGTCTGCCTCAGACTGAGAGTCGTCGTTCAGATCTAGAACACTGGCCAGGTTGGTTTCAGCAACTTCAAACGCATCCGAATCTTGGAAGTGTACTGACCAGTCAATCCCCTCATCCTTTTGTACTACCACCATTGCCTTGGATGATCCCTCATGAGGTGACTCAGCCTTCTTAGGTGTGGTGGTATTTGACGTTTTGCCCGGAGAGGTTCTGAAGGGATACTTGGGTCCTGAGTTCTTTGGCTTTTCACATTCACGTGCAAAATGACCCTTTTCACCACAGTTGTAGCAGGTTACAGCTGACTTGTCAAAACCCAGCTTTGTATCTTTTGTTGCTGTAATCTGCATCCCTGTTCTCTTGACTAATGCCTTTGCTCTCCTTACCAGATTAGCATAGGACCATAGAATGTCCTGTCTTTCCATCTCATCGTTGTCGATCTGGTCATAATCTTCTTGAGCCAGGTAGGCATTGCCGATCTTACCCTTGAGCAAATCATCATACGAGGTGACCAATGCACTAAGCGGTTATTGTTTGTTTGGCAGCCATTGCACTCATGTCAGACATTTTAGAAAAAGACTTAAAACAAACTAAACACTACGCACGGAATGTAGAACACTTCGCACGAGCACACAGCACTACGCACGAAGTAGAAGACCTACGTACGGACTGACACGAAAAACACAGACTTTACTACGCACGAACTGAGAACCTAGTACGCACGGATTGAATTGACTACGCACGGAGTACTTAAAATAGTTTTTATGAATATGTTCAACACACAGAATCAACACGTACGCAATGGATTGACTACGTATGAATTTAGGAGTCACTACGCACGGACAAAGCACACAGCCTATCGAAGATTCCAGAGGATCAACAACACACTACGCACGCACTAAGGTCACTATGCACGCACAGGAAATCACTTCGCACGGGTAACACTCAACCGATTAACGTAAAAACACAAACCTTTTAAACGAAAAACGACCTATTTTCGACCTAACAACCGATTAAAAACGACGAAAAGGACAAAACACACAGGCCTAATCGACACCTAGATCACGAAACCTAAGGAAAAGTGATCAATCAAAGCACATGGCTCTGATACCACTTTGTAGGACCGTTGGGGGACGGGGTTCTAAACTAAACTAAAACACCCTAATGCTAGGACTGATCTAGGATGAGAAATAGTGCGGAATTTCTATTTCCCAAACCTCCTAAGGATTCTAAGATCTGCTTAGGTGTCCGGCACACAGTAACACTAAGAAACACACAGAGTAGAAACAAGAACAAACTCTAAGAACTCACACAGAGATGCTTAAGGCTGCCCTTGGATTCGTAATTAACACTACGTTTGCGATTTAGTAGGCTTAAGGTCGTATATGGTCGATTACGTAAGGCTCCCGGTTGATTTCTATCGATTCCCCGTTGATTCGTCGATTACTCGCGCTAATATGCGGTTAAGAGGTATTTATAGTGTAATTAATTTCACTACGTACGTGATGCAATGCACTTCACACGTAGCGAGTCCAGTACACACGTACCGGTTGTTTTAATAATAATTAATTTAACTTTAACCGACCTAATCACTACGTGCGCACTGAGCTCCACTACGCACGTAGTGAGACTGACTTCGCACGTGGTGATCTCTCACACAGACTTAAACTTCCAAACATACATCAACACATGATTAAGTACTTGTAAGTTTAAGATCATCACAAAGAATCACTAAGAATATATACACATGCAAACCATTAATCAAAACACATTTGAATTAACATTTCATGTATGTATTTGATTGATAAGAACTAGGGATTCACAATTATGCACCAACAAGGTATTCATGTTTTCCAGAATCATTCTAAACATAAAACAACATGTATAGATCACAAATTCTAGCATACATACATCCTACTTCATCAATTCATCAAAATCAATCGGAATTCATATTAATACTCAAAACCGAAAACAAATAACATATAACCAATTCAAATCAGTAAACTAACCTTGTTAGTGTTATGAATTCAGAAATCTAATTGCATGCAAGATTAATGATCAAATTGGTTTGATTCTTTCCTTCTTTCTTTCTTTCGGCCGAGAGTGTTTAAGAACACGCACACACTTAATTTGGTAATTGCATGCAAATGGCTAAACAACTATGTGTGGTGACTAACTAAGCTAAAACCCGCCACCTCACTATCCATTATCTCCATTTAATTAATATTAAAACAATTAACCAATTAATCACAATTAAATCAATTAATTCACATAATTAATTTAAATCCAAATCTAAACTTGATTAATTACCTTAATTATCTCTATTTACAAACGGTGTGGGTGAAACGGACCGCATACATCCGTATGAACTATTTCCAACAAGCATTAGGCCCTTTCACCCACACCGGTAAGGGTGACTTAGTCATCTTGCCTAATAAACAAGATTCTCAAGTTAGATCCGGTTCCTCATGTCGGCTTCGGTTTCCCAAGTTAGATCCGAACCCAAACTGTGCTTCCATTTAACTAATACCAACGGTATCTGTTTCTTTCTCAACTTTGTAACCTTCCGATCCAATAATTCAACTGGTTCCTCTATCAATTTCTGATTAGTATCCACCCGAAGATGCTGTATTGGAAGAACCTGCGTCTGATCCTCTACATTACACTTACGAAGATAACACAGGTTGAAAGTGTTATGAATTCCAGCTAACTCATCTGGTAGATCCAATGCAACAGTCTGATCGTTAACAACCCGTCTGATTCTAAAAGGACTAATGTAACGGGGAGCCAACTTCCCGCTTTTACCAAATTTGATAACACCCTTCCAAGGAGATACTTTTAAGTAAACCATTTCTCCTTCAACAAATGATACTGGTCGACGACGCGGATCAGCATACATTTTCTGTCTATCCCTTGCAGCTTTTAACTTTTCCCGAGCAATTGCAACTTTATCAGCAGTCATTTGTACTATATCAGGTCCTGCAAATTGCTTTTCCCCAGCTTCTAACCAACAAGTCGGAGTTCTACAAGGACGACCATACATCATTTCATATGGAGGCATACCAATGCTGGAGTGATACGAATTGTAATAAGCAAATTCCACTAACGGCAGATGTGAATTCCACGAACCCCCAAACTCCAATACACAAGCCCTGAGCATATCTTCTAAAGTCTGGATAGTTCTCTCTGACTGACCATCTATTTGCGGGTGATATGTCGTACTCAAATTTACCCTGGATACCAATTCCTGTTGCATTCTGTTCCAGAAGTTAGATAAGAACCTCGAGTCTCTGTCTGAAACAATAGATATAGGCACCACATGTCTAGACACTATCTCATCGATATACAATTGAGCCAGTTTGCTTAAAGAAACAGTTTCAGCGGTAGCAAGGAAATGAGCACTCTTGGTTAATCTATCGACAATTACCCAAATCATATCATGACCTCGTTGAGTTCGTGGAAGTTTCGTTACAAAATCCATCGTTATGTGATCGCATTTCCACTCAGGTATCTCTAACTGTTTCAACGATCCGTACGGTTTCGGATGTTCAGCTTTAACTTGAGCACAAATGTGGCACATCCTAACAAACTTGGCTATATCTGTTTTCATCGTAGGCCACCAATATAGAGTCTTTAAATCATGGTACATCTTCGTGCTACCCGGATGTATTGATAATATGGACTTGTGAGCTTCATTCAGTATTAACTCCCTCAAATTACCAAACTTCGGTACCCAAACACGTGTATGATAAATCCTCAAACCACGCGAATCGGTAGTTAACTCTTGCTGACGTTTAATCATCAGTTCATCCTTTAAGTTCTCATCTTTCAAAGCTTCTAGCTGTGCAGCTACCAATTGATCCACTAAGTCAGACTTAATCTCCAATCGCATAAATTGTACAGTCTCCGTAGATCCTTTTCGGCTGAGTGCATCTGCAACTACATTCGCTTTTCCCGGATGATACTGAATATCTCAATTGTAATCTTTGATCAATTCTAACCAACGACGCTGTCTCATGTTCAGATCCATCTGTGTAAACACATATTGAAGGCTTTTATGATCAGTGGAGATAGTACATTTAGTTCCATACAAATAGTGTCTCCACAGTTTTAAGGCAAATACTACTGCTGCCAACTCCAAAACATGAGTAGGGTAGTTTCGTTCATTTGGTTTCAACTGTCTCGAAGCATAAGCAATCACTTTCCCCTTTGCATCAAAACACAACCCAAACCGGCGTGAGAAGCATCACAATATACAATAAAATCCTCTGAACCCTCAGGCAACGAAAGAACAGGCGCTTGACACAACAATTGTTTCAGAGTCTGAAAAGCATTCTCTTGAGCTGAACCCCATAGAAACGGAACATCCTTTCGAGTTAACTTAGTTAACGGACCAGCCAGCTTAGAGAAGTCTTTGATAAACCCGCGGTAATAACCTGCCAATCCCAGAAAACTCTTTATCTTTGTAGGTGTTTTCGGACCACTGCAGTTCATCACTGCTTCGATCTTGGATGGATCCACTTTGATACCTTCTTGACAAATCACATGACCCAAAAACTGAACTTCACGTAACCAAAATTCGCACTTCGAAAGCTTGGCATATAACTTATGTTGTTTAAGAATTTCCAAAACTTGTCTCAAATGCTGATCATGCTCACCTTCTGTCTTTGAATACACCAAAATATCATCGATAAACACAATGACAAATTTGTCTAGGAAGGGTCGACAAACACGATTCATCAGATCCATAAACACTGCAGGTGCATTCGTTAAACCAAATGGCATTACTAGGAACTCGTAATTACCTTACCTAGTACGAAAAGCAGTCTTTGGAATATCTTCCTCTGCTACCCTGACTTGATGATAACCCGATCTCAGATCAATCTTCGAGAAATAAGAAGCCCCTTGTAGCTGATCAAACAAATCATCGATTCTGGGCAACGGATACTTATTCTTGATGGTTCTTTTGTTTAGATCTCTGTAGTCAATACACATACGAAAAGTTCCATCCTTCTTCTTAACAAACAAAAGTGGTGCACCCCAAGGCGAAGAAGCCAAACGATACGGAGCTTTCGCAATCGGCGAAGTACCAGGAATCAGATCTATCTTGTATTCAACATCCCGAACATGAGGCAATCCCGGTAAATCATCTGGAAACACTTCCGGATACTCTGACACAACCTGAACATCGGTAACCGCTTTCTTCTCTTTCTTCGTATCAATCGCGTAGGCTAGGAAAGACGCACACCCTTTAGCTAGAGATTTTCTAGCTTTCATATACGAGATGATTGGAAAAGAAGAAGTAGAAGATCTATCCCCACGAGCCACGACATGCGACCCATCAGCCAAAGGAATAGTAATCAGTTTCTTGTGGCACTGGATACTAGCTCTATGGTGACTTAACCAATCCATGCCTAGTACTAAGTCAAACCCCGGAATAGGCATCAATAAGCAATCTACAGGCAGACTAGTACCATCAATATCTATTGAAACCCGAGTCACAGAAGAAGTTACAGGCACTATCTTACCATCAGCTACCTCTACTTCTAAAGGAGAAGCAATAACAGTAACAGGCAGTTGCAGTTTGTCACACAAAGTTACAGATATGAAAGATCTATTGGCACCCGAATCAAATAACACACGAGCAGGCATAGAGTTCACAATAAACATACCCGTGATAACATCACTGTTTTCTGTAGCTTCTGTAACCGTCATCTTAAAAGCTCTACCTTCCGCAGAAGGTGCGGCTTTCCGTTTCTGACCTGCAGACGATCCCCCGACAGTTGCTACCCCATGCCCCGTTCCCTTTGACCTCTGCTTTGAGCAAGCCCCAGCTCTATGACCTTCCTCGTGGCAATTCCAGCAAACATTTGTCTTGAACCTACAAGCAGATGGTTCATGACCAAACCCACCACATCGTAAACACCGTTTAGTCTGGGCCGTGCAAGGACCGATGTGACTTGAATTGCAGGGTTTACACCATGGTTTATTCTGATAAGTTCCCGAACCTTTAGACTTCTGATCGCCTCTTTTCTGATTTCCTTGCCATTTACCTTTGTTACTGCCTTGATTTCCACTAGACTTGTGACCCTTTCTGACGGTTCATATTTTCCCGTGCCTTCACATCACCTTCAGCAGCTCTAGCAAGAGTGAAAGCTTGTACCAACGAAGTTGCCATTCGAGTGTTACCCCGATATTCATGCAATAGAGCCTGGACAAAGTTATCAATCTGGGAAGGCTCATCCGGTACCCACTGTTTAGCAAACCTCAGCTTCTCATTAAATTTCGAAATTAATTCATCCACCGACATGTTGTCATCGTGAACCAAATCCATGAATTCTCGCTTCACCTTGGACAGATCATAAGTGTTACAGAATTGCTCATAAAACTTAGCTTGGAATTGATCCCAAGTTATAGAATTCATCACTTCCCTAGACAGATGAGCAGTTAAAGAATCCCACCATGTTGCCGCTTGGCCTTTCAATCGCTTTGTAGCAAACTTAACTCGATCCAATTCTTCACAGTTGCAGGTATCTAATGCTTTGATGGTCTCCCTCAACCAATTCAAGGTATCGGTAGGATTAGAACTTCCAAAATACTCGGGTGGCTAGCAATCCATGAAGTCCTTAAATTGACTCTTAGGTTTAAATCCTCCTTGAGTAGGGTACCATGGAATAAAGAAGTTTTGTTGGGGTTGATACTGTTGTTGGGGTTGATAAGGCTGAGTCACCGGTGGCATTGACATAAAGGGTAAGGTTCCAAAAGGTGTTGACACAGTATTGAATGGTGTAGCTGAGTAAACAGGAGGTGGTATCGACTGAGTGAACACAGCTGACTCTCTAGGAATTTGAATAGTCTGAGTTTGTTGAGAAGATTGAGTCTGATGCTGCCGCTGCTCCAACTCCTGAACTCTATCCCTTAATGTTTGCAAAGTGTCTTTCAATTGCAACACATACTCTTGTTGATCAGATTCACCGTTGCGAGAAGTACCTGCTCTATTATGCTGTTCATTGGCTGCAGTGGAGGACTGGTTGTTCCTTCTGGGGGACGCAGGGGTAGTTGTCTGGTTCACGTTGTCAGCCATTTTCTATGCTATACACAGCATCTCACCATTTGTTAGATATAATCCGTTAGTTTAAACACACTAACTAACCTAAAAGCTACACTACTAATTACCCACCTTCGAAATACTGGACTGACTAGAGCCTAGGTTCGAGTATTGCATAAATTATTCATGCAAATCCTTAAACCAGGGCTCGGATACCAATTTATAACACTGTACTTTTAAACATAATATTTACTGCACGCGGAAGCTAAATACATATAATTATCATAATTACATAATAGATACAAAACTTTTTAACTTGTTTTATACAACAAACCTTTTACAGTGTTAATCCAAAACAGGCTCTAAACAAAATACTTTGACATCAGAGTGTAGGTCTGTCCATAATCCCAGCCCAAGAGCATCAAACTCACCAAAGAGAATCTGCAAAACAATCTAGTGGGGAATTAGCACAAAGCTAAGTGAGGGAACCAATATCTAATCATAAACAAGGCAAACATGCCTAAACCTAAATAGCTCATGAATCCCAGGAGAACCGGCAGTGTTGCAAGCACCTACAACCAAGGTCGGCCAAAACCAAGGTTTACCGATAGCCCTGCTAACAGTTATAACAATACCAACCTTCTTGTGTACACAAATGCACCACAAGATCTGATACGGTACACCCCCAAGCAGCAGGCCCAACATCATGTTGATCTCCAAATAACATGTATATACAATCTAAACAAGAGCATTCCAAATAGGATATCGTATCCTGTATATCAAAAGATATAAACCCACTCACCAAAGTCTTCAAAGCTTTGGAGCACACTCGAGTGACTAATTCACTGAGTCTTCTCAGTTCCTGAGATTGAAATAACCTAAGTCAGTATTCAATTCATAATACTGATCCAAAATAAATATCATATCTAACCATGTTAATCATATATGTATACATATGCATTTATATATATCATACATGAATTCCAAAAGATACACAAGTCATGTTTATCTTCAAATCATTAATCCCGAGTAAATCCCAAATCTGCTTGAATTTAATCCCGAGTATAGGCCAAATACCGATAATCATTAATTCCGATAAAATCAAACCCAATTCCGAATATGTCCAAATCCGATAGTACCAAGTCCGATAAAATCAAATCCCGAGCAAAGGCACCATCCGAGAAAAGTTAAAATCCGATATAGTCACAATCCGATAGAGTCACAATCCGATAAAGTCATAATCCGATAAATATCCAATACCGATATATTATTCAAATTCCGAGTAAATATGTTAAGGCAATTCAATGATACTTTAGTCGGATTCCGATACATATTCAATTCCAAGAGAATAGGTAATCCCGAGAGAAAAGTTAAGGCATCATATATATATATTCAGTCGGATTCCGACACAATCCAATCCCGATAAAAGAGTTTGGGAAATTCTATAACTGTTCTGTCGGTTTTCATCCAATACCGAAACATTCAGTCGGATTCTCACTAAATCCCGATAAAATCAATCGGATTTCACCAAAACCGAACAAATCCATCGAAATTCATCTAATTCCGACAGATTCATCCCCAAATCCGATAAATTCATAAGTTCTTCCCCAATTTCAATTTCTAACACCAATTTCTTACTGTTTTCATGTATACAAGTTATTCATGTTTTCCAGAATCATTCTAAACATAAAACAACATGTATAGATCACAAATTCTAGCATACATACATCCTACTTCATCAATTCACCAAAATCAATCGGAATTCATATTAATACTCAAAACCGAAAACAAATAACATATAACCAATTCAAATCAGTAAACTAACCTTGTTAGTGTTATGAATTCAGAAATCTAATTGCATGCAAGATTAATGATCAAATTGGTTTGATTCTTTCCTTCTTTCTTTCTTTCGGCCGAGAGTGTTTAAGAACACACACACACACTTAATTTGGTAATTGCATGCAAATGACTAAACAACTATGTGTGGTAACTAACTAAGCTAAAACCCGCCACCTCACTATCCATTATCTCCATTTAATTAATATTAAAACAATTAACCAATTAATCACAATTAAATCAATTAATTCACATAATTAATTTAAATCCGAATCTAAACTTGATTAATTACCTTAATTAATCTAGGCCGGGTAAGAGGGTGTTACAAACGGACCGCATACATCCGTATGAACTATTTCCAACAAGCATTTAGCCCTTTCACCCACACCGGTAAGGGTGACTTAGTCATCTTGCCTAATAAACTAGATTCGCATCCTTCATTTGACCCAAGGTCAAAGGATTTCAAGATCCCATCCGATTGGAGCTTGGTGATGCATTTCTTGTTTTCATGATTGCTCTATTATTTTCTATGAATGCATCGGCTTCGTATATACCACGTCATGGATAAGCTTTAAAATAACAAACATCATTTTTAAAGCATAAGATAAAACCATTTTCAAATTTAAACAAATATCCAGTGCCAAAAACCCAAAAATAATTTTTGTTTAAAACAAGTTTTAAAAAACAGAATCTGTTCAGCATAGTTCCGCACCGCGTAACCACAAGGGTTCTGCGCCGCGGAAACTGACGAGCAGAAAACAGAAAACTGTATTTTCGGGTTTTTCAGGCCACCATGTGCAAAAGTAGTATAGAGGTGGCTCTGATACCACTGTTGGGGTTCTATGTACACAGCGGAAGCATAAAGGTACAACAAACAAAACAAAGAGTACAAGAAATCAAAGCATAAAACCCCAAACCATGGACCAAACTCTATAGATAACTTAAGCAACATGAAAAAGAGAAGGAATAGAGATTATACGCTGCTCCTTAGCTCCACTAACTAGTTGATGAAGAGATGAAGACAAGAACACCAAAGAAGGCTTCCTCTATTGAAGTCCACCCCGGGTTTACACCATCTCCTTGTACTAGCAAGCTCAATGGATCTTCAAAGCCTTGAAATCCTTTGAGAACAGCCCACAATTTCCATAAACTCGGATCTCTTGGTGGCTCTCACAAGAACACTCTAAAAGTCTCTCAAACTAAGTGTGAAGTGAGTTTTGCAAAAAGGTTAAAATCAAAGCCAAAAAAGGGTTATTTTATAAACCCAGAGATGCCCCTTAATCTACCCTGGCCGGCCAAGAGATCTACTTAAGCAAGCCCATGTATTGGGCAAGAGTGGAGGCGGAGAATCTAATCATTGCATGCAGTCTGACAGAATTCCGCGCCGCGTGCCCGTAAGGTTCCGCGCCGCGGAACTTCCGCGTCGCGTATTCTTAAGTACACCGCGTCGCGGTATTTGCCTGCACACCAATCTTTTAATTTTGACACCATTGGTCCCTCAATCTTTCAGGCTGTCGAGATAGTTCCCCGGTGTGTGACTCAATAGGCCTATACATCATCGGTAGTAGTACTTATGGCGTACGTGCGTCAGTGGGCATACTCCAACAGTTATTTCGCTAAATGGTTAAAAATTGATTTTAACCGGAAAAACAAAACCCGTTTTTCAAAATGTAAATCACGCGCCATGTTCGTTAATTTGTTTAGCTTTAGTTATGTGAACGAACACGAACTAGCCCCTTTCGTATTTGTTCGGTTACTGCCCTATATAAAACTACAGAGAAAGGGTGCAACTAACAAATACAAATATCAACTTCTATTACTAGAGTTAATTACAAATTTTATTCTTGGTTTTTACGGTTTTTGTTTATAACTTTTAAATTTTACAGTTTTGGTCCTAAAATACTAAACCTTCTTCATTTTTAATCTCTGATCAAACTAAAATGACCAAATTACCCTTATCCTTTATTTATTTATTTTATTTTCTCAATTTTCAATTCATAATTAAAATGCATTTTATAAAATACTAAAATCAGATCACTCTCTTATTCCCCATTATCTCTAACACACACACACACACACACTCTCTCTCTCTCTCTCTCTCTCTCTCTCCCTCTCACATCCCCACCCTCTATGTAGCTATAATTTTAGGGTTTTTGTTATTCACATATGGACCCACCTTATGACCGTCACGAACACCACTAGGACCACTTTCGGTTGTTACACATGTGGCGGCGCCGTTGAACCTTAGTAGGGTTTTTCAATAAATAAGACGTAATATTAGGCCCCAAATCCTTAGGATAAGTGGCTAAGATTGGACCTTTCCTTCCCCTTCATGACAAGTCTCATGAACCATGTCACCACCCTCGTGACAGCCCGACGGTCGAAGATCGCAACAGGGGTGCCGCCGCCCTTATGATTGAAAAACCCATATGTTAGAGACCTTACTTCCTGTTGGGGAGATAGCAATATTAAACCTAAATCAAACCTGTCTATTAAGTAAAATAGGATTTGATGTTAACAAAACCATATATTCAGTTTTGGACTTAGATTGATGAAAAACATGTGTTGTTTTTCATATTAGACGTAAAGAATTTCTAAGTAAGAAATGTCAGCTGACGAATCATAGTGTCAGCTGAATACTGAGTATCAGCCAAAGGACCAGCTTCAGGAAGATCAGCTGAGAAGAAAAGACAAGTCAAGAAGCATCAGGTATGCATCTACAAAGCATCAGCTGATAGTACAAACCATCAGCTGAGGGTTCCTCAAGGATCAGCTAAGCAGTCAAGGATCAGCTGACAGTATCTCTTTTGTTAGCTGATGCCTCTCACATGTTAGATAAGGTATTCTACACTTATTCATTCTTGTCTCAGTAAGCTGATCATACTCAAAGGATTAGCTGAGCCCTTGGGATCAGCTGAGAGTTTGTTTTGATTAGCGTATTAACTGCAACCTAATTATATTGATTAGTTGATCAGTCTGATCAGCTGAGCAAATCTAGTCAGCTGAGTCTTTTACAATTGTCATTAGCTGAGCAAAATTATGTTAGCTGTTTAGTGTCTGTTAGCTGAGTCGTTAATCAGCTAATAGCTTTTCAG
This sequence comes from Pulicaria dysenterica, assembly GCA_947179395.2. NCBI lineage: Eukaryota > Viridiplantae > Streptophyta > Magnoliopsida > Asterales > Asteraceae > Pulicaria > Pulicaria dysenterica. The sequence goes on along the minus strand of OX359292.1, from coordinate 46,730,557 downwards.
TGTAATATTTTCTTAAGTCAAAGGCAGAACATGTGTTGTTCTATTATGCCTTAGATCTTTCTTTGTAAAAGTACTTAGCACTTTTTGTATCTGCAAAGAAACAAAAAGGATAGATCTTTATCCTCTGGAAAAATAGAAAGATACTTTAGAAGAGAAGATCTCGAAGATATGCTTCAACAACTAAGTATGGCTGGCAACTCTATACTTGGTTAAGTCAAATCTTCAGAAAGCATGGTGTTGATTAAAGCACAAGCGTGAAAGGAGAAGTTTACTTTTCCAAGATATAAAGGTAGTACTTTAACAATATAACAATAGATAGTGGGTACACTCATTACTGAAAAGTATGTTCACTTTACACACTTTGTGTATAAAGTTAACTTACTTTTCACCCACTAACTTTATCTATTATAATATTATTAAACCAAGTACCTTTGTCTCTTTCTCCTCTTCATCAACCCGGACACCCTTGCTTATATATACTCATGCTTGGAAACATGCTATGTAAGAGAAATATAGATAGTTTAATACTGAAATCTCATTTGTTGAGAATTAGAAGAGTTAGCATTTTACTTTCAGTATAACAAACTTGTTCATGTGTTGAACATCTTAGACATAAGTTGTTTAAGATTAGCTTAGTCTATGTGTTATACTAATTTAGTTGCCACCTTTTATTGAACTTAGATTTTCTGTATCTAGTTCATGTAATTCTTGATTCACATCAATAAGAATTATATAAAAGTAAACCGTGTGTCTCTTAAATTTTAAATTGCTAAAGTTTGTATTCAACCCCCCCCCTTCTACAAACATTTGTTGTTGTAGTATCTATTCGGGACCAACAACTGGTATCAGAGCAGGCTAGATAACTCATGTCTAAGATTTGTTTTGCTTACTCTTCAACTGATTCTACCCCACACTACCATTTGGCCACTCCGGTTGCTGCTTCAAATGGTTCTTCAAATAATGGCTCACTCACTAGGTGTCCAACTTTTGATGGAGAAAACATTTCTCTCTGGAAGATTAGAGTTCTTCTCTATATGTCAAGCCTAGATGATGTGATGCTCAAAACTGTAACTGAAGGTCCTTATGTTCCTTCCTCAACTATTCAAGTAACTGAAGCCACTGATGAAGTTCCTGCTGTTGAAAGACTAATTATAAAGCCTATAAATCAATGGTCTGATGAAGACAAAAGGCTTGTTAATCTTGATGTTAAAGCAAGAACAGCCTTAGTCTCTGCACTACCAAATGATGTCTATCATCAAGTTCTCAACTGCAAATCTTCAAAGGAGATGATAGACACTTTGACTGTTGCTTATGAAGGCACTGAAGAAGTGCAGGAAAATAAGAAACTCCTTTTGGTAAGAGAATATGAGTTCTTCTTTGCTCATAAAGGTGAAAGTCTAACTCAGAGCTACACAAGGTTCAACTGCCTTATTAATGACTTAAGAAGGGCAGATGTTCCCAAGAGCAATAAGGAGCTTGTAAACAAGTTTCTAGACTCCCTCCCAGAATCTTGGGATCATTTCATCACTGTGCTTAAACATGGTGAGAAAATCAAGGGTCTCACACTGGTTGGTTTATATGGAAACCTCATGAATCATGAACAATCAGTGAAACAAAGGAAACTCTCTACCAAGGATATGAAGGAGGCTGCAAAAGATCCATCCATAACCCTTGTGTCCAAGGATACAAGATCCAGGGGTTTTGCAGCAGTGGTGGATGAATCAAGTGATGAGGAAGAAGAAGAGGAAACTTCTGATGAAGAGCAGGTAGCTGATAGGGATGAAGATCTTGAGAACATGGATAACATTGAAGCTGCTGTTGAGCAGGCTGCCATGTTTGTAAAAAGGTTCAAACCTTTCTTAAAAAGAAAGGGTGTCAAGAGGTTTGAGAAGAAACCTTTCAAGGGAGAAAAAGCCAAGTTTAAATCAAAGGCTTCTAAAGGTTGCTTTTCCTGTGGCAAGACTGGTCACTATGCCAGTAAATGTAAGTCTAGAGGAAGCACAAGCTTCAAGGGTTCCTCAAACTCAGACAACAAGGTTGATTATGAAGCTAAGTACAAAAAGCTTCTTGTTGCTATCCTTGACAAGAAGAAGAAGAAGGCCCAGAGTAGTGTGTTGGTGGGTGAAGAAGAAGATTGGGCTGAGGAAGATCTCTCAAGTGATGAAGATGAGGTCCTCTCTGCTCAACTCAGCTTGATGGCCAACACTGGGAGTACAAGTTCCTTTAATGAGGACATGAAGAAAGCTGCCAAAACTTGTACTTCTCCTGACTGGGATCCCTCTTCTATGTATCAGGTTGGAAAATTTATTAACTATGAAGATAATGAAAAGAACACTATGTTTGATTAACTGTGTGTTGAGTTTCAGTCAAATATTCAAAGAGAAAAGAAGCTAAAAATAGAAATAAAATTACTAAAAGAGATGTTAAGTATTAAAGATGAGAAACTGAAACTAATGACAAAACTAGAACTCAGCTAAAGGACTCAACAACTTCAAAAGTTATTGAAAATTCTATTGTTCTGTCAGATAGTAAAAGTACTAATAATTTAATGTTAAAGGAAGCCAGTAAAGGAATTGAATCATTTGTTGAATCCAAAGAGACATCATGTTGTCAAACCTTGAAAGCTGATACATTAAATATAAGTGCTCAGCTTACTGAAATTTCGTTAGCTAATGATCCTTCATCAGCTGATCAGAGAACAGATGATAGTTGCTCAGCTGATAGCCTGTCAGCTGATCAAAGATCCTCTGTAATCGGCTTAGCTGATCCAGCTTCACTTCAAACTCTCTCAATAAAAGAAACCAAGAGAAAATGACTTAATGTTTACGTAAAGTCCAAGTCTGCCACATCTAAGGTTGATCAAAAATTCCTTTTTCCTAAGGATCAATGTAAGGTTTCTGCAAACAAAGACCTAATTAGTTTACAGAATCAGCTGCAACAGCTGAATGGTGAAATCTGTCAGCTGATGAGCCATAGTCATCAGAAGATAGTTAAGACATCTCCTGGGCAATCACTAAAACATGTCAAAGGCTCCAAAAATTAAAAATGCTATAAATGTGGGAGCAAAGTACATAAGGCAAGTGATTGTTCCCTTGAAGGTAACTCAAGACAGCGCACTGATATTGATAACACAGTTGTTCCTCTCATTTTTAAACAACCTAATATGAAGTAGATAGCTAGGTGCAATCCACAGGGGTCCACTTAGTCGTGGATACCCTAAGTTTCACTAACCTTCTTTAAATCTAATCTTTTCAGGGCATTAACACACGGTATCCTGACAGTGGATGTTCAAGGACCATGACAGGTTGTAAAGCTCTGTTAAGTAACTATAAGAAGGAAAAGGGTCCAAGAGTGACCTTTGGTGATAACAATTGTGGGCAAACAAAAGGCTATGGTGAACTTCATAATGGGAACTTAACCTTGTCCAAAGTATCATATGTTAAAGGGCTTAAGTACAATCTCATCAGCATAAGTCAGTTATGTGATGGTGATAATAAAGTCCTCTTTACAAAGACAGGTGGTTCCATTTTAGATCAAGAAGGTAAAACAATAATTCTTGCAAAAAGAACCAAGGACGTATATACTCTAGATATGTCCTCTGGTGATCCATCCAAGTTAACTTGTTTGTATACAAAATCTGTAACTGACACAAACTGGTTATGGCACAAAAGGCTTTCTCACTTAAACTTCAAAAATATAAACAAGCTGAGCAAGGGTGAACTAGTGTCAGGACTACCTTCACTGACTTATGTAAAGCCTAAAGCTTGTTCTGCCTGTGAGAAGGGAAAGCAGCACAAGACTTCTTTTTCATCTAAGCAAGCCTTCTCTATTACTGAACCTTTCTACATGTTGCACATGGATCTATTTGGTCCTGTTGCTACTGCTAGTATTGGTGGAAGTAAGTATGCTTTAGTGATGGTTGATGAATTCTCAAGGTACACTTGGGTCATCTTCCTAAAAGCGAAGAGTGAGGCAGCTGAAGAAATAATAAGCTTCATAAAGAAGATGGAAGTGCTAAACGGAAATCTGGGAAGGATGCTCAGAAGTGATCATGGAACAGAGTTTAGAAATCAAACTCTAGAAGGATTCTATGATGATAAAGGTATATCTCAAAACTTCTCTGCTCCAAGAACTCCACAACAGAATGGTGTAGCTGAAAGAAGAAACAGAACATTAATAGAAGTTGCAAGAACCATGTTATGTGAGAGTGGGTTAGGATTTAATCTGTGGGCTGAAGCTGTCAGCTGTGTATGTTTCACTCAGAACATATCTCTTGTTATCAAGAGGCATAACAAGACACCCTATGAAGTGCTCAAAGGAAGGAAGCCCAACATCAGCTTTCTGCATATCTTTGGGTGTCAGTGTTTTATCCTGAATCAGAGAGATCAGTTGCAGAAGTTTGCACCAAAAGCTGATAAAGGTGTGTTTGTGGGATATTCTGTAATTTCCAAAGCCTACAGAATCTACAACCTTAGAACAAAGGTCATAGAAGAATCAATCGATGTAAGTTTTAATGAAAATGACTTTGTTGCTTCCTGCTCTACTAATTCATCTACAGGTGAGGAATTTAATGATCTGCTGTGTACTGAAGACAACATTCCAGTGTCAGCTGATCCACTCCCATCAGCTGATATAGAGGATCTAGATGAAACTGTTCCAAATGCATAACCAGCCAATGCTAAACCTACCTCAAACCAACCCACACTTTTACTGAATGATGGGAATCATGTTTCAACATCAATGGACTCTAATTCCATATCAAGCATTCCTTCATCAGTAGAAGTTTCATCAAATAACATTCCTGAAATTCTGTCAGCTGATCAACCAGAAGTCTCATCAGCTGACCCAAACCAAAGAATTTCAACTCCCTTAATCCAAACTGTTTCAAACTCTCCCAGAATCCAAAATGCCTATAAGGACCATAGGGATCATCCTAAAGATCAGGTCATAGGCAACATAGAAGAACCTGTACTAACAAGATCAAAAGCTTGTAATTTCTGTTTATACACAGGTTTTGTTTCTATGATTGAACCAAAGAAGGTGGAGGAAGCTCTAAATGATCCTCATTGGATAAATGCCATGCAAGAAGAATTGGCAGAATTCACAAGAAACAATGTATGGACTTTGGTGCCAAGACCAAAGGATAAATCCGTCATTGGTACTAAGTGGGTATTCAGAAACAAAATGGATGAACAAGGGCTGATCATTAGAAACAAAGCTAGGCTAGTTGCACAGGGGTATTGTCAAGAAGAAGGTATTGATTATGATGAAACCTTTTCCCCTGTTGCAAGACTTGAACCCATAAGAGTGTTTTTAGCTTATGCTGCCTTCAAAGACTTTAAAGTTTTCCAAATGGATGTTAAGAGTGCTTTCCTCAATGGTGAACTGAAGGAAGAGGTGTATGTCAAACAACCTCCAGGTTTTGAGGATGCCAGCAAACCTGACCATGTAAACTTCTTAAACAAAGCTTTGTATGGTCTAAAACAAGCACCAAGAGCCTGGTATGATACCCTCTCTTCTTTTCTAATTAACAAAGGCTTTATAAGAGGAAGCATAGATAGCACTTTGTTTATAAGGAAATTCAAAGGTGATGTGATACTTGTACAAATATATGTAGATGATATAATATTTGGGTCTACAAATTTGGATCTTTGCAAAAAGTTTTCTAAACTCATGTCTGATAACTATCAGATGAGCATGATGGGTGGACTAAACTATTTTCTTGGAATTCAAATCAGGCAAACAAAGTATGTAAATGATCTACTTAAGAAATTTGAGTTTGAAAATTGTTCTTCAATGAAAACACCCATGTCCACTGCCTTAAAGCTTGGAAAGGACACTGATGGTAAATCAGTGAACATTACAGCTTATAGAGGCATTATAGGGTCTCTTTTATATCTCACTGCAAGTAGACCAGATATTATGTTTTCAACGTGTCTGTGCTAGATATCAAGCAGATCCCAAAGAATCTCACTTAGCTGCAGTTAAAAGGATTTTCAGGTATCTCAAAGGAACTCCTAATCTAGGTCTTTGGTATCCCAAAGATTCTGATTTTGAGTTAGTTGGATACACTGATTCTGATTTTGCAGGTTGCACACTAGATAGAAAAAGTACATATGGTGGTTGTCAACTGTTAGGTAGAAGATTAGTCAGCTGGTCAAGCAAGAAACAGAACTCAGTTTCAACTTCAACAGCTGAAGCAGAATACATTGCTGCTGGAAGCTGCTGTGCTCAACTTTTGTGGCTGCAAAATCAACTACTTGATTATGACATACAGTTTGAAAACTCACCAATTCTGTGTGACAACACTAGTGCCATTTCTATTTCTAACAATCCTGTTTTGCATTCTAAGACCAAGCATATTGAAATCAGACATCATTTTCTTAGAGATAATGTGCAGAAAAAGAAAGTTTCAATGCATTATATAAGTACTGGTTTTCAATTAGCTGATCTTTTTACAAAACCTTTGTATGAGTCTCGGTTCAACTTCCTAATATCCAAACTTGGCACAGTAGGACTCTTGGAGGCACAGACGCACAGTTGCATATCCCAACCCTGATCAACAACAAGGATCAAGTGACTCAGTTCATAGAGCACCAAGTGGTGAAGATGAAGAAGTCCCTGATGCTGAAGAGGTCTTTGATAAGCTGGTGGAGCTCCTAGAAATCAGCAAAGCAAAACGCATCTCAGGTATACCTTTATCACTCCCTGAGGACACTCAATTGGTAATCCCAACCTGTGAGAACCCATCCTCAACTCCAGTTTCAACACCCCCACAAATGCCAAGCTCTAGTGAACTCCCAACAGTCACTAGTTCTACTCCCTCCTACACCTATACTGAATCAAGGTTACAAGAGCTTGTGCCTTTGTCACAAGTCTCTGAGGTAGTGTTATCCACACCTCTGACCTCAACTCCTATAGCTACCTCTTATGTTGAGGGGGAGCTTATGGATGTTGCTTTAACCCAACTGCCAGTGGATGTGCCCTCACAAAAGGTCACATTCATAAATATGGGACTCTTGAAATCTGGACCACCCTCCTAACAGGGTGATGCCATTGAAAGACAGACCTCCTCCCAAGGTCACAATGTGTCTACACCCACATTGAGTCTACCCATGCCCTTAGTAAGTTCACAACAACTTACTACTGAAATAAAGGATACCAATGAGTGCAACCCTCACTAACACTCACAGACTTGCACCTATGTATGATTCACTTCTAACACATACTATTGCACTGCCTGTCAATATCAGTGGTATAAACCAACCATTGGTACAGGGTACAATTTCTGCTCCCAGTGATCTTAGGCCTATACACCAAGGTCTAAGTGAGGGACTTCAATCTATTCCTGTTCTAAGCACAATCTCTCAATCAACTCCCATTTAACCCTTTCCCTCTATCTCTTCTTAACCCTCCCCCCAAATACTTCAAACCCTCCTATCTATCTCTCAAAAGATGGATAGCCTTCAAGCCTCCTTTACCTCTTTTCAAACCCAAACAGAAACTCAAATCTCTCATCTAACCCAAGAGGTTGAGTCACTAAAAGCTACCCAATCCCAACCCAAACCCACCCCTGCCCAAGTTAATCTGTCACCCATTCTTCATAAATTGGATCAACTCTTATTCCAAACTTTTCACCCTGCACCCACTCCTTCACCTCCCATTTCCAACCATATCATTTCTTCCTTAAACCAAACCATCTCTAATCTTCTTTCCCAACTCCACACCTTAAGACCTTCCCCTCCCAACATTTCTGAAACCATACCTGACTCTCTTCTTAGAGTCCCTTCTCTTCTCCAAACCATAACTACTGACCTCAAACACTTAAACAACTACTCCATCCAAAAGCACAGTGAAACCCTTAAGGAATTCACCAATATCACTGATGCTATCCTAAACCTGAGGAGACCTCCATCCTTCACCCAACCTCCTATCCCCACTACCTCTCCTTCAACTTCAACTATCCCTCCCTCTACCTCCACTCCTTCTCTATCTACTTATTCTTTTATCCCGCCTTCTGTTGCCAAGCCATCTGACAACTTTCCTTTTTCATTTGCTGATGACAAAAAGGGGGAGAAGTCAGTTAGAGAACCTTCACCAGAAACAATCAGAGCAGCTGTTGATGCATATACAGCCAAGGTTCAAGCTATGCAAGCAGAGGATGCATCTGCCCCCAATGAGACAGAAACTCAAAGAAAATCAATTGTTGAGGGGAAGAATTTATCTGAGAAGGAGCAACCTGCTCAAGATGAGCAGAGGCCAAAAAGAAGATTCAAACAAATGGCTAGAAGGAAGAGTGCTAAAAAGACAAGACAAGATGAATCTTGTGCACCAATCAATGTGCCATCAGAAGATTCTGATAATGATGATGATGAAGATAGGATGCCTCTGTCCTCTCTGCATAACTTGAAAAAGCAGATACTCTCCACTCAAGCTCCACCAGTCCAAACTTCCTCTCCAGTACAATCAAGTCAACCAACTTCCAGCAGCTCAAGAAGAAAAGGAAAGAAGATAATGTTAGCTGAGGAGATTGAAGAAGAAGAAAAGAGAGAGAAAGAATTACAGAAAAATGAGGAAAACCTCAAAGAGTTCAGTGATCTGGCTGCTGCCCTGGGCACAACAATTGAAGAAGTCATAGAAGCCAGGAAAAGGCACCAGGAGGACTTCACTGCTACTGAGGATCTTGCTGCTGCAGTTGGTGTTACAGATGATGAGATAAGGGAAATACAAGAAGAAGAAATGATCAATTTGTTGCTCATGTTCAAGCAATTGAGGATTCCTTCAAGAAGACTTCTAAAGCCTTTGTTGCTGCTGAACAAATCATTCTCAATCATGATCATCCCTATCTTCCTGCTTATGAGAATCTAAATACTGCTCTTCCTCCCAATACACATCCTGAAATGTTCAGGTATATAACTGAACCTGAAAGAGGAATGTTTTTCATGAACAGAGCTGGAAATTAGAGATTTCTGAGAGAATCTGAGATAGGGAAAGCTCAAAAAGAACTGATATTTCATGCTGTAATAGCTACTAGAGACTTGACAGGAAATGATCAGTTTGAACAATTGATAAGATCAAGAGCTGATCAACTTCTAGCTGAAAATCCATAGATCAGAACTCTTGAAGTCAAAGAAGAACCCTGGTGGGAATGAAGACCACACTTCATAATTAGACTAGTTGTATTTTTCAATTCCTAGAATAGTTTAACTTATGTACTTAGTTTAACTCTTAGTTAGATTACATTGTACAAACTCTGATGTAAATACTTTGTTTTGTAATCAAGCTTGAAACTTTGATCATGGACTACTTAGCTAAAATGCTAGTATAGACGACTCTTAGTAAATAGCTCACATAGTGTTAATAAAGAAAATATAAAAATCCTAAAAACAGAAAAAGGATGAAAGATACCACAAAAACAGAACATGGTAATTCATAAATGAAAAGATTCCCAAAAACAGAATATTAGGGAACACATATTAAAGAGTTATCAAAAACAGATATCTAGGTAACCAAAATGCACTTAAAAGTTTTATCTTTACAAATCCGAGTCAAACTGATTCTTCTTAAACAGATAAGGTTTTGTCATCATCAAATAGGGGGAGATTGTTGGGGAGATAGCAATATCAAACCTAAATCAAACCTGTCTATTAAGTAAAATAGGATTTGATGTTAACAAAACCATATATTCAGTTTTGGACATAGATTGATGAAAAACATGTGTTGTTTTTCATATTAGACGTAAAGAATTTCTAAGTAAGAAATGTCAGCTGACGAATCATAGTGTCAGCTGAATACTGAGTATCAGCCAAAGGACCAGCTTCAGGAAGATCAGCTGAGAAGAAAAGACAAGTCAAGAAGCATCAGGTATGCATCTACAAAGCATCAGCTGATAGTACAAACCATCAGCTGAGGGTTCCTCAAGGATCAGCTGACAGTATCTCTTTTGTCAGCTGATGCCTCCCACATGTCAAATAAGGTATTCTACACTTATTCATTCTTGTCTCAGTAAGCTGATCATACTCAAATAATTAGCTGAGCCCTTGGGTTCAGCTGAGAGTTTGTTTTGATTAGCGTATTAACTGCAACCTAATTATATTGATTAGCTGATCAGTCTGATCAGCTGAGCAAATCTATTCAGCTGAGTCTTTTACAATTGTCATTAGCTGAGCAAAATTATGTTAGCTGTTCAGTGTCTGTTAGCTGAGTCGTTAATCAGCTAATAGCTTTTCAGTGTAATATTTTCTTAAGTCAAAGGCAGAACATGTGTTGTTCTATTATGCCTTAGATCTTTCTTTGTAAAAGTACTTAGCACTTTTTTGTATCTGCAAAGAAACTAAAAGGATAGATCTTTATCCTCTGGAAAAGGAGAAAGATACTTTAGAAGAGAAGATCTCGAAGATATGCTTCAACAACTAAGTATGGCTGGCAACTCTATACTTGGTTAAGTCAAATCTTCAGAAAGCATGGTGTTGATTAAAGCACAAGCGTGAAAGGAGAAGTTTACTTTTCCAAGATATAAAAGTAGTACTTTAACAATATAATAATAGATAGTGGGTACACTCATTACTGAAAAGTATGTTCACTTTACACACTTTGTGTATAAAGTTAACTTAATTTTCACCCACTAACTTTATCTATTATAATATTATTAAACCAAGTACCTTTGTCTCTTTCTCCTCTTCATCAACCCGGACACCCTTGCTTATATATACTCATGCATGGAAACATGCTAAGTAAGAGAAATATAGATAGTTGAATACTGAAATCTCATTTGTTGAGAATTAGAAGAGTTAGCATTTTACTTTCAGTATAACAAACTTGTTCATGTGTTGAACATCTTAGACATAAGTTGTTTAAGATTAGCTTAGTCTATGTGTTAGACTAATTTTGTTGCCACCTTTTATTGAACTTAGATTTTCCGCATCTAGTTCATGTAATTCTTGATTCACATCAATAAGAATTATATAAAAGTAAACCGTGTGTCTCTTAAATTTTAAATTGCTAAAATTTGTATTCAACCCCCCCTTCTACAAACATTTGTTGTTGTAGTATCTATTCGGGACCAACACTTCCATCAATTGAATTTTTTTAACCTATACCTTTATTACCATTAAAGCAAGTATGAGGGTCACCATTACCACTTGCAATTGTGGCATAACCATGGATGCAACCCCTTCTAGTGCTGGTGCAATTTCGGGAAAAAAAAATTTAAAAATACCTCGATCCACTAGCAGATGGGGGAAATGACTTCTTGTAATGGTGGTGGAGGTAGTGTTATTACTGGTATATAACAGAGAGTGTAGTGAGGTTTGGTGGTGCTGAGGTAAATGTGGATATTGGCGCTGATTGAAGTGGCGGTAGTGATGGCATTAGTGGAGGTGATGGTGGTGGCCGTGTTCTTGTAAAGAGAGAGAGAGAGTTTTGGAGGGAAGTGTGGGTAAATAATACGATAAGAGCAATTTGAATATTTTAGTTTGACCAAAGATTAAAAGTGAAGAAGGTTTAGTCATTTTAAAACAAAATGTATAAAAGTTATGAACATGGTAATATATATATATATATATATATATATATATATATATATATATATATATATATATATATATATATATATATATGTATATAAGGCTTACAAAATTTCCAAAATTAACCATTAAATCAACATCAATCAACCAATAGGAACCCACAATTGCAAAATTCATCAATTTTGGAAAACAATTTTCGCAATATCCATATAATAAAACACGCGGGTCTATAATGTTGGGATTTACAGGGTAAAAATGCATAGCGGAAAAAAAACATAAATCCCATGTGCAAGATCACAACTGGATCAAGTTGGGGAACAGGGCAAACAATAATTTATCATATCATTCAGACATATATATATATATATATATATATATATAATATAACAGTAAATAAAGTATAGAAAATATACCCTTGGACTGCTATAGGGGGATACACAACTACTGCACCTGTGAACCCGGCTACTAGACCGCCAAAACAATACCCGTGTGTCTCGGTTTTATCGCCACCATGAACCTCCTCCGTGTCGCCGATCAAAAAGCCGTCGCAAGGGGCTTCGGCTTAGGGTGATCTTCGCCGGAAACCGCCGCCACAAAGGGGCTAACCACCGCGAGCAGCCGCCACTGTCGTGCCTCTGCTGTCGCACCGTGATCCCCGGTCGGCGATGGTGGTAGGGTGGTTCGGCCGCCGACAAGAGAGAGAGAGAGGAAGTGTTTAGGTTTTTCTTTTTGGCTTTTGGTTATTTATTGTGATTAAAATGAAATTTTCCAAGGGTTAATCCCCTTAAATAGTTATTTAAGTGGATTAAGGCCCTTAAGCCTTAAAGCCCGGTCCATAATCAAAGACTTTGATTATTTGACAAAACTTTCTCTCTAGTTTGATTAATATAAATTAATTAACTATTAAATAATATTTCTTTAACCAAACATATTAATTAAATATCTAACTGATATTTAATCTATCTTAAATAATAAATATCCATTTATTATTTATTTTTTGATAATTAATTTACTATTAATTATCACCATACACACATGACATTATCTACTTGGTTCAAAGTTGGGTGTGTAGCTGTGTGACCCTTTAGTGACTTATAGTGCCCGGATAGATGACACGTGTACACTATCCCTGCATACAATCCATTAGACTCCCACTTGTGCATGATAGTTACACTCCCTTGTACATCATGAGCCTAAGGAGGTCCCTAGCCACACACTTAGGTTAACCACAACTATAAGTTCTCTTATGTCTAGAGATTCTGTAATTACCTTCTTGGATTACCCGCCTTTTCCTTTTACATCACGATATTCCGTAATGTGCATTTCAGACATGGAGCACATGATATATTCTGAGAATCCCGATTATATTTCTTGACTTTTGATTTTGACTAACTGCAGTTACGGAGTTACCGTCAAGGGCCCTCGAATATCTCCTCTGTTTAAGAGAAGGTGCAAATCCCATCTTGACTGCTTGCATTTGAGCACACGTCTTCCGCTGCACCCAGATACGCCCGTTATAGTTACCCTATTACAGCATAACGTTAGAATGTTCCAAAGTACATAAGTCCTCGTACCTCAAACCAAACATCTCAGGTCTAAGGACAACCAATCAGCTAACTCATGTTAAAGGCTCCATGAAGTTATTCGGATACGGATCACCTCCAATATTTGTACGTCAGACAAATATTTATAAATACTTGGCCATAAAACTTGTGTTGTTATTTTTTACACGAATAACCCACCAAGTATTTATAATAGCGTTAGTATCTCCCTGATACCACATCAAGTAGCTACGGAGTAATTTTGATATAACAAGACTTGTATATCATGAATAAATAAATATGCTAAAAATGGAGAATATTAAAACGATTATATTAAACCTCCTATTTCCATCACGCAGAAATGTTTAATACATAATCATATGTCTTAAAGGGTTCTTCATATCCTCACATCTCCCATTCTGATGATCTCTCGGATGATGTGATACTTTCTAAGTAAGTGTCTGGTCCGCTGGTGATCTCTTGGTTCTTTTGCTTGCGCTAAAGCTCCCATATTATCACAAAATATATCAATCGGTCTAGAGATACTGTCAACAACTTTTAGATCCGAGATAAAATTCCTCAGCCAAACCGCTTCCTTTGCTGCATCATTTATTGTAATATACTCAGCCTCTGTAGTTGAATCTGCTATCGTATCTTGCTTCTGGATTGTCCAAGATACAGTTCCTCCGTTTAGGGTAAAGCCAAACCTTGACTATGACTTAAAGTCATCTTTGTCTGTCTGGAAGCTCGCATCAGTGTAACCAGTCATACTGATTTCATCTGTGCTTCCTCCAAATACCAAGAACGTTTCCTTTGTCATTCTCAAATACTTGAGAATGTTCTTGATAGCCACCCAATGGGCTTCACCTGGATTTTGCTGATATCTATTTGTAAGGCTTACAGAGTAAGCAACATCGGTCCTTATACATAACATGGCATACATTATCAATCCTACTGTCGAAGCATAAGGAACCGATTTGATCCTCTTCTACTAGAGAAGTAGAACACTAAGCCTTGCTCAGTGGTATACCAGATCTTATTGGAATGAATCCTTTCTTGGATTCTTCCATCTTAAAGCGTTTTAACACTTTATTAATGTATGTACTTTGACTAAGTCCGATCAGCCGCCTAGATCTATGTCTATAGATCTTTATAAAGAGTATATATGTAGCTTCTCCTAGGTCCTTCATCTCGAAACACTTACCTAACCAGGATTTTACTCCTTGTAATGTTGGTTGTCGTTTCCTATGATCAGTATGTCATCCACATACAAGACCAAGAAAATTGTTATGCTCCCACACTCGAACTCGCTTTTGGTAAAACCAAATTCTTTGATGTGCTCATCAAAGTGCAAGTTCCAGCTTCTAGCTGCTTGCTCTAATCCGCGACGCGGACCGCCGAAGACACCGTGGTCCGCCGCCGATCACCATCGACCTCCGCCGATTACCGGCAGCCACCGATGAGTGGTGGTCGATTTCTTGGTCATCGCAAATAACAACAATAATATAAATAAAAAAACAGATTTAATTAATATTTAAATCTAACAATCTATTTATCCAAAACTAATTAATCTAATCCAATAGAAATCATAAACTTGAATTCTATTTGCTTGGATGATCAAAAAGCTTTTTTCTGGATAAAACATAATCATATTTCATCAGAATAAAAAGAAACCTACCTAGTCTCCTACGAGGTTAGAAGTGGCTTTGATACCACTGAAGCGTTTTGTAGGGTATAAAAACATGCACAGCGGACTAAAACCCCCTCCAGTGATCTCATCTAACTCGTACAGAAAACTAAAAGAGGAAGAGGGTTAAAAGTTATACCTTGATGTAAACCAAAACCTTTTCTTTAAGCCTCTAGACAGCTGCAGGTTATCCACCGCTACTTCACCACCTCGAACTGGCTGCTAAACCGCCTAAGGATTAAACCTTGGATCAAAATCGATGACCCCTTGTGTTATGTGTGTGTGCGTCGCCGCCAACCACCACCCACGGTGGTTTGGTGTTACTTGCGTCGCCGTCGATCTCCAAGAGAGGAGAGAGAGAGAGAGCCGCCGGCGAGAGAGAGAGAGGGAGAGGATTAGGGTGAACTTTTTTTGTAATTTTCTTATGATTAATGATACTCAAATAAGGTTTATTAAACCCTTATTAGGCCAAGCCCGTTTAATTAAACCCCATCTTTAATTAAACTATTAATCAATTACATGAAGTACCCTCGACCTTTCTAATTAATTAATAACTATTAATTAATTGGTCCCGTTAATATTTAAACTAAATATTAACTTCTCTTTTTAAATAATAAATAACTTTTATTATTTCTCTCTTTTCTCAATAATTAGTTAAACTATTAATTATTGTCATACACAAACAGGTAAAATCCAAAAGGTTCTAATTGGGTGTGCAGCGGTGTGATCCTTTAGTGTCACATAGTATTGGACACGATAGTACATGTTATCTATCTCTGCACATAATCTAACAATATCCTCATTGTAGTCAAAGATCCACTCAAGGACATACATGCATGAACCCGAAAATTGCCTTTAAAACTCCATGCTTCCTCTTGCAACTAGATTTTGTTACATGCATGTGTTCCTTCAATTATGTTGAAAGACTAGTAGCAATACTAGAGCAAAAATTCAAACAGCTTCGCAACTAGCAGATATCAACGGTAAAGGTTCAATAGGAGCACTGTAAAGGCTCGGAATGTTCTTGGGAGTGTAACACCAAAAAAAATTGTTTTTAAATATATTATAAGATAAATAAATTAGAGAAAACAACAACCACGCACTCTAAAATACAATTACAGACGAAAGTAACATGTCTTTAAAACTAAATTGAGTTGCATAAGCATTTTAAATAAAATAACGTCTGTAACGGTTTTCAAACAAAACTTGAACGCTGCTGCTACTGCCGCTGTGCCCGAGCCTTGTCCCAACCGATTCCAGAGGAACCTAAAATATATCAACAACAACGGGTATGCTAAAATCTTAGGGAATTACACTACCTTACCCCCTACAGGATCCCATCCTGTCAACACCACAAATACATAGCTCGGGCCTCGCCCTCTTGCAGGAATCACCACCTGCCACAATCACACAACTCAGGCCTCGCCCTCTTGCAGGTATCACACCCCGCCATCAACTACACTGCTCGGGCCTCGCCCGTCACCGTATCTGGGGACACACCCATTTGATGCGTAATCTGGGGCCCGCCCGCTATGACTATCATAGAACTCACCTTTAGATATCGTTAATCACCCCCGACCGGCCCAATAGGCACGATCGTCTAATCACATATCACAGCAATTAACACATAACATTTACCCTATTTAACACATAACGTTCATCACATTTAAATCCACATAGCACATAGCAAAACAGCACATTACACACATTCTACGTATTGCAGGAAACGGAAGAAAATTAGGGTAAGTCACGTGATTGTAGCTCGTTTCTCGGTAACAGTTCACTGTGTGTGGTCCTAGTTTCGCGTCAAACGGTAATCACCTACAATTTGTTCAAAAGTCGTAAATACTCATGACTTTAATATTTATTACAAAGTTCTCGAAAGAATTCTACAAGTCTCATATGTGATTGGGCCCTAAGGCCCGAGTTACGATTTGGCCCAAACCGGCTAAATAATTGTTTCTCGCTACTTCCATTTAAATCCAACTCAAATATATTGTTATACAACTATCGGGTAACCATGTCCCTCTAACGATCGTTGTAGGCCCGTTAGGCCTAACTACATTTAAACTTTTACATCCATTAGATGACCCACTCAACAACCCTTAGGATAAAATTATGTATTCATATGCATATAGTACGTATGCATGGCAAGGTCGGATTATCTTTCAATACCATCAGTCGAATTGTTGATTAGCCAAACAAGTCAAAATTCGTAATGTAAGTTATGTCGAATTCTTGCAATCCACGACATAAAGTCGAAATTTCATATAGGTTAATTTTCATAATAGGCCAACCAAGCCCAAAATGAAGAATACCATGTATATACATTGAAGTCTACAGTAGTTTATCAAAATTGGAATACACTTAGCACATGTATGCGTGGATAGAAGAAAGATGACATGGCTCCGAATAAAGCATTGATATTAAATAGGAGCATGCTCTTTTTTTTCCAATCGACATGCAAGCCTAATGGGCCAGTCAAGCCCAATACCTCCTAAATGACCAAACAGCTCACAAAACTTCAAAATTAATAGTCGAATTTTATATCATTGAGTCAAATGTCGAATTCCATGTACACACTAGTGTCGAATTTTAACCCACACACACTCATATTCAAATGTCGGATTTTGAGCCCTCACACACACAAAATTCGAAGGTCGAATTTCTGGAACACACCAAGGTCGAATTTCTTGATACAGAAGTAGTGTCGAATCCTATGTCTTCGTCCTTACTACTACACGGTACGCACAAACAGCAGAAAATCCATTTTTCATAAAACATGGAAACCTAGCCAATTCATCCCATTTTAGTCTCTAAGATTTCCTAACCATCTTTAAACAATTCCTTTCACAGATAAGCATCTAACATCAAGCCTAAGTAGGTTAAATCTTTATTTATGTTTCTTAGTTGAAAATCCATAAAAACTCAAGAACAGGGGCTAAAAACTTCTATTATAAATCATTTAAATCAACTAGAATGCTAAGAAACTCATCTAGAGAAGTGGTACAAGGTTTGGAGTTAATTACCTGATGAGTCGTTGAGCTTGAGATCACAATCGTTGGTCTCTTCTTGATTTCTTCTTCACGACACCCACACACACTTTCTATGCTCTTTGAAAATGAATGGAACAGTAGAAGATAGAAGGCTACACCCTAATCTGATATATGTATTTCTCTCATGGACCAAGCCTTAGTTTAAAATAATTTTCTCTTGCCCACCAACCAACTAAGCCTAAGGTAATTAAGTTATGCCCCTTTCCTTAAGTCCATCACCTAAACCATAGACTCATTTCTTTTATTTAATCCATATTTTTGCTCTAGCTAATAAATTACGCTCAAATCATCGATAAACATTTATAAATTGTATTAAGTCTCAAACCTCAATAAATTAAATCTCTATTCTGAAACCGGGTATTACAACTTTCCCCCATTAAGACACGACTTCATCCTCGAAGTCCTTACTTGAACCGTATGGTTATCTTACCTTATCTCACCTTTCCGGTTTCCAAGTCCCTCCTAACCCTCTACACCGCTCTTACTGAACTAGGGTTATACTTTTCTCGCCTTTTTGAAGAGAATAACTCAAGCCCAAGACTAAACTCTGCGTATGGTGCGATCCTTAACTTTAAATTCTAACCCCGGACGAAGTTAATCCGCGAAACTTTTATGTCCATTCGGTGTTGCACACCACTTATAATACTACTTTTCTCGTCTTTCTGCACATTCTTTATTGAATTTTGTACCTCTACTATACTGATGGGTTTCCTCCGTCCCATCTCACCCCAATCAAATAGGGATTCTACTCCGAATACCGTACTACATCTCGTATGGGAACACTTCAATGTATGCGCGAAGCTGATCATTGCTAAAATTCTGCTAGAAGAAAGTAACTAACTCAGTTGTGCCCGGACTCTAATACTCACGCCCAACGTATGTCTCACGGAACTTGCATCGTTTGCTTACTCAGATCATTCATTTGCGGGTAAAAACCGTACGAAGGTATGATCTCGCCACTCATTTTATAAGAAACCACTCAAGATCTAGCTGTAACTCTAGCATATCAATCAAATATCACTAATACTGGCACCTCGTGCCTTGGACACACCATTGCTAAGACACAAACTATAGTTGGGTCCCACCCCATACTGTCACATCTTGGGTCCCACCCGTTGTGACACAACACAACAATCAGGCTGCACGGGCGAGTGGCCCCCCGGATAAACGAGCATTGCTGCTCAAGACACAACCTTCATGTTAATTAACCCACGACACTACACAACACAACTCACTCTCTCTTACGCCCTCCAACTTAGACGGATTCGCTGAATATACCCTCTTCATTCACGAAAAGACCTGAAGCAGTAGCTCTAGAATCTCTACTCGTACTCGAATTCTTGGCATAGAGTTTCCCTTTGTGACGACGATTTCTCCCCCACTAGGAGTATGTCCTATCTCCTTCTTGGTTACTTACAACAGTGGCTTGATGTTGACATAACCATGGTTCCGACAAACTGAAATCCTATCTGACCAAAGTCGATCTAGTATAATCCCTCATCTCTAATTTGTTTACATCATTTCCTTTACAACTAACCTCTAAAATTCTAGTCACCGACTACCTCTACTTCTAAGAGTGCCTTTTTTTCACTAATTCTTACTTAAAACAACCACAAGGGTACGATAATTTACTTGTCTCATAACTAGTTTAAAAAAACATAGACACTATGTCAATGAGTGAATACTTGCGTCCATGTCGAGTTCTTCTTGAAATTCTCCGGTAGTGAGCCAGAAGAATCGTCCTTTTCCTCCAGCGGCCTCGTCGCTCCTTCCTATGTTCCCATAGGTAATTCGTAAGGTTGTATGGGCAACGGCCCTTACTTCTCCTTTACCTAGCTGCAGGAACTCAAACTTCATATGACCGGGCATATAGGAGTTGAAACAAACCCTCGTGTCCTTCCCCTGACAAAATCTACTTAAGTGACCCGACTGACCACATTTGAAGCTTCCTTGAAATCCCATTATACACTCTCCCGCGGGACTCTTCCACACTTTGTGCACCTAGACGGTTACCTCCTCCCTTCCAACATCGGTATAGAATACTTGATTCTCTTGTCCGATCCTTTCACCTGCTCGATCTTCCTCTTGCTCTATCTTTCAGTGGCTTGTTTCTCTAATTCCAGTTCTCTGGTCCTTGCGGCCCCCATCATCTGATCCAAGGTCTCATACTTGGACTTGTCCACGAATTCCCTAAATCTGTCCTCATAACCTCCATGTAACGAAACCTTTTCATCTGCTCATCTGCCACATAGTCGGGGCAAAACTTTTCCTTCTCCAGAAACATCTCATTAAGTTCAGTGATCGTCTCGGTCGTTTGTCTCATAGCCAGAAACTCTCTCTTCACTCTCTCCACCTCTACCTTTGGTGCATACTTTGTAGTAAACAACTCCTTGAATTCTTCCCAAGATGAGTCCACCAGTGCTTGACCTTTCTGTAGCAACAATAAAGACCACCAGTCCTTAGCAACGTTGCAGAGCAAATTGCTCGCGTACAAGACCTTAAAGTCCGCCGGGCAGTTGTAACGCCCCAAATTATAAAATTACTTAAACCACTTGTAAAACACTTACTGAAGATAAACACATATAATTTACATAAAAGTGGAAGCGTAATAGTTTTTAAAAAAGTTCTGACAAAAGATATTCATAAGTACACTCGTTGTTTGAAATCAAAAGCTAATATTACAAAGAGGCGTTATATTGTTTTAACAAAAGACTATTTCAAAGATTGTGGTGAAACGGGAGCCTTGCCCTTGTCTTTGATACCTGCAAAACATAAACGTAATATCTGATAAGCTACGAGAGCTTAATGAGTTTACCAGACTGCCAATCATATAAACACATGTATATAATCACATATAGATAACACACGTGTAACAGGAATATGCCAGCCTCTGGTTCTAGACCCAGGGCAGCAACATGAGCTATAGTATTGTACTTATTCTGAGCCACTACTGCACAAAGTAGTATGCTATAAACACATATGAATGTCACATGATTGTATTCTACTGCAATAACACACATGTTGCACATATGAGTAACAGTCAAGAAGACTCACC
Source organism: Pulicaria dysenterica (assembly GCA_947179395.2). NCBI lineage: Eukaryota > Viridiplantae > Streptophyta > Magnoliopsida > Asterales > Asteraceae > Pulicaria > Pulicaria dysenterica. The sequence goes on along the minus strand of OX359292.1, from coordinate 46,709,693 downwards.
TTGTAAGCAATTCTACTTTATTTAATATCGAGCAATAGTTGTGTAATGGTGTACTCACGATCCTACACAATTCATATATAACACACGTATTAATAACACCTTGTTACTACACTTATGAAAACTGAGCAGGGGATAGACACGCCAGTGCTTTATACAAGGTACGGCCAAGGGTCATCTAGGCATGGGTGTACCCAAGACACGCCCGTACCTTATATAGGTACGCCCGTGCCATGTCACACCGGTACCCCAAGAACTAGGGCTTGCCACACCCGGACCTCAAGAACTGGCACTCCCGTACCCACCATAGGCACGGACATGCATCTACACGTACAGCAATAGTTTATCAACTGTTCTTGCAGTTTTGGTCCAAAACACAACAAAAACTCAATTCTAAAGGACCAGAAATCATGTATGGGTGTTTTCCTACACCCAATACAGCTTATAACAACATAAAATCAACAATTAACACAACAATCACCATGATTCCACCATAGGAACCGTTTAACCCACTAACACTTGATCTTTACAAAAACAAATCATACCTCAACAACTTGTGATCTGCTAAGGAGCTAAGAGTGATCTGATTCAGATGTTCAACTTGAAAACTTGAAGAAGAAAAAGGGAATAGATAGCTCACGAATATGTGTGTGTTGTGGTAAACTTGAAATAAAGGTGTTGACTTCAATAAGTCAAAGTATATCTACAACTTTGTACAAATGACACAACAGTCCCTGAACTTTAAAGTTTCCAACTTTCCAGATTTAACCCTCCAGCTTTTATAAACATATCTAGTCACATAGAACAATTAAACACACATACATAACACTTAATATTACTAACACACAATAAGATTAACCAAACCTGGGTGTTAAAACTCTTCCCCGATTGAAAGGATTTGGTCCCCGAAATCAACTGCTGAAAAGTTCTGGATAGTTATGCTTCATTTCCTGTTCAGGTTCCCACGTACACTCTCAACCTTTTCTGTGTTTCCATTTGACTTATAATAGCCCAATCTGTTTGTTGCGCAGGGTCTTAACCTTTCTCTCTAATATAGGAACTTGTTGCTCCATATAATTTAATTTCTCATCAATACTGACATCTTCTAACGTTAGAAAAGTAGACTCATCTGCTAAACACTTTCTGAGATGTGAAACATGGAAGGTGTTGTGAATCTGTGACAACTCTTCTGGTAATTCTAATCTGTAGGAAACCTTTCCCACACGTGCAGTGATTTTGATAGGCCCTATAAATCTAGGACAAAGTTTCCCCTTCTTTCTGAATCTGATCACGCCCTTCCAGGGTGACACCTTTAATAACATGTAGTCCCTCACCTGAAACTCAAGTGATGACTTACGTCTGTCTGCATAACTCTTTTGTCTACTCTGGACGGCTAATAACCTCTCTCGTATTTGTTGGATATGTTTTGTTGTTTGTTAAACCACTTGTGCACTGCCCAGTTCTCTTTGGCCCACCTCACCCCAACACACTGGAGTTTGGCACTTTCTCCCGTATAACATTTCATACGGTGGCATCCTAATACCGAAATGGTAGCTGTTATTATATGAAAATTCTACCAAAGGCAAATATGTATCCCAGCTTCCACCGAAATCGATAACACACGCACGTAGCATGTCTTCTAAAGTCTGAATTGTTCTTTCACTCTGACCGTCGGTCTGAGGGTGAAAAGTTGTACTGAGATTAAGTCTAGTTCCTAAATCTTCATGAAACTTGTTCCAGAATTGAGAAGTGAAGCGAGTATCCCTGTCTGTCACAATCGAGACTGGTACACCATGATAGACACAATCCCTATACACCTCTGCTAATCGTTCTGAAGAATAAATTTCTCTGATGGGGATGAAATGTGCGCTTTTAGTCAACCTGTCTACGATCACCCATAATGCATCCTAACATCGTGGGGTTTTGGGTAATTTGGTAATCCGGTCCATAGTAATGTTTTCCCATTTCCAGACTGGTATTTCTAGAGGCTGCAATTTACCATGTGGTTTCTAATGTTCAGCTTCACTTGTAAACACGTAAGACATTTCTCCACATGCTTAACTATGTCTCGCTTCATACCTGGTCACCAATAATCTGCCTTCAGATCTTTATATATTTTGGTAGCCCTTGGGTGAATAAAAAATCTAGATCTGTGAGCTTCATTCAATAAGGTCTGCCTCGCGGTTCCATACTTAGGTACCCATATACGTCCGTAATGAGTCAGCACTTCATGGTTATCTGTTATAAAATCTGGAACTTGCCCTTTTATTCGTTCTTTATTCTGGTATCCACTTTTAATTGCCTCTGACTGAGCCGTTCTGATCACATCTAGAATAGGTGTTGTAATTGACATCTGTAAGGACTGATTCTGTAATAACACTGTTCCCGACTTTCTGCTCAAAGCGTCAGCCACTACATTAGATTTCCAGGATGATACAATATCTCACAATCATAGTCTTTAAACAGTTCTAGCCACCGCCTCTGCCTCATATTGAGTTTTTTGTGATTCACAAAGTACTTCAGACTCTTGTGATAGGTATAAATAGTGCACTTCACACCATAAAGGTAATGTCTCCAGATTTTTAGTGCAAATACTACTGCTGCTAGTTCTAGGTCATGAGTCGGGTAATTACTCTCATGTGGTTTCAACTGTCTAGAAGCATACGCTATGACTCTGCCCCTCTGCATCAATACACAACCTAAACCACGGTAAGATGCATCACAAAATACTATCATGTCTTCCATGCCCTCAGGTAACGCGAGCACCGGTGCTTCACACAACTTTTGTTAAGAGTTGAGAAGGCGACCTGCTGATCTTTTCCCCAAACAAACTCCACACTCTTCTTAGTAAGCTGAGTCAAAGGGACGGCAGTCTTTGAAAATTTCTCAATGAATCTCCCTTAATAACCTACCAATCCTAAGAAACTTCTAATTTCTGTCGGGTTCTTTGGCAGTTCCCACTTCATTACCGCTTCTACTTTTGTAGGATCCACTTTTATTCCGTCCTAATTGATTAGATGACCTAAAAACTGTACCTCTTGTATCCAGAATTCACATTTAGAAAACTTGGCGTATAACTGTTCTCTTCGCAGCGTCCCTAGGACCTCGCGGAGATTCCTTTCATGATCTGCTGGACTTCTGGAATAAATAAGGATATCGTCGATGAACACGATCACTGATCTGTCTAACATGGGTCTGCATACTTTATTCATAAGATCCATAAATGTTGTTGGTGCATTGGTAAGACCAAACGGCATTACAATGAACTCGAAATGCCCATATCTGGTTCTGAACTCGGTTTTTGGAATTTCATCTGTCCTGATCTTAAGCTGGTGATAACCCGACCTCAAGTCAGTTTTTGAAAACCACATTGCTCCATGTAACTAATCAAACAAATCGTCTATCCTGAGTAACAGATATTTATTCTTGATGGTCACTTTGTTGAGCTCACGGTAATCAATGCACATACGAAAAGTACCATCCTTCTTTTTCACAAGTAAAATCGGTGCGCCCCATGGAGAACTACTGGGTCTAATAAACCCCTTGTTAAGTAACTCCTGGAGTTGCTTATCAGTTCCTGCATCTCTGACGGAGCCAGTCTGTACGGAGCCCTCACTATCGGTGAAGCTCTCGGTACTAAATCAATCCTGAACTCGACCTGTCTGTCCGGCGGCACCCCAGGTAGATCCTCGGGAAACACATCAGGATATTCACATACCACTTTTACATCTTCTATACATGTTTGTCTCTTTTCTAATTTTGTATCTACCACATAAGCTAAGAAAGCAGTATACCCATGATGAAGATACTTCCTAGCCTTGGAAACTGAACACACATATGAGTTACCCCTTTTTGTATCACCGCAAATAGAGAGTTCTTCCCCACTTGGGGTATGAACCCGTATGACATTCTGCCTACATAATATAGTAGCCTGATGACATCCTAACCAGTCCATCCCGACTACCACTTGAAACTCCCTCATAGTCATAAGAATAAGTTCTATAGGGAATCTAACAGTATCTATTTCTATCACATTATTTCTATACACATCAGATACTATCACAGATTTATCATCAGCTATTTCCACCTCAAGAGGAGAATCTAGCTTTTCACATATATGATCGAACTTTTTGCAAAAAGTAACAGATACAAATGATTTACTTGCACCCGAATCGAATAACACGAGAGCAGGAATATTGTTTATGAGGTAAGTACCTGTAACCACATCTGGTTCTGTTATAGCTTCCTCAGCTATGAGCTGGAAATCTCTACCCTTAGGTTTATGTACGTTCTCTTTCTTTACATCCTTAGGTTCTGAAATACGGAGAGGAGGTAAAGCTGAGTTCGGTCTGGAGCCAGTAGGTTCTGCTGCTGCTGGGTTTGGGCATTGTGCTTTCTGGTGGTCCGGCTGGTAGCAGTTAAAGCAGACTTTGATTGGATTCTTACAGTCTTTACTAACATGACCTGGCTTCCCACATTTGTAACACGTTGGAGAACCAAACCAGCATTCCCCAAGATGATGTCGTTTGCAAGTAGGACAAACTGGATAAGTTTTTTGGGTAGGCTTCTGTTCAAAGGTTTCCACTTTCTGTTTCTTAGGTGGTGGTGATGCTGCTTTCTCAATCGGTTTCCTCTCTGACACCTGTCTTTATAACTCCAATTCTCTAGCCCTAGCGGCATCCATCATTGATTTTACTGTCTGGTGTTTGTTGGCATCAATAAATTCCCTGATACTTGGCTTGAGGACCATCGTGTACGTATACATCTTCATTTTCTCGTTTGTCACATAGTCCGGGCAAAAACGAGCTTTCTTCATAAACTTGGCATTGATCTACTATACGGATTATGTGGTCTGCTTAAGTTTGTGAAACTCATCCACAATCTTGTCGATCTCTGACTGTGGCACAAACTGTTAATAAACAATCTCCTTGAATGTCTCCCAAGACATGGTCTCAATGTGTGCATAACCCCTCTGCTTGACTTCCATATCCCACCAATCCTTCGTGGCACTTCTCAGCTGGTTACTAACATATCTGACTTTATTTTCTGGCGGGTAAGAACACATATGGAATGCCCCCTCTGTTTTAGAGATCCACCTGTGACTAATGACCAGATCTGTCAACCCGTAGAACAATGGCAGTTGACAGACTATGAAGTCTGTGAATTTACAATCCTTGGGACCTTTCTGTATAGTCACTTGTTGAGGATTTATCCCTTCCCCTCCTGCAGCTAGCCTCGAGGCTACCTCTTGTCGAATCGTCTCGCGGTTTTTATCATGTAGCTGCCCTAAAACCTGTGCGATAATGTATGGTATACTCTGTTCTATAGCCTTGTTGAGCTCCTCAGCAATAGTCTTCCTCAAAGTAGGTTCTGGGGCTTGTTGATTCAAATCTGGTGGTCCCTATGGTCTGACATTCTCACGATTAGGATTTCTGCCACCAGTAACACTGGTTTCTATGCATTCGAGTCTGTGACTAGGACCCCCTCTAGATCATTCATTGCTCGAGAGCCTCGCGTATTCACCGTTCTGAAATTTACATAGTTGTAGCTCTCACAAACAAATACACATATATCTCTGAATTCTAACTAAATCACCCTCTATGACTATAAACACTTAGCATGTTGTTTACACATATTTCATAATTATAGAAAAGCTTAATCAGCAGTTACTAGCTTTCTAATCTAATACGTCATCCCTAACCCAATCTGCAGGATACCTTCGTGATTCTATCAAGTTCCAGCATATACCGTGTATTTGTAGTAGTACGGGCCCCTTACTACTTCAATTTCACTATACATACTAAATCTTAACTTTCACCACTTAGCACCCACTTCACAAGTTCGAGTTACATTATCCGTATCATATGAGGATTCACACGTATAACAAGTCAATCCATGCTATCTTCACATATATGGCTAACTCACATAAGTCACGTGTATAAATTATGTCATTGCTAATCATTTCGTGTATACACATATGTTTCTCACATAATACATTACTGTAATTACCAGTATACTCACCAAGCTGCAAGTCCCCGGTTTGACAAACCTTTTTCTCAAAACAAAGGTTCAAGTCTTGACTGGGCATGACAGGCATCTGAATCCCTCAAACCAAGGCTCTTATACCAAGTTGTAACGCCCCAAATTATAAAAATAACTTAAACCACTTGTAAAACACTTACTGAAGATAATCACATATAATTTACATAAAAGCGGAAGAGTAATAGTTTTTAAACACGTTCTGACAAAAGATATTCATAAGTACACTCGTTGTTTGAAATCAAAAGCTAATATTACACAGAGGCGTTATATTGTTTTAACAAAAGACTATTTCAAAGAATGTGGTCAAACGGGAACCTTGCCCTTGTCTTTGATACCTGCAAAACATAATACGTAATATCTTATAAGCTACGAGTGCTTAGTGAGTTTACCAGACTGCCAATCATATAAACACATGTATATAATCACATATAGATAACACACGTGTAAGCAATTCTACTTGATTTATACAAGGCAACATGAGCCACTACTACACAAAGCAACATGAGCTACAGTACTATACTTATTCAGAGCCACTACTGCGCAAAGCAGTATGCTATAAACACATATGAATGTCACATGATTGTATTCTACTGTAATAATACACATGTTGCACATATGAGTAATAGTCTAGAAGACTCACCTTGTAAGCATTTCTACTTGATTTAATATCGAGCAATAGTTATGTAATGGTCTACTCACGATCCTACACAATTCATATATAACACACGTATTAATAACACCTCGTTACTACACTTATGAAAGGTACGTCCAAGGGCCATCTAGGTATGGTGTACCCAAGACACGCCCGTATCTTATATAGGTACGCCCGTGACATGCCACACCCTTACCCCAAGAACTAGGGTTTGCCACGTCCGGACCTCAAGAACAGGCACTCCCATACCCACCATAGGCATGGCCGTACCTCTGCACGTACAACAATAGTTTATCAACTGTTCTTGTTGTTTTGATCCAAAACACAACCAAAACTCAATTCTAAACGACCAGAAATCATGTATTGGTGTTTTCCTACACCCAATACAACTTATAACAACATAAAATCAACAATTAACACAACAATTACCATGATTCCACCATAGGAACCATTTAACCCACTAACACTTGATCTTTACAAAAACAAATCATACCTCAACCACTTCTGATCTGCTAAGGAGCTAAGAGTGATCTGATTCAGATGTTCAACTTGAAAACTTGAAGAAGAAAAAGGGAACAGATAGCTCACGTATATGTGTGTGTTGTAGTAAACTTGAAATAAAGGTTTTGACTTCAATAAGTCAAAGTATATCTACAACTTTGTACAAATGACACAACAGTAGCTGGTCCTGAAAGCCCCCTCAACTGCACGTAACCATCTGGTACTTTCCACCGGATCCGGCTTGCCCTCAAAAACCGGCGGTTCACAAGCCATAAACTCTCTGTAAGTACAACCTCCTGGAACTCCCGGAGCTCCTCCTTGAACCGCGGGTTGTCCCTTAACACCACTAGCTTCCAGTGCTCTTGCTACTTCAGTCGCGACCATTACTTCCATCTCTTTAGCCATTTCTTCGAACATGTTTGGCAAAATCTGCTCTAGTGCCTTACCAATAGGAGCCACTATTCCGGCATCCACATTAGGAGGATCAACGTCCCCACCCTCCGCAGCAACTACCGGTATCCTTGGCTGTCGCCTTGGATCCGCCTTGGCCGTATGACTCACCGTATCTCCATCTCGGGGTACACCAGCAATTCCCCCAGTCAACAAGTTTCGGTTCCTTCTAGTTTCAACCATTTTGAAGTATAAATAATGCACTATAGATTACGTAGGTACTACCGCATGTACTTCTTATCACATAAACCTTCCCCTTTACACACTTAGCTTATCTACGTGTAGCCTTACGTGCACTAAGGCAACCCTAGCTTAGCACATAATACATCACACAAGTAACCCCTCACCAGATCCACAAGATACATCATGATTCCGTCAAGTTCTAATTTGTACCGTGTCTTTGTAATAATACAGGCCTTCATATTGTTACCAACACACTATACATACCAGATCTTAGCATCACCATTAAGTTTCTCGATTCACGGGCTTAGGTCAAGCATCACTGAAGTTCTAAGCATATAAAGCTTCATGTATAAGGCACCATGTAAAGGTCGCTACATATCATCCTCAACAGTCCAGCATAGTGTGAATACGGTGCTATGCATAACCCTAGTAATATAGGCAGTCGAAAACTTGAATCTACCCCACCCCAACAATCAAACAAGAATATGAAATAAGGCCAATTCAAGTGCTCTAAACTTCTATTTCCAGTTTTATGCATGGCATTGGGGTATTCACAGTATACTACGCATAATATCATCACTGACAGTACAGAAATCGCAATTCAACTATCACATTCTCTCAATACAAGTCATAATTCAACTATCACATTGTCTGACTAAATACAAGTCACAATTCAACTATCACATTCTCAATAGTCTAGTATAGTATGAATACAGTTTTATGCATAACCCTAGGCATACAAGTAGTCGAAAGCTTGAATCTACCCTATCACAACAATCAAACAAGAACATGCAATAAGGCCAATTCAAGTGTTCTAAATATATATGTCTACTCTCATGCAAAGCTTAAAGTATTCACAGTATACTAAGTATCAACATCATCTGCTTCACAGTTATCTGAATAATACACATAATTCAGCAATAATCTCATCAACAATTGCTTACCTGGACCTTCAATTCCAGCAAACAGCGCGTTTGAAAAAGATTTGCAAAATCGTTCGAAAACGCAGCCTGGCTTCTAAACATGAGTCGGATCCCTAGCAACAATCAAAAAAGAACATGCAAGGAACCCTAATCATAATCCTAAACTAGACAGTTTGAAAACTTTGAACCAAGGCTTAAGTCCGAACATACCACTTGTATGTTCGAATCCCTCAAACCAAGGCTTTGATACCAAATTGTAACACCCAAAAAAAACATTTTTTTAATATATTATAAGATAAATAAATAAGAGAAAACACCAACCACGCGTTCCAAAATACAATTACAGACGAAAGTAACAAGTCTTTAAAACTAAATCGAGTTGCGGAAGCATTAAATAATGTCCGTAACGGTTTTCAAAAAAAACTTGAACGCTGCTGCTACTGCCGCTATGCCGGAGCCTCGTCCCAACTGATTCCAAAGGAACCTGAAATATATCAACAACAACGGGTAAGCTAAAAGCTTAGTGAATTACACTACCTTACCCCTAACAGGATCCCATCCTATCATCACCACAATACATAGCTCGGGCCTCGCCCTATTACAGGAATCACCACCTGCCACAATCACACAACTCGGGCCTCGCCCTCTTGCAGGTATCACACCCTGCCATCAACCACACTGCTCGGGCCCCGCCCACTATGACTATCATAGGACTCACCTTTAGATATCGTTAATCACTCCCGACCGGCCCAACAGGCACAATTGTCAAATCACATATCCCAGCAATTAACACATAACGTTTACCCTATTTAACACATAACGTTTATTACATTTAAATACACATAGATAGCAAAACTTCACATTACACACCTTCTACGCATTGCGGGAAATGGAAGTAAGTTAGGGTAAGTCACCTCATCGTAGCTCGTTTCTCAGTAACAGTTCACTGTGTATGGTCCTTGTTTCGCGCAAACGGTAATCACCTATAATTTGTTCAAAACTCGTAAACACTCATGACTTTAATATTTATTATAAAGTTCTCGAAGGAATTCTATAAGTCTCATATGTGATTGGGCCCTAAGGCCCGAGTTACGATTCGGCCCAAACCGGCTAAATAATTGTTTCTCGCTACTTCCATTTAAATCCAACTCAAATCTATTGTTATACAGCTATCGGGTTACCACGTCCCTCTAATGATCATTGTAGGCCCATTAGGCCCAATTACATTTGAACTTTTACGTTCATTAGATGACCCACTCACCAAGCCTTAGGATAAAATTATGTATTCATATGCATATAGTACGTATGCATGGCAAGGTCGGATTATGTTTCAATACCATCATTCGAATTGTTGATTAGCCAAACAAGTCAATATTCCTAATATAAGTTATGTCGAATTCTTTCAATTCAGGACATAAAGTCGAAATTTCATATAGGTTAATTTTCTTAATGGGCCAACCAAGCCCAAAATGAAGAATACCATGTATATACATCAAAGTCTGCAGTAGTTTATCAAAATTGGAATACACTTAGCACATGTATGCGTGGATAGAAGAAAGATGACATGGCTCCAAATAAAGCATTGATATTAAATAGTAGCATGCTCTTTTTTTTCCAATTGACATGCAAGCCTAATGGGCCGGTCAAGCCCAATACCTCCTAAATGACCAAACAACTCACAAAACTTCTGAATTAATAGTCGAATTTTATATCATTGAGTCAAATGTCGAATTCCATGCACACACTAGTGTCGAATTTAACCCACACACATTCATATTCGAATGTTAGATTTTGAGCCCTCACACACACAAAATTCGAAGGTCGAATTTCTGGAACACACCAAGGTCGAATTTTTTGATACAAAAGTAGTGTCAAATTCTATGTCTTCTTCCTTACTGCTACATAGTACGCACAAACACCAGAAAACCCATTTTTCTTAACTCATGGAAACCTAACCAATTCATCCCATTTTAGTCTTTAAGGTTTCTTAACCATATTTAAACAATTCCTTTCAAAGATAAGCATCTAACATCAAACCTAAGTAGGTTAAATCTTTATTTATATTTCTTAATTGAAAACCTAAAAATACTCAAGAACAGGGACTAAAAACTTCTATTATAAATCGTTTAAATCAACTAGAAAGCTTAGAAACTCATCTAGAGAAGTGGTACAAGGTTTGGAGTTAATTACCTGATGACTCCTTGAGCTTGTGCTCACAATCCTTGGTCTCTTCTTGCTTAATTCTTCATGACACCCACACACACTTTCTCTGCTCTTTGAAAATGAATGGAACAGTTGAAGAAAGAAGGCTACACCCTAATCTGATATATGTATTTCCCTCATGGGCCAAGCCTTAGTTTAAAATAACTTTCTCATAAGCCCACCAGCCAACTAAGCCCAAGGTAACTAATGTTAGATTATGTGCAGAGATAATTAACGGGCACATTGTATCCAATGTTATAAGAGACTAAAGGGTCACACTGCTACACACCCAAATCAGAACAGTTGGATTTTACCATAAATCTGTGTGGAAATAATTAATCAGGTTGTATTAATTATTAAAGAGGAAAGTAAATAGTTAATCAGTAGAATTAATTATTGAAAAGAGAAAAGTAAATAATTAATCAGTAGAATTAATTATTGAAAAGAGAGAAATAAATAATTAATCAGTTTGTATTAATTATTAATAGGAAATAAATAATAAATAGTTATTTGTTATTTAAGGAGATTAAATATTAAGTTTTAATATTTAACGGACCAGTTAATTAATAGTTAATTAATTAACTAGTAAAGTCCATGGTGTTAAAGTGCAAGAGATGGAAGTTTAATTAAAACCAGTGGGCTTTTATTTAAACGGGCTTCGGTCCTTTTAAAGTCTATATATATCCTTAAGCCTTAAGGATTAGAATAACTTAACAAAAGATTAAACCTAGCCACCACACATCTCTCTCTCTCTCGATCTCGCCTCTCTCTCTCGGCCTATCTCTCTCTCTCTCTCTCTCGTCGTTCAAGTCGAAACCGAAGGAGAACAACACCGAAGGGTGTTTACGATTGGAGGTCAACACACACACACATACATACTCAAGTTCTCGAGTATTGTTGATTGGTGATTCCAGGAGCGGTCTAGCAGCCAGTTCGTTAGGAGGTGCAGTAGTGGTGGACTGTGTTTAGCAATCCCAAGTTTGATCACGTATATTTTCTTGTAACCTTATATGTGGATTGTTTGTTCATTAGAAGCTATATTGATCATGAGTTTAAAGATCCTAACCCTTTTTGGGGTTTAGAGTGTTGTGTTCAATCCAGTTCCGATTTTAGGATTGAACCAGTAGAATCAAACCCAAGTTTTGACCAGATTGTGTCATTGGTTGGTTTGGTCAGATCAAAACCCTTCAATTAAGTTAGACCCCTTTCCTTAAGTCCATCATCTAAACCATGGACTCGTTTCTTTTATTTAATCCATATTTTTGCTCTAGCTAATACATTACGCTCAAATCATCGATAAACATTTATAAATTGTATTAAGTCTCGAACTTCACTAAATTAAATCTCTATTCTAAAGCCGGGTATTACAGGGAGTCCGAGGAAGAACTACCCCGCGTTATTCAAGTGAAGATTTCAAGGACGAAATCTTATTTAAGTGGGGGAGAGTTGTAATATCCGTTTTCTTGAAAGTAATAAAAGAAACATTGTTGGCATTGTTATTATTATTATCATTCTTATTATAGCGTAACGGTAAGAAGCTCCAAGTAACCAAAATAAGTCCCCGCATCCCAAACGAAATATCTTAGGCTTGAGGACAACCTATGTGATGAATACCTTTGACTTGGACCACAAGATATTCTTCATGGTGGGTCTATCCAATACTCACTCCCCTGGTTAATATCCGTCAATCCTTTGCCTACAACCTTGTAGCTATCTTCAATCACTATGAATCTCCACTAATGATGACAATAACATTACAACCTTATCGAGGTTCCGACCAAGATAAGTAGTCATGGAAAATATTTTGAATAAATAAACCTTTTATTCATGGATATTACCAAAACATGCAAAATTATGAAGAGTAATGGGATTAATAATGTACTCCCTATATTCCACTCTCGAATAAAATACATAGTTAATGCTAATCCATCATCTCAATTCACGGTGTCTATTTGCGTTACGATATTGGTTTCAAGTGTAACTTATCATGGATTACAAATTATAACCACAATGCTGCTACGAACAAAAAACAAGTATATCACTAACTGGTGCTCCCACTTGTTTTGCTAGATAAATCGTTTTCCGCAAACCATGAAAACATTTCTAGTCCTTCTAATTTAGTCACATTCCTTAAACTCAGAGAACTGAATAAATCCTTGTTTCTAAATATATAATATTGGTGACATTGAACTTTAATATATAATTATGACATTCTGGAATTGGTCCTACCACTTGGACCATTTTGAATCCTTCAAAATTCTCGTCCTAAATTATATATTTTCATAAAATTCAACAAACTAATAACCACTGTGTTGTCCGAACACTTATTAGATTCTACGCGATGTTTTAGTTTATCAACACTTGATAACTTGACAAACATCTTGGCGTAGGTCAATTGCTCCCACTGACTATTATGAAAATATAGCATTACTTAAAACACCCTATTGACTTACTCAAACTGGACCTTCGAGTCAAAAATACTGATTTTAAGTATTATATCTAAGACTAAGATTTTTGAATAAGAATCATAAAGTTGATGAAACCTCAAACTTGGATTTTCCTTATATTCACAATTTCCTATTACGAAAATTGGTTTCTCGAAACTTTATATCACCACAAGTATAAAACACTTATAAAGATTCTTACTTAAAACATGTGAGTATTCTTGATTACAATATCTATTATAGTCATACTCATAAATATTTTACCCTTAAACACATCCCTTAGAAATGATATCTATTACTTCAAGTGTTTAATCCAAGTTCAAAACTTGAACTTGTTTTCATAATTACTTAATTAGACAAACTTTCTAATTCACAACAAGAACTTTGTTGTTTCAAGTAATTTCATAAGTTTAATCGAGCAATTAATATTAATATAACTTAATGGCAATAATGCAAAAAGATCAATAACTAATAAGTCAAGACTTTGACTTGTTAGTCAACCTTGACTAGATATATTCATAACACATGTGCAAGGATATATCATCAAATAATTCATTATAATTAAAAATCACAATTTCCAAAAAGTTTTTTACAACTTGAAATTTAGAAAAATTTTAAAACTAAAACTATGTATTATTCTTCATCCTTAAACTTCATGCGGGATCCTTGCATACTTGGCACCTTCACTTTCGTTGACCTATTGCAAAAAAAGATTGCAAATGTCAAACCACTTATAAACATAAGTTGAAAGTATATGCTAAAGCTAGTCAGATAATGTACTTGTGGTGTTGGACTTATCACCATCTTTGTGACACTTAGGACAATTGACCTTGAAAGTCAAATATCAGTGTATAGTGTATGAATTCGAATATGCAAGTAGAGAGAATATGTCAAGAACACCTTTAAGTGTGTGTTTTCTATTCCAATATGTCAAAAGGTTACAATATGTCAATGTTTACTTAGTATTTATACTAAGTACTAAAACATACATATTACATCATATAAAGACTAGATCTAATCACTAAATTCTCGATCTAACAATCTCCCCCTTGATTGGATCTAGTCTATGTTCCGTTCACCCAAGATCATTTGCCACCTGCGAAGAGTAGCTCTTTCACGCATCTTTGCTTCTATCTTTTCCATAACATCAGTCATGATTACTCTTGCAGATTGATCAAAGTCATCCTTGAGACTGAAGCTATGCTCTCTGATCTTGATAAGCCAGACTCTAAGTGAACCATCAGAATAAGCATTTAGTTCCTTGGTCCTTAGAAAGAATTTTTCCTTCTTAATTTTGAAGAGAACTATTCCATCATCTTCTCCAGTCTCATCATCCCTCCAAATAGTTTGAAACATTTCTAGCTCTTCAATTATGGGATGTGTGGTGTTTGGCTTCAGAACATTGATCTTAGCTTTGTCTGCCTCTACACCAAGCTGAATGTCATTTCTCTCAGCAAGTCGAATTCTTTGCTTCATAAAGTCTAGCAAGATCTTGTAGCCTGCATTGTTTCCTTTGGAGTTGTGTTTCTTTGCTTCAAGTTCTTCCATCATGTGTTCAACATCCTCCAAGCTTAAATGTTTCAGATCTACTTGACTGAACCATTAAGATTTCTGATCTATTCTTTGCACACAGAAGTAAACCCAAATCACATTAAGAATTTTTCCAAATGAGCACTTCACTTTTGAAACTGGATGTTTGGAAGCTAGTTGATCTCTTGATTTACCATGCCAATTCATTAACAGTCTTCTACCTGCATCAGAGACACCTGTTACTCCCAGTAGATTGATAGGTAATTCCTGTTGAATTTGTTCTGAATAAATCTCAGAAATTTTCTCTTCAAGAAAGGCCACTGCAACATCAAAAGCACTACAATTTCTGTTTGTCTTATTTAGAGCCTTTTTAGTTAATACCACCTTTTTTCTGATGTCTCTCATGCTTGAAGTCAGAATGGGATCTGGATTGTAACCTCTAGGAATTTTCCATTCAGTACCTTGCTTCAGTTTTCTCAATCTTTTCTGTTTCTCTTGTTCTCTCAACAAATCTCTTGCTGTTTTTCTAAATTTGCCCGGAGAAGGAGGAAACAAGTCATCCACTT
The DNA here is from genome assembly GCA_947179395.2 of Pulicaria dysenterica. NCBI lineage: Eukaryota > Viridiplantae > Streptophyta > Magnoliopsida > Asterales > Asteraceae > Pulicaria > Pulicaria dysenterica. The sequence goes on along the minus strand of OX359292.1, from coordinate 46,694,203 downwards.
ATTTGTTTAATCTCAGAACATTTTCTATATTGAATGGCTCAGGAGTGGAAATTTCATCTACCTCAGGCTTTTCAACCCTTGGTGTTGTCACAGTTTCTTTAATTTTGCTTATATGTTGCTGAAGAGTTAACTCTTTTTCATGTTCACCAGCTTTTGCTACAAATGACCCATAAGCATCAAAGTCTGAACCTGCACCTGTAAGAAAGTCAAATGTATCATCTACTAGTCTGTCTGTATCCTCTTCTTTTTCATCAATCAAAGTCCTTCACTTTTTATTCTCCCCCTCATGATGATTATAAGACTTTATGAGCATCATGCATAAAAGACATCACCATGAGATTCAGTTGCAAAAACATGGAAGAGGGGTGAGGAGGATCCTACACTTCAAGTCAAAATAATCTTCAAACATTCCGTGACTTGAAAAGATACTTGAACCACTCTTGACCGTTGAGGAGTGGTAATGATTTGATGTGAATTCTTGAAGATATATAACTCTGTGTTGGATGTAATTTGATATTGGAGATTGATGTTATCAAGTAAGTATCCCAATACCGTGTAATCAACCTTCACCAGATCACAACAAGTGGAAAAAATTCTGAAAAACATACGGATGCAAACAAACTTGGGTACACATAAGAGGATATTTAACTGTGAACTGTAATAAGATCAGGGAGTCGGATACATCCTTATTTGAGAGCACACGAATGAACTTACAAAATCTTAAAAAAACTGATGAAACCTGGTGTTGGTTAATCCTTCAACAAATTTCACCAACACTGTGATATGGAACATCAGAGATGACTGATAAAAGATAACCAAGATTCAAAAGAAATAAGGGGTGGATGGCCAAAATCTGGTTTTGAGACCAAAAATTGGTGACACTAAGAAAGAAGACCCAAAAATCAGTTAAGAAAGAGCCGGATGACTAGACATAAGGGACTAGACATTCCAATACATGGTAACAATGACCCAACATTGACCCGAAGCTAGAAACATGAGAATGATAACTGAAACTTTGAGAACTTCTGACTCAGCCAAAAAAATCCAAACACTTGACTTAGGAATCAAGGTGACAAGATAATTCAGTCACAACAACGACGACGGGGGTCCGAGAAAAAAGAAAATCCGAGAAAATATAGAATTCCGAGAAAATAGAGAATCCGAGGAAATCAAGGATTCCGAGAAAAACTGAGAATCCGAGAAAACAGAGAATCCGAGGAAATCAAGGATTCCGAAAAAAACTGAGAATCCGAGAAAACAGAGAATTCGAGATAATCAAGGATTCCGAGAAAAAACTCCAAATCCGATACAATTTTCTCAGATTATAGCAATTCCGATAAATTTCTTCTCGGTATTTGACAATTCCGACCAAATTATTCTCGGTATTCAGCAATTCCGGCACATTTCTTCTCGGTATTTGACAATTCCGACCAAAATATTCTCGGAATTCATCAATTCTGACAGATTCAAAGGGCAAATCCGACACCTTCAAACCTGGAATTCCGACAGCTTAAAGATCAACCCACTCAGATTCAAAAATTTCGAATTTTGCCCAAATCTGATTATTTCTTGTCCAGATCACTTTGCCTACCCCCGATTTACACTTCTCAATCAATAATGATAAAAAACAACGATCAAATAAGCCAAATCGATCAAATTTCTTCAAGAACTTCCAAAACTCAAAAACTCAAAAATCTTCAATTTGGCCACTGATTTGTTATCCAATTAACTCCTTTTTGATTAACGAGTGTTTCCTTGATCTATGCGACCCTAATCCAATCAATTAACACTCAAAAATTCCATTTGATCTAGAC